>OY728162.1:1269765104-1274765104 GCA_963277665.1 Viscum album | reverse complement strand
TGTCTTGATAGCACATGGGTCTATATTTTCATACAATGCGAAGGATTGTGAGACTAATGCTCAACGGAGAAATGGTTTTAAACCATCAAAAAATCAATCAATATTACTTATTGGGTTATATATATAATATGTATCATGCCTTGCTAACCTTGTAAAGTTTTCCTCATACTTTGTGACATTCTCATCATCCTTTTTCCTCAAACTCAGAAATTGCATTTCCATAACAGCTTGATGGTCACAAGGAAAGTATTTTTCTAAGAAAAGTTCTTTAAACTCCCTCCATTCTATATTTGATACTTCTTCATTTTCATTTGTGTTTTGAATTAATGACCACCATTGATCTGCATATCCTAAGAGACCATAATCTTCCATGACAACCTTTTCCCTTTCGTTACTACCCAAAGCATGAAATATTTTCTCTAAGGAACTTATCTATTTCTCAACTACAAATGGATTTGTATACCCATTTAATGTTGGTGGTTGTTTCCTCATGAATCGGTCTAACATTGATCCTCTGTGTTGTTGATCATGGTGATCCATACGGGTAAGGTTATTATTCATAATCTGAGTGAGTTGTCCCAGTATGGATATAAGCAGTTCAACACTAGTTTCATCACCTGCTCCACTATAATTATATTAAATAATAGGTTAATCCCTATATGAATTATGTGCATTGATATGGTTTCCATTCCTTACACTAGGCACTATTTCTAAACAATGGCATACACTAGATTAGTTTATGAATCACAATGCATAATTCCAAACTTGGAAAATACTTAACATAAATTGAACAGTTTATGCATATAATCCATAATCATAAAATTGTTTTCTTTGGAGAAGTATTTAATCATAAATCCTTCATAATGGTTTGTAAAAAAAATTGAATTATCCTAAGAATATCCCCTGGAAGTTTCAAACCAGGTGCACAGTGATTCCCATTGTCGTGTTCTAGGATACCCCGAGTCAAGCCTGAAACTCCTTGTCAGAGTTTTCACTCCTAGGTACATCTCTTCCAAAACCACATCCACTTGCAGTATCTAGATAGGGAAGTATTTCTTGTAAAACCCAAATAATATCTACATTAACATTTTCTTGGATGTTCTTCTATACTAATCCTCAAAGTCTATCTTAGGATAATGTTCTATAATCAGAGTTTTGATAAATCTAGTTTCCAAGGTTTGTACTAAACTTCATCTGATACCAATTGTAACACACCATCCCCAGTTACCCAGAGTGTGTAACACCCCGAGATTTTATGAAGAATATTATTTTAATTTTGTTGATGTCTTGTTTTGTACGCTACACCAAAATTATCTTGTGCTATATGCGACACCATATTAGCTTGCAATATACGCAACACTATTCTTGGCTCGTGTTACCCATAATTTCAAGTTCGTTTTGTAGAAATTATTCTACGCAACATTAAGTACAGATTTTTTTTATTGTATAAATAAAATAAGTTTTGAATTATGTTATACGCAACACCAAAGGGATATTTCAATACACGCAACCCTAACCTGGCTTGCATTACATGCAATCGCGACCTTCCTCGATAGCGTGTGTTGTACGCAATACCGAGTTTCACTAAACAATGATATTTGGTTATAATATTATCACAAAATATCCGTTATGAAAATTATTAACTAAATTTTGAATTTTGTAAGATTATTATTCATCTCACTTATTTTCTAGAACATGGTATGAGAATAAAATAATTGTTTTGGGTAAAATAAGAATGTTTCAAAAAATGCAGTTTTGCCACCTTTTGATGGCACACCCACATTAAATCTAGTTTTTTACATGTTTATAAGTCCAATTTTACAAAATAAAATTATTCTTTGGAATCAGGATATAAAATTTTACATTGGATAAAATTTTCATATTATTCTGATAACTTTCATATTTTAATGAATAGTAAAAACACACTATATTTTAATTAAAAACAAAATTTTTCATCGTAATAATTTATGTGGTTAAATTATAATATTGAATGGTTTTAAAGTATAAATAGAATATATTTTTACCATTTACTATAATTTATGTCATTATCATTGATTTTACATTGAATTCATAGGTTAAATCAATTCAATCTTTTGCAATGTTTTAAACAAAAACCCGTTTTCTTTCAACAACGAGATTAATTTTAATTTAATTTCTGAAACTTCTGTGTATTGAATTTGGAAAAATAGATTCCATATTTGGTATCAGTGGGTCCAAATTATATTAATAGACTACTTTTTATTTTTGGGCATTATGAATAGTAACTAAGGTAAATTTTATTTACTATAGTAAAAGGTAAATCGGTAATTAAGGGTAAATATAATATTATAAAATTACCCTAACACTTGTCTTAATACAATTAGATGATTATATTTCGTCCTAAATCATATTTAGGTCGAAATGGAATCCATTATAACCCACTTGAAGGTGATTAATACCTTTAGTTTATTTTATTTAAATGAAAGTGAAATATGTCTCACTCAAACTTTAATAATTAATTTATTTTTAATATAAGGTTATATAGAATATAAATTAGGTTATAAATACTCATTTGAAATATAAAATGTTTTTCTTTATCATAGTAATTTATTTGTAATTTTTAAGAGTTATTTAATTACCTTATTAGCTTATACATTAATGATGCAGAAATTATTTATTTAGTAAAAAAATCAATAATATTGTTTTTATTAAAATAGTAATACATATTAAAGGGATCAAAAACCTGAACAAAACTTATTGGTAGTGTATATATACACCATAATCATTCAATTACCAAATATAGGACCGTTTGGAGTCTTATATAAGTTATTATTATACTTATATTATTTTATTTTATATGATGTCAAAGTTGTCACCTTCATAATTTAATAAATATAACATTTTAAAATTTAGGTGTTTTAGAAGATAAATCTGACTAAATGTATTATTATGAAAGATATAATATTTATCATCATCCTATTATTTTATTTTTAATTTTTATGCAACAAATAAGTATATTTAACAATTATACAAAAATGTTGTAGTAATTATTTTATTAATAGAAATATCAAATAAATGGTTTTACAAATAGTAAAATAAATATTATATGAACTATTTAATGTTCTCCAATAATTTTCTATAGTACTATGACATGTTAGTAACCTGTTAAATATTTTAGTTCGAATATATCCCCTATGTGGATTTTATTTAAATTCAAATAAATGAATAGTGTCAAAATTGACACTATTGTTATTTTATAAAAATAACATATTAGTAAATTGTTTAAAAATCACAAAAATATTTAAAAATTATAAATCTAAATTTATATAGTATAAAATGTCATAAATTATATAATTATGGATTATTCACAACACATAAGTAATTATTTATAACAATTTAAAATTTAGAATTTTATCACCACAAATAAAATTTAATAGATTAAATAAGGATAAATCAAGTTGATAATGTTTAAAATAAATTCTCTACATGTCTAAATTTTATTTTTTTATGAGATTAAAACCCTATATCATCTAATCTTTGAATATGAGTCATTTTTGGAGGTTTTTAAGTGGTGTTAGATTTATTATAAATTAATACTTTTAAGATTTCCAAAGGTGCCCCTATCCTCCCTTATAAAAAGGGAACCCCTTCCCACTTCTCTTCACACCCTTTTGAGCCTTGAAGCTCTGCCGAAACCTGTCAATTACTCTTCTCTACCTCTCTGGTTATATCATATAGTTTCTGGTCTTCTCAAAAGACCAACTCTAGTGCCCTAAGAAGAAGTTTAACGAAGGTGCGTCGAAGAAGAGGTAATCTCTTCTACTGATTCTTTCAAGCTTATTTCTTCTTCAACTTCTTCTTATTTAGTTGTTTCATTATAAATTAATAACATAAGTATCATTAATATACTTATATGTTATTATAAATATGAAACAAACCCATTTCACCTTCTATCCATCCTACGGAAAACAAAATCACCGCGCGTGCGTACGTACGGAATACTGTCTCCACGCCATGGTGAAATCTGTTTTTCCAACACCACCTTAATTGGATGGGTATAATGGTGTAAAGAATAACTATACATAGTTATTATAACATCATAATGATTCTGATATATTGTATCATCCACTCCTATTCAATTCAATAATTATGGGAACGATATCATCACTCGTGCGTACGTACGGACTACCGTCTCCACGACGCGATGAGATTCATTCTCCATGTTAACCATTCAAGAATGATTATAAAGTATACATAAAAAATAATAATGAAATATATGACATTATAAAGCTACTGGATTTATGTGTATATATATATATGTCATATACTTACTTCCATTCAAGTCAATAAGGAAAGGAAAACAGCGTTCATGCGTACGTACGGCCTACCGTCTCCATGAACGGTGTGTTTCATTTCATTTATCTATCTATTATATATATATATACTGAATATATATGATAGATAAATCATGTTTTACATTTTGGAAGTAATTAAATCATGATATCATTAATAATAATATCAAGAACAACAAGTCCAAACACGTACGATAAATGAAACGATTTTACCCAAAATGCTACTTTAACATGGAATTGACAAATGAATGGGTAATATAAATACCTAAGTGAACCATATATGATATAATAACAATTAATATGATTCTGTAATAACTCAATGAAATTATTTAAATCATTATACAGGAGGTTCGGATACATATGAAGCATATCAGACATAAAGTAAGGGATAACTTTTCCAATCTCATTTTTTATTGGAGATTGCTTATACGTAAGTATTTACTGGGGTTATATTTATCATCCATGTCCCAATTTTCTAAAAATGGTTTCATGTATTTTTAAAGTCATTTTTAACCATTTTTACTTTTACTGCATGGTATGTAAGAAATATTTCTTTTTTTTACCACACAAGGTACTTTTTGACTTTTCCGGCAAAAGTACGAGATTTTTTTTTTAACTTATACGGCATGAGCAGATTTTTACCGTTTTATAACGCCTTATTTTCATGAAGATTAATCTATAAGATTTCATGGTTATTTTTAAAAAAATCCCTTTCTTATAAAATTTAATGGAATTTTGTCAAAAGAAAATGATTTTTAAAAAGAAAGGATATTTTCCTCAAGAATTTATTTCAAGTGTTCTATCAAAACCATTTTCTATCTATGATGACATTATTTTCATATGTGTATGTTTCAAGTATAATGTCTCTATGATTTAAATGGTTTCACTTTTCTTATTATGAAGTGATATCCATTTGTTTTATATGGATTATGTTATGATGGGATGATGTTTATGAAACCCACTTTATTCTTTGGGTTATGATGAATGATTTATGTTTATGTTGTGGCACACGTAAGAATGATTTCATTATGAGATTGGTGGGACCTATATCTCCCTCCAATGCATTGGGTAAAGATTTATATCTCATGAGATAGACATGGCTGGAATGTTAAGTTATTCTGGTTCAGTAATAAAGGATTGGAATGAGGAGTGAACTCGATTCAGAAAGGGACTTTGACCACTAAGATGGTCTTGGAAGCAATGCCTTGGCTACTATGGAAATCACATCATGTTCTTAATGGTTTTCCACAATTACATGTTTTATTCCCATTCTATTTTATAAATATTGATGTTTCTGTCACGACCCGTCCTTGGGGACCGTGCCGTGACTACCCCAAGCCCGCCTTCCTTAGGCCAGGGGCTGGCGACTAGCACCAAAGGCGTAAAATCCCGATAACTGGGAAGGCATTGCCTTTATAAAAGAAAACAAGCACCACAGAGTACAAGCGGAAGTAAAACACTAAGTACAAAAGAAGAGCTGAAAAGTAAAAAGGGGGCCGGAAATACAAGCCCAACTGTAAAGTACAACTCGAAAGGGAAAACAGCGACTGAAAAGTAAAGCTGCTACGCTGAGATGTCCACTGGAAATCCCACCTAAAGGGTGGGTACAGATAGCTCCTCTGCTCCTCGGGTCCCGCCGTCTGCTCCGAGTATGTCCTGTCCAGTGGTCTGCCTCCGGGTACCGCCTCGTCGTGTAGTCCTCCTCCAGGTACTGTCCAGTCCTCGAACATTCGGCTTCTGTCAGCACTGTCCGTCGTCTGCAACCAACACAACGAGGTGCGGGCATAGCCCGTGCAGGGGTGAGTATAACGATACTCAGTAGGGACCCCGAGACCCTCAAGGTCTCTCTAAACCAACAAGGATAAACACAAGAAGATCTCAACAGATAAACTCTACTTAGGTATATGCCCATACATATACCTAAGTTATCAAGTAACCCATCTCAGTCATGAGGAAACACAAGGATTATGAAATCAACGGATAACCACTACCCGGGTATATGCCCATACATATACCAAAGTTAGCAAGTGACCCATCTCAATCATGAGGTAAACACAAGGTCAAAAGTCTCAGCTCAAACCAGGATTTTCATTATCGAAACCGTAACTGCTGAAGAGCCCCGTCTCTGAAGTGTGCAGTAGTCCTGTCACGACTCCGAGGTACTGCTCACTAACCTAAGACTGCTGAGGTACTCCTCCTGTCGAGTAATGCGGGTTTGCGGCCAACTACCTGGCGCTCCGTCCGCTGAGGTATGTCACCCAAACACAGTAGTGCACACCCCTAGTAGCCTGCTGAGGTACTCTCCGGACGAGTACCGCGGGTCTGCACTGTCACACACGTAGTGCTCCGTCCGCCATGGGTCTGCACCTCTGAAAGTAGTGCTCCGTCCACTGGGCTAGTCGACTCACTCCAAGTCGTGTCGGTCAAGCAGTCGTCAGGTCTCAGCTAGTTACACGGTCTCCGTACTCTGCACGCTCGTCTCCGGGAGGGTCCGCTCCATGAGCTACTGGTCGATACTCCAAGTATCACAAGTCCCGCAAAGAAGTATCTCAAAAGACCGTCTCGTCACAGGGGTCTCAACGCAACAGACGGCGCGTCGATCGGACGCCCGGTCTGTGAGTTATTAGCTTTTTCGTCCCAGGGGCCCGGTTGGTTTCGTGAGCGAACCAAACTCGGCCGTATCTCAACTGTACCCCGAACTCTCATAGGGTATACTCATAGGGACCGTTTCTCATCGTGATCATCAACGCCGCTGACGGTTCGTCAGACGGACGTCCTGTCTGAAAGATATCAGCTTTTCCGTTCCAGGGGCCGGTGGGATTTCAGATACGATCCAACCCGGCCATACTCCAACTGTATCCAAAACTCGGGCGGAGTATGTCAAAAGTTCCGTATCGTCAATAGGAAGTCAACGTAACAGACGGCGCGTCGATCGGACGCCCGGTCTGAGAGTTATTGGCATTTTCGTCTCCGGGGCCCGGTTGGTTTTTAAGGCAAAACCAACCCGACCGTACCCCACTTGCGTCCAAACCTCGGGCGGAGTATGCCAAAAGATCCGTCTCACTAAGAGGAACACAACGCGGCTGACGGCACGTCAATCGGACGTCCGTAGCTCAAGATATGAGCGTTTCTGCTCCGAACGCCCGGTTGGTTCCGTGAACGAACCAACCCGGCCGAACTCAAAGTAAACCGAAACCTTGAGTGCGATATACCGAAACGACCGTCTCGATCCAAGGATTGCGTTGCCACAGACGGTTCGTCATTCGGAGGTCCGAGGCTCAAGTTATGAGCCAAAAACCAAATCTGGTTCGAAACGGGGGGGTCCGGGTCCGGGCCGACCCGGCCCGACCCCCCCCCCCCCCCCCCTGGGCGGCGCGGTGGCCGGCGGCGGCGGCCGACGACGGCGGACGGCGGCGGCGCGGCGGCCGGCGGCGGCGCGGCGGTGGCGGCGGGCCGCGGCGGCGCGGCGGCGCGGCGGTGGCGGCGGGCCGCGGCGGCGGCGCCCGGCGCCGCACGTGGGTGGCACGCGGGGGGCTAAGCCCCCGCTTCTTGGGTGTCGGCGCGGCATATAGCCGCGCCCCTTTGATTGAAACCGCCCCCAACGTGGGGGCCGGTTTATTTAAGTGAACCAGGGGGGCCGGCTGCCCCCCCCCTCCTTCAAGAACCGCCCCCCCTCTTTAAGAGGGGGGTTTTTAAAGGTTGGCCGGGGAATTAAATTCCCCGGTTTTAAGTCATCCGGCCGACCTTTAAAAACCCCCCTCTTAAAGAGGGGGGGCGGTTCTTGAAGGAGGGGGGGGGGGGAGCCGGCCCCCCTGGTTCACTTAAATAAACCGGCCCCCACGTTGGGGGCGGTTTCAATCAAAGGGGCGCGGCTATATGCCGCGCCGACACCCAAGAAGCGGGGGCTTAGCCCCCCGCGTGCCACCCACGTGCGGCGCCAGGCGCCGCCGCCGCGGCCCGCCGCCACCGCCGCGCCGCCGCGGCCCGCCGCCGCCGCCGCGCCGCCGCCGGCCGCCGCGCCGCCGCCGTCCGCCGTCGCCGCGCCGCCGCCGGCCGCCGCGCCGCCGCCGTCCGCCGTCGCCGCGCCGCCGCCGGCCGCCGCGCCGCCGCCGTCCGCCGTCGCCGCGCCGCCGCCGGCCGCCGCGCCGCCGCCGTCCGCCGTCGCCGCGCCGCCGCCGGCCGCCGCGCCGCCGCCGTCCGCCGTCGCCGCGCCGCCGCCGGCCGCCGCGCCGCCGCCGTCCGCCGTCGCCGGCCGCCGCCGCCGGCCCCCGCGCCGCCCAGGGGGGGGGGGGGGGGGGGGGTCGGGCCGGGTCGGCCCGGACCCGGACCCCCCCGTTTCGAACCAGATTTGGTTTTTGGCTCATAACTTGAGCCTCGGACCTCCGAATGACGAACCGTCTGCGGCAACGCGATCCTTGGATCGAGACGGTCGTTTCGGTATATCGCACTCAAGGTTTCGGTTTACTTTGAGTTCGGCCGGGTTGGTTCGTTCACGGAACCAACCGGGCCTTCGGAGCAGAAACGCTCATATCTTGAGCTACGGACGTCCGATTGACGTGCCGTCAGCCGCGTTGTGTTCCTCTTAGTGAGACGGATCTTTTGGCATACTCCGCCCGAGGTTTGGACGCAAGTGGGGTACGGTCGGGTTGGTTTTGCCTTAAAAACCAACCGGGCCCCGGAGACGAAAATGCCAATAACTCTCAGACCGGGCGTCCGATCGACGCGCCGTCTGTTGCGTTGACTTCCTATTGACGATACGGAACTTTTGACATACTCCGCCCGAGTTTTGGATACAGTTGGAGTGTGGCCGGGTTGGATCGTATCTGAAATCCCACCGGCCCCTGGAACGGAAAAGCTGATATCTTTCAGACAGGACGTCCGTCTGACGAACCGTCAGCGGCGTTGATGATCACGATGAGAAACGGTCCCTATGAGTATACCTTATGAGAGTTCGGGGTACAGTTGAGATACGGCCGAGTTTGGTTCGCTCACGAAACCAACCGGGCCCCTGGGACGAAAAAGCTAATAACTCACAGACCGGGCGTCCGATCGACGCGCCGTCTGTTGCGTTGAGACCCCTGTGACGAGACGGTCTTTTGAGATACTTCTTTGCGGGACTTGTGATACTTGGAGTATTGACCAGTAGCTCGTGGAGCGGACCCTCCCGGAGACGAGCGTGCAGAGTACGGAGACCGTGTAACTAGCTGAGACCTGACGACTGCTTGACCGACACGACTTGGAGTGAGTCGACTAGCCCAGTGGACGGAGCACTACTTTCAGAGGTGCAGACCCATGGCGGACGGAGCACTACGTGTGTGACAGTGCAGACCCGCGGTACTCGTCCGGAGAGTACCTCAGCAGGCTACTAGGGGTGTGCACTACTGTGTTTGGGTGACATACCTCAGCGGACGGAGCGCCAGGTAGTTGGCCGCAAACCCGCAGTACTCGACAGGAGGAGTACCTCAGCAGTCTTAGGTTAGTGAGCAGTACCTCGGAGTCGTGACAGGACTACTGCACACTTCAGAGACGGGGCTCTTCAGCAGTTACGGTTTCGATAATGAAAATCCTGGTTTGAGCTGAGACTTTTGACCTTGTGTTTACCTCATGATTGAGATGGGTCACTTGCTAACTTTGGTATATGTATGGGCATATACCCGGGTAGTGGTTATCCGTTGATTTCATAATCCTTGTGTTTCCTCATGACTGAGATGGGTTACTTGATAACTTAGGTATATGTATGGGCATATACCTAAGTAGAGTTTATCTGTTGAGATCTTCTTGTGTTTATCCTTGTTGGTTTAGAGAGACCTTGAGGGTCTCGGGGTCCCTACTGAGTATCGTTATACTCACCCCTGCACGGGCTATGCCCGCACCTCGTTGTGTTGGTTGCAGACGACGGACAGTGCTGACAGAAGCCGAATATTCGAGGACTGGACAGTACCTGGAGGAGGACTACACGACGAGGCGGTACCCGGAGGCAGACCACTGGACAGGACATACTCGGAGCAGACGGCGGGACCCGAGGAGCAGAGGAGCTATCTGTACCCACCCTTCAGGTGGGATTTCCAGTGGACATCTCAGCGTAGCAGCTTTACTTTTCAGTCGCTGTTTTCCCTTTCGAGTTGTACTTTACAGTTGGGCTTGTATTTCCGGCCCCCTTTTTACTTTTCAGCTCTTCTTTTGTACTTAGTGTTTTACTTCCGCTTGTACTCTGTGGTGCTTGTTTTCTTTTATAAAGGCAATGCCTTCCCAGTTATCGGGATTTTACGACTTTGGTGCTAGTCGCCAGCCCCTGGCCTAAGGAAGGCGGGCTTGGGGTAGTCACGGCACGGGCCCCGAGGACGGGTCGTGACAAATTGGTATCAGAGGGGGTACCCAGCCTTAAGTGCGGTGCACTGCCTGGGTTGATATGTAGGGCCCACAACGAGGGCGTTGTGCCCTAAAGGGGGGGTGATTGTAACATCCCTAAATGATAAAGGGTTAAATGACTAAATGATATGACTCATGTCAACAAGGTGCACCTTCCTTTTCGGGAGCCTGTCTGATTAGAACTCCACAGTTAAGTGTGCTTGGCCTGGAGTAGTAATCAGGATGGGTGACCTTCTGGGAAGTCTCCCAGGGTGTGTGTGAGTGAGGACAAAGCACACTGGAAAGGACATGTGTTGGCCTGTGGGGACTATCATTAGTCAGATGACCCGTTCGGGCATGTGGGTGGACCCTGGGGTGGGCCCCACGTGTCTGCTTGGGCAACTGGTGGTACCTGGTAGGTCAGGACCCGACGGCCTTGTTAAGGCGGGGTGTCTGTGCTGTCACCTTCCTCGGACAACCTACGTCGGCGTACAAGGATTCGCCAACGTCGTGTCTCCTCGGGCATATCTCTTCGTCAACAGATTGACGAACGACGACCGCGACGCCCGACCTCCGCGACGCCGTCTTCCGCGGAACGTAGACGAATCTTCGGATCTTAAACCCGAGGTAGGGGTTGTTGAATTTTGTTAATTTATTCCATTTCTTGATCGTGGACTTCGCATGTCAAACATGAGACTTTTGAATGTTTTAAGTTGCGTTATTATTATAACGTGAGGGGGGCCGGACCGCACGAACACGGCCGAACCCCCCTCCATCGTTCATGTTTAATTCTTACGATGGAAGCAAAGTGGCGTGGTGCCGTCGCACCACGCGGATTACCATGCGTTTATTTTACGCGGCGCCGTCGCGCCACGCCGAGGTAGAAACTTCAAGAACGCGACGCCGTCGCGCCGCGTTGAAAAGAATCAAAGCACGACGAAGGGGCGCGGTGTCGTCGCACCGCGCCGGATGACGAACACCGCGGCCGGTTCCGGGCCGCGACGAGACGAGAAGACCGCGGCCGGTTCCGGGCCGCGGCGGAAGGGAAGACCGGCGGCCGGGCCGCCGGCGTCGGAAGCCGAAGAAGGGGACCGGAAATTCCGGTCCCGTTTGAGAAAACCGGCCGGCCAGCTGGCCGGCCGGATGACTTAAAACCGGGGAATTTAATTCCCCGGCCAACCTTTAAAAACCCCCCTCTTAAAGAGGGGGGGCGGTTCTTAATGTGACAACTGGGTCCCGGTGACAGCACAGACACCCCGCCTTAACAAGGCCGTCGGGTCCTGACCTACCAGGTACCACCAGTTGCCCCCGCAGACACGTGGGGCCCACCCCAGGGTCCACCCACATGCCCGAACGGGTCATCTGACTAATGATAGTCCCCACAGGCCAACACATGTCCTTTCCAGTGTGCTTTGTCCTCACTCACACACACCCTGGGAGACTTCCCAGAAGGTCACCCATCCTGATTACTACTCCAGGCCAAGCACACTTAACTGTGGAGTTCTAATCAGACAGGCTCCCGAAAAGGAAGGTGCACCTTGTTGACATGAGTCATATCATTTAGTCATTTAACCCTTTATCATTTAGGGATGTTACAATCACCCCCCCTTTAGGGCACAACGCCCTCGTTGTGGGACCTACATATCAACCCAGGCAGTGCACCGCACTTAAGGCTGGGTACCACCTCGGATACCAAATGTGACAACTGGGTCCCGGTGACAGCACAGACACCCCGCCTTAACAAGGCCGTCGGGTCCTGACCTACCAGGTACCACCAGTTGCCCCCGCAGACACGTGGGGCCCACCCCAGGGTCCACCCACATGCCCGAACGGGTCATCTGACTAATGATAGTCCCCACAGGCCAACACATGTCCTTTCCAGTGTGCTTTGTCCTCACTCACACACACCCTGGGAGACTTCCCAGAAGGTCACCCATCCTGATTACTACTCCAGGCCAAGCACACTTAACTGTGGAGTTCTAATCAGACAGGCTCCCGAAAAGGAAGGTGCACCTTGTTGACATGAGTCATATCATTTAGTCATTTAACCCTTTATCATTTAGGGATGTTACAGTTTCATTATGATATATGCCTTACGTACTTCCAAGATTTATGTATTTGCTCAAGATTTTGATGTTTAAACATTATGGTCATGTTTTTAAGTTCAATTGTACATGTTTTGTTTTATTTTCTCCATGCTTACCCTTACTGAGCATTTGAGCTCACCCTTTATATGTTTTCTTTTCCCCAGGATTTCAAGAAAGGTTTTAGGTAAGAAAACAAAAGGGGAAGATATTTATGGGAGTTGTTGAAGATCTTTCACCAATATTAGAAGATTATATTCCGAGTTTCCAAAGACACTAAACTATTACGATCCTTGAGTTTTGGTTTTTGTTATGTATTAAGTATTCTGAAAAATTAATGTATTGTCCATGTACGTCAATATTTGGGCCTCTAAAGAGTCTTTCGATTAATATATAACATTGGAATGATCACAAGAGATCAAGTTTCGAAAGATCGATCAGTTTAGTAGCCTTGGAAGTACTAGATACATACATAAGTTTTACATTAAATTGTGAAATGAAAAAGCAACCTTGTGTCTCCATTGAACACACTCATATTCCTTATCCTATCCCTGAAGGTCAGTCATAATATACACATTCAAATCCTAGGAAAATAAAACATAATAGATGGGTGAGATCAGATGCTCAGTAAGGATAACAATATATAGAAAACTATCATAAATAATCATAAACATTTAAGTCAATGTATAAGACTAAAACACAAGTCTTTTAAACAAAAATATCATCATAATATGGAAAAGATAGATCAAATAATGGCATTTACTTATTCACATGGATATTATACTATATGAATAATCACATGTAATATCAATAGCTTATCTCATAATGATGGAATGCATAATGCCGGACATCATAACCATATAGTCAAGGCCTCATGCCAAGACTACAAATAAAAAAATATTGTCAAGGCCTTATTCCAAGACACTAGTTTTTCTCATGAGATCTACCAATGCATCAAGGGGCTATAGTGGGCCTAACCCATCACTTACTACATCCAATTCATTCCTCATTTGAAAAGGGTGAAACATAACATAAACATTCACATTACACTAACATACGAAATGTTAATACTTTAACCATAAACCATGAATGACCTAAAAATAGCACATCCACAGTCAGACATATCATAAAACTATCAATACAATATAGAATATTGTATCATAATAAATCAACTTCAATTAAACATTAAATATAACAATAGATGTTGACATAGATAAAATCAATCCAAAAACTATTTGAGAGAAATATCTCTCTCTACTTTGAAATCATTTAAAAGTCGCATGATTATACAAGAAAATATTTATTTTGAAAATAATCATATAATATTCTAAGGGAAGATTTGAAGGTGTTATAATGACATAAAATAGACACACCCACTTTATAAGTTAAAAAAATATTATATCCTTAATTTTTCAAAAAAGGTCATAAAGTACCTTGATTAGAAAAAAACGGAAAGATTCCTTTCAAAACATTTTATAAAAAGTCAAACAAGGGTATAGATGAATTTACCCCATAGTCTAGGAAATTGTAATTTTTTTTGAAATACATTTTTAAGAAACACAGATGTGGATGATAAAGATGTCCCAGTAGATACTTATGTATAAACAACCTCTGATAATGAAGAGATTGTAAAATTAACCCTTACCTTGTACTTTTCCTTAGTCAAGTGTATGTTAACCTCCTGTATACTGGTTAAAGAATTTTTATTAAATTATACAATAACCACATACATAAATATGATATCATATACAATCCTCTAATATTGTTTTGTTAATAATATTTTAATAGTGTCATTGTTTTAGGTGTTAAAAGATTCATTTTCCGTTATATCGTTTTTTATGTAAGTCATGTTTATTATAAATATGATGTATTTGATTCATATCCAGAATGATATTAAGATATTAAATATTATTGTTTTAATCATCAAAGGAAAATTATTCTTTAATGGTTACGATGGGGAATGAAATCTCATCGTGTCGTGGAGACGGTAATCCGTACGTACGCACGAGCGACAATATCATTCTAATGTTGGTGAAATAGTATGTAATTGGAAGGTATATTATATATAAAGAATCATTAACATGTTATATTTATTATTTACATCAATTATACTCATTATTATACTCATATAAATAATGAAATGTTGAATAACAAACTACACCATGATGTGGAGATGGTAAGCCGTACATATGCACGTATGCTGACTTTATCATTCATAGGATGGATAGAATACTGAATTTGGTTGTACCATATTTATTATAAAATATAAATATGTATAAGTTACTGGATTTATTATTTTATTATATAAATAACAAAGAATGATGAAGTCGAAGAAGAAAAGAACTTTGAAAGAGGTGATAAAATAATTACCTCTTCTTTAGGTGCTTCCTTTTGATTTGAACAAAAGGGCTTCTTAGATTGGCTTGATGATAAAAGTAAGGCCTTTGGGTTTGAGTTAGGGTAGTTGGGAGGGTATTTGAGTAGGGTTTAGCTGATCAAAATGGATTTGGAGGTGTGAATTTTAGATAAGGGTAAGTACCCTTTTTAAGAGAGGTGAAGGCCACTTTAGGGAAAGCTTGAAATATTAATTTACTATAAAATTATTCTCAGTTTCTAATCGATCCAAATGAATTTATTTATATGATAATGTCGGTATGGGTCTAAATCCTCCCAAAAAAATAGGTTATAGACAATTTTAGGTCACATTATTAACCTTATCTTTTAGATTTAACGATTAGTTAAATAGTATAAATTTTTACCATGTATTCTTGTATTTTTATACTACATGGTTAATATAGTTACTATAAAATTTCAAGAGAAACTCAAGTGGTTAATTAATTATATATATAACATTATATAATTCCTTTTTCCAAATATTATATTTTTATGAATATTATATCATTTAATAAAATAGTATTTGTTTTAAAAACTCATTTATGTCTATTTTGACACTATTTAGTATTTGGTTTTTGTGAAATTTATAATAACTTTATTACCTCATAAAAATACATTGAATCAACCCTAACATATTATATTCACCTATATAATTCGTGGATGTCATCAAAAGTTTCAATTTATATTTATTTTAATATTTTTAATATCAATTATTTTAATCTTTCATTAATAAGGTAATTATTGCATCATCATTGTGTCATAAATAAATTTAATTATTTAAGGTATAAAAATTATAAATAAAATACCATGATGTACGAAATTTTTTTACATTTATAATTAATATTTATAGTATAATTTATCTTATGTTTAACTCTATATTAAAAGTTGTTTAGTTATTAAACTTTGAATTTAACACTTTTAACTTTTCTTTAAATAAAATATAATAAATGTTCTAATCTAACCCAAATAGATAAAAAAGGATCTTTGTTTTTTCATAAGGTTTATTTTGGTAAAAAAACACTTATCCATTAGAATTAGAATATGTTTTTGGGTAATTTTATATTATTATAGTATTACTTATACCTTTAATTACCTTATTTAATTTTAACCGGGGTAAATAAAATTCAAAAGTTACTATTAACCAAAAATTATTTTTATCCTATCAAACAAAATTTTACTTAATGATGAAAACCGTGTCTGTTCTATTTTTGAAATTCAATTCAATGAAGCGGTAAAATTAAGTTTTATGCATATTTGCAAATGTGCCTAGAAGGTGGATAAAAGACGTTAAAAAGTTCAATAAAATTTTATATATCTAATATTATTATAAAATAACTCTAATGAATTACGTTAGACTGATATAAGTATTATGTATCTATTTTGACTTTAAAATAAATTTGATTTTAAAAATAATTATTTAAATAAAAAAGTTGTTTTTAAACAATAACGCAATATTTTTCACTGTTAATCAAAAATTGAAAGTTTTCAGAAAAATAACAAAAATTCACCCTAAGCTAATTTTGATATTAAAAATCCAAAAATGAAGTCCAATTTGAAAAATAAAATTTATAAAATTTAAAAAAGTGGGTATTACTCTTCATAACTGCTTTTTAAATGGATAGTTTGATTGGTCGTGGTGTGCTAGAACTCGGAGCTGCGTACATCGCAAGCTATTGTATTATTCAAAGAGAAGCATACCGTAGAAGCTTGGGGTGTTACATTTTTTACCCCTTAAAATAATTTCGTCCTCAAAATTTCTAGAAAATTGCTGCATAAAAAGATTCGAGTGGTTCTTTATCATAAGTTCCTCAGGTTCCCACGGTGCCTATTCCATTTTATGGTTTCTCAAAAGAACTATTACCATATGAGTCATCCGGTTTCTCAACACTTGTTCTATTGTATCAAGAATTATGATAGGATCTTCATAAGAAGATATATCAGGTTTTAGTTATATTTATTCATAGGTGAGTAAATGCGTTGGGTTAGGCATGTATTTTCTCAACAGTGATACATGGAACACATCATGAACTTTAAAGATAGATGGCAGCATTGACAAACTGTAAGCTACAACTCCAATTCATTATAGAATTTCGAAGGGTCCTATTTACTTGGGGATTAATTTACCCTTCTTACCGAATCGTATAACACCCTTACATGGAGATACCTTCAAGAAAACATGATCACCCACTTGAAATTCAAAATCCTTTCTTAGGTTATCGACATAGCTCTTTTTCTTACATTGAGATTATTTTATGTAGGTTTGGATAATATTTACCTTTTCCCTTATTTCCTCAATAAGTTCTGGTCCTACGAGTTTTATTTTACCAACATCATCCCAACAAGTTGGTGTGTGACATCTCTTTCCATATAATGCTTCATATGGTGCCATATGAATACTTGAATAAAGGATATTGTTATAGGAAAATTCTACCAGAGGTAAATATTGATCCCACATACCTTGAATGTCAATTGATCAAGATCTCAACATGTCTTCTAAGGTTTCAATAGTCTGTTATGATTGTCCCTCAATTTGAGGGTGGTAGGTAGTGCTCAAACGAAGTTCAGTATCTAGGGATTTCTGAATAATTTTCTAGAATATTGATGTAAAATAGGGATCATGATCAGAAAAAATTGATAGGGGTACACCATGAAGTCTTAGAACACCATTAATATATATTATTAGTAAACGTTCAAGTATTAAATCTTCTCTTATAACAAGAAAATGTGCTGACTTGGTAAGACGATCAATAATGACCCATATTTCATCATTCCTTCTAGGAGTCTTTGGTATCCCCATGACCAAGTCCATCGTAATATCATCCCATTTCCACTCAGGTATGGGAATAGGTTTCATGACTCCTCTAGGATGTTGTCTTCCAGTATTCACCTATTTAAAAATGATACATCTTGACACATAATCAAAAATCCCCTCTTCATGTTGTCTCATGAAAATTTTCCTTCAAATATCTATACATCTTTATACTACTAGGGTGTATAGAGAAATTGGAGCTATGAGAATCATACCACAATTCCATTTTTAGATCAGGAATATCGGGAACAAAAATCCTCTTCCCAAATTTCAAAATTCAATCTTCATATATGAAGTCAATCAATCTCCCATTATTTACAGCTTTAATTTTCTTTTTGAGACTCCTCCTCATAAGTCTGAGAAAATTTTATCCTTTCTAGTAAAGATGGTTTGGTAACCATTTGAAAAAGTATTGATGTTTCACCTTCCATGGTTACTTCCATATCCATATTTAATAGATCCATGAACATAATATCCCTTTAAACTCTCATATTGTTTAGAATTCCATGATCTTTTCTACTCAAAGCATATGCCACCTTATTTTCCTTCTTTTAGTGGTAGTGTATTGTGAAATCGTAATCCTTGAGTAGTTCAAGGCATCAAATTTTCCCAAAGTTGAGTTCTTTCTGTGAGAAAATATACTTCAATCTCTTGCGATCAGTATATATCTCACATTTTGACCATAGATATAGTGTCTCCATATATTTCGAGAAAATATTACAACTGCTAACTCAAGATCATGAGTTAGATAGTTTTATTCATGAATGTTTAGCTGGAGTGATGCATATGCAATAACTATATCATTCTATATAGGGACACAACCAAGTCCTTTCTTTGAAGCATCACTATAAATAACAAACTCATCATTCCCTGATGGTAGATTCAATATAAGATCGTTGAATAATATTATATTCAATTATTCAAAACATTCTTCACACTCTTTTTCCCAAAAAATTTAACCCCTTTACATGTGATCTTGGTTAATGGGTTAGCCAATTAGGAAAAATTCTAGAGAAAATGCCGAAAATAACTTGCTAAACCAATAAAACTGTATACCTCAGTTATACTCATCGGTACTGACCATTCTTGGATTTCCCTTGTCTTTAAAGGATCAATAGATATTCCATCCTTAGAGATAATATGGCCAAGAAAAGAAATTTCTTGAAGCCAGAATTCACACTTGCTAAACTTCATATATAATTCATTTCTTCTAAGAGTTTTCAGAATAGTGAAAAAGTTATTTCCATTATATTCATAGCTTTTGGAGTATACCAAGATATAATAGATAAATACCACTAAAAATTCATCAAGATATTCCTTGAAAACTCTATTTATTAGATCCATGAAAATAAAGGGTGCATTAGTCAGTCCAAAAGGCATTACTGTAAACCCATAATGCCCATACCTGGTTCCAAATGCTTTCTTTAGAATGTCTTCCTTCTTCACGCACAACTGATGGTATCCAGATCGAAGGGAAATCTTTGAAAAATATTGAGCTCCATGAAGTTGATCAAATAAATTATCAATGAAAGGTAGGGTATACTTTTTATTTAGTATTATATCATTTATCTCCCTATAGTCAATGCACAACCTCCTAGATCCATCTTTCTTCTTAACAAAAAGAAAAGGGGATCCCCATGGAGAAACATTAGGGAGAATAAATATTTTATTACTCAATTACTCTAGTTGTTTCTTTATTTTCTCTAATTCCACAGTGGACATTATATAAGAGGTCTTCGATATTGGCCTTGAACCAGAAATTAAGACAATGGAAAACTAAATTTATCTTTCTAAAGGATCTCTCGGAAAATACTCTTGAAACACATCAACATATTCTTGAACAATAGGTACATCCTATATTTGAAAATTCTTTTCCTCACCCATTGTTATTTCACTCCCTTACACCCCAATAATTGAATTTAGTAGAGATACTGGGGGTGGATCTAGATGAGAATTAGATGGTGATGTTTCTACTCTAAAGATTATGGATTCCTTTTCATCATAAAAAATTGTAACCTCCTTCTTCTTACAATAAATTTTCAAATCATGGTCTGAAATCCAATCCATATAAAGGATTATATAAAATTCAATCATGGGTATGACTATACTATCAATAGATAAAGCACATTTATATGCCATAATGGCAACTGATTGAAAAAAATGTTGCCATGATACTTCCCTTATGAGTTTTGACTGACAAATCCCATGTTAAGTCCAATTTGAAATATCTAATTTCCTTGAAAAACTAGGAATATATGAAATAATGAGATGACCGAGATTCAAATAAAGCATTGGATAATTTTGAGAAAACGATTAAAGTACCCAATACCACATCATTAGGAACTTTAACCTCAATAGTAGTGATCACATAAGCTTGGCCTTTCTCCCTTATTCTTTTCTAAGGTAAGTTTCCTTGATGATTAGGAAATTCATTTTCATAATGACCCATTTACTTAAA
The DNA here is from genome assembly GCA_963277665.1 of Viscum album. Lineage (NCBI taxonomy): Eukaryota > Viridiplantae > Streptophyta > Magnoliopsida > Santalales > Viscaceae > Viscum > Viscum album. The sequence continues at coordinate 1,274,744,680 of OY728162.1, read as the reverse complement.
ATTGTAGCATTAGACATCAAAAACCTCTTTCTTCTCCTTGCAATCACGAGCTTGGTGGCCTTTTTATACGCACTTGTAACAAACTCCCACCCCATTTAGGCATGTAACAGGGTGTTTCTTACCACAATTACTATAGGAAGGAAATTAAACTTTTCTATTCTTCCCCTTATTTCCTTTTCAAGAGTGTTTAGGAGATATCTTCTTCTCTTGCTCCATTTTAAAGTCATAAGACTTAGATAATTCCTTTTCTATCTTGATAGCACATAAGACAATATCTCCATATGATGAGAAGGATTGTGAGTCTAATTCTCAATGGAGAAATAGTTTTAACCCATAAAATAATCGATCATTCTTATGTCTTGGGTTATGTATATAATCTGCAACATGCCTTGATAACCTTTTAAAGTTCACCTCATACTTTTCGACATTCTCATACTCCTTTTGCATCAGACTCAGAAATTGACTTTCCATATCAGCTCAATGTTCACAAGGAAAGTATTTTTCTATGAAAAGTTATTTAAACTCCATCCATTCCATATTTGATACTTCTTCATCCTCCTTTGTGTTTGGGATGAATGACCACCATTGATCTGCATCTCCAAAGAGGCCATAAATTACCATGACAACCTTTTTCCTTTTGCTACTCCCCAAAGGATGAAATATTTTCTCTAAAGAACTTATAAATTTCACAGCTACAAATTGATTTGTAGTCCCATTTAATGTTGGTGGTTGTTTTCTCATGAAGCAGTCTAACATTGATCCTCTGTGTTGTGGATTAGGGTGTGCCATACAGGTAAGGTTATTATTCATAACCCTAGTGAGTTGTCCTAGTATGGTTATAAGTTGTTCAACCCTAGTTGCATCACCATCTCCACTATAATAATCTTGAATACGATGGAAATCCCTACATAGATTACATGCATTGATATAGTTTCTATTTCTTCCACTAGGTGCCATTTATGAACAATGAAATACACTAAATTAGTTTATGAATTGCAATGCATAATTCCAAACTTGGAAAATACTTAACATAAATTGAACAGTTTATGCATATAATCCACAATCATAAAAATGTTTTCTTTGGGGAATTATTTACTCATAAATACTTCATAATGGTTTGTAAATAAAATTTGAATTATCCTAAGAATATCCCTTGGGTGTGTCAATCTAGGTGCGTAGTAAGGCCCATTGTTGTGTACCAGGATACCCTGGGTCAAGCCTGAAAGTCCTTGCCAGAGTTTTCACTCCTAGGTAAATCTGTGCTAAAACCACGTCCACTTATAGTATCTAGATAGGGATGTATTGCTTGAGAAACCCACAAAATATCTACATTACCTAAATTTTTGGATGTTAGTCTATACTAATCCTCAAAGTCTCTCTTAGGGTAATGTTATCTAATGAGAGTTTTTCTAAATCTAGTTTCCAAGGTTTGTACTAAAATTTCTTTGATACCAACTATAATGCCCCTACCCCAATTTCAGAGATTTGGTGCATTTTTACATAACATTGGCATGATCACAAGAGATCACGTCTCGAAATAATGATCATTTTAGTTTCCTTGGAAGTACTAGATACATACATAAGTTTTACATTACATTATGAAAAAAATAACAACATTGTGTCTCCATTTAACACACTCATATTCCTTAGCCTACCCCTACAGGTCAGTCATAATATAATTTTTTGCATCCTGGAAAAAATAAAACATAAGAAAGGGGTGAGATCAGATGCTCAGTAAGGATAAAAATATAGTGGAAACTATCATAAATAAGAATAAAAATTTAAGGCAATGTATAGGACTAAAACACAAGCTTTTAAACTTAAGCTTCAGTATAATATGGAAAATATAAATCAAATAATTCCATTTAATTATTAACATGTATATTCTACTAGATGAATAATCACATGTAATATCAATAGCTAATCTCATAACGATGGAATGAATAGTGCTGGACACCATAACTACATAGTCAAGGCCTCGTTCCAAGACTAAAAATAAAAAAAATATTTTCAAGGCCTCATGCTAAGACACTAGTTTGTCTCATGAGACCAACCAATACAATGAGGGGCTATAGAGGGCCTCAACCATCACTTACTATGTCCAATGCATTCCTTATATGAAAAGGGTGAAACATATAATAAACATTCGTATTACACTAACATACAAAATGTTAATACTTTAACCCTAAATCACGAATGACATAAAATAGAACATCCACAGTCAAACATATCATAAAACTATCAATAAAATATGGAATATTGTATCATAATAAATGAACTTCAATGAAATATAAAATCCAACAATAGATGTTGACATAAATGAAATCAATCCAAAACTATTTTAGAGAAATATCTCTCTCTACTTTGAAATCATTTAAAAGTGGCATAATTATAAAAGAAAACATTTATTTTGAAAATATTCATATAATATTGTAAGGGAATCTTATAAAGTGTCATAACAATGGAAAATAGCCACACCCTCTCTACAAGTTAAAAAACATTCTTTCCTTAATTTGTCGAAAAGGTCATAAAGTACCTTGTTTGGAAAACGACAGAAATATTCCTTTCAAAATATTTTATAAAAATTAAAACAAGGGTATAAATTACTTTAAATGATAGTCTAGGAAACAGTAAAAATGTTTTGAAATACATTTTTAAGAAACATAGATGTGGATGATAAATATGTCCCAGTAGATACTTACGTATAAACAACCTCGAATAATGAAGAGATTGTAAAATTAACCCTTACCTTGTACTTTTACTTAGTCAAGGGTATGCTAACCTAATTTATAATGGTTAAATAATTGTGATTAAATTATAAAATAACCACATACAAAAATATGATATCATATATGATCTTCTAATATTGCTTTGTTAATAATATTTTTGTAGTATCATTGTTTCAGGTGTTAACTAATTTGTTTTCCTTTATATGTTTTGTTATGTAAGTCATGTTTGTTATAGATAGGATGTATTTGATTCATACCCATAATGATATTAAGTTCCTAAACATTATTTTTTTAATTATCAAATTAAAATTATTCTTAAATGGTTACAATGGGGAATGAAATCTCATCGTGTCATGGAGACGGTAAGCCGTACATACGCACGAGCGACAATATCATTCTATTGATGGTGAAATAGTATGTAATTAGATGAAATATTATATATAAAGAATCATTAACATGTTATATTTATTATTTAAATCAATTATATGCATTGTTATACACATCCAAATAATGAAGTGTTGAATAACAGACTACGCCACAACGTGGAGACAGTAAGTCGTACATACACACGTATAGTGACTTTGTCATTCATAGGATGGATAGAATAATGAATATGGTTGTACCATATTTAAAATAACATCTTATTATGTATAATTCACAAGATTTATTATCTTATTATGGAAATAACAAAGAATGATGAAGTAAAAGAATAAAAGAACTTTGAAAGAGGTGATAAAATAATTACCTCTTCTTCGGGTGTTTCCTTTTGATTTGAACAAAACGTCTCCTTAGGTTGACTTTGTTATAAAAGTAAGATCTATAGAATGTAGTAATGGTAGTTGGGAGGATATTTGAGTAGGGTTTTGCCAAGCCAAATGGCTTTGGAGGTGTGGATTTAAGAGAAATAGAAATACCCTTTTATAAGAGAGGTGAGGGGAATTTTTAGAAAAGCTTGAAATACTAATTTATTATAATCTTATTTTTTATTTTTAATTGCTCAAACTAGATTTATTTCTAGGATAAGGTGGGATTTGGTCTAAATACTCTTAACCAATAGGTTTTATATCACATAATGATTATTATATTTTTTAAAAATAATTTTTTAATGTCCTTGGAATATAATTCACATTAATAGGTTTTGATAGTTTCCCAATCTAATGAGAACTTAGATATTCCAAAAAATATTATTAAATTAATATACCATATAGTCTATATACATCTATCTTACATGAAATAGTTAAAGGTTGACGATCAGGTGATGGAGTCTCATATTAAATTGATACATCTTCTCATGAAGTTCACACTTGGTGATATCTAAGAATAATGGTCCCAAGAAAAGACCCCCTAATAGTAATTTCACATGTTTTATGTGTTATTTTGATATTAATATATGATTTTTTTTATTTTCCTTAAAACTAGATTTTTTGGTCTGTATTATAGATTTTTATTTTATAAAATGTTGGTTATTTTTTATTCATGTATCTTTTATAAAGTGACTCCCTTTGTATTTATGTCTTTGTGAAAATGCCTAAGATCCTTTTTTAAAATGATTCAAGTGATTTGAAATGTATCTTAAAAAATTATATTTGTTCAGCATATGCTTTTTTGTGAAAGAGTTCTTGGAATTCATTGGTTTATTTGGAAAGGTTGGGTAATCTTAATGAGGAATTTGTGTAAATGGTTGTTTTTTAATGGTATTTCAAATGTGATTTTATAAATAGTTATCAAAGGACATATGAAATATAGTTTTTCCATAATCTTTTGAGTTTATATTTTTATAGAATTGGTAAAATCAATACATTATATAGGGAAGACAATTAGATTGATAATAACCCCATGTAAAGGGCATGCCACTAACTCTATTCAACCCATAGGATATCCATCATGTCCTCACTTCTGAAAAATGTGAATTAATGTTTAACCCCATTGAAACTCCTAAACCTACATTGGATCCAAATTCACCTGCATGGTTTAAATTATGGGGCTCCTTGTTTGATATTTCTATTTATGACTTTTCCCTCAAAGGGATGCGATTGATTATTAATATGAAATGGTTGATGCTTATTCATGGATGTGAAAATGGTCTATTTCTTTTGTGGGTGTTAGAGTTAACATGTGTTTTCCTACTTACTTTATATTTATTCATGTGATGATAATTTACTTGTTGTTTCTCACTTTCACTTGTTTGGCTGCATGGGAACTGCAGGATTAATAAAATAGGTCCAAATGTATACTACACTAGTTTGCTCACATACTAGCTATTTCCCCTAGTTGTATGGGTTTTTCATCTATAAGAGTGTCTATAATGAGTAATTTGTGGGTAGTTAAGGTGTATTTTCTATTTTTTTAGTATTCAACATAGGCCTACTATTGGCATCATTGTATTTTGAGTACAAAATTAAGGTATAATTAAATTCCCTCAATGATTTTGATACATTACAAATAATAGAATTGGAACTAGGAAAGATGGATCAATAGAACAATTATATTTATCATATAAATGATAAAGTGGATGATAGTAAATAGTAAAATATGTATCTAGTTATAAATGTATTTAAATAATTAGAAGGATTAGATTTTAGTTATATTTTCTCTCGTACTTTAAAAAATATAATAATTCAGATGGTTCTTGGATTGGTTTCTATTGAATGTTTATTTCTAGAATAAATGGATGTCATTATTATATTCCTTCATGAAAATTAGGAGAAATATATCTACATATATCAACTATAAGGTTTCATGATAAATGTAATAGAAGTTTCATTTCTAGTCTCAAATGGAGTTTTTATGGGCTTAAGTAGGAACCATGGTAGTGTAACTAGAATTTCAATACTTTCATGGTAGAATTAACATTCATGTAGTGTAATGTAAATAATTTATACTATATTAAGGTGTATTATGATGGGAGTTTTGTCATTTTACTTCTTTATGTGGATAAATTTATCTTAGTTGGACCAATGAATGAAAGCCCAAAAGAGCTGCAAATTGAATTATCTAGAAGATCCCAAATATAAGACCTTGGTTCTGGAAAGTGGATATTGTATATAAATATTGAAAGAGACTTAAAGTATATAATTTTTTTTTGGATTTGGATAATTATTATATCAATGTTTTGTGTATTTATTTTGGAAAATTATAACATTATCAAATTAAATAGCATGGATATGAATAAAGAATGGATGGGTTTCAACCATCGGATGAAAGAGTATGAAGATGGAGTGAAAAAGTTCATGAAGTTTGTAAAATATAATGCATATGACCCTTCTCAAATCCTTTGTCTATGATTATGCTGATTTTATTCAATAAAAATTAGTCTAGAGGAGTTGGAAGAACACTTGATCTGTCACGAAATAAATCAAAGTTATAAATGTTGGAATAAACATGGGGAAAAAGAGAATGTAGCTAGTGGCTGGGATAACACTACATTTTATTGATCATCTAATATGATTACAAGTGTGGACAATAATGAAGAAGATATTGAGGATGTGATTACAAATTTGAATGATGATGATGATCATATTGAGGAAAAGACAAGGAAGTTGAAGATTAACTTTTTCATTTCCCAAAATTGTTTGAGGAGTTAAAGAGTCATGAAAAGATTCCATTGTATATTGTTTTCACAAAAAATACAGCATTGTTATCCGTACTATAGCTTTATAATTTGAAAGTAGGTAACTGATGGAGTGAAACTAGTTTTCCAAAACTACTTTCTCTCTTGAATGACATGCTCCCAGAAGGCAATGAGATCCTAATTCAAACATACAATTCTAAACGAATGCTATTCTTGAGGGGTATGATATTTGAAAGAATACACGCCTACACGAATGATTGTATTCTATTTCACAAGGACCAAAAATCACAAAAAAATTCCCAAAGTGTGTCACATCTCAATACAACAAAGTTGAATCCGGTCCTATGAAAGTTGTATGGTACTATCCAATCATTCTATAGTTTAGGTGCCTATATGGAAGTGAGGAGACTTCTTGTAAATTAACGTGGCACGTAGATACAATAATTGAAGATGGGGAACTATGTCACCTAATAGACTCTCCTCAGTGGAAGATAATTGATCAAGAGTATCCCGAATTTGGAAATGAACCATGAGACATTCGTTTTTGCGTTATTTACCGATGGAGTGAATCCTTTTGGTTTTCAAAGAATCACTCACAGTACATGGCTATTTATATTAGTAAATTAAAACTTTTCACTATGGTTATGCCTGAAATGAAAATAAATCTTGTTTTATATGATTATATCATGAGAGAAACAATTGGGTAATGATATTGATGTTTATTTGGATCCATTGATCTAGGATTTGATATTATTGTGGGATTTAGGTGTTATATTGTATGATGCTCACATAAATGAATATTTCATGTTGAGATCCATGTTATATGAGAAAATAAATGACTTTCATGATTATGTAAAATTTTTAGGATATAACATTAAAGGAACTCAATGGAGTCTCATTTTTTTAAAAAGGTACACATTAAATTAGGTTGAAACATTCATAGAAAACTATATTTTTAGGACAACCCAGTTTTTTACCTCAACGACATAAGTTCCGATCTTGGATGACATCATTCGATGGAAGTTTAGAATAATGTACAACACTATCTCCACTAATAGGTGATCAAATATTTTATAAGTTAAAATATGTGGACATTGCTTTTGGTAAACTATTTTTGAAAAACCTTATGAAATCCGGTTGGAAAAAGAGATTAGTTTTTTTGAATCACCATATCGGAATTATCTGTACGTCGGAAATTTTATTGACGTTATGCATGTTGAAAAAATGTATGTGATAGTGTCATTGGAATGTTACTAAATTCAACCAGTAAAACAAAGGACGGAATTAAGGCTAGGTTGAACATGGTTTTTATGCGAATAAGAGAAGAGTTGTCTCTACTGAAGGGTGAAAAATGAAATTTTCTTCCTCTATCTTCTTACACCCTTTACAGGAAGGGGAGATATCTTTTTTTAACTTCTTCAATGACATAAAGGTTCTAGAGGGGTATTCATCAAATACCAAGAACATTGTGTCAATGACTGATTTAAATTTAATGGTTCTGAATTCACATGACCACCATGTTTTGATGAATGATATAATTCCTTTAGATTTTTATTGCATTTACCCCCAAAATTTATATTATACATTTACCAAGATCTATTTTTTTCTTTAAAGCTATATGCATTAAAGATATAGACCTGATGAAATTGATGACTGTGGAAAGATAAATTTCTATCATATTATGTGAATTGGAAATGTTATTCCCACCAAAATTCTTTGATTTGATGGTTTATTTGATAGTTCACTTGGTGAGAGAAATTCGACCATGTGGTCCTATACACTATAGATGGATGTACCCCATTGAATGATATATGAAGATTTTGAAAGGGTGTGCCTAAAATCGAAGTCAGTCAGAGGTTTTTATTGTGGAGAGATATATTGTTGAGGATGCCATTGAATTATGTACCAAATACCTATCTGGTGTAGGAAGAATTGGTCTACCAAAATCTCATCACACAGTGTGGCTTGAGGGTGGAGGAATTTCTGGAATAGATGTTGTCAAAATAAATATTATAGATCAGGATCATGCCAACCTTTACATTTTTCATAATAGTTTGGAGGTTTCCCCATATGTTGAAACCTACAAAGAAATTCTTAGGAATTTGAATCCATCAAGGGATAAAATATGGATTCCAAATAAACATAATAAATATTTTATAGGATGGTTTTTGGATCATATTTTTAAGGAGTCAGATGAAAATACATATTCAATTTTAGAATGGCTTCGATGGATAGCTAAAGGACCAAGTGTGTATGTATTATATTAGAATGGTTATGTAATTAATAGTTATATGTTATATAACAATGAGCATGATGAAGATAGTACCATGCAAAGTAGTGGAGTTACAATTGTGGATAAAGAGAAGAATGCTTCTAGTATTGAGGACAGAAATACAATTTACGTGAATATGTCATACTTTGGCATCATAAAATATATACGGGAGTTGGATTATACAACATTCCAAGTGCCTATTTTTTAATGAAAGTGGTTTGATAACAGGAGTGATATTTAAATAGATGAATTTGTATTCATGAAAGTTGATTTCATTAAGGAAGGGTACAAATATGAATCATTTATAATGGAATCACATGTAGTACAAGTATTTTGTGTTCCATATCCTACAAACCAAAAGTGTTTAATTGTTCTTTTATCAACCAAAACTACTGAAGGGTCAGATGAAAATCCAACTAAGGATGACTCTTTAATTGGGTTTTCATAATAATTTCACAATGGTCCCAATGTAGATATTGTTTTGTATGTCATAGGAGAAAATAATGAAGGGATTTGGATAGTTGATAGAGGGGTAAAATTTTTTCAGCCTTAAAAAAAGAGAGTTCAATGACTAGGTTATATTTTTTTGTAATATTCATCATGTTACCCCATGTTATTAATCATTTTATGCTGCATTTATGTACTCTAAATTAAATGTTAAACCACTTCTGTAGTTAATGAATTCCATATGTATTGGTGATCCCAATATTGAGGAATAACATTTCTATCAACCTACTACTGCTCGTAGTGCAGAGGAACAATGACCTTCTTCACATACTGGTGCTCCTAATCCAAAGTCACAATAGGTATCTCAATCTGCTATTGCTTGTACTACAAAGGAAAAACCTTCTGTACATGTTGGTTCTTCTATTCCTAAGGAACAATAGGTTTCCCAACCAGCTGTTTCTCCAAGTGCAGAGGTACAATGACCATATGCACATGTCGATGCTACTACTCCAGATGAACATATTGATGATGTTGATTCCAAGGAAATGGTAGGTGACAAAGGACTGATGATGCAGAAAAAAGGATCTCCATAGTTTGATAGTTTTAGAAAAAATCATTATGTTGAAAGATAAAGGCATCAAATACGAGGTCAGATGGAATGCACAGGGCCATCATGTTAACCCCAACAAGGCCATGTTCAGTAGTAACATTGGAATCATCACTAGGTAATGCATACCGATTGGTGTAGATTCGAGGCACCATGTTGTTCCTAGGCTTAATACATTGATGTGGGAATATATTATGACAAAATTATGATATCATTTCTTTATTTTAATAAAAAAATAAAATAATTAAATATTGGCTTACTCTTCATCATCCATTACAGAGTGCATTTATAGTAGATGACTCCCACAAGAAATATGTATTAATTCTTGCTGGAAGGATTCATAGAGGATTTATCAAAATTCTAAAAGGAAATCATCTTAAAGATGCATAAGGGAAAATAAAACCACACACACTACTTATCTATGCACACCATATAACCCATGAAACGTGGGATGCATTTATTGACTGTTGTGATGATGTGTATTTTCAGGTACATTGTGGATTGTAATACTTTGTTTGATGATACAGATATTCATCGCTTTTATTGAAAATTTTTTATTTATGAAACAAAAAATGAGTGTTGGAAATAAGGAATGAGTAACTAAACTAGCATACCCCTACTGTAAAGCAATGATGGGGTACACTTCACTTGAAAAAAACGGTACATATTTTAAATCTACCGTAATAATTTTATGTGACATGAATCAACAACATAATTATGTTACTCTATTTATATTCATATTGATGACTCCAAATATAAATCTACTTCCATCCCACATTGTGTGCTATGGAAAGAGGCACATGTAAATAAAGATGAGATATTAATATATGAAAACTCACAAAAAGTGTGGGAAACATGTGTAAGTATTACATAATAAAAATTTCTTTTTTATTTAAATCTATATTACTAAAAACGATTACTTATTTTCATATATTTTCTATTTGACATAGTCATAGGAATCAGAAACACCTGTACTAGATGAAAACATACTCTCAGGGGCCTTGAAGCGGTCAAAACAAAATGGCCTCCTTAGAGGTGTAGGTTTTGGGGTGACACCCCAAACAAATGTTGAGAAAAAAAAAGAGGTGGATAAAAGTAAATTAATAAAAAATATAAGAGAAAGAATAGCTACCCTTGAATAAGAATTCAATTGGAAGAGAGAGATGATGGAAACTTTTATGGGGGGGAGACAACAAGAAGAAGAAACTCAAGAACAACCACTGCATAGAGATTCCACCCCACCCCTAACAGTTACGAGGCAAGCCATTCCCCTCAAAGAGATGTCTTAGATGAGGTAATCAATGATCTAATAAATGTTTCTATAAAATGTGAATGAGACATACACTGATACCTTTTTTATATTGATATTATAAAGGATGACAATGACTATTTTTATATCTATTAACACCCACCCATCAACTTGTAGCAAGGGATACAATGTTCAATATCCAAAAAAACATGCTATATAGTAAAACACTTCCAGAAGGTCATGTGTGAGGGTCGATTAGTGTATCCCATGAGCTGATATCTATTCAAATTCATGAGGAATATTTTCCTTTAATTGAAAAATCTATTGGAATATTCATCGCATGGTCATTACATCTTATAAAAAACATGTCGAAAAGTAGGTATTCATTTACAGTTTATATTTCAAGCTAAACCTTTTATAATTAATGAAAAAGGTCTAAACTGGTGAATTTTATTAAAAAATGACAAAGGGAAAAGGATGAAATGAAATACCTACTCAAAAACATCTAAAGGATCGACCAAACAATCAAAAATATCTTCTAAAAGCACCATCACCCCACCTGTTCTATATCCAAAATTACTATCATTTAAGGTTCATGTGTATAAAATGTTAAAATATGGTCATAATAACATAGTTGATTTTGAATAAAATATGTACAGGGAGAAATACTACTCATTCTCCAAGCCTTTCTGAGTATGTATAGGGAGAAATATCAAGATCTCATTGGTTTTTAGAGTGCAAGTGAAATCCTTAGGTATGATTGGCTAGGCGACTGAGTTTTAAATATATACATGAGGTACGTTTTCATGATTCGATTTTCCAAAAGATAATATACTATATTACTTATGACTAAACACATTTCATATTTTTAGAATGAATATATTTATGAAAAATAATTGAAGGTATTTCCCCAGGAATTGTTTTTGGACTCCTTAGTCTTTACATCACCTCTAGAGAACAACCCGAAATAGGTACAAAAAGTATGAAATATTGGTAGGTCTCATCAAATCATTTGAAAGAAAAATTTCAAATGAAAATAACTATTTAATAATAATGATACAGGGGTAAAAATATATAATTTAATCATATCAATTATATTTTCATTTATTTCATTACTTATTCCCTTTTGTTTTTGAGGCATCATTGGATGCTCATTATTGTAAAATTGGATACTCAAAAGATTTATTTTATGGATTCAATGCATGGATATGCAACAAACCATCCACGCATGATAGTGTGTGTCAATTTTTAATACACTAAATTAATTTTATTAGATCTAAAAATAAATTTATATATATTCTATTATTTTTAATTAGGATTCTGTTATGATAGGGTCTTGCATCAATATCGTGAAAAACAAGAAACGAGGCCAGGGGATAAGGATATGAAAGAAGACAAGTTCTATGAATAGGAAAGTATCAGGGAATATATAATAATATTTAACTATACAAACACATATCAAAAAAATTTATTTACTCTCCTCAATGTTTCTATAGTGTTCAAAACAAACCAATGGAAAAGATTTCAGTTATTGTGTTTGTAAATTTATGAGAGAGATCATATTCCATGAAAAAACTGGAATCTCTAAAGAGATATTTTCGATGATAATTACAATTTCATTTAAAATATTTATTAATCCTTTATGTATTTATATTTTTCCAGTACTACTATGACTTTCAGAAATACTCATATTCACAATATGATATAGATGTACTCAGAAACGAATGGGCCACATACCTGATGGAATAATGTACACAAATAGCATGAAGATTTGACTTCAATATAAGTAGTGGATTGTTTCATATTTATGTTTAATCTATTTATTTTTAGTATCAATCACATAATAATTAGTTTCTTATACATGTGGATTTCTTTGTTTGAGTTGGGGTGGTTTGTTCGAAACTGATCATGCTCGTGAGAGACTAGACTTCTAGGATACAATTGAGATAATGAAAAGGAAATGGATCAATAAAGTGTAAAGGTTAATTACTAAAACTCAATTAATTAATTAATTTTTCATCACTTTACCTACTCAAAACTGAGAGAAAATAACAAGTGACTGGTATCACTCAAAGTATCTCTTTTTATTTAAAATTGACACGAATTTAAGTAAAAACAAAAACTCACATATTAAAAACTAATAAAACACATTAGTATTATTTTTATATTTTATAAAAACAATACTTGAGTCATTTTGGAGATGTATGAGTCAACCTCATCTCAATACGATGCATGGTGTGACCGGTATGACTCTAAGTGTGTATTTTATTTAAACTTGACATTAATTTAAGTAAAACGAACAAGTGACATATTGAAAATTGAGTAAATCAATTTGTATTGTTTTTATAATTTAGGGAAATTATCTATGAGTCATATTTAACCTTTAGTAATCAAGCGCACCTCAATCTGATGCACAGTGTGACTAGTATGACTAACAGTGTCCGTTATCATTTTAAAATTGACATTTTAGTTCAAAATGTGACACTCACTAAAAATAAAGAAAATATGATCTAATTGTCTTGATAATTTATAAATATGATTAATATGTAATTTTTTATGGGTATGAATTAGACTCACATCAAACTGACACACAATGCGACCAATATGACTCATAATGCATGTTTCCAGTTTGAAATGACATTTTAGTAAAAAACACAACCGACATACTGAAAACTAAGAAATCACATTTGTGCTGTTTTTATACTTTAGTAAAATGATCTATAAGTCATTTTAGACATTTCATAATCATCTTCACCTCAATACTATGAATTATGTGGCCGGTATAACTCAAAGTATCTCTTTTTATTTAAAATTGACATTAATTTAAGTAAAGAAGAACAAGTGACATGCTGAAAACTGAGGAAAAATATTCATATTATTTTTTATATTTTAGTAAAATGATATATACTTAAATATTGATATGTAGGAAGTATCCTCACCTCAATATGACACATGGTGTGGCTGGTATCACTCAAAGGGTCTCATTTGATTTAAAATTGACATTAATTTAAGTAAAAGTTACAAGTGACATACTGAAAATTGAAAAAATGCATTAATATTTATTAATACTTTAGGAAAATTATCCATGAGTCATTTTTTACATGTATAAGTCAAATATATCTAAATTAGATAGATGATGTGACCAGTATGACTAAAAGTGTCTCTTATTAGTTTGAAATTGAAATTTTAGTTCAAAACATATCACTCACTAAAAACAAACGAAACACACTATGATTGTATTGATAATTTAGGAAAGTGATTAATAATTTATTTTTGACGTGTATTAAGTAATCTAATGTGAAATTAATGCACTATGTGGAGGGTATGACACATAATGCATGTTTCCATAATGAAATTACATTTTAGTTAAAAAACACAACTTGCATACTAAAAACTAATAAAAAATATTCAGATTGTTTTGATACTCTATGAAAATGATCTATAATTCATTTTTGATGGGGAAGAATTATATTCACCTCAATATGACACCCAATGTGTTTAGTATAACTCAAATTTTCTCTTTTTATTTAAAAGTTATATCAATTTAAGTAAAAAAACAAGTGATATACTCAAAACTGATAAAAAACATTCATATTGTTTTTATATTTTATTAAAATGATCCATGAGTCATTTTTGATGTGTAGGAATCAACCCCACTTAAATTGGATTCATTGTGTTCCCGTTATAACTCCAAATGTGTCTTTTTATTGAAAATTCACATTAATTTAAGTAAAAAAGAACAAGTGACATTCTGAAAAGAGAGAAAACACATTCAAATTGTTTTGATACTTTAGTAAAACAACCCCTGAGTCAATTTTGACATGCAAGAATCAAACAAAACTGTGTAAGATGCATGGTTTGAATGGTATGACTAAAAGTGTTAGTTATGAGTTTAAAATTGACATTTTAGTTCAAAACATATCACTCACTAAAAACCAAGAAAACACACTCTGATTTTCTTAATAAATTATGGAAATAATTAATAAGTAATTTTTTGATGTGTATGAAGTAGTCTCGTGTCAAACTAACAAATGATGCAATTGGTATGACTCATAATGCGTGTTTCTAGTTTGAAATGACATTTTAGTAAAAAAACACAATCGACATACTAAAAACCAATAAAACACATTCGAATTATTTTGATACTTTAGTAAAATGATCTATATGTTTTTTTAATATGTAGTAATCATCCACACCTCAATAAGATGAATGATGTGGCTAGTATAACTCAAAGTGTCTCTTTTTAGTTAATATTGACATTAATTTAAGTAAAAACAACAAGTAACTTAATGAATACTAAGAAAACACATTCATATCATTTTGATATTTTAGAAAAATGATCTATAATTAATTTTTAATGTGTAGGAATAAGACACATCTTAATAAAATTCATGGAATGGATGTTATCACTCAATGTGTATCTTTTTTATTTAAAATTGACAATAATTTAAGTAAAAACAATAAGCATAATACTGAAAAATGAGAAAATGCATTCGGTTTGTTTTTCTACTTTAGGAAAACTATCCATGGGTCATTTTGGACATGTAGGAATCAATAAAACCTAAATATTATGCATAGTTTGACCGATATAACTAAAAGTGTCCATTATCAGTTTAAAATTCACATTTTAGTTCAAAACGTGTCACTTATTGAAAACTAGGAAAACACACTCTGATTGTCTTGATAATTTAGGACAATAATTCATAAGTCATTTTTGATGTGAATGAAGTAGTCTCACATCAAAACGATGCTTGATGTGATTGGTATGACTCATAATGCATGTTTCTAGTTTGAAATGACATTTTAGTAAAAAAACACAATTGCCATATTGAAAACCAAGAAAACATATTCTAATTATTTGGATACTCTAGGAAAATGATCTATAAGTCATTTGTGATGTGTAGGATTCTAACACACATCAATACGATGCACAATATGTCTAGTATAACTCTAAATGTGTCATTATTTTAAATTGATGTTAATTTTAGTAAAAGAAAAAGTGAAATACTTAAAATAAAGAAAACACATTCAGATTGTTTTTAAATTTTAGAACAATGATCCATAACACATTTATGGCCTATAGGAATAAACCCCACCCTAATAGGACACACGATGTGACAGATATTACTACAAATGTATCTTTTTTGTTAAATATTGACATTTTATCAATGTATTTTTTCATTTTAATGTTTAATTTATTTCTTTATAGAATTAAAATCATAATATTTGATTTCTTATAAAGGCAAAATCTTTTACTAGGATTGAGGTGATTTGTTCGGTACCTGATACCATGGAGGCATTTTTTAGAGGGGATCACGAGTATGAAAAGATGAAACATTTTTTTAAATGTTTGTTGTATAATTGTATATGTAATTATATAAAAAATTGTTTGAAATGTATATAGTAGTGTTTTTTTATATACCAGGGGTAGAAATTTTTGTATTCCTGGTGTCACATTAAATGTATATAGAATTGTTTGAAATTATAAGTTTTTTCTGGGTTTGCTGTTATATTAACAGCACGTTGCAGCCAGCAAGTCCTTTATCAGTGCTATTTTGAGCACTAATAAAGGGGACCCCTTTATCATCACTGTGATTAACAGTGCATTTTAAGCACTGTTAAAGGCCATTTGTGTGCTGTTAAATGGGATATGTGTAGTAGTGACCCATATCCCCCTAAATTAAAACTCATAATTGTCCCATATGTTGATTCCTAAGGCGGGATAACATTTTCATTCAAAACAAATTTTCAATTCAGTAGTTATAGGTTATTATAAGGGGTTACATTAAATTTTAACAATGAAATTTTCCACACAACTAAATCAATTTTATTATTAATTTATTTATTTTTTAGAAAGTTAAGGATTTTTATTGTTAAATAATGAAATATAAATTCTCATTTCAACTCAAACAAAAGAATGGTAAAAAATGAAATAAAAACATATATCATTCTAAATCATAAGGAATTTTAAAGGTACGAGACAGTTTGAAAATTTTTAGTTCAAATTGGTTTTATGAAAATTAGATATTATCAGTCCTACACACCCATTAAAAAACAAATTCAAAAAGTAGTGGAAGAGGTCGCTCTCCTCCCAAAATCCACTGGTGTTGCTACCTGATCTTCCAAAGGATCGTTGATTGATGCTTCGTCCTATGTTATTCTAGCAACCATTCTCCCAACTCCCATAGATCTACCTATTTTTTCCTTCACATCCTTCATCACTATATATAATAGTACGTATGCCAAAAATCTTCCCCAATAAAATCCTCATAGCCCCTAAAATTCTCCATGGGCTCCACATGGCACTTTTACTATAGAAAATCCTCCCTTCTAGTAATGCTAGTCAATCTCCCATAATAGAATGCATTTATACTTGGGATTTTGTGCTCGTAGAGGCCATGATCTCAATTTAACATGATATATATGTGGAAATTTTAATGGTTAGGATTTATTAGTGAGAACACTCAAATATTCCATCAACTCCCCTGAACACATTTCACCTTAATATTTTATTGATTCAGGCAGACAAAGAGAAAAGGAAAAAAAATTATTGTTGAAATAATCTACTCTAATTGGGAAATTTTACTTTCTCCCCTATCTCCTCAAATAAACTTCAATTTAATGCTTTATAAAATTTATTTCACCCATGAAATACTATTTATTTTTTATTAGGTATGATTTAATTTTGGGACCACTCACACAAATCCATTTTTTTGGGAAATTATAGTTTGGACTAGGTACATTTTCCTAGATTATATTCATAGGCTCGATCCTTACATCACATTAAGTTCTATATAATGAATCTTATGAAACATTAGTTTTCATCGATAATCTAGATACCTCCAAAATTTAAACACACTTTTAAAATCCTTATCTTCTTCTCCTCTCTTAGGCTCATAATTTATTTATAAATCGAGACCATATTCATTTATTTTTGAAACTCTAACAGGCATTTACTCAAGAACTTTTCTTCTGTATTCATTTAAACTCTCAGCTACATTAATGGATAAGAAACTAAGGCCTCCCCCATTCTCATACCTACAAGATGAGTCCAAAAAAAACTTGAATCAGTAACATACAAAAATAAAATTTAATTCTTCTCTACCACTATAGTGAAAATAATCTTCCTGGGTTTTCATCAGATGTCATCTTTAGTACCGTCGACATCTTCATCCTAGCTCAGAATGAGAGAAATGATCGACTTACCCAAAAGAAAACACGAGGTTTTTTCACTTTTTTTCTGGCCAATATTAGTTTCCTTCCATACGTTAAATATCGACCACCTTGTTGTGCGATGATTCAACTATAGAAACATGTTCTACTCATCTTCATTAAATTTGATTGAGGATAAAAATTACCCTTAAGTGGGGAAGACCTACCCTTACATGAGAACATAATTACCCTTAATCCAGCCACATACTTACCATTTGGTCATTATGATAGTTGGTATCTCCTAGACCTACAAATGGCCTTTTTCAAGTATTCTTGATTTATTTCATAAAACATTAAAAGCTTAATATTCAAGTTCAGTCTCAAATTAGGTCTTCTTCAAGAGGTTGATCTGTCATCTGGTGTATTATTTAGAATGTTCATATTTAAGGTCTTGGTTTGGTAGGGATTTAGCAGTTCTAGTGAAATATTCATGATTCAGAAGGAAGATTCAACTACAATATTGGATTCTATATCTTCATTTTCAGTTTCAATAGAGAAACATCATAATTAATCTCAACCTTCTATGGGGTTTCCATTAGATTCATTAGCAAATGGATTTTTTTTTGGAACCTAGTTCATTAGTGCTCCCATGTCCATGTGTTCTCAGAATCTTTCCAAATATTTTCTTCATTCGGATGACCCTTATGTTCACAAATAATGTGTGTTTTTCTTCAAAAAGCCTAAACATGGGATCAGATTTCAGTGACCAGATCACCTATACTGACTTGGATTAGTTCTTTCTAGCCTTGGTCAAGGATTTTTTATATTGGAAATGCTCGACTAATCAACACAAAACACAAAAGAAATACATGGAAGGATGAAAGAAAATAATATAACATAAGAGGTGTTTTTTGAACCACCAAGTGGGATTATTTTTTTGATAGGTTTTTATTAATTTATATACACATAATAAAGAAAATCATATATATAATGAAATTAAAATGACACGGGATCATTTATGAGGTTAAACCATGTTGATCCATAATATGAAAACATAAATGTGAGAGAAATAATGATGGGGAAGAAAAATAATGGAACAATTAATCCCCATTATTGAAATTTCTTAGAAATCACCCCTAATTTATATCACATTCACCGGATCTCAACGACATCAATTTTTTTTCACAAATCCATAAACTTGGAACTCCTAAGTGACTTCGTGAGAATGTTCATGAACTATTCCTCCCTTTAATACTTCTCATAACTTTCCACTAGATTATATAAAATGAACATGGCATATAGGTGGGTGGTCTTGGATCTTCAACTATAATGAAGTGTGCCTTAACAGGGTTGAGATCACGTAGTGAAAAATGAGGGATCGTTGTGAGCCCGATAATGTTCTCGATGGTGCGAAACCGAAAAAGGTTGTCATCATGATCTATGTCTAGTTCTTCCTCCATATTGAATGGCGATGAGGTGAAATCCAATTTGGTTGATGGCATGGGAATCACCTTGATCTTGTTTTGTGTTTTAATGTCTACAGAGCTCAAGCTAGTGGGTGTGGGTGATGATATCTAGTCTCTGACAATGTTACCGGTATCCAATGTCCCTAGTACACATGTACTTGTGTGTTTGATGGTGAATGGGTGATCACTAATCAACACACCTTGTTAATTATGAGAACTAAAATCCCACTACTCTATCTCGTTGAAAATGAAAACATGCATTACAAGCACACACTTTCTAATGGGTTTATACATGAAATATTCCTTAGAATATGAATAATACTTGACGAAGATCATTAATGTATTCGAGTCATCCTGCTTCTTCATGTGATGATTCACATACTTGACATGCATACTGCAACCAATGGTGTAGATAAAGTGAACCATCAGTCATTTTCCATCCTAGGCTACATATGATGTCATCTCATTAAGGTTACCTATCAACGCTTGGTTGATGATAAAGACGATAGTGGAGATAGCCTCACCTCAGAACATCCCAGGAAGGTCCTTTTCCTTCATCATGATTCAATCCATGTAAAACATTATATGCTTGTGTCGTAAAATGACCCCATTATGATTTTGTGAATAGGGATCTATGAGTTTTCATTGTATGCCATGATTGGCACAATATTCACTGAATTCCATTGAAGTGAACTCACCACTGTGGTCCATGCGGAGGACATTTAACTTGTTCTCTATCTCCACCTCCACTATGGCCTGAAAGTGTCTGATTAATTATGGAGATTAGTCTTTTATCAATTTATATTGATCCACATGTATTAGATCATATAATTTAAGATAAGTAGAAAGTAATAGTTTTTACTTGGTGTTGTTAGCATGAGTGTCCCATAGAGGTCACTGTGGACATGGTTGAGAACTTTCTCTGCATGATGCTCCACTTGATTGAGGAAACACAATCACTGCTACTTAACACTAAGGAAACTGTAGTATAATTGATCCACCATATCAATCCATAGAAGCCCTCACACCATATAACATTGAGTAAGCTTGTGCAGATCCTGAAAAATTAGGTGGTCATACCTCATGGGCCAGGGCTATTCCACCTTTGACCCCCATGCATAAAAGCATGTAGGTTGTGAAATGTTGAGTCTTAGCTTATACAACTGATATGGGAAGCAATGTTACCTATCCAAGAGGCGTCATTTTCTGTCACAAATCTTCAGGATGTCTCCATCTATTAGTACCTGACAATAAATCTTGTCAAGTTATCTGATAATGATGATGTTGGTGGCGAGCCTTGGGATGAAGTATACCTCTATAATCATGTGGTACTCTATGATATGATAGGTGAAAATAATGGTCCCTTACCCTTCAATATTTATGATAGATCCATCACCAAACTTGATGGTGCTACGGATCCTAGAGAAAAGATTATAAAATATAGCATGAGAACCAATTATGTGGTTTGTGGAACTAGTGTTGAGGTAGCATAGGTCATCATCACACACCTCCTTTTGATCCTTTTTTATATATACTTTCACCTCAACTAGTCGGAGAGGATTACATCATTGTAGTTGGGAATTGGGAGTGGGAGATCACGGTGATGGGGAATCAGGAACCGTGGTGCACACCCTTTCTATAAGGAGCATGGGCTCATCTTCATCACCATGGGTTAGAATGACCTTATCATGTTTCATCCTACTGCGTAAATCTTTGTCCCATTTACCCATTTTCCCACATTAGTGATATTGTTCTACTGAGACATCATTTCTTCTACTAGATCCCCAGTTATCCCTTCTATTTCCACCATTCTCATTGTCTGTTTTTCTTCATGGTTATCGATAGATCCAGTTTTTGAACTTGGATCCATTAAAGGGTATATCCCCATCCTATCGCTACTTTATACATGTAACCCAATCCTCCTTAGTGAGAAGTAGTTTACCTTCATTATCGGTGGTGAGTACTAGCTCAAAACGGTCCTCTGCCGCTTTGAGCCTTCCTATTACCTCCTCCATACAGAGTGTCAATATGTTGAGAAGCATCTCAATTGAAAGAGTAGTCTGAGAGAATCTAGAGGGGATGATTCATAAGTATATCTCAATAAATTTTTCTTGATGTTTTGGATTTCTGAGTATTGTGAGTTGGTTGACCAACCCGATAAGCCACATTGCTAAATCATCCACTAATTCACTAGTTCGAAAAGAAATTCATTTATACTCCTTGTGAAGCTTCTATGAATTGGAATTGTGTATGTGATAAATGATGAAGTGCATGGTATCCTTGAGTCTATGTTCTTCGATAATAACTTTTATCATCAATGAAGAATAATTTTAGTTCATCTTCATGAGGACTAGATATATTGTCAATACCCCAACCTCCTTCACCAACTGACGTACCATCAGAGTGCTGCTACCACCATCAATGAGGGATCTGGGAAATGTTAATGATGTCTAAGATATTTGGGGTGATGAGGGTTTGAAGTGGTGAATTTTGGATCAAGTCAACCTTTCTATAAAAACAAGTGTTGGAAATTTCCAACTGATTAACATGAAACACAAGAAAAAGACTTGGATGACTAAAGAAAAATTCCAGAACATAAGAGATGTTTTGTGCGCCACTAAGTGAGATTATTTTATTGATAAGTTTTCATTTATTTATATACACATAGAAAATTAATTAATATTTACAATTTAATTAAAACCAAATGGGAGCCTTTATGTGGTCGAACCATATTGATCCATAAAATGAAAACATAAATTCAGGATAAATAATGAGGTGGGGGATAATGGTGGAATTAATCCACATTATTCAAATTATTCAACAATTATTCCTTCATGAGATAGAGTCAGATTCTGTGTTTCTAGTGAAATTCATCTATTTTCTACAGTTCATGTTCGATCGACTTACTAGGTTTTTTGAATCAGTATCAATAGTATTTATCCAACATTGAAGTAGATACTAAAAGAATCATCAATGATTATTCATCGCCTACTATATTTTAGGCTTTATTATGGATTGTAGTCCATTTTCATTAAAGAATATATCATGATTTATTCATTATTTCCTAAATTTATTGACTTAGATTTATTTTCTTCATCTATAGATCATGTTCTTCCCAAAATAGAAAAATCAGGATCTCAGTTCAGTGGTTTCTTCATCAATTTATGGATGTAATTTTCATGAAATCCTACCCCTAGTTAATTAATCCCTAAAAAGTCAATATTTGGTAGATGTGTGATATCTTATGTAGGTAAGGTGTGGTCAATCATACTGTTTTTCAATTTCTCCCTACAGTCGATTATTAACTCTTTTTATTTCTTTATTTCTAAGGAACTTCCTTGATTATTCCTCATAGTCGTTCCATATTCCAATCCGGTCAATTAATATCGACATAGTAGATTTTACACTGTTCAAAATTATAAAAATGTTTAAGCTTGATATTTCTTCTTAATTTCACTTCAAGAGTTTGTTAAAGTTTCACTTGTCAAGTTGAGATTTTCCTTGCGGTCACTCCAGAAGTTTTCTATTTTACAAACATGAGTCCATTCCATTTTCACTTGTGGTCACTCCAACCCAGTAACAACATGGTTCATAAAAAACACAAAATTAAAAATTAAAAATTATCATTTCATAACAATTTTGACAAACTTCAAAATTTCTAACTTAAATAGAAAATGAGTATAAAAAATGAATAAAGAAACGATTTTTAACAAACTAATTTTTCTCATTATACCTTGAAATTTAATTCCACAAAAAATATATATGAATGGACCATTAAAATGAAAGAATTGACTCAATTATCCATAACATTGTAAAACAAGCAGGAATATAAATCAATTATTGTTCACTCAAAATTTAAATTTTCAAAATTAAAAAACCAAATCCAAATTTAAATTCAGTTCCAAAAAAATATATTCCAATGATAGGATGTTAAGAATTACAACATGTAAAAATGAAATAATTATTTTCAAAAATAATTACTTCATAAAAAACTGTATGAGAAAAAAATATTTTCAATGAATATCACAAAAATATTTTTTCTTTAAAATATATAAAGAAAATTAAACCAAATAACTTTTGAAATTTACTGTACCAAAACCATAATTTTTTAAATATTTCCAAAGAATGGTAGTTTTCACTAATTTTACCCAATATTTAATAATTATCCATTAAAAAAATTACTTCAAAAATGCATTTAATTTATTAAAAGGGATGTGAAAAGTTGTAATATAATAACATGACATCAAATTCCCCCACATTTAAACAATTTCACTCCCAATAAATTAAATTAATTTTGTTCATTTATTAACAAAGAATACTAGGGGGGATCTCCACTTTGGTGGAGAGCTCTCAGGATCTAGGGTTTCAGCCCATAAATTTCCTCTTTACTTCATACAATTCATCAGATTCGGATGGGGAGGGTTATTCGATGGTTCGATCATCGGGCATCAATGGTCTTAGTAGATATGGTTGTGATGGGACCAGAGAGCTGAGCATGTGTTGGTTTATGTGGCTTTCCAGTGGTGAATTCCTTGCAGTATTAAGGCAGTTGGTTGGAAGTGCAATGGTGGATGTCACTCTATGTGGTAGCATGGTTGACAACAGGGTTTGTTATGGTCGGCGACAATGGATATCGATGAGGGGGATGCATTCAGGTCGCATCAAGGTGATGTAGTGGGGGAGTTCAATGGTGTTCAAGTCATACAAGATGAAGTGATGTGGTGTGGTAGATATCTGGTTGAAATAGTGATCTACGAGGTGTTATTCATTGTGGTGCAGTCGTATCTAGGGATGGGATCTAGCTCCAGCAACGGTCAGGTTTAGGGTGGGTCCAAATTTGGTGACCAGAGAGTAGGGCACAGATCTGGTCATGGTGGAGTCCTGCGGTGTGTGTAGTTGAGAGAAAAATTTGGTTCACCTACTAGGCCTTGGGCCTCTTTTAATCCTTGTGCATGGGTCTATGGGACTTTGTGATGTGTGATTTGTAATGGTTTTGTGCCATTGGGATTTTGGGGCATTGTAATTCTGATAGGTTCTTCCTTTTCCTTCAAAAGGGGTTTGTGTGTTTTTCTTATTAAAAAAAAGGGATTGACCCCAACTTTCCTAGTAATAAAGACTCCTAAAAAATATCGTTATCCATTTGAGATTAAAATATAAAGTATAATTAAGAGAATTAATTATACCATTCATTGCTAAAAAGAATCATGTATCCTATTTGAATTTATCCCACTACCTGAATTCAACCCAATTCATGTTCTAGTTAAGGGAGAAATGACCAATGAGATTCAAGTGGAATTAAATCTATAAGAGAATAACTATCAACTTTTACTCTCTATTAGCTTCCTCAGCCAAATATACACTTTCCACATCCTTGATAAAACTCAAATGAGTCTATTTACAAATCAATTACCATCTTCTTCATCTAAGTTTAATATACACTTACCTTTAATGAACTCATGATTAAAAAAGTCACTTTATTTGATTTGTTCCCAGCCATGAATTTGTGTGTAGTTTAGTGAAAAGAACTTATTGAGTTTTTATTTTATTTATTTAACCAACATAATCAGCACTTTTCTCAAATATTCACTATGGGATCTCAATTTCCCATTTTACTCCATATTTAAAGGACTTATATGACCTTGATTGAGTTTTTACCTTGAGGTATTCAATTTTACCAAGGATAAGTTACTTGGTTCAAGCTAAAAATTCAAGTTTACTAAAGTAATAATTCTAATTACACAAAAATATTACCTATCACATTTCATTTTATCATTATCTAATATAATTTCAATAAAAATAGTGGGCACCATCAATTAGTAATCATGAAAATCTAGCAATTTCAAACTCATTGAATCCCTAAATCGAGTATGAAATTATCAAAAAGGTAGGAAACATTAAATTTTATATTTTCCTAAACTCTTGACATATGAAAAAATATATTTTATTTTTAAAATAGAGATGTTTTTTTGTAAAAACATATTGAAATGATGCTAAAAATAGAGGCATTATGAAAAAGGGTGTTTTTTAATGTGTACATAATTGAACAACAATTAAGAATAATTATTAAATAATAGTTAATCATAATGATTAAATCACAGTTAATCATAATTAATTACCCATATACCACACAACAAAATTGAAAAATTGTCTCAAATATTGAATCCTATGGTGCGAGAACATTTTTATTGATTTTTTTTGCAATTTATCAATTCACAGATTATTTGAATGGGTTAAATTAAATATCAAACATAACATTTTCTACCCATCCAAACCAATTTACAAAAATAATTTATTTATTTCATTTAAAGTTCATTATTTTTGTTATTTAACATAGATATAATAATTCTAATTTCAACTCAAACAAAATCATGTTAAAGTATGAAACATCAGCATGTATCATTTTAAATCCAAAGACATTTTAAGGGTTCAATCCTGGTTTAAATTTTTTGATTCAAATTAGTTTTATTTTTTTTTGATATCATCAATCCCACACAGCCATTCAAAAAAATAGATTCAATAATTTCATAACATTAGGAGAAATTCCCCCACACTTAGTTCACATCGGCATGCATCATGAATTTTTATAAATAAAATTTAAATAATTAAAAATAGTACTCCCATAAATGTATTGGTTTTATCATCTTAGTTCAGTCAATTTCACTCTCCCCTTGAAATTTGAAAATAAATCTTTAGTTAACATGTTCCAAATCCTATAAAATTAAAACATATCGAAATTATTATGTGGTAAGAAACACTTTATAAATAAATTAACCAAAGGTTAATGTTATGGGATATTTTTATCCAAATGTTTCTTGTAAGTAGCTACACTTTTTCATATAAAGGTAATTAAATTTATGGTCTGGTGAATATCATGGAAATTTTATCTTATTTAAACACCAAGGAGAACAAGATTTGAATAATTTTTACCAGAATAAATTTCATAGTTTTTAAAATAAATAGAAAAAATAAAATAACATAATGAACCTTGGGTTGACTCCCATGAAGTACTGAGTTTATAGTCTTCATTTAGACTTCAAAAAAATTTCAACTTTAATGGAAAGATATGAAAATAAAGCCCATTAGATTCCACTCAATGTAATGTTTTCTATCTACCCATTTAATAAAAATTGAATGTTATACTCCTAAAATATTTTAATTTCCCCATTTACCATCACTCTTGTAATGGTGAATGGGCTAGACCACTTGGTTCTAAGATTTCTAAGAAGAAACATCAAACAATAATTAAACAAATAAAAACACTATTATACAATCATAAATTCCCTATTGAGTATTCTATATTCATGAAATAATTTTCTTCTTTCTTTTTAAATATTTTAATTCTCTTAATATTATATCTTGATTTCCTTAAAATCAGTCAACTACATCAATCATCTCACTCCGTATGACTTAAAATCAAAGTTCAATGCCTTCACTACCCAGCATGAATTATGATGAAACTCCAAATAAAGATAAAATATATTTCCAAAGTGAAGGCTATAAAGATACATCACTAGAGGGGTCTTATTGAAAATATATTATTCTCGTTAAGGTTCATCCAATTTGATTAACCATACTTTCCTATAGTTTGAGATTGTCTTCCATAGAATTTTTTTAATATTCCTATTCAAAATGTCAACATGAACACTAGACTATCGGTGATATGTGGTTCAAATCCTATGAGAACTCCCATACTTCTCCATTACATCCTTAAAATTATAATTCTTGAAATGAGTTTCATTTTATGTGGTGAATGATTTTGGAACCCTGAACATTTAAAAGATATATTTTATTTAATTCAATAACACTAGAATCATGATTGTTGGGAAGGGGAAAAACCACAACCAATTGGAAACATAGTGTATAAAAAAATTATGTACTAATTCCCACATGAGGATATAAATGGTGTCGTAAAGTCAAAACCCAAGAGATCAAAAAATTGCACCTATGTAATTCATTTTTGGGGTATCTCCTACCTTATACCAACATATACCTTCCTATTAAATGTACCAAATCCTATCACTTGACTCTTAGAATCCTTGAATATAGTGGTCCAATAGAAACCATCCTTCAAGAACATTTGGGATTTTCTCTCACTCCCATGATGTCCACCCCATGGTGATGAGTGATAGATCTGAATAATGGGAAGTATTCCATCCCCAATCACAAATCTATTAATAATTCATTCATTATATCTTCTAAAGAGTAAATTATTATCCCATAAATAATATTTCATCTCATAAATGAATTTATTTATTTGATTATGTGAAATATCCTTGGGAATGAAAAAATCTATGAGAAATTTGTCATAGTATACATTCTAAGAAGATTGTATCACTAAAGAAGTAAAAATTAGATCATCTATAAAAGAGTTGTTAATTTCATTAGGTTCTTCATATTGGGTATTGGGAAACCTAGATGGGTTTTCATGAACCATGTTCTTAAATATTTTATTATACTTAATTTCCAAATAAAAATCTTGTATCAAAATAATACATATCATAAGCTTGTGTTTGGAATTCTTTTTAGCCAATAGATATTTGATATTTGAGTGGTCTATGGAAATAATGTCCTTGGAACCAACCAAAAATCTACCTAAAATTTTCCAAATAAAAATGAAATAATCCAACTCATTTTCAGTTTTGGAAGAATTATTTTAGTCATCATCTAATAAATTTCTATCATAATGAACAACATAAAATCTCTTTACTTCTCTCTATAGTAAAATAGTATCTGCAACCACATCTCTTGCATCACAAATCACCTCAAATGGAAACTTCTAGTTTGGGGAAGTAATCATGGGTGAAGTTGTGGATTTCTCCTTGAGAAGGTTAAAGGACACTAGGAATTTATCATTTAATGATAATGGTATATCCTTATCAAATAGGGAGCATAAAGGCTATGCAATTTTATTTAAATCCTTAACAAATGTCCAGTAGATACTGATAATTAATATGAAACTTTTGATTCATTTCACATTTTTAGGTGGTGGAATATTTCATATTATCTCTATTTTGGAATTTTCAACCTCTATCCCCATCTTTGAAACCTTATAACCCAATAAAATGCCCTCAATGAATATGAATTGCAACATTTCTCGGTTTAAGACATGGTTTATTTCTTGGCATATCTCAAAAATTATTTCAAGATAGTGTAAGAATATTTCAAATTCACTTCCAACAACTGAAAAATCATCCATAAAAATTTAAACTATCCTCTCAATATTGTTAGAGAAAACATCCATCATGCATCTTTTAAAATTGGTTTATGAACCACACAATCCAAAAGGCATTCAATGGAAGAAAAATTTACCAAATGGATATGTGAATGTGGTCTTCTATTGATCCCCAAGATTTATGAAAAAACATTTTTAACACAAATATCCTTCAAGAAAGAAAAATAATTCATTCCTAGCCAAACTATATAATATTTGGTCTAAAAATTGCAGTGGGAAATGGTCTTTCCTAGAGGAATCATTCAGTTTGTTATAGTCTATGAAAACTCTCCATTTTTTATTGTCCTAACTTTAAATTGTTCTTTTTTTCATTTGTAACAATTATAAAACCACTATTTTCCGGGATAAATTAGACATGGTTCACTCAGGGACTATATGAGATTAGAAAATTTATTCCAGTATTCTTTAATCTAATTAATTAACCTATAACCACTTTCTTCCTATTGGGATAAATATTCTCTATGATTGAAATATATTTTTATGGTTAGGTTACATGGGAGTTTTATCCATATAGTATGGTAGAATTATACCTTTAATATAAAAAAATAGATCAAAAAATGAAATAATTAAAATTCCTCAAGATAGCTAATAGACCATCTCATTTAATTTCCTGTAAACCATTAGAGATGATAAAAGAAAATGTAGAGAACTCAACTAGGAATGTATATTTCAAATGATATGGTAGGGGATTGAGCTCTAGATTGGGTTCTTATTAACTTGATGGAAGATACTTTGATATCGGAGTTCCAAGGTCCCTATATTTTTTCATAAATAAGACACTATATAAAGATTCCTCTTCACCACTATTTTTCAAATAAAATTAATCCTCTCATCTAGGTTATTTTGTTGGGGTAAAAATGTGTTTTAAGAAAAATTTATCTTGGTATTTTGGGATTCCCCCCAAAAAACTCATCTAAAGGATCCCTTTCCTTTCTATAATTAATTCCCATATAGGTTTCATCATGGATCTCAGGTGCACCAATAATTTCTTCCAAAATCCACAAAAAAATCCCCTTCCTCCAAATTTATAGATTTTTCAACTCCGAAAATCTCATATATATATAATATATTTAGTATTGTATGGATTCTTTAAATTTTTTGAAGAAATTAAATTCCTATTTCCATTCATTTAAATTAAAAATTAATTTTCCCTTTAACCCAACATTTAAATCTCAACTTATGTATAAAAAGGGCTTACAAAGGATGATAGGTACCTCTTGGTCACATTCTATATCCAAAATTAGAAAATAAAAATGATAAAATAGTTTCCATACTCCTATTAACAAGTCATCCACCCAACCAAAAGGGTAATTAATGGAACAATCTGTACGTTTTAAAATAATAGTGGTGGGTTGTAGAAATCCTAATATCAAGTACTGTAAAAACGATAGTGGAATTATATTGATGTTTTCTCCAAGATCAAATACATAATTAAACAGGACACCAAAATTTATAACTATGTAATGGTCGACAAAACATCCCTGATATTTATGTTTGGGTGGTATTCTTCTCTGCAATACAACACTACATTACTCTGTGAGATTATAAGAAGAAAATTATTCCAAGGTTTTATTTTTTTTAATAGATTTTCATGATTTATTTTCAATAAGATGATATTTAAATTAATTCCTCAAGTAATTATATCTCAATGTTCAATTTGTAAAAAACTTTATGATATTTAAATAGTTCACTATCCCATTTTTTTATTCTCTATATAAAAACAATGGATAAAGAAAATTTCCTAATTTTGTTGGCATTCATTCAATTTATTCTTAAAACCAATTTACCCCTTTTTTATCTTTTTTTAAGCCTTATTATTATTGTATTTCAAATGGTACAAAATGTTTCAATGGACTTCTAGTGGGGATGTCCAAAATTTCAGATTCTTTATTTTTTAGATTTTGGGTTTCAATTTTAGATAGATATTTTGGGTAGATTGGGTATCTTTTATATCTTTCTGGTGGGTTTGGTGACCACTCCAAGATATGAAATAAATAACATTCTCCCTAGGATTTGATTCAGTAGTTCTCGGTAGTTTACTCTTGTCTATATATTTAGCATCTCTATTGAACTATCCCATTTGTAACTCTAGTTCTTTAACACCAAATCTGTTTGTGATTTATCAAAATAATTTTTAGTCTTATGTTTATAAATCCTAATGATAAATATTTGAAACATCCCCTTAACATCATTTTGAGAAATATAAATTTCAACCATTATTTGGGGTAGGAATTTCTACCGACATTTTTATTAGAATCCATGGGGAGCATTAGGTCCAATAATTCCTTGTCTCTACGGGAATGGTTTGAATGGTTCCAATATCCTTGGTTATATTTTTTTTGAAAATTGGTAATCCCTAGGATACATACTAGGACAATATCTAGTATAATTTTTATTTTCTGGTGCTTGGTAAGGAATATCAAAATTATTAAAATGGGTTTATGAGTTCTCGATACACCAAAGTGTTTCATTGTTCCCTAAGTGTGTTTTTATTATTTTCATTGTAAACCCTAGAAAATTGAACCTCGTATTATTGGATAAGACTAGTTTCTTTCTTAACATTTTTCCTCTTATTTAGAATTTGTGCTTTGAGTTTTGTCCTAGAGTGCTCAAAATTTGTATCTGATTCTCCACAGTTTTATCAAGAAATTTCCCTCTAGAAGACTAATCCACTAAAGTTTTGTGGTATTTGGTGAGAATATTGTAAAATGTGCCTATAAGAATCTGGGCATTGAATTATAGATTCATACAATACCTTAATAAACTCTATAATCTATCCCAGGTTTTGTAGAACAGTTCTCCCTAATCCTGAACAAATCCAGTAATTGTGTTCCTTATTTTATTTTTTATTCTACTTGGAAAAAAATTTATGTAAAAATATTTGTATATATAGACGCAAGTATAAATGTTTTTACTCTATTTCTTGAAACCAAATCTTATCATTTTCCTTCAAACAAAATGGGAAAACACTATGTTTCAGTTCCTCTTCACTCAAGCCTCTCAATGGAAGCTGTTTCACTACACAATATAATTACAAAATCAAGTGTAGAGAATCTTAATTTGGAATTCCATTGAATAATGAAAAAATGGATAAGTGATATTTCTTAATTTCAAAATTGTGAGACCTATGGGTTTGGATAATGAGGGATGAGTTTCTTTAAATAGTCTACAATTGAAATTCCCTATGTCTAATTCTAACGATTAGCTCATTTGTAGGTTGGGGTGAATATATATTTTTATCTTGTTGGTTATTTCTATTTTATCTATTTTCTAATGATATTTCATTTCAAGCTTCATTTTTAGTTTTATAGAAATTAAATGTTTTTTTATTTTAGGTATAATAGGATTTGTATGTTTCCCAACATAACTTATGTGCATTAACAGATTCAACATATTTTTTAGCTTATTTTTCTTTTTTTATTTATATAAATTGTTTTTGTTCTCTTTTTTTAACTTATCAAAATGTTCCATCCCTAAAAACCACACAAAAACTTGACCAAGACCCCAGGTTATTAACTAGGTTTTAGGAAAACTAATTATTTACTACCCCTATTAAAATATAAAAAAACTGTGGATAGGGGTTGATCCATAGGGAAGGACCTAAAAATGTCTATGTATGGACATGTAGACAAGAAAAAATTATGATAAAATAGTAAAAAAAATAAAGTGGGGAAATAATTGAAGAAAATTGTGGTGGATAGTGACAATAACCTGAAACAAAGAGATTAACAAACAACAATACAAGAAAGAGAGCATAGATTATAAAGAAACAATGAAAAATCATGAAGTTAAGTAGGGGAATTAAATTGTATATTTTTTATTTTATTTTTAAATATTTAGGTTTTTATCTTCATTCCAGAACAATTATTTCTATATCTTATGAAAAGGATTAAATCCATTCACTCAATTGACCAACCACTAGGTGAATAAATATTATAATCTCCCAGCTACACCATCCACTAATTTACATAATGATTATACTGGTTTTACACCAAGATCAATATATTATTTAATCCTAATATGCTACCCTGGTTGATATTTCCCCTTCTCAGATGGAATATTAGATGATCAAGTAGTAACAAAGATGTAGCTAGGAACCATTTCCATTGGTTTTGACATTTTAAAATTGTTTACTACTCCAAAAAATGAAAATAAATATAGCTTCTAAAAATAAAATGTATATGAGTAATGTTATATTAATAACCCACAAAGTATCATTCCCCTATATCATTTTTATCCAATGATCATCCTCAGATTCTATAAAAATTTCAATAAGTTGAAAAAAAATTGTAATAGAATAAAATAAAGAAACATGGAGAGGAAATAAGTTCCTAGTCGAAGAGCTCTAATTCCTCCAAAGATCCACTAGTGGTGTTTCATGATCCTCTAATGTATCATCAATTGATTCTTTTATCCATTGTTTTTATAGCCTCTATCCTCTCATCTTCTATAACTCTCGCTTTTTTTCTTCCAGGTCGTTATTCACTCTATATAACAGTAGGTGCAACAAAACTCATCTCTATGAAAATATTCGTAGTCCCTAAAATTATCCATGGGATCCACATGGAACTTTCACTATAGAAAATCTTCCCTTCTAGTGACGATAGTCAGGTTCCCATAACAAAATGGGGTTCCCCTTTGAATTCTGCACCAGTACTGACCACAATCATGATTTCAGATAACCACCACATGTAATGTTCAATGGTTGGGATTCCTGAGTGATAATTATTGAATCTTAGATATTCTCTCATGGTAATCTTCACCTTGGTATTTTCTTGATTCACAAAGACAAATTTAAAAATAAAAAATTTTGACATTGATACAATCAGCACTGATCAACAAATTTACCTTACTGCACTGTCTCATTATCTCAGTTTCTGTTTCTTGATTTTTTTAATTTAGGGAACCTATGCAATAAGAGTTATTTTTTTTATGTTAGATGTAAATTTGGGCCCATGATCATGTAGTTGTTATAGAAAACAGCCAAAAAAATTTAATTTACTCCTAATGTATCCAAGTGGGTGAATAGGGTCTTCTCTCAAAGAGTAGGGTTTTAAAGTTTCACTATACTAGAATAAATGTAATTTTTTGTATTTTTTTATAATTTTGAAGATAATTGAAAAAGAGGAGTGGTTGTTTGTTTGGTTTTTTATTGAAATGAATGAAAAATAAAAAGAAAATAATGGAATACAATGAAAATTTTGAGTGTGGAAAGGGTCAATCCAAGGTTAGGTTAATAATTAATTCCATTATCCATTTATGATTTGATCATAAAATTGATAATGCACTAAATATAATTCATTAATAACCATCATCTACTAAAATTTTAATATCTTATGCACTTTAAAAAATATTCTAGGCACAAAAAATTATGTTTATTCCATGGGTTCATTTAATGAACATGTTACGATAACAAACAAGCCATAAAATCCAACCAATTCCATCATATGTTGTTCATGACATTAATCCCATCATTTCATCATAAGTGAGAGAATTAAGATTAGGGAGGAAGATTCAAAAGATAATTTAATGAAACAGTAAGAAAGCTAAGGGTAGGTTGAACATTGCCACATGAATATCATAACACTGCCACTGTATCATCATAATTAAATAAAAACATAATACATTCGAATGAGGATTCAAGAAATAGTGAACCTCCCTTGGGTATTCACCTTGGGTTAGTAATAAATTTTAATAAATTTTAAGAGATCATGATCACATTTATGATACAGAGTTAGGAGAAATCACAATGAACTGGGGGATAAGAGAACAACAAACACATGAAGAAAATAGAATGAGAATACAATTAAAATTGTAGAAAGAAAAATTACATATGATAACTTAGTTATGATGATTAGAAAATAATCAATATTTTTCCTAATCGAGAGTGAAAATATTTATATATTGGAATATATTATTCCTTCTGAAATTTATTAGAGCACCGAGTCTCAATGAGTTGATTGTACAACTCGATGAGTGCCATGTGGCACAACTTCAAAAGTCAAGATCAATTCTGTTGAAATTGACTTTTTGGTTTGAAAATTTTCCCACGGTTATGTGTGAAAAATTTGAAGAATATTTATAGAAGAATATTCCCGATCTTCTTGAATACAAGGGAAATATTTGAGAATTCCCCCAGGATGAAATGTTGTCATGCATTGTTGGGTTGCACGTGAAATTTTCCCCAACTTGGTCATGAAAATTTGGCATGGTGACTTCTAGATTAGATTGAATTTTCATGGGTTTTCCATCACACACAATGTCAATGTATGTGTTCTATAACCACAACATTGGAGTCGAATGAAGTCTATCCTTATTCAAATCCTTATATAGGAACAAAAAATACAACAAATAGTTATTTTTTTAAATGGGTCAATTTATTTTGATCATTTGTAACCTCGATTGGGGTATTTAGCTTCAAGTGTCTTAGAAAAGACTTTGAAGTTTTAAAATCAGTCAATGGATGTAGATCAGTCTTCATCAGGCTCGGATGGCATGTGAATCTTCCCTGATTTTGGAGTCTTCATTAGCATCTTTAAAGATCCTTTGGTGGAAGGGATTCCTTCATTATTACCAATAGACCTTAGTGATGGATTGCATCAACACTATGTCTTGCCTTCATCAACATAGATGAGCTCAGGGCTATTGTGATTCATTGATCACAAATAGAGGAAAACAGAGGAAGAAAATGGGAAGAAAAATGGGCTTTATTTCACAAAGAACAAATTTTATAAAAAACTTACTCTCTACACCTATCTATCTACAAATGAATTTATCTTGGCTCTCTTCCAAGATATAATAGAGATCTCCTAGATTGAATCTCATGGTTTTAGGAAGCTTCACAAGACCTCCTTAAAAAGGCATGGTGGGTGGTGTCAAGTTTGACACAACTCCCACCAATCCACCCACAAACCATTGGACTTCCAAATTGACACCCACCTACCATTGTGGTTGGAGTTTGTGAACCACCCACATTAAAAAAATGTGGTTGGAAGATGTACAACACCATGAAGGGCTTCCATATACATGTGGTTGGTCATCTCCTCCAACCAGGTGGTGTGGATTTTCTCCACTAACGATGCGGTCTAGTGGCATCAGGTGGTGGCGATTGGTATTCATAGTGGTGTGACATCTCCTCTAGCCATCTCCAATGTTGTGGTGCGAATGGGTCTCCTTCATCCAGATCTGGTGGTGATCGGGTCCAGATATAGTGGTGAGGCTTCAACAATCTTCAACCAGTGGCGTAAAGTTCAATTGTTTGGGCACACCTAGATCTTGGCTAGTGGAACCCATCTCTTGCAATATTCAACTGGTGCAGCTACAGATATAGTGAGGTATCTTTGATGGAGGTTTCACATTAGCATGTAGTATTGGGATTCTTGGGTTGTGATCACAACCACAGATCTAAGCACGAGATGTGACGAGTTTTATCAGCATTAAGCAGAATGCACTAATAAATGTCACACCTTTATTAGCACCAACTAAAAGTTCTGATTAAAGTTTTTAATAAAAGAAATTATTAAATTTATATTAATAATAATGTTGATTTATATATATTAATTAAAAAAGTAATTTCTATAATTAATATAAATATGATATATTATAATATAGATTTTTAAATAATTTAAATATACATATAATGTTTTAAAAAAGTATTTATAATTTTATAAACAAATAGATATATATTTAAGTAATTTTAAAATTATAATATTTTTTTAAATGATAATTATATTTATTATATTTATAATTATATATAAATATTTTTTAAATATATTAATTTATAATTATAATTATAAATAAGTAAGTATATATTTAAACAAATATGTCTTTAATGAATATATATATATCATGAGATAATGATGATATTGATTATCGTTATTTATGTTTATATATTGATGCATGAGTGTAATTGATTCTATATGATTATAAAGTTTATTTATAGATGTGATTGTGAGTTGTGTTCTAAATGTTAAGATTACCTATATTATGATGACACATATATGCATATGTTATGTATTCATAATTATGAATGATCATTTATAAATTAAAACTTGTATGATTCATTCATGTTATACCCATGAACTTATGATATTCACATAAATAATTATAAAATTACAATAAATATATTTAAATAATAAATATATTTATTACATTTTTAGTTATAAAATTTTAATCATATAGAAATACTTTTTAAATTTATGTATTTATAATTATTATTATAACTATATATATTTAAATAATTATAAAATTACAATAAATACATTTATTATGGGCTTCATGCCCACTGGTCCTATTATTTTCACTATGCTAGAGTCCATCAACTCGCCTAAGTTTGATAAGCTTTATAGTGAAAGCAAGGAGCGAAAGGGTAAGTATGTTTTATTAGATCCTGTGACTAATGTGAATATGGTCAAACAAGATTGTCCATAGGAGCAACAACTTAAGAAACTCCCATAGGAGAAACAACTTGTGCATCTCCCCAAGGAGGAGGATGAGAAGCACCTTGCTAAAGGTAAAGATGATGTTGAGCTTATAACCCCGGTGGACTGTGAAGTTGAGGAGCCTGCAGGCATTGATGGTCAGGGTGGTGCGTGGAAGACATCGAAGTAGTGGGGGGGGGGGGCAGACATCCGAGAGGTCATAGTGGATTTTGTGGTCAAGGTGGTAGAGGTAAAGGATGATATTCGTTCTTTGTATTTTATTGATGGTGTTTCACATGTACCCTTAACTCTCTTTGTTTCCTATTTATTTTTATAATAAATTTATAGGGTCATGGGATCACCTATGGTCCAGACATCTCTCGTATATGATTCATGTTATACCCATGAACCTATTATGTTCTAAAAAATACTTATAAAGTTACAGTAAATATATTTAAATAAAAAATATATTTATTATATTTATAATTAAAAAATTTTAATTATATATAAATACTTTTTAAATATATTTACTTATAATTATAACTATATATATTTAAATAGTTAGAAAATTACCAAAATCACTTCTATTATAATTTTATAAATAAATATATTTATATATATTGATGAATATATATATATATATAAATATATTTATAATTACATACAAATATTTATAAATATATTTATGTATACTTATAATTATAAATAAATATATATATATATATATATATATATTAATAATTATAAAAATATAATAAAGTTATTTATTATATTTCTAATTATATATATATATATATATATATAATTATATAAATATATTTATAAATATATAAATATTTTCAAATATTTATACTTATAATTATAAATAAATTTAGATATATTTAAATAATTATAAAATTATAATAAATATATTAATTGTATATATATATAATTAAAAATGTAATATAGATATTTATTATAATTTTATAATTGTTTAAATGAATAAATATTTATTTATAATTATAACTGTAAATTTATATATTTATATTTATAATAAATATCTATATTTTATTTATAATTATATAAATATATATAATTAATACATTTATTATATGTAATAAAAAAATATAAAAAATATAATTATTATAATTTTGAAATTATTTAAATATATATATATTTAATATCATTAGATCTTTATCAGTTCTTTTTTTACGCTGATAAAGATAGGCATTTTTATTAGAACTAAAAAAAGATAATAAATTTTTTATTTATCAGTGCTATAATTTTAGCGACGATAATGGTATGTTTTATCAACTCTTTCTATTTTATCACAGATAAAACATACTTTTATCAGCGATTTCCAACAAGCACTGATAAAATCCTTTCATTTTATTATAAAAGAAACACTATCAGTACCCTGTCGCCGCTCTTACTCAAGCTCTCACGAAACGAGACCTCTGTCGTTGCTTCCTCTTACCGATACTGCCTCTTGCCTCTGTTTCCTCCGCTCCCTCAGGTGTCCCTACTGCTGCCACCCGCACATATGTTGCTACCGCCTCTTACCTCCATTTCCTATGCTACCTAAGGTTCCACTGCTACTACTGCCAATGCATATGTCGCTGTCGCCGCACCGACCCATCTCTACCACTGCCCTCCATGACCTCTACTTCCACTACCACCACCAACCTCGACTACACTGCCATCAGACCCTACTATTTTCATAAGACTACAAAATCTAAGGTATGTTCTTATTTTTTACTACTTCTTTCTCATCTCTTTTTGCTTCATGTTTACATCTTCATGTGTTTTTTATTGATCTATTGATTTCGGTATATCTCTTGTATTGTGTTTCTTTTGAGAATAAATAAAACAGTAGAGATGGGTGGTGTTTTTTTCAAGTACATAGGAACAAATGGTCTTAGGCATGTAAAATCATTATATTATTTACAAATTTTAGTTCTATTTCTTTCCATTTGGTATTATTTCTTTATTTTTGGTTCCTATCTCATCTCAATTCACCAATATTTCATTCCTTTGTAACTATGGTATTTATCATCTATCTTTCTTCTTATATTTTAAATTCCTATTAGAATGAAATTTTATATTTAGGGTTTCGTTTGGATTTCTTTGGGTCTTAGTCTTCACTGTTTCCCTAACATGAATAGATTACTCATGATCAAGACAATAGGTATAGGTTAGGCCTCAATATAAAGATGTGACATAGTTATGCTTCAAGACAAGTATTGTGGGATGAAATTCATTACTTTATAAATATGACATCATAGTCTATTGCGTTTTCATTCTATGTGGGGAAACTTACTATTTATAAAATTAACTACCATATTCCATTAATAATAATATCATATGTATTTAAAGGGATATTCTAATCCTTAACATAAAATATAATCATTTTAAAAAGAACACAAGTTTTATAAATAAAACAAATTTATTCCTTTGAAAAAAGAACATAAGAGTTACACAAATATTATAAGTCTTTATAAACAAAACCTATGCTTTTAAAAAATAGAATTTAAGTATTTAAAAATAAAAACATAAGAATTTAAAAATATTAGTGTAATTATTTAAAACATTTTTAATCTGTTAACTTAGACTATACAAAGAATATACCTAGCATTTCTAGATAAAAATCGTTAAAAACTATTAGCATAATTAATATTTAAATATTAATATATATATATATATTTATTTATAATTAAAACTATAAATTTATATATATTTATATTTATAATATATATATATATATTATATTTATAGTTATATATATATAATGAATGGTATAAAATCTTTGACGATATTCTACCAGGATCTTTTCTCGCACCATGCATATACACATTGGTGCGTATATAGAATTAGTTGTATATGAATAGGTAAAAGTAAAGGGTCAAACCTTTTTAGCATTGTTCCATAGTTACTTGTTAAAGATATAATGATAATGGGATGTAGAGGGCACCATAGAACATAAAGAGACAATATTCATTTTTTATTATTTTATGATAATTAGTAAAAAGTGCCTCTCGTGAAAATAAATTTAATTTTTGATTTACCTTTATATTTTGGGTCATGTGTAAACCTTTTATAGATTTATATTTTATAAAATTTTGGTTATTTTTTTATTCATGTATCTTTTATAAAGTGCCTCTCTAGGGATTTATGTCTTTGTGAAAATGCCTAAGTGTCTATTTTAAAATGATTCAAGTGTTTTGAAAATTTTCTTAAAAAATTATATGAGTTTAACATTCCTTTTTTTGGTTTTAAATGGATTTAAAATTATTTAAACACTTGTCATGGACTTAGGTTTCATGCCAAGTGTTTTTCAACTTACCCGATTGGATTTCATAAACACATGTGAATGTTTTGAAAGCATAGTAAATGTCGATTTCATTTTAATAAGGTGTGCATGAAGTTTTAATTGAAAATTTGTAAAATATAGAGGGTTTCCAATCATTTTAAATGATTATGACTATTGGGTCATAAATTTTCCTTGAATTATTAAAAAAAGGAATTTTGGTTTTGTGAAAGAGTGCTTGTAAATGATTGGTTTATTTTAAAAAGGGTGTGTTATTTTTAAGAGGAATTTGTATAAATTATTTGTTTTTTAATTGGATTTAAAGTGTAATTTTATAACAAGTTTTCGAAGGAAATTTTAAATTGAGTTTTTCCATAATAATTTATGTTTAGATTTTTATAGAATTAGGAAAAACATTACATTATATAGGTAAGACAAGTAGATTGATAATAAAAGTGTGGAAAGGAAACGTCAGTAACTCTATCCAAACCATAGGATATCCATCATGACCTCACTCCCATAAAAGGTGAATTACTGTTTAACCTCATTGAAACTCCTAAAACTACTTTTCATCCAAAATCACCTACATGGTTTTAATTAGGTGAGTCCTCTACAATTGCATATTTTTTCTGGTTTTATGTTAGCTTCCACGGGGATGAGTCTCATGCAAAAAAATTAAATAACAACTATAATTCAAATGTTGAGATCCCCTTATTTGAAAGGCCCATTTTTTGTATTTATTTTGTTAAATTTTAATATTACTAGAGAAAAGAGGATGGATATGAATAATGAATTGATGGATGACAATCATTTGACAAAAGAGTATGAATATGGAGTGAAAGAGTTCGCCAAGTTTGCAAAAGATTAGGCATATAACCATTACCAAATCCTTTTTCCATATTTATGCTGTTATTATTAAAGTCTAATTAGTCCATAGGAGTTGGAAGAAAACTTAATCTGTCATGGAATATATCAAAGTTAGAAATGTTGGAATAAACATGGATAAAAAGAGAATATAGCTAGTGGTGGGGGAAGCAATGCATTTTATGGATTATATGATATGATTACAAGTGTGGATAATGAAGAAGACTATATCAAGGATGTGATTAAAGATGTGAATAATGATAAAGATAGTTTTGAGGAGATGACAAGGACAGTTGAAGATGAACTTCATGATTTCCAAAAATTGTTTAAGAAGTTAAAGAGTTGTGCAAAGATGCCATTATATGCTGGTTACACTAAATATGCCACATTGATAGCCATAATGAAGCTGTATAATTTTAAAGTAGGGAACTGATGGAGTAACACTAGTTTTATAGAACTACTTTCTCTCTTGAATGGCATGATCCCAGAAGATGATGATTTGTGAAGCCGAACATACAATTACAATTTAATGCTTTGATCGATGAGTATGATCTATAAAAGAATACACACCTTTCTGAATGACTATATACTGTTTCTTAAGGACGAACAATAACTTATAGAATGTCCAAAGTGTGGTGCTTAACGATACAAGAAAGATGAATCTCATCCTATGAAAATCTTATAGTTCTTTACAATCATTCAAAGGTTTAGGTGCCCATATAGAAGTGAGGATACTATAGATAAATTGACATGGCAGGCAGATACAAGAAATAAATATGGGAAACTACGTCACCAGACATACTCTCCTCAATCAAAAATAATTGATCATGAGTATCCTGAATTTTCAAACAAGATGAGAAACCTTCATCTTGCGTTATCTACAGATGGTGTGAATCCTTTTGGTTTTCAAAGAAGTACTCACAATACATAGCTGGTTATGTTGGAAAAGTATAACTTTCCACCATGGTTATGCATGAAATGAATATACATCATGTTATCTATGTTCATATCAGGACCAAAACAACTAGGTAATGATATAGATGTTTATTTGGCTCCATTGATCAAGTATTTGAAATTATTGTGGGATTCAAGTGTTATGTTGTATGTTGCTTACATAAAAAATATTTTACATCGAGATCTTGGTTGTATGGGATGATAAATGACTTTCCTACTTATATAAATTTATTAGGATATATCATTAACGAAACTCAAGGGTGTCCCATTTGCGAATAAGGTACACAATCAATTAGGTTGAAACATTCATCTAAGAACACGTTTCTAGGATATCACATATTTCTACCCTGATGGAATAAGTACTGATCTTAAATGAAATCATTTGATTGAAGTTCATAAGAATTTACAACACCATATTTACTAATAGGTGATCGAAAATTTGAGAAAGTAAAAGATGTGGACATTGCTTTTGGTAAACTATTTTTGAAAAACCTTTTGAAAACCAGTGGAAAAAAGTGATCATTTTTTTTTGAATTTCCATACTATAATTGTCTATATGTTAGAATTTTTTTTGATGTTATGTATGTTGGCGATTCCAAGTGTCAATTTTTTAGTGAAATTGGTTTGATAACAGAAGTGTTGTTAAAATAGATGAATTGGGATTCATAAAAGTTGATTTTAGTAAGGAAGGGTACAAATAAAAACCATTTATAATGAAATCATAGGAAGTAAAAGTATTTTATGTTCTAAATCATGCAAATTGAAAGTGGTCAATAGTTTTGTTATCAACCAAAACCATTGAAGGTTCAGATGAAAATTCAAGTGAGGATGACCCTTTCATTGGGACATCACAATAATTTCACAATGGTCCCAATGAAGATGGTGTTTTGTATGTCACAAGATACCATAACGAAAGGATTTAGATAGTGGATAGAGGGTTTAAATCCCTTAATCCTTAAAAAAATAGAGTTCAATAGTCAAGTTATATTTATTTTGTAATATACATCAGGCTACCTCATGTTATCATCTATTCACTGCTGCATTTATGTACTCTAAATTAAATGTTAAACCACTTCTATAGATAATGAATTCTGTATGTGTTGGTGCACCCAAATTCGAGGAACAATAGGACTCTCAACCTATTACTACTGGTAGTGCAAAGTAACAATGACCTTATGCACATGATAGTGCTCTCAATACCGAGGAACAATAGGTTTCTCAACCTATTTTTTCTCCCAGTGCAGAGGTAAAATGACCATCTACAAATGATGACACTACCACTCTAAAAGAATAACATATCGGTAAAGTTGAATCTGAGGAAATGGTAGGTGACAAAAGACCAATAGCGTAGAAATACTGGAGCACTATAATTAGATGGTTTTAGAAAAAATCATTAAGTAAAAAATCAAAGGCATAAAATATAAGGTCGAATGGAATTCATGAGGCCAACATGTTAATCCCAATAAGGCCATGGTCAGTAGTTACAATGGAATCATCACTCTGAAACGCATATCGATTGATGTAGATTCATGACACCATGTTGTGTTTGGGCTCAAGACACTAATGTGGGAAGAGTTTATGGTAAAATTATTATATAATTTCTTTATTTTACTAAAAAATAAAATAACGAAATATTGAATTACTCTTCACCATCCCATTTAGAGTGAATTTATAGTTGATGAATCCCATAATAAATACATATTAATGCTTTCTGGAAGGATTCAAAGAGGATTTTGCATAGTTCTAATGAGAAATCATCTTAAATATACTTAAGGGAAAATAAACCCTCACCCAATTCTTCTCTAAACACACTTGATAACCCAAGAAGCATGTTATGTGTTTTCTGGACGTCGGCCAGATGTGTCTTTTCAGGTACATTGTGGATAGTAATACGTTGATTGATGATATGTGTATTCATCATTTTGATTGAAAATTGTTTATTTATAAAACAAAAAC
Organism: Viscum album; assembly: GCA_963277665.1. Taxonomy (NCBI): domain Eukaryota; kingdom Viridiplantae; phylum Streptophyta; class Magnoliopsida; order Santalales; family Viscaceae; genus Viscum; species Viscum album. The sequence goes on along the minus strand of OY728162.1, from coordinate 1,274,700,475 downwards.
TAAGTACTGAAAATAAGGAACAAGAAGCAAAACCAACATATCCCAACCATAAAGTATGGATGGGGTATGCTTCACTTAAAAAAATTGGTACGAATTTTAAATCAACCATAACAATTTTATGTGACATGAAATAGAAACATAATTATGTTCCTCTGTTTATATTCAAATTGATGACTATAAATCCAAAGCCACTTCCATCCCACGCTATGTGCTATAGAATGAGGCACATGTAAATAAATATAGGATTCTAATAGATGAAAATACAAAGGAAGTGTGGAAAAAATGTGTAAGTATGACATAATAATTTTTTTAAATCAATATTACATAACAATTATTACTTATTTTCCTATAATTTCAATATGATATAGTCACTAGAATCAGCTACACCTATACCAGGTGAACACCTATTATCGGTGGTCTTGAAGTATCCAGAAAAAATGGATATGTCAGAGGTGCGTGTTTTGGGGTGACACACCTAACATATTTTAAGAAAAAAAGAAGAGGAGGAAAAAGGTGAAGAAATGAAATATATGAGAGAAATATTAGATACCCTTGAATACCAATTCCAATATAAGATATAGTTGCTATCAACTTTTATGGGGGAGAAGAAAAGAGAGGAAAGAACTCAAGAACAACCATCACATGAAGATCCCACCCCACCCCCACTAGATTTGAGGAGAGTCATTCCCCTAAAAGAGCTATCTTAGTCATGGTAATCAATATTCTAATAATTGTTTCTATGAAATGTGAATCAGGAAGACACTGATACCTTTCCTATACTGATATTCTATTGGGTGAAAATGTCTTTTATTTATATCTATCATCACCCACCCATCACCTTATAGCGAGGGATATGGTTTTTAATATCCAAGGTTATAGTCTACATAACAAACCACTTCTAACAGGTTATGGGAGAGTGGAGATTAACTTAGCTCAGGAATTGAGTGTTGAGCTACCTGTTCCACTTGATGATGATAGTAATCATATGGTTGACTGAGTTGTTGGAATATTCATCCCATGGCCATCAAATCTTGTAAAAAAACATGTTGTCTAGGAGTTATTCATTTCCATTTTTTTCAAGATAAACCTTTAAAAATTAATGAAAAGGTATGAATGAATTAATTTTATTACAGATGGACAATGTGAAGAGGGTGAAGTGAAAGACCGACTCAATACCATCTAAAGGATTGACCAACTAATTGAAAATATATATTTAAAACACATTTATGATACCCATTCTATATTTGAATTTACTAACATTAAATCTTTGTGTGGATACAAAGTAAAAAAATGGTAGTATTCACATAGTTGATTTTGAAGAAAATATATATGGAGAGGAATTTGAAGACTACATTGGTGTTGAGAATGTAAATGAAATCCTAGACTATGATTAGATCAACCCTTTAGTTATTAATTTATAAATGAGGTTTGTTTTCATGATTTGATTTTCCAAAAGCTGGTATAATGTGTTAATTATGACTAAATACATTTCATATTTTGGTAGGCATATATATCAAAACCAATTGAAGTGATTTCCCCATTAAAAAAAGTTGGACTCATTATTCCTCACACCACCTCTATATAGAAAAAAATAGAATCCAAAAAAGGGGATGAAATAGTTGTATACCTTGTTAACCATTTTGAAAGAAAACTTTTGGATGATAAAGTCTTCTTAATAACAACGATGCAGGTGTAAAACTATATAATTTAATAAAATCACATATATTTTCATTTCTTTCATTACTTATTCATTTTTGTGTTTTTAGGAAACATTGAATGATCATTTTGGTCAATTTGGAAACACCAAATATTTATTTTCCGAATTCAATGCATAGATACCCAACAAATAGACCACACATGATGGCGTTTTTCAATTTTTAATACACTACATCCAAATTTTTTGAACTAAACACCTAGTTATATAATTTATATTATATTTTATTGAGGATTCAGTTATGACAGGGTGACACATCAATATCATGAAAAACAAGGAATGTGGCCAGAGGCTAAGCACGATGACCCTGAAAAGTTTTAATACTAGAAAAGTATCATGGTATATATAATATGATTTCACTATGAAATCACATATCAAAAAAAATTACTTAATTTTTTAAATGTTTCTACAGTTTAATAAATAAAAAATGGAATATATTGTGGTTATTATGTTTTTAAACTTTTTATAGAGATCATATTTCATGAACAAACTAGGATCCTTAAATAGGTATTTTCAAAGATAATTACTATTTAATTTAAAATATTTATTAATCATTTGTTTATTTATATTTTTCCATTATGACTATGATTGTCGAAAATAATTATATTCACTAGATGATATATATTTTTATAGAAACAAATGCAAAGAATATATTGTGGAATAATGTACACAAATATAATGAATATGCGAATTCTATAGTAGTGGATTATTTCATATATATGTTTAACTTACTTCTTTTTAGTATTACTCGAATAAGAATTGTTTTATTATAAAGTTGGATTACTTTTCTTTGAGTTGGGGTGGTTTTTTTAAAGATTCTCATGCTCGTGAGAGATAAGACTTTGAGGCTGAAACTTAGAATTCAATGAGAATGTAATTTTTTTAATAAAATATGTTTTTCCTCATAATATTATCTATTCTCTACTATATTAGCATAATATTAATTAAATATTTGACTACTCATTTAGACAATGTATCCTGAATACTTATTCTCCCTTAAAAACATGCCACCCTTGCATTGTTGACATTTATCATGTTCCTTTAAAGGTAGTGGAGGGGACCTAAAGGAAAGTGATAAATATAGACCCTACAGTGTTTCTAGTTTGACAAAGAAAGAAAATGGAAGGAGTGGTAACATTGACCATTGGGATTGTTTTGAGACTTTGGGACATGTAGTAATTAGCCACACCTCAATCATTTTTGGCATTTAGGAATTAATATCATTTTAATCTGATACATGATGTGACCGATATGACTCAAAGTGTATCTTTTTATTTAAAATTGACATTAATTTAAGTAAAAAGAACAAGTGACATACTAAAACCCAATCAAACACATTCATAATGTTTTTATACTTCTATAAAATGATCCATGAGTCATTTTTTATGTGTAGGAATCAAACACACCTCAATCTGATGCACAGTGTGCTCGGTATGACAAAAGGTGTCTCTTATCAATTTTAAATTGACATTTTTGTTCAAAACATGTCACTCACTAAAAACCAATAAAATGATCTCTGATTTTATTAATAATTTATAAAATAGATTCATAGGTATTTTTTTACGTGTATAAATTAGTCTCATGTGAAACCAATGCACGATGCAACCGGTATTACTCAAGATGTGTGTTTCCATTTTGAAATGACATTTTAGTAAAAAAACAAAACTGGCATTCTAAAAATAAACCAAAAACATTCAGATTTTTTTTATACTTTAGAAAAACAATCTATAAGTCATTTTTGACAAGCGGGAATCTACCACACCTCAATATGAAGCATGGTGAGACCGATATAACTCAAAGTGTCTCTATTTATTTAAAACTGATATTAATTTTAGTAAAAAGAACAAGTGACATACTGAAAATCAGGAAAACGCATTATAATTATTTTGATAATTTAGAAAAATGATCCATGATTCATTTGTGTCATGTAGGAGTCAACCACACATCAATAGGATGTATGGTGTGGTCGGTATGACACAAAATGTCTCTTTTTATTAAAAATTGACATTAATTTAAGTAAAAAAGAACAAGTGACATACAGGAAACCGAGCAAACACATTCAGATTGTTTTGATACATTATGAAAATGATCCATGAGTCATTTTTTGACATGAAAGAATAAACCACACCTCAATTCGATGCATGGTGTGACTGGTATGACTAAAAGTGTCCATTATCAATTTAAAATCGATATTTTAGTTCAAAACGTGCCAGTCACTAAAAACTAAGAAAACGAGCTCTGATTATCTTAATAATTTAGGAAAGTGATTAGTAATTCATTTTTGATGTGTATGAAGTAGTTTCATGTCAAATGGACACATGATGTGACTAGTAAGACTCAAAATGTGTGCTTCAATTTTGAAATGACATTTTTGTAAAAAACACATCCGACATACTAGAAATTGAGAAAATGTATACAGATTGTCTTGATACTTTATAAAAACAACCTATAAGTCATTTTTTATATGTAGGAATCAACTACACCTCAATATTTTGCACAGTGTGACCGATATAACTGAAAGTGTATCTTTTTATTTAAAATTGACATTTATTTTATTAAAAAGAACACATAACATACTGAAAACTGAGAAATCACATTCGGATTGTTTTGATAATTTAGGAAAACATGACATGAGTCATTTGTACTGCATAGGAGTAAACCACACCTCAATGCGATGCATGGTGGGACCAGTATGACTTCAAGTGTGTCTTTATATTTTAAATTGACATTAATTTAAGTAAAAAATAACAAGTGACATTCTGAAAACTGAGAAAAAACATTCGGATTATTTTGATACTTTAAGAAAATGATCTATGGGTCATTATTGATTTGTAAGAATCAACTAAACCTCAATATGATTCATGTTGTGTTCAGTATGACTAAAAGTGTCTATTATCACTTTAAAATTGTCATTTTAGCTCAAAAAGTGTCCCTCACTAAAAACCAAGAAAACGCATTATGTTTGTCTTGATAATTTAGGACAACAATTCATAAGTCATTTGTTATGTATATGAAGAAATCTCATGTCAAATTGATGAATGATGCGACCAGTATGACTCAATATGCGTGTTTCTAGTTTGAAATGACATTTCAGTAAAAAAAACTCACATATTGAAAACCAACCAAACACATTCAGATTGTTTTGATAATTTAGGACAATGATCCATTAGTAATTTGTGATAGGTAGGAATCATATGCACCTCAATCCAATGCATGGTGTGACCAGTATAACTCCAAATGTATCATTATTTAAAATTGATATTAATTTTAGTAAAAGAACAAGTGATATACTCAAAACTAAGAAAATACATTCAGATTGTTTTTATATTTTTGGAAAATGATCCATAACTCATTTTTGACATGTAGGAATCAAACCCGTCTAAATACAACGCACAATGTGACTGGTATAACTCCAAATGTGTTTTTTATTAAAAATTGACATTTTATTAATGTATTATTTCATATTAATGTTGAATTTATTTTTTTATAGTATTACTAACATAATATTTTTTTTCTTATATAGATATAATTTTTTCTTGGGTTGAGATGATTTTTTCAGCAACTGATACCATGAGCGGACATTTTTGAGAGGGGACCACGAGTGTCAAAAGGTGAAACATTAATGTTTTTAACTGTTTATTAGATAATTGTAAATCTAATTATATAAAATATTGTTTGAAATGTATATAGAAGTGTTTTTTGTATATACCATGAGGGGAAATTTTTTGTATTCATGATGTTAATTAAATGTATATAACATTGTTTGAAATTACATGTTTTTGTTGGGTGAGATATTATATTAATAGTACATTGCAGGCAGCTAGTTATTTTTCAACGCTGTTATTAACATTGATTTGTTAGCACTGTTAAAAGATTTTTTGCACAATATTAAAGAGAATATGTGTAGTAATGGATCCTCAGGCATAGGTCTTCTTCCGGTCATCACTCTAGTGGCAGTGTATTCAATTTTGTCAGCACGACTCAGTTAAAGGTTGATCCCACGATCTGTGGGAAGGACCATACTGAAGGCGGTGCCTTCAGTTTTAAGTGTAGTTTTTTGTTTCAATCAATTTCAAAAATAATAAAACAATTAAAAACATAATTTTAAACTTGGAACATTTAATTTCAAATTAAATAAATTCAATCAATCAATTAACTTTTTAGTGCCCTCATGTTCATAAATCCTATTTGTTTTCTTCCCAAAGCCTTTGCATGGGATTGAAATTTAGTAACCAGATCGCCAATACCGAGTTAGATTTGTGCTCATTGGCCTTGGATGAGAATTGTTCTTCCTTCATGAGTCGAAGCCAACTTGGGGTGAACTTCAAATGTGCCCTACAGTTATTGTTCAGTCATCTTCCCTACATTTTTGAATCTCCATCAACAGTATTTATCCAACCTCGAAGGAGCAACTCGACAAATCATCAACGAATATTCATCGCCTACTAGATTCTAAGCTTAATTATTGATTTCAGTCTATCATGGTTGAATAATATAGCTCGGCTGATTTTCATTATCAAAGCACCAATGCTCGATATTCCTTCATGTGGTAGCTTTAAGAGGGTGGAAATTTTTTTTCACTACAAGTTGAGATTTTCCATGGGATCACTCCAGAAGTTTTCCAATTTTGAAAAATGTTGTCGTTCTATTTTCACTTGAGGTAGCTTCAACCGGAGCACAGTGGATCTGACCCTTAATCAAATTTTCACTACTGATGCAGAAAATCACAAAATTCATAATTAAAAATTATCAATTCGTAACAACTTTGACAAACTTTTAAATTTATGACTTAAATAGAAAATGACTAAAAAATTAATAAAGAAATATTTCTACAAAATGAAATCTTCCCATTATCCTATAAAATTAAATTCCAAAAAATGTGTATATGATTAAACCATGGAAATAAAAGAATATATTCAAAGATTCATAACACTTTAAAACAAACTAAAATTTATTTCAATTACTCTTCACCTAAAATTTAAATTTTCAAAATTAGAAAACCAATTCAAAGTTTAAATTTGCTTCCAAAAAAATTCATTCCAATAACAAGATGTTAGGGATTCCAACATGGAATAATGAAAGAAATATTTTTTAAAATCAAAACATCATAAAAAACCACTTGAGAAAAAATACATTCAATAAATATCATATAAATTTTTCTTCTTTAAAATATATATAGAAACTTAAACTAAAGAACTTTTAAAATTTAGGGCACCAAAACACTGATTTTTGGAAGATTTTCAAAGAATGATAGTTTTCACTCATTTTACCAAATATTCAATAGTTCTCCATTAAATACACATTTTTTACTTGAAAAACATATTTAATTCATAAAAGTGATGTGAAAAAACTGTAACAAAATAATTTCACATATAATTCACCAAGGATAACATAGGGGAATATGGAGGATATAAATAGACCCTTGAGGAGGCTAGAAAAGTAACATCAACTTCTGTAAACTTTAGTGAACTTCACTGATCTATAGTGAATGAAAATCAATCCAATGAACACTGGTGACAAAATTGTTTCATCGGTTCTTGGGATCTCTTTATACTTATTTCTTCACACACTTTGATCTCTCATCTTTTTCTCTCTCGTTTTCTTAATTTTATCTTCTCTATCTTTCTAGAGAATGAAGAATGTTTCTTTTAAAGGGGTTTTGTGCAAGAAAACCACCCTTTTATATCTTTTCAAGTTCTTGGTAACTGCTAAAACTAAGGTCTTTTTCTAGGTTTCTTGGGTACCGCTAAAGTTAAGGGTTTGTGTTAATTTTAGGCTTCTTGGTTTCTGCTAAAGTCCAGGTCCATTAAATCATAAACCCTCAAGAAATTGTGGGGGAGACATAAGGGCTCATAAATAACCTCTAATATGTTTTCAATATCCTATCTATTGCCGAACTCCCTTATCAAATTGTGTGCAATTTCTTAAATTTATTAACCACATCGTTTACTTTTTAATCTTATATCAACAACTTATTCTTTTAACTTATATAAATCAGTTAATATACAAAAATAAGGGATTCCTAGTGGTGTTTTTACTACTGGTGGCGGTTTAAACCACCACAACATTGTTTATGGGCAGTTACGTAAATCATCATTTATTTAAAGACAATTATTTAGTGGTAGTTTTTCTTGTTTAGTAGTGATTTTTATGTGTTGTTTTTGGGGTACTTAGCGGTGAATCTTTATTTAGTTGGCTGTGGTTTTTTTTAAAATAAAAATGAGGGAAAAATAAATTTGTGGAAATTAACATAATGGTCACTAAGTATTGCAGCAACAACTATTTTTAGCGGCGGTTATCAAGAACCGCTGCTAAATAGATAAAATAAAATCTATTTAATGGGAGTTTCCATAAATTTCAACTAAATATATTATAGAAAATTTTATGTTAAAAAATATATAATAAAAGATAATATGTATATAATAAAATCAATCATAGAGTAAACTAAACCATAAATACACAATAAAATCATCATACATATACATTCATACATCCACAATCATATATATACAACCTCAATGAACCCGTAACCTTTTTAAACCCCTAAACTTAGTAATAAATAAATACATAAAATATGTACAATGACCACTCATAACCCATAACAAATAATTTCATCCCAAAACATTCACTGCATCCATCTACCTCCATAGCTACAACCATCATATGTTGGAACAAAAAGAAGATATAAATTAGAGTTGAATATATTAAATCAGAATTACAGTATAATCATTAACAATATTTAATCATACCACATAAACTAAGAACTATCACAACTACCTTATAAGAATGTCATGGATCAAGTGATCAACCTTCCGGCTACATTTGACATTTGTCACCTACAATAAAATCTAGAACATTTATGAAATGAAATGAGAAAGAGAATATACAAAAAATATATTTATAATTTTGCACATAACATTTGTTATTTTGGTAATCAAACAGAAGACATTTTAATATAAAATACATAATATATCATGCATAACACTTTGAAAATAGAAACATTCCTATTTAAGATATGGTTCAAAACTTGGAACAAAAAAATCAAAGTATATAACAATCTAATCAATTTTTCAGCCGACGTGTAGCGCGGTTGAAATTACTCAATAAAAAAATTAAATTAATTTGATAGGAAATCATTTCCTATATTTAGAATATAATTCCATGGAATTCGTCTCATGATTTATATCCAATATGATGTTAGTTGCCTTTTTTACTAAAATTAATGTCAATTTTAAATACAAAGACACACTGAGAGTCATACTGGTCACATTGTGCGTCATATTGAGGTGTGGATGAATCTATAAACATCCCAAATAACTTATGGATTGTTTAATAAATTATAAAAATAATCCCAATTAATTTTATTAGTTTTGAGTATGTCACTTGTGGTTTTTACTAAAATGTCATTTTGAACTGGAAATATGCACTTTGAGTCATACTAGTAACATAATGTGTCGGTTTGATGTGAGAATGATTACTAGACATAAAAAACGACTTATTAGTCATTCTTATAAATTATCAAGTTAATCCAAGTGAATTATATTGATTTTTAGTGAGTGATACTTTTTTAACCAAAATGTCAAGTTTAAGCTGATAACATACACACTTTGAGTCATACTGTGCACATCATGTATCAGATTGAAGTTCAATAGATCCATACACATTATAGATGACTCATGGATCATTTTAATAAAGTATAAAAACAATTTGAATGTATTATCTCAATTTTTATTATGTTAGTTGTCTTTTTTAATAAAATTAATGTCAGTTTTAAATAAAAATATGCAATTAGAGTCGTTCCAGTTACATCGTGCATCAGATTGAGGTATAGATAATTCATACACATCCCAAATAAAATATAAATCATTTTTGATAAAGTATAATAACAATAAAAATGAATTTTATCATATTTGAGTACATCACTTGTGTTTTTTACTAAAATATCATTTCGAACTAGAAACATGCACTTTGAGTCATACCAGTCACATCATGTCCCAGTTTGATACAAGAATAATTTATACACATAAAAAATGACTTATGAATAATTTTACTAAATTATCGTGACAATCTTAGTGTGTTTTATCAGTTTTTGGTGATTGACACTTTTTGAACTAAAATTTTAATTTTAAATGGATTACAAACACTTGGAGTCATACCAAGAACATCGTGTATCGAAATGAGGTTAGGATGATTCATACACATAATATATGACTTATAGATCATTTTACTAAAGTATAAGAATAATTTGAATGCTTCTTCTCAGTTTTGAGTAAGTTAATTATATTTTTACTACAGTTGATATCAATTTTAAATAAAAAGATGCACTTGGAGTCATAATAGGCATACAATGCATCAGATTGAGGTGTGAAATATTCCTATATATTTCAAATGACTTTTAGATAATTTTTATAAAGTATCAAAACAATCCTAATGTGTTTTATTAGTTTTGAGTATGTCTCTTGTGTTTTTTACTAAAACATTATTTTGAATTAGAAACAAGAAATTTGAGTCATATCAGTCACATACTATATTAGTTTGATGTGATAATGATTCTTACACATCACAAATGACTTATGGATTGTTTTCATAAATTATCAAGACAATATGAGCACATTTTCTCCTTTTTTAGTAAGTCACTTGTATTTTTTATTAAAATTAATGTCAATTTTAAATAGATCGACACATTTGGAGTCATACTAGGAATATTGTGCATTATATCGAGGGGTAGATAATTCCTACATATCAAAAAATGAATTATGGATTATTTTTATAAAGTATAAAAATAATATTAATGTTTTTTCTTGGTTTTGAGTATGTGATGTATATTTTGAACCAAAATGTAAATTATAAACTAAAAACATACAGTCCAAGTCATACCAAGAACACTATGTATAAGGTTAAGGTGTGGATGATTGACAATATGATATGTGTTTTTCATTAAAATATCTAAAAAAGATAGAAAATAGAGAACATGTTACATTCTGATGGAAGAGAAAATCCAAGCTCCCAGAAACATTTCACGTTTCAGGTAGTAAGGGGTTTCCTCTTCCATCATAAAAGAAAATGTTCTCCTTTTCTATCTTGTTTGAGATAGTTGAAAGAAAAAAATGATTTCCCAAAATATCTGTGAAAAAAATAAGTTTTAGATAAAAATGATATGGAAATTAACTTTGAAATAGTATACAAAATGAAAACAAAATTAATTAAATAAGTAGTAGGAATTCACATTTAGATAATGGTTGTATACATTCTTGACCGATTTCCTTTTTATCATTATCTTAGTTGCAACCAAAAATTACAATATATCATGATCATGGGAAGAATCAAACAAACCACCCCAACACGAAAAAAATAATTCACCTATATAATAAAACAATTATTATGTGAGTAATACTAAAAAGAAATAAATTAAACATAAATATGTTACACTACATTACTTCTATAGAAAAATATTTTACTGTGCAAACATAATGATTGAAAATTTTGTGAATGATATTTTTTTTGAAATATTCAGAATGAACGAACCAACCAAATTGTATTTTAACTCATTAAATTTCATTGATAAAATATAGATATAGGTGAATTTTTTTCTGATCTTGGGGAGCATGCTTGATCGGTTTTGAGTATGTGATGTTTCTTTTAAATAAAAATGTAAATTATAAACTAAAAACTTACCGTTCAAGTCATAATAAGCACATTTTGTATCAAATTTAGGTATGGCTGATTGAGTATGTGATGTGTTTTTTTCTTTAAACAATTTTCAAAAATCCCTAAAAAAAATAAATGTTCTATTTGGATGGAATAGGAAACCCCATGCAACTTGAAACACCTCATCCAAAAGTGATATATTCTATCTTTTTTGGCTTTCTCCAGATAGTTAAAGTAAAAAATATGACTTCCCAAAAGATCTATGAATAGAAATATTTATTCCATTAAAATGATATGGAAATTAACTTTAAAATAGTAGGTAAAATAGTGATACAATTAACTAAATAAGTAGTAGGATTTAACCTTTTCATGATTATAGTAAAGGAGTAACTCGTGCTTGTTGATGAAATAATTTCTTTATGATCTATATGAAAATTAATAGAATAATTATTAGATAAAAATGATGAGGAAATTAACTAAAAAAGTAGATAAAATGATGTGAAAATCAATTAAATGTCAATTTTTTCTAGTTATATATCATTAAACTCTAATATAATTATTCTTGATCAAATAAAACAAAAATAACAAGAATTTTTATTATATTACATGAACCTAAAATAAAATATTTTAGAATCACAATCAAAACAACATGATACATTTAATGAAATTATAATAAAATAGCATTCACGTATTAAAAAAAATTCCCATCAAAACTTTTATCGTTCTCAGTTGGCGTAAAATTCATATATAAACATTCACTTTCTTATTTGATAAAAAATAGGCATAACACATTATATATTCCTAGATTATAATAAAAATTAGTTTAACCCTTTTTTTATTCCTAAAAAACATTAACCATTAGTGTAAAAGTAATAGCACTAATTTATTGAACTAAAATAAACATTTACATTTTAGTTTTTATGGAACATAAAAAAATCTATCTCCCATTTTACCATCATATAGATTAAAAGCTCCATGATAAACCATTTAAATATTCTTGGACTGTGATATATATTAGATCATCATTTTCAATATTCTAGGTGATGATAAAATATAACATAACATCATCATTATTTTTTCATAAAAATGGGAATATCCTTATTCTCATGTATTTTTTATCAAGAATGATGATGAGTTTTTTATTAATGAGATTGTGAACATATATTATTTTACTTAAATAATGTCCATAGGAATATTAGTGATGAACCATTGGACACATTTTTATGGTGATCCAGTGAACAAATATCTATATGAATAATAAATATAGGTTAAACACCTCTACTAATGTAATTATTAGGATATTATTTGTGATATAATGGTGGGAAGATTTAATTTCACATCATGTGCATTCAAAAGAATTAGTTTTAGTCAATCCATTACACTAATGTAAACTTTTTGTGTTACTTATATAGATTTAATAAGAATTTTTGATAATATATCATGAACCTAATTGATGATTTAATAGCCCAAATAATTCCACTACCTACTAAATTGAAACCATTATATTTATATTTTTTGAAAATTCAGGATTCAGTCGATAAAATTTGGTATTTGATTATTTTTTAGAGGTTTTGGATCATGATACTAGTTTATTTTTCAAAGGGGTCTTCATTTGGATTTTCAGTGCTTCACTAATTCATTTTAATTTGGATTTTTGTTTTCAGGTGTTTCTTTAAAAATATATTTTTTTCACTTTTTACCATGTTTCCTTTGACACCATACCTTCTAGATGACCATAGTCTCTCAATGTTGGCTGTCCTCTAATAGTTCTCTCACACACCTTCTAAATTTCGTGGTTGATTACACACATATTTATTCAATCATTTGAGATGGATTATATACATGATTTATGACTGGTTTGGTTTTTTATGACTCTCATGTGACTATTAGCTCCACTACTAAGACCCATTCTTTGTAATGAAGAGGATACATGGGAAAGAAACTAAATCTATTGTTTGTTATTTTTTAGTTTGTTCTTTGTGAGGGGTTTCTTTATCACATCAATAATATTTTATTGTTCTTCGAATGCCCTAATATAAATTTTATCCTATTATAATTAGTTTGGAAAAATAAGTGGTGTTTTTTTTTGTTTTTGAAAAATCTTCATCCTCTCAAATTCATGAACAAAATCAATAAAACAAGTGGTGAAAGAAATTTATCGATAAGAAACCTGGAAAACTTTCACAATGGATCTTATCTTAAGTGATTAGTATTATGTGCAATTTTTAATAATTGTTCTAAAAAACCTTGGTATTATTCCCATTCCACTCCATTTCCCAAAAAAATATTATTTACAGGCTCTCCCTGGGTCTTTGTCTCTACCTCCTCCTCTATCTCGATGTACGCCTCTGCCTTTGTCTCTACCTCTATATCTTCATCCACCATTTCCCAAAAAAATTTATTTTTTGTAGGCCAGTGCTTCTAAACTAATCGATTTCCTCCATTATACTTCTCCTTTATAAATAGATCAGAAATAATATATAATCACTCTCACATAGATTCTTCGCACCCTAAATATATTTCCATGTTCATAGACCATACTAGATCACAAACATAAAAAGTAATCACCTAAATATATTGTTGGAAAATATTATGACACCATGTATGCTACTGACTCATTTTAAACAAATTTAATTTTTTTTCTGAGTATGAAGGTTGTTAAAAATCTTGGTAATACTAAGATAATATAGACAAATAAGCTATTTGGAAATTTTTTAATGAAATGGTAATTAACTTTGGAAATTACCTGTTCATGCATGATTGAATTTTCATGGTTTATAATCTCTCTAAAAAAATTCAAACATAATATCCATAATCGTTGCCATTATCTCTCTTCATACACTACAAAAAAATTGACCAAAATATGTAAATTGTTTGGAAATATGTTTTGATAGTTAAATATTTCTGTATATACCTTAATCTATTTCAATTTTAAGTAATCCAAAAGAATTTTATGTTTAGTCACTGACTTCATTCCATGATTTACCCTATATTTATTTACTTCCCTATCATAAAAAAATTATTGTTAAAAAATAGACTAAAACATTTAATTCAAAGTTTATCTATAAAATTTGTATTGTAGTGTGTTACAAATTTACAATACACATCATGTGTGTTCAATTGGTCTGATATCCATGCATTGGATCTAATAAATAAATACTTGGGGTATCTATATTGACTACGATCAACATCCAGTGATTCCTAAGAAACAAAAAAAGCAATGTAAAAAGTAAAAATATATTTTATGTGATTAGATTGTAGGGTCTTTCCTCTACATTATAGGCATCAAAAAGTGTTTTTAATTTTTATTTATTTTTTTATCAAACACATTTTATAGCTCATCTCTTTTCTTCTAAATTTCTTCCTTATGCAAATTTTATTTTTCCACAGAAATGATATAGGGATTAATGAAACCAAATCATGCATCACATGGTTTTCCCTTTATATAGAAATAATATAAATTCCTATAAATAATATGAATATTTATCAACTTAAATGAACATATTATCTCACGATTTGGATAGATGTATAATGAAAATTTACCCAATGTAGGTATTTACAACCAAAAATCACAACCATTCATACTTGAGAATATCATTTATATACTCTAGAACAACTATATCTATCCTGAAATTTCCATATATTTCTTCTTCATATGGAATGAAATATATATTTAAATCATTAAATGTTGTCTCTATATGATGTTGTAATGATAGTAAATGTTTCTCTAGAACTTAAGGGGAGAAGGTACTCTTGGAGGGTCCTTTTAAATTCTTGATCGATCCACTAGATTTTCTTAATCCAACCCTATGTTTCCCCATTTCTTTATCCATTTGTAACATCATACCACACTTTAGACCTTTTTTCATAAACTCCTATTTATTTTTCATACAAACTATTTTTTAAAATACAGACCTCATATATCTTTATAATATTATATGACCATGCTATAAAAGTTCCAATATCATCATTGACCGTTGTAATATCCCGATCATCAAGTGGAATAGGAAACTTAGTAGTCAGCTCATGAGCTACCTTAATCTCCACTCTCATGTGATATTTTGGGAGTAATTTATATCATATCTTTTCTCATGGGATATTAAACACCATACCCCTCTCAATAAAGAAGTGCATTGGTGTTGACTGATAGAAATCACATACAAGTATACCCTATATAATTTTTAAAATATAAATTTATCATAATTTTTTTGATTCACATTTAGGAGAAAGTGTAATGAAAAAATTTATTAACTTTGGTAAGTTATGAGGTTGAGGGTAATTACTAGACGCAATGATATTTGGTTCATTTGGTTCATCATGGGAGAATCCTTATTCCACCACCGGTTCTCTTTGATTCTTTATCATACATTGGTCTTCCAAATCAGACTGAATAATAATATATTAAAAAGAATATATTTTTGCTTGGAATAATTTCATCATATTATATGTATCTTCATGTGGTTTTAAATTCTCAAAATATTTTTGGGGAGACACTCCAAAACCTACTACTCTAACATGACCATATTGTTCCAACCACTTCAAAGCTACTAAAAGTAGTTTTTTCTTTTAGTATAGTCACTGCCAATTCACTTGTCAAAACAATATAAAAAAATATGAACATAAATAGATATATTTATATAATACTATTATAAAACATAAAAAACTAATATTATTTCATACATACACATGTTTCCCATACTTATTTTGTGTTTTAATCAACCAGTTTAACCTCCTTATTTATGCGATCCTCCTTCTATAGCACATGATATTGGATAGAAGTGGCTTCAAATTTTGATTCATCAATCTATATATAAATAAAGGAACATATATTTTTTATATCACATTAATACTTATATTATTGATTTAAAATATATAACAATTTCTTATCAAGTGAAGTGCACCACATCCATGTTTAGAGATAGGGGTACATTGGTTTTGATGCATGTTCTTTATTTTCAACACTCTTTCTATTTCATAAATTAATTTTTATGAATAAATTTGATAAAATAAATAATATCAAATAATATATTATCCACTTTAATTCACCTAAAATTATTTCTCATCTCGATGACCGATGAAATAATTCCATGTTTCCTTCTTTATAATGTTTTTATAACTAACTGGTGGGTGGGGTGTTACTTTTCCCTCAAAATCTCTGTGATGTAACTTGGTAAGAAGTGTTTGGAAGCCTATATTGGCTTTTACAACAGCCATTAAGGAAATTTTATTATGAACATATTGTAAAATAAATGAACTATACAAAGAAAAATTTAAATTAAATCAGCCTTTCATTATATATTTTTTTGGTAAAATAGAGAAACTATATCGTAACATTACCTTTACATCTTTCCAAATGGTTTCCTTCCTTAAAGGCTATATATGGAACCATGAATAAATAAAAATTAATAAATTCATCCTCATTGTTATCCTAATATAACTAACGAACATTGAATATTTGGGTTCAATAGGTTAGTCGTGTTGATTCCAACCAACCTCAATTTGTATACCCTTACTTATTACCTTAGAAATTTTATTCAACATTGCGATGATGTTTCATTCTTATTTTTTTTCAACAACATGCTGTTGATAACCTAATAATTATTCAGTTTTATCATCAATACTCTATTCTTCCTAAGGATTGGTAACATCATAATGTGTAAAAGACATTTTCGATATAGGTAGTCAAACATTTAATTGAGATTATGTTAATTTAGTAGAGAACATATAATATTACGTGAAAAAACATAGTATATTAAAAAAAATTAACCTTATTATTGAACTATATTTCATTTTTTAAAGGTTTTATGGATTTGGATCCTCTATCAAGAATCCAAATCCCCAATTTAAAGTCCCATCTAATGTAAAATGAAATGACTACATTGGTACCACCATGAACTGATTGTGATCTCCCAATGAAAGGGTCATCCTCAAATGAATATTCATCTGACCCTATAGTTTTTTTACTTTTTAGTGGGAAAATTGACCAATTCTTGTTTACTGGATCTGAGACATAATTTATACTGGTATTCATATAAAATTAATTATAAACTGAAGTATCAAATGTGAAATTTATAGATAATTTTAATAAGGGGAACCCAACATTTGATTGTTTCAAATAATTTTAGTATGCTTTGAAGGAAATGGGTAATTGAATTTAAGAAAATTATTACTCCACATTGGTAGGTGTTATCCATTGAATTCATCTAAAGGTGAAAGTTATAGAAAACTATCATCCTCATCAACTTTATCTACTGAATAGTTATTATTTCATTTTTTTATTGAGACTCATCCCTTATCTCTTATGGACATGCACCAATGTTGTTTGAACTACTATGAGTAGTAGTCATCCTATACCGGGTACCCATGATTATTTTGGATGAATACTACTTAGAGTAGTTCAAGAAACATAAAATATACGGGGGATGAATTTTAAGGAACAAAATTCAATAATAACTATTCAGGATATGAAGCTGATAATGATAAAAATTGTCTCCATACAACTTTTTAAATTACCACATCTTAATTTAAAATTTGAAATCTCATGTAAAATGCTAAAAGTTCACTAACACCGCCCTGAGAACATCGAATCAACCCCACTGAGTTGCACCAACTCTAATATATGTTAATAGTATTTTTTCCTCAGCTGTATCTCAAATATGAGAGCTCTATGTGCATTGAGGTTATTGTGTAGGGTGTGAGTATTTAAATAAAAAATTAAATACTAAAAGGCCCCCTAAAATTTACAAAAATTCATATATTTGACTATAATTTCAAAGTATTAACACTAAAAAATACACATCTATGTTAAGTGATTGTGTACTAACCAGGACAACATAATAATCAAATTTACCTACTTCATTTCAGACTAGTGAATTATACTAATCATACCATATGTTTATACCATGGTTTTTCCCTAAAAATAAAATAATTTCACTAATAATAAGATAAAAGTTGAATAATAGTAGGATCAAAATTATTTATCTCTCTTTGGAAATAAGAACATCAAATATACCATGATATTCAACCACAGACCCATAGTATCCAAGCCTATCCCTCAATGATAACCATAACATGTACTTATTTCATATAAATCATGAAATGGGTATAACATAGTCATTTTTATTAGGAAGTGAATTTCAAATATGGTGACGTCTTAATATAATTGGTTCCCTTAATAAAGAACAAAAAAATGGGTGCTAAAATTCATAAGTAAAACCTAACTTCTAAAAAACAATAAATAATAACAAACAACATCACAAATGTTACATCACCCTCACCCAATCCCTCGATGAATCCCTAACATGCCTATTGTAACTCACATTATAACATACCATACCTGTCCCTCACATAATACCCATCATATTCTAATATATTATACTTAAAGATCAATTATCTTAGGAATTGATCATCTTTATCAATGATCAGTCATTAGATAATCTCATAGTGTATAGGCCATAATTCATCACCTCAAATCTCAAGAAAAAATAAGCTATATGACCAACTAATCCATCCAATCCTTTATATGTTATCCCACTAGGTTTGAAGTGACTATACTCGATTTTATACCACACATATAATCACTACTAAGGTGATCATGGAATCCCTCTTATCACATCACTACCCTAAAAAAATATTCAGAGGGAAATTAATACATTGTTATACCCTTATGGGATACTTTCATTAGCAATGATAATCCTCACTAGGCCTCTCATAATCTGACCTATATACTTCTAGAAATTAACTTCCATGGTGATATCCTATATCATAAGTCCATGTATCACTTTCTACATGAACCATGGACCATAAGGAGACCATTTACAACAATAAATCAAATTGTCTACTCTCAAAGGTCCCTCTTACACAATCATAAAAGAATATCCTAGGTTCAATCTATTCATTTTATATTTTAATATCCCTTAGAATTTTCCCAACTAACCAACCCAATAATCATAAGATGAAGAAACCACCATGTGAGATTATAATTATCCCATAGAGTATGTAATGACTACTTTATTCCAAATCATTGTTACCAAGTATACATGATGATCATAAACCCATATCAAAACTCACTATCGTATCATTTACATGATTAGTTATAACTACATATCACATTTCACACTAAAACACATATAGAACATTGCTTAATAATTTTGGTACCACCCACCTATTTTATGAAGTTAACCATATGGGCATTACTTTTCTCATTCCATGAAAGCCTGTTACATAGATCATCGATCACATGAACCCATATATCATTAATAAAATAGTAAAATTTATAATTTTAAAATAATTATAATTAAATTTCATAATTATTTTACCAATGAAGAACTTAAGAAAACCCATCAGGGAGTTCCACAACATCGCAACCACAACCAACACCATGGTAATGAACCAAGGCTTGCTCTCCATAATATTATGAGAAAAATTACAATTAGTAACAATCTAAATTATTTTAAATTGAAATAAAAATTGAAAATATCCCATGAATAACTCACCAAGAAATTTACCAATTCCCCAAATGGATCAATTGAATATAGATGGAGACACCTTCTTAGTATTATCTCTTATTTGAATAGTAGGTCTCTCACTAGGTGAGGGATTTTCCTATATCTTCTATATCATTAGATGAATAAAGAGATCCATTATACATACTTCTAATGATAGGGTTTACATCAAGTTTATAAATATTATAGGAGATAACTCCAAACTCTCTATGTGTTAAAATGAAAGTGTGTGTGCATGAATGCCAACATCTGAACATATCTATGAGAATATTTGATGGTCTTTAACACACAAACTAGAAGATCCATACTTCCTCATAATGGTAAAATACCCACAATTATTCATTGAAATCAAAACAACTTCGATGAACCCAAAAATTCCAAGCTTAGCCAT
The DNA here is from genome assembly GCA_963277665.1 of Viscum album. Classification (NCBI taxonomy): domain Eukaryota; kingdom Viridiplantae; phylum Streptophyta; class Magnoliopsida; order Santalales; family Viscaceae; genus Viscum; species Viscum album. The sequence continues at coordinate 1,274,680,218 of OY728162.1, read as the reverse complement.
CAAAAAGACTACATCCTAAGTCAAAATCTCCTTATGTGAAACCCAAAAAAGTAATCAAAAAGTGAGGATGAGGAGAAAATAAAATTACTTGGATTCAAGTATTGATTCATATGAGAGAAAGTAGAGATATCACATGTGAAATCTTGGATTCTTTCAATACTTGATTTTTAGATCTTTGGATGCATTTGAGACTTGATGTGAGCCTTGATTCAAGCCTGGCTTCAAGGAGGAGGAGCACAATTAGTAGGTGGATTTAGTGGAAAGCTTTAGATATCGTAGCTAAAACAGTCGCAACTAGGGCCCTTTAAATAGATTGAGATATTTTTACTAGTGATTCCAAAAAATCATTGATAAAGATATCTTTTATAAATTATAAATTAATAAGCACTGATAAAACCTATCTTTATCAATGCTAACACTTTAGCACCGATAAAATTCATCTTTAACAATGCCAAAACTTTAGCACTGATAAATATATAATTATAATTATGAATACAAAAATCAATAAACATATTTATATATTTATATATTTATTTTTTGAACTGTTAATATTTTTTAAATATAAAATTACTTATTTATAATTATATATATTTTTTTTTAAAAAAAATATTTTTTATTTTATAATTATAAATATATAATTTTATATATATATTTGTAAATACATTTAAAATTATTTATTTATAATTATAAATATATATATATATATAATTTTATATATTTAATAAAAATATAAAAATATATATAGTAAATATATTATTTATTTATATATATTTATTATAATTTCTTAATTATAAATAAATTTAAATCAATGTATATAATTATATATATAATTAATATATAAATATAAATATAAATATAAATATAATAAATATATTTATTATTTAAATAAATTTATTATAAATTTATAATTATTTCAGTAGATATAGTTATTTATTTATAATTATATAAATACTTTTTTAAAAAATCATATTTATTTATTTATAATTATAAATTTATAAATTTATAAATATAGTGAATATAAATTTACAAATATATTTATTTATAAATATTTATTTAAAAATATATTTTTAACATTATTAATGAATATATAATCTTAAATGCATGTATGTTAAAAATGAGTGAAATTAAATAATTAAAAATGAGCACACTTTTAAAATATTTAAAATGGATAAGTTTTTTTATTAAATATAAATTATTAACATAATATGGATATCTATTGAAATAAATATGAATACATATTGAAAATATTAAAACATAATAAATAAATATAAATAAATAATATAAAATGATTAAATTCTCAAAAAAAATAAACAATATAAAAATGAATCAATATCTAACTATTTTTTTAAACGTTGATGCCTTGATCATAAACCAAAGCACTAAATTATATAAAGATTAAAAAAATGCTTAAAAAAGTATGAAAGAGGGAAATTTATTACAATCTTTTTCATGTAACGGGATGAGATATATTGAGAGATTCTCCATCCACATAATTTCACTATTAAGTCCTTTATTCGAAAGATAATCTGCCACCCTATTCACCTAGTGATAATTATGGGTGATTATATGGTTAAACTCTGTAAGGTGTTGGAGGCAATCCATACATTTTACTGTGAGGCTCCATGCGAGGTGAACCACTCCATATCACAAAGCCTACACGATGGTAGTTAAGTCACTTTCAATCCAAATGTTATTACATGATTTTTTATTAATGAGACCTATGAAAATAATGGATTTGTACATATTATCTTCTAAGGGGGAGGAAAATCCACACATACCGTAGTAGCATCCTAGAATATGTCCATTTTTAATTTCTACACACTATTCCACAACCTGTAAGGTCTGGGTTTCCTTTTGTGGCACCATCCACATTTATTTTGATCAGTCCATGGGAATGGGGCTTCCAAAAGGCATCCTATATATTTTTCGATTGGCTGAATCTTTCATTGATTCCAATCCGATGAAGATTAATAATATCCTTTACGGAATTGTTGAAGGTACCTATTTGCATCATTCCATATTTCTTGATAGCAATGATGATCTTCACCTAAGATACATGAAGATTGAAAGTATTATTGTTGAGAAAAATCAAATTTATTTCAAACCTGATGACATGAATTAGTTTGGTAACAATATCTATGAAAAGTTTTTCAATCTAAGGAGAGGTTTCCAGGTTAGTGAACCTTTGAAGATATAGCCGAATGGAGTCCAGACCTGTCCATATGAGATAAAAAAATTCAAATATTTATTTCTATAACACCAAAGCAATAACATAATATAAGCATAGGTTGTTAGAATCCTCTCTATCTTGGTTACACATATAAAATTTATAAAAATTTTGAATACCAAATAATTGGGTACAACAATCATTGGGAATTCTATTGTGGGTTATTCTCCAGACCAATGTGAATCTGGAGGGTCTAACCCATATCTTGTTTAATCTATTTAACTAAGAAAAATCATGGGTTTCATTAATGAAATTGTTATTTTAGTGAAGTTTAGAGTTTAAAACTCAATTATTTGCTAGTTCCCAAACAAGAAAACCATCAGTGCGGATAAAAGGGTAACTGATAATAATGGTATTGATCTCATTAGGTAAATCTAAACCAAGAGAGTGCATGTAGTAATTTATAGAGATACTATTATTAGCAGGTAATTGAATAGAGTTATTCATAGAAATAATAGGGTAAACATTCCAATTATCCAAAAAAAATTCAAAGAGGATTCTTTATTAACAATCCATCTAGAATAAGACATAATTTTAGAAAAAAAGTTCTTGATAAAAGGCCCGATAGAAGAGTATATGTATAAAAAATTTCCTTTTGTTAGATTGTTATGAAATCCACTTCTAAGGAAATATAAGGGTGCAGAATTATTATTTATTAGTTTCCAAGTGAGTTTAGCTTAAAGAGCTACATTAAATAGTCAAATGTTCTTAATACTGTGGACACCATTATTGAGGGGTTTACAATAATTATTCCAAGGAACAGTGATATGTTTTCCTTTGATATTGATTCCAATCCAGAAGAAGTTTTTAATTATACTATTCAACATTTTAATCAATTTAATATTCCATTTACAAACCATCATGGAGTAAATAATTTTAGAAATAATGGTGCGTTTGACTAGACAAAGTCAACCTTCCATCGATAAAGATTTTCCTTTACAAGAGAGTTGATTATTAATTTGGTCAACTATATTGGAAAATTAAGTGCTTTTATGATTTCCCTAGAATATAGGAACTCCAAGGTACATGAAGGGGAAATATATCTCTTTTATTGTAAGGTAATTTATAATATTATATTTTCTAGTTATAGGAAATATTTTTCCAAAGAAAATAGAATATTTTTTCTAGTTTAGGGATTGACGAGACACATCTTTATAGTGAGAGATGTAAACATTAAAATTTTGGATATTCCTTTTGTCTCCTTGAAGGAATAAAATCATATCATATGTATACAAAAGATAAGAGGGGACAGTCTAGTTTCTATAGGCCATGATGGGTTTAATTTTACCTTGGTTAACCAAATTGGTCATAATTCTGCTAAGGTAGTCCTCAGCAATAACAAAAAGGATGGAAGATAGAGGGTATCTTTATTTGAAACCCTTGGTGTAATTGAAATATCTTTTTGGAGCACCATTAATCAAAACTGAAATGTGAGAAGAACCAAAAAGAGTTTTATTTTTTTAACAAAATTGTTACTAAAACTAAACTTGTTGAGGACCTTGATAATAAAGCTAAATTCCATGGTGTAAAAATATTTTTTAATATTAGGATTAATTGAAATGATTCCCCCATATTATTCTTATTTAATATATTTTTACTTTAAAAGGAAAGAAAGATGCATTCTTTTATGATTTTTTCTTTTAGGAATCCAAATTTGTTCCTAGAGGAAATTTTTCTAGTAGTAGGAGAAAGACTATTAGAAAAGTTTATAGATATGATTTTATAAACATTGTTAATGAGAAAAATGGGTCTGAAGATATGAATTTAAAAAGTATTATCCACTTTGGAAAAAAGGGATAATAATTGAGCATTAATTCCCTGAGGGAGGTATCCATTAGTAAAAAAAGGATTTAACCAGTTTACAAACATTATATTGGATGGTATCCTAATAATAATGAAAAAAAAATAGTAGTGAAACCATAGGGACTAGGGGAACTATCATATATCAAGCTAAAGACAACATCTTTAATCTCATGCTCAATAGGGACACTATTTAGTATATTTCTTTCATTATCGCTCACTATTCTTGGAATGATATCTGTATTTAAGTCCATATTAAGACCAAGACCATTAAATATATTTCTAAAGTAGGAGAAAACATGATTCACCAAACCATCCTTGTTATCAATGATTCTATACCCATCCTTAAGTAAGGTAATATTTCTATATGATTTCATATATCAGTATATAGAATTGTAGAATTTAGTGTTTCTGTCACCATATTTAAGCTAGTTAATTTTGAAGGACTATTTTCTAAGATTATATTTTAAGGTGAGAAGATAGTGTAGCTTAGTGAAAAGTTCAATTTCTTGTTTAGGATCATTATCAAAGTCAGTGTTCATAGAGTCAACCTAAATTTGTTTGAGAATGTTTTCCATGGAATCAATTTCATTATCAGTTTTATTGCTTCATTATTTTCACCAGGTCTTTTGATTTTTCTTTATAAGTTTTAACTTTATAATATAGGAAAAATAATCATTTCCAAATTCCATATATTTCCATGTGTCTTTTACAATGTTGTCATAATAAATAATAGAGTTCTGGGCATTATTAAATCTAAAGGGAATGATAGTCTTGGAAACTCTAGTATTAAGACTACCTAAAATAAGATGATGATATGAATTTAGTCTAGGCTGGGTGATGTTAGAAATAGTATGCCATTTATCTAGTGCTTTAATATTTTTTAAATGTCTATCAAGTTTACTAGCCATAAACCTATTGTGATTTCTTCTATACCAAATATATTTAGCTCTTATTAGATTAATCTCTATGAGATTTTTGTATTTAATAAAAGTTTTAAATTCCTTATATGAAATGATAGAATGATAAGGACCCATCTTTTCACTAGGTCCAAGTACTGCATTGAAGTCTCCAAAGATAATACAAGGGTATTGGATAGTGTTGTTTTAATATGACATGTTTTCCAATATTTTTCTCCTATATTGATACCTATTATTGGCATAAATAAAATTATAGAAGATATGTAAGTTTATCAAAGTCAGATCACATGTGAAAACATGATTGTTAATATTATAAACAGTAACATTTATTAAGGAAGTGTGCGAAAAAATTCCAAAGAGAATCCACTGAACTATTATTTGAATCAACACCAAAAAAATTGAAACTAAATTTATCTAAATAAATAAAACTAGAAGAAAACTTTATTTTAGGATTATAGATAGCCAAAAAAATTGTTTATGCATGAATAAAAAAACTTTTTAAAGTTATGTTGGTGTCAGGTTTAGCAATACCCTAAAAATTACAATAGAGGATATTCATTTGAAATTGCATTTGGGGTTGGACCCCACTTTCTTTTTACCTTTGGAGTCCTTCCTCCTTCTGTATTTCTTGAGGGGATTGATAGACTTATCCATTATCTTGGGTGAGTACCTATCCTACTTGATCATGGTGTAGTTATGAGAAATAATATTATCATTTTTACCTATCATGTCCTCTGTCTAAGTCTTTGGTTCATCACCAATGATTTGGTGTTTGGAGACATCTCCTTCGATATGGATATTTAACTGTCTATTGATGGACTCTATGTGTTGGTGTCGTTACTTCCTCCAGCATGAATAAAATTTGAATTTATAATTTGTCCCAAACTTTCACTGAATACTAAGACATAGTGTAGTGGGAGTACGAGGTCAAATCCATAGGAATAGAACTATTAAATTTCGAGAGTATCTGGTTTCTAAACCTATAAGGGAGTCATTTATAGAAGTCTTTTGTTTGGGATTTTGGTCTAAGTTCTATTTTGGGATGACTTTAAATGATAAAGAAGGGGTTGGGATCAAGTCGAGTATATGGGCGAATGATCTCCTTTAATTCTAACCTTGGAAAGATCCTATGTCTTAGTCTATGAAGAAAACATGGGTCACTAATTGACTTCGGCCTTAGCCTCCTAGTCCTACCTAGGATGTAGCTATTCCATGGTTGGGAGATAGCGACAGCCTAAGTGCATTAAGTTTGGTTTCTTTAGGGCAGAAAGCTTCCTAAGCTAGTGGTCATAGCTCAATCTACTCTAATTAGGATAAGTTCATTTGTTTGATTGTCCCATGGTCAAGGATGTTCACACAAATGGGGTAGACCTTGAATTAATATCCTAGTCGCAACTTCAATTAGACTTTCCATGTTTAGACTTAAAGGTGTATTTAATTATGCAGATACATCTAGATTGATCCCTAACCCTAATAAATTTAGCTAATCATTAGGGATAGTGGAATAATTAAATAAACTAGATAAATAATGATTAATAGAATTATAAAAAGGAGATTCTAGGATGACAAATAGAAATCATGCATAAGAGAATTATGAATTAAACTAAATTACTTACTAGAGATAGAAATCAGAATTGAATTTTAAGCATGCAAAGGGAAAAAAAGGTGTGGATGAATGTAAGCTCCATGTATCTTGAATCGAAACAAATATAAAAACTATGAAGAAATTGGGTTTCAAAAGGAAAAAGAGTAAGAATGGATCATAGGATAGAGAGGGTATAAGGAAGATCTCTTTTTGTTGTTCTTAAATGATCTTCCACTCTACTTCTTATATATGCATATTTATCCATGATGTGTACCTATGGTACACGACGTTTACCATCGATCTACATCATTTTCCCTCAAATATATAGCATTGAACATGGTTCTCATAGATAAGGATGTTTGACTAGGTACACAGTGTGTAGAAGTTGTTCACGACGTGTACTCTTCATCTGGATGACTTTTACGTGGAATCCTCACAGCTTTATTGCTCACCAGTTTGACTAGTGTCACAACATGGTCGGTCTGGATATGACATGTAGTAGATTTTTCCTTCTGGATTTTTGAAATGGTCACGACTTGGATTCATGACATGGGTTAGGCTGTGATCCTCGGGTATACTACATGAAATTCATCATCGTGACGTGTACTTAGCCAAATTTTCACTTTTCTGCCTTTTCTTTCTTGGAAACCTGTGAAGCTTTTATTCCTAAAAAATTAGACACATACCATGTGCATTATCGAATAAATAAATGAAAACTATGAATAAATGACATCAATGTATATATACAAATTAGGCTTATCAAATCCCCCCACACTTGAACAATTAATTTTCCCCAAGTAATACATCACAACATTGATTTCATAAAGGATGATCAATTTGTAAACCAAGAAATATTCATTATGTCCATGCAATTCAATTTAGGTGTAAGAAAAAAAGTGTCAAGTTCTAGATTTATCCCTCCATATAAAGTTAGTCATGCCTCATAGACTAGCTTTACAAAACAAATTATATTCTTTTAATTAAAACCTTTAAACATTTCCCTAAGATACATACCCAATTGTAACTTACCTCACTATTCCTTTCTCTCATCACCCAGGGTAAAAAAATAGAGGTATGTTGTTACCCTGAGTACATATTCCTAACTATAGGCTTAAATTGGTTCTATCATCTCCACTATGTAAATACAAGTATACAATTAATCTTGGGGGCATAGGCAATAAGGTTCTAATGACTTTGCAGATGTGGGTAGGTAGGTAAAATGTGAAAAATCGGGCTCAAACAGGAGGGTAAGATCTGTAGTACAATGCAAAAAGTGAAAGGAAAATTGTTATGGAATTCCTCCTCCTAGCTGGTCAAGTCCTTACTCTATCAGCTCAGGTTGGGTCCATATATATGGAAAGTACATAAACAAATAATTTTTCTTTCTTTTCTTTTTTGTATTTTGAAAAGGAACAGAATACAGAAGAAATACAAAAAATAGTAAATGGATCACAACCCCATAGTCAGGTTAGCACACCGTACATCTCTAGATGTTGAAGCATCCCATGCTATCTGAATACCTCTCCCACACTTGTTCAAATATATCCATAATCATAGTATAGGGATTAGGGTAGGAAGAGAAATAGTCTTGAAATGGATTCATTCTCATGGGTGATTCATGGAAACTATGGGATGAATGAGGGATAGATGTTAGGTGGGTATCAGGAAAAATCAGCTATCAAAGAGTGCCTTAATAATTTTATTTTTATACTTGTTTAGTCAAATCTTTGATATGAACTCAATAAAAGTTCTAGTTTGTTTACATGCCTCGGGTATCTCTCAAGAAATATACTCAGACAATAATATGCTATCGTAGGCTAAGAGTCCTCATGGATAATGATAATAAAATAAAAACTGGAAATCACAAAGGGCATAAGTCTTAAGTAATAGGTCAATTAATCATAATTTCAATGTTTTTTAATTCGAATTAATTCACTAAAATCATAAATAATTCTAAAAAAGTCTAGGTAGGAGTTAAACATGGTCTTAAACACTTTTACACTTATTGGGAATAAATTCCTCAAGGCATCCTCTCAATATGTTTTGCGTGTTTGTTGAAAATTCTAGATGACAAAAAATGAGAATCGTTGGTGTATGCCAAAGATAAGTTTTTAAGATGGAATGGTTTCCCAGTGTTTTCCAAATTTAGGGACCTCAAAATTGGGAATTTTTGTGAGTAATGGAAAACGAAATTGTAAAAGTAAGTGGAATGAGGATCCTGTGACATGGATCGCGTACCATGTCCGGTAAGGGTATGCAGTTGCGTACCAGGCAGTGGGAATGGTACGCAGATGCAGTTCATGGAACCAAAAACTGTTCACGGCTGAGTAGCAGTGCAGTATGTAGATGGGCTGAAGTCGACGGAGGAAGTCAACTGCGTAAGAGCAAAGACGGTATGCAGACCGCATATGAAGATGGTTCTGTAGGTTCCGAGTGCATCGGAAGCACGTCGGTGGGTGTACCCAACATTAATTTTAGCATTAACAACGATCATTCTGAGATCCATCATGATAATAAAATTCCAGATCTTTGGAATATAATGAAGAACGAAAAAAGAAAGAGGGGAGTCCTGAAACCATAGATAGGATCATCATATATTGATTATAATTAATTTAACTAATTGACAAGAATTACCATGATGTAATTCTTTCTCCATTGATGTTTCTGGTCATGATCCAATGTGATCCGTCATTTCTTCATAGAATCCAAGTATAGGATTTCTCTAGTGGGGATCCACACATGCTCCACGTATCTCTGGACATCGCCGAAGGGATCTCTGGGTGATAGCGTGAAAGAGACTTCACTTGCGATGTCCGCCTTCGATCGCCTTGATTCGGTGGAGGAGGATATCTCTCTCGTATCTTGAGAGCATTCTTGGAAGAAAAGAATTCTCTCTTGGCTTGAGAGATTTCTCTAGATCCGTTGTGCACTACTAAAAAAATGGGTAGGCTAATGAGAATTATATAATAGGTATTTTAATTACATAAAATAATAAAATGAATTAATTACCTGAAATCATTTATTCATTTCATTTAATTCTTAGTAATACCCCATTTCTAATAATAACAGTTGACTATTATTATTACTTGACATGCGCCCAAAAAATTACACCTAATATTATTTAATTAAATAAATATTATTATTTCTCATAAATTCCCAGAAAAAAATACATGGCGTGTATATTTAATATACACAGTGTTTACTTTTTTTCCATTTTTCTTTATTTTGTCCACTACAGTTATTAGAGAATGAAATGGCTATTTATTTCTCAAATAAATATCACTGCATTACTCACTAATAAATATATTATTTCACCCACAATATATTCTCTCAAATAACTAGTGTCTAAATAAATGCGATCACGCATCCTTGAATAATTATTAAACCACAATCGGTAATGATCTTTATTCAACTTTTTAAATTAATATTTAACTGAGATACTTTGACACACTTAGTGTGTGATCCTGTAGGGATCTTTCTCAGTGAAATTAGGTGGAGCCTGCCTAAAGTCCAAGGTTAGCATCTAGCAACATGCCAAGGGACCCATAGAAAAAGAATTTAACAACGCAATGACATGTCACCTCATACGAATTCTTACCATGTAATATAATCCCTTCGTCTCGATATCTCAAATCAAGTGGGTTTCATGCTAGTTCCATCAACCCATGTGCTCGATTATTCTTTCTTTGACTTTTCAGAATTGAACTTTCTCATTAGTCACCTTGTCCATGGATTTATTTAGGCTATATCAATTCCATCAAAGAGCTTGAGATATCTACTTCCATTATGGAAGAGAAGGGGAAAATCCTTTCTTGCATTATCTATTAATGCAGTATTACTCATGACACACCCAACATATCCAACCTCACTGTGAACAGTGTTTCATCACAGTTTTCATCAATACATCTAAGTGCGCGAGTTTTAAAACCCATTAATAATAATCTTAATGTCTAAGGACCAATACAAATATCCACAGATAGGAACATCCAATGACACTATGAAATGTGTATTTCCTACTAGAGGGTCTTGTTCTCATAATATCCTCCTGAATATTAGCAAGGGTGCACACCATGAGAAGGTGCCTTAAAGTTTTATGATTCCTCACCCCTAATGACCTGTATTATTTGTGTCCCTCAAATAACATCATCTGGCCATAGAAAATATATTCAAGAACAATGTTATGGAACTTCTAGGTTCTCATCATAGCAGGGATCCACTATAACCCTTTAATGAAATAGTTATACTTAGGACATCATCAAATGCATTGTCCCGCAGAAGAAAAATCAAGATGTGATAAGGTATTTATTAATGAATAAAATAAAATTAGTTGGTTCTAGGCCACAAAATCCAACATACTCCCACTTGGACTAGATCCAACTACTAACAACCTTTAACCTGATAGCTCTCACATGATATCCATGCTTCTACTAAGATAGGCCTTTATTCATGGGTTCTGGCACATTCTCTTTCGTGGACACTTCAATCACTTCAACTTCACCCCTTTGATAGAAATCCCTCAAGAGGTGATACTTTAGGAGTATGTGTTTTTTCCATTGATGTGACCTTGGTTCTTTTGCAAGATCCACCACTGCAAAATTATCACAATACAATGTGATAGGATCTTTACTGCTAGGCACCACATCATGATCCTAGAAAAAGTTCTGAATCCATATGGATTCCTTTGATACATTAGAAGTCACTATACATTCAATCTCCACTGTAGAATCGATGACAACTATTTTCTTTGAACTCTTCCAGCTCACAACTCCTCTATTGAGACAGAAAAAATATCCATATTGTGATTTCAGATCATTCTGATCTGTTTGAAAACTAGAGTCAGCATACCCTCTGATGAAAGGCTCCTCATCTCCTCCATACACAAGAAACATATCCTTAGTTCTTCTGAAATACTTAAGGACAGTCTTAACAATAGTCCAATGTTGTTCTCCTAGATCTACTTGATATCTTCCTACCATGCTCAGTTCATATGTAACATCAATCCTGGTACATAACATGGAATACCTGATGGATTTAAATAAGGAAACTAGTGAGAGGGTTTCATCATAGTCAATTCCTTGACGCTGTCTAAAACCTTTTGCCACTAGTCTTGCTAAATAAGTGCTAACTTAACCTTCCATGTCCAATTTTCTCTTGAATACCCATTTGCATCCAACAGGCTTTACATCAACCGGATCATCGACCAGAACCCAGACTTGGTTATGATACATGGAATCCATCTCATAATTCATAGCTTCTAGAAATCTTGCAGCTTCTGAGCTTTTTACTACTTCCTTGTAGGAGAGAGTTTCATCATTGTCCAAAAATAATGATTCACCATGATCGGTGACCAGGAAACCAAATCTATCTGGTTCCCTTACCTCTCTTGAGCTCCTACACTGTAGTTGTGTTTCTGGAACCTCTTCCACGGGGACCTGTGGAACTTGTTCCTGTACTAACTTCTGTGTATCTTGAGAATCAACTTCCTCAAAGTCAATCTTTCTCCCACTATCCTTTTTGAGGATGTGCTCCCTCTCAAGAAAGAAAACTTGTCTGGTGATAGTCACTTTCTTGTTTGAAGGGTTACATAGGTAATATCCTTTTGTTTCCTTGGGATATCCTATAAAGATACACTTCGTTCCTTGGGGTGCTAGTTTGTTTCCTGAGAAGGCCTTAACAAATTCCTCGCATCCCCATACACGTGTGTGCAAAAAAATGGGGTTTTTTCCATTCCATAAATCAGAGGGAATTCCATTCTCTGTCTTAGTTGGTACTCAGTTTAATGTGTATGTTGTAGTTTTTAATGCATATCCTCAAAAGGATAATGGAAGATCTGCATGACTCTTCATCGACATCACCATGTCTAACATGGTGTGGTTCCTCATTTCACTATCACCATTCCACTATGGTGTATAAGGAGGTGTGAGTTGAGATAGAATCCAAAACTCCCGTAGAAGATCGATGAACTATTGGTTCGGATATTCTCTACCTCGATCTGATCGAAGCTTCTTTATCATATTACAAAACTGATTCTCTACTTCATTCTTGAATTCCTTAAATTTCTCTAAGGCTTCTGACTTATATATCATTAAGTAGATATATCCTTATCAACTCAAATCATTAGTAAAAGTAATGATGTAAGAGTATCCACTTCTAGCTTCTACTGAAAATGGTTCACACACATCCATGTGCACAAATCCTAAAAGCTTTGTGGCCCTTTCACCCTGTCCATTGAAAGGCGTCTTGGTCATTTTACCTTGTAAACAAGTGTGATATATATCAAGTGGTTTTAGATCAGTATAGTCTAAATATCCATCTTGGTAGAGCTTTGTCAAGATCTTTTCGTTTACATGACCGAGATGGTGATGACACAACTGGGTGGCATATGAGTCTGGTCAGTTTGTTTCATTATCGATTTCCAACACTTGGTTTTCATAATTTAATACATACAAACCATTATTTAAATGTTCCATACCATAACATATGTTTTTCTTATAAAAGAAGCAACCCTTATTTCAAAAATGAAAATAAATCCATCCATATCCAAACATGATATAGAAATTATTTTTTTGGTAACACTAGGCACATAATAACAATTATGTAAAACCAAAATCATCCAATTTGTCAATGAGTGGTGTTAATAACCAATGGATAATGCAGCCAGCCTCACACCATTAGTATCTCGAAGATCTACCTATCCTCTGGAAATATTTATAATTATACTTGGTTCCTACATTTGAATACAGATGTGAGCCCCACAATCTATATCTAATACCCAATGTGTAGAAATGGATAGATTACACTTGATAACAAATGCACCTTTAGCATCCCCACACTTATGGGTGCAGTTCCTCTTCTAGTGGCCTTTCTTTCCACATGAAAAACATACCACATCTCGTTCCTTGACCTACCTATGGATCTTCCCCTTCATGGAGGGACGATGCTCAGGGGATTCAGACCGTTTATAAGTCCTTGGCCCCTTTTCCTTGTCCATACTTTTCTTATTCACCATAAGGACTGCGTATTTATCATTCCCTATGTCCTTATCTATGTAGATAATTAAGGTCAGAAGTTCTGATAGACTCTTCTCATTGTTGCTCATGTTATAGTTGATAATAAAGATAGAGAAGGTCTTGGGGCATGATGATAGGATGTGATCTATACACAACTCATCTGGGAACTTAATCCCTTAGATTCCCAGGCGTTCAATGTAGCCAATAAGCTTGATTACAAGAGGCCCTACTGGAATAGACTCTCCAATATTAGTTGTAAACAAATCATTGGAGATCTCATATCTCTCCTGTCTCTCCTTCTATTGGAAGACATACTTAAGGTGAGACATCATGCTATACACGTCCATGTTTTCATGTTGCTTCAAGAGCTCATTAGACATGGTTGATAGCATAAAACATTGGACATATGTGGGATCATCCATAGGTTTCATATAGAGAGATAGTTCCTCATCACTTGCCTCTTTTCTAGGAACAACTGAAATAGGCTCTTCTAGCACATATTATTTCCTCTCGTGGCGAAGGATGACACGTAAACGCCTCTACCACTCTTAGAAATTGGTGTTGGTGAGAAGGTTTTTCTTCTCGAGTATGGTTCAAAATGATTTTTTTGAAGTCATTTTTCTTTTAATTTCTAAAAATTAATATTAGAAAAGGTTTAGTACTTTATTATGATAAAATCAAGACAAATAAATAAATTAATACTTATTAGTCTCTCACTATTTTATCGAAATCCAATAGCCCTCACCATTGACTTTGGAATATTCTATTGCCTGAATATTATAGTGGAAAAGATCCATATTTCCCTTCTAATTACCCCAACTAGGGTTGGTCAAGCAACTTGAAGGGTTTTGTGTAGGCATTCAAAATGCCAACTGCATTAACTCGCAGGTCTTTGATCCGCTAAGTGGACTCCCCAATCCTGTAATCCTTTTATTTTGGATTTCCTCAACCTTTACCTATTGGTCACATTGAGTCCTACAATGTCTGTCAACCCTTGATGCGATCCAAGTCAAGTCAACCCAAAACCTTGAATTATAATTCCCCAATAATTGAAATCACCCCAAATAGGGTTGGTCAAGCACTTTAAACTATGGTTCGGTTCTAACCAAGATTATGGAAGGCTATACCGACTTAATATTTTTTTAGATATTTTATCCTTATACATAAATTTCCATTTTATTATCTTTCATTACATGCTTGTTAATATTAATTGGGATATACTTAAGTGATTAACCATGTCTAAGATAATATTTTTCGCATAAGCCGGTCTTATTTTACTTTCATCTTTCATGATTGTTTAATTCATTAATTGTGTGATCGTGACAGCACACACACAATAAATAAACCATGAAACTGATAGAAATAAAATAAATGTCATGATCATGAGCTTGTTCTATTGGTTAGTTTATCTAGCAATTGATAAACTAATCCAAGACCTAGGGGATAAACACCTTGAACCTTTTGGGTTCGTGTTTATAGCTTTCCGCCTGTCCACCTTTGTATTTCATTGGATTGGTTTCACCTTGGCTCTTAACTTTATCCTCGTTCAGTAGCTTGGGAGCTCCATCCATTACATATGCTTTTATCTCACATATAGGTGAGGGGTAAAATGGGGTTTTACATAAAAGAAACCTTAGGCACACAGGCTCTACATATTAATGAGGAGAAGGCTCACATGCCAACAAATGAAATTTAAATAAATTAATTAAAAGAAACCATTCACATACAAAGTTCTTGGTCTTGCCCAAGATCATTCATGCATGCAACGATATTTACGCATAAATAAAACTAACATTCAATTCTATAATCATTTTCGTTTAAGTTAAATCACGCTCGAATCAATTAATTACCTTTTATTAATCAATCCTTTTATCTTAAACCATTTTTATGAATTTCCTTGAGATTCTCATCCATCATAATTTTAAACAAATAAATTCATTTAAAATTATCTTTTTACGTAACTTGTACCTTGGAGGAAACCCGGTGAATTCTCGTTCATAACTACCCAATGAGTAGAAATGAACATTACACAGATGTTAAATTAAACACATATATATAAAACACTTATCATGTGTTGTGCCTCAGCTTTACTCCTACACTATGGTACACATCTCAAGGGTTTGTATAATATAATAATAAATTTTAATAAATTTTCATAATTTGGATCAGAACATGAAATTTAGTTCTGACTACACGGCGTGTACTTTTGTTCACCTTCTATCTGAAGTACACGCTTGGGGACATGGCATGTAAATGTACTTCATAATTCTCCAGAGTACACAACAGGTTCAGTGGGACACACGCCGTATAGTATCCACGTTACATGGTTTCTAGTCGGGTGAGCCGTGTACAGGGTACATGGTTCAAACCTAACCCAAAGAGACTACACGCCATGTTCAATGAGCCACAAGATGTGTAATATAAAAACTGTGTGCCACTAGTTCCTGGTCAACACACGGAGTCATTTAAGACTTAGAAATACTCCAACACACTGCCTGATTTGGCGGACCGGTCGGATGCATTGAATCTTGAATACATGGAATGTACTGCCAAATACACGTTGTTTATTCTGGTGTTGTACAGCCCATAATGTTTGGAGCCTTCAGATGAGATCCTCTAATTTATTTTAATCAAAATTAAAATAAATAATCGTTTCTGTATGGTGAACGAGAAACGAGAGTGGAGGAACTGATCTCGAGATTCAGATTTAAAGAATTATTAACTTGAATTGAAACAAATAAATTATTAAATGTGTAAATAACCAATGAAAAAATAAATAATTAAAATCAATGATATAACCTCACTTTGATACTACTTGTAGGTTCCAGACCCAGTTGAAGGGTGTTGGTGGGTGTACCCAACTTTAATTTTAGCGTTAACAATGATCAATCTGTGATCCGTCACGATAATAAAAGGTCAGATCTTCGGAATATAATGAAGAAAAAAAAATAAAGAGGGGAGTCCCAGAACCATATATAGGATCATCAAATGTTGGTTATAATTAATTTAATTAATTGAAAATAATTACCATGATGGGATTCTTTCTTTGTTGATGTTTTCGGTCACGATCTGATGTGATCTGTCATTGCGTCATATAATCTAAGTGTAGGATTCCTCTAGAAGTGATCCACACATGCTCCACATATCTCTAGATATCACTGAAGGGGTCTTCGAGTGCTAATGTGGAAGATCCTTCGCATGAGATGTCTGTTTTTTATCGCCTTGATCCAATGGAGAAGGATCTCTCTCTCATAGCTTGAGAGCGTTCATGGAAGAAAAGAATTCTCACTTCGCTTGAGAGCTTTCTCTAGATCCTTTGTGCACTACTAAAAATGGCTAGGCTAATGAGAATTATATAATTGACATTTTAATTACATAGAATAATAAAATGAATTAATTATCCAAAATCATTTATTCATTTCATTTAATTCTTTGTATTACCACATGTCTAATAATAACAGTTGACTATTATTATTACTTGACATGCACCTAAAAAATTACACCTAATATTATTTAATTAAATAAATAATATTATTTTCCATAAATTCCCAGAAAAAAATACACACCATGTATATTTAATATACACGACGTGTACTTTTGTTTTCCCATTTTTCTTTATTTACTCCTCCATGTTTATTATACCTTGAATAATGGCTATTTATTTCTCAAATAAATATCACTGCGTTACTCACTAATAAATATATTACTTCGCCCACAATATATTCTCTTGAATAACTAGTGTCGAAATAAATGTGATCAAGTATCCTTGAACAGACTTAGTGTGTGACACACTGAGATACTTGGACACACTTAGTGTGTGACCCTCTAGGCCTCTTTCTCAATGGCACTAGGTGGAGCATCCCTAATGTCAAAGGTTAGTGTCTAGAAACATGCCAAGGCACCCATAGAGAAAGAAGTTAACGACACAATGACGTGTCACCTCCTACAAACTCTTACTGTGTAATACAACTCCTTTGTCTCGATATCTCGAATCAAGCGGGTTGCATGCTAGTGCCATCAACCCATGTGATCGATTATTATTTCATTGAATTTCCAGAATTGAACTTGACCATTACTCACCATGGACATAAACTTATTTAGGTTATATCAATTCCATCAAAGGTCCTGAAATATCTAATTTCGTTGTGGAATATAAGGGACAAATCCTTTCTCTCATTATCTATTAATGCAGTATTACTCGCAACTTACCCAAAAAATCCTACCTCGTGGAGAATAGTGTTTCATCACAGTTTTTGTCAATATATCTAAG
Source organism: Viscum album (assembly GCA_963277665.1). Lineage (NCBI taxonomy): Eukaryota > Viridiplantae > Streptophyta > Magnoliopsida > Santalales > Viscaceae > Viscum > Viscum album. Next base: position 1,274,662,406 of record OY728162.1, on the reverse strand, counting down.
TGTTTGAGTTTAAATACCCATTAATAACAATCTTAAATTCTAAGGACAAATACACATGTCTTTAGATAGGAACATCCAATGACATTATGAAATGTGGATTTCCTACTGGTGGGTCTCATTCTCATAATATCCTCCTGGATATTACCAAGGGCGCACACCATGAGAAAGTGCCTCAAAGTTTTATGAGTCCTCACCCTAATGGAATGTATTATTTGTGTCCCTCAAATAACATCATCTGGTCATATAACATATATTCATGAATAGTGTTATGGCACTTCCAGGTTCTCATCATAGCAGGGATCCGCTATGACTTTTTAATGAAACAACTATCCTTAGGACATTATCACATGCATTATCATGCAGATAAAAAATCAAGATGTTATAAGGTATTTATTAATGAATAAAGTACAAAGTAGTTGGTTATAGGCCACCAACTCCAATAGTTTCATGGGTGGCATGCGGTTTGCAGAGACAGAAGATTCAGTACGTGGTGGGGACTATATCGAATCAAGATTTGGTAAATATTGATTTAGAGAATTAAGAGAGCATCTTTGCCTATATAAGAATCTCTAATACCACCGATTACTGTGGAGATCAAATATCATTAGAACATATTTTTGATCAAGGATTTCAGCAAAGTCTGAAGGTTGTTCGCAAGGGATAATCCCTTGAAGGCTATAGTAGTTCATGCAGAATAAATTACACTGAAGGATTTAAGCATAAATTTTCGTTTTCTTAGGACTCGTTACATGGAGGAGGAGTCTCCGATACACGAGAGAGTGAATTCCATAATCAGTACATAGAGGGAGAGCTTCGGTACATGAAAGTAAAGAAAGTCTGTGAATTGAGAACAATTTGCGGGTAGCGGGTATTTTTCAAAGGAGGTTCGCGGAGTTGGTACACAGTAGCAATACGCGATCATGAAGGTGGAGGTAGTTCTCAGATGAATGGAAGCTCTAAGCAACGTTAGTAGTACGCAGAGGTGTAAAGGGTTGGCAGAAGGTAGAAAAAGTACGCGGAGAGGAGGTTCGTGTACCAAACTCCCTACACAATACACAAAGGAGGAAAGTGGTTCTTGTTTTGCACAAGGATTATAGTGAGAGCTTCAAATCAGTTTTTGAATGTATTTTCCGGTACCCAGTAGTACCTGGGAAGGTGGACTTCATCTACTTGTGAAAGCGGAACTTCAATAGAGTATCTACCTATAGTTGAGGATATAGGACTTAATGGAAATTAGGGGACCTACATGTCTACAAACTGTGTTTGACCTACAAGTTGATAAACTATGAGTGGATTCTTTTCTAGGAGAAGTGAAAAAAGGAAGAGGAAGGCGGTGACCCTTTCCACTGTCAGTGAGCTAGAGAAAGAGGCATAGGGAGTGACCCTTGGGAATGCAGTGAGCAGACCCTAAATCTTATAAAGGAAGTGAGCCTGGGCATAGAAGATCTAGACTAAACATTGTGCTTATTATTGGAAATGAGCCTTAGTGAATTCGGTACATTGGTACATTGTTGTTGTATGCTCCTTGGACGTATCCAAGGGAGGGTTAACCAAGTAAAAATTGTTGTTTCTTGTGCATGATTTCATATCTGTTCATATATTGCTATGATAGGAAGAGAGAATTGAGTTTAATAACTACAAAACAAGATTCAAAAGGGAAAAGTTATAATATTTTATACCCTTATTCACCCCCTCTGGGTATTCAACATAGTGGACCTAACACCACTTAACTTTTTCTTTAATTACAAGTGCATAATTATTTTCAGGTTTAAAGCATGCTTATCATTTGAAAAAATGTCTCCTAGAAAAGTGAGAACAATAAAAAATTCAAGTGCATCACAAGTAAAACTGTGAGACCCCCCCCCCCCAACTTAAAATGAGAGTGTCCCTACAATCTATTAAATACCGGTTGGAGTGGTGTGGTAGTGATTTTTAAATATTTTGGAATGGAATATTGGATAAAATTAAAATAAGAGAGAATCAAGAGCTTCCAGGGAAAAGTGGTATGCCATGGGGGTGTTTGTGCTGTCGTAACATGAATATCCTGTGTACCTATAAAAGTGTTATAGAATTAAATCTTGTGCTAGATAATAAATATTATTCCATAGGTATAAATAGTTGGAATAGTAGATAAAAGGGTAGGCACACTTAGTGATAAACTGAGAGAGTCATTTTATTGAAATGTGGATAAGTTTACAATGTAGATACATGAAATACAGAAATGAAAAACGAAAATGGAATGAACTAGACATAGAAATGAATATGAGACAAAACAGAGATGAACTAAGGGTTGCCTCCCATAAAGTGCTAGCTAAACATTGTCATCCAGACAGGTGGACAATGATTATTGTCAGATAGTCCACTGGCTCAGTTTCTCCTTTTCCTCTTACGGTTTCTAGAGGTGGATTCCTCAAGCTTGCATGGTCTCTTTGGTGGGTTGATTACTTTTAGGACAACCACGTGAGTATGGATGTGTTGTGGTAAGAATTTAATCATTGGTCTCAGTAGCTACTGATATTGGTGAATGTCGAAAGATAACTCGTGAAGCTATCAGAAAACACCTATGACTTGCTCAAGTACCCTTTGTTCTATGATTGTTGGCGGGACTGGACCATCGAGGATGGAAGATGATTCTGAGGAGATTGAAATGCTAATGAAATGACATGAAAATAAAAATCCAACAAAATGTAAAAACAAAATCCCAATTATATATATATATATAAGTTCATACAAGGTTTGGAAACAAAATTATTAAAATACAACCAGCCCAAGTACATGGAAAGGTCCCAAAAATTCCAAAAGATGGGTCAAAATCAGATCTGAGATCTACACCAAAAATATCCTCGAGTCTCATCCCACTGCCCAGTGTCTCGATCATTTGGTTGGGCATATACCCATCAATAACATCAGCAGTAGAGGATGGAGGGGTGGTGGTGACGAGAATATTGGACGAAGTGGGTGGTGGTGAGGTACCGATCCGTATGGGGGCCATGTGTATGGAAGCTAGATTAATGACTGGTACCTCAGGAAGTATCTAAGTGACAATGTCTTTACCCCATTGGGCAGTGATATGGGGAAGATTCACCAAGATGCACTGTTGGAGTCTCCAAAACTCTGTGGGGGTAGGATGGGTGGTAGGAGGGGTGGTAGCTGTATTAGAGGATGGTCTGGGTGGAGGTGGTGTGGTGGTGGAAGGTAGGGGATGGGCTAGTGGGTCTACTACCACTCCGACATGAAGCTCCTAAGGGGTGGGCTCCTGGATGCCTGGTGCCCAGAAATATAATTCTCCCTCTTTGACTAGAATCTTAATCCTGTGTAGGAGCACAAGATTAATCAGCTCCAGTGGTCCAATATAGGTGAGGGGGTGCGAAGTGAAAAAAAATGCCCAGGTACATGGCCAGGTGGGTGATGAAAGATCCACCCATAAGTGTAACTCATGTTTGCTATTCTAGGTTATTGTAGTACCCAGAAAACTGGGATGCCATGTTGACAGTTAGGCCACCCATGGATGTTGCAAGAATCAGTACATCCACCTGACTGACGCTACCATGACTCTCAGCCCGAGAAAACCATCTATGTTCCATGGCTCTGTACAAGATGTGAAAATCTATACCCCACAACTGAGTGGATTTAGTGATGCGTGGGCCGTGATATGATTGAGGGTCATGGGATATCATAGGCCATAAATTCATATAGATGTCATGAGGTGGTTGTAGCTGAAGCGTCAGATAAATGTCTTAAATAGAAAACTCTTTGGTATAGATTCCAAGACCAACACCAAACTCAGCAAAAGACAACTCATGTGGGTGTCCACCTAGGTGTAAATGGATATTGTCAATGCCCATCTCAAAGGTGCCCAAAAACTCTAGAAATAACTCCATGTATGTCTCCCAATGGACCTCAATAATGGATCCAATGTGAAGAGCCTCGAGGAGGTCAGTGATAGCATTGAAAATATTCAGTTGGGTGAGGATCCTCATGTCTAGGGTCTTTTTTGTTCACATGGCATTAGCCTATAATTTGATAATATTAACCCAGTGAATTGGGTTGGATAAACATAATATGGGGTGGTAGTGTAGGTCCTCATCACTGAAATTCATGACGGTGTCAGACCATGCCTGAGGGGTTTGTGTCATGTGAGTGGTTGCTAGAGAATAAAGTTCATCTACGGTGGTCTGTGGATGCTTGGGCACATGCCATTCCTCGGATGGTGAGTACGAGGAGGTGGAAGATGTAGTGGATGAGGTTTGTGGACATTCAGTGTGTTCCATTGATACAGGAGATGTTGGGGTGTGCGATGGTTAGGGAGAGGGAGGGGGTTGGGTTGTGCAACGGTGAGAGATATGGAGAGGTAGGGGTGTCGTGATGGTGAAGTAGGGGGAGAGGGTTGGGGTGCCGCAGGATGATGGAGAGAATTGGGGAGATGAGGTGTCGAGGGAAGAAGGTGTTGGTCGTGATATTGCAGGTTGTGACCTTTAATTTTTAAAAATTGAACTGAAAGAGTTTAACAATGTGTAATACTTGGTCACATCATGAATTGAAGTACTGTTTAATTTATTATGGTCTAAATAGATACACGCTGTTAACATGAGGTACATGACATTTACTTAGCTCTGGTTTTCCCAATTTCCTTGTTTCTTCAATACTTCATCTTCCTTCAAACTGCAGAGTCATCATCAATGATCCTAATCTAACATACCTAAAGAGTTCCTAATCTAGGTTCCTCCTTATCAGAACTTCCTATAAATTCGGTATCTTGACTCCTTTTATGTTTAGTGGAACTTGAGGATGAGGACACAGCCTTCAGGGAACGATTCCTAAAATATCTTCACCTTTTACCATTTACTTTTAATGGTGGTTCTCTTCCACATTGAATTTCAATTGTTCCATAAGGAAAAACATGGACAACCTCAAAATAACCAAACCATCATGAATTCAACTTCCTTGGGAATATTTTTAATCTTTAATTAAATAGAAAAAACTTGTTCCTTGGAATTAAGGTACGTCTTGAAATTTGTTGGTTGTGCAACTTTTTCATTTTTTCCTTGTAAATCCTAGTGTTTCCATACGCATCTTTCCTTATTTCTTATAACATGGTTAATTGAAATAAATGTTCCTCTCTAGACTTTTATAAATACAGATTTATCTTTTTAATTTCCTAGAACAAATGATGTTCCAATTCCACTGGAAGATGACATGGTTTACCGTAAACAAGTCTAAATGGGGTGGTGCTGATGGGTGTTTTTTATGCAGTTCAGTATTCCCATAATGCATCATCAAATTTCAGGATCTAATAACATTTATTGGTGTTGATATTATTTATAAGATATTTTTTAAGCTCTTTATTTGACAATTCAACTTTCCTACTTGTTTGTGGATGATAGGTGGTTCCAGTGTTGTAGAAAATGCCATATTTTGAAGTATTTTTCATACTGTCTGATTTGAGAAGTGTGTTCCATGATCACTAATGAGTAGTCGTGGAAATAAAAAATGTGTAAACACATTATTTTTAAGAAAATTCATGACTAAATTTTCTATGTCATGTGTTTTGGCTTTGGCTTCAACCCACAAGGAAACATAGTCTATTGCAACTAGAATGTAATTCCTACCATGTGAAGAGGGGAATAGTCTCATAAAGTCAAGAAACTAGACCTCAAAAACTTCAACTTACAGAATGGGGTTTTGTGGAATCTCATTTATTTTACTAATGTTCCCCATTCATTGACATCTGTCACATTAATGATAGAATCCCCTAGCATCATGATGAAATGGGGCCTAGAAAAATCCTATATGTAGGATCTTTTACACTATGAACTGTAGTCCATGGTGGCCGCTGGTTGGCAATGTGTGGAAAATTTTGATCACATTTTATATCTATTCCTTTAGGTTGAATTTTTGAAAAGGTACATCATTACAACACTTGAATATAAATAGTTCAACCAAAAAGTAGTGTTTGGGATCAGACAGAAACTTATTGCATTGTTGGTATGAGAGGTCATGATGGAGATATCCCGTGGAAAGATATTTGTCCATGTTTGAGAACAAAGTCTTTGTTTTGACACTGAACAATGTCTCATATAGAAAATATACTTCAATATCAGTCTCATTGTCTTATTTAATGATGGTTAGGGGAATCATGAGAGGTGGTCAGCAATGAAATTTTTTGTCCTTTTGGTGTCCTTGATTACAACATCAAATTCTTGCAGAAACAGAATCCAAATTATCAATCTTGGTTTTGTGTCTTTCTTTTTCATGAGGTATCTAAGGGTGGCATGGTCTATATGGACAATGACTTTAGATAGAATGAGGTATGAAAGGGACTTTTAAAAGTCTTATACGATAGCTATGATCTCTTTCTCCATATTCGTATAATTCATCTGGGCTTCATTCAATGTGTGGATGACATAATAAATTGGGTAGAATATGTTGTCAATATGTTGTTTGAACAAAGCTCTTATAGCAAGGTCACTGGCATCGCACATAAGCTCCAACTAATTTTCCCAGTTTGGTGCAATGATAACAGAAGATGCAATAGGGTTATTTTTCAGTGCTTCAAAATCTTACTGATAGTCTTCATTGAATTCAAAAAGAATTTACCTTGACAACAAGTGTTTCAATGGAAGTACAACTTTAGAGAAATTTTTTATGAAGCGTCTGTAGAATCCATCATGCCCAAGTAAACTTTTGATCCCTTTTATAGTTTATGGTTTAGGTAGATCATTGATGACCTTGATCTTTACGGTGTCATCCTCAATGACTTATTTTGAGATTTTGTTTCCCAACACAATTCCTCCCTACACCATGATGTTACATTTTTTCCAATTCAGCACTAAGCATTTCTCCTCACAGCATTGGAGAATTATTTCTAGATTTCTTAGATAGATATTAAATTATCTTCCATAGAAGGAGAAATTTTCCATGAATATTTTGAGAAATTTTGTAGCCATATCATGAAAGATGTGTGTCATTCATATTTGGAATATCTCTAGTGCATTTAACATACCAAATGACATGTGTCTATATGAAAAATTATCGAAGGGGTAGGTGAAGATGGTTTTGGTCCAGTTAGCGGGGTCTACTGCAATTTGATTGTATCCTAAATAGCCATACAAGAAATAGTAGAAATCATGTACCACTATCCTCTTATGAATTTGATCCATAAATGGTAATGGAAAATGAAAATTCCTTATTGCTACATTCAAAAATCTGTAATCTATGCAAACTCTCTATCCAGTGATGGGGCGTATTGAAATAAGTTCATTATCAGGTGTCTTTTCTATAGTGAGTCCTCCCTTTTTGGGAACTACATAGAGGGGACTCACCCATTCACTGTCAAAGATAGGAAAGATTATTCTATCATCCATAAGCTTTAACACTTCCTTCTTGACAACCTATTTCATTGGCGGTGTGAGACGCCTCTGAGGTTGGCTTTTTGGATTTTCAAATTCTTTGAGTATAATATGATGGGTACACTCTAAAGGATTGATTCCATTAATATCTTCCACCCCCTATTAATTTGATTTCTTGTGACTTTTTAGGACATCAACCAATTTTTCTTTCTAAGCCTGAGGTAGTTCAGCATTGATAATGATGGGTAAAAAGAATGACTCTCCTAAGTATGAGTAAGTCAACATGTTGGGTAAAGTTTTCATGTCCAACTTGGGTGGTTGAATGATGGATGGGATAAATGGTGATATGGTGTCTCTTGTAAGTGGTTTAATAAAGTTGACTTCCTCAAAGTCATAGTATTCTTCCTTTTCTAAACCTGAATCATCAGTCTCTTCCTCAATATCCCTGTACTCCCCTCTTTACTGATCGAGAGAGATGGAAAGATAGTCCATTGTATCATCTAAATGTTGTGTATCCTTTATCAGGTTAAACACTATTTTTTCTTCTCTGACTCTGAAGACGATACATCATTGATTAACATCAATCAAGTCCTTCCCTGTTTCTAGGAAGGGTCTTCTAAGAATGATCGGGACATATCCTTCCTATTCCATGTCTAAAAATATAAAGTCTACTGGAAAAATAAATTTTATGACTTTAACCAGAACATATTCAATAATACCACATGGGTACTTAACTAAATGATCAGATAACAACAATTCTACTCTTGTTTCATTTAACTCTTGGAGTCTAAGTTTGTGGAAAACACTCATCAGAATCTGGTTAATGTTGGCTCCAAGATCTTAGAGTGCTCTTCAAAATTTTCACTCTCCTATTGCACATGGAATTGAAAAGCTTCTAGGATCTCTCATCTTTGGTGGGATTTTCTACTGTACGACAGCAGAGAATTATTTTTTTAATTAGTTGACTCCAAGATCTTCTATCTTTCTCTTGTTTTATAACAAGTCTTTGATAAATTTCATATAAGTGGGTTCCATTGGTTTTTTCAGGGGCATTCTTTTTCTTAGATACTATTTCTTTTAACTTTTCCAGTTGTTTCATGGGATATTCCTATGGCCTTATTTCCTTTAGTATTTCCAAGGCTTTATTTTTCTCAGCTGGTATTGCTTTTACTTTTTCTGGTTGTTTCTTGGGCTCTTCCTATAGCCTTGTTCCCTTTATTGTTGGAAATATAATACTTTTCCACTCCCCATAACTACATCCTTATCTTCCTCTCATGGTTATGTCTCAATATTACTAGGTAGAGTACCTAGTAATATTTCAAATAAGTTTTTTGAGATCTTCCCCATTTTTATCTCCAAGTTTCTTGAAGCTGCTCATAGATTTTTTGTTTCTGTCTCTTTCATGGTCATCCTTTGATCTGAATTTTGAAGGAAGGATGTCAAGAGGTTCTCCAAGTTACTTTGCATTGTTAGAGGTGGCTATTGTGTTCTTGGATGGGTGGGTAAAAATATTTATTGTTGGGGACTTGGAAAGGTTTTTACAAATACGTTAGTAGTTGTGATCTTGGGACAAGGTTCATTGGTGGATACCCTAGTGGTTATTGGTTATATAACTAAGCTTAACCCCTATGCTGCTGAAAATGTCCTTGATTTTTTTAGGCTACTACTAAGTAGACCTCTACTGAAAAAATGGTTTTTGTTGCTATTGTTGAAATGGTTGACTTTGTTGGTTTTAATTCACTTAATTACAATCTTGTGGTTCCTTATATCATACTTTTCAGTCTTGATATTGGTGCAATCCACTACACATCTCATATGACTGGATCTCCAAGAATAGGGTAGGAGGGGGTTGTGTGGTTGGTATTTGAAATGACTCAAACTTCTTGGTTAGTGATTCAACTTGAACTAATAACTGGGTGGTCCCATCAACATGGTGGATTCTACATCGTGGTGGTCTATGGTCACTTTTCCATGAATTGGAATTGTGGGATACTTCATCCAAAATAGCTCTTCCTGCGTCAGGTGATTTGAACATAATACCTCCATCAGCGGTAGTATAGACAACTATTCATGCCACTAGCTTGAGTCATTGATAAAAGGTTTGCAATTGAATACAAGTGTCAAGTCTATGATGTGGACATTTCCTCATTAGTTCTTTGAATCGATACCATGCTTCCCATGCAGATTCTCTATCTACTTTTTCAAAGTTCTGAATTTTATTCCAGAGTTTCCAGGTTCAGATCAATGGAAAGTATTTATCAAGAAACTTTTTTGTTATATTGTCCCAAGTCATGATTGACTCGGAAGAAGGTATTCTGTGCTAATATTTAACTCTATCTCTTAATGAGAAAGGAAATACATGGAGTCTTATCATGTTAGAATAAACTCCTTAGTTTCAAAAAGTATCGCAAACCTCCAGGAAATTGGAAATATGTTCATGTGGATATTCGCACTAAATACCAATGAATTGTCCCATGTTCTAGATCATATGGATGAGTCCAAGCTTGTTTTCAAAGGTATGGGCTTAAATTAATTGGAAAATGATGCTTGGCATCACACCATGGTTGATGTAAAGTTATATTCCATGATGGTCTTCTCAAGGTGCATCAGGTGTTCTCTCGGTATGATTTGATGATTTGGTGGTTTAGTTCCTGTATTGTGTTGTTTCTCATCCGTTGTTGAATGGCTGAGTAAAGGCAGATGCCTTTTGATCTTGGGATCTAAGGCCAATGGTTCTTGTGCTTCAGTTTTCCTTGATTGGGTCAAGGGACAGTGTTACATGCACTGAATTTGATGGTGAAGAAGCAAGGGCATCTGGAAATGAAACATTGATAAAAGGGTGAGGTAAAGGTAATCCTAAGTCTTATAAAACCCATATTTCTTCTAGAAAATGGCACTGTCTCCCTGGAAATGGTGCCAGAAATTTAATGGACTCTGCATGGTGGTGTCATTACTTCCTCCAACATGAATCAAATTTTAATTTATAGTTTGTCCCAAACTTTCACCAACAACTAAGATGTAGTGTAGTGGGAGTACGAGGTTGAATTTGTAGGTAGAATACAGTTAAATTTCAAGAGGATCTGGTTTCTAAACAAATAAGGGAGTCCTATTTAGAAGTATTTTGTCTGGGAGTTTTTTCTATGTTCTATTTTGGGATGAATGTAAATGATAAACAAGGGTTCAGGATCAAGTTGAGTATTTGTGTGAAGGATTCCCTTTAATTGTAAGCTAGGAAAGATCATATGTCAAAGTCTGCGAAGCAAACAGGGATCACTAGTTGACTTTGGTCTTAGCCTCCAAATCCTACCTTGGAATTAATTATTCCTTGGTTTGGAGATAGCGATAGCCTAAGTGCATTAATTTTGGATTCTTTCGAGAAGAAATCTTCCAAATCTAGTGGTCATAGCTCGGTCTACTCTAATTAGGATAGGGTCATTTGTTTTATTGTCCTGTGGTCAGGGACATTTACACAAATGAGGTAGATCTTGAATTAATATCCTAGTTACTAATTCAATAAGAATTTCTATGTTTAGACTTAAAGGTGTATTTAATTATGCAGATACGTCGAGGTTGATCCCTACACCTAATAAATTTATCTACTCATTAGGGATAATAGAACAATTAAATAAACTAGATAAATAATGATTAACATAGTTATAAAAAAGGATATTCTAGGATGAAAAATCAAAAACATACAAAATAGAATTATGAATTAAAATAAATTACTTACTTGAGGCAGAAATCAGAATTGAATTTTAAGCATTAAATGGGGAAAAGAAGGTGTTGAAAAAAGTAAGCTCCATGAATCTTGAATCGAAAAAAATGGGAAAACTATGAAGAAATTGGGTTTCAAAAGGGAAAATAATAATAATTGATCTGGGGATCAAGAGGGTAGAAGTAAGAGACCTTTTTATTATTCTCAAATGCTCTGCCTCTCCATTTATTATATAGAGGACTTTGGTCAGGATTTTTACCTATGGTACACGATGTGTACCCTCAATCCACGTCATTTTACTGCAAATATCCAGTGTGTCATGTAGTTCTCGCGGATAAGGATGTTTGACTAGGTACATGATGTGTAGAAGTGGTTCATGATGTGTACTCTTCATTTGAATGAATTTTCCGTGGAATCCTTGAGGATTTCTCACTAACTGGTTTTACTAGTGTCATGATGTGGCCGATTTGGACACAACGTATAGTAGCTTTTTCCTTCTGGCTTTGTGGCATGGTCATGACATGGTTTCATGGCTTGGCTTAGGTATATGATGTGAACTTCAACACCATGACGTGTACTTGGCCTGTTTTTCACTTTTTCTTCCTTTTCTTTCCTGAAAACCAGTGAATATTTTCCCCCTATAAAAATAGACACATACCATGTGCATTATCGAATAATTAAATGAAAAACTATGAATAAATGACAGAAATTTATATATAAAAATTAGGATTATAATTTATCATCATCTTCCTTATAAACAAGTTTTTTATCCTTTTACTCATTCACTATGTTGCTACCAACATTAGTATTTATCTACTCAGATGATTGAGGCCTTAGATTATCTTTATAGGAGCCTTTGCTTTCTTCTATTTTCTATTCTGATGTGAAGTCCAGAAAAACAAGTGAGGAAGTTTACATATTGTGTTCATTTTTATAATTATATATGACCATAGTTTATAGTGATTTAATAATATTCTAGGTATTGTTAATACAGTTTGATGAGTCTCCAACCCTATAATTTTTTCCAATCTAGCAACCATTGGGATTTCAGTAGGTCCCTAATTTGTGTTCCTGTCTATAATAGGAGATTCGGCTTTTCTGTTTTGTCCAGCTGTTCCCTATGAAAGCTTGGTTCTAGTGCTTCAAGTCTAGGTGTTGTGCTCCTGGATCTCAACTGAAGGGGTATGATTAATAAGCATATTTTCTTTGTTTGCTCAATTAGACTATTGAGTGTTAGAAACACATTCAGATATTAAGTTTAGATTATACTTATTAGAAATATGAATAATAGTGGATCCATCAGCATCTCTAGAGGCAGGATAATTGACTGGCTACTTTGATGAGGTATTTGAGTGCTCAAATCTTCCTTCAATGGTGTATTTGATAGTATTATCACTAGTCAAAGAGACCATATTCCCATCTACCTAAGAAGATGCATCATTCCTGCCATTTGTTTTAACCTATTTACAGGGCATAGAGTCTTCAACTTTTAATTACTTTTTAGGTTCTTTGATAGAATCCATGACCAAGGTAATAATTTCATCAACAATACATTATTCTTTAGTTTCAATCTCCTCCTCTTCATCCAAATCAGACCAAGATTTTCTAGGGGCATCGTTTGAGGTGGATGGGTCACCAATATTTTTCACCCATCTTTCATTCCTTTTTTTTCAGGGATCAAGATTCTCCAAAATAGGTCCTTTATCCTTCTTATGCCTCTTTATTTTAGTCCATTACTTATTAGTGGGTTGATTGACTTGATTTTCACCACTCTACAATTCATGATGAAGTGTCCAATAATCTTGCAATATTCACAAAAGGGTGGCTTATTCTTAATACCCACATGTAATAATATTGAAAATAAATAAATAAAATTTACTGACTGAAAACATAATATATTAAATGTATCATGTTATAATGAAATTCTAAAATGAATACGATCATTTGAATAAATTACATAAATATTAGGTGTATGTAGTTATATATATAAGATGTCATTAATTACATAAATATTTGTGTGTTTTTACATTGAATATAAAAATACATTAATTACGTATATGTATATGAAATTAATTTAATACAAATTTGATATATGGTAAATTGGAAAATCAAATGACATTCAATTATGTCCATTACACGATATAACTAGTAAATATTTTTAATTATTTTTAATTTTTAATTTTAAACCATTCTTCACTTAATATTTTACTTATTTAACATGTAAGAATAAATATTTTGTGTTATATATTTCATATTATAGGAAATATTTTACATTCATATATATACAGAAAAATATAAATGAATATATTTATCTATTAATTTTATTAATGAATAATTACGTATAAAACCCATTAAAATGAATAAGACATTAATATGTTTTTAATTAATACATTTTATTCATTTCCTATATTTATATTTAATATATATTTTTATTACTATCTATAATATATATATATATATATATATATATTAAACTTATTCATTTTTATTAATAATTTTTTCATTAATAAATTTGTTAATAAATTTTTAATTTATTTAATTTTAATTTCATTGTTTAATTATTATAATTTATTAATTTTTTATAAATATATACTATTAATTAATATTTATAATCTATATATATGTATATTAAATTTATTTATTTCTATAAATGATTATTTAATTAATAAAATGATTAATATTTTTCTTTATTTACTCATTTTTAATTTTTATTTGTTTAATTATTTCATTTTATTCATTTTACATATCTATATATTTAATATATACTATTTATTAATACTAATAATATTTATATATGCATTTAAATTTATTCATTTTTATCAATAATTGTTTAATTAATAAATTTGTTAATATATTTTATTAATTTACTCATTTTTTGTTTTTATTTGTTTATATATTTCATTTTTTGGGACTTTTATCAATGATAAAAAATCTTGGCAAAAGGATACCTTTTATCAATGATAAAAATAAAGTGCTGATATTGGCCACCCATTGTCAGTGCTAAAAATAAAACATTAATAAATGGTTCCCTTTATTAGTGCTAGAAATAAATTGCTGATAAAGGCTACCTTTTATAAGGGCTATAGAAAAGCACTGATAAAGGATACCCTTTATCAGTGCTAAAAATGAATTGATAAAGGGTAACTTTTATCATTAATTTTTAGCACCGATAAAAGGTACCCTTTATTAGTTCTTTTTATAGCCCTGATAAAGGGCACAATTATCAGGGCTTTTTTCTAGCAGTGATAAAGGCCAACACTGTTAAAGGTATGTTTTTAGTAGTGATACAATCCTTGAGAATGTCTTTCAATGTTTTTATCATTATTCTGGATTGTCCACACATTTGTGGATGATACTCTATGCACATAGTCAATTGAGTCCCTAGGTCTTGTTGTAAGGATTTCCAAAAACGATTCCTAAACATGGGGTCTTGGTATGATACTATCAATACTAGTACACCGTGACTTTTTACCACTTCTTGGATATAGATTTTGGAAATTTCCACCACCATATGATATTCCTAAATAGGGATGAAATGGGCCAAATTTGAAAGTTGATCCACTATCAACCATATGGAATCGTTTTTCTGAGCCATCCTTGACAGACCTATAACAATTCATATCTACATGCTCCCATTTTCACAGGGGAATCAGTAAAGACTACAATATACCCACTAGTCATTGGTGCTCTGCCTTAACCTGCTAATAGGTGAGGCATCTCATAAAAAACTCAACCACTTTTACTTTCATTCTGACCCACAAAAATTGTTCTTTCAGTGCCTTATATATGTTTTTTTTTATGAATAATAACCCATCTCAAATGGTGGTAAACATGGCGTTGTTTCTCCATAAAATCCAAAGGTACGACCATCCGATCTCGAAACCAAAAAAATGTTTCTCTATCAAGAATCCATCCCTCAGTGGTCTCCCAAAAATTAAATTTTGACCTCATCAAAACACATTTAGAATCAGACTTTTATTCCCATTTAACCTTCTCAACCAAATTAGTAACAAAAGAAACCAAAAAGAAAACCTCAACACTACCTCAGTCTTCACACTCCAAGTTCATGTCAGCTATCACCAACATCAGAGACCACTGATTTAAAGCCTCTTTTTCCAAAATTACTATAAGTATTCCTTCTTAATACACCCTCAAATGAATTTACTATACAAGGTGTATACATCAAGTCGTAGTCGAACATTTGAAGGTACTTCATCCATATTTTTTGTCTCATGTTCAACTCTCTTTATGGTAAAATGTGTTTCAATATATTCTGATCCATAAACACCTTAAATTTATCACCAAATAGGTAATGAAACCAAGTCTTCAATGAATTGACTAAAGTAGATAATTTCAAATATTTTTTTGGCTTGTTATTATCATGAAACTATAACTATCATGATCCATAACCAACAAAATGATCTCTTTTCATGAGAACACACCCCAACCTTAATAATGAAGCATCACAATACACCACATAACCTTGTTCAGATTTTGGAAATATCATGATTAGTGATGATGTAAGGTTAAATATATGCTCTTAAAAGGACTTTTGATATTAATCATTCAATTTTAATTGAACGCCTTTCCATTTCAAATATTTCATTGTGAAGCTATTAGTGAAAAGTCATGAATAAAATGTCAATAATAACTAGCTAGAGAAAGGAAACTATGTATCTTAAAGACATTATATGGAAATTTACAAGGGATAACAGCGCTATCTTTTTTGGATCTATAAAAATCCTTTTTTAGAGATTACATGGCCAAGGAAACATACATATTGTTTCCAAAATTGCACTGTAAAAGTTTTCCATATAGATGATGATTTTAAAAGATTCCAAACACTGTCACCAGGTGTTACTCATGCTCATCATTGTCATTGAATAAAAAAATATGTCATCCAAAAACACCACCACAAAAGAATCCAAATACCTTTGAAATATCTCATTCATCAATTCCATAAAGATATCTAGTTTATTAATAAATCCATAAGGCATAACCACATACTCAAAATAGGAAAATCTACTCCTGAAAGCTATCTTTAGAATAGACTCCTTCTGAACCCACAATTAGTGATATCCCAAATGTAAGTCAATTTTAGAGAACCACTAGGATCCCCTAAATTGATCAAATAGATCATAAATGAATGGAATAGTATAATGATTCTTTATAATAACTTGTTTAATATTATGATAATATACACACAGTTGAAGAGTTCCATCCACCTTTTTCCCAGACAAAATCAGTGATGCCCATGGAGACGTACTAGGCCAAGTGAACCCTTCACATTCTATCTCTTCCAACCAAAATTTCAATTCCCATAATTCTTTGGGTACTACCCGATAAGAAAAAGTGAGATATTGATGGTCCTCTATAAGATATCAATCATAAACTATACTTATATTTTAGGTAGAAACCTTAAGAAATTATAAGGAAAAACATCAGCAAACTGATCAATTTTTTTTGGAAATATGTTATCCCCAATATCATCCACCAATGTGAAGGTCAATGATGACAACTGTTATGAGATAGTTCCAACTAATGGTTCCAACAATCCTATTTCACATTCCTTTTCATTTTTATCTCCTCTAAATAGATGCTCGATGCCATAATTAGTTATAAAACTAGCTCATGGGGTATAATAGTTCATGTGATACTTGAACATTGTCAACCAATCCATACCAAGGATTATGTCATAGAAATCCATATCAAGCATAGAAAAATCCAATATCAATTCACCCCCTCAATAGTAATATAATATTCTTTTCATATTAAGGATCTACATTCTCTTTGTACAAGAGGAGTTTTATCTTTCAAAATAGAATCCATCATCTCAACATGAAAACCTAGAAGATCAATAACACGAGATGTAATAAATGAATGGGATGGATCCATGTCAATAAAATATTTCATAAGGGTATAATTTTAAATAAACATACATCTCACCATAAAAGGACTAAATTGATTATACATGATTATTTTCTTATCTCCATATAATTTCTTACTCACTTCACCTTGCTCTTTATTTTTGTATTGAGATTACACTGGATGAGGAGTCATGGTATTCCTATAATCAAAATGGCTAGTTTGATTCTATGGATGATAATTATTATACAACAGTCATCTCATCAAAGAATAAAATGTATTATAATAATTATATGTGTCCCTAGAATCATAACTTGGAGAAATATGACAATAGCATTGAAGATTCTCCATCTGGTTGCAATTTTGGAATAATCTAGGTGGTGGTGTACAATCTCACTTAATGTGATCCAAAGAACCACACTGAAAGCATCCAGTCTTACTATTTATTTTAGGAGGAAGATTCACCAATCCCACCATCTAGTTCTGAGTCACACCACTACCTTGGAAATAGGTTTCCCTCTTCCACTTATTCAGATAATTAAAGTTCCCACCATTTCCCATAGGTATCAACATGCTTCCTCCACCCATATTACTTGGGATTTCCCTTTCTACCATTGTTTCTCTATTGACCATATCTGTATAAGATTATATAAAAATCACAATAATCTTTTAGAAAATTTATTTCCTTAACCCTGATTCAAAAATGCATCCCTTCATGGATGCACTTCCAGTAAATTTTGGTGCAAAATATACTAAATTCGTAAATTTAGCTGCATACTTTGTAATTGTGAAGTTCTATTACTTAAAACTGAAGAAGTTGGTCATTATAGTAATTCTAAACATGTGGTGATAAAATTTTTGTTGATTAATTTTCCAGAATCCTACCATGAAATAACTTATTCTAATTTAGCTTGAACTGCTAAATCTCACTACTGGCATTCTAGATCCTCCAGCATGTAAATAACCAAATTCATCTTCATCTTAGCTGGTGTGCTAATGAAATTTAATATTTGATTCATCCTATTCATCCAAACTTTTTCTTTTTCTGGTTCTAAATCACACTAAATGATGGGTGGATTATGCTTTTGAAACTGAATAGAATGATCAAATTTCCTTGGTTCATCCCTTATGTTACCACTATACATATCCTAAAAAATCCTAGAAAATACTCCCAACCATATTTTGGTTCACCTATGGCTCAGGTGAAACCACATTTTAAGAAGGATCTTCTAGTTGGTTTCTATGATGCCTACTAGGCCCCATTTTCTATAACCAGGAGAAAAAACCATTAAGTATCACTCTTCTGCAACCGAAGGTTCATCAATTTCAAATTTACTATATCACACATATCAATTCAAGGATTTCCAAAATTAAAAAAATTCCCTCTTTCAAACCATTTTTGGAAAACTCCACCATACTTTTTGAAAATCAAACCATTTTTAACTTTTTTCAAAAATAAAAACTTTTCACTAAATCATAAATCGTTACTCAAAATTAATTATGCACTCATAGTTGGAATTCATTACTATTAATGCATTCTTTTCTCTTCTCATTAGTTAAAACCTTGAAGATTTTGTTACAACTCCAAAAAGTGGCTCAAAAAACTCATTTACTCAAACTTTCGGGTAACATGAAGTTTGACATAAATTGGTTAGTTATGCCTCTTTATTCCTAACATTTAAAGTTCCAATGATCCTACTCCTTGATAAAAATATTACTCCATGACAAAACTAGAATGAATTTTAACTCATGGACTGGAAAAACTAATACTATTTGTAACATCCCACCCCTCCTCATTGTCTTGGGTAGTGAAACAGGGTGTTTCTAGGACTTATGTGATATCCCTAGGACACCAAAGGATAATAATAATTATGAATATCTCCATAAAAAATTAAGGGATGATTTTACCTATTGAAAATAAAAAACAATACCTATATAACCATAACTATACAACCACTATATGATGCATGATAAGAATTTAATACAACTCAAAGAGTAACCAAACCAAAAAAACATCATAGTATAAAGAGGAAACTAAAACCATAAAACTCAAAGACATATAATAAAACAATAAAAAACTCCCAACCTTCTCCAAGCTCCAACCCCACAAGCCATTCCCATGGTATCAGGATGCATCACTAAAGAAATGAGTTACCATGACTTTACCTATGTCTTTATATATAATATTTAAAATTCCCCAAAGTTCCAAATCATGTGGTGAGTGTAAAACTCCGTAGGTTTTCCCCCCAATTACTTCCAAACTCATTCCACTAGGATATAACATGTTAGAATGTTTAAATAAAATAGTTTTAAACAATTTAAATCAGTTTATATCAAATCAAAAATTATTTTCCAAACCATGAAATTTTCTAAGAAATGCAACTTGACAAGTATTTAAACCATTTCACATTTTCATATGGCATACCCAACACATACTCCACATATCCACATATTCATGCCTAGGTGAAAGTTCCATACTCATGATAATTTTCTTGTATATCCACCAAGTCATCACTGAGTGGCCAATCTCCTTGTACCCTAATGGAACACACCCCTTATCTGAGGTCATGTATCTTGTACCCCAATGGTAAACTCCCCTTATTTAGGTTCACATTAAAATAATGAACTCACACGAACCATGTATTCCAAAACCAATACCAATAAATTTCAATAAAAAAAATTAATTTATTTAAAACAATTATATAACATTTTTCCAGGAATTTAAAACCAAACCATAACTTTTAAATCATCAGTTTAAAATCATGAAACAAAAAAAATTCTAAAAAAACATCCAATTTCACAGTTTAAAAAATCATCACTAAAGAGGTTTTCCACCAAGGATCGCACATCAATTTCATGATTCAATTCAAGAAATTAAATAATTTTGAAACCAAACTTTCATTTTCTAAATAAGAGTAGTCGAGATTGATTCTTCCTGCCCCTCCAACCTTGGTGAAATCAAAGAATGGAGAAAAATTCCAAAAACTCATCTTGAAACTCTAAAAAAAACCTTACATATTGTTACCAAGGAATAAGGGCCTCCAACACACTTATATTTTCCTATAGATTGATCCTAGATTGAAGGTAATGGTATCTATATCCTATGGATGAAGAGTAATTCAGGTTATGACCCATTTAAGGGGGGGGGGGGTTTAGCTGGTAAACTGAGTGACATCCAACAAATCTAGATCTGATTTTTAATGGTGCATAGTTAGGGAGAACTATTAGAAAAATCATATGATAATCATGAACTAGATAATACCTACAAATCCACTACTCATGGTTGGCTCACATTGTTGGAAAAAATATACACCAACCCTACTAAACTCCCATATCCAACATTTCATAGGTTCTCCTAAGTGGTCGCACAGTTTATCCAAACTGTTCACTAACCTAGTGCCCACTTTTTATGTTTCACGGTTTCTTGGGAGGTGTTTCATAGTTTCTACTAACCATTCTCAAACTGTGTACCTCCATAAAAGACATAAAAACATGCCAAAACTCCTTTGAATATCCAAAAACATAACATAATCATTATATATACTTAGAATACATAAAAATGGTAATGTACCTAAAACTGGGGGTGTTACATGTTGCCTATGCATAAATGTAAAAAATAATTCAATTGTGGTTATCTCATTATTTCATGTAAATCTATGGTTGTTTCCTATTCATTTTACCATTATACACACATCTTGATGTTTTAAAACACTAAAAATATATGTACAGTAATCCTGGGAAAACCGTAACTCAAATTGACATGTCGTGAGTTCCTATATTTCAAAATAAATCTATGGTTGTTTTCCTCTTATTTAATGGTCTTTTGACTCCATTTTCTTTATTTTGACCCCATGGAATGAATTTTTATAGACTTTAGTATCTATTAAAATGGGTTTTTGGGTCATTTACAGAATACTGCATGTCATATGGATATATTGTCTATGCATACGCATCAAAAATAATTAAACGACAGTTTTCCAATGATTTTATGTCAATATGAGGTCATTTCCTATGGTTTGACCATTACATGCACATTTTAGTTTTTTAAAACACTAAAAACACATTTAAAAATCATCCAAGGAAAATCATAACTTAGATTAATGTGGTGTTTATTATTACATTGAAAAAAACTTAGTCAACTGTCATTTTTCTATGATTTAACGACTATATGACACTGTTTTCTTGGTTTTAACCCCCCAAATACTTGTTTTTAAGGAATTTTGTATCATTTAAAACAACTTATTGAGTCATTTCAGGCACACCACACATCCTATGGACATGTTTTCTATGTGTACAATTCAAAAATAATTAAATGGAATTCCCCCCCTCTATTTCTCGTTAATATGAGGTTTTTCTATGATTTTCACTATTACATGCACGTTTTAGTGTTTTAAAACCCTAAAAACATATTTATATAAATCCCAGGGAGACCATAACTCATACTAACATGTTTTCAGTTCCTAAATTTCAAAAATAAATCAATGGTTATTGTCTAATGATTTCATGTCCATCGAACACATGAAGTGTGTGGTATGACATGAAGTGCGTGTTTTCAATATAAGCGTGATTTTACTTTAAAATTCATATCACATTGTCAAAACTAATCAGAAAATATTATGTTATTTTTAAAATTTAGTAATATGATCCATAATTCATTTTTGACTAGAAGGAATTGAATTCACAAAAATATGACAGACAATGTGATCAGTATGAATCGAATTGCGTGTTTTCAATATAAAAGTGTCATTTAAATTTAAAAACATATATCACATTTTCAAAACTAATAAAATGAGATTACATTATTTAAAACCTTAAGAAAATAATTTATAATTCCTTTCTATGTGTGATAATTAACTACAAGTTAATCAGACACACAAAGTGAATGATATGACTCGAAGTTCATGTTTTCAATATAAGTTTAATTTTAGTTTTAAAACACATGTCATATTTAAAAAACCAATAAATAGTACTTTTATTGTTTTAAAAAATTATTATAATGATCAGAAATTAATTTTTAATATGTAGAAAGTGATGAAATGTTAGTCTGACACACTATGTGGTCGGTATGACTCAAAGTGTGAGTTTTTAATACAAAAGTGTCATTTTAGTTTAAAAGATATATCACTTTGTCAAAACTAATAAAATTATATTTTATTATTTTCAAAATTTTGAAAAATGATCCATAATTCATTTTTAATGTGTAATAGTTGACCACACGTCAATCAGAAACACAAAGTTTGTTGTATGACTCGAGGTATGTGTTTTTAATATAAGTGTCGTTTGGTCGGTATGAATCAAAATTCTCTCAATTTTACTCTTTAAATTTTATATTTAGATTTATTTAATTTTCTATTACATGATGAATTAATCACATTAAGCTATTGTTTACTATAAAACTTCCAAAAATCAAATAATTCTATGAAACACTCATATAATTTCTATCATGATGCTTCAAAATATTTGATTTTATTCATGGAATACCTCCCATTGTAAATATGATTTACTACATTACCCTTCCAAGATTATTTTTAGGGTAATAGCATTTATATGACAACTAAAATAAATAATATACATAAGTGTTATGGGCTACTGAATGTGTTCATTTAAAATGTATGAATAATCTTTAGAGTTTAGAATTTACCTTGATATGATGAGCTATAAGACTGTCATTTTCCCCATTGATTGTGTTCATCATCCTTTGAAATATAAAAAGTAAATCATTTTACATTAATGACCACTATTGACCCTCTTTTTTTCTATAAGAGTGATGTTCTTCCACTTTTTTCATCCTTTAAATTTCTCTTTGTGCTTCCCAATCAACAACACTACTTGAATCCCCACTAGACGTAGAAGTAAATGATGAAAATACCCTAGAAAATATAACTGATGGAGTAGGACCATAACCCATCCCCTATACATGATTGACATTATTTTTCCCTAAAACAGTTGTAGTAGCATCGTTCTAGGAAACCTATGATGTTTGTGAAGGGTTCACATCCAAGGATTCTAGAATTTAAGCATGTTAATACAACAGTCTTAATAATGGTTTTTAAAATTATCTTAACATCATTATATTATCTAATTCATAAATTTTTTATTGATATTTAATGTTATTTCATTACTATAAAAACAAATAAATATAAATTATAATAATAAACAATCCTTAAACCCAATTTATTGAGGTCTACTACATGTATCAAACAATGCCAATAGTGATAATTGGCATCGTTTGAACCATGTAGGTGACCCCATTTAACTAGACTTAAGGCATGTTTGTTGTTATAATTTTTTTACATTATTATGTTTTTATAGTAATGAAATAACATTAAATAGTAGTAAAAAGTATTTACTCTAACGTCTATAGTTTTTTTGATAACAAATCAATCATTGGGTTTCCTATGAACTTTAAAACACGTCTATGTCTCACCAATAAAGTAACCTAATTCATTATCCTTTATAAAAATATATATAATTTAGATATAAACATTGCCTTATAATAAAATAATATAAATAATAATGGATAAAATAAAACCAAGATAGTTCTTTTTCTCAAATAACTTGGATACCCAATGATATGAGGAATGACTTGTTTATTAGGATTCATAGAACCTTTTTAGATAATTCCTATAAAAAATATCACTTTAATAAAATATATTTTTTTGTGTTTATGTTATAGATAATTTCAAATATGAAATTACATCATGATTGGTTGTTTTCGATGATAATGTGATTGATAGTCAATGGTTTATTGTAGGGGGTTGAGTGTTGTGAAATCATTCACTTCGAGTTCACTATTTTTCAATGAATTTCAATGGGATTTTTTCATGTTGTCAAAATCACCCAATGGTTCAATATCCATGAGGTACCTTCTTTCTAAATACATGCACTCAATGAGAATTTTGGCCAATGACACTTAAGAAATCACATTGGTCAAAGGGATGGGAGGTTGGTCTCATCACACCCTTTTAAGGGTATTTCATGCCTACTCTGAGAATCTCTTATATATTTAAGATATGTTCGATAATCCTTCATTAATTCCCAGGTATGACGTGGATCACCCATGAATTAAAAATTGGTTATTAGAATCTATGGAATTTAGAATCATCTATATGTATCTGAGTATGTTCATTAATGGAGATATATGTATGTATATAAGATTCTCCATCAATGGAACCCTCTTGTGTATTGATCAGAGATTATGTTGTATTTTATTACTGTAATGATGGTTTTGAGGCACGCCATGGGGCACTCTATAGTGAATCATCATCTAGAGAGATGGGAGTTGTTTTGATTTTGGGATAAGACACATGACTGGGCTTCCTATATGTCCTTGTGAATGGAATCAGAACCCATGTAGTTCAGTGACACTTAATTGGGACACATCATACATTTTATGGTTATGTGATCAGGACCACACCATGTAGTTTAATTTCATGCGATAAGGATGTCTAGGTGAAATGTGACTAGTCAATTTTTGGTGTGGGACTTATTCCAAACAGACTGAGGGAACCTAGAAGAGATATGGATTCCAAGGATGAATAATTCTCTATTGTTAATGTGTCCCAGATATAATTAGGGTTGATTTGGAGTGTTAGTTTTGGACCGTGTGGAGGCTTCCTACGTATCCCATTTGGATGGGAATCAAAGCGCACATAGTTTAGTTGTGATGGCCCATACGAATGGAGTCCCTCTAAATTTTTTTCTCATAGGGGAGTATGTCCCTTTGAGATGATTGGATTGGGTCTTACTACTAAGGATGATTCCCTTGTGATTTTTAGGTTTGGTTGGGGATTATCCTAAGGAGGATTCCCTGGTGATTTTGAGGTTTGTTTTGGGATTACTCTTGAGGAGAATGCCATGGTTATTTGGTGGTTTGGTTGGGTATTAATCCTAAGGAGTGTGACCGGGTGATTAGGAGGATTGGTTTCAGCTTACTCATAAGGATTATCCCCTATTGATATGATGGTTTGGTTGGGGCTTACACTTGATGAGGATTCCCTGGTGATTTGGAGATTTAGTTAGGTCTTACTCCTGAGGAGGATTCCCTAGTGATTTGGCAGTTTTGTTGGGGATCAATCCTGAGGAGGATGCCCTGGTGATTTGGATGTTTTGTTGGGGCTTAATCTTGAGGAGGATTCCCTGGTGATTTGGATTTTTGGTTGGGGATTACTCTTAAGGAGGATTCCCTTGTTTTTTTGGGTTTACACTTGGAATGATGACCTTATTTGGGGGGGGGGGGATTACACTTGGAATGATGCCCTTTTTTTGGATAATACACTAGAAATGATTCCCATTGGTATTGGTATAGTGACATGGTTGGGTATTATACTAAATAGAAGGCCCATTGTTTGGTTTGGGGATCATGTGGATAGCCTGATCACCACTAATCTCTAAGACCTTATGAGTTATTATCAGTGTTAGAAATAAGAGGAAGTAGAATATATGAGAAACCACACAATCTACTTTTCCCTAAGGTCAGATACATGGACCTGTTGTCCCATGCCTATGGATTCCCTATGAAATAAGGTGATGGGAAGATCCAAGAAAATATTCTCCACCAAAACATTCATCAAAATGTATAGATATCATGATTTTATCCAACCTATAAGACCATGTGAATATTTCTTGAATGTGAGAAATAGGAAATAGATGATCTGGAAAACCACATGGCCCCCCTTCCTCTGGTGGAAGAGGTTAGGGAGATGGGATAAGAAGAAAGGTGTTTGATATGCCCATTCCATCCTATCATTATACCAAAGATAGGAACATCTGACTACCAATATGGTGACCTCCCACAAGTAGGGGTAAGGAGGAATGAATGAAGTAGGAGAGGTCCTACAAGAAAGGATAGGGTCTTACTCCATGAGGTATACCCTAAAATTGGGTCTAGGGGAAGATAGGAGGATCTCATTCCATGTTTATCCATCTATAACTAGAGTCCTCAGGACTTATAGAAGATTATGTAAGGGTAAGGACCTATCCCTCATGTCTAATTTTGGTAGTCCCTAGCACCAATCCTAGGATCGAGGTACTTGTGACCAAGGGGGTGCATACTCACATTCACCCTAAGGACGTTACCCATCAGTTAGAAAAAGTGTGGGACACCTCTACCTGAAGGAATGAATACCCAAATGAGATACATTCCGTTGTGCCTCTTACCAAGTATTTTTAAGTCCTGAGGCTTCAGTGGTGGTTTCAATTTGGTCCATCTCGGATGAGGGATCCAAAGAAAGAGGATCCATGACATTGGTAGATTTGGAAGAGGGCCCGAGAAGTGGATCACACATGGTAGAGACTTTGTGATCCTAGGGGGTCTTGTATAGTATATTCCTTCACAAATTTAAATAGATTCACATAGGTAGGCCTGCACAAGCTAATAGTGTTTTGTGAAATGGAACACCTGGTAAAAACACTTGGTCAAATCTTTGCTCAAGGCTTCAAAGGTTTCGTCAGGTGTTCTTAGAAGTATCTCAGATAAGTCCATTTTTGGGGAAGGGGAGCTCACTCTAGTGTTTGTATACCAAGGAGGAAAGGGTTACTCACACATGTTATATGTATTTCAAACCCTGGGATGTCTCTGGTTCCACTACCCCCCTTAATTCCCACTTAACTCAAGTTTTGGCGAGCTACCTGGAAGGTTTCTGAGAGCCTGGGTGATGGACTAGGGTGAGTAGAGAATTTCGAGTTTTAAATATTTTTGTAATATTGTATGAGGATCCCTAGGGTTATATTTATAGGAAAATATTGGACCCTAGGCAAAGGTGTTGTCTCACATAGGTCTATTGAACAGGCTGATGTGCAGGTCTGTCATGCAGGTTATTGTACATGTACCCTGCATGCCAACATTGCACTATGGGACCTACACGAAGGGCCTTTTCCAAAGGGGTGTGACCTTTGTAATTATTTAATTATATTATATTATTCTCTTTAAGGTATTTTATTTTAAAAAAAAATCATCCATGTGACAAAATGGAGGTTCAACAAAATCCCTCCCTCAGGATTGGATCTGATCGAAAGAAGAGTGTCTACTCTTGAGGTAAAGGGATGAGAAGGTCCTATGGGCCACAGATGTCATCTGCATAGGTTTCCCATGCTGTTCATCTATTCGGTTTGTTTCTATAGGTAGGGAAGAGACATGGGTCATGCACAGGGGATCCACCATCTATAAATGGATCCCCTGGTCTCAGTGGATGGTCCTCACACTTCCTTACCTCTGATCTCTCTATGCTAGTATTTTTCATAGACCTTCCACTTAAGATTAATTTTCTAAATCACCATTTATAAATACAAGGTATACACCTAATTTTATGATACATACACATAGGGAAGTAACCTGTGAAAGGTCTCTTGGGTGAGGGACTTGGGAGAGGTCACTTGCATGAATACACTGCGCGAGCTTATTCATTTTCCATATTATTTCATTTCTACAACACTCTAAAAAAATAAACTTGTTTATAATGTAAATATTGATGCTTATTTTCAGTTTAAATTTCCAAATGGAAGGTTCGAGATTCTTATGAAAAATATGGCAGCCACATCAAGAAGATGGTAAAAGGTGTAGGGTTTGACTACTATGATATACGTGATATTACTCTACTAGACCTATAAAGGAATATAAAGAAGTATCATCATGAGTACCCTTAGAGAAAATATCTTCCACTTTATGGACATGGTCATCTGAATGAGGTCTTTGTACCTGAGTTGAAGAATTATGCTCCTCTTTTCTAGTTTTAAGACTATAGGAACTTCAATTCTATTAATGTCTTAGGCATGGGTGTATAAATTAATGTAGAGACATCATCCATGACCTAAGTTATGAATCATAGCTAATGTGATCTGAATTTGAAACAGAAGACACCTAAATTGAAGCTACACTATTACTCATTTTTCTTATGTGATTCCAAGACAAACCAGTTAAAAGGCTGGAGATAAGAATGGGACATCTTCCTGGGTGTTATACCTGAATGGATGTGGGTATACTGGGTTCTAAAAACTATTTCTTACATTTCAACCAAGCTAAAAGAAGTGGGTATCTATGAAGCCATCTGGCTGGCCCAGACATACGTGTACAAAAACAATGAATTCATTCCTAAGATGTTAAGCTGGTAGCACCCACAAACAAACTCTTTCCATCTAATTCATAGAGAAGTTGTTATCATCATGTGGTATATCCACAAGATCTATAAGGTTTTGATCCTTGGAGAGATGTATGATGAGTTTATCCCACTGAGAGTGCTGTGGGATGATTTTGAAAGAACACCAATTTTGGTGCATGATCTATTGAAGATATCATAGGTAATTAAGAAGGAAGACCCCCACCTAAGGGGGGATATCCATCTGGAATCATGAATAAGTGCTTACATAAAGTTGAAGGGGAGTAGACCCACCTACAAATTTTGTATGGGGTGTGCCAATATGGGGAATCAAGGCACTCTTGGAAAATCCGGTCCATCCTTGTAAAAGGTTTAATATGACCAATGGGGGTATGAAATCAAGTCTAGTGTACCGGAAAAGTCATGTCTTGTGAGATCTATAGCCATGTGGATAAGTGTATACATGATTCTTGTTCTTTACTCCAATGGTGGTGTGAGGCTACAAAAATTCGTTGTTGCATCAAAGCTAGAAGAGAAGAAGTACATAGGGTTTATAGCCCCTATATTAGAGAAGATTAACTGATGTATACTGAATATTCACATAGTTAAGGCCCCCTTTAAGATCTTAGGTTCTTTCTAGGTACTGTGAGGATGGGACAAAACCCAATTTAGATCCTACTTCATGTTAAGTGGAGTCGAGATTCCTGGAGTCTGGTTTTGACCTTTTTAGGCCTTTTATGGTATTCATCCCTTGTTCACGAAGTCCAGTGGGACCTTGATAAAGACAAACCTATTCAAGGAGTTCAATTTCTTCCCATATTGTATCCTGCCTACTAGGAAATTTATTTTTCACAGAAAAGCTAGTGATGAACTTAGATCATACATTCTTTCCATTAGAAAAGGGATGATAGTATCCTGAATTGATGGAGAGTTCATATGTGAGGCCTATTATCTATATATATTTTAATTATAGTTTGTTTTCCTATAAAAAATAATTGTATCTCCACTAATGCACATTTGATTGGAGAGGAACCCAATGGTAGTTCGACAACTGTGGATGATTACAGTGGAAGAGGTGACTTGAATGATAATCAACCTACCTCTAGTTGGTACATCAACTATGTTGACCTTCTCTTATGATGAAGCCTAGATTTTATCATATCCTAAGGGAATGTTTACAGAATAGTTCCCTCTAGTTGTGGCTGTAATAATTTTTGGTCATTGAAAGTGATCTAGAAAGGCTCCTCCCCCTCTGTAAGTTGTTTTGACTCCCTTGGAGGGTGCTTCATTCCTTTCAAATGGTGAATATGATGAGTACTTGAGTTCACAAAAATTACCACATACACAGCTCAATAAAATAGTTTTATTCAAAAGTGAAGTGACATATGAGGTTGGGATTAGGTGGTATGGTTTTCATCATCAGTAGGAGACCCAAGTTTCATTTTACCATCCTTCTTCTATGATAGAGAGAGTTTGAAGCTGGTGAAACTAAATTTTGTTGAATCATCTTCACAGAAGGTTGAGACAACCTCTAAATATGCATGATTATAGGAAATACAATTTTTGTTGTACATGACTTCTGATGCAGAAATTGTGTGGTTACTTCTTCATAATGGGTAGTGAATTCCAAAAAAATGGAAATGCTCGAGCCCCACCCAATCTTCAATTTAAGTATGATCCCACTGAGGTGGGGATTTATACCTAGGAAATAGAGATTCATATTTTTGTAACTAAAAACATGATTACTTCCATGAGATTCTTGGAGGACATGTCGATATGGGGTGCCACTAAATGTTTCTACCAACAATCTTATGAGGAGTGGAATGACTGTATATCCCAAGGATATAAGTTATCCTTTTCTTGTTTCCTATTATGCTCTTCCTTTATATTATGTCAAACAAAATTTTATTTTGGTGGGGAAGTTAATCTAGATTTGAAGTGGTCTGGGGGAAATTAGTTGAGATTCCATCACCAAAATATGGACCTACTAGCACCCCACTCAGAACCGATGAATAATATCCCAAATCGGGAGAACTATATCCAAAACATCAGAAAATAGATGCTGAGATGGGGGAGAATATATAATTCCCCCTTAAATATGTGTCTTTGAAGAGGTTGGTGCTATCTTTCCATCATAAAAAATAAATAGAGATGGAGAGTGAAATATTTAGCTAAAAGTGTCTTCAATGATAGTAATTCACCACAGTATCATTTATCTGTGATTTATCCAGAGAAAATGTTTAACCCTATTTATGGTAGCAGAATATATTTCTCTATCCTATATCAAGGGGAATAGAAACATGCCTCTAAGAAATGAGAATGATGATATAGAATTAACATGGATTCCTACTATAAAATCAAATCCCTTTATAGAAGAAGTTTTGAGGATTGAGAATACATTATTTGATCCTTCCACTACTCCAGCTATTGCAAAGAGGGAAGATGATTCTCATAATTTAAGATGTGTGTCATAATATGTCATACGTCGACTGCTAAATTTTATTCATTATGATATTCCAGGTTCATATCATGAACTAGAGGACCCTATGAAAACTAATGTTGACCCTATGGTGGTCTATGAGGAATCTGTTTGGGTTTTTAGGTCATCATAGGAGGGTGTTGTGTTGGGTCTCAAGGACAATGCTTCAGACATCCCCATATGTGAGACTATCATGGGGCTTGGGGAATTAATACATGCCATGTGAAATCTTGACATGAAATTTGAAGAAAAGTTGAAACACATTAATCTTCCCACTTATTTAGAATATTTTAAGGAACTTAAGAGAGAATTGAATGGATGTAAGCTTTTATTTTTGTTGAAATTTTTTTTATACCAAATGTTTTTATCTTGACTAGTTGAATCATGCATCTCTATCCATGGAAAATATTTCAATGGTGATGCATGAACAAGGTGTAAAAGTCCATCCTGCTCCCACTTCTAAGGGAACATTGACTCAAGGGGCCCCAAAATAGGGAGTCTTCAGAGCCTCTTTTGGAAAGTCTCAAGAAGACTCAAGAGAATTCAACATGTCAAGAGATCCCAGATCAAACCACTAAGGTTGGGAATTTCAGAGTGGAATAAAAATAATCCAATAATTTATAAATGGATAAGTTCCCCCAACTTCTTTGATCATCCCCCTCTTCTTCCATTTTTTATCCTTTTAGGGATAACAATGAGTCTTATCCACAATTTAATGCTATCAACATCTATAGGAAGGTCTGAGAGAGGAGATTATCTTCCAATCCATCTAATATTAGAGAGTGGAGTCATTACTATTTAAAAGGGAGTAGTGAAAGCTACCATACATATCCCCCCTGATAGTGGATCTAAGTCAAATTTGGAGACACAAAATTCTTTTTGCATCACACGCCTGATTTATATTATTACTGCTTGATTCATGCCGCCATGAAGGTGAACATTTTAAAATGGGAGTGAGAACACAAGCTACAACAACACCTAATAAAGTAAAATATACTTGTTAATACTAATGATTTATTGGATACATTATACAAGGAATAGACCGACCATGCTAGGAAATTGGAATAATGTGTGTAAAAAATTAATGACAAGACCATTCAAATATCACCCCTTCAATAAGAACTGGATGCCGCACAGGGGGAGTATGTAAAACCTCATCAATGTATAGACAGATATCAAACTAAAGGTTCAACTACCATTGTGACTATAGTGGAGGAACTTTTTTGGGATGAGGATATTTAGGATTCTCAACTAGCCGAGATTCAACAGGCTTTCGATGGGGATCGGGAGCCCATTCAAAAAATGAATAGTTATTTTGACAGTCGTTTGTATATTTTAACTTAGAGACTCTATCTTGTGGATGCTCCTCCAATTTTTTTACCTCATAAATGAAAATATTTTGTTTCCAATCATTATGTATTCATCCCTATTTTCTTTACACAATCATAACATAACTTTAAATATTATTTTCATAGCAATACTTCTTTGTGTCATCTATTCATAACCACAGTGATAGGGATGTGGAGACCCTTTAATATTTTCCTAAGCCATGGGTCCTAGCGAGCATAGTTCAACTATTTCTGGGGTCATATGAACAACCTTAAAAACATTGTTTCTTTTATGTCATCACCCAGTTCTTTTCCTAAGACAAATATAAAGAAGACTTAGTGGGAGAGTCTTGGATTTTTCCTAGGCCACCCTTTAAGGGTTTTCAACATAAAAAAATTTGTTACCTTTATATTTTTGTTACCCGATTATTGCCTAGACCACACAAAGTTTTGTTCTAGAGATCTATGACTCAGAATTTTTTCAGAGTTCCCTCTGAATGTTTTCAACCTAGCTGTACTATGTCTCTTTTGTGGGAATTTTAATGTCTTTCAAGCTGGAAAAATGAGACTGGTGTTTTAGGTCGAACAAATTTGACCATAAGTCTTGGAATTATGACCCAAAAAATATTTTTTCCAAGAATGTTCCAACATTATTCAGATACCTTAGGGGTAATTTTGAGTCACAATTTTTGTGATTTCCTAATCCAAAACAAGATACAAGGAAAGTATGTGTGGAATGACTATATAATGAATTTGAAAAGAATTTTCTAGCACAATATTGTGGCTAATGGGAATAGAGGATTCTATCCTGAGGACTAAGGTACCACTAGTTAACAAACCCATTTTGTGGGAAACTATATGAAAATCCAAATGGGGCATGTTACTAAATAGTCAAATAGATTCATACTTAAGCTGACATTCCATATTGGTGTGAGACTTATGGAAAGAAAAATAGGGTGTGTTGATGCATAGTCAGAAAAAGGATTTATTTGGAATTCTAACATTCTATTACCGATATCCGAAATAAGTTAACAGAGATTTGTATTTATCGAAACCACAATGGGTGGTTTTCACATGGAAGATGTCTAAAATTTAAGGGAATGTCTGTATTATCATTTTCTATGAATGGGAGACCACTCCTACATGATTTTGGAATGTGTAAATGAGGGTTTATTCTATTAAATGATTGATCTCACGAGGAATCCCCCTTTTTGAAAAGGTTTGAAGCATCGTTTAGTTTAATTTTGTACGACTAGGACATTTATCATGTAGTTTAACATCTTATGGTGAAGAAATTGTTGTACATTTTAATATCTTGTGACAAGTATGTTACACTATGATGCTTAATGTTGTAGAAAAGGGACATTGGTGGGGGATATAATTTAAGGTCTTTATCTTTGATCGAAAGATTGTTAATTCTCCCCTTTCACAGTAATCATTCTGGGAATGTACCATCATATTCAGGTGTACAGTGGTGAATGTTTTCAGTCATAACCTAGTGGTATCCATATCCGAATAGTGGTATAGGGGAAAGTGATCATAAAGATAGAGGAGTTCTTTCATGAGGATGGAGTTATCACTAGTTAAAAAAACCCATTTTATGGCTGACTTTATGAAAATCCAATTGGGGTGTGTTACGACATAGTAAAATAGTGTCATCCTTTAGAAGAGAGGCCATGAAATAGTGGGGATGAATTATGCAACGCCGTCTAGGGAATGTTACAACATAACTAGGAAAAGAATTTCTTATGAATTCTTACATTCTATTGCTGATGTCCAAGGGAAGTTTATGGATATTTGGATTTCTCAGGACATAGATTTAGTTTTGTGGAAGGAAATTATGTGAATATGGGAGTATCATTTTAAGTCAAAATTACCTGATAATGGGGGAAAATATTCCTATGTAGGTCTAACCCAAAAAAATTAAATAATGGTGCATGTAGTTTTAGGTCTTACAACCATGACTACTGTATTATGGAAATGATAGGTGATATTGGCCTATCAGAAAAAGGTTTTTCTAGTATACTTCATACATGAGGGAGAACATTTTAAACCATGGTCTTGGGGATTCGAAGATCAAAAGAAATGATATGGTAAAAATATGTGATGGATGAACACCGAATGAATTCAAATCGTAGGTTCTAATATAACGTCCTCAAAACTTATGGGGACATAAGATGCTTCTCTTGAGGGTAAAGTTACCACTGGTTTATAAACCATTTTTGTGGGTGTCTTTATGAAAATCCAACTAGGGAATGATACTGCATAGTTAAACAGTAGCATCCTCTAACTAATTGACCCATTATGTGAGTGACTTATGAAAAGCCAACTAGGGCATGTTTCTGTATTTTCAGGAAAAGGATTCCATAGGTATCTGATATTATATCACCGGTGGCTAGATAAAGATTATAAAGATTTTAAGGTTTCCAATATTAAAAGTATGATGTGTGGAAGGGATATTTATGATCATAAAGGAATAATTTGGACCAATATTGGTCATGAATTGTAGAGTCCCTTTCATCGATATGACTCATATGTAGGAGGAGGACTTCCTTATTTCCTTAGTGGACCCCCTAATGAGGGGACCCAAATTAAGAGGTCATGTATAGATATTTGTTTGTATAAAAGAGAAGGGAAAATTTTCATTACCCCATTGATGGGACTATGACATGAGGCCTAAGTGTAACTATTTGACTCAATAGAATGAGAATCTGGCCACATGTAGTTATTGAGAGATCATGTAGTCATGTGGCCAAGATATTAGCCATGCAATTAAACATCATACAGTAAGGAAAAAGGTGACTTGATGTGAAAAAGGAATATTTTTGTTGGACCAGGATATAGGAGCAAAGTGTCATTTCATATCTTGTTGGAGTAGGAATAAAATAAAACATAGTTCTATAAAATATTCCATTAACTAATTTAATTCATGTGTGGAGAAAAGGGTCTTTTTAATACAGTCTCCCGCATGGGGTGAGACATTAAATTGAATCATCTTATGCAGATCTAACTCAAACATGAGAGAGTGGGGAGAATTTTCCATATTTTTATGTATCTCAGAAGAATATTTAATATTTGGATAGCACGACGTATCTCATTGGGATGAGAATCAAGACACACATAGTTCTTGAGAAATTCATGCAGTTTAAAGTTAGGTTGAAAATACAACCAGTGTACCTTTTATGGTCTTGCAGCCAAAACCATGATAACCCCAATGCGAATTAATACACCTAACTCATGTAGGTAACTTCATTACCAAAAATTCTAATCCCATGTGATATATTCTCATTGTGAGAAGAAAGGAGTGGTAAAAGTGTCTTCCATGAAAAAAGGAAAAAAAGTGAAGGATATGGGCATTTAGGTCATGTGGTGTCCGGGACAGGATGTATAATCTAGGAATTGATATGTATCTCATTAGAATGAGAGTCAAGCCTTATTTATTTATAAAATCTCATTCAGTTTAATTTCATGTGGTTAGGATTAAAATGACATGTCCTGAAAGAGGGGAAATGTTGAGTTCGTGCCCAAGAATGGAAATATGGGCATCACTACATATCCTAAGATTGTAGGAATCAATGTTGATTCTGACTTTGTTGAGCATAGGGTCTTCCATTATCTTCCTTATTAGGATACTTAATTTCTATCAAAATTCATCTCCCACATTTGGTGGCATTTTTAAATAGATAATATCACTTGATCTGGTAATTTAGTATTTAATGATGTTGTTTTTGAAGATGAGTGTTCTACAAGAAAATAGTCCAAATCCTATCCTTTAACCACTTTTTGAGGCACAAACTGTATTTCAAACTCCTATAGAATAACCAACCATCATGTCAAACATAATTTCAATATAGGATTTATAAAGATATATTTGAGAGGGTTATTGTGAGAGACCAAATGGAACTCATGGTTCTATAAGTAGTGTCTCAATTTCTAATCCACAATGATAAATGTAATGAACCTCTTCTCAATATATGAATAATGAGTCTCAAAATTTATAATAGTTTGATTAAGATAATAGGGGTTGTTTTCATTCCCTACATTGATATTTTGTGGGATGAAGTTTCCTGGTGATCGCTCCAGGGATTTCACATATATAATGAGTTCCTTCCCCTAAATGGGTGCCATCAGTATTGGTGAGATAAATATATATTTCTTGATACTTTAGAATGCTCCTTGATAGTCATCAGTCAACTAATACATGACCTATTTCTTAATCAAATTAGTGAAGGAAAAACACCTACTTGCGAGGTTGGATATAACGAACCATATGTAGGCCAAGTGTCCTTGAAGTCCTCTCAACACTTTAAGATTTTGAGGAGGAGACATTTTAAGGATATCCTTTTTCTTCTTAGAGTCAACTTTGATTCCATGATATTGTATAATGAGTCTGATAAATTTTCCCAAGGCTACCCCGAAAGTACATTTTACGGGGATTATCTTCACTCTATGTTTTCATAGATTGTGGATGGTGGTCTAAAGATTATCCAAGTGGATAGAATTTTTTCAAGAAATAAAAACTATATTTTCAATGTATCATTTTACAAACTTCCCCATGAATAAATTGAAGATGTAGTACATAGAATGTTGGTATGTGGAACCAATGTTCTTCAGGACAAAGGGAATTCCCTGATAGTAGACTACTTCCTGGGGGGACTTGAAGGCTTTAAATTCTTAATCCTCTAGGTTCATATGAATTTTTTTGTACCCTAAAGATCCATCCATGAAGGATAAGGATTGATAATCGTTTTTTGCATCAATCTGTAGTTCTGTGATTGGAACTAGGAAGTCATCTTTCAAATATTTCCAGTTGAGATCTCTGAATTCAATGAAAACTCTGATTTCCCCATTTTTATTATTTAATGGGATGGTATTGGATATCCATTTAGGGTACTGAAAATCTTGTATGAAGTAGCCCTTGATGAGTTTTTTCACTTTATCTTCACTTTTGGAGGCATGGGTTGGGTGTGTCCTTCTAGCTTCTTATTTGTATCCTCAGTGGCCTTCTGGTAAGCCTGAGTGGTGGGCGGCCAACTCGAGATTAATTACTAGAATCTATGTGAAATTCCAAGTGAACAAGTCCTAGTGTTTCTTTAGTAAGTAGGTATATACCCCCTTTTCATTGGAATTCAGGGTCACACTAATCAAATTGGTTTGTGGATATTACTCTATACCCAGATATATTTCTCTGAGATTGTTGACAGTTGTGGATTCACCTTCCTCAAATGATGTAGTGGAAACCCAAAGGTTTTATATGTCTTCATCTTCCTAATTATTTACCTCTTAATCCTCTATCTATGAATTAATATATGAATCAAGTTTCACAGAGTTACGGGAGGAGTTGATATTAGGTTGTTCGGAAGATGAAGAAACTATTTCTCCCATTAACATGAATATATCTTTTAACATAGCTGATAGGAAAGAGATTTTTTGAATCTAGGGGAATGGAATGAATACATTTTCATATAATCTTTCATCACTACTTGGATATTTTAAAACTTCTCTAATGATGTTTGACTTAGTTGTCATGACTGACATCATAGGAGTCACTAAATATGTGCTTGAATTTATACCTATTTGATTGATGGGAATCACATACTTCACATTGAGTTGCTTGAAAGGATTAGATGAAAACATCTCTATACTATTTTGGGAATTTATTCGAGTGTCGTCATTAGTCATGAATGGTTTCCCTTTTCTCTTGTATAATCCTGCATCAATGTACTATGATTAACATGATTTAAATGGGGACTTTTCACTATATAATGTCCCAATTTTACAACTGATGAAATATTTGGGGCATTGGTGGTTTGAAGATGGTATAACTACATGTTGGTGTAGCCAAGGTCTTCCCAATATAATTTTGAAGGGTAGATCTTACCGAACAGCCATGAATTCTGAGTCAGATATGAGATCCCCAAACTGAGTAGTGAGTTTGATTTTTCCAAGAGGCCTTTTCTTATTATTATCATAACCGTATAACATTAAAGTGGATGGGGACATGTGAGATTCATTGAAATCCAGTTGTTGAAGTGTTTTGATCATAATTAGGTTGACTTGTGAGCCATTATCAATGAAGGATTGTCGGATATCAATTTCATTTATCCTACCAAATATTTACAATGGTCTAACATGTCCCTATATGATGGTATCCTCATCCTGGTCTATAAATGAGATGAATATGTGTCATTCCATAGGATCATTATCTACATGATACAATTCATCTATAAAAACCTCAACTTCAAATTCTTTAGGGGTGAATAAGGCCTCTACGAGTGCTTCTTAGAGGTCTTTTGATAGGCTCAAAGCATCCAAGATTTAAAACTTCACCAAAGATGGGTCTAATTTCTTAAAAACTTCATACATATGGTCCAAATATCTATGCTTCCTAGCATGTGGATGATCTTTTTTAGGTTCTTTAGGAACTAAAGTGCTTGATGTGGGTGGATAAGCCCTTGAAAAAGGATCGGAAGGTGGTTATGCTCTCAATAGATTAGGATAACTAAGTTTTTTTTCACGTCGAGGCAGATTAGGTGGTGACATATCCTCTAGCCAATTTTCTAGGAAGATCATTTTAGAGTGGACCCTAGATTTTTTGGAGGAACTTCCTATCTCCTGATGATCTCATTAGATATCTCTCTTATGAGTTTCGGTTTTCTATACAGTTTGAGTGGGGACACTATTAAAGTAGTGACTCCTAGAATGACCATATCTTTCCATGTATCCTTGACTCTGATGGCCTATTCCACCAGTTCCCTAATAAATTTTGATGAATTCAGGTTTATAATCACACTCATCATCTGATAAGAGATCCATTAAGTTAATAACATTAATGGAACTGAAGATCAAATCCCCATCTGATGAAGATTTTGTCTAGCATGTCGACTTTTGTTGTACCATTTAGCGGGGTGGTTACCATGCTTTTAAAAATGTAGGCATGAAGTCTTATAAAGTGAAATCCAACTTTGGAGTTTAAACAATAAAATATTCTAGTATTTTACTCTTACAGTTTTGGGCATGTCTCTTTTTTGAAGATCAGCTTTCAAGGGATTGATCTACCGATGGAGTCACCTATGTTGTAGCGAGAGTGACTGAGGACTTATTCAACTATTGAAAATATTCTTGAAGGATAAAATGAGTCTGGTTAATTATTTTTCTAACCATATAGTCACTAAAATTTTGTGTACCCTTTCTGTTATATTCCTTCCATTCAATATCCTCCTCTAGATTAGTGGAATAAACATATTCCACTTATGTTGGCAGATTTCCCAACTTCACTTTCCTTGAGTCCACCATCTTCAATAGGATGTATTTAAAAAGAAAACATTCCTGGGCATTGTGACCCAATACTTGATGGAAGGGGAAATTGTTCATAAGAACTTCCTCTCCATCCCAACTGGGCTTCTTGGTCTTTGGGAACATGATCATGTTGGTCTCCAATGCCTAGATAAAGTAGTTGAGGACTTCGTCATTTTAGAAAGAATAAACCTTGTTCTTCATCTCATCAAACTATTTTTTTTCTCTGATCTATTTGATCATCCTAACAAGGAAGGCATTGTTGCTGATGCTCAAGATGTGGAACCACATGATATGGTGAAGGCTTTAGAGTGGGAGCGAGTACATGGACCTTCTTAAGTATAATAGTGGCAGCCTCCACTTTCCCCATTCTTTTTTCCTTAAGATAATGGAATTAATCATGATTTATATTTGTTTGGTGTGATCGTGTCTTCCACTATTTTAGAAATTGTGGGAAGGTCACAAAAACCTCCTATGTATTTCAAAGGGATGAGTGGTATAAACAACTCATCATGAAGATTCACTATACAGATAGGCACTGAGTATTATTGGGGACGCTCTAGGTTTAAGGAGTATGTAATCCCTTTCCACTGAGTGATAAAATATGAGACCCTATCATTCTCTAGATATTTTAAGTTTTAGAGGTTGAGGACTATTGTCTTCTATAATGTCAATCTTAATTGGAAGATAAAATTTTAATGAAGTTATTTTTTCCCTATAATTGATCGAGCCAACAAGTTATTGTACCAAAAAAAGGCTATTCCCTGTAGTGATTGCACAAAAAACCTGAGTTTCACTACTTTTTTTCAAGAGTCCCCATCATGGGATCACAACAGGACATGAAATGTTTCAAGTGCTACTCTGGGTCCCTAGAATCATTGAAAATTGGAAATGTAGGATTCTTGAAGTTTGGTGGAGGAAGAGTTAGATCAAATAATTTCGTGTATGCATTTATATATGGTTTTATAGGTGTATTACATTCCTCCATGGATTACAATTGAGCTGTTAATGATGTAATAGTATTCATGATCCCTTAAGGAATGTCTGGATCGCTAGGATCTTAAATAGAGGTAGCATCTAGTAGGGCCATATGTGGCGACACTGTGGGTATTTTTCATTGGTAGCCTATAGGGGAAAGTTGGTAAGGATGTGTCAGGACCCTTTATGGTTGAATACCCAATGTAGGGAACTCCCGATCCATTACCTTGGGGTCTAAGTATATTGGTGTTTGGTATCCCATGTTGAGTGGATGTTCTGGATCTATTTCAGTTACTATGGAAAACCCTCTTTTTTGAGGTACTCCAACTGGGAGTGCGAGTTAAGGATATTCATGCAGATCATATCTAGTAGAAATTATGTCTTAGAGTAGTTCTTCATTGATTCTCATCAAATATTTCATATATTCCTCTTGTTTAGAAAATATTTCCTCAAGTGTCAGGGGTATAACTTTTTTATAGAGTAAGTGAGGTGAAAAATTACCATTACCCTTTCCTTTGTTGGTGCTCTCAATGGAGGTAGTGGTAAAGTGATAGAGGGAACACACAGATTCAAAGAGAGTCTCTAGTTCTAGGTATACACACCTCCTTCAATCATTTTATCATATGCCATATTTTGAACCGAAACTTCATCCTCCAACTCTTCCTCTGAATTAGACTCATGTTTTGTAGGGTTTGCAGGGATAATGTTAATGAAATTCATTGAAGCATAATGCATTGATATAATTTTATCATTGAATTTATAAGACTACCTTTCTCTATTTCCTCTATATAGCCTTTTCCTTTACTTCTCTAATTTTATTGGATCCATTTGGTGGATGATAATCTAAAGGGAATCTCCAGATAGTTCAGTCATGCATGTTACCAATGAGGATATTGAACCACAAGATGGGACAAATTGGGATGATTCATTTGGCATTGTTCCCCCTAATTAGGAAAAGTATGGATTCTATTGAGTTGGAGGTTGCTGAGGTAAAAAATCCCCCATATCTAAGGGTTGGGGATGTTCCCATTAAACTTTCACAACTCTTCTGGTATTTTTTGCAGACCTCAAAGGTTGTGTTGAAAAAGAACCTAGACCTATAGTATAGGATTTCTCTTGGATTATTATGGTAGCTATTTTCATGGCTACCCTTATGATTTTATGGAGTTTTTTTCAAACATGGGTTGGGTGGATCATTTAGTATGCACCTGAATCAACCTCTTCTGAAAATCATTACACTATTTATGACATTTTCCCTATCCGATGACTAACTTCCCCTAATAAGGAGGCTTGCTTGATATTTTTAGATGCTTGACACAAAAGTCTCCCAATAGCCTACTCTCTTTTGGACCAACATCGGTGAGAGACCGTCAAAGCCTATTTTTGTTGAGTATATTATCAGTTGTGAATAGAGTCTATTTGCCTAATCTAGAATGCAGTTATAAATTTTCATGATACCACCTTCGGTGGGATTTTAGGTTTGGGGAGTGTGGTGAAATGTAACACTCTATGTTCACCCCATCCTTTTATATAAACACCAGATAGGGTATCTATGATCATTTATTATGATCTTTTTTAATGCACTAAGGCATGAACATTGAAGAGATCCTTGTTGTTTCTTGAACATTGGATGTCATAAAGCTAAGAGATCCTCCAAGACAATCTAGTGTTTCGTGACTTTTATTACCTTGATGTGACTTCTATACTCATCATAGGGTAATATTTTTTCTCTCATGTGATAAAGAGTTTTCCATATATTGAGGTGGATATCGTGCACACAATCTTCTAAGAACACCTCTATAATGCTTTATTGAGGGGTGGATAAAGGCTATAACATGATTGGTATGTCATCTTTAGCCAACTATTTCCTCATGTTCAGCATGTCTTATTCATATTTTTCTATAGGATCCTCAACATGGTCCAACCAAAGTGGACACTTTACTACCACTTGTTCATAAGCAGTGAGATTTGTGGGGACTTCCTCTATTATGATGGATGACATGTGATCCAAGGGAAGTTCAAAGAGTGACCATCACCTTGGGTAGTCCTATGGAAAATAAATAAATTCAATTTTCAACGAAAAGGAATAAAACATTACTGAATCTATTTTCCCAAGCACCTCATGGTAGGAGGGATTTCTAATCACTACAATGCCATGGAGAGGACTTGCCTGATGACATGAAACACTACTATAGAGAGTATATTCAAAGGTAATTCCATCAACGGGTGGACTACTATGGTAGATTACAGTAAGAAAAATACCCTCTTTCACTTTGATCTTATGGACATGTGGTGGGATTCCATGACTCTCATCAGAAGATGGGATCTTGATATCGATTAGATTATAGACTTGAAGAAATACTTCATGGTGAAGTGTTTGGGGAGGACCTTCAGAATTACTGCTACTACTCCCATAATTTGGTAATGGGAGATTATGATCCTGATATAACCCAAATAAATGTCTGAGATATTTATGAATTACAACATTAAGTAGAGATGGATTTTAAATCAGATCTTCATTTTCTAGCTGTCTCTAGTGAGGATTTTCTGTGGATGCCTCATTTTGACCGACTAGAGACACTTACTTTTGAAAGTGGTTTTTAGGTATTGAAGATTATATGACTAGATCCTGTATTATTACGGAAATTTTCTAAAAGGCCTCTAGGAATTTGGAAGTGGTTTGTTCCTACCTTGGAGTGGACATTGTGATATACCGATTACCACCTATTGGAACATGTGTATGTTCCCTATCCAGTTGTTTGTATATCATGAGGGAGTTTTATCCATGACCCTCTTGTATGGGAGAAGAGGTTTGAATCTTCACTGGGGTGACAAGATAATGATCCACCTCACTTGTGGGGATGGATTTGTGTTTTCTTCTTTTTGTCTCCATAGTTGTCACTATTATGATGTCTTAGTAGGTTTATAGGATGTGGGAAGGTATTTTTCATATACCCTTTAACCATTTTCAGGGTGTTCTAGGTGACATTAGTGGCTGGAATGGGAATATATTCCCATTATATGTCTATAGATGGGGTATTTGCCTATTACCATACTCCATTTCCTATAATTGGATGCTAAAAGTACTCGGGTGTGGGGGAAGAGAGTTACTCTGCCCCCTATTCATCACTGGGACTTTCTGACTGACTTCTTTGGGTCCTGCCAGATGGGTATTTTGGAAGGCCTGATAAATGTGGGATTTTTTTTGCGCCATATCATGTTTTTTCATAGAATTTGACTGATGGGATTCTTTAGATGATTCCAAATGAATTTTATGGTAGTCTTGGTTAATACAGGTAGGTGTATGTGACCGCTCATGGTTTTCACTAAATTTGATTGGTGTGATTCTCCATAGGGGACAGAGGTGAGGCCCTGCTCCCTGTTGAACAGTTGCTACCCCCATAGGGCCATCTTATGTGCCCGTGTTTGGAAGACCTAGGCATGACATATGAGGACAACACCCCCATCATGATGAGAGTTTACTGCCATGTGGCATTGGCATCAGAGACTACTGGAAGTATCCCTTTATAAGGACCCCTAGGTCTTCTATATGATTCTATCTATAAACTACTTATCCACCTCTCAAATATAAGGTAGGTACTGGTTTTTTCTTTATGGGGATAATCTTCAAGAACTATTGAAGATGGTGGTTGGTTCCATCTACTTTTGGACAACCTATGATCAATGATTAGACAACTGGTGAGGATTTGCAAGCCGGAGGGCCTGTCGGGCAGCCTCTAGGGTCAGGATGGTTCTGTTCTAATGATACACCTAGACCAGTGAATTCAAGACCCAATGTTTAAGATACTGGGTTGGTGATGACATCCTCTAGTTGGATGAGAACCCTGCATGAATGGTAGTCAAGGAATAAATCTGTGAGAGTTTGTACAACACCATTTAGATTTAAGGGAGAACCTTTTGGAAGTGCCTGGAAGGTGAAAAACGCAAACAAGAAAACCCCATCAATGAAACATCTCATTTAATGAGAACATGTGTGACTGATTGTCTTTCTT
Source organism: Viscum album (assembly GCA_963277665.1). NCBI lineage: Eukaryota > Viridiplantae > Streptophyta > Magnoliopsida > Santalales > Viscaceae > Viscum > Viscum album. The sequence continues at coordinate 1,274,618,290 of OY728162.1, read as the reverse complement.
GTAACTTTTTCATTTTAATAGTGAAAGGGTCCTAACAGGTGGGTGGCACCATCATATTTTTCAAGGATTCACATTGGGTTCACCATTTTTTTCGATGAAAACATGGTTTAAAATCAATGATTGATAGAAGAGGGTTGACTTTTTTCAATCATTCACTTTGAGTTAAATATTTTCGAATAGATTCTAACAGGATTTGTTTATGGAGTTGAAATCAATCAACAGTTTTATATCTATGAAGGATATTCTTTCCAAATGTAGGCACTCATTGAGAAGTTTGTACAATGATACTTAGGAACTCACATTGATTGAGATGATGGGATTTCGGGTTCATCATATCCTTTTGGAGGGAATTGTTTTCTACTTCGAGACTCTCTTATAAATTTAAGATATTCTCATGAATCCTTCATTAATTCCCAAGTATGACATGGATATCCCTTGAATTAAAAACTAATTATTAAAATTTATGGAAATTAGAATCATATTTATGTATATGAGGTTCTTCATGAATGGAGATATCAGTATGTATATGAGATTCTCTATCAATGGTACCCTCTTGTGTATTAATCATAGATTCTTTCATCATTTGTTATTGTGATTCTAGTTTTGAGCCACATGGTGGGGTGATGTAGTATGAATCATCATCTAGGGAGATGGGAGTTGTTTTGATTTTGGTATCAGACCCATGAATGGGATTTCAATGTATCCTTGTCAAAGGAATCAGAACCCACATATTCTATTTCCACTTAATTGGGAAATATCATACCTTTTAAGGTAATGTGATAAGGACCAAACTACTTAATTTAACTTCCTGTGGAAAGGAATTCAAGGATAAAGGTTCCTAGTTAATGTTTGGTGTGGGAATTATACCGAAGTGGCATAGGGAACTTGGAAGGGATATGTATTCCCAAGATGAATAAGAATCTACTGGGAATGTGGCCTAGAGATAATTATAGCTAATTTGGAGTGTTAGGTTTGGACCTCTGGGAGGCTTCCTACATATCCCATTTGGATGGGAATTAATTCCCATGTAGTTCGGTGTTGAGGACCCATTCCTTTGGAGGCCCTTTGAAGGTTTGTCACGAAGTGGATTATGTCCATTTGAGAGGATTGGATTGGGGATTACTCCTAAGGAGGATGAACTTATGATTTAGATATTTGGTTGGGGAATACATCTAAGGAGGATACTCTGATGATTTGGAGGTTTGGATGGGGCTTACTTCATAGGAGGATTCCATGGTGATTTGGAGGTTTGGTTGGCCCTTACTCCTAAGTAGGATGCCCTGGTAATTTGGAGGTTTGGTTGGGGATTACTCCTAAGGAGGATTCACTAGTTATTTGGAGGTTTGGTTGGGGATTACTCATGAAGAGGATTCCTTGATGATTTGGAGGATTGGTTGGGGATTACTCTTGAGGAGGATGCCTTGGTGATTCAGAGGTTTGGTTAGGGCTTACTCCTAAGAAGGATTCCTTCGTGATTTGGAGGTTTTATTAGGGATTAATCCTGAGGAGTATTACATGGTGATTTGGAGGTTTGGTTAGGGATTACGTATGAGGAGGATTCCATCATTATTTAGACGTTTGGTTGGGGCATACTACTGAGGAGGATGACTTAGTGATTTGGTGGTTTGGTTGGGACTTACTCTAAAGGAGAATGCCCCTATTTTTTGGGTATTACACAAGAATAATGCCATTGTTTTTATTGGGGATTACACTTGGAATAATGAACTTGTTTATTTGGGGGCTTACACTTGGAATGATTCCCATTGGTAGTGGTATAGTGACATAGTTGGGTCTTATACTGAATATGAGGCCCATTGTTTGGTTTGGGAATCATGCGGACATCATTGTCACCACCAAACTATAAACCCATGTGAGTCATTCTTGGTGTAAGAAAAAAGAGGACATGAAATATTTGAGAAACCAGACAATTTACTTTTCCCTAAGGTTGGACATAGGTCATTGAGGACCCATGCCAATGGAGGCCCTTTGAAAGAAGGAGAGAGGAAAATCCGAGAAAAGATTCTTTTCCAAAACATGCATCAGATTATGAAGATGTTATGATCGTACCCAACCTATTATCCTATATGAGTAATGATTGAATGTGAAAAAAGGAAGCGGATGATTTGGAAAGACACATGGTACTCCATCTGTTGGTGGAAGATTCCAAGGAGCAGGAGAAGAAGAAAGGGATTTCACATGCCTGTTCCTTCCTATCGTTGTATCTAGGATAGTCATGTTTGAAGACCAATATGGATACCACCCATGATCATGAAGAAGGATGAAGTAATAAAGTAGGATAGGACCCACAATAAAGGATAGGAACTTAGTCTAGAAGTAATTCCCTAAAATGGTTCTGGGGGAAGAGAGGATGATCTCATTCCATGTCTCCCCACCTAGAACTAGAGTCCCCAGGAGTCAGAGATGATGAGAGAAGGTTAGGGACATAACCCTCATTTTTATGACTAGTAAGTCCCTAACAATTCCCCTAGGATCGGGGTCATCCTGACTGAGGGGATGTATACTCACATGCACCCTGATGACCCTACCTATCAGGTAGGACAAGTGTATAACACCTCTAATCGAAGGAATGCATACCCAAATGGGAGATAAAACAATGTGCTTATTAGCATGTTTTTTCAAGTCCATAGGCTTTGGTGGAGGATTCTATTTGGTACCACTCATATTTGGGAGCCAATTAATGAGGTCCCCTACCATTGGTGTCTTTGGAATATGGCATGATAAGTGGATCACGTAGGGTACAGGCTTGGAGTGCCAAGGGGGTCTCATGTATGTTATGCCAGCGTGGACTGAAATAGATTCATGTAGATATTACTAAACAAACTATAAGTATTTTGGGTGATGGAACACTTGATAAAAACACTTTGGAGAGGCATTTCGCAAGGCTTCAATGGTTTTCTCATGTGTTCCCAAAAGTATCTCGTGCAAGTCCCTTGTTAGAGAAGGTGACCTCACACTAGTGTTTTTCAACCAAGGGGGAAAGGGTTGCTCATGCGATTTTTATGTATTTTAACCCATGAGAGTACATTGGTAACACTATCCCCCTTAATTCCCTCTTCTCTCTAGTTTTGGAGAGCTACCTGGAAGGTTTTTGAGAGCCTGGGAGAAGGACTTCGGAAAATAGAACATCAAGAGTTCTTCAGGATTTTTCAACATCTTAAACAAGGATCCCCATGGTCCTATTTATAAAAAAATATGGTACCCTTGGAGAATGTTTTTTCTCACATAGGTTTGTCATGAAGGCTGATGTGTAGGTCAATCACATAGGCTAATGCGCAGGTACCCTGTGCACCGATGTTGTACTGTGGGACCTATGTAGAGGGCCTTTGTTGAAGGGGTTTGACCATTGTCATTCTTCTCCTATATTCTTTTATTGTCCTTAAGGTATTTTATTTTAACATCTTTTCATCCATGTGAAAAAATAGAGTGTCAATAGATGGATCATTGTTAATATCGAAAAACATCTTTCACTGCTCATGAGAAATAGCTTTATGTACTTTCTCAAACAACTGCCTAGAGCTCATAAATGTTTCGTTAAACTCTTCACATAATCTCTATTTAAAATATATCCATTCATTTATAAAAAAAAATCAATGTCTATGGCCATGAAATAGAGTCAAAGATTCTAAAATGAAAAAATAATCTAGAAATAAAACCCATAACACTTTATAAGTATATCAACAATTTTACCCCTTCCTTTTAAATTAGTTATCAATGGATATTAAATTAATATTACCTCTAATTGGTCATTAAAATCCTCATTTTTACAAGATGGGGGAATCTGAATCCAGTCTTTATAATTAACAGGAAATCTCACTATCTAGAAATCAAGTTGTTTAAGAATTTTTCCATATATTCTGGAAGTATATCAAGTAGGCACCCCAAAAAATAAAATGGAATGATAATCTTAAAGTCTTTTAGGTCCCATAAATATTCTCTATTCATATTTTTATCTCTTATATTTTTATCTTTATCTATTTAAAAAATGAAATAATTAATTAATTATATATATAGTTTTATGTAGAATGAAATACTTACCGATAATGGTAACTCACCAATATCCCTTATATAGAGGCATGGCCAACTACTCCATCACCGAAGGTGCATCAGATGGTGGGATACCAACAGTATCTGAGGAAACTTTTAGCATTCTAGAAGTATCTAGTGCAGTGGAATCACTCAGATCCACTAAAGATGATGGTAGTGGTGGTGTGCACTGAAATATTGATTAGCTCGGATCTAGAATTTTTTTTGTTCTCAGTATTCCTACAATTAAAATGGTTTATAATATGTTCAATGTATAAAAACGTATAGATAAAATGTTTTTAAAAAAAATGAAAAAAAATAACAATGTATACATGTAAAAAACACTTATAAATGATAAATTATAATATAGTTTCATTACTAATTTATAAATTCAACTATATTTATCTTCATTATCTTTATTGTTATTATCATCTATTATGAAGAGTAATTCATTTTCACCCTCACTTGAAAGTTACATTGTCTCAATATTGTTAGGGAAATACTATTCAATATTTTCTAGTTGACGAGGTTCAGTGTCATAAAGTACCAATTGACCTTTATCACCATATCATAAAAGTGTATCTATTTTAGGTACACAAAAACACTCCAAACTTCATGTATTTTATCTTTCACATAATAAACCATCTTCTTTTGTGAATCCAAAATAAAAGTATCATGCTCTACATGATCACTGGTATGGATCAAGTGAGAGAAGTTGGCAGAAGTAAAAGGTATGAATATTTCATTATACACCTATCAATGTTGACCAACATGCATTTGAATGAGAAAAATAAAAATTTACCATGGTAGTTAAATTTGATTATATAAATCAGCTTTAAATAGTATTTGACCACTACAGGTATAGATACACTACTATTTTGAGTTTTCAAATCTTCTTCATGATAAATTGTCTGAAAATTGAAGCCATCAATATTGTAGGCATCAAATATCTTAACCATCCTTATAGGACCTATAACCAAAAACATAAAATCATTTAATATTTCATATTGATTCTCAAAATTCATTATCTTAATAAGAAGATATATGGTGTTACTTTTAATGTAAAAAAATGACACACAACCAATAATATGAATATGAGTATATACTTACATGATAGGATAACCATTCATAAAGTTTCTTATTAAAAACTTTTTTAATTCCATCTCATTTTGATCTCGATACCTTAGTTGCCACATTATTTGTAATCTCAATTCATAAATTAATGGATCTGTAATAAGACTATTGAGTAGCACATATATATGAAAATGTAGTAACTCTAATTCAATCAATGTAAAATTTTACCCCTTTCCAACTCGTCACCCAATAGTTGGAAATACCAATGACTAGTTTTCCAAATGAGAATTAGTGGAGATGTCATCAATACATCCAAAAAGATTGAATCCAGTCTCAATACCATCCAAATAACTTGAACAGAAGGGCATACACTCTTTGGATTTGTATCCTTCAGCAATAGATCCTTATTGTTTAGCTTTATTCCTCACATATAATATCAAATGACCTATGTACCTGATAAAAAAATAAGAAATATATTAAAAAAATTCACAATAATTTGATAAAATTAAATTCATCAATGAAAGTAAAAATATATTAACACACATCTCAATTGGATACATCCATCGATAGTGTATCGGTCTACCATGTTTAGTATCTTCAACCAAATGAACAGTAAAATGAATCATGACTGTGAAAAATGAAGGGGGAAATAACATCTCCAAATGAAAGAATTTCAAAATAATTCTCTCTTTAAGTTTATCAAGATCAGGTGGATTTGTATTTTATCCCATAAATCTCTCTGCTGAAGGTACACAACTCTACTAAAACTATAATTATTTTTAGGCAACATATTATGCAATGCCAATGGCAACAACTACTCCATTAGAATATGTGTGTCATGAATTTTCAATTCATGTAACATTCAATGGTTTAAGTCAATGAACCTTGAATTATTACTTGAATATCCATCTGGAACTTTTACATTCTTTAAAGTTCAAAGGAATACATCTTTTTCATGTTTTTCCTTGTAATAATAGATGAATGATACTTTTCAATCTCATTTTCCCAGAAACCATTCTTAATATTCATTAATTCCAAATCCTTACGAGCAGTAATTTGATCCTTTGATTTTCCCTGATCATTAAGAAAAGTAAAAATTACATTGTCACAAACATTCTTCTAAATATTCATTATGTCATGATTATGATGTATCGAATTAAACACCCAATATGGAGGTTTGAAAAATATACTTTTTTTCTTCCACTGTTGTGTTCCGGCTACTTCGGATGTTGTACCTCAAACCCATTTCCCCTTCTTTAAAATGATTAAATTCTCCAAGTTCTATAGTAGAATTCATTAATCATACAAATATTTCTAAACCAGATAACACCTTTGATGGCTTTCTCAATTTTATATCTTCATTGAATTCTATCTTGTTAACACTAAATTTATGAGAAGTATCAGAAAATCGATGATGACACATAAAACACCATTTTCTACTATGAGTTAATCATTGAGGTTCAGAATCAAAATTAAAAACTAGAAAAATGAAACTAGTATGAGTGTTCCAGCCGAATAGGTTTCCTATTCCAAAAATGTCACTAATTGTCCACATTAAAATAGCATGCATTTTGAATATAGGGGGATCAAAACAATATGAAGAATTCTATTATTAGTACTAAAATTACCAAAAGGGTTAAAACCATTAGAAGGCAATCTGAAATATACATTCCTAGGATTTGAAGAAAGTTATGGATATAATGAATCAAACATCGTTCATGATGTTGAATCATTTAGATGTCTCATCAATCCATCATTATTACTATCTTGTTTATGTCACTTCATGTTGTATGTAGTCTTAAAAGAAATGAGTAACCTTTTCATGTGTGGTTTTAGAGGAATGTATAGTGATACCTTTGCGGGAGTTTTCTTCTTCTGGTTCTTTATGGTGTTAAATTGATTTTTATTCTCATTATTACCCATTGACTTCCATATTCTTAGTATGAAATCTTATACATTCTTCTTTATTAGAATCTTCTCCCCAGTAAAGCATGCAATCATTAGGGCATGCATGTATCTTTGTATAATCATGTCCACTTTTATTGATGATTTTTTTCATCTCATAGAATGATTCAAGGATCTTAGCTTCATTAAATGCATCATGAAGAAACTCTGAAATCATACAGACTACTTTCTAATTAATTTAAAAGTGAAACATGATATGAGACAACTTAAGTAGAAAAGTTAACTTCGAATACATGGCACACCAATCATACAATTCTTGTTGTCTGTCTTTAACTAATTCCTAAAACTCATTTTTTTGGTCACTAGAGTTCTGAGCATGATTAAACTGCTTAGGATCAACTGATGGTTCTGGGGATCTCTTAAAATATTGGACATTATATCCTGCAAATCCAAATGGATCAATTATCAAGTTTGGAACTAAATTCTCCTCTAGCGTGTCACATTGTATTTCATTGACAGGATTGTCATGACCTTCCATAACATTTGATTCACAATGCCAAATCCAACGTACATATCGAGTATGAAACTATTGCAATATTAAGTGCTCATATACTTCGTTTCTATTCAACAATCACTTGAATTTACTATTAGGACACAAAATTTTATTCTACCATCCACTGATCAGTTTGCAATTGCATAATACAAAAATTCTTCCTAACCCTTGGCATACCAATGTGTGTTTCGAGTTAAATTAATCCAACTTTTATCCATATGTATTGGATTGTCACTATTCTCCGTATACATTTAGATATAAAAATATAAATATTTAATGAAACAAGTACAATAAATTTTTAACATCCCCCAATTTCATCATTGACCATAACAGACTTTTGATTCGACAGAACACAAATTTAGCCTAAAAATGATTCAATTCGATATGAAAAATATAAGAAACATAAATGAATAAATATTAACCTTAATAATAACATGGTCGAATGCCATGGAAGAAGGCCACTGAGGTTAGGATAGGACAATAGATAGTGCGGAGGTCAAGGATACGAGCCTAGCAACGCCTAACTCGGACCGAAATAGAGGAAATCGGGGAGGCATGGGGTGTACAAGGTAGCGGGGAAGGGGTTAGGGCTTGGTAGCCATTGGGGGTGGTGGTCACTGGGAGATGGGGAAGAGGGGCCGCTGTATCAGGAGAAGAGCTATTGAGGGGCATCGCGGCGGTCAGAGCCAATGGGGTGGAGGGGAGGGGCTGCGGGGGTCGGGGCCGGGGTGTGGGGGTGTTAATTAGGTTTTTGTTAAAGGATATAGCGGCGGTTTTATGAAACCGTCCCTAAATTTTAAATGGTATTCAGAACATCTTAATTAGCACCGGTTATAGGAACAGTCGCTAAAGTATGGTTTTTTGTAGTGAATTTCGGGTTTATTTAATATATATCATTTATGCCACACTTATACTTTTGCATTCATGTATGCTTATGAATTCTATTGCATTTACTCTGTATTTAACTTCTGCTTTCAATTTTTATTTGATCTTTAAAAATGGAATGATTTTGTTTTAATTTTTATAACCCAATTCATCTCCCCTCTTTTCATATTGCTAGGACCAAGATAATGCACACAATTAGAAGAGTTCTTTTACTGTTGGCAGAGAGAATAAAAAATGGCCACTGTTTAATGTGTAGTAGATGAGCGCACAAAAACCACATGAAGCAAGAGAGCATCAAAAGCAGAGTTGGGCCTCAGACTAATCGCCAATCCCCAACAAGGATTTCTTGGAGTGCGGTTAGTGCCCGGGACCTTCAGAGCTGGGTCCGGAAGGTAGTCGGTGAAGCCAGTACGCCAAGGTGGCTTTGTGGTAAAGGATGGCGGACCAGGAGGGCGGCGAGGAGGGGTGATTGGGTCTCGTCGGGAAATTCACCTCCGGCAGGCGGAGTGTCCTGGAAGCCTCCACTCTCGCATGAAGCATGGTGATGAGAAGAAGCAGGATCAAAACCATCGCATCTCTTCGCCCAAACCCCATCCTTGGTTGGTATATGGGTAATCAAAGAAGTGGGCATTCAATTTATAAGAGGTGTGTTGGGCTTGCCTAGGAATACGCGGGCGCAGGAGCTCTTTAATTCACGTGGGGTTGAATGGTCAAACCGTGGTAGGCTTGACGCCATCATATTTGAATTACCACAACAAGTCAAATGGTCCTCACCATGCACTCCACGTTCACTCATGCGCCCACAAACTGGAACAAAGAGCGTGTCAAGCTTCCATAAATGGAAAAACAATTAAATCATATAATTCACAATAAATAATTATATAATCGAAAATTATATTCATTGTTCATCTACCACTCCTACAAATAGTGGTCGACCATGGTTGATTTTGGTCCGTTGCTATTGGGTGTAGCGATCAACATTCAACAATTGTGTTTTTTTTAATTGCAGAAGTTATACTCCGTGACTGATGTTTTTAAAAAACAAAAATGTAAAACAACCCCAATTCAAAAACCGCCGCGAAAATAAGTGTTCTAAAACATTTAGCGGTGATTTTCCAAAAGTGTCGCGAAATGATTTACCGGAGAAACCGCCACTAAATGTTTCGCGGCAGTTTTTTATTTTTTTAGAAAATAATTTTAATTTTTTTAGTATTTTCATATTATTAATTATTATTTATTTATTTATCCTACCATACATTCATATGCATCCATAAATTCAGCATCTATATACATTGGGTGAGATTTGAACCTTTTATCTCTTGTTCTACAAACAATACCACAAATCCGGACAAGAGATGCGCCGATTTTTATCAGCGCTAAACAGAAATCAATGATAAAGGGAGGGGGGGCTTTATCAGTGCTGATAAACGTACCCTTTATCAACGCTAAAAAAACACTGATAAAGGGTACCTTTATGAAAGATGGTAGCACGAGAGTCTCTCTTTCTTCCCTCTAATGGCAATTAGGGTTTCTCAATTTTGATGGATCTCAATTGCTTTTTTGATCTACACGACGTATTTGTTGGACCATCGAAGAAGACTGAAGGCGCAACTATAGGTGTAGGTGATGGCAATGCTCATAAGCCTTCACTGGGGGATTGCGCAGCTTCTCTAAATCTGATGGAAAACACAAAAGATTTGAAGGTGAAGCTCGGTCAAAGATTCTTTTCTGATTCTCACTTGGATCGGAAGCCCTCTCATAAGATCATGAGAAATGGATCTCTGGTGTTTGTTGGGGTGAATCCGAAGCTATTTAGGGATCGTGTTGAAGACCACAAGTTCTCTACCATTGCGCGATTGTCCCTGCAGCATGACCCTAGTGAGTGGAAGCTTAATGGTTTGAGGACTCACCTTTCTCAGGTTTGGGGATTTGGAGGATGTCACATTGTCTCTCTTGGTATGGGGTTCTTCCACGTTATTTTTTCTTCGTTTGAATTGAAATTTAAAGCACGGGGCTTGGGATTCATATCTCTTAAGTCAGGCACCTTGAGATTCCAGGACTGGAATCCTTGGTTTGATCCAGCTCAGGTGAAAAATTCGATGACCTAGTCTTGGATTAAGGTCACAATCCTCAATTGGGTCTTTTGGCACTTTGATATCTTATGGGATGTTGCCTCTGCGGTGGGAACTCCCATTAAGCTTGAAAGGAGACTGAGTGACATTACGCCCAAATTTTCGTTGAGTTTGAACTTTTCTCCCCATTGATTGAAACTGTTTTTTACTTACTGATGAATTCAAGATTGAATTATACATTGAGTATCAGCATGTCCCTTCTTTCTGTCTTAATTGTTGTTGCATTGGTCATACCCAAGATGACTGTCGTAGGGGTTTAAAGTGTTCCAACTCTAAAAAGCTTGGACACTTAGTTGAGCATTGCGAATTCAAGACGCCATTGGGTATTAAGGATGACAGGCAAGGTATGCTGGAAGGGCCTAATAAAGAGTGGTGCAAGGTTTGCACACTTGCTGATCAAGATTGTTCAGTGAACTTGCAGAGTGCTCAGCCTTCCTACATGGATAGACTCTTATATGTGGCCCCTTCTAAGGAGGTCTGCGGTTCTTGCTTCAACCCTCCTCTGGATAAGGAGGGTCCAATTTGGATGGCTTCATACCCAACTCAAGTTCCCTTTTCTAATGGGACCTCTAATAGGCCAATGCTTCAGGATGATAATGAAGACCTAGTGCATGAAGTTGGTGATCTGTAGGCCATTCAGGATGACTGCTCTCAATATGAATAGGATGAGGTTGAGCTAAGTGGTGATACTTACTTGAAGAGAAATAGTTAGGGCAAGGATTTAAACCTCGTGTCCTTCAAACTGCAACCAAAGTTGGATTCCCAAAAGGGTGTGAAGATGTCCAACACCTCCACTGGGATACCACATACTGATACCTCACCCCCTGAACTAGGTTCTTCACTTTAGGCTGCCCCTCGTGGTAGTGGGGAATCGGTTTCTGCTGTTATTATGCATGTTTCCTCACCTTTGCCTACTGGTGTACAAGTATGTGGGGCCGCTGGTCTGCCTATTACTCTTGCTGGGTGTCTTAATAATGAACCCATGTTTCATGCTATGGACGGTCAACCATTGAGGTCTTTGAGTTCCATTGCACCTAATTTTTTCGCCATGTTGGATTCAATTAACAATTCAGAGTTTGATGTCTTATACCTTGAGATTCTTAAGAAGAAAGACATTCAGAATAAATGGATGTGATTAGCTTCATAGCCTATTTTATATGATGGTGCTTCAACTTCTTCTAATGTGTAGACCATGACTACAGACAACCAAGTGGATCCTGCTCCATCAGAACCCTTGATTGGGGATATAATAAATAAAAACCGGTCTCGTGTTTCAATGCAGGATTTGATTGATGTTGTTCAAGTGTTGCTGGGCTCGGAGGATAGTGGTCAAGCTCTTGACCATCATCCCGAAACGGATGATTACATGGATGATCATGGTGGTGCGTGGCAAGCTCTAAATAAATGGCGACGATGCAGAAATTTAAGAGGACGTGGTGGCCCTTGAGGGAGGGGTGGTAGACATAATAAAATTTGATTCTGCAACATTGTATGTTTGTTTGTGGTGGTGACATGTGTCACTTCTTTTTTGCTACTTCATCTTCTCTTTGTATCTCTGTTATTTTTTTAATAAATTTTTCAGTGCCATGAGTTTCCCAATCCATGGTCTGCACCGTTTGGATAAAGGGTACCTTTATCAGCACTTTTTTAGCGTTGATAAATGGTAGATTTATCAGCGCTGTTATTAACACTCCGAATGGCCCGAAGACCTTTATTTTATTTTATTATAGATAATCCCCCTTTTAAGGGTTGAAGGGGAACCCGTACATGACCCGTAGGCCCAAGGCACAAGGCCCAACATGACCCGCAATACATGACCTGAAGGCCCACAGGCAAACCATGCCCATTACATGACCCGTAGGCCCAACCCACTAGAACTGCTCCTCCCCAGCGTCTTGCATCATTGATCACCTTATCTCCCTACATTGCATTGCTGATCGGCTAGCATTGCCCCGTACAAAATTGCACGGTGCCTGGTCCCGATGGCGGCTGTCATACCCTCTCATTCTTCCAATCCGGTTAGCTCTGCATCTGGTGGCTACTACTCCTGTTGCTCTGATCCTCTTTTGGGGCATGTTCTGTGTGAACTGGGCTACTCCATGGTCTACGTGACCCGAAGGCCCTGTTGCCCAAAGACCTTTGATGACCTGAAGGCCCTGGAGACCCGTAGGCCCAAACCGGTGGCCCGAAGGCCCTGTGGCCCGAAGGCCTTTGATGCGTGAGTATAATTGACGTGCAAATATGTTGTGTATTCATCATGAATGTTCATTTATACATTACACCCTTCTTATTATTCATGTTGTCCATATTTGATGACTCGTTTTTAATACCTATACTTTACTAGGTATATGATTCACTCATGCCATACCCATGAATCTATTGTGTTCTAAAAATACTTATAAAATTACAATAAATTTATTTAAATAATAAATATATTTATTATATTTATAATTATGAAATTTTAATTATATATAAATACTTTTAAATTTTATTTATTTGTAATTATAATTATAACTAAATATATATATTTAAATAATTATAAAATTACAATAAGTACATCTATTATAATTATATATATATATATATATATATATATCCATAAATATATTTATAATTATATACAAATATTTATAAATATATTTATTTATAGTTATAATTAAAACTATAAATAAACAAATAAATATGTAAATAATTATAAAATTATAATAAATATATTTATTATACTTATAATGTTATAAACATATATAATTAAATAAATATATTCATAAATATATACAAATATTTATAAATAAATAAAAATAGTTATAATTATAATTCTAAATAAATATGGCTATATTTAAATAATCACAAAATTATAATAAATATATTAAATATATATATTTATACACAAATATTTATAAAAAATTTCAAATAGTTATAATTTAAATTCTAAATAAATATAAATATATGTAAATAATTATAAAATTATAATAAATATATTAATTATATATATTTATAAAATTATAAATATATTTTTTATAATTATATAATTATTTAAATATATATATATATATATATATATATATATATTTATAATTATAACTATAAACAAATATATATTTATTATCATTTTTAATTACAAATAAATAAATATTTATTTATAAATATAAGTATAAATATAAATATAAATATATTTATTTAAATTATTGTATATTTTTTTTTAAAATAATCATTATTCTTATATAATGTTATATATAATTAAATAAATATATTTATAAATATATAAAAATATTGATAAATAAATACAAATACAAATATTTATAATTATAATTATAAATAAAAATATATATATTTAAATAATTATAAAATTATAATAAATATATTAATTATATATATTAATAAAATTAAAAATATAATAAATATATATGTTATAATTTGTTAATTATTTAAACAAACAAATATATATTTTATAAATAAATCTTTATTCATTTAAATAATTATAAAATTAGAAGAAATATATTTATTATATCTATAATCTTATAAATTTATATAATTAAAATATTTATTATATATATTTCTAAGATTATAAATATAATTAGTATATTTCTTATAATTTTATAAATATTTATTTAAATAATTATAAAATTATAAGAAATATACTTATTATATTTATAATCTTAGAAATATACCAAGAAGGTCCAGGAGTCAGGGGAACCTGCTACTACCAAATTTATTAAAAAATAAAGGAAAAGCATGAAATAGAATGGACAAGGTCAAACAAAGGACAAACCCTCATCCAAAAAAGAAAAACTATAAATCATAACCATCTCCATAATCCAGGAACCCCTCCTCCACCGCGAACCCACCTCCGCGGTGAACCGTCATCCGCTGCGAACCCACCTCTGCCGCGAATCCACCTCGGTCGCGCACCAAACCCCACCTCATGCTGTGAACCCCTCCTCTACCATGAACCCTCCTCCGCTGTGAACCCTCTTCTTCCACAAACCCACCTCCATCGTGAAGCCCACCTCCGCTGTGAACCCCTCTGCGGCCTCCACTACCACCACCGCCTACCCCGACTCCACCGATTCCAGACCCTACTATTTCCATCGAAGGGGTATTGCATTTTTCCACATTATTAGGAATTCCTAATATATAGATAGATTTTGGCTTGGTTTTGGTCTGTTGAGCCCCATTGTGTCTGCTGATGATGTTTATGTGTATCCCTATGAGGGATTTTCGTGATGTGATTCATGTTGTGCTTATGGGCAAGAGAACTTTCTAAGGGAAATGTGTGTGGTGGAAAGGATGTGATTTTGATTTTAAACTTTGGGAATTTTTATTAGAACAAACATCTGTTGGTTATTTCATGAGAAATCATAAGCTTGATAGTGGGAAGTCATTTGAAATATCTAGGCCAATTGAGATTATGCACTGGATAGTCTCCCTAGTTGTATATAATACCAGGATAGTGTGAGGGTCACTGATGAGATAATGTTTGAGTGATTCAATTGATGAAACGTGTGACCATTCAACCACATGTAGTAGGTTCACCATTGCATGAATTTTACACATCCCATTAGTTCCTAAGGTTTTGCCTGATGATATGTACCACATGTTATTTCATTAAATATTTATTGGAATCAATGTTGTTTATGACTTTTATTGATATGCTTGGACGTATTGATCGTCTTGTGATTTAGTATTGATATTGAAAAGTATTATTCCATTAATTTAATCGCAATCTTTATGAATACCTTTGGTTTTGTTTTAATTATATTTTACCTTTTTCCTTTATTACCCTTGTGTTGGGTGTGTTAAAAACATCAATGGATAGTGGAATGTTGTTTTGAAAGTACAAGCCTTTATTAAAAATGCATTTGAAATTTTTTAAACCATGTGTGGGTTTTTTTTCAAAAGAATTATGTTTTAAAGATAGATGAATGGGTTTTGAATTGTCATTATTTTTGTGAAAATATCTTTTTACAATGTTTTATAAATGTGGTTCTTTGAGAAACTTAATGTTTTATATTTTCGCTTTCCTATATCATATAAATGAAATGAAAAATGATTTTTTTATATTATTTTCAAACTAACAGTTATTATTTCATTTATGAAAGGAATGAATTGGACTCATGGTCGTATTTTACAAGCCTTTGGCTCATGCACTACATAGTCACATTGGCTGGTATATAGTCTTTATGTATTATGCACATTTCTTATGTTCTTGGCCTTAGGGTTTGATTCAGTTCCATTTTCCTTGAGAAATAGATAGTTCTTGTGATTATGGTTGTGTCTCGAGTGTCTCATGGAGATGTCGGTTAGTCCTTTAGTTTTAAAGAACTATTTGGCTCATGTTATGTTTCAACCTCTTTGGATTCTAGATATTTTTTTAGTTGATTGTTTGTGGTTTTGTAATGTTATATTAAAAGGTCATTTATTGGAAATGACTTTGTTGGAATTTATAATTTTTTTAAATCTTTTTATATTCTATTTTTTGATGTTTATGATTGAGTTCATTAGGGTGAATCATCCCTGATGGTCATTCATGTCTCCCTTGATGCTTATCATCATCCTGAGAGGATCCAGAATGTTTGGGTAAGTCTGGTGTACTATCTATTTTTTAGGATTCAATATAGGCTGATTATTAGCCTCATTATAGTGTGAGTAAAAAATGAAGGAAAAATTGAATTCCCTATATGATTTTGATACATTGCTGATAATAGAATTGGAACCAGAAAAGATGGATCTATAGAATAATTGTATTTATCATCTATAGCAGAAAGTGGGTGATAGGAAATAGTAAAAGTTGTCTCTAGTTGTAAATGTATTTCAATAATTTTAAGGATTATATTTTAGTTAGATTTTCTCCCTTTCTATAAAGCATATAATAATTCAGATAATTCTCAACTCAAATTCCATTGAAGGTTTATTTCTAGAAAAAATGGATGTCATGATTATATTCCTTCATGGAGATTCAGTTTAAGAGATCTACATAAATTAATTGGAAGGTTTCATGCTAAATGGAAAATAAGGTTTGGTCCCAGTCTCAAATGGAGTTTTTGTGGGATTAAGTAGGCATCGGAACAATATAACTAGAATTTCAAAGCCTTCATGGTAGAATTAATGTTTTTCTAGTGTAATGTAAATAATTGATACTATATGAAGGTGTATTATGATGGGAATTTTGTCATTTTACTTATTTATGTGGATGAATTTCTCTTAGTTAGACTAATGAAGGAAAGGCTGGAAGAGATGAACATTGTTTTATCTAGAAGATTCCAAATGTAGAACCTTGGTTCTAGAAATTGGATATTAGGGAAAAATATTGAAAGAGACTTAAAGTATATAAATTTTTTAGAATTGGTTTATTTTTATATCAATGTTTTATTTATTTATTTTTTTAAATAGGATGGATATGAATAAATAATGGATGGATGCCAATCGTCTGACAAAAGAGTATAAAGATAGAGTGAAAGAGTTCATCAAGTTTGAGAAAGATCAGGAATATGACCCTTCTCAAATCCCTGGTTTGTGTTTATACTATAGTTATTCAAGAAAAATTAGTCCAGAGGAGTTGGAAGAACACTTGATCTATCATGGAATAAATCAAAGTTATAAATGCTGGAATAAACATGGGAAAAAAGTTAATGTAGCTAGTGATTGGGAAAGCACTACGTTTTATGGATCATTTGATATGATTACAAGTGTAGACAATAAAAAATACTATATTGAGGATGTGATTACATATGTGAATGATGATGAAGATCATATTGAATAAATGACAAGGATATTTTAAGATGAACTTCATGATTTCCCAAATATGTTTGAGAAGTTAAAGAGTTGTGAAAAGATGTCATTGTATACCAGTTTCACTAAATATATATCATTGTCAGCCATACTAAAGCTATATAAGTTGAATGTAGGCAATTGATGGAGTGAAACCGTTTTTACAAAATTACTTTCTCTCTTGAATGACATTCTCTCATAAGATAATGCGATCATGTGTAGAACATATGACACAAAATAAATGCTACAATCGATGGGTATGATCTCTGAAAGAATACATGTCTACCCAAATGGCTGTATACAATTCCACAAGGACCAAATATCACTTACAAAAGGCCCAAAGTGTGGTGCTTCTCAACAAAAGAAAGATGAATCTGATCCTATGAAAGTTGTATAGTACTTTCTAATCATTCCATGGTTTAGGAATCTATATATAAGTGTGAAGACTACAGGGAAATTGATGTAGAAAGAAGATACAAGAATTAAATATGGTAAACTACATCACTTGGTAGACTCTACTTAGTGGAAGACAATTGATCATAAGTATTATGAATTTAGAACTAACCCGAGAATCCTTCGTCTTGCGATATCTACTGATGGAGTGAATCCTTTTGGGTTTCAAAGAAGAAATCATAGTACATAGCTAATTATGTTGCTAAATTATAAATTTCCATCGTGGTTATGCATGAAATGAAAATAAAACTTGTTATCTATGCTTATATCAGGACCAAAAAAACCGGGTAATGATATTGATGTTTATTTGTCTCTATTGATCAAGGATTTGAAATTATTGTGAGATTCTGGTGTTACGTTGTATGATTCTTATAGAAATGGAGATTTAACATTGAGATCCATGTTGTATGTGATGATAAATGACTTTCTTAGTTATGGAAATTTGTTAGGATATAGCCTTAAAGGAACTCAAGTGTGTCCCATTCGCGAATAAGGTACACAATCAATTAGGTTGAAACATTCATCGAAAATAGTGTTTCTAGGACATTGCAGATTTCTACCCCAATTGCATAAGTACCGATCACGGACAACATCATTTGATGGAAGTTTAGAAGAACATACAACACCATCTCTAATAACAGGTGATCAACTATTTGATAATGTAAAAGATGTGGACACTGATTTTGGTAAACCTTTTTTGAAAAACCAGACAATAACTGGTTGGAAAACGAGATCACTTTTTTGAATTACCATATTAGAATTGTCTGTAGATCATGTATTTTCTCGATGTCATGCATGTTGAAAAAAATTTATGTGATAGTGTCATCAGAATTTTTCTATATGTACTCAAAAGAAGATGGAATTGAGGCTAGGTTGGACATGGTTGACATGGGTATACGAGGTGAGTTAATGTCAATGAAAGGTGAAAAATGAAATTTTATTCCTCTAGCTTCTTACACTATTTCTATGCAAGAGAGATATTAGTTTTGAAACTTCTTGAATGACTTAAAGGTTCCATAGGGGTATTCATAAAATATAAAAAACATCTTTTCGATGACCGATTTAATGTTAAAGGGCCTCCAATCACATGAAGTCCATGTTTTGATGCAAGATCTAATTCCTATAGATTTATGTTTTATTTTTTCCAAGAATTTTTATTATAAATTAACCATGCTTTTTTTTTTCTTTGAAGCTATATGTAGAAAATATATAGACCCAGAGAAATTGCAGATTATAGAAAGATAAATTGTTGTCATATTATGTGAATGGAAAATGTTCTTCCCACCAACATTGTAAGAACCCAGACCTTCGTTTCAGGTATGTTTTTCCCTTTTCTAGAGTTTTTATGTAACACCCTGAGTTTTAGAATATATATATATATATATAATAAATTATAATTTGAAATTAATAATGTTATAAATAAAATATAAAAATAAGGTATTTTCTAAATGAAAATTTATGAATACTTTGATTTATAAAAAATTTCATGGTTTTAAATACGCGACAATGTCAGATATATTTTCAAAGATGTTGTTATAATAAATGAAATAATTAAGAATGATGTTTTATTATAAATAATGTTTTGAATTCATCTATGTTATATATATATATATATATATATATTTACATAGATAAATGCTTAAAACAAGATTAATAAAAATATGTGTTCAAAAAGATTTACTAACATACAATGAATTTGTTAAGATCATTATTTAATTTTAAACTAAAATAAATATTATGTTGTGTACGGATTTTAATAAAAGTTGTTTTAAGGAAATAATTTTTGGTTCATAAAAATTTATTTTACAAGATAAATAAATATGTAAATCAATCTATCAAAATAAATAAAAAAATGAATAATGATGATAATTTAATAATATTTTAATTATTAATTTTGAAATTATAAGTATATATATATGTGTGTGTATGTAATATATTTACATATAAAAATATATTTAGTAATAAGCAATCTATTTTATTTATATATGTAATTGTTTTATTAAAATATAGACTTATTCTGATTAGGTTGATAATGATATAAATCAAAATATTAGTTTTGAATTATTACTACTATAAAATTATGATTAGATAATTTGTTATAAAATTATTAATAAAACTAATATTATTATAAAATTATAATTTTATTATACATGTTGTTTAAAATTATTATTATTATTATTTAAGATAATATATTTTATAAATATATTAGATATATTATGATTTATTTTTATAAAATTTATCGATTAAAAATACATATAATAGTCATATTATGAAAAAAATGCATAATATATATGTTTCAAATAAAAAAATGTGTAATTTAGAATATTTATTTTAATAAAACAAATTATATATATGTGTATATTTATTATTGAAAAACTCACCTTATATATATATATAAGTGTTTCCAATATATAACGTATATATTTTATTCAAAACGTTTATTTATGATTTTTGTTAAAACAATTTAAAATATCGGTTTTATAAAAAAAACAATTACGTCAGCGTTAAAAAAACATGATAAAATAATTTGATAAAAAAAAGAATGCAAATATCTAGTGGGAGGCGTGAGGCATGGCCTGAAAAAGCCAATTAGGGAGTGACTTCATGGAAGGTCATGATTGAAATATTAATAACAAAAATAATAATAATAAAATATGAGGGTTGTTTGACTTGAGCCAAAGTAATGTGGAAAATGGGTATTTACATGTTGGTATATAAAAAAATAATAACAATGACATATTATAAAAGGAAAATGGTGACCCGTGAAGGTTAAAAAAGAGAGGAAAAAATGAATAAATATATTATATTATAAGAAAGCTTCTCTAAGAAGCTTACAACATCTTATAAGTTCAGGGTTATAAATATTTGTGACAAATGACACTCAATTCATGTTTTCTTTTTGAGTCCTCCGTCTCCCTAAAATGTTACTCACATGGTGTCAGGGGTATTGTATACCCTTCTTGAGCACTGCACCACCCGTAGTGTTTTCTACACCACTGTCTGGTGCATCCAAGTCTTAACATGCAGTCTAAATCCACTAAGGTAAGGTTTTATTTAGTTTTGTGTTTTTAAAACCCATATATACATGTATGTGTATATAAATTTATATATAAATACAAAACTTATTCTATTTTATGTTTTCTGAATGATGAAAATTTGTATTTAAATGATGTTCTTTATTCATATAATTCATGTAAGGGGCCACTTCACTTCTTTTGCTAAGTAAACCACTTATACACACTTTCTGTATAATCGGCTTATGTACACAACATTCCCTTCTCCGTTTTATGATTTCCAAATGAGTCATTGAAATTATTAATTAAGATTCATGTGAGAATATGCCATATAGGAGTTTAATTTGAAGGCTTTTTCATTAATCAAAACCCAAATTTATACCATGTGTATAATCGGGTGTATATATATACATCTACACACACACACACACACACACACACACATATATACACCCAATCTAAATCTATTTCTGAGATTACTAAATAATTCGGTATTGTATATTAATAATTATATTCTTATAAAAGATATTTTGATTCTACTCTAACATGCAAATTCTATTTGTAGATGTTGTATGTATATATATATACATATAACTATATACTCATATATTTTTATGAATATCAACACAAATCAATTATGGTTTTTAAGAGATGAATACCCATCTTTAATTATTTTATTAGATGCAAACTGGGTTTTGGGTTTGAGTGTAACTGTGTTTTCATATATTTATGTACTTATGGTTACATATATAACAAACCTTATATTATTATTTTTTCAGTCTAATAAATGATTAATGGTTAGAGGTTTTCAAATATCAAGGAATTTTAATGGACCTTGTTCAATTTGTGTAAACCCATATAGATACACTTGTGTATATATGGTTATGTATAAATGTGTTTATAAGATTAATATCCAAAACCCTGTTTTCAAGTATAATTATTTGGACTAAATTGATTTTTTGAGGTATGTAAGATTTTATGATTTGCCTAAGTTAATATTTATTTCGTGTGTGGGTATACACTAATGGGCTTGCTTAATTAAAGAAGTCATTCTAACATGGACCCTTGATGTAATTTATATTTTAAAAGAATGTGCTACGACCTGTTTTAAAGTAAAGGACTAAGAATTTATGGGTTTATGTTATCCTGTAGTAACCATTTATTATTTGATGTTAATCCTACTGTAGTTATTATTAGTTGTTAATCTGGTTATGGTTAAATTGCAAGTTCAAAGTCATGTTTATCACAATAATTAATGTCAAATATTTTCTTTAAGTGTTTTATTAACATGTATTGTAATTTTAAAGAGTTATCATTTAACACCTCTTGTGGAAAACCTTACCATTTTATGTACTTTAGTAATTATCCTGTGTACATAGATTGTTTACTAAACCATGCCTTCTTTTGATTAATAATTCCATATTTGCAATGTTATCTGTCATGTCATGTATTTATAGAACAATTTTATAATGGTTTCCTTGTCCATATTATTGATCATCATGCATGCATATGACAAACCATGATAATGAACTAAGAACTAAATTACCCAAAGTGGTATGGGACACCTTTGGTAGTGAGAAATAAAAATTAATTATTCAAGGTGGTATGAGACACTTTGAATAATGTGAATTATGAAACAAAGTAATAGGTGTACTGGGAATGATAAGTAATTAATAAATCAAAGTGGTATGTGCAATTTGATTTAGAAATATGAGGAATGTGTTGGACCCAATATGTTCCAGGGTGGGGACCGGTAAAAGTAAGCCCTCCGAGTTGGGGTCCGGTTACAGCAGACCCTCCGGGTTAGTATTTGGTTACAGAGGCACTCCGAATTGGTGTCCGGTTATTATAGGCACTCCAGGTTAGAGTTTGGTTACAGAGGCTCTCCGGGTTGGGGTCCGGTTACTGTGATCCCCTAGGTCTTGACCCGAGGTCTTGACACAATCGAGTATATGCACTTCTCTCATTATGACTATGCAATTTAATTAACCAGAAAAATATTTGACTAGTAGAATATTTGGTTAAAGAGTTTATGGATTTTTAGCCGAGGACTTAAATCATTAGACGTCTTGGCCAAGGCCTTGACATTATGTTTCAGAATGTCCTGTGTATTTATGGCATGACATACGTTCAGCACTCAGTGATTTAGTATTTGGTGTATGAAATTGAAGTTATTATTTTATGTGAAACTTTGATTATTCATTACCCTTAACTATTTAATTTGTGCTCATATATTCTCCTGTCACACATGTATAGAATTTTATTTTATTCAGCATGCCTCTATTTGAATGGTGTATCCATATATTCTATCAGCACGTCTTTAATTGAACACCTTTATGAAGTGAACACGTGTTACAACTTTTATTTGAGACAAATACAATGCGAAATGGTTTAAGGAATGTTTTCAAAAGTTTTAATAGTTATTTTAAAACCCCTTACTGAGCATCTTTTGTGCTCACCCCAAGTTTTTGAAATATTTTTCACAGGTTTCCAGAATTGGTCATCGTTTTTGTAGCACACGGAAGTGGTGATGATCTTGCAGTTTGTTTAGTTTTTTGTTGTAACTCTGATGTTTTTTGTAACCATGTATCTATTTTCAGAACCTAGACCAGAATAAAGTCCTCTGGTATGACATGTCTAAGGCTAGGTCCTTACACTTGGTATTAGAGGAACGGTCTAGAAAACTTTGGAAATAGATGTTGTCGTTTAACGTTAGTGTCTAAGAATTTAACGGTCTTAGTTTTCTAAATTCTGAAGATGGAAATTCTGAATTAGTTGTAGTCCGATGATCAAATTTCGAGGATGCAATTCTGTTAAGGGGGGGATATTGTAACACCCTACGTTTCAGAAAAAAATATATAATAAATTATAATTTCAAATGAATAATGTTATCAATAAACTATAAAAAGAAGGCATTTTCTAAATGAAAATTTATGAATACTTTGATTTATAAAAAAATGTCATGTTTTTAAATACACGACGAAGTCAAATATATTTTCAAAGACGTTGTTCTAATAAATGAAATAATTAAGAATGATGTTTTATTATAAATAATGTTTTGAATTAATCTATGTTATATATATATATATACATAGATAAAATCTTAAAACAATATTAATAAAAATAAGTGTTCAAAAAGATTTACTAACATGCAATTAATTTGTTAAGATCATTATTTATTTTTAATCTAAAATAAATATTATGTTGTGTACTAATTTTATTAAAAGTATTTTTAATGAAATAATTTTTGGTTCATAAAAATTTATTTTACAAGATAAATAAATATGTAAATCAATCTATCAAAATAAATAAAAAAATGAATAATGATGATAATATAATAATATTGTAATTATTAATTTTGAAATTATAAGTATATATATATATATATGTATGTGTATGTAATATATTTACATATAAAAATATATTTTGTAATAAGAAATGTATTTTATTTATATATGTAATTGTTTTATTAAAATATAGACTTATTCTGTTTAGGTTGATAATGATATAAATCAAAATATTAGTTTTGAATTATTGCAATTATAAAATTATGATTAGATTAATTTGTTATAAAATTATTAATAAAACTAATATTATTATAAAATTATAATTTTATTATACATGTCATTTAAAATTATTATTATTATTATTTAAGATAATATATTTTATTAATATATGAGATATATTATGATTTATTTTTATAAAATTTATAGATTAAAAATACATATAATAGTCATATTATGAAAGAAATGCATAATATATATGTTTTAAATAAAAAAATGTGTAATTTGGAATATTTATTTTAATAAAACAAATTATATATATGTGTATATTTATTATTAAAAAACACACCTTATATATATATATATAAGTATTTCCAATATATATCGTATATATTTTATTCAAAACATTTTTTTTATGATTTTTGTCAAAACAATTTCAAATATCGGTTTTATAAAAAAACAATTACGTTAGAGTTAAAAAAACATGATAAAATAATTCGATAAAAAAAAGAAGACAAATATCTAGTGGGAGGCATGAGGCATGGCCTAGAAAATCCAATTAGGGAGTGACGTCATGGAAGTTCATGATTGAAATATTAATAATAATAATAATAATAATAAAATATGAGGGTTGTTTGACTCGAGCCAAAGTAATGTGGAAAAGGGGTATTCACGGGTTGGTATATAAAATAATAATAATAATGGCATATTATAATAGGAAAATGGTGACTCGTGAAGGTTAAAAAAAGAGAGGAAAAAATGAATAAATATATTATATTATAAGTAAGATTATCTAAGAAGCTTACAACATCTTATAAGTTTAGGGTTATAAATACTTGTGAAAAATGACACAAAATTCATGTTTTCTTTTTTAGTCCTCCATCTCCCTAAAATGTTACACACATGGTGTTGGGGGTATTGCATACCCGCCTTGAGCACTGCACCACCCGCAGTGTTTTCTGCGCCCTTGTCTGGTGCATTCAAGCCTTAACATGCAGTCTAAATCCAATAATTTAAGATTTTATTTAGTTTTGTGCTTGTAAAACCCATATATACATGTATGTGTATATAAATTTATATATAAATACAAAACTTATTTTGTTTTAAGTTTTCTGAATGATGAACATTTGTATTTAAATGATGTTCTTTATTCATATAATTTATGTAAGGGGCCACTTCACTTCTTTTGCTAAGTAAACCGCTTATACACACTTTGTGTATAATCGGATATGTTGTATATATATATATATATGTACACAACATTCCCTTCTCCGTTTTATGATTTCAAAATGAGTCATTGAAATTATTAACTAAGATTCATGTGAGAATATTCCATATAGGAGTTTTATTTGAAGGATTTTTCATTAAGAAAAACCCAAATTTATACCATGTGTATAATAGGGTGTATATATATATATACCCAATATAAATCTATTTCTGATATTTCTAAATAATTCGGTATTGTATATTAAGAATTATATTCTTATAAAAGATATTTTGAATCTACTTTAACATGAAAATTCTCTTTGTAGATTTTGTATGTGTATATATATACATATAACTATATACTCATATATGTTTATGAATATCAACACAAATCAATTATGGTTTTTAAGAGATGAATACCCATCTTTAATTATTTTGTTAGATGCGAACTGGGTTTTGGGTTTGAGTGTAACTGTGTTTTCATATATTTATGTACTTATGGTTACATATATAACAAACCTTATATTATTTTTGATTCAATCTAATAAATGATTAATAGTTAGATATTTTTAGATCTTAAGGAATTTTAGTGGACCTTGTTCAATTTGTGTAAAACCATATATATAAACTTTGTGTATATATGGTTATGTATAAATGTGTTTATAAGATTAATTTCCAAAACCCTATTTTCAAGTATAATTATTAGAACTAAGTTGATGTTTTGAGGTATATAAGATTTTAGGATTTTCCTAAGTTAATATGTATTTTGTGCATGTGTATACACTAATGGGCTTGCTTAATTAAAGAAGTCATTCTAACATGGACCCTTGATGTAATTTATATTTTAAATCAATGTGCTTCGGCTTGTTTTAAAGTAAAGGACTAAGAATTTATGGGTTTATGTTATCATGTAGTAACCATTTATTATTTGATGTTAATCCTGATACAATGATTATTAGTGGTTAATCTGGTTATGGTTAAATTGAAAGTTCAAAGTCATGTTTATAACAATAATTAATGTCAAATATTTTCTTTAATTGATTCATTTACATGTATTGGAATTTTAAAGAGTTATCATTTAACACCTCTTGTGGCAAACCCTACCATTTTATGTACTTTAGTAATTATCCTGTGTACATAGATTGTTTACTAATCCATGCCTGCTTTTGATTAATTATTCCATATTTGCAATGTTATCTATCATGTCATGTATTTGTTGACCAATTTTATAATGGTTTCCTTGTCCATATTATTGATCATCATGCTTGCATATGACATACCATGATAATGAACTAAGAACTAAATTACCCAAAGTGGTATGGGACACCTTGGGTAGTGAGAAATAAAAATTAATTATTCAAGGTGGTATGTGACACTTTGAATAATGTGAATTATGAAACAAAGCAATTGGTGTATTGGGAATGATAAGTAATTAATAAATCAAAGTGGTATGCGCACTTTGATTTAGAAATATAAGGAATGCATTGGACCCAGTATGTTTTGTGGTGGGGAACGGTAAATGTAAGCCCTCAGGGTTGGGGTCCGGTTACAGCAGACCCTCTGGGTTGGTGTCCGGTTACAGAGGCACTTCGGGTTGGTGTCCGGTTATTAGAGGCACTCAGGGTTGGAGTCTGGTTACAAAGGCTCTCCAGGTTGGGGTCTGGTTATATTTAGCCCCTAGGTCTTGGCACGAGGCCTTGACACGGTCCAGTATATGCACTTTCCTCACTATGACTATGTAATTTAATTAACCAAAAAAATATTCGACTGATAGAATATTTGGTTAAAGAGTTTATGGATTTTCCGCCGAGGCCTTAAATCATTGGACGTCCTGGCCAAGGCCTTGACATTATGTTTCAGAATTTCCTGTGTATTTATGGCATGACATAAGTTCAACACTCAGTGATTTAGTATTCAGTGTATGAAATTGAGGTTATTATTTTATGTGCAACTCTGATTATTCATTACCCTTAACTATTTAATTTGTGCTTACATATTCTTCTATCACACATGTATAGAATTTTCTTTTATTTAGCATGCCTCTATTTGAATGGTGTATCTATATATTCTATCAGTACGTCTTTAATTGAACACCTTTATGAAGTGAACACATGTTACAACTTTTATTTAAGACGAATACTTTGAGAAATGGTTTAAAGAATGTTTTCAAAAGTTTTAATAGTTATTTTAAAACCCCTTTACTGAGCATCTTTTGTGCTCACCACAAGTTTTTGAAATATTTTTCACAGGTTTCCAGAATTTGTCATCATTGTTGTAGCACGCGGAAGCGGTGATGATCTTGCAGTTTGTTTAATTTTTCGTTGTAACTCTGATGTTTTTTGTAAGCATATATATATTTCCAGAACCTAGACTGGAATAAGGTCCTCTTGTATGACATTTCTAAGGCTGGTTCCTTACATTTTAAGAAAATAGGAGTTTTTGAAAGTTTTTGATGTACACGCCGTGTACTTTATAAGTACATGACGCGTACATTGATGCCGCGCCCGGCTGTGTGCTGGCTGTGTTCAAGCCACACACATGGTCATGTGGGGTGATGTGGAGGCCACTTAAAGCAGAGTCTGGAAAAGATTAGTACACACCGTGTAATCGAAAAGTACACGCCCTATACCATATGTTTTTTTTTGCATTAAACAGACCGGGGTCGCGTCTAATCACCAGAACACGCTTCTTCTCCAGCTTCTTCGACTGAGGGTGTCTCATACAACCGTGAATCTCCTCCACGCCCCAAGCCTCCGTTTGTTCTCCGAATCGACTGTCGTTAATTGCGTTGGAACCACAACGGTAAGCTCTTCCTTCTTCTAGAGCATCATTTTCCAATTCCTCATCTTTTGCAAGTTATCGTGGGTTGAACGTTTTGTGTGTTTTCATAGATATATGATGTTATAAGGAGATTCAAGCCTCGTGGTTCAATTACATTGACCTCCTAACATCTAGGTAGGTGGTTTGTGCCTTTCCATTCGATGTCTTTGAGTATTATGTGCAATTTCCACCAATACCCTTGAACGGGATATTGCGTGTTTACTATTTTTCCCCTATTGTTTTTATTACCTTGCTGTAAGTTGATGTAGAGGTAATTTATCTATGTATAAGGATAATTTCTATTCTTGGATGTTTTACCCATGCCTTGTTCTATTTATGACCTTTTGGTCTTGTTCTGCCTTTGGCCGTTATTCCTGTTTTCCATGCCTTGTGACCGTAGGATGAAGTATTATTCTCTAACATGATTGTTATGCTATAGACTGGTTAACCAAGTAGCTATGTAGGTTTACTTTGGCCATATAGCATTATTATGCACTGACTTACATGGGGTTATGAGAACCTGGTGTTATATACTATATGGGATAGACCGAGTGATCTTCCCAAAGAGCCTTGGATATTACAGACCATAGGAGGATAGACCGAGTGAGCTTCCTCAGAGAGTCTTGAGCCTTATAGACTATACGTGGGTAGACCGAGTGAGCTTCCTCAGAGATTTTTTATTTTGTTTGAACTTTCCTTAAACCATTCCTAGGCTATAGGAGTAATTGACTGAGTGAGCTTCCTGAGAGAGCCTTTGTACGACCTGGGGCTATAAGAGGAATTGACCGAGTGAGCTTCCTTAGAGAGTCTCTTGACCTTGGGGCTATAAGGGGAATTGACCCTGTGTGCTTTCCCATAGAGTCCTTGACTACCTTAGACTAAAAGGGTAATTGACTGAGTGTGCTTCCTCAGAGAGTCTATAATCTCATATGACCAAACCAGGGGGGTTAGTCTGAGTGTGTTTCCCAGAGGGTTGTTGGTACTTCTTGGTTAGGACCAGAGGGGTTGGCCGTGAGTACTTCCCAGAGGGATTTCTATTTGTGGTTAGCTGTTTGCTTCACTGTTACTTGTTTGATCTCTGGGCTGATTACTACTGTGTATCATCCTGTTTACTGCTGCGTATCATCCTGTTTACTACTTACTATTTATTGTTTAATGTACTATTACCTTCCATATACTCACTGACTGTTAGGAAAAGATCTTCAGGTGGTTGCCTACTGATATTTAGTCTCACACTTTGTTTGGGTCATGATTTTATCCCCCAACAGATTATATTGCTTCAGGTATAGATAAGGGCAAGAGCCCTTCGAATTCGGGTACTTGATTGCATTGGAAGAGGAGAGCATGGGACCAAGCCGATGCTTGTGATGTTGAGGAGTTAATTTTTTGTTTTTATTTTCACTTGGTTTAGCACTGTTTTCAGTATTGTGACTTTTTTGGTTGTTTTCTTAGACATATATGTATCATGCATCATTTACATATATTTTCCTATAGTTATTTCTCTATTTAGCTTTCCATTGTTTACTGTTGTTGGATGTTTACTACTTCTTCTATTGTATGTTTTGTTTACTTATGCTGTGTACTCTGCCAATGAGGGAATAGTTTCCCCACTATCACACCCAAGACCCTAAATGCTAGTTAGCAGCCTCTGACATTTGGGGAAATGCGCTTGAGGCCATGTGACCAACCGAGTATGGGGCACCTCTGGGTGCCTTCTGAAACTGGGATGTTACAAAGTGGAATCAGGGGAATTCATTTCTCTTGACTTACTGTTTAAAGCCTATAGCCAGGGATAAGACGGAATAGGTACTTGGTAATAACCTGTGCCTGGGAGTAGCTAACCCATGTACAGGGAAAAGCTAATCTATCTCATTTATTGTAATTTCTTTAGGTTTTTCAATTGTTATAGTTGATATGATTTCACAATTGGGTGATTCACATGCTTTGTGATGTTACCATTGTTGTTATTACGGTTCTATTTCTGTCGCAACCCAATGAGATGAGGGTATTCCATCTCATGCATC
Source organism: Viscum album (assembly GCA_963277665.1). Taxonomy (NCBI): domain Eukaryota; kingdom Viridiplantae; phylum Streptophyta; class Magnoliopsida; order Santalales; family Viscaceae; genus Viscum; species Viscum album. Next base: position 1,274,587,909 of record OY728162.1, on the reverse strand, counting down.
ATATAAGCTCTTGTTAGAAATCATATTCCATGCATTCTTTCCATGCCATCTAGGATGAATTAGTGATTGCATGTTGTTGTGATAGACATTGTGTAGATTATGCATGCTCTTGTGATATATGCTTTGATAGAATCTCTGCTGTTTGATATAAAATTTGTTTGAATAGTAATTTGCTTAAATGGATGCCAAGCTGGGGTTCTTGAGGTGTTATGGGACCTCATGGACCGGAATTCGGTGGATCATTTCCTATTTTCCTTGTTATAACTTGTATAAGATGCCAAGCTCTGATTTGCGGTGAGTATGGGCCCTCACGGATCGGAATTTGGCACCTTAACTCTTGTTTTCTGTGTTTTCTGGGCTTTAGAGCAGTTTCTGAGCTACTGCTTGGAAAAACCTAGAATACACGACATGAACTTTATTAATACACGCCATGTAGTTTTTAAACTGTGTCACTGATTGTGTGGGCAGAAACACGGGGTAGTGAAAAATCTTCAGGAACAAGCCGTGTATGGTAAGTACATGCCGTGTTGTAGTAACCGTGTAGCTGGCTGTGTAACTAACAACACGGGTCATTGAAAACTTTTCTCATACACACCATGTCCTTCATGAACACACCGTGTATTCTAGGATTAAGAGGACCATGTGGGTTAGTCGTGTAAGGAGACTTGGGCAGGTAATAGAGTTCAAGTACACGTCGTGTGTGGGGACAACACGTCGTGTGGTTGGGGCATTACATGACTAGTTGTGGAAGAAGTACACGCCAATGTGAATGGATTAAAAGAACACACCATGTTGTTTTTATACACGATGTGTAGTCATGTTTTGTAAAACTTGAATGTTCCCTTCTCCTGTTCCACACTTGTACTCTTCTGTTCTTAGTCTTTGATAATACTGATCTAAGGTAAGATTTTGACCTTTCAGATCTATTCCACCGAGACGTCCTCCGGTTGTACGTCAGCTTCCATACGGTGATCAGACACCAGATATGGCCAATCGAGGAACTTCTGTAGATCCTCCTGTTGTGCCAGCCTTGGCACCAGCAGTTATACCAGTTTCAGGCGCTGATGCACAGTTTAGGGAAGAATTTCTAAGGATGATGTAGACCTTCCAAGGAGCACCGCCTCCTTCCCCATCGATGGAAGAGTTGACACAGGTTTTTCAGCAGTAGCATCATCCTACTTTCTCAGGGGATGAAGGACCTCAGGCTGCAGATTCGTGTCTAGAGGCCTCGCTGAAAAGTTTCAAGCATATGTAGATACCTCCAGAGAAGAGGGTGAAGCTCACTACCTATATGCTCTGAGACTCTGCCAAGAGGTGGTGGGAGGTGATCTCACGGTCAGTGCTCCAGTAGAGTATGACTTGGGATGAGTTTAGGCACATATTCTATGATTACTTCTACTCAGAGACCTTGAGGGTCGATCGAGCTCGGGAGTTCATGAGCTTAGATTAGGGTACTCTTTCTGTGATGGAGTCTTCCTCTCATTTCATGGATTTGCAATTTTTCATGCCTATCTCCGCAGGTGATGAGTTGTTCCTGGCTTGGAAGATTGAGGATGGTCTCAGGTAGGATATCTGTTCCCAGGTGAACATCTTTAGGTTGACTTCGATATCCTCTATTGTCAACTAGGTGCTAATCACAGAGCGTAATCTGAGGGATTCTGGAGCAGTGATCCAGGGCGGTTTGTTATCTAGAGCTAGTGTTCCTCCAACTGATAGTAGGAAGTGCCGTAGGGAGTCTACTCAAGGAGATCATAGTAGGCAGAATGTATCTTCGGGAAGCCTGATAGTATGATACCAATGCGGGAGGAGTGTACATAGTAGGCCTCAGTTCCAGAGAGAACCAATGGAGTGACGATCTTGCGGAAAGATGGGTCATCTTCAATGTTTTTGTTAGATCTTCTCACCTACAACTGATGTTAGGGGTTCTTCTATGACCCCACGTTTAGGAGATGCATCGCCAGTTTTTCACCAGTATGGGAAATGGAGTTCTTTTGGCCGTGCGGGATGAGGTGGAGGTCGCGTCTGTGGTGGTCAGTCACCAGGTTACCAGTGACATCAGAGTGGATAAGCTCCGAGTGGTCCGCCAGGGTCGCAGGGCTACGGTACAGGCCAAAATTTCGCTATGGAGCAGACCCATTAGGATCAGGATCCCAGACCTTCTACAGTTCGATGTACGATCTTAGTAGCCTCAGTTTTATCTTCAATGCTCTTTGATACTGGTGCTACACATAGATTGATCTCTATTATTGTTGTGGAGAGCCTTGGGATCTACACCTTTTCCTATTCCGATACTTTGACTCTAGACACACCGTTGGGGACTATAGCGGTTACCATACGTCAGTGCAGAGAGTGCCCTCTTATGGTTGCAGGGTGTCACTTTTTATGGGACCTATTTGTCCTAGAGATGACGAGCTATGATGTCATTATTGGAATGGACTGGTTAGTTTCCTTTCAGGTAGTCATCGATTGTTATAGCTGCAGGGTGAGTTTCATATCACCAGAGGGTGGACCGTTTCTTCATATAGGTGAGTGGGATGTCCAGGCGAGTAGAGCAGGTCCAGAGCATCTTGGGTTAAGAGGAGTTACAGCCCATATTTCTAGATTTTATCTGGATGACCAGGGGACTTCATAGTTGGAATTTCCTCTAGTGGTGGATTACTTCAGAGATGTCATTCCAGAGGACTTTTCAGGTTTTCCTCCGGAGCATGAGGTTGACTTCTCGAATGAGCTTGTGCTAGGAGCGACACTGATGTCTATTCCTCCTTATAGGAAGGGTACACCAGAGTTTCAGGAGCTCAAGAAGCTGTTTGAGGAGTTGCAAGAAAAGGGTTTCATCAGACCCAGTACTTATCCTTGGGGTTTTCCTATCCTGTTTGTGAAAGAAGGAAAGCGGTACCCTTAGGCTGTGTGTGGATTATCGGAAGCTGAACCAGTTGACGGTCAATAACCGATATCCCTTGCCCTGGATCGATGATCTTTTCGATCAGCTTCGAGGAGCTCGAGTGTTCTTGAAGATTTACATGAGGTCCGGTTATCATCATTTGCACGTTAGACCATCTTATATACCTCTTACAGCTTTCTGGAGTAGGTATGGTCTATACGAGTATGTGGTTATGCCGTTCGGTCTCACAAACGCGCCTGCAGTTTTCATGGCACTGATGAACCGAGCATTCTATCCATACTAGGATTCCTTCATGGTGGTTTTTTGGATAATATCTTGGTGTACTCTCACACTCGACATAACCATGCCACACATCTTGAGATCATTCTGAGTACACTAAGAGACCATCAGTTATGTGCTATGCTCTCAAAAATCCACTTTTGGATGGATCAAATTCACTTCTTGGGTCATGTTATCTCTGAAGGTTCCGGACGTAGTGAAAGCACGTGGGTGGATGTTCCCACTTGGCTTTTTTTCATTAACAATGATCAATCCGGGATCAATACGATGATAAACGCCAGTCTCCATGGATCGAATCACAGAAATGGACAAAGAAAAGAAAAGTCCCGAAACCACAAAGTAGGATCGTTACAAGTTGATTATAATTAATTTAATCAATTGAAAATAAATACCTTTTGGGTGTTCTTTCTTCGTTGATGTTCTTGATCACATTCTGATGTGATTCGTCTTTACGTCACAGAAGCCAAGTGTAGACTTCCTCTAGTGGTGATCCACACATGTACCTCGTATCTCGGGACATCACTAAAGGAGTCTCTGGGTGCTAGCGTGGAGAAACCATTTCTTGTGTTGTCTGCCTTAGATCATCTTGATTAGATGGAAGAGGATCTCTCTCTTTCTTGAGAGCATTCTTGGAGGAAGAGGTTCTTTCAGCCTTGAAATAATTCTCCAAAATTGTTGTGTACAACGATTCTCTTGTTTGTTGGAAAAGAGTTGGGGTTGTGAGGATATTTATAATCAGGTTTGAGGTTGTAGAGTTATGAAAATAAATAAATGCATTATGTATTTTATTTATTTCATTGACTCTTATTTAAAACCCCCATGTCAAATAATTAATTCCTTGACATGCGCCCATGATGATTATAATAAATATCATTTAAAACAATATTATATCCTCAAAATCCTGAATGAAAAAACAACATGGTGTGTATCAATAAATACACGGCGTGCACTTGTTTTTCATTGAAAACTACAAGGTGTGTAAATTCAATGTTCACGGGATGTATATCTTGTTTTAATTTATTCATTTCCTTTCCATAAATAAAACTACACGACATGTAATTATTAATACATGACATGTACTTGTTTTCCATGAAAAACTACACGACGTTTAATCTTTAATACACGGTGTGTATATCTTATTTTTCATTTCCTTCTTCCTCCATCATTAAAATGATTTAGGCTTTCTTGAATAATTATTAAACCATGTATGTGAATAATATTTATTCTACTTGAGATACTTGAATACACTTAGTGTGTGACCCTCTAGGCCTCTTTCTCGTTGGCATTAGGCGAGCTTGCCTAATGTCCAAGATTACTGTCTAGTGACGGGTCAAGGCACCCAAGAGAATGAAGTTGATGCCGCATTGACGTATCACCTCATACGAACACTTACTGTGTAATTTAATCCCTTTGTCTCGATATCTCATCAAGAAGGTTTCATGGTAGTGTCATAAACCTATATGCTTGATCCATCGTTCTTTGACTACCTAAAATAAACTCGTCATTTACCCCATGGCCATGGAATTTAATGCGAAAGTTCTATTTCAATCAAAGGGCTGAGATGTCAACTTCCATAAATGGAAGGGACAAATCCTTCCTCGACTTATCCATTAACAACATGTCACTAGTGACGCACCCAACGTACCCTACTTCCCACCAACTATCTGCATGACAGTTTTCATCACTAAATCTAAGTGAGTGAGTCATGAAATGAGTTAATGATAATCTTCTAGTCTAAGGACCATTACAAATACTCATAGATAGAAATGTACGATGACACCAAGACATGCAGAATTGCTACTGGCGGGTCTGTTCTCATAATCTCCCATCATGGAGATTACCAAGTGAGAACTCCATGAGAGAGAGTCTCGCCTTCTTACGAGTACTCGCACATGATGGTCTGTATACTATGTTTCCTATCATAGTATGTCATCCAACTGTAGAAATTTATTTAAGAATATTGTTACAACATTTCAAGGTTCTCATCATAGTGGGGATTTTCCATGACCTTATCCATGCAACAAATATTCCAGGACATTATTATATTATAGTCATGCAGAACAATGAACAATATATAATAAGTTAACATTAATGTAATCAAAGTACAAAACAATTGGTTATCAGGACACCAACCCTTACAAACTCTCACTTGGACTATAGCCAATTTCCTACGACATTTATTCCACTAGACCTCAAATGATGATCATGTTTCTGCTGAGTCAAGGCTTTAGTCAAGGGGTATGCCATGTTGTCTTCCGTAGAAATACTGCTCACTACAACTTCACCTCTCTGAGAAAAATCCCTCAAGAGATGATACTTCTGAAGTATGTGATTTGTCCACTGATGTGACCTTGTATCTTTTGCAAGTACCATCACTGTAGTATTATCAAAATAGAGTGTGATAGGATCTTTACTGCTCGGTACTACATCCAGCTCTTGGACGAATCTTCACATCCATACTGCTTCTTTAGCTGCCTCAGAAGCTGCGATATACTCGGAATCCACTGTAGAATCTTCCACCACACTTTTCTTTGAGCTCTTCCAGCTCACTGCACCTCTATTTAAATTGAAGATGTATCGAGTATGTGACATCATGTTATCTTGATCAGTCTGGAAACTAGCATCTACAAGTCCTCTGATGAGTAGTTTCTCATCTCCTCCATAATCCAGGAACATATCCTTAGTACACTTCAGATACTTAAGGATCATCTTGAATTCCATCCAATGGTGGTCTCCTGGATCATCTTGATATCTTCCTACCACACTTAATGAGTAAGAAACATCTAACCTTGTACATATCATAACATACATGACTGACCCAATCATGGATGCGTAAGAAATCCTTGCCATTCTATTTATCTCCTCATGTGTCTGAGGACACATTTTCTTGGAAAGATGAATGCCATGTGACACTGGCAACAATCCCCTCTTGGACAGTTCCATACTGAATCTCTTCAGTATTTTTTCAATGTATGTACTTTGACTCAGGCCCAACATTCTCTTGGATCTATCATGATGGATTTTGATCCCAAGAATATATGCTGCCTTGCCTAAGTATTTCATGGAGAAACATTTATGCAACCATGCCTTAACTGACTGTAAGACAGGCACTTCGTTTCCAATTAGTAATATGTTATCAATATATACTATTAGGAAAACGACTACACTTCCACTAAACCACTTTTAGACATAAGGCTCACATTCATTCTTAACAAATCCAAATTCGGTTATAGCTTCATCAAAACGAATGTTCAATGACCTTGATGCTTGATTTAATCCATAAATGGATTTCTAGAACTTTCATACCTTGTTGGAATCCTTTAGAGTCACAAACCCTTCAGGTTGTGTCATGTAGACATCTTCCTGGAGGTTCCTGTTAAGGAATGTTGTTTTGAAATCCATTTTCCAAATTTCAAAGTCATGGTAAGCAGCAATGGCCAATAAGATTCTGATGGATTTCAACATCGCAACCAGTGAGAAAGTTTCATCATAGTCAATTCCTTGACGCTGTCTAAAACCTTTTGCAACCTTTCGTGCCTTATAGGTGCTAAATTGCCCCTCCATGTCTAGTTTCTTCTTGAATACCCATTTATTACCAATAGTCTTTACATCAACTAGAGGATCTACCAAAATCCAGACTTGGTTTTGGTACATGGAGTCTATTTCAGAATTCATGGATTCTTGCCACTTGGAAAAGTCTATGCTTTCAACTGATTCCTTGTAGGTAAGAGGATCATCATTTTCAACTACTAATGAGTCACCATCCTCAGTGACAAGAAAACCATATCGTTCTGGTTCTCTCACCTATCTCATGCTCCTACGCAGTTCTTGTGTCTCTGGAACAGATTGTTCTTCCACGGGGCTTTGTGGAATCTATTCTTGTACCAACTTTTGTGTATCTTGAGCCTCGACTTCATCGAAGTCTATCTCTCTCCCACTATCTCTTTTGGAGATGTGCTCCCTCTAAAGGAATATGTCATGTCTTGCCACTATTACCCTTTTATCTGAGGGGTTGTATAGATAATATCCCCTTTTTTCTTTGGGATATCCTATAAAGATACACTTTGTGCCTTGAGGAGCAAGTTTGTTACCTGAAGAGGCCTTAACAAATGCTTCGCTACCCCACACATGTAAATTCGATAACATGGATTTGCGTCCACTCCATAACTTGTATGGAATACCATTTATCAATTTATTTGGTACTTGGTTTAGTATGTGTGCTGCTGTTTTTAATTCATATCCCCAAAAGGATATTGGAAGACTCGCATGATTCATCATTGATCTCACCAAGTCCAACAGGGTGTCATTCCTCCTTTCACTTACACCATTCCACTGAGGTGTATAAGGAGGAGTGAGTTGAGATAGAATCCCAAACTCCTGTAAGAAATCAATGAAGTCCTGATTAAGATATTAGCCTCCTCTGTCTGAGCGGAGTTTCTTAATCTTCTTACCAAGCTGGTTCTCAACTTAATTCTTGTATTCTTTGAACCGATCAAAAGAATCTGACTTATACCTCATTAAGTATATATATCCATATCTACTAAAATCATCAGTAAAAGTTATGAAGTACGAGAACCCACCCCTTTCTTCAACTGGAAATAGTCCACAAACATATGTGTGAACTAATTCTAGAAGCTCTTTATCCCTTTCACCTTTCCCATTAAATGGGGCTTGGGTCATTTTTCCTTCTAGACACGCATGACATACACCAAGTGGTTTTAGTTTGAAAGAATCTAAATACCCATCTTGATGTAATTTTGTCAAATGTTTCTCATTGACATGACCTAGCCGGTGATGCCAAAGTTGGGTGTGGTATGAGTCATGTGAATTTAATTTTTCATCGATTTACATTACTTGGTTTGTGTAGTCTAACACATAAAGGCCGTTATATAAATGTGCCCTAACAAAACAAATGATATCTTTATAAAAGTAGCAACATTAATTTCCAAACTTGAATATGAATCCATCAGTATCTAATCTGGATACTAAAATAATGTTTTTAGTAATAGAAGGAACATAATAACAACCCTTTAACACCAAGATCATCCCAGTAGGCAATGTGAGGTGGTAGCCTCCGACAGCTACAACAGTGAGTCTAGCTACGTTGGCTACTCGTAGATCCACCTCACCACGGTCAATCTTTCTGAATCTACTTGGTTCATGTATTTGGATATAGACGTGAGCACCAAAAGTAGTATCTAATACCCAATTAGTAGAAAAATATAGATTTCATTCGATAAGAAATGCACCTGAAGCTTCCCCTTGCTTCCTTGGCTGGGTCCAGTTTTTCTTCCAGCGGCCCTTCTTGCCACATGCAAAACAAACAGCATCTTGTTCCTTTGCCCCCCCTTTGATCTTCCTTTTATTGGAGGGCCTTGAAGAAACTTTGGGATTAAAGCTTTTCGCCTTACTTTTCCTTTTATTCACCATGAGGATAGAAGGATTTTCACGCTTCATGTCATTGTCCACTTGGAGAATTATGATAAGAAGATCAGATAGAGACTTCTCATTGTTTTTCATGTTGAAGTTCACAACAAAGTTTGAGAAGCTCTGGGAAAGTGATGAAAGAATGAGATCGGTACCCAGTTCTTCGGGGAGTTTAAACCCTAGAACCTCCAAGCGCTCAATGTATCCAATGATATTGACTACATGAGGCTCAGTTGGGGCACTCTCTCCAAGATTACTCTAGAATAGAGCCTTGGAGATCTCAAACCTTTCCTATCTTGCTCTCTCCTAGTATAGACCATGGAGTTGCTCAAGCATGCTATAGGCATCCATGTCCTCATGAGACTTCATGAGATCACTTGACATTGATGATAGCATCAAACATTGAACATCAAGTGTATCACTCAAATGTTGATCATAGACTAGGAAATCTTCATCACTTGCCCCTTGGGAAGGAGGATCAGGAAGTGAGGACTCCAGCACGTGCTTTCGTTCATGGCATAGGACAACCCGAAGGAACCTAAACCATTCTTGAAAGTTACTGCCGGTGAGGATATTGTCTTTGTCCAGAATTTATCATAGAGAAAATGTGGTTGATGAGTTTTTCATCTTGATTCTACAATTTAAAAGAGCAGATTTATTAGTACATTCTTGATTACATTTTATGAGAAATAATAAATTAATTTATTAATTCTCTCGCTATTTTATCAAGTCCCAATGTCCCTCACCATTGAACTCAGAATGTCTAGTTGCTTTGACATTCTTGTGGAAAGGATCTATATTCCCCTTCGCATAACCCCAACAAGGGTTGGTCAAGCTATTTGAAGGTATTTAGGTAGGAAGGTCTTTGCCAACTGTGAGCTTACAGTTCCTTGATCTATTGAGTGGACTCCCCAATCCTGAAATCCTGACTTGGATTTCCTCAACTCTTGCATCCAATTTTACATCAAGTCTAGCAAGGGCTACTTCTCTTGATGTAATATGGTTAAGTCAACCCGAAACCTTTCATAAGGGCTTCCTTCATAAAAGTAAGTGTCCCAACAAGGGTTGTTCAAACACATAGTTTTACCGAGTCTTTCCCTTAATCAAGTAACGAAAGGCTTGGTCTGACTTAATATGGTATTTGAGGGATTTTATTCTTTATGCGTATTTTTTCATTATCACATGCTTGTTAATATTAAGTGATGCTTACTTAAGTGATTAACCATGTTTCGATAATGTTTACGCATAGTCCGGTTTTTATTTTATTCCATCTTTGCATGCTTGTTTATTTCATTAATTATGTGATCGCGAAAACACATACATAATAAATAAACCATGCAATCAGACAGAAATAAAATAAGATGGCATGATCATGAGATTCTATTGGTTAGATTATCTAGTTGTTTGATAAGCTAACCCTGGCCTAGGGAAAACACCTTGAACCTGATGGTTCGTGTTTTTCAGCTCCCACCTATCCACCTTTGTATCTTCTTTTTTTGGTTTTTCCTCAGATTCAGGTTTTGAACTGTCTCCTCCAACTTGGGAGATCCTCCATTACATGGTGTTTACATTAAAGAAACCATGGGCACACAGCCCCTACATTTTATTGGAAGAAGGATCGAAGACCAACAAATTTAAATAAATTTAAATGAAACCAAACACACATACAAAGGGTCTTTGTTCTAGCTCATGATCATCCATAGCATGCAATAATATTTACGCATATTTAGTATTCAAATTATTTTAATCGTTCTATTATTTAAGATAAGTCATGCTTGAAAATAATTAATTATGATATTATAATTAATCAATTCTTTATCTTAAATTCCTTTCTAAATTTCCTTTAGATTCTTCTCATCCATATCCCTTTTATAGGTCTTTGAACTTTTGGAGGAAACCTGGTGAAATTCCATTTCTGGAAAGTACACGGTGTGTAGTTTATATTTACACGACCTGAATTTCTTTTCACCTTTTATCCAAAGTACACGCTGGGGGATTTGGCGTGTTCTCTGTACTTTGGAAATTTTTGGAGTACATGATGTGTAGATAAATCATACACAACATGTACTTTATTGTTACGCGGTAATCGTCCTGGTGATCCCGTGTACGCAGAACACAGCTTCTCCTTGTACATGGTTTCACCTTGGCCAGATCGGACTACATGGCGTGTTGCTCCAACATACACGCCGTGTATTCCAGTTTCCACGTGCCGTTCAATTCTGGTCAACATAGCATGATTAAAACTTAGGCATAATCAATTCACATGGCATGGTTTGGAAGACCAGTGCTGTTTCATTGAACCTAAGTACACAACATGTAGTTTTAATTACATGCCGTGTAATCCCGTGTTGTACAGATATAAAGAGCGGCTCCTCTGGATGAGTTCCTTGTTTTTATTTTAATCAAAATTAAAATTAAAAGGCTGTTTCTATGATATGAATCGATAAATGAAAGAGGAATAACAGATCTCGTTTATTCAGATTTATAGAAAAATTTATTTCGAATTGAATGAAATATAAATGCGTAAATTATCAACGAAAATTAAATATCTATACTCAACATTGTAACCTCCCTCTAATACCAATTGAAGGTTCCAGGCACAGTGGAAGTGCATGGGTAGATGTTCCCACTTGGATTTTTGTCATTAAAAATGATCAATCCGGGATAAATACGATGATAAACGCCAGTCTCCACAGATCGAATCACAGAAATGGACAAAGAAAAGAAAAGTCCCGGAACCACAAAATAGGATCGTTACAAGTTGATTATAATTAATTAAATCAATTGAAAAGAAATACCTTTTGAGTTTTCTTTCTTAATTGATGTTATTGATCACGTTTTGATGTGATTCATCATTGTGTCACAGAAGCCAAGTGTAGACTTCCTATAGCGGTGATCCACACGTGTACCTCATATCTCAGGACGTTGCCAAAGGAGTCTTCGGGTGCTAGCATGGAGAAACCTTTGCTTGCATTGTCCACCTCAGATCATCTTGATCTAATGGAAGATGATCTCTCTCGGTCTTCAGAGTGTTCTTGGGGGAAGAGGTTCTTTCGTCCTTGAAAGAATTCTCCAGAGTTGTTGTGCACAACGATTCTCTTGTGTTTTCGAAAAGAGTTGGGGTTGTGAGGATAATTATAATCAGGTTTGAGGTTGTATAGTTATGACAATAAATAAACACGTTACACATTTTATTTATTTCATTGAATCTTATTTAAAACCCCCATGTCAAATAATTAATTCCTCGACATGAACCCATGCTGATTATAATAAATATCATTTAAAACAATATTATATTCTCAAAATCCCGACTGAAAAAACTACACGGCGTGTATTAATAAATACAGGGCATGTAATGTTTTTTCATTGAAAACTACATGGCATGTACATTAAATGTACATGGCATGTATATCTTGTTTTCATTTATTCATTTCCTTTCCATAAAGAAAACTACACAACATGTAATTATTAATACACGGTGTGTATTTGTTTTCCATGAAAAACTACATGGTGTGTAATCTTTAATACAGGGTGTGTATATCTTGTTTTTCATTTCCTTCTTCCTCCATCATTAAAATGATTTAGGCTTCCTTGAATAATTATTAATCCACGTATGGGAATAATCTTTATTCTACTTGAGATACTTGAATACACTTAGTGTGTGACCCTCTAGGCCTCTTTCTCATTGGCATTAGGCGAGCTTGCCTAAAGTCCAAGATTACTGTCTAGCAATGGGTCAAGGAACCCAAGAGAAAGAAGGTGATGCTGCATTTACGTATCACCTCACATGAATGCTTACTGTGTAATTTAATCCCTTTTTCTCAATATCTCATCAAGCAGGTTTCATGGCAGTGTCATAAACCTATATGCCTGATCTGTCGTTCTTTGACTACCTGAAATAAACTTGTCTTTTACACCATGGCCATGGTATTTAATGTGACAGTTATATTTCAATCAAAGGTCCAAGATATCAATTTCCATAAATGGAAGGGGCAAATCCTTCCTCGACTTATCCATTAACAACATGTCACTCGTGACGCACCCAACGTACCCTACTTCCAGCCAACTGTCTGCGTGACAGTTTTCGTTAGTAAATCTAAGTGCATGAGTCATGAAATGAGTTAATGAAAATCTTCCAGTATAAGGACAATTACACATGCTCGTAGATAGCAATGTACGATGACACCAAGACATGCAGAATTGCTACTGGCGGGTCTGTTCTCATAATCTCCCATCTTGGAGATTACTAAGTGCGAACTCCATGAGAGAGAGTCTCATCTTCTTACGAGTAATCTCAAATGACGGTCTGTATACTATGTGTCCTATCATAGTATGTCATCCAGCGGTAGAACTTTATTTAATAATATTTTTATAGAATTTCAAGGTTCTCATCATAGCGGGGATCTTCCATGACCTCATTAATGCAATAAATATTCCAGGACATTATTATATTTTATTCATGAAGAACAATGAACAATATATAATAAGTGAACATTCATGTAATCAAAGTACAAAACAGTTGTTTCTTAGGACACCAACCCTTACAATATTAGAGACAAGAGTATCAGTAGACCCAGAGAAAGTGAGGGCAGTAGTTTCCTGGGAACAGCCGAAGAACTTCTTTGAGGTACGATGTTTTCTAGGGATGGCTAGATACTACATATGCCTTATCCAGGACTTTTCATGCTTATCAACACTGCTGACAGGTCTGACTAAGAATGGTGCAAAGTTCTTATGGTCAGATTCTTGTGAGTTAGCCTTTCAGGAGTGAAAGGGAGGTTGACTTCTGCACCGATACTAGTCTTTCCAGAGCCGGGAAAGATCTATACTGTTTATTGTGATGATTAAGGTATCGTGATGGGAGATATGATTATGAAGGGAGATAGATTCATTGAGTACGGGTCTCAAAAGTTGAGGCCACATGAGAGGAACTACTTGACACATGATCTAAAGTTGACAGCCATTGTTCATGACTTACGCTGTTGGAGACATTATCTTTTGGGAGAGCATTGTTTGGTCTTCACCGACCAAAAAAGTCTCAAGTATATCTTTACTCAGCGTGATCTAAATCTGAGATAGCACAGGTGGGTCGAGTATCTTCAGTCATTCGACTTTGAGATTGCCTATACACCTGGAAAGGGAAATGCAGTGGCTGACACGTTGAGTAGGAGAACTCAGATACATGCAGTTTAGGAGGCCAGAAGTGAGTGTAAGCTTATGGATATGTTCTCTAAGATGCATTTGGAGGTGCATGACAGACATGGAAGAATTTTCTATCTTATGTACCTTTCACCTGTACACTTCTTGATTGGGTAAAGAGGAGGCAGCTATCAGACTCAAAAGGCCTAGTCCTTCGGGAGAGCGTGTTAGGAGAGGACTCACTTCTTAGATGGACAGTGGGTGAGGATGATCTCTTACATTTCCAGGGACACATATGGGTTCCAACAGACATACATGAGGAGATGATGTGGGACTTTCATTCCTCAATTTGGGCAGTACATCCTGGCGTCACCCAGATGTATCGTGATCTACACTTCCAGTATTGGTGGCCAAGTATGAAGAGAGATGTTGCTAGTTTTGTCCTGAGTGGAAGTGGAACGATGTCGTGATGGAATTCGTGGACGGTTTTCCAAGGTCACCTCGAGGGAATGATGCTGTTTGGGTTGTCATCTATAGGCTTACGAAGGTTTCTTACTTCTTGCCGATCAAGGAGACCATCAGTGTTGATGAGCTGGGACAGTTGTACATCCAAGATATTGTTAGTCTGCATGGAGTTCCACACTCCATTGGTTCAGATAGGGATGCACGTTTTACTTCTCGGTTCTGGAATGGGCTTCAGAAGGCTTTGGGTACACAGGAACTTTGGAGTACATCATCCCATCCCCAGACAGATGGCCAGTCCGAGTGCACGATTCATGTGCTTGAGGATATTCTATGATCTTTCATTATGGATTTTTAAGGTTCTTGGGAGAAGAATATACCTCTTGTGGAGTTTTCCTACAACAATAGTTTTCAAGAAACTATTCAGATGGCACCTTACGAGGCCTTGTATGGTAGGCCATACCGATCACCCTTATGTTGGTTGGAGGTAGGAGATGCGACTTTGCTGGGACCTTGTCTTGTTTAGGATAGCTCAGAGCAGATAGAGTTGATTTGTAAGAGGATGGATACAACACAATCTTGAAAAAAGTCTTATACTGATCAGCGGAGATGACCTCCGGAGTTCGAGGTCGGGGATCAGGTTTTCCTGCGTGTTGCACCGAGGTTGGGACATAAGAGAATTCAGAGATAGGGTAAGATTTTACCCAGGTATGTCAGGCCTTTTGAGGTGTTCGAGAGAGTTGGGTCAGTTTCCAATCAGTTTAAGTTATGTCAGAGGTACCAGGCTATGCATGATTTCTTCCACGTTTCTCAGCTACGACGTTACATTTCAGACCCGTCTCATGTCTTTAAACCTGAGGAGGTTGAGCTCAAAGTGGATGCATCATTTGAGGATCATCCTATCTAGATTTTCGATCATAGTACGAAGGTTATCCGTGGCCGGTCTGTTCCTATGGTACGTGTTCTATGGTAGCACAGACGAGTACAAGACGAGACTTTGGAGAGGGAGGCTGATGTATGATCGCAGTGGCCGGAGCTGTTCGGGGTTTCTTCTTCCACGCCTCACTAGGGAAATTTGGGGATGAATTTCTTTAAGGGGGGAAGTTTTTAAGAACCCAAAATTTCATTTTAGGTAGGTTTTTCCTTTTTTTGGATTTTTTAATAAAAGTGGAGTTTCTGGAAATTTTTGAAGTATACGCCATGTACATTATAAGTACACACCATGTACTTTGATGCCGTACGCGGCCATGTACTAGCCAAGTCCGGGCCACACACACGGTCGTGTGGGGTGATGTGGAGGCCGCTTAAAGCGGAGTACGGAAAATCCCAGTACACGCCGTGTACTCCAAAAGTACACTCCGTGTACTTTTTTTCATTAAACGGATTAGGGCCGCGTCTAATTACTAGAACACACTTATTCTCCAGCTTCTTCGATCGAGGGCATCTCATACAGCCGCGAATCTCTTCTGAGCCCTTGAGCCTCCATCCATTCTGTGAATCGATCGCCGTCGATTGTGTTGGAACCGTAGAGGTAAGCTCTTTCTTCTTTTAGATCATCATTTTCCAATTCCTCCTATTTTGAATGTTATCATGGGTTGAACGGTTTGTGTGTTTTCATAGATCTACGAAATTCTAAGGATATTCAATCCTCATTGTTCAAGTACATCGATCCCCTAGCATCAAGGTAGGTAGTTTGTGCCTTTCCGTTCGAAGTCTTTGAGTATTATGTGGAATTTCCACCAATACACTTGAAATGGGTATTGCGTGTTTACTGTTTTTCCCCTATTGTTTTTCCTACCTTGCTTGTATGCTGGTGTAGAGGTAATTTGGCTACGTATAAGGATAATTGCTATGCTTGGATGTTTTACCCATGCCTTGTTCTGTTTACGACCTTTTGGTCTTGTTCTTCCTTTGACCGTTATTCCTGTTTTCCATGTCTTATGACCGTTGGATGGAGTACTATTCCCTGACATGCTTGTTATGCTATAGACTAGTTATCCAAGTAGCTCTATAGTTTTTATTTGTCCATATATAATTATTATACACTAACTTGTATGGGGTCGTGAGAACCGAGTGTTATAGACTATAGGGGCTAGACCGAGTGAGCTTCCCAGAGAGCCTTGGATATTATAGACCACATGATGATAGACCAAGTGAGCTTCCTTAAAGAGTCTTGAGACTTATAGACTATATAGGGGTAGACTGAGTGAGCTTCCTCGGAGAGTCTTTGTTTTGTTTGAACTTTCCTTAAACCATTCCTAGGCTATAGGAGGAATTGACCGAGTGAGCTTCCTCAGAGAGTCTTTGTACGACCTGGGGCTATAAGAGGAATTGACCGAGTGAGCTTCCACAGAGAGTCTCTTGACCTTGAGGATATAAGGTGAATTGACCCTGTGTGATTTCCCAAAGATTCCCTGACTACCTTAGACGATAAGGGTAATTGACTGAGTGTGCTTCCTCAGAGAGTCTATAATCTCGTATGACCAAACCAGAGGGGTTAGGATGAGTGTACTTCCCAGAGGGTTGTTGGTACTTCTTAGTTAGGATGAGAGGGGATGGTCATGAGTACTTCCCAGAGGGATTCCAGTTTTTGGTTAGCTGTTTGCTTCACTGTTGCTTGTTTGATCTGCGGGTTGATTACTGTTGTGTATCATCCTGATTACAACTGTGTATCATCCTGTTTACTATGGTGTATCATTCTGTTTACTGCTTACTGTTTGCTGTTTAATGTACTATTACCTTCCATATACTCACTGACTATTATGCATATATCTTCGGGTGGTTTCCTACTAGTATTTAGTCTCACACACTGTTTGGGTCATTCTTTTGGGCCCAAACAGATTATATTGCTGAAGGTATAGACAAGGGAAAGTGCCCTTCAACTTCGGGTACTTGATTGCATTAGAGCAGGAGAGCATGGGACCAAGCCAAGGCTTATGATGCTGAGGAGTTGTTTTTTTGTTTGTCTTTTCACTTGGTTTAGAACTCTTTTCAGCATTGTGAATTGTTTGATTTTTTTCTTAGACATATATGTACCATGCATCATTTATATATATTTTTCTCTAGTTGTTTCTCTATTTATGTTTCCGCTGTTTACTGTTGTTGGATGTTTACTGCTTCTGCTATTGTATGTGTTGGTTACTTCCGTTGTGTACTCTGCCAATGAGGGAATAGTTTCCCCACTATCATACCCAAGGCCTTCGCTTCTAGTCAGCAGCCTCTGGCATTTGGGGAAATGCATTTGAGGCCATGTGACCAATCGGGTACGGGTCACCTCTAGGTGGATTTCAGAATCAGGACGTTACAAACATTTATTTATATGATGATTCATTTTATGGTTCACTTGGTGAGATAGATTCAACTATGTGGTTATATACACTATAGATGGATGTACCCCATTCAGTGGTATATGAATATTTTGAAAGGGTATGTTAAAAATCAAAGTCAGCCAAAGGGTTGTATTTTAGAGCGATATATTGTTGAGGAGGCCATTTAATTATTTACTGAATAACTTTCTGGTGAATAAATCATTGTTATTCCAAAATCTCATCATAGTGGGTGGCTTGAGGGTAAAGGAATTTCAAGAAGAGATGTTGTTATAATCAATATTACAGATCGAGAGCAGGCCCACCTTTCTTTTATTCATAAATTTTTATAGGTTTCTCCACATGTTGAAACCCACAAATAAATTATTAGGAATTTTAATCCATCAAGGACTGAATGATGGATATCAAATACACATAATCAACAGTTTATATGATGGTTTTGGGACTCTATTTTTAAAGAGTCAGATGAAAATATGGATTCAATTTTATAACTGCTTTGATGGATAACTAGAGGACCTAGTGTGTATATATTATCTTAAAATGGTTATGTAATTAATGGTTATGCGGTCTATACAAATGAGCATGATGAATACAGTACCATGAAGAACAATGTAATTACACTTGTGGCTGAAGTGATCCATGTTTCTGGTACTAAGAATATAAATCCAATTTATGCGAATATTTTATACTTTGGCGTCATTAAACAAACATGGGAGTTGTATTTTAAAAAAATTTAAGTATTGATTTTTCAATGAATGTGGGTTTATAATAGGAGTGATTTTAAAATAGATGAGTTTGGATTCATAAAAGTTGATTTCAGTAAGGAAGGGTACAAAGATGAACCGTTTATAATTGCATCACAGACAATTAAAATATTTTATGTTCCAAATCCTACAAATCGAAAGTGGTAAGTTGTTCTATTATTGACCAAGAACACTGAAGGGTCAGATGAAAATTAAATGAAGGATGACCCTTTCATTACTACGTCTCAATAATTTCACAGTGATCCCAATGTAGACTATGTTTTGTATATCAAAGGAGACCATAATGAAGGGATTGGGATAGTTGATAGTGGAGTCAAATCCCTTTAGCCTTGAAAAACAATAGTTCAATAATCAGTTCATATTTTTTTTGTAATATAAATCATGTTACCTCATGTTATTATCAATTTACTAATGCTTTTTTGTACTCTAAATTAAATGATAAATTACTTATGCAGATAATGACTTCCACACATGATGGTACTCCTAATCTCATGGAACAATAGGTCTCTCAACCTACTAATACTTTCAGTTAATAGGAAAAAATACCTTCTATATATGATAGTTCTCCCATTCTTGAGGTTCAATAGGTCTCTCAACCTGCTAATGGTCGTATTGCAGAGGAATAATTAACTTCTACACATGCCGGTGCTCCCATTCCTAAAGAACACTAGATTTATCATCTAGTTGTTGCTCCCAGTGTAGAGGTTTAATGACCATCTACACATTTTGATGATACCTCTACAGAGTAACATATTAACGATGTTGTATCTAAGGAAATGGTAGGCGAACAAGTACCGATGACGTAGAAAAAACAGGAGCCTCATAGTTTGACAGTTTTAGAAAAAATCATGAAGGAAAAAGTCAAAGGCATCAAACATGAGGTCAGATAGAATATGAAGGGGCAACATGTTAACCCCAACAAGGTCATGTTTAGTAGTTACATTGGAATCATCACTCAGTAAAGCGTTCCAATTTATGTAGATTAATGGAACAATGTTGTTCCCATTATTTAGACACTGATGTGGGAAGAGGTTACGATAACATTATGATATCATTTATTTATTTAAAAAATAATAATATAATGAAAAATTGACTTACTCTTCATCATCCATTGTAGAGTGCATTTATATTATATTAATCACGCAAGAAATTTGTATTAATGCTTACTGGTAGGATTTAATAGAGGATTTCACAAAATTATAATAAGACATCATCTTAAAGATGTTGAAGGGAAAATAAACCCACACCCACCAATTATCTATGCACACCTGATAAACCAAGATGCATGAGATGTGTTTACTGGTTGTTGCACGGATGTGTCTTTTTAGGTACATTGTGGCTAGTAATACGCTATTTAGCAATATGTGTATTCATCACTTTTATTGACTTTTTTTATTTTTGAAACAAACTGAGTGCTGGAAATAAGAAACGACCATAAAAACCAACATACCCCTACTATAAGGAAAGGATGGGGTAGGATTCACTTGAAAAAAATGGTACATATTTTAAATATACCGTAATAATTTTATGTGTCATGAAACAACACCATAATTATGTTCAACTATTTATATATATATATTGATGACTCGAAATCCAAATTCACTTCCATCCCACACCATGTGTTATGGAAGGAGGCACATGTAAATAAAGACAGGATACTAATAGATTAAAACACACAAAAAGTGTGGGAAATATGTGTAAGTATTACATAATAAAAAAATTATTTAAATTGGTATTACCTAACATTGATAACTTATTTTACAATATTTTCTTTTAGACATAGTCATGGGAATCATCATCACCTGTACTAGATAAACACATACTATTAGCGGCCTTGAATCCACCAGACTAATATGATTGCATCAGAGGATTGGGTTTTGGGGTGAAAACCCAAACATATTTTGAGAAAAACACAATAGGAGGATGAAATTGAAGAAATGAAACAGATGAGAGAAGGACTAGATACCATTGAAGAAGAATTCTAAATTTAGAGAGAGTTGATGGAAACATTTATGGGGGGAATAAAAAGGAAGAAGAAACTCATGAATAGCCACTATGTGGAGATCTCGCCCCATCCCCACCATCTATGAGGTGAGTCAATCCCCTCAAAGAGATTTCCTAGCCAAGGAAATCGATGCTATAATAAATATTTATATGAAATTTAATTAAGATAGACACTGATACCTTTCCCCTACTGATATTCTACAGGGTGAAAATGATTATGATTTATATCTATCAACACCCACCCATCACCTTGAAGGGAGGGATATGATATTCAATATCCAAAACCACATGATACATAATCGACCACTTCCAACAGGTTATGTGTGAGTGTCGATTAGTGTAGTCCATGATTTGAGTGCCAAACTACATGTTCAAATTGACGAGGAAGATATTCATAAGGTTGAAAAATCTTTTTTAATATTCATTTTATGGTTTTCGCATATTATAAAAAAACATGCCGACAAGGAGGTATTAATTTTCAATTTATTTTTCAAGATAAAAATTTAACAATTATTGAAAAAAGGTGTAAACCAATGAATGTCATTATAGATGGAAAAAGGAAAGGAATCGATCAAAAAGATCTAATGAAAGCACTATTACCCCACCCATTCTATATCCACAGTTACTATCATTGAAGGTTCATGTGGATACCAAGTTAAAAAATGGTCATAATCACATAGTTTATTTTGAAGAAAATATGTACAGAGAGAAAGTACAAGAAATCATTGGTGATAAGAATGCAAGTTAAATCCTATACTATGATTGTCTGGGTGTCTCAGTTGTAAATGTATACATGAGATAGTTTTCATGATTTGATTTTCAAAAGGCTGATATAATTTGTTAAATATGAAGAAATTCATTTCTTATTTTTGGCAGGTGAATATATGAAAAAAAATTGAAGGGAATTTCCCATGATTTTTTGGACTTGTTAGTCCTCACATCTCCTCTACAGAACAACCAAGAATATATACTAAAAAAATTATGAAATAGTGGAAGGTCTGATCAAATCATTTGAAAGAAATTTTTTTGATGAAAATATCTATTTAATACCAATTATACAGGGGAAAACTCTATAATTTAATCATATCAAATATATTTTTATTTTTTCATTACTTTTTCCATTTTTTGTTTTTAGGCTGCATTGGATTCTCATTACAGTAAATTCGGATACTCTAAATAATTATTTCCGAGATTTAATACATGGATATCCAGCAAACCTTCCACACATGACAGTGTTTATCAATAAGTGCATCCAACATTTTAGAACTAAACATCAAGTTATATAATTTATATTATCTTTTAGTAAGTACTCGGTTATGATATGGCGGTGTAACAATATCGTGAAAAAAAGGAATGATGCCAGGGGCTAACTATAACAACCTGACTCTTTATTTCACACTTAAGCATAATTTATTACAAAAACTCTTCACTAGATAAAACATAAAAGATCAAGATTTCTAGTGTCTTTGGGAATTAAGAACATTACATAACAGCTTAAAACATGAAATACACATCTTTTTTGAAAACTTCTTTTACATGACCATACACATTCTTTCGTACTTAGCATTGCATGGGATAACCTGAGGACATGCATAAGAAAAGGGTGATATATAAATACAAATAAGGGAGAAAACAAGGCATAAAATGATTAATATATTACATGTTAGAAAATAGTAATATCAATGGAGCATAAGAGAAACATGAACATAAAGGCATGATATAGCATGATTATCATAACATGAAAATGTTGCAACAACATTTAACGTGATATTAGCATGAGCCAAGTATCATTGCACATGAAGAATGAGTAAAACCTCATTGCACATTAATTATAATGACTAATCCCTTATTTCACTTGATGTATCATGATACTAATCTTTACCCAATGCATTGTAGTGATGTCAGGGAACACCCTTCTTAATCATTTCATTTCATGCATAAGTATGACACATAGATCATACAACATGGATTCATTAAACATCACCATTTATTACAATATAAAGAAATGTTGAATTAATACATGAAAATATATAATCTATAAGTAAATGTTCATAAAGGTGAATACCATTTATTGAGAAATGGGCATGGTAGTTACTATACAATGACTTTGGCTTGAAGAATCGCAGTGCAATTTCGGCAGCATAACATCGTGCCATAAGAATTCATAAAAATGGTTGATGAGAGATAAATGGGTATATCATCATATGTACATGAAATGGAAAGTAAGGGGGTAATATATACACATGCCCCAACATTTTTAATGTAATTTATATGCATAATATAAAATAAGTTCAGAAATGTAAATGAGGAGAGAGAAACCCCTTACGAAATTTTGGCATAGTAACAGGTGTACATGAGAGACATTAATGAGAGATAAATAGGTATATCATCATTCAAACATAATAATGGAAGTATAGGGGTGGTTTTAAATCATACCCAAACATTTTTAATTGAAATTAAAAGGGTGTAACAACATAAAGAAACTTGGACAAAAATGAGAAAGGAAGAAATCCCTTACTTGGAAGTGTGATCCCAAAGTCTTGGGAGAGGCTTCTTGGGATATTGTGGAGCCTTGTAAGGATTATAGAGATAGTAGGGAAGAGTTTGGTTGAAATACAAAAGTTTTTAGTGAATAGAATTGGGATATTGTGTGGGTTTATATAAAAAAAAGAGATAATTCTTTATTATTTAGGTTTTGGACACCACACGTTAAACTAATCAAAACCACAAACCAAACCATGGTTTTTGCCCATGGTTTTTGAAAAATAGGAGTGGAAAATTATTTTATAAGGTAAATGGAGGAACTTACTAATATATTATGATTTATTATGTGGAAGTGAGTCACACTCTCAAGGAAATCAATTTAAAAAGATAAAATGTTTTATAAGTCTTGGAGGGTCCACTAAGGAACCATAAATTTAATCAAAAAAATATAAAATCACATTATTTTAAACATAAAACATATATTTTACGAATATATAATTTATTATATTTTATTACATCACTATTTGGTCATTATCATGTCACAATACACATTATATATTTAACGATTTTTAATTTTTACCCAAACATTCGTCTGTATCAGAATATTATGAAAAATTAACCATTAGATAATTTTGACATCCTAGTTCAAAAAATAATATTCATTTTATATAAATAATTTTATATATATATGAATTTTTACTTTTAAAATAAAAACCGATATTTATAAAAAATCATGGGTTTTTGACCAAAATAGCTTTCAAACCTTAATAAAAATTAAAATTGTATTCATAAAAATTAAACGATCATTTATATTTAATAAAAATTAATTAATAATATTTTATTAAAATATTATTTAATTCAAAAATCCATTTATTAATCAAAATATATTTCTTAATTGAATATTAACTAAAAATACTATTTGTGATTTAAAAACCATTTACAGAGTAAGAATAATAAAATGAATGTATATTATTTATTATATACAAAAATCATACACATAATCATAGTGATATGGTCTTGTTAAATAACCCCTTATAACACCCACATAAGACCTAAGGGTATGGTTTATGATGGTGACAGACTCTTGTGGTGGCTTGGATGACATCACTCGGGTGGTAATCTATATCAACTTCGACTTATCTCATAGGAAGTTCCATTAAAACTTAATGTGTTGAATCTTGGCTTGGTACTGGTCAGGAGAGAATCCCAGTGATGCCACCTCCTTTCCGAGATCCAAAAAATGGGCTTTGTACGGAGCAATTCTACTGAATGATCCCATCGTTTCCGTTGTCTGAGTAAATTGGATTTTTTAATTCCCAATATTTATACTAATCATGTGATCACTGTTTAACAGCTATATTAGCAATGGTAACAATTATTAATGGTGTTTGTAAATACAAAAACATAAAACCAAGGAAGTTTATATTTTATATAACCATTTTACATAATAAGACATTTAATTAGATCAAGATGAATTTTCATTAATAAAAGTTTAGGTTGTTACAATCTTCCCCCCTTAAGAAATTTTTCCCTCAAAATTTAATTTTCACACACTAAAACATATGAGGGTAACTCTGCTTCATCACTTCCCCCAATTCCCACATTGCCTCTTCAAACTTGTGGTTTCTCCACAATAACTTGATAAGGGGAATTGTCTTATTTTGTAGAAATTTTTCCTACGATCTAAGATTTTCCTCAGCTTATCTTCATAGGAGATGTCATTCTCCAATGGTACCTCCTCTGGATTGAGTACATGCGATGAGTTGGGTATGTACATCATCAAGAGTGATACATAGAATACATCATGTACTTGAGATGGGTTCGGTGGGAGTTCTAGTCGATAAGCCGCTACTCCAATGCGATCTAGGATCTCAAAAGGGTTGATGTACCTTGGACTAAGCTTTACCTTCTTCCCAAATCTCATAACTCTCTTCCATGGTAATATGTGGAGCAATACCATGTCTTTGAAATCAAACTCTAGGTCTCGTCGACGATTATCAGCATATCTCTTTTGTTGACTCTGAGAAGATTTAATGTGTTTCTAGATAGTCTTAACCTTATCCACCATTTCTTTGACCATTTCTGGACCTAGGAGTTTTCTCTCCCCAACATCATCCCAACATGCCAATGTTATGCACCTCTTCCCATATAGGGCTTTATAAGGAGCCATTTGGATGATCGAGTGGAAACTATTATTGTTAGAGAACTTAACCAAAATAACATGTTGATATCATCCTCCTTTGAATTCCATTGATCATGCTCGCAACATGTCCTCAAGTGTTTGGATAGTCTTCTCAGATTGGCCATCATTTTAGGGATGATAAGACGTACTAAAGTTCTTCCCAATATATATAGCAAGTTGAAGACTCTTCCAAAACATAGAGGTGAATCTTGGATCTTGATCAGATACAATAGATAGTGGTACTCCATGAAACCTTATCACTTATCTAATATATATCATTTCTAGTTTATCCAATGAGAAATCCTCTCAAATTGTAATGAAGTGTGCAGTATTTGTAAGACGATCCACAAAAACCCAGATAGTATTGTTTCCTTTGGATATCTTTTGAAGTCTGGTGAAAAAGTCCATGGTGATGTTCTCCCATTTCCATGTTGGTATGGGTAATGGTTGTATCATTACCTTATACTTATTCCTCTCAGCCTTCACTTTCTAAAATAACAGGCACTTTGATGTATATTTAATGATCTCCTTCATTTTATCCCACCAATAAAGCTCTCATAGATCTCTATACATATTTGTGTTTCCTGGGTGAATGGATAAATTTGAACTTTGTGCATCATCCAAATGTTCTTTATTTAACTCTGTATTTTCTAGAACACATAGTCTTGTCCCAAATCTTACAATTCCTTCTTCATTAACATTGAACTATGTGGATTTCCATTTTCTGATAGTTTCCACTTTCTTCTGAACTACCACATCATCCTTTTGAGCATCCATTAACATTTCCAAAAGAGAAGGTTGGACAATAATTTGTGAAAGGATTGATGATGTTCCCTTCTTTATGATTCCCATGTTCATCTTCATCAAATCTAAGAAGATTGGATGCTTTTTAATTCTCATCAATGTCACCAGTTCCTTTTTACTTAGAGCATCCGCCACCTTGTTTGCTTTTCCAGGGTGGTAATGGATTGAGTAGTCATAGTCTTTGATCAGATCTAGCCATCATCAATGGCGCCTATTAAACTCTTTCTATTTGAATATATATTCGATGATTTTTTGATCCATGTATATTTCACACTTCTCCTCAAAGAGGTAATGTCACCAAATTTTCAAAGTGATTATTACTACAGCCAACTCCAGATCATGTGTTGGATAGTTTTTCTCATGAACTTTCAATTGCCTTTAAGCATAGGTAATGACTTTTTCATTTTTCATCAACACAAAACCCAAAACATTCTTCGAAGAATCACTAAATACCACAAATATTTCTCCACTTCTAGGTAGTGTCAGTACGTGCATAGTGATAAGCCTCCTTTTTAACTTTGTAAAGCAATATTCACGTTCATTAGTCCAAGAAAACTTTACTCTCTTCCGAGTTAGCTTGGTAAGAGGGATGGAAAATCTTGTGAAATTTCTTACATATCAACAATATTATCCATCTAACCCTAGGAAGCTATAGATATCCATTAATGATGTTGGCATCGACCATCCATCAATTGTAGCTATCTTGGACGGATCCATAGATATCCCATTACTTGTGATGATATGACCCAATAATGAGACCTCCTTCAACCAAAACTCACACTTTATATACTTTCATACGGATTATCCTTTTACAAGGTCTATAGTATAGTGATTAGATGCTCCTCATACTCCTCCTTAGTTTTAGATTATATTTGAATATCATCTATAAAGACTACCACAAATTTGTTGAGGTAATATCTAAAGACTATATTCATCAAGTCCATAAAGATTTTTAGAGCATTAGTGAGTCCAAAAGGCATTACTATGAATTAATAGTGCCCATATCTTGTAAAAAAGGTATTATTAGGGATATACTCCTTCTTTACCCTTACTTGGTAATATCCTGACCACAAATCCACCTTGGAGAAGTATTTTTATCCATGTAGCTGATTAAAAAATTAATCAATTCAGGGTAGAGGATACATGTTCTTTATAATGATTTTGTTGAGCTCACAATAATCAATTCAAAGGCGCATTGTCCCATCCTTCTTCTTGAAGAAGAGGACTGGTGCACCCCATGGTGTAGCACTTGGGTGTATAAACCCTTTATCTAGATTCTCCTTTAGTTGTTTCTTCATAAACTCAATCTCCAAAACATCCATTCTCTACAGAGTCTTGGATATTGACAACACCCTAGGTATAAGATCATTTGAAAATTCAACATCTCTTCTAGGAGGAAGACTAGGAAATTTCTCTGAAAACACTTCAGTGAATTCCATCATAATAGGCATGTCTTCAAGTAAAGTTGCTTCCTTAGACTCAATCATCTAAGAAAGATACACATGCTTATAGGGAAATAATATCCACACTTGAGATTATGGTGATAAAGAAGATTCATTCTCCTCCTTACACTTGTACATAATCGGGGGTTGATTCTCCATATGGAGAGTGATTTCTCTCTCATGACAATTTATGTTGGCTCTATATAAGGAAAGTCAATCCATGCCAAGAATTGCATCAAATTTCACTAGAGGGAGTATGAAAATGTTTTCTAGGAATTTCAATCCAAAAATTATGATAGGGGAGGAGTAATACACATGGGATGCAATGATTTCCCCATTTTCTGTTCTCACCAATATCTTTACTTCCATGAATTTTAGTGGTGTTGGGATTGTTCTACTAAAATTTTGGGATATAAAAGAATTAATAGAACCATAATCAGAAAGAAAGTTTTCTATTCTTGATTGGATAAGTAGCGTACCTGTTACCACTTTGTTGTCAGGGTTCAATTCAGCGGTAGTGATGGAAAAATATCACCCTTACTGCCTTGGAGGTTGTTGTTTGCCTAAAACACCCTTAGCTTAGGGCACTAGTTTGAAAAGTGCCCTATTTATTTGGAGTTGAAGCAATGAACTACGTGTTGAGGGTTAAATAAAGAGTTCCTTTCCTCTATCGCAGCCATAGTTTTTCTTTTTGGTAGTTAATAGACAAGTTTCCTTCTCTTCTACACTTAAATCATTTCCTCATCCCCTTCAGGAAATTTCTGGGGTGCTTCTTTCTGCACCATTGGCAAGTGGGGTACTATGTTTTTTAGCCCCATTGGATTTATCCATCATACCGCCATAATTAAATTACACCTTACACTTCTTATCCTCATGATACCCCTGATATTCTCTGATCTCCATTTCAACTTTGAGGGAACATCAAAAAATTTACTCATAGATCTCGAAGTCACAGATCGCTAGGGATTACCATAGGCTAGGTTTTAGCCCACCAAAGAAGCATTCAACTTTGCATTTGGGGTTAACAAAAAAGCTGAAGGCATATCATACAAGCCTTAAGAATTATTCCTCATACGCTATGATGGATTAATCATATTTTTTTTCTTTAGGGAAAGGAATTCCCTTTCCATATTAAGTTTGAGGATGCAAGGATAATATTAATTGAATTTGTTTTCTACAAATCCTTCCATTCCAATGCCTCGATATTCTCCTCAGGCTTCGTATTTTTTATCAATGTCCACCATTGATCAGTTTCACCCTACATATGATAAGAATCTAGAAGAACCTTCTCTTTTTCAGATAATTGAAGGATAGAGAAGATCTTTTCAATGGAGTTGATCCATTGTTCGACAATTAAGAGATAAGATAATCCATTAAAATTAGGAGTCCTTTTTCTCATGAAGCTCTTGATTGAAACTTGTTCTTTCTTGGGGGGGGGGGTTGAACATTCATATTGACCCATGTTTCTATTCAAAACTTGAGTTAACTGAGAGAGTATCATGATAAAGTTTGTGATTCCTGCTCCCATCAGATTGGCCATCTCATTAGAACAGTCATCACATTGATCTTCGCATCGGTTGTTAGCATGAGTCCTTCTATTACTGGCCATTGGATTGAATAAAAGGAAATATAGGGGTAACACATAAAGGCTAATCACAAGACAAAAACTCATGACTTATAAATTACTTTTATTTCCTTAACTTATGAATTTATAGGCTCTAATCTATGTTACCCATGATCTACTTCCCAACATATATTCTTAGGGGAATTTTTTTATTCCCATAATAATGGTTAATACTAAGCTTTTGAATTTACCAAAGAATATCCCCCAATAGTGTCGTAAACAAGAGTGTAGCAAGGCCTGTTGTGGTGCACCATTTCTTGTTCGAGTATAGATCAATGCGGTGTTTTCAGGTTTTTCCCCTAGATACATCTATGCTAGAGTCACCTCTACCTGCTCATATCCAGATAGGGATGTAATTTATTGATAAATCACCTGATCAATACTCACAAAAATTTAGGTATGTTTTTATTATACTTAGTCTTATCCCTAATGCTTTAACTAGGGTTTTCTAATCCTAATCCCAAAAATAACTAAACCTATCCTCTAATACCAACTATAACAACCCTTCTCTTTATTTCATACTTAAACATAATTTATTACAAAAACTCTTCACTTGATACCACATAGAAGATCGAGAGTTCTAGTATATTTGGGGCTTAGGAACATTACTTAACAACTTAAAATATGAAATACATATCTTTATTGAAAACTTCTTTTACATGATCATATAGATTATTCTTACTTAGAATTACATGGGATAACTTGAGGACCTATATAAGAAAAAGGTGGGCTATGATGATAAATAAGGGAGTAAAAAAGTAATAACATGAAGAATAAAGTACATGTTAGGAAATATGCATATAAATGGAGCATAAGAGAAACATTAACTTAATGGAATGATATAACATGATTATCATAACATGGAAATGTGGAAACAACATTTAACATGATTTTAGCATGAGACAATGCTCATTACACATGGAGCATGAGTAAACCCTCATTACACTTGAATTATAATGAGTAAACCCTCATTGCAATTGATGTATCATGATACAAATCTTTACCCAATTCATTGGAGTAGTATTTGGGCACACCCTTCTTAATCATTTCATTTAATGCATAAGTGTGCCACATAGATCATAAAACATGGATTCATTAAACATAATTATTTATTCTAAGATAAAGGAATGTGGAAATAATACATGAAACTCTATAATCAATAAGTAAATATTCATAAATGTGAATACCATTGATAGAGAGATGGGCATGGTATTCACTACACAATGACTTTTTCTTGAAGAATCACGGTGTAATTTTAACAGCATAACGACGTGTCATAAGAATTCATAAAAATGGTTGATGAGAGATAAAGGGATATCTAATCTTATTTACTTGAAATTTACAGTAAATGGGTCATATACATACATGTACAATCATATTTAATGGAATTTAGATGCCTAATATAAAAAGAAGTGTTTGAATGTAAATGAGGGGAGAGAAATCCCTTACGGAATTTTGGCATTGTAATGGGTGTACATGGGAGGAATTAAAGAGAGAGAAAGGGGTCTCTAAGCATTCAAACATAAATAGGTAAGTATAGGGGAGGTGAAAAATCATACCCAAACATTTTTAATTTAAATTTAAAGGGTATAACAACATAAAGAAACTTGGAAAAAAATGAGAAACGAAGAAATCCCTTACTTGGAAGTGTGATCCCAAAGGCTTGGGAGAGGCTTGATAGATTCTTGTTAGGAGATTTGGGCACCTTTGGAGGATTTCATAAAGAGGAGGGCAGAGTTTGGTTGATATCCAAAAGTTTTTAGTGAAGATAAGTGGGAGCTTGGGTGGCTTTATATAGGAAATGAGATGGAATTCTTTATTATTTAGGTTTTGGACACCACACATTAAACTAATCAAAACCACAAACCAACCCATGGGGTTTTCCAATGGTTTTTTCCAAATGTGAGTGGAAAAAACTATTTTATAAGTACAATGGATGAACCTATTAAATTATTAGTCTTTCTTATGTGAAGGTGAGTAACACTCACAAGGAAATCAATTTAAGAAGTTAAAATGTTTTATAACTCTGGGAGGGTCCACTAAGGCACCATAAAACTAATAAAACAAATATAAAATCTCATTATTTTAAATATAAAACATATATTGGCCGAAAATATCATTTATAGTATTTTATAACATCACTATTTGGTCATTATGATGTCATAATTCACATTATATATTTAAACAGTATTTAATTTTTACCAAAAAATTCGGCTGTCTCAGAAAATTATGAAAAATTCACCATTCTATAATTCCGACACCCTAGTTCCAAAAAAAAATATTCATTTTATCTAAATAATTTTCTAAATATGTGAATTTTTACTTTTAAAATAAAAACCTTCATTTATAAAAAGTTTATGGGTTTTGAAAAAAATGGCTTTCAAGCCTTAATAAAAATTATAGTTGTATTTATAAAAATTACAAGATTATTTATATTTAGTAAAAATTAATTAATAATATTTTATTAAAATATTATTTAATTCCAAAATACATTAATTAATAAAAATAGATTAATTAATTGAATATTAACTAAATATACAATTTTTTCTTTAAAACCCATTAACAAAGTAACAATAATAAAATGAATGTATATTATTTATTATATGGAACAATAATGCACATAATAATAGTTATAAGGTCTTGTTACATAAAACATTATAAATACCACATAATACCTAAGTATAAGGTGTGCGATAGTGATAGACTCTTGGGGTGGTTCAGATAACATCGCTCGGGTGGTAATCTCTATTAACTTCCACTTCTCCCATAGGCGGTTCTGTTCAAGCTTAACATGTTGAATCTTGGCTTGGGCTTGGTCAAGAGTGAAGCCCAGTGACTCCACCTCCTTTTAGAGCTCTGAAAAATGGGCTTTGTATGGAGAAATTCTACAAGATGAGTCCACCACTTCCTTTGTCTAAGTATATTGGATTTGTTAAAGCTCTATATTTGTACTAATCATGTGATCACTACTCAATGACTATATTAACAACGGTAACAATTCATAATGGTTTTTTAAAATCCAAAAACATAAAATCAAGGAAGTGCATATTTCATTTAACCATTAAATATAATATGACATTTAATTAGATCAAGAGGAATTTTCAATAATAAAAGATTCAGTACTTATACTAATCATGAAAAAGAAGACAAGTTATACGACTGGACAAGTATCAGGGTATGTAAAATAAGATTTCATTATCCAATCACTTATCATAAAAATTTCTTTTTATCCTAAATGTTTCTATAGTGTCTGAAACAAACCAATGGAAAAGATTTTGGTTATTATGTTTCTAAATTTATGAAAGAGATCATATTCCATGAACAAACTAGCATCCCTGAAGAGCTATTTTCAAAGATAAGTACTATTTAGTTTAAAATATTTATTAATTCATTATTTATTTATATTTTTCCCCTACTATTATGACATCTAAAAAGACTCATATTCACAAGACGTTATAGTTGTTCTCATAGATGAATCAAAAAGACACCTTATTGAATATTGTAGAAAAATATCATGAAGATGTGACTTCTATAGAAGTACTGGACTGTTTCATATTTATGTTTAATTTATATCTTGTTAGTATTACACACATAAGAATTGTTTTCTTATAAAGATGGATTCATTTTTTTGAGTCGGGGTTGTTTTTTCAAAGATGCTCATTCTCATGAGAGATTTAAATTCAAGGTTGCATATCAGAATTCAAGGAAAAGGGAATGGTTTTTTTATTATATGATGTTTTCCCTCATAATATTATCTATTCTCTACTGCATTAACAAAATAAAAATTAAATATTTGACTACTCATGAAGAAAATGTCTTCCACATACTTATTCTCTCTAAAAACCTCATCACCCATGAATTGTTGAAAATTTTCACTTTCTTGAATGGTCAAAATTTACACTTTCCTTCGAAATTTATAACTTTCAACATATAATGAAAATGAGAAGCATGGTAACACATGATATGAACAATATGTCTCAAAGTGTTTTTTTTATTTAATTAATTTTATTATAATTTTTTCTACTATCTATATGTTAATTTTTTATCATTTTTATGTAATACTAATTTAGTTTTTTACAGATCTTTTGGGAAGTAATAATTTTCTTTTAACTATCTGCAACAATCCAGAAAAGAGAGAACATGTTCCTTTCAGGTGGAAGTGGAACCCCATGTAACATGTAATGTAAAGTGAATAGTAAGGATTCATCTACCAAGGGATTTATCAGTAGTTAAATGAAAAATATTACTTCCCAAAATATTTTTTCGTGAGCATTTTCCTGAAAAATGTAGTAATGAGTGGCAGATCAATCATCTGCACCTCAA
This sequence comes from Viscum album, assembly GCA_963277665.1. NCBI lineage: Eukaryota > Viridiplantae > Streptophyta > Magnoliopsida > Santalales > Viscaceae > Viscum > Viscum album. The sequence continues at coordinate 1,274,554,747 of OY728162.1, read as the reverse complement.
TCCGATACACAGTGTGCTCAGTATGACTCAAATTGTATGTTTTTAGTTTATAATATTCATTGATCCTTTAATATTCATGTCTTTTTAACTACCATTCTATGATCCATGGCTCATTATTATGATCTATGATATACAGGGTATGAGTTTCTAATGATAATATCACTTTCTAACATCTTTATACTCATGTTATCCTTATATGATCACTAATATCTCCCTTTTTTACACTTATTGAGCATCTATGATCACCCTTTATTATGTTACATATACTTAGGTTATTAGGAATTATTTTAGAAATGATATGTCTAAGAATATTTCTAGTAAACAATAACTTAATGAGAGACTCTTATAAACTAGTTCTTTAGGTTTCCATGTTTCCAAAAGTAGTTGACCTAAACTATTTTGACATGAATCATTATGTTATATTAGTAATATTAATATACTAAGATGTGATATCAATGAATGAATTTTTTCGGTAAATATAGTTGGTATCACAGCAACTGGACTACTCACAACTAAGCAAAAAGAACAAGTGATCGGTATTAGTCAAAGTTTCTCTTTTTATTTAAAATTGACATTACTTTTAGTAAAAAGAACAAGTGACATATTGAAAACTAAAAAAGGCATTTATATTGTCTAGATACTTTTGAAAAACGTTCAATAATTCATTTTTATATCTAGGAATAAACCTCACCTCAATACAACGCACAGTGCGATGGTACAACATTAAGTGTGTATTTTTATATTAAATTAACATTGAATGTTGCAAAAGACCAACTGAAATGATAAAAAATGAGAAAATGAATTAGTATAGTGTTAATAATTTATGAAAATTATCCATGAGTTATTTCTTATGTGTAGGAATCAACAACACGTCAATCCAATGTACAGTGTGACAGGTATGACTAGAAGTGTTTGTTATCAGTTTAAAATTGACATTTTAGTTCAAAAAACAAAACCAGAATACTGAAAAATGAGAAAATGCATTAGGATTCTTTTGATAATTTATGAAAATTATCTATAAGTCATTATTTATGTTTAATAATCATTCAAACATCAATCTGATGCTTGGTGTGACCGATATGACATCATGTGTGTCTTTTTATTTAAAATTGACATTAATTTTAGTAAAAAAAACAAGTGACATACTAAAAATTGAGAAAATGCATTCATATAATTTTGATATTTTATAAAAAAGTTCCATAATTCATTTTTAAAGTTTAGGAGTCAGCTGAACCTCAATATGATGCACGATGTGACTGGTGTGGCTCCAAGTGTGTCTTTTTATTTAAAATTGACATTAATTTAAGTAAAAAATAACAGTTGACACACTAAAAAATAAGAAAATGTATTCATATTGTTTTGATATTTAATGTTGATGATCCCTGAGTCATTTTATGACTTGTAGGATTCAACCTCACATCAATATGAGACACATTGTGACCGATATAACTCCAAGCATGTTTTTTTCTTTAAAATTGACATTAATTTAATTAAAAAGAACAAGTGACATACTAGAAACTAAGTAGAAACATTTGTAATGTTTTGATACTTTAGGAAAATGATACATGAGTCATTTTGGACATATAAGAATCAACTAAACCTCAATGTGATAAATAGTGTTACTGATATGACTAAAATTATATGTTATTAGTTTATAATTGACATTTTAGTTCAAAAAACACAACTGGCATCCTAAAAACTGAGAAAACGCATTAGGATATTTTTGATACTTTATGAAAATGGTATATAAGTAATTTGTGATGTGGAGAAATCAGCCTCACCTCAATTTGATGCGTAGTGTGACCGATATGACTCCAAGTGTATCTTTTTATTTAAAATTGACAATAATTAATGTAAAAACAGCAAGTGAAATACTGAAAACTAAGAAAACACATTCATATTGTTTTTATATTTTATTGTAATGATCCATGAGTCGAATTTAATGTGTATAAGACAACCTCACCTCAATATGATGCGCGGTGTGACCACTACAACTCAAAGTGTGCATTTTTATTTAAAATTGACTTTAATTTAATAGAAAAGAACAACTGACATACTGAAAACCAAGAAAACACATTCATATTGTTTTTATATTTTAGGAAAATGATCCATGGGTCATTTTTGACATGTAAGAGTCATCCTCACCTAAATTAAAGATATGGTGTGACTAGTATTTTCAAAGTGTGTCTTTTTATTTAAAATTGGAATCAATTTAAGTAAGAAGAACAAGTGACATATTGAAAACTAAGAAAATACATTCATATTGTTTTTATACTTTATAAAAATGGTTCATGAGTCATTTTTGACATGTATGAGCCAACCACACCTCAATAAAATGCATAATTTGGCTGGTATGACTAAAATGGTCTGTTATTAGTTTAAAATTGACAATTTAGATCAAAACATGTCACTCATTAAAAACTAAGAAAACATACTCTAATTGTCTTGATAATTTAGTACAGTGATTTGTAGGTCATTTTTGATGTGTATGAAGAATTATAACATAAAAAAAACACATTATGTGACCGGTATGACTCATAATACGTGTTTCTATTTTAAAATTAACATTTTAGTTCAAAAAACACAACTGACAAACTGAAAACCAAGAAAACACATTCAGATTATTTTGATACTTTAAGAAAATGATATATATGTCATATTTTATGTTTAAGAATCAGACTCACCTTAATCTAACACATGGTTTGACCGATATGACTCTAAGTGTGTATTTTTATTTAAAATTGACATTAATTTAAGTAAAAGCAACAGTGACATACTGAAAACTGAGCAAATGAATTCAGATTATTTTTATATTTTAGGGAAATGATCCATGAGTCATTTTTGATGTGTAGGAGTTAACTTCACCTTAATATGACACATGGTGTGACCAGTATGAATCCCAGTGTGTATTTTTATTAAAAATTGACATTAATTTAAGTAATAAGAACAACTAACATACTGAAAACTGTGAAAACACATTCGTATTGTTATAAAATTTTAGGAAAATGATTCATGAGTCATATTTGATGTGTAGGAGTTAACCAAACCTCAATATCATGCACAATGTGGCTGGTATGACTCCAAGCATGTCTTTTTATTTAAAATTAACATTAATTTAAGTAAAAAAGAACAAGTGACATACTAAAATCCAAGAAAATGCATTCGGATTTTATTGATACTTTAGGAAAATGATAAATGAGTAATTTTTAAAATTTATGAATCAACCACACCTCAATCTAATTCATGGTGTGACCCATATGAATAAAAGTTTCTGTTATCAGATTAAAATGGGCATTTTAGTTCAAAACGCATCGCTCATTGTGATCCAATCAAACATGCTCAGATTGTCTTGATAATTTAGTAAAACGATTCATAAGTCATTTTTACTTACATGAATTAGTATCATGTCAAATCGATGAAGGATGAAACTAGTATGACTCATAATGCATGTTTCTTGTTTGAAATTGCATTTTAGTAAAAAAACATAACTGACGTACTAAAAATGAAGAAAACACATTCAGATTTTTCTGATATTTTATAAAAATGATCCATAAGAAATGTTTTATAGGTAGGAATCAGCCTAACCTCAATCTAATGTACAATGTGGTTGGTATAACTCCAAATGTGTTATTATTTAAAATTGATATCAATTTTTGTAAAGGAACAAACGACATACTCAAAACTATGAAAATACATTCATATTGTTTTTATATTTTAGGAAAATGATCAATAACTCAGTTGTGATGTGTAGGAATAAACCCCATCTCAATAGAACACATAGTGTGACTGGTATAACTCCAAATGTTTATTTTTTATTAAATATTGAAATTTTATTAATGTATTCTTTCATATTAATGTTTAATTTATTTATTTATAGTATTACGAACATAATATTTGTTTTATATATAAAGGATGGGTATTTTTCTCAGGTTGAGATGATTTTTTTTGCAAAACAATACCATGGGTAGAAATTTTTGAGAGGGGATCACGAGCATCAAAAGATGAAATATGAATGTTTTAAAATGTTTGTTGGATAATTGTAAATGTAAATATATAAAACATCATTTGAAATGTAAATAGTAGTGTTTTTTTGTATATACCATGGGTGGATATTTTTATATTCATGATGTCAATTAAATGTATATAGCATTATTCAAAATTACAGTTTGTATATAACATTTTAAAAATTACAAGTTTTTCCTAGGTTTGTTGTTATATTAACAACACATTCCAGTAAGCTAGGACTTTATCAGCGCTAAAAAAGAACAGATAAAGGAGACTCCCCATTATCCGTGCTGTAATTAGAAACATTTTTTAGCATTGTTAAATGCCTATTAGCACACTAGGCTATATGTATAGTAGTGAAATACATTTCCACCCCAACAATCAATTCATGTGGTGAGAAAAATAATTATATGTATATATATACACATAAAATACATATAACTACATATATGTAAATATTAATATTAATTAAATATAATAATAAATAATAAATAATAAATGATCATATATAACAAATAAATATGAAATAAATAAATAATAAATATTGAATATTAAACAACAAAAAATTGATTAATAAAGATTAAAGAATAAAGAACAAAAATAAATAGTAAATAATAAATAATAAATAATAAAATTTATATCATAAATAATAGTAAATAAAATAAATAAATAAATAATAATATATAAAAAATTAAAAAAATTAAAAAATGAACAAATAAATAAATTAATACTAATTATAAATCAATATATAATAAATAAGTAATAAATTAATATTTATTTAATAACTAATAATTTTTTTTAAAATAATAATAATAAATGAATATATAAGAAATAGGAAATAAGAAATAAAAAATAAGAAATAAGAAATAATAAGTAATACATAATAAATAGTATATATGTAAAATTACATATAAAATTAATTAAAAACAGTTATATATATCTAATAAAAATATATAAATATAAATAAATTTACAAAAATGTATATAAATACAAGCACAAATATACACACACCAACCAATAGAATACATAAAAATATATATACCAAAATCATATATGTAAATATATATTAATGTATATAAATATACATTAATGTATGTAAATATGCATATATGGATATAAATATACATTAATGTATATAAATATGCATAAATGGTAATAATAATAAATACATATAAATATATATGCATATATTCAATTATATATATATATATTGATAAATATAAATAAATTATAAATATACATACAAATATATATATATATATATATATATAATAGATAATAAATCATAAAAAGAGGGAAAACCATAACAATTTCAACACCATAAAATCAATATGTATGTAAATCCATGGAATAAAATCATAGATATCGCAACAAGCGTATGAAGACACTCGTAAATGAAGTTGAAATCACATCGAATGTCCAAAAATCACAGTATCTGATCAAAAACCCATATTTGGAGGCCTTTCATGCCATTTTTTCCTTGAAAATATTGTGACAATGGTCTCTCTAATCAATTCAGCATAATGATCTTCATAGGATTCAATTTGATATATAGTAGAGCCCAAATAGGCACTCAGATCAAAGGTTATGGCCATTTGAAGTTGAAGTTCGATTTTCAATTTCTCTTAAAACAATAATAAATTTTATTCGGTTACTTCTTACTAAATTATTATCTAATTTCACTGTATTGTATTTTATATGTTTCAATTTTATTGGTTTTGGATCTAAAACGAACATTCTGATCAAAATTTATATTCATTTGATGTTAAAATCTGATTTTTTTAATTTTAAAATTTAAAATTTATTTTTAAGTGTGTTTTTGTAAAAAAACTTCCTCTAATTCATGATGGTTTTTAAGAACCACAGATAAAAGTAAATTTTAAAAAAATTAATATTTTGAAAAAAATATTTAGCATTGGGTTTTAAGAAACTACCACTAATTTTTTGGAATAAATATTGAGTGACAGTTTTGTAAATCACCGCTAAAAACTATCACAAATTTTAGTTTTCCTGCAGAACTTATCCTATTATTTTGCAAGATCTACACCCATCATTTCATATAACTAAAAATCAAATAAATTTAAAATAAATTTATTACAATAAAAAATAATAATAATTATAAACCATTATATTATTTAAATAAAAATTTAGTACATTAAAAAGATTGATCCCATTTTATTTTCAACGTACTACTATTTTCTAACGATGTTTCTAATTTAAAACTTATTTTCAGAATATCTTAGCACTTTTCACTTTATATTAAGGTATCACCTACTCATACATGTCACAAATAATTCAAATACAATTTTTCTATAATTTCATGTTTATCTGAGATCAGTTTTAATAGTTTTAATGGTCACATGTACGTGTCAATGTTTTAAAACACAATAAATGTATTTTTACTCATACCAAGAAAAATATTACTCATATGGACACCCCAATACTTCCTACATTTCACAAATCAGTCTACAATTATTTTCATATGACTTTATGACAACCAGATCTTATTTGCTTCATTTTGACCTTGAAGCTTGCAATTTTAAAGACTCTGAAATCATTGAGATCTATTTATTCAGTTAGTATGAGAAAACTACGGTTTAGATTGATATTTGGTATGCCTGTACACAAAAAAAAATAATTCAAAAATATTTTTCCAATGATTTCATGACAAATTGGGATACTTTAAAATTCTTTTAGCTGATACACACACGTTTTAATATTTTAAAACACCAAAATGTGTTTTTGGTCTTCTTAGGAAAATGAAAACCCATATTGATTATCTGTTAGTTTCTACTATAAAGAACTGTCCCAATGGGGCCCATGTTGGGTTAGAAGCGGATCAGTCTGAGGATAATTATTATATTTATCAAAAGACTTGTGAGAATCACCAATGTAAATGAAGCGTAAACTAAATAGCAGAAAAATAAATAGGGACACAAATTTTAATGTGAAAAAATATTCCAATATGGAGGATTAAAAACACACCAGGAAACTCTGAGAAAATATACTAAGAATTATAGAGTACAAAGTAAACAATTTAGAGCCCGATACTTTAATTGAAAAAATAGTGTAGAAAATTCTATGGGAAAATCCGCACCCTTATACACCTCTATTGCCTCTCTGATAATAGTATCGTGATATGATGTCACCCTTCGGAGATCAAAACCATACATGCGATGTAATTGAAGACTCTCATTGCACAACCCGATATTCCCACTGATTTCTACTGCTCACTCCCTAAGAACTTTTCCCACAGGTCTACTATACAAGACATAACTACTTTCACCCTCTATCTCAGCATCCCTATGAACCTCTCACTCTCAACCTCAATAACTATTCCTACATAGTGACTACACCACAATGACTCTTTCCCCTTTTAAATCCCTTGTGACCCTACTATCCACCTCATTCAAAAAGTAATAAAAAAAGATATGAAAATATCTCCATGAAACTCACATGAAAATAAGAAGGTAAAATCACCCTTTTGAATTTTAAAAAGACTATATTAAAAAAATAAAAAACTGTTTCTAGTGGTATGAACTCAAAAAATATCCCCCTTTATCTAATCAAACAAGGATTTGAAATTCCAACGAAATCAGTTGGAACGTAAAACAGTTGGTATTGCACGATTCATCATACTATGTGGAAAATATGGCATCCCTCTTTTGCTTCTCTAATAGAAACTTGAAATCTCCCCTATAAAAGAAATCCAAATTCCCAATAATTTATAATAAGTGTGTTTTAACTGCTAATACTAGAAAAAAAATATATGGCTCCCCCAAAATTGTGACCACCACAAAATCTAGAGAACCTATAATAATTAATTTTTCCCTTTTCTCAACATCCTCTGAGCATTCTGAAACTCTCAGCACATCACCCCAATCATCGATTTTAATTATTTCTACACTAGTGTCACTCTTTGAAGGAAAAATATTCTGTGTAAGAATTTAATCACCTTACCTAACATGCTTCGTGTTCCAAACCTTCTTGCTCCTTGTCGATGGTTCTCAAATAATGTGTGGATATCATTTTTGACACAAATCTATTGAAGTCCTCTTCGAAAATGAATTCATCACTCCACCAAATGACTTTAAATTTGTCCTATAAAGCATTTCATCCTTTCTGTGTCACACATAAACCCTCGATCCTTTGGAAAATTTCCATCTTACATTTCCAAATGAACTCTTAAATCCACTAGTATCTAGTGTAAAATAAGATAAAAAACTATGGAGTATACTTGGCACATGTCGCATATCCCTCAACTTCACTACATGCTTCTACATTCATCCTATAAAGTGTATTATCTATTCTACCTCACACATAAATCATTGATCCTCTAGAAGTTTTCTATCTTCCACTACTAGATGAACTCCTAAATCCATCAGTATCAAGAGTACACGAAGATAAAAAATTATGGCATATACTTGGCACATGTCGCACATCCCTCAACATCAGTTTACAACCTACATTCGTTGTGATACAAATATCACCAAAACTAATAAAAGAAAAATAATCTTAATGGCCCATATTCAACATACCAAATTCATCTTCTTTTTATGAAGAAAACAATTCCCTCTTTGGTGTAATATGGTACGATGCTATTGAATCAACCACTCATTCAGTGTATAGATCTGACCAGTGAAAATCAATGCCAACTGAAAGTAAATCATAGTCACCTTAAATAATTCTTACATTGGTATCCTCAAAATTGGTGCAGTGCATATTATTTTCTTACTTTCGTTTTTTCAATTCATTTAAATTTATCTTCACATAACCCTCCTTGTCATAAAAGAAGAACGTGAACTTTCTTCATATCTTGAACCAACCTCTCTGATTACAACACCGATATTTCAGAGACAGAATACCAGTATCACCAGAAGATTCAGCATCATTGGTCTTTTTTGGATCATCATTCATAAAAAAAGATGACATCACATCATCTAAATTCAGTGTGTTTTTCCTGAACAACAATGTGATGAAGATATTATCATATGAATTAAGAAAAGAACCCAAAATAAGCAGAGCCTTATATTCTTCTTCTATTTCAACATGTACTGCATTACCTTTATCATCGATCTTGACTGCCACCAAATAAAGTTCCATCAAAAGTTTGGTGAAATCATCTAGATGGTTAAATAAATCTCCATTTTTTATTATTCATTAACAATACAACCATTTTTCATTCATAAACTATTTATGAGATATTTTGATTTACACATGTTTTCAATCTTCACCCAGGTTTCCTCTACATATGTCAAATTCATCACTTCCTTAATAGTATTATCACCCAAATACATATTAATAATGTTTGTTTCCAACTACATCATATACTTCCAATCATCATCTCACATCATCTCCAGTTTATCTAATTTTATCTTAAATGCCTTCACTGTCTTCTCACATACCAGAATATTTTTAACTCTTTGCTGCCAAAGTGTTAAATCATTTTTCTCATTAAATAGTTCAATGTGGGTAGAAATATTATGGAATGAATCACCCATATTAAATTATAAAGAAACACAAATAACCTCATCTAATACCAGTTGTAGGGTCAGAAGCAGATCAGTCCCAAGATAATTATTAAATTGTGAAAAAATACTTTTGATAATCACCAATGTAAACAAAGTATAAACCAAATATCAAAATAATAAATGGGGACATATATTTTAACATGGAAAACCCCTTGAAATAATAGGATTAAAAACCCACATGGAAACTCTGATAAAATCCACAATAAATTAGTGAGTACAAATAAATCAAATAAATCTTGAGACTTAAATTGAAAAAGTAGCGTAGAAAAACCTATGTGCAAATACACACCCCAACATGCCACTGTCGCCTCTCTAATAATAGTCTCATGATAAGAATTTACCCTTTAGAGATCAAAAATAAACCCATGATGGCGTTTCATCACCTCATTGAACAAACTAATATTCTCGAAGATCGCTGATACCCACACCCAAATAACGTTTTCCACATATCTATTTCATGAGACGTGAATGAGTTCACTCTATCTCAGCATACCTATGAATGTTTGACTTGAAACCCCAATAAATCTTCCTGTATAGTTCCTACACTATAAGGTCTCTTTCCCACTTTAAAACCATCATGATCCTACTCTCCTCCTTATTTTAAAGGAATCAAAAAATATATAAAAACATCTCCATGAAACTCACATGCAAATAAGAAGATAAAATCACACTATTGAATTTTAAAATAATTATCTTAAAAAATTCAAAAACTGCAGCTAGTGGTCGGAACTTCAATAGAAAATGTCATGAATCCCCATTACCACCTCCAATAGGTTAGGGGATATAAATTATTTCTATATAGTCATATCACTTACATTGGTGTCCGTAGCCTAAATTACATGTACACATGCACAGATATCCAAGCCCATACAACACTGAAAAGTAAAACAACTGATAAACCAATCATGAATACATATAATTATCACAACCAGAGTATAAAAACAAGTAATTTAAAGTAAGTAGGACCAAATACAATCCCACCGAAATGATTATGAAAAAAATTCCAACCTAAAAATAAATATGGTGACTGCTGTCAAGATAACTGCATGAACACACACAGTCGATCCAGATCACTAGGAACTTCTTAGTCCTAGTCTCTCTTGGAATCCATAAAATTTTTTATTATATGAACAAGAAATGATACATGAGGGAAAATACCATGCAGTTGTGAGTATAACGATACCCAGTAAGACACTCTAAAAATACTAAGCATATACAACAAGAATAACAATCATCTATACATAGGTATATGTCTACATCACAAATAAAAAAATATCAATATATACTCAAACAAAGACACACAATATCAAGGTAAATTCAAAACTATAATTCCAACCTAGGATTTATGCTTGAAGGTTCCACATAGCACCTATTCATAATAACACACTCCACAAGTCAGATGACACTGATAAAGTCCTTCCAAGAGGTTGTGCTTGTGAGGTCTCATTATAGGAAGTATACACTGGAAGTCTGAAGAGATGTGATACATAGATGAAAATCACACCCAAGGACATAGGGTATACCAAAAAAATCAATCTTGAATAAACATATATGTATAGGATCAATGTTCACAAAGTCTGGGTCACGATGATACCAAGAACTCCACCTAGGGAAATATGGTAATAGAGGGTCTCACTCCAAGCCTCATAGATGGATTCCAAGTACTCTATCCAATTAGTACTACTAAATGAATCACTATCCTATGTGTAGGATATGATTCCAAACTAAACATTAGGGAATGGTTATAGGGAACACACCGTAATGAAACTTGTCCATGATGAAGAGGACAAGGTCTCCCAGACAACTTTGAAGGAGTACACAACATTTACCTTCATCACTGGGTCCTGCCGATGTATTACAATGCATGACTATGCCCATGTTAAGGTATACAGTGTGCCTATGCCCATGCACTTTTTCCCATGTCCAAGTACATGGATATTCCCTTGTACACTAGGTTTTTTCGTGTCCGTGTCAGAGTGAACAATGTGTCTATGACCATGTAATACAAGTAGTGTCCATGTACCCTTTAAGGGACATCATGATCCAGTTGAAAATCAGTTAAATGACATGTGATAGGGACACATTCCATGTGATACTTAATATAATCTGGAAATCCTAGTCACCACTATGAGGATCCCACACCATGAGTTTCTCCATAGTACATGATGTGTACTATATGATTTATCTTGAGTTCCAAATATGGATCCCAAGCCATCGTTCACACCTCTACCCATCAATCTATCCACACCCCATTCTAGAAACCAAGGAATATTATTGTCCCAACCTTTCCTTCATCGGACACTAGGATCCTATATTTGAATCCATTCGAAAAAATGCCATAATACACCACTCATCGTAGTGTGAAGAAGAACAAGAAATTTGGTATCCAAAATTATTAGGATCTAATGCCGCTTCCATCTTCCACACAATACGCTTGTCGTACTGATCTTGGATCTACGATACCAAATCGTTACACCAAGAAATGGGTGTGCAATGTTCGATTTACTAGTATTTTTTGAACTATGACCCAAGAGATTTTCCTATGATGAATGAAGAAATGGGGAATAAAATCTTAATAAAAAATGGGAGGAAAAAACCTTGGCCAATGTTCATATTGGCCTCAATTAATTTCTGTTAGAATGATGAAGAAATATATAAATAAATAATCACAAAGCAATGACCCTAATCCATGGATAAATTCAACCCTTACCCACAATATGCACAATTAGTGAATAAATTTCGTAATTTATTGATTAAATTTTTTCATAGGAATCATAAAATAAGTATAAATACAATAAAAAAAATATTCTTCCTCATTTTAAATTAGTCGCAAGCAAAGAATCAAACTGATTCATTGTCATTGGCAAGATCCTTGAACATCGTTGCATAATGATCAACTAACTATGACCTGGGTGTCATTCACCCACAAAATCTCCTCCAATATCTCTCCAATGGATCTATGGATCTCCAGGTTTTAGCTGATAAAACTAATAATCTAGCATAACATTATACATGTAGAAGAGGTTTGGTCCTTGAATAAACGAATAAAATAAAACAATTTATTTAATAATTTTATTTATATTACACCCGCAATTAAGTTTTCAAAAACACCCACCATCGACAAATTTATGGTAATCCTAAGGTAAAACCTACATTCTAAACTACATGATTCCCTCATATTTTTGATTTGTTTCCCCATTCAAGAGTTATTCCATTTTTTTCAGGAAAATTGCACACACGTGCTATTTAATATATTTCCAAAATTAATTCCGAGCACATTGGGGATCAGAATCACATGTCATCTCAATGATAGGCCTTGATAATAATTACAATATCCAATTATAATACATAGAAAAGATAATTCACTAAATTCTCTCCACCTTGGGTATTTACATCTTGAAAATGAAAAACAAATGGTTATACAAAAATATGTGGGTACTGAGAGTTCATCTGGGCCTCCTACTCCCAAGTGCTCTCATGAAGATTCATACGCTACCTCTAGAAACACACTAAAGTAATTTCTCATGCATGAATGAACCTTTCCTTTTGATCCTATATCTCTACCAGGTTCAAAGCAAAGGTAGATCCATCCTCGATGTCCATCTCTCCCCTGTTGAAAATGTATGATGGATCACGAAAGTACCTTCACAGCTACGACACGTGGAAGACATGTGTCCAGTTTAACTTTAGTAGTAGATCTAATTGGTGCACCAACTTTCCAACACTATTTAGTATCTAGAAAGGTCTAATGATTCTTGGAGATAACTTTACACCCCAGGCAATCCTTCATAATCCTCATCGAGGTGAAACTCATAAGAACACATGGTCTCCCTCCTTGAACTCCAAAGACCTCCACCATCTATCCACTTAGGGATTATGATGGCTCTGTTTAGTCCCCATCCACTCTGGGATGATTTTAACCTTCTCTTTATTAGCTCATTCCAACTCTAGGCCCATAATTTCTAACTCTCCTAGGTTATTCCAGCAAAGTGGTGACCTTGAGGGTTTCCTATACAAAGCCTCAAATGGTGTCATACTGATGGTGTAATGAAAAATATTATTGTAATAAAACTCCACTAATGGTATTTTATCCTCCAAACTATGGATAAAGCCCAACTTGAAAGCTCACAACATGTCCTCCAAAACATGAATGGTCCGTTCAGTTTGAATATCTTTATGGGGTTAAAAATCCATTCTCAAATGAAGTTGAGTCCCAAAATACTCTTGAAATACCTTCCATAACCAATATGTGAAGTTAGATTTGTCATGACTCATCCCTTAGGTCCCGTGTCATGACTATCCCAAGCCTACCTTCTATAGGCCAGGGGCCGGTGACTTTCACAGAATAGGTATATCCCCAAAATGGAAAGAATTTTACTTTAAACCTGTGCAGACGAATAAATATAAAACTAAGGAAAGTAAATAAGAAGTAAACCACAACTTTAACTGTGACAACTACTAAGAGTACAATACAACTGAAAGTACAATGAGGCTAAAATACTATCCCAAAACCATGAAGTAAATTATAACTACCATGGTCTATCCACTCAAGACCCTACATGAAGGGTAGGTGAAGGGTAGATACCTGTAGCCGTAGAAGTACACCCATCCATCCTGTCTCACTGAGCACCACCTAGTCCTAGACCACCAAGATCTCCATCAAAGCATCGATCACCTGCATGAGACATGACACGTGTGGGCGAAGCCCGTGTAGGGTTAAGTAACACAATAATCAGTAGGGACCAAAACCCACAAAGGTAACAACATAAAGGTAATAACTTAAAGAAAGACTCCAAATAAAGACATCTAAAACCAGGTATAACTCAAAGTATAGAAAGTAAGATTTTCAGTCATAAAGCTGAATCATATTGTACTGTTGAGGGAATCATCTCTGACAAGTCACTGAGGTTCATTCAGCAGCTGGACCACTAAGTTCCACTCTACTACTGGACTACTGAGCTCTACTCGGCTGTTCAACCACTGAGGTCCGCTCAGCTGATGGACCATTGAGGTCCTCTCTCCTAATAAACCATTGAGGTACACTAAGGAACTAGATCACTGAGGTCCTCTCGAATACTATACCACTGAGGTTCGCTCGTCTATTGGATCACTAAGGTCCACTATGCTACTATACCACTGAGGTCTACTAATATACAGGAAAACTCAGGTCCACTTGGCTACTATACCACTGAGGTCTCGCTCATCATATCCTTCGTGTCACAGCCAGCTGTAGGATTCTTGCTCGTAGCGCGCTTGATTTTGGGAGAATCTACTCCTCAAGTCATCATTTGCATATCAACTACCATAAAGTAATACTTAGAGTATACCCAATAGAAAATATTGTCTCAAGTATCCTAGCACCGCTGATGGCGCGTCAATCAGACGCCCGGTCTGAAAGATATTAGTGTTTTAGTAAACAGAGGCCGGTTGCATCTGGGACTAGTCTAACATGGTCGAATCGACCCGAACAACCCGAACCGTGGGTCCCGCATGACCCGACCTTTTTTTTACAACCCAACCCAACTTGATTTGTTTTGGGCCAAACCGGTCCGGACTGGCCCAGTGGCCAATCCCATTGGACCTTGCTGGACCCGACCTGGTTCGGTTGTGGGTCTTACCCACTGGGTCCCCCAATGACTTGGTTCACATCTGGTCCAGTTCGTCTTAGTCGAACTATTTCTGACCATCTAGGCCGCCCAGTGGCCCGGTTCCCCATCCGTAATGACTTGCATCGGTGGGCCAGTTCACCTCCATCCCAGATGTTGTGTGGCATCCGATTCTCATAGCCACACGTCTCCAGGGTGGCGTCACCTCCTTAGCCAGCAGGTCCACTCTCGCAGACCGTGACTTTGCACTGCATGGCGCCTCCAACACGGCTGACTGGCCACATCCGTCTACCATTATCCTTGGTGTCAATGAATCCTAATACCACCATGGCCTAGGTGTTGCGTCCTAGTGCCACTGCCATGGTTGGGTGTCATGGCCTGGTACCGCTACTACGATTGGGTGCCTTGGCCTTGTGTTGCCGCCACGACCTCCAGCCACCATCGTAGCCTTGTGTCGTGGGCTGATGTGCCACTGCGGCCCCTCTTGAACTTTTGATGCCATCTTCACTGACCGTTGCACCATGAAGAATGATAAGAACACAAGAAGAAATTGGGGAAAGAGTTGCAACACAAGATCACCCGAAGAACGATTTAGTCTTTGTTTGTGTCGACCCAGATGAGTTCTTGTTATCAGGATAATGAAGAATCAAAATAAGGGAGAATAATCACTATGATAGATATACCCTTTATCCCTAACCATTAACCATCCTGCATGAACGATCGAACCGTGGATCAACCTATTCATGAATTACCCTGCGTTCATCTTTAAAATTTAAGAACGAGGGAAGGAAAATCACTCAGAAAAAACCCCTACCTGGGAAAGGAGATAGATCGAGGATGATTGTTCATCATCGTCTGTCGATCTCTGGTCTCGAATCCACTCTCCAATGGTGTTTTCACCGTCATCCAATTCACCGGCATTCATCTTTGTAGAGGTTTCCTTCATTGTTCATTAGAGGAATTATAGGGTTGTTCATCAACCTTGAATTACCCCATTAATTAAAGAAGGAAGACGTGTGCATGTTGCAGCATCGCCACACTATTTCATTAATGAGGTTCATTAATGGGATTCAGCGTCACCTCATCGCTGCACTGCAGAGTTGATGAGTCATTGCGTAATGAAGAGAAAAATATAATAAAATAAGTTTTAAGTTACTTTATTTTTCTTCTAAAAAATATAAAAACTATCTTTTTCAGTCGACCCAAACCGGTCGATGTTAGGCCCTTCCAAGGAGAATCTCAACTCTCTGAGTTCAACGGTGCCCTTAGATTTTTGATCTGGGCACCAGTTTGAAATTTAGTAAAACCACTCACATGTTTTTTTAATGAACATTAAAAATAGTTAAAAATACATTCTAGCCACTCCAGGCCTCAGAATCACATGTCATCTCAGAGCCTGGTCTCAAAATAATCCAATTTAGTTTTCAAAAAATATATATGGAATTTCAAGATATTACATCACTCCCACCTTTAGGGATTTATGTCCTCATAAGCTACAACATGAGATAATAAAAAATATCGAGATACTGAGCACGAATCTGAGTCTCTTTCTCCCACGTGCTCTCATGGAGATTTCTGTGCTACCAACTAACACACACCAGGGGAATCGACCATCCACAAAGGATCATATCCTATCGATCCTCTATCTCTACCGGGTACTCCACGAATGTCGCCCCGTCATCAATTTATATTTCATCGTGGATGATGATGTGAGAAGGTTGGTGCACTTATCTTCTTAGCTGGGATATGTGAAGAAAATCATTCACCCTCTCTAACTATGATTGTAGAGGCAGGATGTATGCCACCTTTCCCACTATACGTAGTATCAGAAAAGGTCCAATGAACCTCAGAGAAAACTTTTCGCCCTGGCCAAATCTCTGCATCCCTCTTCGAGGAGAGACCCATAGGAATATGTGGTCACCCTCCTCGAACTCAAAGGGTATCCATCAACTAACATTATAGGAATTCTATCGGCACTGGGTAGTTTTCATCCATGCTCGGATGACCTGTACTTTCTCAGTGGTAGCATGTACCATCTCTGGACCCATGAGTGCTGACTCCCATGGGTCTGTCCAGCATAACGACGACCTTCATAGTCATCCGTACAATGCCTCAAATAGTACCATACTGATGGTGGAGTGGTAGTTGTTGTTGTACACAAACTCAACTAGTGGTATGTGGTCCTCCCAACTATGACCAAAATCCAGGACACAAGCACAAAGTATGTCCTCCAAGGTCTGAATGGTCTGCTCCATCTGACCATTAGTTTGTGGTTGGAAGGTTGTGGTATAGCATAGATGAGTCCCAAAATCCTCCAACAATCCCTTGCACAACTGGAATGTAAAGTTTTCATCAAGATATGAGACTATCTTAGATGGGAATCCATGGAGTCGAACTATCTATTATTCGTAGAGATGTCCTAATCTCTCTACTAAACCCCGCTCTCAAATGGGTAGGAAGTGTGCCGACTTGGTGAGTCAATCTACGATCACCGAGATGGTATCATGCCCCCTTGGATGTATGTGGTAAGACCTTCATGAAGTCCATCGATATCCCATACCACCTTGACTCCAGCACCTCGAGGGGTTGTGTCAAATCTGCTGGAACCTGGTGCTCAGCCTTCACTTGATGACAAGTGAAGCATCTCCAGATAAACTCTGCCACTGTCTTCTTCATTCCTGACCACCAGTACTAATGTCGGAGGTCCTGGTAAATCTTTGCCACACCTGGATGTACCTCCCAAGGGTATGTACATAACTCCCCCAATACCTCCTCTTAAAATACCATTGGTACTATGGTGCATCCTATTAAAATGATGATGTGTTCCCCACCTTTTGAATATCCATAAGGGGCATGACCTATGGATATCCAGGTACGTGTAGTCTCAGAGTTGGCATCTCTGAGTTGCGCCTCCCTGACTCACTGTAAGAGTGAGGGGTCAACTACCATATTCTAGAGAAAAGTTGTCTCCTCACTATCCATGAATGATATCTGAAGCGATGGAAACTTATTTGAGGCCTCGTTCAGTAGCTATGAACTCAATCTCTTGGTGAGAGCATCTGCCACCACATATCATGAAGTCATAGTCCTAAAAGAACTCTATCCAATGTTTCTATCTCAAATTCAGGTCCTTCTGAGAAAAGATATACTTGAGACTCTTGTGTTCAGAGTAGATAATGAATCGTTCATCCATAAGGTATTGTTGCCACATCTTTAGTGTGAAGACTACTACTACCAAATCAAGGCCCTAAGTCGCATAGTTCTGCTCATGTGGTCTCAATTATCATGATCCATAAGCAATCACTACTTACCCCTACATCAATAAACAACCAATCCTAGTTCCTGTTGTGTAACAGAACACCACCTAGTCGGTGCCCTCCTATGGTAGCCTCAAGATAGAAGCACTCGTCAAGATCTACCTTTGCTATTGAAAGCTCTAATGACTTCATTCAGTCCACACAAAGGGTTTTACCTTCTTTGTCAATGCCTTCATGGGTGATTACACTCTAGAGAAGTAAGTTACAAACCTTTGATAGTACCCAACCAACCCAAGAAAACTCCATACCTCGGTAATGCTCTGGGGTGGCTCCCAAGAAAGCACTACCTTAATCTTCACTGGATCTTCCAAAAATCAGCCTTAAAGATGACATGTCCCGGGAATTGGACCTTTCATATCCAGAACGCACACTTCAAGAGCTTTTTGTAAAAATGGTACTCTCAGAGTGTGTCCAGAACCATCCTCGGGTGAATCGCGTGCTTCTCCACCGATAAAGAATACACTAAGGTGTCATCAATGAAGACCATTACAAACCTATCTACGTATGGCTGGAAGATTCTATTAATGAGTCTCATGAACACTGTTTGGGCATTCTTCCTACCAAATGACATCACTAAGTACTCATGGTGGCCATAGTGACATCTGAAAGCCATGTTTGTGATGTCCTCATCTCATACTCAAAGATGGTGATAGCTTAATCTGAGGTATATATTCGAGAACTATGTCACTCCATTTAGATGATCAAATAGGTCGTCAATCATCGGTAGAGGATACTTTTTCTTCACGGTCACTTGGTTCAGGTGTTGGAAGTCCACAAATAACCTCAATATTTCATCCACATTCTTGGAAAACAACACTGGGGCAGCACATGGTTAAACGTTGAGCCTTACGAAACCCTTCCTCTGTAAGCACTCCTACTGTGCCCTCATCTCCCAGAGCTCTGTGGGAGCAATCCAATATGCAGGTGTAGATATCAAGGTTGTCCTAGGGTATAGATCAATGAATAAGTCTACCTCTCTGTGAGGAGGTATTATTGGAACATCCTCTGGAAATATGTCCTTGTACTCATCCACTATTGTAGGAAACTTTGGACTCATCTCTTCCATTACATCGAGGGTCATGCTATCCATCTGATGAGTGATCAGCTACACACTAATATGTGTGAGTCCATCCCGTACTGCAAGATCTACCTTCTTGCTGGTGAAGGAAAATATGGTGCCATATCCATGGACACACCACACTATGCACTTAAAACAGTCAATCTGAGCATGAAATGCAGATAGCCAGTCCATTCTTAGGATTATGTCATAAGTCCTCAATGCCACTACTAAGAGATCCAAGCTGAAGCTCTCAAATCCAAGAGTATTATCACACTATCAGCACCAATGTGTGATCACTGAATCCACTCATGTAAGAGTCTCTAATCATAAGGATCAAGCTAATGGATTGATCAGAATCTCTGTGATACTAAAAAGGTTTGTGGAAAGGAAGGAGTGACTAGAACCTATGTTTATAAGAACTGCAACTAAAGTGGAGAAGACATAGATCGTACCTTGTGTCATATATGGGATGTCAGGACTATAGGCCATGATGATCTGAAGCTAAGACCATCCCTGTCAACCTACTCCTAGAGCCTGTGGTGGACCACCTGGAATTGGTGGTGGTAGTACCGCGTACCTACGCCCACCTCCTGCTGCTCATCCCGCTCCTATACCTCATCTACCACCTGGTAGACCACCCTATTCCTGTCTCTGCCGCTGCCTTGGCATTCCCACGATAGTCTATCGGTCCTCTACGTGGTGAGTAAAGAAATATAGAGCCTTGTTCCCATGCATGCTGCATGCGTAGCATACTATTCTCTTCTGATGACTCCTTCTGCCCAGGGAGCCTTGTACCATTGACCCTGAGTGCTGGGGTCATCCTATGAAATAACTGGACTATTTGGCCCTCTACCTCATCTATTAGATACCTGCCACAGATGACTCAGCCACCTATCACCCGGTGGTAGCTCCCACAAATGTTTCCTGATATACGAGGAAGATGTCCACTAGTAGAGATTGCTCCAACCCCCCAACCTATATTGGGAGGCTAGGGGAAATCATCGATGAACTGATCTCCCATAGAAGTCCCTAATAAAAGGTTCAAGAACTAAAAAAATGGCCCCATACCATATCCGTAGAGTAACAAGAGAGATATATGAACCTCGCAGAGTACTCATCCACTATTAGGCTGCCATTCTGTAGGTGAAGTAGCTCATGTATGCGCATTGAGCGCAAAGTCGCGGGGAAGAACTCATCCCTGAAAAGTCGCTCGAAGTCAGACCAGGTGAGGGTCACCTCCACATGAGTTAGTATGGTTAAAATCCACCATATCCCCACCGATACCTACAGAAGGCTCGCTTCTAGAACTGACATCTGGTCAAGTGGTGTCCCCACTAAACATTATACTCATGTGACCACTTCCATCCAATCTTCAGTGACTTGAGGATTTGTCTCTCCACTGAACCTACGAGGTCTCTGTCTTTGGAACTCATGCAAGGCCCTGAAACTACTTGCATCCTCTACCGGTAGTAACTGATGAACAACAGGCGGTGGTGTCACAGGGACACCGCCCAAAGGTACCATCTTGGGCAATAGTCCCTTTACTGAAGCCGCATCATTCCATGGGCCATCCTCGTGGTCACACACTAGAATCATGACTAGATATTTGTGTGGAGGCATCCTGAAAAAGGCCAATATGAACAAAAATTAATAGATTATACCTGGTGACCTGACTCGAACTTAGAAATATCATGAGAAAACATTCAAAAAATCCTGGAACTAGTGTTTTCATGTACCAAGTCAGAAAGTAGTATTCAAGGACTCAGTGTATGGATATGTTAGCCGCCGCACCAACACTGGACTCCCTGGCCTGATATCCGAAATCAAATCACTTAACATCATTTCCCCATAAGTTCTTCTAGTAGAACTAACCCCCTTTGGTACCAATTTGTCACGACCCTTCCTCTTGGACCACTGTCGTGACTACACGAAGCCTACCTTCCATAGGGTAGGGGTTGGTGACTAGCACCGAATAAGAATATCCAAAAAGGGAAGGAATTTTCCTTTAAACCTATACAAACACACAATTCTCAAACTACAGAACGTATACACAATGTAAAACACAACTGTCACTGAGACAACTACTAAGAGTACAATACAACTGAAAGTACAAAGGGACTAAAATAGAAGACGAAAACCATAAAAGAAATAACAACTACCATGGTCCATCCAATCGAGACCCTACCTAAAGGGTAGGTCAAGGGTAACTACCTGTAGTTGTAGAAGTATGCCCGTATGTCCTTTCTCACTGAGCACCACTAGGTCTCTAACCACCAAGGTCTTCGTCTAAGCGTCGATCACCTTCAAAAGACATGACACGTGTGGGAAAATCCCGTGAAGGGTTGAGTAACACAATAATCAGTAGGTAACCCAAAAAAGGCATGAACACAAGAAAAGACAACTCACACCAGGTATAACACAAAGTGTAGAAATTAATATTTTTAGTCATAAAGCTAAATCATCTTGTACTGCTAAGGGACTCATCCCTGATGAGTCACTGTAACACCCTGAGATTCCACGATATGCTTCTCTTTCAATAATGCAATAGCTTGCATTGTACGCAACTTCGAGTTCTAACACACACCACAACCAATCAAAGTAGCCGTTATGAATAGTAATACCTAATTTTTGAAATTTTATAAATTTTATCTTGCCAAATGGACTTCGTTTTTGGATTTGGAATATCAAAATTAGCCTATGTTGAATTTTTGGTATTTTTCTGAGAACTTCCAATTTTCTTTGAATAATGAAAATTACTTAAAAACAACTTTTATGATAAAAATAATTTATAGTGATAAATTATAATATTGAGTGGTTTTAAAGTATAATTAGAATATATTTTTACCATTTTATCCAATGGTGTTCATTAGAATTAATTTCACTTTGAAATTGGGCATAAACAATTGTCAATCTTTTGATATATATTGTTTCTTAAAAACATGCTATTTGTTGTGACAGCTGGAATTAATTATAAAATTAATTAATGCAACTTATATGTTTTAAATTTTTTAAAATAGACATAATTTTTGAATTCGGAATATCAATTATAGCTTAGGGTGAAATTTTGGCATTGTTCTGAAAAACTTCAATTTTTGATGAATAGTGAAACCACTAAGTAGTAGTTAAAAAACTGATTTTTCGTTTAAATGAAACATTACCACTTCTATGATTTTATTTTCAAAAATCCAACATAAATGGTTGTCATTAGGAATTAAAATGTGGTTCATTGGGATTAAAATAATTTTTTGGTGAATAGTAACTTTTAAGTTTAATTAATCGCGATTAAAGGTAATTAGTGAAATTTAAGGTAAAAATAGTATTATAAAAATATGGAATGACATTTACACCTGTTATACCACAATTGGATGTGTCATGGACGACCAAGAAAATCCATGGGTCAACTCGGGGACCCCATGGAGCCACTTTAGTAGGAAAATGACATAAATAACTTTTTATTTAATGTTAAAATAAAAAGGTCACAAATAAGAGTTGTTTTACTAAAACAATTTTTAAATGGGGTTATACAAGTCATATTTTTGACTATAAATATTAATTAGAAATCTAAAACTATTTCCTACATCATGATATTTTTTTTATAATTTTTAGACATTAAATAAATTAAATTATTTATGACACTATGATGATGCAGCGATTACCTCATTAATTAACGATTTAAATAAAATGAAAAGATAATGTAATATCTAAGACTTACACTTGTAAAAAACCTATTGGATGAGTATATTTCGAACACCTATCACCTTATCCTCTAAATATATAAGTGTGGGACCTTTAGAATCTGAAAAATCATTTCATAATAATGTAACATTTCAATCTTTCCAAGAGTGCCCCTTCTCTCCTCTTATAAAAGGCCCCCACCACTACCACCTTACTCACACCTTGAAAGCCTTTTGGCTCGGCCAACCTCTGCCCAAATACTCTCTCAACTTCCCTAAATTACACTTAGAAGCCTCAATTTGGGCAGAAGTCTTCCCAAGGAAGCCTTTGTCTCAAATCAAAAAGAGTTACCCGATTTTAAGGTAATGTCTTCTCTAAAGTTGTTTTGTTTTATTTTGCTTCTCCAACCCCTTAAACTCTTTTTATTACTTTATTTTGAAACAACACCAGTATCTACAATATACTATGATGTTTTTATGATAAGTATTTGGTTTACACTTACACACACCTTCGTCTAATGGTTAAAGAACATACTATTTCTGTGGGTGGCGAAATACTGCCTCACAAAACGATGATTGTTCAATATTCTTTTAACACCTCTAACGGTGGCCATTTTGATGACACTATTTTCATATATGATATATATATATATTATGTTTATGTTTTACTTATGCTTCTTTATTTCTCATTTATGGCATGCTTTATGGTTTCCATTATGGGTAAATGCGATATTTTCATTTTAGGAAGTGCGGACTACCGCCCCCTCAAAGTGATTTGAATCGTTAATGCCATATGTTGGATGTATAAAAGATGGAGTAAATTATATTATATATGATATTATACTGGAATTATAATACACCTTTATACTATTATTATTTCATTCCATTAAATACGAAATAGAAATGAAAGTAGCGTTCATGCGTACGTACGGCTTACCGTCTCCATGAATGGTGCATTTCATTTCTTACCTCTAAATGTTATGTAATATTATAAATGACTGTATATACTGTATATATATCATGTATATGATATATAAATAATGAATATAATTATGGATATAATGGATATTTTACCACATGAACAAAGTGTAATTATAAGAAGTTTATTTTTGACTCAAGTACCTAAGATCGACAAAATGACCGTTATAAACTTAAATAATTAAATAATGTTCATGACATGGTAATAAGTGATATAAATGGAATAATGAACTTGAAAAAGGTTCTTAAGAAGGTAGAGATTAACTCTAGTTTATTATTCAGGAGATCAAAGAACGGTCGAGTGAATTCGGACACGAGGTAAGGGAATTTCTTAGCCCAATTTCCATTCTTTGGGTTAATCTCCTACTTTCAAATTATCTCATGATATTATTATGTCATATGTTGTATTTTTACTTTCTTTATGTGTACTTATAGTGAATACACATAATAGATCTATTTTATTTAAAAAAATTATTTTTTTAAGGGACTTCTTCTCAATCACCATTCATTGAGGCATAGTTTGTTTTATACACAAATTTCGTTTATACGGTGTATAAAACCCTTTTACTTTTACGTTTATTCAAAAGGAATATTTTTATATTAAGTGTTTTACTAAAAGACAAAAAGGAATGTTTTTCTTGTCGTACGTATGCGGCGACAATGACTTCTCCGCTGCCGTGACCATTATTTGAGTTTCAGCTTCCCCAACAAGCCATAACTTTTTTTAAATGAAAAATAAAAACCAAGTTTTAACTTTCATTTATTTTGGTATAAAAAATGGTTTTGATATTGTTTTAATATATTAATTTTTTGTGTTGATATCTTCTGATTGAAATGTGGAAATGTTATGTTTCCTTTATGCATGTTTTATGTGATACAATTATGTTATGGTTTATGATATGTTTAAACCTGTTCATATGAGGAATGAATTGGACTTAATAAGTGATGGGTGGAGCCCGGTATAGCTCCTCGATGCATCGTTAGGTCTCATGAGACAAACTAGTGTCTTGGCACGAGGCCTTGACAAAATCCTCATTGTGGTCTTGGCACGAGGCCTTGGCTACGTGGTTATGATAGTCTGGAATTATGCATTCCATCATTATGAAAGTGGTTATTGATATTGCATGTGATTATTCGACTAGTAGAATATCCATGTGAGTAAGTAAATGGAATTATTTAATTTTATTTTTGCCATATTATGATGAAGTTCAAGTTTAAAAAGGATTTTGTTTTAGTTATTCATTGATTTAAATGTTAATGTTTATTTATGAAAGCTTCCGCAATATTGTTATCCTTACTGAGCATATGAGCTCACCCCTTTCAATGTTTTAATATTTTCCAGGATGTGAAGAAGTATTTTATGAATGACCTGTTGGTATAGTCATAAGAGGATATGAGTGTGGACTATGGAGACTTTGTTATTGTAGATTTTCACTTTATGATGTAATGTAACGTTTATGAATGTATCTAGTGTTTCCAAGGCTACTAAACTAATCGGTCTTTCGAGACTTGATCTTTTGTGATCATGCCAATGTTACGCAATAATACATCGACTCTGGGTAACTGGGTTCGGGGCGTTACAGTTGGTATCAGAGGTAGTTTAGTACTAAACTTGGAAGATAGATTTAGATAAACTCTGATTAGAGCACATAGCCCAAAGATAGACTTTGAGGATTAGTATAGAAAAACTTCCTATAATTTTGGTATTATAGAGATGTTGTGAGTTTTCCGAGCAATACATCCCTGTCTGGATACGAGCAAGTAGAGGCGGCTCTGGCACATATGTACCTAGGGGTAAAACCCTAAAACACAGCTTTGAGCTAGACTCGAACGGGAACTGGTGCACGACAACGGGCCTTGCTGCACTCTTGGTTACGACACTCCCGGGGGATATGCTTAGGATAATTCTCATTTTCTTTACAAACCACTATGAAGGGTTATGAGTATATACTTCCTCAATGAAAACATTTTTATGGATTATATCCATAAATAGTTCAATTTATGTTAAGTATTTTACAACTATGGAATTATGTATTTTGATTCATAAACTAATCTAGTTTATGCCATTGTTTAGAAATGGCGCCTAGTGGAAGGAATGGAAACTGTATCAATGCACGCACTCCGTGTAGGGATTTCCCTCCTGCTTAAGATAATTATTGTGGATATGGAGATACAACTGGTGCTGATCAACTTATTACCAGATTGGGACAACTCACCCAGGTTATGAATAATAACCTTACTCGTATGGAGAACCTTGATCCGCAACGTGGAGGATCAATGTTAGACCGCTTCATGAGGCAACAACCACCAAAATTTAATGGGGGTACAAATCCATTAGTAGCTGAGCAATGGATAAACTCCTTAGAAAAAATATTCCATGCCTTGGGGAGTAGCGAAAGGGAGAAGGTTGTCATGGCAGTCTATCGCCTCACTGGAGATGCCGATCAATGGTGGTCGCTGATTCAAAACACAAAGGAAGATGAAGAAGTATCAAATATGGAATGGAGAGAGTTCAAAGATCTTTTCTAAGAAAAATACTTTCCACATGACTATCGAGCATATATGGAAAGACAATTTTTGAGTCTGAGATAAAAGGAGGATGAGAATGTCGCAAAGTATGAGGCAAACTTTACAAGGTTAGCGAGGCATGCTGCAGATTATATACGTAACCCAAGAAGTAAGATCGATCATTTATTTGATGGGTTAAAACCGTTTCTCCGTTGAGAATTAGTATCACAATCTTTCTCAACGTACGAAGATATAGTCTCGTGTTCTATCAAGACAGAAAAGGAATTCTCTAAGTCTTATGACAACAAAGTAAAGCAAGAGAAGAAGAGAACGGTGGAACAAGAGATAGATAAAGGGAAAAAGGGAAAGAAGGATTTTCCATTATGCGATAATTGTGGGAAGAATCACCCTGGTACTTGTCTAAAGGGAATGGGAGTTTGTTACAAATTTGGAGAAAAAGGTCACCAGGCTCGTGTTTGTAAGGGAAAGAAAGAGGCTATCAATGTTGAATGCTACAATTGTAGGGAAATGGGGAATTATGCAAATGAATGTCCTAAGCATCAGAGAAACTTACCTCAGAAAAGGCTAAGGAATCAAGGACAATCTTATGCTATTACTACAGTAGAAGTGGAATAATTAATGTATTGGTGATTTTGGACTCAAGGATTATATTCTGATTATAAGGATAATGTGATATATATAATGATTATACTACAGTACTTGTTTTTTTTCATTAAGGTTTTAATATGATGAAGGTAATCATATTTTTAGTATGTGACAATAAGAGAAACATTACTTTGTTTGGGGAATCTGATAAATTGATTTTGGAATTAAGAGACCTTTTAGAGAAAGTCTGGAGAGAGGTATTTTGGATAACTATAAAGGTTGGGATGGATTAAGTTGAACTTTCAATAGTATTGTTTAAGGTTAAAACATTTCTGAAGATTATTTTTGGAATATTATAATACTATAGTTTTAGGAAAAGGAAAACCTGCAGGGTGGGGCATAACCCGTCGCGTCGGACAAAGCTGCAAGAATCGAACCCACAACCATAGTGCGACAGGCCTTTATTACCCACCACTAGACTACAGGAAGTCCCTGGTTATTAAAAAGTAGTTTTAATAATCTAAATGGTATGTGTTAATATTTGGAACCTTATACAATTAGGATAAATAGAATATTTTTGAGTTCTATTACCATTTAGAGTGAAAGATGGGTTTGTGGTAAAAAAATTTATTAAAGAATGAAAGTCTACATGAAAAGTATGTATATTCCATTATGTTCTTAGTAAATCTCCTAAATAAATTCCTCAAATTTATAAAAGGTTACTTAAAACAAAAATGTTGCTGGTTAACTTTTCCAACTGGGGATTCAATGACTATTTAACCAATCACAAGTTTTTGATTTTATTATGGTTAACTTTCTCCTAATCCAGTTTTCTACGACTCTCCATCAGACCTTGATGTTTTTTTCTTCCATATCCATATTTTCATAAAATCCTAGTATGGGCTATCTCGGGTGACCTTTGTACTTATCTTTCTATCTTTTAAAGTTATATTTTTATTAACCTTATTTCCGATGTGGGTTTTCCACAAAGGTATTTCCTATCTTCAACCTTTTATTTTCAAATAAAAATTTCAAATTGCGAGGACACAATTTATTGAAGGAGGGGATAATGTAACACCTCGAGCTTCCACGATACGCTTCTCTTTCAATAATGCAATAGCTTGCATTGTACGCAACATCGAGTTCTAACACACACCACAACCAATCAAAGTAGCCGTTATGAATAGTAATAACTAATTTTTTAAATTTTATAAATTTTATATTTCCAAATGGACTTCGTTTTTGTATTCGGAATATCGAAATTAGCCTATGTTGAATTTTTGGTATTTTTCTAAGAACTTCCAATTTTCTTTGAATAGTGAAAATTACATAAAAACAAATTTTTTGATCAAAATAATTTATAGTGATAAATTATACTATTGAGTGGTTTTAAAGTATAATTATAATATATTTTTACCATTTTATCCAATGGTGTTTATTATAATTAATTTCACTTTGAAATTGGACATAAACAATTGTCAATCTTTTGATATATATTGTTTCTTAAAAACACGCTATTTGTTGTGATAGCGGGAATTAATTATAAAATTAATTAATTCAACTTATATGTTTGGAATTTTGTAAAATAGACATCATTTTTGAACTCGGAATTTCAATTATAGATTAGGGTGAAATTTTGGCATTGTTCTGAAAAACTTCATTTTTTGATGAATAGTGAAACCACTAAGTGGTAGTTAAAAAACTGACTTTTCATTTAAATGAAACAATAACACTTCTGTGATTTGATTTTTAAAAATCCAAAATACATGGTTGTCATTAGGAAGTAAAATGTGGTTCAATGGGTTTAAAATAATATTTTGGTGAATAATAACTTTTAAGTTTAATTAATCGCGATTAAAGGTAATTAGTGAAATTTAAGGTAAAAATAGTATTATAAAAATATGGAATGACCTTTACACTTGTCCTACAACTATTGTATGTGTCATGGACGACCGAGAAAATCCATGGGTCAACTTGGGGACCCCATGGAGCCACATTGGTAGGAAAATGACATAAATAACTTTTTATTTAATGTTAAAATAAAAAGGTCACAAACAAGAGTTGTTTTAATAAAAAAATTTTAAATGGGGTTATACAAGTAATATTTTTGACTATAAATATTCAGTAGAAATCTAAAAAGATTTCCTACATAATTATATTTTTTTTATAATTTTTAGACATTAAATAAATTAAATTATTTATGACACTATGATGATGCAGCGATTACCTCATTAATTAACGATTTAAATGAAATGAAAAGATAATGTAAAATCTAAGATTTACACTTGTAAAAAACCTATTGGATGAGTATATTTAGAACCCTTATAACCTTATTCTGAAAATATATAAGTTTGGGACCTTTATAATCCGAAAAATCATTTCATAATAATGTAACATTTTAATCTTTCCAAGAGTGCCCCTTCTCTCCTCTTATAAAAGGCCCCCACCACTACCACCTTACTCACACCTTCAAAGCCTTTTGGCTCGGCCGAACTCTTCCCAAATACTCTCTAAACTTACCTCCCTTACTCTTAGAAGCCTAAATTTGGGCATAAGTCTTCCCAAGGAATCCTTTGGCTCAAATAAAAAAGAGTTACCCGATTTTAAGGAAATGTCTTCTCTAATGTTGTTTTGTTTTATTTTGCTTCTCCAACCCCTTAAACTATTTTTATTAATTTCTTTTGTAACAACACCAGTATCTAAAATATTGTAGGATGTTGTTATGATAAGTATTTGGTTTACATTTACACACACCGTCGTCTAATGGTTAAAGAACATACTATTTCTGTTGGTGGCGAAATACTACCTCACAAAACGATGATTGTTCAATATTCTTTTAACACCTCTAATGGTGGCCATTTTGATGAAACTATTTTATATATGATATATATATTATGTTTATGTTTTCCTAATGCTTCTGTATCTCTCATTTATGTCATACTTTATGGTTTCCATTATGGGTAAATGCGATATTTTCATTTTAGGAAGTGCGGACTACTACCGCCCCCTCAAAGTGATTTGAATCGTTAATGCCATATGTTGGATTTATAAAGGATGGAGTAAATGATATTATATATGATATTATACTGGAATTATAATACACCTTTATAATATTATGATTTCATTCCATTAAATACGAAATAGAAATGAAAGTAGCGTTCATGCGTACGTACGGCTTACCGTCTCCATGAACGGTGCATTTCATTTCTTACCTCTAAATGTTATGTAATATTATAAATGAATATATATACTGGATATATATGATGTATATGATATATAAATCATGAATATAATTATGGATATAATTGATATTTTACCACATGAACAAAGTCTAATTATAAGTAGTTTATTTTTGACTCAAGTACCTAAGATCGACAAAACGACCGTTATAAACTTAAATAATTAAATAATGTTCATGACATGGTAATAAGTGATATAAAAGGAATAATGAACTTGAAAAAGGTTCTTAAGAATGTAGAGATTAACTCTAGTTTATTATTCAGGAGATCAAAGAATGGTCGAGTGAATTCGGACACGAGGTAAGAGAACTTCTTAACCCAATTTCCATTCTTTGGGTTAATCTCCTACTTTCAAATTATCTCATGATATTATTATGTCCTATGTTGTATTTTTACTTTCTTTATGTGTACTTATAGTGAATACACATAATAGATCTATTTTATTTAAAAAAATTATCTTTTTAAGGGACTTTGTCTCAATCACCATTCATTGAGGCATATTTTGTTTTATACACAAATTTCTTTTATACGGTGTATAAACCCCTTTGACTTTTACATTTATTCAAAAGGAATCTTTTTATATGAAGAGTTTTACTAAACGAAAAAAGGAATTTTTTTCTTGTTGTACGTATGCGGCGACAATGACTTCTCCGCCGTCGTGACCATTATTTGAGTTTCGGCTTCCCCTACAAGCCATAACTTTTTTTAAATGAAAAATAAAAACCAAGTTTTAACTTTCATTTATTTTGGTATCAAAAATGGTTTTGATAATGTTTTAATATATCAATGTGTTGTGTTGATATCTTGTGATTGAAATGTGGAAATTTTATGTTTCCTTTATGCATGTTTTATGTGATACAATTATGTTATGGTTTATGATATGTTTAAACCTGTTCATATGAGGAATGCATTGGACTCAATAAGTGACGGGTGGAGCCCGCTATAGCTCCTCGATGCATCGGTAGGTCTCATGAGACAAACTAGTGTCTTGGCATGAGGCCTTGACAAAATCTTAATTGTGGTCTCGGCACGAGGTCCTGGCTATGTGGTTATGATAGTCTGGCATTATGCATTCCATCATTATGAAAGTGGTTATTGATATTTCATGTGATTATTTGACTAGTAGAATATCCATGTGAGTAAGTAAATGGCATTATTTAATTTTATTTTTTCCATATTATGCTGAAGTTCAAGTTTAAAAAGGATTTTTTTTAGTTATACATTGCCTTAAATGTTAATGTTTATTTATGAAAGCTTCCACAATATTGTTATCCTTACTGAGAATCTGAGCTCACCCCTTTCAATGTTTTAACATTTTCTAGGATGTGAAGAAGTATTTTATGAATGACCTACATGGATTGTTAGAAGAGGATATGAGTGTGGACTATGAAGACTTTGTTATTGTAGTTTTTCACTTTATGATGTAATGTAACGTTTATGAATGTATCTAGTGTTTCCAAGAATACTAAACTAATCGGTCTTTCGAGACATGATCTTTTGTGATCATGCTAATGTTATGCAATAATGCACCAACTCTGGGTAACTGGGGTCGGGGCGTTACAGTCATTGAGGTTAGTTTAGTTCTTGGACCACTGAGGTCCACTCTACTAATGGACCACTAAGGTCTTCTCGGCTTCCAGACCACTGAGGTCTCTTCGCTGATGGAAAACAGAGGTTTGTTCTTCTAATGGACCCCTGAGGTCCACTGAGCTACTAGAAAATTATGGTCTGCTCAGCTGTTGGACAACTGAGTATGCCTGTCTGCTGAACCAATGAGGTCCACTTTACTACTAGAACACTGGGGTCTGATAAGCTAATGGACCACTAAGGTCCACTCAGCTATTGGACCACTAAGGTCCCGCTCGTCCTATCCTTCATTCCAAAACTATCCATTGGATTCCTACTCTTAGAGTGCTTGATTCCGAGAGAATCAACACCTCAAGCCATCGGTTGCATCTCATCTACTAGAAAGTTTCACATAGAGTATATGTCACGACCCGCCCTCGGGGTCCGTGCCGTGACTACCCCAAGCCCGCCTTCCATAGGCCAGGGGCTGGCGACTAGCACCAAGGCGTAAATCCCGGTAAAAAGGGAAGGCATTGCCTTTGTAAAGTAAAAAAACACCACAGAGTAAGCAAGCGGAAAGTAAACACTAAACAAGAACAGAGTACAACTGAAAGTGCGGAAAAGTAAATGGCCCAGAATACAAACCCAAACTGAAAGTAAAGTACAACTCGAAAGGGAAAACAGCAACTGAAAAGTAAAAGCCGCTACGCCGAGCTGTCCTCCTGTAATCCCACCTGAAGGGTGGGTACAGATAGCTCCACTGCTCCACGGGTCCCGCCGTCCGCTCCGAGCACGTCCCGCCCAGTGGTCCACCTCCGGGTACCGTCCCGCTCTGCAAGCCTCAGCCAAGGTCAACGCTGTCCGTCGTCTGCAACCAACACAACGTAGTGCGGGCAAGGCCCGTGCAGGGGTGAGTATAAGCTACTCAGTAGGGACCCCGATACCCCTGAAGGTCTCTCAAATCCACAAAGGATAAACCACGAAGAAAGGTACAATCACGAAGTAACAACCGACACTGCTTAGGTATATGCCCATACATATACCTAAGTCATCAAATTCAAATACGCTCCGACCTCCGAGCCCAAGTACAACTCAGTCCACACAGGAAAGTAAACGTATTCCACACAGGAAAGCAAAACGTAATCCACACAGGATTGCACTACATAATCCACACAGGAAAGCAACAGGATTCAGCTCACACAGGTATACTTCTTCAAAGGACGATAAAGATGATCTCTGATCCATCTAAGTCGTCGGACCCATGAAGGATCGATAGGTAACTAACCCCCGCAAAAGACCCACACAGGATCGGGCCCACACAGGACCTGTAGGCGCTGGTTCACACAAGACCGCTGAGCGCAAAGACCCACACAGGATCGGACCCACACATGATCGGGCCCACACAGGACCTGTAGCACTGATCCACGTAGGATCTCTGAGCACTGTAGTCGTCGTCGTCGAATCCACATAGGATCGGGCCCACACAGGACCTGTAGCACTGATCCACGTAGGATCGCTGAGTGCTGTAGTCGTCGTCGTCGAATCCACACAGGATCTCTGTACTGTCGTCGTCGCAGCCACAGTAGCAGTAGTAGCAGTAGTAGTCACAGTAACAGTCGCAGCCAGCACTAGGGTTCCCGCACACAGCAAGCTCGTTCGGAGGGTCCGCTCCACGAGCCGAGAGGCTGATACATCAACTGTCACAAAGTCCAGAGTTGATGTATCCAAAAGTTCCGTATCGTCAACAAGAACTCAACGCAACAGACGGCGCGTCGATCGGACGCCCGGTCTGAGAGTTATTGGCATTTTCGTCCCCGGGGCCCGGTTGGTTTTTAATGCAAAACCAACCCGACCGTACTCCACCTGCGTCCAAACCTCAGGCGGAGTATGCCAAAAGATCCGTCTCACTAAGAGGAACACAACAAAGCTGACGGCACGTCGATCGGACGTCCGTAGCTCAATATATGAGCGTTTCCGCTCCGAAGGCCCGGTTGGTTTCGTGAACGAACCAACCCGGCCGAACTCAAAGTAATCAGACACCTTGAGTGCGATAAACCGAAACGACCGCCTCGATCCAAGGATCGCATCGCCGCTGACGGTTCGTCAATCGGACGTCCAGTCTGAAAGATATCAGCCTTTCCGTCTCACACCCACCCTGGGAAACATCCCAGGAGGTCACCCATCCTGATCACTACTCTAAGCCAAGCACGCTTAACTACGGAGTTTTAACCACGTAGGCTCCCGAAAAAGAAGGTGCACCTTGAGTATAGTATACCGAAACGACCGTCTCGATCCAAGGAACGCGTTGCCGCAGACGGTTCATCGATCGGAGGTCTGTGGCTCAAGTTATGGCCAAAAGACCGAAGTCGTCTCGAAAACGGGGGGTCCGGGTCCGGGCCGACCCGGCCCGACCCCCCCTGGTCTGACCCGAACCGGGTCGGACCGACCCAGTCCGCTGGACCCGGCCCGGCCGGTGGCGGTGCGGCGGCGCGGCCAGGGGGCCGCGCATGTGCCGCACGCGGGGGGGGGGGGGGGGGGGGGGGGGTAAACCCCCCCTTTTTTCGAATCTCGGCCGGCCTAAGGCCGGCCGTTTCTTTCTCACGCGGGACCCGCGGGTCCCGCCTCCTAACCAAACCGGCGGCCGGCGCGGCCGGCCGCCTTCTTCTTCTCCGCCGCGGCCGTAGCCGCGGCTCTTCCCCGATCTCTGGCGGCCGGCGAGGCCGACCGCCTTCTGGCTGCTCCGCCGCGGCCGTAGGGCCGCGGCCTTCCTGTTCTCCGGCGCCGGCGAGGCCGGCGCCCCTGGCTGCTCCGCCACGGCCGTAGGGCCGCGGCCCTTCATGATCTCCGGCGCCGGCGGCCCGGCTGGCCGTCGGTCGCCTCCTTGTTCCGCCGCGGCCTGACTCCGGTCGCGGTCTCTTTCGTAAACAATGACGCGGTGCGTCGGCACCGCGTTTCTTCGTCGCAGCTCGCTCCGGCCATTAATTCTTTTGTTCCTGCGCGGTTGCGACGACACCGCGCTGTCTCCGCTAAATTAACATGAAAGAATAGAAGGGGGAGGAGAATCGGCCGTGTTCGTGCGGTCCGGTCTCCTCCCATTATAACGATATCAGTTGACCAATCGTATAAACACAACAATGAATGTTTCACAATTTTTAATAAAATTTGGAACTACGCCCAATGGATTATTCTTTCATGTTTGAGGGAATGAAAACACGTAAATTAAAAAGGACAAACCCCCTACCTTGAAAATTGACGTCACACGTCGGTTATCGCGGAGGAAGGCGTCGCGGTGTCGGACGTAGATTCCGTGGACGTCGGGGTGCGTCCGAGGAGGGAACGACATCTCTTCACTTGTCGCTTAAGACGAAGAAGAGAGGTACGTTGTCGTTGGCGATGATTACCACGGTCGGCGACTTCTCCCTTGTCGAGGAGGAAGATGAAGACGGAAGAATCCGGGACGCCGAGTCTCGATGGTCGTGGGATCGATGTTCTTTGTCGGAGAAGAACCGTTTTTCACGTTCTTCGTCAAAGACGAAGAAGATCTTCAAGTCTCTCAATGATTCTCCCAATCCTCTCAAGTAACAAAGGAACTAACCCAAAAATAAATCAAGCTTACACTTAATTTATTAACACAACCCAACCTTTGGAATTCAAGAGTTTGAATTTCAAAAACTCAAAATTAAACTCACTTATTAATTATACATGAGTTGTATAATTAATTAAAAGTTAAGTTGTCAAGCCTTTAAGAGGGAGAGAGGGGAGTTAGGGAATTTGAGGGGTTTTGGCACATTAAGTGCAAGGGAGTTTAAGGGGGTAGAAGAGAGTTAAGGGGAAGGTGAAGGGTTGGGGCTCGTGTGGGCCCCACCTCACCTTAATCCTCACTTGGTTAGTTAGGAACTTGTGATTCCACCCCAACTTCCACACTTAGGATATAACCACTTAAGAAGATAAATAAAATAAATATTGTATAACAAATTTATTTTACTCTTCATTTCATCCAGAAAATTAAACATCTCCTCCTAGGCAAACGCAACTTCGGGAAAGATCTCCTTAAGCGAATATCGGCGCTACGAGTTCATCGGTGTCCTCAGATTTCAATTCCGAGCACCGGATCAAAAGTTAGGAAATCCTGCTCGTTCGTTCACTGAACGTATCCGAGCCAAACTTCGGAAATTAATTCCGGGCACTCCGGGCCTCGGAATCAGGTTCCGTCAGAAACCGCGCTCTTGTAAAATTCCAAAGATAATTAAGAAAAAATTTCCCTTGAATTTTACGGGTCTTTACATTACTCCCACCTCAGGGCTTTACGTCCCCGTAAAGATACATCAAAACTAGGGAAAAAAATGAGGGTACTGAGCACGCATCTGAGCCTCCCGCTCCCATGTGCTTTCCTGGAGGTTCCCGTGCTGCCATCTGATTCGCACAAGAGGAATCGATCGCCCACGTAGGACCCGCTCCTGTCGATCCTCTATCTCCACCGGGACCTCCGTAAAAGTCTCCCCATCGTCAACGTCAAGCTCCCCATGGTCAATGATGTGCGTCGGGTCGTGCACGTATCTCCTCAGCTGAGACACGTGGAAGACATCGTGCACCCGGTGCAACTGAGGTGGTAGAGCCAGACGATAAGCCACCTCACCAATCCTGCTGAGGACCTGGAAGGGTCCGATGAAGCGCGGAGATAACTTGCCGCCTCGGCCAAATCTCCGAATACCACGTCGAGGTGAGACCCGCAAGAAGACGTAGTCGCCACCCTCGAACTCCAGTGGCCTCCGCTTCCTGTTAGCATAAGACTTCTGCCGGCTCTGAGCTGTACTCATCCGCCCCTGGATGACCTGGACCATCTTAGGTCCCACAGGAGCTGCAAGATTTCTTCTTTGCCGATAAGAGAAATCTGGTCTCATCCCCTGGATGAACCACATTCTTCACCTAAAACAGTCAATCCTAACATGGATGATACTAATCCATACCAATGATGACGTCGTAAGGCCTCGACGCTACTACTAAGAGATTCAACCGTTACTCTCGCCTCCAAGGGTTGAGTCACACTGTCGGCATCAGTGTGTGGTAACTGGGTCTCCTCCAGTAGATGTCTCACAAGTGAGGGTCAAGTCAACAGCCAAAACTGGAACCTCTTAGTAACATCACGAAAGAGGACAAGAACGAAAATATCACAAAGGTATGCGTCTTTTATTATTGCAGCTCATAAAACAAGACGTTACACAAAAGCAACAAGGAACCAGAAGTACAAAGGATGTATCCACTAGTTCTGCTCCTGTCCACCTGCTCTCGGAGCTCTACTGCCTTGTCCACTACTCGGTTGTTGCTCAAGCACTCGCCGCTACTTCTGTCTCAGTGGCTCCTCTAACACCCGCTGATCAATCGTACGAGGAGTCGGACAGTCGCGTGCCAGGTGACCCTTCCCGCCACAGGAGTAACATTGTCCGTTTCTGGCACGCCTGGCTCTGACCCCACCTCAGGTACCCCGCACCACCGGTCCTAAATCCCGAGAGCGTCCAACTGCTAGTCTGGTCCTCCTGGACCTCTGCATCATCTGTCTACTGCCCACAGATGACTCGACTACTGATCGAAAAACACGCGGCAAAGGCAGAAGCTCCTGTACACGCTCTGGGTGTAGAGCTACTGGCACAAACTCCACCCTGAAGAAGGTCTCGAAGTCTTCCCAAGCGAAGGTCATCCCATCGTAGAACTGAAACAAGTGGCTCCACCACCTGCCTGCTGCTGCCTGAAGGAGGCTGGCAGCAAAGATCACCATGAAGTCTGCTGGCGTCCTCACTAGCCTAAACACACGTACCACTGCCTCCGGCCATTCCTCTGCTGCCTGGGGATCCGTCTCCCCGCGAAACCTGGGTGGTCGCTGGCGCTGAAACTCATGCAGTGCGCTGAGGCGACGTGCATCATCAGCGGCTGGCGCTGGAAGCATCGGGGGCTCGGCGGGTAGTGCTACCGCCGGTGCCACTGCTGACAAAGGGCCCTGCACCGAGGCCTCGTCGCTCGGTGGGCTGTCTCACACGCTCGACTCTCGGAACCCTAGCTGGCTGCCGTCGTGGGGCCATCCTGAAAGGAAACAGGTGCGCCACGGTCAAACAGTATACCTGGTGAGCTGACACAAAGAAATCACAAAGAAAACTTTGAAACACACACGCAATCAATGTTTTCGTGCATTAAGTCGGAAATCAGAAGTCAGGGTCCTGGTGTACGGATACGTCGGCCGCCGCACCAACACTGGACTCCCTGGACTGATAACCACACTCAATACGCTAAACATTATTGCTTCACATAGAAAAGATCAGAGTTTGCGGTAGAACCGAACTCCTCTGATACCAATTTGTCACGACCCGCCCTCGGGGTCCGTGCCGTGACTACCCCAAGCCCGCCTTCCATAGGCCAGGGGCTGGCGACTAGCACCAAGGCGTAAATCCCGGTAAAAAGGGAAGGCATTTCCTTTGTAAAGTAAACAAACACCACAGAGTAAGCAAGCGGAAAGTAAACACTAAACAAGAACAGAGTACAACTGAAAGTGCGGAAAAGTAAATGGGCCAGAATACAAACCCAAACTGAAAGTAAAGTACAACTCGAAAGGGAAAACAGCAACTGAAAAGTAAAAGCCGCTACGCCGAGCTGTCCTCCGGTAATCCCACCTGAAGGGTGGGTACAGATAGCTCCACTGCTCCACGGGTCCCGCCGTCCGGTCCGAGCACGTCCCGCCCAGTGGTCCACCTCCGGGTACCGTCCCGCTCTGCAAGCCTCAGCCAAGGTCAACGCTGTCCGTCGTCTGCAACCAACACAACGTAGTGCGGGCAAGGCCCGTGCAGGGGTGAGTATAAGCTACTCAGTAGGGACCCTGAGACCCCTGAAGGTCTCTCAAATCCACAAAGGATAAACCACGAAGAAAGGTACAATCACGAAGTAACAACCGACACTGCTTAGGTATATGCCCATACATATACCTAAGTCATCAAATTCAAATACGCTCCAACCTCCGAGCCCAAGTACAACTCAGTCCTCACAGGAAAGTAAACGTATTCCACACAGGAAAGCAAAACGTAATCCACACAGGATTGCACTACACAATCCACACAGGAATGCAACAGGATTCAGCTCACACAGGTATACTTCTTCAAAGGACGATAAAGATGATCTCTGATCCATCTAAGTCGTCGGACCCACGAAGGATCGATAGGTAACTAACCCCCGCAAAAGACCCACACAGGATCGGGCCCACACAGGACCTGTAGGCGCTGGTTCACACAGGACCGCTGAGCGCAAAGACCCACACAGGATCGGACCCACACAGGATCGGGCCCACACAGGACCTGTAGCACTGATCCACGTAGGATCGCTGAGCACTGTAGTCGTCGTCGTCGAATCCACACAGGATCGGGCCCACACAGGACCTGTAGCACTGATCCACGTAGGATCGCTGAGTGCTGTAGTCGTCGTCGTCGAATCCACACAGGATCTCTGTACTGTCGTCGTCGCAGTCACAGTAGCAGTAGTAGCAGTAGTAGTCACAGTAACAGTCGCAGCCAGCACTAGGGTTCCCGCACACAGCAAGCTCGTTCGGAGGGTCCGCTCCACGAGCCGAGAGGCTGATACATCATCTGTCACAAAGTCCAGAGTTGATGTATCCAAAAGTTCTGTATCGTCAACAGGAACTCAACGCAACAGACGGCGCGTCGATCGGACGCCCGGTCTGAGAGTTATTGGCATTTTCGTCCCCGGGGCCCGGTTGGTTTTTAAGGCAAAACCAACCCGACCGTACTCCACCTGCGTCCAAACCTCGGGCGGAGTATGCCAAAAGATCCGTCTCACTAAGAGGAACACAACAAAGCTGACGGCACGTCGATCGAACGTCCGTAGCTCAAGATATGAGCGTTTCCGCTCCGAAGGCCCGGTTGGTTTCGTGAACGAACCAACCCGGCCGAACTCAAAGTAATCAGAAACCTTGAGTGCGATAAACCGAAACGACCGCCTCGATCCAAGGATCGCATCGCCGCTGACGGTTCGTCAATCAGACGTCCAGTCTGAAAGATATCAGCCTTTCCGTCTCACACCCACCCTGGGAAACATCCCAGGAGGTCACCCATCCTGATCACTACTCTAAGCCAAGCACGCTTAACTACGGAGTTTTAACCACGTAGGCTCCCGAAAAAGAAGGTGCGCCTTGAGTATAGTATACCGAAACGACCGTCTCGATCCAAGGAACGCGTTGCCGCAGACGGTTCATCGATCGGAGGTCTGTGGCTCAAGTTATGGCCGAAAGACCGAAGTCGTCTCGAAAACGGGGGGTCCGGGTCCGGGCCGACCCGGCCCGACCCCCCCTGGTCGGACCCGAACCGGGTCGGACCGACCCGGCCGGTGGCGGCGCGGCCAGGGGGCCGCGCATGTGCCGCACGCGGGGGGGGGGGGGGGGGGGGGGGGGGGGGTAAACCCCCCCTTTTTTCGGATCTCGGCCGGCCTAAGGCCGACCGTTTCTTTCTCACGTGGGTCCCGCGGGTCCCGCCTCCTAACCAAACCGGCGGCCGGCGCGGCCGGCCGCCTTCTTCTTCTCCGCCGCGGCTCTTCCCCGATCTCTGGCGGCCGGCGAGGCCGGCCGCCTTCTGGCTGCTCCGCCGCGGCCGTAGGGCCGCGGCCTTCCTTTTCTCCGGCGCCGGCGAGGCCGGCGCCCCTGGCTGCTCCGCCGCGGCCGTAGGGCCGCGACCCTTCATGATCTCCGGCGCCGGCGGCCCGGCTGGCCGTCGGTCGCGTCCTTGTTCCGCCGCGGCCCGACTCCGGCCGCGGTCTCTTTCGTAAACAACGACGTGGTGCGTCGGCACCGCGTTTCTTCGTCGCAGCTCGCTCCGGCAATTAATTCTTTTGTTCCTACGCGGTTCCGACGACACCGCGCTGTCTCTGCTAAATTAACACGAAAGAATAGAAGGGGGAGGAGAATCGGCCGTGTTCGTGCGGTCCGGTCTCCTCCCATTATAACGATATCAGTTGACAATTCGTATAAACACAACAATGAATGTTTCACAATTTTTAATAAAATTTGGAACTACGCCCAACGAATTATTCTTTCATGTTCGAGGGAATGAAAACACGTAAATTAAAAAGGACAAACCCCCTACATTGAAAATTGACGTCACACGTCGGTTATCGCGGAGGAAGGCGTCGCGGTGTCGGACGTAGATTCCGTGGACGTCGGGGTGCGTCCGAGGAGGGAACGACATCTCTTCACTTGTCGCTTAAGACGAAGAAGAGAGGTACGTTGTCGTTGGCGATGATTACCACGGTCGGCGACTTCTCCCTTGTCGAGGAGGAAGATGAAGACGGAAGAATCCGGGACGCCGAGTCTCGATGGTCGTGGGATCGATGTTCTTTGTCGGAGAAGAACCGTTCTTCACGTTCTTCATCGAAGACGAAGAAGATCTTCAAGTCTCTCAACAATTCTCCCAATCCTCTCAAGTAATAAAGGAACTAACCCAAAAATAAATCAATCTTACACTTAATTTATTAACACAACCCAACCATTGGAATTCAAGAGTTTGAATTTCAAAAACTCAAAATTAAACTCACTTATTAATTATACATGAGTTGTATAATTAATTAAAAGTTAAGTTGTCAAGCCTTTAAGAGGGAGAGAGGGGAGTTAGGGAATTTGAGGGGTTTTGGCACATTAAGTGCAAGGGAGTTTAAGGGGGTAGAAGAGAGTTAAGGGGAAGGTGAAGGGTTGGGGCTCGTGTGGGCCCCACCTCACCTTAATCCTCACTTGGTTAGTTAGGAACTTGTGATTCCACCCCAACTTCCACACTTAGGATATAACCACTTAAGAAGATAAATAAAATAAATATTGTATAACAAATTTATTTTACTCTTCATTTCATCCGGAAAATTAAACATCTCCTCCTAGGCAAACGCAACTTCGGGAAAGATCTCCTTAAGCGAATATCGGTGCTACGAGTTCATCAGTGTCCTCGGATTTCAATTCCGAGCACCGGATCAAAAGTTAGGAAATCCCGCTCGTTCGTTCACTGAACGTACCCGAGCCAAACTTCGGAAATTAATTCCGGGCACTCCGGGCCTCGGAATCAGGTGCCGTCAGAAACCGCGCTCTTGTAAAATTCCAAAGAAAATTAAGAAAAAATTTCCCTTGAATTTTACGGGTCTTTACAGTATACCCAAAGGATGGTCTCATCTAAAGGGTCCCAATACTACAGACGACGCATCAATCAGACGCCCAGTCTGAAAGATATTGGTGTTTTAGTAAACAGGGGCCAATTGCGTCAGGGGTTCTGTATAACTTGAACTATTTCGACTGACCCGACATGAATTGGTTGGATCTGGGATGACCCATCCTAGTCTGGACTAGTGGTCAGGCCTATTAGACCTCATTGGATCCGACCCGGCTCTACCGTGGGTCTAGACCTCCAGGTATCCTAGAGACCCGACTCCCATCCGGTCTAGTCCAACATAGTTAGACTGGTTCTGAACAGCTGGGCAGACCAACGGCCCGATTCCCTATCCGGCCAGGCCAGCACCAGTAGGCCGATTCTCCTCCATCCCACACCGCCCAACGGCCCAGTCTATTCCTTCGGCTTGACCTGCATCTGCGAGCTGATTCTCCATCATGGACATCATGAATTGTCCAGTTCGGGTAGCCACAGGGCACTAGGGTGGCACTGCTTCCTTGGCTAATTGGTCCACGCATCATGGCTTTGCACCATGTGGCACCTCTGACAGGGATGGGTGGATGCATATGCCTTACGCCAGTCACCAGCTGCCGGCCTCCATGCTGTCAACCCCTATCACCGCCGGCCGTCGACCTTAATGTCGACGACTCCTTCTACCACTGCGGTACCTTCTAGACTGTGGATATTATTACCGCCGACCGTTTCACCATAATGAATGGGAAGAACTCCAGAAGAAATTGGGTAAAGAGTTGCAACAGAAGAACACCCAAAGAACAATCCTAGTCTTTATTCAGTTGACCCAGATGTGTTCTTGTTAGTAGGATCATGATGAACCAAAATAAGGTGGAATAATCACTAAGATAGATATCCCCTTTATCCTGCATCATTAACCATCCTACATTAATGATCGAACCGCTGATCAACATGTTCATGGGTTGGTCCACATTCTTCATTACACTTTAAGAACAGGGAAAGGAAAATAACTCAGAAAGACCCCTACTTGTGAAAGAAGATTTCTTGAGGATGATCGTTCATCATCATTCGTCAATTTCCATCCCCAAATCTACTCACCAAGGGTGTCATCATCATCGTGTGATTCACTAAAGTTCATAATTGGAGATGTTTCCTTCGTGGTTCATCAGAAGTATTCTAGGTTTGTTCATCAACTTATAATTCCCAGTTTAATTAAAGAATGAATACATGTGTGCATTGCAGCATCGCCATGCTGATTCATTAATGAGGTTAATTAATGGGATTTAGTGTCTCCTCATCGATGCACTGCAATGCTGACGAGTAGTTGCGTAATAAAGAATAAGATATCATAAAATAACTATTTAAGTTATTTTTTTTCATCCAAAAAGTCTGAAAACT
Organism: Viscum album; assembly: GCA_963277665.1. Taxonomy (NCBI): domain Eukaryota; kingdom Viridiplantae; phylum Streptophyta; class Magnoliopsida; order Santalales; family Viscaceae; genus Viscum; species Viscum album. The sequence continues at coordinate 1,274,511,093 of OY728162.1, read as the reverse complement.
ATCTTTATCAGTTGACCCACATCAGCCAATGTTAGGCCTTTCCTAGAAAAATTAAGATGCTCTAAGTTCAATGGTGCCCTAATATTTTTGATCCAGGATTCAGTTTGAATGTTAGTAAAACCCACTCACATGTTTATTTAACAAACAATAGAAATAGTTCAGAAATACATTCCGGCCACTCTAGGCCTTAGAATTACATTTCATCTAAGATCCTAGTCTTGAAATAATCCAATTTAATTTTCAAAAAATTTACATGAAATTCCGGGACATTGCAAGATTTATGTTAAAAAATGATCATCAAGGGGACTCCACGAAGTTTGAATATTTCCTGAATATAGAGGAATCCCAAGCTCTCTACTAAACTCTACTATTGTATAGCTAGGAAGGGGGTCAACTTGGTGACTCCATCTACGATCACCCATATTTCATCGTGTTTCCTATACATATGTTTTAACCCCATAATGAATTCTAGGGATATCACATCCTACTTCCACTTTTTGACATCAAGGGGTTGAGATAAACCCGCTAGAACATGGTTCTTGAGATTAACTTGCTGATAAGTAAGTCATCAAGAGACATACTCTGAAACTCCCTTCTTCATCTCTGGCCACCAAAACTGATGTTGGAGGTCTTGGTACATATTTTCCACACATATATGTAAATCCAAATGATATGTATGAAACTATCTCAGAACCACATCCCACAATATCACTCGTATCATCATGAATTGTGTGAGAAGAATGAAATTCTCCCTAACTTCATAAAATCCATTCGGTCTATGTCTAGTGGATATCGAAGAATGTAGGGTCTCATAATCGACATCCCCAAGATGAACCTCCCAGACTCTCTATAATATAAAATGGGTAACAACCATCAATTGAAGGTGATATTCTCTATCTCCATCCAAAAATGATGTTAACAATGAGGAAAACTACTCTGAAACCTCATTCCAGAACTATAAACAAGATCTCCGACTGAGAGTGTATTTTACCATGTTCCCTTTCCTAGGAGTATAGAAAATCTCAAAGTTATATTCTTAGAAGAACTCTAGAAATCACACATATCTCAAGTTGATATCCTTTTTAAGAGAAGATATAATTTAGACTCTTTTGTTCATAATGAATGATAAACCGCTCACACATCAAGTAGTTTCACCACATCTTTAGTGTAAAGGCTACCACTGCAAATTCAAGATCCTTAGTCGCGTAGTCCTTCTTATGTGGTCTCAAATGACGTGAACCATATGCAATCATCAACTTACTTTTCATGAAAACACAACGAATCCCAGTTTTTGATACATCACAGAACACTAAGTACTTGACACCATCCTCTATAAATCTAAAGATTGGATCACTCATAAATATCTTCCTCAACTCTAAAAAATCCTGCTAGAACCTCTCTATCCACACGAAAGGCTGACCCTTATGGGTAAAAGGTTTTATGGGGGATGATAACTTAGAGAAGTAAGGTATGAATCTATAGTAATAGCCTACCAACCCAAGGATGATACCCACCTATGTCACACTCCTAGATGGATCCCAAGATAACACTACCTCAACCTTTGATGGGTCCACTACTACACCATCTACTGAGATAACATGTCCCAGAAAGGGGACCTCTTGAATCTAGAACTGAAACTTCAAGAGAATCCCAAAAAGTTGGTGCTCTCAGAGTATGTCTAGAACCATTCCCAAGTGTATCATGTGATCCTCCTCAAACACTGAGTACACTAGGGTATCATTGATGAAGACTACCACAAAACCATTCTAAGAAAGGATGAATGATTTGGTTCATGATTCCCATGAACACTGCTAGGTTGTTTAACCCACCAAATGGAATAAATAAGTACTCATAGTGACTATAGATACCTATGAAGGTATTTTTCATTATATCTTCATCTTGTACTAACAATTGGTGATAGCCTGATCTGTGTTCAATATTCAAGAACCATCATGCCCCTCTCAACTAATCAAAGAGGTCATCAATCCTTGGTAGTGGATAATTGTTCTTTATTCTCACGTAGTCTAGGTGACGACAATCCACACAAAAGCTCAAGATCTTGTATTCTTTCTTTCCGAAAAATGGTGGGGAATACTAGAGTGAAACACTAGGTCTAACATAGGCCTTCCTATATAAGTACTCCAACTACACCCTTAGCTCGCAAAGATCTACAGGATCCATCCGATATGCTGGAATAGACATCGAAAACATTTTGTGGGTGTAGATCAATGAAGAAGTTTATCTATCGATTGGTAGCTAAACCTAGAACATACTCATGAAAGAAATATTTATAATCAAAAACCATTGTAGGGAATTTAAAACTCATATCATCCACCACACCAAGGGTCACACTATCAAACTCATGAGTAATCGACTACACCATTCTATGCATGAGTCAATCGTACACTTCCTGGGTAACCTTTTCATCAACAAAGAAAAACCTAGTGTCTTCATAGTAGACACACCACATCAACTACTTAAAATAGACTATATAGGCATTAAAAATAGATAAATAGTCCATACCTAAGTTGAAATCATAATGTATCATCACTAAAATAAAGATATTTCAATAGAAACTCTCACCTCCAATAGTCACGTCTCACAATTAGAATGAGTGTGTGATCGCTGAGTCATCTCCAATAAAATTCTCCAAGTGTAAGGGATGATCCAAAGTATCAACCAGAATCTCTATATCTTGAATTAGATAAGTGGAAATAAAGGAATTAATAGAAAATATGATTATAATTACTACATTTAAGGTAGAAAAGAAATATATTTTACCTCATATAATCCTTGGAGCCTCTGGGTCATAATCATTGACTTCCCATAGCAGCCTCTACCCCTTTCCTCCAGCTCACTGAGCCTGGAATAGACCACCTAGGGGTGGTGGTGGTGACAAGTAGAAGCATCTACCACCTCCATATTATCTACTAGATACTATTACATATAAATCACCCTACAGACCTATCTTATCATGTCATTTCCACTTCTTATAAATCCCATCCATTGTCTCCCTTTCATTTGTACGGCGGTGGGTCAGACAATATCTCACAAGATGTCCCCTATTGTCACATGATTAGATCTCTCTCTCCCTATGTTTACTAGGCCCAAACTATGGGACCTGAACCGAAGAACCTATATCCTATGACCTCCCCCAAAACCACCTCATATGATCATTTCCCTGATACTAATGTTAGCTCCCTGATTTCAAAGTCTCTATTCCTGTGTGACCACTTCCAGTAACCACCGTTTATGTCTGCTCATCTTGGAAACTGTCAACCACCAAAGATCACTCTAGAACCCCAAAATAGGTACGAATGATTATATTATAACACTAGATAAGCTGTCTCTACATATTACTCAATCCAAGGTCTAATCATGAAAGAACTGATCACGAACCATATTCATTGCGTACATGGAGATGTTGGTGAACCTCGATGAATAATCAGCCATTATTGTGCTTCCCAACTGAAGCTTTAGAATCTATTACATACATACAACCATCACCATAGCTAGAGAGAACACCTATATAAAAAGGTACTCGAAATCATACAAGTTTAAAGTCACCTCATCCCATGAATGGTTACTAAACCCCGCCATCTCTCTATAGATCTATAGAGAAGGATCACTTCTAGAACACACCATCTAATCTTTCAGTGTCCATAAAAGATGAAAAAATCATGTCAATACCTCAATCCAATCCTCAGACACCTATGGGTAGGGATCTCCTTAGAACCCGAGGGGTTTCTATCGCCTAAAATCATAATGCGCGCTCTACCTACACACCTCATCTACCATTACTGTGGGTACTATCCACTTCTCAATATGTGGTGGTATAGATGGTGCACCACCTAGAGGTAAAACCTCTGGAACATGCCCCTATATCGATTCCTCATCACTGACGAGATCATTATAAGGATCCTAATGCTGAATCATAGATGGAATATGGCATGGAGGCATCCTGAAATAGATAAGATATACCACCGTCAATGAGTGCATCTAGAGAGATGACTCAAAAAGGACATGGAAACCAAAAACCATTAATATATGATGGTCGTGCCATTTTTTTTCCTACAACCAGAGTTCTCATGTAATAAGTTGAAAGGAAGGTGATCAAAGTCCTAGTGTATGGATATTTTAGCTGCCACACCAGCACTGGAGTCCCTAGAAAAAAAAATGAACATAAAACACTTAACATTATTTCCCCAAACCAATATCAAAGACTTTGGTCCTATGGTAGAAAAAACTACCTATAATACCACTCTATCATAACCCATATTAATGGGGCCCTTACCGCGACTCACCAAGCCCACCTAAAATATTCCAGTGGTCAATGACTAGTGTTGAGTAGGCATATCACTAACATGGAAGGCCTTATCCTAAAAGACACACACACACAATGATATATATATATATATATCTTAAACCATACAATGCTAAAATTTAAAACAACTAATAAAACATGAATGAATGAATACAAATCCCAAAACCATACACAAACAAGTAATGGAAAGTAAACAAGGTCAAATACAAGCCCACCACAAAGATTCTAAAAATAGGTCCAAATTGAAAGTAAACATGGGGACTGCTGTCGGGATAACCACAAGAGCACACCCCAGCCTTTCAGGATCACTAAGAACCACCTAGTCCTGGTCAATCTATAACTCCATGAAATGGCTGATCATATTCACATGACATGAAACAGATAGGAAAATCCCATGTAGGGGTGAATAAAACAATACCCAGTAGGACACCCTAAAAAACAAAGCATATACAACAAGAATAATAGTCATATCTACACAAGTATATGTCTACATCAAATATAATAAGAATATCAAGATATACTCAAAAAAAGACACATAATTTCAAGGTAAAGTCACAATTTTGATTCCATCCTAGGATTATTACTTGAAAGTTCCACATAACACTCTTCTAGGAGAACACACTCCACAAGTCAGATAACACTGATGGTGTTTGTCTGAGGGGTTGTGATCATTGGGTCTTGTTATAGGACGTATATTATATAATAATGAAGAGATATGATACATAGATGAGGATCACACCCAAGTACACAGGGTATACTAACAACTCAATTTAGAATAACCCACTAGGTATATGATCAGTTCCCTCATAGTGTTGGCCACGATGATACCCAGAACTCTGCCTAGGGAAAGTAGATGATAAAGGATCTCACTATGGGCCTCACAAAAGGATTCCAAAAAATCTATACCCGAAGTACTACTAAAGGGATCACTATCCTATGTGTAGCATGTGATTCTAGATAAGACCTCAGGGATTGGATATATGGAATTCACACAAAAAAACATGTTCTAATTGAGGAGGAAAAGGGATCCAGTCCAACATCAAAGGAGTACACGACATGTAATAGAAGTACATGGTGTGTCCCCTTGGTACTGAGTCATTCTCATGTATCATGGTATATTTATGTATTTGTGTCAAATTAAATGGTGTGTCCTTGCTCATGTACTTATTCCTATGTCCAAATACTTGTCACTGCCCGTGTACACTTGGTTTGGTCGTGTCTGTGATGGAGTACATGTTTTGTTCGTTACCATGTACTCATGTCCATGTCAATGTACCCTCAGAGGTACAAAATGATTCAACTAAAAATGTTTCAAACACCATGTGATAGGGTCACATGATGTGTGGAACTTAACTTCATCTGGAAACCCTAACCGCCACTTTGAGGATCCCACATGATGTTTATCTCTACAGTACATGCTGTGTACTGCGGGATTTCTCTATAATTCCATATTTGGATCCCGCACCATCTTCCACACCTCTAACCATCAATCTGGTCACACACTGTGATAGAAACCAAGGAATATAATTGACCTATACTTGTTTCCATCGAATACTATGATCCAACCTTTGAATTCATTCAGAAATATGGCCTTTCATGTCATCCATCATAGCACACTGAAGAACACAATATCAGATATCCCAAATCCATCTGATTCATTAAAAATTTCATCGTCGCACAATCCCTATGTCATACTGATCCCATATTTACCATATCAAACTATTGTGCTAAGAAATAGGTGCGCAATGTTCGTTTTACTAGTATTTTTCAAACTGAAGGAAAATATATTTTCTCATGATTAATAAAGAAATAGGGAGGAAAATCACAATAAAAACATGAGGAAAGAACCTCAAAAAATGTTCACATAATTATTAATTAATTTTCATTATAATTATGAATTAATTGATAAATAAATAATCACAATAAAATTTCCCCAATTCCTAGATAATTCTAACCCATACTAACAATATGCATGATCCACGAATAAATTCATTTGTTGATTTATTCACATTTGTCATAAGAATCATAAAATGAAGATAAATATAAGGAAAAAAACATCTTAAATTGTTTTGGATTGATTGATAATGAATAATGAAGTTGTGTCATTATCGTTGGTGAGATCCTTGAATTTCTTTGTGGATTGATCGTCGATCTACAATCTGTTTATCATTCACCCATAGAATATTCTCCAACGGTTCTCTGTATCTATAGGTTTTAGTAGAAAACCCTAATATTACAGCATAACCATATACTTATAAAACAGGTTATGTTTCTACGATAACAAATAAAATAAAATAATTTATTTTATTATTTTTTATAATTTATTTATTTTACGCCTGTGATGACTTTTTCAGAAACACCCCATGCCAACAAAGGTTATGTTTCACCTTAAGGTAAAATTAGTGTCTTCAAATCAATGGTGAACTTATATTTGAAATATGGTCCCCCCATTTGGGAGTTAGTCAACCATTAGAGTAAAATTATATGTGTGTTTTATTTAATATATTAAATATATTTGAAACATTTTTTTCAGGCACATCGAGCCTCAGAATCACGTGTCATCTTCACACTAAGTCTCAAAAATAGTCCATGTAATATCAAAAAATAATACATAGAAAATAAAATTTTCTAAAGCTACATTTCAAAAATAAATAAATGGTTTTTCCTCTAATTTCAAAGAAATCAGAGGTTTTATGATTAGTTTCAACCCACAGACACACATTTTTAAAGAATTTTAATTATTATTTTTTATTTAGTCAGTCCAAGAACATCACACATCTGATTGACATTATATCTTCTTTTATATTTCAAAATTAATTCCAAGACAATTTCCCTATGATTCCATGATAATCCAAAATCATTTTCTATAGTTTTTACCATGATATACACGTTTTAATGATTTAAAGTACTAAAAATATTTTTTCAATGAACCCATGAAAATAAAAAAAAGGATTGAAACACCATTAATTCCAACATTTCAAAAAATACTGATATAGTTGTTGTTCTAGGATTTCATGACAATCATAGGTCATTTTACTGTTTTTAACCCTTTTTTACATAGTTTTAATGATGATAAATTCTTTAAGAACCACTTTTTTAGTCATTCTAAGTACACCTTAAGTTGAATTGATGTGTCATATTACTGTTCATGAAAACAATAATTCCATGATAGTTCTCCTTATGTTTCACCACAATTTGATGTACTTTTTTATGGTTTTGACCATTTCACATGTTCCTTTGTTTCTTAAAACAATAAGATAGATTTTTATGTTATCCAAGGTAAAATACAACTTATATTGTTGTGTTTTCAATTCCTACATTTTAGAAACTAACATATAATTTTTCTCCTATGATTTCCTGGTAATATTCAGCCGTTTTCTTGGTTTTGAACCCTTGAAGAATGTTTTTAAGGACTATTAATTATTTAATAAAAACTTATTCAGTCAGTTTGAGTACATCACACATTGTATTGAGGTTTCATATACTCATAAAAATTAAAGATAGTTGAACGATAGTTTACATATGATTTCAATTAAATTTGAGGTCATTTTACATGGTATTCACCATTAAATTCATATTTAAGTGGTTTAAAACACAAAAAAATATGTTTTTTTATCATCTATCAAAAATATAAACTCAAATTAATGCACCTTTAGTTACAAAATTTCACAGATAATTATAAAATTTTCCTTTAATTTCCTAAAACTAAAAGGTTTGTTTCTCTGTTTTGAACCTCTGACAGATGTTTTTAAAGCCCATCAATTCGTTAGTAATTGTTTATTCAGTCATTCTGATCACACCATAGGTCATATTGATGTGTCATCTTCTCTTAAACATTATAAAATAATTCCAAGATAGTTTTCCTTTGATTTCACATCAATATGAGGCCATTTTCTATGTTTTTATACTACTATATAAATGTTTTAGTGTTTTAAAACATTAAAAAGTAATTTTCAGTCATCCCAGTAAGAAAACATATCAGATTGATGCACTATTAGTTCATAAATTTTAAAAATGAAACTACATTTATTTAGAAATGGCCATTCAGAAATTGAAGCTCATTTTTTGGTTTTAACCTGATGATGGATGTTTTTAAAAACTATTTATTAATTAAGAACTGTTCATTCAGTCAGTCCATGCACACCAAACATCAGATTAATGTGAAATGAATTTTTACACATCAAAAAAAATTTGAATACATTTTCTTATGATTTTAATTTAATCAAATGTTATTTTCTATTATTTTTACCTCTACATGCATGTAGTGTTGTTTTAAATCACTAAAACAATGTTTTCTGTCTTCTCAAGAGGAAGAAAACTCAGATTGAAAAAATGTCAGTAATTATATTTCTCAAATTAATATATAGTTGTTTTCCAATGATTTAATTATAATTTTAGGTCATTTTATTTTTTTTACCCACTCACACATGTTTTCAAAAGATAACAAATTCTCCAAGAACTGGTTATTTAGTCAGTCTGAGAATACCACATGTCGAATTGACATTTTGTCAACTCGAAAACATCAAAAATAATTTGAAGAAAGTTTTACTATGATTTAACATAAATTTTATAATTTTTTCTGTGGTTTTCATCTTTACAGACATTTTGTTTGTGTTTTAAAACACTAAATAGGTGTATTTAAACATATAAAGAAAACAACAACTTGGATTGACACACATTAAGTTCAAACATTTCAAAAATCATTTTAATATTAATATGATATGATTTCATGATAATAAATTTTTTATTAGTTTTGAATGCCACCCCCCAATGCACATTTTAAAAGATTTTCCATTCATTAAAAACTACTTATTCAGTCATATTGAGTGGAATTCACATCAAATTGATGTGTCGTGTGATTTTACACACTCTAAGAAAATTAAAAACACAATAATACTTTGATTTCATGCCAATATGAGGTTTTTTCTATATTTGTTACCATTACACATGTAGGTTTCAGGTGTAGCAGAAGAATCCTTTGATGGTATGACCAAATCAACTTTTAGTCATAAATAATATGAAATCGTCGCTTCACATGATCAAAATGTCATGTCTAATGAAAATAGTAGATTACTTGACTATATTATAATGCCATAACCATAAGAAAAACATCTTCACATGTAATTTATAATTAACTTATGAGGATATATATATAATTACCTTAACACATATTTCAACTTTCATTGATGATATGGTTAACAATATCTTATCATACCATCTCTTCACCATAGTATATAAGTGAAGAATCCCTCTAGCATGGATCCACACATACACAAAAATATCAGGATGATTCTATATAATTTTCAGGTTCTAGAATGATTGTTCTTGATCACCTTCATTTTTCATGGTTGATCAGAGCATAATTATTCCTGAGAAAGGAATAACTCTTGATGTTCTCTCATTAGCTTGAGAGAGGAGGGTAGGTGATCACTTCAAATAACTTGTGATTAAATTATGGAAAAAAAATAAATGAATGAAATTTATTCCAACATATTAAATTCATTACTAGAATTTAACTGAGATTGTGGTTATACTTAGTGTGTGACCCTCTAAACCTTTTTCTCAAAGGCATAAGCCATAAGCACTGAAATTACAAGGTTAGAATCAAGAAACATGTTGAATAATACATAGATAATGATGTTAACATCACAATGATATCCAACATACTTTGAACATTTATTGTGTAATATAATCCTTTTATCACAATATCTCAAATCAAGAAGGTTGCATGCCCGGGTCATCAACCTAAATGATCGATGTCTATTTTTTTTACTTTTTGAAAATGAACTCTTCCACCCAAAACCATATACATGGATTTATTTAGGTGATTCAATTCCCATTAAAGGTCTTGGTATATTAATGTCCATCAATAGACCAAAGGGATAAACCTTTTCTCACATTATCCATTAATGTAATATCACTTGTTACACACCCAAAATATCTTACATTGTTGTGAGAATACATTTTTATGTTTTTTTCAATAAATCAAAGTATGTGAGTTATTATATCCATTAATTATAATATTAATTCCTAAGGATCAATACACACATCTACAGATAGGAATATCTAATAACACATAGAAGTGTAGATTTCATATTAATTGGTATATTTTTATAACCTCATATCATGGATTTTACCAAGGGATAACACCATGATATGGTGTTTCAATGTATTATGAGCCTCCTACCTTTTATAGACAACATATTTTGTTTCTCGTTAGATAATATCATCTGTCCATTGAATAAGATTCAAGAATAATGTTGTGGAACCTCTAGATTCTTATCATAGCAGGGAATTCATATGAAATTTATGTGTGAAATATATTCTAAAGATATTATTACATGTAAATATCATATAGAATAGAAATCATGTTGTGATAATAAAACTTATTTAATAAGAAAAAAAATTAATCATGTACTAGGTAAGTCAGTTCTAGGGAACCAACTCCAATAGACTCTCACTTGAAATAGATCCAACTAAAACAAATTTTGATCCAGTAGATCTCACATGATATTCCTTCCTATACTAAGATAAATAATTAATCAAGGTGTCCACCATATTTTAATTCATGGATACTATTATCACCTCAACTTCACCTCATTGAGAAAAATCCCTCAAGATATGAAACTTTTGAATTATGTGATTTTTCAATTGATGTCACCATGACTCTTTGAAAATATACACCACTATAGTGTTATCACAGTGAACTGTGATAAGATCTTTAATATTAAGAAGCATATCAAACTCTTATAAAATGTTTTGAATCTAAACCACTTCCTTGGCTGCATTGAAAGCTATAATATTCTCGGACTCTGATATAAAATTGGTGACAACTGGATTATTTGAACTCTTTCTGGTTACAAATCTTTTAGTTTGAAAAAATAAATATCCGTATTGTGACCTTATATTATTCTTATTTTTTAAAAACTATCATCTTCAAAACCCCTAATGACTAGTTATTCATCTCCTCCATACATCAGGAATATATCCTTAGAATACCTCATATATTTAATTATATCTTTAATAGTAGTACACTATTTTTCACCCCGATCTTCTTGATATCTTCCTACCATGATGAAATCATAGGCAACATTAGGCCTCATACATAACAAGGAATACATTATATATCCTATCATATAATCATATAGGATTTTACTTATTCCCTCTATGTCCTCTTGTGTTTGAGGGCACATTTTCTTTGAAAGATGTATACCATGTGAACCAATAATCTCTTAGATTTCTCCATACTAAATCTCTTCAGTATATGGTGAATATAAATACCTTGTATTAGTCCCAATAGTCTATTGGATATATCACACATGATTCTAATCCAGATAATACAGGCCACTTCACCTATGTTCTTTATGGATAAACACTTTCTCAACCATGCCTTAACCTCTTATAAGGATGGTATGTTGTTTCCAATTAATAATATTTCACCAATATACACTGTTATGACTCTCACTCAACATCTTATAAACACAAGGATCACATTCATTCATAATGAAACCAAGTTACTTTATGCCTCTATCAAATTGAACATTCCAAGACCTGGATACTTACTTTAATAAATAAATGGATCTCTACAAATTTCTTACCTTTTTGGCATTTTCCTGAGTCACAAACCCTTCTTGTTGTATCATTTACAAATAATCTTGAAAGTTACCATTAAGGAATGCAGTTTTGAAATTCATATTCCAAATCTCATAGTCATGGTAATTTGTTATGGAAAGTAGGATTTTTATGGATTTAAACATGGAAATTGGAGAAAATGCTTCATCATAGTTAGTTCCTTGACGTTTTCTAAACCATTTGTCCACTATCCATTATTTATAGGTATTACTTTACAATTCATTTCCATTTATCTCTTGAATACCCATTTACCCCCAATGGTTTTTACATCAACTATAGGATCGATCGAAACCCAAAAATAGTTTTAATACATGGATTCCATCACCGAATTCATTGATTCATTCCATATTGTCTCTTTTGAGATATCTACTATCTTATTATAGAAGAGATGATCACAATTTTCAACTAATAATAATTTTCCATCCCTAGTGAGTATAAAACCATATCTCTCTGGTTCTCTTACCTCTATAGTGCTCATACACAATACTTTTATTTCAGGAACAAAATATTTCATGGGTGTCTATGGAATTGTATCGTGTATCAACTCCTATGTATCTTGAACATCAAATTTATAAAAGTTAATCTTTATCCCACTATCCTATCTGAGGATGTTCTCCCTCTCATGAAATATGACTTGTATTCTTATATAAAGGATTGTATATATTGTATCCACTTCTTCCCTTGGGATACCATATAAATAAACATTTCACACCTCATGGATTTAGTTTGTTGGTTGAAATACCCTTAGAAAGCACCTCACAACACTATTCATGAACTTGTGACAAAAGGGTTTCTTTCCACTCTATAACTAGAAGGGAATAATTTTTTATACTTTGGTTGGTGCTCAATTTTGTATGTATACTGTTTTCTAAAATGCGTATCCCTAAAAGGATAATGGAATGACTTCATGACTCATCATTGACCTTACCTTGTTCAATAAGGTATGATTCTTCCTTTCACTAACACCATTTCACTATATTGTGTAATGTGGAGTGAGTTGAGATAAAATCTCATACTCTCATAGAATGTTGATAAAGTCTTTGTAAATATATCCACTCTCTTGATCTAATCAAAGTTTCTTTATCTTCTTACCATGATTATTATCAACCTCATTTTTGTACTCTTTTATCTTTTCAAAGGATTCAGGCTTATACCTCATCAAGTATATATAACCATACCGTCTCAATTTGTAAATAAAATTAATAAAGATTGACAATCCATCTCTATATTATACTTGACATGGTCGACACACATTGTTTTATACTAATTATAGAATATTTTTGTCCCTTTTAGATTTACCATTGAATGGTTGTTTGGTCATCTTTCCTTGTAAACAATCAAGAAGTATTTCAAGTGGATTTATCTCAAAATAATCTAAATAAACATCTTGATAGAGTTTTTTCGAACACTTCTCATTTACTTAACCATGTTTTTTATGCCACAATTTAGTTTCATATGAGTCACACATATTAGTTTCCATATAAATTTCTAATAATTAGTTTTCATAATTCAACAAAAAAAGACCGTTATTCAATTGTTCCATACCATAACATATGATATTTTATAAAATTAGTAACATTTATTTTAAAATTTGAAAATAAATCCATCCATATTTAAGAAAAAAATGATAAAAATGTTCTTGGTAATAGTAGAAATGTAGTAATAATTATTTAAAACAAAAATAAATACTATCAATAATGTGAGAAGAAAGTCTCTAATGGATAGAGTATCCAACATCGCTTTATTGGTTAACCGTAGATCCACCATAGCTACTTCATACTTTAGAAATCTACATGGTTACTATATTTGAATAAATATGTGATCACCACATGAAGAATATAATACCCAACTTATAGATATAGAAATATTTCACTCAACAAAAAATGCACATGAGGCTTCCCCTTGATTCTTTGGCTTGGGGAAATTACTCTTCCAGTGGCCTTTCTTGCCCCATGAAAAATATACTGCATCGTAATACATTAATTGCTATTATATATTACTATTCTTGGAGGGATAGTACTCTAGAGCCTTAGAATTAGAATGAGTGTTCATCCCATTTTCCTTCTTCCACTTCAACTTATTCACCATAAGGACAACATGTTTATCACACACCATGTCTTTATCAATTTGTAATATAAGAGGAATAATTTCGGATAGTATCTTATTGTTATTTTTCATATTATTATTCATAATAAAACTCGAGATGTTTTTGGGTAGTGAGGAAAGAATGAGATTTTTGTGCAACTCATCAGGGATCATAAAACCCAATATGTATAGTTAATCAATGTATTAAATCATCATGACTATATGTGGACCATCTTCCACTGACTCTCCAAGATTGCATGTGAACCGTGCAATAGAGATATCATATTTGGTGATCTTTACTTCTCTTAATAGAGATCCCAAAGGTGAGAAACAATACTATACACATCCATATCCTCATATTATATTATAATATCATTTTAAATTGAGGATAAAATTAAGATTTAGACATCCATTATATGTTCTACATGCTTTAGATAGAGATATACCTCTTCCTCACAAGAAACATTAGAAGGTGACTCAGGAAGTGTGGTTTCCAGCACGTACAATTTCCATTCATGGAATAGTATAATGATCAAGAGAAAATAGTATTCCTAGAGTTTCACACCAGTGAGAAGGTTATACCTTTCTAGTATGGTTCATAGTGATATTGTCGATGTCATTTTATTTTCCATTTCTATAAATTAAGAGTATATAATTGGTACATGTTTTGAATAAAAAAATATATTAATAAATTTAAATTTATTAAAATTCCATCAATCTCCCACATTTTTTAAACCTAATAGTCCTCACCATAATTTTAGTAATATATTATCGCATAGATATTATAGAGTAAATGATCTATATTCCATTTATTTTAACCCAGGCATGGGACTAACAAGTTATTTGAAGGGTTTTTAAGTATGTGTAACTTGACACCTGCATTAACTTACAATTACTTTATCTATTGAGTGGACTCCCCAATCCTGAAATCCAATTTTAATATCTTCTCAGTACTGCCTCTCAATTACACCGTGTCCACTTGGGAAATCAACCACTGATGAAAACTTAGTTAAATCAACCCAAAAATTCAAGCTAAATGTTCAATGGTAATTGAAATCACCCCAACTTAGGTTGACCAATCACTTTAAACTCTGAGTTCATTTCTAACTTATGTATTTGAAGACTATACTGACTTAATATTTTAGTTGAGAGATTTTAATCCTAATTAGTAAATCCAAATTTATCCTTTTACATGCATTGTTAATATTAAGTGGATTTTACATGAATTATTAACCATGTCTGATAAAAAATTTAAACATGATATGATTATATTTTATTCCATCTTTAATGATTATTAATTCATTTATTAGGTGATTATGTAGCATTTATAAACATAAAAAATTAACCGTGAAACTAACAAAGATAAAATTTATGTGGAATGGTCAAGATATTATATAATAGATAAATTATAAAAAAGATAATAAACTAACCATTGACCCTATGGGAGAATACACATTGAACCATAACATGGTTCATGTTGAAGAATTCCACTTTTTCTCCTATGTATCAACTTGATTGGTTTCACCTCATCAACTTGACTTGGACCGCCTCTACTTTCCTAGGACCTCTATCCTTATATTATCATTTACTCACACACAAGTAAGTGGATCAAATGTATTTAATTATTGGGATTTTCATAAAAGAAACAATATGCACTAGAGCCCTTACATAATAAGGATGATTGGATTACACACATGACATCATAAATAATTTAACCATAATAAATTAAAATAAACCAATCATATACATGGGCGGGTCAAAAATCATGATCATCCCCACAACAAGAAACAAGAATTCATTTTCAATCTAGTTATCAATTACTTTGAATCATTCTTTAATTAATATAATGTGTCATGTGTTAATATACCTAATTAAATTTATCTTAATTTAATCTAGCCATCCCTAACTCAGAATCTTATATAATTTTAAACAAAAGTAACTTCATTTAAAATTAATTTAGTACACAAGTGTACTTGGTGGAAACCTCATGCATTCATTGAAATTTTGTAACATGGAAATTAATTTAATATATAATTATTAATTCTATGAAATGGTGTTTAATGTCAAATTAAAGACACAAGAAACACATAATAAATAGGTTTAATTACAAATTTAGTTATTCTTTCCATGGAAATTTGAGAACACTACATGAAGAATACTATTTGGTGTGTATTATTTTATATGGTGTGTAATTTACTTTTTCAAGAGTCTGCATCACATGCCTTGGGACTTGGCGTGTTCCCTGCAGGAGGAAAACCTTGAGGTATATGATGTGTAGTCCAACTTACATGGAATGTAACCCCATAGTTTCATAGAATTTCTATCCTTGTATCATGTATCTAATACAAGGATCACTGGGACAACTCATGTTTATGACCATAATAATAGATGGACTACACTGTGTGTAAGGTACTTACATAGAGTGTAGTTCTACAGGTCATGTGATATTCTCTCAATATTTACAAATTGATCCTCTTTTTTTGGATATTATATCTGATTATGTTGGATCTATTTTAATTTATTGAGATATTATATTGTGAAAAAAGTACATGGAATGTATACAGGAAGTGCACACCATGTACTCTTTTTTTCCTGGTAGAAACTTTGGCACCTATGAATGGTATGAATTGAATTATTATTTATTTTTAATAATTAACCAATCACCATTTATATTATTTAGAATGATAAAAGGGAAGAGATGATGATGCCAGATAATAAAATTAATATTTTTAATTAAAATAATACACAAACACATGAAACCTATCAATGAATAATAAATAATTTTAAATTAAACATGTGATCACTTTAATACTAATTATAGGTTTCAGGCATAGTAGAATCATCCTTTGATGGTATGAAAAAATCAACTCTTATTCAAAAGCCACATGTAATTATAAATTTACATGATTAAAACATTATGGATAAAAATAGTGGATTACATGACTAGATTAAAACACTATAACCAAAAGCGTATTATCTTCACATATAATTTTTAATTAATCTATGAGTATATACAAAATTACCTTAACTTACAATTAATATTTTATTGATGATCTAGTTAACAAGATATTTTTTACCATTTCTTTTCAATATGATCCTATTATAGAATCCATTCAGTGGAAATCTAAACATGATCCAACATCTTTAAATGATTCCATAGAATCACCGGGTGCTAACATAACCGATCCTGGTGTCTTGTGTTTTTCATGGTTGATCCCTGAAGAATTATTCTTGAGAGAGAGGAAGAACACTTCATGTTCTCTCATTTTCTTGATATAGGAGGGGATGATAACACTCTGGATATCATGATTTCTCTATTGGGATTGTGAGAGTCTCACTCTATCTATTGTGTACACCAATTTTTTTTGAAAATTATTATAATTAGATATTTAATATAGTAGGTTTAGGGTTGGAAATTTTCACACTAAATCCTTTCCATATTTAAAATTCTTAATTGATCCAATGACCAATAACGACAACAACAACAATAATATTAATATTAATCTTTTTTTCATGATAAGATCCTTAATAATGTATAAATAAATGTCATGAATATTATCTCAAATTGGAAAATAAAACTCGGTCTGCTTTCCCTCGTCGACATTTACTAATTCTAGAATAATAAATATTCATTTAATAAATAAATATCACTACATTATTCACCGATAAATATAATGAATATTATATTCTCCAAACTTGTAAATAAATATTTATTATTATTTAACTCACTTATTCTTTTTAATTACTTCTAATTAAATTATGGTGACTAACCAAACCTGAAAAAATATAATTTACTTAAATCTGTTATAATCAATACTAGAATATAACCAAGATTATGGTTACACATAGTGTGTGACCCTCTATCCCTATTTCATAGTGACATTAGTAAAAACTGCATAATTTACAAGGTAAGTGTCTAGAAACATGCCAAGGAATCCATAGAAAAAGAGGTTAACATCACAACGTCATCCAACCTCCTATTAAAATTTACCATGTAATATAATACTTTCATCACAATATCTCAAATAAAGAAGGTTACAATCTGTTGTCATCATCCTATATGCACAATATATCTTTCTTTGAATTTTTGAAAATGAAATCACCTATCAAACACCATGGAAATGGATTTATTCAGGCGATTCCACTCATATAATATTTCCTGACATATTAACTTCTATTAGGAGACAAAAGAGAAAAATAATTTTTCATGTTATCCATTAATGAAATATCACTCATGAAAACCCCAACACATTTTACATAGTTGTGGCCATATGTTGTCATGATTTTTTTCAACACTTAAAATCATTTGAATCATAATATCCATTAATGACGAGGATTAATTCAAATGATCAATACTAATTTCTATAGATATGAACATTCAATGACACTTGAAAATGTGTATTTTTTATTAATAGTTATTTTCTCATAATCTTTCATCTTGAAGATTACCAAGGGAGAAAACCATAAGAACATGTACTGATTTATTATGAGAATCCTATCCCTAATAGCCTATATTTATGTGTCTTCTTAGACAATATCATCTGTCCATAGATCAATATTGAGGAATAATGTCATTGAACCTCCTAGTTCTCATTATAGTGGGGAACTGTTTTGACCTTTCAGTGCAACATATATTATAAATACATTATCACGTAAAAATATCTTTCAGAACAATCATGACTTGATTAGAATTTTTAAAAAAAAATGGAAACAGGTAATAAATTACTCTTCAAGTCAGTTTTAGGGAATTAAATCGAATAACACACATGTTTTAGACTTTTAAAATAATAAAAACAAATATTCAATAATCCCAAACAAAAGAAAACTTCGATTTAAATAGTATTAGTTCTTGTATTTGAAAAATAATTATATGGTTATTTTCTTATGTTTTGGAAACAATCAAATGTTATTTTTGTGGTCCCC
Organism: Viscum album; assembly: GCA_963277665.1. Taxonomy (NCBI): domain Eukaryota; kingdom Viridiplantae; phylum Streptophyta; class Magnoliopsida; order Santalales; family Viscaceae; genus Viscum; species Viscum album. The sequence continues at coordinate 1,274,492,129 of OY728162.1, read as the reverse complement.
CACACATGATTTTAAAGATTATCATTTATTTAAGAACTTCATATTAATTCAATCCGATCACATTTCATATTAGATATACATGTAGTTTTCTTTTATTCTTAAAAAATAATTCTATTTTATTTTTCTTATGATTTACATTAATATGGGATTGATCAATTTGTTTTTTATAGTCATGTCGATGTTTTAGTTTTTAAAACATTAAAAATGAATTTTTGATCATCATGTGAAAATTAAAACTTAAATTGATGCATCGTTAGTTCCTATATTTAAAAAGTTAACATATGGTTATTGAACTATGATTTCAGGGAAATCATAGGGTAATTTATTTTTTTAAACCCATGATGTGTGTTTTTAAAGACATTAATACCTTAAGAACTTTTTATTTAGTTAGTATAAGAACATTTTACATTATATTAATGTTTTGTATACTTGTACATGTCAAAAATAATTCCAATTCCATCATCCAATGATTTATTGTCAATATAAGGTTTTTACCTATGTTTTTCACCATCACACTAACATTTTAGTGTTTTAAAACCCTAAAAAATATTTGTTTCAATTATCCTAAGGAAAATACAACTCAAATTTACACATAAACCCTTAAAACATTTCCAAAATTATTCTAATGTTATTTTCCTACTAGTTTTCTACAACCAGATTCCATTTTCATGATTTTGACCTCGATAACAATTGTTTTTAAAGATGGTCAATTCATTATGAACTGTTGTAAATTCACATCTAGCACACCGTATGTCATATTAATGTGTTGTCTACTTATACAAATCACGGATAACTCAAAGAATTTTTTCATATGATTTCATTCCAATATGAGGTTGTTTTCTATTATTTTAATTTTTACACCTTTATTTAGTCTTTTGAAAAACTAAAAGGTAATTTTTTGTTATCTCGAGAAAGAAAAAACTCAAATTGATGTGTATTTAGTCCGTATATTTCAAAAACCATTATATAGGTTTTCTATATAATTTCATGGAAATGAGTGGATGTTTTCTTTTTTTTTACCCCTTGATGTGTGTTTTGAATGATTGTTATTTTTTTAATAACTCGTTATTCAATCAGTCTAAGAACATCATACGTCAGATTGATGTGTAATTTTATAACACATCCAAAATAATTATAAGACACTTTTCCTATTATTTATCATAAATATGAGTTCATTTTATACGATTTTAACCATTACACACATTTATTAGTGTTTTAAAACACTAAAACATAATGTTTGGTCACCCTGAGTAAATAAAAACTCGAATTGATGCTCCATAAGTTAGTAAATTTCAAAAATTAATCCACATATTTTCTAGGATTTTAAAAAAATAGATGTCATTTTGATGGATTTGACCCATTGATGGATGATTTTAAAGACAATAAATTCTTTATGGACTGCTTATTCAATCAATTTGAGATCACTACACTTTAGATTGACATGTTTTTACTCATAAAATTAAAAAATAATTCAAATATTGGTTTCCTAGGTTTCATGAAAATATGAGGGGTTTTATATGATATTGATTATTTCATGTAAGTTTTTTTTGTGTTTTAAAACACTAAAAAGTCTTATTTGGTCATTCACGGAGAATAATAATGTAGATGGATGAACCATAAGTTAAAACATTTTAAAAATCAATATATCATTGTTGTTATATGGTTTCATGACAATAGTGAGTTGTTTACTTGGTTTTGACCCTATGACACATGTTCTTAAAGACTATAAATTCTTTAAGAACAACTTATTCAGAAACTCCGAGCACATCACATGGTCGATTGACATTCCATCAACTCATACACATTATAAATAATTCAATGCTAGTTTTTATATGATTTCATGTAAATCCTAGGTAATTTTATTTGGTTTTTAATGTTACCGGCACATTTTAATGTTTTAAAACACTAAAAGGTATATTTTATTATTTCAGGAAATCAAAAACATGGATTGAAAGAACATCGGTTAATATATTTCAAAAATTAATCTATGTTTGTTTTCCTAACATTTTGCAGTAATCAGAGGATTTTTTCTTGGTTTTGACCCCAAAAAACAAGTTTTTAAAGCCTTTAAATTCTTAACTATATATTTTTTCAATAAATATGGTCACATCATATGATGTATTGATATTAAATAGTCTCATAGATGTCAAAAAACAATTTAAATATATTTTTATTTTTATTTAACATTAAATTAAGGCCTTTTAATATGGTTTTGACCAATATATACATGTTTTAGTGTTTGAAAACATTGAAAATGTGTATTTAGTCATCTAAGAGGAATTATTACTCAGATCTATGCACCATCTATTCCTATATTTCAAAAATAGATCAACCGTTATAGGTATTGAGTGAAAATATCCTTTTTTACCTTAACCCTATAGCCATGAGTAAAAAACCCCATGGATATTGGATTTTAGTAGAAACCCAACATCAATATATATTTTTTATTCTGGTTATAACCTATAATTATAACCCTTATACCCACAATCATTGTTTCTCATCGCTGTAGAAAAATATTCTAAAAAAATCTTAGATATAAATATATAATGGTTTTTTCCATATAAATTTCAATTTCGTACTATAGATTACTAGATGAAGGCACTCCCAGTATTCTATGAGGTTTCATTTTGATTCCATATGAAGGAATATTTTTCAGATAATTATATATATATATATATATTTATATTTTCATGTAAATATAGAGAAAACTGTTCCTAGTAGACTATAAGACGCACTCATACTGAACATCAGTGTCCCACATTCCAATCCCCACACCACATATTTTGAAGAATAGTATATATGTATATATGTATGTATATATATATATATTTATATTAGAATCAATGTTGGATGCTGAGTGGAAAAGTACTTTCCGTGATTTTTTGGGTGTTTAGGTTCGAAACACGGTAAACTATAACTCTCCTTTTACTAATGGTGTCATAGTATCTAACCCTGCATTATTTTAATTTTCAAAAAATTCATTGGGTCAGTTGACCATGGAAACAAATATTCCTTGTGGACTTGGCTATATATACAGTCTCCAAGATAATTGATATAGGTCCTTTATTTTCTAGGTTCCACATGGGATAGGATTTAGCCACAAGCCTTTCCTGTGGATATAGCTAAAAGTATGCTTCTAGAGACTTCATTTCCCCAGATACAATGATAGTGGATATATCCCATATAACCAGAGACATTTGGGTTATAACCGTGGGTATGGCCCTAGGGCCTTCATTTAATTACCTAGTGACTTCCACTTGACGGTTGTTATTGGTAGTAATAGTGACTGCTAAATGGTGGTTGTCTGTTTCCCCCTAATAATAGTACTCAAATATCTAGTAGCGTGTGTATAATGGAATATGAAAATCATTTTATCAAAAATTAATAGCAATAAAATGTAAGAAATTTGACATTTTTTATTCCTTTTATTGATAATTAGAACAATTTTCTTTTGAAATCATGTAAAATTGTTTGATTTGATATATAATTGAAATGTGATATATAAATATTTTTTAGATTTTATGTGAAATTAAAATTAAGAATGAAACTTGATTTATAAGTAATTAATATAAAATATTTATATTTTTGTCTTCATTTAAGTTCCACATTTATTATTTGATTATTTTTTTAAATATTATCATACTTTAGGCAAAAATATATATTTTTTAATTTTTTTATTGTGTAAATTTTATAATCAAGAAGTAAATAATTAATTGTATAAATAATCCTAATGATTTAAGATTTTAGGTGTTAATTTTTTTAAAAAAATTATTGAGTCCAAAATAACAATTAATATAATTATACATTTTAAAAACTCTTAACCGAACTTTCCATACAAGTAAAAGGAAATGAAAGTAATAATATTATCAGTGCCATCTATGAGGAACAAATGTGACACATCTAATTGTATATATTTTATATCTATATCTATTACCTCATTAGTGGTGTGGGGGAATTAGAACCATAGTAGGCGGTTATTCTGTGTGTACTACTTCCACTATGACAAGCAGTACATCTAGCCATGATACTATTGGTATGACATCGCACCTTTTTATTACACAAATTTTCATCACATGGGACATAATAGAGGATCTTTTAAAGTTTAGTTTCTTTGAAATTAGGTACATAGTACATGAAAACATAATATATTATTCTAAATCTACTTGAAAGAAGACTACATGAGATCTCCCCAAGTTACTTCTACTGTATATTATATACTGGGGACATATATCAAAGGAAAGAGGTGAGCATGAAACCTAGTAAGGGAATACGCAAGGGAGACAAAAATCATGTGATCATGAGACATATCAATAAGAACATGAGGCATAACAATAAGGCCTATAAAAGAGGCATATAATAATAATAAGAACATGAAAAAAACATGTAAATGTGGCTATAACATTTAAATGATATATTTGTAAGCATATCCCTATGGTTTATCACCAATGTGTCGTAAATGAAAATTACCATAGTTATTCACCAATGCATCATTAAACATGTCATATCTAGAGATTAAATTATTTAACCAACGAATTAGAGTGCTATGAGGGGGATAAATTCACATTTATTAATTAATGTGAGACACATAGATCATAGTGAATCATTTCATTAATAACCTATACAGAAAAAAAAAACAATTTTCTTATCAAAATCATGGCATTCAAAAGTGCTTAAAGATAATATCATTAAATCATTTTTGACCCTTGAAAAAGAATTATGGGTTTAATATATGTAAATAAAGAAATCAATAAATCATTTTAAAACTTGGTGACTACCCATGTAAAAGGAAGATGGTTGGGTATTCACCAAAAAGAAAATAAAAGGTGAATTTCTCATTTAAAAGAGAGAAATTTGAGAAGTAAATTTGGCAGCATGACAGGTATAAAACATAGTTTTAAAGAAGGGTAAAATGAGTGAGAATGAAGGTACCTCAATGATAAAAAGATATTATTATAGTAATTTGACAATATAAAGTGAAAATATTAACTTAGTTTTGGAATTAGAATACATACAACATAGAAAAGGGAACTTGAATGGGAAGAGAAGTGGATATTCCACTTACCTTGATAAGTTACACCTAAATCTTGAGGATTGGAAGCTTAAGGCTTGAGGAAACCTTGGGTGGACTCCTTGGGAGGAAATATCACTAAAAAATCATGGAGTTTGGATTGGTAGTGAAGGGGAATGGTTAAATGGGTTTGTATTTATAAATAAATGGAGAAATTGTTGAATAATTTTAAAATATAGGTCTTGTAAATCATGGTTGTGGAAAATGAAAAACCATTGGCTTACCGATGTTTTTTGCTCATATTTATTAACATTGGAGTCAAATTTTGTGATATTTTAATCCACCAGAACCAAACACAATTTTTAAATACTTATTTTTTCATGAAAGTGTAAATTCTTTACAAATTAATGTTATTAAAATTTAAATTTTCATTTTAGAGTTTGGAAAGTCACTTATAGGTTTGGAGATGATTTTAATATATTAAAATACATAATATTAAAAAAATAACATATTTTAGGTCATGGATTGAGGTTCATTAATTATTAAATAATTATAACATAAATATGAAATCATTAAACATAACAAAAATGAGAAATCAAATTTTTGTTGGAACCAGAGTTTTCATTGCTAGAAATGGAGTATAGTTTGTATTTTTTATCGACATTTCACATGGAAGATCAGGGAGTACATGTAAGATCATGGAAATTTAAAGAAAAAGCATGACTTTTTCAAATACTGGGTTGAGAATCATAGAGATATGTAGCATCAAAAATAGATATAGAGATCTTCGTGAATACAGGAATATGACATCATGACTGCACGATGTGTTGACAGTGAGCTACGTGACTATGTAAAAATTTAGTAGAGATTCGCAAAGGAGTTTCCAAGGAAAATATGGAGTTTCTCTGATTTCACAAAGTTAGGGGAGCTCTGCGAAAATGACATTCCATGTGCCCTTGAGCATCGTGAAAAGACATGTTGAGTCTTAACTGATGAAAATTATTTTGATTAATGTGTGTTTATTGATGATGGGGTATTTTTCATTGAATTTATGAGCTTTCCAAAGGTATGGTGTTCTGAAAAGGTAGGGAGCATCACGAAGGAAATATTGTTTCGTGAAGGTAGTGAGCTTCGCAAAGGGAGTGAGCTTCATGAAGGAGCTTCACAAAAGGTAGTATTGAAAATTAGGTTTATGTGGGTAGGGATTTCAGTGTGCATCAACTCAGGTTTATAGTGCAAGAAGAGTATCATGTTAGACAAGGATATAGACTTTAATTTCAATTCATTGAATCGACCTTCAAGTCGATAAACTATGTTAGACGTCTCTCAAAGTAGTGAGTTAGGGGGAGTCAACAAAAGTGTTCTATGGGACTATGTGAGAAATCCCTAAAATATTGTAAAGGCCGTGTTCTTGAAATGGAGTGACCTTGAACAAAATTTTTTATTTGGTACGTATTGAATAATAGTGGATTTAGGTATGACTGACACACTATTGGCGTATGCTCATTAGACCAGCCCTTAATGGTGAACCAAGTAAAATTGTTGTGTTGTATTGCTTCTTGTGAATTTTTTAATTACTAAAAATCACCATTATACATATTTAATAGGTTCCTACCAACATGGGAAGAATATCTTCCACTTTAGAAGAAAACGCTGACACACTAATTCACTCTTCCCCTCTCAGTATGTTCTGGGGTCCTTCAATTTTTACTATTCACAAAAATAAAGTATTTTATAAAATTATCATAAATTCACCCTAACATAATTTCGATGTGTTAATTTCAAATATAGTGTTTATTTTATCTAAATAATTATCCAAATATGATAATTTTAAATTTTAAATATAAAAATATCTGTTTATTAAGAAATATATGTTTTTAAGGTGCTGCCAAATTTTTAACACTTATAAACATTTCCTTGGACATTATAAAATTATATTATCATATATATTTAAAAAATAGTGAATTAAAGGATTTTTTCATTCAAAAAATATTTTTCATAGTATCTTTAAAATGTATACATTTTATCATTTTTTTTAAATTTCTGTCTAAAAAACAATTTATCAAATTTATCTCAATTAATCAAATATGTTATTAAGAAAAAATATTCATAAAAGGGACTTATGTAAGAAAAATTTATTTATAAAAAGGAAATTACACTTAAGGTCTGTAAAAGTAACCCCTTATTACACCTATATACACACTAAGTGTATTGTGTGCGATAATGGTAGTTTAATGGGATGGATAGACTAACATTGACTGAGTGTTAATCTCTATTAACTTGAACTTTATCTTTAGTAAATTTAATTAAAGATTCACTTGTTTAAGCTTGGCTTGGGCCTGGTCAAGGGAGAACCCAAATGATGCTACCTCCCTACCAAGTTATAAAAAATAGGCTTCAAACGACATGAATCTAATGGTTGAGTCAATATTTTTTCTTTTCTACATCAATTATCCTTTTTCATTACTACTTATAAACAATAATTATAATAGAAAAATTAATACCAATGGGTATTGTTTACAATAGTCAAATTGAAAAACAGTTATATTAACCAATGACTATATTTCCTTTTATACCCTCTAAATACAACTTCATTATTTCACTCAAAATTCACTACAATTCCTCTTAAGGATATATATTAATTTTATTAATATGTTGATTGGTTTAATTTTTTATTTATTTCTATAATATTTATTGTGGGGGTGATGATTCTAATAGATTAGGATGATCTACATTTTCCCATTTTATACTTTTTATTGTATATTTTTTGTCATGTTGTAATGGTTGAAATTATAATTTGTTTCATAAATGATTAATTTAATGTTCTTGAGGTAAGGTTTTGTTAGTTCTTCTATATTTTGTATGTGTATAATATAATATAATATACATTTTCTTAGGAAAATAATATCATTTAAAAATATTGGGTGGTTGCATTCTTTCCCCATTAAGATATTTCATCCCCAAAACTTTAACTCATTCCATCAGTTGAGAAAAAGGTGAGGATAAGTCAATTTGTTTTGTATCCCCTGGTTCCCACATCACTTCCTCATATTTATGGTTACTCTGCAACATTTTTCCATGGTGATTATTATTATTGTGTATAACTTTGAATCTATTGTCCAAGATCCCTACCGATTTCTCCTTATAAGAGTGGTCCTGTTTCAGTTGTACCACCTCTATATTTAGTACATCTGGAGGGGGTAGGTATGTAACACACGAAGGTGTTGAAAATAAATTTTGAGTGCATTTTATAATCTATAATTTAATCTCAACTTTGCCTCTTCTATGTTTTGAATTTAAAAAAATGGTCATCTAGAGTTGTGATCAGTAAGTCATTTGGGGTCTAATAGAACAAACATGATTTTTTTAGTGAATAGTAACATACCATTATGAATAGTAATATGACCCCTATGAATAGTAAATAATAATTTTATTTTATTTTATTAAGTAAATAAGATAATGAGATATTAATTAATTTTTCAATGTGATATTAAACTAATTGCACCTTTAAAATTGTTGTTTTTCAAATTAACTATGACTTTATTTAAAAATTAAATTAATAATATCTAGAAAATTAATTTTGAAAAATGGAGTTCATTCTCTAATTCTACACGTCGAAAAATGGTAGGAGTGAATTTTTGGGATTTTTCTGAAATTCTAGAGTTTTGGATGAATAGTGAAATACTATAAAATACCGTATATAGAAATTATCAATTAAATACACTATTTATGACATCATTAGTGATGTAAGGCCACTTGGTTCGAACTAAAATGCACTTATTACTATTAAGAGTCACATGAGACAACACTATTGGTAGTCTGGAGGGAAATAATAAAATAATGAATTAAATATTCAAAATTTACCCCTCTCCTCCACTATAAAAACCCCTCACCACTCCCACTTCTCTTCACTCCTCTAAGCCTTGAATCTCCTCACTACTCTGCCCAAATACCCTTCCCTAGTTACTAACCACTACCAGGAGGCTCTTGTTTTTTCCAAATGACCAAAATCCCTTCCCTTAAAGAGGTTCTCGAGGAAGTTATTTAAAGAGGTAAAGCACCTTTCTTTTTCTTTTAGTTTTATTTTTTATTTATCTTCTTTTGTTATGCTCTACTCACCTCCTCAATCCAAATGACCATGATAACTCCAATTTCATCTATATACTGGGTTTATATCATGTGAATGGAAGAACCATCATCAATATTCTTACTCCCTCCATTTTATTTTTATAAATGAAATCAACATCCATGAGGTTCCAATTTATAACCTTCACGGATGAAAAAGTTTTGTTCTTCAATCTATACTTCATTTCTGGTCATGAAACCATATTTAGGGTTGAACCAGACTATAATATATTTATTACAATTTAATTAATATTCATGAACCATTTTATGTACATATTTTTAAATTATATGGCAAAACTAGTTCACAATAATCCAAATACCGCCAAATAATCAAAGTGATTGTCGTCTAATGATTCATCCTCATTCCATGTAACCAAATTATAGAAATGGCCATTAATAATTATGGATGTTCATAAATAATATTTAATTTCAATTCTGGAGATTTACATCCATTCCACTTCATTACTTAAAAACAAGTGAACTGATTATGAAAATAAAGGAAATGAACACTCCGGAACGACGAAATTCAATACAATAACTTATCAATAAAGACATAAATGAACTAAACAGAATTATGATAAAATAAATACATTTCTAATATGTTCTGAAATAATTTATTAATATAATTTCATATTCCAAGAGCTTAAGTACAAGAGCGGAACACGTTCGGAGTTAAGGTAAGTGTTTTCTAACCTGAACTTCCATTTTCATTCGGGTTACTTTTATTATCTAATTACCCTAATTAAATTCTTGTATATTAATATTTAATCCTCATAAGTTTGTGTGGATATTCTATATATGTTTACCTACTAGAAAACTTCTCTATTTTATGTATTGTTACATGTTTGAAAAGAAACTTTCAAAACTGTTTACAAAATACAAGCCCGATTTAAGGGAATTTCTCAAATTTATATCTATTTTAAAGGGCACTCTATAATCAATTTTTTAGAAACCATTATATTTCTAAAAAATAAAATTTTATTATGAAAATAATATATTACTTCACTTCTGGTTTTATACAAATATTTTCCAAAAGAACTCTTCTTTTCAAATTAAAAGAGTATTTATCTCAAGACTGCTTAGTGATTTTATTAGAGTTTTTTCATTTGATTCAATACTCTTGTTGATTCTTATGTATTATTGGGTTTGATCATTTATGAAGTCATCTAACATATTTTATTTAATGGTTTATTACTGAATCTATTGTGGATGATCTATCCTACAACCATTCAACATATTACTCGGAATGGTTAGTGTTTTATGTTTAATGATTGGGGAAAGATAGTTACATTTCATATGATTGTTTCAATATGAATGTATATGTTGTTTTTGTTTATCCCCACTAATATAAGGAATGCATTGGAAATATTATGTGATGGTTGGGGCCCACTATAGATCCTTGATGCATCGGTAGGCCTCATGAGACAAATAAACATGGAATTGGCTAAGGCCTTTCCCAATGTGTTATATGGATTTTGGCCGAGACCTTAATCATAAAAAAGACTTGGCTGAGGCCTTGAAAAAATGTTTCAGAAGGTCCAAAATATGAATTTACCTCATTATGAAGCTAGTAATTGAAAGTTTATGTGGTTTTTCGACTAGTAGAATACCCATGATTATGTTTTATTATGGCATTATTTACTCAGCTCATATTCCTACAATAATGTGTGCAAGTTTATTTCTAAAGGCATGTGTTTTCAATTATGCACCATGTCTTATGTTTATTCTATCTTCCGTTGTATTGCTTACTCTTACGGAGAATTTGATCTCACCCCTTTCTTATGTTTCATTTTTCTCAGGACACGATGAAGTAAATTATAAATGACTTGCAAGCATAATCTAGGAGACATGATGTTGCTATTGGAATAAATTAGTGTTGTATCCCTTCATAATGTAATGTTAAACTTATTTATGTATCCTGTTTTAAAAATATACTAAACAAATTGGTCCTTCGGGATTCGTATTCCTTGTATGTATGCCAATGTAATCAAATAAGGCACTGAATCCGGGAAACTGGGGTCAGGTCCTTACAAGGTATGTACATTATAAAGAGAGATATGTGGAATACATCAGGAAATTAAGATAGATTTGGTGGAAGTGATAGTTAATAGGCTTCCGACCCTATTCTATTAAGGATTTAAAAGGGGATGATGTACATAAGGCTAAGCCACCCTTTCTTTCCAAATAACATAACTCTTTTCCATGGTGAAATCTGAAGAAAATATTTGTCTCCAATATCAAACTCCTTGTCCCTTTGATGATTATTACCACAACACTTCTGTTGAATCTATGCAACTTTTGTGAGTTGTTGGATGACATGAACTATTTCCATCATCTCTTTCACAATATCGACCACATGTAACTTCCTCTCACTAACTTCATCCCCAAAGGTAGCTGTTCTAAATCTCTTTCAATATAAATCATTATATGGTTCGATTTTAATACTTGATTGGAATCTATTGTTGTATGAAAACTAAACCAATTAAAGGTGTTGATACCATGCACCTTTAAATTCTATTGAGCACATTCTCAGCATGCCCTTGATTGTCTTAATAGCCCTTTTTGATTGGACATTAGTTTGGGAGTGATAGCCCATATTAAAATTCAATTAAGTATTCATATCATGTTGAATAATTCTCTAGAATTTAGATGTGAACCTTAGATCATAATAAAAAACAATAGAAAGTGGTATCCCATGTAGCCTCACCACCTCCTTTATGTATATCATGGGATGTTTTTCACGATATAAATATTCCTGAATAGCAATGAAATGGGAAATATTATTGAGTCAATTCACTATAACACATATAACTTTGTTTCATTTGGATGTTCATGGGAGACTAGTGATGAATTCCATAGAGAAATTGTCCCACTTCCTTGTTGGTATGGGTAGTAGTTACAGTACCCCTGTAAGAAGTTATCATTCCACATTTACTTACTAACATACCAAGAACCTCAGAGTGTAGTCATAGTTATCAATTTTTATATTATCCCACTAGTAATGATCACAAAGGTCCCTATATATTTTAGTTATTATAGTATTAATAGAGAATATAGAGTTTTGAGCTTTATCCATCCACTCCTTTATCTTTGAGATATATGGGACTCATATCCTTGTATGAAATTTCAGTACAACTTCTTGATCAATATTGAACTTAAGAAACTTACCATTATTTACATTCTCTATCTTCTTTTGTGTCAAAGGAAATTATCTTTGAGATATATTGATCTTACTAATAATGATGGTTGAGAAATAATTTGGGGTAATATTGATGATATACCTTCCCTAATGATTGACACATCTTACCTTACTAGGTATTTAATCAATGGATCTCTTTGAATCCTCATTATTCACAGCATAACATAGCCTTTATTACTTAATGAATCAGTGATGTTGTTTTCTCTTCCGAGGTGATAATGAATTGAATAGTCATAGTCTTTAGGAAGTTCCAACCATCTCCATTGTCTCATGTTCAATTCCTTTTGCTTGAATATATACTTCAAAATTTGTGGTCTATGTATATATCAAATTCTTCTATATGATGATAGTGCCTCCATATTTTCAGAAAAAATAACCACAACTAGATCTAGGTCATGCATAGGATAATTATTCTCATGAGACATTAACTGTCAAGATACATAAGAGATAAAATTTTCATTTTTCACGAGGTCACACCCAATCACTCTCATATATTCATCAATGGAAATAAAAAAACCTTACCTACCATAGGGTAGAGTTAGATGAGGCACAATAACCAATCTCTTCTTTAGTTCATGGGAAAGTTCTTTACAATCCTTTTTATTGATGAACTTTCCTCTTTTTGAGTTAACTTGGTTATTGGATTAGGAAGTCATGATAAGTTATTCAAGATCCTCCTATAATATCCTACTAAACCAATGAATACATGAATATCAATTACTATTGTCTGATGTTTCAACTCTTCAACATCCTTTGTCTTAGTAGGGTTAATTGAGATTCATTCATTGGTTATAGTGTGCCCCAATAATGTTACTTTCTGAAACTAGAATTCATGTTTTATGAATTTCGAAAACAACTTATCCTTCTATAGAGTTTTCAATATAATCCTTATATGATACTCATGCTCCTCATGTCTTTGGGAATATATTAGTATATCATCAATAACAACTACCACAAAACATTGAATGTGATAATTAAAGACTATATTCATCAAATCTATAAATATGATAGGATAATTATTTAAGCTAAAGGGAACAACATAAAACTCATAATGTCCATATATTGTTTGAATGGTAGTCTTTGGAATCTCTTTATTCAACCTCAATTGATGATTCCCGTATCATAGGTCAATCATTGAGAATAATTTACCCCCATAAAGCCAATCAAATAAATCTTCAATTCTTGGGAGATGATACATGTCTTCATTGTGATCCCATTAAGTTCTGTATAATCAATTCATAAGTGCATTGATCGATCCTTATTATTTACAAATAGAATAGGTGCTCACCAAAGAGATACACTTGGTCAGATAAATCTCTTCTCTAGAAGATCTTTAAGTTTTTCCTTTAATTATATTAACTCCACATTTTCCATTCTATATGTGGTCCTCAATGTCGGCTTGGATCTAAGTATAAGTTCAATTGATAAATCTACCTCTCTTTACATGGGTGATGTAGGTAACTCTTTGGGAAATACATCGATGTATTCTTGAAAGATGGATACATTATCTATCTTTATACTTTAATTTCCTTATCCACCTTCACTAATCATATTTATTAACAAGTATATAGGTGGCGCTTATAGAAAATGATCAAGATAAGATATATATCATTTTTAAAATAACTATAGGTTTTCCATTCAAGAATACTGAAATTCTCATGTTTCTGTATTTGATATTTTCATTATACTTTGAGATACATTCTATCCCTAGTATAGTGTTGAATTCCACCATGGGAATGACTAATAAATTTTTGATGATATTGTAATCACCAAAGTTAATACTAGAGTTTATATACACTATTGATGATATGATTATCCCTCCAGGATTCTTGAATGCTTACTATACTTCTAGCAGTTCAAGGATTAGTTCTATACTCTTTGAAAACTTGGATTAAATAATGGAATGCATAAAATCAAATTCAGACAATGCACTATCTATATTTGAGGGAACAAATATTGTACACATCACCACATCATTTTCATCCTTTTATTTAGTTGTCATGATAGAAAATGATTGAACTTTCCTCCTTAGCCTATGTTAAGGTTGATGGCGGTTTCCCTCCATTATCTTCTAATTTGGACGTTGATTGGAAAAGTTTCCAAGTTGTCCACACATGATGCATTGAACTTATAGATAGACCTACACCATATTCCCTTTGTTATTAGTGTTGAAAAATCAATTCTTAACCTCACCACTATAGTTCTGAGCTATATACACACCTGTTCCGCTCTTATAGAACTTTCCAATACCAAAAAATATTTTCCCAGAATGATTCTTCCCATATTTGTTTCATGTGACAAGTTTCAATTTATTTTCTCCTGTTCAAGGATCAAAGTTGTTCCCTGAGTTTTTCTATATTGATCTCTTCTTTTTTCATTCAACCTATGTGGCCATTACATCTCTCAAAACTCCAATTGAACCTTTATAGAACTCCACAAAATCTCATCATATATTTCAGTCTTTATTTTCTAAATTCCTCTTCATATGTGATCTTAATGTACCGAAAAATATATTAACCTATCCATTAGGATCTATAATAAATCTATAGGTGTGTCAAGAATGTATTGTAAATTTCATCTCAACGCTTCCCACTTATTAATTTTACTTATACTTTAGATCTAGGAATTCCTTCTCCATTTTGTCACATCAAACAAGGAAAATATTTAATGAAAAATATTCCTCTAAACTCTTCCCAGTCCATTAAATCAATATCCCTTCTTTGATTCATGTTTTGAATCTATTTTTAGCACAAATAAACTTCTCTTTCTTAGTAGTAAACTTCCAGGGTGACTTTCTCTAGCTCTAAATAGTATAGAATATAAAATATTATTTATATAGATCTAATACATTGTTCAAAAATAAATGGGTCAGTAGATCCACTAAAATATGTTTCTCGTTGATTCATGGACTCAATATAATGTTTTCCCTTAGAGATAAATCTGATGTCTCAACATGATTCGAGTTATTATTCATAACTCGGGTTAGTTGATTAATCATCCTCATAATGTTTTACATTAAAAATTAAATCATAATTTCTTCAGTTCATTATACATTTCACTCATAATTAACATGGTTTCTCCTATTTCATGTCATCTTTATGAAAAAAGAAAAACATAGTGAGAAACATGTTAATTTTAAAAATATTATAATTGTAAATGGAGTTTAAGTCTTAAAAATCATCCTTAAAATTTTTGTTAATATCCCTTAAAAACAATTATATTTTCTATATATCCATTAAAAAGTTTCATAAAAATATTTTTATTGACCAAACACTTCCCCTATGAGTGTCAAACCAGTTGTGCATTAAGATCTGTGGTCATGAACCACTTCCTAATCGAGTCAATATAATTGAAGTGTTTTCATATGTTACCCATAGGTACATCTATTCCACAACCACATCCAATTATAATATCTAGGATAATATGTATTTTCTTGGAAACCACTTACTTAATTACACACCAAAATTACATATGTAACTAATCCGTCTTTTGATATTGACTATACCATCCTACCATTTATTACATAAATTTTCCTTACATGGGACAAAAAATAGGATCTTTTAAAGATTAGTATCATGGAAATTAGGTAAATAATACATCAAAACATAATAAATTATTAAAAATACAATTAAAATTTGACTTCATGTGATCCTCTTAAATTAATTTTACTTCATCTCATATTCTAGGGATATACATCAAAGGAATGGAGTGACCATGAAGCCTAGTTATAGAATAAGAAATAGAGACAAAAAGCATGTGTTCATGATACATATCAATAAGAATCGAGGAATAAAAATAATGAATGAAAAAATAAGAATATAATTATGATAAGAACATAAATCATAACATAGAATGTGGCTATAACATTTAAATGATATATATAATCATATCACCAAGGTGTTGTAAATGAAAATTTCTAAGGTAATTCACCAAGGCATCGTAAGACATGTCATATCTACATATTAAATTCATTAACCAACTAATTGGAGTGATATTAGGTCAAAACCAAGATATGAATCAATTAATTAGATCCACATAGATCAAAATAAATCATTTCATTAATAACTTGTGTATAATAAAGAATAGGTTTCTTATCAAAAGAATGGTTTACAAAAGTTCTTAAAGACCAGATCATTATGTCACTTTTAACCCATAAAAAGGAAATGTGGGTTTCATATGTGTAAATCCATTAATTAATAAATAATTTTAAAAGTAGGTGATTACCCATGGAAGATGAAGAGTTTTGGGTATTTAAAAAAAAATGATAATTTCTAATGTAAAAGAGAGAAATTTGAAAAGTAAATTCGGCAGCATGATGACCATAAAATTTGGTTTTAGAAAAGGGTAAAATGAGGGATAATGAAGGTCCCCTAACTACAAATACTATTATTATAGTAATGGGATAATATTATGTGGATAAATGAACTTAGTTTGGTAATTAAGAAAACATACTAAATAAAAAGGGAACTTGAATAGAAAGAGAAGTAGAAATTTACATTACCATTAAGAGTTACTCATATATATTATGGTTTAAAACATTGGGTATTGAGGAAACCATGAGTGTCCTTGTAAGAAACAATTTCCAAATATTCATTTATGATGCATTGGTAGTGAAGGGAAATGGTGAAATGGGTTCCTTTTATAGGAAAAGCGGAGGAATTGTTTAATAATTTGCAAATGTAGGTCTTGGAAATATAGGTTGTGGAAAATGAAAATCATTGGTGTACCCATGGTTTTCACTCATGGTTTTGAATATTTTAGTCAACTTTTATGATATTTTAATCCATAATAATTGAACAACATTTTTAAATACTTCTTTTAGAATAGAAAAGTAAATTCTTCACAAAGTGATGTTATTAAAATCAAATTTTCCATTTTAGACTTTGGAAAGGCACTTATTTGTTTGGAAATTAATTAAAATATTTTAAAATACATATTTTAATAAAATAAAATATTTTAGGTTTTGAATTGTGTTTAATTAGTTATTAAATCATTATAACATAAATATGAATTCATTAAAAATTCTGAAAATGAGAAATTGTATTTTTACAATTCAAAAAAAAAAATTATTTTTAAAAATTCTCATAAATTCACCCTAAAAAAATTTCTATATGATTATTTGAAATATAGTGTTTATTTTATCTAGATAATTCTCTAAATATTAAAATATTGAATTTTAGTTATAAAAAAACATGTTTATTGAAAAATAACAGTTTTAAGGCACAATCAAGTTTTCAACACATATAAAAATTAATTAGGACGTTATAAAATTATTTTATATTTTATATTTATATTAGAGTGTTTTAAAATATTATTTCATTAAAAAAATATTATTTATAACAACTTTAATATGTATATCTTTTCTAAAAATATAATTATTTTGAATTTTTTTCTTGAAATCAATTTATCAAATTCATCACAATTAAACATATATTTTATTCAGAATATTCATAAAAATTATTTATTGAATAAAAAAAAATTTCATACAAAGAAAATTACACTTAAGGCCTAGACACATAACCCCCTATTACCCCTGTATACACCCTAAGGGTGAAGTGGGCTATGGTAGCTTCATGGTATGGCTCAACTAACATTGACCGACTGGTAATTTCCATTAACTATATCTTCTCCCATAGACAATTTTTTTCAAGCTCCACTTATTGAATATCATCTTGGGTTTGGTCAAGGGTGAAACCCAGTGACACTACCTGTATCCCAAGTTCTGAAAAATGGGATTCAAATGGCATGATTATACTGGTTGAGTCCGTCATTTAACCTTTCTGCATCGATTATCCTTTCTTCATTACAAATTGTAAACACTAATTATAGTGTTTAAATTATTACCGATGGGTATATTTTCCAAAATTAAAATTGACCAAAAGTTATATTATCCAACATTCATATTTCCCTTTATACCCTATAAATATAACTTCATTATTTCACTCAAAATTCTATATAATTCCTCTTAAGTTTATATTTTCATTGACTATTGATGTTTTTTTGGTTTAATAATATTTTGTTTTATTTCAATAGAGTTTTATATGGGGGTGATGATTTTAATAGATTAAGGTGATATGTATTTTCCTATTTTATCTTTTCAATTTTATATTTTTTATCTAGTTGTAATGTTTGCAATTTTAATTGGTCTTGTAAATGATTAATGTAATGATCATGAGATAAGGTCTTGTTAGTTCCTCTATATTTTGTTTATGTATAATATAACATAACACACATTTTCTTAGAAAAAAATATCATTTATAATGCTTGGGTTGTTATTGATGGCTCCACATACTTTTTTTGTATACATGTCACTAGCATATGATATAGACATATTTTTCAACATGACTGAATTATAGGTCAGATGAAACATATCCAATGATGAAAATGTTATAGAATTATTGGATGATTCATCCAATAGAGACATAATCTAGTGTTTAGGGAAATTATTACAATACACCACTACTAGGAACACCTCTCAGGCCTATAATGAAGATGACAGTGACCCTCAGATCCTGCCTATAATAGGCCATGAGTTAGTAACTTATACTAAGGGTAGAAATAATCAATATGGAGGCATTATCCTCATAAATTCAAGGAATTTATAATAAAACACCAATCAACACCATAATATAAAATATGTATGATATCCTGTTATACATGTAATGTCATACAAAACGTTGTCTGCTAAATACAATACAAAACAGAAGCTCTTGATATAGTGATTCTGATAAAAAATCTATGTTATGGGCTAATAACATTCAAATTGATCATTGAATCCCTCATAGAAACTTGTAAAACATATTCATATACATAGGGTTTATTTTACATGTATACCTGGTAGGATACTCCTCAAGAAATCTCATGGGAATGTGGATGAAGCATACTAATTTCTCATCGAACAAACAACAAAACCAATTTGCACCTATTCTTGGTTAATTATCACCAAATTGTTCGAGTTGGTTTCCTAGGACCAACTATTTATACATGGATTACATGTATATTACTTGTATTTTATATTAATAAGACTTCATATTATATACTGTTCATTTCTCTAAATGACTTTAATGTAATAATGAATCTAAGTATATGTCACATTGATAAGGTCATAACAGTTTCCCATTATGATGAGAACCTTGAAGTTATATGATGATATTCTAAAATATAGTTATATGGTAGGATATAATAATATGAAGGGACACATAGTATAGACTGTCAGGTGCGAGTACTCATAAGAGTATGAGACTTATTCTCATGATGTTCTCACTTGGTAATCTATATGATGGGAGATTATGAGAACATACCTACAAGTAAAAATTCTTAATGTTTTTGTGTCATTAGATATTCCTACATGTGAGCATGAATAATGGTCCTTGGACTTTAAAATTATTATTAATGTATATTATGACTTTAATACATAGATGTATTTCATAAACTATGATGATAACAGTTCATAGAGAAGCTAGATATATTGGGTGTGTCAAGAGTAACATGTTATTAATGGATAAGTCGACAAAGGATTTTCCATTCCATATTTATGGATGTTGATATAATAGTCATTTGATTGGAATAGAACCACCTCCCTAAATTACATGACCTTGGTGTAATGAACTATGTATTTTAGATCATCAATGAATGATGTTTCAACCATATTGGTTGGTGAAACATATGTAAAACCTTATTGATGAGATATTATGATAAAATTAATATCTTACAAAATGAGCATTCATACTTGGTTATCATCGTTGAGAAATTAAGTTCTTTATCATGGGTTCAATGACTTATTACTAGAGAGTAATCTTGGAATTTAGGCAAGCCTACCTAATACTAATGACAAATTATCCTAGAGGGTCATGCATTGCGTGTTTCAGTTGATTTCAAATAAATTCTATTTGAATTTAATGAATTGAATAAATATTATTTTCATGGCTGAGGAATAATTTTATTCACATTTTAACAATAAAAAATATTTATGGATGAATAAAATATTTAATATTTATTCAGATGTTTAGTAAATGCTATAAAATTTTGAATGGACCAAGACTATTTATAGTGAGAAATAATAATTAACAATATGATTAAATAATATTTAACATTGCGCAAGTTGGTAGACACCAAAAAAAAATATGATTATTATTATTATTATTATGAGACATCTGGTTTATTAAAGGTTATCATACTATTTAAGGGCTAACATACAATTAAATAATATTTTAACCTAAACCATAACTCTATAAATTTATGGTTTTGTCCATTGTGTGTATATATGAAAATAGAGAATCATTTCACATAAAAAAATTCAATCTCTATTCCATCCCACTCCCTCTCAATACTAAGAAAAACAAGAGAGATTCCTTTAATAACAAAGGATGAGCGATCAAATTGAAGAACACAATAAATTCGATTGACTTTACTAGCACATAGAAATTGGTTGATATTTCATAGAGATCAAAGGGGCATGTGTGGATTACTAATAGATAGATTATACCCTTAGATCAATGCATCAAAACAATGGTAATCTAAAATGGATCTTTCATATGATCAACATCATCAATGAAGAATGGATCCTAAGCTGAGGTATTTATTTTCTTCATTTATAAATTAATTAATTTTAAATTTAACGTCCAAAGATTATATATAGGCATTTCATAACATTTTATTTGAAATAAATTTTAAATATATCGCTCACCACCAGTGCTTTTGCTACACCTAGAACCTACAAGTGGTATTAGAGGGGTCATGTTTTAAATTTGAAATTATTCATTTTATTATTGAAATGTGGTTGAATATTTTCATTTCATATTATTTTTTATTTATCTGTATTCTAATTAAATTTTTATAAACATATTAATCATGTTCGTTCAATGTTTCATTTTATTGAAGGTCTAAGAACATTTTAAGAATGATTGAAAATTCCATTGGGAAGTGTCAAAAATTTTACCAGTAAAATAGGGTAACATTGTGTGTAGTCAAAGTACAGACTGTGCAACAATGTTCACTATAGTTGGATGTGTAACTAGATATAAAAAACCCTGAGATGTTAACTACATATAGTGTATTTTTTCAAACCATGTGTAGACCAAGCCAACCTGGAACATGGGATGTCATATTACATGGCGTGTAGCTGGCATACACGTCGTGTAGTCCACATGGATTTGTGGTGTAAATTGGGTAATCTGTGTGGTCATTATACATGGTGAAACTGTATGAGACTGACAGAACGAATAATTTATGATATACACAATGTGTATGTAGTGTATACACCATGTAGTTCATTATTTCTTGTATCTAATATACTTGCAGATCCATTTGGAGAGAATAGTGGATACATAGAGAAAGGGATACACAATGTTTAACTAGTTTGTAAATGCCATGTAGTCTAGCTAAGATACATGCCTAGGACAAGGCATTTAACCAGGGCACACTATAAGTGCATATGGGATGTGTATCTAGAAGGTAAAATCCATGTATTCTGGCCAAGTTAAGATACTGAATCTCCAAATGTGTAACCCAGATACACAACGACTGAGGCCCACGATGTGCAGATGGTTAGTACACGTTGCATAGTCTACCAAATAATGGGAAAATTTTATTATATTAAATTGAAAATTGGATCATTAAAATCTTGTTTCATTGATTGGATCCTATTGTGTTAGATAATTTAATAATGATTATAATAAATTTTAAATTCTTAATTAATTTATTATAATAATCTATAATAACTAGTTCTTACATTTATTTTTCATTAATTCCTTAAAGATGGTTATCGACAAGAGGATTCAAATGGTCATTAATATGAATGAGAATTATATAATTAATTAATTTATTTATTAAGAAAAGTGTGTTTATCTTAAAAATAAATAATGAATAAGAAATTAATGTTAACAGATTTAATTTTATATATGTTTTGCATGTATAATCATTCACGAGCTAGAACAAGACCACTGTATGTGTTTCCATTTATTTAATTTAATTTATTACATGAGTAAGAAAATATTAATTATTAAATTAATTGATGGAATGTGTGTCATCCATACCTAAAATATTCTGTAGGACCTGCATGTACAAGGTTATTTATGTAATCCCCTTTAACCAATCCTTTAGTTCTACTCACCTACGTGTGAATTATTAATATTTGTAATTAATGGAGATTTCCATGAAATGTGGGGGCATATCCAGATGAAAACATAATACTTTCAACCTAGACATTACATAGGTGGATAGGTGGAAGGTTACAACTCATGCCAAAGACCGAAAATATGAGTTATTTCCCCAAGGTCATAAGTTGATTTAATGTCCACTAATTAAATCAACCATTGGAAATGATCAAGAATTGGTCATATAATTTATTAATATTTTATTTCTATGCATTATTAATTTTATATATGCAAGACCCCGATCAAATAAATAAATGAATTAATGTGAAAAAAACAATTTAAATAAATTTATTATGCATAAATGTTTTATTTAACATGGTTAATTAATTAGGTAAAATTTACTTAATATTAAAAATACAAGTAAAGTATAAAACGAAATAAAATTCATGCATAATAAATTAAAATATCTCAACTTAATATTAAAACAGACAATTCCTTCAATTACTTTTTAATTGGTTGATGGTTAATCCTCCTTTATTAAACATAAATAACAGAAACCTTTTTGGAAATTGGGAAAAGAGGGAACCTATTACATGAAGGAAAGGAATATAATCCATAAAGAGACATAACATGAAGGCTTAAACATGGAATCGAATGTCTAAGGGAATAATACATCAAATAAATAACCATAAAAGCATTGGTTCCCCAACCATACAAAGAAACAGTGAATAGATTCGATGAGGACATGTCACTCCCCTTCTAAGAAGTTGTGTTGCACTAGTCCAACACAACATAATATAGCACCTATCCAACCCACACTGACATGTAGAGGAGGGTTGGATGATAAGTCATATCACAACACTGTCAGCTAGATGCAATATAAAATTATACTGAAGACACTGTGAAAAAGTCGGTGATAGGGTACCTATCCATCCATCAAGAAAATAAGATAAATGGAAGAATGATCTATGTTCACACACCCATCCATCTTTTAAGTCCTCCAAACTTGAATCACCTGCTAGAGGCTGTACCACCCACCAAATTCAATGAGACCATGTCCAATGCTCACAATGATCTCTACATCCCAATAAATAGACAGTCTAAAAATAAATGAAGAATTCATCCGAACCACACCTGAATGAAAAACCACAAGAAAATAAATTGAAAAACAAGTTCCCTAGAACTATGATATAAACTAGCGATTCCAATGGCCTCCATAGTTCCACCAATAATGTTTGTGGTCCCAAATCTAGATCTAAACTCAACCACCACTATTAACTATCACCAATTCCCATACAATACTCACTCTAACATGTCGAACCAAGTCCATAAGAACCTCAACTCCTGCATGACACCACGTCATCATTGTCCACCATGATTACTCATCCCCAAAAATCAAAACAAAAATAGTTTTGTAAAAGTTTCTTAAATATGTATGAAACTAGATCTTAGGAGTGGGAGGCCTTGTACACAACCAATACTAGTCATTGAATGACGCAGTGAATCCAACACCACCACCACCATCATTGTCATGAGAGAGGATAAAATGATACTCATTATAATATGAGATGTGGGAAAGGAAGATTTAGAAACCTACAAGAAAGAGATAATGGAATGATATGTGAACCAGAAAAGTCAACAATGAAGAATCAAGATCCATTGATGCACAACCTTCAAATACCTGTTGATGAAAATCGACCCGAAAAGGCCAAATAAACAAGCGAGAGTGGAGAATAATTGGTCCATTGTGAAGGAGTCAAGAGTAAACCCTAGGTGAGGGGTTAGAATGTCTGAGATATTGTGGCACCATCTATGCCTTATATTACTTTATTGAGAACACAACCATAGAAAAAAGTGTTTTAATAGCCAAAATATGGACACATACTTTTATTGGGGAGTTCTCATAAGGTTTTTAGGTTGACTTAACCAAACTTTTATTGAAATTAATGACCAAAGTTTGTTCAATAAAAATTTGTAGGTGAGTTTTGAAGAAATTCAATTCAAGATTTCTAGATTTGGGAGTCCACTCAATGAATCAAAGAGCTGAAATCCTATAGCTGGAAATACTACCTACCTAAAACCTTCTTATGGTTTTCATGTCCAATGTTTGGTTCATTAAGAAAGGAAATATGAATCCATTACCTTAGAATATTATAGAAACTATAAATTCCAATTTCAATGGTGAGGGTTATTAATACTTCATAAAATAGTTTGAGATTTAATAAAAAAAAATATTTTTTAGAAAAAATATTAATCAAGTAAAGTGATAATATACTACTCTTTTATTTGTATAATAAAAAGTAAATTCATCATCCAAAATATCCCAATGATCTATTTTGGAGAAAGATAATCTTCTCATTGGAATTAACTTCTAAGAATTGTTTAGTCATCTTTGGGTTGTGCTACACCATGAATAGATATCTTATGAGCTAGAATACTTAATGCCTTATCTGGCTTCTATGGAGTTGAGTGATGAAGAGTTCTTTTTCAATGAAAAAAATTTCAGTGATGTGGTCAATGATCAATGTTTGATTCTTTCATATATGAATAGTAAAGTCATCAAGTTTCATGAAATCATGTATGCATATAGCATGTTTGAGAACCTACGAGGTTTATTCTAGGAGAGAGCTAGAGAAGAATAGTTTGAGATTTACAAAGCACTGTTTCAGAGTAAACTTGTAAAGGGTGTACCAAGTGGGTCTCATTTAGTCAAGCTCATTGGCTACATTGATTGCCTAGAGGTTCTAGGGTATAAACTCTATAAAAAACTGTGCACCAAACTCATTCTGGAATCACCCCCTCAAAGCTTCTTTAGTTTGGTTGTTAATTTTAATATGATAAATATTGAAAATACCTTACCAGAACATCTCAACCTTATTTTCCAAGTTGATTGGGATATATATCATTAGAATCCTTTGGTCCATATAGTGAACAAAAGTAAAGGTCAAGTGAATGGTTCTAATACCAAATCTTCTTCACTCCCTTCCATGAATTGGAAGATTAAGGGGAAATCAAGGTAACAAAATTCTTTTTGTTTTTCATGTGGAAAGATGGCCCACTAGATGAAAACCCAAACCCATCCAAAGAAGAAAGGGGAATATTCAGGTTAATTTTTTATCCAATGTGATTTATCTAATTCTAAAAACTGGATATTAGATACAACTTTTGGTTCACACATATTTATTTAAATATTGTAACCAATTAGATTAAAATTGATTAACTGAGAGGAGGAAGATCGAAGAGCATCCAAAAGAGATAAACTTTCCTTTTTAGCTATCAGGGAATACCACATCACATTACTGAACAGAATGATCATTGTTTTAAATGTTTGTTATTATGTGTTTTTTTTACCAAAAAAATTATTTCTATATCCAGGGTTAATATATATGGTTTTATTTTTAATTTTGGAAATAAATGTTTCTTTTTTTATATAAAATAGAATTTTTTATGGTATTTCAAATTTAAATAATGATATTTATGTGTTGGATTAGATGAACCAAGTAATGCTAATAGATAACAAAATTTTGTTACATGACTCATACCACACCCAACTATAGCATCACTAGCTTGACCATCTAAACAAATTTTTCTTGACTAAATTATACCAAGGTGAATTTTTTAATTTCCTTTGATTGAAAACCACTTAGTATATGTCACAAATTTTTTTAAGGAAAATTTACCAAATCCCCATTTATCAGAAATGTTGAAAGGTTCAATGAGATTCTTGAATGAGTTCATACCAATTTGTGTGAAACATTTACTATTGTAGCAAGGGGTTGGTACTCATACTTCATAAATTTTACTGATGAATTTAGTAAACATGGATATGTTAACATGATGAGGTATAAGTTGTATTCTTTTGATAAATTAAAATCATAGAAGAATAATGTTAAGAACTTGTTTGGTAATAAGATTATAAAAATCTACTTAGAGTGTAGTGGATAATATCTTAATCAAGACTTAATTGATTACTTAATGGTGTTTAAGATCATATTCCAACTCACTATTCATTACCTCGGTGGATTGGTGTAAGATAAATGAGGAAACGCACCTTGTTGGACATGGTGAGATCAACGATGGGTCATGTTAGTCTTTCATGTGTGGGGTTGTGAGGTGTTTGTTTAGGACTCTTTCGATAAAAATCTTTCACCTCGATGCACAAAGTGCACCTTAATAGGGTATCTAAAAAAATAAAAGGGATACTACCAATAGTTTAATTTATAAAAGAATGTTGTGTATGAAATACATCCCACATTCCTTGAAAGGGATCACATCTCCAAAATCAATAGTGGGGGTAAGATAGACTTCAATTAATTCCATGGTCAAGATACATAAGAGCTAGCACAGTAACAAATTCCATAGAGCCCCAGGGAAGAAGAAGTTTTTCTAGAGTCACAAGTACTATGTATGAGTACTAGAGGGGTTAAAGAACTAGAAAAATATGTTTTTCTAGTCATCAAGGAAGTGATATTCATTATTAATTTATAATAATGATCCTATAACCTACAAGGAAGTAGTATGTGGAACATATGTTTCAATTTTTCAAGAAGCCATGAATTCTGAAATGGTTCCATATACTAAAACCAAGTATAAATTTTGGTAGATACTTCATTGGTTTTAAATCCGGTTGGTTGAAAATGGGTATTTAAGAAGAAGCTGGACATGGAAAGACAAGTTGGTATTTATAAAGCATGATTGGTTTCAAAAGGGTTTAAAAAATATCAAGGCATACACTATGATGAAACCTTTTTAATAGTTTTATTGCTGAGATGCATTATAATTATACTTTCCATTTTGGTTTTTGATTACTTTGAGATTTGTAAAATGATTTTCGAAACAGCCTTCATTAATTGGAACCTTCAAGAAGATCACTATATGACACAACCTAAAGGGTTTGGGACTCTAAAGGATTCAAACTAGATTTGAATATTGTGGAAATCCATTTATGGATTAAAGTAAGAATTAGGATCATGGAATAAACAATTTTATGAAGCCATCACTATTTCATAATGAATAAATGTGATCCTTATGTCTATAAACATTTTAGTGGGAGTGTGGTCATTTTTTTAATAGTATATTTCGATGACATATTACTTATTTGAAATGAGATACCAGTTAGTTAAGGTCTATTAGAATAAATGTTTCTTTATAAAGAATATTGGTAATGCAATATATATTTTTGGGATCAAGATCCATCATGACAGATCCAAGAGGACGCTCAGTCTATGTCAAAGTACATATATTGGAAATATAATGAATAGATTTAGTATGGAACAATCTAAGAGGGGATTGTTTCCATCATCACATGGAAATCATATTTCTAGGAAAATGTGTCCTCATACACACGAGGAAAGAAATAGAATGGTAAGGATTTTGTACATGTTAGTTAATGGTTGAATCATGTATACTATTATGTTTACAAGGATAAATATTTCATACACATTTAGTATGTTAGGAAGATATTAAGCTAACTTAAGTGACCTCCAATAGATGGAGGTCAATACTATCCTTAAGTATCTAAGTAATACCAAGGATATGTTTCTAGAATATGGAGGAGAGGAGGAAATATTCATTATAGGATATGTAGTTTCTAGTTTCCAAATTGATCAAGAGGATTTGAAGTCTCAAACTGGCTACATATTTACTTTGAATGATGTTTTTGTGAGATAGAAGAGCTCAATGTAGGTTGTGGTCATAGATTTTATAGTATAGGCCAAGTATCTTGCAACCTCTGAAGTCAATAATGAAGTAGTATAGATGTGAAACTTTATCCAAGTGCTTGATGTGGTACCTAGAAATAAAGATCATGTCACACTCTACTGTGATAATATTATAGGAGTGGATATCACTAAATAGCCAAAAATATATTAGCAGATAAAGTGCATATTTTGGAGGTATCATCTATTGAGGTATTTCTCTCATGGATTTGATGTTGTAGTGATCATTATTCCCATGGGGGACAGTGTAGAAGAACCCTTGACTAAATCATTGAATTAGAAGAAACATGAATATCATGTGAGGGATGGGGGATTAAAATTCATTGGTATTTGGATCTAGTCCAAGTGGGAGTTTTTTTAGAGGTCCCTGTACCAATAGTTTATACTTTTATTACATTTATATTTTAGGAATTTAATATTAATAAAACTTCTAAAAATATATTGTTCATTGTTCTTCATGACATTAATGTAATAATTTATTTGAGTATATGTCACATTGATTAGGTCATATTAGCTCCTTGCTATGATGAGAAACTTGAAGTGATATAAAGATATACTTAAATATAGTTCTATGATCAAATAAAATATTGTGATGGGACACATATTATATTGAACTTAATGTGGTAGTACACATAAATAGATGAGACTTCTTATCATGAAGTTATCAATTGGTAATCTTCAATATAAGAGAGTATGAGAACATACCCACAAGTAGGAATTCTACATGTTTTGTTGTCATCAGATTTTCCTATATTCGATCATGTGTAATGGACCTTAGAATTTAATAGTATTATTAATGCATGTTATGACTCTCATATTTATATTTATTTCATAAACCATGATGTTAACAGTTTATGGAGATGTTGGATACATTGGGTGCATCATGAGTAACATGTTATTAGTGGATAAGTTGAAAAAGGATCATTTCCTTCCATCTTTATAGAATTTGATATCTTTGACCACTGATTAGAATTGAACTATCACCCTAAATTTCATGGTAAGGGTGTAATGAAGTGTTTATTTTAGATATTAAAAGAAGGATGTATCGAGCATATGGGTTGGTGACAAATATGTGCAACCTGCATGGTGAGATATTATGACAAAGGGATTATATTATATAGTTGTTTTTTGTATGTAGTTTTCATAATTGTGACATTAAGTTATTTTTCTTGGATTTATTTTCCCATTTTCAGATATTAATCTTGATCTTTAGGCAAACCCACCTAATTTAAATGATAATGAATCCCATAGGTTCTCACACTAGTGTTTCCATTGATCTCAATTAAATTCCATTTGAATTTAATTCAAATAATAAATATTATTATCAAGATGGAGAAATAATTTTAATCACGTTTTATTGATTGAAAATATTTATTTATGAATAAAATATTTAATATTTATTTAGATGTTCAATATATGCTATAAGATTTCAAACATACCAAGTTCGTATAGGGTAAAAAAATATTAATTAACAAAATGATTTAATAAAATATATTATTACGCAAGTTGGCACACACCAAAAAATAATTATATAAATAATTATATTATTATTATGTAACATGAGATGTATTAAAGGTTATAATTTTTTTAAGGGTCGACATAAAATTAAATAATATTCTAACCTAAACTCTAGATCTATAAATAGATGGTTATTTTTATGGGTATATAAAAAAATTGGAAATTATTATGAATAATTAAATTCTCTCTCGACTCCTCCTTTCTTCCCCTCATGACCAAGAAATGTAAGAGAGATTATTTTAAGACCAAAGAATGAGTGATCAATATGAACAATGTGAGAAAATTTATTCACTACACTAGAACCTAGAAATTGATTGGTGTTTATCAATGATCAAAGGAGAATGTGTGGACCACCTCTAGAGGGATTGTACCCCTAGATCCTCACATCACAAAAAGGAAATCCAAAAATGGCCTTTTGGAACATCAAAATCATCAATGAATAAAGGATCCTAATAAGAGGTGTTTATTTTCATAAAATAAAAAAAACTAATTATCAATTTAACATGTAGATATCCTCTATTGGTGTTCCAAAACATTTTATTGAAAAACATTTTTAAATAAATTTCTCACCAATGGTGATTCTGCTGTGACCAAAACCTTCACAAACTCACCAATGCTTTCTCACTAAATATATCATTCAAGTATAATAACATATTATAAATAGAATATATAAATAAGGTATCTCAAAACCACAACACCAAAGGTTTTTCACTATCTACTGACAAGTTGGAGATTTTATTACAAATGCATAAATTATAAAGTGGAAAAATTCTTGAAGGGTCTAAAGTGTTGGAGACTAAGAGAAACCCCACATAAAATATAAATACAATCATCTGGTAAGTATCCAATTCTTGAATAAGAAATGAAAATCATTTCTTGGTCACCTTTAGATAATACGAGATTAACTTCCATATTTCCCTCACACTTGTTGGGTAGAACCTCAATGCTCTGGTGAAATATAATTCTACATGATCTAAGGATATATTCCATACTCTAATGTAAGAGAGATAACCCCAAAAAGGACTTGAACACTCAGAAAGAATCATATTAAAGAGTCGAGAGGTTGAGATGTACCGAGAGCAGAGAGATAGACCGGTTAACGTAACATGAACATCCACCAGAAGAAAGATGCCCTCCCATTAGAAGGTTAAGAAGTAAAAAAGATAGTTCCATGATATTATCAAATAATACAACCATCATGAATAATGTTTTTAATGGAAGAACCATATGAATTTAATTTGAGGCCTTGAACTAGGGCCTTATAGCACAACCAATGCCCTTTATCCACTCTACATCCCAGTAAATTGGAATAGGTGGATCCAAGGATATAATTTCTAATGTACTTGAGTAGTAAAACAACCATACAAAGAACTCTCAGATTAAAAACCAAAGAGATGAGTTTTATTTTTAGCTATAATTTATCAGGACATATACCTTAATGCCAAACTGAATTGTGTGTCTCCTAGTAAATCAAACAACTAAGATAATTCACTAGCATTGGGAGTCTTTATATTCACCTATATCCACAAAAAATATATATAAAAAGAAATAGTTAAATAGGTTTGTACTAGACATTATCCCCCATGGGACACCCAAGAGTAAACTAAATTAATAATCCATATTCCCTTTCCAAACAAAAGTGCAACATGGACTTCATTTTAATGTTCTCACAACACGTGAATTTTGAGGTGAGGTTTATACCTTTACATTCCACCTAATCATACATTATGAAGCTTAAACATGAGTGATTTTGTATCAATTTTCTTCTTCCATTAATGAAACGTGGCATGCCATCCATGAAAAACAAATGGGAGAATCTTATTAATCCATACTGACCTCCAAATAGATGGAACATGTCATTAGATATCTCAACATTAATGCTCATTATAAGATGATCTTGGACAAATGTGATTAAAATAGAGAGATTATATCTCCTTGGAATAAGGTCCTCAATTAATTAAATAATCTAAATATCCTACTCATAAGAGAAATTGTGGTCGAAGGGTGAGGTGAGGTGAGGCAATGAATGAAAATATCAAAACCAAACAACTCCCTATTAAGAAGAGAGAAAATTTAGTTGATAATGGTATAAGGGACTTTGTATGAAAAGTTACAAAATATTATAAGAAGACACTAATGAATGCGACTAGGTTGATTGTCTTGGGAAATAAAATTGATTTATTTTGGATGGCACAAAATATACACTACTTCAATGCAAGCTTGTATATTTAAAATGTAGGATGTTTGATGTGTTTGGATTTGGATTTGGAGAACTGGGAGACACCTAATTCAACCAAACTATGGACTTTTATTTGTTTTTGGGTTTCATCTTTGTTTTATAATATGTTTGTATCCCTATAAATAGGGTGTAGTGAATGTTTAATATTTTATTCAAAACTAAATAAAAAAATCAGTTTGTTTCTTACAGCTGCTATTTTTTTCCTATGATCAACTCTAGTGATATGCTTCTACTATTATATTAAATGATGGAAAATCCACCTTCAGTGGTATCAGAGGGACTTGAAGGTGCTTCTGCATATTGTGCAAGGGTTCTATCGAACCTGCTATCAAATTTTAGTATCTATGAAGAGGATTAACAGTGAGAGACTATTATAATCCTGACATGATATTTTTTCACCTTTTCTTTTCCATATCATATTTAAAAAAACAAATGTGATTTTAATTATCAGAACATTATTATTTTTCCAATTTTCATGCCACTTTTTTCATTAATTCAAAATTTGTTTTTGTTTAGACCTCTCTCCTCCCGCCATCAAGCCTTTAAGTCAAAATACCTCATTTCATCCAATATCCTCTTGGATCCCCCTCCTGTTACATAAAAAAATCAAACCATCATCATTTCGTGCCCACAACTCCATTTAAACAAAATACAATCCACCTATCAAACAAAATTTCAATCTGCACTAATAAAACAAAAATATATATATAAAATTTTACATCTATGGAAAAATAGACTACACTTACGAATATCTGCATCTGTCATTTTTTCATTCAAATAAAATGATATGTCTATAGAGAATGAAATTTGAAAATGTTTGATCCTAAAGATGGTGAATACAAATTATGATAATTGGATCATCCAAATTTTTGGGCTCCTTATCATCCAAGATGTCATGAACATCATGGAGGATGGATGCACCATGGAAGAATTCAATGAAGAAGAGTATGATCTTCCAAATGTTCAAATTCTCACTCTTTAGGTGGAACAGATGTAGGACGACAAAGCCAAATACATCATTTACCAAGGCCTTGTTGAAGATACTTTTTAAATAATCACTTCATCAAAATTATCAAAAGATATCTAGTATAATCTTTGAAAAACATTCAAAGCGGATGATAAAGTGAATATCATACAAATTCAATCTCTATGTGGTGATTTTGGATCCCTTTTTATGATATCATTTGAAACCATTTCTAAGTATCATACTTTTTTAATGGTTGTGGTGAATCGATTGAAAATAAATTGACAAAATATTATCGACATATGGGTGTGTGGGAAAATTATTCAATCATTAGATCCAAAATTTGATTTCATAGTTGCTTCCCTAGAAGAAACTAAAGACCTTGAGATGATCTTTATTTAAAATCTCATGGGGTCTCTATAAGCCCAGAAACTAAAGGTGAATCTTTGAAGTGATATCAATGGAGTGGATCATTCCCATCAATAAATTTTGTCTAAAAAAAACTATAAAAAAGATCAAGGGGTAAATTTCAAAGAACCTAAGGTAGTGTATTATGAGGTTTAGAATTTTATCCAAGAAGAGAAGGATGAGGTGGAAGAAGACCAAATCAAGGAGGTTGTGAATATCAAAACTATACTCTACGAGACTGAGGAAGAATAAGAAGGTAATGATTCAACAATAACCAATCGGACAAAAGAAATGTTTAATTCTATAATTTTCAAAAATTTGGAAATTTTAGTAATGAATGTTGGAGTAAGAAAATAATGGATAATGACACCAAGGATGCACATATTTTTGGGTGTAAACCCAGTATAACATCGGTTTACACAAAGGATTTTGACTCACATATTATCTTGGATGGGCAATTCCTCTTATCAACTATGAGTTTTAGGATGGAACCCCAGAAGGGCCTATGTGTTGGGACTGGGAGACCTAGGGTAGGAGGAAATAGATCCTGAAAAGTTGCATTAGAGGAATGGTGCAACCCAAGTGTGATGTAGGGTCGGGAATTCCCCATAATAGTTTAACAAATACAGTGGTTTCTCATTTGAATAATGTGAATCCATGGTGTCTTGTATTGAATGTATTCCTGATAAATGGTTGTCAGGAATCAAGTCCTGGTGATGAGAAAACGGCGGTACAAGGTGGTTGGATCTGATGTAGTATTGTTGAAGAGAAGGACCAATTGTGTGGTCTTTGTATTGAGGGGAGGATTGTTGGGTGAAAACACAATTCCAAAACATCTTCCAAAAAGGATGGTGACTCACATATAATATTAGATGGGAAGTTCCTCTTATTACCCATGGATTTTAGGATGGAACCATATACGGGACTATATGTTGGGAATGGGAGATCTAGGGTTGAAGGAAATCGATTGTGACACTGTGGGTATGAATTTCAAGATCCAGTGCCCTGCCTATGTGCTCTATAATCTAGATGAGATTAGGGTATTTCTAGTGAAGTTGTGTGCATATGCGAGTTTCAGAACCAGCACACCAAGGAACTTCAGACAGATGTAATTTGTCTAGCCATGTATGTGTTATTCCTCTTCTTACTTGGAAATTTATTTTCAAAGAGGTTATATGGTCCTATTATTATTAATCTTCCTTTTTCTAGATCATATCCTATATTTATATTATTTTGAGCTTAATAAAATGCACGAGTCGGGTGGTGTTATTTATTTTCATATAGGACCAAAAGTGATCCAAAGAACATTAAATAACTTTTTCATTTAAATCTTTCTTTCCACATTCAATTCAACCTGTAAATAACTGAATGTCATTACTTCTAGTTTTAAATTAAATATTCTAGTTTGTTATATCTCTAGGTTTGAATTTAATTCATTGAATATAGAATCCATTTTAGATTTGTTTTAGCT
This sequence comes from Viscum album, assembly GCA_963277665.1. Classification (NCBI taxonomy): domain Eukaryota; kingdom Viridiplantae; phylum Streptophyta; class Magnoliopsida; order Santalales; family Viscaceae; genus Viscum; species Viscum album. Next base: position 1,274,457,386 of record OY728162.1, on the reverse strand, counting down.
TGGTTTTCCATTTCTATTATTGCCTTGTTAATATATAATTTTATTTATCATTGTTTTTTGTATAATTAAATCATTTTTACAGATTTTATATTTATTATGATGATGAGAATAAATTGTAAGATTGAATTGTAATTGTATTAGCCACTGTTTAGTGCATTTACAATGTTGTTCACTAGTTATATTCATTTTATTTATTCCTCATGTTGGAATATAATGAGAACCTTCAATTACAAGTTTTTAGTTTGTATTCTATTAAACTGTATAGTAAACATTGCTTACATATTTTGAATTTTAATGAACCAAAACACTCAATAGGTCCTGAGATATTGCATAAAGACTACCTCTCACATTGGCGCATTCCCTACAACAATTATTGTATCTCTTTATTCCAAATTTTATAGTATTTTTCTTACTCAAAGCTAAATATATAGAAAGTCATATAGAGACAATAAAAATTTACATACTCCTTCATTGGTTCTATTTTCTCATATATATCTATAAAACTTGGATTATGTTGTGGACGTATATGAGAAATTTCTCATTTTATGTGTTTATGTGTAGGAGTAAGTTGTGGTAGTGTCATTGTTTTTCCAATTCCTCATTCCTCTAATGGTACTGCTTGAACAATTTATATTCCAGAGTTAGTTTCACATCTCTAGAATCATCATCATGATTTTATTTCCAATTCCCCTTTTCATCAAAGGTAGCATCTCTATTGTAAATAATCTTCTTAGTGATGGGGTTATACAAATGATATATCACTGATCTGTCTCTGTATCCCATAAGGACACACTTCACTCCTTTTTCCTAGATCTTTTTTCATTTTTCCACTAGGATCCTAAAATAAGCAATGCATCCAAAACTCTAATATGAATTACACACGGCTTATGATTACTCCATGCTTCATGCAGAGTTATTACTTTGAGACCTTTTGTTGGGAATCTATTGAGTAGATAAACTGTGCAAAACCTGCTTCATCCATGAAAGTCATGGGCAATCCTTTTCCTTTCAAAACACTTCATTCTATATTGAGAACAGTTTGATTTTTTCTTTCGGATAATCCATTGAGTTGGGGTGTGTAAGCCGACGTCATATGGTGCTGAATTCCATACATCTTGAGGTACTCTTGAAAAACATCCCAGGTGTACTCCCCACCTTAATCAGATCTCAATATTGTCTTGAAATGGTTGCTTTGATTTCCCCCCAATGGATTGAATTATTTATTGATGTCAAAAACTTCTAAATTCATAAGGGGAAACTATAACCATGTTTTTCTACTATAATCATCAATAAATGATAGAAAATACCTCCTTTGTCTATTTGATTTTGGATTTAATGCACCGTACACATCGGTATGGAGTAACTTCAGTGGAACAACAACATTCCAGTTGGCCGTTGTTTCAAATATATATTTTTTTCTCAGAACAAGTATTTCACATATTTGATTCGGGTTTCGAATGATAGGAATCCCATTCACTATCTTCTTTCTTCATAATAATCTTAAACAATAAAATTTTAGATTCTCAAACCTGATATTTCATATCTTATATTTATCATCATGTACCTCCATCAAACATCATGGCATGTCAGATTAGATCATAAGCAGAAACATGTAGTTCTTCAATATTGGTAATTTTGTGATCAACCTTCATTTTTCATCGACAACAACCCCGAATGGCTTGAAGGCCTTCTTTTTTATTTTATTATGAATAATACCTCTTTTAAGGGTTGAATATGAACCCTTAGATTACCCATAGGCCCAATGCACAAGGCCCGACACAACCTGAAGGCCAATACAAGACTCGATGGCCCAGAGGCATTCTATGTCCATTACATGACCCATATGCAAAACCCACTAAAAATTCCCCTCCCTAGCTTCTTCATCATTGATCTCTTAGTTCCCCACCTTTCATTTCTAATTGGGTAGCATTTCCCTGTACAAATCAACACGGTGCCTGGTCCCGATGGCGGTTTTCATACCCTCTCATTCTTCCAATCCAGTGAACTCTACTTTTTGTGACTTCTACTCTTTTCTATGGTCCTTTTCTGGGGCCTGCTCTATAAGAACTGGCATATTCCATGGTCTCTGTGGCCCGAAGGCCATGAGGCCCAAAGTCCTATGATTACCCGAAGGCCCTGAGACCCTTAGTGTAGATACCCGAAGCTTAACGCACATAGACATTACATTACTTTTGTGGAATACTTAGTACATAACAAAAACACACACACAAGGACCGTAATATTTTAGTGTCTTTTGAAACTCGGAATATAATCTTCTAATCGTGGTGAAAGATCTTCAACATCTCCCATAAAAATCTTCTTCTTTTTTTTTAAACCCAAATCCTTTCTTTATGTCTTGGGGAAAATAAAACATAAAAGGGTGAGCTCAAATTCTCAGTAAGGGTAAACAAAAGAAATATCAATCATGTCATATTCATAAGAACATATCTTTTGGAAATCTTAACCTGCAAAAGAGATCATAATTTCATAACATAGGATAAATCATAGTAGTGAAATGTAATCCCAATAATCATAACTTAAAACATAAAACTTTGTGGCATACACACATAATCATAGAGAATCATTTCTTATTAGTCAAGACTCATTGCCAAGACTATCTTTGTGGACAAAGTCCCTTTCTGAACTAAGTTCACTCCTCGTTTCAGTCCTGTTTCACTGAACCGGTATAACCTACCGTTCCAGCCATGTCTATCTCATGAGATATAAAATCTTTACCCAATGCATTGGAGGGAGATATAGGTCCCACCCATCTCATAATGAAATCATTCTTACTTGTGCCACAACATAAACTTAAAACATTCATCATAACCCAAAGAATAAAATGGGTATCATATCATATCATCATCACATAATCCATATAAAACAAATGGATATTTCATCATAAGAAAAGTGAAAGAATTTAAATCATAGAGACATTATACTTGAAACATACACATATGAAATAATTTCATCTTAGATGGAAAATGGTTTTGATAAAACACTTGAAATGAATTCTTGATGAAAATATCCTTTCTTCTTGAAAATCATTTAGTTTTCACAAAATGACATGCAATTTTAAAAGAAAGAGATTTTTTTTTGAAAATAGTAATGAAATATTTTGGAGGAAGCTTCATGAAAATAAGGCTTTATAAAACCGTAAAAATCCGTTCGTGCCGTATAAGTTAAAAAAACATTCTTCTCGTACTTTTGTCAGAAAAGTCAAAAAGTACCTCATACGAAAAACGACAAAAGATTCCTTTTATATTTTTTACTAAAAACTCACCGAAGGGTAAAATTGGATTTAAAAAAGTGTAGGTGGATGGAAACAATATTACATATTGAGGGATCATGGATGTGGATGATAGAATACACCCCAGTAAATACCAAAGTATAAACAATCTCGGATAAAATGAGATTGTGATATTTTCCCCTACCTTAGGTCTGATATGCTTTGTACGTGTCCGAACCTCCTGTATAATGATTTAAATAATGTTATTGACTTATTCCAGAATCATACTTATTTTTATGATATCATATTTGGTCATATTCTTAGCTTCTTAGTAGTAATATTTCATTGCTACTTGTTATTCGGGTGTTTATAACTATTTGTTCTTATGCGTGTTTTGTCGAATAAATTCTTATTCTTCTCTTTAGGATATAGATACCTCATTTCCAGAATGGTTTTAGAGTAATATATATCATATTCATTCATTTAATTCATTTATATAATCATTATTAAATGAAGATCATGTAGAACAAGTCACATCACATCGTGGAGAAGGTATTCCGTACGTACGCACGAGTGATGATATCGTTCCTATGATCGTGGAATTGTATTGGAGTGTTTGTATACTATTTAATAATTAGTATCACTTTATAATAGTCATATATAGTCATTATTTACACCATTATACCCATCCAAGTAAGGTGGTGGTGGAAAATAGATTACACCACGGCGTGGAGACGGTATTCCGTACGTACGCACGCGCGGTGATTTCTTTTTCCGTAGGATGGATAGATGGTGAAATAGGGTTGTTTCATAATTATAATAACATATCAGTATATGAGTGATACTGATGTTATTACTTCATAATGAAACAACCTAAGAAGAAGAAGTGTAAGAATAAATAAAGTTGAAAGAATCGGTAACGGATATTACCTCTTCTTTGAAGCGCTTCTTTGAGATCTCCTTTTAGGGCACTAAAATTGGTCTTTGATGAAGACCAGAACCTCTAGGATGTTTCTAGGGAAGTGGAGAAGGGAATGTGGCAGGTTTTGGCCGAGCTTGAAGGCTCAAAGTGGTGTGAGGAAGAGAGGGAGGGGGTTCCCTTTTATAAGGGAGGAGAGGGGTACCTTTGGAATAACCAAAACTATTATTTTATTATAAAGTCACATTCGGTTTTAAATAGCTCCAAATTTATTTATTTAGAAGCTAAGGTGGGGATGGGTATAAATACTCTCATCCAATAGAATTTAGACAAATTTAGGTTCCTATTTTAACCTTATCATTTAGATTTAACATTAAGTTAAATAATTTTACTTTTATTCCTAAGGTTGTTTTTGGTCGAATTACTCTTACCCAATAGAATTAGGAAATGTGTTAGGGTAATAATAATATCATTTTTACCCTTAATTACCCTATTTACTTTTAACCGTGGTAAAAAAAAGTAAAAAGTTACTATTCACCAAAAATTATTTTCATCTCATTGAATCACATTTTACTTACTGACATCAATCGTGTCTCTCGGATTTTTGAAATTCCACTCACAGAAGCTGTAAAATTAAGTTTTATGAAAAATTCATTTTTCTTAACTACCACTTAGTGGTTTCACTATTCATCAAAAAATGGAAGTTTCCAGAAAAATACCAAAAATTAGGCCTAAGCTATATTTGATATTATGAACTCAAAAATGATGTCTATTTTACCAAATTAAAAACATATCAGTTTCATTAATTAATTTAAAAATTAATTCCTGTCGTCAAAACAAATAGCGTGTTCTTAAGAGATAATAACTATCAAAAGATTGACACTTGTTTATGTCTGGTTTAAATGTGAATTTACATCCATTGAACAAAATTGTATTAAATTGTAAAAATATATTCTAAATATACTTTAAAACCACTCAAATTAATAATTTATCACTATTAATTATTTCGATTAAAAAGGTTGTTTTTAATTACAATATAGCGTGTTTTTACTATTCATTAAAATATGAAAGTCATCAGAATAAAATGAAAAATTTATCCAAAGTAAATTTGTATTTCTTGATTCCAAAGAATAATTTTATTTTTTCAAATTGAACTTATAAACATTTAAAAAACTAGATTTAAAGTGGGTGCGCCATCAAAAGGTAGAAAAACTGCATTTTTTGAAAAATACTTATTTTACCCGAAAATTTTATTTTGTTCATATACCATGTTTTAGAAAATGTGAAAGACAAATAATAATGTTATAAGATTCAAAATTTAGTTAATACTATTCATAACAGCTAGTTCATAAAAATATTATAATAATATATCATTGTTTAGTAAAACCCGGTATTGCATACAACACACGCTATCGAGGAAGGTCGCGATTGCGTGTAATGCAAGCCATGTCAGGGTTGCGTGTTGTGCAAGAATCTTTCGTTGTTTCGTATAACATAATGCAACCATATTTCTTTTATACATTGAATATATATATATATATATAATCAATGTTTCGTAGAATAACTATTATCAAAATTGTGTGTAACACAATCCAAGAATAGTGTTGCGTATACTGCAAGCTAATACGGTGTTGCGTATAGCGCAAGGTAATCTTGGTGTAGCATACAACACAAGACATTAATTAAATTTAAAGAATATTTTTCATAAAATCTCGGGGTGTTACATTCTACCCCCCTTAAAATGAATTTCTCCCTCGAAATTCGTCGGGGTTATAAATGGGTTACTATTCGAAAGTTTCTTTAATAGAAACCCACATCGTAAAAAAGAAATACCAAAACCAATCTTTAAAAACAAAAGTATGAAACGTAACAGTTACCCCAATAAACTGATCACTGGGTTTCCACATAGGTGAAAATATGGATATGGAAGAGAATTCTAACCATCATGTTCTGATGGAGAGTGGTAGAGAACATGGCTATGGGAAAGCCATCAATCACAAAGCCATACATTTGTGACGATCTAAGGTACCATCTGATTCATCAGATAAAAGAGCACTGGGACAACATTTTTGGTTTTCAAGATCATTTCCCTAAAGTTGATGAAATTGGAATTAGAAGAAATACTGTGGTGATTTTGGTATAGTCTCACCGTTTGTTGTTCTTTGGACAATTTCCACTTCATCTCTTAAAGAAATGAAGTTGAATTTTCATTCGTGATGTGTTAGCAGATCATGTGATAGAATGATGAGTCATTCCATCTGTCTCAAACAAAAGGTTATAAAATTTATCAAAAAATACATAAGTCCATCTATAGTGAGATTAATCATATATGGTTCCTAAAATGGACTTATAATTCATATATCATACTACTTAATATAATAAAACTAGTTTCTACTAAACATGGACTTCCTGTAGGCCATTGGTAGCCGATAAAGGCCAGTCGCACTTCGGTTGTGGGTTCAATTCCCACAGCCTTGTCCGACGCGATGGGATGTCGCCCGTCCTGCAGGTTATCCTTTTTCTAAAGCTATATTACTATAACATCCCATAAACAATATCAAAAAAAATTTATCCTTAAACAATACTAACTTATGTCTAACATAATCCATTCCAATATTTAGGCTTATCTAAAATACTTTGGTCCAAGCTCATAGTATAAAGAAAATGATCACGTGAACGCCATCATTTATCCCCCATATATCATAAGATATATCTTGTTTGTCAAATTACAAACATGTGAATACCTTAATCATGTATTCTCTTGAATAATGAATATCCATTGAACCTTAGTGAAAACATGAATGCAGTCAAAAGTTAACTCTTTCCACATACCAAAATCCAAAAATTCTATATACTCAAACCATTATATAACCTTATCCTTATATCAGTCATGAGCTCATGAATACTATCAAACATTTAACTTTCTCCTTATCCCTTCATTATGCGCATATCATCTACATTCCAAAAATACCTGAATAACCTTTCATGGATACTAGTACCATTAATCATACAATTTCAAAACTCAAGGAATGACAACAGTGTAACAATCCTTAGATGTCTCTTTATTCCATAGTACCATGAGATTACTTATACAACATTACACATGATAAACATGTAATCATTCCACTACATTCTTAAACCATTGGCCGAGCTTCAACAATTCTTTCATCTCACATATCATTTGTAGTCTCTTCATCATCATCAACATAAATACTACCCATACGACCATACTGATTCTCTTCATAAGACTTTCCCTAAGGGCATTGGTTTGCATAATGCACGTACATTCCACATTTAAAACATTTAACCATTGTTGATGTCGTAGCAATACCATTATCCTCATCCCTGGTGTTAACTGTACCTTTTCCTTTGCACTTAATGGCATTGTTTCCTTCTTTTCCACACCCAAATCATCTTCCAGTTCCTTTGAAACATTCTCTTTGATGCCTCTTCCCACATGATTTACATAGGGGAAATTGAACTTTCTTTCCTCTATGATCATCATGAAACTCCATATTTCTCTTATTAGCTGAGTCAGGAAACTTAACAAATTTTACTTTATTGATCATATTATGAGATTGCTGATTCGGCATAATAATGATGCTTGGACTTCCAAATCCCATTTCATTTGGTTGCTCATGAAGAATATCATTCCATTGTCCATAATATCCTCCATTATCGTAAATCATCTTATTTCCAGCCATTTTCTAAAACCCAAAAAGAATAGTGTGAGAGGAAAAAATCATAATAAAGGGTGAGTAACTTTAATATCTAACATCTTTGGTTTAATCTAATATCGTTACCATAGTTCTAGGACTATATCCTATATATATACTTATCCTTAGGGACATCCCTAGGCATACCTTAGCAATATCTCTAGTGATCTTACTAACGTTTTCGAATCCTAGTTTCCAAAGGTTGACTAAACTTTTCCTCTGATACCAACTATAGAGACCCGAAGCTTAACGTACATAGACATTACATTACTTTTACAGAATACTTAGTACATAACAAAAACACACACACAAGGATCGTAATAGTTTAGTGTCTTTGGAAACTAGGAATATAATCTTCTAATCGTGGTGAAAGATATTCAACATCTCCCATAAAGATCTTCTTTTTTTAAACATAAATCCTTTATTTATGTCCTGGGGAAAACAAAACATAAAAGGGTGAGTGTTTCGCACGGAATCTGGGGATGACCTCCTGGACGGGAGATTCAAACGTTCCGATCGGTTTCTAACGGGTTTGTTCGTAGAACCGGAAACATCCAATGATTCCACATCCATTTGGACCTACTTTCCAAAGGTATGTGCTCATTAGCTTGTGGACTAATGAGGCTTAGGAATTGGCATTGGTCGAGAGGATGGGAGGTCGGACTCATCACACCTTTTTGAGGGGAATTATTGTCTACTCCGGGACTCTCTTTATAGATTTAAGTTATGTTCGTGAATCCTTATTATATTACCAAGTATAAAATGAGCTTTCCTTAAGTTTTAACAATCAATGATTGAATATGCATGAGATTTAGAGAATCTTTTATATGTATTTGAGGTTCTTCATCAATAGAGAATCATCTATATCTGTTTAGAGATTCTTGGTCAATGGTATCCTTCAAAACATTTATATAAAAGTCTCTAGGTCATTATGATGACCAGGCTGGTTTTAAAGCCACTCAGTGAGGCACTTGAAGTTTATCGTCATTCAGAAGGACATGGATTATTTCAAAGTTGGGATCGAACCCATAAATGGGCTACCTACGTATCCTTTATTTTGGAAAAGGAATCAGAACCCACGAAGTTCGAGTAATGGAGTACAATTTTTATGATTGATGGCCCAAAGAAGGATGTCACAATTACTTTTACACTCTAAGCTCACATGAGTCATTCTCGGTGTGAGAAACAAGAGGTATTAGTAAAATTTAGACAATTGTGCCATGAATGATGCAATCATAAGAATTTGTTTGGGGCTTATGTATGTATGACTGCCCAGATAGATGATGGTTTAGGATTTACTTTTAGGGAGAAAATCCAGGAACAGGGTCCATAAAGGTATATGTGCTTTATGGAGATTTGAATACTCTAATCTTGGGGATTATTCCTAAGGAGGATGCCCAAGTTAGGAGGGGATTTATGACCGGGGCTTACTCCTGAAAAGGAAGCCCAAATCAAGGGTAAATTATGACTGGTTAAGAGAAATTTAAGGGGGGCTTGGGGCTTACTTCTGAAAAGGAAGCCCAAGATTATGACTGAGTCTTATTCCTGAAAAGGATACCCAGGATTATGACTGAGTCTTATTCCTGAAAAGGAGACCCAGGATTATGAATGAGTCTTATTCCTGAAAAGGAGACCCAGGATTATGACTGGGACTTACTCCTGAAAAGGAGGCCCAGGTTAGGGGATTTTGGGGCTTACTCCTGAAAAGGAAGCCCAAGATTATGACTGAGTCTTATTCCTGAAAAGGAGACCCAGGATTATGACTGAGTCTTATTCCTGAAAAGGAGACCCAGGATTATGACTGGGACTTACTCCTGAAAAGGAGGCCCAGGTTAGGGGATTTTGGGGCTTACTCCTGAAAAGGAAGCCCAAGATTATGACTGAGTCTTATTCATAAAAAGGAGACCCAGGATTATGACTGAGTCTTATTCCTGAAAAGGAGACCCCGGATTATGACTGGGACTTACTCCTGAAAAGGAGGCCCAGGTTAGGGGATTTTGGGGCTTACTCCTGAAAAGGAAGCCCAAGATTATGACTGAGTCTTATTCCTGAAAAGGAGACCCAGGATTAGGGGTTAAGGTTTGGGGCTTACTCCTGAGGAGGATGCCCAAGTTAGAGGACTTGATTGGGGCTTACTCCTAAGGAGGATGCCCAAGTTAAGGAATTTAAGGTTTGGGGCTTACTCCAGAGGAGGATGCCCAAGTTAAGGAATTTAAGGTTTGGCGCATACTCCTGAGGAGGATGCCCAAGTTTAAGGAATTTATTAACTGGGGATTATTCCTAAAAAAAGGAGACCCAGGTTAAGGATTCTCTCATCTTAAAGGATGAGGTTGAATGAATGAACTCTCAATCTTTAGTGATATAAAGATGTATAAATCACTAGGTTTTGAGAGATATTCCACAGAATTCCTTTCAGATAAGGAAGTCAAATCAAGAAATCATGCCATAAATGGATTTAAAGAGTGTCTTGAAGACTAAATCTTGGAAAGGAAATGTGAAATGGCTTAAGAGGGGTAAAATGGGCAAGATGGGCACCCAAAAAGATAGGGGCGCGCAAGTCTTGAAAGGCGTGCAAGTCTTCCGTGAGCGCGCAAGTATTGGTCACGTAGGTATGCCTGCGCGACACATGGTGTACTTGCACGATTTTCAAATAGCATTGAAATACTTGAGCGACTCTTTTTTAAACCCTTTAGAATCCTCTTGAGGTTCTTCCAGAAAAGGGACGCGCAAGTTATATTGAAGGAAATAAGTCGGTGCGCAAGTGTTTGATAAGTTTCAACACTTATGCCTTCCTTCTTCTCTTTAGATCTTCCGTTCTAGGTAAGAAATTACCTTAGAAGTGTTCCGGAAGCTTTGAGAAGAGACTTGGGTGTTGGGAGCTTCAATCCGAGTTTCTGGAAAAAGATCACCTCGAATGGGGGGGCCATAGGGTCTATTTATAGGCAGGAGAAGACCCCGGGCGGTTACCAGGCGGTTATCACATAGGTCGCGCAAGTCACTTGCACGACCAATAGGCAGCGCGCAAGTACTTGCACAACCACTATGTGGCGCGCAAGTGTACTTGCGCGACCATGAGGGAACTTGCGCGACCTATGGGCAATGTTTTCCTTGTTCATCCCTTTGTCAATTTTTGATGTTTCTTCAAAGGATGAATCACTTTATGCTCAGATATTCCCCTTTTTCGATCCTTAGATTCTGTGACGAAAGGAGCGTCAACAAAAGTCCCCCCTCAGAGTTGGATCCGGAGAGAAATGAGGATTTGACTCTGAGGAAATCATAGACATCCAAAGGAAAAGGTGGTGCACAAGTGTGCTGGAACTTGACTTTTATTCAAAGTTCCTTTGTCTTTTGTGGGCAGTTTAAAGTCATGCATGCTGGACATAAAGGGGCTAATGTTTAAGGTCGAAATAGCTTTGACCGAAATGGATTAAAATTGATTCAATTCTTTGACAATTTATCTGAAAACATATTACCATACTCAAGTATGAGAGAAAATATGTAAACTATGGCTTAAGAATATTTGAATCTAGGGAATGATATGAAAAAGAGATAAAAGGCATTAGAAGAAGTAGTTTCCAAGAATGATGTTACTATTATTTAACAAAACCCGTTAGGGGGTTGAAATATGTAGGGCCACCTATGGGCATTGGATGCATGGTCAAATAAATAGCATCTTTCGGCTGACAAGTCTATTATATGGACTGTTTATGCAAGGCCACCTATGGGCACGTGCTGCATAGTCAGGCGAAAGAACTCTTAGAAATTTAATTTCCTAGTGCTAAAAGCCAGTGAAAGTTTATGGAGATTCAAATTTTCTAAAGTATAGAGTTTGTTGTATGGAAAGAGGTACTTGAATATGGAGAAGATATTTCCGAACAAGAAAATCGAAGAACTAGATGAATATCACTCCTACGAAGGTCTGACCCAAACGTAGGGAAGAAGAATAAACCATAGACTTGAATACTTTCAGATCATGGAAAAAAGATATGGGACAAATATGTTAAGGATGGCTACTTTTTTGCGGATCCCTACATACTGTCGTTTAAGACAAATAAGGACAAAAGAGGCATTCTTACCAAGAATGAAGTTACCATTATTTAACAAACCCGTTAGGGGGTTGAAATATGCAGGGCCACCTATGGGCATTGGATGCATGGTCAAATAAATAGCATCTTTCGGCTGACAAGTCTGTTATGTGGATTGTTTATGCAAGGCCACCTATGGGCACGTGCTGCATAGTCAGGCAAAATAATTCTCAGAAGTTTGACATTTTTGTGATTAGAAGTCATGAAAAGGGTTATGCAGATCTGAAAATATTTAAGGTTAGGATTATAACACATAAATATGGGTATTTTCCAATGTATATAGAGATACATAGGTCAATGAAAACGATAATCATGTTGTGGCTGGGTCCTGAATTGAAACTTGGACTTCACTACGTATCTCATAAGAATGAGAATCAAGCCATACGTAGTTCTTTAAATGCAGTTTAACATCGTGTAGGACGAAAGTATGAGAAATCTTAGTTTAGGGTCATAGAATTCGGACCATAATAATGAATACATAATGTGTGTTTTCATGAGGACTTTTCAGCTAAGGGACTGAAAGTGAAATTTGGGGTTAGGCCCAAAAGACTTGGGGCTAGATTCGAGGGATACTCAAACGTTCCTACGTATCCCATAAGGATGGGAATCAAGACCACGTAGTTCTAGAAATACCCTTTGTACAAATTTAGTTCGTACATGTGAAGGGTGAAAGGGGACTTTAGTGCAATGATGGTTTAACCTGAGATAAAAAATTTAGGCATTACCATGTATGCACGTAGTTTTTTTTTGAAAATGAAAACCATGATTGAAAAAAAATCAATATCAATAATAGTTCTCTCTCAAATGAGGAAATCAAAGAATATTGTAGTTTATTGTCGTACCGGACAAAAGTGTTGTATAGTCTAACGTTGTATAACAAGGACGAAAATGAATCAATGTAAAGATATTGATTCCAGGGGCGGTTTCACGAATCAACATCATATGAGATCGTGGTGAACTGATGTGAAGAGATTGTTTTTGGGTTTGAACCCTGGGAGGTTGCCTACATACCCAGCCTGGAGGGCAAGGATCAAAGTCCGTGTAGTTCGATTAAAGAATGAATTAATGATCAAGTTGTTCTTGGGGACAATGATCTAATAAAAAATGTTGTTGGGACTTACACATGGTTAGGGGCCCAAAGAGAGTGTTATGGTTGAGGTTTTCTCTAAGCTCACGTGAGTCATACTCGGTGTGAGAAACAAGAGGTAACAATAACCTTAACGATGCACAGTTTAATATCATGTAGGACATAAAAAAGGGACTATGCAGTTTAAAGTCTTGCAGTTAGGACTATTGGTGCTGCACAGTTTAGTGTCATGTATCAGGGACAAAATAACAGTTTAATGTCATGTAGGACATATTAAGGACTTTCTATACAGTTTAGCGTCATGTAGTTAGGATGATGGGGATAAAATAGTTTAACGTCATATTGGACGAAAGTGCGAATAGTTTAAGTTCATATGCATGGACCGTGGATGGTGCAGTTTAATGTCATGCTGGACCTTTGATGATTATATAGTTTAACGTCTTTCCGGACGTGAGGGACTTTTATACAGTTTAGCGTCATGTAGTTAGGACATCACAGTTTAACGACTTGCTGGACGTAAGGGATTTGTAAATAGTTTATGGTCATATACATGGACCAGGGATGATGCAGTTTAAGGTCATGCTGGATAGTTTAGGGAATTTTTTCACAGTTTTAATGTCGTGTGGGACGAAGTTGCTGTTTAAAGTCATACTGGACCATTGCTGTATAGTTTAATGTCATATAGCAAGGACGAACTGGTGAACCAATATGAGAATATCAATTCTGGGGATCTTTTTCCAGTTTATCGTCATGCTGGACGATGAAAGTGCCACACAGTTTAATGTCATGTTGCTAGGACAAAATATAGTTTAATGTCATCTCGGAAAAAATATAGTTTAATGTCATCTCGGACAAAATAAGGAACTTCTGTACAGTTTAATGTCATGTAGATAGGACATAATACAGTTTAGTGTCATGCAGGACATAATTTTTGTGCTGCACAGTTTAGTGTCATGTAACTGGGACATTGAAGGTGACACAGTTTAACGTCATGTTGGACGAAATTGCAAATACTTTAAGGTCATATGCATAGACCGTGGATGATGATGTAGTTTAAAGTCATACTGGACTATTTAGGGAATTTGTTCACAGTTTTAATGTCGTGTGGGACGAAGTGGCAGTTTAAAGTCATACTGGACCATTGCTGTATAGTTTAATGTCATATAGCAAGGACGAACTGGTGAACCAATATGAGAATACCAATTCTGGGGATCTTTTTCCAGTTTATCGTCATGCTGGACGATGAAAGTGCCACACAGTTTAATGTCATGTTGCTAGGACAAAATATAGTTTAATGTCATCTCGGACAAAATATAGTTTAATGTAATCTCAGACAAAATATAGTTTAATGTCATCTCGGACAAAATAAGGAACTTCTGTACAGTTTAATGCCATGTAGATAGGACATAATACAGTTTAGTGTCATGCAGGACATAATTTTTGTGCTGCACAGTTTAGTGTCATGTAACTGGGACATTGAAGGTGACACAGTTTAACATCATGTTGGACGAAATTGCAAATAGTTTAAGGTCATATGCATAGACCATGGATGATGATGCAGTTTAAAGTCATACTGGACTATTGCTGTATGAACCAATTGTAATAGTCTTGGTTCTGGGGACCATATTTTGTGTTTATACAAAATATTTCTTCAGAAATCTGGCATTAGTTAGAGTCGTGATGTGTTCTCCATCCATTGAGATTAGAGAATACGCTCCATTGGAGTAGACCTTATGTATTGAATAAGGTCCTTCCCATTTTGGTTCAAGCTTGAGAGGTTTCTTTCCTGGTATCATTGGTGCTCTGAGAACCAATACCAATTCTCCCTGAATGAATGAACGAAGACGAACTTTTTTGTTAAAAGCTCGTGCTATTCGATTCTGATAGATTTCCAAGTGGTGCAAAGTGCACAATCTTTTCTCATCTAACTGTTCCAATTCATTCAACCGCTTTTGGGATTGCTCATCTGTAGATAACTGATCACAAATGGCTATTCTGAGTGAGGGAAATTGAACTTCAATTGGCAAGACTGCTTCTGTTCCATATACTAAAGAATATGGAGTTGACCGCGTTGCATTGCGAGTGGTAGTCCGATAAGCCCATAAAGCATGAAAGAGTTTATCAGGCCATGACCTCTTATATTTATCCACCATCTTTTGCAGTATGTTTGAAAGAGTCTTGTTGAGGGCCTCTATCTAGCCATTAGCCGCTGCATGATATCGAGATGAATGGTTGGACTTAATGTTGTATTCTTGATACAATTTCTTTACCTCAGAAGAACAGAATTTGGTGCCGTTGTCCGTCAATATGGTATGAGGGACACCAAATCTAGTAATGATGTTAGACTTGATGAAGCTAACAATGCATTTAGAACTGACTTCTTTGAGAGGTACTGCCTCTGCCCATTTGGAAAAGAAATCAGTAGCAGTAAGAATGTACTTAAACTGCTTGGTCGTAGCTGAAGGGTAAGGTCCCACCACATCCATTCCCCATGTGGAAAATGGCCATGAGTATTTAGCTGTATGAAACAACTCTGGAGGTTGATGAATGAAGTTGGCATATACTTGGCATGAATGACACTTCTTTGTGAAATTAACACAGTCTTGTATCATTGAAGGCCAAAAGTATCCAAGCCTTCGAATTTGATCAGACAGTCTATGTCCAGACTGGTGGGCACCACAGACTCCTGCATGAACTTCTTTTATGACAGCCATTGTCTCTTCACCATCAATACATCTGAAGAGAACTCCATCAAAACCACGTTTGTAGAGAATTTTCTCTAGGTGGTTTGGGCTATCATAAAGAGTAAAATTGACCACACGTCGCCAGATTTGTTCTTTCTCGGCTCTATCAGGTGGAAGTGTTCCATTTTGAAGGTATTCCCTGATAGGTGACATCCAACCTGTAGTATGACCATATGGTTCAAGAATGGGACTAATTTCATTAATTTCCTCTGTTCTGACTTGAACATAAGGTGAAATTGCATGACGGTGGGCAATACAGATGGTTGTCTTGTCCCGATTTGGATCTGCTAAAGCTGTGGCTATATTAGCCAGTGCATCAGCTTGAGCATTTTGTGATCTTGGGACATAAGGAAATGTCGGTTCTGAAGGGAATTCCGACCTTAACTCTCTGACGTAATCATACAAAGGGATTAATTCTTCTTTTCTGATGGCATAATCCCCATTGACTTGTTTGATTACCAGGTCTGAATCACCTTTCACCTTTACGTGATTCACTTGTGCTTGAAGCGCTAACTCCAAGCCCGTAATGAGAGCTTGGTATTCAGCTTCATTATTGGTACCACCTTTCCACAACAAAAAGGAATAAGGTAACACTGCCTTATCTGGAGAAATGAGCACAATTCCTAAACCAACTTTGTTAAATTTAGAATTTTCCATTTTCTTCCATGTTGGACTTCTAGAAGCACCATCCAAATACATTTCCCATGTTTGAGGACTCTCTTGAATAGAGAAAACTTCCTCATCAGGGAGTTCGATATCTGAATACGTGTCTTCTACTGAAGGATGTTCAGCCAGGAAATCAGCCAGAGCTTGGCCCTTAATTGCCTTTTGAGACACATACTGAATGTCGAACTGCTGTAGAATAACCGCCCACCTTTCCAGACGTCCTGTAAGCATTGGACGACTAAGGATGAATTTGAACGGATTATTACGAGATACCAATTGGACCTCGTGATGTTGCAGGTAGTGTCTCAGTTTCTGAACTGCAAAGTTTAATGCTAGGCAACACTTTTCAATACTTGAAAACTGGGTTTCTGCTTCAAGCATAGTTCTACTGAGATAGTAGAGACTATTTTCATTCCCAGCATCATTCTTTTGAGCGAGAAAGGCACCCAATGATCGCTCTAAAGCTGTCACATAGAGGATAAGAGGTCTACCCTCAACAGGTGGCATGAGTACTGGTGGACTCAAGAGGTATTTCTTGAGAACATCAAATGCTTCTTGAAATTCTTCAGTCCACTGATAAGTGACTCCTTTCTTCAATAATTTGGTAAAGGGTAAACTTTTACCTGCCAAATTAGCGATGAAACGCCGAATGTAGGCTAAGTGTCCTTGAATTCCTCTTAATTCTTTCAAATTCTGAGGAGGTGACATACCAAGGATTGATTTGGTCTTCTCAGGATCGACTTCAATACCACGATGGCGTACAAAAAAGCCGAGGAATTTTCCTGAGGTTACCCCAAAAGCACATTTTAAGGGGTTCATCTTCAAATTATGTTGTCGAAGCTTGTGGAATATGACTTCCAAATCAGCCATGTGATCAAAACGTTGTTTGGATTTAACCACCAAATCATCTACATAGCATTCAACAAACATCCCTAAAAAATGTTTGAAGATACGATGCATGGCGCGTTGATATGTTGCACCTGCATTCTTTAAACCAAATGGCATCACCCGATAACAAAACACACCTTGAGGAGCTCTGAAGGCTGTATATTCATCATCTTCTGGGGACATTCAGATCTGATTATATCCAGAATATCCATCCATGAAAGAAAGTACTTCATATCCAGCCGTCGCATCAATTAAGAGTTCTGTAATCGGAACTGGGAAATAATCTTTAGGACAATACCGATTAAGATCTCTGAAATCGATGCAAACCCTAATTTGTCCGTTCTTCTTCTTTACAGGGACAATATTAGCCAACCACTTGGGATATTGAACTTCTCTGACGAAGTTGGCTTTGATCAGCTTATCCACTTCAGCTTCAATTTTGGAAGCATAGGTTGGGTGTGTTCTTCTCGCGGCTTACTTAAAACCTCGATGTTCTTTTGGTAAACCCAAATGATGAGTAGCAACATCAGGATCAAGCCCAGGCATTTCTGTATAATTCCAAGCAAAAATATCTTTATTTTTCTTTAGAAAAGAAATATACATCTCTTTCTCTTCAAGGGTCATGGCCGCACTAATTAAAGTGGGGCGTGGATCTTTCTCTGTACCTAGATTTAGTTCTCTGAGTTCATCCACAGTGGTAGAGATACCCTCTTCAAATGATGGAGGAGCATCTCTAAGATCTTCCTCTTCCTCTTCATCATGTGTTATTTCTTCCGTTTCTATTTGCAAAGTAGATGAGAAAAAGAAATTCTCATGATCATAAGAGATGTCAAAATTTTCACATTTTGAAGAATAAGCTTCCATTTCTGACCCTATTGATGATAAAGGGTCTTCTTTGGGAAATAAAGAGGAGATGATGGATTGAGAATCGACATCATTATTCACCTATGGTGTTGCTATAACTTCTTCTGGCCTGATTAGCGAAGTATAGACTTGTTGGACTTCAGTAGAAGAAATGAAAACGTCACCACTTATGCTTTCATCACTGCTTGGTAGGTTACCAATTTCTCCCATGTTGTCTGGCTCGATCGCCGTAATTTACATTATGGAGCTTTCGATAAGAGTATTTTGATTTGGGCCTATTTTGTCAATTTGACTGATAGGTAACACATAATCTGTACTCACATGTGTAAATGGATTTATTGGAATTTTCTCCAAACCATATGGAGCATTAACTTTGGTAATTTCCTTCATTGTAGATTTTTCTCTTCCCTTCATGTGATAAAATTCCGATTCAATGTATTGAGACTCACATGTCTTGAATGGGGCCTTATCACCATACAATGTTCCAACTTGACCATCGAAACAGTATTTGAGACATTGATGGTATGATGAAGGAATAGCTGCATGCTGATGTAGCCAGGGTCTTCCAAGCAAGATATTGAAAGATGAGTCTTGATCAAAAATCATGAAATCCATATTGGATACAAGATCTCCAAACTGAGTTCTGAGTATAACTTCTCCCAGTGGTTCTTGTTCATTTTTATCATATCCTTGTAACATCATGGTAGATGGAGATAAATTAGATTCCGTGAGGCCCAATCGACAAAGTGTACGAATGGGCATGAGGTTGACTCCTGAACCATTGTCAATGAAAGCTCTTCTAATATCTACACCATTGACTTTGCCAGATAAGTACAAAGGTTTTATGTGCCCATGCACAAGATCATCTTCATCTTTATCAGTAAAAGATATCACTGCATGGCATTCTGCAGGATTATTCTCTATGTGATAGATTTCAGCTGCAGCAATTTCAGCTTCAAACTCCTGAGGGCTTGACAAAGCTTCGATGAGTGCTTCCCGAAGATCTTTTGACAGATTCAAAGCATACAAAATTGATAACTTGGATGGTACTTGGGCCAAGTGTTTCAATATATCAAACTTTTTATCTAGAGGTCTGCGTTTCCCAATAGGAATATGCGGTTTAGCAGGTACCTTGGAAGCAGATGCTTTGGAAGCTGATACATCTTGTATTGAAGTTGGAAAAATCCTTGGTTTTGGAAGATTAGATTGATTAAATCCATTTACTTGCTGAGATAAAGAAGATGGAACTTTTAATCGGTCTTCCAAAATAACTGTGCCAAAACTGAGTTGGCCATTGGCAGAAGAACTTGCTTGTTCTGTTTGAGCTCGCTGAAGGGCTCTACCATGAGTTTCTGCTGCATATACAGTGCTAGCAGGGGTAGAATTAGAGTAGTGGATTCGGAAAGATCCACGTCTTCCCCTATATACTGAACCTCTAGAACTTCCTCGGATTCCCTTATTTGATACAGGGAATTCAGGCTTATCAAGACTGGAATATGGATCTGTTAATTGAATCATATTAACAGAACCAAAGATTAACTCTTCGTCTGATAAAGACTCTGCCTGGTTAGCCTGTTTAGGTTGTGCCATTTGATGGGGCGGTGCCCGTTGCTTTGAATTAGATGGCATGAAATCTGCCAGAGTCAAAGACAATTTAGGCTTTGATACATACTCATCTTCTTCTGATTCCTCTTTCTTCTTTGAATTTTGCTGCCCTTTTGAGGATTTGTCTTTTGATGGAGGCTTTACTGCAGCTTTTGTAAAAGACACAATTGGCTTCTTCAATTGTGTTCGCAAAATGGAATGGGTACGATTGATTGTCTTTCTGATCATCCAATCGTCATATTTTTTCGCAGTTTTGCTTTTAAATTCCTGCCACTCGCCTCCTTCCTCTGGATATGTAGCGGTAATACACGCTACATGAGCTGAAGAACCCTTCAATTTGACTTGTCCCAAGTCGACCATCTTTTGCAGGAGGTCTTTAAAGACAAAACACTCCTGGATGGGATGCCCCAAAATTTGATAAAAGGGACAATAATTGGGATGGTCTTCATCTCCTTCCTTGTTTGGCCTCTTAGGTACTGGTAATTGAACCAAATTATTTTCCAGAGTTGAAATGAAGTACCCAGGAACTTGCTCACTTCGGAAAGAGTATGTTTTACTCTTCATATCCTCAAATTGTTTTCGTCGTTGATCTTTTTGATCATTTGGAAGAAACGACCTTTCTGTTGGCGTTCAGGAAGTGGAGTCCTTCGAGAAGATGAAGGTTTTGAAGTAGATATAGGTACAGGTGCTTGTTTAAGCATAACTGTAGGAGTTTCTGCTTTGCCCATTCTTCTTCCTAGAGCTGATAGAATTACACGAGATTTAACCTTAGCCTGTATAAGGGAATCTTCAATCTGCTGAGCGATTGAAGTAAGGTCTCGAAACCCTCCTGTGTATTTCACAGGGATCAATGGCGTGCGTAATTCGTCACGCAGATTTGCCACACAGATTGGCAACAGCTCTTCCTGAGGGAGTGCTAAACTCAGGGAATACGTTAATCCCTTCCAACGGGCAATGAAATCAGAGACTCTTTCATTCTCCCTTTGCTTGCAGTTTGTAAGATCGAAAACTGTCGTCTTTGGCAATGTTGAGCTAAACTGAAGAAGGAGTTTTTGACGAAGATCCTCCCATCCGATGACTGACCGGGATTTCAAGTTGTATACCAGACAAAAGCCGGTCCTTGCAAGGTTCGCACGAAGCATCTGAGTTTCACTGCTTCTTGCTGCTCTGGAGTTCCCATCATAGGATCACAACAAGAAACGTAATGCGTCAAATGTTGTTCAGGATCACCTGATCAATTGAAAGTAGGGAAAACAGGGTTTCCAAAACTGGATAGAGGAGAAATTGAATCTACCCATTCAGGGTAAACTTTCTTTTCAGGTTGAACTTGCGCCCGTTTCCCTTCCATAGTTTCTAACCGAGCTGTTAATGACTCAATAGTAGTTATTAACTTTTGAGAAACATCAGGTTGAACTTGGTTTTGGGTAGGTGTAATGAATGGAGCTTGGACAGACGTGGTGGTTGGTGCTGCAACTGATGGTAGTGCTGCCAACCGTTGTTGCGTTTGACCCGTAGGATTAGACCTCTGTGGGTGTACTGATAAAGGAGGATATTCCTGATCCATCTCAGTAGTTACAACAAATTCTTTCGGCTGTCTGACTTCAACATTCTTAAGAAGAAGACTACTCTGAAGTAGTTCTGCATTCAACCTTCTTAATTCTTTCATTTCTTCCTCCTGTTGTGCGAACCTTTGCTCTAATGAGAGCGATTGACCTCCTTCAGAGGAAGGGTGAAAAATAACCTGATTCTTTCCATTCCCCTTATTGGATCCTTTTCGGAGAGGGGGAAGTGGGTTACTTGAAGGAATACCCAGATTTTGGGTAAGCCTTTGATTACGTGTGCGCACACCTTCTTCATTTAGGTCTGTGTGCGCAACTTCTTGAGCAGGAACCTCTTCATCTGATCCCTCTGATTGAGCCTCATCTGGTGAATCAGCAGCAACGACATTAATGACATTAATGGATGCATATTGCATGGAATCCTTTCTATGAGCATTTCTGTGATATTGTCTTCTTCCATTTCCATGATGAGACATGGCATTCCGTTGACTTGATCCCTCAGGAACTTCTTGGAGAACCGTCACTTGGAGAGAATCTCCTGATAGCTTGGCTCTTCGTTCCTCTTGAGGCTTATTCCCTAATCGAGAGAATACTGACCTTCTCTGAGGGAGGGATTGAAGATTTGAAAAAGTCCCCAGTCCGGTGGACTGGGGATGTTCCTGCTGCTTCCGCTCAACTCCTTGAATCCCATTTGTTGGTTCTGAGGGTTGGGTTAGAGAAGTCCCCAGTCTGACAAGCTGGGGTGTCTCTTGACATGCTATGTCTGAGATCTTCTTAAAATCTCTCTTGATCTTGCGAAGCTTAGTTCGGAAATTAGCTGGATGCATTAACCTGTATCCACTTTTATCACCTGGTTCAACAGACCGTTGGATGATTTCCGAAACTTCTGTCATTTGATGACGTGTTTGCTCCAGATGAGAGGCTTGTGTAATATTCTCACCTGCTTGATGTAGGAGCAATTCAACAACTTGTTCTCTATATACTTGATTTTGAGAGGAACTAGTTGAAGCCTGTTCTTGAGCAAGCTTTTGATTATGAACAAAGGCCATTGACTTTGGCCGGCCATGGGCAATAACATTGCATGAGACCATTTTCGGCGGGCTTTGCTGACTGGAAAGCACTGTGAAATATAGTGCTCCGTGAATACCCCATCCTCTGATATGAACATCAGATGGAGCATTGGCAATTAACTGACACAATTTTCTTAGTGCGCCAAGGCATGAACGTTGAAGGGTTCTCTGTTGCTTTTCAGCCTTCAGATACCGAGAGACTGATAGAGATGCCAAATCAATCTGACGTTGTAGCCCTTCTATTATCTTAAGATGATTTTCATATTCATCATAAGATAATACCTTCTTCTTTAATTGACAAAGAGTTTTCCAAATGTTGAGACGAATATCATGGATTCCATCATCTGTCAACATCTTTGGAATGTCATACTGGGAGTCAACCAAAGGCCAAAACATGACTGGTACTTCACCTTTTGCCAGTTTTGTTTCTCATGTTCAACATTTCCTCTTTATCATTAAATGAAGATTCTTCTACCTGTTTTGACCAGAGTTGGTGTTTCCTTGTTGCTTCATCGGATTCAACAAGATTGGTAGAGAGATCACTATTCATGCTGGAAGTTGAATGACCCAGGGATGGTTCGGAGAATAACCTGAACCCCAGGATATCTTCTGATGGAGAAAGAGTTTAACCTGCCGATAGTAAAGCATCAGACATAACTGGTTTTACGTTTGCAAGTGCCTCGAGATAGGAGGGCTTTCTCGGCACTACATTGCCTTCTGAAGAATTTTCGAGACAATGTGAATCACTACTGCGGAGAGGACTTTCGCAGTGAAGTTCATCATCATGGGGAGGACCACCATAATGGGTTACAGCAAAAGATGAAATCTCTTGCTCGTTGGTCTGCTGACCACACAGAGGGTTCCTGTGGTTCTCATCTGAAGAAGAAACTTCAAGATTGACCAAATTTTCATGAAGCAAGTCTTCATGAGGAAGTGTCTGTTGAAGACCTTCAAAATTAATGTTCCCGTTATTGGGAACTGAGGGAGTAGAATCTTGAATTCCAATAGATAAATGTATGAGGGCTTCAAGAACTCCAGCATCGATCAAGGCTTGGTTACAGATTGGCCTTTGATCTCCTGACTGTGCTGGGCGGATCTTTTTCTTAGATGCCTTCTTACTCGCTTTAGAAACCACTTGATGACGAAAGTGATTGATCTGAGCAGGTGTATGTGCCTGATCAGGAAAGATGGTCAGGTTAGGCTGACGATCTCCACTCAAATCAGATGTATGTGCCTGACTTGGTTGTCCGTATGATATGGGGGAGTATGCCCCATAACCCTCTTGGACTGGAACAGATGTGTGTGTCTGTTCCGGAGCGAATCGTTGATGTGTCACTCCACTGCTAGGGATAGATTTATGTGTCTTTCCCTGAGATGATGTTGAAGCTGTTATAATATCCTGGCAAGCATCCAGAATATGAGCAGGAATTTGCTTCTGCTCTTTCACCATTGACAAAATATGTTTGGTGACTTCAGCCGCCGGAACGGGGATATACGTCCATTCCGAGCTTGGAGTAGGTGTATGTGCCTGCTCCTGTCCTCCTTTTCCTGTCAGTGAATCCTGACAGTACTCAAGTGTGGAGGCAGAGAGTTGAGTCTGCCACCTGTTTGTCGTCGGGGCTTTTCGACTGACTTCTCCGTGCGCTACCAAGCAAGACTGTTGGTAGGCTTTATTATTATTAGCAGGTGTATGTGCCTGCTGATTACACTTCGCCAAACGCGGTTGACGAGATCCATCATATGTAGTCAGACGAGCCTACTGACTAACTGGTGATGTATAAGCAGGTGCATGTTCCTGCCTATAGTACTCCGCCGGAATTGCCTGGCGGGATTGGCTTGATGCTGCCAGACGAGTCTGCTAGACAGCGGAATTAAAACGGACATGTGAATGTGCCTTCTCGTTATTTGCCACCAAGTTAGGTTGGTGGACTTCTCCGGAGATAGAAGGGATGAAAACCTGCCTATTGTTAACCGGATTCCGTCTCTGGCGGTTCATCTTGCCTGCTCGGGTTCGAGGAACCTAAGCTGAATGCCTGGAGTCGGTACCCTCATCATGTTGAGGGCGCACTACCACACGAGTCTGGCGGCGATTGTTGATGGGAGCCCTCGGGAAGGACTCCTGTTTTTTTGAACTAAGGCCCTGAGGGACCTGCTCATTCACTTCCTCAGAATAAGGGAGTAAATGGAAATTGTGTTCCGGGGATGACGACCCGAAACGGTTGGAGACGGTAGTCAGCACCACCTGCTTCTTGATTGCTGGTCGCCGTTGTCCGGACGACCAGGTAGAGTTGTTAACTTGGAGGGCTTGACGAGCGGCCTCTAGAGTTGGGATAGTACCGTTGCGACGGTACTCCTTAACCAGTGCATTAGAAACACAGCGTTGAAGACGCTGAGTTGGTGATGTCATCCTTAGAGCGGATGACGTTCCAGTAGGATTAGCAGCATTGGTTTTCACAGCAGCAGGCCTCACAGTAGAGGTGTTCATAGCAGCAGTATTCACAGGGGTGAATTTAAGGAAAGCCATTTTGCAGAAGATCATGAGAAAAAGAGTGCATGTTCCATATAATAGACATAATCAAGATGAATCCGGCCACTGCATCTTTTGGATGAGCACATGTCAATGATTGATTTGTTGGCCCAAGGGGCCTAACAAATAAGAAAAACATCACTTTAACTTGGTTAAGGATTCACGTCGGGTTCACCATTTTTGTTTCGCATGGAATCCGGGGATGACCTCCTGGACGAGAGATTCAAACGTTCCGATCGGTTTCTAACGGGTTCGTTCGTAGAACCGGAAACATCCAATGATTCCACATCCGTTTGGACCTACTTTCCAAAGGTAGGCACTCATTAGCTTGTGGACTAATGAGGCTTAGGAATTGGCATTGGTCGAGAGGATGGGAGGTCGGACTCATCACAAATTTTTGAGGGGAATTATTATTTACTCCGGGACTCTCTTTATAGATTTAAGTTATGTTCGTGAATCCTTATTATATTACCAAGTATAAAATGAGCATTCCATAAGTTTTAACAATCAATGATTGAATATGCATGAGATTTAGAGAATCTTTTATATGTATTTGAGGTTCTTAATCAATAGAGAATCATCTATATCTGTTTAGAGATTCTTGGTCAATGGTATCCTTCAAAACATTTATATAAAAGTCTCTTGGTCATTATGATGACCAGGCTGGTTTTAAAGCCACTCAGTGAGGAACTTGAAGTTTATCGTCATTCAGAAGGTCATGGATTATTTCAAAGTTGGGATCGAACCCATAAATGGGCTACCTACGTATCCTTTGTTTTGGAAAAGGAATCAGAACCCACATAGTTCGAGTAATGGAGTACGATTTTTATGATTGATGGCTCAAAGCAAGATGTCACAATTACTTTTACACTCTAAGCTCACGTGAGTCATGCTCGGTGTAACATCCCAGGTAAATAAAGAATAAAGAATTTTCATAATTATTAATATTTATGAATTAAATATTAATTTTATTTTAAAGGGGTTGCTATGTTCGATAGCGTACCCGATACGCAACGATGAGTTTCTTTGAAAACTTACGTAGCACACTAGTAATAAAATAATATTATTTTAAATGTTAGTTAACAAGTAGCCGTTGTACTGGAGGGAATGAATAGAAATAACTAAAATATGATTAGATATGTTTTTAAATGTTTATACATTTACCCAATAAAAGATAAAGGCTTAAAATACGGAAAGAGTTCAATTTTTGGCATTTATACTCTAATTTTTACGAAAGGTCCACTTATCACCTTTTGATGGAGAACCATCATTAAATATAGTTTTGATCACTCTTATAATTTATTTTGGACCAAATAAAACTCTTATTAAGAATCGGGACATCAAATTTTACTTTGTGTAATTTTTTGGTACCTTTCTGATAAAGTTCATTTTTTTATGAATAGTATAAAATGTTGTATTTTAATTCAAAACCTCTTTTTAATCTAATTTATTTATATGATTAGATTATATTTTGAATTGGTTTTAAAGTGAAATTAGAAAATATTTTTACCATTAAATCCAATAGTGGTCGTTGGAATTAATTTCACTTTGAAATCAGACTTAAACCAGTGTCAATCTTTTGGTACTTATTGTTTCATAAAAACACGCTATTTGATTTGACAGCGGGAATTAATTATTAAATTAATTAATTTGACTTATATGTTTTGAATTATGTAAAATAGGCTTCATTTTTGAATTCGTAATATCAAATATAGCTTAGGGTGAATTTTTGGTAATTTTCTGAAAAACTTCAATTTTTGATGAATAGTGAAACCACTAAGTGGTACTTATAAAAACTGATTTTCTGTTTAAATGAAATTTTGCCATCATTGTGTTTTGATTTTCAAAAATCCGACATACATGGTTGTAATTAAGAATTAAAATGTGGTTCAATGAGATTATAATAATTTTTTGGTGAATAGTAACTTATTAAGTTCTTAATCGCGATTAGTGGTAATTAGTGTAGTTTAAGGTAAAAATATTGCTTTAATAATATGAAATGACCTAGACACATGTCCCAACCTTATTGGTTGTGTCATGGCCGACCAAGACAAGCCATGGGTCAACTTGGGGACCCCATGGACCCACTTTAGTTGGAAAATGACATTAATATATTTTTATTTAATGTTAAAGTGAAAATTACACTAACATAAATTGTTTTACTAAAAGAATTTTTAAGTGGGGTTATACAAGTCCAAATTTTGATTATAAATAGTAATTGGAAAGATAAAAAGATTTCCTACATCATAGTAATTTTTTTAAAATTTTTAGACATTAAATAAATTAAATTATATATGACATAATAATGATGCAGTGATGACATCATTATTTGACGATTTAAATAAAATGGAAAGATAATGTAAACTATATGAACTACACATGTCCAAAACTTATTGGATGAGTGGATTTCGAAGCCTTATCACCTTATCCACGAATTATATCAATTTGGGACATTTTAAAACCGAAACACATTTTCAAATAAGGTAATATCTCTTTACTTTCCAAAAGTGCCCCTCCTCTCCTCTTATAAAAGGCCCCCACCTCTACCACCTTACACACACTACTCAAGCCTTTGGCTCGGCCAACCCCTGCCCATTTACTCTCTCCACATCCCTCTCCTCATCCTAGAGGATTTCCATTGGGCAGAATCCTTTCAAAGGAAGCCTTTAGGCTCAAATCAAAAGGGAGTTACACTTTTAAAGGTAATTCATTCTCTCTTGTTCATTTGTTTTATTTTGCTTCTCCAACCCTCTAAACTCTTTTTATTTACTTATTTTGTAAAAACACCAGTATCTTCAATATACTAGGATGTTGTTATAAGATTTATTCGATATACACTCTCACACAACTAAATCAAATGGTTAAAGAATATACGGTTTCTGTGGATGGCGAAATTCTGCCTCCCGAAACGATGATTGTTCAATACTCATTTAACACCTTCAAAGGTGGCCATTATGATGTCACTATTTTAATATATGATATATAATATGTTTATGTTTTCTTTAAGCTTCTGTATTTTTCATTTTTGACATACCTTTATGGTTTCCATTATGGGTAAACACGATATCTTCATTTTAGGAAGTGCGGACTACCGCCCCCTGAAAGTGATTTGATTCATTAATACCATATGTGGGATGTATAAAGGATAAAGTTAATGATATTATATATGTTATTATACTGGAATTATAATATACTCTTATATCATTATGAATCCATTCCATAAAATACAAAATAGAAATGGAAGTAGCGTTCATGCGTACGTACGGCTTACCGTCTCCATGAACGGTGCATTTCATTTCTTATCCTCAAATGTAATGTACTATTAAAAGTACATGTATATAATGGATATATAAAATGAATGATATATCTAAATGATGAATATAATTCTGGAATTAAAATATGCATACCTCTCATTTAGTTTTAATTCCATTAATATGACAAAGAAATGAAAGTAGCGTTCATGCATACGTACGGCTTACCGTCTCCATGAACGGTGCATTTCATTTCTTAACCCTAAATGATTATGTAATATTATAAATACATGTATATGCTGGATATATATGATACATATTATATACAAATAGGGAATTTCATTCTGGATATAAAGAACCTTTGACCACACGAACAACATGTAATTGTAAGAAGTCCACTTTCGACTTAAGAACCAAATATTGACAAAACAAACATTATTAACTTAAATGGTTACATAATGTTTATAACATGGAAATAAGTGATATAAAAGGAATAATGAACTTTAAAAAGGTTCTTAATCAAGTATAAATTAACTCAAGTTTATTATTCAGGACGTTAAAGAACGATCGAGTCAAGTCGGACCCGAGGTAAGGGACTTCGTCTCAATCTCCTTTCATTGAGGCATATTTCGTTTTATACACAACTTTATTTTATACGGTGTATAAACCCCTTTGACTTTTACTTTTATACAAAAGGAATCTTTTTCTATGAAGCGTTTTACAAAACAAAAAAAAGGAATGTTTCTTTTAACGTACATGGCGACAACGACCTTTTCCGCCTCTGCGAGTATTATTTGGTCTTTGTCTTTCTCAACAAGCCGTAATGTTTTTAGAATAAAATAAATACCATATACTCTTTTATGTATTTTGGTATTGAAAATGGTTTTGAAAAAGGATTCTATTATGTCAATATATTTATGATATATTGTGATTGAAATGTGGAAATGTTATCATTCCTTTATATTGGTTTTATGTTTTATGATTTTATATTGGTACTTGGACATTTTAACGGGTGGTTACGTTATAAACCATATGACGGGTGGTGCCGTGAATACCAGGACGGGTGGTTATGTTATAACCTCCAATGCATTGGGTATGGAAGTTTGCCGTATGGCTATTCAATTAATTATGTATGGAAATTGGCCGTATGGCTATTCCATTAAGTGATATGTGTGGAAGTCGACCGTGTGGTTATTCCACTTAAGTATGTTTATGTCCCACGTTACCTTTATATATGTTATGTGTTCTTTTTATGGGTTTTATGTTAATCCTTTGGTTACAAAAAGGTACGTAATGATACTTTATTTAGTGAATAGTTTTTACTACTTCATGAAGGTGAAGGTATTACTTTGATAGAGTATATATGGTTTACTTGATGTTTGAAAAACTAACAGTTTTCATTCTTTCTGCATCCCTTACTGAGCTTTTTATGCTCACCCCAAGTTTTTTTGAAATGTTTTTCACAGGACTTAATGTGGAATAGGGTCAAGGATGGGATCAAGGGAAAGTCATGCTTTATAAAACATGGAACTAGACATGTTTTTTTAAGAGTTTTTTTTATTATTCTATGGAAACTTAGTAGAAGTGTCTACTTTGTAATCTTTTGAGATGTAATAGTTATGTTCTAATTCTCTAAATCTCTAAACCTGAAAATATCCTCAACGTGAATTATTCATTTAATTCAATATTAAGTAAGGTTTAAGGCTGGGGCCCTATAGTTGGTATTAGAGGTCGGTTTAGACAACTTTAGGAGTTAGAAAAGTGTTAAATTATAATATGATTGAAATGATATAGCATTTACGGATTACCATGTTGCTTCGCCTTAGATATTTCTGTGTTCATAATGATTTTCCGCAGAGTAAACAAAGCAGCTATGTTGGGACGACATCAGGAGGAAGATAACCTTCCAAATCAGCAACCTGAGATGGTCGGAATCGGAACTGAACAGTTTGTTGCAGTGATGGCACAGTTGACTCAGGCTATAAATGGTGGTGGTATCCATGCACGAGATCAGCCAGATCAACCGCAGGGGAACATGTCAGTGGTGGAACATTTCATGAGGCAACATCCCCCATCATTCAGAGGATCATCTGACCCTGTGCAAGCTGAAGGGTGGATTAAAGCACTGTAGAAGATTTTTGATGTCATGGGGTGTTCAGAACATCAAAAGGTTAGTCTTGCTGTTTACCGTTTTGAAGGTGAAGCAGATCAGTGGTGGTCTATGGTTAAAAATATCAGGGACGCCGATGAGATTGATGCTCCTGACTGGGATGAATTCAAAGGTATGTTTCTTGAGAAATATTTTTCTAAGGTGGTTCATCTTAGGATGGAAAAATAGTTCCTAGAATTGAGGCAGGAGGATGATTCAGTGGCTGCTTATGAAGCAAAGTTCACTCGATTGGCAAGGTATGCTCCGAACTTCATACGAGATCTTGATAGTAAAATAAACCGTTTTTACTCAGGGTTAAAAACAAAGTATCGAAGGGCTTTAGCTTCTCGTGAGTTCAAAAGTTATGAAAAACTTGTTTGATGTGCGGAGAAGGTGGAAATGGAGTTTGCTGATGATCAGGTGTTCTATGACAAACAACAGAATAAGAGGTCTAGTTGGCAAGCAAAGGGGAAGAATTCATCAAAGAAGCAAGGAGGTAAGAAAACCAAATATCCATCCTGTGAGAAGTGTGGTAAAATGCATCCTGGAGAATGTTTATCCAAGTCTGGTAAGTGCTTTCGGTGTGGTAAGTCTGGTAATATTGCTCGTAACTGTAAGGAAGATGATCAAGCAGGAAATGAAAAGCCAACGGTAAGATGTTTTAAGTGTAACGAAATGGGTCATTATGAAAACGAGTGTCCAACGAAGAACTCAACTGGGGGAATGCAGCCAGACTACAAGCAGAAAGGGGTGGTAAAATCCTTTGCAACAACTTCAGTAGATGTTGGGCCATCGAATGAAGTGGTATGAGCTCCAGGGAGCTCAGTATTTTTCGAAGATTGACTTGAGGTTGGGGTACCATCAGTTGAAAGTAAAAGAAGCAGACGTTCTGAAGACTTCTTTCCGTACTAGATATGGCCATTACAAATTTGTAGTTATGCCTTTTGGGTTAACCAATTCACCTACTGTATTCATGTACCTTATGAATCAAATTTTCCATGAGTTCTTGGATAAGTTTGTGTTTGTGTTTTGAGGTTTGGGAAGAGGTGTCGAACTCCAGCATTTTGGGATGAAGTGGGTGAAAGGAAGTTGATGGGACCAAAATTGGTAGAAGAGATGGCAGAAAAAGTTCAGTTGATTCAGAAACACATGAGAACAGCTCAGAGTAGGTAGAAGAGTTATGCGGATAACCGGAGGAAGGATCTATCTTTCGAGGTAGGTGATCATGTTTTTCTCAAGGTTTCTCCATGGAAAAGTGTGATGAGATTTGGTAAGAAAGGAAAGTTGAGTCCAAGGTTCATTGGACCATATGAAATTCTGGAGAAAGTTGGATCAGTTGCATACTGAGTGGCTTTACCTCCAAGTTTATCTCAGGTACACAATTCTTTTCATGTTTCAATGTATAGGAAGTATATGCCAGATCCATCTCATGTTTTGAGTCCAGAGGTAGTTCAGCTGGAAGAGAACCTATCTTATGAGGAACAACCGGTCCAGATTCTTGACCACAGGGAGCAAGTGTTACGGAATAAGGTGATTCATCAGGTAAAGGTTTTGTGGAAAAACCATGTGATTGAAGAGGCAACGTGGGAATCTGAAAATGCTATGAGGGATAAATACCCCCACTTATTTTGATAAGTGATTAAAATTGCGAGGACGCAATTACCAAAAGGGGGGAAGGATGTAACATCCCAGATAAATAAAGAATAAATAATTTTCATAATTATTAATATTTACAAATTAAATATTAATTTTATTTTAAAGGGGTTGCTATGTTCGATAGCGTACCCGATACGCAACGATGAGTTTCTTTGAAAACTTACGTAGCACACTAGTAATAAAATAATATTATTTTAAATGTTAGTTAACAAGTAGCCATTGTACTGGAGGGAATGAATAGAAATAACTAAAATATGATTATATATGTTTTTAAATGTTTATACATTTACCCAATAAAAGGTAAAGGCTTAAAATACGGAAAGAGTTCAATTTTAGGCATTTATACTCTAATTTTTACGAAAGGTCCACTTATCACCTTTAGATGGAGAACCATCATTAAATATAGTTTTGATCACTATTATACTTTATTTTGGACCAAATAAAACTCTTATTAAGAATCGAGACATCAAATTTTACTTTGTGTAATTTTTTGGTACCTTTCTGATAAAGTTCATTTTTTTATGAATAGTATAAAATGTTGTATTTTAATTCAAAACCTCTTTTCAATCTAATTTATTTATATGATTAGATTATCTTTTGAATTGGTTTTAAAGTGAAATTAGAAAATATTTTTACCATTAAATCCAATAGTGGTCGTTGGAATTAATTTCACTTTGAAATCAAACTTAAACCAGTGTCAATCTTTTGATACTTATTGTTTCATAAAAACACGCTATTTGATTTGACAATGGGAATTAATTATTAAATTAATTAATGTGACTTATATGTTTTGAATTATGTAAAATATGCTTCATTTTTGAATTCGTAATATTAAATATAGCTTAGGGTGAATTTTTGGTAATTTTCTGAAAAACTTCAATTTTTGATGAATAGTGAAACCACTAAGTGGTACTTATAAAACTGATTTTCCGTTTAAATGAAATTTTGCCATCATTGTGTTTTGATTTTCAAAAATCCGACATACATGGTTGTCATTAATAAGTAAAATGTGGTTCAATGAGATTATAATAATTTTTTGGTGAATAGTAACTTATTAAGTTCTTAATCGCGATTAGTGGTAATTAGTGTAGTTTAAGGTAAAAATATTGCTTTAATAATATGAAATGACCTAGAAACATGTCTCAACCTTATTGGTTGAATCATGGCCGACCAAGACAAGCCATGGGTCAACTTGGGGACCCCATGGAGCCACTTTAGTTGGAAAATGACATTAATATATTTTTATTTAATGTTAAAGTGAAAATTACACTAACATAAATTGTTTTACTAAAAGAATTTTTAAGTGGGGTTATAAAAGTCCAAATTTTGATTATAAATAGTCTTTGGAAAGCTAAAACGATTTCCTACATCATAGTAATTGTTTTATAATTTTTAGACATTAAATAAATTAAATTATTTATGACATAATAATGATGCAGCGATGACATCATTATTTGACGATTTAAATAAAATGGAAAGATAATGTAAAATCTATGAACTAAACATGTCCAAAACTTATTGGATGAGTGGATTTCGAAGCCGTATCACCTTATCCACGAATTATATCAATTTGGGACCTTTTAAAACCGAAACACATTTTCAAATAAAGTAATATCTCTTTACTTTCCAAAAGTGCCCCTCCTCTCCTCTTATAAAAGGCCCCCACCTCTACCACCTTACACACACTACTCAAGCCTTTGGCTCGGCCAAACCCTGCCCATTTACTCTCTCCACATCCCTCTCCTCATCCTAGAGGATTTCCATTGGGCAGAATCCTTTCAAAGGAAGCCTTTAGGCTCAAATCAAAAGGGAGTTACACTTTTAAAGGTAATTCATTCTCTCTTGTTCATTTGTTTTATTTTGCTTCTCCAACCCTCTAAACTCTTTTTATTTACTTATTTTGTAAAAAAACCAGTATCTTCAATATACTAGGATATTGTTATAAGATTTATTCGATATACACTCTCACACAACTAAATCAAATGGTTAAAGAACATACGGTTTCCGTGGATGGCGAAATTCTGCCTCCCGAAACGATGATTGTTCAATACTCATTTAACACCTTCAAAGGTGGCCATTATGATGTCACTATTTTAATATATGATATAAAATATGTTTATGTTTTCTTTAAGCTTCTGTATTTTTCATTTTTGACATACCTTTATGGTTTCCATTATGGGTAAACACGATATCTTCATTTTAGGAAGTGCGGACTACCGCCCCCTGAAAGTGATTTGATTCGTTAATACCATATGTGGGATGTGTAAAGAATAAAGTTAATGATATTATATATGTTATTATACTGGAATTATAATATACTCTTATATAATTATGAATCCATTCCAGAAAATACGAAATAGAAATGGAAGTAGCGTTCATGCGCACGTACGACTTACCGTCTCCATGAACGGTGCATTTCATTTCTTATCCCCAAATGTAATGTACTATTGAAAGTACATGTATATAATGGATATATATAATGAATGATATATCTAAATGATTAATATAATTCTGGAATTAAAATATGAATACCTCTCATTTAGTTTTAATTCCATTAATATGACAAAGAAATGAAAGTAGCGTTCATGCGTACGTACGGCTTACCGTCTCCATGAACGGTGCATTTCATTTCTTACCCCTAAATGATTATGTAATATTATAAATACATGTATATTTAGATATATATGATACATATTATATCCAAATAGGGAATTTCATTCTGGATATAAAGAACCTTTGACCACACGAACAACATGTAATTGTAAGAAGTCCACTTTCGACATAAGAACCAAATATTGACAAAACAAACATTATTAACTTAAATGGTTACATAATATTTATAACATTGCAATAAGTGATATAAAACGAATAATGAACTTTAAAAAAGTTCTTAATCAGGTATAAATTAACTCAAGTTTATTATTCATAACGTTAAAGAACGATCGAGTCAAGTCGGACCCGAGGTAAGGGACTTCGTCTCAATCTCCTTTCATTGAGGCATATTTCGTTTTATACACAACTTTATTTTATACGGTGTATAAACCCCTTTGACTTTTACTTTTATACAAAAGGAATCTTTTTCTACGAAGCGTTTTACAAAACGACAAAAAGGAATGTTTCTTTTAACGTACGCGGCGACAACGACCTTTTCCGCCTCCGCGAGTATTATTTGGTCTTTGTCTTTCTCAACAAGCCGTAATGTTTTTAGAATAAAATAAATACCATATACTCTTTTATGTATTTTGGTATTGGAAATGGTTTTGAAAAAGGATTCTATTATGTCAATATATTTATGATATATTGTGATTGAAATGTGGAAATGTTATCATTCATTTATATTGGTTTTATGTTTTATGATTTTATATTGGTACTTGGACATTTTAACGGGTGGTTACGTTATAAACCATATGACGGGTGGTGCCATGAATACCAGGACGGCTGGTTACGTTATAACCTCCAATGCATTGGGTATGGAAGTTGGCCGTATGGCTATTCCATTAAGTATGTATGGAAATTGGCCGTATGGCTATTCCATTAAGTGATATGTGTGGAAGTCGACCGTGTGGTTATTCCACTTAAGTATGTTTATGTCCCAAGTTACCTTTATATATGTTATGTGTTCTTTTTATGGGTTTTATGTTAATCCTTTGGTTACAAAAAGGTAAGTAATGATACTTTATTCAGTGAAGAGTTTTTACTACTTCATGAAGGTGAAGGTATTACTTTGATAGAGTATATATGGTTTACTTGATGTTTGAAAAACTAACAGTTTTCATTCTTTCTACATCCATTACTGAGCTTTTTATGCTCACCCCAAGTTTTTTTGAAATGTTTTTCACAGGACTTAATGTGGAATAGGGTCCAGGATGAGATCAAGGGAAAGTCATTCTTTATAAAACATGGAACTAGACATGTTTCTTTTTAAGAGTTTTTTTTATTATTCTATGGAAACTTAGTAGAAGTGTCTACTTTGTAATCTTTTGAGATGTAATAATTATGTTCTAATTCTCTAAAACTCTAAACCGGAAAAGATCCTCAATGTGAATTATTCATTTAATTCAATATTAAGTAAGGATTAAGGCCGGGGCCCTATAGTTGGTATTAGTGGTCGGTTTAGACAACTTTAGGAGTTAGAAAAGTGTTAAATTATAATATGATTGAAATGATATAGCATCTACGGATTACCATGTTGCTTCGCCTTAGATATTTCTGTGTTCATAATGGTTTTCCGCAGAGGAAACAAAGAAACTATGTTGGGACGACATCAGGAGGAAGATAACCTTCCAAATCAGCAACCTAAGATGGTCGGAATCGGAACTGAATAGTTTGTTACAGTGATGGCACAGTTGACTCAGGCTATAAATGGTGGTGGTATCCATGCACGAGATCAGCCAGATCAACCGCAGGGGGACATGTCAGTGGTGGAACATTTCATGAGGCAACATCCCCCATCATTCAAAGGATCATCTGACCCTGTGCAAGCTGAAGGGTGGATTAAAGCACTGGAGAAGATTTTTGATGTCATGGGGTGTTCAGAACATCAAAAGGTTAGTCTTGCTGTTTACCGTTTTGAAGGTGAAGCAGATCAGTGGTGGTCTATGGTTAAAAATATCAGGGACGCCGATGAGATTGATGCTCTTGACTAGGATGAATTCAAAGGTATGATTCTTGAGAAATATTTTTCTAAGGTGGTTCGTCTTAGGATGGAAAAATAGTTCCTAGAATTGAGGCAGGAGGATGATTCAGTGGCTGCTTATGAAGCAAAGTTCACTCGATTGGCAAGGTATGCTCCGAACTTCATACGAGATCTTGATAGTAAAATAAACTGTTTTTACTCAGGGTTAAAAACAAAGTATCCAAGGGCTTTAGCTTCTCGTGAGTTCAAAAGTTATGAAAGACTTGTTCGATGTGCGGAGAAGGTGGAAATGGAGTTTGCCGATGATCAGGTGTTCTATGACAAACAACAGAATAAGAGGTCTAGTTGGCAAGAAAAGGGGAAGAATTCATAAAAGAAGCAAGGAGGTAAGAAAACCAAATATCCATCCTGTGAGAAGTGTGGTAAAATACATCCTGGAGAATTTTTATCCAAGTCTGGTAAGTGCTTTCGGTGTGGTAAGTCTGGTCATATTGCTCGTAACTGTAAGGAAGATGATCAAGCAGGAAATGAAAAGCCAATGGTAAGATGTTTTAAGTGTAATGAAATGGGTCATTATTCAAACGAGTGTCCAACGAAGAACTCAACTGGGGGAATGCAGCCAGACTACAAGCAGAAAAGGGTGGTAAAATCCTTTGCAACAACTTCAGTAGATGTTGGGCCATCGAATGAAGTGGTATGAGCTCCAGGGAGCTCAGTATTTTTTGAAGATTGACTTGAGGTTGGGGTACCATCAGTTGAAAGTAAAAGAAGCAGACGTTCCGAAGACTGCTTTCCATACTAGATATGGCCATTAAAATTTGTAGTTATGCCTTTTGGGTTAACCAATGCACCTACTGTATTCATGTACCTTATGAATCAAATTTTCCATGAGTTCTTGGATAAGTTTGTGTTTGTGTTTTGAGGTATGGGAAGAGGTGTCGAACTCCAGCATTTTGGGATGAAGTGGGTGAAATGAAGTTGATGGGACCAAAATTGGTAGAAGAGATGGCAGAAAAAGTTCAGTTGATTCAGAAACACATGAGAACAGCTCAGAGTAGGTAGAAGAGTTATGCGGATAACCGGAGGAAGGATCTATCTTTCGAGGTAGGTGATCATGTTTTTCTCAAGGTTTCTCCATGGAAAAGTGTGATGAGATTTGGTAAGAAAGGAAAGTTGAGTCCAAGGTTCATTGGACCATATGAAATTCTGGAGAAAGTTGGATCAGTTGCATACTGAGTGGCTTTACCTCCGAGTTTATCTCAGGTACACAATGCTTTTCATGTTTCAATGTTGAGGAAGTATATGCCAGATCCATCTCATGTTTTCAGTCCAGAGGTAGTTCAGCTGGAAGAGAACCTATCTTATGAGGAACAACCGGTCCAGATTCTTGACCACAGGGAGCAAGTGTTACGGAATAAGGTGATTCATCAGGTAATGGTTTTGTGTAAAAACCATGTGATTGAAGAGGCAACGTGGGAATCTGAAAATGCTATGAGGGATAAATACCCCCACTTATTTTGATAAGTGATTAAAATTGCGAGGACGCAATTACCAAAAGGGGGGAAGGATGTAACATCCCAGGTAAATAAAGAATAAATAATTTTCATAATTATTAATATTTACGAATTAAATATTAATTTTATTTTAAAGGGTTTTCTATGTTCGATAGCGTACCCGATACGCAACGATGAGTTTCTTTGAAAACTTACGTAGCGCACTAGTAATAAAATAATATTATTTTAAATGTTAGTTAACAAGTAGCCGTTGTACTGGCGGGAATGAATAGAAATAACTAAAATATGATTAGATATGTTTTTAAATGTTTATACATTTACCCAATAAAAGATAAAGGCTTAAAATACGGAAAGAGTTCAATTTTAGGCATTTATACTCTAATTTTTACGAAAGGTCCACTTATCACCTTTTGATGGAGAACCATCATTAAATATAGTTTTGATCACTCTTATACTTTATTTTGGACCAAATAAAACTCTTATTAAGAATCGGGACATCAAATTTTACTTTGTGTAATTGTTTGGTACCTTTCTGATAAAGTTCATTTTTTATGAATAGTATAAAATGTTGTATTTTAATTCAAAACCTCTTTTTAATCTAATTTATTTATATGATTAGATTATCTTTTGAATTGGTTTTAAAGTGAAATTAGAAAATATTTTTACCATTAAATCCAATAGTGGTCGTTGGAATTAATTTCACTTTGAAATCAGACTTAAACCAGTGTCAATCTTTTGATACTTATTGTTTCATAAAAACACGCTATTTGATTTGACAGCGGGAATTAATTATTAAATTAATTAATGTGACTTATATGTTTTGAATTATGTAAAATAGGCTTCATTTTTGAATTCGTAATATGAAATATAGCTTAGGGTGAATTTTTGGTAATTTTCTGAAAAACTTCAATTTTTGATGAATAGTGAAACCACTAAGTGGTACTTATAAAATCTGATTTTCCATTTAAATGAAATTTTGCCATCATTGTGTTTTGATTTTCAAAAATCTGACATACATGGTTATCATTAAGAAGTAAAATGTGGTTCAATGAGATTATAATAATTTTTTGGTGAATAGTAACTTATTAAGTTCTTAATCGCGATTAGTGGTAATTAGTATAGTTTAAGGTAAAAATATTGCTTTAATAATATGAAATGACCTAGACACATGTCCCAACATTATTGGTTGTGTCATGGCCGACCACGACAAGCCATGGGTCAACTTGGGGTCCCCATGGAGCCACTTTAGTTGGAAAATGACATTAATATATTTTTATTTAATGTTAAAGTGAAAATTACACTAACATAAATTGTTTTACTAAAAGAATTTTTAAGTGGGGTTATACAAGTCCAAATTTTGATTATAAATAGTAATTGGAAAGATAAAAATATTTCCTACATCATAGTAATTTTTTTATAATTTTGAGATATTAAATAAATTAAATTATTTATGACATAATAATGATGCAGCAATGACATCATTATTTGACGATTTAAATAAAATGGAAAGATAATGTAAAATCTATGAACTACACATGTCCAAAACTTATTGGATGAGTGGATTTAGAAGCCTTATCACCTTATCCATGAAATATATCAATTTTGGACCTTTTAAAACCGAAACACATTTTCAAATAAAGTAATATCTCTTTACTTTCCAAAAGTGCTCCTCCTCTCCTCTTATAAAAGGCCCCCACCTCTACCACCTTACACACACTAATCAAGCCTTTAGATCGGCCAACCCCTGCCCATTTACTCTCTACACATCCCTATCCTCATCCTAGAGGATTTACATTGGGAAGAATCCTTTCAAAGGAAGCCTTTAGTCTCAAATCAAAAGGGAGTTACACTTTTAAAGGTAATTCATTCTCTCTTGTTCATTTGTTTTATTTTGCTTCTCCAAACCTCTAAAATATTTTTATTTACTTATTTTGTAAAAACACAAGTATCTTAAATATACTAGGATGTTTTTATAAGATTTATTCGAGATACACTCTCACACAACTACATCAAATGGTTAAATAACATACGGTTTCCGTGGATGGCGAAATTCTGCCTCCCGAAACGATGATTGTTCAATACTCATTTAACACCTTCAAAGGTAAACATTATGATGTCACTATTTTAATATATGATATATAATATGTTTATGTTTTCTTTAAGCTTCTGTATTTTTCATTTTTGACATACCTTTATGGTTTCCATTATGGGTAAACACGATATCTTCATGTTAGGAAGTGCGGACTACCGCCCCCTGAAAGTGATTTGATTCGTTAATACCATATGTGGGATGTGTAAAGGATAAAGTTAATGAAATTATATATGTTATTATACTAGAATTATAATATACTCTTATATCATTATGAATCCATTCCAGAAAATACGAAATAGAAATAGAAGTACCGTTCATGCGTACGTACGGCTTACCGTCTCCATGAACGGTGCATTTCATTTCTTATCCCCAAATGTAATGTACTATTAAAAGTACATGTATATAATGGATATATATAATGAATGATATATCTAAATGATTAATATAATTCTGGAATTAAAATATACATACCTCTCATTTAGTTTTAATTCCATTAATATGACAAAGAAATGAAAGTAGCGTTCATGCGTACGTACGACTTACCGTCTCCATGAACGGTGCATTTCATTTCTTACCCCTAAATGATTATGTAATATTATAAATACATGTATATACTGGATATATATGATACATATTATATCCAAATAGGGAATTTCATTCTGGATATAAAGAACCTTTGACCACACGAACAACATGTAATTGTAAGAAGTCCACTTTCGACTTAAGAACCAAATATTGACAAAACAAACATTATTAACTTAAATGGTTACATAATGTTTATAACATGGAAATAAGTGATATAAAAGGAATAATGAACTTTAAAAAGGTTCTTAATCAAGTATAAATTTACTCAAGTTTATTATTCAGGACGTTAAAGAAAGATCGAGTCAAGTCGGACCTGAGGTAAGGGACTTCGTCTCAATCTCCTTTCATTGAGGCATATTTCGTTTTATACACAACTTTATTTTATACGGTGTATAAACCCCTTTGACTTTTACTTTTATACAAAAGGAATCTTTTTCTAGGAAGCATTTTATAAAACGACAAAAAGGAATGTTTCTTTTAACGTACGCGGCGACAACGACCTTTTCCGCCTCCGCGAGTATTATTTGGTCTTTGTCTTTCTCAACAAGCCGTAATGTTTTTAGAATAAAATAAATACCATATACTCTTTTATGTATTTTGGTATTGAAAATGGTTTTGAAAAAGGATTCTATTATGTCAATATATTAATGATATATTGTGATTGAAATGTGGAAATGTTATCATTCCTTTATATTGGTTTTATGTTTTATGATTTTATATTGGTACTTGGACATTTTAACGGGTGGTTACGTTATAAACCATATGACGGGTGGTGCCGTGAATACCAGGACGGGTGGTTACGTTATAACCTCCAATGCATTGGGTATGGAAGTTGGCCGTATGGTTATTCCATTAAGTATGTATGGAAATTGGCCGTATGGCTATTCCATTAAGTGATATGTGTGGAAGTCGACCGTGTGGTTATTCCACTTAAGTATGTTTATG
The DNA here is from genome assembly GCA_963277665.1 of Viscum album. Classification (NCBI taxonomy): domain Eukaryota; kingdom Viridiplantae; phylum Streptophyta; class Magnoliopsida; order Santalales; family Viscaceae; genus Viscum; species Viscum album. Next base: position 1,274,415,599 of record OY728162.1, on the reverse strand, counting down.
TCCCAAGTTACCTTTATATATGTTATGTGTTCTTTTTATGGGTTTTATGTTAATCCTTTGGTTACAAAAAGGTAAGTAATGATACTTTATTCAGTGAAGAGTTTTTACTACTTCATGAAGGTGAAGGTATTACTTTGATAGAGTATATATGGTTTACTTGATGTTTGAAAAACTAACAGTTTTCATTCTTTCTGCATCCCTTACTGAGCTTTTTATGCTCACCCCAAGTTTTTTTGAAATGTTTTTCACAGGACTTAATGTGGAATAGGGTCAAGGATGGGATCAAGGGAAAGTCATGCTTTATAAAACATGGAACTAGACATGTTTCTTTTTAAGAGTTTTTTTATTATTCTATGGAAACTTAGTAGAAGTGTCTACTTTGTAATATTTTGAGATGTAATAGATATGTTCTAATTCTCTAAAACTCTAAACCTGAAAAGATCCTCAACGTGAATTATTCATTTAATTCAATATTAAGTAAGGTTTAAGGCCGGGGCCTTATACTCGGTGTGAGAAACAAGAGGTATTAGTAAAATTTAGACAATTGTGCCATAAAAGATGCAATCATAAGAATTTGTTTGCGGCTTATGTATGTATGACTGCCCAAATAGATGAAGGTTTAGGATTTACTTTTAGGGAGAAAATCCAGGAACAGTTTCCATAAAGGTATATGTGCTTTATGGAGATTTGAATACTCTAATCTTGGGGCTTATTCCTAAGGAGGATGCCCAAGTTAGGAGGGGATTTATGACCGGGGCTTACTCTTGAAAAGGAAGCCCAAATCAAGGGTAAATTATGACTGGTTAAGAGAAATTTAAGGGGGGCTTGGGTCTTACTCCTGAAAAGGAAGCCCAAGATTATGACTGAGTCTTATTCCTGAAAAGGAGACCCAGGATTATGACTGAGACTTATTCCTGAAAAGGAGACCCAGGATTATGACTGAGTCTTATTCCAGAAAAGGAGACCCAGGATTATGACTGGGACTTACTCCTGAAAAGGAGGCCTAGGTTAGGGGATTTTGGGGCTTACTCCTGAAAAGGAAGCCCAAGATTATGACTGAGTATTATTCCTGAAAAGGAGACCCAGGATTATGACTGAGTCTTATTCCTGAAAAGGAGACCCAGGATTATGACTGGGACTTACTCCTGAAAAGGAGGCCCAGGTTAGGGGATTTTGGGGCTTACTCCTGAAAAGGAAACCCAAGATTATGATTGAGTCTTATTCCTGAAAAGGAGACCCAGGATTATGACTGAGTCTTATTCCTGAAAAGGAGACCCAGGATTATGACTAGGACTTACTTCTGAAAAGGAGGCCCAGGTTAGGGGATTTTGGGGCTTACTCCTGAAAAGGAATCCCAAGATTATGACTGAGTCTTATTCCTGAAAAGGAGACCCAGGATTAGGGGTTAAGGTTTGGGGCTTACTCCTGAGGAGGATGCCCAAGTTTGAGGACTTGATTGGGGCTTACTCCTGAGGAGGATTCCCAAGTTAAGGAATTTAAGGTTTGGGGCTTACTCCTGAGGAGGATGCCCAAGTTAAGGATTTTAAGGTTTGGGGCTTACTCCTGAGGAGGATGACCAAGTTTAATGAATTTATTAACTGGGGATTATTGCTAAAAAAAGGAGACCCAGGTTAAGGATTCTGTCATCTTAAAGGATGAGGTTGAATGAATGAACTCTCAATATTTGGTGATATAAAGATGTATAAATCACTAGGTTTTGAGAGATATTCCACAGAATTCCTTTCAGATAAGGAAGTCAAATCAAGAAATCATGCCATAAATGGCTTTAAAGAGTGTCTTGAAAACTAAATCTTGAAAAGGAAATGTGAAATGGCTTAAGAGGGGTAAAATGGCCAAGATGGGCACCCAAAAAGATAGGGGCGCGCAAGTCTTGAAAGGCGCGTAAGTCTTCCGTGAGCGCGCAAGTATTGGTCGCGTAGGTATGCCTGCGCGACACATGGTGTACTTGCGCGATTTTCAAACAGCATTGAAATACTTGAGCGACTCTTTTTTAAACCCTTTAGAATCCTCTTGAGGTTCTTCCAAAAAAGGGACGCGCAAGTTATATTGAAGGAAATAAGTCGGCGCGCAAGTGTTTGATAAGTTTCAACACTTAGGCCTTCCTTCTTCTCTTTAGATCTTCCGTTCTAGTTAAGAAATCACCTTAGAAGTGTTCTGAAAGCTTTGAGAAGAGACTTGGGCGTTGGGAGCTTCAATCCGAGTTTCTGGAAAAAGATCACCTCGAATGGGGGGCCCACAGGGTCTATTTATAGGCAGGAGAAGACCCCGGGCGGTTACCAGGCGGTTATCACATAGGTCACGCAAGTCACTTGCACGACCAATAGGCAGCGCGCAAGTACTTGCACGACCACTATGTGGCGCGCAAGTGTACTTGCGCGACCATGAGGGAACTTGCGCGACCTATGGGCAATGTTCTCCTTGTTCACCCCTTTGTCTATTTTTGATGTTTCTTCAAAGGATGAATCACTTTATGCTCAGATATTCCCCTTTTCCGATCCTTAGATTCTGTGACGAAAGGAGCGTCAACAGTGAGCTCAAATTATCAGTAAGGGTAAACAAAAGAAATATCAATCATGTCCTATTCATAAGAACATATCTTTTGGAAATCTTAACCTGCAAAAGAGATCATAATTTCATAACATGGGATAAATCATAGTAGTGAAATGTAATCCCAATAATCATAACTTAAAACATGAAAATTTGTGGCATAAACACATAAACATAGAGAATCATTTCTTATTAGTCAAGACTCATTGCCAATACTATCTTAGTGGACAAAGTCCCTTTCTGAACCGAGTTCACTCCTCGTTTTAGTCCTGTTTCACCGAACCGGTATAACCTACCGTTCCAGCCATGTCTATCTCATGAGATATAAGATCTTTACCCAATTCATTGGAGGGAGATATCCCATCCATCTCATAATTAAATCATTCTTACTTTTGCCACAACATAAACTTAAATCATTCATCATAACCCAAAGAATAAAATGGGTATCATATCATATTATCATCACATAATCCATATAAAACAAATGGATATTTCATCATAAGAAAAGTGAAAGCATGTAAATCATAGAGACATTATACTTGAAACATACACATATGAACTAATTTCATCTTAGATGGAAAATGGTTTTGATAAAACACTTGAAATGAATTCTTGAGGAAAATATCCTTTCTTCTTGAAAATCATTTTCTTTTCACAAAATGACATGCAATTTTAAAAGAAAGAGATTTTTTTTGAAAATAGTAATGAAATATTTTGGAGGAAGCTTCATGAAAATAAATCTTTATAAAACCGTAAAAATCCATTCGTTCCGTATAAGTTAAAAAAAACATTCTTCTCGTTCTTTTGTCGGAAAAGTCAAAAAGTACCTCATACGAAAAATGACAAAAGATTCCTTTTATAATTTTTTACTTAAAACTCACCGAAGGGTAAAATTGGATTTAAACAAATATAGGTGGATGGAAACAATATTACATATTGAGGAATCATGGATGTGGATGATAGAATACACCCCAGTAAATACCAAAGTATAAACAATCTCGGATAAAATGAGATTGTGATATTTTCTCTTACCTTAGGTCTGATATGCTTTGTACGTGTCCGAACCTCTTGTATAATGATTTAAATAATGTTATTGACTTATTCCAGAATCATAATTATTTTTATTATATCATAGTTGGTCATATTCTTACCTTCTTAGTAGTAATATTTCATTGCTACTTGTTATTCGGGTGTTTATAACTTTTTGTTCTTATGCCTGTTTTGTCGAATAAATTATTATTCTTCTCTTTAGGTTATAGATACCTCATTTATAGAATGGTATTAGTGTAATATATATCATATTCATTCAATTAATTCATTTATATAATCATTATGAAATGAAGATCATGTAGAACGAGTCGCATCACATCGTGGAGACGGTATTCCGTACGTACGCATGAGTGATGATATCATTCCTATGATCGTGGAATTGTATTGGAGTGTATGTATACTATTTCAGAATCCGTATCACTTTATAATAGTCATATATAGTCATTATTTACACCATTATACCCATCCAAGTAAGGTGGTGGTGGAAAATAGACTACACCACGGTGTGGAGACGGTATTTCTTACGTACACACGCGCGATGATTTTTTTTTCCGTAGGATGGATAGATGGTGAAATAGGGTTATTTCATACTTATAATTACATATCAGTATATGAGTGATACTGATGTTATTAATTCATAATGAAACAACCTAAGAAGAATAAGTGGAAGAAGAAATAAAGTTGAAAGAATCGGTAACAGACATTATCTCTTTTTGAAGCGCCTCGTTGAGATCTCCTTTTAGGGAACTAAAATTGGTCTTTGATGAAGACCAGAGCCTCTAGGATGTTTCTAGGGAAGTGGAGAAGGGAATTTGGTAGGGGTTGGCCGATCTTGAAGGCTCAATGTGGTGTGAGGAAGAGAGGGAGGGGTTCCCTTTTATAAGGGAGGAGAGGTGTACCTTTGGAATAACTAAAACTATTATTTTATTATAAAGTACAATTCGGTTTTAAATAGCTCCAAATTGATTTATTTAGAATCTAAGGTGGAGATGGGTCGAAATCCTTTCATCCAATAGAATTTAGACAAGTTTAGGTTCCTATTTTAACCTTATCATTTAGATTTAACATTAAGTTAAATAATTTTACTTTTACCATGTCTTCTTGTGTTCTTATACTATAAGGTTAATAAACTTACTATAGGCAGCCAAAAAAAACCCCAAGTTGTTTATTATTAATATATATAACCCTATATTAGTCCTTTTTCCACCTTAGATTTTTATGAATAAAAGAACAATTAATAATATAATATTTGTTTTAAAAACTATTTTATGTCAATTTTGACACTATTTAGTAATTGATATTTGTAAAACTCATAACAGAATGATTAGTTCAAAAAAAGTTAATTAAATAAGTACTAACATGTCATATTAACCTATAAAATTTGTGTAATTAATAAAAAGTTTCAAATTTTATTTATTTGGGTATTTATAATATCAATTGTTCTATTTTTTCACTATTATGGTAATTACTGCATCATCATTGTGTCATAAATAAATTAATTTATTTAATGTCTAAAAATTATAAATAAAATATCATTATGTAGGAAATCTTATTATCTTTCTAATGAATATTTACAATCGAATTTATCTTATGTATAACCCTATATTAAAAATGTTTTAGTAAATAAACTTTGATTTTAACTCTTTTAACTCCTCTTTGAATTAAATAATAATAAATGTCCTAATCTAATCCAAGTGGGCCTAAATGGTCATATTTTATTCTTAAGGTTTTTTTTGGTCGAATTACTCTTATCAAATAGAATTAGGACATGTGTTAGGGTAATAATAATATCATTTTTACCCTTAATTACTCTATTTACTTTTAACCGTGGTAAAAAAAAGTAAAAAGTTACTATTCACAAAAAATTATTTTTATCTCATTGAATCAAATTTTACTTACTGACATCAACCGTGTCTCTCGGAGTTTTGAAATTCCACTCACAGAAGTGGTAAAATAAAGTTTTATGAAAAATTCATTTTTCTTAACTACCACTTAGTGGTTTTACTATTCATCAAAAAATGAAAGTTTCCAGAAAAATACAAAAAATTAGGCCTAAGATATATTTGATATTTTGAACTCAAAAATGATGTCTATTTTACCAAATTCAAAAAATATCAGTTGCATTAATTAATTTAAAAATTAATTCCCGTCGTCAAAACAAATAGCGTGTTCTTAAGAGATAATAACTATCAAAAGATTGACACTTGTTTATGTCTGATTTAAATGTGAAATTACATCCATTGAACAACATTTTATTAAATTGTAAAAATATATTCTAAATATACTTTAAAACCACTCAAATTAATAATTTATCACTATTAATTATTTCAATTAAAAAATGTTGTTTTTAATTACAATATAGCCCATTTTTACTATTCATTAAAATATGAAAGTCATCATAATAAAATGAAAAATTTATCCAAAGTAAATTTTTATTTCTTGATTCCAAAGAATAATTTTATTTTGTCAAATTGAACTTATAAACATGTCAAAAACTAGATTTAAAGTGGGTGCACCATCAAAAGGCGGCAAAACTACATTTTTTGAAAAATACTTATTTTACCCAAAAAATTTATTTTGTTCTTATACCATGTTTTAGAAAATGTGAAAGACGAATAATAATGTTACAAGATTCAAAATTTAGTTAATACTATTCATAATGGCTAGTTCATAATAATATTATAATAATATATCATTGTTTAGTAAAACCCGGTATTGCGTACAACACACGCTATCGAGGAAGGTCGTGATTGCGTGTAATGCAAGCCAAGTCAGGGTTGCGTGTTGTGCAAGAATCTTTCATTGTTTTGTATAACATAATCCAACCATATTTCTTTTATACATTGAATATATATATATATACTCAATGTTTCATAGAATAACTATTATCAAAATTGTGTGTAACACGATCCAAGAATAGTGTTGCGTATACTGCAAGCTAATACGGTGTTGCGTATAGCGCAAGGTAATATTGGTGTAGCATAAAAAACAAGACATTAATTAAATTAAAAGAATATTTTTCATAAAATCTCAGGGAGTTACACTTAGGCCCAAACCAGTGGCCCGAAGGCCCAAATTGGTTGAATAGTTCTAGCTGCTACAATACCGAACAATCCCTGCTACAGTACTCCTATAATCCTCGACAACAACCATTTTTTATTTTGTAATATTATGTGAAAGACTTTTTCCAAAATATTTTCAACACTCAAGATGTTGGTCTTTATGTCTGGTACAAACTAGTTTTCAGAGATAAAAGAATGATTATCTTTTTTTATTGATCACAATATCTCCTCTTCCATAGAAAAATATTATTGATATATTTACAAATGAAATATCTCATCAAAAACTCTCATCCAGGTTTAAAAACAAGTTCATGTGACATGTCATGTGGTTCTTAGCTTTAGAGTCAAGATACCACATACCTTGATTTTGTGTTAAAGTTTATTCCATCCACACATGGGACTCGCCAAAAGTATAACCTACTTCTATGATATGTATTGGATTGGTGTATCCTGATCCGATTGGGCTGAATTCTTGTGGCCCATACCGCCCACCAGCCCACAACTTTAGCGGGTCAAGCTCCGCGGTGAGATTGTTGGGCGTTGCAGTGGGCAACGCTGTAACATCCCAGGTAAATAATGAATAAAACATTTTCAAATTTATTAATATTTATGGATTAAATATTAATTTTAATTAAAAGGGGTTTCTACGTTCGATAGCGTACTCGATACGCAACGATGAGTTTCTTTGAAAACTTACATTGTACACTAGTAATATAATAATATTATTTTAAATGGTAGTTAACATGTAGCCGTTGTATTGCTGGAAATGGATAGAAATAACTAAAATATGATTACATATGTTTTTTAAATATTTTTACATTTATCCAATAAAAGATAAAGGCTTAAAATACGGAAATAATTCAATTTTAGGCATTTATACCCTAATTTTCACTAAAGGTTCACTTATCACCTTTTTATGGTGAACCATCATTAAATATAGTTTTGATCACTCTTATGCATTCTATTGGACCAAATATAACTCTTCTTTAGAATCGGAACATCAAAATTTACTTTGTGTAATTTTTTTGTATTTTTCCGATAAAGTTCATTTTTTAATGAATAGTGTAAAATGTTGTATTTTAATTCAAAACCTCTTTTTAATATAATTTATTTATATGATTATATTATCTTTTGAATTGGTTTTAAAGTGAAATTAGAGTATATTTTTACCATTTAATCCAATTGTGGTCATTGGAATTAATTTCACTTTGAAATTGGACTTAAACTAGTGTCAATCTTTTGATACTTATTATTTCATAAAAACACGCTATTTGCTCTAACAACGGGAATTAATTATTAAATTAATTAATTCAACTTATATGTTATGAATTTTGTAAAATAGACTTCATTTTTGAATTCGGAATATCAAATATAACTTAGGGTGAATTTTTGGTATTTTTCTGAAAAACATCAATTTTTGATGAATAGTGAAACCACTAAGTGGTACTTATAAAAACTGATTTTTCATTTAAATGAAGTTTTACCACTTATGTGTTTTGAATTTCAAAAATCCGACATACATGGTTGTCATTAAGAAGTAAAATGTGGTTCAATGGGATTAAAATATTTTTTTTGGTGAATAGTAACTTATTAAGTTTTTAATCGTGATTAGAGGTAATTAGTGCAATTTAAGGCAAAAATGATATTATAATAAAATGAAAATACCTAGACACACGTCCTACCCTTATTGGATGTGTCATGTCCGACCAAGACAAGCCATGTCTCAACTTGGGGACCCCATGGAGCCACTTTGGTTTGGAAATGACATAAATAACTTTTTATTTAATGTTAAAGTAAAAATAACACAAACATGAGATGTTTTACTAAAATAATTTTTACATGGGGTTATACAAGTCAGATTTTTGATTATAAATAGTAATTGGAAAGATAAAAAGATTTCCTACATCATGATAATTGTTTTATAATTTTTAGACATTAAATAAATTAAATTATTTATGACATCATGATGATCCAGCGATTACCTCATTAATAAAGGATTTAAATAAAATGAAATGATAATGTAAAATATATGACCTACACATGTCCAAAACCTATTGGATGGGTGGCTTTAGAACCCTCATCACCTTATACTCGAAACAAATAAATGTGGGACCATTAAAATCCGAAACTCATTCTACAATAATGTAACATTTTCTTACTTTCCAATAGTGCCCCTCCTCTCCTCTTATAAAAGGCCCCCACCTCTACCTCCTTACCCACACTCCCAAAGACTTTGGCTCGGCCAACCTCTGACCATTTTGTCTCTCCAGTTCCCTCTCTTACTCTTTTAAGCCTCACCTTGGGCAGAAGTCTTCCCAAGGAAGCCTTTGAGCTCAAACCAAACGGAGTTACCCGATTTTAAGGTAATGTCTTCACTTGATTCCTTTTATTTTATTTTGCTTCTCCAACCCACTAAACTCTTTTTATTCATTTCTTTTGTAACACCTACAGTATCTTCCATATACTAGGATGTTGTTATAAGAAGAATTAGAGCTACATTTACACACACCTACATATAATGGTAAAAGAACATACTTTTTCTGTGGATGGTGAATTTCTGCCTCCCGAAACGATGATTGTTCAAAATTCTTTTAACACCTTCAAAGGTGGCCATTAAGATGACACTATATTTATATATGATATATAATATTTTTATGTTTTACTTAAGCTTCTGTATTTTTTATTTTTGGAATACCTTTATGGTTTCCATTATGGGTAAACATGATATCTTCATTTAAGGAAGTGCGGACTACCGCCCCCTCAAAGTGATTTGATTCGTTAATACCATATGTGGGACGTATAGAGGATGAAGTTATGATATTATATATGATATTAAACTGGAATTATAATATAACTTTATATCATTATGATTCCATTCTATAAAATATGAAATAGAAATGAAAGTAGCGTTCATGCGTACGTACGACTTACCGTCTCCATGAATAGTGCATTTCATTTCTTACCTCTAAATGATTATGTAATATTATAAATGCATGTATATACTGGATATATATGATATATATGATATATACATCATGATTATAATTCTAGATATAAATAACCTTTGACCACACGAACAACATGTAATTGTAAGAAGTCCACTTTCGACTTAAGAACCAAATATCGACAAAGAAAACATTATTAACTTAATGATTACATAATGGTTATAACATGAAAATAAGTGATATAAAAGGAATAGTATGCTTGAAAAAGGTTCTTAAGAAAGTAGAAATTAACTGAAGTTTATTATTCAGGACGTTAAAGAACGATCTAGTCAAGTCGGACCCGAGGTAAGGGACTTCGTCTCAATCTCCTTTCATTGAGGCATATTTCGTTTTATACACAACTTTCTCTTATACAGTGTATAAAACCCTTTTAATTTTACTTTTATACAAAAAGAATCTTTTTCTATGAGGCATTTTACAAAACGACAAAAAGGAATGTTTCTTTTAATGTACACGGTGACAACGACCTTTTTCGCCGCCGCAAGTATTATTTGGTCATTGGATTCCTCAACAAGCCGTAATGTTTTTAAAATGAAATAAATACCACATACTCTTTTATGTATTTTGGTATTGAAAATGGTTTTTATAATGGATTTGTTATGTCAATATATTTATGTGATATATTGTGATCAAAGTTTGGAAATGTTTTCTTTCCATTATATTTGTTTTATGATTATATATTAGTACTTGGACATTTGACGGGTGGTTACGTGATAAACCATATGACGGGTGGTGCCGTGAATACTAGGACGGGTGGTTACGTTATAACCTCAAATGCATTGGGTATGGAAGTCGGCCGTATGGCTATTCCATTAAGTATGTATGGAAGTTGGCCGTATGGATATTCCATTATGTGATATGTGTGGATGTAGACCGTATGGTTATTCCACTTAAGTATGTTTATGTCCCAAGTTACCTTTATATGTTATGTGTTCTTTATATGGGTTTTATGGTAATCCTTTGGTTACAAAAAGGTAAGTAATGATATTTTATTCAGTGAAGAGTTTTTACTACTTCATGAAGGTTAAGGTATTACTTTGATAAAGTTATCCATGGTTTACTTGATGTTTGAAAAACTAACAATTTTCATTATTTGTGTATCCCTTACTGAGCTTTTTATACTCACCACAAGTTTTTTTAAAATGTTTTTCACAGGACTTAATGTGGAATAGGGTTAAGGATGAGATCAAGGGAAATTCATGCTATATAAAACATGGAACTAGACATGTTTCTTTTTAAGAGTTTTTATTTTATGGAATCTTAGTAGAAGTGTCTACTTTGTAATCTTTTGAGATGTAATAGTTAAGTCCTAATTCTCTAAAACTCTAAACCTGAAAAGATCCTCAATGTGAATTATTCATTTAATTCAATATTAAGTAATGTTTAAGGCCGGGGCCTTATATTTGGTATCAGAGGTCGGTTTAGACAACTTTAGGAGTTAGAAAATTGTTAAATTATAAGTTAATTTATGGTATGATTGAAATGATATAGCATTTAAAGATTACCATGTTGCTTCGCCTATGATATTTCTGTGTTCAGAATGGTTTTCTACAGAGGAAACAAAGAATCTATATTGGGACGACATCAGGAGGAAGACAACCTTCCAAATCAGTAACCTAAGATGGTTGGAATTGGAACTGAACAGTTTGTTGCAGTGATGGCACAATTGACTCAGGCTATAAATGGTGGTGGTATCCATGCACGAGATCAGCCAGATCAACCGTAGAGGAACATGTCAGTGGTGGAACATTTCATGAGGCAACATCCCCCATTATTCAGAGGATCATCTGACCCTGTGCAAGTTGAAGGGTGAATTAAAGAATTGGAGAATATTTTTGATGTCATGGGGTGTTCAGAACATCAAAAGGTTAGTCTTGCTGTTTACCATTTTGAAGGTGAAGCTGATCCGTGGTGGTCGATGGTAAAAAATATCAGGGATAGTGATGAGATTGAGGATCTTCACTGGGAAGATTTCAAAGGTATGTTTCTTGAGAAATATTTTCCTAAGGTGGTTCGTCTTAGGATGGAAAAATGGTTCCTAGAATTGAGGCAGGAGGATGATTCAGTGGATGCTTATGAAGAAAATTTCACTCGATTGGAAAGGTATGCTCCAAACTTCATACGCGATCTTGATAGTAAAATAAATCGTGTTTACTCAGGGTTAAAGCCAAAGTATCAAAGGGCTTTATCTTCTCATGAGTTCAAAAGTTATGAAAAACTTGTTCGATGTGAAGAGAAGGTGGAAATGGAGTTTGCCGATGATCAGGTGTTCTATGAAAAACAACAGAATAAGAGGTCTAGTTGGCAGGAAAAGGGGAAGAATTCATCAAAGAAGCAAGGAGGTAAGAAAACCAAATATCCATCCTGTGAGAAGTGTGGTAAAATGCATCCTGGAGAATGTTTATCCAAGTCTGGTAAGTGCTTTCGGTGTGGTAAGTCTGGTCATATTGCTCGTAACTATAAGGAAGATGATCAAGCAGGCAATGAAAAGCCAACGGTAAGATGTTTTATGGGTAATGAAATGGGTCACTATGCAAATGAGTGTCCAACGAAGAACTCAACTGGGAGAAAGCAGCCAGACTACAAGCAGAAAGGGGCGGTGAAATCTTTTGCAACAACTTCAGCAGATGTTGGGCCATCGAATGAAGTAGTATCAGGTACACTGTTTGTTTGTTCAGATTATGCCAATGTGTTGTTTGATTCAGGGTCTACACACTCTTTCATTTCTGAGAAGTTTTCTAGTAAATTGGAAATTCCATCTCAAGATATGAATCCTGAACTTATGGTAAAAGCACTCGGAGGGAACGTTGAGACAAAAAGGAATTATAATAACCTTCCTATCCTTGTATGTGGAAAGAATCTACCAGCAAACCTTATTTTTTTTGCCTCTAGTAGAGTTTGATGTTATTTTGGGCATGGATTGGATTTCTGTTTATCATGATAAGATTGACTGCAGAGCTAAAATGGTTTATTTTCAGAAGGATTTTCAGTTTGTGTACAAGAATGAACCCTTGATTTTGATAACATATCAGGAAGTTGAGAAACTAGTAAAAGATGAAAATGAATGTTACCTTGCACATATTGTAGAAAATAAAGGAACTGTTCAGAATAATGATGTGCCAGTGGTAAATGATTATCTTGATGTTTTTCCTGATGAGTTTCCTGGTATTACTCATGATCGGGAAGTTGAATTTACTGTTGACTTAGTTCCTGATTCTAAGCCAATTTCAAAACCCCCTTATCGAATGACTCAATTTGAACTTTTAGAGTTAAAGAATCAGTTGAAGGAGTTATTAGATAAAGGTTTCATTCGACCTAGCACATCACCATGGGGTGCTCCTGTCTTGTTTGTTAAAAAGAAAGATAGATCAATGAGACTTTACATTGATTATAGAGCCTTGAATAATATTACTGTTAAGAACAAGTATCCTTTGCCTCATATCAATGATTTGTTTGATCAGCTCCAGGGAGCTCAGTATTTTTCAAAGATTGACTTGAGGTCGGGGTACCATCAGTTGAAAGTAAAAGAAGCAGACGTTTCGAAGACTGCGTTCCGTACTAGATATGGCCATTATGAATTTGTAGTTATGCCTTTTGGGTTAACTAATGCACCTGCTGTATTCATGGACCTTATGAATAGAATTTTCCATGAGTTCTTGGATAAGTTTTTGGTTGTTTTCAACGATGATATTTTGGTGTTTTCTAAAAGTAAAGAGGAGCATGAAAGTCATTTAAGGGTTATCTTGCAAACCTTAAGAGAAAAGAAACTATATGGAAAATTCAGAAAGTGTGAGTTTTGGTTACAAAAAATTTCTTTCCTGGGTCACATTGTTTCAAAAGATGGCATAACTGTTGATCCTGCTAAAACAAAAGTTGTTGAAGAATGGCCAAGAGCCACAAATGTAACAGAGATCCATAGTTTTCTTGGTTTGGCAGGTTACTACCGAAGGTTTGTTGAAAATTTTTCATGGTTATCTAGTCTAATGACTAAGCTAACTCATAAGGGTGTTAAGTTCATCTGGACAAAAGAATGTGATGATTGTTTTCAGGAGTTGAAAAGAAAATTGGTTAATGCTCCAGTTTTGGCACTTCCTTCCAGGAATGGTGAGTTTGTTATATACAGTGATGCTTCATTGAAGGGACTTGACTGTGTCCTTATGCAGAATGATCAGCTAATTGCTTATGCTTCACGTCAGTTGAAAAATCATGAGGTAAATTACCCTACACATGATTTGGAATTATCTGCTGTTGTTTTTGCTTTAAAAATTTGGAGGCATCATTTGTATGGAGTAAAGTGTGAAATATATACTGATCACAAAAGTTTAAAGTATATATTCAATCAGAAAGAATTGAACATGAGACAGAGGAGATGGTTGGAATTAATCAAGGATTATGATTGTACAATTCACTACCATCCAGGAAAATCAAATAAAGTGGCCTATGCTTTGAGTCGAAAAAGTAATGCTTCATTAACCATGCTACGTTTGTAACATGATCCTTTGGTTAAGGATTTGATGAAATTTGGCATAGAAGTTGTTGGTGCAGGATGTCCTTCTGTTTTGTTTCAGGTATCAGTGAGATATTCTCTATCAGACAGAATCAAGCAAGCACAGAAGCAAGACAGTGAGTTATAGAAAAAGGTAGAGCTGGTTCAGAAGGGTAAGCTGCCTGAATTCAACATTGATAATTATTGTGTTTTGAGGTTTGGGAAGAGATTATGTGTGCCCTGCGATTCACAGTTGAAGAATGAGTTGTTATGTGAGGCTCATAGTTCTCCGTTTTCAGTTCATCCTGGCAGTACTAAGATGTATAGAGATCTGTGGGAGTATTACTGGTGGGATGGAATGAAAAGAGATATTGCTGATTTTACTATGAAGTGTTTGACTTGTCAGCAGGTTAAATCAGAGCGGTAGTTACCGAAAGGGATGCTTCATCCTCTTCCAGTGCCAGAGTGGAAATGGGAGAATATATCCATGGACTTTGTTGTGGGATTACCGAAGACATCTTGAGGTAATAATGCAATCTGGGTTATTGTTGATCGCTTGACTAAATATGCTCATTTCCTTCCTATACGAGATAATTTTTCCCTACATCAACTTTCCCGTTTGTATCTTAAAGAGATGTCAGGTTACATGGATTTCCTCTCTCCATTGTGTCTGATCGTGATCCCAGGTTCACTTATAACTTTTGGAAAGGCCTTCAGAAGTCGTTGGGTACTGAATTAAATTTTAGTACTTCTTTTCATCCGCAATTAGATGGGCAGTCAGAACGAACAATTCAGACCTTGGAGGATATGCTACGAGCTTGTTCGATGGATTATCAGGGAAGTTGGGACCAACATCTTTCTTTGGTGGAGTTTTCATATAATAACAGTTTTCATTCCAGTATACAGATGGAACCATTTGAGGCATTATATGGGAAGCGGTGTCGAACTCCGGCATTTTGGGATGAAGTGGGTGAAAGGAAGCTGATGGGACCAGAATTGGTAGAAGAGATGGTAAAAAAAGTTCAGTTGATTCAGAAACACATGAGAACAGCTCAAAGCAGGCAGAAGAGTTATGCGGATAACCGGAGGAAGGATCTACCTTTCGAGGTTGGTGATCATGTTTTTCTAAAGGTTTCTCCATGGAAAAGTGTGATGAGATTTGGTAAGAAGGGAAAGCTGAGTCCAATGTTCATTGGACCATAAGAAATTCTGGAGAGAGTTGGATCAGTTGCTTACTGAGTGGCTTTACCTCCGAGTTTATCTCAGGTACACAATGTTTTTCATGTTTCGATGTTGAGGAAGTATATGCCAGATTCATCTCATGTTTTGAGTCCAGATGTAGTTCAGTTGGAAGATAATCTCTCTTATAAAGAACAACCAGTCCAGATTCTTGACCGAAGAGAGCAAGTGTTGCGAAATAAGGTAATTAACCAGGTAAATGTTTTGTGAAAAAACCATATGGTTGAAGAGGCAACGTGGGAATCTGAAAATGCTATGAGGGATAAATACCCCCACTTATTTTGATAAGTGAATAAAATTGCAAGGACGCAATTTCCAAAAGGGGGAAAGGATGTAACATCCCAAGTAAATAATGAATAAAACATTTTCACATTTATTAATATTTACGAATTAAATTTTAATTTTAATTAAAAGGGGTTTCTACGTTCGATAGCATACTCGATATGCAATGATGAGTTTCTTTGAAAACTTACGTTGTACACTAGTAATATAATAATATTATTTTAAATGGTAGTTAACATGTAGCCATTGTATTGGCGGGAATGGATAGAAATAACTAAAATATGATAATATATATTTTTTAAATGTTTTTACATTTATCCAATAAAAGATAAAGGCTTAAAATACGGAAAGAATTCAATTTTAGGCATTTATACCCAAATTTTCACTAAAGGTTCACTTATCACCTTTTTATGGCGAACCGTCATTAAATATAGTTTTGATCACTCTTATACATTCTATTGGACCAAATATAACTCTTTTTTAGAATCGGGACATCAAAATTTACTTTGTGTAAATTTTTGGTATTTTTCTGATAAAGTTCATTTTTTAATGAATAGTGTAAAATGTTGTATTTCAATTCAAAAACTCTTTTTAATATAATTTATTTATATGATTATATTATCTTTTGAATTGGTTTTAAATTGAAATTAGAGTATATTTTTACAATTCAATCCAATGTTGGTCATTGGAATCAACTTCACTTTGAAATTGGACTTAAACTAGTGTCAATCTTTTGATACTTATTGTTTCATAAAAACACGCTATTTGCTCTAACAGCGGGAATTAATTATTAAATTAATTAATGTAACTTATATGTTTTGAATTTTGTAAAATAGAATTCATTTTTGAATTCAGAATATCAAATATAGATTAGGGTGAATTTTTGGTATTTTTCTGAAAAACTTCAATTTTTGATGAATAGTGAAACCACTAAGTGGTACTTATAAAAACTGATTTTTCGTTTAAATGAAGTTTTACCACTTCTGTGTTTTGAATTTCAAAAATCCTACATACATGGTTGTAATTAAGAATTAAAATGTGGTTCAATGGGATTAAAATATTTTTTTTGTGAATAGTAACTTATTAAGTTTTTAATCGCGATTAGAGGTAATTAGTGCAATTTAAGGCAAAAATGATATTATAATAAAATGAAAATACCTAGACACATGTCCTACCCTTATTGTATGTGTCATGGCCGACCAAGACAAGTCATGGGTAAACTTGGGTACCCCATTGAGCCACTTTGGTTGGGAAATGACATAAATAACGTTTTATTTAATGTTAAAGTAAAAATAACACAAACATGAGATGTTTTACTAAAATAATTTTTACATGGGGTTATACAAGTCAGATTTTTGATTATAAATAGTAATTGGAAAGATAAAAATATTTCCTACATAATGATAATTTTTCTATAATTTTTAGACATTAAATAAATTAAATTATTTATGACATCATGATGATGCAGCGATTACCTCATTAATAAAGGATTTAAATAAAATGAAATGATAGTGTAGAATATATGACCTACACATGTCCAAAACCTATTGAATGGGTGGATTTAGAACCCTTATCACCTTATATTCGAAACACATCAATGTGGGACCATTAAAATCCGAAACGCATTCTAAAATAATGTAACATTTTCTTACTTTCCAAGAGTGCCCCTCCTCTCCTCTTATAAAAGGCCCCCACCTCTACCTACTTACCCACACTCCCAAAGCCTTTGGCTCGGACAACCTCTGCCCATTTTGTCTCTCCACTTCCCTCTCTTACTCTTTTAAGCCTCACCTTGGGCATAAGTCTTCCCAAGTAAGCCTTTGAGCTCAAACCAAACGTAGTTACCCGATTTTAAGGTAATGTCTTCACTTGATTCCTTTTGTATTATTTTTCTTCTCCAACCGCCTAAACTATTTTTATTCATTTCTTTTGTACCAACTACAGTATCTTCCATATACTAGGATGTTTTTATAAGAAGGATTAGAGCTACACTTACACACACCTACATATAATGGTTAAAGAACATACTTTTTCCGTGGATGGTGAATTTCTGCCTCCCGAAACGATGATTGTTCAACATTATTTTAACACCTTCAAAGGTGGAAATTAAGATGAAACTATATTTATATATGATATATAATATGTTTATGTTTTCCTTAAGCTTCTGTATTTTTCTTTTCAGGCATACCTTTATGGTTTCCATTATGGGTAAACGCGATATCTTCATTTAAGGAAGTGCGGACTGCCGCCCCCTCAAAGTGATTTGATTCGTTAATACCATATGTGGGACGTATATAGGATGAAGTTATGATATTATATATGATATTACACTAGAATTATAATATACCTTTATATCATTATGATTCCATTTTATAAAATACGAAATAGAAATGAAAGTAGCGTTCATGCGTACGTACGGCTTACTATCTCCATGAATGGTGCATTTCATTTCTTACCTCTAAATGATTATGTAATATTATAAATGCATGTATATACTGGATATATATGATATATATATGATATATAAATCATCATTATAATTCTGGATATAAAGAACCTTTGACCACACGAACAACATGTAATTGTAAGAAGTCCACTTTTGACTTAAGAACCAAATATCGACAAAGCACACATTATTAACTTAAAGATTACATAATGGTTATAACATGGAAATAAGTGATATAAAAGGAATAGTAAGCTTGAAAAAGGTTCTTAAGAAAGTAGAAATTAACTCAAGTTTATTATTCAGGATGTTAAAGAACGATCGAGTCAATTCGGATCCGAGGTAAGGGACTTCGTCTCAATCTCTTTTCATTGAGGAATATTTCGTTTTATACACAACTTTCTTTTATACAGTCTATAAAACCCTTTGACTTTTACTTTTATACAAAAGGAATCTTTTTCTATGAAGCATTTTACAAAATGACAAAAAGGAATGTTTCTTTTAACGCACATGGTGACAACGACCTTTTCCACCGCTGCGAGTATTATTTGGTCATTGGCTTCCTCAACAAGCCGTAATGTTTTTAAAATGAAATAAATACCATATACTCTTTTATGTATTTTGGTATTGAAAATGGTTTTTATAATGGATTTGTTATGTCAATATATTTATGTGATATATTGTTATTAAAGTGTGGAAATGTTTTCTTTCCATTATATTTGTTTTATGATTTTATATTGGTACTTGGACATTTGACGGGTGGTTACGTGATAAACCATATGATGGGTGGTGCTGTGAATACCAGGACGGGTGGTTACGTTATAACCTCCAATGCATTGGGTATGGAAGTCGGCCGTATGGCTATTCCATTAAGTATGTATGGAAGTTGGCCGTATGGCTATTCCATTAAGTGATATGTGTGGATGTCAACCGTATGGTTATTCCACTTAAGTATGTTTATGTCCCAAGTTACCTTTATATGTTATGTGTTCTTTATATGGGTTTTATGGTAATACTTTGGTTACAAAAAGGTAAGTAATGATATTTTATTCAGTGAAGAGTTTTTACTACTTCATGAAGGTGAAGGTATTACTTTGATAAAGTTATACATGGTATACTTGATGTTTGAAAAACTAACAGTTTTCATTATTTGTGTATCCCTTACTGAGCTTTTTATACTCACCCCAAGTTGTTTTGAAATGTTTTTCACAGGACTTAATGTGGAACAGGGTCAAGGATGGGATCAAGGGAAAGTCATGCTATATAAAACATGGAACTAGACATGTTTCTTTTTAAGAGTTTTTATTTTATGGAATCTTAGTAGAAGTGTCTACTTTGTAATCTTTTGAGATGTAATAGTTATGTCCTAATTCTCTAAAACTCTAAACCTGAAAAGATCCTCAATGTGAATTATTCATTTAATTCAATATTAAGTAATGTTTAAGGACGAGGCCTTATAAACGCGCCCCTGATCTTGGGGCGAAAGGCCCCGACCCAGTTTTTTTGCTCACTATAGCATCTCTGACCATTGTAGCAAAGATGGCTGACCGACACCAACAGAGCACTGTAGCAGTGAAAACTCTGGAGTCAACTTTACTGTATCCTTTTGGACTTCCAGCCGGTAGCCATGGTAGAACTTTTGACTTGGGTGGCCACTTTTCACTGTAGCAACGTGGAATTCTTGTGTAGTTGGTGGAATAGTGGATCTTCTTATTCATTTGTAGCCCATTTCGGGCTAGGGTTTTTGTGTAGAAAACTATGAGAAAACTCATGGAAATTGTGCTCCCGATTATAGTGAAGTTAATCTACTTCTCAGTGGACGTAAAGATTATTCCCAAATCACATAAATTTTCATGTTCTTGTTCTTTTTTTCCTTTTACTCTTTTTGTGTTTATCCATTTATGTCACTAAAACTCCTAATGTTTCCATAACACACAGTGCTGGTCCTATGTGCTTGCTCCAGATCTCTACCAGATCTGGAATACACACACACAAACGACCTCCTATCATTTGGATTTAAACTCTCCAGGAAGGTAGTATGAGTAGCATCCACATATGTATCTCGGTCACCAGCTCGGGGAGACATCTGAGGAAGATGATTCTTCATTCCTTCCAAGAGAAAATCCAGATCTTTATGCACCTGTAGAAGATGATTTTCAGATCATGGAACCCTAAATTTTCCATAACAAATCTGAATTAGGAGTAGGAGGAGCGACGCGATGATGCCTCAGAGATTTAACAAACTTCTTTTCAAAATGTTTCAGCCGATGGAGTGGTCCTCCATCACTATAGAAGGTGAACACCAACCTATGGAGCCCCACCTTGATCATTTTCTCACAGTCTGTGATGTTGAGGAAGATGTCCCCATCAAGAAGTAGCTCTCTTGTAGATCAAGCGTCGTCTTCTCTCTGGAATCTCCACTCTAGATAATGTGTATAAGGAAGATGTTTTTGGAGCCCTTCCCTAAATATTTCAACTAGTTAACTAGGGATATCAACTCCATGAATAGTCACACCCTTGAATCAAGGAAAGTCAATTTTGTTGGATCTGTTCACCCTTGGTCAAAATAGGGCACTACAGGGGTGATGAAACCCCCTTCCAAAAACCTGAACTGTCTAACAGCATACCTACAGAGAGAATCACATGATTCCAAAAACCTAAACAAAACTAGTAATGTGTGTAACCTCTGGAGAAAATGGATTACCGCGATGGATTAGGTGGCTACCTCCATGAATGGACAAAAAAATGCATATGGAATAAATATGAAAATGTAATTTTTAAATGAAAATAAAATTTCACAAATATCCACCATTTTCATATAAATGTTTTTATGTTCTTACACCTAGTACCATCAATCCTAGAATCACATCCTAAATAGGAAACTATAATAAGGAATGACACCAAACTATCTCCGAAAACATATCATAGTGACACATGGAGCCCAAATTGAATTATATCTAAATAACCGATAAACAAGATCAAAAAATAAATGGCTCTAAACATGAATAGAGCACATAACTTCACATACCATAGTCACCCTCTGATATGATTCCAAGGAGGAAGAAAGGACCGGAAAATCATATTCCATAAGAGGTCCCTGAAATAGATCATTTGTGCTTGCAGAACACAAATAAACATAGTAGTATCTATCCTACCACAAAAAGGGAAAAAAACAATACACCTCAGGAATTCCCAAAGAATGAAACATAGAAATAAAACATGTAAGAGAAATGAAAAAGAAAAAGGAGAAATTCGAAGAGGTAAAATATAAAGAAAAATCCTCCACCTAATCCCCTAAGAACACAAGATGACCAAAGCACCAAGTACCGTCTGCTTTAAAACTAAGACACACTATCTGAAAACTCTAACATGAAGACTCTCGACACTAGGCACCAAAAAATCATTAACATATGGATTCAGAATCTCCAACCATGGAGACGATCACCTAAAGAAAAATAAAAAAGGAGATATCCTATAAAAAGGGAAATTGAAATGATACTTGAAAGAAATCCCAACATCCTAGGACAACTCTAAGATGTGAGAAAAAAGGTTATGATCTAGCTAGATACTAGGGGAAATAAGACATTGAAGGGCCACATATCCTAGTCTAGACTTACTAACGACACACGGTTCCTAGGAAACCAAACAAAGCTGCTAAAGATGGTAGAACACCAAAAAAAGAATCTTGGTGTTCGACCAAGAGATGCTGCACTGAAAAACAACCCAAGCCTAAAAACTAAACTCTCTATGGGACCATACAAGGTGAAAATTGTCCCAAAGTATGTAGAGGAACACAATAGAGCTAACAAAATCTCACCTCCAAGGAAAAAGGTAAACACGATAGACAAAATATCCTACCAAAACATTACCATTAACCAGGTCTCAAAAATAGGTCGACCTCGCACAGAACCAATTATTACCCCGAAACCATATACAAAGATAAGTTGAAACTACCAAGATTAATCGTTGAGGCTCAGAAATGCAATGAAAATAGTGAAATGGAAAGGAAAAAACTATCAGAAATAGAATGGAACCCAAGAGAGCTAACAACCAAGATTAAGGAAAGCAATCAAAGCATACCAAAACACATAAAACACACATACAAATCATATTAAATAAACAAAAAAATGATTTCAAAATTTAAAGAAGCAAAAAATAAACCCAATTAGGCCCTGATACAACTTTGTTGTGATGAGAGCCCCTATGCTAGAGGTTTTCCCTATACAATAACCTATGATCTATTGGGTGTTTTGGTTAATTAAAATAAAAAATACATAAAAAATGTTTATTGTATAGTTTAATAGCATAAAAAATGACAACATGTAATAAAAGGTTTGCATTGCATTCCAGCGTGAGGAATAAATCAAACAAATAAAACCAGTGAACAACACTAGACATAAATTGAATAGTGGATAATATAATAACAATTCTAACTTGAGATTTATTTTCATTATCAATAGAAATAATAAAATTATACAACATTGATTTAATAATAATAGAAATAATGAGAAATAAAATTCTATATTTACATGTTAGTAGTAGAAAATGACAAACCAAGCTAAAAAATCTCAAATAACTTATCTAATCAACACATTAAATTCAAACCCAGAGATATATTAGACTGGCATATATGAATTAACACTATAAGCATTGACGTTCAGCAATTTATAGGTTGAATTGAAATCAGAAATAAAGTAGTAAATGACACAATGATTTAACATTCTTTAGACTGCTTTTTGTCCAACATGCACAGAAAGAACACCACCCGACTCAGGCATTTTATTATGCACAAAATAAAACAAATACATAAGATGATCACACAAAGGAATCTACTATATATAATAATCCATGCATTCTAGAATCCACATTCCAATTACATGTTCCTCCATATCCTATAATTTTGACATTCCCTACCCCAACTACTCTACGCTTCCCTTCCACTCAGTTTCTTTAACATTCTCTACCTCCCTCTACCACTGAGGGTTCCATGCTTTGTGACCTACACTGCACTCAAACCTCCGCCTCTGTCGTCCTCCCTCTCCCAGTCAACCCCCACCACCATATTCCTCCCACTCCCAATTCAAATCTGCCACTACTCCTCCAAATCCCGCTCATGATTCTCCTCCACTCTAGATTCCCTGGTGCTCCTACGATTCCCAATCAAGGTGTCCTGCTTCTATGATTCTCGCTACTGCTATGGTTCCTTCTCACATTTCACCTCTTCCACTACTCTAAGGGTTCCCACTGCCCCTCCACTACTGTTACTGAAACCATCTCTATATTTTGTCTCTACATATAGTTTCACCTCTATCATTTCTCCAATGTTTCCCACTCATGTTTCCCCTCTGAAGATGCTCCTACGGTTCTTGCTCACATCACCCCTCTACCGCTTCTCTTAAGGTTCCTTCTCGAGTTTCCCATCCCATCATCCTGCATTACCCGCAATACACCATTGGTGTCTTCCACGCTAATATGTCTATCTTCTACTATGGTTCATCCTACCAAATCTCTTCAACTCATCCTATGTTTTCGGTTTCTCATAATACATTGAATTATTTCACTCAGGTATCCTACAAATTCACTTCACCTTGTTCCCTGATTCCCTCAAGCTCATGATTTCCATCCACATCTACAACTACTCTTTATGCTCAATTGTTTTTCGAATGACGTGTTGCTTTCCCCACAATAGCTATGTGTTTCTATTCACTATATAAATATTGTATTAAAATTTTTAATCCTTGATTTTTTTCTTCCAATCCAGAAGCATTCCATGATTCTTTCTATTACCTCTTCCTTCATCAGATGTGAAATTGACTCTAATCTTGAATTTCATCTCTATTTTTACATGTTTTACAGGGATTTATGAATTACACCCACTTCATACATAGAAGAACTATCCGGAAGGGATGTTTTGCCATCCTTCTTGGCTTATCTATAGGAAATTACACTTTTTATCCCATGGAGAAGATTATTAGAATAATTTGACTAAAACTTCTTTTTTTTTATTTTCAAATAAGTCACTTTTTAGGTTAGTGAGAACCTACAAAAAAAAGGAAAAACACCATTTGCATCACCAGTTTCCAATCCCTTCCACCTCTCGATCTCATCATAGACATTCACCACCGCGGTTGTCATGTAATCACCAGGAACTCCGACCATCACGGACTACAAACCAAAAAGCCATACATCATATCACAAATTCACAAAGAACCAAAGAAAAACAAAACCACAATCACATATTCATTCAACATGCTGCAAAAATGCCATAGTAAGTCTAAGAAAATATGATCCTCCACCATGAAGCCATCAAAGAACGCCACACATCACCTGAAACCAAGATCTCGATCACCAAGAATGCATCACCAGTCACCGGAATCAGAGCCGAGTCCACACCATGTTCCGCAAAAAACATCACACCACAAAACCAAGAAACATACACAGAAAAAAGAGTACAAACACAAACCAGTCTAGATCTCACTGGTATGGGACCCCACCGTAAGCCTATGCCTCAAATCCCGTCGCCTCCTTCAAAACTGCACCAAGGGCCAGATCTACCCATCACACCCACAGACGACATGAATCACAACTTCAACCCCCAGACCGCAACATCTACCACCTGGGACCAACATCATAGCGCCATGGGAAGCCCTAGCCCGAGCAATGGATAAGGCCTCCCGCCGTAGCAAGGATGTTCCCCAGAAATGGAAAGCCACCACCAATAGAATATCCCGCAAGCCACGAGTGCACCGAGCAGAAGGAGAACAAGGAAAATCTGCAATGGGTGAGAGGAAGGCAGCAACGAGGGAAACCTAGAGTCAATACCTTACTTTCAACTTATAAATATGGTATGAATTATTAATTATGTATTATTATTTATAATGGTAAATAAAAATTATAAATATTAAAATTTAATCCATTCTGGAATCATTGGAATACATTTTCTAAGGTTTTATTTAAATTTCTACATTATATATTGTGAAAGATTATAATTTTTTTTCTCTACCATATACATTACATATTTTTATTAATTTATTATTACCATTTTACATTCTACCATCTATTGTTTATACGGTTTTTTGTACTTGGTCCTTTTTCCATTTGGAAAACTATGCTCATAATGAAAATCAAATTATTCTCTAAATGCATTTCAATTTTTTTGTATAAAAATATGGCTTATCATTTTATGTAATATACATAAACTATTCCCTTCATACAATTTTGGCTTATCATTTAGTCTTCAACTGGTTAGCCTCAAATGTTCATTTCAGTGAATTATTTACGAACTAATAGTTTGTTCCTTAATTTTTCCAGGTTCGAGGAATGATGATAATATTCTTACTGATTCATCCCTTGCATCCTCCTCAAAGTAATCATTTCTCATACCATTTCAGATTTTCTTTTCAGTTCAATTTTATTTCCTAGGTATTCACTTTATTATAACTAATTATTATATAAATTTGTTCCTACGCTTAAATTTTTATATATACAATTTTTTTATTCAAACATCTTATTGTACTATTATTTTCTTTCAAACAACTAATTAAAACTGCATATTATACTAATTATACTATTATTTGTACCATGGTATCCAGTCTTTTTTTTGGTAGGAAATCTTTCAACATTTTCATTTTATACCAGTGTAGACAGTATTCTCCTTCACCGTACCAAAGCCTATCACACTTTCGGTAAGACTAACATTTCTGATTCAATACACAATTTTTCATTTTTTTCTTGTAGATTTAATATATTGATCATTTCTATTTTTAAAATCATATTCGATTTCATTCTTATTCAACTTAATGTTTTCCTTTCTAAGATATATTACATTTACTATACCCACATTTATTCATAGAAAGATTTCCTTGAACACCTTGACAATTAAATAAAAAGAAAAACAATATGAACATGAAATCCATACTAAGATCCAGAGAAGAAAAGTTTCAAATGTGACTACTATGGTTCTTTAGAATGCTAGTATTAATTTTAACCATTTTTGATTTAATATAATGTTAGTTTTATTTATGAGTTTTCATGTATTTTTTAGTGAACGCTATTATGATCTCCATAATCTGTACTATATATTCTTTTTTTAATATGATAAATTGTAAATTAACTTTACAAAATCTACTCTAATTAACAATTAAAATTAATTTCTTATGATATTTAATTTCTTCTTGGATCCAAATCTACCATATCATTGTTAATTTATTGAAAATTATCGATTCTTTACACTTTCATGTGATCTATGTTATGCTTTTGAATAATTCATGAGATATTTGAAGCTTTTTTCGGTGACTGTTAGGTATGATTTATACCACCATAAAAAAATCTATTCTTAGTTGTGTTAAATTATAAATTGGAATACAATTGTGAATGTAATAATTTATTAACTCATTCATTCCTGGATCACTTCATGAAATTCTAATTTTTAAGGGATTTTGGACTGATGTTGTTGATGAATTCATTGCTTCAAGTTATCCATATTTAAGATTTCTTGATTTGAGTGGGTATATTTACATATTGAAACAAATTTCTAAATATGAAAGGCTTCATACATTTGTATCAAATTCTTTTAGGACACATTTTTCCCCTTTCATAATAAACAATATCGATAATTTAATATTTGATAAATATCATTTAAATGGAAATTCTACATAATTTTTTATGTACAATTTAAGCACCAAAAAACATATCCTAACTGATTTGTAGAAGACTAAAAACGTGGATATATCATGATGACACAATGTCAAATCTAAAAATGCATATCATAAAAAATAATCCAAATATAAATGTTTACTCATAGCATTTATGAATCTTTATCATAATGACAAAACTAAACCTTTAAAATATGTTTATTCTTTAGGGGTTCATCTTTATCAAAACTTTTTTTATATTCTCATCATTTTTAATGACATGACACTCATTTAATCTAATGAAATTAAGTAATGTATTTCTAATTATTCATATTTTTGGACTGAACAAGAAACACATTTTAGAAGAAAATAGTGGGAAGCTTGATATATTTTTCTTCTACCGAACTAGATGCATGTAGTGAGTTTATCAGTAGGTTCATGGAGAAACCAAAGGGAAATAATCTATTGGATGAAAATTTTATTATTATATACTTGAATGTTAAAATAAATTATGGTTTATTTTACAATAAATAAGAATGTCCAAACTCGTTTGGTTTTATAATGTGATTATGAGAGGGAAAATGATGGCTTGAAGCATTTGGTTATGTTATTTTTGTTAAAATTGTGTTCAATTTCAATCATTAAATAACATTATAAGAGTTTTAACACCCTTTTAGTCCTATCCAGTTCAATTTATCTAAGCCCCTTATTTTTCTTCAAATTCTAGGTGAGAAATTGAATGATGTGGAGATCAGGAAGCCTGAGCAGCTGAATTATGGCACTGCTTTTGTCATCCCTTATGGAGAGAGCACCAAAATGGCTAAGCTTGCAGAATATCACAATCTGTTTTCTACTCTGCGAGAATTTGTTAAAATGGGGAAACCTATTTGGGGAACAAGTGCATGTCTTATTTTCTTGGAATAAAATGCTAGTGGATAGAAAGCAGGAGGCCAGGAATTTGTTGGGGGCCCCGATTATACTGTTCACCGAATCATTTTTTGAAGCCAGATTCAGATCTTTGAGATTGATCTTTAAGTTTCACAGCTTTCAGCTAGGAAGGTGGTCCTAAAACATTCTGTGAAATGTTTATTCGTGCCCCCTATGTTCTTAATGCTGGGGAAAATGTTGTAGTACTTATTAAAATGAATGTAGAATCAAAAAAATTGTTGGTCACCAATTATTCCACATAAATCCACGAGGTAACCTCTTTCCTCTTTCTATAACTAAACTCTTTGACCAAAAGTTTAATTATATTTTATTGAACCACCAGTATTTAATATTATATTAAAGAGAAATAGTCCATTAAAACATTATTTATCATAAATTCTGAATTTGTGGCAATTAGTTCACAAATTCTTGGAGATACTTTATTTTTTTGTGACAATAGATCTATCATAAATTGTAGATATTGTTATTAGGAGAAATTATCAGCGACATACTCATGGAGATTCCATGGATTTGCGCATCGATCTGAGGAAGTATCGATAGTGAGGTCTCGCTGAAATTTATTTCTCCAGTGAAGAGGTTCATTCTCTTATCTCTGATCTCTGCTCTGTGATTCTTGGTATATTTATCAAGCTTATACCCTCGATTTATTTTCTAAGATAAACCCTTGAATCTATTGGTTGTAAAAATTATAATGCGGGACATTTAAATTTTTCAGGTGATCTTCTATTTCACAGATGAAATTAAATACAATGGGAAACTCTAGATTATTTCCCTAGATCATTTTCATAAAACCAACAACACTACACTCTTGACCTTGAGAAAAGAATCAACATTATTCAATTTTCATTCATCTATTTCTTTTATTCAATTTTATGTTTTTAGGTCTTATAAAGTGGTTATTGAGGCTGCTTAGAATGGGTGATTGTCTCAATTCTGGAATCCTTATATTTTTAAGAGTAGATACTTATTTATTGAATTGATATGTGAACTATGTTTGATAGGTGGATGGTGTATGGAATTATTGGAAGAGAAGACTAACACTTATTGGTAGTATTTTATTTCTATATATCCCAATCCTCATTTCTCATAATAAATATCTCAATGTCATCAACTGGATACTACATACTGAAAGAGTGAACTAACATTTACATGTATTCTATTTTTAATTAGAATTGTTACAGAACCCTTTTGTCTAAACTTAAATTTGTTTGGAATCTCCTTCTATTGATTAATTTATTTCACACTATGGTTTCCAAATTAGATTTTTTTTTTGTTTTTTATTGGACTTATCATGTTCGTGGGGGAATTCTAGTTGATGTAAAGTTTCAACCATGAGAGCCATTGTGTGAGTGGTATTTTTAGGAGAAATATTACATATGTATGAACCGTCTAGTATTTTATTTATTATCACATAGATATTATAGATGATTATAGGTTAGATATAATTGATCAAAATAGTCTATTATTTCCACTATCATAGATTCAAAATACACGAGACTCATAGATATTCACATAGAAGAACTCATGAGTTATTCATATTATTTATGTATTCTATTTTATAGATTTATTTTCATGGATGATACCATGATTCCAATACCAACTAATAATCTTATAATGGGAATATTTTGGTATTCTTCTAGACATAACGATATATATATATATATAAATATATATTTCAATAATGTTAAAATAACCTATGAAATTTAATCAATGGTGTGTGATAATGTTTTGTATCATAAAGTGAAATTAATTAAGGATGATGATAGGTTAAAAATATGAACTTCCAACTACATTACCTTTCAATGACACCACATTGAATGAAACCATGTTTCCTACTAATCCTCACCCCAAAATCTTCTAAATCCCACCCACTCCATTCAAAATCCAGAAACCTTTAAACTCTCTTGGTTTCCTTCCATCATTTATCACAATATTGCCACTTGCATCAACCTACGACCTCACCTCCAACTTCTGTTTCTTCTCATTCTCTTATCTCTGCCTCTTCCATTCCATCATGTTCCATCTCTGTTACAATTATTCTTTACTTCATTTCCTTCTGTCACATGAAGCCCACAAACTTCATTATCATCATTTTAATCTAAACATTATATTGTGTACAATGACATTACAATTTTTTTGAATGAAACGGAACCAAATGATTTGAAATATATTTAAATAGTCTTTTGAATCTTCACGGGCAGAGTACTAGTATTAACAAAAATAAGAAAATATGACCTCTTTAGAAATCAATTGCAATGAATGAAGAGGAAGATTACTTACATGGCTGAAAAAATTACCACTGTCTGAAGGTACTTGATATGCTGGTTCTGAAACTTGAAAACACACACATCTGCCCTAGAAATATCCCATATTCATCTAGATCCTAGAACACAGGGGTAGGGCACTGGATATTGAAATGCATACCCATAGTGCTGGTCCACTACCCTTTCTCCGGATCTCCACCAGATATGGAAGACACACACACAAATATCCTCCTACAACTTGGATCTCAACTCGCCAGGAAGGTAGCACAAGTAGCAACTGAAAATGTATCTTAGATACCATCTCGAGAAGACATCTGAGGAAGACTATTCTCCATCCCATGTAAGTGAAAACCCAGATCTATCAGTTCCCACAGAAGATGATTTTCATATTTTGGAACCCTAAGGTTTCAACCAAAAATCCAAATAGGGAGAATGAGGAGCGACGTGATGATACCTTCGAGATTTCCCTAACTTCTTGTTGAAATCAACCAGCTAATGGAGTGGTCTATTGTCATTATCAAAGGTGAACACCAACCGGCAGAGCCCCGCCCCGATCGTGTTCTCCTAGTTCACAATGTCGAGGAAGGGTCCACCTATCAAGAATAGGGTCTCCTATAGATAGATAGTCATATTTTATATGAGATCACAACTCTATATGTTCAATAATAAAGTACATCTTCAATTATAGAAAACTAACTTCATCACACATGTTTATCTAAACATGAACCGATCATTAAAACTAAGCAAGAAAACTGACACGAACAATGAAATTGAACCTCATAACCAATCAAAATGATTATAAATGAAGATTAAATGAATACACTAAATATTGTACTTATATAATAGGTTATTTAATTATTAATTAATAAATTTAATTTTTTATTCAGGTGATTAACTTTCAAGAAAAGATCACCATCAGACTTCAGGTAAGGGATCCTCTCTATTTCACTTTTATTCAAGATTTTCCTCACTGTAATGCCATTTTATATATAATTATTAGTGATGGGGTATGATTACACACCCCTCATACTGTCCTCATTATTTTTAAATGACGAGAAACACATTTCTCTCTGATTAATCCCTCTTAAGTACACACGATACCATGCCAATATTCCGTGAGGAATTCAATCTGAACCTTCATTATTCCTTTGGGTTTATTTATCTTTATTTTTTCTTAAATGAGGATATGTATATTCTTCTCGTGTTCATATTATAAATTATATGTGAATGTTAAAAACTCATTTAATAATTTCCATTCATCATTCTCTTTTGGAGATATACATGTTTTTAAGTGATTCCCTCCTCAATACTTCTCGATAAGCAAACCAGTTTTGAGAGAGCTTACCGGATTCTTATGTAATTTCAAGTGTAATATATATTATGTTTTAAGAACCCATTTTCTTTATAAAATTAGTATTTTATTGTGAAAACATTATGGATCACTTCTGGTTTTTTATAAAGAATTGTTTTTTTTTCTATTTTAAATACTCTATAGTATTTTTCTTAAAACCGCTCAAAAATGTTTTTGTTCTAAAGTTTCATGAACACATTTATTATATGTTTTCACTTATAAATGAAATCAATCACCATGATACATATATATTTTCCCCTATGAATGTCCATGTATACTCTAGTTACCTTCTTTCAGGGATACTTTTTTGTTATGCCCATCTGTTATACTTTGTGTCATGATTATAGTACCCAATTATTTCAATAGATAATACTTATGTTTATGTAAGATTTATTATGTATGATTCTTTTTGTGGAAAACATATTCATGAAAAGTTAATATGGGTGAACCCAAATGGTTCTCCAATGCATTCGTAAAAGTTAAGTCTCATGAGATGTTATATGCGACGGTCTTGATGGTTTTCCTTAACTTGTGCTACTATGTGAAATGATCTTGGAGGTTAGACTTGACTCATACTAAAGTAATGTTTTACATTACTTCCACATTGATATGATTCCAGGTTTATATGATCCCATGATTATATTTTATGATTCCATACGTTCCATGGTTTTGTTATAATTATGTCATGGAATCTAATCCATGTGCTAAAGCCTTATTCTTATTTATAATCCCCTACTGGGATTTTTAGCTCATACCTTTGTTCATGTTCCCCAAGGTTTCCTGTGGAGATGTATGAGAATAATGGAATATAATATTACACTATGGAGTTTAAATATAAAGTTGTTTTTATAATGTTTGATTATGTACATAGTCTTCCAAGACACCAGACTTAATGATCCTTGGCTTGTACTCTGATGTATAATTATGATTAAAATCATGTAATGTTATATGTAAATGGATATGGTCTCTATAGTTGGTATCAGAGGATGGTCTAGTTATTTTTGGTGATTAGATATATAGAACCATAATGATAACCTTAAGGATGAAATTAAGTATAAGAAAACATCCATAAATTTTTGTAAGTATAGAGTAAGTGGGTTATCAAGAAAATACATCCCTATCTTCCTACAAACAGATAGAGGTGGATCTAGCATAGATGTACCTAGGAGTACAAACTCTGACATGGAGTTTCGTGCTTGACTCGGGGTATCCTAGTACAAAAAAATGGGCCTTGATGCACTCTTGGTTTGACACTGCCGGGGGATATTCTTTCATAAATTAATGATCATATTACAAAACATTATTAGGGGAATAAAAAAAAAGATGATAATAATAAAAGTTAAGAAATAGATCTAGGATAACCTAGATTTAAACCTAAGTAATCACAAGTTGAGATATACTTCTCCTTTACACGTTTATCCTTTTAATGTTCAATATTTCCTTTTTATAATCAATATCTATATATTCAATCCCTCTAATTGTAAGTTTTATTTCTTAGTTAATGGTGGGAAATATAATAACACATTCCAACAAAAAATGTGATCGAAATGTGATGATTTCCCTAATGATATGTCTGATATAATGGGAATGGGTTCTTAAAACACCATGACAGTACTTGGTCAACTCTTTCAAGTTATTAATAATAACTTGAATCATGTGGAATTACCTAATCCTCCATGGAAAGAGAATGTTTCCATATAATCCTTCATGTGGAAATGGTCCCCCATGTTTAGCTGATCTTCTGATCCCCTCCTCACAGAATAGTGGATTAACTCCATTGAAACGATATTCTCTGTCCTACAGTGCTTGGAAAAAGAGAAAGTTTTACAAGCAGTCTATGATTTTGATGGGAAAGCTGATCAGTGGTGGAAAATAATTAAGAATAAAAAGTCACAAGAGGAAATTGATTCCATTTATTGGAAATAATTCAAGAGGATGTTTTTGAATAAATATTTTCCTCTAACCCTTTGTCTCAAGATGGAAAGAGAGTTCCTCAGACTCAAGTGGAAAAAAGATGATTCCATAAGGGTGTATGAAGCAAACTATACAAGGATTTCAAGGTATGCCTTTGGATTTGTCATGAATATATAAATTAAGGTGGATCACTTATTTAATAGACTAAATCAAAGTCTACGAAAAGTGTTGGCGATTCGAGAATTCTACAGTTATGAAGAGATTTTACATTGTGTCCTCATGGTTGAAATGGAGATTGAAGACTCTCAGTGGTCTCGTGAGATCGATGAAAAGAAGAGGAAAATAGAGAAAAACATGGGTGGTTCAACAAACAGATCCCATGATGGAAAGAACCCCAAATATCCCACATGTAAAAGTTGTGGGAAGAAGCATACTAGGAATTTTCTAAAGGGAACTAAGAATTGATTCAAATGTGGAAAGCTGGGACATTTTTCCATGAACTTCCAAAGGGATATGAAAAATCCCACTAATGTGGAAGAAGAAAGGAATGTTAAGATCAACGCTTTGCTAGTGGTGTAGTGTTACAATATCAAAGATCATGGGAACTATGAAAACAATTTCCCTAAGCCAAGTGTTGTCGGAGAAAATCAACAACAACCTCAAAATAATCAAGTAACAGATTATTCTATCACTACTAATGAGGTAGAGCTAGACAATGGTGTGTTGATAGGCACACTAGTTATTCGTTCGAGAATAGAGAACATACTATTTTATTCTATTTCTACATATTCTTTCATATCTTGCAAGTTTAGTAGAACTATTTAAACACCAAATCAAAATTTTGAGGATAAGATATCTTTGAGAACAAAAAATGGGAAATAATTTCATCTGTGGTTTATAACTCCTCCTTGGTTAATGTTTGTGGAATGAAGCTCCTAGAAAATCTCATCATACTTTCATTAGTAGAGTTTGACACTATTTTTTTCATGGATTGGGTATCTTTATACAAATAAAACATCAACTATCTGAAAAGGGAGACCACTCTTCACATCCCGAAGCACTCTCCAATTCTATACATGTGTAAGGGGAAGATGAGTATCCTTTAGAATCATCGTCTCAAGTGAAGATGTTGCTACCTTATGAGAAAGCATATCTATCTCAAATGATCGAGACAAAGGAGATAATCATGCTTTAAGACATGCCCATCGCGAGGGATTACACTAATGTATTTCCCGATGAGTTGATTGGTATTCCTCATAACCAAGAGGTTGAGTTCTCAATTGAACTTATTCTTGGGTCTCTTCCTATATCAAACACACAACATAGAATGGCCACCATAGAGCTGGAAGAGCTGAAGAAGCAGTTACAGGAGAATCAAGTGAAGGGTTTTGTATAGCCGAGTGCTTCACCATGGGGTACACCAATCCTCTTCATTAAGAATAGGGATGGACCAATGCACCCCTAAATTGATTATCATGAGATCAATCAAATCATGATATAGGAAAATTTTCCCCTTCCATGGATAGATGAATTGTTCAATAAACATTATGGGGACAATTATTTCTCTATGGTGGACCTTCAATCGGGATATCACCAATTAAAGATGAGGAAGTAAGATATTTTCAAGACTTTAGAATGAGGTATAAACACTATGAGTTTATAGTGATTCCATTTGGACTCACTAATTCTCCAGAAATTTTTATGGATTTAATGAATAGAGTTGTTATAGATTACCTAGAAAAATTTGTGGTAGTCTTTATTGACAATATTCTGATATACTCTAAGAGCAAGGAGGAACATGAGGAGCATTTTAATAATGAGTTAAAGACTTTGCGAAAGGATAAGATGTATGAAAGTATAGTAAATGTGAGTTTCTAATAGAGTAATTATCATTCTTAGGGAATGTTGTCACTATTAAAGGGATATTTGTAGACCTTTATAGGAAAAAGACAATTGAAGAGTGGCCCAAGCCAATATATGTAATGGAGATCCGTATATTTTTGGGTCTAACTAGGTATTAACGATGATTTGTGAAAAACATTTCATGATTTTCAAAACCAATGACCAAGATGAAATGGAAGGGAGTAAAGTTTGTTTGGACTCAGGTATGTGAAGACTATTTTAAGGAGTTGAAAAAGAGGCTTATCACTGTGCCAGTACTCACACTCTCAACTTGTGTAGAAATATTTGTGGTGTAAAATCATGCTTTAACGAAGGGGTTTGGATTTTTACTAATTCAAAATGATAAATTGATAGACTAAGCCTCAAGGAAGATAAAAATACATGATAAAAACTATCGTACACATGATCTGGAGTTGGTGTCTATGATCTTTGTGTTAAAAATCTGGTGGAATTATCTCTATGGGGAGAAGTGTGAGATATATACTAACCACAAGAGTATAAAATATATATTCACACAAAAAGAGCATAATATGAGACAGTGAATATGGATAGAGCTCATAAAGTATTATGGATTCTCATTCCACTACCATCATGGTAAAGTAAATATGGTGGGTTATTCTCTAAGTAGAAAGGATCCTACATTTTTATCAATGATGAGAATTGAAAAGGATCCAATCTTCTTAGATTATCAAAGGATGTACTTGGGAATCATTAATGTAGGAACATCATCAATAATTTCTCAAATTATTACTCAACCATCCCTCATGGATAAAATAAAGGAATGTCAAATAAAATATGTGGAAATTAAGAATAGAGTGGAAGATATCAGAAATGGTAAATCCTCATAGTTCATGATATATGATGAATGAGTTATAAGATTTGGGTCATGATTATGTGTACCATATGATCCCAAGATAAAGAAGAATCTTATGAATGAAACACATACCTCAACCTTGTCTATCCACCTAGGTAGTACAAATATGTATCAAGATCTCAGAGAAAACTTTTGGTGGGTCAATATGAAAAAGGAGATGGCTGAATATACATCAAAGTGCCTGGTGTGTCAGCAAGTGGAGGCTGAGAGGAAAAAGTCTAAGGGGTTGATGAAACCACTACACATACCAACATGGAATTGGGATAACATTATCATGGACTTTGTCACTAGACATACAAGGAAATCCAGAAGAAATAATGCTATATGGGTTATTGTGGATCGTTTTACAATGATAGCTCACTTTATCGTAATTTGAGAGGAATTATCATTGGATAAACTTGAATGGATATATATCAAAGAGGTGGTAAGGATTCTTGGAGTACCACTATATATTATATCTAATCGAGATATGAGATTCATGTCGAAGTTCTAGAAAAGTCTCCAATATGCGCTAAGCGCTGAACTGAACCTTAGTATGACCTATCATCCTCAAACCGATGGCCAATAGAAGAGAACCATTCAGACACTAGAAGACATGTTGAGAGCATGTTAATGGAATTAAAAGTAGGATGAGACCAAAATCTTCTACTTGTTGAATTCTCTTACTATAATGGTTTCCACTCGATTATCTGAATGGCACCATACTAAGCCCTTTATGGGGAAAGGTGTAGAACCCCGACATGTTGGGATGAAGTCCGTGAGCGTAAGTTGCTAGGACCTGAAATGGTTGAAGAAATGTTAGAGAAGGTGAAAACCATTCAACATAATATCAAGAAAGGCCATTATTGACAAAAGAGTTATGCATACAATTGTCGATGAGACCTCGATTTCAAAGTTGGAGACATGTTATTTCTACGCATACCTCTATGGAAGAAGGTCATGAGATTTGGGAAGAAAGAAAAGCTAAGTCCCAGGTACATTGGCCCCATTGAAGTTCTTGATCATATTGGGGCTGTGTCCCATTGACTGGAACTTCCACTTACCATGTCCA
The DNA here is from genome assembly GCA_963277665.1 of Viscum album. Classification (NCBI taxonomy): domain Eukaryota; kingdom Viridiplantae; phylum Streptophyta; class Magnoliopsida; order Santalales; family Viscaceae; genus Viscum; species Viscum album. Next base: position 1,274,378,527 of record OY728162.1, on the reverse strand, counting down.
AAGTACACGATGTCATTCATGTATCCCTCTTAAGGAAGTATATACCAGATCTTTCACATGTACTCTCTTCAAAGGTGGTACAGTTGGAGGATGAGCTTTCTTATAAGGAGAATCCAATGATGATATTTGATCATAGAGATAAAGTTATATGTAGCAAGACTACTCACATGGTGAAAGTACTTTGGAGGAACAATAACTATGAAGAGGAAACATTGGAATTAGATGAGGCAATGAAGGAAAAGTACTCACACCTGTTTATGGATTAGAATATAAAATGAAATTGAGAGGGAGAAATTTCATAAGGGGGATAATCAAGTGGATGAAGTTATGATTGTTTAATGAATTAGTTAATTCAAGATGGAATAAAGATCTAGCAGTTTGGTAAATATAATGAATTTGGGGTTCTGAGTTACCCACTTTCTTGTAAAGGCCAAGTTCATTATTCATTGGAGCTGTGAGTTCTCATTGTGTGTGAAGGATGAATTCTTTTTTAGGGACTAGATCATAGTGTCTAGGTTTTTTGTTTCATGTTACTTGTGATATGAGGTGATCCTGGGTTGGATGATCTTGGAGGCTATTATATAACATGGGTCAGTGAGGCTCGGTTGTTTTGGTGGTAGAACTTGACGCCTTGAGTGGCAAGATGCATTGGTTTATGCATGTGGGTGATGGGGAGGACATCAGAGATGATGAAACTAGTTGTATGTGAAATCGGTTGTCTTTGAAACTATTGTTTGTTATCTGCTTTACTATCCCCACTACTTGGGGTAGATGGTCTTTCTTACCATCCTTCAAAAATAAGAGAATATGTGAGAGGTATGCCACATGATTTCGGTGTTTATCCTCTAGAGGATGTATGAGTCTATGTTAATGTTGTAGGTGGAAAATATTTTATGGGTAGTTCATCTACTAATCGTGTTGAGCCCCTTATGTTTGGTATTAGAGAATGTTTTCATAGAATTCCTAGAAATATGTAAAGTGTTAATGGTGTTAAATGAATGAGTAAGTGATTTTTAACCCATGGGGTTGGAGCTTGTTGGGATTCAATACTAAGGTTATACTTATGAGGAATTGTGTAATAGGGTTTGTTATTCCTAAGGGGCTTGGAACATTGTTGTGATGCTAATGAAATGTAACGTGGAAATGATAATAGTTAATTATTAGTTAAATAATTAATGAATTTAAAGTGAAACTGATAAAAATGGATAAGTAACTTAATATAGATATTTAAATGGTTGTGTGCTTATAAGATATCCAGTCTTAGCAATGGAAGCCAGAAGTCAAAGGGACGTTAGCTGTAGTTGAGTCTAAGACTAGGTTATTCCCATAGTTTAGTTGTGGGATATATTATATTCTATACATTTTTTGTTTCTATATGCTACTCCACCCTATCAGTTAGGGAAACTAACGCCCTGTATATTCTAAGCCCTGGGGGGGGGGGGTGTTTTCCCCAATATCCCAGTAAGAGGATGGATGGATGACTACCCCCTTTAGCCCCAGTCTCTTATCATAGTAGTTACTTGTGAGGGTATTTATGGTGGTTATTTTTCTCCATATATGTGTGTAGAGGGATTTAATGTATTCTGATTATTTCACACAATTATATTCTAGATATTATTTCCTAAGTGATACTATAGGTATATTGTGTATAGGCTGTGATGGATTGCAGATCCTTACTTGGTTTATGGTCTGTAATGGATTAAGGAATAATATCTGATGTATGATACACATTATGCGGGATGTCATGGATCTTGGTAACTACTTGATTACCTTTGGTTGTGTGGTTGTGGGGGTGAGTTTTATGAGGTTGATGTTGTGGTGCTACACTCATGTGTCTTTGGGCTAGCCTTTTTGGAGAGAGATGACCATAACGTGTGATGTTTGGGGAAAGTGGTAAACCAGTGGGGAAGTTGTATCAGGTTAGACCTTGATATTCTTTATTATATTATATAATCTTGTATGCGATACTTGGTGAGAGTAGCCATGGTGAATCTGGGAAATTAATATTCCTGTTTAGGTGATGAGTTAGTTTCACTTGTTGTTCTAACAAGATTTCCTTACATTGCATGAGTGGATCTAGGGAGGATCCTATTTAGTATACTGTTATACTCACCCTATGTATATATAAACTATTTTTCATTTCACTTGGAGTAGTTTGGAGATCATGTTTCTTACCACTAGATTAGGGTTGTAGGAGTGTTCAGGCTTCATTGTCACTGGCATTTTACTTTCTTTGGGTACTTGTAGTTTTCCCCTTTTAGTGGTAGTAGTTTTTCATTCCATTACATATGTGTAATTGGGGTTTCTTTTATATTTTTGTTTGAGGAGGAGTTGGTTGGTGTTTTTCTTGTCTCTCTTTTTCATATGTGTTCTCTTAGAGGGTAATGCATCTCATTAGTGTGTTTACTGCACCCGTAGTGCTAGTCTCCAACCTAATGCCTATTGGTGGTAGGAATCGGGGGTCATTATCTATTTTATCACATTTCCAACCTAGGAGGGGTATAATTTGTAGGGGGGGGGGTGGGGTTGTGTCATAGTGGAATCAATGGTCTAGTTGAGAGATATGATGGTGTTTGGAGTTAGTAACAGGTGAGGTTGCATGGGTTGGTAGGGTAACAATGTTAGTAAAGTTAGGAAAATGTTGTAAATAGGGGAGACCAGCTAAGACATGAGTATTTAGGCACCCCTATGATCTAATTCATAGATCATTAGGTTTATAGTGGCTACTAAATGAAGTGATGGTGGTTTCATAGTAGAGACCTAGGAAAGGATCCTACATCATTATTCTTTGGGCTTGTATTTGAATGGGAAGACCTTGGGATATGTTAAACTAAAATGAATAAAAGAAGACAATTATTTAATGTCAAATTCTTCTATATTCCACATTTAGGATCTCTAATTGATTGTTCACTAGTAGGTATGGCTCTAGGTCTATGTCCTCATTAGATTGACGTATAAGATGTTCAATATGTTGCACCCGCGTATCATTTCATAGTAGAGGTTGATGACGCTGACACTTAGAGGAGGAAAATAAAAGAGTTTTAGTGCTAGATATTTTAGAAGTATGAGGGATCTTCTTTCAGATGTAGTCACGAAAGACTTTTTGGAGGAGGTTGATATCAATTTCAGTTCGATCTATGCTTAGAAGGATAACTGGGTGTCATTTCTTATGACGATGCTACATGGGGTAGTGAGGTATTGGTGGTTCTTGTTCCTTAGGGATCTTGAAGAGTTTATAGTCTTCTGGGATGAATTCCGAGACTAGTTTAGAGTTGATTTTATTTCTTCAAATATAAAGGTATCCAATCACCCTGATATGTTTACACTTCGACAAGGGAGCTACAATGTGCAAGAGTTCATGATCCATTTTAGGAACCTTCTACAATATGATTTGGACCTATTGAAAAATGAGGAGGCTAGGGTGAGGAAGTTCGAGGAGGATTTGTGTCCCATGATCTAGCACCAGGTCACCCTATTTATGCTGAAGACATATCATGAGATGCTGAAGAGAGTATAGGTCATTGAGAGGACATTATCCAGAACTGGATCGTTATGAGTGGGGAGTCATCAGGATTCCTCAAGAAGCAGAGCTGTGGTCCAAGGTTCCCAGTTTTCAAGCCATAAGAGTTTCTGACAATCCGAGGATAGGTCCCAACCCTTAGTTTCTCGTTTTTAGGGGGAAAACTACTCTCATGACTATTCTAAGGGATCATATGCTTGTTTTTCTTGTGGAGGCTTAGGTTATTAGTAGTAAGAGTGCCCAAACATTATGAGTAGTCAACATGTGTCAGATGTTCAGCTTCACGTTCCTCCATTGAGGTAGTTCTAGCCGAGGAAACAATAGCATGTTGCACCAGTATTGTATCATTAGAGAGAAGATGATATAGTAATAAGATAGCCCTGGTATGATCCTCATCCTCAAAGAGTTGAGAGTGGTAGTGGAGGTGGTCATCGTCAGGGTCAACGAGGCCATGAAGCAAGTAGTGGTTAGTTTCATGCATTAGCGTTGCTAGCTCTTGGTGATCTAGACATCATTTGAGGTATAATTTTATTGTTTTTTTTACTTGGGTAAGTGCTGGTTTTGATTCAAGAGTGATAAAATCCTTTATATCACCTACCCTTGTCCATTATTTGGGACTTGAGGTGGATAGGCTTCCAGTTCCCTTGGTGTTGACTACACAGGTTGGAGGCTGAGCTAACTTGTTTGAAGTATGTGGAGACTGTGAGCTAGTGATGGGGTAACACCTCTCTTGGGGATATTTCCTATGTTTATGGATATAACCATATGATGGAATAATCATCATGGATTAGTTGTATTAAATTTATCCTATCATGGATTGATTCTAGAGGAAGGTGGTGTTCTTTGATGTTGATGGAGAGAAAATAGTGTTTGTTGGAGAGTGAGACCCTCATATGGGTCAAAGGAATGTTTTTTCCTTATCATCCATGATGATTGAGATGATGATGAGTTCATCATAGGTTCAATAGTTGGTGTTTCCTAGGGTCATATAAGAGTACGCTGATGTGTTTCTATAAGAGTTTGTAGAGTTACCCTCTTGACTATAGATCGAGATATGTATTGAGCTACAATAAGGTGTGTCTCCTATCTTGACGTCTTCATATAATATGGCGCCTTCTTATTTGTGGGATCTGCATATATAGTTCTATGTTCATTTATAGCGTGGATTTGTTTGGATGAGTGTTTCACTGTGAGGTGCACCAGTTTTGTTTGTAATGAAGGCTGATGGAAGTTTGTAGTTGTGTGTCGATTATCATCGCTTAAACAAAGTGACTGTGAAGAATCTATATCCTCTTCTATAGACTGATGATTTATTCGATCAATGGTAGGGTGAAATTTGGTTCTCGAAAATGTATTTGTGGTTAGGATATAATCATATATGTTTGAAGGATTTGGATATTCCGAAGACCCATTTAATTGTCGTCATGGGCATTACGAGTTCTTTGTGAAGTCATTTGATGTGATGATTGCTACAGATGTGTTCATGGGGTTCATGAATGCTAGGTTCCATGAGTTTATGGATAAGTTCAGGATGGATTTCATTGACAAAATATTTTTGTACTCCATATCTGAGGAGAAGCATGTAGAGAATCTACGTTCCATTTTGGGAGTTATTCATCAAAAAAATCTATTTTGAATGTCTTTGAAGTGTGAGTTTTTGGATTGAGAAGTCTATTTCATGAGGAATATTGTATCCCAGTTGGTATTATCTATAGATATGTCAAATATAGAAGCAATTGTGTCTTAGGAATCCCCCAAGACAGTGATAGAGGTGTGGAGTTTTTGTGGTCTTGTAGGCTATTACAGGATGTTCATAACTGATTTCTCTCAGTTTCAGACTCGTATGATAGTGTTTTTTAGAAATAATTAGGAATTCCTGTGGATGTATCAGTGTCACCCACCTTTTGAGTACCTGAAGGAGAAGTTTTTTAGTTCTCTGGTTCTTTGTCTTCCATAAAAAGGAGTTTAGTTTCAGGTTTTCAGTGACACTTTGCATCTGGGGTTATGCTGTGTTCTGAAGCATTAAGAGTTTGGTTGTTTCTTATGGGTCTAAAAAAATGTGTCCCCACAAACATTACTATTCCACGCATGATCTCTATTTGGCAGCAGTGGTGTTTTCCCTGATGTTTTCGATACATTACCTCATTTTCAATCATTTCATAGTCTTCACCAATCATAAGGGACCGAGCTATGTTTTCTCCCATCATGCCTTGAACTTGTGACATCAAAGGTGGAAGAATTTCTTACTTGATTATGACTTAAAAATATCATATACACATGGTAAGGGGAATTTTGTGTTTGATGCATTGAGTAGAAAGACATGTAGTGATGCAGTGCATGAATCTGGTTATTCTTGGATGTTGAGGGAAGAACTCTCAGGATTACATATGGATATGGTAGAAGTTGGGGGAAGAGGTTGTGCTTTCTAGATGATAGTGCAATCATCTATGGTGAAGCAGGTAGAAGAGTCTCAGTTGGGGGATCATGATGTGGAAATCCCGAGAGACTGATTTGTTTTTGGTGAGGCCCCTAGTGGTTTTTCTAGGAAGGAACAACATCAGGTATTGTTTTAGGGGAGGCTTTTCATTCCTTTGAAGATGCGTGAGATGATTCTCATGGAGTTTCATAGTTTTCCCTTAGCGGTACATCCTAAAATGACAAAGATGTACCAATATTTGAGGAGTCAGTTTTGATGGCCTAATTTGAAGCATGTAGTTGCAAAGTTTATGTATCGATGTTTGGTCTACTAGAGGGTCAAGGCTGAGCACCATGTTCCCAATGGTTTGCTCTAGTTTTTAGATGTTCCTCAGTGGAAATGGGAGGACATCTCGATGGACTTTGTTACTAGTTTAACATGAAAACAAGGTGTCCATGGCACTATATGGGCAATAGTAGATCGTTTTAAGAAATAAACCCACTTTATAGTGTTCAAGGAGTCAAGATTAGTGGAGTTTTTTAGGTAGTATCTGAATGAGGTGGTGATACTACACGGAGTCCCGGGGATGATCATTTCTGATCAAGATACTCATTTTACCTCTAGGTCGTGTAGAGGTCTCCATCATGATTTTGGTTCTTAGCTATTATTTATCACTACTTTTCATTCCAAGATAGATAGTAAAATAGATCAGACCATCTAGACTCTTGATGACATGTTTTTCTATTGTGTCCTATATTTTGGAGGTTTGTGGATGAGGAGCTTACCCTTGGTAGAGTTTTCTTATAATAATAGTTTCCCCTCCACCATCGGTATGAAACTGTTTGAATCCTTGTATGGACGACCTTACCATTCTCTATTTTGCTTGGCTAGGGTCGTGGATTTAGTAAATATTAGTCTAGAACTAGAATAGAATACAACAGAGACGGTTCAGGTGATTTTCAAGAGGATGGGGGAATCACATGATCATCAAAAGTCTTATGCTGATCATAATATGAGACCAATAGAGTTTGATGTTGGAGATTATGTGTTTTTGAAGGTGACTCCTCATCATAGGACATGAAGGTTTGTTCATGGGAGTAAGATTTCTCCCCAGTTTGTTGGGCCTTTTGATGTGTTGGAGATTTGGCGTATCTGGTAGAAATTCCCACACAGATGAGCAAGATACATGATGTTTTTTACATGTCACAACTCCGTCATTATCTGCATGATGACTCTCATGTCATCGATTGGGGAGAGATTGATTTTGAAGATGATTCAACCTTTGAGGAATGACCTTTAGAGATCTAGGATCATAAGGAGAAGGTGTTTCAAGGGCACACTAGCCACCTAGTTCATGTCTTGTGGAAACATGGTGGCATGGAAGAGAGTATATAGGAACACGAGTTGTAGATACATGCTTATTACCCTGATCTATTTGATTTTTAGCTCTTCTCTTGTAACATTGTTCGAATGGTGTTTGTAGACACTTCCCATATATGAAATGGATTTCTCTTGTTGATTTTTGTGTCTTTCTCTTTTTTGAAAGGTATCTCCCCTGGGAGAGTGTTTAGGAGATGGTTGTGATTGTTGTGTGATTTCAGATTGTTCTTTTTATGAAGTGGTTGAGGTTGTATGGTGGAGAGACCCTTTAGAGGTATATCACGGTGTGGATGTTACAATAACCAAATGTTTGTTTCCTTTATAGGTTGGTTTTGGATACTTAAGGATGATAATGTTTTAAAAGGTATCTGATGTAATGGAACAAACCTCTCTGGTTCATTCCTTTGCTAAAATATGGTGTTTGAGGTGTTCTGGGATGTCTAGGTGACTTTTTCCCAACAGTTTTTCCCAATGTTTCTAGTTCTGTGAACAATTTTTCTAGGATGGTAGGTCATATATAAGTAGGTCATCTTTTGGTAGGCGATCTATCGATAGGTCATATTTATGTAGGTCATCTATTGGTAGGTCATCTCTCAGTAGGTCATTTTTCGGTAGGTCATTTGTTGGTAGGTAACCTTTCAGTAGGTAATCTGTTGGTAGGTCATCTATTAGGAGGTCATCTATCCATAGGTCATCTATCCATAGGTCATATATTGGTAGGTTAAACATTATTTCTAGTTCTGTGAACAATGTTTCTAGAACAGTGACTCATGTTGGTGTTGGTGAGTTACGTTGATGAATCATGTCGGTGAGTTGTATCTATGACTTGTGTTAGTTACTCACATTGGTGACTTGCGTTGGTGATTGGCGTTATTGAGTCATTAGTGAACAATATTTTTAGCATCCTACAGTTCACCCCTATGACATTATCTTTGATGTAAAACACATTCAATGATTTTTTTAAGGGATTTATGTCCAATTCAATGCCTATAACTCCGATCATAATTTTCCTAAGGGTCCGGGTTCCTTTACTTGGTTAAACTACGTAGTCTTGGCCAGATCCGCCTTTAATGGAAAATCTAAACTGCTGCTCTGTCTAGATTTTCAAAGGAACAAGATATATTCCACCTTGTTCTTCCTTCTTGTTTTCCTTGGTACGAGAATCCCCAGAACATTCTTTCCAATATATTTGTGCAATTGTGGTGCAGACTTTGGATTATATTTTCCATAGAGAATTTCCTGCTGCATGTGCACCCCCAGTTTTGGTGAAACCAGTAACCATCAATCCATCTTTGATATAAGGTATGTTCTACCTCCATTATTCTTATTTCCCCAAGACATTTCCTCCAGTTTTTCCATAAGATTTGAAGGAATGTGATCTCCATGTTTTTAATGGAAATTTATTGGATATTGGATGATGTGGTTGTGACACATTGTCCTTAGGTTGATGCAGCCTTTGTGAGAGAGGTGATTATGATCTATTGTGCTGGCCTATTCTTGTGATAATAACATCAATAACATTTTGAGGTAGGGGATTCCAAAAATCCCTATTTTATCTATGTACAATAATAGAGTTAGCATGCTTTATCCTCTCGAGGATGGATGGGTTTAATCTCCTACTATAGGTGGAAAATACTTGATGGGTTGTTCAACTACTCACCATGTTGAGCACCTTTTGTTTGGTAGATCATAAAAGTTTCTTGGAATAACTAGAAATTTGGAAAGTTGTAATGCTATTAAATGAAATAATGAATGATGTTGAACCCATGGGGTTAAGGATTTCTAGGATATAATGCTGAGGTTATACTCTGGAGGAACTATGGACTTGGGTTGGTTATGCCTAGTGGGAATGTAACTTTATTGTGATTCTAATGAAATATAATGTGGAAATGATAATTTTTAATTAATAATTTAAAAATAAATTAACAGAAATTGAAACTCATAAAAAGTGATAATTAACTTAATATATCTCTTTAAATTGTTGTGTGTGTATAGTATATCTATTCTTAGCGATGGAAACTAGAAGTCCAAGAGATGTTTTCAATAGTTGAGTCTAAGACTAGGTTATTCCCATAGTGTGGTTTTGAGCTATATTATATTCTATACATTTTGTGTTTCTTTACACTACTCTACCCTTTCGATTAAGGAAACTGACACCCTGGGAATTTTGAGCCCTAGGGGGGTGGGTTCTTTCTCTAACATCCCAATGGGAGGATGGGTATATGACTACCCCATTTGGCCCCACTCTCTTCTATTGGTAGTTGTAATGATATGAAAAATGGTTATTTTTTCTCATATATATGTGTAGGGGGTGTAATGGATTATGGTTATTTTAAACACATATATTCGGGATACAGTTTCTTAACTGCTACTATAGGAATAACATTTATAGACTATGATGGATTGTGAATCCTTACTCAGCATATGGGCTGTAATGGATTAAGGTATAATAACTGATGTATGATACAAGTTATATGGGATATGGTGGCTCTTAGGAACTACCTAGTTACATTTTTTGTGTGGTTGTAGTGGTGTGTTACATGAGGTGCATGTTGTGGTGTTATGTCCTAGTGTCTTCGGGCTAGCATTTTTTGAGGTAGATACTCAAGAAATGAGATGCTGGTGTGAAGTGGAAAACTAGAAGGGATGTTATAGCGGGGTTACCTTGATATTCATTATTATATTATATACTATTTTATTCGATACTTGGTGAGAGTATCCATGGTGAGGTTTCGAACACAGTATACCTGTTTAGGTGACCTGTCAGTTTCACTTGTTTTTCACTATAATTTAGAATTCTTTCTTTACCTTTCCATGAGAGGATTTATAGAGGATCCTACTAAGTATACTATTATACTCACCCTAACTATACATAAACTATTTTCAGGTCACATGGAGTATGTTGGAGATCAGGTAGGTTAATACAATCTTGGGGTTTCAGGAGCTATTCGGGCTTTGTGGTCACTACCGTTTTACTTTCTTTTGGAACTTATAGTTTTACCCTTAAAGTTGTAGTAGTTTTTCATGAAATTTCATATGTGTACTTTGTTTTTATTTTATATTTTAGTTTGAGTAGGATTTTGTTGGTGTCTATATTATCTCTCTCTTTCTCATGTGTCTTATTAGAGGGTAATGCCTCCCATCAGTGTGTTCACTATACCCTCAGTGATAGTCACCTACTAAGGGCCTATTGGATGCAGGACTCAGGGGTCATTATATCTCTTCCCACATTTATGGACCAGGAGGGGTACACATTATTGGGAGTGGGTGACATTAATGGAATACACGACATGTACCTAGGATACATGTCTTGTGTTCTTTAGGTTTCATGATTACTGAACACATGTTTTGTATAATAAAAACACATTTAATCATTTAATAATGGACTATATGTCATGTACTCATGTTAAATGTCATGTAGTCTATCTAACCATGTGATAGGTTTGACCAATTGACATATACTGTGTATTATATTCAAACACCTAAAATAAATGTACGATGCTTTGAATTATTTCATGAGTTATCTTGGTGAATTAAACATGGGTACACGATGCATACCTTGGGGATACAAGTTGGGTATTCTTATGTTATCCAGTTTTAATCCTTGGAAGATCCAGATGGGATCATTGAATGTTCTTCATTCATAATTAATATGTTTTTATTATATTTCAATAATGAAGAGGAAAAAAAGAATATATCGTGATTAATTTTTGCAGAATTATTAAACTATAATTGAAAACAAACATAAGATTCATAAATCAATCGATGAGCCTTTAAAAATCACCATAGAAATCGATAAGTGCTAGTGAAAGGGATCATAATTCTTGAGTCATTCATCATTGATCTATATAATAATCCTTTCGAAGTAATCTCAGAAATCTCTCTAGATTCGAGAGGGGTGCGGTAGGAGGATCACTATCTATTCCTGAATGTATTATTGGACATGAGCTCTCTTGGGATTGAGAGGATTATCCAGATTTCATTGTGAAAAAACAAATTACCATTGCTTGAGTGGGAAATAAAATAATTAGTTTTACATAGTGCTAGGATTATAAAATTATAATTTCATATTCACCATTATTATTGTCTTAATCCACACAAAACCCTAATTCTATGATAATAATAATAATATTATTTCTTTTCATTAAACAAACCAATGAATTAATTAAATGTTATTTCTTGAATAAATTATTTGAAATTTTATTAAACAATATTTGATATATAATATCTCTCAGTGGACCTTTAATCTCAGTCTTCTATTCCTCCGAAATACTTTTCAGTCATTTTAGAATAAATATTTATTTAATAAATTAATTCCACTACATTATTCACCAACAAATATATTAATAATATATTAACTAAATTAAAAATAAATATTTAATAAATATTATACTCACAAACATTCTCTCGAATAACTACTAAATGATAATGTGTCAATGGGAAAATATGAATAATTATTAAACCACTAATGAGAGTAATACATATTCAATAAGTTAAATTACTATGATATTTAATTGAGGTTCTGGATACACTTATTGTTTGACCCTTTAGTTCCCTTTTTTAGTCACTATTATGAATCTCATATTGTACAAGATTAACATCTAGTAACATTCCAAGGACCCCATAAAGAAAGTAGTTAAATTTCACAATGATATACGACCTCATATGACAGCTTACTATATAATAAAATCCTTTTATCCCAATATCTACAATCAAGTAGATTGCATGTTGTTGTCATCAACTGATGTTCTCAATGCCTCTTTAATTTAATTTATTGAAATTAACTTCTCTTTCATCATTAAGTCCATGGATTTAATTATTCCATTTTATTACCATCATAGGTAATGAGATATCAACTTGAATTTAAAATTAAATGGGATATATCATTTCTCACATTATTTAGAAATGCAATAATATTTATAGCACACTAAACATATTCAACATTGTTGTGAGAATATGTCATCACAGTTTTCACCAATATATCAAATCACATGAATCATAATATTCATTAATAATATTCTTAAGGTCTATGGACCATTACACATGTTCAAAAATAGAAACACGCAATAAAACATGTAAATGTGTATTTTCTATATATTGGTTATGTTCTCATAATATCATTCATTGGAAATTATCAAGGTCTTACACCATGGGAATCTATCTTAAAGTTCATGAGTCTCCACCCCCGATAGCCTATTTTATTTTTTTCTTATCAAATGATATCATCCGATTATAGAATATTTATTTAAAAATATAGCTGGGGCACTTCTATGTTCTTATCCTATAATGGAATTTCTAGGAAATTTTAGTGTGAGAGATACTTATGGACATTATCACAAACTAAGTCACTCAAAATAAAATTCATTATATGATAATAAGTATATTAATATTAAAATAAATAAATATCAGCAATCATAAATTACATAAAATTTTATTCTAGGGAACCAACTTTAAGAATGGTTACCTAGTGGGGTCTACAACAACCTGGAATGTAACAAACATACATAGGTAAACCAGACCAGTCACCCAAGTCATCCCATCATGGGTTGGGTTAAACTAATGATAACAAAACTAGTATCATACGTAACAAACAAGACATGCATCCATGGTATAAAGAAGAAACAAAGTGAGATAAAACAAATCTAAACAGGGATAATAAGAAAAATAGACAATTCTAGACAACAAGTTTCTATTTGACCATGCCACCTTCAAACAATCCTGAAATAAAAGAGAGACGTAAATAGAAAACCCACATCACTATTTTATTTACTTTACTTTACTCGTTTCCTTCAAAACAGAGAGTACAACCACCCATAGTTAGAGGTATGGTGTGGCCAATATAGCCTGGTAGGATACCACCTTGGAATCTATACAGGTTTTAATAATACAAATTATCCAGTCCAATATTTAAAAAAAATAGTTTTATAAATAAATCTATTTTTAATCTTATTTCAAATAATCCATGAATTTTGAAAAATAACATACCATGTTTTCCAATGCCATAAATAAGCAGGTAAAGATACATAAATATAAATAAACATGTGAGCCAACATCCATAAAATAAACTATCATGTAATAAACAACCAAAAACAACAATGAACCTACCAACTATGCTCTAGTATATGGTACATTATGTACATGACACTCATAGGATAAAAAAGGCATAAAGTTGGATCCAAACTAACATCTATTCCTTCAATAGACCATCGTCATATAAGAGGTTACCATCTAGTTGTGTCACACACACTAAGGCTTCTCGTGTATTTATCTCAATATACCTAAGGTTGAATCCATGAAATATTTGTCTATTTCTATTTTAAAAACCATGATATTATTTTTATAAAACCATTTTGTATCCAAGCCAATATTATTTAGGGTTTAAAAGTCAATTTTTAAATTTCAATTCAAGGAAATTATTTTTTCAAACAAAAAACCCTTTTTAAAATGTAAATCCATGACCTTTTGAATATTAAAAACATGAAATTCCATTTCAAATATTATGGAATCAAAAATAACTATAATAAATTCATGAAATTTGAATCATTTATTAGATCCACCTTCCTTAGGACTATATAAAACCTAACAATATTTGAAAACATGGATTGGTAACCACAAGATATACCTCTGTAAGACAATGTGTGAACAAAGACTAAAAAGGATTGATAAAAAAAATATAATTACCAATCCCTAAAAAATGTGCCACAACCACCAATGAAAGATAAACCATGAGGAAGGATTACCTAAACAGATGAAGTGCCTAACCCTGCTGATCAACTGCTGAATGAATTGATCCAGATGTAAGTAAGACACCCAAATTTACTTAGTGTAAGAGCATTGACTGGGTGGATAAGGATGCAAAAATAAATGATCCCTCAAACACATTCAAGTCACCCTAAAAACTATAAATTAGGGAATTATATGGTGTGTAATCTTTTACACATTGTGAATCCTTTTCATTTCAAGTTACTCCAAAAAATAGGTCATCTTTTTTAATTTAAAATCATATTTTCACATGAAACAACTTTTACAAACTAATGTTGTGAATTCAACTCATGGGATACATGTCATGAAAACTCATTACATATAGTGTAAGTACCCATAAAATAGAGTAAAAGACAAGGGAAAAGATGAAAATAAAACAAATCAGTGACATCACCATTATAGTTATCCTCCAAATTCGAGGTTGAAAAAACATGATTGATGAGAAAAGGAAACCAAAATATAGAATCATAAAATAAATTAATGAAAGGTAACATGGAATTACAAACTCCCCATCATAAAATATTTCATTTTAGAAAATGAGATCAAGACATTGGATTCATAAAAGGAGTACGCTATTGCTACCTCATCAATGAATCACACTCCCATATATCATGGGATCCTGTCAGCACTGCCATATTACTCAGACCATGGTAATTGTTTTACTATGTAGTACCCTATCTTGGAGATCCATAATCTGAACTGGCTATTCATCCAATGTTGTATCGGGCTTAGAAACAACACCCTCCCATCTAGTCACCTAGGAAGGGTTTGGTATATACCTCCTCAATTGGGAAAAATGAAACAAATCATGTATAAAAGTTAATCTAGATTTTAATAGTAACCGATAGGATACCCCCTAGAATCTGAACGATCTTAATGGATGCCACAAACCTTGGTGACAACTTACCATGCTTACCCAACTGATGATATCCCAAGCGGGGTGAAATTTTGGGAAATACCTGATCCATAACCTCAAACTCCAGCTACATATACCGATGGTCCGCATAATATTTATGATGACTATGTTCCATGATCAAACTCATCTAGATCAACTACACTATCTCTATCATATCATAAAAAACACTCAACCCAATAATGGACTACTCACCTAACTATGCCTAGAAAAAGGGAGATCGATGTGGCCTCTATATAAGGCCTCAAAGGGCGCCATTCTGTTAAAATTCTCAAAACTACTGTCAAAGGAAAACACAAAAAAATTAAAATGTCTCTCCAAAGATCCACTAAAATCAACCACATAGGCATGGATCATATCCTCAAGAACCTGGTTTGGCCACTCTGTCTTTCCATCCATCTTTAGATGATAATCCATGCACAATTTCAACTAGGAACACATTTCCTCATAAAAACCTTTCCATAATCTGGATGTTAACCCTAAGTCCCTATCATAAACAACTCTATTGGTAACCCCATATATCATCAAAAACTGCCAGACGTACTAGTCCACAAGTTATACGACTTTTACTATTTCCTTTATTTCCAAGAAATGCACTAATTTTGAGATTCTGTCAACAATCACCTATATTGCATCCTTCCTAACAGGATTCCATGATAAACTAATAAAAAATCCATATAAATATCATCACATTTTAAAAATAGAATGGGTAAATACTGTAATATGCATGTAGGTAATTAGTGTTCTATGTTTACTCTTATAAATGTGAGAAACCACAATACGAAATCTATAATTTACCACCCCATTATTGGCCACCAATACTAACATCTCATATCATGTTACATATTGTTATTCCTAGGGTGAAAAGACCGATAAAACTAGGTTATAGAATCAAGAAACTCCTATATCATTGAAAATGAAACAAACAACTTATTATGGAAGCACACATCTCTATTGGAAGACTCAAAAAACTTGAATAGGGCCTCAAAACCATTTAAGACTTCTCCTAAGTGTTGTATCTTTGTATCTATCATCTATTGAAGTCAAAATCACTCATCAAATGACAAGTCAATTTCGTTCGAAGCCATGAAAACCTATCCACCAACATCCCCCACTCCTAAGATCATGTTATCAAAAACAAATCATCAGATACCACAGCATAAATGATTCCTTCATGGATTGTGTTAGTAATTTTATGCTCAATGCATCAACAAAAATATTCCCTTTCCTAAGGGAATAAAAAAAATACCAAGATCAAATGTATAAATATAATACACCTAGAGTCTCTGTCGCAAGTTTAAATCTGTCTGAGGGATAATATACTCTAGAATTTTGTGATCAGAATATACAATAAACCACTCTACAAAGATACAGTGATCCCATATT
Organism: Viscum album; assembly: GCA_963277665.1. NCBI lineage: Eukaryota > Viridiplantae > Streptophyta > Magnoliopsida > Santalales > Viscaceae > Viscum > Viscum album. The sequence goes on along the minus strand of OY728162.1, from coordinate 1,274,362,150 downwards.
TTGAGTTCATGGATAACAGTTTCCAACTCAAGATCATGGGTAGGGTATTTCTTCTCTAGAGGGTGTAACTATCTTGAGACATAAACCAAAATATGTTTCCCCTAAATTAAGACACATCCCAAACTTATACTAAAATAATATCATAAAAAATAATTACTCAAACTTGGTTTGGGAAGAATTAAAATTGGGGTAGAAGTCAACCTCAACCTCATCTCCTCAATGGTTCTCTAACACTTATCATTCCATTTAAAATTTAAACCCTTAAGGGTAAATGTTTTCATTGAATATAAAAGCTTGTAGAAGTCCCAAAAAATAGTATATAGTTAGCTTCAAAACCCAAGAAGTTTCAAATATGAAACACATTTCTAGGATACTCCCAAGATATAACTACAAGTACCTCTTCAGGATCAATCGATACACCCCTCCCAGATATCACATGCCCAAAAAAATTCACTTCCTAGATCCAAAACTCACACTTTTAATGTTTAATATATCGAAAATGTTCCCTAAAATATCATATAATGATATTCAAATGGTCTCTATACTCCTCCAATAAATATAATTAATCCAAGATATCATCTACGAAGACAAAAAAAGTCCAAGAATCAATGAAATATTTGGTTCATAAATTCCATGAATACCGAAGGTGTATTAGTTATTCCTAATGTCATAAATAGAAACATGAAATGACCATATCATCTTTGAAATTCTGTCTTTGATATATCCTCTTCTCAGACACTCAAGTTGTGGTATCCCAATCGCAATTTAATATTATATAACCAACGAACCCCCCTCAACTAATCAAAGAGATCATGAATCCTTGGTAAAGGATACTTGTTTTTAAAGGTCACCTAGTTCAACTTCATATTTTCAATACAAATTTAATAGTTGGTGTGCTAGAACCAACTAGTTTTACTTTGATTACGAGAATATTTAATGTATTATTACATATTGTTCATTGTTATGCATTATTATGATGTAATAATGTCCTAGGGTATTTGTTTCAAGGGTAATGTCATTATAGTTCCCCTCAATGATGAGAACCTTGAAATTATATAAAAATATTATTAAATATAGTTCTTTGGTTGGATGACATGTTATGATGGGACACATGGCATGCAGACTATCTGGTGCGAGTACTCATAAGAAGATGATACTTCCTCTCATGAAGTTCGCATTTGGTAATCTCCAAGATAGAAGATTATGAGAATAGACCCGCAAGTAGGAATTATGAAGGTTTTTGTGTCATCAGATATTTCTATCTGTGAGCATGTGTAATGATCCTTGGACTTTCATATTATCATTAATATGTGTCATGACATACGTACTTTGATTTACTGATGAAAACTGTCATGCAGATAGTTGGCGGGAAGTAGGGTATTTTGGGTGCGTCATGAGTGGCATGTTATTAATGGATAAGTCAAGGAAGGATTTGTCCCTTCCATTTATGGAATTTGATATCTCATCACTTTGATTGAAATAAAACCATCATGTGAAATTTCATGTCTAGGAGTAACAACGAGTTTATTTCAGGTAGTCAAAGAATGACGTATCATGCATAAAAGTCTATGACATAATCATGAAACCTTCTTGATGTGATATTGCAACAAAGGTATAATGTTACACAGTGAGCATTCATATGTGGATGTCGTTGTTGTGACTTTATGTTCTTTATCCTGGGTGCCTTGACCCATTGCTAGACAGTACTCTTGGACTTTAGGCAAGTCCGCCTAATGCCAGTGCGAAAGAATCCTAGAGGGTCACACACTTATTGTTTTTGGTGGTCTCAGATACATTCTATTTGAAATTAACTAATTAAATAAATGTTACTCTCAAGACCATGGAATAATTTTATTCAAGTTAAAATGATCGCATAAATTAAATAAAATATATTTATTTATTATATTGAACATTTAATAAATATTTATTTAATAGTTTGTAAATAAAATATTTATTTAAGAGAATAAATTATTTATTTATTTATTTGGATTTTCAATAAATGGAAGTGGAGTTCTAGTAGACCAAGTCCAGTCCGGTAGTAAAATAATTATTTTCAAGATGGTAAATAATTATTTAACTAGTTGGCACAAATTAAAATAACTCTTCTATTATTTTGTGATGCAGAATTTTATTTATAATTCCGTTTTTCACAAGTTGGCACACTATAAATAATGATGCGGTATTATTATTAAATTTATGGGTTTTCTCTAAGTTCATGAATGTATTTAATTTCTTCTATGCATTTAAATAATGTAACTTAAATTCCATGTATATAAATAGGAATGTACACCTATTATGCCATACACCACACCACACAAATCGTTAATTGATAATTGTTGAGTCAAATAATTTCTCTCTATAAAACTCTTCTCCCCCTTCTCAAGAACAAGAGACGTTCTTCAAGGATGAAGAACAGGCGATCAATAATAACTGACACAAGACACTCGATTCTCCATTCTAGCACCCAGAGAACGAGCGATGTCGATTGGTGGCCATCAGAGCATGTGTGGATCACTGCTATAGGGATTCTTGTTTGGATCCTTACAAGTGCAACAAGATAATCCGGAAGGGTTATTATAGAAGATCAACATCTTCAATGAAGAAAAATACCAAATTTCCAAGTATTATTTTTCTTTATGAAATTAATTAAATTAATTATAAACATGATGTGCAAGATCCTCTTGAAAAGTTTTGAACCTCTTTCTTATATATATAAATCTTTTATTATATTTTGTGGAGACTAGCATTCATCGTCGTATTGGTCCCGGAATAATCATTGATCATGGTAAAAAATAAAAATTGAGTGTCATCTCAACCACGCTTCCACTATGCCTAGAACCTTCAATTGGAATCATAGGGAGGTTACATCATAGTTTATAATTATTTAAATTTTTTTTTGATGACTTACGCTTTTAATAATTTAGTTGTTTCAATTCAAGTTATCATTCTACAAATCTAAAACTTGAGATATATTCATCCTCTTTCATTTCTCGTTCAGCTTAATGAAATGATATTTTCTTTTAATTTTGATTAAAATAAAATAGTGGATCTCATCCGGAGGTTCCAAAGCTTCCTAGTTGTACAACAGTAGAACACATGACAAGTATTTGGCAGTACACACCGTATAGTCAAGATTCAATGCATTGGACTAGTCTGCCAAACCAATCAATGTTTTACAGTCTTTATAAGTCTTAAATGACTCTGTGTGTTGACCAAGAATAGGTGGCCCACGATTTCCAGATTACACGCCGTGTGGCCCAACGGACACGGCGTGTAGTCCTTTCGGGTTAGTGTTGGACCATTTACCCCGTACACGGATTGCCCGGCTGGAGACCATGTAATGAGGAACTAAACGACGTGTGGCCTGCTGGACACACCGTGTACTCCGAAGATTTTCAAAGTATACTCACACGACGTTTCCTCGGGCGTGTACTTCAGATAGACGGTGTAGAATAGTACATGCGGTGTAGTTAGAACTATACGTTGTGTACTCATCCAAATTATGAAAATTTATAAAAATTTATTATTATATTATACAAAACCTTGAGATGTGTACCATCATGTGAGCGTAAAGTTAAGTCACAACATGAGATAGGTGTTATATATATGTGTGCTTAATTTAACATCTATGTAATGTTCATTTCTAATTATTGGGTAGTTATGAATTGGTATTCACTAGGTTGCCTCCAAGGTATAAGTAATGTACAAATATAATTATAAATGAATTTATTTGTTTAAAATTATGATTAGAATCACAATGAAATTCATAAAAGGGTTTAAGATAAAAGGATTGATTAATTAAAGATGATAATTAATTGATTCGAGCATGATTTATCTTAAACAAGAATGATTAAAGAATTGATTTCTATTTTTATTTATGTGTAAATATCATTGCATGTATGGATGGTCATGACCTAGACTAAGACCTTTGTATGTGGATTGTTTCTTTTAATATATTTAATTGAATTAAATTTGTTGGTCTGCGAGCCTTCTCCTCATTAATATGTAGGGCCTGTGTTCCCAATGTTTCTTTTATGTAAAATCCCTTTTTACACCTCACCTACTTTGGAGTTAAAAAGGGGATATGTAAGGGATGGAACTCCCAAGCTAGTGTATGTGGTTCAAGATGGAGCTGAGAAGAAACCAATCCCAAGAGATACGGTGGTGGACAGGTGGAAGCTGTCAACATGAACCCAAAAGGCTCAAGGTGTTTCTCCCCTAGGTTAGGGTTAGTTTATCAACCTCTAGATAAACTAACCATTTGAAAAGATCATGATCATGCCATTTAATTTATTTTATTTCTATCAGTTTCATGGTTTATCATTATTTATGTGTTGTCACAATCACATAATTAATGAATTGAACAAACATGCAAGATGAAACAAAAATAAACTAGAATTATGCATAAATATTATCAATACATGGTTAATCACTTAAGTAAGTTCCACTTATAATTTACAAGCTTGTGATAATGATAATAACAAATTCACGCATAAGAGATAAAAATCCAAAAAATAAAATATTAAAGTAGAAAAGGCCTTCCGTTACTTGATTAAGGGAAAAACTCAATAAAACTTTGTGTTTGACCAAACGTTGTTGGGACACTTAATTTTATATAAGAATCCCTTATTAAAGGTTTTAGGTTGACTTAACCATATTACATTTAGAGGAGTATCCCTTGCTATACATGGTGTAATATTTGAGGCAATAGTTGAGGAAATCCAAAGGTATTATTTCAAGATTGGGGAGTCCACTCAACATATCAAGGATCTGCAAGCCCGTAGTTGGTAAAAACTTGTGTACCAAAATACCTTCTAATAGCTTGACCAAACCTTGTTGGGGTTATGCGAAGGGGAATATGGATCCTTTCCACTAGAATGTCATGGCAATTGGACTTTTTGTGTTCAATGGCGAGGGATATTGGGACATGATATTATAGTGGGAGACTTAATAAAATTTATTATTTCTTAAAAAATGTAATCAAGAAAGTACTAATGATCTTCTCTTTTAATTGTAGAATAAAAATGACAAAATCATAAAACACACTATCCTTATGATCAATTCTGGATAAAGACAACATCCTCACCAACAGTAACTTCCAATAATGGTTTAGATGCCTTCGGGTTATCCTATGCCCTGAATGGAAGTCTTACATGTTGGTGTCAACATTATCTGATCCTCCTTCCAAAGAGGCGAGTGATGCGGATTTTCTGTTCTGTGAGAAACATATTAACGACGTGGTTGACATTCAATGTTTGATGCTATCATCAATGTCTAGTGAGCTCATTAACTTTAATGAAAACAAGGATTCTTATAGCATGCTCGAGCACCTCCGTGGTCTTTACCTGGAGATAGAAAGATAGGAAAGGTTTGATATCTCTAAGGCACTCTTTTAGAGTAATCTTGGAGAAGGTTCCCTAGCTAAGCCTCATGTAGTCACGCTCATTGGATATATTGAGATCCTGGAGGTTCTAGGGTTTAAACTCCATGAATAACTGGGAACCGATATCATTCTCACATCACTCCATCAAAGTTTCTCTAACTTTTTTTTTTCAATATCAATAAGAAAAACATTTAGAAGTCTCTATCTAATCTTTTTATTCTCATTTACCAAGTGGAAAAAGATATGAAGTGCGAAAATCCACCTGTCCTTATTGGTGAATAAGACGAAAGGGATGGTGAAGAGCATTAATCTCAAAGCTTCTTCATGACCTCCCATGATAAGAAATATCAAAGGGGAGGCAAGGGAACATGAGGATATTTGTTTCACATGTGGCAAGAAGGGACACTAGTAGAAGAACTTCACCTAGCCTAAAAAGAAAGGGGAAGCTTCAAGAGCATTGTTTATCAAAGAAATCTATTTGTTTCTAAAAATTGGGTATTAGATACATATTTTGGTGCTCATATATGTATCCAAATACACAAACCAGGTAGATTCAAGAATATTGATCGAGGTAAGGTATATCTAAGAGTAGCCAACAGAGCCAGACTTGTTATTGTAGCTATTGGGGACTACCACCTTATGTTGCCAACAAGGATGATCTTGGTGTTAAAGGGATTTTATTATGTTCCTTCTATTACTAAAAACATTATTTCTTTATCTAGATTAGATGCAGATAGATTTGGTTTCAAGTTTGGAAATGAATATTTCTTCTTTTATCGAGACAGAATTTTTTATGGTAGGGCACATTTATACAACAGACTTTATGTGTTGGATTACAAAAACCAAGTAATGGAAATTGATTACAAATATACTTCACCTGACTCATACCACAACCAACTTTGGCATCACTAGCTAGGTTATGTAAACAAGAAATTCTTGACAATGTTACATCAAGATGGATATTTAGATTCTTTATAACTAAAACCACTTGGCGTATGTCATGCATGATTACAAAGAAAAATGACCAAATCCCCATTTAGTGGGAAAGGTGAAAGGGCTAAAGAACATCTTGAATTGGTTCATACCGATGTGTGTGGACCATTTACATTTGAATCAAGGGGATGGTAATCATAATTCATAACTTTTACTGATGATTTTAGTAGATATGGATATAACTACTTAATGAGGTATAAGTCAGATTATTTTGATAAGTTTAAAGAATTCAAGAATGAAGTTGAGAACCAGATTGGTAAGAAAATTAAGAAACACCGCTCAGACTGAGGTGAAAAATATCTTAATCCAGACTTTGTTGATTACTTATGAGAGTTTGGGATCCTATCCCAACTAACTCCTCTAAACACGCCCTAGTGGAATGGTGTAAGATAAAAGAGGAACAACATCCCGCTGGACATGGTGAGATCAATTATGGGTCATGCAAGTCTTCCATTATCATTTTGGGGATATTTGTTACAAACAGAAGCACACATACTAAACCAAGTACCAACTAAATTGATAAATGTTATTATATAAGTGTTCTAGAGTGGAAGAAAATCCATGTTATTGAATTTACATGTGTAGGGGTAGTGAATCGTTTGTTAAGGCCTCTTCAGCTAACAAACTCGCACCCCAAGGCACAAAGTTTACCTTTATAGAATACCCCAAGGAAACAAGGGGGTATTAACTATACACCCCCTTTGAAAAAAGGTTATAGTGGAAGGACATGCCATATTCTTTTAGAGGGAGCACATATCCAAAAGATATAGTAGGAGCGAGATAGTCTTTGATGAAGTCGAGGCTCAAGGTACACAAGAGTTGGTACAGAAACAGATTCAACAAATCCTTGTGGAATAAGAAACTATTCCAGAGACACAAGTACTGCGTAGGGGTAAAAGAGAGTTTTGAAAACCAGAATGGTACGGTTTTATAGTTACTAAAGATGGTGACTCATTATTAGTTGATAATAATGATCCTCTAACCTAAAAGGAAGCATTAAGTGGCACAGAAATTTCCAAGTTGCAAGAAGCCATGAATTATGAAATGGATTCCACGTACCAAAACCAAGTCTGGATTTTGGTAGATCCTCTAGTTGATGTAAATAATGTTGGTTTCATATAGGTATTCAAGAAGAAACTGGACATGGAAGTAAAATTCAATACCTATAAGGCATGACTGGTTGAAAAAGGTTTTAAACATCGTCAAGGAATTGACTTCGATGAAACCTTCTCAACAGTTACAATGATAAAATCCATCAGAATTTTACTTGCCATTTCCACTTAACATGACTATGATATTTGTAAAATTGATATCAAAACAACATTCCTTAAGAGGAAACTTCAGGAAGATGTCTACATGACACAACCTGAAGGGTTTGTGATTCCAAATGATGCTAATAAGGTATAAAATTTGTAGAAATCCATTTATGGATTAAAGCAAGCATCCAGGTCTTGGAACATTCATTTTTATGAACCTATAAAGGAATTTAGTTTTATCAAGAAATAATGTGAGCCTTTTGTCTACAAATGTTTTAGTGTAAGTGTAGTTGTTTTCCTAATAGTATATTTTGTTGACATATTACATATTGGAAATGAGATACCAGTATGACATTTTGTTAAGGCATTATTGTATCAATTATTCTCCCTGAAAGACTTGGGTGAGGTAACATATATTATTGGGATCAAGATACCTCATTATAGATCCAAGATATTTCTAGGCCTTAGTCAAAGTACATACATTGATAAGATTCTGAAGATATTTAGTATGGAACAATCCAAGAGGGAATTTTTTTCCAGTGTCACATGGCATTCATCTTTCCAAGAAAATTTTTCCTCAGACACATGAGGAAAGAAAGATAATAGAAAAGAATCCATACACATCAGTAATTGGGTTAGTCATGTATTCCATGCTATATACTAGGATAGATGTTGCCTATGCATTGAGTGTGGTAGGCAGATATCAAGCTGACCCAGGTGACCGCCACTGGATGGAAGTCAAGACTATCCTAAAGTATCAGAGGTGTACTGAAGATATGTTCCTGGTTTATGGAGGATATGAGGAACTAGTCATTAGAGGATATACATATTCTAGTTTCCAGATGGATCAAGATGACATGAAGTCACAAACGGGATACATCTCCACTTTGAATGGAGGTGAAGTGAGTTGGAAGAGATCAAAGTAGACTATGGTTGCAGATTCTACAGCTGAGTTTGAGTATATCGCAACTTATGTGGTAGTTAAAGAAGCAGTTTGGATGCGAAACTTTGTCTAGGAGCTAGATGTGATAACTAGCAGTAAAGATCTTATCACATTGTACTGTGATAATACTGCAGTGGTGGTTCTCACAAAAGAGATAAGGTCACATCAGCGGGAAAAGCACATACTTCATAAGTATCATCTCTGGAGGGATTTTTCTATGAGAAGTGAGGTTTCAGTGAGTAGTATTTCCATGGAAGACAACATGGTGGACCCCTTGACTAATGCCTTGAGTTAGCAGAAACATGATCATCATGTGAGGTCAAGCAGATTGAAAGTCATAGGCAGTTGGCTCTAGTCTATGTGGGAGTTTGAAAGAGTTGGTGTCCAAGAACCAACTGGTTTTACATTGATTACATGTATATTTAATGTATTATTACATATTGTTCATTGTTCTACATGATTATGATGTAATAATGTCCTAGAGTATTTTTTGCATTGATAAGGTCGTGGGAGTTCCCCGCTATGATGAGAACCTTGAAATGCTATATCAATATTCTCAAATATAGTTCTGTAGTTGGATGACATGCTATGACGGGACAAATATAATGCAGACCATCAAGTGGGAGTACTCATAAGCAGATGAAACTTCCTCTCATGAAATTTTCACTAGGTAATCTCTAATATAAGAGATTATGAGAATAGACCCACTAGTAGGAATTCTGTATGTTTTGGTGTCATCAGATTTTTTTATCCACGAGTGCATGTAATGATCCTTAGACTTTAATATTATCATTAATACATTTCATGATTTATGAACTTTTATTTACTAATGAAAACTATCACACAGACTGTTGGCATGAAGTAGGGTATGTTGGGTGCGTCACGAGTGGCATATTATTAAGGGATAAGTTGAGGAAATATTTTCCCTTCCATTTATGAAAGTTGATATCTTGTCCCTCTCGTTGAAATAGAACCGTCACGCAAAACTCCATGGCCATGGTGTAACGAATAGTTTATTTCTGGTAGTAAAAGAACGAAATATCAAGCATAAAAGGTGAGGAAGAAATCATGAAACCTTCTTGATAAGATATTGAGACAAAGGGATTATATTACATAGTGAGTGTTCATATATGGATGTAATTGTTGTGACTTTACATTCTTTCTCTTGGGTGACTTGACCCGTTTCTAGACAGTACTCTTGGACTTTAGGATAGTCCGCCTAATCCCAACGAGAAATAATCATAGAGGGTCACACACTATGTCTTTTTGGCGGTCTCAGTTAAACTCTTTTTGAAATTAATTAATGAAATAAATATTTTTCTCAAGACCATGGAATAATTTTATTCAAGTTAAAATGATCGCATAATTTAAATAAATTTAAGTGGAGTTCGAGCGGACCAAGGACGATTCGATAGTGAAATAATTATTTTCAAGATAATAAATAATTATTTATCTAGTTGGCACAAATTAAAATAATGCTGCAATTATTTTGTGACGCAGAATTTTATTTATAATTCTGTTTTGCACAAGTTGGAACACTATAAATAATGACATGGTATTATTATTAAATTCCTGAGTTTTCTCTATGTTCATGAATGTATTTAATTGTTTCTATGAAATTAAATATTGTAACAGAAATTCCATGTATATAAATAGGAAAGTAACCCTATTGTGCCATACACCGCAACACATGCCCGGTGAATTGAGAATTGTTGATCCAAAATATTTCTCTCTCAAATCCTATTCTCTTCCCTCTCAAGAAAAAGATAAATTTTTCAAGTCCTAGGAACATTCTATTAGGAACAATCAACAGAAGAACCTCGATTCGCCATGCTAGCACTCGAAGAATGAGCAGTGTTGATCAGAGGCCATCAGAGCACATGTGGATCACCGCTACAGGGATTCTAGTTTGGATCTTAAAAATTTAAATGAGATAATCTAGAAGGATCAATTGGGATGATCAACATCATCAATGAGGACAAATAGAAAATATCCAAGTGTTATTTTTCTTTATGAATTTAATTAAATTAATTTTAAACATGATGTGCAAGATCCTCTCTAAAGGTTTCAGGCCTCTTTCTTCTTTATATAAATCTTTTATTATATTCCATGGAGACTGGAGTTCATCATCGTATTAATCCTAGAATAATCATTGATCATGGTAAAAAATAAAAATTGGGTGTCGTCCCAACCACGCTTCTGTTGCACCTAGAACCTTCAACAATGTCTAATAATTCAGTATTACTTATTATTAAAGAGAATAGTTGAATCCCATAGTGACATTCTAGGATAAATAAATCATTCAACATCCATTTCCTAAAGCTATACTTTATGTTTCACCAACTCAAAAGGTGTTATTCGATAGGATGACATAGAAATGGGCATCATACCAAGTAATAGGTAAATAGTAAACTCAACCACTCTCTATAGAAGAAAGCCAAAAAAATCATCCAGAAATACCTCTGGGAACACACACACAATAGTAGGTAGGTTACATCCCAAGAACTATTCAACTGCATCAAGAATCATTTCTGACAACTGGCTAGATATTAAAATACCATAAGAAACAATTGACTCCACCCTTCTCGATCTAGATTATCACTCACCCTAAATAAACATGACTAGCCCCATAGGTAGATAAGAAATTCACCCTACAGAGATAATAGTCTATCTATTCCTTAAATCCAATCATCTAATCCATGCTGATGATCAAGTCAAATATGTCAAAATGAAGCACTAAGAAGTGCCAAACCACCTCCATTTCATCAATCACCACCGAATACGTGAGACACCTGTAACCTTGTTCATTCCTATTTCTCAAAGGTGTGGAAATATCCAAATATAATGGAATAATCTCCATAAAAAAACCCAACACATCAACCAACTTTGATGATATAAAATAATGAGTATCACTTATATCAAACAAAGCGAGCACCATAGAAGATGAAATAAACATCATACCTCGAATAGTAGCTGACTCTACTATAGTTTCCTTTAGTACACACTCGACTACATAAAGATATCTAGACATAGCCACCTGGTCTTCTCCCTTGGCATAGTAATGAGACCCACCACCCTTGTAATAATTAACATGATCCTGCTAAACCTCGGTGAAAGTGGATCCCACTTTACTACCTTGGGACGTCTTATCATAGAAATGTTTTAGATGGCCATATCACCCACAATAATTAAAATTTCTAGTTTATTTCATACAATGAGGTATTCTATGACCAAAACATACACACTAGTAGAAAATAACATGTTTCTTCCCTATAGAAGCCCCTAAAACTGGTCCTGCATAAAACTAACCACTCTTACTCCTTTCCTGACTAGAAGAATCACCTTGGAAAACTGCTACACCCATTAAAGCACCACCCAAGACTATCCTCATAGCTAGGTTTTCCTCATCCAAATATACTTTATCCACTACTTCCTTAAAGTTTGGATGACACAAAATAATAAGTATTAACCGAACATCGGTGCTTAGCCCCATCTCAAACCTTCAAGGCTTCAAGTAATCATTGCTGAAAACCTTTGGATCCAGATTCACCAGCTTAGCAATGTGGGTGGATTATTATAGAATGGTATGCTTTCCATTATCCAATATTATAAATTCCCAAGTCTTTTCCACAAGTAATTTTTAAGATAAAACTCTTGGTTAAATATCTTCTTGAAATAAACCCACATAATACCTTCATGAATTTTAGCTTCTATTATCGTGTCCCAACATCTTCTTTCTTGTCCTTCAATCATATATTTGAAAAAACCCACTTTAAAATCCATAAGATTCTTCTAGAAGTTTAAGATCCTTTATATCCTTTCAATACATTCTTGTAACTCCGGTGGTCCTTCATCACCACTTAATATAGGTGAATATTTCTTGGTAAATTATGAACCACAATCCATTACCTTTCCAGGGTTCACTGTGGCCAGTGACCCTAAATTATAAATGGTATGGATCACTGCATCAACCATAGAAGTGTACACTATAAGATCCACCTACAGAACCTATCTTGTAGATCCCCCTATTTTATTTAGGATAACTCTTCTAGGAGGCATTTTCAGTTAAAAAGAAGAAAATAACCAATTTGTTATGAGAAATATCCAAAACTATCGAATCGAAAACAATAATCCAAAAACGCACTATAAAATAATAACAATTTAAACAATTTATGAATCCTATCACAAAAAGACAAATCCTTCATTAAAAAATAGGTGCATCTAAATAAAATCCCCACATAGTTTATTCAAATGAACATACACACACAAAGTCCATATAAATTGTAGATAGTCTAAATTAAATAAACTTCACATACAATTTATTCAAGTGATCCTAAACACTCAATCTTGGGCTTAGTGAAACTTTTATGACCACCCATGGAAACTTGGATTCACTAATTGGAATGAGTAGGACAAGACCCTTTTATATACCTACTATGTGAATTTCGATGGTCCTAATTCATATACCCAATACATTGAAACAACTCAGTCAGTTATGTCACACTTCATTCCAAGAAACCCCTTTGATACTAAATTGTAATGGACCAATCCATGTTAACCAAACCAGTCACCCATGTCAATCTATCACAGGGTGTTGTAAAATAATATTAACTAAACTAGTCTCATATATAAGAAAAAAAGACAAAACTAGAGCATAAAGTAGAAAAAAGATATATTCAACTAAGAAAAATAAGGACAACTAGAAAAAAGGATAAGCCTTGACAATAAGTCTCTATGTGACCACATCACCACCAAAATATCCCAAAATGAAACAATGACGTAAATATTTAACCTATATCACTACTAGATGCACTTTAATTTAATTATGTACTACAAAAAAATGTCTAAAACCAACCATAGTAATAATTAGGATGTGAGAAATAGATCCTAGTAGGTTACCACTAAGTAATCTATAAAAGTTATAATAATAATAATAATGCACAAGTTCAAGATTTAAAAAAATAGTATTACAAGAAGTTTTATAAATAATTAAATTTTAAATCATTTTCCAAATAATCCTTCAATTTTAACAAATTTTATTCCATGATTTCCAAATCCATAAATAGGCAACTAAAGACACCAATATATATATATACATGTAATTTAATATTAATGAAATAAAATATCATGTAATAAGAAACTATAAACAACAATGCACCTACCAACAAGACTCTAGCCTATGGGACAATACATACTAGACACTCCCAATCCAAATAGGGAATAATGTTGGATCTAAATGAACATCAAGGCCTTCGATGACCATTGACATATAAGAGGTTACCTCTTTTTAGTGTCACACACACTAAGGCTACTCGTGTCACTATCTTGATGTTCCCAATATTTCCACTGTGGAATGTTTTTTTCAATTTCCATTTCAAAAACCATTCTCAAATTTTTATGAAACCATTTCAAATACAATCCAATAAAAATTAGGGTTCAAAATTCCATTTTCCATTTCAAATTAATGCAATTTATTTTTCAATGAAAAATCACATTCTAAATTGCAAAACCATGCCCTTTTGAAATTTAAACACATGAAATTCCATTTTAATTCTCAACGAATCAATAAGAACTATAATCAATTAATGGAAATAGAAATATTGAATATATCCACCTACCTAAATATCATAGAAGAACTAAAAACCTTTTATGGAGGTTTTTGGAAACCACAAGATCTACCTTTGGAAGAAAAGAAATGACCAAAAACAGAAAATGATTGATAGAAAACACAATCCAATTAACACACCATACAAAAAAAGGTTTCACTAACACTAGTGAGAGAGAAACCATGAAAAGGGCTTACTGGAAAACATAACGTGCCTTACCATTCTTTTAAATCACTAAACAAATCGATGCAGATGGAAGATAGATACCCAAAATTGCATAGGGTAAGAGATCTGGTCGAGTGTGGAAGGATGCCAAAAGAAATTACCCCTAAAACACCCACATGAAACCCTAAAAACAGGAACATGGGGAATTAAATGGAATATAATTTTTATATTTTGTGAATCCCTTTAGTTTCATGTTATGATAAAAAATTCATCACCTTTTTAATTAAAAACTGGATTTCAACATTACACGACCTATAACCCTTACATGACGTGTACAAACTCGCACTATGAATTAAAATCATGGGATGAGTTTGAACAGAATTAAAAATCATAAAACCCCATTACATGCCATGTAACTACCTAAAAAACTGTATAAAATCCCATGAAAATGTTAAAAAACCCAAAAGTCTATAACTTCACAATTATAGGTATCCTCCCAATTTCTGGCCAACAACACATGCTCGATGTGAATAAAAAACCAATAGAAAGGATCAAAACATAATAATATGAAAGGTAATGGGAGATACATGGAAAGCTATAGGTAAGCCACTATTTTCCTGGTGGTAGCTACTAGATAGTTGGTGGTAACAAGATAGGTGGTCAAATGTTGCATTGAATATGATTCCTCTTACCTTAACTCGACCTATGACGACTTCAATGACTCATTTACATCACAAGGACCACATATAGACATATGGATGATATAAATTGAACCCAAAGGAGGGATGGTAAGTAAAACCAACTTTATAAAACTTCAATAAGCTTTATTTTATAATAGTGTATGGCAACTGATCAAACAAGCATTGGCGAGAAAATGGTTTACTTGGTTTCTCATCTTAAGATCTCATTGTACATATTTCATAAAATACATTTTCAACCATATTTATCTCTATATTTCTCTCATTTTTAATCTTCCTTATATTTATGTATAATTGATAGTGTTTCTTTAAAGGGTTCATGCGTAAGAAAACAACTTTTTTCTATCTTTTCGGGTTACCGGTAACAGCTAAAACCAAGAAATTTTATGGATTTATCAAATATAGATAATGTAAAGGTTTTTTGTTCTATTATATTATTATGGAGACCATTATATTTAACATCTATTAATTTATAAACCCTCATGAAATTGAGTTGGGAGAAATAGGGGCTCATAAATAGCCTCTACTAGGTAGTCGGTGTCTTACCTACTTTAAAACTCCCTTATCAAATTGTGTTCCCTCTCTTATATTTACTTTCTAGATCTTTTATATTTTAATGTCATATGAGTCAGTTAATATTTTCAATTATACAAATAAATATATCATTTATTTAACAACCATAATTTTTCCATGTTTATACTTTTGTATCCATTTATGGTTATCAATTATATTTCATTTATTCTATTATTAAATTTATTCTACTTTCCTTTCAATTTTTATGTAAAATTTAAAAGAGATATTTTTATTTAAATTTTAAAATAAAAATCATGTCGTCTCTATTTGTCATAATTTGACCAACATAATGTACACAATTGATATTTTATAATGAAATATATTTATTATTATATTTGTATTAGAAAGTGGGTTTTGTAGTCAAGATAGTTATTTCTCTATGATACTCAACACTTTTTTAAGCGCTGTGAAAGACCTGGGAACTTAGTGGAATATATATTTTTTCAATGATAATGATATATTATATAAATAACAAATTAATTTTTGTGTAGAGAAACTAGATTTACTATTATAGATATTTCCTGTAATAGTGCCATAAATAACCTACACCAGTACTTAAAAAGATATGATGTCGTAAGGGTATTTAATAGGTGATGAATTTTATCATTGCTAAAAATAATCTTATAAAAGGTCCCATTATCGATGCTAAAAAAAAGTAATTAAGGGTGTCCTTTATCTATTCTAGTTTAGTGATGAAAAAGGGTTACCCTTATCAACGCTTTTTATAGAGATGATAAAGGGAAAATTTTATCAGCACATTTTTAGCACTCATAAAATGACCTATTATCAGTTCAATTACTAGTTCTTATAAAACACATGTTCCTATAGTGTGCTATTAAAATCAAAACAAACTGTAGGAGAAAATAAAAATTTAATTTCAATTAAATTTACATCAAAAATACAATAAAAATACACTGTATTACTAATATTTCAGACATTTTTTTGTACAATTAAATTGGTATGTACAATTTTTTAAAAACATCAAAAAATTCCAAAAAATAAAGTTTTGTTGTCTTTGGACCCCAACCACCTCTCAAAATATCTCAGTCATGCTACCAATTTCTAAATAAACAACCCCATATTGAGAAAAAATGGTACAGGTATAAAAAAGTTATTTTTCTAGTAATAATATAAAAAAATAAATTAAAAATAATATTAAATAATTAATTAATGAAATGTCACTTTTAAACTCAAAACCTACACTTCGAGTTATTTCAAGCACACCATGTGTCAAATTAATGCATGTACATTTTTCTCAATGGGACACCCTTCAGTTTCTTTAATGTTATATCAAAAAAAGTTTTAAAAAGTTGGAAAGTCATTTATTTTCCCATACAACATGACTCTATATATTACATATTAATTTTTGTATACATCATAGAACATAAAACCTAAATCCCAGATTAATTTAAAATCATTCATTAATGGGGATAAATAAAAATCAATATCTTTACCCAGTTTTTTGGTCCTTATTTGAGAAGAGGCAACAAAATGTATTTTTTCTTCATGAATAAACATGGTGTAAATTTATAATTTACCAACATAACTTTCCCTGTACATTAAGCGCTTCTCTATAAACAAAAATGATTCACTTGATCTGTAGATAGTATAAAATAAGGGTTTCTCATGTCACTTCCCAATTTAGTAAACTTGTGATCAATTTTATTCTAATGAGGAAAGTCTTCTAGGTGATGAAGTTTAAAATATTTATTTTTTATATCTATGTGACATTTCAATTTCCTTGAAATCTCCTCACATTTATATAGGCACATAATACATGGAATTATTGGAAAGTACTATAAATATTTTAAAGGGCTGGAATCATATTTATTGTATTGAGATGCACCACACTTTGTGAAATTTTTAAGTGATTCATTATCCTTTTGAAACAATATAGATTCATTTGAAAAGACATGAATTATTTTAGAGATCATATTCATTGAATGTAGAATTCATTTAGAATCATATGTTAGTAAAAAAAGATCATTTTCATCTTGTAACCAGTCATTCAAGAGAAAATTAGTTCAGTAAAGCTATTATCACTCCATCTATTTCCATATATTACATTATATAGTTTTAGTATGACTAAAAATGTAGAATATTTAATTATTTCAACAAACACTGGTGTCTTTCAAAAACTCATTAACTTTTGAAACAGTTTTGTACAATCATAAACTTCATCTTCAGTTGTAATTATAATTTCCTAAAAACAATCTTCATCATCATTCACACCAGTAATCATATCCTCAAAATAGTATTCATCATTGTTCACACTAGCATTCTTATAAGATGATCCATAAAATACGATGTTATCTCAATCAAAATATACATTTTATTTATCCATGTGTTTAGTCTATCTCTTTTAACTTCAATCTATTCTATGATAGATAATGTGTTATTTTAAATACTTCAAAAAAATTAGTCTTTAATATAAACAACATAGAAGAATATAAAAAATTTGAGAAGGGACATATACATGGTCTCCAAAAAAATTGATTGAACTATTTCACATCATCATCATAAATTTTTTTCTTCATATGATTGACATCCATCCATTTTTTATTCATATCCATATTATTTATTTCAATAATTTTAACATTTTAGAAAATAAATAAATTCAAAAAAGTAAGACCATAGGTCCCTAAAATTCTATTCTCTACAGTTTCTTTGAATAGAGAAACAAATTTAATTAATAGATCAAATATCATGGGTAAAAATTGTTAGAATCGAACAAGAGAAATCATCCAACTAGGTTTCAAAACTATTAGAGAGACCTTGAGTTGCAAGAAAATGTGTATCTCTATTCTCTTCCCTTTTCATGAAATACTAGGATCACACAGAAAAGAGGATGTGAAGATAGCAGGTCTTCATAACAAGAAAAGAATATTGACATAAACCAGTATTCAATGAAGAGGTAGTGTTGATTATAAAAATCTTTTTCTTATTCCATAATAAAATATTTCTATCCTCTATCAAAAAACATTCTAGACCTATATGGTTGGATTTCTCATGAACCACTAGTGGAGGCCAGTATACAGCAAATGAAAATTTTCATTCCACAAAAATAGAGCCAAACGAGTCATGGATGATGATACCAACACCAGAAAATCCATTATCAGAGGGATCCACATTTAAATTAATCTTCAAGATGCACAGGGGAGGTAGATTCTAGAAACATGGAGCAGACTATAATCTTGGATAATCCTATTGTGAATCAAGTTGTCTCACGGTATCCATCAATATGGTTTCCTATTCAACTCAAAATGAGCATGTTTTGGACACCTTTTTAAACATAAAATCATTTATTTGGACCCAAATCAGCTGGGACATTGTACACAAGGATACCATATTTTCCATGCTGAGGGTTGACAGATAGTTTGGAAAAAGTGTCACTAGACTAGGTTTCAAATACATAAAATAATACTTATAAGAGCTCCACTCTATCCAAATGGACCTATCCCTAGAAAAATGAAGGATGGAATGTGATATGGATTTTATTGAAGGTAGAAATATCATGAAATATGGATCATCTTATGCATGGGGGAGGACGAGGATGTCTTTTGTAGGAAGGATCCCTGAACACACATTCCATAAGTTGTACTTCACCTTGGGGGGAATCAAGATATGTCAAAGGGGTTTCGAAAAATCATCCATCCCCGTGTTTAGTACATCAACAACCACTTTATAGACATATTTTATATAATTAGAACTAGAACCTTAACAAATTCAACATATATGGTCTTATGCTATATCTACCACACATAGGATAATCTGAATACACCTTCTATCTCAATCATTATACCAGGACTCTAGCTTTAAGGTTCCCCGCCCATTAAAATCCTCATTAAAAAAAGTTTCAATAAATGATTATACAAATGATCCACAGTAGTGGAAATTTCACAAGATCCACCACTATCAAAAATCCATGAGACATTCCAGATCTTGGTATTTGTCCCATATACAATCCTCCAGTATAGTCTAATAATAATAAACTCACATGAAACTAAAATGTTTATCCATAAGTATATAGGCAGTGATCCAAGAAATGACCCACAAAAGTACTAATGAGTAAATTATTTATCCCAACAGACACTAGAAAAAAGTGATTCATGGTATTTGATAATCTTCCACCACTACTTGGAGGGGATGTAATCATTGAATCACCAGATTCCTTGAAATACCATTCCCCTACATTCTTTGGGGAGACATAGGTTGTCCCATGTAATCTAGTGTGTTTTTTCTTCCAATTAAGGGATCACCAAAAAAAATTCACCAATATGGGATGATGTTGATCAAAATAAATACTAGGAAGGTTAAAGAGGGACATGTCATTGGTTAAAATAGATCAAGACATAGACTTGATGAGGACTTATTTTCCCACCATAGAGATGCTTTTAGCAGTCCATCCATGAATTTTATTTACCACTCTATACAAAATCTCTGAGAACACCTATATTTTTGAATGACCAAAGAATGCGGGGATCTAGAGATACTTTTGATATTTTTAAACAACCCAGATGCCTGAGGAAAAATGAAATTCGTATTTCCAATATTTAGGAACCCATTATATAATATAAAAAATAGATTTCACAAGATTGAACAATTTTGCTATTGTCAAATCATACTTATGGATAATTTGTCAAATATATTCATATTCTCTAAAGGTGGACCTTGAAAATAATATGTTGTCATCCACAAGGAGAATGTGAGAAATAGGGTGGCCATTTTGGAACACCATTACACCATGGACAAGGATACCAAAATTTTACAAAGAAATAATATTAGAGAAAATTTCATAATCTAGGATAAAAAGGAAGGGAGAGAGAGGGCCCCCATGGTGGAGACCCCTAGAGGGGGAAATATCTTCGTAAGGATACCATTGATTCAGATCTTAAAAGGAAAAAAGGAAACAAAATGCACAAGGACCTTTATACATTTAACACAAAATCTCATCTTTTTTATCAAAAAATGGAGAAAATGACATTAAACCTTATCACATGATTTTTTATATAGATATTACATTCCATAAAAATTCTCTTAGTTGTAGAGAATATTTTGATAGAGTGAATAACATTTCATGGGCACCAGTGGAATTTAAAGAGATGAGTCTTTTGGGAATAGAGGAACTTTTATTCACATAAATAATTGAGGGAATCTATTTTTAAAGATGGTTATCCAGGATTTTTTGGAATATTTTCTATGTAACATTTCATAAGTTGATGGGTCTATAATCTAAAACAAAATATATTTTATTAATATAAGTAATGAGGGTAATAGGGGTCTCATTTATAAAATGGAAATTATCCTTCCCATCCCAAAGGTATTTTATGAGACTTGAAATATACAGCTTAAAAATATGCTTGACATTTTTGATTAATAATGCATGAAATGTGTTTGGTCCTAGTGCCTTTGTTGAGTGGATTTTCTGGAGGGACAAGAAAATTTCATCATCAGTAATAACACAAAAAACTTAGTGATTCATAGCATATGTGAGCAGAGGGTGAACATAAGAGTCGGTATCTGAATAAATAGTAGACTCCCCTAGAGATTAAAGGTCCATGAAAAAAATGAAAAACAAGATCAAAAATATATTTAGCATTTGAAATAAACCTACCACCGAGTTCAATAAAGAAGGATATAAGATTATTACAACATCTCCTAGATTCTTTTTGGTGAAAGTAGAGAGTATTTTCAAACCGTTCTTTAATATGGGCATCATGCACACACATTGAATAATATCTATCCTTGACTCTTAGGTATGTATCCATTTTAGCTTTAAGTATTGAGATTATGGATAAAGACACTTATGAGGGGGTGAGAATAAAGCTCATTCATCTACCTTTTGATATTATCACATTTTATGTCAGGCTGAAAAAATTTATAATAACTACACTATTTCATCTTAAGAGGCAACTAGAGACAAATTTTTCTTAACCTTAAAGGCCCTCTCTCTTTTAATCCATCATGAGTGGAAAAAATAATCACAATCCTCATCCCTATACAAGAATCCTTCAAATATAAAGTGGATATCTTGTATAGGTCTTCCTCTTTTATGAGAGACATTGATTAGGATATGATTTTAGTCGAACATAATGAGGGAGAGGTGGCACAGATAGAAAAATTTGAAGATACTAGTAAATTTATTTAATCCTTCGAACCTTTTTATGAACTCATAAATGTGGTTATTAAGTGATTTACCTGAAACCAAGTGAAAGGGGTGCCTAATTATCCTAGATCAGTGAGACCAGCATTCTGGGAGCCTTCTAGAACCACTCCTTCGAATTTCATATTATGTTAACACCCCTATCTTCTCATAATGATACAATATTTTATTAAAATCACCACCAATGAGAAGAGGTGTTGGAATTATCACTCCCAAAGAATGAAGAATATCATAGGATCTCTATTTATAATTCATATTGGGCCAACCATAGAAGCCCCTAAACATATATGCAGGGGAATCCAACTGATGGAAAAAACCACAATTTAGTTCAGAGATAAATTATTAAATATGACATCTAGTTTTCATTCAATGTAAGGAAGATTCCCCCTAGTGTGGCATTATTAGGCCACCAAAATAAACCCCTAAAAGCCATTTTTTTACCACACCAGACATTTCCTTTTTGTCCATCATGGTTTCAGATTGGAAAACCATGTCAATCCCACTTATAGTGCTCTGAGAATGGAGAACCCATACTATTCATGGATTTCCATGCCCCCAATAGTTCAAATAGAATATTTTCATTGGGTTAGGAAAGGAAATTCCACTCTAGCCTCTTCTTCTAAGAGTTAAATAATTGATCCATCGCCCATTACTTTCATCCTTTTTCAGAGATACTTGACTAGTTGTGATGTCTCTAAACATAATTTAGATCTACAGGGTCCCAAAATAGGGGGGGTCTCCACTAGGGTCCCCTATAATCATCGTAATCAATTCTTAGTGTTTTTAGAACTTGAAAACATCAACACATGCATATAATCTTCTATCTAAGAGGAAAGCACTAAAAGATCGGCTCCTGGTGGAATATCTAGGTCTCGAGGTTCAGTACATATTTTTTAGGATGGTGGGTGGTTTATTACTACCCACAGAGGTTAGAGGAGATCATGATGGAAATATTATCTTCCCTGTAGGGACATTATCCAGAATGAAAAAAATCATTCATCGAGTTATAATAGCTGACTTGGTGGGTTGTTTTCTTCACCTCATTTGGTCGCAAAGAAGTATTATGATCAGTAATAAAGCATAGATGCATGAGTATGATAATCTTGTTTTGATGAGTGGTAGTTTGAAATATGGCCCTTGGTTCTGCAAAAAAAACCTTGGAATATCTAAGGATATTTTTCATACAAACAGAAAGATAGAAATCATGTTTGATATAAATTGTTATTTCATCCATAAATTTTTATAACATATGAAGGGTAGAAATTATATGAATTTAAAGTATTATAATACTTATGTTTTTACTACATGAAGTCAGATATCCTAAAAAATGACTTTTTTATGAAATTGATTCATCAAGAATGATAATAAAATCCTTGTCACTATCATTGTCCCCATGAATCCTATGGATTTACCTAGGAAAAGGAGCCATTACTGAGACGGTGAAGGAGGCAGACAGATCAGCGCTACCGGAGGCCGGGGGGATAGGAACCGCGTTGCACGGGCCAGAGTATCCTGAAATCCGCACAGAGGGCGAGCTGAAAAGTGTGAGAAGGTCCGCCAGGAACCTGTGCTGGATGCAGGGGATGAGAGATGCCGCATCAGAGAGAACCCGCAGTGGGCGGGATGCGGTAAGAGGGTGCTGATGACCGGAGACTACAGAGGGGGAAGCCACTCGTGATGGGAGGAGATGGAGGGGGAGAGGCATCGATTGTTTTAGGGATCGATGGCCTTTGGATAGAGAGCCGCCACCCCCAGTGGGGGAATTATTGCTGGAAACCCTAGATGGGGAAATAAAAAATTTTAGGGGAGGCTTAGGTTTGGAAAATTCCCTCTGATACCATGTTAGAATGATAAAAGGAGAGAGAATAGAATCCCCATTGTACTCTCTAAAGAAGGGCTTGAGGTTATTTTATAATGAATAATTAAGACCACATCAGACCATAAGTCCGATGTGAGATAAAGACTCCAAGAGGATAAGTATTAGGGTATATATAATAATATTTCACAATTAAGATGTATATCAAAATAAATTACATATTTTTCACAATGTTTCTATAGTGTTTGAAACAAAGTAATCACATCGATTATGGATATTAGATTTATAAATTGATGAAAGATAACACATTCAGATTCTTCTCTTAGTAAAAGTAGATTAGGGAACCTTAAAATTTTATTTACCCAATATTTCATATTTAATCTCCCCATGCTATATAGAATTAGACCAATCCTCCATAGGTTTTTAACTGAAGAAGGACCATGTTAAATATTCTAAAGTGCACTTTCCAAAATAAGATTGCTGATATGGAACCCAACCAAAATACTTGAAAATACATGCTACAAGGCATCCCATTTCCCACAACCCACTAATAATATGATATCTAGGGCTCATTTTTGGGGTGAAAGACTGACCGAGATTCTTTAAAAACAAGTTTTGAATATCCTAAAATCTGTTTTGAGGTTTGATTTGTTCAAAATGGTTGACTTCAACTGTAGTAGACCTCTAATTCAATGAGATCTTGAGTGAGATTCAAGGAAGATGTGATGTTGGAGTTTTTTTTATGGGGGTGAAATTTTTTATCAGAGCTTACTGGAAAGCACTGCAAAAGAAGGCACATTCACCAGAGGAGAGAAAACCAGAATTGGAAGATTGAGAGGGTATGACGTTGCCATCAGTACCAAGAATGTGTAGCTCTGCATAAGACAGTTAGCCAACCATCCTTGCAAAGGTGGAGTACTGATATCATGAATTTTTTTAGGGAGGAGTAGTTCTAAGTTATCTTGTCTGGGTGATTTCCTCTAAGACCTATGGGTCATGTATTAGTTTCTTAATCATTCAGGCCTTGTAAGGGTTTCACCTCTCCCCTTGAAAGGTGAATTATCAAAAATAATAAAAAAATAAAGGCCTTCAGAAAATTTAGGTAGAAATGCACTGATAAAATTGTATTTATTAGTGCTAAAAACATAATTACTCGCAAATAAAACTTTTTTGTGCGCTTTCTTAGCACCGATAAATCATAACATTTATCAGCGCTAAAAAAGCACTAACAAAAGTAGTATCTGTCAGTGCTTATATTTTAGATCTGATAAAATACACTTTTATCAGTGTTTAACCTAGAGGAGATTATTATAATAAAAGATTAATAAATAAATAAAATTAATTATATAAATAATAGAATTATTAAAAAAAATATACTAACTATTTAACTAAAAGAATATTAAAAATTTATTTAAATGAATTAAAAATATAAATTACGAACATATTAAAAATATTAAAATGTAATAAATAGATTTGTAAAATAAATACAAGAAATTAATAAATTATAAAAAATTAAAAAATAATAAATAATATTGATTGAATGAATATTAAAAACAAAAAAAATGAATTTGAAAAATTTACCAAAATATAAAAAAAATGAATTCATAGCATTAAACACACAACATACAAACACATAAAAGGGAATAAAAGGAATAAATGAATAATTATAATTATATCAACAACAAAATTATTGAAAATGAATAAAAATATATATTTAAATTACAAAATTAATAAAAAATTCATTTAAATAAATTAATTATATAAATTCCCAAGATACAAAAATGTTAAAACTTGGTAAAAATGAATAAATATTATTCCTATTAATTACAATCATATTGAAAATATTAACGTAGTATATAAATATCTAGAAATAAATATTAGAAAAATATTAAATTCCAACAAATATAAAAACTATTAAATGTTAAAAATAAATATATAATACTAAATGAAAGAATATTAAAAATGAATAAATAAAATTTAACTGGTAAAAAACTGTTTACAAAAATAAATTTTTTGATTAATTATTTGAGTTGTAAACACATTCAAAAATAAATAATATATTATAAATTCGTTTAAATAAATAAATTATATAAATTTCAAACATTTGAAAAATATTACCACTTAATAGATAAAATCAAAAAATATGAATCATATAAATTTAAAACATATTGAAAATAATAAAACATACTGCATAATTATGAATAAATAAATATTAAGAAATGAGTGAATTATAAAATTGTTAAAATCTAATAACTATTAAAAACTAATATATAATATTAAATGAAAGAAGATTAAAAAGGAATAAATATAATTGAATAAATTACAAAAATATTAAAAAAATTAATTTATAAAATTATTTACATAAATTACTAACACAAAAAATATATAAAAATGAATATACAGATAATTTTAATTAAAATAATAACAAAAGTATTAAAATTTAATTATATTGTTTATACAAGAAATTTAAATTTAAAATAAGATTATAGGAATCAATTATATAAATTTCAAACATATTAAAAATTTTAATACTTAATAAATTAAAATAAACAAATAATAATCATATAAATTACAAACAAAATGAAAATATTAAATCTTAGTAAATAAATATGTGTAAATTTTAATAAATGAATAAATTAGAAAAATATTAAAAATTTACAAATATCAAATGTGAAAATATAAAAATCAATGAAATAATATTAAATATGAATATATAAAAATAAATTAATTAAAAAATATTTTCAAAAAATGTAAATTTATAACATTATTAATATGAATTGGGAACATAAAAAAAAGAATAAAATTGGGTAAATAAATGTTAGTATTATTGGTGATTATTTATGTATGCATTGTATTGATTTTAGGTAAAAACGATAATTAATTATTAAAATTTAGAATCCTTAATAATTATTATAAAAATTATTATTTAATTAAATATATGAATATTTAAAAATTTATAAATAACTATCAAAATTGAATATATTGCAAAAAAATAATTGAATATACATTAAAAATTAATATATTACAGAAAATACTAAAAATAGAGAAACATTGAAAATGAATAAATATTATTAAATCGATATACAAACATACATGTACACACATATATACATGTAAACATACATGTATAGATACACACACATACATATACACATATAAACATATATACATATACCCATATACCCATATAAACATATATACATATACACATATACACCTATACACATACAAATACGGAGACACACATACACATACACATACACATACACAGACACAGACACAGACACATACACATACACATACACAGACACATACACATACAAATACACATACACACACACACACACACACACACACACATACACATACACATACACATACACACACACACACACACAGACACATACAAAAACACATACACATACATATACACATACACATACACATACACATACACATACACATACACATACACATACACATACACATACACATACACATACACATACACATACACATACACATACACATACACATACACATACACATACACATACACATACACATACACATACACATACACATACACATACACATACACATACACATACACATACACATACACATTCACATACACATGCACATACACATACACATGCACATACACATACACATACACATACACATACACATACACATACACAAACACAAACACATACACAAACCCATACACATACACATACAGATACACATACACATGCACATACACATACACATACACATACACGTACACATACACATACACATACAAATACACATACACGTACACATACACATAAAAAATACACATATACATACAAATACACATACACATACACATACATATACAAATACACATAAACATAAGCATACACGTACACATACACATAAACATACACATACACATACACATACACATACACATACACATACACATACACATACACATAGACATACACATACACATACACATATGCGTACCAATACACGTACAAGTACAGGTACAGGTACACATACAGGTACATGTAGACGTACACTCACACGTACACATACACATCTACGTACACGTACATGTCCACGTACACGTACACGTCCACGTACACGTACACGTCCACGTACACGTACACGTCCACGTCCACGTGCACGTCCACGTACGCGTACACGTACACGTACACGTACACGTACCCTTACACGTACACGTACACGTACACGTACACGTACACGTACACGTACACGTACACGTACACGTACACGTCCACGTCCACGTACAGGTCCACGTACACGTACACATACGCGTACGCGTACACGTACACGTACACATACACGTACGTATAATTGTACACATAAACGTACACGTACACGTACACGAACATGTACAGGTACAAGTATATATACACATACACATTCCTAAAATTTAATACACGTGCATACACATACATATACATACATGTGCATACATATACATTCTACATAAACAAAAAAGATACACTTTTAGAAATTCAAGATATAACCATAGTTTATAACTATGACAATAGATGCTAAAACCATTGATATAGGTAATAGACACATTTTGGGCAATCATGGATCTTATTGGAGTAAAGATCAGGCCCTGAATATTACCATGTTTTGAAACCATGGCAATTACTAGACCATCAAAACTCTATTTCCACTTTTTAAAACTATGGAAATAAAGAATTAAACACAGTTTCCACTGTGGAAATTCCATAGTTGACAAACTTTAAAACCATGGCCATTTATTTCCATAGTCATGATTACAAATCGTGTCTGTAGGAATAGACACACCCAGTATAAATCCAAGATTTGTAACTACGGCGATATCCCCTTATTAAAATAAAAAAACCATTTGAACCTTTTATCATAAAGTATCACTCATACATGCTTTTCAACAAAATAACCAAGTAATATACATGTCATAATTACAAAAGTATTCTCATAAACTCGACACTCAATAGGAAGAGATAAAATAAAAAGCGCATGGAGATTCAACGCAATCAATATGGAAATTATTTCAAAGTTCAAGAACAAAAACTAAATAAGCATAAAACCTTGAAACAATTTTTTTACAACTATTCCAAATAGTGGTAATATGAGTTAATGTTTCTACAGAATTAAAAAATAAAGTACTCCCCTGCATTACAAGTATGTTTTCCAATAAGTTAATCAAATTTTCATCCTTCTCTTTATAAATTTCACTCAACCTAATTTTTTTCATTAAGTACTCACTAAATAAAAAAATAATCATCATATTAAATAATTTTATTTAATGAAAAATAAATCTAGGTAATAGGTGAGAATGATATGGCAGTTATGACCTAATGTAGTGGTAGATGTTACAGTGCAATGGGGATATTTTGAGGCCACCTACAAAACATCATTATATGTTAATGTATATCTTTGAATAAAAATAGACATGAGATGAGAATAAATTTTTAGGTAGGTTTTTGTCTCTTTATTACCCCTCCCCTGACTAATGTAATACCACAACACTCTTAATGGCCAGTAACACTCATATTGGCCAGAAATACTCAAACCTTCTAATATCACTCCTCCCCTGCCAGTAGAACTCAAACCTTACAACACTCAAACCAAGAATAAAATTTACAACAACAGTACTCAAACCTTCTTCAAAAAATCATACCGAGTGAGCATCACTTAAACCTTTTATCTTAAGACAAAAAATAATATAACATAAAAAGAACACAATAATAATATAATATATATCATAAGAATTTGAACCCTTAAATCCCTATCAATAATATAATATATAAAACAAAAATATATACTTAAATCCCCACATTTCCAATAGTAATCAAACAAAATACAACCATTACAACTTATGAGAATAAAAAACTAGAATACAATACAAAAAAACTCAAACATAATATAATATATATCACAATAATTCAAACTATCTCCTAGATAAAAAATATAAAATTTAAATATAAATATCAAAATATGAAGAAAAACTATATGATAAAATTAAATGTATAAACTAGGAATAAAATTTACATCTAAAATATTCCTCAATATTAGTGTCACCATAACCAGCACAACCCTCATCAACCCCTACAGAAACACCAATATCATTATCACCTCCTCTCATACCACTAGCAACATCGTTGACATCCATTTTAGAATATGCAGCTAAATAAATGATTGAAGTATAAGAATCCTCCTAAATTGATGACAAATAAATGATAATTCATTTGATTAATGAAAACATATAAAAGTCATACACATAAAGGTTATAAAAATATTTAATATATAATGTATTTACTTACATGAAATATTATTCATTCTAATAGTTTATATAATGAATTATTAATCTAAAATAGTATTCTTATGTTAATTTTCATGAGAAGCATTATCAGAGAATATTTTATAGGAATATTTTCTGAGAAATGGAATCATAACACATATGTAATTAATGTATAAATTATTGGATTTATTTAATTTAACGGATTAGTAATAATATATATAGTGAATAAAATATGTATGGATAACTTTGAATGGGAAAAAACTATATGAATACTAAGAATATGATTTCTGGAAGGTGGTATGAAAACATTCTTATATTGGTTTTACAAAAGGATGATACATAAGATGAACTAACAATTATGGGAACTTTATTCATAACTATAGTACAAAGGTTCCTCTTCATTAATTGTTGATAATGATCTATTACATGAAGGGATTTTATTACTAAATTGTTCTACAAATTACGGACTATTTTAGTGTGACGAGTTCTGGTCACAATAATTTAAATTTTTTTCATCATTTATGGGTGATGATAGACGATTTATTGGAATTCAATATCCTTAAAATAATGAGAAAATGTATCATGTGATGGAGGTATTTTTAAACATAATAGTTTCTTTTGAGATCACAAATATTGAGTATGATGGATTTATTGATTGTCTTATATGATAAAAAAATATTTTTTATTCCATTCCTGATGCTCTTAATGACTATTGTATATCAAATGAAGAAGAAAAAATCCATAAATGAAAAAATTCCATATATCTTTATATAAAAGGATTTTTGGTGGTGTGATATATTGTAATCTGAAATGTACATCAATAGTAACATTGTTGTTGTCTTTAAAATATATAGTTCATGATGAAATCAAATCTTATAAGTCTTATTCATGATATATAACAGAAATTTAATAACAAGTGGTATGTAAGTAAATCTAATAGACATACACGATCAGTGTTTATTAATAAATATGAAAATTTGATTTTACTAAGAGTAATTAATTCATATGGAAGGTTTTACAAACATACATGTAAGGAGTTGGAATAATTTATGCATATAGAGGATCAATTTTGTATAAATAAATATGAATATGAAATGAAATCTGGAGTAATTAATGAATTACATTTATTAATAACATCTAAAGGTGGTTGGTTCCTAGAAAAAAAAAGAAATGTTTCATAATAGGGGATACATATAAGAAAGGTAGTTTAGATGGGAATTAAAAAAATAGAGGTAAAACTAATAATGGGTAGAGTGACACATATATTGGGAGCTATAGATTTTATTATGAATAACAGATGTTATATAGAGAATTATTATGTCACACTCCACTAATTTGATAAAGAATAATAAACAATAAGAAGTGGGTTATCAAAGAAGTTATTATAAGAAAAAACCATCTTAACACTGTCAATCTAAATGAAATTTGAAATGGTATTAGGAAAATCAAAATTAAATATGTTATAAATTGAGGGGTTTTATTTTATGATATTGTTAGTGTCAACTTAAATGAGATGATAAATCATTTTAATAATAGTCATTAATTTTTTTATCCATATTGTGAATATGAATTTGTTTTAAATAAACCCAAATAATAAAAATTAATTATTCATTTTCTAGATAAAAATACATGGACCACTTTAGCAACATCATTGAATGGACTTTAAAGGTATATGTTTTTTCTAGTACCGATAAGTTTGAAAAGTAAAAAAATTAAGAACACATTGTTAAGGGTTGGTAAATTTAATTGAAAACATGAATAATTCAAAAAATTCAATTCTTTTCATGATTTATATAAAAATATGGTGATCAATAATAAACCAACCCAACACCACAAATCTAAATTTTTATTCATGTAATTATTTCATATAATATTTAAAATAAATCATGTTTAAACACTTTAAGAGAATATTTTCTTTCAAAATGATGTTGAAAGATTTAATATTATAAGACAATTTTTTTATTATAAGAGAAAAACAAATTTTTAGGACTTTCCTTAAAGAGATCAGAATTGTTAAGCTGTGAAAGTAAGTAACTAACCACTATAAAAAACATAGGTATCAGTGATGAAGAGATTATGATATTTAATCCACTTATCAGGTGGTTATTTTTAATTTGGATCCTACACAATCAAGTGAAAATAAGGTAACCCTATAAATTTATAAAATTTGAATTATATGTTTGTGTGTGTGCATTTTTATATGTGTTATACAATGAAAAATCAGTATAGATGAATTGAAGAAGAATCCATGGTGTCCAAAATATTATGACATTGATGGAGTATTATGTTATGATATCAATAAAAATTTCATACCATGATTATTTTTTTAATGGATAAATGATTTATTGATTTGTGTACATATGTTTAAAATGAATTAAATGATTTAATTATTTAATTTTTCTAGATTAAAACTTAATGAATTATTTTGGTGTTTAAAATTAATGGATATCCTTTGTTATAAATTCTTTACTAAATTATATTCCAAAGTGAAATATTTTATGATATTTTATGTATTTAATGACTATATTGTATAAATATTTTTAATTAGTGAATATGGTGATGAAATATGATAAAAATAGAGATTTGACAAATAATAATGATTTGTAGGGTATAATTTGGTATGAGCATTAGGAAATTTATTTTGATGCATTATTTCTATGGTTATGCTCTCATTGGTTGAATGTTTTAAAAAATTAGAGAATTTTAAATAATTGAACGAGGGACTAGTTTTGAAAAATATAAAATAGTTAGAAATAATGGAAACAAGGTAAATTAAACAATGATGGTTGAAAAGTAGTTGTAATTAGTTCAATTCAATGTTCAATTCCCAATCAAATAACTTCTTCATTATCTCTAAATATTATTCTCAATATATTTCACCCACTCTTTAGACTAAAACTATAAGATACACCGCCTATACTATTTTATATGTAGAGGACTAAAACTAAAATATAAATAAATAACTCTATTTCCTATTTGAGAGATTATCAAAGTGTTTAGCTACTCTAGAATACAAAGATGAAATCAAGAGTAACTATACTCAAACTATAAACTATGTAAATGGAATTTGAATATAAACTCACAGTTTATTTAACACTAATAATCATACTAAATAGATAACACAAACTCAAAAGTTCAAATTATTTCATCATATACAATTTAATTAGATAAAAAAGACAAAATCAGTATTAGTTTATTACATTTATTATTATTTTTAGAAAAAATAAATACTAGTTCTGTTAAATGGAGGTAAAGATGAAGAAGAAACATTTAGAATTTTCCTAATGTAAAGAATATCATTTTTCCTAGGTCATCACTTAGTTGCTTCATTGACAATCACCTCATTATCATTGTTGAGAATGTTAAAATAACTTTAATAAAGATGAACCACCAAAAAATAATTAGAGCTTAATGCATCAATTATTTCACTATAATGAAGATACCTAGAGTCCTTAATCTCACCATTAGCTCGAGGATAATTATTAAAAAAGGTTTCATGGAAAATGGGTTTGTCAAATTTTGAAATAACATTTAAAAATATGCCCTTATTTATAATTTTATGATTTTAGAAATTAATTTCAAAAGAATTAAATATTGAACAATTTAATTCACATAATAAAGTTATTCCTCAATTTCAGCATGAATATAAAACTTGATTTTATATTCAACCATATCATCAATATTAGTTATTATCCAAAAATATTTTTCCTACACAAATTCAAATTAATTCCAATAATTTGATTTGACCTAACTTGAATTTTTTATGGGATTCCATCATTGAAAATAATATTTCATTAATATTTGATAAGGAGTCTTTTAAAGAAGACGTTGTGTTGGTGGATTAATAATGATATTCCTCATTAAAAATATTAATATCCATATATATAGTGTAATACATTGGATGGGTGTATGTTATAATTGGATCGTATAGATATGAACCCACTCTTGATAATAAATTCTAGATTCAATTAGTAAAAAAATAAAATTTTCACTGTAAATGAATAATTTTAATAAAATTAAATATAAATAAAAAATAAAAAAAGTGAAATTAATCATCTCCAGTATAAAACTCAAAATGTGTTACAATCATTGGTAATGGTGTCAAAAATATTATTTCTCCCATTATACGATGTGAAAATTTATTTTCCCTCATCTTACTCTAGAAGTGGAGTATAAAGAATGGTCCTACAAGGAAGGGATTTATGCAGTCACAAGATGATTGACGTTGGATGATTATTCACTTTATGGATAGACAGGTAAGGAGAATAAAAAAATAATTGAAAATATATGAGAATATAAATAATATAATAAAAAAGAATGAAATGCAGAAAAATAATTTGACAGGGATAAAAAATTGATTAGTTTTTAATATCTAAATGATTCATTAACAACTAATATTATATATGAAATTAATTTACCATAGTGATTCAATTATACCACATCTTCATCGAATGATAACAAGTAATTTCATCATTTATGTTTGTATCCCCTTTACCAGTGATTAAATTCATTAATTATTTTGTCAAAAGTAAAAAAAATATTGTAGTAAATGACTCACCAAATATCCATGTTTTCATCTATTATATTTCATTTGTTTTTTATAGATTATATTATTCCTTTTCAATAAAACATGACAAGTGAATTTGAAATTCGAATTATTGAATAAATTATTCAATAAAATCACATTAAAAACACATAATATTTTTTTATTAAAACACACACAATATGTTATTACTGTCTCAAAATATGTCATATCCCATCTCATAAAAATAAGAATAGTGAAATGATTGAGAAAAAACTCAACCCTTGATCTGGATACAAGATCAATTTTGAGGACGAATAAGTGAGTAAGAACAAAAATCAAGGAAAATAAAAAAAACACCAGTAGCTTTAGTGGTCAATCAAACATAGTGGTAACACCTCCCCTTTCTATGAATAGTTTTAAAATCAAAGGGAAAGAAAATTTTTATATGAAAATAAAATTAAATGGAATATACCATAGTACACATCATATACTCCACCGAAATGATTGTTTTACGTTTCTCCAATGATAGATGAACTTCAATAAAATCCATTGAGTTTATACATAATGTTTATTTGTTACTATAATTGCAAGGCACACTTCCCTGATAACTTTTTTTGTAGTTACATTTTATCAACCAACCACTTCTAGAATGGTTATACATGGATTGCACGACATTCCACATAGCTGGATCTACTTTATCATGAACATGGGAATATATTCAACCATCCTAGCACTACTAGAAAAGGGGTATTTTGAGCCCCCTGACCCGGGTGACCGCCAATGGTGGTCGCTAAGCTTAAAAAAACATTCATCCCCCCTCGCGCTCGAACCCCCTTGCACCGCCGGAACTGTACCCTGCAACACTGACCACCACTGCCCTCGCGCCCATCCTCCCTTGCCGCACCACTGACTCCTTCTTCCTCCACCCTCCCCCACCCTTGTGGTCGAACCCCCTCATGCCCAGACCCTACATGCAGTGCCTGCTATCTTTCTCCGCACCACAACCGCCTGTCACTGGCCACCACCTTAGATTCCATCTCCCACCCGCTGCCCCTCCTATCTCTCTCAACACCACCTCCATCTCCCATCCCTTCCAGATTTGTAGCGCTATCAGGTATGCCCTAACTTTCATTTAAGAGTTTTGATTTTGGGAATTTTATAGCACAAAGTTGGAACACATGAAGATTATATGAATATTGTGTGTGAATAAAAATTGTGGAAATTGAAGTACATGTGTATAAGGGCTATGTTCATGAAGAATTATGAAACAATGTGTCTTAACAGTGTTTTTATAAAAAACATCACACTTTACATGATGTTGGAAGTTACATGCAATGTACAATCCATGTATATGTTGACTGGATTAATATTAAGTTGTGTTGTTTTTTGATTTATAGAATTATATAGTTTGTGTGTGTATCCCATAAGAAAATGTTTGAGGCTTGACCACATTTGTGTAAATGTTTGTTATACATATATTATTATTGATAAGAGTTGGATTGATCTTCCAAATAGAATGTCTAGAGAATATTGCAAAGGCATTATGCTGTTAATTGGTTTCACTAGAGGATTTAAAAGTGACTATATTAGTTTTCCATATAGAAAATGTGAAAATAGTTATCTATTCACACGAGATACCATGAGGGAACACTTATTCTTGAACGAATTTATAAAAAATTATAAGATTTGGACTCATCATGGGGAATAATATATTCATTGTCAAAATAAAGATGCAGTTCAGATGGATGTTGATGTGAGGATGAATGATCCAATGCATGAAATTCTAACTGAAATGATATGTGGGTTGGCTCTTGAAGGTATTGACATCTAGAATGTTGAGACCGGTGAGATAAATCTGTGCTCTGGTGCAGATCGTTATTCAAGAAGGTTTTATGAAGTACTTGATGATGAGAAAATATAATTATATCCTGGATATACTAATTATAATAAATTTTCATTTATCATAGAGTTGTTGCATTTGAAGACTTTGAATCAGTGGTCAGACACATCATTCGACATGCTGTTGGCATTATTGAGAAAGGTTCTTCCTATCGATGCTAAGATTTAGTAGTCGTATTACCATGCTCGTAAGTTGAAAGAGAACTTGGGTTTTACATATGAGACCATAGATTCATGTGCAAACAATTGTATGTTTTTTTAGAACAAAAACTTCCCATTTAGATATTTGTACAATTTGTGGCACTTCTAGGTGGAAAAAGAACATGAAAAATCATACTCATCAAATTGAGACTGTGAAATATGGAAAACTAATTGTTGTAAAGAAAATGCGTTTCATTCCCTTAAATCCAAGGTTGAATTTTTTTTGTGTCATCTAAAGTTTCTAATTTAATGATATGGCATGTGGAAAGGAATCAGGAAAGTGATATGTTAACCCACTTGGAAGACTCTCGTGCATGGAAGGATTTCTATAAGAGACACCCCGAATTTTCTAAAGATGTTTGTAATGTCCAATTAGGGTTAGAAGAAGATGGTTTCAATCCATTCAAGTCTGTGTTTAGTGAAACTAAAGCACTTGGCATGTGGTTTTGGTTCCGTATAATCTTCCTCTCAAGATTTATATGAAGATACAATTTATATTACTTTAAACTCTTATTGATGGACCTAAAAGTCAAAGGGATAAGACTAATGTTTACCTTCATCCATTGATTGTTGAGTTGAATGAATTATGGGCCATGATGTGATGACTTATGACTGTGAAACGAATGAAATTTTCAAATTGTAAGATTCTTTATTGTGGACAATCAATTATTTCCAGACTTATGCAAATTTATCAGGCTAGAGTACAAAAGGGGAATTTTCAAGCCCTTGTTGGAATAAAAGTAAAAAATATGTATGGATTAAAAATTCCTAAAAATGGGCATACATGGGTCACATATGTTTTCTCCCCTTTTAGCACAGGTTCAAAAGGCACAAAATGACATTTGATGGTTCTGGAGAGTTCAGCCCAGCACCAAAGATCATTACAGGAGTCGAAATGTTATTGAAAATTGAGGAAGGAAACATCTGTATGGTATATGAATTTCAGGATTTAATGGCTCATACATTATGTAATATTCATGGTGCAAGTAGACAACACAGTCACAATTGGAAAAAGAAAAGTATTTTTTACAATCACCCCTATTGGAAAACTAACATGCTAAGGCACAATTTGGATGTCATGCACATTGAGAAAAATATTTGTGATAATATATTGAGGACCATTTTATGAGTTAGTGGAAAGTCAGAGGACCATGTTAATGCATGTCGTGATTTGGAAGAAAGGGGATTAAGGAAACAATTTCATTTACAGTTAGCAGAGGGATACAAGGCATATATGCCTGCTGCACAATATACGATGACTACAATGGATAAAGAGACATTTCTTTTTATTTTGACGATGCTCAAGGCACCTGATGGTTACTCTTATAATATTTCAAAGTGTGTGAATTTGACGAGAAATAAATTGAAAGGGTTGAAAAGTCATGATAATCATATACTACTTCAGAAGTTGATTATAATCACAATTTGTGATTCTTTTTAGATAGCTTTGTCTAAGAAAACAATGAATGAGTGATTTGAAAAGTTTACAGGATCGAATTTTACTTATGATTTGTCACTTTGAAAAACTATTTCCCCATTCATTTTTCGATGTTATGGTTCAATTGACAATGCAGCTAACTGATGAAGTAATGGTTGCTGGTCCATTGCAATTCAGGTGGATGTACCCTATTGAGAGGTATCTGAATACATTGAAACAATTTGTACGCAATAGAGCTCGTCTGGAGGACTCAATAGCCAGTGGTTATTTGATGGATGAGTGTACAACTTTTTGTGTAGAATATCTTATGGATGTTGAAACAAAATTAGATAAGACTTCTTAGATTCATGATGGTCTAGTTGGAGAAGGAACCACATTTGATATGGACAACATCGAGTGGATACATGCGCATCGATACATCTTGTTCAATACTCCATCACTTGCACCATTAAAGCATTAAGTGTCTTATCAATTTTATTGTTTAACTTTTACATGTTTTTTTGCATATGTTTTCCATTTAAACATCGAGATTGTTCATTTGAAGGAAACACATTAATGATCTAAAAGAAGAGATGTATCATGCGACTGATTTTCAAATTCATCAATCTCATTATGCGTCATTTCATGATTTGTATAGGGATTTTTTACATATAAATTGATTTTCATTATGAGTGAAGTATTATAATAATTTATTTCTGTAGAAATCATTATTGAATTCTGTGAATTATGTAGGTTCATAAGCTGAGGGAGTTAGGTGACCCCATGGTAATTGAAGAATTTATCCAACTAGATGAGGGTCCATCTGTAATGACTCGTCGTTATAATGATATATTTTCTAATAGATTTAGATTTCGAGTTAAAGATGTTGAAGAAAAACAATCAACACAAAACAGTGGCATCCATTGTCCATTCGTCGATTTTGGTTATTACTATGGTAAATTGAAAGATATCATTGATGTTTTATATGTACACAGGTTGAAGTACACATTGTTAAAGTGTAATTGGGTTGATCCAGTGTGTGGAAGTAAAGTCAATCAATATTAGTTTACAATGGTGAATTCTAAAAATATGTTATACCAAAATGAATGAGTTGATAATGAACCTTTCATTTTGACATCAGAAGTAGAACAAGTATTCTTCATTACATTGCATTTGGATTCTAGTTGGAAAGTTGTTGTGAAAATGTCCTAGTGGGGAGTTTTTCTATTTGAAAAATATGAACTCAAGATTGATCCTTTTGTTTCCCAACAACTTGATCAACTTACCGTAGTTCAACGTGAAGGAGATATTTATTGGGTCAGAGCAGCCGTTGAAGCAGAAACAGTCGATTTGGAGGTTTAATAAAAGGTGTATAATTGTTTTCCAGCCACAACCAGACAACCCCCCACTGTGGACAACCCCCACCCCCCAGACAACCCCCCTGGACAACCCCCCACCCCCGAACATCCCCCCCACCCTGAACAACCCCCCCCCCCCCCCCCGCACCCCCGAACATCCCCCTCCTCCCATACCGGACAACCCCCACTCACCCTGGACATCCCCCGCTCACCCCTGAAAGATCCCCACCCTCCGTACATCCCCCCCATCTCCCCGGACAGTCCCCCACCCTAGGAAGCCCCCTTGACAGCCTCCCCTCACCCCATATAGCCCCCGTTAACCCCTGACCGCCCCCACCCCCTAGACAACCCCCCATCACCCTAGACAACACCCTTTCACCCCTGATAGCCCCCACCCCTCGGACATCCCCCCACAGACAGCTCCCACCCCCCGAACATCCCCACACAGGACAACACCCCCACCCCGCGGACTGCCCCCCGGACATCCCCGCCACCCCTCGGATAGCCCCCCACCCCTGACATCCCCCACCCCTAAGACATCCCCCCATCACCCCGGATAGCCTCCCCCCCATCCCGGACAACCCCCCACCCCCGGACATCCTCCCACTCCCTAGACAGCCCCCACCACCGGACATCCCCCACCCCAGACATCCCCCACCCCCAGATATCCCCCCACCCTGGACACCCACCGCACCCCAGAAATCCCCACAACCCCTCATCTAAATACAAGCATTTTTTACATAATTTTATTTCTGTTTTGTTATTTTTTTGATTTTTTAAAATCCTTTTACAAATAATTATTCTATTCCTTATTGTTTGATTGACTACTGTACAAGTTTAATTTTTTTTTTTAAAATCCAATTTATCTTTTTTACATTGTGGATGGTCCCCTTGTTACTGTTTTGTATGATCGCAGGCATGTCAAGGGAACAGGCAACAGATCCACATCATCCATTTGAGCCTTCTATGTCTCATGGTCGAGGTATGTTAGAATGTAACCATTTCTGATTATTTATTTAATTTATAAACATATATATATATATATATGCATATCTGTAAAATTATATATATAATTGTTCTCAACAGGATCAGACTCAACTATTTCTTCCTCTCGCAAGAGAGGCCCTAGTCGTGGCATTTTATCATGGAATTCCGACATGGTCTATGATGTTTCATTTGATGACAGATTTAATCTTGTGGGACTGACTGCCCCTGCATTTATTCGTAAACTAAGTCATATCATATGTGACTCACATCAATTTCCATTTTACACATGTGACTGGGCTTCAATCCCTAAGGATACATTAGATCTGCTTTGGAGGGGAAGTTTAGTTAGGAAGACCAATTTTGTTTCTTCCCTATGTTTTAAAAAATACTTACATGGGTGATTTTTTTTCTCCAATAGAATAATATGAAAGTGTTCCCCTTTGAGTTTCAGACTTTTTGTATGAGAAATTTTTTTAAGATGTGGAAATATTATAAAGTCAAAGTCAAGAGGGAGCACTGGGTACCAAATATGGGTGCCGTAGACATTCAAGAAAAAGTCCTAAGAGGTGTTCTCCCATATTAGTGGTGTGACTTAGTTTCATATTGGTCTATTGAGTCCACCACAATTAGTATATTAATTTTGGTATATATATTTTCAAGAATACATGACATTATATTTTCTTGAAAACTAAATTAATAGTATGTAGAAGGTGCCAGCTTGCTATTCCGAGAATCGAGCGTTGCAGGGACCACCTCACAGGCTCAAGACTTGTCACGTATCACAGATCCGAAATGAGGTATTTATTATTTATTTTGATTTTGTGTTATATTATTATATTTTATTGGGATACAATTATGGGAACAAGGTGCACCGACTGATAAAATCTCACTGTGGATAAGGATTCATGATCAAAATGATCCTAAGGCTGCAACTCTTATAGTAAGTGCGTGTACTCATTACCAATAATTACATGCATATGTATATAAACATATATATGTATATATATTTAAATATTTCACAAAATCAATTTTAAGATGAGTTAGAACAGCTACCAGAGGATCAAT
The DNA here is from genome assembly GCA_963277665.1 of Viscum album. Taxonomy (NCBI): domain Eukaryota; kingdom Viridiplantae; phylum Streptophyta; class Magnoliopsida; order Santalales; family Viscaceae; genus Viscum; species Viscum album. Next base: position 1,274,320,783 of record OY728162.1, on the reverse strand, counting down.
GACAACTTCCCATACGAAGGGATGAGATAAGCCATCGCACTACTGTTCATGACGGAAAAGGATATAGTTTGACCTATGGAGTAGGGATTCCTCATTATGTAGTTTCACACGCTGAGGTTTTTAGTCTTTTTGTTGCTCAGTTGAAAAAACAGATTTCATATTTTGAGGCACGGTTGTGCACTTCCTAGGAGATAAATGCGCAATTGATCGTTGAGGTTAGAACACTATGGGTATATGTGCATCTAGGTACTGGTGTAGGAGATAATACGTCATAGGTTTATACTGAATTTATTTATTTACTTTATATTATTTCTATTATTAATTATTTATAATTTTTATTTGTTGTAGGTCCCTGACACATTGGATGAAGGTAGTAGCCATGACCGTGCATGACACATCATATTCACGAGGTGTGTTTCTTTTATATTTATTATTGAATTAATGTTTTATATTGATTTAGACTTTAAATGTAATTCTTTTATAGGGGGGCTGTCTGGAGGTGAGGGGGCTTTCCGGGGGTGGAAAAGTTGTCCGGGGTTGGGGGGAAGTCTGGTGGTGGGGGGCTGTCCGTGGGTGAGGTGGGCTGTCCGGGGGTGGTAGGGTTGTCCGGTATGCATTTGACTGTTAAATGCATGTGTGTTTTTAGTCACCGAAGTCACATGACACCTTCAATTGATGGTACTTCTACCCGACCATTTCATAATTCACCCACCCTTTGTTGTTGTCCGATTTAATGGCATTTCGAGGTCATTTGGCTAGTTTTGACCACCCTACACATGCTTTTCAAGCATGCCAAACACCTAAAAAACACATATTCAGACGTTCCATGCAAACCGCGCATCTGAATGAAGTTCCATCTTCTTGTAAACCTCACTAATAATAATTAGGGTGTTATCATGTGATTTAAAGTCATGTAAATGTCGTCCAGTATGCATTTGACCATAAAACACATGTTTTGGCCATTTACGGCATGCAAAATGCTTTTTTTGGCCATCATGGTCACACAACACCTCCGATTGATGTACCGTTTGCCCGAAAATTTCACAATTCACCCACCCTTTGTTGTCATCCAATTTCATGGCCTTAAATGGTCATTCGACCAGTTTTGAAAACCCCACACATGCTTTTCATGTGCACCAAACACCAAAAAAACACATATTCAGCCGTACCGTGCAAACCATGTCTTCAAATGACATTCCGTCTTCTAGAGAACCTCAAAAATAATAATTAGGGCTTTATCGTGTGATTTCAAGTCATGAAGATGTTTTCTAGTATGCATTTGATCGTTAAACACATGTTTTGGCCATTAACGACAAGCGAATTGCATTTTCGGTCACCGCTATCACACGACACCTCCGATTGACATGCAGTCTGCCCAACCATTTCACAATTTACACAACATTTGTTGTTGTCTGATTTCATGGTATTACGAGGTCATTTTTCCAGTTTTGATTACCCCATGCATGTTTTTCAAGCACACCAAACCCCTAAAAACACATATTCAGCTGTGCCGTGCAAACTGCACATCCGAATGACACATCGTCTCCTTTTACACCTCACCAATAATAATTAGGGTGTTTTATTGTGATTTCAAGTCATCCTAAACTCATCCGGTATGAATTTGATCGTTAAACGCATGTTTTGGCCATTTACGGCACGTGAAGTGCATTTTCGGTCACCGCATTCACACGACACCTCCGATTGATGTGCTATAGCATCACACCTTTTTAATACATAACTTTTCATTACATTTTACATACAGAGTATGGTTAAAGTCTAGTGTCTTGGAAATCAAGAACTTAATAAATGAAAAAAACATAAAACATTCTTCTAAACAACTTGTAAAGCATCATCATAAGTTCACCCTAAGTAGAATTACTGCATCTCATAACCCAGAGACATACTTTCAAATGAAATGGTGAGCAGAAAGTCCAGTACGGGTAAGCAAGGGAATCAATGTAATTGTGATATCAATAAGAACTTGAATAAAAACATAATAACATGAGAAATGGAAGAATAATCATATCATAATGAAAATAACTTGAACATAACTTGAATATGTGGATACAACATTTCATTTATACATTCATGAACATATCACCAATGTTCATCCCCAAGGTGTCATAAATATTACTAAGGTTATTCACCAAGGTATCGTAAAACTTGTTATATCTAGAGATTAATTATTTACCCAATGCATTGGAGTGATATCAGGGAACACCATTAATATGTCTTTAATTTCATGTGAACCACATAGATAATAATTAAACATTTCATAACCCTAATGGAATCAAATAAATGGGTTTCTTGTCAAAATCGTGATATTTAAAAACAGATTAAAAATAAGATCATTATGTCATTTATAACCCATGAGAAGGGAGTGAGGGTTATATGTGTGTAAATTACAGAATAAAATATATAATATTTATACATTTATGAACACCCATGGAAACTAAATAAGTCTGGTTCTTCACATAAATAAACAATATATTTTTTTGAGAGAAAGAGATAGAAATTTTGAGACGAACTTTCTGCAGCATAACTGCTATATAAAATGGTTTTAGAAAACATTGAAAAGAGAGAGGAAAAGAGTCACCCAATCATAAATAATTCATAATATAGTATGGGTACTGAATAAGGTCATGGTATGGATATTTTAATTACATACCACATGAAAAAGGAAACATGAAAGAAAAGAGAAGACACGATTTCTTTTACGAAAAATTCGGTAGCCTAACAACGTCACTTAAAATTCAAAAAAAAAAACAAATTGATGAGAGCAGAGAAGGTATCTCAATAATTATAAATGAAATTGACATAAATTAGAACATATAAGAACATACCCTTAACATAAATATGTGGAAATTATAAGACACCACATAAAGGAAGCCATGACTTAAAAGAGGAGGGTGAAAGGATCCCTTACCTTGAAGAGTAACTTCGAAAGATTTAATGTAGAGACCTAGAGAGGCTTGAGGGAACCTTGGGAGGACTCATTGGGAGTTAAAGAGACTATAACTTTGTTGTGGATGATTTTTAAATGAAATTAATGAGGAAAAGTCTTGGTATTTATAAGAGAAGTGAGGGGACAAAGCATTAATTGCCAAGGAACACCTCATTAGTGGTACTGGAAAAAGAATGGGCTTGACCATGGTGTTTTCCCATGGTATTAGCCACTTGGGACACCTAATACCTTATATTACTATTCATAAGTCTACCAGAATTATTTCATAATTATTATATCCTTAATGATGTCATTAAACACCAGAAACTCAAAAACTGTATTTTCACTATTCACTGAAAATTCAACTTTCACAGAAAAATCACAAAATTTCACCTTAACCAAATGTTGATGCTCAGATTTCAAAAATGAACTCCATTTTATGAAAATAATTTTTTAAATATTTTTAATTTAATTTTTAAATAAAAACACTATTGTTTTAAAATTCAAGTGTTTCAGAAAAATCCCAAAAATTCACCTTAACCAAATATCGATGCTCTGATTTCAAAAATGAACTCCATTTTATGAAAATAATTTTCTAAATATTTTTAATTTAATTTTTAAATAAAAAAAACTATTCACATGAAAAAACTAATACTTAACCAATAATTTATGAAACAGTTATTGACCTATTTTATTGAATCACATTACTTAATCAAGGTGCCTAAATTATATTAATACTTTCTTAAGTGAAGTTACTTAATCAATTTGGTCACATTACTAATCATAAGAATAAAATAACTATTTATAATTTACTATTCACCAAAAATTAATTTGATCTTATTAGACTCTAAATTTCACACTGAACACACCTGTAGAAGACCATTTTTTGAAAATCATTACACATTATTAATTATTTAAGGTTTACATAAATATTTTAAAATATCCTTTTTCTATAATTCATCAGTAATATGAATACTATATTTATCCATACATTTGAAAATTTATAAACTTCACCATAAGAAGACATCACATTTTTTATTTAAATCAAATGATTACACAATGAAATTACAGTCTCGTTACATAACCCCTTATAACACTAGCATAGGCCCTAAGAGTAAGGTGTTCTAGGGTGATATAATCTTGGGGCGGCTCGGCCAACATTGCCCGAGTAGTGATTTATATAAGCTTGAACTTCTCACAAAGTCGATTCCATTCAAGCTTTACACGATGATGTTCGGCTTTCGTTTGGTGTAGAGAAATGCCCAAAGGTGCTACCTCCTTTCTGAGTTCCGTAAGATGGGCTCCGAGCGGCCCGAGACTACTAGATGGGGCCATCAAATCTTCTTTCTATATTAATTAATCAAGATCACTTATATTTATAGACAATAATCACAACATTTAGTTTCCAATGATCATATTGACCAACGATCTTATAACAGTCGAAACCCAACAATATTATTTTAATTATACTCATTTTATTAAATGAAATAGTTTTGTTGAGTATAAAATAAAATAACACACAAAGTTAGGAAACAAAATTTAATCAAAATTTCGGGTTGTTACAATCTTCCCCCCTTAAGAAATTGTATCCTTGAAATTTTAAAATTGGTATTGGAAATTTAGTTGAAAGTCCCACATTGGAAAAAGAGTCAGTAAAACTATTACTTTAAAAGAAAGAAAGGGAAGTACAAAGGTCACCCTAGTTAACCCATACTAGGATTCCACGTAGGAAAACATGGATATGGAAGAGAAAACAAAGGGTCAAGTTCGGATGGAGAGTGATATAAAACATGATTATGAGAAAATTAACCACAAGAAGATCACAAACTTAAGATGTGTTAAACGGTATTTGATTACCTAGTAGGAAACCTAAACCAACAACATTTTTGTTTTACGTTCCTTTTCATAATTTTGAGGAATTAATTTACTACATAGAATAAAAACATAAGGAAATATACTTACCTGTAAGTAGGGTTTAATCCCTTAATATGTTTCCACCAAGACTAATCTTTTCTCCAAACAATGAGCATTCAAAAAGACGTGGTCTCATCAAAATCAAAAGAATCATCTTCTAGAGAATCACATAATCCACAAAAGAATAACAATATTTTTCCCTTGTCCTTAGTCATCAACTAAAACTAAAATTGTTAGTAAAAGATCATATAATCCCCCAAAAAGGATAATCCTTTATAAAAAAAATATGACTATTAATCTCAAAAATTCAACAAATGTACCCAAAGTTTCCAGAAAGACCATTCAATACACAACCATACTTAAAATTCTTCAGAATAATCCAAACTAAGAGACGGAATTAATCACATAGTCTTCCCCAATAAATCTTAACATTTATCTCCAAATAACATCGACTACTATTAAAGTCTCATAATAAAGTGTAATTAACTTATTCAAATATTCTCTATGCTAGGTTCATCATTTTACATAAATAACCCAAATCACCATACGTCCATAATAAATAAAAAAATTCTTACAAAAAAATTCAAACATTAATCCTCAATTTAAATCCTATAGTATTTTATTTCCCTTAGGCATATAGTACTCCAAAAGAGAAAACATCATCCAAAATAAACTTTATCATTTAATAACCAAATCATTTTCGTATAGAAAGGATATCCATTTGATAAAACATAAGTTTCCAAAGTCAACTTATTCTTGATCCATAAAATAGAAGGTGCATTAGTCAGTATGAAGGGAATAACAATAAACTCATAATTGCAATATCTTGATTGGAAGGCAGTTTTTAGAATATCATCATTATTTACCCTCAATTGATGATAACCAGAATGAAGATCAATCTTAGAGAAGAATTGGGCCCCATGAAGTTGGTCAAATAGGTCATCAATTCCTAGAAGAGAGTATTGGTTCTTCACTGTGATCCCATTTAGTTCTCTATAATCAATGCATAGCTGCATCGATCCATCCTTCTTCTTCACAAAGAGAACTGGTGCTCCCCAAGGAGAAACACTTGGTCGGATAAACCCATTCTTCAAAAGATCATGGAGTTGTTTCATTAATTCCTCTAGCTCTACATTTTTCATCCTATAGGGGGTCTTTGAAATCGGGTGAGATCTAGGTATGAGTTCAATGGAGAACTTTACCTCTCTTTCTGGTAGAGGTCCGGGTAACTCCTCGAGAAATATGTCAACGTATTACTCGTCGATGGGGACATTCTCTAAAAGAATAAATCCTTCATGAGAAACTTATTTTAATTACAAATCTTTTAACTAAAATGGATTTTATGTCTTAAAACTTCATGCCTGGACAATTACATTTTTCTATAATTTCTTCATAATGATTCATAAAAAGCTTGTGATTAACCAAACATATCCCATGGAAGTTTCATAACCAAGAGTGCATCAAGGACCATTTTTGTGTACCCGTTCCTGTTCGAGTCTAGCTCAAAGCGATGTTTTCAGGATTTACCCCTATGTACATCTGTGCCAGAGCCACCTCTACCTACTCGTATCCAGACATGGATGTATTTGATTGATAAACCACTTACTCAAGACTCACCAAAATACCAGGAAGATTTCCTATATTTAAACTTTTATATTGGGTTCTTCCTAAAGTTTTCATATCCGAATTTCCATAAATAACTAAACTATCCTTTGATACCAACTATAGCATCCCACCTTTGTAATACATAACTTTTCATAACATTTTACATACAGAGGATCTTTAAAGTCTAATGTATTGAAAATCAGGAACATAATACATGAAAAAAACATAAAACATTCTTCTAAACCACTTGTAAAGATTCATCATAAGTTCAACCTAAGTATAATTACTGCATCTCATAACCTGGAGACGTACATTCAAAGGAAAGGGTGAGCAGAAAGCCCAGTAAGGGTAAGCAAGGGAATCAATGTACTTGTTATATCAATAAAAACTTGAATAAAATCATAAAGACATGAGAAATGGAATAATAGGAATATTGTAGTGAAAATAACTTGGAACATAACTTGATTATGTGGATACAACATTTCATTTATACATTCATGAACATATCATCAAGGTCCATCCCCAAGGTATCATAAACATTACCGAGGTTATTCACCAAGGTATCGTAAAACATGTCATCTCTAGAGATTAATTCATTACCCAATGCATTGGAGCACAATCAGGTCACACCTTTAATATGTCTTTACTTTCATGTGAGCCAAATAGATCATCATGAAACATTTCATAAATAACCAATATGAAATCAACGAAATGGGTTTCATGTCAAAATCATGACGTTTAAAAAGAGAATAAAAATAAGATCATTATCTCATTTATAACCCATGGGAAGGGAGTGGGGGTTATATGTATGTCAATTCCAGAATAAAATATATCATCTTTATACATTTATGAACACCCATGGAAACTAAATAAGTCTAGGTATTCACATAAATAAACAATAAAATTTCATGAGAGAAAGATATAGAAATTTTGAGAGGAAATTTTTGCTGCATAACAACTATATAACATGGTTTTAGAAAACATTGAAAAGGGAGGGGACAAGGGTCACCCACTCATAAATAACTCATAATAAAGTATGGGTGCCGAATATGGTCATGATATGGATATTTTAATGACATACCACATGAAAAAGTAAACATGAAAGAAAATAGAAGATACAATTTCTTTTACGAAAAATTCGGTAGCCTAACAGCGTGACTTAAAAATTCAGAAAAACAAATTGATGAGAGAGAACAAGGTCTATAAATAATTAGAAATTAAATGTACAGAAATGAGAACATATCAGAACATACCCTCAACATAAAGAGAGGGAAATTATAAGACACAATATAAAAGAAGTCATGACTTAAAAGAGGAGGGTAAAAGGATCCCTTCTCTTGAAGAGTAACTTCGAAAGCCTGAAAGTCGAGACCTTGGGAGGATTGAGGGAACCACGGGAGGACTCCTTGTGAGGTAAAGAGATAAGAACTTCGTTGGGGGGGGGATTTGGAAATGAAATGAATGAGGGAAAGGCTTGGCATTTATTGGAGAAGTGAGGGGACAAAGCATTAATTGGCAAGGGACACTTAATCGGTGGTATTGGAAAAACTATGGGCTTTCACATGGTATTTGCCCATGGTATTGGCCACTTGGGACACATCATACCTTATCTTACTATTTATAAGTCGGCCAGAATTATTACATAATTATTACATCTTTAATGATGTCATTAAACACAAGAAACCCAAAAAATATATTTTCACTATTCACTGAAAATTCAACTTTCTCAAAAAAATCCCAAAATTTCACCTTAACCAAATATCAATGCTCTGCTTTAAAAAATGGACTCCATTTTATGAAAGTAATTTTCTAAATAGTTTTAATTTAATTTTCAAATAAAAACACTATTCAGTAAAAATTCAACAGTTTCAGAAAAATTACAAAAATTCACCTTAACCAAATATTGATGCTTGGATTTCAAAAATGAACTCCATTTTCTGAAAATAGTTTTCTAAATATTTTTAATTTAATTTCTAAATAAAACACACTATTCACCCGAAGAAACTAATACTTAACCACTAATTTTTGAAACAGTTATTTACCTATTTTATTGAATCACATTACTTAATCAAGGTTCCTAAATAATATTAATACTTTCTTAAGTAATGTTACTTAATCCATTTGGTCACATTACTAACCATAAGCATAAAATCACTATTCATAATTTACTATTCACCAAAAATTAAGTTGATCTTATTAGACTCTAAATTTCATACTGAACATAGCTGTAGAAGACGATTTTTTGAAAATCATTACACATTATTAATTATTTAAGGTTTACATAAATATTTTAAAATATCTTTTTTCTAGAATTCATCAATAATATGCATACTATATTTATCCGGACATTTAAAAATTCACAAATTTTACCCTAAGAAGACATCACAATTTTTATTTAAATCAAAGGATTACACAAGGAAGTTATGGTCTTGTTACATAACCTCTTATAACACCAGCATATGATCTAAGAGTAAGGTGTTCTAGGGTGATAGAATCTTGGGGAGGCTCAGCCAACATTGCCCGAGTAGTGGTTTCTATCAGCTTGAACTTCTCACAAAGTCGATTATGTACCAGCTTCACACGATGAAGTTCGGCTTGGGTTTGGTCCAGAGAAAAGCCCAAAGGTGCTACCTCCTTCTCGAGTTTTGTCAGATGGGCTTCGATTGGCCCGAGAATACTGGATGGGGCCATCAAATCTTTTTTCTATATTAATTAATCAAGATCACTTGTATTTATAGACAATAATCGCAACATTTAGTTTCAACTGGTCATATTGACCAACGGTCATATAACAGTCGAAACACAATAGTCTTATTTTAATTATACTTATTTTATTAAATGAAATAGTTTTGTTGAGTATAAAAAAAATAACACACAAAGTTAGGAAAAAAAATTATTCAAAATTTAGGGTCATTACATGTGTCGTCTACCTGACCATTTCACAATTCACCCATCCTTTCTTATCATCCGATTTCATGGCATTCCGAGGTTCTTTGGCTGGTTTTGACCAACCCACGCATGCTTTTCAAGCACGCCAAACATCTAAAAAAACCCATATTCAGCCATACCACACAAACCACATATCCGAATGATGTGTAGTCTATTTTTACACCTCACCAATAATAATTATGGTCTTGTCCTGTGATTTCAAGTTAGGACGATGTCGTTCGGTATGCATTTGACTGGTGAACGCATGTTTTGGCCATTTACGGCACACATAGTGCGTTTTCGATCACCGCGTTCACACGACACCTCCGATTGACATGCCTTCTTCCCGAACATTTCTAAATTCACCCACCATTTGTTTTCGTCTGATTTCAGGACATTCTATGGTCGTTCAGCCGGTTTTGACCACCCCACGCACGCTTTTCAAGCGCACCGAACACCTAAAAATACATATTCAATCGTACCCTACAAACCACACATCTGAATGACGTTCCATATCCTCATAGACCTCATCAATAATAATTAGTTGTAGTCCTATGATTTTAAGTCATTCCAATGTCGTTTGGTATGTATTTGACCGTTAAATGCATGTTTTGGCCATTTACGGCACGCGAAGTGTGTTTTCAGTCACCGCGGTCACATGACACCTCCGATTGACGTGTTGTCTACCTAACCATTTTAAAATACACTCATCCCTTGTTTTTGTCCGATTTTATGGCATTACAAGGTCGTTCGACTGGTTTTGACCACCCCACACACACTTTTAAAGCGCGCCAAACACCTAAAAAACACATATTCAGTCATCCCGTGCAAACTGGGCATCAGAATGACGTGATGTCTTCTCATACACCTCACCAGTATTAATTAGGGTGTTCTCGTGTGATTTCTAGTAATTCCAATATCGTTCGGTGTGCATTTGACTGTTAAATACATGTTTTGGTGATTTATAGAATGCAGAGTATGTTTTCGGACACCATAGTCACACGACACCTCTGATTGATGGGTCGTCTGCCTGATCATTTCACAATTCACCCACCATTTGTTGTTATCTAATTTGATGGCATTCTGAGGTCATTCGGCTGGTTTTGACCACCCCGCAGATGCTTTTCAAGCATGTCAGACACCTAAAAAACACATATTCAGCCGTGCCGCGCAAACCGTGCATCCGAATGAAGTTTCATTCTCTCGTACACAAGACCATTAATAATTAGGGGTTTTCCCTATGATTTCAAGTCATACTATTGGTGTACAGTATGCATTTGACCGTTAAACACATGTTTTGGCCTTTTACAGCACACAAAGTGCATTTTCGGTCACTGTGGTCACACGACACCTCCGATTGGTGTGCTGTCTACAAGACCATTTTACAATTCACCCAACCTTTTTTGTCTAATTTAATGGAATTCTGAGGAAGTTCAGCTAGTTTTTACCGTCCCACGCATGCTTTTCAAGCACGCCAAACACCTAAAAAACACATATTCATACATGCCATGAAAACCATGTGTTTGAATGATGTGTCTTCTCCACTTACACATCACCAATAATAATTAGGGTGTTTCCCTTTGATTTAAAGTCATGCTGATGTCGTCCGGTATGCATTTGACCGTTACACGCATGTTTTGGCCATTTTCAGCACACAAAGTGCATTTTTTGTCATCGTGGTCACATGAAACCTCCCATTGATGTTTGGTCTGTCCGACCATTTCAAAATTCACCCACAGTTTGTTTTTGTCCAATTTCATGGCATTCTGAGGTCTTTCGGCCAGTTTTGACCACCCCACGCATGCTTTTCAAGCGCACCAAACACCTAATAACACATATTCAGCCGTGTCGTGCAAACCGCGAGTCCTAATGACGTTCTGTATCTACTTACATCTCAATAATAATAATTAGGGTGTTGTCTTCTGATTTCAAATCATGTCGATGTCTTCCGATATGAATTTTACCGTTAAACGCATGTTTTGGCCATTTACGGCATGCAAAGAGCATTTTAGGTCACCCCAGTCACACGACACCTCCGATTAACGTGAATTCTACCCAAACATTTCAAAATTTACCCACCCTTTGTTTTCATCCCATTTCATGGCATTCTTAGGTTGTTTGACTGGTTTTGACCGCCCCACACACGCTTTTGAAACACACCAAACACCTAAAAACACATATTTAGTCGTGCCATGAAAATGATGCGTCTGAATTACATGTTGTCTCCTTGTATAGCTCACCAATAAAAATTAGGGTGTCCTCATAAGATTTCAAGTCATGAAGATGTAATTTGGTATGCATTTGACCGTTAAAATCATGTTTTGACCATTTACGGCACGTGAAGTGCGTTTTCGGTCACCGCAGTAATACGAAACATCCAACTAACATTTGGTCTGCCCGACCATTTCACAATTCACCCACCCTTTGTTTTTGTTTAATTTCATTTCTGAGGTCATTCGACCGGTTTTGACCACCCCACGCATGCTTTTCAAGTGCGACAAACACCTAAAAACACATATTCAGCCGTTCCGCGCAAACCATGTGTATAAATGATGTGTCGACTCCTCGTACACCTCACCAATATTAAATAGGATGTTTTACTATGATTTCAAGTCATGTCGATGTCGTCCGTTATGTATTCGACTATTAAACGTATGTTTTGGCCATTTACGGAAAGCATAGTGCGTTTTTGGTCATCGCGGTCACAAGGCACCTCCAATTGATGCCGTCTACTGGACCATTTCAAAATTCACCTACCTTTTGTTGTCATCCTATTTCATGGAATTCGGAGGTCGTTCAACTGGTTTTAACCACCCCAAGCATGATTTTCAAGCGTGCCAAACACCTAAATAACACATATTTAGTTGTTCCTTGCAAACCACGCATCCGAATGACATTATGTCTCCTAATACACCTCACCAATAATAATTAAGGTGTTTTCCTATGATTTCAAGTCATACCGATGTCGTCCGGTAGGCATTTGACCGTTAAACGCTTGTTTTGGTCAATTAAGGCATGCATAGTGTGTTTTCGGTCACCATGGTCCTAAGACACCTCCGATTGAAATGACGTCCACCCAACCATTTCAAAATTCACCCACCATTTTTTATCATCTGATTTCATGGAATTTCGAGGTGGTTCGGCCAGTTTTGACCACCCCACGCACACTTTTCAAGCGCGCCAAACACATAAAATACACATATTTATCAAATCCACACAAACCGTGCATCTAAATGACATGTCATCTCCTCATACACCACAATAATAACAATTAGGGTGTTATCGTGTGATTTCAGGTCATGTAGATGTTGTTTGGTATGCATTTGACTTTTAAACACATGTTTTGGCCATTTACGGAATGCAGAGTGCGTTTTCGGTCACCCCGATCACACAACACCTCTGATAGACATGTCGTCTACCCGACCATTTAACAATTCAACCAAACTTTGTTGTTGTCTAATTTCATTTCATTTTGAGTTCATTCGGCCAGTTTTGACCACCCCATGCATGCTTTTCAAATGCACCAAAAACCTAAAAAACACATATTCTTTCATTCCATGCAAACCGTGCGTCCGAATGATGTGTCGTCTCCTCGTACACCACCCAAATAATAATTAGGGTGTTTTACTGTGATTTAAAGTCATGATGATGTCGTTTGGTATGCATTTGACCATTAAACACAAGTTTTGGCCATTTACTGTATGTAGAGTGTGTTTTCGGTCAGCGCGGTCTCACAACACCTACGTTTGATGTGCCGTCTACCTGAACATTTCAAAATTCACCCACCCTTTATTTTTGTCCAATTTCATGGAATTATGAGGTCGTTCGGCTGGTTTTGACCACCCCACACACGCTTTTCAAGCACACCAAACACCTAAAAACACATATTCAGTTGTTCTGTGCAAACTGTGCCTCCAAATGACGTGTTGTCTCCTCATACACCTCACCAATAATAATTAGGGTGTTCTCAAGTGATTTAAAGTCATTCCGATGTCATCCGATATGCATTTACCATTAAACGCTTGTTTTGGCCATTTATGGCATGCGAAGTTCTTTTTCGATCACTACAGTCACACGAAACTTCCGATTGATGTTCCTTCTACATGAACATTTCAAAATTCACCCGCACTTTGTTGTCTTCCGATTTCATGGAATTCTGTGTATGTTCGGCCAGTTTGGACCACCCCACACACACTTTTCAAGCGTGCTAAACACCTAAAAACACATATTTAGCCATGCTGCGCAATCCGCATGTCCGAATGATGTTCCGTCTCCTTGTACACCTCCCTAAAAATAATTAGGGTGTTCTCGTGTGATTTAATGTCATGACAATGTCGTTCGATATGCATTTGACCATTAAATGCATTTTTGTCCATTTACGGCACATGAAGTGCGTTTTCAGTCACCACAGTCACATGACAGCTGTGATTGACATGTCGTCTGCTCGACCATTTCACAATTCACCCACCCTTTGTTTTCGGTCAATTTCATGCCATTACGAGATCATTCGGCTAGTATTGACTATCTCACATATGCTTTTCAAATGCGTCAAACACCGAAAAACACATATTCAGCTGTGTCGTGCAAACTGCATGTCTGAATGAGGTTCCATCTTTTTATACACCTCAACAATAATAATTAGGGTGTTTTCCTATGATTTAAATTCATGAAGATGTCATCTGGCATGCATTTGAATGTTAAACAGATGTTTTGGCCATTTACAGCATGCGAAGTGCATTTTCTGTCATCGCGGTCACATGACACCTACAATTGACATGATGTCTGTCTGACCATTTCACAATTTACCCCCCTTTTGTTTTTTTCCACTTTTATGGAATTTTGAGGTTGTTCGGATTTTTTGACCACCCCATACATGCTTTTCAAGCGCACCAAACACCAAAAAAACACATATTTAGCCATGCCGTGCAAACCCCATTTACAAATGACGTGTTGTCTTCTCGTACACCTCACCAATAATAATTAGGGTGTTCTCATGTGATTTCAAGTCATGACGATGTCGTATAGTATGAATTTGACTGTTAAACGCAAGGTTTGGATATTTACGGCACGCAGAATGCGTTTTCGGTCACCGTGGTTACATGACACCTTTGATTAATGTTTTGTCTACCCGACCATTTCACAATTCACCCACCCTTTTTTTGTCGTTCAATTTAATGGCATTATGAGTTTGTTCGACCATTTTTGACCACCCCAAGCACGCTTTTCAAGTAGACCAAACATCTAAAAAACACATATTCAGTCGTGCCACACAAACCGCACATTCGAATGACGTGTCTTCTCCTCATACACCTCAAAAATAATAATTAGGGTGTTCTCGGGTGATTTCAAGTCCTGCCAATGTCGGTTGCTATGCATTTTACCGTTAAACTCATGTTTTGGCCATTTACGGCACACATAGTGCGTTTTTGGTCACCACAGTCACCTGAAACCTCTGATTGACGTGTTGTCTGCCCAACCATTTCAAAATTCATCCACCCTTTGTTTTTGTCCAATTTCATGACATTATGAGGTTGTTCGTCCAGTTTTGACCACCCCACGCACACTTTTCAAATGTTCCAAACACCTAAAAACACATATTCAGCCATGCTACTGTTGGCACAGGAAAACGCATCCCCAAAGATTTTCCAAATGCTTCCATACACGATCCAACATCATAGTCCATTTTGCAATCTTTGATTTGGTAGGTTGTAGGGCCCGAACGGAGTTACAGATTAGGAGTTATGGACATTTGATGTTTGGCTGGAAAACTGGTTCGCAAAGCCCATTCGCGAAGCCGCCTCCGTGATTACGGAGCGCCGCAGTGAAGCAATGAGGCGGGAAGCTCCGCGAACTTGTTTGACATTCACAACGCGCCGCAAAGACGTGTCGCGAAGCACAAGAGGTGGGATGCTCCGCGAAAGAATTTGACATTTGCGAACCCGCCGCGAAGCACAGGAGGCGGGACAGCTCCGCGAAGTGCTTTGACGTTCGCGATGTGCCGTAAAGATCCGCCACGGAGCAAGATCCTTCTTCGCACCACGTGAGCTCTGATTCGCGGCGCGCTTTCCTATAAATACCCAGCTCACCCCCCTTCTCCGGACGGACGGCCACGGCCACTTCGCCCCTTGGGCGGCTGATCTCCCGGTCTGCGGAGCTCCGCATTGTGGCTCCGCGAGGCCATGATCCGCGAACCTAAGCTCCGCGATGCTACTCCGCGAGACCAAGCTTCGCGAGAGTCCTTTTCTCTGCGAGAGGCCTTTGCTCCGTGAGAGGACTTTGCTCCGCGAGACCCCTTTTCTCCATGAGAGCCCTTTGCTCCGCGAGGCCCCTTTGCTCAGCGAGAGACCATTGCTCCGTGAGGCCATGCTCCATGAAGCTTCTTCGCGAAGTCCTATCCTTTGCGAGGATCCTACCATCTCACCCACCGGTCCATACTGCGGGGCATACGCCCCCACACCCCCGCTCGGGGTCAGTGCTAGGCTTCGGTCCTAGCCCTCCGGGCTGGTCACTTCGCAACCGTCACAGACCCCCCATGAAAAATGGAGAGCCGCACCGCGAACTTTTTAGGCTGGGACATCGGGATTTTCCATTGTTCCCTCATGCGCACCTACCTTCAACCTATGGAATACCATGATTGGAGACACTCCTCCACACACCATGAAACACCTTGAGTTGATGTATTCCTCTTTGTTTGTTTCCTATGTCGTGAGTTGGGGTTCTCATCATCAATTCCCCGAGTACCTTGAGTTGAACCAATCCTCAGGAAACTCCCCCAAACCCTATGACTAGGCTCCTATGCCAAGTTGAACCACAAAGGGCCGGCCTTGCGTAAGTCCCAACACCAACCATTTCTAGGCATCTTCTACCTAATAGTCCTACCTACATGACTCTAAACTGTAGTAATCCTTATGTTCCAAACATAGGATACCTCTTTACCTATACGAGAGATGCCTTATGCTCCTAGAATGAGATTACAATAGTCCTACCTACATGACTATAAACTGTATTATTCTCCCTATATAAAAAATGATAGGATGCCCCTTTCTCCAAGCAAGAGATGCCTTATGCTCCTAGCATGAGATGCCAACAGTCCTACCTACAAGACTATAAACTGCAGTATTCTCCCTATGTTCCAAACATAGGATACCTCTTGCTCCAAATAAGATATGCCTTATATCCTAGCATGAGATGCTAATAGTCCTACCTACAAGACTGTAAACTGTAGTACGCCCTATGTTTCTAACGTAGGATTCCTCTTTTTCCAAACAGGAGATGCCTTATGCTCCAAGTGTAATATGCTAAATGCCATAACTACAGTGGCATGATTCCAACGCCCCTTGGCATTATCCCTCTTGTGCACCAGTGCATAGGTGAATCCCTCAATTAATCAGTGAGTTGGGATGCCCTCATGGCCAGACATGAGGAAGACATTATGGGAAACATCCTTGCGTAAGCCCCATTCACCATTGTCGCTCCATAGCGGCATCTGGGTAGCTTCCTAGCGTAAGCACCATTCACCAGTGCCACTCCATAGCGGCACCTGGGAAGCTTCCTAGCGTAAGCCCCATTCACCATTTCTGCTCCTTAGAGTCACTTGGGCAGCTTCCTTGCGTAAGCCCCATTCACCAGTGCCGCTCCATAGCGGCACCCGGGCAGCTTCCCTGCGTAAGCCCCATTCACCATTGGCCCTCCATAGCGACACCCGGGCAGCTTCCTCGTGTATGACCCATCCACTATTATGATCCCATCCAGCAGTAAGCCGTTGCAACCCCATACAGTGGTAAGCCATTGTTATCATTATCCAGCGGTAAGCCGTTGTGATTCTTATCCAGCGGTAAGCCGTTATGACCCAATCCAGCAGCAAGCCGTTGACATCCTCATCCATCGGTAACCCGTCATCAGAAGAACTATGTGGTCTTTGATTCCCCCCCATGAGGATATGTAGGATGCCTCTTCAAGGCTCAAGCCCTAAATCATCGTCATTCTTCACTTCGGGACTCCATCCTAGAGTAAGTCCCAACACCAATGGGCCGCCTAACGCGTAAGCCCCTCTTCGCTTCTCACGAACACACCCTTCGCGGCGTGATCGTCAGGTCTCTGCTGTCTCTTGTTTCTCACACCAAGCATGACTCACGGGGGCTTAGAGTAAGAATCGGCCATGACAACACCTCGTCCAGCATGACGTTAAACTATATGCCCTCGTCCATCACGACGTTAAACTGCATGCCAAACTGAACTACGAGGACTTTGATCCATGTCAAGGCGTGGTACGTAGGAAGCCTATACGAGGTTCAAGCCCACCACCCAGTCGTTCCAACCTCATTCACGTCGGTTCACCACAATCCCGCATGACATTAAACTGTATTCCATCAACCTTTTGAACTATGAGGACTTTCATCCATGTCAAGGCATGGTACATAGGAAGCCTTCACGAGGTTCAAGCCCACCACTAGTGGACCCCTGGGTCTACTTTCACGTCGGTTCACCGATGAAACCATTTGAACTACGAAGTCTTTGATCCATGTCAAGTCATGGTACGTAGGAAGCCTCCCCGAGGTTCAAGCCCATCCCTCATTGGACCAAGTTCCACCTTCACGTCGGTTCACTGACAACTTCCATCCTCTGAACTACGTGGTATTTGATCCATGTCAAGGCATGGTACGTAGGAATCCTCCCTGAGGTTCAAGCCCACCCATCATTTATTCACGTCGAGTTCATCCTCGTACAGCATGACGTTAAAATGCAATTCCAGTCTGACGGCAAGCCGTTGTGACCAACCCGAACTACGTGGTCTTTGATCCATGTCAAGGCATGGTACGTAGGAAGCCTCCCAGAGGTTCAAGCCCATCTCCCATCATACCAAGGTCCCTTCTTCACGTCAGTTCACCGACACCCCCCACAAGTGGACCACCGGGTTCACCTTCACATTGGTTCGCCGACGAAACCCCTTTGAACTACGTGGTCTTTGATCCATGTCAAGGCATGGTACGTAGGAAGCCTCCATAAGGTTCAATCCCATCACCTGGTCGTTCCGACCTCCTTCACTTTGGTTCGATTAAAATACCCATAAGACCAAGGTCCACATTCACATTGGTTCGCTGACGATACCCATCGGGCCAAGGTCCACCTTCACGTTGGTTCACCGACACCATCCCGAACTATGCAGACTTTGATTCCCTGCCACGTGGTTACGTAGGAGGTATCTTCGAGGCTCATGCCCAACTTTACCATTTCCCTTGTGATGGTCCAATTTCATTCCCCCTCCTCTTCATTCAACTCTCCATCACCCATCCTAATTCTCACCCGGGCCGCCACATCCCGGTGGGATCATGCCATCCACCACCTCGCTGCTCCTAGCAATACGTGGGCCGCCATCCACGTAGAAGCCCCAACATGTCTCCGGGTCGTTGTCCCCTGTGTACACCCCGATTCATCACCCCTTTGAACTATGCAGATTTTGATCCCTGTCCTCTACACAGGGTACGTAGGAAACCTCCAAGAGGTTCAATCCCAGGGGGGATAGTGGAAGAGAAAATCTTGGGGCTGGGCTCAAGACGAGGCATCTGAGCGTTCCTACGTATCCCATTAAGATGGGAATCAAGCCACACGTAGTTCTTGAGGTGTAGTTTAGCGTTGTTATGGATGAGAAATGTGTCTCAACTTGGTATATGTACGGTACGGTGGGTAACCCGATGTGGATGAGGATGTAATCCCACAACACACCGTACAATCCCATTAGAGAGCCAGAGTCAACGTAGGCCAAGGGGCCAGAGGCTGACCCTCCGTCAGGAAGGCCTGAATGGCTTGCAGTTTAACGTCTTGCAGTAAGGATGGAGGTCGGGGCCAGAGGAGGCCAAGGGGCCTAAGGCTGAGCCTCGGTCAGGAAGGCCTCACTGACTTGTAGTTTAACGTCTTGCAGTAAGGATGGGGGCCGGGGACCCGAGGAGGCCAAGGGGCCTAAGGATGAGCCTCGGTCAGGAAGGCCTGACTGGCTTGCAGTTTAATGTCTTATAGTTAGGACGAGGGAAAGGGTCCCAAGGAGGCCAAGGGGCCTGAGGATGAGCCTCGTTCAGGAAGGACTGTCTGGCTTGCAGTTTAACATCTTGCAGTAAGGATGAGGGCCGAGGACCCGAGGAGGCCAAGGGGCCTAAGGCTGAGCCTCGGTCAGGAAGGCCTGACTGGCTTGCAGTTTAACATCTTGCAGTTAGGATGAGGTCCCGGGGCCCAAGGAGGCCAAGGGGCCTGAGGCTGAGCCTCGGTCAGGAAGGCCTGACTGGCTTGCAGTTTAACATCTTACAGGACGATGATGCAGTTTAATGTCGTGCAGGATGATAATGTGCAGTTTTACGTCATGACGGACGAAGATGAACAGTTTAACATCATGCAGGATGATGATGCAGTTTAATGTCGTGCAGGACGATAATGATCAGTTTAACATCATGACGGACGAATATGAACAGTTTAACGTCATGCAGGACGATGATGCAGTTTAATGTCGTGCAGGACGATAATGATCAGTTTAACGTCATGACAGACGAAGATGAATAGTTTAACATCATGCAGGACGATGATGCAATTTAATGTTGTGCATGACAATAATGATCAGTTTAACGTCATGATGGACGAAGATGAACAGTTTAACGTCATGCAGGATGATGATGTAGTTTAATGTCATGCAGGATGATAATGAAAAGTTTATTGTCATGCAGGATGATAATGCAGTCTAATGTCATACAGGACGATAATGATCAGTTTAACATCATGACAGACGAAGATGAACAGTTTAACATCATGCAGGACGATGATGTAGTTTAATGTCGTGCAGGATGATAATGATCTGTTTTACGTCATGACGGACGAAGATGAGCAGTTTAACGTCATGTAGGATGATGATGCAGTTTAATGTAATGTTATATGTTAATGATCAGTTTAACGTCATGACGGACAAAGATGAACAGTTTAACGTCATGCAGGATGATGATGTAGTTTAATGTCATGCAAGACTATAATGATCAGTTTGATGTCATGAAGAACGAAGATGAACAGTTTAACATCATGTAGGACGATGATGCAGTTTATTGTCGTGCAGGATGATAATGATCAGTTTAACGTCATGAAGGACGAAGATTGTTTTGCAGTTTAACGTTGTGCAACAAGGATGTTAAACCACACGAATTGTGTCGGTAGAGGAATGGTCATCTCTACCCCATTTTAGTGGTTTGGGATGAGGGGGGATCTATATGATGGGAATTCCCTAAAATCCCCTGATCATGATGATACTTCCACGAGCTGGTTTCAAGGCCACATGGAGGACATCTATGGTTGATGCAACGTGGTGGTTGGGATGACACAGAGTGTCGCAAGGGTAGTAGGGATGACTAAATTACCTCGATCTGGAGGGGTGAAGAAACTAGGAGCGTCGGTACGATGGGACAATGGAGCCCGCAAGGTGTGGAAGCCTGGAGCGTCGGTACGATGTGGCGAGGGAGCTTGGGAGGCATGGAATTCTGGACGTCAGTACGACGGGGAGAGGGAGGCCAGGAGGCGTGGAAGCCTGGATGTCTTAATGATGGGGCGAGGGAGGCCGGGAGGCATGGAAGGTTGGACATCGGTTGGACGGGGCGACGGAGCCCGGAAGGCGTGGAAGCATGGACGTCGGTACGACAGGGTGATGGAGCCCGATAGGCAGGGAAGCCTTCGTGGGGAACAGTGGCGGTATGAGGAGCACCTCCATAGTTGCTGGTGAAAACAGAGCGGGGTCGACAAAGTGCTGATAGAGTTGGGGAAGGATTCCCCCTTCACAACCTCATGAGGCGGCAGAGTCGGTGAGGAGACGATGGAGAAGGGTGGCGGATGCCACTTGCGCGGCCTCTTGAGGTGGCAGAGTCGGTGAGGAGCTGATGGAGATTGGTGGTGGATACCACCTGTGCGGACTCTTGAGGTGGTGGACTCGGTGAGGAGACGATGGAGATGGGTGGAGGAGCCACCTAAGTGGCCTATTGAGGTGGAAAAGTTGGCGAGGAGCCGATGGAGATTGGTGGTGGATGCCACCTGTGCGACCTCTTGAGGCGGTGGACTCACCGAGGAGCCAATGGAGATTGGTGGTGGATGCCACCTGCGCGGCCTCTTGAGGCAGCGGACTCAGTGAGGAGCTGATGGAGATGGGTGGCGGATGCCACCTGCGCGACCTCTTGAGGCGGCAGAGTTGGCGAGGAGCTGATGGAGTCGGGTGGCGGAGCCACCTGCGCGGCCTCTTGAGCTGGCGGAGTCCGCGAGGAGCCGACAGAGGGGTGGCGGAGCCACCTGCGTGGCCTCTTGAGCCGGAGGAATCGGTGAGGAGCCGACGGAGTGGGGTGGAAGAGCCACCTGCACGGCCTCTGGAGCCGGCGGAGTCGGCGAGGAGCCAATGGAGTGGGGTGGCGGAGCCACCTGCGCAGCCTCTTGAGCCGGCGGAGTCGGCGAGGAGCCAATGGAGTCGGTCGGCGGAGCCACCTGCGTGGCCTCTTGAGCCGGCGGAGTCAGCGAGGAGCCGATGGAGTTGGGTGGCAGAGCCACCTGCGCGGCCTCTTGAGCCGGCGGAGTCAGCGAGGAGCCGATGGAGTCGGGTGGCGGAGCCACCTGTGCGGCCTCTTGAGCTGACGGAGTCGGCGAGGAGCCGACGGAGTGGGGTGGCGAAGCCACCTACGTGGCCTCTTGTGCCGGCGGAGTCAGCGAGGAGCCAATGGAGTCGGGTGGCGGAGCCACCTGCGCAGCCTTTTGAGCCAGCAGAGTCGGCGAGGAGCCGACAGAGTGGGGTGGTGGAGCCACCTGCGCGGCCTCTTGAGCCGGCGGAGTCTGCGAGGAGCCGAGGGAGTCGGGTGGCGGAGCCACCTGTGCGGCCTCTTGAGCCGACGGAGTCGGCGAGGAGCCGACGGAGTGGGGTGGTGGAGCCACCTGCGCGACCTCTTGAGCCAGCGGAGTAGGAGAGGAGCCGATGGAGTCGGGTGGCAGAGCCACCTGTGCAGCCTCTTAAACCGGCGGAGTCGGAGAGGATCCGATGGAGTGGGGTGGAGGAGCCACCTACGCGGCCTCTTGAGCCGGCAGAGTCGGCGAGGAGCCGATGGAGTCGGGTGGCGGAGCCACCTGCGCGGCCTCTTGAGGCAGCAGAGTCAGCGAGGAGCCGATGGAGTCGGGTGGCAGAGCCACCTGCGCAGCCTCTTGAGGCGGCGGAGTCGGAAAGGAGCCGATGGAGTCTGGTGGCGTAGCCACCTGCGCGACCTCTTGAGGCATCGGAGTCAGCGTGGAGCCGATGGAGATGGGTGGCGGAGCCAACTGCGTGGCCTCTTTAGGTGGCGGAATCGGCGAGGAGCCGATGGAGATGGGTGGCGGAGCCACCTGCACGGCCTCTTCAGGCGGCAGAGTCGTCGTGGAGCCGATGGAGATGGGTGGCGGAGCCACCTGCGCAGCCTCTTGAGGCGGCGGAGTCGGCGAGGAGCCGATGGAGATGGGTGGCCGAGCCACCTGCGCAGCCTCTTGAGGCGGCGGAGTCGGCGAGGAGCCGATGGAGTTGGGTGGAGGAGCGAACTGCGCGGCCTCTTGAGTCGGCGGAGTCGGCGAGGAGCCGATGGAGTCGGGTGGCGGAGCCACCTGCGCGACCTCTTGAGGCGGCGGAGTTGGGGAGGAGCCGATGGAGTCGGGTGGCGGAGCCACCTGCGCGGCCTCCTGAGGTGGCGGAGTCGGCCAGGAGCCAATGGATTCGGGTGGTGGAGCCACCTGCGCAGCCTCTTGAGGCGGCGGAGTCAGCGAGGAGCCGATGGAGTCGGGTGGAGAAGCCACCTGCGTGACCTCTTGAGGTGGTCGAGTCGGCGAGGAGCCGATGGAGTCGGGTGGTGGAGCCACCTGTGCGGCCTCTTGAGGCGGCAGAGTCAGCAAGGAGCCGATGGAGTCAGGTGGTGGAGCCACCTGCGCGGCCTCTTGAGGCGGTGGAGTCGGCTAGGAGCCGAAGGAGTGGGGCGGCGGAGCCACCTGCGCAGCCTCTTGAGGCGGCGGAGTCGGCGAGGAGCCGGTGGAGTCGGGTGGCAGAGCCACCTGCGCGGCCTCTTGGGGTGGCGGAGTTGTCAAGGAGCCGATAGAGTCGGGTGGTGGAGCCACATGCGCGGCCTCTTGAGGCGGCGGAGTCGGCGAGGAGCCAATGGAGTCGGGTGGCGGAGCCACCTGCGCGGCCTCTTGAGGAGGCGGAGTTGGCTAGGAGCTGAAGGAGTAGGGTGGCGGAGCCACCTGCGCGGCCTCTTGAGGTGGCGGAGTCGGTGAGGAGCCGATGGAGTCGGGTGGCGGAGCCACCTGCGCGGCCTCTTGAGGCGGCGGAGTCGGCAAGGAGCCGATGGAGTCGGGTGGCGGAGCCACCTGCGCGGCCTCTTGAGGCGGCGGAGTCAGCTAGGAGACGAAGGAGTTGGGTGGCGGAGCCACCTGCGCGGCCTGTTGAGGTGGCGGAGTCGGCGAAGAGCCGATGGAGTCAGGTGGGTGATGCCACCATCGTGGACTCTTGAGGCTGCGGAGTCGGCTAGGAGCCGAAGGAGTTGGGTGGCGAAGCCACCTGCGCGGCCTCTTGAGGCGGTGGAGTTGGCGAGGAGCTGATGGAGTCGGGTGGCGGAGGCATCTGCGCAGCCTCTTGAGGAGGCAGAGTCGGCAAGAAGCCGATGGAGTCGGATGGAAGAGCCACCTGCGCGGCCTCTTGAGGCGGCGGAGTCGGCGAGGAGCCGATGGAGATGGGTGGCGGAGCCACCTGCGCAGCCTCTTGAGTCAGGGGAGTCGGCGAGGAGCCGATGGACCGCAGTGTTCAAACACCGAATGTTACTCATCCTCTTTCATATAATGGAGAGGGGATTCACATGGGTGATGCCTCAATTTTCCCGACAAATTTGGTCTACTCGCTATTGAAGGAGAAGAGATTCACATCGGGTTCACCATTTCTGTTTCCGATGCTTTCGCCGGGGTGCGCGCATTCATCTGTGAGGACGCGCAACTGTTGACCCGCATTCCCGCTTTCCAAAGGTGGGTGGCATTTGTTTCTTATTCAGGTACATCTGCTCCTTGATCGAAACGGGATGATGGGATGTCGGTTTTTCCTTCCGTGGATTCCTCCTCGGAAGTTGTCACCTAGTCCGGGTCTCCCTCATAGATTTAATATATTGTTCGTGAATCTCATTCTCGGTGCCATATCTTCATGGACGCCGGTTAATTACACTACTTCCGTCAAGACTTTCCATAGGGTCTTGACATGGTAGCGACCTTCGGTCGGAGTAGACGACAACATCAGGCATGTCAGGGCATCTCTGGGTGCATGGACATTGGGGAACCTGTATTCTTCCTCATGAGAGGGCATCTCATGGGTGCATAACCCAAGGCATGTATATGAGGTTTTCCTCAGCTTCCCGTGTTTAACACAGGGTATGCAGCATGTTTAACGTCTTTCGAACACGGTTACGCCAATGGCGTTCCATCCGAGGTTTTCCTCAGGCATCTCATGTTTATCACGAGGTAGGTCGCAAGTTTAACGTCTTATGGAGACAAAATAAGGGTGATCAGAACGTCCCATAGAGACGGATTGATGGTGGTGTGCCCCGTAGAGGGGAGATGTCACACCGTAATGGCTGATCTGAACACCACTGAGGGAGGATCAGGGGATGTACGCCCCAAGATGGGGGACACCATGGATTACCATTGGCTGGGATTGAACCTCTTTGAGGTTTCCTACATACCCTATGTATAAGACAGGGATCAAGATCTGCATAGTTCAAAGGGGTGATGAATCGGGGTGTACACAGAGGACAACAACCCGAATACATGTTTGGGTTTATGCATGGATGGCGGCCCAGGTATTGCTAGGAGCAGTGAGGTGGTGGATGTCATGATCCCACCAGGATGTGGCGGCCCGGGTGAGAATCAGGATGGGTGATGGAGAGTTGAATAAAGTGGAGGGGGAATGAAATAGGATCATCGCAAGGGCAATGGTAAAGTTGGGATTGAACCTCTAAGAGACCTCCTACGTATCCACATGGCAGGGAATCAAAGTCCGCGTAGTTCGGGATGGTGCCGGTTAACCGACGAGAAGGTGGACCTTGGCCCGATGGGTATTGTCAGCGAACCGATGTGAATGTGGTCCTTGGTCCGATGGGTATTGTCAGCGAATCGATGTGAAGGAGGTCATAATGACCGAGTGAAGGGATTGAACCTTATGGAGGCTTCCTACGTACCATGTCTTGACATGGATCAAAGACCACGTAGTTCAAAGGGGTTTTGTCGGTGAACCGACGTGAAGGTGAACCCGGGGGTCCACTTGTGGGGGGTGTCGGCGAAATGACGTGAATAAGGGACCTTGGTCCGATGGAAGATGGGCTTGAACCTCTGGGAGGCTTCCTACATACCATGCCTTGACATGGATCAAAGACCACGTAGTTCGGGTTGGACACAACGGCTTGCTGTCGGACTAGAATTGCAGTTTAACGTCATGCTGGACGAGGATGAACTCGACGTGAATAAATGATGGTTGGGCTTGAACCTCAGGGAGGATTCTTATGTACCATTCCTTGACATGGATCAAAGACCACATAGTTCAGAGGATGGAAGTCGTCAGCGAACCGACGTGAAGGTGGACCTTGGTCCAATGAGGGATGGGCTTGAACCTCGGGGAGGCTTCCTACGTACCATGCCTTGACATGGATCAAAGTCATCGTAGTTCAAAGGGTTGATGGAATACAGTTTAACATCATGCGGGACGGTGGTGAATCGACGTGAATGAGGTCAGAACGACCGGGTGGTGGGCTTGAACCTCGTAGAGGCTTCCTACATACCACACCTTGACATGGATCAAAGTCCTCGTAGTTCAGTTGGGTGTGCAGTTTAACGTCATGCTGGATGAGGGAATACAGTTTAATGTCATGCTGGATGAGGTGTTGTCATGGCTGATGCTTATTCTAAGCCCACGTGAGTCGTGCTTGGTGTGAGAAACAAGAGACATCAGAGACCTGATGATCACGCCACGAAGGGTGTGTTCATGAGAAGCGAAGAGGGGCTTATGCGTTAGGCGGCCCATTGGTGTTGGGACTTACTCCAGGATGGAGGCCTGAAGTGAATAATGACGATGATTTCGGGCTTGAGCCTTGAAGAGGCTTCCTACGTATCCCAGTTGTAGGTAATCAAAGACCACATAGTTCTTCTGATGAAGGCTTACCGTTGGATGAGGATGTCAATGGCTTGTCACTGGATTGGGTCATAACGGCTTACCACTGGATAAGGATCACAACGGCTTACTGTTGTATGGGGTTGCAACGGCTTACCGTTGGATGGGGCTTATGCGAGGAAGCTGCCCGGGTGCCGCTATAGAGGGGCAATGGTGAATGGGGCTTACGCAGGGAAGCTGCCCGGGTGCCGCTATGGAGCGGCACTGGTGAATGGGGCTTATGCAAGGAAGCTGCCCGGGTGCCTCTAAGGAGCGGAAATGGTGAATGGGGCTTACGCTAGGAAGCTGCCCGGGTTCCGCTATAGAGTGGAACTGGTGAATGGGGCTTACGCTAGGAAGCTGCCCGGATGCCGCTATGGAGCAGAAATGGTGAATGGGGCTTACGCAAGGATGTTGCCCATAATGTCTTCCTCATGTCTGGCCATGAGGGAATCCCAACTCACTGATGAATTGAGGCCTTCACCTATGCACTGGTGCACAAGAGGGATAATGCCAAGGGGCGTTGGAATCATGCCACTGTAGTCATGGCATTGAGCATCTTACGCTTGGAGCATAAGGCATCTCCGGTTTGGAAAAAGGGGAATCCTACATTAGGAACATAGGGCATACTACAGTTTAGAGTCTTGTAGGTAGGACTATTAGCATCTCATGCTAGGAGCATAAGGCATCTCTTATTTGGAGCAAGAGGCATCCTATGTTTGGAACATAGGGAGAATACTATAGTTTATAGTCTTGTAGGTAGGACTGTTGGCATCTCATGCTAGGAGCATAAGGCATCTATTGCTTGGAGAAAGGGGCATCCTATCATTTGTTAGATAGGGAGAATACTATAGTTTAGAGTCATGTAGGTAGGACTATTGGCATCTCATGCTAGGAGCATAAGGAATCTCTCGTATAGGGCAAGAGGCATCCTATGTTTGGTACATAAGGATTACTATAGTTTAGAGTCATGTAGGTAGGACTATTAGGTAGAAGATGCCTAGAAATGGTTAGTGTTGGGACTTACGCAAGGGTGGCCCTTTGTGGTCCAACCTGGCATAGGAGTCAAGTCATAGGGTTTGGGGGAGTTTCCTGAGGAATGGTTCAACTCAAGGTACTCGAGGAATTGATGATGAGAACCCCAACTCACGACATAGGAAACAAACAAAGAGGAATACATCAACTCAAGGTATTTCATGGTGTGTGGAGGAGTGTCTCAAATCATGGTATTCCATTGGTTGAAGGTAGGTGCGCATGAGGGAACAATGGAAAACCCCGACATCCCGGCCTGAAAAGTTCACGGTGCGACTCTCCATTTTTCATGGGTGGTCTGTTCCGGTTGCGAAGGGACTGGCCTGGAGGGCCGGGACGAAAACTCGGCACTGACCCCGAGCGGGGGTGTGGGGGCGCAGGCCCCGCAGTATGGACCAGTGGGCGTGATGGTAGGATCCTCGCAAATGATAGGTCTTTGCGAAGTAGCTTCGCAAAGCATGGCCTCACGGAGCAATGGTCTCTCGCGGATCAAAGGAGTCTCCCGGAGCGAAGGGATCTCACGGAGCAAAGGGGTCTCACGGAGCAAAGGACTCTCGCGGAGCAAAGGCCTCTCACAGAGAAAAGGACTCTCGTGGAGAAAAGGGCTCTCTTGAAGCGTGGTCTCGCAGAGCAGCATCGCGGAGCATAGGTTCGCGGAGCATGAACTCACGAAGGATGGTCTTGCGGAGCAGCATCATGGAGCATTGGCTCGCGGAGCATGGACTCATGGAGCCTCGGCTCGCAGAGCAGCAACACGAAGGAAGCTGCTCATGGAGCATGGCCTCGTGGAGCCGCAATGCGGAGCTCCGCGGACCGGGAGATCAATCGCCCAAGGGGCGAAGTGGCCGTGGCCGTCCATCTATAGAAGGGGGGGTGGGTGAGCTGGGTATTTACAGGCAAGTGCACCGTGAATCAGATCTCACGCGGTGCGAAGATGGATCTTGCTCCGCGGTGGATCTTCGCGGCGCATCGCGAACGTCAAAGCACTTCGCGGAGCCGTCCCACCTCCTTTGCTTCGCGGCGGGTTAGCAAATGTCAAATTAGTTCGCGGAGCATCCAGCCTCCTGTGCTTCGCAGCATGTCGCGAACATGAAACAGGTTCACGGAGCTTCCCGCCTCATTGCTTCACAGCGGCGCTCCGCAATCGTGGAGGCGGCTTCGCGAATGGGCTTTGCGAACCAGTTTTCTAGCCAAACATCAAATGTCCATAACTCTTAATCCGTAACCCCGTTCGGTCCCTACGACCTACCAAATCGAAGCTTACTAAATGGACTACGATATTGGATCATGTATGGAAGAATTTGGAAAAATTTTGGGGACGCGTTTTCCGCTGCCAATAGCTACGCAAACCGAACGTCCGAATGATGTGTCTTCTCATAGTATATCTCGCCTATAATAATTAGTTTTTTGTACTATGATTTCAATGCATAATGATGTCATCAGGTATGCATTTAACTGTTAAAGGCATGTTTTGTCCATTTAAGGCACACAAAGTGTGTTTTCGGTAATCGCTGTCACCCGACACCTCTGATTGATGTTTCATCTACCCAACTATTTAAAAAATAACCCACCCTTTATTGTCGTCTGATTTCATGTCATTCTGAGGTCGTTCGGCCAGTTTTTACCACCCTACACACACTTTTCAAGCACGCCATACACCAAAAAAACAAATATTCAGTCATTCCATGAAAACCATGCATCGAAATAATGTTTTTTCTCCTCGTACATCTCACCAACAATAATTAGGGTGTTCTTGTGTGATTTCTAGTCATTCCAATGTCATTCAGTATACATTTGATAGTTAAACCCATGTTTTGACCATTTACAGCACGTAGAGTACGTTTTCGGTCACCTCAGTCACACGACAACTCAGATTGACGTGCTATCTACTTGGAAATTTAATAATTCACCCACCCTTTGTTGCCGTCCTATTTCATGGCATTCTGAGGTCACTTGGTTGGTTTTGACCACCCCCCGAATGCTTTTCAATCGTACCAAACACCTAAAAAACACATATTCAGCCGTTCTGTGCAAACCACACATCCAAATGACATGTAGTCTCCTCTTACACCTCAAAAATAATAATTAGTGTGTTGTACGATGATTTCAAGTCATGCTGATGTCGTTCAGTATGCATTTGACTATTAAACGCATGTTTTGGCCATTTACAGCACTCAAAGGGCATTTTCAGTCACCGTAGTTACATGACACCTCCAATTGACATGCCTCCTACCCAACTATTTCAAAATTCCCCCACCGTTTTTTTCGTCTGATTTCAGGTCATTCAAGGCCGTTCGGTTGGTTTTGACCACCCAACACATGTTTTTCAAGCGCGCCAAACACCTAAAAAACACATATTCATCCATTCCACACAAACCATGTGTCCGAATGATGTGTTGTCTCCTATTACACTTCAAAAAAAGTAACTAGGGTGTTTTCCTGTGATTTCAAGTCTTGCTGATGCTGTTCTGTATGCATTTGACCTTTAAATGCATGTTTTGGCCATTTACGACACGTGGAGTGCGTTTTCGGTCACTGTGGTCACACGAAACCTCTGATTGATGTGTCGTCTACATGACCATTTCAAAATTCATCCAAAATTTGTTTTCATCTGATTTCATGGCATTCCGAGGTTTTTTAGCCAGTTTTGAGCACCCCATGCACTCCTTTCAAGCATGCCAAACACCTAAAAAACATATATTTAGTCGTGATGTGCAAACCACGCATCTGAATGTTGTGTCATATCCTCGTACACCTCACTAATAATAATTAGGGTGTTTTACTTTGATTTTAAGTCATGATGATGTCATTTG
The DNA here is from genome assembly GCA_963277665.1 of Viscum album. Classification (NCBI taxonomy): domain Eukaryota; kingdom Viridiplantae; phylum Streptophyta; class Magnoliopsida; order Santalales; family Viscaceae; genus Viscum; species Viscum album. The sequence continues at coordinate 1,274,290,350 of OY728162.1, read as the reverse complement.
ATATGCATTATATTGTTAAACGCATGTTTTGGCCATTTAAGACATGCTGAGTGTGTTTTCTGTCGACGTGATCACATCACACCTCTGATTGACGTGTCGTCTGCTTGAATATTTTACAATTCACCCACCATTTGTTGTCATCTGATTTCATGGAATTTCGAGGTCTTTCGGCTGGGTTTGACCACCCCAAGCACCCTTTTCAAGAGCGCCAAGCACCTAAAAAACACATATTCAGTCGTGTCGCGCAAAACGCGCGTCCGAATGACGTGTCATCTCCTCATGGGGGGGTGTCTGGGGGGTGGGAGGCTGTCTGAGGGTTTTTGAGTGTGTCCGGGGGTGAGGGGGTTTTCCGGGGTGAGGGGGGATGTTTGAGGGGTGGGGGTGGTCTAGAGGGGGGATGCCTGGAGTGGGGGGGGGGGCTATTCGGGGGGGGGGGGGGGTAACATGCTAACTCCACCCTAATGCCCTAATGGCATATTATTGTAACACCGTAATGACCAAATGTTCTAATGACATATTACCCTATTGACCTAATGGCCAATTGGCCAAATTTGCAAACGCCCTAATAGCCCAATTGGATATATATATATATATATATATATATATTCTAACTTAATAAATATGTACAATTTTTATTTTCTTTGTTTATTTTTTTATTTTGTATCTTATTGTAGGTTTATTTAAGTAGAAGATTGGAATATATTAGAGATATTAGATCACTGTATGTGAAGAAGTATGTCTGTCATTTTTTTTTGATGAACCTAATGTTTACGCTATTTTGAATTGTTTTTCTTTGTCATTATAACTATGTTTCTTATGTTCAACAATAGTTTTTGTGATTTTTTGAAATGTAATGTATAAATGAATTTTTTTTTATAAAAAAACATTTCTAGGTTTGCGGTCGGTATTGGCAGTCGTTATAGGCTCACCCAACAGCGTTCGCCACGTGGTTGTGTTGGACCGAATTTACAGTAACCTATAGCGACTGACATTGGCAGTAGCTATATCCCTACAATAGTGGGACAAATGAAACCACCAGGGATGGTCGCATGGTAGTATCTATAGGTCCAGTTTCCAGTAGTGTAGTCATATAACTTCCAAAAATACATAGAATGTGTTAAGTAATTACAAACTATGTTGTTTATATTTATTCTTTAAAACATACCCAATGTGTTTATTAAAACATGAAAACATGAAATATTTCTATAAAGACAAAAATTATTCATTTTTACCATATAAATATATATATATATATATAATTATATTACTTTTTGATATAGTAAAAACATCTAAATAGAATTAAAAAATTTGATGAATCATTTATGAATCAAGATCCAATACTATAAGGATTATATAGTTGAATAAACTTTTATATTGCTCCTATAATATATCTACCACCACAACTAATGAAAATAATTCACTAATTATAAAATTCATGAACTCATAGAGTCAATTATACTCATATACAAGAATAAAATACTTATATTTTCCTTATGTTCTTTTGCGAAGATCACTACAGTGGTGCTGTTTGGTTTGGGTTATTTTATTGGGCTATGTTTTGATGATCTTCAGGTGTGGTGTAGTTTAAACCGAAAGTTAATTATGTATAAGTGGTTCTTATAATGTTTTTTCTTTTCCCTATGGTGCACAATGAAATTGGAAATGTTCCTTTAGATAGGGGATCCTCATTCTCACACTTTTTACATGCTATGTGTGTGAATTTCATGATTTTTATTAACTTTTGATGGATAGTAAGGGTCAAGATAATCATATAATTAATTTTCATGTCTAAAATTGATGGGTATGGAGAGTTAGTGCATGATTATTTGTTTTTTATTTTATATTGATGTAGTTATGAATGAATGCTTCCAATTCTGAAAATAGAGGATGATGAAAGCCTTGATTTCACTATAGTAGATAAATATAGTGGCCCTTGTTGTTCTGTTGAGTGATCAAACCCTAAAAAATGTTAAGAACCTTATAATGGGATAATAATTGGTGTCCCCTGATATATGATTTGTAGGATAATACCCATGATAATATAAAGAAGTAATGTGACAAATTTCCTAAATGTATTGAAAATAGAATGTTTTTGTTATTTGTTCTTGTTCATATCTTGTTTCCCTACATAGTTTGGGATTTTGTGTGATGAATCATGTGACTCGATGGGTTGTTAAGTGCTTGGTGAAGAAATTAAATGGTTGGTTGTGATTGATGTGATGTATCACAATAGTTGTGCAGCAGAGGTTATGGCATAGTGATTGTGGAATAGAGGTTATGGCATAGTTGTTGTAGTGCAATGGTTGTGGCATAGTGGTTGTGGAATTGAGCTTATGGAATAATGGTTGTGGTGTATTGGTTGTGGTATATGGTGTTTTTGGTTGTGTGATGAATGAGATGCATAATTTTTATGTTTCGATATGACTAGGGTGATGTGAAACAATGACGATGGTGGATGTGCGGTGTTGTGGTTGTGGTTACATTTTTTAGGCTGATTGTGTGGTTTGGTTGAGATAGTTTCCCAGTTTTCCATGAGTTGAACTATAATGATAAACGAAACAAAATATGCTATTAAATAAACAATTTGGGATTGAAAAAGTATGTTATAAATGGTTAAAATTGAAAATAACTTAATAAATTAATGGGTTGGTAATTGAACTTAATGGAATGGAAATGAATATGTTTTATAAATGGATTAATGAATTAGGTGGTGAAACTAGTCAGTTGAAAGTGGAATTCTTCTTTTTATTCAGGGGATGGTTTTGTGTTGTGTTTCATATAGTGGTGGAAGTGGTTGATATGGTTGGTGTGTGGTACATGGTAGTGATGTGGTGTATTCTTGTGTTGTTTATATTAAGCGTTAGGTTGGGTGTTGTGTGCCATCTCTATATTATGTATGTTTATATTATTTTGTATGCTCCCACTTGAGTTGGATAACCTTAATAATTCTCCATGATTCTAGGTTTTGGTTATTTTACAAACATATTAGATGGTAGTGTTGGAATCCTCAGGTATTAATCATGTTTTAATGACCACAAATCTCATTAATGATCACATATCTCATTACTAGTCACATATATTATTCAACCTAGTTAACTCTTATAAATCATATCCAATCATCTGTATTTATGCTTCAAGTTCTCTCATGCTTTATAATGGTTAAGCTCAATCCATTTCATGCATGTCACTATTTAAGTCTGAATAAAATTGTTTGCCTAAGTACAAGAAACTGTGTAGCCAGACACAGTAAACTAGACACCGTGAAGCCAGACACCGTAAGCCAGACACCGTGAGGCAAGACACCGTGAAGCCAGACATAGTAATCTAGACACCGTGAATCCTGAAACAGTAATCCAGACACCATGAAGCCAGACACCGTAAGCCAGACACCGTGAATCCAGACACCGTAAGCCAGACTCTGTGAAGCAAGAAACTGTAAGCCAGACACCATGATCAAGACACCGTGACACTCAGACACCGTGACATGCAGGCACTGTGAACAACACACCATGACACTCAGACATCGTGACACTCAGACAGTCACTGTGTGAAGAAGACACCGTTTTCATAACTTACTATGCCACCGTTACATAAACTATTTTTGTCACCTTTCAATTTAATTTCTAACAGTTATATTTAATTCCTTTAATGCACTAAAATAATTAGTGTTTATTTGAGACATAGTACGAGGTATGAGGTTCGAAGCACATGTAACCTATCGGCTAAAACTCATTCATTCAAAGATAAAGAGTGAAGTGTGATCAAGAATGAGCAAGAGCATGATACTGAACAAAGAAAACAAGCCTGAGCACGACCGCGAAGAACACATTGCATGATTTTCAAAGAAAGCATTGTCTCATGCATGCAATCTGACTCTGCTAAAGAACATACAAAGTACACTAGAATCTAGAAAAAACCTTCACATTATCAAAGCTCGTGAAGAACACATGCGGAATCTCGACACTCTATTTTTCAATACAAAACCAGAGAAGGACTCAGAAGCATTTCAGTTTAATAAAAGAATTCCAGAGCTGCACTTGAAATCCCTAGAGCATTCTAAAATCATATCAACTCTCTCTCCGTGATTCCGTTACTTATTTTTGACCAGTGTGTGTACTCTGTACATTTCATACACACACTAAATCTTGTTCTAAACTGGAGGATTTTTCAATCCTTACACTAAACTCTTAATACTTTTGTTTACCCATGAAAACTATGGAAGATGTCCTTGTGTGGCCTGGTTATTATTTTCTTTACCCACGACAATTGTGTAAGAAGTCCTTGTGTGGCCTGGTTATTATTTTGTTTACCCACGAAGACTGTGGAAGAGGTCCCTGTGTGACCTGGACAGTCTGTGTACTGTTGTTAACCCTGATCCAGGGTGTGGATCAAAGTTTATTTATATAAACTTCTTGGTGGGAGATGATCACCAAGTGGAGTGGATTAGGTCTCAGCTTGAGACTGAACCACTTGTTTCATATCCGCTGTGCTATTTAATTTTAATCTTCTTTGTTTTGATGCTTTATTGAATAATATAGAAAACACTAATTTCACTTTGATTGTTAGTCTTGGAAAGAAGTTATAACTGATTTGTCTTAGTAGGATAACTTCAAAAGTAATATTAATATCACAAATTAAGATTACAGAGAATTAATCAATCTTCTAAGAAGTTGTTTAAAAAGTCAAACTCTTATAATCGTATACCCTTGATTAACTGGGCTGTATCTATATATGGGGAAATCATTTCTTTTGAAAATAGTATTCCTTTAACATAAATTTCTATAGATTCTCTATTCACCCCTCCCCTATTGATTACACTACTCTGAACAACATTTGGTATCAGAGATTTCTTTTTTAAAACTCTGTGTAGTCTCACTCAACTATCATTGTAGTTTTACTTTTAAAGATCTGTAAATTTTTATTAATTCTAAATTTATAGATCTTTTAATGTAATTTTTTAGTATATACAATAGATTGGAAGGTGTTGTAACCAACAGACCACCATTCTTTAATGAAACCAATTATACTCAATGGAAAATTAAAATGGAAATGCATCTAGAGAGTATGAGCTTTGAAATTTGTTCATCCATTATAGATGAATACAAACATCCTATGGCTGATAGAATTACATGGGATTAACCTACCAAATTTTCTTACAACAATAATTGCAAAGCCATGAATGCTTTTTACTGTTCCTTAGGAGATGAATAATTTAATAGGATTTCTGATTGTAAAACTGGCCATGAAATTTGGGATACCATGTCTATCTCACATGAAGGCACATCTAGTGTAAAAGAAATGAGACTTAATAATTATACTATAAAATATGATAATTTTAAAATGAAACCTTATGAGCCTATTTTTGACATGTATCTCAGGTTCAATGAGATTGTCAACACAATGATTTATCTAGGAAGAGAATTCACTGCCAAAGAAAAGATCACGCGAATCCTTAGATGTCTACCTGACAAATGGAGGGGAACCTCTGTCTCAATTAGAGAATCGTGCGACATCATCAAGCTACCTGTAAAAGAACTCATTGGGAAACTGATGATGTATGAGGAAGAGCTGAAAGTCAATAAATAAGAATAGGACGAACCAAAGAGAAAATCTGTAGCATTAAAGACCACCTTCTCGAAGCATGAAGACAAAGGTAAATTGGAAGCTTCTGTGGAATGTTCTACCACTAAACAATCATCACCTGATAGTGATGAGGAGATGGCTCAAATATCTAGAAGATTCAAATGATTTTACAAATAGAAATTTTTTTTCCGAAAGCCTAACTTCAAGGAAAAGTATGATCTAAAAGGAAACTGGGAAAGGGACTGGAAAAGATGAGAGTGTATGCTAGGAATGTAAGCACAAAGGACATATAAAGGCTGACTGTCCAAAGCTCAAGTATAAGAAGAAATATGAGGACAAGGACCATAAGTACAAAAAGGAAATGAAAGAAACTTGGAGTGCCTCTGACGATTGTTCATGTGACTTAGAGAAATCATTTGATGAACAAGATAAGAAATCCAATATGTGTTTTATGACAAACACATCTGAGGTAACACTGAACTCTTATGTACATAATTTATACTATTATAAATAGGAAAGTGACTCTGAAAATATGACTAATGAAGAAATATTTGAATATTGCAATATGCTCGAAGAGACATGAAATGAATTAAAAGATAAATATTAATCATTGAAGAAAAAACATGCTCTCACTGTAAATGTTAAATCTGAACTTACTACTGAAAAGGAGAAAAATTCTCAACTGCTCAAAGAAAACAATGAATTAAAAATGTCTAATGAGAAATTAAAAAGTGACTTAGAAAAGATTACTAATTTGAAAAATACCCTTACCCAAATGCTAGGAAAAAAATTTCCCTTAAATACAATATTAACATTGGTTATCAACCTGGTAAAAGAAACCTTGGTAGAATAATTTTTTTTACAAAATCCAGGACATATGGTTTGGTTCCCAGTTCTGGACACAACTCAACTAGCTCAAGTCATGATGCATATTCTACTGTTTATAATTCTTGTGGAGCAAATATTGTTTATTTTTCAAATACTTTACATAATTATTTTAAGAAACCTATGAGAAAAATATGGGTTCCTAAAGAACTTATTACTAATGTTACTGGACCCAAACAAATATGGGTAACAAAATATGTCTTTTCTTGATCATGTTATAGGAAAGCTGCTTAAAGAGCTCCTGCAAAAATCTATGGTACTTGGAAAGTGGATATTCAAGGCAAATGATAGGAGACTAATCATGCTTCAAGAACCTGATAAAAGTAGATGGAGGACATGTCACATTTTGTGAAAATACTAAGGAGAAAATCATTGGCTTGGGATAGATTGGTAACTCTAATTCGATTTAAATTTCTGAAGTACTTTTTGTTAGTGGCTTAAAATATAATCTACTTAGTATATCACAATTATGTGAGGATGGATATCATGTTAAATTTAAAAATGATGCTTGTAATGTCTTTAATTCTAATGATGAATTTGTATTTTCTGCATCAAGGAATGAGAATATTTATTCTATTAATTTAGATTCCTTAGCTTCTCAAAATGTTTCAAGCTTAAGTATATTTCATAAAGATTCTTGGATCTGGCATAAAATACTAGGACACTATAATGTTCACTCCCTTAGAAAGCTAACTATAAAATGGCTAGTTAAAGACTTACCCAAACTTGAGTTTCCACATGACAAATTATGCAATCCTTGTCAAAAGGGAAAAAAACACAAAATCTATTTCAAAACAAAGAAAGAAGTTTCTACTTCTCAACCTCTCTAATTGTTTCACAAGGATTTGTTTGGACCATATAGAGTTTCTAGTTTACATGGGAAGTACTATGTTTATGTTCTTGTAGATGATTTTTCTAGATATACATGGACCTTATTCATGGATCACAAAAGTTAAGCATGTTCTTATTTTACTAAGTATACCAAGTCTGTAGAAAATCTTAGTGGCCCTAAAATTAAATATTTATGAAGTGATCATGGCCGTGAGTTTGAAAATCAAGAGTTTGAATCCTTTTTCTCACAAAATGGTATAGTCACAATTTCTCTACCCCTAGAACACCTCAGAAGATTGGTGTTGTAGAAAGAAGAAATAGAACCTTGCAAGAAATTTCTAGAACAATTCTTAGTGAATATTGTTGGATCGGATTACACCAAATATACACAAGAGGGGGGTAAATTGTGTCTTCTAAAAAATCTTTGAGTGATTGTGTTCTTCCTTTTAACTTTAATCTGATAAAATGATGCAGTGAAAATTTAAATAGCAGAAACACAACATGTATAATGGTTCGGGGAACAGAAGGCCCCTAGTCCACTCCACCAACACTCTACTCCACGAGCTTGGTGATTTTCACTATCTGGTCCTCATTTCAACAGACCGGTTCACAACTGAGTACAGGTAGTTGAATCCTTTACAATCTAAGGCAAAACAAAGCCTTCTAGTTCAAACACGAACCTACTCAGCTTAGTATGAGAAGCTAGTTACTCAGGATAAAAATAATTTTAGAAAGAAATTTTTTAGTTGATCTTTACAATTGCAACAGAATGCAATTGATAGTAGATGGATCATCATTTCAAGAAATATTGATTTTCAAGTCGAAGCAGTTATGAGTCGATCCGGTTGTAGTAGATATAGAGATATAATTCACAACTTCAGCAGTAGTAGATCCACAGTAGATATTGGATGTAGAACAAGTGAATCTTCTATCGAGTTCCTTCTTCTTAAATAAACAGAGCTTTGACGCTCCTCTTTGAATCAGTAGATCAGTGTGATTTTTGAAGTCTCTATTTTCCACCCTTTTGAATAATAGATTGATCACCACACACCTATGCCTGGTGTTTTAGAGAAAACATATATAATAAAGTAGAGCATATTCCCTGCACATTTAGATCCATAAAAGTCGCCTTTTGACTCTTGATATTCAAACATTTGAATTTACAGTGTAGTCGTAACTTCCCTAAAAACTCGGCATAAAAACCTTCTTTTAATTCTATCTTTAATCCATTGATAAAACGGCTTTGAATCGGTCAAAGTCGTATTTCAAAATCTACTTTAAATCCAACTTAAAATCTGCCATACAATCAGCTTGCTGACCGTTGCATAGAAAAAAATATCATCTTTCAAACTTTCTAACCCCAAATGTAAGCTTGAGGACGTGGCCTCCAAACGTAGTGTTGACAACGTAATGTTGAACATAAACACATGGTTCATGTTACTTTCTTCAAACATAAGGTTGATTATAAACATAGGGTTCACGTTACATTATTCAAATGATTGATCATCCATATTTTTTCATCAAATCTCAAACGTACGGTAAAAGATCCATAATTTTACTTGATCCATACTTTCCATGAACTTATGGTTGTTCAAAAAAGTAAGGTTGATGAACCATACTTTTGAGAAACAAAAGTAACATTTAGTACTTATGTACAGTTCTCCTTCCATACTTTTTTGATAACTCAAACATAAGGTTACTTCCTAACGTAAGGTTCTTCTTCCATACTTTGCTGATAACGTATGGTTGATTAACCATACTTTTCTCCTATCTCAAAAAGTATACACGCTTTTCATCCTTATGATATGTTTATCCACATAGGGTACGAATAGTGATTCCAGGACACGCTAAAGGCAGATTCCAAATAAATAGCGCATGAATAGTGTTTCCAGAACGTGCTAAAAACAAATACTTTAATGATAAATTACCATAATTTCAAGAGAAATAAATTAATAAATTCCTGCAAAATACTAAATAAAATCATTAGAAAATAATTAAGGGTATTTGTGAGCATCAAAATTATCATAAAGAGATAGAGTATTATTTTCAATAATCTCCCACTTTAGATAACAATATTATGTATTGTTGAAAACAACACTTTTCTCAACAATCTCCCCCTTTTTTATGATCACAAACCCATAAGATAATAAAACTAATTAAATGAAATTAACTTTCAAAATTAGTTACATAATGTTTTAGAATTTTGAGAGGATAAAACAATATTTAATTTTAACAAAATCATTTCCATAAATAAATATTTCTCCCCCCTTCATGAAAATAATGTTTCTTTAGAAATAAAAGTTTCTAGTTTTATCCAAATTTCTCACTCTGAATAAAAAGAAAAAAAAATTCCCTTTATAATAAACAACTATTAATAAATTAAAATAGATTTCTGTATAAGTATAAATCTGTATAAATCCTAAACATTACATTAAATATAAATGAAATCATTTAAATAAGGTTTGTAAAATAAAATGTTGTGTTTATCCAAATTTCTCACCCTTTTTTGATATCAAAAAGAATGACAAATCATGGAATTTAACACATTTAATGTTTCACTGAACTGTAGGTAAATGCTATTATTAATTGTTTATAAATAAATAAATCTAGAGTACTGGAATATCAAAATAAAGATAGTAAAACAAATATAATGAAAGAAAAGATTTTCATTAAAAATTAAAAAAAGATACAAATATGATAAACACAGGAATCGAGGTCTGGGAAAGATAGTAAATAGGTTCTATATCCTCTAGATTGCAGACTTGATTTCTGTAAACTGTTCCCTGAGTCGCTTCATAATCCCATCTCCAAGATTGATAATGATCTCTTTATTCTCTTGATTCATATGAATATCCTAGATTAAATTTACTCTGAAAAACTCATGCTTCCTTTCCTCTTTTTCTACAAACACTGACAGCTTCTCTGACATCTGATTTAACAGTGTTCTAATTAGTGGTTCACTAGATGTCAGTTGATCCACTAAAAATTTCTGATTTTCCAGCAACACTGATAATGGAGCACTGTTACATTGAATATCTTGCAACCTCTCATTCATGTTGCTCATCGATGCTGTGATATCTTGAAATCTTATGATTAAATAAGGTGAAGTACCTGATCCACTAACAACACTATTTGCAACTGATGCAAATTGGTTCTCCATAAACAATTTTAGATCGGATAAATCTGTCTTCATAACTATTTCATATTTCAATTTTTCAACTGCATTCAGCATATCCTCTTTAAACATTTCAACTTCTTTCCTTGATACTATACTCTCCTTCTACTTTTGAAATCTCAATTATTCTAAGTCTAAGGCATTTCTCAAAGTGATATTCTCAGATTCCAAATGAGAAACCTTTTTTGTACAGTTCTTCAACTTCTTTCTTCCTTGAATCAGAGGCACCCTATGCTTGATTCACATTCTCAGGCTCTGGATGATGCAATAGTATCGAAGGTAATGATTCAACATCATATTTTTCTTTCTCCTTATCCTGAGTAGGTTTGTCCATATATTTTTCCTCATAGTCCATTCCATACTCTTCCATAGAAAAATCCTCTTGAAGTACCTCTGTTAGAGCATCAGGAAGATGTTCAGCACAAAAATCAGCGTCTTTGTCTTCCACTGGAATTTTGAAAACAATATTTTCAAGAGTTTCCTAAGGCCTGGCCACTTCCTCACCAGGATATGCCTCCTTATCTTGTTCCTGTTGAAGTTTCTGGAGTGTCCCTTTTACCTTCTTCTTGAACTCCTGATCCCTCTACTGGTGTTGTCCTTTCACTAACATCTTTCATGGTCTTATCAATAACAGTTTCTCTTACAAAAGAATAAGAAAATAAAGCTTCTGTTGTTGCCAATGCAGTGGAAGTAATTTACTCATTAATAGGTCTAGTTCTTCGAGATTGAAGTCCCTTCTGACTTCTTTCTTCCTCATTATCTTCCACTTCAAATCAGATCTTTCTTACTACATTGCTGACTCTTGATTCAGCTTGTCCCTCCTTAGACTTAGCAGGTTGAGCCTGAACACTCACTAAGTCATCCTCATCTCCTACTAGAAAAAGTTTTCCTTTAATGGTGCTTCAGAAGTATCCAATCTTCCTTAAAGTTCTAGCATTAAACACATTACTGTGATGATAGTGTACGCGGGAATCTACTAATATAACCATTTCCTTCTTAAGAAACAACTTGGAAATGAATCGACCGAAAGGATAAAATTTCATCCGGGCATCACTTTGAAAATAGTAATTGAGGTACCTTACCATGTACCTTAGAAATTTTAATTTGATATCACTTAATAAAAGATACATTATGTACATATCAGGGTACAAAATATTTTCCATTTCTGACATTCTGGGAGCTATTCTAGTCTAAAAAAATTTGACCAAAATTTTCTGATCAGGATCCAAATCCTTGATAAACATTTTCTTTATAGTCTTAGTAACAAAAACAAATTACATTATGTCCTTGTATTTAAGAACATAATATCCAATATTTTTCAAATCAAAATGAGAAACTCCTTCATGAGGGTAGTTGAGAATCTGACCAATTTCTACTGACGAGATTGAGAAATCCATATCCTCTATCTTAGCCATCATATTGTCCTCGGTATCTCCCAGACTAAACTGTACAGATTTGAAGAAGTATCTATGTTCTACCTCATAAATAAATTCTATATTTTCACTTTTGAACACCTGTTCAAGGTTTTGAAATGATAGCGCTTGTTTTAACAATAGATTTGTCTGAAATAACCAGTTGAGATCGATTACCTTTCCCTGTAAGATTTTTCTTCCTTCAAAGCATTGTCTCTTGGAAATTCTTGGCTTGGCTTCACTGTCTCTTTTAGTCCTTACCATCTCTACGAGAATCTCTGAAGGTTTGAAGGGAAGGGTTTTAGAGGATCGAAGAATTGTGTTCATAAGCAGAGGTGTAGTTTGCAGGTTCGAAAAGGTTTCGATAGAAATGAAACAGTTTAGAAGTCGAAATGGTTTCTGACAACCTTGATTCCTGTGTTTTTAATAATCATTACATATATTTAAAAATAAATAAAATAGATTACACGAATAAAAGAAACTTATTCGGCTTGAAAAACAAAATAGAAAAATTATTTTAACAAGAATTAAAAATAATGAACTAGCATTGTAAAATAAAATTTTATTTAAAATTAAATAAACCTATATCCCCTTTAATAAAATCAAACCTTGTAGTGAGAATTGGATTAGTAAAAATATCAACTAATTGAATTTCAGTACTTAAAAATTCTAAAGATATATCATTTTTAAGAACAAGATCTCTTAAAAAGTGATGCCTTATATCAATGTGCTTAGTTCTCGAATGACTAATAGGATTTTTTGAAATATTAATTGCACTTGTTTTATCACATAAAATAGGTGTATTATTAAAATTAAATCCAAAGTCCATAAGAGCGTTTTTCATCCACAACACTTGTGCACATCAACTGCCAGTAGGAACATTTCTGCCTCACCTGTTGACAGGGCAACTGAATCTTGTTTCTTACTAGACCATGATACTAAAGACTTTCCTATAAAGTGACATGTTCTTGATGTGCTTTTTCTATCTAATCTACGACTTCCAAAGTCAGAATATGAATATTAAATCAAATTGAAATCAGAAGTTTTAGGATAAAGAAGTGATTGAAAAATAGTTCCTTTTAAATATCTTTTGACAGTAGTTAGATGAGATTCTTTAGGATTTGATTGAAATCTTGCACAAAGACATACTGAATACATTATATCTGGCCTGCTAGTAGTAAGATATAATAAACTACCAATCATACCTCTATATAACTTTTTGTCAACTAATTTTCTAGTTTCATCTAAATCATGTTTCATATTAGTACACATAGGAGTATTATATGTCTTGCTGTTTTCAAGTCCAAATTTCTTCAACAAATCAGTAACGTATTTGCTTTGATTCAAAACATTTCCAAAATCTGTTTGGTAAATTTGAAGTCCTAAGAAGATGTTTAGTTCTCCCATCAAAGTCATTTCAAATTCTTTTTGCATTAACTTTGAAAACTCATGACAAAAGGTTTTTATTAGTTGATCCAAAATTTACATCATCAACATAAATTTGAACTAATAAAACATTATTTTTCACAGTTTTCTTAAAGGGTTTTGGGTTTTCCATTCCAACAGTAAAATAATTTTCCAAAAGAAAAGAACTTAATCTTTCATACCAAGCTATAGGTGATTTTTTAAGACCATAATGAGCTTTAGTAAGTTTAAAAACAGAATCTGGTTTTTGAGAATTTTCAAAACCAGGAGGTTGCACAACATAAACTTCCTCTATTAATTAACCATTTAAAAAGGCATATTTAACATCCATCTGAAATAATTTTATATTCATATAATATGAATAGGCTAAAAGTATTCTAATGGCTTCTAACCTAGATACAGGTGAAAAATTATCATCATAATCTATTCCTTCATCCTGATTATATCCTTTAGCTACTAATCTTGTTTTATTTCTAGTTATTGTGCCTTGGTCATCCTATTTATTTCTAAAGACCCATTTGGTTCCTATTACTGGATAATTCTTATGTCTTTCCACTGATTCCCAAAATTCATTTCTTTTAAACTGGTTTAATTCATATTGCATTACTATAACCCACCTTTCATCATCTAAAGATTCTTCTATAGTCTTGGGTTGTTGTTGAGATAGGAAGGCTGAGAATTCCACTAGGTTTCCTATGTTTATTCTAGTTTGAATACCAGTTTCTAAGTCACCTATCACAGTTTCTAAAGGGTGATTCGTTAGGGTTATAGAATATCTAGGAAAAACATTTAAAGGTTCGTCAGTATCCTGTTCAACTGAAGTGGACAGAATTTCTTTTATATGATTTTAAAAATCATTCTTTAAGCTCTCAAGTCTCTTGTTATCATTAGAGTCATGTTCATCCATTTGATCTGTCCTTTTCTCAAAGGGATCAGATTCATCGAATTTCATATGAACTGATTCTTCAACAATCCTTGAATTCTTATTATAGATTCTATAATCTTTGGAAGTAACTGAATATCCTAAGAAAATTCATTTATCACATTTTGGATTGAACTTACCAAGATTATCCTGGGTGTTTAAGATTTAAACCTTTCATCCAAAAACATTAAAGTAGTTAACTTTAGGTTTTCTGTTATTCCAAAGTTCATAGGGTGTCTTTTTAAAAAGAGGTCTAATTAGAACTCTATTCATTATATAGCAGGATGTGCTTATATCTTCTACCCAAAAGTAGGTAGGAAGGCTGTATTCATTTAGCATAGTCCTAGCCATTTCCTGAATAGTCCTATTTCTTTTTTCAACAATTCCATTTTTTGTGGTGTTCTAGGTGCAGAAAAGGTGTGTTTAATACCCGTATTTGAGAAGAAGGAATTATATTCCTGATTATCAAATTCTCCCCCATGACCACTTCTTAATGAAATTATTTTAAAACCTTTTTCATTTTGAAAAGATTTACAAAAACTTTCAAATAAAGTAAAAGCTTCATTTTTAAATTTCAAAAAAAAATACATGTAAATCTAAAATAGTCATCAACTAAAACATATACATATAATTTAGCAGCCAAACTTGCTACTCTTGAGGGTCCAAAAAATCCATATGAATAAGTTCTAGAGGTTTAGATGTAGAAATTTTGGTAACAGATTTGAAGGATGATTTGTGTTGCTTTCCAAGTTTACATGCATCACTGAATCTGTCACATTAAAATTTGAGACTAGGTAAATCAGAGACTAAATGTTTCTTAGATAACTTATTTAAAACATATATATTACAATGTCCAAGTCTCCTATACCAGATCCAAGATTCACTTACTTTAGCAGTCAAGCAGTTTACTTGCTGTTTACACAAGGAATTTAAATCCAAAGTATAGACATTATTAGTTCTTGGTGCTTTAAATTTAAACAGTTTATCTTTTGAAATAGTACAACATCTATTAGTAAAATCAACAGTATATCCATCATCACAAATTTGATAGATACTTATCAGGTTGTGTTTTAATTCTTGTACATAAAGTAATTTGTTGATTGAGACTGTTTTCGGATCTCCAACAGTTTCAATGCCAATGATTTTTACTTTTTCATTGTCACAAAATGTGACAAGTCCTCCTTCCTTTTGAGTGAGTGAAGAAAAATTCAATGAATTTCCACACATATGTCTTGAGCAGCCACTGTCTATTTACCATATATCTTTTCTACTCTGGTGGCCTGCTACCTCATCGATTTCTGCCATGAAACACATGTTTGCTTTCAGATTGACTTCTTCTTTCCCTGAGCATGATTCGGGAGAGCTAATGGAGTCTTCAGATACACTCCAAGTGGATTTCATAGCATTCTTGTATTTCTTCTCATAGTCATTTCATTTGAATAATTTCTTCTTACTTTCATCTTTCAATTGTGGGAAATCTGGTATGATATGTCCCATCTTCTTTCATTCATAGCATATTACTTCCTTACCATCTCTCTTAAATGATTTTTTGAAGCCTCTTTTCTTAGTGTAGAATTTTATAAATTTTCTGGCTAGCTGAACCAATTCTTCATCTGAGTTTGATGAGTTAGAGCTCTCTGATTTATCTTTGAATTCTCTGTCCTTCATCTTTCTACTCTTTTGTTGTGAAGTTACCTTCAAGGAAGTATATTCTCTTTTGATAAACACTTTATGTTCATTAGCTTCATATTACATCTCAGCTTCATACATCATTAATGTTCCAATAAGTTCTCTCATGGTTAAGTCTTTGACAGGTGTCGACTGTCTAATTGCTGCAGAGATTCCATTCCATTTTGTAGGCAGTAGTCTCATTACTTTTAATGCTTGATCAGCCTTCTTGATAGGTTCCCTAGAGCTGTTATATTATTGACAATTTCTGTCAATATCCCATTCATTTGGGTAATGCATTCACCTTCAAACATTCTGAAAGTATCAAATTTCAATTTCACAGTTGCATATCTCATTTGTATCACATTGTATGTTCCTTCATACGCCACAACTATTGTTTTCCACATCTCATATGCTGTCGGGCACTGAGATACTCTGTTAAATTCATCTGGTCCTAGACCACAGATGATTGCATTCATAGCCTTCAAATTCATATAATATTCTACTTCAGTAGCTTCACTCCATGTTTCAGGTTTTTCTGGTATTTCATATGGAGTTAGAATCGTAGAATAGACTCTGTATCCAATATTTTTCAGATAGATGATCATTCGAGACTTTTATCATCCATTTTTTTCTACATTGAAGTACGGTGCTCTGACCATAGACATTCCATCTCTTGTATCAATAATCTTGCTCTGTGTATAATCACTTTCACCTTGTTAACACTTTGTTAGAAATCTCAACCTCTGATACGAATTATTAGATCGGATTACACCAAATATACACAAGAGGGGGGTGAATTGAGTCTTCTCAAAAATCATTGCGTGATTGTGTTCTACCTTTTAACTTTAATCAGATAAAATGATGAAACAAAAAATTTAAATAGCATAAATACAAGATGTATAGTGGTTCAGGGAACAGAAGGACCCTAGTCCACTCCACCAGATTTATACTCCACGAGCTTGGTGATTTTCACTATCTAGTCCTCATTTCAACAGACCAGTTCACAACTGAGTACAGGCAGTTGACACCTTTACAATCTAAGGCAACACAAAGCCTTCTGGTTCAAACACAAACCTAATCAGCTCAGTACAAGAAGCTCGTTACTCAGGATAAAAAGAAATTTAGAAAGATCATTTTCATTTGATCTTCACAATTGAAACATAATGCAATTGAAAGCAGATGGATCGTCGTTTCTAGAAATATTGATTTTCAAGTCGAAGCAGTTTTGAGTTGATTCGGTTGTAGTAGATATAGAGATATAATTCACAACTTCAGTAGTATTAGATCCACAATAGATATTTGATGTAAATCAAGTAAATCTTCTATCGAGTTCCTTCTTCTTAAATAAATAGAGCTTTGATGCTCCTCTTTGAATCAGTAGATCAGTGTGATTTTTGCAGTCTCTGTTTTCCACCTTTTTGAATAATAGATTGATCACCACACACCTATGCCTGGTGTTTCCGAGAAAACATATATAATAAAGTAGAACATATTCCCTGCACATTTAGATCCATAAAAGTTCCATGTTGACTCACGATATTCAAACATTTGAATTTACAGAGTAGTCGTAACTTCCCTGAAGACTCGTCATAAAAAGATCCTTTTAATTCGATCTTTAATCCATTGATAAAATGGATTTGAATCGGTCAAAGTCGTATTTTAAAATTAACTTTAAATCCATCTTAAAACCCACCTAACAATCAGCTTGCTGACTATTTCATAAAAAAATACCATCTTTCAAACTTCCCGATGCCAAACGTAAGGTTGATGATGTGGCCTCCAAACGTAGGGTTGACAACGTAAGGTTGAACATAAACGTAGGTTTCATGTTACTTTATTCAAACGTAAGGTTGATCATAAATGCAGGGTTTATGTTACATTATTCAAACATAAGTTTGATCATCCATACTTTTTCTTCAACTCTCAAACGTACGATTAAAGATCCATAATTTTACTTGATAAATACTTTTCCAAGAACGTATGGTTGTTCAAAAAAGTAAGGTTGATGAACTATACTTTTGAGAAACAAACGTAATGTTTAGAACTTACGTACGGTTCTCCTTCCATACTTTGTTGATAACCCAAACATAAGGTTCCTTCCTAACTTATGGTTCTTCTTCCATACTTTTCTGATAACGTATGGTTGATTAACCATACTTTTCTCTTATCTCAAATAGTATAAACGCTTTTCATCCTTATGCTACGTTTATCCACGTAGGGTATGAATAGTGATTCCAGGACACACTAAAGGCAGATTCCGAATAAATAGCGAATGAACAGTGTTTCCAGAACGCTCTAAATATGAATACTTTAATGATAAATTCCCATAATTTCAAGAGTAAAATAAATTAATAAATTCCTGGAAAATACTAAATAAAATCATTTGAAAATAATTAAGGGTATTTGTGAGCATCAAAATTATCATAAAGAGATAGAGTATTATTTTCAATAATCTCCCCCTTTAAATAACATTATTATGTATTTTTGAAAACAATACTTTTCTCAACAAATATGACTTACCTATTTACTTTTGGGCTGAAGCAGTTAATACAAATGCTACAAAATCAATAGAGTCTTGATTAGAGAAATTCTCAAAAAGACCCCGTATGAACTCTGGAATAATTGGAAGCCTAAGGTTAATTACTTTAGAGTTTTTGGTTGCAAAGTCTTTATTCTCAAAACTAAGGATAATCTTGACAAATTTACATCCAAATGTGATGAAGGAATTTTCCTAGGTTACTCAATATTAAGTAAAGCTTATAGAGTTTTCAATAAGAGAACTAAATGTGTGGAAGAATATGTTCATATCATGTTTGATGAAACAGATCCACATGAGCCGAGAACCATCCTAGAAAATATGGAGGATGACATATCAAATCAGAACATCAACTCAAAATCCTAGAATTCCTCTGTGAAAGAATCTGTGAAAACCTCTAATTCTGAAATTTCATTTTAATCGAGTCATAATGAACCAGCATTTGTTGATGAACCTGAAATCACTAATCCCTCTTTTTCTAGAAAGGTTATAACCCTTAAAAACCATCCCTTAGATTCTATTGTAGGAGACTTAGAGAAAGGAACACAAACTAGAGCTTCTCTTAGAAATCAGGTTGAACATCAAGCCTTCCTATCACAACTTGAACTTAAAAACATTGATGATTCCATCATCATTGAATTTACGGTGATGTCTATGCAAGAAGAACTTAATGAGTTTGAAAGAAACAAATTTTGGAAACTTGTTGAAAGACCCAGTGACACATTCATCCTATAAACTAAATGGGTGTTTAGAAATAAGGTAGATGAAGTTGGAAATATATTTAAGAACAAGGATAGATTAGTTGTACAATGCCATAGTCAAGAAGAAGGAATTGACTATGAGGAGACCTTTACTCCAGTAGCCAGACTAGAAGCCATTAGAATCCTACTGGCTTATGCTACACATTTTAATTTCAAACTATATCAAATGGATATTAAGAGTGAATTCTTAAATGGGTATATAACTGAGGATGTCTGTGTTGAAAACCCCCCTGTATTTACAAATACTCATTTTCCCAATCATATTTTCAAACTATCAAAAGATTTATATGGTTTAAAACAAGCTCCAAGAGATTGGTATGATAGATTGAGTACTTTTCACCTTTCTAAAGGTTTTACAAAAGGAATAGTTGATCCTACCCTCTTTATAAAACGAATTTCTAATGATGTTTTAGTTGTTCAAATATATGTAGATGATATTATTTTTGGATCTTCAAAAAATTCATTAGGTATTGATTTTTCTAAAATGATGTAAAATGAATTTGAAATGAATATAATGGGAGAACTAAAAATTCATTCTTGGATTTCAAATCTTTCAAAATAATGATGGAATTGTTTTAACTCAAATTAAATACACTAGAGATCTTATAAAACTTTTTGGATTGGATATCACTAAATGTAGTGACACTACCATGAGTACCACCTGTAAGCTGGATCTTGAAGAAGATGTAAAATATGTTGATAAAACCACTTATAGATGAATGATTGGA
Organism: Viscum album; assembly: GCA_963277665.1. Classification (NCBI taxonomy): domain Eukaryota; kingdom Viridiplantae; phylum Streptophyta; class Magnoliopsida; order Santalales; family Viscaceae; genus Viscum; species Viscum album. The sequence goes on along the minus strand of OY728162.1, from coordinate 1,274,270,421 downwards.
AGTTTACTCTACTTAACTGCTAGCCGTCCGGACACTATGTTTAGTGTGTGTATGTGTGCTCATTTTCAATAAAATCCTAAATAATCTCATTTAAATGCTGTAAATAGAATTTTCAAATACCTCAAGCATACACCCAATCTAGGACTGTTCTATCCTAAAGGAAAATCATTTGAACTAGTTAGTTATTTGGATGATGACTTCAGTGGTTGTAAGTTAGATAGAAATAGCACCTCTAGAACATGTCATCTTTTAGGCAAGTCACTGGTATCATGGTGTAGTAAGAAACAAGATTCTATTGCATTATCTACTACAGAAGCTGAATACATAGATACTGGAAGTTGTTGTGCACAAATTTTGTGAATGAAACAAACATTACTAGATTATGGATGTCAATTCAGACATGTACCAATAAATTGTGACAACACAAGTGCTATTAATATCTCAAAAAATCACGTTTCACATTCTAGGACAAAACATATTGATGTAAGACATCACTTTTTGAGAGATCATTATCAAAAATGTGATATCACCTTGGAATTCATTGGTATTGAATATCAACTTGCTAATATATTCACTAAACTATTAAATTCTGAAAGAATAGACTACATCACACATGATCTTGGCATGATAAATCACAAATAGATATCTTACTTGTCTTACTATTCAACATTTTACTATGTGTTACTTTACTGTTTAATGATTACAGTTTCTCAGTCACTGTCTCTTATGTTTACTATCTCACTATGATGACAGCTCACTATATCACCATGACGAAAACTTACTGTCTCACTGTAATGCTCACTGATGTTCACTCACTGTCTCACCGTGATGACCACTTATTGTCACACCATGATGACCGCTCACTATCTCACTGGGAAATTTGTTAATGATTTTCTTTAAACCCGTATCACGATAATTTTTATTTCACCTCATTTACTTTCCTGCATTTTTACTTTTGTGACGATTGGAATTCCCAAATGATAAAACAAAAAGTTTCACTAGGTTCTTCACCTGGACTTTCTCCTATTCACTCATCTTGAACCCTTTCAACCTTGCAACCCTCTCTATCTCTCTCACCCTCCGTGGATTCCAATAATGAAACGTACGTCATCATCCACACCTGAGAAGAGCATCTCGATGAAGAAGAAGATTGCACCTAAGATGACACCGGAAGGACCTCTAGATCTGAATTTGGTAAATCACAGTGTTGTACCTGAGAAAGAAATCTACCCCGAATGTATTTTGTCTAGAAAATCCCTAGTTTTGAAAGTGTTAAATGAACAAGGCTGGTTAGAATGGTTCTCAAGGGAGAATAGACCCATCTATCCCAGGTTAGTAGCTCAGTTCTACCCATACGCACAGTTCTCTTTTGACTCTGGTGAAAGTAATGTTGTAAGGAGCTGGATTAATGGACAAAGATGCTCCTTCTTCTCATTGAGGTTATGGGAAGCATGCCTTAGGATACCTCATGAAGGTATATGTGATGTTTATTAGAGATAACCTCCACCTACAACTGATTTCTTTGATCTTAAATATGCTATGAAAAACCTAACCGAAAATGGAACCAAGAGAAGGGCCATTACTGCTAAACTTGATGGAGAAACAAGGCTGCTATTTAAGTTTGTTCAATATTTGGTTAGTCCGACAACATGTGACTTTATAGTGTTAAAGTATCAAGATGTGTTTTTGATTCGCCTTATGAAGAATGGACACAAGATCAACCTGTGAAAGTACATCATTCACCATATTTGTGAGTTGATCAAGGTTGCATCCAAATCTACCTCTATGTTCTACTCTCATCTAATATCATCCATGCTTGTTGAAAAAGGCGTAGTTGGACATAATAAATAAGTACTTATGGACTGTGAGTACTGCCTCTTTAATTCCACCATCAAAAGAATGAAAATAAACTGGAATCCTTGGAAAAAGTAATGGGTGGAAGACAACGATAAGGTTTATGAGAAGTTTAATCCTGTGGATTATCCATCAAGGCCAAAAGACATTTCTGATCCTAGTTTGGAACCATAATAACTTGTTGAGTATTCAGAAGAAGAGGAAGAAGAGGTTGAAGTACCACATAGAGAAGCAGTTATTGTTGAGGAAGAAAGGACTATTTTTCCTCCTGTTGTTCTTAAAGAAGAATTTCCTACCCCTAGTGAAGGTGTCAATCTAGAAATCCAACCCGAGGCTGAAAAAGAATCAGTGGTGATAGAATCTGAGCAGCAAGCCATGCAAGAAGAAAATCTAGAAGAAATACCTGTTGTGCAAGAAGCTAATCTGGAAGAACTACCTATGGAACAATCTGTTCCTAAAATAATACCCTCTACTGAAGAGAGGATGGAGATGGCCTTTCAGTTTGCTAGACAAGAAATTATTGAGGAACTTAGAAATGAAGATGTGGATTTAGACCAAGCTCATGAGCCTCTCAGTCCTGAGAAAGAGGTACCTATTGAGGGGGATAAAACCCAAAATCTTGAGTCTGATGAAGCCTCACATCCGACTGAGTTATGTACTGTGGACACTCAGTACAAATTTCCTAGTTTCTATGATGTTAATGAGTCTCAGCAGGTTACTGCAACTGGTCTTGATCTCTCTTCCTTGTTTCAATTGAAATCTTTCACAACCATTGCACCTGAGAAGGGTCCAGAACTTGAACCTGTCCTTGTACCAATTCCTGCTCCTGATTCTTTATCTGAACAGGTGTCCTTGTTCAGTAAATATTATTTTAAGGCATTTGGAAACACTCTCTTGTCTGGCGTTGAGAAACTTATGAACTCCCAACCTCGTCCTGCAACAAATTTGAGTGATAGAGATGCCTCAATATTATTGGGAATTATCATTGTGAAAATACAACCTAGGATTATCCATGAGATTCAAGAAGTACGAGTTAAAAATAAGTTTCTTAGTAATGAAGTCACAACCCTAAGAATCATTGTGGAAGACATGCAGAAAGAACTAAATTCGAGATCAGAGCCTGCTAATGCTCCTCTAGCACCCACTTTTTCTCAAATCTCTCGTGATGTTGTGTCTTAGATTCACCCTTATCTGGAATCCTTCGATGAAAGATTTTGGAATGTCACAAACAGATGTTGAAGGAAATGAGAGAGCTTGTGGTGAACCTTAATAAACTCACTAATGAGTACACTAGTTGTCTTCAAAAGGTACTAAATCAGATCAACTCTCTGACCACAGGCGTCAAAGCTTCTAATACCTCTGGTCAATCCTCTAAAACATCCTTTTATAGTACTTTTATCATATCTATTAGAATTATTTAAGTGTCTTTAAAGTGGACTTCTATTTCAACTGAATTTTCTCCAAGTCCAGAAGTTAACCGAGTTTACCCGATTGCTGGACAAGTTCATAGAAAACAAAGATGTCTTTGATTAACTGGGTTGTATCTATATTTGGGGAAATCTTTTCTTTTGAAAATTATATTCTTTTAACAGAAAGTTTTATAGTCACTCAATTCAACCCTCCCCTCTTTAGTAAACTACTCTGACCAACAAGTAGTAATACCGATGGATGGATACCCCCTCTTCCTTGGTCATCCTTCAGTATTGATGTAGTGGGATAAGTGTATTTAGGTGATATTTGATGTGTGGTCCTAGGTGTATTTTGGATGAGTTTTTTTGTGGTTATATGTGTATTTTGGATGAGGTGCGACATGTGGTCCTAGGTTGCTTATGGATGAGTTGTGATATGTGATCGCAGGTGTCTTTGGGATGAGCTATGATGTGTTTTCCACGGTGTGTTAAATATGGGATATGATGTGATGTGCGGACCAAGTGTGTGCATGTGGGATGTTATGTGATGTTTGGTCCAGGTGTTGGTGAGTGAGATGTGATGTGATTTGTCTGGAAGGGATGGAAGTATAAAAAGTTTGACATTTGGGAAAAAGAGTTGAATCATTTAGGAAGAGGCAGTGGGTCACATTAATTTTTTTATGATCTCACTATTAAATTATTATGTTCGATGCATGGTTTTTTGAGTGATCCTTTATGTGGATCGGTTTGGTTAGATAACCAATATAGGTTCTTATTGGTTCTACTATTTTTTTAATGGCGCATTAGAATTCTATTTTCACATGTGCACTTGTGGCCTTGGTTATGTTGCTACTGAGTATACATGTACTGTTCACCCTACATATTTGAACTATTTTCATGTTTATAGTAGGAATTTTGGGGCTGAGCTGGTTATTACTAGCTATGTCAGAGTTTTTGAATCACTGTCGTAGACTTTTATTTTTGGTATTTACCATGGAGGATTTTATATGTGTTAGCTTTATTCTATTCATGCATTATTGGATGTTTTTTGGTTTACCTTTATACAATATATTAGAGTTTTTTGGGGTTGGTTTATCCTATCTCTCAATCCTATTCATTTATAGAGGAAATACCAGATATATTTTGAGATTTTCATACCCTTGGTGCTAGTATCAATCCCAGGGTCTACTGGAGGTGGGACACATGGGTCATTATCTTTCTCCCTTCATCGCAACATCTTTGGTGGGAGGGGTTCATAATAGAGTGGTATAAAAAGGTTTAGTTAAAGGATAAGATGTAGTTTTGAGTTTGGTATAGTGAGGATTTAATGGTTTAGTATGGAAGTAGCATTAGTTGAACTTAGTACATGACATGGCCAAAGAGATAGGCTATAAAACAAGATATTAGACCCCCCATGATCTAGTTCACGAACTCTAAGATTATTGAATGACCAAGTGATATGGACCTATTTGCAGTGTATATACCTAGGTTAGGTACATGAATCATGATTACTTATGTTCATGTTTTAATTAGGTGTTTTTGGAAAACAAAAATTTATAATATTTAAATAATATTTTATAAAATTCCATGAAATTATGCATAGAATGTTCTAATTGTTTTCAAGAATGGTTCGTATTCATCGTCTAGGAGTTTGTCGGGCAGTTGAGGTTCAACGGGATGATCTGATTGATATTTGGAGGGTTACCCTGATAGTGGAGGATGTGGCATGGTAATAGGTTTTTTATTCCTTTCAGCAGAATATTATGGCTACGTATGAGGAAAGTTGCTTAGATTTAGAGAGGAAGTAATGGATAGAGGAGCTCGAGATCACTTTTGATATTATCCAAGAACTATTTGAGTTTTGGATGCCATTAATATCTAGTTAGATGTAGGGATCTATGTATAATGGTGGAAATTTTTTCCTGGTGAACGTATGGAGGTAGATGTGTTATGGCCCGACATTCCAAGGGAGTTTCAAGCGTAGTTTTTGTCATCGACTATGAGGGAACCTAAGAGGCAAGAGTTCCTATACAATCATCAATGGAGTATGAGAATCATGGAACTTGGGTCCAGGTGCAAGAATATCACACACTCTTCTCTAGATGTTCTTCCAGATGAGGAGTCTTGAGTAAAACGTTTGGATGAGGCTTTGTGTCCAATGATCAAGTATGCAGTCACATAGTTTATTCTCTCGATGTGTATGGAGGTGCAGAAAAATGTTGATGTTATTTAGTGGATTATTTACATTAAATTTTATTCTCAAAAGAGTGTTTAGTAGGGTATTTCAAGGATCATGGATTCTAATAGAAGGTTTTGGGTGTTTTGGCAGTTAGGGTTTCATTTAGTAGGGAACCTACCACAGAAGTTTCCTTCCTGACTATCAGCGATATTTGGTTTATAAGTTCCTTTTTGGAGTTTTTTATTTATGTTGCATATTTATATAAGATATGGGAACCTATAGAATTATTTTCTGACCGCTTAGTGTGGCTAGTTTTATATTAGAGGTCATGCCCCATTTCAGAAGCAGTTGTTTTCTCCGAGACAGTTTCAATGGCAGGGACCATATGTTTCTATTCATCCACCTATAGTAGGTGTAATTGGAAGAGGGAATCCTCATAATAGTCCCCATCTATATGGAACCAAGATAGGAATGGTAGTGGAGTCCATTAGTAGATATGTATAAGAGATGGGATAAAAATGCACGCGTTCGAGGAATCATCACTTGTAGAGTAGGGAGTTGTTCAAGGTTTGATAAGTTTTTTTAGTACCCTTGTGTATGCCTTTTTTGATTCAGGATCCTTACAATCATTTGTTTATCCTTATTTTTCCATATGTTGCGACTATATATAGAGATGCTTCTAGATCCCTTTGTGTTATCTACACCCATCAGATGGAAGGATTCCTTGTTTGATTTGTGGAAGGAATGATGATTGGTGATAGGCAAGCACCAGTTAGTGGGGGACCTCTTCTATTAACAAATATAACCATACAATATTATCCTTGTAATGGATTAGTTGTATTATATGTGTGAAATCTTCAACTTATTTTGGAGTAAATTCATATTTTCTAATGTCAAGGGCCAGTGAGTGGTGTTCATTGGTGAGAGAGGTTATCGGTCGAGTGGTGGAAAGTGGATCCCCTGGTGTCATAGTTGGTTGGGTTGTCTATAAAATTTAAATTTAAGAGTGTTCCAAATGTTGAATATGAGTTAATAGATTTTTACTGGATGATTTTATTGAACTAAATCCTCGACGCAATTTTAAGTTTGGGATAGAGTTGTAGCCAGGTGAATCTCTGATTTTGATGGCTCGCTATCATATATGACCCATAGAGTTGCATGAGTTGAGGATGCATGTGGATGAAATGATGTAGAGGGGTTTCATATGACTCAATTTGTCACCATTGGGTTCCACCATGTTATTCTCTAATAAGGTGGATGATAGTATGAGGTTATGTATAGACTACCGAAGGTTGAATTTGAAAATGGTTGAGAATCGCTACCCTATTCTGAGGATCGATGATCCATTCAATCGGTTGAGAGGAGAAAATTTGTTCTGGATGTTTGATCTACAGTTTGGATATAAGCAATTGAGTTTAAAATAGGAGGATACTCAGAAGCCTGCCTTGAAATGACAGTATGTGCAATTTGAGTTTGTGGTTATGTTGTTCAGTGTTAAGAACCCACTAGGTGTGTTCAGGGAACTTAGAAAACAATTGTTTCATGAGGTCTTGAACTGATTCATATTTGTATTCATTGATGATATCTTGGTATACTCAAATTCAAAGGAGGAACATGCTAATCACGATAGAGTTTTCTTTTTCAGGTCCTTCGACACCACCAACTTTATGGTATGTTGTTCAAGTTTGTGTGGATGTTAGAGGTGTGTTTCTATGTACTTGTGGTTCCTTATAAGGGTGTGGTAATGGACCCAATGAATGTTGAAGCGTTTGTTTCTTTGGAAACACCCACGTATGTGGTAGAGGTTCACAGTTTCATTGGTCTCATGAGATATTATTATAGGATTGTACCTGATTTATCTTGAGTTTCAAACCCACTAAAAACTTGGACAAGGAATGAGTAGGAATTTGTGTGGATATAATATTGTTAGGAAATGTTTTGTTACCTAATGAATAAGGTTGTTAATGTTCTAGTAATTTAGTTTTCTGAGGAGGGTGTATTTTTTGAGGTTTTCTATAATGCATCCCTATTAAGGATCTAGATTCTTGTTATTGAATCAGAGGAAATAAATATCTTATTAGTCTAGGAAGTTACCTCCCCACGAGTGTAACTATGCCAACCATGATCTAGGGTTGTTGGAATTTGGGTTCATGCTAAAGTTTTGGTGACATTATATCATCGACAAGCACTTTCTGGTTTTCACATAATACAAAATATTGTGATATGTTTTCTCTCAATGAGATCTGAATATACACTAGTGTAGGTGGTTGATGTTTTTTTATAGATTAATATTTTCATATATATTACACCCTAGGGTAGGGTAATGTAGTTTCCTATGTGTTGATATGGAAGTAATGGAAGGATGTGACTTGGGATTCTATGGGTGTTTGGAAAGGAATAGAGGGGCCTATAATGATAAATCATGTTGTTGGAACGAGAAACAACATAGATTTCCTTTACAAGATGATCATGGGGGAATATTTAATGTGACAGGTGGAGGATTCTCAATGGGTAGACTCAGAGAAAAAGGTTATGTATGATCATGTAGGCCTCAGTGACACTCCAGATGGATGGTCATAGGATGATTAGAACTAGATTTTGTTCCAGGGGTTGTTGTTACTCCCGAAGGTGATGTGTGAGGGAGTTATCAGTGAGTTTCATAGGTCACCATTAGTGGAATGTCCAAGTGTGGAAAAATATTTATCATTCCTTGAAGAGGAAACATTGGTTTTGTGGAAGGAATCAATTCGTATTATAGTTTATGAAAATATGTTTGGTTATATAGTAGTTGCAAGAGGAACACCATGTTCCAGGAGGTCTGTTGCAGTCCTTGGATGTTCTCAAATGGAAATAGGTGGAAATTTTGATGGATTTTGTTACAGGGTTACCCCAAGATCAGGTTGGTTGTGGAGCAGTTTGTGTGATAGTGGAACTGATGACAAAATCAACTGTCTTTATAGTGATCTATGGGTCAAGTGTCATGGATGTTTTGGCATGGAGATATGGGGATGGCGTGGTTAGTCTTGATAGGGAACCAAGGACCATAATCTCTAATTAGGATCATCATTTTACCTCATGAGTCTATAGGGGATTACATCATGTTTTTTGGCTCCCAGTTTCACATTAGAACTACTTTTCACCCTCATTCAGACGTGCAGATGGAGCAGACCATCGAGACACTAGAGGATATGTTATGTAAATACATCATGAAATTTTGAGGATCTTGGTTACAACACATACATTTGGTCTTGTTTTCATACAAAAATTTCTGTCACTCATCCATTAGTATGAATATATTTGAGGCATTATACCTGTGGACATGTCATTCTCCATTTTACTGGATGGAGGTTGGAGAGTCATCAGGTCTTGGTCATGATGTATTTTAGAGAATGATTGATAAGATCCTATCTATTTAAGAGAAGATGATGGCTACAAAATACCATGAAAAGTTCTATGTTAATCCTATATGTAGTCCCCAATAGTTCAATTTTGGAGACCATGTGTTCTAAAAAGTTTCCCCTTATCATGTAAAGTAGACATTTGGAAGTGGGAGTAAGATTTATTATATGTTTTAAAGGCTATTTGTGGTGTTGATCCATGTTGGAAATGTGTCATATCAGTTTGAATTTCCACTATCATGGGATGAGATCCACGATGTCTTTCTTGTATCTCATCTTCATCAGTATCTTCTTGATGAATCCAATTTTCTTTATTGGGGAGAGTTGGATATTGAAGATGATGCGATGTTCGTGGAGCAGCTAGTAGAGATCCAGACTCATATAGAGAAGGTGTTGTATAAAAGTAACATTCCCTGGGTTCATGTGTTGTGGTGGCATGATGACCTAGAGGAGAGTAATTGTGAGAGAGAGAGACATAAATTGATTCCCATAACCCCAATTTGTTCTGAGTTTTTCTTATTATGATTTTTCTATTGATGTCGTGTTTGGATCATTATATGTTATGAGGTGTTTTTTTCTTGATATGTGATGCATGAAAAAACCCCTACTTATGTAAGTGGAGGACCTGAATCCTAATATATATGAATTAACTGTGATGCAATTAACCCCATGCAGGTGAGTCAGTTCCCCCCATAGTGGATAGTATCCTAAAATATAGAATGATATTCATTGATTTATATGTTTGGGGAAGTATGGATAGTTGGTTTAGGTTGTATGGAGGTTAGATGGTTATGTAGTGGTCATCTGATAAATTTGTTTTTCGTGGATATTACCTGATGATATAGTGTTGGGCACAGTGAGAGGAAGTGGTGTGGATATTCAATGTTTATAGATGTTAGTTTAGTATTTTTAGATGATCGTATTATTTGAGGTATGATGAGAGACTTGAGAGGTATCTCATAGGGTGGTTGTTCGGAAACCTTCTCCTATGGGATTGGTTTTGGATTATTGAGGTTGAGAATAATATGAGAGGTATCTAATGTGATTGTGTGTTCCTTATTTCTATATTAAATGTTCTGTTTTGGGTTTTGAAGGTTCTTAGAGGAGGCCTTGAGTGGTCTTGGAGGAGTTTAGCTGCTAAAATATGGAAGTAGAGTAAATAAATGTCGTGTTCTGTTTAAGTAATGGGAAAGTTGTTTTCATGACTTATATATGGATATTTCATGAGATGTAGATTTTAGGGGTTAAATAATTAATAGTTGGTATGTTTTTTGGAAAGACCAAAACCTAATGATAATACAACATGGAATAGGATTACTTTTCATGTAATTATCCTATTTAGCGCATATTTAATGGTTGGAGAAATCAGGTTATTTCCTAAACCCTACCACAAGAGGCACTCCATGTCCTTCTAGGAAATAAAAGGCTCACTCTTCAAGAGTGTGAGATTCCTTTTGAGGGGGATTGATCTTTTGATTCCGGTCTTTGATCCATGGAGATTTCTCCTCTCATTATCATCTGTTTCCTTCTATTATACTTCATAGATCACAATGATGTTGTGGTTTGTATTGGGTTATTTTTTTGGGATATGTTTTGATGATCTTCAGGTGTGGTGTATGTTGGCTCGCACATTTATTGTGTTGTAGTGGTTCTTGGAAAGTTTCTTCTTCTCCCTATGGTGTATAGTGAGATCATAAATCTTTTTTGATTTAGGGGATCCTCATTATCACCCTTTTTATGGGATAAATGTTTTAATTTCATTCTATTTAATATGTTTTTATGGATAGAAAGGGTAATCATAATAACATAATAAATTGGAATATATAAAATTGATGGGTATGGAGAGTTAACACATTTTTTTATTGATATGTTACATGTTGTTGATGATGTTATGCCTGTCTATTTTCAATTCTGAAAATAATAGTAGTTGGAAGCCTTGTTTGTGATTTAGTTGATATACATGATGGACCTTTCTATGTTTCTATATGATTTCACCATAAGTAAAAGGTTTTTGAACTTACATTTTGTTAATAATTGGTTCCTCCTAGACATCTGGTTCATGTAATAATACCCATTCTTATATAAATAAGTATTGTTATAAATCCCCTGAATGAATGAAAGTTAGAATGTGTGTTGTGATGTGTTCTTGATGTGGTTGTGTTTCTCTTCATGGTTTGGGATATTGTGAGATGATAGAAGTGATCAGATGGGCTGTGTGGTGGGTGAGATTGTGGTGTGATTGTCATATGGCATGGATGTGATGTGGTGTAGTGGTTTTGGGGAAGTTCTTATGGCATAGTGGTTGTGGTGAAGAGGTTATTGCTTGGTGGTTGTACAACAAAGGTTGTGGAATAGTTCTTACAACATAGTGGTTGTGATGTAATTGTTTTGGTATGTTGAAATTGTAGTTGTATGATTGAGGAGATGTGTGGTTTTTGTGTTTTGTAATGGATTGGGTGATGTGACCCAATGATGATGGTGGATGTGTAGTGTCATGGTAGTGGTTATGTTTGTAGGGATGATTGTTTGGAGTGGTTGAGATATTTTTCTGGTTAGCCATGCGATGAACAATAATGATAAATAAAAAAATAGTCCTACCATATTGTGATGGTTTTTTATTTATCTTTATATTTTCTATTATAGATGTTCGGTTTCTATTTATCCTATCTCCCAATACTATTCATTTATAGAGGGAAATGCCTCCCATATTGTGATATTTTTATTTCCTTGTAGCTAGTCGTCAGCTCAAGGCTTACTCGAGGTGGGGCTTGGGTGTCCTTATCATTCTCTTTTAACTGAGGAGTCTTTAGTGGGAGGGGTCATGACTGTAAAATAAGAATTCATTTTAAATATAAGATTATAAAATCATTAATCAATTTAAAAACATAAATATTTTCCAATATCATATAATAATGTATGTAGTAAAATTACCTATATATTACAAATTTTATTCTATAAATTCAAACTGAAGGTAAAGAGTTTAACTAACTAATGAAAACTATTTTTTAGGACTCCTTGAATAATATAGGGTCCATGTTAACATAAAATATCAACTCTAAATGAAGTTAAATGTAATACTAAAAATTTCAGGAAACAAAGTGGCCTCAATTTACTTGTTTATTTATAATCATAAATTGGTGAGGATCTTATAAGAGTTACCATGATTATTTTTCACATTTTGGGAGCAATATATTACATTTAAAAATGAAGGATTATTCACCATAATAACATGTAATTTATGATCTACTTTTTGTTTTTAGAGGTTATTTTTATAAATATTTATAAAATCAACGATGATGCTAAAAAATAAATTAGTACAAAACATACTATAGTGGGAGTAATGACACATTTGGATGGAATAAGAATGATTATGGACACATGAAACATTTTTAAAATCTCCTGGTGATACTATGGTGTTGTTTCAAAATAGAATAGGTTAACATGTTTTAATTAGAGATTTACGAACTTCAATATTTTAATAGAAGAGGAAGTAAAAGCAGGTGGTTGGTAAAAAAATTGAATTATTTTTAAATCTGAAATTTTAGTGAAATTATGGGAAAATTACTTTAATGTGTGGGAAATCACCTCAAGTGAATGATTATGGCCACATGAACTATATACTAGGTAATCCCAAATACCAAAAAATCCACCCAGTAAGTATAAATCAAGTAGATAGTGAATACTGATAACAAAAACCATAACATGAAAAAAAACTATTCATTTTGGATTGTGAGACATTTCAAAGAAGAATGATGATATCACATATCATATAAGAGGTAGAGTGTTTGTAATATGATGCTCCATTTTTTTTAAAAAATAATTATCATGTAGTTAATGGGTTGTATTGCTAAAGAAAACATATAAAAAAATGTTTTCCTGAAATTTGAATAATATTAAGATCACATAACACTTTTGATGATGTATACAAATATAAAAGGTAATTTGTATATATTTTACTAAATAATTACAATTAGGTTTTGTTTGACAATATCAATTGGAAATTTTTATTTATTCTCAATCACATAGGAAATAGATAATTATCCATAACATACAATCATGGATAGCTGAAAAATAGTAGTTATAGAACGAAATATTTTGAGATAATAACTGATACACCCGTTTTAATATATACCTTCATGGATCTATTATAGTAGTTTAAAAAGAAGACACATTAATGAATATATAAATAACATAAAAATATTTTTTTTTGTAAGAAAATATATTCATATGTTCGTTGATCATAGTACTTTATCAAGAAAATGCTCACATGAATATATAAATAAAATAAAATAGTGGTTTAGAAACAAGTATTATTTATCATGAATAGATACCTTCTTGAAAAATAGTAATTTATCAAGCACATACCTTCATGAAAAGTAGAATTTATGCAGGTACATATATTGAAAAAATAACATAAACACCTACCTGAGCATATACCTACTCAAATTGATCACATTAATTGATAAAGAACACACTTTCTTGAATATATAGATAATATAAAAATCAATGTTTTGTAGGAAAATATATACATTATAGAATAGATCATAATAATTTATCAAGAACATGTATTCATGAATATTTAAATAACATAAAATACTGGTTTTGCAACATGTATTATTTAAATCAGTGGAAGAAAATGATTTTCTCCAACATGATACATTTCTACAGAAGAACATATAATATGGGATATATGTTATAAGCATTTTCCAATGATTTCTATTAAATAGTCCTTGGTGAGATGGAAATAACTAGCAGTCACTGGTGTAATGTTACCTAAATATAAAAATGAAAGGATAATAATTATAAAAATTCTTAGGGAATAAATTCCCATAATAATAATAAAATATAAGAGAAAAGTTTTTTCTAATTAATAGAAAATGAAAAATAAATAGAATTACATTTACTGACATTATTTCTAAGGATGAATGTAAAATGAATAAAACCTAACAATAACATGAATCTACACATACACACATTCTTCAGCCATATTTATATATTAAAATTTCATTACACTATTCAAGAATACAATATAATTTCATAGGAAAAGTCTTTGGAAAATAAATAATCAACGAAAATAAGATCAAACCTGAAATTATTTAGCCCATGAATGTAGACACTATTAATACATGAAAAAAATTAATTAAACTCTTTAGAAAAGTAAAACTGATATTAAAATAATTATAAATTTAGAACAAATAAAAAAAATGAAATACAACCAAGTCATACCTATGACACGGTCTAAGAGTTTATAAAAAGTTTAAAAATTGCATTATGAAACAACAATGTAGCAAGATCCAAATAACTAATTTCTTTAGGGATAAAAGCATATAGTTATATGTCATGAATGAAATATTGTTGACTATCTAACTAAAATAATATTCTAATAATAGAAAAATTGGTTTATCTGGGAGATGATATCAAGAAAAGAGATATATAAATAGAAATTCATTTGTAGCAGAAGATTGGGGGAGAAAATAAAAAATAAGTAGTATTTTACCTATAATCCCATAAATACAAAAATTGATGGGAAAACAATCCAGTTATGAAGATACAATTCAATAAAATAGTATGGGGTAAGGATTCCTCATGGGAAATCATAGACGAGACTATTTTCTTAGTTTTAGTGAATGGGGTTAGTGAGAAATCACATGAGGAAGTGGATTATGATGGTAAGAGTGGCTTAGGGTGAGATATCAGGGAGGTGGGGTGACCATGTCAGAGGAGAAGTATCTCAAGGAGGTGGGTTGAATGCATCAAAGGAGGACAAAAAAATGTGGTGTGGCCATGTCTCGTAGGAGGAGGAGGTCCTAAGTGATGTGAGGGGGGGGGGGGGTGTTGGAGCTCCGTCAGCTGGGAGGTGGGGAGGCCACATCGTTGGGGGGGGGGGGAATGCGCAAGAGACGTATTAGCAGAGAGGTGGGGAGGCCGTGTTGGAGCCTTGTAGGCAGGGAGGTGGGATGGTAGTGTTAGAGCAATGTGTCAACAAGTAGGAGGGATGGCTATGTCAGAGCCTTGTAAGAGGAGGATGAGGATCTTTGAGAGGTTGAATGGTCACTTTAGAGGAGGAGGGTCGCAAGGAAGAGGTATCACGAGGGTAGGGAGGGAGTGGATGGGGGAGGAAGAATCATAAGTGGAGGAGGAGAGGGAGGAGGAATCACAAGGGAGGCGGTGGGGGATGAGGTATCATGGGGATGAGGGGGATGAATAATCATAAGTAGAGGAGGATGGGGTTGGGGATGAGTAATCACGGGGAGGGAAATGTTGGGAGGGTACTGCCACTGGCATCTTTTTTGCTGTGGATTTAGGGTGGATATAGCCATATTTTTTTTAAATGATGGCTATAAATTCGTGGCCATATGCCATATTTCTAGTAGTGACATTCACGTTCAAATACACATACACCTACACATACACATACACATACACATACCCATACCCATACACATACACACACGCATACACATACACATACACATACACATACACATACTCATACAAATACACATACACATACACATACACATACACATACACATACAAATACTCATACAAATACACACACATACACATACACATACCCATACACATACACATACACATACACATACACATACACATACACATACACATACACATACACATACACATACACATACACATACACATACACATACACATACACATACACATACACATACACATACACATAGACATACACATACACATACCCATACGCATACCCATACACATACGCATACACACACACATACACATACCCATACACATACACATACACAGACACATACACGTATGTACAAACACAGACACATACACATACACATATACATACACATACACATACACATACACATACACATACACATACACATACACATACACATACACATACACATACACATACACATACACATACACATACACATACACATACACATACACATACACATACACATACACATACCCATACGCATACCCATACACATACGCATACACACACACATACACACACACATACACATACACATACACATACACATACACATACACATACACATACACATACACATACACATACACATACACATACACATACACATACACATACACATACACATACACATACACATACACATACACATACCCATACGCATACCCATACACATACGCATACACACACACATACACACACACATACACATACACATACCCATACCCATACACATACACAGACACATACACGTATGTACAAACACAGACACTTACACATACACATACACATACACATACACATACACATACACATACACATACACATACACATACACATACACATACACATACACATACACATACACATACACATACACATACACATACACATACACATACACATACACATACACATACACATACACATACACATACACATACACATACACATACACATACACATAGGCATACACATACACATACACATACACATACACATACACATAGACATAGACATACACATACACATACCTATACACATAAACATAAACATACACATACACATACACATACACATACACATACACATACACATACACATACACATACACATACACATACACATACACATACAGATACAGATACACATACACATACACATACACATACACATATGCATACACATACGCATACACATACACATACACATACCCACAGACATAGACATACACATACACATACCGATACACATAAACATACACATACACATACACATACACATACACATACAAATACACATACACATACACATACACATACACATACACATACACATACACATACACAGACACATACACATACACATACACATACACATACGCATACGCATACGCATCCACATCCACATCCACAGACACACACACAAACACACATGCAGACACATACACATACCCATACCCATACCCATACCCATACACATACACATACACATACACATACACATACACATACACATACACATACACATACACATACACATACACATACACATAAACATACACATACACATACACATACACATACACATACACATACACATACACATACACATACACATACACATACACATACACATACACATACACATACACATACACATACACATACACATACACATACACATACACATACACATACACATACACATACACATACGCATACACAGACACATACACATACACATACACATACACATACCCATACACATACACATACACATACACATACCCATACACATACGCATACACACACACACACATATACATACCCATACACATACACAGACACAGACACATACACATAGACATACACATACACACAAACACAAACACATACACATACACATACACATACAGATACACATACACATACACATACACATACACATACACATACACATACACATACACATACAGATACACATACACATACACATACACATACACATACACATACACATACAGATACAGATACAGATACAGATACACATACACATATGCATACGCATACACATACACATACACATACACATACCCATAGACATACACATACAGATACACATACCCATACACATAAACATACACATACACATACACATACACATACACATACACATACACATACACATACACATACACATACACATACACATACACATACACATACACATACACATACACATACACATACACATACACATACACATACACATACACATACACATACACATACACATACACAGACACATACACAGACACATACACATACACATACACATACACATACACATACACATACACATACACATACACATACACATACACAAACACAGACACATACACATACGCATACACATACACGGACACGTACACATACACAGACACATACACATACACATACACATACACATACACATACACACACACATACACATACACATACACATACCACTAATACAAAATTTGCCATTAGCGACCCCCAAAATCAGTCTCTAATGTTCTTTAGAGACCACCAACCAATTTTCCTTGGTGATTAATGTTGGCCCATCACTAAAGGCCAATAGAAACCCACTATGATAGTTTCTATAGGGGCTCTACAGTCGACCACAATGGTTGTTGGTGGGGGGAGTAGTAGCGACTGCCAACCAATTTTCATTGGTGGTCGTTGTTGGCCCATCAATAAAGGATAATAGAAATCACCGATGACAGTTTCTATAGGGTATCCACAGCCGACCAAGATGCTTGTAGATGGGTTTGGGGATTATTAGTGACTGCTAAGTATTAATATATAGTGACCGTATTTGGAGGCCTCTAATGCTCTAAAAAAATGAAACCATTAGTGATTTCCTTACATGGATGCTTCCCTAGTATGTTTTTTAATTATTCATATTGAAAGCATCCAAATAGAAAAAAACACCATCATGAAAATAGGAAATAAAAAAAACTAGATAAAACTAGTAATACAAATCGTTACGTATTCTTCCAATATTTATCTCAATCAACCTGATAGAATGATACATGAAAAAAAAATTAAACAATGATAATGAAATTTAATATATTTAACATTAATAAAATTTACTTAGTTAATATATATATATAGAATAATCAATATATTTTACAATATTATGTAAACATATATTCATAAATACATAAATGTGGCAAATCTAATCTGAAATGTATGTTAATAGAAGTTAAGAAATGACTATTAGAATTTGATACCATATTTACCGTAAACCAATCAACTCGGGTATCAGATTTACTCACGATTGATTTCAATAGGTAAAATACGATTCAAGGAACATTCTACAAACTTTAAATGTAAATAAGAATTTGTTTTATTATTTTGACCCCCTAATAGAGTGTTTCTCAATTTAATAACAATATACAATGTTATCCATCATCTTATATCATAATGGGTGACACGAGCATCTGATGGATTCAGCGTTGATTCTTGCTGATAAAAAATTGATCAAAGATCATTATCCCATGGTTTAATGTCAATATTAGTGATTTTTTTATTATTAAACCCTTTTATATAATTTTTCACTGAACTCTAAATATCATGGAAAAAAAATTAATTTTAAAAATATCGATCAATTCAGATATCTAATCCACTCGGTGATTCTTACAATATATTTTAAATAACGTAGAAGTAATTTTTAAAATATTTCATGTCAAAAAGAGCTCATTTGGTTGATTTTTACCCCCAAAAACATGAGTTTCTAATTATTACCAAAATTGTAATAAATATAAAAATGGACATTTCATTTTCCCATCAACCTGGGCATCATATTGGCCCATGGTTTATTCCAATAGATCAAGTATGATTCGATGAATTTTCTTCTATATTTTTATGTCCATTAGATGTAGTTTTATTGTTTTTACCCCATGGTGGAAGATATTCTATTTAAATAACACTAGATAATATTACCCATCATTTTACATGATACCAGGCGACAGAGGGATCTAATGGATGTGGAATTAATTCCTATTGATCAAAAATGGATTGAATATTGTTCTCCAGGAGTTTAATGTTAATAAATATTTGTTTTTATGGTATTGAACCATTTTATGTGATTTTTTACGAAACTACAAATCTCGTGGACAAATGTCACTTTTTATCATACCAAGAAATTCAGTTATCTGATCCATTTACTGATTCTTACTATAGATTTTAAATGACATGAAATTTGTGTCCAAATATTTCATTCCAATTGGAGCTTGTTTGGTCTGTTTTGGTCCCTACAAATAGGATTTTCCCATTATTATAAAAATGGTAATAAATCTTAAAAGAGAATTTTAATTTTACTAATCAACCCAAACATCAGATTGAATGACATTTGATTCCAGTAGATCATATATGATTCAAGAAATTTTATTCTATCTTTTCACATTAATCAGAAGTTTTGTGCTCATTTCAACCCCATGGGAGAAGATATTTCATTTTAATAACATTAGACAATGTTACACATAATTTTACAACATATTAGATGACATAAAAATCCAATTAAAGCGACGTCAATTCTTAAAGATAAAAAATGGCTTGGTTCTCATTCGCCCAATGTTTCATGTGAATCCATGTTCTTTTTATTAGTATTGACTATTTTTACATGATTAGTCACTCCACACCAAATCTAAGGTAAAAAATAACTTTTAATAATAATGAGAAATTTAGGTATCCAATCCATATGGTTAGAATTACTATATATTTTAAATGACATGAAATAATTTTCCTAGGATTTCATGTCAATAGAAGATCATTTGGTCAGTTTTGACTCCTACACACATGATTTTACCATTATTACAAAAAAAATTCTATATAATACAATATGTCATAAGAGCCAGATTGATGTGTGTTAACTCTTTCCTTGGAAAATTATATCTCTCTAGGATATCATCATATTATTTGTGTTCAACAAGGTTTATATTCTTCGTTTATGGTTATGTGTTGAAATATTATTACTATGAATTTTATCTTCTTAGTGTGGAATATAGAAAAAATATTTTCCCTACTGATACCTATATCCAATGGAATGACATCCCTATAAAGTCAATGTTTTCATGCTACTTCCCTTGCATCTATGAATCTAAATACCACCTTCATTAGTGGGAACTAGGCATGTATCCTGTGACACCTCCTAGGAAATTACCTATGTAACATAGTTCTTCTATATTCTATAAAGAAGTTAATAACAATTTATTTTTATAATTTGGACATCCCATTTGGTGAATGTGAACCGTTCAATGATTTTTTATACTGGGTGATGGATTTTATTAGAATCTTGGAATAAGGCTAGGCATCAATGAAATTGGGTTACAATGGTTCTGTTGAATCGAAAAACACTTCACTTGATAAATGCTATGAATCTGTCAAATTATTGGAATTTATTCATATTTCATCCACTAATTCTATGATTTTTTCCCAAGATAGGTTCCACTGATGCATCTCATTATCCCTAGGTTTCCAGGAGGAAGTGGGTCAGGGGATTGAAACTAATATTTGATGGTTTCTATTACTTATGGTTGAATTTCAGGAGAGGGTAACATTTGAGATAATAAATGTTTAGTGGTACCGAATGATAAATGCTAAGAAGAATATAGTAATGCCTGAATAGTATTATACCACACCTTCAAGAAGTTTTTTGGCTTCACAGTCCAGTGGCATTGGATCTACAAGCATCTCCATCTTCTTTTAGGGTTTGGATCCCCTTTCCACTTCAATATATATCATTTCTCATTTTCCCTAGGGTTTTAATCCCCAGTTCTGGTTCGTATTTGGTTCCATGCTTCGATGCAGCATTTGGTCTTTTTAGATGTTTTTTGTGTTTTTGCGATGGGTTTGGTCCTATTTTCTACCGGTTGTTTGTTGTGGGTGTGGGTTGTCAGAGTGAAGGCTTTAGTGTGAGTTTCTAGGGTGGATTTATAGTTATGGATCTTGTTCAGTGATGGGGTGGGTTCTGATGGTGTCTCAGATGGCACTGTCATATTTTGGATTGGGAAGATGTGAATGGCGCATCAGGGTGTGCTGATTATGTGGATCTTGTTTGAAGTTTTATGGTCATCAACAATGGTGATGTGGCATCTCTTTCAGAAAATTTTTTGTTTTGAGGTTGACTATTATGGACGTGAAGGTGTTGGATTTCTTCAGTGTTGATATATTTCTAGGGTTTCTTGCTGTTGTTTTAGCCTGGAATCGCGTGTTTCATTCTCTACTATGGATATAGAATTCCCCTACTATCTCTAAGGTGGATCTACGTAGAGGAGTTTACATATCTTTGGGATGTGAGTTTGAGCGGGTGGTATAATGATGGAGATAGTGAAGACAACTTGTTTCTTGATGACGTGGATGTGTGAAGCTTTGGCATTGATGATGATTGTGGTTGGAAGTGTGTGATCGATGGTGATAATGAGATGTGGTCTGGCTCATTATCTAATCATGGTGGTGTTTGATCAGTTTTAATTTTGAGTTTTTGGAATTTTCTCGTGGTTCTTAGAAATTTTAAATTTCAATGGGTGGATCTTGCAGTGGTTGAATTTTTAATGTTTGAGTTTGTTTTGGTTCAAACTTACCCTTTGAAATTATCTTTTAAAAATAAAATTATAGATTGTGGAAGATACTTATGTCAAGTAACTCTAGAGAATTAAGTATACCAAAAGTCTGATAATGGATAATATCATTTGATATAGCTGACTAGAAGAAGTAATTATTTGAAGAAACTTCAATCAAAAGTCATCTTGAAGTAATAAAGTTGAGAAAAAAATATATCATGATAAAGGAAGATGACAAAACAAGAATTCATCAAAATATATATTAATGTTTCATGTGATCTACTGAAATACAATCTTGAAGATTATTGGATGATAAACAAATGGATTTTCATAGAAGGACATTCAAGAATCCATGTAATGTTTATATAAGTACTTCATGTTTCTTGAATGAAGACCTGATCATGTGAAATTCAAAGATGGTATGCCTTCAATGACTGAATGAACACACATAAGGCTCAAGATATACTCACTATTCTCCTCATTTATGGTTATTATAATATATCCATTTTAGTCATGAAATATAATCGAGAGATACTCATCAAGTTCAGATCTATTTTTGATAAATAAGAGTTTGATTTTGAGGTTTCTTCTAAGGTAAATGATCAAATATAGACTCAATATAAGTTAATTGATGAAGATAAATTATTTAAGAAGCTGATAGACAAATTTAATTAAGACCAAACTGATCAAAATACATATACTAGATTCCCTAGAGATGTGGGTGGAAAAAATTTCCCCTCAGTGAAGGCTCAAATTGATGCCTATGTTTTCTAAAATAGTAAAATATATATTCTTGAAAAAATATATATCAAGGTGGAAAAGAATATTTTAATGGATTCCAAGGGTGATATATATTATTTAGTCATAAATAATGTTTTTCCGACATAATTAGTGTTTTAAAAGGAGATAAATAAGTCCTAAATCAACATGGGTCATTCAATGATGTATACGAATCCTGCTAATGTTGAAGGCTATATATACATCTTTGTAAGACTTTCCCCAAAAAAAGACACATGTATCCTCAACTAAATGTATGATCATTGAAATTTAAATATAAAAAACACTTTGTGATTATTTTGAAAAGTTTCTTCATTATAATAAATGTTTTAAGTTGGTTCTGAATCCCTACTTGGTAAAATTTAATTTAAATAAAAATGTAAATGAGATTTTTTACATTATTAAAAATGAAAAAAATGAGACTGTGAATTTGAATGAAAAACCAAAAATACAAAACAAAACATACATCTTGAATCTAATGCATCATGTGAGTCCATGGATTCTACCTTTTACCAATGTAGTAGAGGATGATAACAAATAAAAATTATTAAGATAATAATAATTAAACTAATTAAAAATAAATAAATAAATTTAGTGTAAATTGGTGTTGTAGGATCCCCTGCACAATCGCCCAAATTCACGTATTCCCGTAGTGATCTAACCTCATCCAATAGTTACACATATAACTCTTTGGAAGCATGAATTTGTGCCCACAAATCTATCTCCTACTATTTCATCACAACAAAAACAAGATCTATAGAATCATTGTGTGAAACTACTGAATGACGAATCATCGTTCTATATGTAAAACTGTAGTTATATCTATCACAACCAATAATACGATGAAATATCTCATCACTATGCATCGTATGATGCCGTTGGCCCTCTGGAAGCTGCAATAACTCATCCTCAAATCGAGACTATATAATATATAAATATAAATATATTTTTTATATACAGATGTATGTATGTACAAAAAATCAGTATAAGAACATACTATAAGAGTTGCACCATTTTGATCATTTTGATCAAGATTTTTCATCTACACTGTCATTTTATTAGTCAGTGTACCATTCTATCAGAAGTGTATGCCAATAAGATATAAATATATAGAATGAAACCATATTAAATAATAAATCTAAGAAGATAATAATAAATACATCTTGTCAAATCTGGGACATGTGATAAGTCCCAAGCCTGTGAGGTGGTCCCTACGATGCATGATTATTGAAATAACATGATGGCACCTTATAAATTAAATTAATTAAAATTTGAAACTTTTAAAATGCTAAAAAGTCTTCAAAATATATAAATCAAAATAAATAGACTCACTATTTTTTTTCTCTACGACCAATATTAAACTAACACATGACACTGAGACATTAGAACACCTCTTGCGACTTTGTCTAAAATGAATGGGGCATCCAAATATGATACCAAGTAATCCCTATTTACATTAGAATTATGATCTTTCCACATTTTACAACATTTTTAAAAGCACACTAGCTAAAAATAATTAAGGAATACAATCCTATTATTTTATTTAAGAAAAAAATTGTCACACATGTTATCCAATAAAATAAAATGATTATATTACCATAACATCCCTCCATATTTGATCTAATGTATCATGGGGGAATGAATCATAGTCACATTAAATAAATGAAAATATATGTGGGTTGCATATGATATAACCCAAATCAAAAATAAATTTTTAGTCATCCTAAAAAAATAAAAACCTAGATTGACATGTCATCCATTCAAAAAAAAATTCAAATAAGTATAAGGTTACTTTACTATTATTAAACTATAATCTAAGGTTATTATCTTGATTTTACCTCCCTAAAAACATTTTTAAAGACTAAGAATTTTGTAATTACTTTTTATTCATTCTTATCAAGCACACAATAAATCATATTGATGTTTCATCTACTAATACACATTAAAAACAATTCCAATAAAATTTTCCTATAATATAATGTCTATATGAGGTTGTTCTCTATAGTTTTTTAGTTATATGAAAGATTTAGTCTTTTAAAATACTAAAAGGTCATTTTCATTCATCTCGAGTAGGCCAAAACCCATATTGACATGTCCTTAGTCTCCAAATTCCAAAAACCATTCTAATGTTTTTTCTATGGTTTGATGAAAATTATTGGTCATTTTCTGGGGTTTCACCCCTTGATGCAAGTTTTTATAGACTTTTAATTATTTAAAAAATGGTTATTCAATCAATCAGATCACATGGAACATCATATTGACATGTTGTCTATTTTTACACACCATAAATAATTCTTATATAGTTTTCGTACGATTTCTCATCAATATAAGTTTTTTTCCATGTTTTTAACCATCACATACATGTCTTAATATAAAACAACATTTCTAGTCTCTCTGAGTAAATATAAACTTAGATTGATGAAGCATCAGTTTCTACATTTTAAATATAATTATATGATTTTACTATGATTTCATGACATTCAGTGGTCATTTACATGGTTTTGACCGACTAAAACATGTGTTTAATGAAAGATAATTATTTTAAGAACTGTTTATTCAATCAGTTTGAGCACACAGCACATCTAATTTGTTACATCTAATAACCCTATTTTAGGAACATATTATATTTCTTTTGGGTTCCACTTTTGTAGTATAATTTTAGCCTTTTTTGGATGGGGATAGTGTCTTGGGGAAAATGACTTAAAATTGAGGGATGTATGTGTGTTGAATTAATAAAGTTTGTTTATAAATGTGTAAAAGGATTAAGTGGATTTTTTTTAGGGTTTGGGTTGACATTGTGCATTTTTTATGTTTTTATATAGAATCTATATTCTAGAAAATTTCACAGAAAGAACTAGTGAAAATATATGAATTATTTATTAGAATGATGTTAGTAACTGGTTCATAGAGTCAATTTTCTTCAAGCTGCGAATCTGGTTTTTTTCATAAAAAGGATGATCACTAGTTTTTTAACCAAGGTGAGGCATTTTTCATCATATCTTATAAATAATGAAATTAAAATCAAGAAAGAGGTTCAAGATATGAATGGTTTGGGACAAGTAGTTTTATACCACACTACACATATGATTACTTGTCATTCGATGTGAAAACTTCTATCTCTAAAGCTAAGATATCTCACAGTCATTTTTTTGAGATTTTAACTCATTTTGGATCCCATAACATGATAGTTTATCTTTTTTATGGTTGAATTGTGTGTCTCTTGGAAAATGATATTTTTTATTATTTATTTCCATTGATCTTAACAGCACTATTGAGTTCCATTTTTGGATCCATTGATATTATAGTGATGTTATTATTGAGTCGTTCTAGATCCATTTCTTGATCTTCTCATAGAGTCACACCTCTGTGTTTGTTGTTGTGTGACATGTGAGTTCATTGAGGTATGTGTCATTTATTTTCTCTACTAAATACCTGACTTTCTAAATTGACTCTAAGAGATGGGGATCTTTTTTAGGGCCTCTAATGTTTCCTTTGAATTCCTTCATTTTTTGTGGATCCTGTTACAGGAATGTGTGCCTTGAGTTTGAGTTATGTTGTTTTATCTCTATTATGTGTTGTATAGATCTTGATTACCTTGATTTTTATAAATTGATTTATATATAACATGGAATTCTTAGATGATTGGTTTTTGTGTGTGTGAAAATGGGTTTTTGAGAAGTGATGGTTTACCCCTTATTTTGGTTCAATAAAAGGGTATTCTCAAAGAATTTTTAAATAGATTTATGAAAGGGTTTTCAAAACTAGGTTATAGTGAAGTGGTTTAGAAAAATTAGTATATGAGAACACTTTGGTACGTTAATGAAAGGTGTAGAAATAGGCATCATCTGTTGATAGCTTCATAGTTTTAACACATGGGCTGATCCTATACTCCCCAAGTATGTTTTTATAGGGACTTTTTAAACCTATTCGGGTGTTCAATTGGTTGGATGATCCAATACTTTTTAGATTAAATTCATATTTCTAGAGACCTGATGCACATGATTTACTTTGTTTTTTGTACAAGTATTCTAGCTATACTGACCACTAGTGATCATTATCGTGATGCTAACTATTTTCTAGTCTATACTATTTTATATTTGATATGATATTTGATACAAGATTTGAAATGTGTTCATATATATGACATGATTGGAAACTATTTTACATTGTTTATTTGGAACAATGGATAAATTATAATTATTTTCATATGATTTTTATATAAAAACCATTTTACTAATTATCATGCATTTCTTTATTTAAAGATGATAATTCGTGGATTTTTATTTGGTGTCTTGTTATGAAACACCTCAATGGGATCTTAATAAGGTTGTTTACACCATACCATGCACACGTAAGATACTAACCTTTCTCAGACGTACTTGGGAGTACTGCTTGAGGACAAGAAGTTATATGGTGGGGTGATTGTAAGATACATACCCTTTTTGAAAGATATATCATTCTCTTTTATAGGCATTCTTATGCATCGATTTGAGTACAACTTTTTTATGTCTTAACTTGGGTGAATTTTCATGAAAATAGGAGAATTTAAGAAGGAGGATAGAGGTTGCATGGATTGTGCATGATTTATATAGGGCTAAACAAAGTGTGAAACATGATCGCATGGTATGCATGATGTTAAACAACATGTTCAGCCTAGGTGTGAAAGGGATTCATGGTTTTTACTGGGTTATTACTAACGATGCGACCTCACCCAGCAAACTGTGCATAGGAAAATAAAAGTTATGAAAATTGATTTTAAATTCTCTTGAACCCCTATATTAACTCAAAATCGACCCTAGCCTAACCCTTATGGATTTTTCACATTCTTGGAGGTTCTTAGAGGGTTTTAAAATTCTACTAACCTCCATTCATGGAAATTCAAAGCTTTGGTTTTAGATCTACATATCTTTGAGTATGTGGTTTTACCTCGATTGATTTCCCATCTAAATTTCATTCTTCTCCCATTATTTTATCTTTTCATAATTAATGTTATCCTATGTTTTATTAAACTTAGATCCATATTTGGGTGTTATTGATCTAGGATTGTTTTACCTAGATCTAGAGTGAAGAGATCTGGTTTTTTAATCATGGATTTTGGTTTGAGATCTAGTATGTGTTCATCATCGTATTATAGATAGATCCGCTTAAAATAATGTGATTATTCATAATCAAATTGAGGAATTGAGTCATGATCTCATGCTATTCTATTTTTCTACTCAAAATGAAGATATTTTTTGGCGAGTGTTCTTCAACACTATTGTTGAGGTAAGTTGCTTAAAATTTAAATCCCATAGTCATGATTTTTAATTATGTATATCCATGCTGTAAAATTTCTAGTTTTGTTTAGAAATGGAATTTCTAAATATAATAAAATAATTTGGTGAATTAATTAATTAGGGAATTGTCAAATTATTACATTTTGGGATTTGGGAACTTTTAATTAATTTTGGGAATTAATTATAGAGTCATTGAGATTATTCAACCTGATTAATCGATTATAGAATTTACTAATGGGAATGGTTTGGTTTATGAAATTGTGAATTTGGATAAATAATTGTTGAATTAATTATGCCAAGATAGAGGTTGTTGAGATTAAATAATTAATTTTTGAATTAATAGTTAATATATTAAAGTTGTTTAATGGGAATAATTAATTGTAGAATTAATTATTATTGTTTGTTAATGATTATTAAATTGATTAACATGGAATAATTAATTCATTAATTAATAAGGGTGATTGATTTAATGAAGATAGAATAATAATTTGATGAATTAATTGGAGTAATTGAATTTTTTAAGTGGGGAATAATTATTTTTTAAATTAAATAAATATATTAATTAATTAATGAATTAATTAATTTGAGAAATGAGATTATTTAATTATTGAATTAAATAAAGGTATTAATTAATGGAAAAATTAATTAAGGTGAGAAAAGTGATTATCTAATTGTATAATTAAATAATGAGTTTAATTAATTGATGGCATATTTAATGTCAGAAAGAATTTATTTAATTATTGAAATAAATAAATGGATTAGGTAATTGAAGAGTTAATTAATGTGAGTAAAGAGATTAATTAAATATTTAATTAAATAAATATATTTATTAATTGATGAATTACTTAAGGTGGTTAAAGTGATTATTTAATTTTTAAATTAAATAAAAGGATTAAATAATTGGAGAATTATTTAATGAGAGAAAATATATTATAAAATTAATAAATTAAATAATAATTTTAATTAATTGATGAATTAATTAATTTGGGAAATGATATTATTTAATTATTGAATTAGAAAAAGTGATTAGTTAATTAAAAAATTGATTAATATGAGTAAGGTGATTATATAATTTTTGAATGTAATAAAAGGATTAATTAAGTGATTAATTAATTAATGAGAGTAATTATATAATTTAATTTTTGAATTAAATATTGGGATTAATTGATTGACTAATTAATTAATGTGAGTAATGAGATTATTTAATTGTTGAATTAAAAAAAGTGATTAATTAATTAGAGAATAAATAAATGAGAGTAAAGAAATTATTTAACTATTGAATTAAATAATTAGATTAATGAATTAATGAATTAATTAATGCGATAAATGAGATTATTTAATTGTTGAATTAAATAAAGTGGCTAATTAATTGAAAAATTAATTATTATGAGTAAATTAATGATTTAATAATTGAATTAAATAAAGGGATTTATTAATTTATGAATTAATTAATGTGAGTAATGAGATTATTTAATTGTTAATTTAAATAATGTGATTAATTAATTATTGAATTAATTAATGTGAGTAATGAGAATATTTAATGATTGAATTAAATAAATGGATTAATTAATTGAATAATTAATTAATGGAAGTAATGTGATTAATTAATTTCTGAATTAATAAATTTTGCTGATGTGATTAGTTAATTGTTGGATTAATTAGTTGTTGTGATTATTTTAGTGTTAAATAGACTGATTGAATTCAAGTGATTAATTAGTTGTCACACTAATTTATATTTTTAATGTGATCAGTTAATTATTGAATTAACTAGAATAATTGAAGTATTTAATTAATTATTGAATTAATTTATGTATTTGATGCGATTAGTTAATTGTTGAATTAACTAGTGGAATATATGTGACTAATTAATTGTTGTAATAATTTTTTTAATTGATCTGATTAGTTAATTGTTGAATTAACTAATGGAATTATTGTGTTATTCTAATTATTTAATTAGTAATGAAAATTGTGTGGAAAATTAGTTCTTTAATAGATTATGTATTATCAAATGGTGAATGGTAACTTGGACATTTAGCCAAGTATTATGAATGGCAACATGATTATTCAATTTTATATTAGTAAATAGTGAGTGGTGACATGGACATTCAAAAAAGTATTATGAATGGTAACATGCTCATTCAATTATGTATTATTAAAGAGTGAATAATAGTATGGAAATTCAGCGAAGTACTATAAATGGTAACATGCTCATTCAATTATAAATTATGAATTATTAAAGGTAATTATAAAATCCTTGAATATGATTTGAGTTTGGGTGTCCTTAGGGATCATAATGATATGTGGTGAAATAAAGTGTAAATGAATAAATGTAAACTGTTTACGTTATTTCTTGTATTTTATTGTTTATAAAAATGTATACACTTTTATCGATAAGATATTGTTTTAGACACCGTTGGTGGTGGCTTAGTATGTTGTACACAAAACCTAGTTGGGTTTCCAGATCAGAACGTTAAAAGATTACATGTTTACAAGATAGGTTAAGGGAAATGGTCCCTTGTTAGAGGGTTGATTGGGATGGAGCAAAATGATGGAACAAAACGTGGTGTTAGGACCCACTTGGAATACTTTTTAGTGTCTTTAGTAGTTTTGGGTATTTCATATTAAAACATGGAACATACATTATCATTTCATGTTTCCGTTTCATTTAAATATTGTATTACCTATTTTGGTTATCTGGTGACATTTCCTAGTTCAGTGGTTATTTATATGATTCGACTATATTTTATTTATTTCCATTGGTTTTTTACTCTGTTAAAAAGAGTGTATAGTGTCCCCATGATTGACTTACCAGACCATTTCTTCTAGTCTTCATTCATAGAATATGAGGATATGTGCTTGAGGTCACGTGATTGAACTTCTCAGGGCCCTAGTGTGTGGCACATTGGCTGGGATGTTACAAGGTGGTATCAAAGTAGTTTTCCTTTTTTTCTTCTTCTGTCTTACTATTTGGGAAACGTAGATAGAAAAATAAGAAGAGTCAGGTATTAGTTATGAACTCGTGCATGGGAATACCTACTCCATGTATGAGGGAAAACCCATGTACCCACGATGGGATTGTTGTTATTGATGTTTTCTGTTATAGTTGATTGTCATTTCACCTTGGGTGAAACACTTTTTTGTGTGATGTGATTATTATTTTTTAGGAAGGTTGTGATTGTATCCTATCCTGTAATGTAACAATAGTTGAGTCTATAATAATCATTCTAGGCACTCAGGATTTTTTTGTGAACATTCATCATTATAGTCACTCAAAGGAAAATGAGTTTTAGGTAAGCTACTGAATATGATTTTTTCCTTTCTTGTGAAATTGAAATGAAAATGGTACCTAAAATGAAATTTAGAAAGATTGTAAAATTTTCTAAGATGAGAATAAATGGGTTTCTAAATGAGAAACTTGAATAATTAGAATGTGTTGACCCTTTTTAACCCGGACTTAGGTATAGGATGGTTAAGTCTAGTTATAGTGCCTCATTGTTGAATGTGTGGTGGGAAAAGGGGGAAAGACATGATATTATTTTGTGTAAATATCTCTTCTTAACTATTTTAGTGTAATGAATGAAGAATTTATTGTGCTATTTATTTGTCACTGGATGTGGGAGGTTTGGGTAGTGAAAATTTTCTAGTTTGAGAACTTAGTTGTGAGTTTTGTAACGGAATGTTTTGTTTTGGGTTAGCGTGGTGAGTTGTTGGAATGTAGGGAAGCCTAAGACTTTTTATTGGTTAATGTGTTTCCAAAATGGGAGGTAACATCGGTGACAGAGGATTGGTGGTGTTATTCATAGCTGAATTATTAGTGTACCTTTAAATAGTGATGATCATGTCCCCTACCTTAACGCCATCCTAGGTAAACTGGGAAAGCTCCAGCTTTACGCCTTGGTATCTAAATGTTTTTTGGATAGATATGGGGCCCCTAGGAGGATATTCTTATAAATCTGTATATATGTGGATTTTGATGGTGTGATTTATGCCATTGGAAGTTTATTTAGGAGGTTCGTAGGAGGGATCAAAGGTTAATGAATAATGTGGTCCATGGGGCATGTTCTTTGAGTTTCTTGAAAAGTTGTGTTAACAATGAAACTAAGGTGGGGAGTGATATGGTAGTATATGGTGAAAGTATCTTAACCATGGTTTGGAAGTTATGTCATCAGAATTCGAATGATGAACCTATAAGTTTAATGTTTGAATTCATTAGAGGAATGAAATTTGGGCCTCATAGGTGGTGGATGTACTTCCATTCATGGTGTTTTTTATGGAAATGATAAGTGTGAATACTGGGTGTATTATTATAGTTATTGTAAACAATGAGTTCGGAAACACGTTAGGTAGGTGTGGAAGTTGAGATCAATACAAATTCATCCTTTGAGGAGTATCTTCTATGTGTGGTGTATCCCAGTGAGAAGGCATTGTAGTGAATGTTTGTGTTGTTAGTTCATGTATTATAGAAACATGGGCATGTGTAGAAAGAAATATTGAATAGGGAAATGGATAAGAGGTCACATTGGCCTGACTATTATTTTACTTTAAATCATAGAGAGTAATGGGAGTATATCTCGAGTATGATCTATTATAAAGTGAGTAAATTGCAAGAACCTGACTTTTTGTAGAGGTACATGGGAGTACAGATCAAGGATGAGCTGTTATAAGGCATGAAGATTGTAAGATACAGACCCTTTATTGAAGATATATCATTCTCTTTTATTGGTATTCTTATTCTTCATTTTGAGTATAACTTTTTTGGGTCTTAACTTGGGTGAATTTGGGTGAAAATTGGATAGTTTGGGAAGGAGAATAGGGGTTTCACATTTGCACATGGATTTCCTAGGGTTAAAAAAGTGTATAGCCCGATCACATAGTATGTACAAGGTTATACAAAGTGTTTAGCCTATGAGTGCAAGGCTTTCTTAGTTTTCACATGGTTAGTTCTAACCATATGAATTCACCCAAAAAATTGTGCACTAGAAAATCAAAGTAATGAAAATTGATTTTAAATTCTCTTGAACCCCCATATTAATCAAAAATCCACAGTAGCTCAATCATAATTAATTTCTGTCATTCTTGGATGATCTCATAGGGTATCCTAAGGCTTCTAACCCTCGTTCATTGAAATTCGAAGGTTGGTTTTTATATCTACATCTCACTGGGTATGTGGTTTATTCTCCAATTATTTCTCATCCTAATTTCATTCTTCTCCCATTATTCTATCATTCCACAAATGAAGTTATCCTATGTTTTATTAGATCTAGATCCATATTTGGGGGATCAATATATTGTATTTTTTTATCTGGATATAGAGTTATGAAAACTTGTTCCATTTAATCATGGATTTAGATTTCGAATCAAGAACTAGTTATTTATTTAATTCCTCATAGATCTAATTCAAATTGGGTTATTTTTTGCAATCAAATTGAGTAATTGAATCATGATCTTATTCTATGCGATTGTTCCACTAAAATTGAAGATATTTTTTGGCAAGCGTTCTTCTTCACTATTCTTGAGGTAGGCGATTTAAAATTCATATTCTATAGTCATGATTTTTAATTATGTAATTCATGTTGTAGAATTTCTAGACCAATTTAGCAATTGGATTTCAAAATAAAATTAATTAATATGGTGAATTAATTTAACAGAAAATTTTGAAATTATTATATTTTGGGTCTTGTGAATTTGATAATTAATTGTGGGAACTAATTATGGAGTCATTAGGATGGGCGAACCAAATTAATTAGTTATAGAAGTAATTAATGGGAATGGTTGGGATTAAAAACTGTGATTTTGGATAAATAATTGTTGAAATAATTATTCCAAGACAGATATTATTGAGATTGAATAAATAATTGACGAATTAGTTACTATTTTATTAAAGTTGTTGAATAAAGATAATTAATTTTAAAATTAATTATTATTTTTTGTTAATGATTATTAAATTGATTGAAATGGAATAATTAATTTTGTAATTAATTGGGGTGATTGATTTAATTAAGATAGAACAATTAATCAATCAATCAATCAGAGTTATTGAATTATTTAGTTGGGAATAATTGCTTGATGAATTAAATAATGAGATTAATTAATTGAAAAATTAATTAATATGAGAGAAGAGATTATTTAATTGTTGAATTAAATAAATGGATTAATTAATTTATGAATAAATTAATGTGAGTTATGTTATTATTTAATTGTTGAATCAAATGATGAAGTTAATTAATTGATAAAGTAATTAATGTGAGAAATGAGATAAATTAAAATTTTTGAAATAAATAAAAGGATTAATTAATTGCTGGATTAATTAATGTGAGTGAAGATATTATTTAATTATTGAATTAAATAAAGGCATCAATTAATTGATAAATTAGTTAATGGGAGTAAAGTTATTATTTGATTATTGAATTAAATAAAAGGATTAATTAATTAGAGAATTAATTAGTGAGAGTAAAGAGATTATTTGATTGTTGAATTAAATAATGAGATTAATTAATTATTGTGAGAAATGAGATTATTTAATTTTTGAATTAAATAAAGGTATTAATTAATTGATGAATTAATTAATATGAGTAAAGTGATTATTTAATTGTTTAATTAATTAAAATGACTAATTAATTGATGAATTAATTAATGTGAGTAATGATATTATTTAATTATTGATTTAAACAATGTAATTAATTAATTTATGAATTAATTAATATGAGTAATAAAATTATTTAATTATTTAATTAATTAAAGGAATTAATTAATTGGGGAATTAATTAATGAGAGTAAAGCTATTATTTATTTGTTGAATTAAATAATGTGACCAATTAATTGATGAATTATTTTTAGGACAAATTAGATTATTTAATTGTTAAAATGAATAAAGGGATTAATTAATTGATGAATTAATTAATGTGAGTAAAGTGATTATTTAATTTTTGAATTAAATAAAGGGATTAATTAATTCATGAATAAATTAATGTGAATAAGGAGAATTTTTAATTATTGAATTAAATAATGGGATAAATTATTTGATAAATTAATTAATATAGATAATGAGAGTATTTAATTATTTAACTAAATAAGTGGATTAATTAATTGATGAATTATTTAATGGACATAATGTGATTAATTATTTATAGAATTAATGAATATTGATGAAGTGATTAGTTCATTTTTGAATAAACTAAAGTAGTTGATGTGATTTGTGTATTGTTGAATTGACTAATTGATTTGAAGTGATTAGTAAATTGTTGAATTAATTAATATTATTGATTCGATTAGGTAATTGTTTTATTAACGAGAGGAATTGAAATGTTTAATTAATTATTAAATTAATTAATGTGTTTGATGTGATTAGTCAATTGTATTATTAATTATAGGAATTTATGTGATTAATTAATTTTTGAATTAAACTATGTAATTGATATGATTTGTAAATTGATGAATTAACTATTTTAATTATTGTGTTTAACTAATTGTCTAATTAGTAATGGAAATTGTGTGGAAAATTAATTTTTTAATTAATTATGTATTATTAAATGGTGAATGGAAACATGGAAATTTGACCAATTAATATAAATGGTAACATGATCATTCAATTATATATTATTAAATGGTGAGTGGTAATATATACATTCAACCAAGTATTATAAATGGTAAAATACTCATTCATTTATGTATTATTATATAGAGAATGGTAACATGGAGATTTATCCATGTAATATGAATGGTAACATTCTTATTTAGTTATTAATTATGAATTATGAATGGAAACAATGAAATCCTTGAATATGATACAAGTTCGAGAGTCCTCGTAAACCTGGCTGATATGTGGTGAAATAAATAGTAAATTAATAAATGTAAATGATTTAGTTTATTTTTTGTACTTTATTAATTATACAACTGCATTCACTATTTTCATCAGGGTATTTTTTTGATACCATTCATGGTGGCGTACTGAGTTTCACCCACACCCTACATCGGATGTCCGGTCGGTACCCAAATAGATTACTTTTTTGCAGGGCAGGTTAAGGGAAAAGGAATTTTGTTAGAGGGATGATTAGGATGGAGCATGGTGAGGCAACCAGACATGGTGTCGGCACCCACTTGGTGGAGTTGTTAGGGTATTAATTCATTTTGGTGTTTTTATATTGACACTTGGGATATAATTTATCATGGAATGTTTCCACTTCAGTTAAATATTTTATTACCTGTTTTGGTTATCTTGTGGAATTGGTTTTGTCTATGGTTATTTATATCCATCTGCTATTTCTTATTTATTTCCACTAGTGAATTACTTTGATAAAAAGAGGGTATAGTCGCTTGAAGATTGAATTACTATAACCTCAATGCTAGTCGATAGCCTCTAGTGTATAGGGAGATGCACTTGAGGTCATGTGACTGACTAAATCAGGGCACCAGTGTATGTAACTAGGACCAAGACGTTACAATGCACCCCCTTGGAAGTTCGTTGACCATGTCTTGTCTTTTGGTGCAGGGAAAGGCAAGGTTCCGTAGTGAGGTGGTGAGGTTTATGTCCACTATGATGGGTACCTCATGGTGAGAGAGTGTGACATTGTCCACTTATCACATAGAGTATCCATTTCCTATTTTGGATTTTGTTTTTATTCTTGGAATTATACATTGGAGTGTGTTTAGCTACTTTTGAGTTCTATCATTTCGAATTTCTTTTTTTAGTTATGTAATATAAATTTATTTAGGTTTTATTCATCTCTTTTATCTTTAATATACATATATATTCCATTTTTTCTAATTCAGGTTGGGTGAAATCATTCCCTTGATTGTTGTTGACAACTATGTTCTAGTCACTAACCTATTGGGATTGGGAGGCCTATTCTGGTATGTGATAGGTTGGGATGAGTAAAAGTTTTTTAGGGTATCTGAGTCAGTTTGTCACACGATTAGGGTTCCATTTTCTCATACATGTTAAAAATAATTCAAAAATTATTTTCCTATGATTTCATGAAAATATGTAACATTTTTCTATGATATTTATTGTAACATGCACATTTTAGTGTTTTAAATCACTAATAGGATTATTTGGTCATCCTTAGAGAATAATAATTCCTCTAGATGCACCATAAGTTAATAAATTTCAAAATAAAATCTATATTTGTAAAACTATTATTTCATTACAATAATAGGTTGTTTTCTGGGTTTTGAACCCTTCAAACACATTTTTATTGAGTATAAATTCTTTAGAAACAATTTATTCAGTCATTCTGAGCACACCACATTTCATATTGACATGCCTTCCACTCACACACATAAAAAATAATTAAAATAAAATTTATCTATGATTTCATATCAATCCTATGCCTATTTCATGGGTTTTGACCAGTATACGCATGTTTTATTATTTTAAAACAATAATAGGTATATTTAGCCATCCCTGTAAAATGAAAACATGGCTGTACACGTCGTCTGTTGATAAATTTAAAAAACTAATCTATGATTGTTTTCATATTATTTCATTGAAATCAGAGGATGTTTTCAATGTTTTTAACCCCATGTAACATGTTTTTAAAGGATAATTTTTTTAAAAAAAATTGATTATTTAGTGAGTTCAAGAACACTCCATATTAGATTGATATTACATCTTCTCATACCTATCAAAAATAATTAAAATACATTTTTCCTATATTTTCACTTAAATATGAGGTTATTTACTATGGGTTTTACCGTTACCCACATGTTATAGAGTTTAAAAAAATTTAAAAGGTTTATTTGGACATCCCATATAAATAATAACTTGGATTGATGCACCATATACTCCTAAATTTCAAAAATCAATCTACATGTATTTTTCTTTTCTATTTCATGAAAATAAGAGGTTGTTTTTTAGTGTTCACTCTTATCTCACATTTTTAAAGCCTATGAAATCATTAAAAATGATTTTCAATCAATTATAGCTCACCATATACCGCATTGATGTACTATCTACACGTAAACATCACAAATAATTAAAATATAGTTATTCTATGATTTCATGTCAATATAAGGTAGTTTGTTTTAGTTTGGATAGTTACATGCATGATTTGGTGTTTTAAAACACTAGAAATATTATTTTTTTAATCCCAAGAAAATGAAAAATCATATTTATTGGAAGTAAGTACCTATGATTCAAAAATAATTATATGGTTGTTTTCTAATGATTTTATAGAAATTAGAGGTTGGTTTTTTCTTTTAATTCATTGATGGATGTTTTTAAAGATTGTGAATACATTAAGAACTATTTATTTAGTCATTATGAGTAAACCATGCATCAAAAATACATTTCATCTTATCATACATGTCATAGATAATTAAAATAATGTTTTTCCTTGGTTTTAAATCAATATCAGGTAGTTTTTATGTTTTTTACTATTATATACATGTTTATGTGTTTTAAAACACAAAAATGGAAACATCAGTCATATAGGTGAACAAAAACTTAGAGATAAAAATCATTAGTTATTCTATTTAATAAATCAATTTATTATTATTTTCCAATGATTTCATGGAAATCCAATGAATCTTTTCTCCCATGATTCTTATTACTTAAAAAAAATTTAAAGTAAAATATACCAATTATTGATATATAATTGAATGTGTCTATTAAATTTCAAAGATTTTGTTCATCAATATGAACACTTGTATCCATAAAAATATGATTTATACCATAATCTAACACTGTGAGAAATTATTTTAGTGAGACAAAAAAAGAAAAAACTATAATGTACATCAGAATAACTAACAAGAAAGAAGATATTATAATTCGATAAATGATACGAATGAAAAATTTAAACTCTTGAAGTGACCGAGAAGTAGGTAGAAACAAGAAACACATAATATATAAAATAATACAACATATTAACATTATAAAGTATAAATATTCATAAATTAACCAAAATTTTTCTTGATTCTAACCAAAATCACCAATTATTTAACATATAATACCCATATTAGAAGAAGCAAAAAATATGAATTAATGTTGAAAAAAATATCTCTCAATATTGAAATTGATTCACATGGTACGAAGAATAAAATATGTTGTAAAATTAATTATATAGATATTTTTTGAATATATGGATCAAATAAGTGAATTGGTAGATGTATATTCACTACCTAGAATACAAAATTACTGTTATTCAATAGCCTAGTGAAAAAACTAACATTAAAAAAAGTTGAAATAATGCATACTTTTTTGTAAAAATTTGAGATGGGTTTCCTATAAAAATGGAATTGGTTTATTGAGTGGATTTAAGCACTAAAAATTTAAAGTCAACATATGTGATAATAGAGATCTATAAAAAAATAGTTTACTATTAATCATGGTAATAGAACACGATCTGAACATTAAATATTAATCTCTATACAAAATTGTAAATTTATTTCATCAAGAAATAAGAACATAGATTGTAGAATAATTTATAACTATAAGAGGCATTAATTTTTAAAGGGTAAGACCGTTAATTTTTGTATATCAATATTTTTCTGTTCCTTAATTCTATCGATCATACCAGAAAATCCTCTATTTTGGAACTCACATGCCATGAAATATTATAAATTTATCTTGAAATT
Organism: Viscum album; assembly: GCA_963277665.1. Taxonomy (NCBI): domain Eukaryota; kingdom Viridiplantae; phylum Streptophyta; class Magnoliopsida; order Santalales; family Viscaceae; genus Viscum; species Viscum album. The sequence goes on along the minus strand of OY728162.1, from coordinate 1,274,230,836 downwards.
TCATGACCTGGATTTTAATTCTATACATTTAAGAACCCAATAGATCATGATTTTTGAAAATGATTACATACAAAAAAAATAATAACCTGAAAAATATATTAGTTTATATAAAAACCTTATGTAAATGGAGAGAACCTCATTTGAGTCTACATTCAAGTAAGAATTTAATGTTGAGATCTCAAATTTTGTGGGGTAGATAACCATAGAAGGAAAACATAAAAAAAATAAATGATTTATTATAATTCAAGTTATTCCACTATCAATTATGAAAAATTAACAAATTCATGGATGAATTTTTAAAATTTTATGATAACATTTTAAATTCCTTAGATTATAAAAGGAGAAGATAAGTTAAATATATGATAATGATTACACATCACTATTAAAACATTATATATATCATACAAATTAATTTTAATCCCTTTGATATCATAAATTAAACAATTAACATTAGTTTATGGAATCCTAAATCCAATATTTAAAACATCATTATCATAAAAAAATTAAAGTTATTATCACTAAAATATATAATAAGAAAAAAATTAATTTGATTAAAGCATGGAGAATGAGTTTTATAAAAGAAACTATGTAAGGTACAACAAACCTTTATTTAAAAAACTAGTTTATTTTATAATGAAAATAAGAAGTGATGTTCCATGATTTACGTGTTAAAATGCTATAATATTTTCTATATTCATTGGATGAATAAATTAATTATAAGGTATTATAATAGTAAAGTAGAAATGTTTCCCTAATGTACAGGCCAAAAAATATTAACTCAAGGACACAACTATTATTTAAAATTTAACATAAGACAATAATCACTAATGCAATCCATGTGTAAATAAGTAGAATTAATAATTTAAAAAAAAATAAGATACAAGAAGAGATAAGTATTATGTAAAATAAAATATATTACAAAAAATTTAAAAATGTTATAAATGTGTAGAAAAAAATAAATAACATTTAAATTTTTTGATCTTTAATTATAGAAAATATATTTTTGATTATTTCAATGGATATAAATATTGAATTTCATTTTTTTAAATTTTGATAGTATAAAAGGCTGCACAAAATATTAGTTCCTACTAAAATAAATGTAAATTTTTAAAATAAAATATTTCAATAAATGTATAACAGAATGCAAACAAAGATTCTAAATGATTTTCAACCAAATAAAAAATCAATGATAATTAAATAAAGCATAAATGGTTTAACATGGACCTTGTATTTATATATTATATATTCTTAAAAGACATTCATCACATATTTGATGAGGAAAAGATCCATTTAAATAAAAAGAAAAAAATATAGAACAAATAAAAACTATAATAATGTGGTCATATATCATGTTAAATTACCCCTAAACATTATTCAATCAATCAAAAACATATTTGAACGTCAATATAATATAATAATGTGTTTTTTATTGATAAATTTTATTTTTTAAAACAAGTTCATTACGCTTTTCATCTAGAAACTATATAAACCACCACATTGTGATTTATCTTCGATGGATCACGTGAAGTAATACTCAATAGGTTTTATAATGTGTTCCATTAATGGAACTATCCCAGGTGGTAAAGGTGGATGAAATGGAGGATATGATAAAAAAGATTAACCATTCCATATTATGGAATCAGATGAAGGGCAATAAGCTAGATAACATACACATAAATAAATCAATTATTTTTGAATAATTTTAAATAATTAAGAAAACCTAATGGTACCAGATGAAGATTATGAGAATAAAGGATGCATGCTATTGGCTGTGGAATACTCAAATTTTGTTATAATAAATTATTATTCTGATTTTTACATGATGTATAACACTATGAATAACAAAATAAATACATGGATTAATTAATGAATGAATGTCAAAACAAAAATTATGGATCATCCCATAATGATTTATAATTAATTTATGAAATTGAATTATATTATGATGATTTTTTTCTTCATTTATTAATATGAAAATGTCTCTATGGTGATATTTCATTTCATCATAAGAACAAAATGCAGATTACCTCTAGCAGTGATCCACATGTGCACTATGAACCTCTGAGTATCACTGTAGAAATCCTTGAGAGCTAGAATGGGGGACCCTAATGATTTCATTATTCATCTTTGATCACCTTGATAATTTTATTTAAGGACTATAGTTGATCTATTTAGAATCAATAGTGGTGGTAGAGGAGTATCACCCTCCATTATTTAATTATTTATTCAATAGGATCTTTTTAGGGCTTTAGAGGATTCTCCAAATGTCATTGTGCATTGAAAAAATATGTCTAGACCTAACATAGTGGTATGGTTAGAAAATAAAAACTGTACATGGACCCTTTCTACCCCCCCAATCTATGAGGAGCCTAATGTCTATAATTATAATAATATTAACATTTATTGGTATGTGAAAAGCCAGTGAATTAATTAAATATTAATCCATTATTAAATTTTTTGAAATTTATTTAAAAATATATATAATATATTATATTTCTCAATAGACCATCAATCTCCGTCTAATATCCCTCCACAATATTTTTTGGTCTAGGAATAAATTAAAGAATCAATTTTGAACAAACTAGATAGAATGAAGACTGAGATCAATATTTTGGTTTGCACTTTTCATTTTATACTTAAGAGTACTATCATGGATCTACTATGTTTTCATCCTAATAGGGAACTGTTATGAACGTTTAGTTTGATTATAAATAACACAATCCTAGTAGCCCAGAGATGGTGGTTACTTCATTACATTGTAACTATATACAATGACTCATATCCTAAAGGACCAAGTTTTTTATAATTCTTGGTAAAATAGATATATACATGAATCACACATTACATTTTAAAACATAAAATATAAAATATTGTGAGAGAAATTATTCAATATCCTTGAACTCATTCAATTATTCCTCATTCATGTCCTAGGGAATGGAAAAGTAAGGGTGATATCATATTATTTGTAATAGTTATATATAGTGGAATATATCATGATTAAATAAGGCATAATAAATATGGAAAGGTAAATAAGTGAAAACAGAATCTATTTAATCAATAACTCTGTCATGAAGAACAATATAGAAAAAATAATTGATCAGGAAATAATTACATATAACAAATCACACGAGATTGAAAATTATCCATGTATATAATTATTATTCAAATAATCAAATGTAAATAAATAACTAATATCATAATGACAGAATTCATAATGATGGACATCATAATTGTACCATCAAGGCATCATTCCAATACTTCTTACATAAATAGGTAATGTCTTGACCAAAAACCGAAACTAGTTTACCTCAAGAGACATTCTGATGAATAAAAGGGGTATAAAAGGAAATTAACATCACTTAATAAGTCCAATAAATTCGTCATATGAAATTATAGAATAAAAATTCATTATAAAATAAATATAGACATTCTTATTGAAAAACTAGAAAATATAATGTAAACATTACCAATCAAACTAATCATAAACCCTCCAAGTAAAGAATAAGTATTTTATCATTAAAATATATCCCTAGTAGAGTATAAATTTATTAAAGGGTTATATTTTATGAATATAAATACCATAAAAATATCATTAAAAACATTCTTGAGGAAAACACCATATTCACTTTTAATATAACTACGGAGAACTAATTGTTTTCAAAATAATAGAAAAAAAAATTGTTTCAAAATAACCGTGGAAAAATATAAATTATTGTTCAAATAATTGAGTAGTAATTATGGTATAAAGTTACATTCCTTCAGGGTATGCTAACATAAGGTTTCATTTCAAATTTTTGGTGAAAAAAATAAAAAAGTACCTTGTTCAAAAAATAACAAGATTTTTCATTTAAATACATTTTTGAAAAATTCAGATATGGGTAAAAATATATTTAATATATCATTAGAGAATATTAAAAATATAATTTAAATTTTTCTATGGGAAATATATATTTGGAAGAAAAATATTCTCAACTGAGTAGAAAAACAAAGTCAGTTTTCCTTACAAAAACGATGTCAGTATCATGAGTACCTAAAAAGTGTAAAATAAAAGTAAAACATATAATTTATAGAAAAAAACATATTAGAATAAAATTTTTTATATTTAATATAGAAATATCAAATAATTTCACCATGAGATACTTAAACATAAATAATTTCGAATAGTGATGAGATTGTGAAATAAACTCTTACCATTTTGATAACATTTGAATCATAAACCTGATGATACAAAAACCTATAAATATAAAAATACTATTATTATAAAGATATATATTATATAACATATAAAATTGGAATTAGATACACCTAATTAAAATTAATTGGTGTATAACACCAAATATGTCTCAATGGGGTGGAAATTGTGATGAAATCACTTGCGAAGATCATACCGTTGAATTGAAAATTAGTCAATTAATTTATTATGTGTATAAAATTTGAATTCATATAAAACTATTGGAAATAAAATATAAAATAACAAAAATTCATTACACATATAATAATATAATTTCAAAGACAAAGAATAAGTAATATAATCCAATGAAATAAAATTGATTTATAAACCACTTATCACTTGGTATCTTTCATGTCTAACTAATTTGGATGAAATAATGTGAATTAAAACATTAAATATCATTAATTCTGAAATAAGGATGATATAAAATGTAAAAGGTGAAGTATATACACCATATAAAAGATATTATGATGATAAGAATAAAATATGCCTTAATAAAGGAAAATTGGGATGAAATCCCATACCTCGGGTCAGACTAATCACAAACACTCTTTGTCTTTATGAATAATAAAATTATTTAATTATTTAATTTATTAATAAAAATTATAATTTATTATTCAATTAATTTTTATTACAATTTTATATTTATATAATTAGTTAATTCAGTTCAAATCGGACATTTTCACAATATTCGATTTATATGTCCAAAATGACATGAGTAGTTTTACTATGGTAAAAGTGGATGTTGTTCCATAATATATAGAATAATAATCATGAAATAATTATCATTTTTATGCCTCATTTTTTATTTTTCATCAAACCATGCAATATAGTGATGAAAAATGAACAATGTTGCAATCATGGAGACAATGATCTGTACGTACGCATGAGTATTATTTCCATTTTTCCATAATAATGATTGAAAGTAAACAGATAAATTTTTTGTTTTTAGAATTATAATTATAATAGATATATCATATTTTTTAATTAAATACCCTTATATATAGTTTTCATGTGATATGGTTACCGAAAATGATTCCCATAGCTTCTCGGAGGTGGTAATCCACACATACACACGAACAACATTATAATTTTTAAATGAAGGGTATGGTAAGAAATTATATGATATATAATCGTTTAATAGTTAAAAATATTTCATTAATATCATTTATATATATTAAATTCGTCATTAAAAACAACCATGAGTCATAGTGATAGAAGACATATTACATTGGTTCACAAGGTGGTAGTCCACTATACACACGAAAGATGATTTTGTTTCCATTTTGATAGAAGAGGAGATGGTTGTAGGTTATGAAATTGAAAAAATAATATTTCTATATATGGAATATAAATATTTTGTTATATCATAATGGTTTAATAATGTTTAAAGGAGGTTCATGAAGAAATAAAAAAATGTTCGGTGAAGAATAATACCTCTTTTCCAGACAACCTCTTTATTTTCACAAAAAAATCAATCATATTAGAATTTTATAAATAAAAAATACTCTAATACATGGATATGTCTTTAAGGAAGGTATGTTTTCAGTTATTTTGTGAACTTAATAGAATCTAAATTTTAAATAAAAGAGTAGATAAGATTAAATTTTTTAAGTAAGGGGAAGAATACTTTGAATTTAATAAAGTAATAAAACAATAAAAAGTATATATAATGATAAAATGGATATAAAATGATATATTTCTAATATATGATTATAATGGGTCTAAATTATATCATCTAATAAAATTTATGTAAGTTTAGATCAGGTTTTTACCCTTATCGTTTTATTTTAACCCACTTTAACTCTTTTTAGCAATTACTATGGTATTAAAAGTTTTACTCTTTGGGGGGAAATGATGTTTTTTAAAAATAAAAAAACCCTTAAATTGATAATGTTTTATATTATCAACCATTTTACAATAAATTTTGTTAATATAATATATTTATAAATTTTAAATCATTTAATTAAACAATATTAATTATAAAATATCATTAGTGCCAATCCTGACACTATTCAATTAATTTGACTTTTAAAAAAATTATATAATGATGAAATTAGAATATATAACTTTAAAACACCCATAAAATGATATTATTATATAAAAAATATGTATAAATTCTTATTTTATTCAAATTATATTACTTTAAATATTTTTGAAATCATTTGTTTTATTTTCTTTTTAATTAAATAATTACTACATCGGTGTTGCCTAAGAATTTAAGGTGATTATTTCATTACTAAAATGTATAAATAAATTAACATGATAAAAATCCACTTATATTTAAAATTATTATTTTTAACTGAACATCATTCATTTTTATCTTTGTCATATAATATTATAGTTATTAAATACAAGAGTGAGATTTTTTTTTTGTTTTCATTACATCAAGTATTATAAAATTAAAATCATGGACATGTGAAAGAAGTCATATATTCGAATATTGGTTGTAATTTGGTAAATTTAACTCATAAAATAAACATAATTCTTGTTTTAGGGTTACTTTTTAGTCCTTGTAAAATTACTTTTACCCTTAACAAACACATTTTACCTTTTTTGTGGTAACAAATATTAAAAAAGGTCACTATTCCTAATGACTATTAATAAATGGGAAATATTTAAAAAATTTGGAAATATTGATTAGAAATATTTAATCCATTTCCATGATTCAAAACATATAATTGATTAAATTTAATTTATGATTAAACTAAAAAAAGCGAAGAAAAATGGGTTTTTAGTAAAATATTTTTTTCCAAGTAATAAATGATCATATATGAACTCTTTAACTGGAAAGCATCATAAAATTAATTTAAATTAATAAAAATATATATAATATATAAATTTAAATTATATATTTTCTTATTAGTGGTCATTTTAATTAATTAAATTGGTTAAACTTTATGCACCTTAAAAACTATTTTATGGAAACTATGATTTTAAGTATAAAAAGTAACATATAAAAAAAAATCCAAATTTATGATTCAAATTAAATTAATTATATAATTATAAATAAAATGGTTTATAGTTCAATTTAATAGTAAATATTAAATATAATTGTACTTCTGAATTACTTGATTTAATGAAAAAAGTGACAATATTTGAAAAATCAGTAATTTTCCATATTCAATAAAAATAAAAAACCCATTCATAAAAATCTAAAAATTTCAAACTAAGTTATTTTTTAATAATTATTTAAAAAAATTTATGAAAATATTCATTGATTATATATAATATTTGTTTGTAAAAATCAATATAATTCATTTTTGAAGAAAATGTGTTTCGATGGTTAAAATGAATTTTAAAAAAACTAAGTGATTATTTACTAAGCATTAATCAATAAATTTTTATTTATTATGATCTTAATGTATATTTTATAACGTGGTTAATCCTGTTTATATTTTTTTAATTTAATAGCATGGTTATAATGATCGTATTTAAATAATAATATTTCATGGTTTGTTTAGGGTAGGGGATACATGTATCCCAGCCTATTAAAGTGACTAAATTTATTTAGAAAGAAATATATCATAAAATAATTTTATTTTAAATTATACCCCCATAAATAAATTTCATTCTCACAATTTCAACTTGATATTGAAAACCAAAGCTTTGAAATTTGAAAATTCTTTTGTGGAAAACCCACATCACAAAAGGGTTAATAAAACATTCTATTGAAAAGAAGGAAAATGAAATATTAAGTTAATCAAATAACCATGATTATAAATTTGAGAAAATTAGTTATATGTAAAAATATGTACATGGAGGAGAAAAATAACACCTAAGAACAAACAGAGAGTGATAGGGAACATGATATAGAGAATGTTAAGTACTACCAATCCATAAACATTTGAAGGGTGAAAAGACAATTGATTCATCGAAAATGATGGAAAATATATTAAATTTTTATTTCAAAATAATTTATTAAATTGGACATATTATTTTACTATCAATATATAGAATATAAAAAATATATAATTACTTGAAATATTTTTAGTTTATAAGAACAATTTTATCCTTTTGTTGTGATTAGATAAAATTACAATTCATTTCTTACTCCTATAAATGAATATCAAAGATGATTTTTACTAATAAATAACTATATTAATGTTCTAATTGATCACATAACCCATAAAATAATAACTTGTTACTCATACTATCATTAATAAAACAAAAATGGTTAGCACAAGGTAATGTAATACCCAAAATGAATAAATCATTATATGAATACATTAATCTAAAAAATTCAATAGAAAAACCAAAGGCTCAATATAGATCATTACACAAATAAATAACCATATATCCCAAATAACTTCAATAAACGTAAACTGAAATAAGGTTTTAATCTCAAAGGTTATGTTGTACCCTTCAACTTACACATTCAAAAAACTCAATTTCATTCTTCCCAAATAATCCTTTATGATTTACCTAATGGTTATATATACCTCAAAACAATAAAAAAAATCTCCTAAAATATAATTAAATATATAAAAAAAAATATTAAATACTATATTATTTTTTAAAAATAAACAAAATATTTATCCAAAAATCCTATTATGTAAAACTAGTTACATACTAAAAAATAAGTCATATAGGGCAGTGGTAAGTGATATACCTTTTTCATCCATTGGTTGTGGTTCCAAGCCCTGTGACCTTTTCAATTGTGATAGTTTTTCATTTTTACCAAAAGTATATTAATATATTTCTTATAAAATCTACTTAAATATGAAAAATATACTTAAAAGTAACTATAATCATCAAATATCATATAAACCTTGAAGGTTATCAATACTTATAAATTTTTCCCACAAAATATAATGTCATTCCTCTTTAAATTACCTTTTATCTAAATAAAATACTAAACCAATGGGTTTTATTCCCATGAATGTCTTCCAAAATATCCTTAATCAAGATAAAACCCAATCACATAAAACCAAAAAAGGGATATAGATTACTTTAAAGTTATGATCATCCCTAGAATTATCATCCAAATACACTTTTGTTGTATCACTTATCAATATGATAATTCATAGGTTTTTCATGATTTTTTTATCCAACTAGTCATAATATATTATCAATAAAATGAGGATTAACCCAATAATATCCCCAAAGAGTGTCAAATTATGTGCACAACAATGTAATACTCACCTTTCACCATAATTATGGCCAAGTTATACTTGACCATCACTTTTTGGGTTTATTTCCCCTAGATTAAACTATTCCAAAACCATGTCCTCTTATAGTATCTATATCAGGATTTATTTATAGGAAAACCACATAAAATCTAACTTACCCAAACATTAGTATATTATCATACACTTGGAATCATCCTCAAATATAATCATTGGGTCAAGTTCACTAATATTTATTTTATATTAAATCTATTTCCAAAGGCTTCTACTAAACATCCTTAGAATCCAACTGTAATGGATCCAACAATAGTATCCCATAGCTAGTGGTTACTTAATTACTTTGGCCCTAATTATAAGGGATTTTATCAGGAAGGACCATATATTTTATTAGTCTTGGTAAACTTGATACACACTTGAATATCATATTACATTTCATAACATAAAATATAAAACCTAGTGAGGGTAATTATTCTACATCCTTGAACCCATTCAAAGGTTACTCCTTTATACCATAAAGAGAGGAAAAAAATTGTGAGCTGATATGCTTAGTAAGGGTAACATATAGCTGAAGATATCATGAGTATATGAGCTATAATCAATATAGAGAGGTAAAAAAATGAAAACAGATTCCAATTAATTATTAACATGAGTACAATTAATTATATGGTAGGAATAAATGATGATCATATAATGTCATATAACTCATTGAAAAATCATGAAACTTATCCATGGATATCATAACTATTCATATAATAACAAGGAAATCAATAACTAATCCAAAAATTATATAATGCATTATTTCAAGAATTACAAACATACCTTCAAGTCCTCATGCCAAGAAATATTATATAAATGGGTAAGGGCTCGTCTAAATACCCAAACATGTTTTTCCCATGAGACATACTACTGAATCAAGGGGAAATAACTAGCCATATACATCACTTACTAAGTCCAATGAATTCATCATATGAAAGGGTAGAATAAAAATTCAATACATATTAACAAGAAAATTTTTATTAAAATCTATCATAAAAAATGTTAATATTTCCCTAGATAAATTGATCATAAACCATAAAAATAAAGAATAATGTTGGTTTCAATTAAAAATATCCCCAATGTAATTTAAATAAATTAAAGGGTTATTATCTTTGATGAATAAAAATACCCAAAAAAGATCATTAAAAATATTTTCAGGGAAAATTACCTTTCCACATTGAAAACCACATTTGAATATTAGTTTTTTAAAAATATTAGGAAAAACATTTTCTTTGAAAATAACCAAGGAAACTTGTATTGTAATATTTAACTCATTGATATTTTATGATGTGGGGAAATTCAATTCATGGTGAGTACCATAAAAATTATTCATTTCACATTTTTTGTTACAAGTCCAAACATATATTTTTTCTAAAATGAGAAGAAGATTAATTTTCAACCATTTTAAAAAAATTAAACATGGATAACAACATCTTTAATAAATTATTAGATAATATTAAAAATATTATTTAAAAAAATAAAGGTAAATATATATATATATAATAAAATTATTCTTGACCAAGAAGAAAAATTTTAGCTCTCCTTAAAAATATGATTTTAGTGTATTGTACTTAAAGAGTGGAAAATGAAAGGAAAAATTATATCTTATAGAAATAACCATAGGAAAAAAATATTTTATTGGGTTTAATATTCAAAGATCAAATAACACATCCCATTAAGGATTTAAATGTAAATAATTCTGAATAATGATTATATTGGGGAATAAAACCTTACCACATTGGGAACTTTTGAATCATAACCCCAATTAAAGAAATAAAATAAAATATGACATTAAATACCATGGTTATAATTATATTTAGGATATAAAATATCAAATTGTTAGTATATATGTGTCATATAAATAAATGGGTTCATAATACAAAATATATCTCAATAGAGTGATAATTGAGAAGAAATCTCTTACAAAGATCAGAATGTTGAAGTGAGAATTAATACATGAATTTATTATGTGTATGAAATTTAAATCCACATTAAAAGAGTTTAAATAAAACTTAAAATAATCCAAATTTACCACCCACAAAAACATATGATATCAAATACAATGAAGATGTAATATAATCCAATGAAACTAAATTCAGTTATGAAACACTTATCACTTGGTAACTTTCAAATAAAATTCCCTATGATGAAATAATTAGAATGCAATCATAAAATATCATGATTTATAAAGTATTCATAATGTAAAATGAAAAAGGGTTAGTATATACACAATATTTTATAACACTATAATATCCCTCAATAAAGGAAAACTGAGATGAGATCCCTTACCTTATGTCCAACTTTTCACCCACATTATTTACCTTCATAAATAATAGAATTATGTTAATTTTTTTACATTATTAAAAGGATTTTCAAGTTTATTTATATTTCATATTTTATTTATAATAATTTTATATTTAATTACGGAATTAATTAATTTCACATTGGACATTTTGACAATATTTAGTTCTTATATCCAAAATGACTTTGATCGTTTGATTATGGTAAAAGAGGCAATTGTTCAATCATCTCCATAATAATATTAATAAAATAATTTTCCATTTTTATACATCAATTATACATTTTAATCCAACCATTAAATATGTTTATGAAAAATGAACTATGTTACAATTAGGGAGACGGTAAGCCCTACACACGCATGAGTAATGTTTCCATTTTTCAATGATCATGATGAAAAGAATATAAACATTATTTTGTATTTACATAATTATTCTTATTACATAAATAACATATTTTTTGTTTGAATTTACTTATATATTATCGTCTTGTTATGTGGTTACTAAAAAAGAATTGTATTGCTTCGTGGTGGTGGTAATCCACATGAACACTTGAATGACATTATTATTTTTAAATGAATTGAATCATATGATATTATATGATATATTATATTTATATAATGATAAATATATCATTAATATAGTATATATATATATATTTTTTCAATCTATCATTAAAACTGTTACGTGAATTTGGTATGGAAAGAAATTACATCAGTCCGAGAGGCATTAATTGATACACACGAACAACTATTTTGTTTCCCATTTGATGGAAGAGGAGATTTTTGTATGTTATTCCACTAATATAATAAAATATTATAATTTGGAATATACTATTGTTATTAGTTATTCATGGTAGAATAATATTTCAAGGGGTGAATTTATAAATAAAAAAATTCTTGGTTAAGAATGATACATCCTTTTTAGACACCCTCTTTAGGTTTTCACCAAATGCATTCTTCAGAGGGTTTTATAATAAAATGATGGCCTCTAAGACATTAATAGGTATATAAGGAAAGTATTTGGGATGGTATTGGATGAATCAAAAGGGTTTTGATGTGTGAAGGAAATAAAAGATGAAGTTCCCTTTTATATGTGAGGGGAGGGAAACTTTTAGTATTTTTAAAGTATTAAATTAATATAAATTATTTATCTTACAAAAATAGATCAAAAATGATATATTTTGAAGGTTGGATGAGTTTGGTTTGAAATCATTTCATCAAATAAAAGTTTTATAATATTATATTATGTTTTTACCCTTCTCTTCTTCATTTAACCCACTTTAACACTTTATAAAAATTACAATGATATTAAAGTTTTAAATATTTTAGGTTTAAGGAAAATTCCAATAAAAACAAAAAACTACATATAAATGGACCATTGTTCATATTATCCATCATTTCCCATTCAAATATATGAATATAAGATTTTTAATAATTTTAAATCATTTAATAAAATATAATTAATGTTAATTCTAACACAATTCATTTAATTTGACTTTGAGAACATGAATACAATGATGGAATTCAAATATACACCTTTCAAAATTCTTTAACATGTTATACTTATAAAAAAAATGGAAAAAAATAATTTATTCGAATTATATTACTTTTAGTTTTTTTGAGGCTCTTGATTTGAAAAATGGAATTCATTTTCAAGGATTAAAAATAGAGAAGTGGTAGACATTACTTTAAGATTAAACTAGAATTTTTTTAGAAAACTATTTTTCAGAAAATTGCATTTTTCAAGAAACATATAATCTCATATTAACTCTATAAATTGAAATCATCATCATATGGATTTCAATTCATATAAATAGATATATTATCAACATATTTGATTTAAAAATTCTATATTAGGGGTTATTTTAATTAATTAAATGGATAAAGATTATGCACTTTAAAAATAGTGTTTAGAATAACTAATTTTTAAAAAATAAACTTATACCAAAATTATGAGAATTTCTAGTAAAAAAGAAATTTATTAGATTACTCTTATTCAAATGGTACATATTTCATATTAATACCAAATACAAAATAAAATTGAGCCTCTTAATTAAGTGAATTAATGAAAAGAAATGTAAATATTTGAAAAATTAAAATTTTTCACTCCAGAAAAAAATTCAACATTTCAAAAAAATCCAAATATATCACACTAAGTTAAATTGGTTGTGATGATTTAAAAAATTACATAATTTTTATCAAATATAATTTATATAAGTTACAAAAATAAATTATAATATTTTTTCAGGAAAAGAATAAAGTAATTGTTTGAAGAAAACATAATTTTCAAGGATAAAAAGATTTTACAAAAAATGAGAGAATATTTATTTTGAATTAATAAATAAAATTTTATTGATTATGTATTTTATATATATGTCAAATTTTTTTAATCATATTCATTGCTTTATATTTAACAGGTTGGTTATAATTTCTATATTTAAATAACAATATTTCATGGTTTATTTTGGCTAAGGGTTACGTGTTTCACAAGCTATGAAGAGATGATTTTTTAAAAAAATAAATAAATTATAAAATAATTCATTTTTATAGTGAAAATTATTCTTAAAAAATTATCAAATACTACATAATGCAAAAAAACAATCATTTTTCGATATGAATTCTATTAATATTCAAAATAATAAATTCATGTAACCATAAAGTACAGTAAAGTTGATTATAGGGTACGAATTCCAATAGTGGCTACCAGATGGGGTCTTTTGTAGCTTGGAAACTATATGTAGGCCACATATACATAGTGGATTTTACTAGATGGCATGTGGTGTTGAGATAGGTGGTCAAAATTTACATTGAATATGGTCTGTCTTGCCTTGACTCGACCTCTGATGTCACCTTTGACTCACTTATACCCTGAGGACCATTGAGGGACATATGAGGGATATAAATATACCCCTGAGGAGGGTTAATAATTAAAATAAACTGTAGTGAACTTCAATGAATATCATTGTTCAACAGTGAATGATAGTCAATCCAATAAGCATTAGTGACAAAAAAATTCCCTTTGTTCCTCATCTAGAGATATTATTGTTCTTATTTATTCAAACACTTTGATATCCAATATTTTTCTCTATTTTCTATAAATTTTTTCTTATTTAGGTTTATTGATTAATGGTAGTGTTTATTCAATGGTATTTTACTTAATAAACCCCGTTTTTTTTTCTATTTTTAGGTTATTGGTAACCACTAAAACCTAGTCCTTTTTCTGAGTTTCTTGGATAATAATAAATTATAGTTTTTTTATTTTAGTGTTTTTGGATACTATAAATGTTAAGGATTATTGAATAATAAATCCTCATGAAATTTAGATAGTAGATGCATGGGATTTTAAACAACCTCCACTAGGTTGTTGACGACCTACCTATTGTCAAACACCAATATCAAATTCTGTTCCCTGTCTAATATTTACGTTCCGCATATTTTACATTTTAATCGCATATCAATCAATTAATATTTTAACTTACATGAATCAATATCTCATTTATTTAATATAAATTATTTATACCATTCTTATACTTTTTTATCATTTTATCTTATCAATTCCATTCCATTTACTATATCTTTAAATTTATTATAATTATACTTTCAATTTTTATTTAATCGCTAAAAATTGATTTTTTATATTTTTTTATAATAAAATTCATCGCCCCTCTTGTCATCATAGACAAACAGACATACTTTACACAATTTATGTCATAAAATTAAAAATATTTTTTATTTTTATTGTATTTGAAAGTGGATGTGTTGGTCAAGATGGTTATTTCTGTGTACTACTCGACAATTTTTTATGAACTGAAAAAGGTTAAAGAACCTAGTGGGATATTTTTTTTCAGTGATAAAGATATCTTATAGGACTATAAAAAACCCTTTGGTAGTAGATAAGATAGATTCACTGCTACTAATATAGGCTTTAACAACACTAGAAATAGCCTTCATGAGTGCTAAAAATAGTGATGCTGAAATCATATCTAAAAGCATATGAATTTTATCAATGGTAAAAAGGTTATGATAAATGATCCATTTATCTGCACTAAAAAAGCACTGATTAAGTGCTCCCTTTATTGGTTCCAATTTAACACTAATAATGGTTTCCATTTATCATATCTCTTTTGTATAAATGATAAATGGGACACTTAATCAAAGAATTTTTAGCACTAATAATGTGGAATTTTATTAGCACTATTACTAGGACTAATAGGATTCATGTTTCTAAAGTGTGATACTAAAATTATAGAAAACTAGAGATTAAAATACAAAATTTAATTTCAGTTAAATTTACATAAATAATTCATGAAAAAATCACTATATTAAAAACACTTCAAATATTTGTTTGTAAAATTAGATTGGAATGTAAAATTTATCACAAAAATAAATAAATTCAAAAATCGTAATGTTTCATTATATTTGGATCCCAACCCCCTCTGAAGAGCCTGATCATGCTTCAAGTTGTCGAATAAACCACCCCAGCTCGAGTACAAGAGAGTACCTATATAAAAAATAATTCATATATAAGTAACACTCCAATGAAATAAATTAAACATAAATATGAAACAATCAATTAATGAAATATAACTATTATACTGAAAACATACACTACGAGTCATACCAGGACCATCATGTGTCCGATTAATGTGTGTACCCTATTAACAAATGGAACACCCTTGAGTTAATTTAATTTCATATCCATAAAAATTCTCATAATAATGAAAGTCATTTATCATCCTATATAACATGGATCTCAATGTGTAATCTTCAAATCTGAAAGAATCATATAACATAACACCAAAATCCCACATTAATTTCAAATAATTGATTAATCTATACAAACAAACATCAATATCATTACCCAACTATTTTTTCATGATATAAAAACAGAAAACATAATGTATTTTCACTTCATACATAACCCGAGTGGAAAGTTATAATTTACCAGCATAACCATCCATGTATAGTAAGTTCATTCTATGAAAACCAAAAGGATTCATTCCATCTGTAGATAGCATAAGACAAAGGTTTCGTGGATCGTTTCCAAATTTAGTATAGTCATGATCAATTTTCTTCTACTAAAGAGGGCCTATTGGGTGATGAAGTTTCCCATATTAATTTCTTGTATCTTCTCTCCACATAAATTTACATGCAGTTTCCTCACTTCTATATAGGTTCCTAAACCATGGAATTCATAGAAAGTGACATAAACCTTTCAAAGGACTTCTTGAATCTCTCTTGTATTAGGATGAAACACACTTTCAGTATTTTTAAGCGATTCATGGTCATTGTGAAATAATATATAGTAATTTGGTTAGGCATGTATTATTTTATAGATCATACTCATTTAATGTATCATTGGTTTAGCATCATTTGTCTAGAAAGAAAGATCATTACCATCTGGTAACATATCATTCAATAAAGCAAGTATTTAGGTAAAGTAGGTTTCACTCCAACTATTCCCATCTTTTACATTATATAACCTCAGTTGGCTTAAAATGTAGTATACTTAGTATAACCAACTTACAATGGATCCTTTTCACAATTCTTTAACTTCTAAAATATTTTTGGACAATCAAAATTTTTATCTTCAACTATCATTTTCATTTCCTCAATATGACTATCATCATTCACACCTATAATCATATCCTAGGTATAAAATTCATCATTGTTCACAATTGTAATCATATCATATCATTCATAAAACATAGGGTTATCTCTGTCACTATAATAATTTAGTTCATCCCCATTTTTATCCCAAAATTTATAACTTTGGTATTTTTAGTGATAGATCAAGGGTTCTCCCAACTACTCTAGAATAATTACTCTTGTATAACAACAATGTAAACATGGAAAATAGATTTGAGAGGTTTCATATGCACGGTCTTTTACAAACTTGATGAACTATTTCACCTCTTCCTAGTACAATTCTGTCATATTATTAGTATCCATCCATTCTTGGATTCCTATCCATCTTATTTGATTCAGTAATATTTGTATTTAAGTAAGTACATAAATAAATCGAAAGTATGAGCTCAGAACCCTAAAATACTATTCTTCATATGCACACATATATAGTCACTATATTTATGTAAATTTTCATTAAATCAAAAACATGTTAGAACATATAAACACCAAGAATTATATGAATTTAAAGTGTTATAATACTTACTTTTTTATTTGAAGAAGTCACATATCATAAATCATTATTGTTTTTGAAATGGATTAATCAAAGGAGATAATTCACTCTCTCTCACTATCAATGTTCACAAGAAACCTATAGATTCCTAGAATTGGATAAGTATTAGGGTATATATAATAAAATTTCACTATCAAAACATACATAAAAACAAATTACTTATTTTTCATAATGTTTTTATAATGTTTGAAACAATGTAATCATAATGATTGTGGTTATTACATCTGTAAATTGATGAAAGATATCATATTCGAATTCTTCGTTTGGTAAAATTATATTTGGAAACATTAAAATTTCATTTATGCCTTATGTAAAAGCTAATCATCACCATGAACTATAGAATTAAACCAATCACACATAGGTTTTTTACTGGAGAAGGTTCATGTTTGATAATCTAAAGGATTCTAGCCAAAACATAATTTCCAACATGGGACCCACCCACACTACTTGGAAATACATGCTACGAGGCACCCCATTACACATGACCCACTAATAACATTGTCTCTGGGCTCGACCTTAGGGAGAAGGATTTATTGAGATTCGTTAAAGGAACGTTTGGAATATAATACCTTCAATTTCGAGGATCAATATGTCCAAAATGAATGACTTTAGCTGCAGCAGACCACTGGTTCTGTGAGATGTTGAGCGTATTACGAGGAAGGTGTGAAGTCTAGGTTTGTTTATAAAGAGGGAAAAGGGTGTTATCTGTGTTTACTAAAAAGAACTGAGAAAGTGTATTTTATTAGTGATAAAAACATAAGCATTAAAAATACCATTTTTCATCACTTTTTTAGGGTCGATAAATCATAAATTTTATCATCACTAAAAAATCATTAACCAAAGGAGTGTATGTTAGTCAGTTCTTGTGTTTTAGCGTTGACAAAAATATATGGGAATTAATAAAAATCAATAAAAAATATTATGTATATAAATAATAAAATTATTAAAAATGAAATGTACCAACTATTAAAATTAAAAAATATTCCAAAATTAATTTAAATGAATTAAATATATAAATTATAAACGTATTAGAAATATTAAAACATAATAAATAAGTATGTATAAAAAATATTAAAATTGATTAACATTGAAAATATTAAAAATTAATAAATATCAAAAATTAATAAAAAATATTGAATAACTTAATATTAAAAATGAATAAATAAATTTGAATAAATTAAAGGAATATTAACAAAAAGTGAATTCATAACATTAATTACATAACTAAAAACACATAAAAATGAATTAAATGAATAAATAAATAATTCTAATTATATAAATAACAAAATTATTAAAAATGAATAAAATTTTCTATTTAAATTACAATTTTTTTAAAAACCATTCATTTAAAGAAATTAATTATATGAATATCAAACACATTAAAAATGTAATAACATATTAAAAAAATAAATATTATTCATATAAAAACAAAAAATATTGAAAATCTCAAAAAATTGTAATTAAATATGTATAAATAAATATTAAAAAATGATCAAATTCAAAAAATATAAAAATTACTAAATATTAAAAATTAATATATTATATTAAATGAAATATTCTTGAAAATGAATAAATAAAATTTAATTGATAACAAAACTATTTTAAAAAATGGATTCGTATGATTAACTACATGAATTGTAAACACAGGAAAAAATGGGGAAAATATTTAAAATGGATTTCAATTCATTAATTATATAAATTTAATTTTTTTAAAAAATATGATAAATTAATAAATAAAACTCAATAAATATTAATCATATAAATTTATAACATATTGAAAATATTAAAACATATAAAATAATTTTTTTATATAATAATTTCTACTAAATAAATTACAAAAATATTAAAAATCAATAAATATTAAAAACGAATAAATAAATTTAAATGAAACAATATTATCAATGAATAAATTATGTTTAAAAAAAATTAATTCGCAACATTGGTTACATGAATTATTGAAACATAAAAAAGAATAAAATTAAAAATTAGATAATGTTAATTATATAAATGGAAAAATTATTAAAAATGAATTACATTGATCATAAAAAATATAAATATTAAAATGAACTATATGAATAAATTATATAAATTTCAAACATATTGGAAATATTAAAAGTTAATAAATAAAATTGAATAAATATTAATCATACAAATTACCAACATATTAAAATTTTTACAACTTAAATATATATGTATTAATTTTTTAAAAAAATAAATACATTCCAAAAATATTAAATATTATTAAATATTAAAAGAGGAAAAAGTAATATTAAATGTTATAATATAAAATATGAATAAATAAAATTACCTAAATTACAAAAAATATTTTTTGAAAAATTTTAATACATAACCTTAATTAGGTTAATTGAAAACACATAAAAAATGAAAAAAAGAATTTATAAATTATTTTATTATTACAAATTATTGATGTATGCGTTGTATTGATTGTATATAAAAATATAATTGATTATCAACATTTATACTTTTTAAAATAATTAAAAATATTATTATTTATTTAAATGCATAATTTTTTTAATTTTTTTGAATAATTATCAAAATTGATATATTACAAAAATATTAAATGAATATATGTCAAAAACTACTTAATATTAAAAAAGAATAAATTAAGAAAATACTAAAAAGAGAGAAATATTAAAAATGAATAAAAATATTAAAATAATAAACAGACATACCTGTACACACATACATATACATAAACATAAGTGTACAGGTACATACACATACATACATACATATTTATAGACACACACCCACATATATACTTATTGACATACACATATTCACATATACATACACATGCATATGCGTATACATACTCATACCAACACCTACAATCACTTATATGTGCATGTACATATATATACATACATATGAATACATACACATTCTACATAAACATACATACACAAACACATACACATACACATAAACACCTACATTTGCATATACATGTGTGTACACATACATACACAAACACATACACATACACATATACACCTACACATACACGAAGACATACACATACACATATAAAAACGCACATAAATACACATAGACATGCATATACACGTACACACATACACATAGACATAGACATAGACATAGACATAAACATTCACATACACATACACATACACATTCACATGCATATGCATATCCATACACATATATAAATGTACACACATGTAATTACATACACTTGCATGCACGTACAGACACATACTACATAAACATACATATAAATACACACATACACACGCATAGACATATTTGTACACATACATACACATACACATAGTTATATATACATACATATATGCATACAGATACATATACACATATAAATATACATTCATCAACACATAAATATACACATGTACACATGCATGAACATACATGTACACACACATATCTCTACATACACATACACATATGCATCTATACACATACACATACATGTACATGCATATACATTCACATAGATGTACACATATATACATGAATACACATAAACATACATAAAATTGCGTACATGTATTCATACATACGCGTGTTCATACATTCACATATATATGCATACATACACATAGTATGTAAACATACACATACCAAATAAACATACACGTACATACAGATACATATACACATGTCATGTACAAGTATACACAGACATACACATAAACATACAAATACATATACACATACACATACAGATGCAAGTACACATACACATCGACATCCACATCCACATACACGTACACCTACACATACACATACACATACACATACACGTACACATACACAGACACAGACACATACACTTACACATACACGTACACTTACACATACACACACATACAGGTACACATACACATACACATACACCTACACTTACACATACACATACACATACACCTACACATACACATACACATACACATACACATACACATACACCTACACGTACACATACACATACACATACACATACACATACACATACACATACACATACACATACACCTACACCTACACCTACACATAGACATACACATACACCGACACCTACACATACACATACACATACACATACACATACACATACACATACACATACACATACACATACACATACACACACACATACACATACACATACACATACACATACACATACACATACACATACACATACACACACATACACATAAACATACACATACACATACACATACACATACACATACACATACACATACACATACACATACACATACACATTCACATACACATTCACATACACATAAACATACACATACACATACACATACACATAGACATACACATACACATACACATACACATACACATACCCATACACATACACATACACATACACATACACATACACATACACATACACATACACATACACATACACATACACATACACATACACATACACATACACATACACATACACATACACATACACATACACATACACATACACATACACATACACATACACATACACATACACATACACATACACATACACATACACAAACACATACACATACACATACACATACACATACACATACACATACACATACACATACACATACACATACACATACACATACACATACACATACACATACACAGACAGACACATACACATGCACATACACATCCACATACACATACACATACACATGCACATACACATAAACATACACATACACATTCACATACACATACACATACACATACACATACACATACACATCCACATACACATACGCATACGCATACACATACACATGCACATACACATGCACATCCACATACACATACACATCCACATTCACATACACATACACATCCACATACACATACAGATACACAATCACAATCACATACACATACACATCCACATACACATACAGATACACAATCACAATCACATACACATACACATCCACATACAAAAACACATAGAGATACACATCCACATACACAATCACGTACACGTACAGATACACATACACATATACATACACATACAGGTACACCTACACATACACATACACATACACATACACCTACACATTCACATACACATACACATACACCTACACCTACACATACACATACACATACACATACACATACACATACACATACACATACACATACACATACACATACACATACACATACACATACACATACACATACACATACACATACACATACACATACACATACACATACACATACACATACACATACACATACACATACACATACACATACACATACACATACACATACACATACACATACACATACACATACACATACACATACACATACACAAACACATACACATACACATACACATACACATACACATACACATACACATACACATACACATACACATACACATACACATACACATACACATACACATACACATGCAAAGACACATCAACATAAACATACACATTCACATACACATACACATACACATCCACATTCACAGACACAGACACAGACACATACACATGCACATACACATACACATACACATACACAGACACATACACATACACATACACATGCACATACACATACACATACGCATACACAGACACATACACATTCAGAGACACAGACACAGACACATACACATGCACAGACACATATACAAACAGAGACACATACACATACACAGACACACACACACACACACACACACACACACACATACACCTACACAAACACATACACATAAACATAAACATACACATACACATACACATACACATACACATACACATACACATACACATACACATACACATACACATACACATACACATACACATACACATACACATACACATACACATACACATACACATACACATACACATACACATACACATACACATACACATACACATACACATACACATACACATACACATACACATACACATACACATACACAGACACAGACACATACACATACACATACACATACACATACACATACACATACACATACACATACACATACACATACACATACACATACACAGACATATACACTTACATATATACACACACATACACATACAAATACATACACAAGCATGTACATCCACACACATGCGCGTGCACACACACACATATCCATATATACATACACACACAAACACACATACATGTATACAAATAAACATACACATACACAAAAACTATTCTAGATCTTTCTTTTAACAATGTCGAAAAGGGGTTTTATGAGTGCTATAAAAGAATTGATATCATAAGTAACTTAAAACACCAACATATTGTATCAACACTAAAAATAGAACTAAAAAAGTTCCACCTAAATCAGTGTTAAACTTGTGCTAAGAAATCCATGATGTTGTAGTGTGCTGCAAAAATTATAACACACTATAGTACCAAATAAAGATACTAAATGAATTTAAACATCAAATCAAAAATACAAGAAAAAATAATATATTTTAGATATTTGGAACATATTGGTTTTTATACTAAAATCGTTTTTTACAATTTATCATAAACACTTCCAAATATCAATAATTCATTTTTTTGGGTCCCCAACCCCTTTTTAAAAGAGCCTGATCATGTAATATGTTGCTGAAACACACTCCAACTCAAGATTAAGAGTGAACCTATATAAAAAAATATTCATATGTAAGTAATACTATAATAAAACAAATTTAAAATTAATATTAAACAAAATCTTAATAAATTTTTATTTTAAAACTGAAATCACACATTTTGAGTCATACATATCACACAATGTTTTATATAGAGGTGATGATGGTTCCTACATAGAACAAATTACATAGGAATTTCTTCCATGAAGTATCAAAACAATTTGAATGTGTTTTATAATTTTTGAGTATGTGATGTGTGTTTTGAACTAAAGCTTCAATTTAAAATAAAAACATACATGTCAAGTCATACTAGGCACACCGTGTTTCAAATTGAGGTGTGTTTGATTCCAAAACATAAAAAATAAAATATGAAACATTTTACTAAAATATCATCAAAATTGGAATGATTTTTTTGGTTTTGATAATGGGACATATATGTTGAACCAATGTGTCTATTGAAACTCAATACATACACTTACACTCATACTGGACAAAATGTGTATCATATTGATGTGAGACTAATACCTACACTTTGAAAATGACTTATGGATCATTTTATTGTTGTCTCAAAATGATGTTAAAGTGTTTTCATAGTTTTGAGTATGTGACATATGCTTTTAACTGAAAGTTTCATTTTAAATAAAAACACACATAGAGAGTCACACTAGTCACATCATGTGTAGGAATGACTAGTGGATGATTCCTACTTGTCACAAATGACTTAAGGATCCTTTTGCTAATTTTCAATACATTATGATTGTGTTTTCTTGGTTTTGATTATGTCATGTTAATTTTTTTTACTAAAGATTCAATTTAAACAAAAAAGACCAACTTTGAGTCCTTCAAGTAACATTATGTGTTGGTTTTATATAATATTGATTATTATACATCATAAATGACTTATGAATCATTTTACTAAAGTATCAATAAAATATCATTTTATTTTATTAGTTTTCAATGAATGAAACATGTTGTGAACTAAAATGTCAATTTTAAACTGATAACATACACATTGAGTCATACCAGGTGAACCATGTACCTGATTGAGGGTATTTTGACTTAAACATATCAAAAATGACTTATGGATAATTTTAATAAACTATAAAATTAATAGAAATGTCTTTACTCATTTCTGAGTATGGGATGAGTGCTTTGAACTGAAATGAAAATTTAAAATAAATACACCCACATGGAGCCGTAATGGTCACACAATGAATTAGTTTGATGTATAATTAATTATTACACATCAAAAATGACTTAAGGATCATTTTAATAAAGTATATAAACAATATTAATGTGTTTTATTGGTTTTGAATATGTCAGTTTTATTTTTTAATAAATGTCAATTAAAATTGAAAACACACACATTGAGTCATAAAGGTCTCATTATTTTTCAATTTGATGTATGATTGATTCCTAAACATTAAAAATGGATTTAGATTCATTTTCCATAAATATCATGACAATCCAAGTGAGTTTTCTTTGTTTTATATGAGTGAAATTGTTTGATCTAAAATGTCAATTTTAAACTAATAACACACACTTTGATCCATACCGTTAACACTATGTATTTGATTGAGGGGATACTGATTCTTTTATATCATAAATTACCTATAGATCATTTTATTAAATTATCAAATCAACATGAATGCCTTTTCTTAGTTTTTAGTATGTGGTGAGTTTGTTAACTTAAATGTCAATTTTCAATAAAAACACACACTTGGACTCATATTGGTTGCATCATACATCATATTAATGTGTTATTGATGCCAACGTGTCATAAATGAATTATGGATAATTTTCCTAAAATATAAAAATATTTTGAATTCATTTTCTCAATTTTTAGTATATCACATGTATTTTTAACTAAAATGTCTATTTAAATTGAAAACAAGTACTTTGAGTCACACTGGTCACTTCATATGTTATTTTGACATGTGAATGATTCTTTACATGTCCTAAATGAATTATGAAAAACTTTATTAATGTATAATGATTATATGATAAAAATTTCATATTTTTAGTGAGTGGAACACATTTTGATATGAAATGAAAATTTTAAACAGATAACATAAACATTATGTCATACTAGGAACACTATTATCAAATTGAGGGGAAACTGATTCATAAATATTAAAAATGTGTTATAGATCATTTTCCTATAGTGTAAAATAAATATGAATGCATTTTATTCCTTTTGATTATGTGACATATGTTTTGAAATAAAATTTATATTAAAATAAAAACACATGAATGAAGTCATGATGGTCACACCATACAACAGATTAATATTTGGTTCATTCTTATACATCACAAGTGACTTATAGATCATTTTTAAAAAGTATAAAACTAATTTGAATGTGTATTCTTAGTTTTGATTATGTGATGTGTATTTTTATAAGGATATTAACTAAAATAGGTGTCTGATATAAACTCTATAGAAATTTAATAAAAGGGAGTAGAAAAAATGAAGAAAAAATTTACTATATAATTAGAAGAAATCCACCTATACATGATTCCTTTATAAATTACTTCTCTATGTATTATTTCCATTCATTACTAGAAAAATGTATTCCCTCTTTTTCATCCGAGGACAATTTTCATTCCAAGTAGTATTGGGAAAATATAAATATAGAAAAAATAATAAATATTTTAAATGAAATAGTAATTTTCATTAGAAATAACTCTTTGGGGATTATAGTTTTTTGATGAAATAAAATATCTTTCATAAATTTTTAAACATAATAACCATAATATTTTCCTTTAGTTTTTTTCAACCATTAAATAAATATTGAAAATAATAAGTATATGTATTTATATATGTTTTGATTATGAAATATTATTATATATACCCAAATATTTATCCATTTTTTGATGTTTATAGGATTATTCAGCTCATCAAATGTCCCAATTAAATGATTTTTATGATATTTAGACACTAAAAAATCATAAAATAATTTTCATTAAAATGTTATATAAAATTTAAAACTTGATGTTTATTTGTAAAATTTTTTCATGTAGTTTATTATAAATTGATAAACTTCATTTATCTTGTTTTATTTTGAGGGTATTCATGCGTTGAATCCATAAAATAAATATTTTTAGTATCCATATTGATTATAATGAGACTCCAATACTGCCTTAAAGGAAAAAAATAAATATGTAATAAATGGAATGAAAATATATTGGATATGATTAAATTGTATATTTTACCCCTAAATCATGTGTATTAAGGAGAGTAGTTCATCATTAATTTTTATTTCAAATATTGAGGTGAGATTGTCTATTGTTTCAGAGTATTTATTTTGTTTTAATAAGATTTTTATTTTAAAGTGATGTGAGGAATAATAAGTACAAATTCTTATTTATTGGGGTTTCCATTAAAATAGTAATAATATATACAACTACAAAAAATATGAATTGTACTTAAATGTAATTAACATGGTAGATTATCGATTGGGAAAAAATAAGTAAAATACACCTCATGTCTACATTTAAATCCAAAACTCCTACAAATGTATACTTGAGGATTTCATGTAAATTATCAAGTACAAGATTCTCTATAATGGAATCTTGGTACATTTTTTATTCAAAACCAATTATAGTCATATTAATAATATTTAAAATTATATCTCTATGAATATGTTTTTTTTAGAAAATAAAGATGTTCAACTGAACGGTTAAAGGAACATTCCGATTAACTTTTGATTGATCAGTTGATCCCTTATATTATTTTGATTTTACCTTCCATTTCTTCCCCTTTATTATCTCTTTATGTAATAAAATTCATTTTTTAGGCCTTCTTTCATTAATTTTAACGTTTTTTCATATAAAATAAATTAGAATGGAATAAATTTTTTCAAAAAGTATTTTTAAAAGATTAAAGGGATTTTCTTTTAAAATATAATTGGGAGTTCAACCATATGAACATAAAGACCATCAAGTGGAATAGGTATCTTGACACTTGGCTTGTTAGATTTGTGAATCCCAACTCTCACATGAACTATTGGAAGTTGGTTGGTGTGTAAAATATCTACTTGGATATTATACACTATAAACCTTTAAAAAAAGAGATGGGTGGGTGCTGATAGATATAAATCACAATCATTTTCACCATATAGAATATTAGTACAAGAAATAGATAAGTGTCTAAATGATTCCCATTTTATAAAAAGATCTATGAAAAAATTTATTACTAATGGTATGGAATCCCTTTGAGGGTAATGAATCACATCAAACCTAGTTGGGGTGGGGGTGGGGATCTTCATGTAATGGTTATTTCTATATTGTTTATTATCTGTAATTCAATCCCATAACATTTTCTAAAATCTCATACTGTCAATAATGTTTTTATTTTTGAGAAGCTAATTAATCCTACATCTCGACCATTATCTTAACTTTATCCTAGCTTTTATTTATTTTCTCAGAATATTTTCTTGGTGGTACCATGTAGACCACACATATAACATGGAAATATTGTTATAGACACTTAAATTATACTAATAATAGTCATTCCTTAGGCATAATTGTTGTTGAATCCTATGTCTAACCGAGATTAAAAATATATTAAAATAAGTATTCAACATTATTTAATACCAATATGAAATCAAATAGTTTTGTTATATTTACACATGTTTATCATACGTTTTGTGTGTTTTCATATATTATTATCACATATTTATTTACACGATCCAACTTATATAGAATATAATTTGGGATAAAAGTAACTTTGGATTTTGATTCTCCAATCTTTATATACACGAAGGAACATAATTATGTTGTTATTTCATGTCACATAATATTATTACTCATGATTAAAAAATATAAATTTTTTAAAGTAAATATTACCACATCCTTGTTGTATATTATATATACATTGGTTTTGAAGCATGCTTCTTGTTTTCATAACTTAGTTACGATTTCTTGAAAAATAATTCATAATCAAAGTGATTAATACACATATTTTCATGAAATGTATTACCAATCACAATGTACCTGAAATGATTTCTCCTCACAAGGACCAATAAATGAATTCCAGTTTTTTTCATATATATAGTGTCCATACATTTGTGATGGGTTCAATTTTATTTTATCTTCAGCACCACAAAGATGATACTTCATAATAATAGTCAGAAAGACTCTGTGAGACTTTCCAGTGAGCATCAATACAAATTTCAGTCAGTAGTAATCTAGTATAAATACACTCTATAAAGGATAATAAAGATTAAATAATTGTTTCATTATTGTTTTTTTAGTAAAATAAATAAATTAAATAATAGTTTTACCATATTTTATTCCAAAATTATTGCCTTAATCACATAAAAAAAGTTGTACCTTTTATCTACATCAATAAGAGTGTGAATTTTATTAGTGATCCCAAGGTATATACTAAAAATGTTCTTATTGTGGTTAAGATGTTAGATGAGAGGATTCCACCCAACCTGGTATTTGATTCCTCTACTTCCAACCTTAATATTTTTTTGTTAATTCCATCACGATATGTCACTCTTATTTTTTGGGGAATAGTTTTTTCACCGTCAAATATTTCCTCAGCTTCATCAATGTCAATATATTGTTCTTATAGATTGGTAGCATTAGTGTGTGCGAAAACATGTGCTTACACTAGAATTGGAAGTATTATCATGTTGAGATTCTAGTTGTTGCCCAAGATTATAAGAATCAAAATGTATATAAATAATTATCTATAGAAGTGGTTGAATTTTTAATTTAGATTGTTTAAATGTAGTGCTGAATGTATAATAATACAAGGTAACAAAGTCTATATTAAAAAATATATATATTGATTATTGAACTCTATTTATTAAAGGTTTATGAGATTTGAACACTCAATCGAGTATCCAAATCCCCTCATTATGGTTTCCACTATCATAAATGTCTCAGTATACAATAAGAATGTCAAGAAATTACTGTGATATTCTAATGAAAGGGTTATCCTCTTTTGAATTGACATATGACCCTTCAGTGGTTTTAGTCAATAATAGAATAATTTTCCATTTTCTATTTGTATGATATGGAACATAAAATAGTTTTACTTCATATGATATAATTATAAATTTTTTATCTTTTCACCCTTCCTTATAGAAATCCATATTTATGAATTTAAATTAATATGTTTCTAATATAGTGTGGTTGACAAGACACTATCCCTATGAAATCATTACTTTTAATGTTTCCTAATCCAAATCCCAGATTTGTTTTATGATTCCAAAGAATAAAATATTTATATATAGTGAATTTCAGTCATTAATATGAGATACATTCATCAATTCATCCAGATGTGTAACTGCACAATTTTGTACAGTATTTCATTCTTCATGTTCATTTGTATATAACATTTAACTATTTATTTTATAACAAATATAGGAAAATAAATTCAAAATTTTTCATATAGAAACCCATCGAATTCATTATGAAATTAAATCTAGAATTGTTTTTGTCTTTTTAAATATATAGTCACAAAAATATCCTATACACTATTGATTATGTGTATTTGATTTCCAGATTTAATCTAATGATAGATTAAAATGCCTAAGAATTATCTTATGTGTTTCAAAACATGGTTAAACCTCTAAAATTTTATACAAAATGAAAAGGGGAGCCTCCTACTTCAATGTAATAGTAATTTAGACAAAATAAATTCTAGTAATTCCTTCACTCATAAACTATCGGGTGTAATGATATTTTAGTAGACCACTACTTTAAACATTGGATAGGCAGTCGGTACAAAATTTGAGGGATTCCTCCACAATATATTACTCTGCAATTCAACCTTTTATCTAACATCTATTTTTTAAAAACCCTTTCAAAATCATCATATACCATTTAATGGGGTACATCCATATATATTATATAGGAACACATAATTGAATCTCTCTTACCAAGTGGACCATCTTATTAATGAATTATGGAAAAAAGAAAATCTCTAATTCATATAATATGAAAAAAAAATCTTTTTCTATAGTTGAAAATCTTATTAGAGCTATAAATTTACTATATATATATATATTTTAAAAATAAACATAGTATTGTTAATGTTTGAAATAAATTCATAGTAAAAAATGAAAATTAAATCTATTATCATTAGATCATTCATAAAAATATAAAATTCATTTTATTTCAATCCATTTAAAGTTAAATAATCATTAACATGATAATATTTATAATTATTGAATAAACCTCTAGACCCTTTACATCATTCAAGAATTTGAAAAACATAAATATCTCTTACCTGGAAAGAGTGTAAGAAATTAGGGGAAGAAAATTCAATTATTCAACCTTCTATGGAACTAACTCTTCCCATATCATTTGTCAATCATGCCCAACCTAACATTAATTCCATTATTTTTTTACGATTTAATTTATTAATGTGTTAATGATAGCATCACATACATTTTTTTTCACATTCACAACATCAAGAAAATTTATAGTGTAATAATAATTCCATCATAGAAATAAAAAAATATATAACTTTTTCAAATTGGTTTTCTTAAGGTTATTTAAAGAAGGTTTACCAAATGAAGTGTCCATATCTTTATATTTCTCAAAACATTGATCACCATTTATTGAAGATAATGTTATAAATTTTTCTAAAAACCCATCGAAGGATGTAATCCATGATTGGTATTTATTTCATTGAGGTAAACATATTTGGTATCCTAGAAACACATTCTTTGATGAATTTTTCAGCATAAGTTTTTGTGTATCCTGTTCAAAAATGGTACACCCTTGAGTTAAATTAATTTTATAGCCTAAAAAAATTCTATAATTAGGAAAGATATTTATCATAATAAAAAATATGTCTCTCAATGTGAAATGTTTTTTTGTATGCATCATACAATTTAACACCTAGATCCCATAATAATTTAAAATCCTTGATCATTGAAGACAAATAAACATCAATATCATTACCCATTTTTTAATCTAATATAGGAAGAGATAATATAATGTATTTTTTTTCATGTATAACCACGGCGGGAAGCTATAATTTACCAGCATAACATGCCAAGTACTATGATTTCTAATTTGAAAACCAATTGGATTAACTCCATTTTAGATTGGGTAAGACAAAGGTTTATCAGCTAGTTTACAAATTCAAGATACTTCTGATCAATTTTCTTCCATTGAGGAGAGTCTATCGAGTGACTCCCATCTTTATTTAATGTATTTTCATTCCATTTAAATTTACTTATATTATTCACGTTTCCATATAGGATCCTAATCATTGGTTTTTTCTGAATGTAATATATAACATTCAATAGACCTGATTCATTTTTCTTGTATCGAGATGCACCACACTTTGCAAATTTTTTAAGTGATCTGTGGTCCATGAGAAAGAGCGTAAATTAATTTTTTAGTCATTTATTATTTTAAATATCATACCTATTGAAAATAGTATAAATTTTGTGTTATATTTACAAAAAGAAATCTCATTATATTCCAAAATAATATCATTCTAGGGAGTAATTAGTTCATTATAGCGGATGTCAGCTTTAGTATGGCTGAAAATGATCTATATTGAGTACTACCAGAATAAAATAGAGTATTTACATAACTCTTTAACTTTTAAAACAAATTTTGAAAGTCATTAAGATCATATTAAAATGTCATTTTAATTTTACCATTTTTATATTCATCACAATTCTCACCTATAATCATATTTGTGATACACTCTTCATCATTATTCACACTTATAATCATGTTAGATAATCTAAAAAACATGGTGTTATCCCAATCATTAGCTATATTAATTTTTTCACATTTTTTGTCCAATATTTAGAACATAGATCTACTCCACATAAAATAATGTGTTCTTACAACTCCTCAAGACTAATTTGTCTTGAATAAAAACATTATAATCAGGAAACAATTATTTGTGAAGGATCTTATGCATTAAAATTTTTCAACTTGAAGACCTCTTTTACCTCATACTCATATTAGTTTTTTAGATAATTGACATACTTCCATCTTAAATTGATATCAATCCTATTTTATTTATTATTATTAATATTTACCAATATAAATAAATAAGAAAATTATAACCTTTTAATCCATAAAATGGAATTCTCAAAGAATTATTTAATCTACATGAATCCAATATTATAATATAATAAGATCCAAAGGATGTGTATTAAGATTATTTTTAGTGGTGTAAATCATCAA
Source organism: Viscum album (assembly GCA_963277665.1). Taxonomy (NCBI): domain Eukaryota; kingdom Viridiplantae; phylum Streptophyta; class Magnoliopsida; order Santalales; family Viscaceae; genus Viscum; species Viscum album. The sequence continues at coordinate 1,274,197,034 of OY728162.1, read as the reverse complement.
TGTAAAGGAATGTGTGATTGTTATAACATACATAAGAATATAATTAAATTTTCAACTATTGAAAAAAAGAGATTAAGGATGGTTTTTGTAACTTTTCTTGGTGAGAGAACAATATGAGGGTGGAGTTGATGTTTATTTATTTATTTACTTGGGACATGGAAATCTAGGTGGTGTTTTAGTGATAAGATTTATATGGACTAAATTTGATCTTTTATCATATTATTAAAACATATATATGGCCTGATCATATGGCCTTATAAATCAAAATTTTATGAAACTCTTGAATTCAAATCCAATGAAACAGAAGTCTCATTCTAGGGTTCTCAAGATAGTAGAAAAATCAAACGACAATATAATTGGGTTTTCAAAAATTAATAAAATTAAATAATTTCACATAGAAAAGATAAATCTTAAAAGAACAACAATGAAAATTGTTATTTGGTTTGGAAGTAATAATAAACTTCAACACAAGTTAAGGAAGTTCCCTAATGGGATAAAAAAACATAATCTCAAACTAATGATTGTAGTATAATTCCATCTATCTGTATTAACCTAAATGAAAAAATCACCCTCAAAATAACTATTAAAGGGATCAACTCTGAAAAAATGCAAGAGTGGAAACTTGGAGTGAGGTTTAAACAAGATAGAAGAAGATATAGATGTTCTGAATACTAGTCATGATTTCAATTTATAAACTGAAACATTTTCTGAGTGTATAATTAAAGGGATTTGTGGGAATCCGAATAACAAGGACTTGGGTTTAAATAAAACTATGGGTTTTTTATCCATTGGATGGATAAATAAATTTATCAGAAAAATATCCAAATATTAAGGACTTAAAAAATTCCAATTATGGTTAGAATGAGTCATAGTGGGGAAAATAAAATGAAAACTCCAAAAATAATGTCTCATTTACTAATAGAAACCGTGGATGAAATTAAAGTGGTAGGAATCCTCAATCGAGTCAACAGGGGTAAGCGACTACTATGAGTGAAAATTTTCTGAACTGAGGAACTATGAATGAAAAAAAGGTGAATTAAGGTCTATAATAATTATCTCACACATTCTCTTATGTAAACTCACAATTTTTATTATTCTTACAAGAAGGTAGTTTTAATTTAGAAATTTTTAATAGTTTTGGTTATAAAATATTTATCATAAATATCCTTGAAAATGAAAATATATTATAGTTTGAGGTTCTTCATCCATTTAATGGAATAAAATGGGATGAATTGTTTAATATTAATCAATGGTAGAAGGAAGGATACCTGAAATTTGGATTTTCCGTCTTGTATTTGATGTTTGATCTTAGCCCTCACTTCAAAATTACCTCAGGATGTGGAAGGACTTGGTTGTTTTGGCGACTCATACTTGTTAGTGGGAAAATTTCATGTATGATTAATTTAGAAATATATCATATGATTAAATATACATGTAGGATCCTAAAAATGTAATGACCAATATAAATCATACAAAACATTTAACCACTAAAAAATAGTGGTCACCTAAAGATGAAATCAAAAGAAAATTGTGAGGATGATAAGAATCAAGTAGATCGAGCGAAACATGATTTTGGTGTTGAACATGGTTATATCCCCACTTGGTGTGGAAATTTTTAGCTCTATAGGAAGTAATTCATGATGGTGGGGTAATATTCAGTATGCATGAAGGAGGTGATGTATGTCAAGTAAAGTATCATAAGTATAAATACATTGATAAAGTATAGTATGTGATGTTAACTAAATATGAGGATAAATAATCAAATACCTTGGGTTTTAAGAGGTTAAATTCATATAATAAGGTTTAAGGGGGGATATTATAAAGGTAGAATTTTTAGAGAGATGGAATGGTGCAAAAGAAGTGGTTCTCTGATAGGTTTGAATTTATAAGCTCATGAAGGGTGTTATCGATGCTTTCAAAAAAGAACCAATAATGATGGGTTTTTCTAGTGCTAAATAAATAAGTGATGACAAAAATTTACTTTTATAAGAATTAAGAAATCATTAATAAAGACTTCTCTTTACCAGTGCTAGAATTTTAGCACTGATAATGATATATTTTACTAGTTCTTTATATTATATTGTAGATAAACCCATATTTATGAGTGATTTTTTAAAAGCGGTGATAAATATTGTTTAAAATAAAATATAAAAATATTAAATGAATTATACTTAAAATGAATAAATTATAAAAAAATTAAAAAATAATTAACATTTTTAATGAATATATAATATTAAATGCTTGAATGTTAAAAATGAGTGAAAATGAATAATGAAAAATAAGGTGAATAACAAAATTTAAAAATGGATAAATTTTATTTGTTATACAAATTATTAAAAAAATTGAAAATATTAATAAATTGTAAATAAAATTTTAAAAATAAATATTATAAAATGATAATATTCCAAAAATATATAATATAAAAAATATTTAAAATGAATAAATAATAATAATTAAAATAGTATGAAAAATGATTAAATAAATTATAATAGAACAAATCTATTTAAAAATTGAATTTCTAAGATTAATTTCATTATTTTTAAACACTCACAAAAAAATGAAGAAAACAATAAAAATTAATTTAAATGAATTATTTAGATAGATTAACAACATTAAAAAAAATATTGCAACTTACTAAATAAAATTGAATGAATATTAATTATATAAATTAAAAACAAACGAAGATTGTTAAAACATAGTAAAAAATTATGTATAGTTGGTAAGATTTTCTACATTAGTTTGTAAACACACATAAGAATGAAGAAAATATTAGAAAATGTATTTAAATAAATAAATTATATAACTTTAAAACATTTTAAAAATACTAGAAATTATGAGAACCATGGATTTAAAGAAAAATATACTAAAAAAATTTATTGAAAAGTGGGTAAACATAAAAAGGAGAGATGGTTATAAAAGAAATAATGGCACTCATGGTGGCACCATAAAACAGTATGCCAAATTGCCTGCATAGTCACCTTTTTTGTTTATACCACCCCTTCCTTGTAAGCCACCATGACCTCTCAGATGTCTAACCCTCTTCCATTTTATAGATCTTTCCATGAACCTCTTTGGTCATCCATTTCTTGTGATTCATCCATCCCCTCAACGTCTTGACCACCATTTATGTCCATTTTGGAACTTCACATTCTTGAGAAACATCATCAATTTTATCCTCAGTATAATCTCAAGGTAAGGCCTCCATATAAAGAGTATTATTTCTAGGAATTTATTTAAAGTTTTCATTATCCTCTAGTGAGGGATCCCCATGATGAGAATCTGAGTCTACCTAGATATCACCACTTTTATCCTGTATAATGAATGACGAAAAAAGGCCATAAAAGATAGATTAATGTTGTATAAATAATTATTTTATAATCCATTTTCTATATTTTTTCTCTATATATTCAATATTGAACACATGAAATTTTGGATTATTAATGAAATATATCATATCAATGAAATTGGGTGTTATGAAACCCTTATTATTCCAATTTTTTCTAGCCAAAGCATCAAATTCAAAAACCTAGAGTTTGTGTTTTCTAGACTATATGATGTTGGGGAAACCACTTAGTCCCCATTCCTCTCATTAATAGAACATGCAACAAGAGAAGGATTCCCTCTATCACACTTAATTTTTCCAGAAAAATCCAAAAAGCTAAAACACCCAGGCATGGAACTCATGTCTCCATGTCAAAGGATTTAGCACCATTAGAAGCCTAGTTGTCATCTATCATAGTGGCTATCATGGATGTATTTAAAGTCTTCTAGGAATCAACCTTATAATAACCCTTGTTATTTATATGTATCTTTAGCTAGGAGAGGTCTAAGTTCATTCCTTTATCTTTTTCCTTCTATAAAAGCATCACCAATTGAGTTAACCATATCAGGGTCATCATTAGGTGATTCATGTTATTCCATATTTTGATCATGTACACCAACATAAACTAAATGGATTTTCTACACTTGTGCCTTAGTATTATTATCAAAATTGTCCCTAACATTATTGGTCCGAGACAGAGGCAATAACCAAATATTTATAGGAATTTCATTTTCTTCATATGATAATTGAATCACTTAATCCCAGTGCCTTATAGTCATGCAGAATGTTCTTCATCGGAACATGGGAAGTTGAAGAACTTACATCTAGACCCGAATCCATGCTAGTGGGCCCAGAGTTGGGCTAGTTTGAGGTAAAATATTTGATAGACTACAACGTATTATCCTTTACAAACTTGTCAAAAGTAATTTTGAATTTCAAAATATTAGTAAAATTTCCATAATTCATTTAATTTTTACACTTCAGATTCATTCTTTATCTTTCAAGAAAATGTCCAATAAAATCACATGTGCTTTAAAAATAAACCAATATTTCAAAATCCACTGTAAGCACAAAACTAACATCACAAGTGAAAAATAATAAAATTTCAATTGATTTGGAACACATAAAAACATTAACTAGGATCCTGAAAAAAATAACTGTAGTAGGCATGCTTGGTTTGCTTGTTAAATATCATTATAATTGACACTATAGAGGTAAGGTCCCACAAGATTTATTGGTGAAATAAGAACATCATTATACTCATGATCTGAACCCTAGCATGTGAAATATATTTGTTGACAATATCTAGATCAAAGTGGGGATCCCATTAATTTATTATAAGAATACGATGTCTAATAGAGATTGAGCCAAATCTCAAGGCTTTCAACATTATGTCCCTAGAGGGGAAACAATATTGAGAAATCCATTTCTGATCGATGTTACCCTCCATGAATCAAATCCACAAACTTGGATAAGCTAGTTTATAATGTATTCAATATTCCAAGAGACCGTCACTCGTAGCTGAAAGGCCCATGCATTAATTGACTATTGTCACTACTTGATGCAGTCCTCAAGGATCTTTGTATTTTCATCAACAAAATCCAATGATCTATTCTTCACGACTCTCTTGTACGTAAAAAAATAAACACCAAGGAAGAACTAACTAACTGAAACATTCACCACATCCCAGACCCACTTTGTAATTGATGCTTCCATCAGACCTGTTTTAAGCATGACCACATATCTTAAGCCTCCATGATCCATAGGTATTTGTGCATCCCTTAGATGCATATGGGACTTTGATAAATCATGTCTACCCAGTACATATTCAATATCCCTAGTTGAGGCATCAAAAATTTGATTCTAAGTAGAAATAAAAACATCTGTTGGATCAAAGAAGTTATCCTAATCAATCTCCATGATCTCGAGTCCCTAGATCCCATCGCGTGCTAGAGATAGAGACTCTAAACATTGAAATTCCATCTTCCCAATAATTTTAAAACTATTACACCTTAATTAAAATAATTTAATAAATATTAATCATATTAATTAAAAACATATTATGAATTTTAAAACTTAGTAAGTAATTATGTATAAATATATATTAAAAATTAATAAATCAAAAAAAAATAAATATTAAAAATGAATACAGAATAATAAATAAAAGAATGTTAAAAATGAATAGATTGAAAAAATATTTTAAAAGGTGAGTTCAAATCATTAAATATATGAATTAAAGATGCATAAAAATGAAAAATGAAAAATTATAATTTATTAATCTTATAAATAAAAAAATTATTAAAAATCAATTAAATTGACTACAAAAATATTATCAATAAAATAATTTTATAAATTCAATTATAAAAATTTTAAAAATATTTAAAATACTCCAACTTAATAAAAAAAATGACTAGAAATTAATCATAAAAATTAAAAACATATTAAAAATATTAAAATTTAGTAAATAAATATATATTCTTTTTAATTAATTAATAAATTCTAAAAATATATATAATTAATATGCATCATTACAAAAATAAATAATTACTGAAATAATAATAAAAATGAATAAATAAAATTAAATAAATTTAAAAAATAATAACTATTTAAATTAAAAAATTATTAAAAAAATCATTTTAAAAAATTAATTTTAAAATTTCGTACATACTTTTAATTCTAAAACATAATAAACAAATAAATATAAATAATATTCATATAAATTAGAAACTTATTAAAATTATTAGATAGTAAATAAATACATGTATATACTAATATTATAAAATGATTAAATGAATTAAAATATAAAAATTAAAAAATATTAAAAATGAATAAATAATATTAAATGAAAGAATTGATGATCAGTGCTCCCCATTCTCTAGATGCCCCGCTTCCTTTCTCGTTAATCATCCTCACCAATCTTATAGGCTCACCTTTGTCTCTCCTCCTTCATTTGGGTTTATGCATACTTTTTTCCAGAATTCGATCATAAACCATGACTACCCTACCTAACATACTCATCGTGCATGACCCCTATTTTGTTCATGTTTAGTGTTTATCATCATATATTGCTATGTGTTATTAGTTACAACTGATGTTATATTTTTTTTCTCTAAGGGTTTCCTTATTGTTTTTGGGTGCTTTGATTTCCTCTATGTGGTAATTGGTCATTCCTAATACCTTGTTCAACTTATCCTCTTCTCTAGAAACTATATCTATTGAACCATGCTCTATTTTATTCTAATGTAGTGGGTTTTTTGGGGGTTTTGGGATGTGTTGGTTGGGAGTTCAATAGTGTTTCTTGTGTTGTGAACCATGTTGGTTCCTATTCTTCTTTTAGGATTCTATGTTCATTTTTTGGTGGTGTTTATGGTCTTATTTTCATTTTGGTGTCCCTAAAATCGAGTTAGTGTGGTTAAGTATCAACTGGCTTTTGGTCATGGGTTGTTTCAGATATGTTGGTGGTTTAGATTTCATTGGAATTGTTGGTTCTTTTTTCCCTAATGGTTTGGTTTGGTGGTTTTTGTTATTTAATCCTCAAAGGAAATGATAGTGTTCAGTGATGATGTTTCAGATCAATGACCCAGTGATGGAATTTCAGCTTGTTTAACATAGGGTTTGGTTTTTTGGGTTCTATTCATGATGGATGATGTTATTACGTTCAAAGGTGAAGAGTTGTTGGTAGTGCAGAATCTATTCATGTTTGTTGGTTGTGGGTATTAAAGGTTGGATACGTATCAGAGATACTTTCTTTCACTTAGTGATTAGTGTTGGTAAAGGCAACGATGATGGGCTTGTTCTGGTGGGTTATCATGGCGACAGATCTTATGGATGACATTTGGCATGAAAAGAAGGATGACTAAGGGCTCATGGTGATGAAGTTGGTCAGAAATTGCATGGGATTCATTTTCAAGGCATTGAAACATTCCAAACAACTAATCCTAGCCTATATTTTGAAATTTTAATTTTTTTTGTGGATTGTTTTGGTAACTGTTATTTGTTTGTGCAATTTCACACATGTCCTTTTAAAAGTGGTTTATTTTGAAAATACAAAAAAAAATCAGTTTTGGAGAAGGAGTAAATTTCAAAAATATTATATCAAAAATGAAAATATATATATGAAATTTGAAATAATATAAAAAATGAATAGTATAATCTATACATACACATATAAATATGTTCCATACATACACAACCACATGCGTATATGTGCATCCTATATATAGACATAGATATAATGATCTAAATTCCAATTAATATAATATATTAATAATACATATTCACTTATATTTATATAATTTATTAAATAATTATAATATATATTAATATATCATATTTAGATTAATTATATACATTTTCAATTAATTTATATAATTAAACATTAATTCATGAATATAAATATAATAATATTTTTAAGTTAAATGTAACAAAAATCACTATCTTTTAACATCACTAGAAAATACCTAATATATAAGCACCTTTATCATCATTAATTAATATTTAATCAAAGGGTGCACTTTTATCATTATTTTTAGTGCTAATAATTGAACCTTTATCAGTGATATTACCTAGAACTAATAAAAGTTCCCCTTTTATCGTTACATTCTATTTAACACTCATAAAATTCATCACAATATATCACATGATCTATAGAAGTAAAAACCGACACAAATACACTCACAATAAAACACAGACATACACAAACAAAAAATATTTATATGCACAGACATACATACATACACAACCACCTACATATATATACATACATATAAATACAAGTAAATATAAACATATTTTAAATAATTTTATATGAATATAATTATATAAATTCAAATATGAATTACATATTTTAAAAAATATTTTCAATTATTTATTTATATAATTTTTTTAAATAAATATTAATATATCATATTTATATTAATTAACTATAAATTTGGTAATTAATATATATAAATATACAAATTATCATTTTTATTGATTGATATAAATTTTATAAATTATTATATATAAAATTATGAAACTAATATTGATAATAATTTTTTATTTAAAGGTATATAAATCATATTTGTATATTTTGAACATATATATAATAATTATAAATTAAATATTATTTGAAAATACATAAATATTCATATATATAAATGAAATTATTCACTATGAACTTTATCGGTGCTTTTTCACATTATTAAAGATGAAAATTTTATCAGTGTTAATAAAAGAACTTATAAAGTGGAACATTCATTGGCACTGAAAAAAGCATTAAGAAAGGGTACCATTTTATCTGCACTGATAAAAGTCCCCCTTTATTAGTGTTTTCTATTTATCGGTGATAAAATTTAGTTCTGAATACCACATGATATGTTAGTAGATAGAATAAAAAATAACGAGTGATTAATGTGTCATAGATGTAGACAAAAACCACATAAAGATATAGAGAATAAAAGTCATGTGCTCTGTGAGTTGGGCCTCAAAGTAATTTCCATGGGGAAAATGATAAACTATAACCCATTCATTATATTGTTTTTATATTTATGATATCTAAAAATAAAAATGTGAAAAAATAAAAAACCCGGTGACCAAAATTGGAAGAATATTTTATAGTTTTTATGTATCAAAAGCATATGAAAAAGAATACATGGATATCATAGAGTGAGTCTAGTGCTGCAGACTAAGGGGGATGGGTCTCGAAGGCAACCACTAAAGACTGTATATCGTGTAGGCTTTTGGGTAAAGGATGGAGGGTCATAATGATGGTGAAAAGAAGTGACTGTGTCTCGTGAAATTCACCTCTCCCAGCCGAAGTGACTTTTCACTTTTCATCATATCTTGTTCTTTGAAATAACTAATCATCTCGTAATAGTATGGGATGAGGACACCTTTTTTTACACACATCGTGATTGAGAAAGGGAATGGACTAAGGGGAATATAAATCATATAGAAAAAAATACATAGTCACATATCTTCACCCAAATCCCCTCTCTCAAATTTGTAAAATTATATTATATCTAAAAAAATAAGAAGATTTGTGATATATTTTAAAATCAAATATATTTTTAAATGAACTAATATTTTTCTTATATAAATATTTTATTTTTTATTTCAAATATATGAAAAAATGATTTATGGTTAAGGTTTTACTGAACATTTAATTAAAATAAATATATGTTACTTAATATTATTAATGTCATATGTTTCTCTAATACATGTCAAATATTAATAAGTTATGAAATATTATATCCAATTATATTTTTAAATGAAATATTTTTTTATTTTGTTTTCAAAAAATTGTTACGACTTTTAAAAAATAATAATTTTTTGATAATTGTTTTTAATATTCTTGGTGAAAATTAATAGATTTTATTTTATATATTCAAATTCATGCAGTTTTTTAAATGCATAAAATAAAATTGAGTTTTTTTGTATTGTAAAGAAAATTATTTTGTGAATGAAATTAAATTATTGTGTAATAATCAGTTTTACTACATTTAAAAAAAGTCAAAATAATTTATATTTTTTAAAAAAATTATATTTTTATTTATTTGAATAAAATTTATATTTTTTTGGATATTTATAAAGTTATTTTTTTTAAAAACAATTCGTAAAAATATTTTTTTTATAAAAATTAAATTATTACAATTTTACTGATCTTTAAAAAATACTATTTATTGTAAAGCATAAAAATAGTGTTTTCAAACAAAGATACAAAAGTTATTTTTTTCTAAGAATAAAATATAATTTTTTCTTTAAAATTTGTTAAAATTTATTTTTTCAATTTCAATTTTATTATTCATCATAGTAAAAACTGTTTCAATAAATTTATCAAAATAAAAAAAAATTATCTAAAAGGATAAAAACTAATTTTTATTATTGAAATCCATTATAAAATTTCGAATCAAAAAAATAAGGACAAAATTTTGGAAAATGTTTTTAAATTATTACCCATGAAAAAATCAGTGAATAACTTTAATGAAAATTATAATAAACTTTTACAATGAATAATTTTATTTTAAAATACTACTTTGTTTTTAGTTGAATCGTTAAAATTTTCTATGAATTTTTTTGTGTTATAAAATTTATTTTTTAGATAATGTTTCCATTCCAGATTGGTGTATGTTACGAGTTTAAATTGTAACATTCCAGAGTAATATTCATAGGAATTTCTATTGGATGTTTCTATAGAATTTGTAAACTAATTTGTAAAGATATTTACCCCAAAAATGTCACAAGAATTTCTAGTGAAAATAACTCCACTATATAGGATACTCTAGTAAAAGTATCCTTTTTTTGTGTTGTGAAATATTCATTTTAACATCCACCAGAAGTTAAAATGAATCTTCTCCGAGAACTTCAACATAATGGATTTATAATTGTTATTTATACAGATTTTTTAAAAATATATAAAATATATATACAAAGTTCATTTATTATAAACATAGTTTGATTTATAATTTTATAGTCTATTTAAATTTTTATTCATATAGAACATATATTTTTAATTAGTATATTATATAATATTTATATAAAATATGTAAAAAAAATATAATACATATTTTCTATCCTTGAATTTATTAAGAATATATTTATTAAATTTTTTTTTCTATTAATATATTCAATAGTCTTACAAATATATACTTTTGTTTTATTTTGAAACTTCCCCTAGAACATCAACTTAATGGATTTCAAATTATTATTAATACCATTTTTTAAAAAAAATATTAAATTTATCTTATATATTCATTTATTATAAATATAGTTTTAGTTAAAATTTTCTGTTTTATTTGGATTTTTATTCATACAGAATAAAAATTTTTAAATGGTAAATAATATTATATTTATAAATATTATAAAAAATTATATTACATATTTTATATCATTGAATTTATTAAAAATATATATACTAAAATTTCAATATATTAATATATTATTTAGTTTTATAAATATATACATTTTTGTATTGTGACACTTCCATTAGAACATCCACTGAACCATCCTCCAAGGCTTCCACTAGAACTTCTACTTAAGGGATTTATAATTTTTATTAATAATTATTTTCTAAAAAATATTTTAAATCATTATTATAAGTGATTTTATTTTAGATTCAGTTTTAGTTATAATTTCACATTTTATTTATAATTTTATTCATATAGAATATATATTCTTAAAATATAAATTATATTATATTTATAAGAATATGTAACATATATAATACATATTTTATATCATTGAATTCATTATAAATATATTTATTAACATTTAATTTTAATCAATATATTCTTTAGTTTTATAAATATAGACTTTTATATATCATGTAGAAATAAATTCTCTCCCATAGTAGATAGTTTTCATCTATGTGGTTTCCTCCTAGGGTTTCATCCCTCGTAGGGTTTCATCAAAGAATCTACATCCTTAGGATCTCTTCTGGGGCATGTTCCTCCATCACCTTGATGCACCACTCAGAGTGGGTTCTCTTTCTAACTGGTTTGAAGGTATATATTTTTTCCATATGTTCTTTCATAGAAAAGAAATTGATCAATTATTGGATTTTTTTCTCCCTTAAAAAGAAATAAACATTTTCAGTTCCAGTAATTGATAGTTTCTATGAATCTTTTCATCCTCTGTTATCCCTCCTTTTTAGAGGGTAAAATTTTAATACAGACATCTTAGAATATTAATGCATTATGAAATATTTTTTATACGGATTGTAAACTTCATAATGGGTTTGAGATCTACGATGTAGATTTAGTGATCCTGATTTTTTAATATTTTTGTCCATTAGACAAGAAAGAAGATACTAAATGGTAGACCATTTTCCATTGAAAATTAACTAATAGTTATCTGTGAACATAAAAAGATGTGGATATTTATGAAACTCACCCTTTCTAGAATAGATTCAAAGGGGTACATTTTTCACGTATATCATCAAATGTAATGGAATGGATCATTAATTTACTTAGAAAATTTATAGAGTGGTACCCTTTAGACTCGATCCATTGGGGGTCCACAATCAGCATAAAAACACTTATTATTGTTAGAAAATCATTTTTTAAATAATGTTTATTAAATAAATAGGGTCATGCTCTTGGATATCATATAAATATTTGAGCATCCTCATTTTATGTTTTTTTACAGAGTCCTGAGCCATCTATAATGGAGTTTTGAATGTAAAAAAGATTCAGTTTAATGGTTAGACAGTTTTCTAATATGGTCCATGTCATTGCAAGAAAGGTTTTAGCGGCCCTATATTCTAGAGGTAGAGAAACAAAAGTATCAAGATAAACAAGAGATTTCAGTGAGAGCAGTAAATGGGGAAATTATTACATACCATGAATATAACTCCTCTCCTGTAATAATTTGTGGGTTGAACTTACTAGAGAATATTTTCATACTCCCTATGGTGGAATTTGATGAAATTCTTGGCATGGATTGGATTTCCTTATATATACCCAACACAAATTTTCATGAGAGGGAAATCACTCTCCATATGGTGATTTGACCCCCAATTCTATAAAAGTGAAATGAGGAGGATGAATATTCATTCGTACCGTCATCTCAAGTGTGGATATTACTACCCTATGAGAATGAAAATCTTTATCAGATGATTGAGTCTAAGGAAGAAACCATCCTTCAAGACATGCCAATTTTGATAGAATTTGCTGAAGTTTTTCCTGAGGAATTTTCTCGTCTTCTATCTAGAAGAGATGTTGAATTCTCAATTTATCTTATACCTGGGGCATTGACAATATCCAAGACTCAACATAGAAGGTATTTTTTGGATCTTTAGGAGCTAAAGAAACAAATACACAAGAATCTGGAAAAAGGGTTTATACGCCAAAGTGCTTCACCAAGGGGTACACCAGTCCTATTCATCAAGAAGAAGGATGGGTCAATGCGCCTTTCCATCAGTTATCGCAAGCTCAAGAAAATCATGATAAAGAACAAGTATCCTCTTCTAAGAATTGATGAATTGTTTAATCAGATATGTGAAGCACAATACTTCTCCAAGGTGGATTTGTGGTTAGAATATTACCAAGTAAGGGTGAAGTAGGAGGATATCCACAAGGCTACTTTTCGTGCTAGTTTAAACACTATGAATTAAAAGTAATTCCATTTTGATTCACTAATACTCTATAAATCTTCATGGACATGATTAATAGAGTCTTTAGAGATTAAATTGACAAAATTGGTGGTATTCTTTATAGATGAAATTCTAATATACACTAAAACCAAGTAGAAGCATGAGAAGCATCTAAGAACTGTACTAGAGACCTTGAAAAAGGAAAATCTCTATAAAAAGTACCACAAGTGTGAGTTATGGTTGAAATAGGTCTCATTATTGGGTCATATCATCACAAGGAATGGGATATCCATGGATTCCTCCAAGAAAACATCAATTGAGGGATGAACGAGGCTAACATCGGTAATGGATATCCATCGCTTCCTTGGGTTAGCTGGATATTGTCACTGATTTGTGAGAAATTTATCATGATTTTCCAACCCTCTTACTATGCTAACTTGTAAGGGAGAAATGTTTTATTAGGGCGATGAATGTGAAGAGAAATTCAAGGAGTTGAAAAGGAGGCTTATCACTATGCCCGTTCTCACACTACCCACAAGTGGATAACTTTTTGTGGTATTCAGTGATGCTTCAAAGAAGGGTCTGGGCTATGAGTTGATGAAAAATGACAAAGTCATTTCCTATTCTTCAATGAAATTGATAGTTCATTAGAAAAACTATCCGACACCTGATCTGGAGTTGGCTACAGTAATTTTTACTTTAAAAATTTGGTGACAATACCTCTCTGGGGAGAAGTAGGAAATATATATGGATAAAAATATCATCAAGTATATATTCACACAGAAGGAGTTGAATATGTGCAAAAAATGATGGTTAGATATGATCAAAGACTACAAAATCTCAATCCATTTCTACCCCTGGGAAAGCGAACAAGGTGGGAAACTCTATAAGTAGAAAGGATCTGGCGATTCTATCATTGATGAGAATTGAAAAGGATCCAATCTTCTACGATTTGATGAAGATGGAAATGGGAATCATAAAAAAGGTAACATAATCAATCCTTTCACAAATTATTAGTCAATCATCTCTTTTGTAAAGGATAATGGATGCTCAAAAGGATGATGTGGGAATTCATCAAAAAGTGGAAACTATAAGAAAAGGGAAATCCATGGAGTCCAATATTAATTATGAAGGAATTGTGAGATTTCAATAAAGACTATGTGTTCAATCAAATCCAGAGTAAAAAAAGAGCTTTTTGATGATACACATAGTTCAAATTTCTCTATTCACCCAGGAAACAAAAAGATATATCAAGATATCTAAGAGAATTATTGGCGGTATAAAATGAATAAGGAGATCACTGAGTATACATCAAAGTGCCTTGTATGTCACCAAGTGAAGGCTCATAGGCAGAAGTCTAAGGGGGTGATGCAACCATTACACATACCTGCAAGGAAATGAGAGAACATCACCATAGACTTTGTCCTCGATCTTCCAAATACATCCAAAGGAAGAAAAATGAAATTTGGGTTGTTGTGGATCATCTTACAAATACTGCACACTTCATTGCAATTCAAGAGGATTTGTAAATGGATCAAATGGTACAAATATATATTAGAGAAGTGGTAAGGCTTCATGGAGTACCACTATCTATTGTATCTGATCAGGATCCAATATTCACCACAATGCTATGGAAGAGTCTTGAACAAGATTTGAATACTAAGATGAACTTCTGCACAACTTATCATCATCAAAATTATGGACAATTTGAGAGGACTATCCAAACACTTGAAGACATGTTGAGAGCATTCTCAATGGACTTCAAAAGATGATGGGATCAAAATATTCCTTTATTTAAGTTCTATTACAATTATAGTTACCACTCAAGCATCTGAATGGATCTAAATGAATCCATTTATGGGAAGAGGTGCAGAACACCCGTATGTTGGAATGATGTTAGGGAACAAAAACTCTTAGGTACAAAAATGGTTGATGAAATGGTAGAGAAGGTTAAGACCATCCAACAACACATTAAATCTAATTAGAGTCAAAAAAAGAGCTATGCTGATAATCATCGATGAGACCGAGTGTTTGGTGTAGGAGACATTGTATTCTTCCACATATCACTATTGAAGAGAGTTATGAGATTTTGGAATAAGGGAAAGATTAGTCCAAGGTACGTCATCCCTTTTGAGATCTTTGATTGAATTGGAGTAGTGACCTATCTACTAGAAATTCTACCGAACGTATCTCCAGTACATGATGAATTCCGTATATCACTCTTGAGAAATTACATACCTGATCCAATGTATATACTCATTCCAGTGGTGGTACCATCGGTTAATGGCCTCTCTTATGAAGAGAAGCTGGTGATGATCTTTGATCTTTGTGAAAAAGTTCTATGAAATAAGACAATTCCCCTCATCATGGTGTTTCGTAAAAACCACCATTTTGAAGAGGGAATGTAAGAATCAGAGTTAGGGATGAAGAAGAGTTACCCACATCAATTTTAGTGTGATAAAAGGAAATTTATAGGGTGAAATTTATTTAGGGGGATGATTGTAATGACCCAAACTTTTATTAATGAAAATTCCTATTGATCTAATTAAATGTATTATTTCATAAAATGGTTATATAAAATATGAACTTCCTTGGTTTTATGTTTTTGGATTTCAAAATGGTGTTACAAATTTTTACTATTGATGGTATTGTCTTTGAATGGTGATCACATTATTAGTATAAAAATAGGGCTTTAACAAATCCAATTTACTCAAAGAAAGGAAGAGATGAACTCATCTAGTAGAATTGATCAGTATGAAGCCCATTATTTGGAGCTCAGAAAGGAGGTTGCATCTTTGGGCTTCAAACTTGACTAAGCCCAATCTGAGATTCAACACTTTAAGCTTGAACTGAACTGCCAATGAGGGAAGTGGAAGTTAATAGATATTACCACCCGAGCAATGTTATCTGAGCCTCCCCAAAAGTATGTAACCATCACACACCTTACCCCTTATGCATGTGTTATAATGGGTTATGTAACAAGACCCTAGCACTATGATTATGTTCCTTATTTTTGTATAGAATAAATAATATACATTCATTTTATTTTTGTTACTTTGAAAATAATTTTTAAATCACAAATAGTTTTTTAGTTAATATAAAATTAAGAAATATATTTTAATGAAGTAATAGATTTTTTAATTAAATAATATTTTATTAAAATATTATTACTAAATTAATTTTTATTAAATATAAAATTTCATATAATTTTTATGAATACAATTATAATTTTTATTAAGGTATGAAAGCTGTTTTTTTCAAAACCCATGAATTTTCGATAAATGTTAAATTTTATTTTAAAAGTAAAAATTCACACATTGAGATAATTATTTAGATAAAATAAATTTTATTTTTGGAATCTGATCGTCAAAATTAACCACTGTTTAATTTTTCACAGTTTTCTGAGACAATCGAATTTTAGGGTAAAAATTAAATACCGTTTAAATGTATAATGTGTTTTATGATATCATAATGACCCAACAGTGATGTAAAAAAAATATAAATGGGATGTTCGAATAATATAAGTTTTAACTTTAATATAATGTGATTTTAGGTTTGTTTGATTTATTTTAAAAAGCCATAGTAGACTCTCCAAGACTTATAAAACATTTTAACATTTTAAAATGATTTCCTTGAGAGTCTGACTCACCTCCAAATAATAAAGAATAATATTTTTAGAATTTAGGCCATTTTCCTTATAAAATAATGTTTCAAACTCCCCATTGGAAAGAAAAATGGGAAAAAACATGGTATGGTTTGTGGTTTTTATTAGTTTAATGTGTAGTGTCCAAAACCAAAATAATCAAGAATTCCCTCTCTTTTCCTATATAAAACCACTCAATCTCCCATTACTCTTCACTAAAACCATTTAAAGCTCGACCAAACTCTGCCATAACCTTTATTGAATCCTCCCAAGGCACCCCATTATTCCAATAATCCTCTCTCAATCCCCTCCCAATCCTTTGGGATCTCTCTTCCATGTATGGAATTTATTCCTTTCTCATTTTTGTCCAAATTTAATTATATTGCTATACCATTTTATTTTCAATTAAAAACGATAGTGTATGATTTCAAACCTCCACCATACTTCCCTCCTTATGTTTTTATTATGAGATACCTCTATCTATCTCCTTAATTCCTCCCATCTACACTTGTTACCATGCCGAAATTCTGTAAGATATTTCCCTCTTCTAATTTACATTCTAGAAGTTATTTTGTATTATGAATCTAAATTCCGTTACATATGTTTGGTCAATTATCTATATGAACCCCATAATGTCCATTTGATATAAAAATGATGAGACACCCCTTTCTCTCTCATCAACCATTTTTATGAATTCTTTATGTCACACTGTTATGCTGCTGAAATTGCACTGTGATTTTCCAAGACAAAGTCATTTTCGTAGTGAATACAATGCCCATTTCTCTATCATGGGTATTCACATTCATATACATTTACTTATTTATTATAGGGTTTCATGAATAAATTCAAAATTCATTTATCTTGGACTAAATTTGGATTTTTAATGAATCCATGTTATATGATCCATGTGACACACCTATGTGTGAAATGAAATGATTATGAAGGGTGCGCCCTGATAGCGCTCCAATGCATTAGGTAAAGATTAGTACCATGATACATCAAGTTTAATGTGGGTTTAATCATGATAATTCAAGTTCAATTAAGTTTTAGTCATGATCGATGTGCAATGATCCCTGGCCCCGGACAATATCATGTTAAATGTTGTTTCCACATGTCAATGTTATGATAATCATTCTATATCATGCCTTTATGATCATGTTTCTCTTATTCTCTATTGATATGACTATTGCCTAACATGTACTATTTTCTTAATGTTATTTTTTTTACAACCTTACTGGGATTTACATCTCACCCTTTTTTATGAATGTCCTATGTTTATCTCATGCAATGCTAGGTATGAAGGAATTTGTGTTGTCTAGTAAAATAAGTTTTCAATAAAGATCTGTATTTCATGTTTTAAGTAGTTATGTAATGGTCCTAACTTCACAATAAACTAGTCATATAAATACTTAGTGTTTTTTATGTGAAATATTATTTAATAAATCATGTTTAATTTTGTAATAAAGATCATGGTTGTTATATAACCCCTCACACACATTTTCAATGATAGTTAATAAGCAAAGAACGGTATATTCAGTCAGTTTGAGAACACCACATGTTAGATTGACATGTCTATTAATCATAAAAATAAAAAATATTTATAAGACATTTCTCCTATGATTTAACATCAATAATATATCGTTTTCTATGGTTTTATTCTCCCAAAACGTGTTTTTGTTTTTTAAATCACTAATTGTTGTTTTTGGTCATACAAGGAAAAAAAATTAGACTTATAAGATTTCAGTTATGATATTTAAAAAATCAATTTAGTATTATTTTTTATTGATTTCATGGTAATAGAAGGTTTTCCTATTTGTTTTGGACCCCCTAGTGATCTTTTTGAAAGACTTTTCTTTCTTTATGAACTGTATGTTCAGTCAATATTAATGAACTATACATCAGATTATTATGTTGTGTTCTTTTAAAAATTAAAAATAATTTAGTGATATTTTTCCAATGATTTCATGAAAATACAATTTTTTTCGATGATTTTACTATTTCACACATGTTTTAGTGTTTTAAAATACTAAATGGGTAATTTTGGTCATCTTACAAAAAATTCAAGTTAGATTGATGCACTATTAGATCATAAATTTAAAAAACAATTTTATGATTGTTTATTATGATTTCAAAATAATCAGATGTTTTTTCCTATATTTTCCCCAAGAATAAGTTTCTAATGATTTTCAATTCTTTATGAAGTTCCAGTTAATTCAATCTAAGAATATTTTACATAAAATTAGCATATAGTTTTCTCATTTACACCAAAAACAATTCCATGATTATTCCCTAAAATTTACATTAATCCTAGATCATATACTTTGGTTTTGATGGTTATAAGCAGGTTTTAACATTTTGAAATACTAAAAATTAAATTCTTATCATCTTGGGAAAATCAAAACATATATTTATACATTATTAGGTCTTATATCTCACATAAGAATATATGGTTGGTATCCCAATGTTTCAAGGTAATTATAGAACCATTTCATAATTTTAGACCCTTGACAAATGTTTTTAAAGACTATTGGTTTTATAAGGGCATATTATTTAGTTTGTTTGAGTGCACCATACAACATATTTTTTCTCTATATGCTCATAAATTTCAAAAATAATTCCAAGACTATTACCAATCATTTCATTTCAATCTAAGGCTCTTCACTATGGTTTTCACCATCACACTTATGTTTTAGTGTTTTGAATTACTAAAATGGAATTTTCAATTATCATAAGGAAAAAACTAAAACTAAAAATTCCTCTATTCAAAATTTCCCTAAATCATTATAATTTTATTTTCATACGATTCAATAGAAATAAGAGGTAATTTTTATAATTTTTACCTTCCTATTACACTTTCTTAAACACTAATGATTCTTTAAGAACTATTTATTCAGTATTATCGAAGACACCGTACTTTAGAGTGAGGTTTTATGTACATATTCACATTAAAAATAATTCTATGATATAATTAATATGATTTAATGTCAATATGAGTTTGTTTTAAATGGTTTTTATCATTACACGCATGATCTAGTCTCTTAAAACACTAAAAGGTCGTTTTTAGTCATCCTAGGAAAGGGAAAACTCAAATTGATGTGTATTTAGTCCCTACATTTCAAAAATAATTCTATGGTAAATTTAATATGATTTAATGTAAATTAGGGGTCTTTTCATTGGTTTTCACCCATTTATGTAGGTGTTTAAGGACCACTAACTCTTTAAGGACTAGTTTTTCAATCGGTCTAAGAACATCGCATGTCAGATTGATACGTTGTCTACTCGTATACATAAAAAAATTCTAAGATATTGTTTCTAGGATTTACAATTAATACGAGGAAATTATATATGGTTATAACTATTAGACACACATATTAGTTTTAAGATACATTAAAATGAATTTTTTGGTTGCCTCGTGTAAATAAAAACTCTAATTAGAGCAACATCAATTCCTACATTTAAAAAGAAATTTATGGTCTTTTAATTATTTCATGCAAATTATAGGCCATTTTTATGGATTTCACCTAATGATTCATGTTTTTAAGAGTACTAAATCTTTTTGAACAACTTTCTTAATCATTTATAAAAAAAAATCAAAATTATTTATCTTACAATTTCATGATAATATATCCTCATTTTACATGATATTGACTATTACAAAAACGTTTTAGTGTTTAAAAACACAAAAACTTATTTTTTCATCCCATGAGAAATAATAACTCAGACATATGGACTATAAATTGATACATTTTACAATTAAATATACTATTGAAAACCTATTATTTTATGATAATCAGAGTTTTTTTCTTGGTTTTGACCCCTTATAACACATTTTTGAAGGCCTCAAATTATATAATGACTACATATTCTATCATTCTGAGAATAAAAAATGCTATATTGGCATGAAATCTACACATACACATGAAAATAATTTAAATATAACTTTTCAATGATTTCATGTCAACCCTAGGACAATTTATTTTGTTTTAACATTAAACACACATTTTATTGTTTTAAGACACTAAAAGTCTTACTCGTTCATCCAAAAAAATAAAAACCTAGATTGATACATTGTTAGTTGATACATTTAAAATATTAATCTATGGTTATTTTCCTATGATTCCATAAAAATCATTGAATTTTCACTTCATGAATCCCATATAACATGTTTTTAAAGGCGATCAATTTTTTAAAAATTACTTATTCAGCCAATCTGAGAACACTGCAGGTTGGATTGACATTTAATCTCTTCATGCATGTTAGAAATAATCCAAATACATTTCAACTACAGTTTCACATCAATATGATTCCATTTTCTATGGTTTTTAACATTACATGCATGTTTTAGTGTTTAAAATCATCAAAATATACATTCAGTCATCCTAGACCACCAAACTCATATTTATGCATCATCTATTCCTACATTTAAAAAATAAAAAATGTAGTTTTTATTGAAATATTATGAAAATTAAAAGTTTTTTTCTTGGTTTTGACCACTGTGTCAAAATTTTAAAAACATTTAAGTAATTAAAAACTTTTTATTCAGTATGTCTGAGCACACCACATGTAGATTTGAATTACCTTCAACATGTACACTTCATTGATATTTTAACGATATTTATCCTAGGATTTCATGTAAATCTATTGTATTTTTTATAGTTTTAATCATTACATTAATGTTTTAGTGTATAAAAATATTGAAAAGGTGTATTTAGTCCTCACAAGAAAACAATAACTCATATTGATGCATATTTACTTCCAACAAAAATATATGGTTTTTTTCCAATGATTTTATGGTTATCAGAGGTCTTTTTTTCATTTTTCACTACTTAATGCACGTTTTTAAAGATTTTTAATTCTTTAAGAATAGATTATTAAGTCAGTATAAGTACACCACACATCAGAATAAAATAGCATATAATTTTATATGTCATTGATAATTAAAATGTAGTTTTACTTTGATTTCATGTCAATATAAGGCCATTAGTTTTGTTTTGGACTGTTACAAACACATTTTACTGTTATAAAACACTAAAAATTCCTCCATGGTGATCTTAGGGGAACAATAACATAGAGGGAAGAACCATTAGTCCTTTCATTTCATAAATCTATTAATTATTTTTTTCCTATGATTTCTAGGGAATCTATAGAACTATTTATACCCTGATTCTCATTAGAGAACACAATTTTGTAAAAACAATTCTACTAATTTTTTATACTAAATTGGATATGTCCATTATCCTTAAAATATGATTTACATATATATGAAAGCTTTTAGTCATCCAAATATAATTTATAAGTATAATTAATCTTTATGATAACTTATTTAAATGAGATAAAAAAATTACAAATATAATTTACCTCAAAATAATTAAACATAAAAAGATACTTTAATTCATCTAATGGTAAGTACAAAAAATTTTAAACTCTTTTAGTGATTAATTCATCACGAGAGACAATAAACACATAATTTATAACAAAATTATACATATAAATATTTTAAAATAGAAAATTCCTAACTTAACAAAACATTGTAATGATTCTGACTAAAATCAATCTTTATAAGTCATTTCAAACCAAAATGGGAAGACTCCAAAAATATGAAGGGACACAAAAAACCCCTTACCTATTAACAGAGAAACAAATTAACATAGTGAGTAGAAGTAAATATAGTTATAAGGTTAATTAAATATATACTGTGTTAGTATATCGATCAAATAATTGAGTTATTAGTTATATGTACAACACAAAGATCACATATTTATTATAATCAAAAAATTAGTGGAATGAATTCTCAAAATTTCGAAAATTAAATGAAAAATGTATATCTTTTTTTGGTAAAAATTGGTGAAGGGACTACTGTAAATGTGGAATTGATTTATAGAGTATACCAATTAATTAAAATTTTATAATTAGTATAAATGATAAAAAAATATCCAAAAAATAAACCTTGTACTCATAATTTTAGTAATGGGGATAAATTTAACATTGCATATAAAAATATATACAAAATGGTGAATTGATGTCATCAATAAATATGTATAGAGAGTGTAATACAATTTACAACCACAAAATTGCTTAATTTTGAAAGGGAAATACCATTAATGAAATTTAACAAGTCTATTTATATTTTTCCTTAATTATATCAATCATACCATAAGCTCCACTATTATTAAACTCACACACCATAGAATAAGATACATTTATCTTAAAATTTGATGACTTGTTTTTTCAATATATTCATTTAAGAATCCACTATATTAATATTTATTCAAAATTATTGAGTACAAAAAAATAAGAATCTAAAAAATCAATTATTTTATATAATAATATTGGGTAAATGGATAAGAACCCAATTCAAGTCAACTTTCAAGTAGGAATTTACTGTTGAAATATCTATCTTTTATGAATAGAATGACATGGAAAGGAAAAAAATACATAATTTATGATTTATTATATGTCAATTTATTCTCTTATCAATTAAAAATAGAAATAAATTGACAGAAGAATTTTAATGATTAAAAATAATATTTTAAATTCCTCAAACTATAAAAGGAGAAGATAAGTTAGAGACCTATAAATGAATATATATTACTATTAAAATGTTATAGATATCCTAGAAAATAATTTTCAACCCTTTCAAAATAATAATTTAAATAACCAACATAACTTTTTAGAATCCTAAATCAAATATTCATAGTTTTATTATCTGAGAAAACTGAAAGTTATTATCTAAAAAATTCATAATAAGAAAACAAATTATTTGAAAAAATCATTGAGATCCAGTTTCATAAAAGAAACAATGAAATATGCCAATAACCATCAATAAAACCCTAGTTGATTTCAGAAAACAAAATAAGAAGTCTTTTTCTATGATTAATGTGTTAAAAGAATATAATACTTTCTATATACTTTGGATGAATTAAATTAATATAAGGTACAATAATAGTTAACTTAAATTATTTCCCCAATGTAATGGTGAAAAAATTTAACACTATACCACAATTATTACCTCAAATTTAATATAAAAGAGTAATAACTAATTTAATCCAAATTAAATATATTAGAATTATGTTTTTGATAAAAACAGAACATAGGATGAGCTAATTATTAAGTAAAATAAAAATATTTAATAATAAATTTTAAAAAAATGGTTATAAATATGTTGAATAGAATATATTACATATAAATTTAAATTGATAGTTTAAATAAATTTAAAATTGGAAAATATTATTTGTAATAAATTTTACAAACAAATGTAATCAATAATGTTTTTCAACTTTTTAAGAATGCAATGATATAATATAACTGAATCCTAATGTTTCAAAATCAAAATTATTAAGATAAATTTTTGAGATCATCAATTAGGGAAAATATATTTATGGTTATCTTAATGGATATAATTATAACATTTCATTGCACAAATTTAGATAGAATATAAGGCTAAAAAACTATATTATGACACTAAAATAATGGAATATTGTATTAAAAAAACAATAAATTAAATATAGAAAACAATGGAATCCAAGATTCTAAAAAAATTAAAAATTACAAAAATATCAATATGAATTCATAAAATTATAATGGGTTTCACATGGAACTCTTATTTTCATATTAAAATACTCAAAAAAATTCATTACATATTTAATAATAGAAGGAACCATAGAAATAAAAATTGGATATAAATTTTTAATTTAATGTAATTTATCATAATGTGGTCAAATAGAATGTATATTATCCTATAAGAATCATTAAATTATGAAAAAAATAACTTTTAACATCAACATACTTGCGTAATTTGTTGTTCACTAAGAAATTTTATTTTTTAACACATGTCAACTACACTTTGGATCAAGAATATACTTGAAAACCCACTTGAATATTTTTCTTAGATGTCTCACCTGATGTAATACTCACTAATTTTATAATTTGAGACCTTGAGGGAGAATCCCTAGGGGGTACATGTTGAATACATTGATGATATGAGAAAATAAATGAATTGTGTCCTGTTATGGAATTAGCTAGAGGAGAATGAGATGTATAGTAGGTATTCAAATAAATCAACAGTATTCAAATAATTATAAATTATTATGTGAACCCTTTTATACCACATGAATATCCAGGTCATAGAATAATAAATTTATTATCCATGGAAAACATAACTATGATTGTAATATATTTTAATTAAAAGTTGTACATGATATAGAATGCAATGAGAAACAAAATTAATTTAATGATTAATTGATTAAAGAAATTGATAACCAAGATGTTAGATCATAACATAATGATTTATATTTAATTTAAGCAGATTAAATATAATATTATGATTTTATTCTTCTTTGATGAATTTGACAATGTATCCACATCATATCATCATTGTGTGGTAGGAAAAAGGTACATATTTCCTCTAGTGCAGATACAAATGCGTTCCACAAACCTCTAAGTCTCACTGTATAAATTCCCAAGTGCTTCCATGGGGGATCCTAACACTTGTATCATTAATCATTGATTTGTATAAGAATCACTTTGACAGACTCTTATTGATCTCTCTAAAATTGATAGGGGTGCTGGAGGATGATCGCTCTCATTTCTTGAGAGAGTTCTTGGATAGGAGATCACTAGGGCATTAGAGGATTATTTGGATGACATTATTCCCAACAAAACAAATGGATAGACCTTCAGTTTGAAATAATATAATGTGGTTTACATAGTTATAGGGTTTGAAAATAATAATTTAATATGCTCCCTTATTATTTCATTAATGTCCACAGAACCTCATTACTATAATAATAATATTAAAATTATTTCTTAAAATTTGAAAATCTATTGAATTAAATAATTATTATTTATTGAATAAATTATTTGAAATTTATTAAAACAATATTTAAAATATATAATTTCATACCTTACTTTCATACTCAGTTTGATATTCCTCCATAGCATTTATTAGCCCTTGAATAAAGAATATTTATTTAATAAATTAATATAACTATATTATTCAACAGTAGATTAATAAATATTATATTCATTAAATAATAAATAAATATTTATTAAATATTCTGCTCACACATATTCTCTAAAATAACTAGTGACTGAATACACACAATCATTAAAATATTAATAATTACTAAACCATGTATGATAATAATATTTATTCAACTTTTTAAATAAAAAATAATATTAAAATGAGATTCTAGATACACTTAGTGTGTGACCCTCTAGACCTCTTTCTTAGTGATTTTGGTAGAATTAACTAAGGATCAATATTATTATTTTGTAACACGTAATGGACCCCATGATGAATAATGTCAAATGTCACAATGACATACAACCTCATATGAAAGTTTATTTTTTAATAGATTCCTTTTATCAACATATCCCCAATAAAGCATATTGCATGCTGTTGTCATCAACATATTTTTCCTATGTCTCGTTCTTTCTATTTATAAAAATGAAAATACATTTCATCATCATGAACATTGATTTAATTGGGCTATTTCATTCTCATTAACATGACTAATATATCGATATCCATTTAAAAGTATTAGGGACAAATCTTTTATTTCATTATTCATTAATGAAATATTATTCATAGCACCCTAAAATTATCCTACATCATCATGAGAATAATTCATCATAGTTTTCATAAAAACATCAAATAACATGAATCTTAATATTCATTTATAATAATATTAATTCCTAATGACCAATAGAAATTTATTAAAATAGAATCATCTAATGGAACTTATAACTGTAGAATTCCAACTAGACAGTTGAGTTCTTATAATATCCTTCACTAGAAATTATAAACGGCTTAAAACATGAGAAAGTGACTTATTTTCATATGATTATGCACCCTTGATAGCTAATTTTATTTGTGTATTTTTAGATTATATCATCTGATTATAGAACATTCATTTAATAATAATATCGTGGAACTTCTGGGCTCTCATCCTAGTAGGGAATAATTATAACCTTTCAATGTGACAATTACTCTAAAGACATTATCACATAATATTCCATGTAGAAGGAAAATAATGATGTGATAGGAAATATATTAATATGAAAAAAATTAATACCTTGATATTTTAAAACAATCACATTATGTTTGATAGTGTATATAACACAAAATAACAAACCTAAAAGAACTGTTATATACTAATTAAATATGATCATTATAACCTAGATATTAAAACTATTGCTATAAATAGGAATAAAAAATAATTCAAAATTATGTTTAAATATTTTAGATGAAAAAAACATGTTCGTAAGTTAAAACTCAATTTTTAGTAATGTTTTTACATGCTTTAAAAATATATTTTTTTGTCAAAATTGTTTTTGTTGATTTTTGTGAGATAATAATTCTATTTAATTATGAAAATTTTATAAATTTTATTCTACAAAATTAAATTCATTTTTTAAATCATCATGTAAAACATAACCTAGGATGATTTTTTTGTATTTTTTCAAAAAAAGTGTGTTTTTTCTGTGACTATTGAAAAACATCGCTTTTTGTTAAACTCTCACTTTTTTTCAAGAAATTATTCAATTTAAAACACCCATTATAATATTAATTTTTTTTCATAGTAAAGTAAGTTTTCTTTAGTTATATTTAATATTTATAATTACATTTGAATCATCTTTATACCCTATTTTAGTATAATTTTATTATTATACTTAAAATGAATTTTTCTAGAAACCTTTTTTATGTGATTAATGTTTCCATTTTATAATTAATTAAATTAACCCAAATTGAAGAAAAATTTAAATGAAATTTATATATTACATATAAATATATTTCAAACAATATTTATATAATGAATATTAGTAATAAAAGAGTTAATGTGAAGTCATATTTTCTTTAAAAGATTCATTTTTATGAAAACCTGTTTTTTATCACAGTTTGTGGGATAAATATAGAATGAATTTATATAAATTATAGAGATTTAATTTGGTAAAATGTATTAAATAGTCTTAATAAAAAAAATTATTATTATTTAATAAGGTAAAGAAAATTTTTATTCATAATAAAATGTTAACATAGTAAACATTTCTCGCCATGGTAAAAGTATAAATCGGGTTAGCCATGGTTAAAACTAAGTGATAATGCCCCCCTTTTTCATATAAATTATTAATGGATTAATTTATTTATAACCTTTTCACCTTATTCACAAGATGAAATTATTTAAGGGATAATTTTTCTTTAAAAGGACTTAAATAATAATTTAAGTAAATAGAAAGAAAAAATGACACACACTTTCATTTAAATACCTCTTACATGTTCACATAAGGATAAAAACATACACTGAATGAATATTAAATGTTTTTTTGAGTATAATTGGTTAATTTAAATAATTTAAATAATTTTTTATTTTTTAAATTTTTATTGATTCTATTGTTACCTTAAACATGTATACAATATTGACACAACACTTTGGCCAATAAAGGAAAACTTAAGGAAAATGATTTGAAAAAACATTAAAAGTGATGTATTAGGGATGAATTATGGTTAAAATATAATTTTATAGTTAATAATGATGTATAATTTATGTTTAAATTTATTATATTATAAATTTATTTTTATCATCATGTTTTAAATGTCTAATTAAATTAAATGTTTCTAAAATGACATTGTTGATATTATATGTTGAATAAAGTTTATTAAAAAATTAAAAAATCCTAATAATCATGTAATTAGAAAATTAGGATAATAAATGTTCTCAATGTTCACTCCATTTATATTTATGATCCAATTATCATCATATAAGTAAAATTATAACCATTTCAGTTTAAAAAAGTCGTTACTACAGTTATTTTTAAAACTAATTTATAATACATGCCCATTTTTTTATTATTATTCTATATGACCTTATTATAATTTAATATTCAATGACATCCCAAAATTTCCCTTTTCATCCCCTTTTTTCTTCACACATTAGGTGACGCCTAAAACCCAGATGCCACTTAATAGGTTCCCTGATCCCGGTGGGACATATAGCCTCATGCACTTCTCTATGAACCCTAGAGGCTTCCGACTAGCAGTAAGGGCCTAGAGTGTGTCTATGGGGACACTATAACCTCATTACCCGAGTGAAGCATAGTGGATAATTATAAATATAGTAAATACAGGATGAAAAAATTAACCATAATTCATAATAAAAAGATTAAAATCAATAATATATAAAATAGATGGAATACCATACAATAAAGGGTGATAATATATGTCATGTGACAAAAAATCTAGAAAATATATATATAAAGTAGAAGGAATATTTGAAAAACCCGATGTAGTAAAAGAAATACATAAACAATCCCAATAATCCAATGCTAAATCTCAGTCGTCTTCTACAAACTACAACCTTGCACAGTAAGCAATCAAGTGTCTGATGAATTATTATTAACTTTATCCACACCTGCACACATGTAATATTCCCTAGTTACCAAACAGTTCCTAGAGAGGGTGTGAGAAAACTATTATTGTGCCACCACCAATAATGAGTATAACATCTGGCCAATGTAATGGGAATATAATAATGTTAAAGCGTGTATAAATAAAGTATAATAATATAATGTAACTAAATTCCAAGTACCTACTTCATCCCATATCACGTGTCCAAATGTATAACCAGCTCATTAATTATGTAATTACAAATTTATATTAATAGGTCACATGATTCATATCCACCACTAACATCGCCTCGTGATAGTATAAATGGTGAAGGTTCCAAGATATAACAAGGAAACCATGACTGTTAACAAAATAATAAGTGGTTCTATGCAAATAACTAAGGAAACATAAACTTAAGGGATTTCTAACTCAGTAGTAACGAATTATAGCTAAAAGGGAAAGAGTGTAATCCAAGGATCATCATCCAATGAATTCCATAATAAGACGTATACATAGTCCAAGGAGTTTCTTACATGTTAAAATGGGGCTAAGTAATGACTAGGCCCAATGGGCCATAGGCATGGAACCGACATGCCAATGCTAGATCCTAGGAGTGTATCCAAGTCATCCTTTAATAATAATTAAGGGATCCTATGGTGTCATACCAGTAATCTAGAGGTAGATAAGGATCAGGTTATCAGATAGGTCTCACCCAAGCCAACCGACATCCTTGAGTTGGAATTATGTCCTTGAGTACCCAAGGCATTCCTTTGAGAATGCAAGAGTTAACATGATTGAATCCTTAAGATAAAAATGTCAAGGTCCATCTTCATAAATATTAATCTTGCATTTAATTCATTATAATTAATTTTGTCATATGTTAAAAACAGAATTAAAAAATTCCCTTAGTTCAAGCCTAGACTTTCATTATCTTGACAAGGAAAAGTATAATGAAACCTTTCATGTCAAGTTCAATAATTAAGGATTACTCCTATACCATCCATGAACAGTTTAAGGCGTGATATAGACATGAAACCAAACATTCCTTAAAATTTAATAAGGCCATGTCATATACTTAAGTATGATTTCTATAATACCATTTGAATGAATTACTTACTTTTAGGAACATACCTTAGGTGGATCAAGTGGAAGTTACAAGGAACAATTTATTCAAAATTTCATGATTCAACAAGAAATTTAAATAATGAGTCCAACTATTGGTGTGGTCAAGATAGAACACACTTGAATGATGGCTCAAAAGTTTCAAAACACCAAATTCCCAATTATGAAATATCACCCCATATGAGGTGTTGTGAGTTGTGGATGCAACCAAAAAAATAACATTTTTGGATAGAGGATAACCATATAGTTATAATGACTATAAGAAAGGCATATAAATTCAATAAATGACCCTTGATGAAATCATCGGGCCCCATATGAAAATTTCATAAAGAAAAAAATTGATGGTTGAGTTATAGACCACCAACCTTAGGATTGAATGACTCTCCTCATCCAGTATTATATGATAATTAATCTTGGAATGTCAAATATCTATGAAATGATTAAAAATGACAACATCCCAATTACTAGGTCAAGAGCAAGATAGATGAAGACCGATTCAAAAGAGACCAAGTGCTTACTGTTCCACATCCAATGTGATAAATGGAATCTCGAACGTATATTGGATGAAGGGGGTTTCTTGATCCCTAGGTTGGGCCTAAAAAATATCCAAAATTGGATAAATGGATTTTCATCCTACAGGAAATTGGATTTGGGAAGAAGGATGTAGATAATTATATCCTTAATTGTAGAACAGTAAAAATTCCCAAAAAAGTAGAATGTGCTTGGTTTGGCCACACAGTTTGACAAATCATATGCCAACCATGAATAGGAAATAGCAGGAAGGGGAATAACACATGGTTAGGTCACAAGGATTGAGAAACTATGCACCAATTTTATGAGATAGATTTTTCAAAAATTCAGACTATCTTTACAGTAAGATATAACCACACGGCCTAACTACACATCTTTCTCTGACTATGATACAATCCCATTTCCCCAAAAAGTATGGGTTCATATCTAATAACAAGACTTGTAAACCTTTGGTTCCTTCGATAACTTTTTATGCATCCATATTAGGTCCCAAATAATGATTAAATTAAAATTTAAAGGATCCATACCTAAGTTAAAAACCAGGTTTTCAAAATATTTCCCATTAAATTAACTCATCCCTGAGTTCACCTTCCATGGGTGGAGATACACTATCTATGAATAACTATGGCCTTTGGGCATATACATCAGCCTCCGGCTCCCACATATCGTACCTCACCTGACCATTCTTCCATAACACTCATATTGGAAATGACATACCGGCCTCATAGGGCCTTCATGATCAATTCAACAATGCATAATGGATACTTCTCAAAGGATGCATCGAAATATAAATCAACTTCTTTAGGATAAAAGGTACGAGATGGGTCATCATGATATTGGCTAAGCTATGAAACATGAATTATGTATTGCATGGAAAGATACTTATAAGGTAGTAGCAAACAATAGTCTACATGCCAGAATCTCTCTTGATTCTCAAACAACTATATGTAATGAGGTGATAGATTACATATCCTCTGTTACCATCTATGGCCTAACATGGGTGATACCTGAAGAAAAAATTTATCCTCAAACTTGAACTCTAGAGGTCATTAACTATGAATGACTAATGATTTTTATATAGATTGTGTAGTATAAATATGCTTCCTAATATTCTAAACTTTCTTTTAAGTCTCCTATACAAGATGAGGGCCCAGTAGGGCAGCCTCACCATCCTCTATCTAGCATAGTGGTGAACAACATGACCTACCATATAAGGCTTAAAAAAGATCCATATAAATTGTCTCTTAAAATTTGTTGTTATATGAGAACTTAACAAGAGGAGTAAGATTCTCCCAAGAACCATCAAAATCATGGATACATTCTTAGAGAATTTATTTTATAACCTGTATCATCTATTCCAACTGCCAATCAGTCTTAGGGTGAAAATTTGTTATTAGAAGCACATGTGTACCCATATCTTTCTAGAAGGATTTCTGGAATTGTGAAGTGAAACATGCATTCCTATATGGAACGATAGTATGAGGGACCATAGGTAGTCATATGATCTCATAGATATATAGTATTCCTATCTCATCAACCAAGAGAATCTCTCTAATAGGAATAAAGTGCAATTCTTTCTCTAGTTAGTCTACAACTACCCATACAACGTCGCTACCCCTCGACGACCTAGGTAAGCCGACTTTTAAATCCCAAGAAATATATTCCAATTTCTATTCTAGGACTGGATGTTTTTGTAACAAGCCTGTAGGTCTATGGTTCTTTTTCTTCACTTTTTTAAAGGTGGAATACCTATTGACAAATCATGATATCTGGAATTTCATCCTAGACCACCAATACTGGCATCACATATCCTGATACATTTTGGATATGCCTAGATGAACAACCCATTGAGAAGAATGATACTCACACATTAAATTATCTATCATATTTTTAAGAACCTAGACACATATTTATATATATAGGATATCCTCTTTTTTTCATAGAACAATCCGGAGGCAGGTCAACTCTTGATATAATCTCCCATAGAACCAATCCCTCAAGATCTAAGATTGCATGCCCTTAACCTTCTCAAGGAGGGAAGAGGTAAATATCAAGTATTAGAGGTAATAATTATCATGACTTTTATGAAACATCATATGTATCTCATGAAATAGGGGAATTACCTTCCATTCATCACTGGATTCTCATACGACGTGTGTCTGAGTTTTCCAACTTAGTGCATCGAATACTACGTTCCTCTTTCTAGGTGTATAAGAAAGCTCAAAATCAAAGGAATGGAGATATTTGACCTATCCTCGCTATATGAGGTTTAATTCACACTATGAAAATATATATTTGAGGATTTTGTGGGCTGTGTACACCACAAAAGTGCTCACCCAATAGATAGTGTATCAAACAACATAATGCATAAACAACTCCTATTAGATCAAGGTCATGGTGAAGCTAATTTCTCTTGTGAGGCGTCAATTGATGAGATATTTACGCAAATATTATATCCTCATATATTAGTACTACTCTTAGGAATATTCCTAATGCATAATATAAGATGATATAACATTTTTCTGGCTCTAGAAGAGTCAAAATAGGTTTTGAGACAAGCTTCCCTTTCTGCTCCTAAAAGAAATTCTCAAACACTTCTAACCACTAGAACATAAAACCCTTATTTATAAGGATGTTATAAAGTGAATAAAGGCATGAAAAGTGTTATATGAAACACCTTTAATTTCCATCTAGCCCTAAGAAACTTTATATATCAAATATGTTCTTGTTTTTCTCCTAGGAAACCACCACACTCATCTTTTTTGGGCCAACAGAGTCTCCCAATTCATTGATAATATGACCCATGAAGTTAACTTTTTTCTATTCATAAGTGTCACATAGAAATATTAGTATAAATTTTATTTTCTCTCAGTCTACTCAGAATGATCTCAAGGTTCTTGGCATGGTCGTTATGAGTGTGGGAATACACCAAGAAGTAGTCCACAAAGACAACAACAAAAGAATAAAAAAATGGATGGAACACCCTTTTCCTCAAATTCATGAAAATGTTGGATGAATTTATATGATTTAAGGGAATAATTAGGTAAACATATAGAAAATATTTGTTACATAAGTTTTTACATAGTATGTCTGATGGCCTCACTCACACCTAATGATAGCCTGATCTCAGGTTGATCATATAGAAGACCCTATCTCCTCAAAACTAGTCAAAGAGATCATATATTCAAGGAAAGGGATAAGGGTTATTGACCACAATACTATTCAACCATTTGTAATCCTTGAATAGATGAAGGGTCCCATTTTTTTCATGGAGATAAGTATAGGCAAACCCCAAGTGGAAGTGATGGTCTATATGCAAACACTGGCCTCCAAGTCCTCTAACTGCTGGTTGATCTCTTAGAGCCCACTGGATGCCATCCTATATGGGGGAGTGGACACTAGATCTTCTCTTGAAGCAATATCGATCATAAAATCTTCCTCCCTCTCTGGAGGTAATCTATAAAATTCATCAAGAAAAAAATATTTTTAATTATCTACTACTAGATGTAATTTATCCTGGGATAAATTATGATCCTATATGAAGAGATTGGTGTTCTGGGTGGTTACCCAACCTAGACCATGATGTTCAGGTCTGGATCTACTATCCTGTACATCCCACTCACCCATATGTAGATAATTTCGGACCTCTAGTGATGTGCATGATACCCTTCATTGATAGATGTCAACAAATGCATTATATGAAACCAAACAATCCATCCCAAGAATGATATTGAAGCTCATCATATCGAGAACAAAGAGGCCCCATAAGAAATGGTAACTACCAACATAAAGGGGAAAATACTTAAACTATAGTATTCCCTATAATCAAGACCCTAATGGTTTATCTAGGTACATTAGACCAAAGTAACACTGCATTTATAGCCCAAGGATTTCCATGAATGATAAAGAGATAAACAAGTACCAAACACCTATATCAAATAAAGAAGATACTATAATAGAGGATACTAGAATAGTACCTCATACTATAGATGGTATCATAACTTGATCTATTGGAATTATCTATAAATCATGAATTTGGCCTGATCCACAGCCTTGGAAAATAAATGGACTACCATGATCAAAACTACTCTACTAGAACAACTAGGGATCAGGGGTCTGGCTAACATGGCCATGACCTCCTCCTCAGTCAGTCCTGCTTGTGATACTCCAACTCCCCACTTGAGTAAGCATAAAATAATGTTCCCTTGAATATAGAACTTGCACAAATCCTCTTACAATATGAGCTAATGTAAAGGTCTGATAAAAACACTAAAGATGCCCCAAATGGTCACAAGACTGACACTCCAGTGGGTCTCTATCACAATAAGGATTTAGATGCCCCATAAATTTGCACTTGTGAAAAACTACAGATCTACCAACATAGGTACCCTTGATACCACTATCTGAATGATAAACCCTGATGGAACACTTCATTCCACCATAAAAACTACTCTCCGGATGCAGCACTGGTCCTATATACTAGGTACCTTCACCATTACAAATGTTTCACTCAGTGATAAGAGTCTAATTTATAATTTCATAGAATGTAGGTAGGTAAAATTCATTTACCTTAGTACAGATGGCATACTCGATCCCATCCTTGATGCGTCTAATATGAGAAAGGCCATCACCGGCTAAAAGTGGTGAAAAGTTATGAAACTCTGTGAAATGTCTTGAATAATACATAATTAACATATGACCCTACTCGAGATGCATGAATTCATTGGCTCTATTAGCTCTGTCTAAGGAAATAATTTATCATATAAAGTAGTCTAAAAATAAAACCATATCATGCTTAGATAACAACTGGCCTAGGAAATCACATCCTACCAATTCTTAGACAAATCACATAGTATTATTGTTGAATGTTTGACCCTCCCATCTAGTGGCATATCTATATAATGAAAGATAGATAGGGTGACTTATAGTCAAGAATTAGTAGTCTACAAACCTCCATCCCATGAGAAGGTGGGAGGATGCTACAGTTGAAACTCATGAGTCATATCATTGATCATAGGTGCAACTCATGGATCACTAGGAAAGGACTACATCAGATGTAGAAAAATATTACATTATTGGGAATCTGTTCTCAGATCAGGTAGAATAGGATGTGCCTCCAGTGGAACTCATGGCAGTAAAACTAGTGACTCTAGGCCCACCACATCTGAATCATGGTCGTTGCCACCTTATTATGGTACAACACAAGGACATCTTGGAATCATTGGTAAATAAATTCTAAGCATGCACCTTAGAAAAAACTTAGAAGCATAGATATAGGATCACTAGTGAATTCTGAACATTAGAATACTCGCGATCCATGGTACACTACCCCAACTACCCACCTAGATATCCAGGTATTGGTAAGTTATCAGTTATAAGTTTCAGGAGTTTTAGTGGATGATGGTTCAATAGTACCTTGCATCATCATTTTCAAGCAATTGTTTTATTTCATTTAACATTTAATTACCATGTTCACCCCATTACCTTTCATAATCATGAAAAGGTGAGATAAGGACATGTAAGTATTCCACATTTATGTTTACATTTTCATTAAACTTGTAATAAATTTCCTTTATAATGGAATATCATTCCTAGTGAATCAAGGCCCATACTCCTTATCAATGAAAATGACAGCCATTTTAATTTCTAATTAAAGGGTTGATTTAGTAAATTACTCATTATTACCCAAGAAGTCCCATAACACCTACAGAATTAAAATAGGAAACCACTCAATCAAAACACATTGAAGAACAATAAATATATAAACAAGTCATGGATTACTCATTAATCACATGCATAAGAAAAATTAAAATGCAGTGAAAGGAACCTATATGGCATTATAATATGCATGACATGTGAATTATAGGTGTCTATATGATCCATGTAACAATTATACTTCACCGAATATCATTGTTCCAAGGATAAAATAGAATATCAATCAGAAAAATAGTCACCAATGTTGCATAACATGTGCACCACCCAATAGTGAATTGATATCAACTGTAATAGGAAAAATTAGAACAATAATTCTATTTCAGGTAACTAAGATTTTATCACAAACATGGGTTCACAATTCCCAATCACAACTTATGAACAAATTTTAGGAATTCCTAATCACAAATATATTGTCTCAATATAATAAAGTAAGAAAGGAACCCCTCTAATACCATTTTGTGATGTCCATAACATGCATGACACTTAATAGGTTCCTTGATACTTGTGGGCCACAAGGCAGCAAGTGCATCTCCTCAAATTCCAGAGGCCGGTAACTAGAAGAGAGAGGCTAGTGTGTGTCTTTGGGGAGATTATTCCCAAATTATCAGAGTGTAGAACATCATATAATTATAAATAGGGAAAATAGAAAAAGTAATAGAATAAAGAATAAACTGTAGGAAGAGAAAAATAAATAATAATTGTAATAGCCAGAATAAAATTCAATAGTTTATGATGATTTATTTCATGTTACTAGAAATATAAAAACATGGATACAAATTAGTAGGAATACGTGAAAACCCCAATGTAGAAATAGAAATACATAAATTATCCCAAGCATCCTAAGCTACATCTCAGTCATCTACTACTGACCCCATCATAGCATACTAAGAAATCGAGTGTCTAAAGCTTTATTCATCCATTATCAACAACTTCATACATATAGTCTACCATGGGTACCAAATGGTGCCTGAGGATGGTGTGAGATAAATCTCATTGGGCCACCAACAATAGTGTCTATAACATATGTCTCATGTAATAGAAATGTAAAAGTGTTAAAGAATGCATATATGAAGTAAAACAATTCAATGTAACTAAATTATAAGTACCTACATCATCCCTCAGCTAGTGTCTGAACATGTAACCCGTTTATTAATTAATATAATTACCAATTTATATTAATAGGTCACATATGGCATAATCGACACTATGATCACCCCGTTATAGTATAAATAGTGATAGTTCCAATATATAACAAGGAAAATAAGACTGATAATTAAATAAAAATTTGTTTCATGGTAATCACCAAGGAAATCCTGAAATTTGAGGCCTCTAGATTAGTATTAATTAATTCTAGATAAGGGGAAATAGTGAAATCCAAGGAGCATCGTCCAAGGAATTCCACTATAAGATGCCAACCGAGTGTAAGGACTTTCTTACAAGGTAAAGCATGGAAAATAAATGGTGGGTCCCAATTGGATGTAACCATAAAACCAACTATTCAATGCTAGATCCGAAGAGTGTATCCATGGTATCCTGAAATAATAAATAATGGATCCTACGGTGTCATAACGGGCATCTAGAGGTAGACAAAGATCAGGTTCCTAGGTAGGTCTCACCCAAGGCCACCGACAACTTTGAGTCTGAATGACGCCCTCGAATACCCAAGTCATTACCTTAGGAATCCAATAGTCAACACAAGTCAAGACTTATAATAAATATATCAAGGACCATGTACATAAACAGTAACCTTATATTTAATTCATTATAATTAATTTGGAAATATGTTAACTATTCCATTAACAAATTCACTTGGTTCAAGCCCTGCATTTCATTAGTTTGACAAGGCCAAGTAGCATGCACCATTTTTATTAAAACAATGTGACTAAAGTTCAATTAATAAGTTTCACTCTGCTTCCTTCCATAAACATGGTAATGTGTGCAGCAGACATAAATCCAAACATCAATTTTAATTTAATTAGGCCAAGTCATATACTTCAATATTCTTACCACAATACCAATTGAATGAATTACTTAAATTTAGTAACTTACCGTATTTGGGTCAAGTGGAAGGGACAAGGAAAAATCTATTTAAAATTTCATGATTCAAATGGAAACCAATATAAGGAGTCTTACCATTAGTGTGGTCTAGCTCAAACATGCCCGAACATTGGCTCAAAAGTTTCAAAACACCAAAATCCCAAATATGGAATATCACCCTACTTGGGGTGTTTGGAGATGTGGATAGAACAACTAATAACCAATTAAATTTATGGAATGATCATAACCATATGATTCAAATGACTATAAGCATGGCATATAAATTCAATAAACAGAACATGATGAAATTGGTGTGCCCCACACAATAATCCCAAAAAACAACTAACATGTGGTATGAGTTATAAACCACCCAACGTTGTCTTGTATGAAAATCCTCATCTAGTATTATCATTTAATTCAGATTTGAACAGATTAGCTCTTAGAAAATATTAAAAACTGTTATATATCTCAAAAACTAGTTCGATAGAAAGAGAAATGAAAAATAGGTCAAACAGACTCGAGTACTTACATTTGCACATCCAGCTTGATGAAAAAAATGCTCAAATAGAACCTGTATGAAAGATATTTCTTGATCCCAAGGTCAAGCTTTCAAAAATATCCAAAATGAAAGAAATTGAGGTTTATCCCTCAATAAAATGTATTAGGGAATAATAAGGGGGATAATGACATCATTAAGGGGAAAACAATAATATTTCACATGAAATAATCCTATGCAAGGTTTTGCTGCATGGTTTACCAAATCTTGTTCCAACCATGCACATGAACCTATAGGAGGGGTTGTAACACACGGTTAGGTCACATGGTTTGAGAAACTATGTTCCAACCGTGCACTATGGATCTGTCCAAAAACTGGAGACCATTTTCACTGTTAGATCTATGAATTTGTTATAACCATACAATTTACTCTAACCATGAAAGAGGCCCATTTACCAAAAAGGATTGTTTTTGGTCTCATAACATTCTCCAAAACCCCTTGGTACATTTTCTAAATCATTAGGCATCCATATTACTTCCAAACTAATGAATTAGACGAAAATTTATGGGATTCATATTTGAGTAAAAAAATAGGATCTAACACATGAAGAACTATTTGTATCAAAAAATCCTAGAACAAATCCCTTAACAACATCCTAGAGGCATTTTTTTATTATAAATCCAAACAAGGAATACATTAGTTTTAATATTAATGGGGTTGTTAGATGAATAGGTGTCATTATTAATCAACTGTTTATGTTTTATTTATTCATTAACCTCCTTAAGATCTTATTTTACCATTCTCATTTAATAAAATAAGTATCACATATATAATTATATGTTATTATGTTTTTGTAATAACATATCTTTATCTTATCTTCCATCAAATGGGAAATAAAATAATCATTTTTGGGTATGGCATACTACCACCTCACGAATTAATGTAATTCTTTTTTCATCACAGTATAATGAAGAATTTAATATATATATATATATATATTATATTCATGACATATTTACCACTAATAAAGTATAATATATCATTTACCTTCTTATCATTCCATTCACTGAAATATGATAACTTATGTCAGGCGTATGTGTGGAATACATCATCCATGAAACAATGTAGTTCCTTTATTATCATCACATCACAAAAATTATATTTATAAGTATATTTAATGAAATAATATTATATTTATGTTATAATGAAAATTATGTAAAGTTAAAAAAACATTTATGTTTTCTCTATCAGAATCATTGAAAAATGAAAGCATTACTCATATGTATGTACAACTTTCCATCTTCATGATTATATCATTGTTCATTTTCATAAAAATATTTCATAGTTTGATTAAAAATTATAATTTTTATTTAATATAGAGAGTTATTACATCAACAATATTATTTAAATAATGTGAAAATGAACTATTTTACCCTATTCAACCTACCAATTTATTTTGGAAATATGTACTAAATATCATTAAAATTACTTATGTGAACTAAATTGATTAATTAAATAAATATAACATGGTATTAAATAAAATAAATAGGATAATGGACATGAAAAATTTCATAAAAAATTAAATAATTATTATATTATTATTATTCAGGAAGATATAGAATGTATGTGATGAGTTAGGCCAGAGGTAGGGGACTTCATCTTAATTTCTACTCATTAAGGAATGTTTTGATGTTATTAACCTAATTTATATTATATAGAGTATATATTTCCATTTTATAGGTAATATAATGAATCCTGAATTCTTCATGGTATTTTTGGTTTAAATTAATATTTTTATTCCAGTGGATTGGAATTGAAAATTACGTAGCTTTAAATTGTTTAATAATTCAATTTATTTTCATTGGGTTATATTACTTCTACATTATCATTGATATTCTAAGTCAATTTTCCTAATTAATGTTTTGTATTTTATGTTTTTTTAAATGTTTTTTATGTGGATATACTTTTGATACACATAATCAATTCATTGATTAATTATCACTTCAATGGTATGAACTTTGAAAGAGATTTCATCTTAATTTACACTCCATTGAGATATATTTGGAATTATGAGCCTATTTATTTTTATGAGGTTTAACTACATTCCCATTGATATGTCATGTCATGAAAAATTTATATTCTTGTTATTTAATATTTCATTTGAATTTAATCTTTCATTGTTCATAAGATTCAAATGTTACCAAAGTAGTAAGGGTTTATTGTCATCAAACATCCCAAAGGGGACCGTGTCATGATTACCATGATACCACATCCAATAGACCAAGGGATGGTGACTATCATCGAGTAATACTATCCCACAAATTGGAGGAATTATCCA
This sequence comes from Viscum album, assembly GCA_963277665.1. Taxonomy (NCBI): domain Eukaryota; kingdom Viridiplantae; phylum Streptophyta; class Magnoliopsida; order Santalales; family Viscaceae; genus Viscum; species Viscum album. Next base: position 1,274,155,373 of record OY728162.1, on the reverse strand, counting down.
ATGTACATGTATACAAAAAAAAACATATATCCAAGCCAAAAATGCTGAAATTTAAAAACTACTAAGTAAACAATGCATACATACCTCTAATATATCACAGTAGAGCATGACAGTAAAAGTACTAGAAAGTAAATAGGTCCAAATACAAGCCCACACCAAATATTTTGTAACACAAGTCCAACCTGGAAGTGAAGTTATTGGGAATTATATCTAAAGCCATAGGATCACACCTCAGTCTATCTGGTCTCACTAAGTAATGTATAGTCTTGCTCTTCCTAGGACTCTATCAAAAGGATGATCATTTTCACAATACATGAATGGTATGGGGAAATATTGTATAGGGGAGAGTATAAAAATACATAGTAATAAACCCTGAAACCAAGAAGGAATAACACAAAGGAATACCATGAAGGACAGTATAATCTTCTCTTCATAGGTATATGTCTACAACACATACCTACAACAAGCCACATGATTCTACTCGAAGCACATTATTTCCTAGGGAACTCACTCCTCGAGCCATATGTCATTGGAGAAACTCAAGAAGTGGTCTAGCTCATTTGGGCCCTACCCAAATGAGAATGTATTAGTCAAGGAAGATTATGATACATGGAGAGGGGGTCACTCCCAAAATTTACTGGGGGATACCATTGATTGAACCCAAACTTAATGGGGGATACCACATACCCAATATAGATAAACCTGATATGTAGGGGATGAGGCCTAGACACACAATGGGATACCACTGACCCTACTGATGCATCCCACTAATTAAAGAATTAGAATCCTACTAAAGGAGCTTACACAATTCCACATAATCGACTAAGGGTGATAGAGGACCACACACTAGTCTGGGGGATGGATATCGTACTCTATCTAAGACTCGACCTTTTGAGGGGATTACAATCAAGTGATGTGGATGTAATTTCGTACTAAAACCTCAAGGGAAAAGACAAATATAATGTTGTAAATCATTACTAGTGCAAACTAAAAACTATAAAATTGTCTCAAAAATACCTTTTCAATGTTAGGATATCAATGCCATATACAGATCGTCATTTGTACATTCCACATAGGAGATATGCTCTTTTGAGAGAGAAATCACCCATCAGACTACATGGGCTTGTGGACCTACCATTGTGGTAGGTTGAACAGTCCACCCCTGTCGACCACCATAGTTAGTCAACTGATTGTGTGGATTGGCCACGTAGTCACTGCATTTGTGGTCAGTCATCACAGTCAATGAACCCATAAGAGCTCAGGTTGTCCCGACCCCATGGTTGACCACAACTGGCCTCCTCCTCAGTCACCCCAGATCTGACCCAAGACTAACCTATATCTGACTCGGGCCTACTTTAACATGCCCGACCTACCATCCCCACCCAACCAATCCAACCAACCCAACCAACACTGACCTGGACCATTACTTCATTTGTACATCCACCTTCATCAGAATCACCGATGACTCAACAACCACCACCTATGACCCGTCGCCACCTCCACATCCCGGTCATCGTGGAAACCACCACGCACAGTCATCCTGGCTGGTCACTGGTGCGACACCTGTGGCCCCTTCCACAGACCACCAGGTCTCTTTAGATGCCTAGAAAACTGAATGGTCATAGATTTTAGTTCCTTTGGTCCTGATCAACACATATGCAGCCTCAGTTTTCAATTCTCCTTGAATATGGGGGTACAATATTGTTCAAAACCAACCGGAAATATCGATCCAGTAACCATGGGGTTCCAACAATGAAGAATGAAAATAATGGAGGGATAAAAGAACAATGATGAAGTTTTAACATTTTGGGCCAAGTGTTCATGGAAAACGATTAATATAGGGGAATTTGGGTCTGAAAAACAAATTAAATCCATTCTGATAACCCACAAACAAAACCATCATGCAAGTACGACTAAAACATGGATCAGTCTATTAATTTATTGGTTTGTGTTTTTCATGGAATTCAAGAATGTGGAATTAAAATCAAGATAATAAGCCACACATCAATTCAAATTTCTCACTGATGAATAATATTCTCCATGTCATTACCAAAGGAAAGATCCATTGAATCTGGGGAGTGTCAGTCATTGATCAACAATCTATAACCATTGTGTGAGAGAGAATATTCAAAGATCTATCTAATGGTTATCCATGTTTTCCCGTGTTATGCAGATAAACCTAGAAATTATCCATAATAAAAATTTTAAATATTGTTTTCCGCTGCATCAACAAAATAATTTTTATTACATTATTTTATACCCTTTACATCCCACAAAATATTTTTCAAAAAGAAAACCTGCACTAATTAATGTTTAGTCACTCCTAGTGTGAATACACCATTATGACCTCAATTGTGACCTAATATTTATGATCCGGGAACCTGTTTAAGAGTAATTCCATCTTTTTAGAAAGAATGTTTGTCCATGAAACTAAAATTATAATATTTTTCAAACATTTATATTGGGAACAACAGACCTCAGAATCTCACACTATCTAACCACCTGGTCTCTAAATAAGACAATATAATATTTAAAAATAATACACATAAAAATACGAGACATTACATTATCCCCACCCTGGGGCTTTACACCTTCGAAAATCCAAAACAAGGGCTACTCAAATAGACGAGGGTACTGAGCACAAATATAATCCTCCCACTCTCATGTGCTCTCCTATAGATTTCCAGTCTAACAATGAACATACACCAAAGGAATAAATATCCCACAAAGTATCCTTTCCTTCTGATCCTCAATATCCAATGGGTACTCAACAAAATTCACTCCATAATCAATGTCCAACTCACCCTAGTTGATGATGTGGGATGGGTCATTCATGTCTCTCGTTACTTATGACACGAGGAAAACATCTTTTACCTGATCTAACTATGGTGGTAGATCCAAGAGATATTCCACCTCTCCCACTTGATGTAGTATTTGAAAAGGGTAGATGAACCTTGGAGATAGCTTGCTACCCCAACCAAATCTCCACGATCCGAATTGATGTGAAAACTGAAAGATTATATGGTATCCTACCATGAACTCCAAATTCCTCCACTGCATGTCAACATAATACATATGATGGATATCAGCAGTCTTCATATTCTCTTGGATAATCTACATCTTATCTATGGTAGCTCTCACCAACTCCTGACCCATGAGTGTTGACTCTCTACGGTTAGTCTAGCAATGCAGTGAACAATAGGGTCTCCCATACATGGCCTCAAATGGTGCCATGCCAATGGTTGAATGATATAATTTTTTGGATGAGGCCTCCACCAGTAATATGTGATCCTACCAAAAATGGCCCAAGTCTAACATGCAGACCCACAACGTGTCCTCCAGATATTGAATGGTCATCTTAGTCTGGCTATCCATATATGGTTTATATGCTTTGCTAAAGCATAATTGAGTATCAAATTCATAATGTAATCCTTTCCAAAACCGGGTTGTAAAGTGAGTAACATGATATGAAAAGTTCATCGACGAAACTCTATGGAGTTGAACTACCTTTTTTACATAGAGGCGTCCCAAGCTCTCTACTCAACACTTCTCTCAGATAGCTAGGAAGTGGTTTGACATGGTGAGTTAGTCAATGATCACCAAAATGAAATCATGTCCCTTTGATATTCAAGGTAAATCCATCATGAAGTCGATCAATATCCCAACCCACTTCCATTACATCACCTCAATGGGTTGAGTTAAACCTGCTATAACTTTGTGCCCGAATTTCACCTACTGAAAAATATGTCATCGAGAGACAAACTCTACAACCCCTTTCATTATCCATAGCCATCAAAATTTATGACATAGCTATAAGTAAATATTCTCCTCAGCTAGATGTACTACTAAATGGGATGTATGAAACTCTCTCAGAACCACCTCCCACAATGCCACTAGTACTACAGTGCAACCTCTAAAAAAGAATGACGTTCTCCTCACCTAGTGAATATCCATCTGAAGTATGCCCTGTGGAAATTTGAGTTTTTACGAGCACATAGTTTGTATCCCCACATTGATCATCCCTAAATAACTATAAGAGTGGAGGGGTGACAACCATCGACTATAGGTAAACTACTTCATCTCCATCCACAAAGGATAACTGAAATGAGTAAAAATTATTTGACTCCTCATTCAGCAACTCCAAACTAGATCTCTTGCTAATAGAATCTTCCAGCACATTCCCATTCCCATGAGTATAGAAAATCCCAAATTGATATTCATTGAGAAACTCTAGCCATCACCTCGATCTCAAGTTTAGATCCATCTAAGAGAATATATATTTGAGACTCTTATGATCATATTAGAAAATAAACCTCTTTCCCATCAGGTAGATTCCACACATATTAATTGCGAAGACTACTTCTAGCTCAAGATCATCAGTTTCATAGTTCTACTCATGTAGTCTCAACTGGCATGAATCTTATACAATCACTACTTTCTCCTACATCAGGACACAACCAATCCCAATTCTTAATGTATCACAGAACAAAACATACTCAATGCCTTCCTTCAGTGACATCGGGATGGGGTCTCTCATTAACCTCTACCTTAGCACCTAAAATAACTACGGGGAATTTTTTGTCCACATGAAAGGATTCCCCATTGGTGTTAAAGTTTTCAAGGTTGATGATACTCTACAAAAGTCGGGCATAACCCATAGATGGAACCTTGCCAATCCAAGGAAACTATGCACCTCGATAACACTCTCGTGTGTCTACTAATAAACAACTTCCTCAACCTTCGCTGGATCTACTAAAACTCTAGACACAAAGATGACGTGTCCCAAAAAATGGACTTCTCCAATACAGAACTGAAACTTTATGATCTTCCCATAATATTGGTACTCTCATAGAGTCTTTAGGACCATCCTCAACTATCTCATGTGCTCCTCCTTGGACATCAAGTACACTAGTATTTCATTAATGAAGACCACCATGAACTGGTTTATGTAAGGCTAAAAGACCTGGTTCATGAGTCCCATGAAAAATGGTAGGGATTTTATCATTCCAAACAACACCACCAAGTACTCATAGTGACCATAATGACATCTAAATGTTTTCATTGCTATATCCCCATCTCGTACTCATACATAGTGACAGCCTGATGTAAGGTCAATATTCGAGAACCACCAATCTCCTTTCAACTAATCAAAGTGGTATTTGATCCTGGGTAGTGGATATGTTTTCATCATAGTCACTGAGTTTAAGCACCAGTAATTCACAGAAAACCTCAATTTCCTATATGCCTTCTTGGTAAACAAAATTTGGGCTTCCATGGTAAAACACTAGGTCTCACAAAGACCTTCCTTATTACGTTTTCTAACTATATCCATAGCTCATGAAACATCATGGGATCCATCTGATATTCAAGTGTAGATATTTGGGTCATCTCGGGGTGTAGATTAGTGCAGAATTGTATCTCCCTAAGGGGAGGTAAACCTGGAACATCTTCAGGGAAGATTTCCCAATACTCTACCACCACTACAAGAAAATAGGGAATCATATCATCCATTTCACTAAGGGAGAGTCTTTACAACTGATGGTTAATTGGTTGCACCCTCTTATGTGTGATTCCATCCTACACTGCATGTGTTTCCTTTTCCCCAAAAAAGAAAAACCTAGTTCCATAATTATGGACACACCACACTCTGTTCTTAAAATAGTCAATCCAAACATGAACTATGGATAACAATTCCATACCAAGAAACCCATCCTAATTCCTCGATGTAACACACCAAGCTTCCATGTTATGATTTTATTTGAATAATACAGTTGCGTGTGTTGTACGAAATATCGAGTTTTAACACACCACGACCAATCAAACTAGCCATTATGAATAGTAATACCCACTGTTTGAAATTTTATAAATTTTATATTTAAAAATGGACTTCATTTTTGGATTCAAAATATTGAAATTAACTTAGGTTGAATTTTTGGTATTTTTATGAAAACTTACAATTTTTTATGAATAGTGAAAAACACTAACTTATAGTTTAAAAACGAATTTTTTATTTAAATAATTATTTTTTTATTAAAATTTATTTTTGGTTAAAATATATACATAATACCAATATAAGTTCAATTTAATTCATTGGAGTCAGTTTATAATAATTTTAGATTTATAAAAATTTTATTGAACTTTTTACCATCTTTTACCAACCTCCTAGGAGAATTTTCAAATTTACATAAAACATAATTTTACTGCTTCTGTGAGTTGAATTTCAAAACTTCAAGAGACACAGTTAATATCAGTAAGTAAAATATGGTTCAACAAGATGAAAATAATTTTTGGTGAATACTAAATTTTTACTTTTATTTACCACGGTTAAAAGTAAATAGAGAAATTAAGGGTAAAAATGATATTATTATTCCCGTGACAAATGTTCTAATTATATTGGATAAGTTTAATTTGACCAAAAACATCCTTAGGAATAAAATATGATCCTTTAGTTCCACTTTGTTTAGATTAGTTCATTTATTATTATTTAGTTCAAAGAAGAGTTAAAAGTGTTAAATTCAAAGTCTAATAACAAAACAATTTTTAATATACGGTTATGCATAAAAAAATTAAACTATAAATATCAATTAGAAATATAAAACTATTTCATACATAATTTTATTTTATTTATATTTTTTATACATTAAATAATGTAATTTATTTATGACACAATGATGATTCAATAATTACCTAATTAACGAAATATTAGAATAATTGATATTATAAATATCCAAATAAATGTAATTTGAGACTTTTTATGAATTTAACTAATTTTATAGGTCTATATGACATGTTAGGGTTGCTTAGATTAATTTTTTTTGAAGTAATAATGCTGGTATGAATTTAGAAAAAAACAAAATACCAAATAGTGTCAAAATTGACATAAAAGAGCTTTTAAAACAAAAATTATATTATTAATTGATATTCTATTCCTAAAAATCTAAGGTTCAGACAAAAGACTTATATAATTATAGTTGTATCATTAATGAACCACTTGGGGTTATCTTGGAATCATATAGTAAGTTTATTAACCATATAATATAAAAATACAAAGAGACACGGTAAATGTCAACCTATTTAACTAACAGTTAAATCTAAAATATAAAGTTAATATAGTGACCCAAACCTGTCAAAAACCTATTGGTTGAGTGGTTTTCAACTCATACCCAACTTAGCCATTAAATAACACATTTTATAGCCACTTTAAATCGAAAATTAGTAAATTATAAAATAATATTTCTAGCTTTTCCTAAGGTTCCCCTCACCCCTCTTATAAAAGGGAACTCACCCTTCTATTTAATTCACACCTTCAAAGCCATTTTTCTCGGCCAGACCCTGACCAAATACCCTTTAAACTGTCCTAACTTCATTTTAGAGGCCTTCCTTTTGTCATAAATCCAACCTATGGAGCCCTTTTGATCAAATCAATAGGAATAACCCGAAAAAGAGGTAAATATTTCATCACCTCTTTCAAGTTCCTTTCTTCTTCCACTTCCATTTTCTTTGTTATTTCCATTCTAAAATAATAAATCTAGTATATTATATATTCCATGATGGTATTATAAATATGGTACAACCATATTCATTATTATATCAATATTTTGAATAACATGTCACCATACATGCGTACGTACGACTTACCGTCTCCACGTCATGGTGTAATTGTTATTCGTTACATTATTATTTGGATGGGTATAATAATGATGTGTAATTGATGTAAATAATAAATATAACATGATAATGATTATTTATATATGATATACCATCCAATTATATATTATTTTAATATAAAAATAAAGATATTGTCGCTCGTGCGTACGTATGGATTACCGTCTCCACAAAACGCGATGAGGTTCATTCCCCATCATATATATTAAAGAATAATTTTTATTAGATGATTAAAAATAATTTTTAAAGACTTAATATCATTCTGAATATGAATAAGATACATCCTAATCCATAACTAACATTACTTACTTAACAAATCATATAAAAGAAAATGAATCAGTTAACACCCGACACGATAATTCTAAGATATTATTAACAAAGAAATGTTAAAAGATCACACATGATATCATATTAATATATATGATTATTGTATAATTTAATAATAATTATTTCACCATTATACAGGAGTGTAACCTGCCCTTTACCAAGTAAAAGTACAAGGTAAGGGTTAATTTCACAATCTCTTCATTATCTGAGGTTGTTTATATGTAATTAGATACGAGGACTTCTTTATCATCCACATGCATGTTTCTTAAAAATGTATTTCAAAACATTCTTGCTATTTTATAGAATATGGGTTAAATTCATTTATACCCTTGTTTGACTTTTATACGATGTTTATAAAGGAATTTTTCCGTCATTTTCAAAACAAGGTACTTTATGACCTTTTTGACAAAATTAAGGTAAGAATGTTTTTTTAATCTTATACGGCAGGTGTGGCTATTTTCCACCATTCTAACATCGTCGAAGCATCCCTTACAAGCATATAAAAATATTTTCAAATATACATTATTTCTTCTATAATTACATGAATTTTAAATGATTTTAAAATAGAAAGAGATATTTCTCTAAAAAGGTTTTGATTTCATCTATGTAAACATTCTTTGATAGATTTGATGTTCTTTTGAAGTTGATTTATTATGCTACAAAACATCCATATTGTGTTGAAGGTTTTGTAATATGTTTGAATATGGATGTGTTATTTTATACCATTCATGGTTTATGGATAAATTATTGACATTTTTTATACTAGTTTTAATATGAAAGTTTATGTTATGTTTAAACCTTTTCATTTGAGGAATTCATGGGACTTAGTAAGTGACGGGTGGAGCCTGCTATAGCTCCTCAATCCATCAGTCGGTCTAATGAGACAAACTAGTGTATTGGAACAAGGCCTTTACAAAATTTTATTTGTAGTCTTGGCACAAGGCCTTGACTATGTGGTTGTGAAAGTCTGACATTATGCATTCCATTATTATGAAAGTCGATATTAATATTGCATGTGATTATTCGACTAGTTGAATATCCTTGTGACTAAGTAAATGGAATTATTATTATTTTTATTTTCCATATTTTGATGAAGTTTATGTTGAAAAATATTTTGTTTTAGTTCTATACATTTTCTTAAATGTTTGTGCTTATTTATTAAAGTTTTCGCTCTATTTTTATCCTTACTGAGAATCTGAGCTCACCCCTATTTATGTTTTATTTTTCTTAGGATGTGAAGAAGTGTATTATAACTGAATTGTATGTATAGTTTATGGGATCTTAGTGTTTTATATGGAAACAATGTTGTTGTAGTTTTCCATTTTATGATGCAACGTAAACCTTATGAATGTATTTATTACATTCAAGGCTACTAAACTAATCAGTCTTTCGAGACTTGTTCTTTTGTGATCATGCCAATGCTATGTAATAATTCACCGACTCTGGGTAACTAGGTTCAGGGTGTTATAGTTGGTATCAGAGGAAGTTTAGTATGAACCTTGGAAACTAGATTTAGATAAACTCTGATTAGATCACATTACCCTAATATAGACTTTTCGGATCAGTAGAGAAGAACTTCCTAGAATTTTGGTATTGTAGAGATGTTGTGAGTTTTCTAAGAAATACATCCATGTCTGGATACGACCAGGTAGAGGTGGCTTTGGAACTAATGTACCTATGGGTAAAACCCAAAAACAATGCTTTGAGCTAGACTCGAACTGGAACTGGTGCACGACAACGAGATTTATTGCACTCTTGGTTACGACACTCCCAGGGGATATGATTAGGATAATTCTTATTTTCTTTATAAACCATTATGAAGGGTTTTTGAGTATATACTTCCACAAAGAATATTTTTATGATTATGGATTGTATCCATAAACTGTTCAATTTATGTTAATTGTTTTACGAGTTTGGAATTATGTATTTTGATTCATAAACTAATCTAGTTTATGACATTGTTTAGAAATAGCGCCTTGTGGAAGGAATGAAAACAGTATCAATGAACGCACTCCATTTTTGTATTTTCCTCCTGCACAAGATAATTATAGTGGATCTGGTGATGCAACCGGTGCTGATCAGCTTATCACTATATTGGGACAACTCACTCAGGTTATCAATAATAACCTTACCCATATGAAGCACCATGATCCATAGCGTGGAGGATAAATGTTAGATCGCTTCATGAGGCAACAACCACAAACATTCAATGGCAGTACAAATCCATTAGTATATGGGTAATGGATAAATTCCTTAGAGAAAATATTCCATGCCTTGGGGAGTAGTAAAAGGAAAAAAGTTGTCATGATAGTTTACAGCCTCACTGGAGATGCTGATCAATGGTGGTCATTGATTCAAAACACAAAATAAGATGATGAATTATCAAATATTTAATGGAGGGATTTTAAATATATTTTCTTAGAAAAATAATTTCCTCGTTACCATCGAGCAGATATGGAAAGGAAAATTCTTGAGTCTCAGGAAAAAGGAGGATGAGAATGTCACAAAGTATGAGGATAACTTTACAAGGTTAGAGAGGCATACTGTAGATTATATACATAACCCAATAAGAAAGATTGATAATTTCTTTGATGGGTTAAAACCATTTCTCTATCGAGCATTAGTATCACAATCCTTCTCGCCGTACAAATATATTGTATCATGTGCTATCAAGATAGGAAAAGAATTATCTAAGTCTTATGACTTTAAAGCAAAACAAGAGAAGAAGAGATCTGTTGAACACTCTTGAAATGGAAATAAGGGGACGAAATAAAATTTTAGATATCCATCATGCAGTAAATGTGGGAAGATACACCCTGGTACTTACCAAGAGGTAATGGAAGTCTGTTACAAGTGTGGTGAAAAAGGCCACCAAGCTCGTGATTTCAAGGGGAAGAAAGAGGCTGTCGATGTTGAATGCTACAATTGTAGAGAAAGTGGGCATTATGAAAATTAATGTCCTAAGCGTCAGGGGAACTTACCTCAAAAGAGGCCAAGGGATCAAGTCCAAGCTTATGCTATCACTACTACTGAGGTTGAAGCTCCGAAAGATGTGGGGGAAGGTAATTTAATGGTTTCCTCAAGTTTAAAAAATGATATATTTGATTCTAGATCATCACATTGTTTCATATCTTCCCAGTTTGCTAAGTAAATTAGATATTTCCAATTTTATTTAACAAGGGAGTTGTCATTCAAAATTCTTAAGGGAAGTATCATTGCAAAAAACATTTGTGAATCATTCCCCATTAGGGCATATAAATGTTCTTTATATTCTGATCTCATCATCATACCAATGATTTATTTTGATATAATCCTCAGTATGTATTGGATTTCGGACCATGATGAAAAAATATATTGTAAGAATAAGGAGGTTACTATTTTTGATGATGATGATAAAAAATTCCTTATCTTTAGAGAATAATCATCACCACCTAACTCTTATCTAGATCCACCCCCAGTAGATTAGCTAAATTCAATTATTGGGGAGGAATAGAATGAAATAACTATGGGTGAGGAGGGGAATGTTTAAATAGGGGATGTACCTATTGGGAATGAATATGTTGATGTGTTTCCAGAATAATTACCTAGACATCTTCCAGAACAAGAAACTGAGTTTTCAATTGATTTAATTCCTGGATCAAGGCCCATATTGAAAACCCCTTATGGAATGACCACTATGGAATTAGTGGAACTAAAGAAAAAACAACAGGAATTGAGTAATAATGGATTTATTCTCCCTAGTGTTTTTCCATGGGAATCCCCTGTCCTTTTTGTTAAGAAGAAAGAAAGATATATGAGGTTGTGCATTGACTACAGGGAGATCAATGCTATAACAATAAAGAACAAGTATTCCTTACTTTACATTGATGATTTATTCAACCAACTTCATGGAGCTCAATACTTTTCAATGATTGACCTTCGATCTGGATATCATCAGTTGTGTGTGAAGAAGGAAGACATTTCGAAACCAATATTTCGAACCAAGTATGGGTATTACGAGTTTACAATAATGCCTTTTGGAATGACTAATGCACCCTATATCTTCATGGATCTAATGAATATAGTTTTTAGGGAATATCTTAATGATGTTTTAGTGGTATTTATTGATGATATCTTGGTATACTCCAAAAGTTACGAAGATCATGAAAATTACCTGTACATTATTCTAAAGACTCTTAAAAGACATGAATTGTATGGGAAGTTTAGCAAGTGTGAATTCTAGCTTCAGGAGATTTCTTTTCATTTCTATATTGTCTCTAAGGATGGAATCTCTATTGATCCATCTAAGACAAGAGAAATCCAAGAACGGTCAGCACCAATGAGTATAACTGAGGTATGCAGTTTTATTAGTTTAGCAGGTTATTATCGACTTTTCATCCAGAATTTTTCCCGGTTGGCTAACCCATTAAAAAAGTTCACACGAAAAGGGGTTAATTTTTTTTTTGTAAAAAGAGTGTGAAGAATGTTTTGAAGAATTGAAGAGAAGATTATTCAATGCTCCTTTCATGAATATATCATCAGGGAAAGATGAGTTTGTTATTTATAGTGACTCTTCAAAGAAAGGACTTGGTTGTGTCCTTATGTAGAATGATAGGTTTATTGCCTATGCATCACGACTGTTAAAAATTGATAAGAAAAATTATCCTACTCATGATCTTGAGTTAGCATCGATAATATTTGCTTTGATGATTTTATGACACTATCTCTATGGTGAATAATGTGAGATATATACCGATCACAAGAGTTTAAAGTATATTTTCTCACAGAAAGAACTAAACATGAGGCAAAGGAAATGGCTTTAACTACTCAAGGATTATGATTTGACTTTACACTACCACCCTGGGAATGAAAATATGGTGCAGAAGCTTTGAGTAGAAATGATCATGGATTTTTGAACAAGTTGAGAGTTGTAAAAGATCCAATATACATGGATCTAGTAATGATGGATATGGGAATCACCATGGAAGGTGAAAAATTAATACTTTTTCAAATTGTTTCCAAACCATCTTTACTAAAAAGGATAAAGAGTTCTCTGATCGATGATGAAGAGTTTCAAAAGAATATTAAAGCTGTGAATGATGGGAGATTGAGTGAATTTGTGTATAAAGATATAATTTTGAAATTTGGGAAGAGAATTTGTGTTCCTGATATACCTGATCTAAAAAGGGAATTGTTGGATACTGCTCATAGTTCCAATTTCTCCATACACCCTGGTAGCACCAAGATATATAGAGATATGATGGAACATTTTTGGTGGGACAACATGAAGAGGGAGATTGATGATTTCGTGTCAAGATGTATTGGTCATTGTTTATCATCTTACCAAGTTATCATATTTTATTACTATAAGAGAAGATTTACCACTTGAACATTTAGCAAGACTATATATTAATGAAGTTGTAAGACTTCATGGAGTACCACTATCGATTGTTTCTAATTGTGATACCCGTTTTACATCAAGATTCTGGAAAAGTCTTCAGAAATCCCTGGATACTTAACTTCATTTGAGCACTGCTTACCACCCCCAAATTGATGGATAATCAGAATGGACTATTGAAACCTTGAAAGACAAGTTGAGATCATGCTCACTTGACTTTCAAGGTATGTGGGATCAATATTTACCTCTGGTAGAATTTTCCTATAACAATAGCTTCCATTCAAGTATTCAAATGGCAACATATGAAGCATTATACTGAAAGAGATGTCACACACCAACTTGATGGGATGATGTTGGTGAAGGAAAACTCGTAGGCCTAGAACTGGTGGAGGAAACTATGGAAAAGGTGAACGTATTCCAAAACTACATCAAAGAATATCAAAGTAGGCAGAAGAGTTATGCCGATAACTGAAGGAAGGATTTGGAATTTCAGGAAGGAGATCAATTCTTCTTGGAGGTATCTCCATGGAAGGGTGTTAGACATTTCGGTAAGAAGGGAAAATTGAGCCCCAGGTACATCGGACCTTTGAAATTCAAGAATGAATTGGGGTTGTAGCTTACCATTTGGAAATTCCGCCAAGTCCCTCCAATGTTCACAATGTATACCACATATCACTGTACAGAAAATACATGCTTGAACCAACACATGTACTCACCTATGAGGGATTATAACTAGAACCCGATCTATCTTATTGCGAAGAGCCTGTCAAGGCTCTTGATATAAGTGAACAAGTGTTGAGAAACCAGATGACTCGTCTGGTAAAAGTTCTATGGAGAAACCATAAGATAGAAGAGGCAATGTGGGAACCCGAGGAATAAATGATGAAGAACCACCCGAGTATTTTTTATGCAGTAATATTATAGAAATTTCAAGGAGGAAATTATTTGAAGGAGGGGGGAATGTAACACCCCAAGCTTCCACGATACGCTTCTCTTTGAATAATACAGTAGCGTGTGTTGTACGCAACTTCTAGTTCAAACACACCACAACCAATCAAACTAGCCGTTATGAATAGTAATACCCACCTTTTAAAATTTAATAAATTCTATCATTCAATGTGGACTTCATTTTTGGATTTTTAATATCAAAATTATCTTAGGTTGAATTTTTGGTATTTTTCTAAACACTTTCAATTTTTGATGAATAGTGAAAAACACCGAGTTAGAGTATAAAACCGATTTTTGTATTTAAATAATGATTTATTTTATTTAAATTTATTCTAGGTAAAAATAGATATATAATACCTATATAATTTTAATGTAATTCATTGGAGTCAATTTATAAAAATTTTAGATATATAAAACTTTTATTGAACTTTTTACCATAATTTACCCACCTCCTATGAGAATTTGCAAATTTACATAAAACTTAATTTTACCACTTCTGTGAGTTGAATTTAAAAAATACAAGATACACGGTTGATATTAGTAAGTAAAATGTGATTCAATAAGATGAAAATAATTTTTGTTGAATAGTAACTTTTTACTTTTATTTACCATGGTTTAATGTATGTAGGGTAATTAAGGGTAAAAATGATTTTATTATTACCCTAACACAAGTCCTAATTCTATTGGATAAGTGTAATTCGACCAAAAACAACCATAGGAATAAAATATGATCCTTTAGGTCCACTTGGTTTTTATTAGGACATTTATTATTATTTAATTCAAAGAAGAGTTAAAAGTGTTAAATTCAATGTTTAATAACTAAACCATTTTTAATATCGGATTATACATAAGATAAATTCGACTATAAATATTAATAATAATATAAAAATGTTTTCTATATAATTTTATTTTATTTATATTCTTTAGACATTAAATAATTTAACTTATTTATGAAAAAACGATGATGCAGTAATTACCTAATTAATGAAATATTAAAATAATTGATATTATATATATCCAAATAAAAGTAATGTTAGAATTTTTATGAATTCCACTAATTTTTTGGGTTAACATGACATGTTAGGGTTGGTTATATAAATTTTTTTCAAAGTAATAATGCTGTTGTGAATTTAGAAAAAACAAAATACCAAATTGTGTCAAAATTGACATAAAAGAGTTTTTAAAACAAATAGTATATTTTTAATTGATATTATATTTCTAAAAATATATGGTTCTGAAAAAAGACTTATATAATGATAGTTGTATAATTAATTAACCACTTGTGTTTCTCTTGGAAGTATATAGTAATTTTATGAACCATATAATATAAAAATACAAGGAGACACGGTAAATGTCAAACTATTTAACTAAGAGTTAAATCTAAAAGATAAAGTTAATATAGTGACCCAAACCTGTCTAATACCTATTGGTTGAGTGGTTTTTGACCCATACCCACCTTATCTATTAAATAATCTATTTTTAGACATTAGAAACCGAATATTATTTTTTTATAAAATAATAAATCTAGCTTTTCCTAAGGTGCCCCTCACCCCTCTTATAAAAGGGCACTCCCCATTATCACTAATTCACACCTCAAAAGACATTTGGCTCGGCCAACCCCTACCCAGATACCCTCTAAAATATCCTCTCTTCATCATAAAGGTCTTAATTTAGTCATAAATCCAACCTAAATATCCCTTTTGATCAAATCAAAAGGAAGAACCCGAAGAAGAGGTAAATATTTCATCACCTCTTTCAAGTTCCTTTCTTCTTCCCCTTCCTTTTTCTTTGTTTTTTACATTATAAAATAATAAATCCACTATATTATATATATAGTGATGTTATTATAAATATGTTACAACCATATTCATTATTCTATCCATCCTTTGAATGACATGTCACCATACGTGTGTACATACAGCTTACTGTCTCCACGTCATGGTGTAATTCTTATTCAATACATTATTATTTGGATGGGTATAATAATGATGTGTAATTGATGTAAATAATAAATATAACATGATAATGATTCATTATATGTGATATAACATCCAATTATATATTATATTAATATCAACAGAATGATATTGTCGCTCATGCGTACGTACAGATTACCATCTCCATGAAACGCGACGAGATTCATTCCCCAATGTATCCATTCAAGAATAATTTTCATTAGATGATTAAAAATAATGTTTAAAGACCTAATATAATTCTGTATATGAATAAGATACATCCTATCCATAACAAACATTACTTATGTAACAAAGCATATAAAGGAAAACGAATCAGTTAACACCTGAAACGATAATACTAAGATATTATTAACAAAACAATGTTAAAAGATCATATATGATGTCATATTAATTTATATTATTCTTGTATAATTTAATAATAATTATTTCACCATTATAAAGGAGGTTAACCTACCCTTGACCAAGGAAAAGTACAAGGTAAGGGTTAATTTCACAATCTCATCATTATCTGTGGTTGTTTATATGTAATTATCTACTAGGAACTCTTTATCATCCACATCCATGCCTCTTAAAAATGTATTTCGAAACATTTTTACTATTTTATAGACTATGGGTTAAAGTCATTTATACCCTTGTTTGACTTTTATAAGATGTTTATAAAGTAATAATTCCATCGTTTTCCAAACAAGGTACTTTATGACATTTTCGACACAATTATGGTAAGAATGTTTTTTTAACTTATACGTCGGGTGTAGCTATTTTCCACCGTTATAACATCATTGAAGCTTCCCTCACAAGATTATAAGAATATTATAAAATACAATTTTTTTCTTCTATAATTACATAACTTTTAAATTATTTCAAAATATAAAGAGATATTTCTCTAAAAAGGTTTTGATTTCATCTATGTCAACATCCCTTGATGGATTTTAAGTTTGTTTGAAGTTGATTTATTATGATGCAAAACTTCCATATTGTATTGAAGTTTTTGTGATATGTTTGACGATGGATGTGTTATTTTATACCATTCATGGTTTATGGATAAAGTATTGAGATTTTTTATGCCAGTTTTGATACGAATGTTTATGTTATGTTTAAACCTTTTCATGTGAGGAATGCATTGGACTTAGTACGTGAAAGGTGGAGCGCACTATAACTCCTCGATGCATAGGTAGGTCTCACGAGACAAACTAGTGTCTTGGCACAAGGGCTTGATAAAATCTTATTTGTAGTCTTGGCACAAGGCCTTGACTATGTGGTTATGAAATTCTGGCATTATGCATTCCATCATTATGAAAGTGGCTATTGATATTGCAAGTTATTATTCGACTATTATAATATCCATGTGACTTAGAAAATGGAATTATTTTGATTTATATTTTATATATTATGATGAAGTTTATGCTGAAAAAGATTTTTTTTGTTCTATACATTGCCTTAAATGTTAATGCTTATTTATGAAAGTTTCCACTATATTGTTTTCCTTAATGAGCATCTGAGCTCACCACATTCTATGTTTTATTTTTCTCAGGATGCGAAGAAGTATATTTTGAATGACCTACATGGATAGTCTATGGGATCTTACTAATGTCTATAGAAACAATGTTGATGTAGTTTTCCATTTTATGATGTAATGTAAACCTTATGAATGTATCTAGTACTTCCAAGGCTACTAAACTAATATGTCTTTCGAGACATGATCTTTTTCGATCATGCCAATGCTATGTTATAATTCCCTGACTCTAGGTAACTAGGGTTAGGGCGTTACACTCGATGCCTTGACCCAGAGATCCCAACTGAAACCCTCACCTCCAAGAGTCAAGTCACACTCTCAGCACCAGTGTGTGATCATTAAATATCATCCCATATGAGTCTCTAAGTGTAAGTGTCGAGTCAATGGATCAACTAGAATCTCCAATTCTCGAACATGGTTCGTGGAATGAATGGAATGACTTGATCTTGTGCCTATAATAACTACAGATAAGGTGGAGAATAAATAGATCATACCTCATGTCATCCTTGGATCTCTAAGGTCATAAGCTTCTATCATATATAGTTTTCCTTGTCCCTTCACACTATCTCTATGTGCTATGCGTTGACTATTTGGGGGTGGGGTGGTAATAGGTCAAACCTACAACCCCCTCATACTACACTACCAACACCACTACCATGTATGATACCCTACAGACTACGTTGATCCTATATCTCTCTACTTTAGTGGTCCCTCAAGTGTCTCCTAAATAGTTGTACGATAGGTTGGGAAATCTCATGTCAGATGTCCCTAATATCCAAATGAGTAACATAGTTTTTACTTTGGGTGATTCGAGCCACCCTGGGAGCCCTTCAACATTAACCCTAAGTCCTGAGATTTCCCCTAAATCACTTAACCCTCTTGGATCCCTTTGACTACCATCAGATACCAGATGATATGTTCTCAGATACTCAGTTCCCACTACTAGCTCCTACTACAGGTGTCTTCTCTTCTAGAAAAATCTCATCCAATAGGGCTTTCTCAATTACCCCATCATAGGTTTTAATGATAAGAGATACCACCAATGTTTTGATGCCCTGATGTATGCCTTTATTGAGGGTTCTATCCTTGAAGAAATTGTCTCGTACCATGTCCATGGAGTAGTGAGAAAGGTTTTTAAACTTCATTGAGTATTCATCCATGGTCATATTACCCTGCTGAAGATGCAAAATCTCCTATATGTGTACTGATCGCAACATGGTGGGATAGAATTCCTCTATAAATAGATGCTAATTTTTTTTCCAAGGTAGGGTTTTCTTGTCATGGTACTAATCCACCAAGCTCCACCATCTCCCCATTATAGCTCTGAATAAGAATTGTGGCAAGGACTTCCATCTGGTTGATATGTTTCCTTACAAGGTGGAAAAATCAGGTGAACACCTTTATCCAATACATAGCCAACTTGGGGTCTAGATCAGCCCAAAACCTGGGATGGAACTACCTATTAAAATCCTAAAACACACTCATCCTGTGTATATCCTCAGCTAGTAGTGATGGTTGTAGTGGTTTATTAAAATGTGGTGGTATAGCTGGTAATCCACCTAGAGGTGATATCTCTAGTACAAGACCCTGTATTTATGTGTTATCACTTGTCAGATCATCCACGTGATCACACAATGGAATCCTTGATATATTTCAATGTGGAGGAATCCTGAAATAAGACATTATGTTCCATTGTCAATATTGTATATCTAGATATTTGACTCAATAAGGACATAGAAACACAAACCATTCCTATAGAATTCACATACCATTTGATTCCCTACAATCTTCATTTTTATGTACCAAGACAAAAATAAGGTAATCAGAGTCCCGATGTATGGATATGTCAACCGCCACACCAACAATGGGGTCCCTGTCCTAAAAGATGAACCCGTCATACTTAACATTGTTTCCCCAAACCAACCTCAAGGAAACCCAATCCTAAAGTCTAACCTCCTCTGATACCACTCTTTCACAACCCATCCCGGAGGGGTGCATTCCATGACTTCCCCATGCCTACCTCCAATTGGCTAGAGGATAGTGACTATCACCCAGTAGTCATATACCAAAAATGGGACGCCTTTTCCTAATTACCTTTACACATGCACACATCTTCAGGACACAAAATTCTAAAATGTAAAAACAACTTAGTAAACAATTCATGCATACCAATAATATCCCACAATACAGCAAGACTATAAAAGTAATGGAAAGTAAATAGATCCAAATACAATGCCACTATAAAGAGTCTGTAAAACAATTCCAACCTAGAAGTAAAGGTACTGTGACTATTGTTTGAAGCCATAGGAACACACCTCGATCTGTTTGGTCTCACTAAGAATCATATGGTCTTGTTCCATCTAGGACTCCATCAAAAGGTTGTTCATCTACATAAGACATGACACATGTGGGCATATACTGTATAGGGGTGATTATAACAATACTCAATAAGACACCCCAAAACCAAAAAGGAGTACCACAAAGGAATAACAGAAATGAATACCATGAAGAAATACCACAACAGAACACCACAAAAGAAAGTACAGTCAAATATACATAGGTATATGACTAAAATATATAAAACATATTATCTAGATATAACCAAGAGAGACACCATGTCATCAAGAGGTTATAACCTACTACCATCCATAAGATTCTTCTCGAAGTACACTCATTCTAGGAAAATTTACTCATTGATCTAGATGTCATCAGAGACACTCATGAATAGGTCTAGCTCATTTGGACCCTACCCAAATGAGAACGTATTGGTCTAGGATGACTATGTTACATAGAGAGGTGGTCACACCTATAACAGACTGACGAGCACTATAGATCTCACCCAGGCATACTAAGGGATACCATGTACCCAATCAAGATCAATCCACCTTGTAGGGGATCATACCCAGAAACATTAGGGGATACCACTAACCCTACTGATGTGGGCCTCTAGATAGTGGATTAGTTCTCTACTCAAGGATGTTAATTGATTCCACATACTACAATAGGGGTGATATAGGATCACACTCTAGTCTTGAGTAGGGGTAGCATACTCTAACTGCGACTCAACCTCTAGAGGTGATTACAATCCAGTTATCTGGATGTAATGTCATACTGAACCCTTGAGGGAAAGGACTAAGGGAAGACTTTCAACCTTTAACAGTCCAAACATAAAACTTACCACATTTCCTAAAATTAATGTATTAATGTTAGGGTCTCATCACCTCAAACATATCATCAATTGTATGCTCCATTTAGGAGATACACTTGATTGAAAAAACCACCTACAGGCCTACGAAGGTCTATGACCCTACCACCGCAGTTGGTTGTCATGTCAGTTTACTGACCGCACATATCAGACATGGATTCACTGTACCCTTGGTCAACCACAATTGGCCTCTTCCCTGATTGCCCCAGATCTAACCCAGGTCCGACCCAGATCCGACCTAGGTCCTCTTCACCCAGCCTGGCCCACCATCCTAACCCCGCCCAGCCTGACCCATTCCATCATCACCAAATCTCTCACAACTCATTTATGTGTCTCACTTGGATCACTTATATTTATTCCTCAACCAAACCCACTTCATGCACCACTTCCTTTACGCATCTTTGATCATCACTATCTCACATGGCCGATATAGGCCACACTCTCCGCACGTAGCTACATCGTCATGCGCCGCCATGTCTGCTACTAGTCGATGGTTCCATTCTGGTGATCCCTTATATAGACCACAAGGCATCCTATGATTCCATAAAAGTCAAACGATCAAAGATCTAAGTTCCTTGGGTCCCGATCTATATAGATCTAGCCTCAGTTATTAATTTTCCTCGAATTTTGGGGTTTGATCGTGTTTGGAACCACCTAGAAATGTTGATCTGGGAACAATGGGGTTCCAAAGGCAAAGAACATGAATAAAGGAGGGAGAAAAGAATAATGATGTAGGTTTAACATTTCATCCATGTGTTCTTATCCAACGTTTATGATCAGGTAATTTGGGATAGAAAAATATATTAAATCATTCCCGATAACACGCAAACAAAACCATCACATAAATATGACCTAAATACAGATCAATCTATTAATGGATTGTTTTTTTATCATGTAATTCAAGAACAAGGAAATAAAATTGAGATAGTGAGACCTACCTCGATTTTGTTCTTTCGCTGATGAAGAACGGTCATCACATCATTTTCAAACGCATGATCCATTGAATCCGAGGTGTGTCGGTTGTCGATCAATGATCTTTCACCATCACTTGAGAGAAAATAATCAAAGCTCTATCCAATGGTTCTAAACAATTTCTAGGGTCATGTTTTTAACTGTGGAAATTCTCTATAATAATCATTTTAAAGATTTTCTACTACTACATAAACACTTTTTTTTGTTAAGTTATTTTATTCCTGTTACGTCCCATTATATATTTTTCACAAAAAAACCATTCCCACTAAATTTAAGTCATTCATAGCATAACTCCCCTATTTTGTTTTCAATAATGCACTCTTATTTTTGATCTAGGAACCTGTTTAAATGTTATTATACATTTTCAGAAAAAACTACCCACACATGATATTAAAATATTGATTTTTTTCAAAAAAATATCCCAAGCACACCATATATCGGAATCTCACACTATCTAAGTTCTTGGTCTTGAAATCAAACCATATGATATTTAAAAATAATACATAGAAAAACCATATATGTTACATTTATTCAACAATCTCATAATTATATAGGATTGTTTATGTTTAAGAATCCACCAAAGGAATTATTTGATATTTCTATATTAAAACAAATCTATTTATTTCTCATATGGTTATTACTTATTTTTCCAAGTAATAGAACCAATTTTTCTCTTTGGTACCAAAAATGATTAAGAACATATTTTTATGAAATTATGAGTTTATTTGTCTTTTTAGTAAAAATGATTTTTTCTTCCACATATGTGTTTTATATACAAAAATCAAAAGTGTTTTAAATGATATTTTAATGGAATTTATATTCTATAATGACAATATGAATTTATTTTATTTATAATCCAATAGGGATATGTTTTAATGATATCCTCATTATTCTTTCTATGCATGGTTCACAATCATATTTACATGATAAAGTGATGAAATTCACATTCTTGATTAATTTTATTGTCATTAAACTTATCTAGAAAAAATAATTTTTTAATATTATTTTATGTTAAATTTATCTTAAATATCCATATTATTTTACTTGAACATGCTTATTTACTAAACCTTATATCATTTCTACATATGGTTTATTTCAATGAATGTTATTTTATTGACTATGAAAAATATTGATAAATCCATTTTCTTTACTCAATATAAATATTTTTTGATAAGGAATATTTTTTATGAATTGAACTGACCATTTAATATAAGAGGAATTAATTGGGCATGCAGTCCTAGGTGGGGACAATTTATAGATATCCCCTTGAATCATTGACATGTATCAAGAGACAAATCAATAAGCTATCAGTAAATATGTTTTTTTTTGTATACCTACAAATCAATTAAACTGCATTTGTGAAAGGAATTGACAGTATGGATATCTTGATGTGGGAATTCATGACATATAATGTTAAGAATTTACTTCATTTAGAATCCACTTATTAATATCCATGTGACTATTTTATTTCTTATGATATCTACGATTTAGGTTCAATATATTGTTATTATTTATATGGGATTTTTTTTGAAAATGTATTTCTTCTACTTAATTCTTCAGGATCAAGCTATTGATTAAACAACATGTTATTTCAGTTATTTACCTTAAAATATTGATTATGAATTATTGATTAACAACAACATAAATTTTATCTAACCCTTAATGAGAATATGATCTCATCCTTATTTTATTCCTTCCCCCATGACATGATGAAGGAGTATTTGAATGATATCTCGGAAGCAGAATATTAACTTTCACTATATTTTGTATTTAATGTTTTTAAATTTAATGTGACATTCAAGTATGTATCTTATTTACCAACACTATTAAACTATTTGATTCAAAGGGATATGATTACTTATATTAGTGATTATTTAATTACGTAATCAATGGATCTGAAATGTTATGGTGTGGGATGTTACATTTGGTTTCAAATTATGTTTAGTAGAAACCTTATAAACTCAATTTTGGAAAATATATATTTGGGAACATAACACTACAAATGACTTTAAGGATATGTTTATGTATAGAATAACATTATAAATGTTGGGTATGGTATATATTTTATGGTTATCCAAGAAATAAATCCCTATATAGAAACTAAAAGTGGACGTGGTTTTGGTACGAAAAAATCTATGGGAAATAACATAAAAGGAGTTGGTCGATTATATCATGGTCGTCATTCTAGTTCAGGGTGATTGTACTATTACTGTGCACCTTGTTTGACACTCCTGGAATATATAATTTGGTTAATCTAATTTTTTTTATGTACCAATATGATGATAGAGATAACCATACCTATGTAAACCTATGTTATTGCTTATTGATATGGGATAAACCGAATGTGTGTTAGGTTTATAAGTCAGTTGTTGATAAAAATATAAAGTAATAAATTTCCACTTTGGGAATTTATGTGATAAGAGTTTAAGATGATTATTAACACTTTGGGAAACACATAAGGGAATACAAACCATTTTTTTAGTATATGTTTTAGTGAAAATGTTCTTTGATGAATACATATTTTATATTTTTTGGATGTAAGTTTAAAGTTATTTACTACCTTTAGGGTTAATATGACCATTGATGTTAAATTCAGTTATGATTATTTGATTTTGTGGAGGAAATAAGTTGTATAGAAAACCTTAGTGGTTAAAATTTTATTAAATGAAATATTTCATTTTATGATTACAGTCATATTGTTTGTAATGTTATAGGAATTATATAATTATAATTTTAGAAAAAGGAAAACAAACATGCAGAGTGAAAACCTGTCATATCCAGAAATTCTATTAGGCATGAACCCACAATCAAAGGGTAGAAAGTCTGTGGTTCCTACCACTAGACTATGTGAAGTCCTGGTTAATATGAAATTCTTTATATAAATTATGTGATGGATAAATACTTATTAAATGGATTAACTTAGACGTTTTGTGTTATTTTTAAGGTTTTAGGGATTAATGTATAACTTGTGACAACAATTTTGGTTTAGGTGAATATTTAAGATATAAGGAAAGTCATATCATTGTTTTATGGATCTTATGATCCATTAAAATTCAATTTTAGTAATGTAATGGCATGGGTTCTTGGAGTTCCATTACTTAGTGAAAAATCTGATGATGAGTTTTTTGTGTACTCTTGGAAGGTTATTGAGGCTTCTCAGAAGATTCAACCCCTAAAGGTAGGCCTATCGGTATCCTTAGCCTACCGGTAACAGGCCTATGGGTAGCTCGGTCTAACCGTAGCCGGAGCTTACCGGAAGCTCAGCCTACTGGTAGCTACAGCCTACCGGTAGCTCGGCCTTCCGGTAGCTCGGCCTGCCGATAGCTATCAGCTACCAGTGGATCTTGCCTACCCCCACGGGTTTTCCAGTACCAGCTCCTATTTGCGCAAATCGAGTTTTAAACCCTATTTGTTTGACCATTTATAAGCTTGTTTTAAAGCCTAGTAATACCCATAAATGGAATTTAAATTAATGTTTAATGAATTATCCTACTATGTGGGTCGGTTTAAACCGCCCCAAAAGGCGGGGACCCTTTAATGACGTGTGGGGCCGCAAGGTCAACCCACGGCCCCTCTCCTTACGCGGTTTCACGTTATTATCTCAACCATTCCTGGCCTTTATAAAACTATTGGGATATCCCTGGGTTTCCTTTTTCTCGATCAACCTCTGATCAAATCTTCTGATCGTCCTTTCCCAAGGCCCCGCCCCTACAGTTTGCGCATCCGCTGTTCATAGCGCGTGAGGATAAACTTCGATCGTTGATCAATCAAGCAGGGTTTCACCTTCGTCTCTCTTTTCTGTGTATCATGCAGGGTGGGTATGCTTTTGTTTCTGTAGAATTGTATAGACCAAACTTTAATGAAGATAATAAATAGATTCTAATGAACGAAGGGGGAGGGGTGTGATCGATGATGCTGGTTGTTTTATGCTCTTTCATGATTTCTGATTTCTGATTTCTGCGGGCTTACTCCCACTGAAAATCATGGTTGTTTGTGGTCTTTCTATGTGTACTTATAAACCCTTACCTATTGTGTTGCTTCTTGTGTTGATCGCGTGAAAGAAACTAGTTAATTATGTATATGCGGCTAAATAAATTGAAAGCACCAGGATCAACCCTTTTCTGTGATAACCCAGGTTAAAATACAGCGGAATTGAAATCATGGAGTGTGTTAAATCCTTTAAATCTGGAAATAATGGCATGGTCCTGCTTTTTGTTGGTGGTAGTGGTTTGGTTATTTCCTTTCACAGGCCATTTGCTGGGTGATGTGGGTGGGGAAGGGGTCCCCTGTTATTATGGTTTCGCTGGTTGTGAAATTCAGGTCATGTGGTTACTTTTTCTATATCACAACTTGGGGTGTGATCCCCTTTTGTTGAGAAACAGTCGTCTCCTAGAATTTGGGGGACACGGGGCAGTGTCTCGAGGTTACCTTTGCCTCCATTACCTCGAGGGATCTCACTAGTCCCTTTAGTTATAGAAGGTGTAGGAAGTATCTTGGGGTTTCCTTGGTTCCAGTACAATGAGGGACCCCTTATCCCTTTGGTTGTTGTGACTTTACAAGAGAATTGGGTGTGAACGTTTGAGTTGATTTTTTACTATACTCTTCCCTTGGCTTGTGCTTAAGTTTTCTAGTTGCCCAATTAGGTGCAGAAACTTATTTAAACACTATTAACAAACATGAAAACAGGAATGGAACAATTGAGTTTTGGTTGGTGTGAGTTATTAATTGGACATGGTACTGTTTGTGTTCTTTAAGCTAGATGACAAAAAACCAAAACTGGGTGAGTGCTTTCTACCTATACATATACTTGTATTTTTTGTGTTTCTTATTCGCACACAACCCAAGTTGAGAACTTAGTGCCGAACACCCCTATTTCATGCGGGAGGGTGTTCTTCGCAGCACTTCTATTAGTGGCTGGTTATTACCTCCTTTCTTCTCCCTTTCCTGGATAGCCCAAGTATCTTTGGGAAGGCTGTGATGGCCTGATGTCCATTATTAGCCCAAGAACCTTTGGGCAGGGTAGTGTAGTGGTTATGGCCTAGGTGTGTGCAGGAAGGAGGTTTCCCAAGTTTCTTCTGGATGAGGCCCAATTGTCTTCGGGTGTGACAGTGGATCTTCAAGCCCAGGTGTCTTCAGGCGTGATGGTGGTTGTTCTGGCCTAGGTGTTTGTAGGCCTGGTTATGTGTGACAGTTGTGGCCCAAGTGTGTGCGGGTGGGGTTGGGCAGTGGGATTGTGTGAGGATATGGCCCAGGAGTGTGCGGGTGGGTGTGGCAGTGGGACTGCGGTGAGAATGGTGAGATTTGTTCGATGCGTAGGATGACTTCAATAACCAGTGGGAAAGTGGCACGGGGTACCCAAACATTGATGTTATTTATTATACATTACTTTTTTTGCGTTATTTGGTGAGTGTGCCCAGTGAGTGGGATGGATGAACTCCTTGATAGTGTTTGGTTGTCTATTTCTCACGGGACATTAGTACGTCTCCCCACTTGTGCACGATAGTCTTTGGTTTTTCCCTACTGAGTATACTTGTATGCTCACCCTACGTTTACTTTCAGGTTTCCATGAGGACTACTAGGGCTGTGTGGGACCCTACTAGTCGGGATAGTTGGAGTTGTTACAGTTTGTTGTACTCCTGTTTCTTTTGGTATTTTACTTTTTGATATTTCTTTTACTTGTACCTTGTTTCAGAACTATTTAAACATGCAAGTAATATTGGTTTGGGTTTATTTCTATACACTTGTTCTTTTCCATTTTTTGGTGGTTGGATTTTCCTATTTCTCGATCTTAAATAATAAAAAGGGTAATTCCTCCCATATTACTGAAAAGTCATACCCTTGGTGCTAGTCCCCACCCTGGGTCTTACTGGATGCGGGACTCGGGGGTCATTATCTCCCTTTCACCATTTCCAGCTCAGGAGGGGCATCCTTGGTGGGAGGGGGTCATGACAGAACGGTATCATATGTGATGGTTGAGAGATAGGATGGAGTATGGAGTTAGGAACAGTAAAGACTGCATGGGATGGTAAGGAAAAAGTGTTGGGTGACCTTGGTGCATGAATTAGGCCAGGGAAGACCGGCTAGGACACGGGATTTTAGGGCCCCCTATGAACTGATGCAAGGACTCTGGACCTACCGAACGACCAAGTGAGGCCACACTAATTGCAGGGTAGAGACCCAAGGAAAGGTACATGTATCATGATGTCTTGTGTTATCGTGTTTCATGGGTATTTTTTTGGGAATTTAAATCAATAATAAATTTAAGAAATTTTAAGAACAATATTCTCCACTATTTGGGCTTAGGCATTCCTTGTTTACCTTACAGTTGTGGCACTTGGGAGGCGACCACGTGTGGTGCAGGCGATCGAGGCCCTGGAGACAACCTTGGCCGATCGACAGAGAGCTAATCGAGAGGAGGAGGACGACCAGTGGAAGAAGACACTTTGGGCCTTCCAACGATAGACCCTCGAGAAGTATGAGGGAAGCACCTCTAACATGAAGACGAAGAGCTGGCTAGTGAAGTTGGTGATAGCCTTTGGCCTGATTCGGGCTCTGATTGAGTACTGGGTTCCTCTGGCCATCATCCAAATGTAGGGAGCAGCGCATCAGTGGTGGATGCTTTACCTGGGGGAGAGGAGAGAGGTTGAGGTGGCATGAGCTGATTTCGAGAAGGAGTTCAGAGCGAAATTCATCTCTTCTACGATGAGGGCGGAAAAGAGGCAAGAGCTACTCTCCCTCCAGCAGGGGAGTATGTCAGTAAGGGAGCTGGGAATCATGTTCAAGGACCTCCTACATTTTTCTCTAGACCTTTTTCTAGATGAGGAGTCTCGGGCAAGACGTTTAGAGGTGGCGCTCCGACCCTCCCTCCATTATGTTGTTACCCCCTTTACCCTACCGACGTACATGGAGGTCCAGAAGAAGGCTGAAGTGGTGAGAGGATTCACACTCTGGGAGGTGTGTCACGAGAGGGGATCTAGCTGGGACTATCGAAGGGGAAGGCCGTCAGCACCAGGTCTCCAGCACCAGGACCCTCCAGGTTCCGACCAGCAGGGAGCAGGCCGTAGTAGTTTCAGTTCTAGTCCCCTGGTTCTCTCCCTTTTCCTTCGAGCCCAGAACCAAGGTGCTTCATCTGTGGGAGCCATGGAAATATCCAGAATCAGTGCCCGGACTGAGTACAGTATGGCAGTGGGGGACATGCCTAGCACCCACCCCAGCAGAAGCTTCCAGCTAGGTCTCTCCCGTAGAAGCAATAGTGGAAGCGAGCTTCCGCTCCTCTGAGGGCAGACGTTGCAGGAGGAGGCCGACCTCAGGGTGCTCCTTAGGGACCTCAACCTGGGCATGGCCGAGGAGGTGGACGACATCCAAAGGGCATAGGAGCTGGGTGGGGACAGTTGCACACCGTAGAGGTATCAGTTCCAAAAGGGCCGTAAGTCGTTCGAGGTATGATCAATTTGTTTAGCACCCTTGCTTATTCCTTGTTTGATACCAGAGCTTCGCACTACTTTGTTGCACGCAGTCTAGCCTGTGCCTTTGGTCTAGATGCCTTGAGACTTCCAGTGCCCCTGGTTCTGAGCGCACCAGTCGGAGGTTAGACCGACATGTTATATGTTTGTCGAGAATGCAGACTGATGATAGGGCCACATTAGTCAGTCATGGATCTACTACTGCTATAGATACAACCATATGATGTCATCCTAGGCATCGACTGACTGTTCTTTGTGTGTGCCATCATCGACTGCTTCCGAGGAAGGGTTTTGTTCTCAGACATGGGTGGCTTGCATGTTACTTTCACCAGCGAGCGGAGCAGTCAGAAGGGAAGCAGGTGAGAGGAACCCCTCCTCTCATTGTTAGCCGAGATGTCAGTAGAGTCAGTAGATGATGAGATGGTAGAGGTTCCAGGAATCGTCAATGAGTTTATGGATGTATTTCCGGAGGAGGTAAGAACTCAACCCCCTCAACGTGATATCGAGTTTGGGATAGACTTGTAGCCTGGTGCTCATCCGATTTTGATGGCTCATTATCAGATGGAACCTTCGGAGCTGCGAAAGTTTCAGATTCAGAATGATGATCTGATGAAGAGGGGTTATGTTCGACCAAGTGCGTCACTGTGGGGTGATATAGTCTTGTTCGCAAAGAAGGCAGATGTTGGTCTCAGGTTATGCATAGACTACAGGAGGCTGAATCAGGTGACTATCAAGAATCACTACCCTCTTCCGAGGATAGACGATCATTTCGACCATCTGAAAGGTGCAAGATGGTTCTCGAAGATCGAACTATGGTCCGGGTATCACCAGTTGAGAGTGAAAGAGGGAAACATCCCGAAGACGGTGTTCAGGTGAAGATATGGACACTTCGAGTTCGTATTCATGGCTTTTGGTGTTACGAACTTTCCGGCTGAGTTCATGGGGCTTATGAAATCCATCTTCCGGGAGTACCGGGACCGATTCGTATTTGTGTTCATCAATGATATCCTAATCTATTCAAGATCAGAGGAGGACCACGTGGAGCACCTGAGGACAGTTTTGGAGGTCCTCCGACAGCACCAGCTCTATGGGAAGTTGCAGAAATCCTATTTTTAGATGTGAGAAGTTCGCTTTCTTGGGTACGTAGTGTCCGAACGAGCGGTAGCGGTGGACCCATCAAAGGTTGAAGTAGTTGTTTCTTGGGAAGCACCCAAGAATGTGGCAGAGGTTCATAGTTTCCTCGGGCTGTCAGGTTACTACCGAAGGTGCGTACCCAAATTCTCCTGGGTTGCAGCCCCTTTGATAGCCTTGCCCAAGAAAGACCAGGATTTCGTGTGGATTGATCAGTGCGAGGCAGCCTTCAGCTATCTGAAGGAGAAGTTGGTTAGTGCCCCAGTACTGAGACTACCAGAAGAAGGGGTGGCGTATGAGGTGTTCTGTGATACTTCAAGGCAAGGACTCAGATGTTTGTTGATGCAGCAACAAGGAGTGATCTCTTATGGGTCCAGGCAGCTATGCCCTCATGAGCGTAATTATGCCACCCACGACCTAGAACTTGCTGCAGTTTTTTTTGGGCTAAAGTTATGGTGGCATTACCTCATCGTAGAACTCTTTGTGGTCATAATGGATCACAAAATCTTGAGGTATATCTTCTCCCAGTGGGACCTAAACTTGCAGCAGTGAAGGTGGGTGGAGTTCCTCTAGGATTACGACATCGAGATTTCCTACACTTCAGAGAAGGGGAATGTAGTGGCCAACGCCTTTAGCAGGATATCGCAGAAGGATGTGGTCCGAGAGTCGGCAGACACCTGGAAGGCAATGGAGGAGTTTGTTGTCTTGAACCTGGATACGAGGATGGATGGTGGTAGAGTTTGCCTATGTCAAATGACAGTGCAATTATCTCTATTTCAGCAAGTGGAGGAGTCTCAGTGGGGAGACCCAGAGTGCGAAGTGATGTGTGACTGAGTTGACCAGAGAAATGCTCCATAAGGATGGACGGAAGATGGTCAGGACCGGATGCTTTTCCAGGTAAAGCTGTTTGTTTCAGAGGCGATGCACGACAAGAATCTTAGTGGGTTCCACAGCACACCCCTAGCAGTACACCCAAGAGTTTCCAAGATGTATCGGGGTCTGAAGAGACAGTTCTGGTGGCCCTGAGTAAAGCGAGTAGTGGCAGAGTTTATGGCCAAGTGCCTAGTGTGTCAGCAGGTGAAGGATGAACACTGTGTCCCAGGTGGCCTGCTGCAGTCTCTGGATGTCCCCGAGTGGAAATGGGAGGACATCTCGATGGATTTCGTTAGAGGACTACCCAAGGTTCAAGGGGGATATGATGCCATCTGGGTAGTGATGGACCGGTTGACGAAATTGGCTCACTTTCTACCGATTAAGGAGTCAAGTGCAGTGGATGCTTTAGCACGAAGGTACGTGGATGAGGTGGTGCAGTTGCATGAGGTTCCGAGGTCTGTAGTCTCAGATAGGGATGCACGTTTTACCTCACGAGTCTGGAGAGGATTGCAGAATGCCTTTGGCACCCTACTACGTCTTAGCATAGATTTCCATCCCTAGACAGATGGACAGACAGAGCGCACCATCTAGACATTGTTGGATATGCTGTGGGCATGTATTCTGGACTCAAGAGGATCATGGGTGCGACACTTGCCTCTGTTATAGTTTTCCTACAATAATATCTATTAGTCTACCATTGGTATGGTTCTATTCGAAGCCTTGTACGGGAGGCCATTCCGCTCACCTGTGTGTTGGACCGAGGTCGGAGAGGTGGGAATACTTGACACAGAGGTGGTGCAGAGCATGACCGAGAAGGTTCATCTTATACGGGAAAGGATGAAGGCGGACCAGGACTAACATAAGTCATATGCTGATACCAAGAGAAGGCCCTTGGAGTTTGAGGTTGGAGACCGCATGTTCTTGAAGGTCTCCCCTCGGCGTGGACAATTGAGGTTCGGCAAGGGGAGTAAGCTTTCTCCCAGGTATATTGAACCATTCAAAGTGTTGCGGTGGGTCGGCGAAGTAGCTTATCTGCTAGCGTTACCACCGTCGCTACTGAGGATACATGGCATCTTCCATGTGTCCCAGCTCTGTCATTATCTGCACGACAATTCACACATCCTCGACTGGGGAGAGCTAGACATCGAGGATTACGTGACCTTTGTGGAAAGACTAGTGATGATTGAGGATCTCAAGGAGAAGGTGCTTCGTGGAAGAACCATTCCCTTGGATCGTGTGTTATGGAGACATGGTGGGCTTGAGGAGAGTATGTTGGAAAGGGAAGCACAGATGCGTGCCCAGTACCCAGAGTTGTTCTGAGTTTTTTGTTGTTCTATTTATACTTGTTGTGGTGGAGCGTTTTACCTTGTTGGCTATGAAATGTGTATTTTTTCTTTCCATTGTGGATGTTTGTGAGAACTCCTAGCGATGGGGAGGGGAGAGGAGGACCCGACCCCTAAAAGACGCATTAAGGTTGATGCGATTAAACCTATGCGGGCGAGTCAGTGTCGCCCAAAGTAGATAGTATCTTGACATGGGGGAAGAGACTCACCAACCCGCATGACTGGGAAGTTTGACGTGGTATGTTGCTTAGTACTTAAGAGGAAGGTGTTTTTAGTTAACAATGGGGTTCACTCCTGAGAGGTATCTTTCAAGGTGGTTGTTCGGACCCTCTCTTTCCTTGGGTTGTTTTGATTATCGAGGGCGAGAATAGTTTGAGAGGTATCTAATGTAATGGTTCGGGTTCTTGGAGGTCCATTAACTAGTGAAAAATCTGATGATGGGTGTTCTTGGTAGTATGGGAAGGTTATCGAGGCTTCTCAGATTTTTTGACCCCTAACAGTAGGCCTAACGGTTGTCTTAGACTACTGGTAGCAGGCCTACCGGTAGCTCGGTCTCCCAGTAGCCGGAGCCTACCGGTAGCTCGGCCTACCCATAGCTACCGCCAACAGGTAGCTCGGCCTACCCGTAGCTGTCAACTACCGGTGGCTCTTGCCTACCCCCACGGGTTTTCCAGTACCGGCTCCTGTTTGCGCAAATCGAGTTTTAAACCCTATTTTTTTACCCTTTTTAAGCTTGTTTTAAATCCCATCAATGCCCATAAATGGAATTTAATTCAATTTTTAATGAATTAACCTGGTATGTGCGTCGGTTTAAACCGCCCAAAAGGGAGGGGACCCTTTAATGACATTTGGGGCCACGGGGTCAACCCACGACCCCGCTCCTTACGTGGTTTCACGTTCTTATCTCAACTGTTCCTGGCCCTTATAAAACTACTGGGATATCCCTGGGTTTCCTTTTTCTCGATCAACCTCCGATCAAATCGTCTGCTCGTCCTTTCCCGAGGCCCCTCCCCTACAGTTTGCGCATCCGATGTTCGTAGCGTATGAGGATAAACTTCGATCGTTGATCAATCAAGTAGGGTTTCACCTTCGTCTCTCCTTTCTCTGTATCATGTGGGGTGGGTATGATTTTGTTTTTGTATAATTTGATGGACAAAACTTTAATGAAGAAAATAAATGGATTATAAAGAATTCAGGGGAAGGGGTGTGATCAATGATGCTGGTTGTTTTAAGATCTTCCATGATTTATGATTTTTGATTTGTGCGGGCTTACTCCCACGGAAAATCATGGTCATTGGTGGTCTTTCTTTGTGCACTAATAAACCCTTACTTCTTGTGTTTTTTCTTGTTTTGATTGTGTGAAAGAAACCAGTTAATTACATATATTCTTCAAAATAAATTGAAATCACCGGGATCAACCCTTTTCTGTGATAAACCCAGTTAAAATACAACAGAATTTAAATCATGGAGTGTGTTAAATCTTTTAAATCTAAAAATACCAGCATGGGCCTGCTTTGTGTTGGTGGTAGTAATTTGGTTATTTTCTTTCACGGGACGATTTCTGGGTGACGTGGGTGGGGAAGGGGTCCCCTTTTATTATGGTTTCTCTGGTTGTGAAATTGTGGCTATGTGGTTACCTTGTCTATATCATGAATTGGGGTGGGATCCTCTATTGTTGAGAAACTGTCAGCTCCTGGAATTTGGGGGACATGGGGTAGTGTCTCGGGGTTACCTTTTCCTCCATTGCCTCAAGGGATCTCACTAGCCCCTTTAGTTGCAGAAGGTGTAGGTAGTATCTTCGGGTTTCCTTGGTTCCAGTACTTTGAGGGACCCCTTATCCCTTTGGTTGTTCTGACTTTACAATAGAACTGGGTGTGAACGTTTGAGTTGATGTTTGACTATAATCTTCCATTGGCTTGTGATAAAGTTTTCTAGTTGCCCAAGTAGGTGCATAAACTTATTTAAAAACTATTAACGAACATGAAAACAATAATGGGACAATTGGGGTTTGGTTGGTGTGAGTTGTGACTTGGACATGGTACTGTTCGTGTTCTTTATGCCGGCTGAAAAAAAACCTAAACAGGTTTAGTGCTTTCTACCTATACAAATACTTGTAGTATTTGTGTTTCTTATTCGCACCTAACCAAGTTGAGCACTTAGTGTCGAACACCCCAATTTCATGGGGGATGGTGTTTTTTCCAACACTTCTATTAGTGGCTGGTTATTAGCTCCTTTCTACTCCCTTTCCCGGATAGCCCAAGTATCTTCGGGTAGGTTGTGATGACCTGAAGTCCATTATTAGACCAAGAACCTTCTGGCGGGGTAGTGTAGTGGTTATGGCCCAGGTGTGTGCAGGCATGTGGTTTCCCAAGTGTCTTCAGGATGACGCCTAGGTGTCTTCGGGCATGACAGTGGATCTTCTAGCCCAGGTCTCTTCGAGCGTAATGGTGGTTGTTCTATCCTAGGTGTTTGAAGGCGTGGTTATGTGTAACAGTTGTGGCCCAGGAGTGTGTGGGAGGGTGTGTCAATGGGACTGTGGTGAGAATGGTGATATTGGTTTAATGTGTAGGATGACTTCAATAACCAGTGAGAAAGTGGTGCGGGGTACCCAAACATCGATGTTCTTTATTATAAATTACTTTTCATGCGTTATTTGGTGGGTGTGGCCGGTGAGTGGGATGGATGAACTCTTTGATAGTGTTTGGTTGTCTATTTCTCACAGGACTTTAGTACATCTCCCCACTTGTGCACGAGAGTCTTTGGTTTTTCCCTACTGAGTATACTTGTATGCTCACCCTATGTTTACTTTCAGGTTTCCAGGAGTACTAAAAGGGCCGTGTAGGACCCTACTAGTCAGGACAGTTAGAGTTGTTGCGGTTTTCTGTACTCTTGTTCCTTTTGGTATTTTAATTTTTGAGCTTTCTTTTACTTGTACCTTATTTCAGAACTATTTAAACATGCATGTGGGATTGGTTTGGGTTTATTTCTACACACTAGTTCTTTTCCTTTTTTTGGGTGGTTGAATTTTCCTATTTCCCGATCCTAAATAATAAAAAGGGTAATGCCTCCCATATTACTGAAAACTCATACCCTTGGTGCTAGTCGACACCCCGAGGCCTACTGGAAGTGGGACTCGGGGGTCGTTATCTCCTTTTCACCATTTCCAGCTCAGGAGGAGAATCATTGGTGGTATGGGGTCATGACAAGTAATATATGCATAAAAATTCATCTTGAATATTCATTTTTTAGAGTATTAAATGAAGTGGAAAATGATAGATGCACAATCAAAGGATGAAATTTTGCTTACATAATTAAAAGATATCAAGTAAGTATATTTCCATATGTTCTTAGTATATATGTAAAAGTAATTCCACAATTATAAGAAAATTATCTTAAAAAATATCAAATTAAAATCATTTTAGATGAATCGGTGGTTTTCCCCCCATCATAATGTTATGGATTCATGGTTGTGAACATTCTTCTAACCATATTTTTTATCATGCAATATTAGTACATAAGCATTATTTTTCTCCTATAAGTCCATATCCTCACTTACTATTCATTTTATCCTACCATGAAAAATAGTTTTTTTGTTATATATAACCTTCATATTTCCCTTTCCCTCTTTTTAAGATGATTTTTTAACCCTTTTACGATGCCGTTATTTCAAAAAAAGAATTATCAAATATAAATCACTAGATTACTGAGTAAAAGTTTAAATAGTGATGAGATAATTTATTTAATGTGGGGAGAATGTAACACTCCAATATTTTAAAATGATAAAATTATGTTCAATAACGTATATGATACACAACACAAAACCAAAATAAATAGTGATATACCAATTAAAAACCTTAAAAATTAATCACTATGGTAAAAGGGAAAATCATGTTAACATCAGTTAAAAATAAGTGATAAGGGAAACATTTTATTTCATAATTCTTATTGTATGATGTATTTCTACCCTTATATTCTTATTCTCAAGATTATGTTATTTTGGGGACACTTTTCAATGAAAGTGATCTATATAAAAATTTAGGAAACACAAATACAAAATGCCATACTATTTCCTCTAAATATCTATTATAAGTTAACATAGTTACAAAAATAAGTGGTGAAAGAATTTTAAATTTATATTTTTTTGTATAGAAATAATTTTAATTATGATACCTGTTTCAAAAAATAGTCATTATAT
This sequence comes from Viscum album, assembly GCA_963277665.1. Lineage (NCBI taxonomy): Eukaryota > Viridiplantae > Streptophyta > Magnoliopsida > Santalales > Viscaceae > Viscum > Viscum album. The sequence continues at coordinate 1,274,118,385 of OY728162.1, read as the reverse complement.
TGTTACCTTAAATGCTTATACAAAGCGAGCACAATGCTTATACAAAAATGGAAAACGCAGGGTTAATGAATTGTAAAACATTAAAATTAATGTATTTGGGATTATTTATAGTAAAACATAATTTATAGGAAATAACTAAATATTGTTGATGGATAAAATGATTATTTTCAATATAAATCATTATGTATTTATGGTCAAATTAAATGAATTGTTCCAAAAAGACATTAATGGTATTTTATGTTATATTATATATTGATACATTATTTAAAAATCATAAAAATTCATGAAGATGAAAACTAATATGATTAATGGTCTAAAATTTCATAACCTCACTATTTATGATCCAATTTTTATCTTAAAAGATAAATTCAAAACCTTTTAGTTTGAAATAGTCATTACAACGATTAAGGTTTAAACATGTTTTCCAGGGTTTAGACAAGTTGTAAGGGTTATATTTATAATTAAACATGAATAAATCATATATATTTTTGGAAATAATTAAACCTTATACTATCCAAAACTAGAATCCGTAGAAATTTTTACGTATTTTAATTTAATATGTCCTTTTTATAATTTAATACTTTTGAAATTCCAAAAGTGCCCCTCCCCTCACATATAAAAGGGAACCTCCTCTCCTCTTTTAATCAAACTTAATGAAATGTTTTATTTATCCAATACCTACCCAAATAAATTATTTACATCACTACTAAAATCCTATAGTCATTTTTTATCTTAAATCCAACCATGGGAGGATTTATGTATAATCCTAAAGAGGTTGGTTGAATAAAATGTATCGTTCTTAACCCACCATTTTTTATTTATTATTTCACCTACTTAAAATATTTTCCAACCATTAAAATATAATAACATAATTATTTCAAATATTATTATATGTTATTATTTTTATTTCAAAACTTATATCCATCTCCTCTTCTATCAAATGGGAAATATAAAAATCATTGGTGTGTACGGCAGACTTCTCCCTTGTGAACCGATGTAATTAGTTTTCCATAAACTCCTATTAAAACTAGTTGTAATGATGGATTTAATATAAATATTAATATATATGTTATTAATTATATATTTAAAATTATGATAATATAAAATATCATTTACTTTCATACCTCTCCATTCACTAAAAAATCATATCATCGTTTATGCGTATGTTTGGACTGCCACCTCCACGAAGCGATGTGACTCATTTTTTAACACCACATCAAATGGATGATATATATCCATATATTTAAATAAATAATATGATATTTATGTTATAAATGTCATTATTTAATGGTAAAATAACACTTATTTTTTCCATCATAATCATTGAAAAGATGAAATGTTTCTTTTCCATATGTACAACTTACCATCTCCATGATTGTAAAGTTGATCATTTTTCTAAACCATATTTCATGGTTGGTTTAAAAATTATAAATTTAATATAAAAAATATAATTATTTCGTTATTATTATTCTATAATTGATTAATATATGACCTGTTTTTCTATAGCCATCATTCTGAAGTCATTTTTGGTATATGAACTGAACATCATCAGAACATCCTACGTGAACTTAATTGACCATGTAATTCATTATAAAATGGTTTTAAATAAAATAAAACGAATAATTAACATTATTTTTTTAATAAATTAAATAATTAATTTTTTTTATTATTCAGTAAGATAAATTACTTACAAGATGAGTTGGACTTTATGTAAGGGACTTTGCCTATATTTCATTTAATTGAGGCATGTTTTGATGTTATACACCTAATTTCTGTTATATGTGGTATATTTTTCCATTTTATATGTTATATAATGAATCCTTCCTATTTTATGGTATTTTAAATTTGAATAAAAATTATTTCATTCAATGTTATTTTAATTTAATGTTACCAAGTGGTAAAGTGTTTCATAACTCAATTTATTTTCATTAGATTATATTACTTGTTCATTATCATGTATATTATAGGATTATGTGTTTGAAAAATCTTAATATTTTTATGTTGTATTTAATATTTTTTATTTAGATTTACATTGGATATATATTTTAAATTCTTTATTATTTCTCACATCTATTGTACGATCCTTATAAGAGATTTTATCTCAATTTCCACTTCATTGAGATATATTTGGTATTATGTACCTATTTAATTTTATGAGGCATATGTACAAGCCCTGTTATATGTTATATAATGACTTTCATTATATTCATGGTATTTATTTTTCCATTTTATATTATTCTTTCATGGGGTTTAATATTCAAAAGATAACAAAGTGGTAAGTGTTTATTTCACAATAACATCATTATTCAAGGTTTTTTTATATTTGACTCTCCACTAATGGAATTATTTTAAATTTACATATTAAACACAATATATTTTCTTATAATATGGTAATTTTTGAATTTTCAAGTAATATTTCCATTTTTATCTCTCTGGTACATAAAATAATTGATAATTGTTTTAAGAAAAGTGAACTCTATTTCACTTTTCTGTCAATTTTTTTCTTCCATATCCATGTATTATGAAAATGGTATCTATAATTTTTAAGAAGGTATTCTATGGAGTTTATATTTATAAATAAATAAGTCATTTATTTTACTTATAATCCACTAGGGATATGTTGTAATGATATCATCATTTTTTATTCTCTAGATGGTTTATAATCAGATTGACAAGGGAAAGTATTGGAATTCACATTCTTTGTTAATTTTGTATTCGTTAACATTATCTTAAAAACTAACTTACTTATGAACATTTGACATTAAATTTTTATTCTATATAAATATTATTTATTAGATATATTATTATTTCAAAAATAATAAATCATTCTTATATATGATGTTTTAATAAGAGTGTTATTTGATTAACTATGAAAAATCATGATATATATATTCTTTACTCAATACTAATATTTATTGATAGGGAATATTTCTTATGAATTGAATTGAAAATTATGTATATAAGAAATTCATATGACTTGAATTAATGGGTGGGTTCCAATTATAGATTGTCCCGCGATGCATCAACAGACCTCCTTAGACAAATTAGTAAGCAATAGTTAAATTGGATTTTGGTGTATACCTATCCATCAATTAAACATTATAGTCACAAGGTATAAATGATATAAATATCATGATGTCTAAAATAATTATATCTATTATTAATAATTTCCATTATTGATAATTTATTTATTGATTTCCATGTAATTATTTGATTAGATATGATATATGTAGATTAACAACATGCTTATTTAATTATTTATATGGAACTATGTGATCATAATTTATTTCATCCATATTATTATTTATTCACATGTTATTGATTAAATGGAATGTGTTTTTTGTTATTTATCTTGTTTTATTGATTATTCCCTATTCATTCAAGATAACTTTTATTGTATGTAACAATTATTAAGCATCTTATCTTCCCTTATTTTGATTCCATTCCACAGGACCCGAAGAATGATTATTTCATTCAGTTGAAGGATGAATGATATTTACTTTCACTGTGTTTTTTTATTTTATGTTTTCAAATGTAATTTGAAATTCAAGTATATATCTATTTTACCATGAATAAAAATTTATTCGGTCATTAGAGATATGATTCTATGTACCAAGTGTCAAAATAATAAAGTAGATATCATCTCTAGGCTACTGGGTTCAGCATTTCTGAAATATATATTTATTCTTAAAGTACATAGAAGTTTATTATAGGGAACAAAATACAATAGTGGATACCCGATGTTGTCTATAATAGCCTGAAAAGAAACAATTATTCCACCAACTACCTATTATAGGCTACTCAAATGAGAGTGATTTCAAGATAGGTGTTAAAAGACAACTTTTAATATAGTCATCCTTGCATTGACTTGATCTCTAATGACTCATATGAATCATTTACACCCTGATTACAATAAAGGGACATGTAGAGCATATAAAAAGTCCCATAATAACGCTTTTAAGGTCATATAAACTTCAGGTAACATCAATGAATTTCATTATTCTATAGTGAATGAAAATTGATCTGAAGAGAATTGGTTACAAAATTGTTTCCTTGGTTCCTACTCTTAAGATATCATTGTACCTATTTATTCAAAAACTTTCACCTCCGATATTTTTCTCCTTCATTTTTTCAATATAATACTCTTTAAATTTATAGATAAATTATATAATTTCTTCAATGGGTTTATGGCTATGAAAACCTCCTTTTTATATTTTTGGGTTATTGGTAACTATTAAAACCACGACCTTTTTCCTAGTTTCTAGGCTACTACTATATTCAAGGGTTTGTGTTTATTTTAGTATTATTGGTGTCTATAAAGTTAATATATGTTATTTTATCACCCCTAAAGTAATTGAGGTGGGATATGTAGGGGATCCGAAATTACCCCCACCAAGAATTCTATAATATCCTCAATTTTAAATGATAACAAAAAAACTATTTATTAATAATTTATGAGTTTTTCATGTGAAAAAAGTAAATTTGAAATAAAATAAAATTAATAAATGATTTAAGTCTTTATGTAATGATAAATTCCCAGTTAACACCATGTAATATTCAAGGGAATATTTTCAAAGTGAGGTGTTAAGATATCACAAGATTTTGGGGCTCGTAGAGCCTCAACAATGAAAGAATAAAAACAATGAATATAATATATTGCATGAACATTTTATTCCAAAAAATATTTATCTCCCAAATAGTGACTCGTATGAGATTTATAAGACCATATTTAGGTTGTGAATAATGGTTTTACCCTAGGTGTGACATAACTTTTGTGTGCATCAGGCTTTTGGCCAGATGTCACATGAGGATAACTTATTAGAATTTTAATTATATATGTTTTAAAATATAATTGAAAATCCTCCAAATGGTGAATCATTTGTGTAATATGATACCACGATTAGGTTTGGGGGGTGGGGTTCACCCTAGGAAAGACATAACTTTTGTGTACATCAGACATTTGGTAAGATCACACACAAGGATAAATTATTTAATACCTTATTACATATTTTTCTTGAAATAATTCAATATGTAATGCCCCGACCCTAGTTACCCAGAGTCGGTGCGTTATTTTAATACATTGGCATGATTACAAGGAATCAAGTCTCGAATGACCGGTCAGTTTAGTAGTCTTGGAAAAATAGATCGCATACATGAATGTTACATTTGCACTTTATGACGTACAAAACAACATAAATAATCTTTATGAACACCATTATTACCTTGGATTAACCCTGCATATCAATCACATTACACTTCTTGGAATCCTGGGAAAAATAAAACAAAGAAATGGGTGAGATCAAATGCTCAGTAAGGGTAAGAAATACAGCGTAAACTTTCGAAAATAAGCATAAAAATTTAAGGCAATGTATAAAACTAAAACAAAAGCCTTTTAAATTTGAACTTCAGTATAATATGGAAGAAATAAAATGAAATAATTCCATTTACTTATTCACATGGATATTCTACTAATAGAATAATCACATGCAATATCACTAACAACTTTCATAATGATGGAATGCATGATGTCAAACTTTAATTTCTCTGTCGAGGCCTCGTGCCAAGACCTAAGGGATAACTGTAACCGGAACCCAACCCGGAGAGCCTCTATAACCAGACTCCATCCCGGAGTGCCTCTAATAACCGGACACCATCCCGGAGTGCCTCTAATAACCGTACACCAACCCGAAGTGCCTCTAATAACCGGGCAACAACCCAGAATGCCTCTAATTACCGGACACCAACCCAGAGGGCTTACTTTTATCGGTCGGCAAGCTGGAACATACTAGTCCAACACATTCATCTTAAGAAGAGGATGAAATCTAACATAAATATTCGTATTAAAACTAACATACAAAATGTCAAAACTTTAATCATAAACCATTAATGGCATAAAAATAACTAATCCATAGTTAAAAATCTCACAAAACCATAAATACAATATGGATGATTTGTATCATAATAAATCAACTTGAAACAAGTTTAAAATTTATCAAAGGATGTTGACATAGATGAAATCAATACTATTTCAGAGAAATATCTCTTTTTTTTTAATCGTTTAAAAGTCGCATAATTATAGAGAAAACCTTTATTTTGAAAATAGATTTATAAGCTTGTGAAGGAAGCATCAAAGGTGTAATAACAGCAGAGAATAACCACACCCGCCGTATAAGTTAAGAAAAGACATTCTTACCTTAATTTTGTCAAAAAGGTTAAAAAGGTCCTTGTTTGGAAAACGATGGAAAGATTCCTCTATAAACCTCTTATAAAAAGTCAAACAAGGGTATAAATGTCTTTAACCCATATTCATGTAAATAGTAAAAATGTTTTGAAATACATTTTTAAGAAGCATGGATGTGGATGATAAAGATATCCCAGTAGATTATTACGTATATACAACCTCGGATAAAGAAGAGATTGTGAAATAAACCCTTACCAATTTGGTAACCTACAAAACATACAACCCATGAAAGAGGTATCATAAAATGAATATGTAAATACAAATAAATTAAAGTGTATTACACAAAGAATATAGTTATGGGCAGTACATACACCACACAAAAGGTAATGGTGGCAATATGACATGAATCTCACGGGAATAAGGAGTGAGATGAAAACCCCTTACCTTGCACTTTCCTTTAGTCGAGGGTACGTTTAAACTCCTGTATGAAGATCGTAGTATGATATTAAATTATAACAGAACCATATTAATATTTATGATATCATAAATGATTCATTTATGACTTTATATTACCCATTTAATAATAATTTCCATGTTGAGTTAACATTTCGGGTAATAATCACTTTCTTTATCGTACATGTTTTAACTTGTCACTCTTGGTTGTATCACATAGATCATGATTTAAATACTTCCAGAATATAAAACATGATAAATATATCATATATATTTAGAATAAAAATATTTATAATAGACATATATATGAAATGGAAAACACCATTTATGGAGACGGTAGTCCGTACGTACGCATAAACGCTGTTCCTGTTTTCATATAGTATTGAACGGAAGTAAGTGAATAAGATATATATAAGTACATAAATCCTTATATATATATATATAGTAGCATTATTATGTCATATATTATGTACTTATTAGTAATATATATTTTTATATTTTTCGATGAATGGTGAACTTGGAAATGAATCTCATCGCGTCGTGGAGACGGTAATCCGTACGTACACACGAGTGAAAATATCATTCTTTTGATATTAAAATAATATATAATGGGATGATATATCATATATACAGAATACTTATCATGTTATATTTATTATTTAATGAATTAAAAGCCATTATTATATCCATCCAAATAATAATATATTGAATAACAATTACACCACGACGTGGATACGGTAAGCCGTACGTACGCACGTATGGTGAAATGTCATTCAAAGGATTGATAGAATACTGAATATGGTTGTACCATATTTATTATAATATTACCGTTTATAGTATATACTGGATTAATTATTTTAGAATGTCAATAACAAAGAAAGATGATGTTGAATAAGAAAGGAACTTGAAAAAGGGTGGTGAAATCATTACCTCTTCTTCGGGTTCTTTCTTTTGATTTGATCAAAAAGGCTCCATAGGATGGCTTTCTAACTAAAGGAAGGCCACTAGTATGAAGTGAGGGAAGTTTCAAGAGTATTTGGGCAGGGTTTGGCCGAGCCAAAAGGCTTTTATGGTGTGAATTAATGAGAAGGGTGAGTATCCTTTTATAAGAGGGGTGAGGGGCACCTTTGGAAAAGCGAGAAATATTATTTTATAATAAATTTATATTAGGTTTATAATGGATCCAAAGTGGATTATTTAAAGGTTAATGTGGGGATGGGTCTAAAACTACTCAACCAATAGAATTTAGACAGGGTTGGGTCATTATATTAACCTTATATTTTAGTTTTAACACTTAGTTAATTAGTTTGACACTAACCATGTCACTTTGTATTTTTATATTATATAGTTAATAAACTTACAATATACATCCAAGGGACCCCCAAGTGGTCCATTAATGATACAAATATCATGATATAAGTCTCTTCGATAAACCTTAGATTTTTCGGAATTTAATATCAATTAATAATATAATATTTGTTTTAAAAACTCTTTTATGTCAATTTTGACACTATTCAATAATTGACTTTTGTAAAAATCCTAACAGAATGATTACTTCGAAAAAAGTTAATTAAATCAATAAAAATATGTCATATTATCCCATAAAATTAGTTTAATTCATTAAAAGTCTCAAATTATATTTATTTGGGTATTTATAATATCAATTATTTTAATTTTTCACTATTATGGTAATTACTGCATCATCATTGTGTCATAAATAAATTAAATTATTTAATGTCTAAAAATTATAAATAAAATACCATTATGTAGGTAATCTTTTTAGCTTTATAATTTATATTAATTTTCTAAAAGACAACATATATTACCCTATGTAAAAATTGTTTTTCTAAAAGCTATATGCTTATGTCATTTTTGTATTTATTTTAACTTAATTAATATAAAGTGTCATTATCACTTACAAGTGGTTCCATGGGGTCCAAAAATCAACCCAAAGATGCGCATGGTCGGAAATGCATCAAACAATAAGGTTAGGACACGTTTTAGGGTAATTTAGTTTTATTATAATATTATTTTTTAACCCTTATTTACCAGATTTACCCTTTAACCATGGTAAATAAAATATTTACCGAAGTAATTATTCAAAATGTCTAAAAATAAAAGTTACCTATTTACACAATTTGAACATCATGATTCCAAATATGGAATCCATTTTTCCAAATTCAAAACACAGAAGTGGCAGAAATTAATTTAATATTAATTTCCGTTGTTAAAATAAAAAGCGTGTTTTTAAGAGATAATAACTATCAAAAGATTGACACTTGCTTATGTCCGGTTTAATTTTAAAATTATGTACAATGACCAACATTGTATTAAATGATAAAAATATATTCTAAATATACTTTAAAACCACTCAAATTAATAGTTTATCACTAATAAGTATTTTGATTAAAAAAGTTGTTTTTTAATTAAAATTTAGTAATTTTCACTATTCATCAAAATATTAAAGTTATCTGAAAAGTACAAAAATTTTACCTTAGGCTAAATTTGATACTCTGAATCCAAAAATGAAGTCCATTTTAAGAGATAAAATTTCTAAAATTTTAAACAGTTGGTATTACTATTCATAACGACTACTTTGATTGGTCATGGTGTGTGTTAGAACTCGAAGTTGCGTACAACACATGCTACTATATTATTCAAAGAGAAGTGTACCGTGGAGGCTCGGGGTGTTATAAAATATCTCTTAAATGGTGTGTTATATGATAATTTTTTTACCACTAATAAGTATTAGAAAAAGGGTTTACTCTAGGAGGGATATAACAATTCTGCATTACAAGCATTTGGTCATATGACATGTAAGGTTATTTTATTTTATTTTTTGTAGTTTTTATTATTTAAATTATTATAAATAGATGTTACTATTCAATATCACCCCCATACATGTAAACACCATTTTTCATTCTCATCATTTCCAAAATCCCAGATTTAAATTTTTTTTGACCTCAAAAATTTAAAAACACAATAATTTGGTAAATTTAATGACCTAGTTTTAATTTTTTTTATTGAAATGGTGGATTATTGTGAGGTTTTGATTACTCTATCTTTAGAAAGGTTATGGGTATGCTGTTTGGGTTCTTGAAATAGTTTAACCTATTTTCCATTTTTATTGGATTATTTCATTAAAACGGAGTGATCTCAAGAGTCCCTCCATGCATTTTTTGAATAATTTATTAATCCTTTTCTACCTCCCTCTTTCGTTCATCCTCGCTACATGTTTCACTATTGAGGAAGGTGAGTTTGATTATTATTATTTTATTTTATTTTACAATTATTCTTTATTTTTTGCATTTTTATAAATAAATTATGGCAACAAATGGATGAATAATAATAATATAGATATTGGTTTTCATCAAAAAATAAATTCCACAGGATTAAAAAATGATAACTACTAAAATTTAATGACGATAATAGTGGTAATTATAAAATGATAATTGAATATTTTTAAGAGAATATAACTATCATGAATTAACAATTGATAATTACAATTATTTATCAAATGATAATTGCACTAGATTATCAAAGGAGACGTTATAGAATAAAAATTATCAAAGAATAATGGCACAAATTTATCGAGGGTTAATTATAAAAATTATTAGAAAAAATTTACTTTGAATTATAAAATGAAAAATTAAAAAATTAATAAAAGATAATTATTTGATTATATAAAAATATAATTAAAAAAAGAAAAAAAATATAATTTAACCCAATTGTTAGAGGTAAATTATGAAAATTGTATATGATAATTTTAGGATTTAATTAATAGATAATTATAAGGCATACCACATGTGTTCTTTATTTAATTTAGAAATATAAATTATCAAAAATGGTTTGAAAATTATTCATGAGGATAGTATTTTGACCACATGTGTTGGACAAAAATGATAATTTAGAAATTATCTAGGTGGGAGAAATTATTATCGCATGCAATATTTTATTCTCTTTTTAAAATAAAATAGATAGTTTTAGTTATATGAACCCTTGAATAATGTTGATTGTGGACATATTGGTGATTATGACAATAAGTCTACAAGGAGGTGTTATTGATTGTTTAGTTTTTCACCCTATCTGTTGAACCAGATAGGGTGTTTTATCTTTGTCATTGACATTGACCCCTTTGAGGTATGAATTTCCTTAAATTCTTTGGGTTGCGTTTACACATGCTTCTATGATTATTATTTATGTTGGTATTTATTTACACCATTCATATCTGTGATTGCATGTTGTAATGGGTGTGTGTATCACTTATATATGTTGTGATATATACGTTCCATGATTGATATTTGTGTACCTTGTTTCCATTTTTCATGTGTTCACATGCTATTATGTTTCTTATATATAATAATGATGATATATTATGTAATGCCTACTTGTATACTCACTCTGTATGTGTATTACCATTTCCATTGAGGTTATTAATGGTACTTGAAATATGTGGAACATCATGACAACTTATCCAATTTTGGGGGAGTGGAATTGATTGTGACAATGGTGATCAGGGACCTGAGTTGATGGTGGAGGTATGTGGTGGCAATAATGTCGTATCGAGGGTGTTCGTGAGGTGTCTTGGATTTTGTAAGTTACATTAACCATGTGATTTCCTGGTCAATGTGACTACTAGATGTTCTCATCCAGAGGATTTGGGTGAAATGGTCCTCTTGAGGGATAGATGACCCCATTTATTGTCTCTTAGACACTATGGGGATGTCGTATAGGGGATGGTTTATTCTTCCAACTCATTCCATTAGCCTCTGGCATGAAGCAGAAGCAGGAACATCCGGGGGTTTTGGGAGCTTGGTCAGTGCATGACCACTCAGTTTTATAAAGTGTATTTATTATTATTACACATTTATAATTATTGGAATATTCTTATTGTACTTGATCACACCAGGTAATAACTCATTTTTTATGTCCTGATAATTCTTATACTCACAACCTACTCAGTAATTTTTGTATGCATGTATATTTCATGAGAGACCCCATGAAGGGAAAGATCTCTACAGTGGATGGTTGAGCAGAACATCATAGTATTGGAGGTGTAAATTGATAAGTTTACAATGGGACAACAATTTCCTTCTATTTATTCATTTTTTATATTTATTCTAGAAATTATTTCCACATTGGGAGCATCTTATTTGGATGACATGTATTCCATTTATTTTCCTGCAAGAGTAGTTTGACTAATTATTATATTTTTATTAACTTTTATTCATCATATGATATTATACTGAATGAATAGTCACCCATTGTAGAATTAAACCCTCATTTCTAGTCGGCCACATCTTTCTTATGGGGAGGTGCACATGAGGTCATGTGACCTTCTGGATATGACCTTGTGGTTTTGATTGGGATTTTAAAATATGGACTTTGAGGTCCATGAATCTATAACTTGTTTCATTTATTTATAATTATTTGGGATAGGGTGGATAGTATATATAATGTATAGAACTCAGGCATGTGATCTATAACAATTCAAGGACATCATTGTATAATGAAAATTTGAGTTACCATAAAATGGGAATTAATATTTTTATATTACTTCTAATTAAAATCACCTTAAGTGATGCACATGATATGGATATGTGATATTTTTTATTTCAAGTGCATTGTTGAATCCGGACTATACATGTAGTTTCACATGCTATATATATACATGTGTTTTGATTCATAATAGATTATTAATTAAATTCCTTGATTTGTGCTATTTATTTTGGATATTTTATCTTATGGGATATATCTATGTTACATGTTATTGTGATATATATTTATATAATTATTTTATGGAACTAATAATGTTATTGTGTGAGTTTATATATTATGAATATGACTAACATTCAGGGATAGAATCCAAGGTTAGTTCAAGGATGGTATACCGTGGTTTGTGGGTAGAATTATAGGAAAATATTGTGTGATACCTTATATTGTTTAGTAATTTTAATGTTCCAAAAGTTCCTTACATTTAATAAGATATTGACTTGTATAATATTTTTGGGACCTCCAGCTGAGTGGGAAACTCTAGAAAACATCCCCGCACCAGCTCTAGTAGAGCGATAAATGGTTCCTCATTGGCTGCCTGAAAGTCCCATGGTTAACTATGCAAGGGATTTATGGATCAAGAAGCCTCCATCATTCCATGTAATAGTTGTAAAATAGGATGATGAGTATTTATAATATATCATATCATGTATATTTGAACTCGTTTAGATGCCATCAGAAAAAAAGTTGAAGTTGTTATCCTTCATGCTATACGGACTCACTGGGCATTGGTGGGGAGTTATGGGTCAAAATGAAAAACAGAAGGGTCTTACCTTGAATGATTTAAAGGTCCCATTTTTCATAGATACTTTCCCTAAAACACTAAAGATCGATTTATCCTAGGAGTTCATGGACCTACATATGGGCTTAATGATTGTATTAGCATACTTTTCATGATTTAACAAGATCCTTCATTTTACACCACTTATGGATGGTAATAAGGCCCAAAATTCCTGGAAGTTTGAAATAATAATTTGGTGAAACCATGGATAGATGTTTCAGATAATTGACCTAGCTTTGTACCCAAGGGCTCTAAAGAATTACCTAACCATTTAGAGGATTTTGGATGAAGGACAAGCAGTTCATATTTTCTTAACTTTCACTACTCATATAGGTTGACCTCCCACTGCTGTTGTGAGTACCTATTATGATTGTAGGAAGAATAATACCAATAATATATATTGGATTAGTGACATGAAAGTTCAATAGAGGTCATTATTTTAAATTCCTTCTATAAGTAACCCACATTTCATTAATTATGGTATGTTCGGACACTTTAGTCAGGTGTGCACATATCCCCAAATTCAGTGTCGACAATGAAGTAGTATTAGAAACCTCCAGTAGTTTTGTTCTAGATATTTAGTAAAGTATTTGAGACATACATGGAAAGGGACCCATATATCTAGTAATGGACCTCAGTAGAGGATAAAGACTTCTTAGAGGAAAGAAACACAGGGGTGGGTCCATAGAGTTACCGCATGATGAGTTTTTATAGAATATCAGATTCTGAAAGATTGTTTGGTGGGACCATCAACCATTTGAGGTTTATTTATGATCACTTACACTCTATATAATACCTTTTTTGATACTGATTCATCCCATTATTTCATATATACATAACTATTTACTCTATATGATTTTATTATAAACTTATCCTCTAAGATAGTCACTTTGATACAACATTTGGTACGATAGGGGACTATCTTCAATGATGCATAGAGTGTACATTATTCCTAACTAGCTATGGAAATCCAGGGGAATTAATTATTCTTGGGGTGAATATATTCAATGTGTTTCTTAGCATATACTGGATGACACGATTCTGAGATCACATAGATTACTATAATAGATGAATTTATTTATCCTCGCCAAAGGAAGATAAGATCATGATGACTATAGAGTGTAAACTGGTAGTAGGTAGAGTTGGAATGAATATGAATCAACTTAGAATGATCACATAAAAGATGAAGGGATTTTTTTTCATTTCACAAAATTAGTGTCATCCCTCTCATCTTTTCGATCAGTCATGGATATCTATCAGGAATTAATTCTAGATGACTTAGTAAGACTCCCTACTGATAGAATAGTTGAATTTTATTTAATGATTATACTAGGTGTGAAACCCATTTCGATGTCCCCATATCATATGGCTATAAATGAGATTAAAATTCTCAATTTATAGTTATAAGACATGGATAGAAAGGGATTTCTGAGAACTAGTACTTCACTGTGGGGGTGAACCTATATTATTCTCCAATAAGGAGGGTGGTAGTCTTTTCCTATACATTGATTACCCAAAGCAGAACCATGTGATTGTGAGGAACAATTATCCATTTCCAAGGATAGATGATCTTTTAGATCAGCTATAGGGATCTGTGTGGTTCTCTAATATTGATCATTAATAAGGCGATCACCTATTTTAATTTAGAGAGGATGACATTAAGAAGATGTAATTTTAGTGAAGTTATAAAGTATATGACTACATAGTAATGTTATTCCAACAGAAGAACATTATGGCAGTGTTCATGGTCCTCATTAACAAGATCATCCATCTATACATGGATTCATTCATAATTTTTTTTGTCGATGGTATACTCATATAATCATGGAAACCATAGAAACAAGCTCAGAAACTCTAGATAGTCCTGAGTATACTATGATAACAGAGGCTTTATCCCATGAAATCGAAGTGTGACATCTAAATTTGAGAGGTGAAGTTACATGGATAAATGGTGTCTGAAACATGTGTATCTTTAGTCCCATAGAAATTTGAGGTATTAATATTCTGGACACATCCCTAGAAAATGTTTGAGATTATAAGATTTATGTGTTTACCGGAATATTACTAAAAGTTTAACCAGGACTTTTCTTGACTATTAGAACCCATGATAGTGCTGAAAAATAACGGGGTGGTGTTCTAGTTGTCATAAAAATGTGAAGAATTCTTCCTTTGGATAAAGAGAAGGTTGAATAAAACTCTAGTATTGACACTCCCTATGCCTGTGAATAGTTATATAGTGTATTGTGACACATCAGGTGATAGTCTAAGAGTGGTTCTAATGTAGAGAGAGTATGCAACAGCCTTCAGGTATCATCATATATGATACCATGAGAGGAACTACCATACACATGACGTGGATCTAGAAACCATATTCCATGATATGAATTATTGAAGACACTACATCTTTGGTGATAGATTTTTCATTTATATGGACTATAATATCCTTCATTATATCTTCACGTAGAGGGCCTTGAATCTGAGGTAAAGGCATTGGGATATGTATACGAAGATGTTAAATTTTGGTTTGATGTATGAACCTAGAAAGGGTAACATCATTTTTGATGCTCTTAGCCATAATAAATAGGTTGAGCGGGTTCTTGGTGAGATGCTCTCATAGGTGCAGTGGTTCTATATGAGCTTATTAGTTTATTAGAGGACAGATGCCTCAAAGGACTAGGGTTTTATGACTTGTTCTCCCTTGGTAGTTACATATTCCCTTTTAGACTATGTTGAGGAAAAATTATATATGTACTCAGAGTGTCCTATAATTGGGGAACAACTTGTGGTGGTAACTCAATACTCGTATGGTCAATGGATGATGCCGATGTAATAACAGTACAGGAGTGAGTAGAAAGGCAAAAATTCATTATAGTGGAGCAAATGAGAGGTTACTATACCTCTATTTGGGAAATATATCTTCATGTGAGAAGGATGTATCATGAATTAAAATATTATATTTGGTTTCTAGAGATGAATATAATCATTTTGAGTTTCACTTCTCAATGTCATACTTGTTAGAGATAGATGTATGAGAACTAGAATCCTGGTGGGTTATTGTAGGGAATCCTTATACATATGTGTAAGTGGGAGGACATCATAATGTTATTTGTTATTAGATTACCCTAGAATCTGAGGAGTTAGGATCCATTATGGATGATTTTTTATTGTATAAATAAGTTTTTTCACTTCTAACTAATCAGAGAGACTCAATTAGTCAAGGGGCTGGAAAATTTCTGTGTTTAAGAGATAATACGCTTGTATGAAGTTGCATCGAGAATTGTTTTTGGATAGAGACACATGTTTGACATCGAAATTTTGGAATGCATTGTATAAATATATTGGGAGTTAGTTAACATTGAGAATGATGTACCATGCTATGACCTACAGATAGTTCACGCAGACTATACATATTTCAGAGGATATAATTTGATCTTGTATGATATACTTTGATGGATTGTGGGATGATCACAAATACTTGATTGAGTCCCCAAAAAATACAATTACATTGTTTTGATTCAGATGGTCCCTTATGATGGTCTTTATGTGTGGCTGTGTCACTCACCAATCTATAGGTGTGGTTGTTGGCCCCATCATAGCTCTATATACCTATTAGAGAGTTAAACAGATTCAAAAGAGGTAGATCAGTACTCAAAGTAGAAAGAGTTCTTATAATGAACATAGGAGGATACCCATGAAGTTCTCAATGGGAGATCATGTGTTATTGATAGTGGACCCATGGTTAGGTCACAAATTTCTAGGGAAGTAGGGTAACTAAAACCGTGTTTTATTGGACAATTTTATATCACTATGTGGATAGGGGAAGTGTAATACAATATGGACCTCCTATCTAACTATCTTGGTATTCACAATGTATTCCATGTGTACCACATTTAGAGGTACATACGATGCCCACACTTGTTTTTTATTATGAGGACATTGAGTTTGAGATATATGCATATTATGAGGAGTGTCTTGGGGGGATTATAGAATTAAGAGAGAAGGCTGTGTGAGGAAAGACCATTCCACTAGTTTAAATTTAGTACGAACATGGACGAATCTAGTAAGTGATGTGGGAGAATGAGTCTGAGGTTCGAGCTCAGTCAACTAAGTTGTTCGATTAAGATAAATATAGTAACTTTTCAAGGATGAGAAGTCAATATATGCGGATAATTATAATATCCTCAATTTTAGATGAATATAAAATCATATTTGTTAATAATTTAATATTTTTTTATGTAAAAAATGTAATATTTCATTAAAAATCACTAAATAATTGATTTAAAGGCTTTTTGTAAGGGTAATAACTTAGTTAATGCCTTGGAATATTCTATAATAAATTTTTTGAATGTGGTGTTGAGATTGAATAAGATTATAGGGCACATAGATCCTCTACACGGAAAGAATATACTATATTTCACACTCACATTCCCCAAAAAAACAATTTACGACCAAAATTGTGTCTTGTATGATAAATCTAAGACCAAATTTATGTCTGGGATGAGGTTTTTACACTAGGCATGACATAACATTTTTGTGCGTTAGAAATTTGGTTAGATCACATGGGATGGTAACTTATTTAATAATTTTATTATATATTTTTCAAAAAATAATTTAATATCTTCCAAATGGGGTGTCATATGAGAAATTTGATACCACTGTTTGGTATAGGGTGTGGGGTTTACCATAGGTGGGACATAACTTGTGTATGATTTGGGTCCTTAGACAAATCCCATGTGAATATAACTTATTTAATATTTCATTATATATTACTTTAAAATAAATTAATATATCAAAAATGGTGCATTGTATGTGGAATTTGAAGGATGTAGGGTATACCTGATATAACATTTGTGTGCATAAGACCTTTGGTCAAATCATAGGTATGGTTATTTTATTTTATTTTATTTTATTTTTTTATTATTATTTGAATTACTATAAATATTATTGTACTATGAATCATCTCCCACATATGTGAAAAAAACCATTTCTCAGCACATTTTTTCGAAAATTCTAGATTTAAATGTTTTTTTTCACCCAAAAAATGCAGAAGTACATTAATCAGGTAAAATTAAGGACTCCATTATAATTTTTTGGTTAAAATGGTTTCTTAATTTGGGGAATTGATTTATTATACTTTAAAGAGATGAAAAGTATTTGGGTTTGGGTCTTGAAATAGTCAAACCTATTTTAATTTTTTTGGGAAATTCAGTTGAAACTGAGTGATCTTCTGACTCATTCCATGCATTTGTTGAAGATTTCATCAATTATTTTCTTAAATACTCTATAATTAGTCCTCCTAGGTGTTTCCATATTATGTAATGTGAGTCTTATTGTTATTTATTTTATTTTATTTTCTAATCATTATCTAATATTTTTATTTATTATAAAAAAATTATGGAATAAAATGGTTGAATTTTAATAAAATAAATCTTTTTATCAAAGTATTAATTCCATGATATTATAAAAAACAACTACACAAATTTAATGAGGGTAATTTTGGAAAATTATCAAACAATAAATTCATATATTTAGAAAAATAAAATTTTAAAAAATTATCCAATCATAATTACAATGAATTATTAAATGATAATTGTGCAAGATTGTCAAAGGGTAATTTATTGAATAAGAATAATGAAAGAATAATCACAGGGGTTTATCAAGGTTTGATTTATAGATCTGATAGATGAATGTTAATTTAAATTATCTAAGTAAAATTAATAAAATCATGAATAGAAAATTAATATAGTTTAGAAAAATATAATTATAAATAATCTAACAAAAGTTAATTTCCCCAAATTATTAGAGAATAATTATGAAAATTGTCTAGGAATTTTTTTTGGTTTTATTAAAGAATAATTTTAAGGAAGACCACATGTGTTCTTGAATTAATTTAGAGATATAAATTATCAAAAATGTTTCTATAATTATATTTTAGGAGAATATTATGAGAACATTTGTTGGAAACAAATGATAATTTTGAAATTATATAGGAAACGGAGTATTATAACATGTGATATTTTATATATTTTTGATATAAAATAGATGGTTTTGGTTCTAGGAACCCTCAAGGAACCTAAAGAATTAATGTGTTGGAGATTATGATAATTATGCCACGAGGAGGTGTTCTTTACTATTGAGGTTTTCACTCCAGATATCGAACCACATAATATGGTTTATAATTGTTGTTGACATGGAAAACTTTGATGTAGGATGTTATTTTGATTCTTGGGCTCTCTTGTGCACTATTTTCCATAATGATTATTTTTTTGGACATTATTTACACCATTCTAGATTATGGTCTTATGTGTTTGTGGGGTAGTCATGAAATCTATTGTGATATATGATTTCAATGGGTGAAAATTATGTTTCTTTTTTCCATGATTGATGTGTTCACATACTTTTTTGTTTATTCTATATACTCATGATGATATATTATTATATTTATACTTGTGTGGTTAATTTTTAATTGTGTTACCGTTTACATGTATCTTATGATTGGTAGTAGAGGTAGGTGAACCATCGTGAGACATTATCCCGTATTGGGGGAGTGCACGTGATTATAATGATTGGGATTTGGAACCTAGGAACAAGGTGGAGAAATGAGGTTTCCATGGTGTCATATCAATGGTGTGAACTATTGATCCTTGATTTTCCATGATCAATCCACCACATTGTATCATGTTCGATATGAGAACTAGATATTATGATCCAAATAATCTAAGTTACATTGTCCTCTTGAGGGATAGATGATTTCAGATATAATCTCAAGGAAACCGTGAGAACATCATGCATCAGATATATTGATTCTTCCAAATCATTATGTATTATTTCAGCATGGAGATGAATCAATAAAAGATATAGGATGTGATAGCTTGTTCAACATATGGCCATATTAGTTTGTAATTTTTTTTATTCTTGTTACACATTTTTCATTATTTTCATTAAATTTTTTTACAAAAGTATAAATGGTAAGGGTGAATTGTTGGTGTCCTACTGAGTCTTTTACTAGCACCCTAATCGAGTAATTTGGTGTGCCTATAGTTTTCCTAAGAGAACTAGAAAATGGAAAGGGCCCAGAGTTGGGTAGATGAGCATAGAATCATGGGTCTAGAAGTGGATGTGGATGGGTTTCTGATGGACCTTCTGTTTCCTTCTATTTATTTTCTAAATTTATTTATTCTATAGAGGATTTACACATTGGGAGCTTCTTATTTGCATGAAATGTTTTCCATTTACTTTTCCACATATTTAATCTAATTATTTATTATATTTCTATTATTTATTATTGATCTTATGATGTGATTCAAAGGGTATACTGTCCACATTGATGGAATTAGACTATCGCTAATAGTCGACATCCTCTTTCATATGGGGAGGCACACATGAGTTCATGTTACCTTTCGGCTCTGACATAGTGGTTTGGGACAAAAAGTTACCCAGTCAATTGCCTACCTATTATTGAACTCCCATATAAATTGTATTTCTTTTCTTATATTTACTTTCTATATGTTTTACCTTTTAAGATCATTTCAATCACTTAATCTATTAACTTATATAAATTAATATCACATTTATTTAATATTAATCATTCCTTCTACGCATATATTTTTCATTGCTTTATGATTATAAATTCTATTTCATTTACTCTATCCTTAAATTAATTTTTCTTATACATTCACTTTTTATTTTATCTTTAGAAAGGGATTTTTTTATATTTTAAATCTAATTCATCTCCTCTGTTTTTATTATAATCAAACCAATATAATTTACAAAATTGATTTCATATAATAAAATTTATTCATTATTTTTTTTGTTTTATGTAGTGGGTGTAGGAGTCGAGGTGGTTATTTCATTGTGATACTTGACACTTTTTTAAGCGGTGAGAAATACTGAGGCACATAATTGAATCTTTTTTTTGAATGATAAATATATATCATAGAGATTAAATTTATCATGAGGTAGATAAAATAGGTTTACTTCTTCAGCAGTGAGATAAATAACCTTCCACAATGATAAAAAATTACTTATGTTTTTAGAGTTTCTTAAATACAATGAAATTTATTATTACAAAAAATCAATAATAAAAGTACTATTCATCAATGATTAAAAGGTACTGATTGAGGGGGTTCTTTTACCAGTCCTAGTTTTGTGTTGATAATGTTTTCCCTTTATCATCGCTTTTCCTAAAGATGATATAGGGGAGATATTATCATAAAATTTTGAGCACTAATAATGTGGAATTTAATCAAAGCTATTCCAAACACTAATAAAAGTCATACTAATATAGTGTTTAAATAAAATTATAGCACACTACAACAAAAAAGTAAAAAATTAATTTCAATTAAATTTATATAAAATATATTAAAAAATACCCTATTAAAATCATTTAAATCATTTTTATGTAATATTTATCCTAGTTAATAATAAATTCAATAAAATTAATTTTTTATCGGATTTGGGCCATGACCCTCTCTTTAAAGTGCCTCATCATGCTAAAAAATGCCGAATAAACCTCCCCAACTTGAGTAAAAAAGCATACATGTATAAAAAATAATTCTTAGGTTAGTAATATTATAAGGAAATAATTTAAACATAAATATGAATTTGTTATTTAATATAATGTAAATTTTAAACTAAAAACATATATATCAAGTCATACAAGGCACACCATGAGTAAAATTAATGCATGCAACTTATTCAAAAATGGGACACAAAAAATTTCATTTAATTTTATATCCATAAAAAATTTTGATAAGAAATAATGTATATTCTAATCCAATATAATATGGATCTTGATGTAAAATATTATATCTATAAGTATCATAAAACATAACAATCATATACAACATTATTTACAAAATCATTAATCAATTTATCCAAATAAACTTCAATATCATTACCCAGTTATTTTTATCTTAATATATGAAATCCTAATATAATGTATCTTCACATTTTGTATAGCTGTAAGGGAATATTATAATTTATGAACATAACCCGCGATGTACTATGAGTACTTCTTTATAAACCAAAATAATAACAACTATGCTTCTTATTACACATTAAAACCTGATTTATTACAAAAAAACATCACTTGATACAACATAGAATATCAATAGGTCTAGTGTCCTTAGGGATTAGAAAAATTACATAATTAATTAAAATTTGAAACACACATCTTAATTTAAAACATCTTTTACATGACCATTAAATTCCCTCGTACATAGCATTACATGGGATAAACTGGGGACATGCATAAGAAAAGGGTGAGCTATAAATCCTAGTAAGGGAGTAAACAAGGCATAACATGAAGAATACAATACATGTTAGTAAATAGGCATATAAATATAGAAAAAGTGAAACATTAACATAAAGGCATGATATAACATGATTATCATAATATGGAAATGTGGCAACAACACACAACATGGAATTAGCTCGAGCCAAGGCTCATTAAAAATGGAGAATGACTAAACACTCAGTGCACTTTAATTAGAATGAGTTAATAATCATTGTAATTGAATTATCATGAGTAAATTCTTATTGAACTTGAAGTATCATGATACTAATCTTTACCCGATGCATTTGAGCGCTATCAGGGTGCACCCTTATTAAACATTTCATTTCATGCATAAGTGTGCCACATGGATCATAAAACATGGATTCATCACCATTTATTCAATGATAAAGGAATGTGGAATTCATATATGAAAATATATAATCAATACATAAATGTGAAAATAGGTGAATAGACTTGATAGATAAATGGGTATGGTATTCACTACATAATGACTTTGGCTTGAAAAACACAATGCAATTTCGGCAGCATAACAACATGACATAAGAATTCATAAAAATGGTTTATGAGAGAGAAAGGGGTGTATCATCAAATTTAAAAAAAATGGGAAGTAAATGGGTCATTTATATACATTTACCAACATATTTAATGGAATTTGGATTCACAATACAAAATAATTTCTTTAATAATAATGAGGAGAGAGAAATTCCATATGGAATTTCAGCATTGTAACAGGTGTAAATAGAAGAAATTAATGAGGTATAAATGGGTATATCATCATTAAAACATAAAGAGGTAAGTATGGGGGATGTTAAAATTATTCCCCCACATTTATAATTGAAAATAAAAGGGCATACCAATATTAAGAAACTTAGATAAAATGAGAAAAGAAGGAATCCCTTATTTGGAAGTGTGATCCCAAAGGCTTGGGAGGGGCTTGAGAGAGGCTTATAGGGAGCTTGGGGCCCCATGGGAGGATTATAGAGAGATGAGGAAAGAGTATGGAAGATCTATGAAGGCTTTGAGTGAAGATTAAGTGGGAGATTGGGTGGGTTTATATAGGGAAGGAGTGGGAATTCTTTATTATTTTGGTTTGGGACACCACACATTAAACTAATCAAAACCACAAACCAGCCCATGGTTTTTGCCCATGGTTTTTAAAAAAGTGGAGTGGAAAACAATATTTTATAATTCCAATGGCCTATATTCTATGAATAAAAGTGTTGGTTATGTGGAGGTGAGTCACACTCTCAAGGAAGTCAGTTTAAAAAGCTTAAATATTTTATAAGTCTTTGATGGTCTACTAAAGCTTTGTAAAATAAATCTAATAAACCGAAATGACAGTTTTTTAATGTTAAAACATATATTGTCTGAACATCATTTTGATAGTTTTTATTACATCAGTATTGGTCCATTATGATGTCATAAACCACATTATATATTTAAACGGTATTTAATATTTACCCAAAAATTCGACTCTCTCAAAGATTTTTGAAAAATTCACCATTGGATAATTTCGACGTCCTGGTTCCAAAAATAATATAAATTTTGTCTAAATAATATTCTAAATATGTGATTTTTTTAATTTTAAAATAATAATGGACATTTATAAAAAAATCATGGGTTTTGAAAAAAATATCTTTCAAACCTTAATAAAAATCACAATCGTATTCATAATAATTATACGATCATTTATATTATATAAAAAGTAATTCAGTAATAATATTTAATTAAAATATTATTTAAATCAAAATTATATCAAAATATATTTCATAATTTAATATTAACTAAAAATACTATTTGTGTTTTAAAAACTATTTAGAACCTAACAATAATAAAATGAATGTATATTATTTAATATATACAAAAATAATGCACATAATCATAAGGGTAAGGTCTTGTTACATAACCCCTTATAACACCCTCATTAGACCGAATGGTAAGGTGTGCGATGGTGATATACTCTTGGGGTGTCCCAAAAAACATCGCTCGGGTGGTAATCACTATCAACATCCACTTCTCTGGTAGGAGGTTCCGCTAGAGATTAACATGTCGAAGCTCGGCTTGGGATTGTTCAAGAGAGAATCACAATGATGCCACATCCCTTACAAGATTTGACAAATGGGATTCTTATGGGGAAATTCTATTGGATGAGGCCATCTCTTCTTTTTTTGAGTAAATAGGATTTGATAAAGCTCTATATTTATACTAATCATGTGATCACCGTTCTACAACTATATTAGCAACGATCACAATTAATAATGATATTTTAAAATAAAAAAACATAAAACTAAAGAATTTAATATTTTATATAACTATTCTACATAATAACACATTTAATTAGATCAAGAAAAATTTTCATAAATGAATGTTTTGGTTGTTACAAAAAAGATTCACTACATATATAAATAACACAAGAAGAAGTTTTCTTAGATCATTTATGAATTTAGGATACTCATGATCAATTTAATTATATTAGGGATATTCTTCTCGGTGATTAAGTGTCCCATATTAATTTCTTGAATTCACATGCCACATAAATTTCCTTGTAGTTTCATTACATTCATATAGGAATCTAAACATTGGAATGATTGGAATTACCATAAATTTTTTGAATAACTCCATTCATATTTCATGTATCAATAATTTCCACAAATTGTGATTTTTTTAAGTTCTTCATGGTCTTTGTGAGTAAATATATAGTTGGATAGGCATGTATTCCTTAAGAGATCATACCCATTGAGAAAAGAATTAATTTAATAGTATACGATTGGAAATAAATTTCATTATATTTCGGTAACATATCATTCAAGAGAGAAAATATTTCAGTAAATATTGCATCACTCCATCCATTGTCAGTTATTACATTATATAGTTTTAGTATGACTGAAAATGTAGTATATTTATTACATCCAGTTTACAATGGAATCTTTGCACAACTTCATAACTTCCAAAACAGTTTTTGGAAAACACAAAGTTCATATTTAACTATCATTGTAATTTCGTTAATGTGATATTTATCACCATTCACACCAACAATCATATCCTTGATACAGTCTTCATTATTGGTCACACTTGTAATACTAACAGATGATCCATAAAACATAGTGTTATCCAAGTCACTAGCAATATTGAGTTCTTCAACATGTTATTTCTATATTTAAAACTTCAATATATTCCATGATAGATTAGGTGTTCTTCAAACTCATATAAATTAATTAGTATTTAATAAAAATAATGCAAATAAGGTAAAATTATTTTATAAGGTTCATACACATTATCTTTTGCAAACTTGATGAACTCCTTCACTTCATCCTCATACTCCATTATCAAATGATTTAAATCCTTCCATTTTTTCATATCAATCCTATTTAATTCAGTAATATTAATATTAAAAAAATGCACAAAAAGTAAGAGAATAGAACCCTAAATGGATATTTTTTTATATACATTCACATAAGGTTATCATATTTGGTATAAAATTTCATTGTATCAAAAAAATTTATAAAATATAAAGACCAAGAATTATATGAATTTAAAGTATTATAAAACTTATGTTTTTACTACAAGAAGTCACATATCATAAATCATTAGTTTTTATTAAAACAAATTCATCAAGGGAGATAATTCCCTCCCTACCACTATCAATGTTCACCAAAACCAAGGTATTTCAAGGACAAGATATGTATTAAGGGATATATAATAAAAAATTTCTATAAAAACCTAAATCAAAAAATTATTTTTTTACAATGTTTCTATAGTATTTGAATGAATGTAATCACATCGATTGTGGTTATTACACAAGTCAATTGATGAAATATACCTTATTTTAATTATTATCTTGTTAAAAGAAGATTATAAAACATTAAAATTTTATTTTTCCCAAATTTTAAATTTAATCACCCCCACACACTATAGTATTAGACTAATCCTATATAGGTTTTAAGCTAGAGAAGGATCATGTTTAATAATATAAACCCCACTTGACAAAGCATGATTTCTAATATGGAACCCACCCACACTACTTGAAAATAAATACAATGAGGTACCACATTTTCCTTGACCCACTAATTATATTCTCACCTGGGATTATCTCTAGGGTGAAAGACAAATTGAGATTACTTAAAAATGATTTAAAAATATCATACTTTCTTTTCTGAGGTTTGATTTGTCCAAAACAACCGACTTCAATTACAATAGTCCTCCAGTGTGAGAACTTGAGTGCAACGCAAGGAAGGCATGATTCTAAATTTCTTCTATAAAGAGGGGGAAGGGTTTTATTAGTGCTTACAAAAAATCAAGGATAAAGGTATATTTTATCCGTGCTAAAAACACAAATTCTGATAATACTAATTTTGTTAGTGCTTTCATAGAAATAATAAATCATAAATTTAATCCATGCTAAAAGAGAATTGAAAAAAGTAGTATTTGTTAGTGCATTTTTTTTAATTGATAAAATAAAATTTTATCACTGCTTAATCTAGAAATGAAAAAAATATTATGTTTACCTCACCTGTTTTGATAATCCCAATTATGATTTCACATATTTTGATAATCCCAATTATTCTTTCACATACTTTGATAATCCCAATTAATTTTTATCTATATTTTAATTCGCTCAATCTATGATATTCTATTTTCAAGATCATAATAATATTAAAATAATCCTTGAAATATGTTAATCAATGTTTGTCTTTGTTTATATAAGTTATGAAGTAATTATAACCCAATCGAATATGTTTTTTATAAAACAGATAAGTGTTAGTCTGATCTGCATATAGCTACTAATACAGAGCTACCGGTACATAGTCTACCGATAGACTTAGTCTACCGATAGACAGAGTCACCGATAATCTAAGGTCACCGATACGCAGAGCTACCGATATATACAAGTCCACCGGTAAGCATAGAAAAAACTACCGATACATAGTTATCAATAGAACAAGTTCTCCGATAGTACATAATGGATCTACTGATGTGCATAAGTCTACTGATACACATAATCACAGGAACTAAGCAAGATCTACTGATAGACCCGAGCTACCGATATACCAGGGCTGCCGATAGACCAAGAGCGATGGATACAGACAGTTACCGACAGAATCGAGCTACCGATAGAACAAGTCTAACGAGCTACCGATAGAGAAATTCTACCGGTATATAGAGTAAGATCTACTGATATCAAGAGCTACCGATATCAAGAGCTACTGATACAAGTTCAAAGAGCTACTGATGGGTGGTTACTGTTACACATAATCCAACGTACACATCTTCCAATAGGAGGCTACTAATGATTGACCAACCAGTCAAACTCTATACTCTCAATACTATTTATTTATTAAGCTAATGGTCACATTTGATGTTTCTAATGTAGTTAATGTTATTTAATGAAATCTTTTGGCATGTCAAGGAACCGTACCAAGTACCCATGCAAAAAGTGATCATTTATCTTTTCCGAAGCTCAAATCAATAATAGGGAAGATAATGACCTAGCTGGAGATGAGATGAAAGAAGTGAACACGGGGTGTGCATATAGCGAGAATCAAGAAACTAAGAAGGAACACGAAGGGTGAAAAAGAAAAAGGCTCAACAGAATTCAAACGTGATGCATTCACACAAGGCTACATCCATACTCCAAGAACACTGGACATACATGAAGCTACTCATTCTAGAGGAGAACACAAGCTGCATCTTGAGTGAAGAATTACAACAAACACTTCATGCACTCAGGCTGATAAGCCGAACCAAGGAAGAAAATGATACTATGTTTTTTAGAAAAAAAAACCAGAGAATGACTTAGAATCTTTTCTAACAAATCAAACTAGTCCAGAGCTGCACTGCCATTCACTAAAGATTTTCTAAACTCACTCATACTTATTTTAGGTATTCTTTCATTTACATTTTGAGCACTTTGTGTACCTTGTTTATTTTACACACACACTATCTTATGAGCTAAGCTGGAGGATTCTCAAATGCTCATTCAAATTTTATAACTCCCTTGCATCCCACTATGGATAGTGGTAGAGGTCGAGTAAGACCTGGGAAACTGTGAGCTGTTGTTTGTTTTCCCACGTAGAACTGGAGTAGAGGTATTTGGACCTGGACAGTATTATACTGCTTTTTACCCAGATCCAGCGTGTGGATCAATTTATATAAATTATTTGAGAGGACTAAGTCTCGGCTTGAGACTGAACCTCTTGGTTACATGTGCTGTGCATTTTAGTTTAAGTCATAAGTATACTATATATATATATATATATGTATATATATTCAAATTCCGCTACTAACTAATTTGAAATATAATTTGTTTTAAAGTTACTTTGATATTTAAATTAGAAAGTGTTTATACTTTTTGTAAACCAGTAAGTTAGTTTCAAAAGTAAATTTAATTTTCATATTAAATTAACTGAGACCTAATCAATCTTTGAGAAACTAATTGAACATTTACAATCGATATAAATTCACTACAGTTTAACTTGGTTTTTAAATAGGGGGATTTTAAGAGAAACATTTTTAACAGAAATTTTAATTGGAACTCAATTCACCCCCCTCTTGAGTATCCACTCCGAAAAACATTTGGTATCAGAGGTTGTTTTTATTAATACAAGTTTTCAAAACATTTTGTTTTTTCAACTGTGATTTTAGTTGCATATTTAAAGATCGTAAATTTTTGTTAGTTCTAAATATTATCTCTTTAAAATTATTTGCTAAAATATAGGTATGGATAATAGACTAGAGGGTGCTGCTATTAACTAGCCACCTTTCACTAACGGTACAAACAATGCCCAGTGGAAAATTAAGATGAAAATTCATTTCGAGAGTATGGGTTTTGATATCTGGACTGCTATAGAGTCACAATATAAAATTCCAGAAACTGAAAGAACAACTTGGGATGAACCTATAAATACATCTTAAAATAATAATTGTAAAGCTATGAATGCCCTGTATTGTGTTTTAGGAGATGAAGAGTTTAATAGAATATATGCTTGAAAAACTGCCTATGAAATTTGGGACACTTTGGCTATTTCCCATGAGGGAACAACTAATGTCAATGAAATGAGGTTGAATACTTATACTATTAAATATGATAATTTTAAAATGAATACTGATGAACCTATTTCTAACAAGTATCTCAGGTTCAATGAGATTGTCAGTACTACGAGCTCTCTTGGAAATGTTGTTCCTGCAAAGGAACAAATCATGAGAATCTTGAGATGTCTACCAGAAAGATGGAGAGGCACATCTGTTTCCCTCAGAGAATAATTTTACATTGGATCTCTGACTGTAAAAGAGCTTATTGGTAAATTAATGATGTATGAGGAAGAAATTAAACAAAATAATTAAGAAGATGATGAACCCAAGAGAAAATCCATGGGTTTCAAGACTACTTATTCTAAGATAAAAGACAAGGGGAAAATGCATGTACCTACTAAAAGTTCAACCAGTGAAGATTCGGATTCTGAAAGTGATGCTTAGATGTCTCATATAGCTAGAAGATTTAATAATTTCTATAGGAAGAAGAAATTATTCAGAAAAACAAACTACAAAGGTAAGTATAACAACAAGGGTCACTGGAAGAAGGATTGGAAGAAGTCTGATAAGGAAGATGATATAATCTACTATAAATTCAAGAGGAAAGAACACATCAAGGATGAATGTGAAAAATTATAATTCAAAAATAAATATGATTATAAGGACAAGATTTACAAGAAGGCTTTGAAAGCTACTTGGAGTGCTTCAGAAGACAGCACAACTGAATCTGAAATTTATGATTCTGAAAAGAATCATGCCAACATGTGTTTCATGACCAACACATCTGAGGAAACCTGTTTGAACAGTTCTCACAAAAAGGTATGGTACTTGGACAGTGGATATTCAAGGAACATTTCTTGAGATTACTCATGCTTCAAGAGTCTAATCAAAGTTGATAGATGCCATGTCACCTTTGGTGATAATTCTAAAGGAAAAATCATCGGCCTAGGCTAGATTGGTAACACTGATTCAGTTTTGATTTATAAATTTTTATTTATTGATGGACTTAAGTATAAATTATTAATTATTTCTCAATTATGTGATGATGGATTTAATGTTAAGTTTGAAAATGATTACTGTGATGTTTTTAACTCTAAAAATGTTTTAGTGTTGTTTGCCTTGAGAAATGAAAATGTTTATGCTGTTGATCTGAATTCTTTAGCTAAGCAAAATGTTACTTGTTTAAATGATTTTCATAAAGAGTATTGGATTTGGAACAAAAGATTTGGACACTGCAACATCTATTCACTTAGAAAATTGACAAGGAAGAACTCGGTCAGAGACCTACCCAAACTTGAATTCCCAAATGACAAAGTTTGTAATCCTTGTCAAAAGGGAAAGCAACATTAAGTTTCTTTTAAACAAAGAAAGATGTATCAACTTCTCAACCTCTCGAGTTGGTTCACATGTAATTGTTTAAACCTTCAATATTTTATAGTTTAAATGGGAAGCATTGTGTCTATGTCATAGTAGATGACTTTTCGAGATATACTTGGGTTTACTTCTTGCCTCACAAAAGTGAAGCTTGTTCTTACTTTATTAAATACTCCAAGTTTGTATAAAACCATAGTAGACTTAAGATTAAAACAATAAGAAGTGATCATGGCCGTGAGTTTGAAAATCAATAATTTGAATCTTATTGCTCACAAGATAGCTATAGTCACAACTTTTCTACTCCTAGGACACCTCAGCAGAATGGTGTAGTAGAAAGAAGAAATAGAACCCTTCAAGAAATAGAAAGAACTATTCTTAATGAGTATGACCTCCCTATTTATTTTTTTGTTGAATATGTGAATACATCTTGTTATATTATTAATAGAATCTTAATTATAACTATTATCAAGAAGACCCCTTATGAATTATTGAATAATATAAAACCTAAAGTTTGTTACTTTAGAGTCTTTGGCTGCAAAGTTTTTATTCTTAATACAAAGGATATTCTTGACAATTTTGCTTCTAAGAGTGATGAAGGAATTTTTCATGATTATTATTTAACTAGAAAATCCTATAGAGTCTTTAACAAAAGAACCAAATGTGTAGAAGAATCTGTTCACATCAAGTTTGATGAAACTGATCCACATGAGCCTAAAACCTCTCTTGAAAATCTTGAAGAAGATTTGACTGTTCTGGACCTTAATGATAAATCTAAAGAACCTATTGTAAAAATATTTATTTCTGGACATATTACAGAATCTTCTTCCGTTGAACCCGAACTTAGAGATGAACTTGAAATTTCTAGCCCTGCCTTCACTAGATCAACTAGGATTCTAAAGAATCATCCTTTATATATTGTTGTTGGTAATCTTGATAGATGAACATAGACTAGGGCTTCTCTAAGAAACCAGGTTGATCATCAAGATTTTCTTTCACAGCTAGGACCTAAAAATGTCAATGATGCTATCAATGATGAATTTTTTGAAATGGCTATGCAAGAAGAGTTAAATAAATTTGAAAGAAACAATGTCTTGGAATTAGTTGATAGACCCAAGGACACTTTGAAAATAGGCACTAAATGGGTTTTTAGAAACAAAGTTGATGAATCTGGAAATATAGTTAGAAATAAAGATAGGATAGTTGAACAAGGATATAGTCAAGAAGAAGGTATATACTATGAGGAAACCTTTTCCCATGTAGCAAGATTAGAAGCCATTAGCATCTTACTTGCCTATACTGCTCATCTGAATTTCAAGTTATATCAAATGGATGTCAAAAGTGATTTTCTAAATGGTTTTATAATTGAAGATGTTTTTATTGAACAACCACCTGGATTTACTAATCCTCATTTTCCAAATCAAGTTTTTAAACTTTCTAAAGCTTTATATGGTTTAAAACAATCTCCAAGAGCATGGTATGATAGGATAAGTAATTTTCTTATTTCAAAAACTAGTACTAAAGGGATTGCTGATCCAAATATTTTTATTAAAAGAATTTACAAAGATGTTTTAATAGTTCAAATCTATGTTGATGATATTATTTTTGTATCCTATAAACCTTCTTTGTGTACTGATTTTTCAAAGAGTATGAAAAATGAATTTGAAATGTGTTTAATGGGAGAAATCAAATATTTTCTGGGATTTAAAGTTTTTCAAAATGAAAATGGTACTATTTTGAATCAAAGTATATATACAAAGGATATTTTAAAATGGTTTGGTTTAGATAGTATTAAGGAAAGTGATACTCCTATGAGTACAGTCAGTAAAATGGATGCAGATGAAACTGGGAAACCAGTAGATCAAACCAATTACATAGGAATGATTGGAAGATTACTTTACCTAACTTCTAGTTGAATAGATATTATGTTTAGTGTATATATGTGTTCAAGATTTCAAGATAACCCAAAATAATCTCATTTACTTGCTGTTAAACTAGCTTTTAAGTATCTTACACACACTGTAAACATAGGTTTGTTTTACCCAAAAGGAAAATCCTTTGAGTTAATAAGTTATTCCGATGGTGACTTTGCTGGTTGCAAGTTGGATAGAAAAAGCACATCTGGAACATGTCATTTATTGGTAAAATCCTTAGTATCTTGGTGTATTAAGAAGTAGAATTATGTAGCTTTTCCCACTGTCAATGTAGAATACATAGCTTGTGGTAGTTGCTATGCACAAATTCTGTGGATGAAACACACTCTTTTGGACTATGGATATGATTTTAAGCATGTTTCTATCAACTGTGACAAAAATAGTGCAATAAACATTTCAAAAAACCCTGTATCTCACTCAAGGACCAAACACATTGATGTAAGGCACCACTTCTTGAGAGATCATTACCAAAAGGGTGATATTAATCTTGAATTTATTGGTACTGAACATCAATTAGCTGACATTTTCACCAAAACCTTGAGTTCGGATAGGCTAAGTTACATTAGGCTTGAGTTGGGAATGATTAACCTTGATCGGTAGCTACCTCACCGATGTGGATACCTCACCGATGTAACCTCACTAATGTAACCTCAGCAATGTAACCTCACCAATGTAACCTCACCGATGTAACCTCACCAATGTAATACCTCACTAACATAACCTCACCAATGGACCTCACTGATAGGAATTCTCACCGATAAAATCCTACTGATGAGTGCGCTATTTTAAACTTCTGTCTGCCTCCAGAATATGAATCATTTTTACTTTATTCCATTTTATTTATTTATTTTATGATTCCTAAATGATATAAACTATGTCCTAGATACTTCTCAATCCACTGAGCCTCAAACCCTTACCCTCAAACCTTAGCTCTCGAATCTCTCAAGAACACTAAATCCCTCGAACCAGTGATGGAAAAAACCAAACTTCGTACCATCAGAGATGACACTGATGAGTCGAGTGAAAAGAAGCAAAAGTCTAAGCCAGAAGCAAGTGGTAGTGTTGGTAGAACTAGGTCAGGTAGGCGACCAGTGAATCCTTTTTTGTAGAATAGAGTTATTGTGATTGAAAAAGGGCTTTGCGTGGAATGGATGCTGCCTAAAAAGTAATTAGTACTCGAAGTGATAGAAGATCAAAAGTGGGTATATTGCTTTTCAAACAACAATGGCCCCTACTATCTGAAGCTTGTGAAACAATTTTATGAGTTTGTAAGCTTCGAGAAATCAGAAGATGAGCACCAAGTGACATATTTTCTGAATGGAAAGGAGATGTATTTTTCATCTGTTGAGTGGGATGAATGCCTGAAGGTTCCCCATGAAGGTGTATCTGGATATGTATCGAAAGCTATGCCACCTACAAGTGATATATTTGATTATGAGACTGCCTTGGAGGAGCTCAATGGTGATTGAAATCAAAGACAAGTAGTGGCTGCTGAAATGGATGGAGAGAATAGATTGTTGTTCAAATTTGTTCAGCATGTCTTAATACCAAGGAGAGGAGACTTTGTGAATATAATATATCAGGATATCTATCTCCTACATCTCTTGAGACATTGTGTAAAATTAAATCTATGTAGATTGTTGATGATTCAAAAGGAAGACATGACAATGCCAAAATCAAAGATTAATGACCTATTCCTTGCCAAGTTAATCTCAGTGATGATAAATGTGAAAGGAATAGCTGAGTCTCAAGATGAGACAATGTTAGTGAGGAACATATTCTGAATCACAAGCACAGTGTGAAAATACATGAAGATAAATTAAAACCCTTGGAGAGGAGAGTGGGTTAATGATGACCTGAAGTTATATGATAAATTCAATACTGTGAATTATCCTTCAAGACCTAAGGATGTGAGGGATCCAGGTCTACGACCTGATGAAGAAGATCCTGAGTACAATGATGAGACTGAAGAAGAAGAGACTTCTATGGATGAAGGAAGTGATCCGGACATGCCTCCAAGTCCTGCTGCTGAAGTTGTATCTTCTAGAATGGAAGCCTTAGTAGAAGAAGATACACCTACTGATGAGGAAGACCAGCCAGCCCCTGAACATAAAGAATAAAAGGAGAATGAATCTGAAGCCTGTAATTCTATCTGGTTAATTTTGAGTCCATTAATTGGAAGCTCAGTTGTGCCTACTGAGGATGTAGTAGGAGAAATGGAAGAAGATGTACCTAATCTAAAGAACCCTTCTACTGTTGCAGAGAATGAGTTGATAGTATAGGATTCTTCTGAGGAAGAATGACCTGCTAAGAACCCCCTTGTTGTACAAGAGAATGCACCCATTGAGGGGGAGCATCAAACCAAGTTTGGAAGTGTGTCAATGGTTGTTGATATTGAGGATGGGGCAGAAGACCCATGTTTTGTGGTTTGTGGATTAGAATATCCTAATTCTGATAATGAGGCATCTCTAAATAAACCAAAAATCATTTATGATGTTGAGTCTAAGTTGTTACCTGAAGATTTGGTCAGAATCCATGACTTGGATATTTTGAAGAAACAGCTTAAGGACAGTTTTGTGGAAGAGACAAAGAAGATGGAAGCTTTACTGGGGTCATCAATCCAACCGATTATGACTGGCTCAGTGGCCAGCATAGGAACTGAAAGAGCACCTGTTGTGATTTCTCGTGCTGATATGATCACCAGGGCTGACCTTGAATCCTTAAAGGATGAGTTGAAAGAGTCCTTTAGTTCTTATGTTGCTGATTTGAAGCACTGCTTTGTTGAAGAAATGAGTAATTTGAAAAAATCTTTTGAACTCTCTCTCGTTTCTAATTTGTCAACCTTTGTGGCCGAAATAGTGGAAGAAGTTACAGACTTCCAGACTCAAGTTTTTAGACTGGATGCTGATGTTGAAGCTCTAAAGAAATCTGTTATCACTTTAGACTCTTACATAAGGTCTGAATCCCAAGCAGACAAGGACTTAGCCTATGTCAAAAGCGTTGTAAGCCAGATGGTTTCAGTGTTTGAAGGTTTTAAAAACTCCATGAAAGATCATGTTAAAACCCAGGATTCCCAAGTTAAAAATCTTATTAGTGGGTTGACCAAAAACTTCAAGGAAATTGTATCTTTCTCTATTGGTTCTGTTGCTTCTAAACCCTCCATGGATTTGAATTAGATTTGAGCTGTGATGAAGGAGGAGCTTGGTTCAGCTTTAACCAGTGGCTCTGTGGACTCATCTAACCTGAGAAAAGTTGTGATTCTACTAGAGATTCAGCTAGAGAAATAATGAATATAGTCCAAGACTATATGAGAGAAGTTTATGCCTCTCATAAAGAAGTGAAAGATAAGGTGGACTCCTCTTTACAAAAGATTTACACCAAGCATCAATTGAATAGTCACTTCAATCTTCTGTTGGAAAACCTGAAGTTACCTCCTATCAATCAAGACTTTAGAGAGAAAGTCAGAAAACGAAGGGAATTGACTCCAGCCTTGGAAAAATTAATGGAGAACAAGGATGATTTCATATCTGCTATGGAGAGAGAAGGAGGAATAATTATGGATTTCAGAAATCCTTTGCTGCCTTTCTTGCATGTCGATGCTAGGCTAGTGATTATACCTCCACAATTACCTGCCTCTGCCTCTACTGCTTCTCCTGTTCATATGACTCCTGCTCAAGCCATTCGAAGACTTACACCTATGATCACTCAAAGAGATCCTCATTATAAACCAGGAACAGTTTCAGTCACTCATCCTCCTATGATCATCTCTGGTATTCCTAAGCCTTCACCAACATCCACACAGTCTGAATCCTCTTCAGAACCAAAGAGAAAATCTCACATTGATGATGTGGATTGAACAAGTGGCTAAGATGTTTGATAAGAATCCTTTGTATTTTGTTTTCTGTCTCTGTACCTTTTTCACCATATAATACAATTGGATTTCTTTTCATTCTCATTTTTTTTCTTTTTGTATCTTTTTTTTATTGTTTTACACTTTTTGATTATCACAAAGGGGGAGAAATTTATCAAATTATCAAAGAGGGAGAAATATTCTCAAAGGGGGTGCAATATTATCTAAGGAAGAGCTACCATGCTTTTCCCATCTGATATCATTGCATTTAATTTTACCTATGATACATCATGTTCTCTAACATACTATTTTTGTCTGAGATAATTTTTTTAATGATATATCCTCTAATATAACTACTAATTGTTTTAAAACTATAATATCATAAGTAGTGATTATCAAAAAGGGGGAGATTTTTTACCTCACCTGTTTTGATAATCCCAATTATGCTTTCACATATTCTGATAATCCCAATTATGATTTCACATACTTTGATAATCCCAATTAATGTTTATCTATATTCTAATTAGCTCAATCTATGATATTCTATTATCAAGATGACAATAATATTAAAATAATCCTTGAAATATGTTAATCAATGTTTATCTTTGTTTATATAAGTTCTGAAGTAATTCTAACCCAATCAGATATGTTTTGTATAAAATAGATAAGTGTTAGTCTGATCTGCATATAGCTACTGATACAGAGCTACCAGTACATAGTCTACCAATAGACTTAGTCTACTGATAGAAAGAATCACTGATAAGCTAAGGTCACCGATACGCAGAGCTACCGATATGTACAAGTCCACCAGTAAGCATAGAACAAACTACCGATATAGAGTTATCAATAGAACAAGTTCTATGATAGTACAGAATGGAGCT
Organism: Viscum album; assembly: GCA_963277665.1. Classification (NCBI taxonomy): domain Eukaryota; kingdom Viridiplantae; phylum Streptophyta; class Magnoliopsida; order Santalales; family Viscaceae; genus Viscum; species Viscum album. The sequence goes on along the minus strand of OY728162.1, from coordinate 1,274,081,054 downwards.
ACTGATATGCATAAGTCTACCGATACACATAATCACTGGAACTAAGAAAGAGCTATCGATAGACCAGAGCTACTGATAGACCAGAGCTACCGATAGACCAAGAACGACCAATACAGATAGTTACCGACAGAATTGAGCTACAGATAGAACAGGTCTATTGAGCTACCGATAGAGTAAGTCTACCGGTACATAGAGTAAGAGCTATCGATATCAAGACCTACAAATATCAAGAGCTACCGATACAAGTTCAAAGAGCTGCTGATGGAAGGTCACTGTTACCCAAAATCCACCATACACATCTCCCAACAGGAGGCTACTAATGATTGACCAACCAGTCAAACTCTATACTCTCAATACTATTTATTTATTAAGCTAATGGTTACATTTGATGTTTTTAATGAAGTTGATGTTATTTAACGATATTTGTTGGCATGTTAGGGAACCATACCTAGTACCCATGCAAAAAGTAATCATTTCTTTTTTGTCGAAGCTGAAAGCTTTAAAAGGGAAGATAAAGTCCTAGCTGGAGATGAGATGATAGAAGTGAACACGGGGTGTGCATACAACGAGAATCAAGGAACTAAGAAAGCACACAGAGGGTGAAAAAGAAAAAGGCTTAACAACATTCAAACGTGGTGCATTCACACAAGGCGACATCCATACTCCAAGAACATTAGACATACATGAAGCTACTGATTATAGAGGAGAACAAAAAATGCATCTTGAGTGAAGAATTACAACAAACACTTCATGCACTCAGGTTGATAAGCTGAACCAAGGAAGAAAATGATACTCCGTTTTCAGACAAAAACCAGAGAAGGACTCAGAAACTTTTCTGACAAATCAAAAAAGTCCAGAGCTGCACTGCCAATCACTAAAGCTTTTCTAAACTCACTAATACTTATTTTATTGATTCTATCATTTAAATTTTAAGCAGTGTGTGTACCCTATTTATTTTACACACACTGTCTTCTCAGCTAAGCTAGAGGATTCTCAAATCCTCATTCAAACTTTATAACTACCTTGCATCCCACTGTGGATAGTGGTAGAGGTCTAGTAAGACCTGGACAGCTGTGAGCTATTGTTTGTTTTTTCACATAGAACTGTTGTAGAGGTCTTTGGACCTGGACAGTATTGTACTATTGTTTACCCCGATCCAGGGTGTGGATCAATTTATATATATTGTTTGAGAGGACTAAGTCTCGGCTTGAGACTGAACCTCTTGGTTACATGTGCTGTGCATTTTAGTTTATGTTATATGTATACTATATATATATTTCATATTCCACTGCTAACTACTTTGAAATATATTTTATTCTAAAGTTACTTTGATAGTTAAATTATCAAGTGTTTATACTTATTGTAAACCAGTAAGTTAGTTTCAAAAGTCAATTTAATTTTTAGATTAAATTAACTAAGACCTAATCAATCTTTGAGAAACTAATTGAACATTTACAATCTATATAAATTCACTATAGTTTAACTTGGTTTTTAAATATGAGGATTTTAAGAGAAATATTTTTAACAGAAATTTTAATTGGCACTCAATTCACCCCCTCTTGAGTGCCCACTCCGACCAACATATTACAAAATTATTAAAAATTTATAAATAAGTAATATTAATTATATAAGAAATAAAATTATTAGAAATTAAATATACTAACTATTCAAATTATAAAAAAAATATCAAAATTTAATTTTAATGAATTAAATAGATATTTATAAACATGTTGAATATACAAAAACATGATATTAAAATATGTATAAATAAATTTAAAAAATGAACAAATTTTGAAAATATTAAGAATTAATAAATAATATTGAATAAATGAATATTAAAAAAGAATAGTTAAATTTGAATAAATATTTAAAAAATTAAAAAAATTGAATTCATAACATTAATTACATAAATTAAAAACACATAAAAATAAAATGAATAAATAAACAATATTAATTATATAAATAATAATATTATTAAAATTGAGTTATGTGATCGTAGTGTCGCTTGCAGAAAATGCAGTGTTAATCTTCATATGGAAAAGGACTGAATGAAAGTGGTGAAGCCTATGTTGGTGGTTGCGACTATAAAAAGGGAGTGGCGGACAATGCACTTATGTATCAGAGACGCAGGCTTCTTGACTAGAGGATAATCCAGTGATGCTCGCTGAGTATGATTTCCCTCGAGGTTTTTCCTCGTCTGGGAATTAGTATGAGTTGCGGGAAGTGAAGGCCAACCTCTTCTCTGAAGATGTTTTGGGTACGAGGAACGAGAAACCTACTTACGAGAAATCAGGTAGTGTGATTTTTGTTGAAGTGTGATTGATTGTGATCAACAAAAGGAACCTCTCATTGAAAAAAGTAAATTGAAAATGAAGGTGGATGTTGATGGATTCCAGATGGTTGTTGCTAGAAAATCCAAAACACATTCTCATGTATATGGACAAGAAGTGCATCTAACTGAGCAGGAGTAGAGTGAACCACTTTTGGAAGTGAAGAATGGTGTCGAATTATCTTTTCCTCTGTTTGAGCCTTCCCTCCAGGTTGTTTCTCCAGCACTCTTTGAAACCAGTCTACAAGATGATATTGACGATACATTGGGTGTTGTTATTGGAGGTACATTATAAGGGAAGGTGACACTTGAAGAGGGTTCTGATGTCATGTAAGACTTTAGGACTTGTAATAAACTCACCCTACTTGACATTCTTAACAGATCTCATAGTTGGGATGCATTTTGTGAGGAATTTGGAAACCATCAGGTTGATAAACAAAGTGGGGACAATGAACTAGATTGGGATGGATCTTCTATTAAGAATGAATCTACTGGTGGTATTGCGCCCCATGATGTGGTTGATGATTCATCGTGTATGAATGATTATGATATAGATTGGAAAGATCCCAAATAGTGGAAGAGATGCATGCACACGAGAGGTCTGAGCAGCTCTCAGGTAAGAGACAACATACACAAAAGAAAGTAATTTCTTATTTGATTTATGTTTTTTGTGGCACTTATGGTTCTATTTTGTTTTGTTTTCTCCCTTCTTTTTCTATTCCATGTATCTTTTTATAATAAATTTCCATAACCATGGATCTTAATCAACGGTTCATGTAGTGTTGGTAAAAATATTATTATAATGAATAAAAGTAACTATTTATATTTCAAGATTATTAAAAAAAATGTATTTATATAAATTAATTACATAAATTTCAAACATATTAAATATGTTAAAACAAAATAAATGGAAATGAATAAATATTTTTCATAAAAATTACAAGCATATTGAAAATATTAAATAAATAAATAAATAAATATGTATAAATAAATATTAAAAAATGAATAATTTATTAAAAATATGAAAATTAATAAATACTTAAAATCAATATATAATATTAAATGACATAATATTAAAAATGAATAAATATAATTCAATTGATAAAAAAAATCTATTTACAAAATGAATCCAATGATTAATTACATGAATTGTAAACCCATACCAAAATGAAAAATATATTTAAGAAATATATTTTAATAAATAAATAATATAAATTTCATACATTTTTGAAATATTAATACTTAATAAATAAAATTGAATAAATATTAATCACTTAAATTAAAAATATAATGAAAATATTAATTTTTTTAAATAATTATGTATAAATAAATATTTAGAAATGAGTAAATTCCAAAATATTAAAAAGTATTATATATTAAAAATGAATAAATAATATTAAATGAATGAATATTACCAATGAATAAATATAATTTAATAAATATCAAAAATATGTAAAATAATTAAATTTTTAACATTAATTGCATGAATTTATGGCACATAAAAATGAATAAATAGACAATGTTAGCTATATTAATTGAAAAGTTTCAAAAAATGATTTATATTCACTATAAAAATATATTAAAATTAAAAAAATTCAAAACAATCTATTATATAAATTTCAATTATAATAAAAATATTAAAACATAATAAATAAAAAATGAATAAATATAAATCATATAAATTACAAACATGTTGAAAATATTAAAACATAGTATATAAATATATATAACATAATAAATTCCAAAAAATGTTAAAAATTAACAAATATTAAATATGAAAAAACTATTATTAAATTAAATAATATTAATTATTAATAGATAAAATTAAATAAATTAAAAAAAATATTTTTTAAACGTTATTTCGTAATATTAATTACACGAATTTGAAACACATAAAAATGAATAAAAAATAACGAAAAAATAAGAATATTACTTCTAATTTTTTATGTTTTCATTGTATTGATTACATATACAAAATATAATTAATTATAAATTTTTATTACTTTTAATAATATTTAAAATATTATTATTAAATTAAATGTATAAATATTTATAAAATATAAATAACTATCAAAATTTAATATATTACAAAAAAAATAAATGAAAATAAATAAAAAAATGAATAAATATTAAAAAATGAATAAATATAAAAAATGAATAAATTACATAAAATACTAAAAATAGAGACACATTAAAAATGAATAAATAATATTAAATCAATAAAGCAAAATAGATATACACATAGACATACATGTATAGATACAAACACATACATATACATTGATTCACATACACACATACACAAACACATACACATACATACTCACATACACGTACACATACACATACACCTACACGTACACATACACACACACCTACACGTACACTTACACATACACATACACATACACATACACATACACATACACATACACATACAAATACACTTACACATACACATACACCTACACATACACATACGCATACACATACCCATACCCATACACATACACTAACACATACACATACACATACACATACACATACACATACACATACACATACACATACACATACACAAACACATACACATACACATACACATACACATACACATACACATACACATACACATACACATACACATACACATACACAAACACATACACATACACATACACATACACATACACATACACATACACATACACATACACATACACATACACATACACATACACATACACATACATATGAAAATGCATCTACAATCACTTACATATATATATACACATACACAAAGATATAATTACATACATGTTCATGAACATACATATACTTGCATATGCATAAATACACATAGTACATAAACTTTCATAAACATACACAGACACACATACATACACATAGACATACATACATAGACAGATACACATATACATACACATGCACAAACACACACAGACATACACCCACATAAACACATACACATGCACATGCATATATATACACAAACATGTATATTCACACACACACACACACACACACATATATACATGTACATATGAAAATATAAACACACACACACAAATATATATATAGATACACACAAATTCACAAAAAAATCATACACATACACAGAACACACACACACAACACAACACATGCATACCCATACAACAAAAACATACACTCATATACAGAAATACAAATACTGTAACATATCAAGCTTTTAAAATTAAACACAATGTTGGATAGTGTATATGATACGCTACATCATGTTTAAGTGAACAACTAAAAATTATTATTTAAATGTGAGAAATTGTGTATGATACCAATAAATAAGAAAATATTTCTTATTGGATTATATTGATGATATATATATGTATTATTAAAACATATGTTTAACATTCATATTATATATTATATATATGATTTAAAAAATCAATTTTATGCAAAAAATGAGTATTTTCCAAAAAAGGCAGTTTTACCACCTTTTGACGAAGAACCCATTTGAGATATTATTTTTGAAACTTTTATAAATTATATTTGAAAAAATAATATTCTTCTTTGAAATCGTAATATCAAATTTTACTTTGAATTAGTTTTTGGTATTTTTCTAATAGATATCACATTTTGATGAATAGTAAATAATACAAAATGTTAGTTGAAAACTACGTTTTCATCCGATTTATATATTTTTCAATTTGGATTTTTAAATTATTTTATATTATAATTAAATCATGTTTTTATCATTTAATCCAATTTATTTAATTTTAAAAAATTTCATATTGAAATTGTATATTAAAAGATTGTGAACTTTTGAATGTTTTTACATTAAAACCTCGTTTTCTCAATCCATCTATGTGATTAATTTTAAATTAATTATATTCACTTTTATGTTTTAAATTTTGAAAAATATTCATACATGTTTGTAATAAGTATAAAATTTATTATTTAATAATATCAATATAATTTTTGAAAAATATGAACTGTAAGTTTATTAATTATTTTTGTTACCACAGTTAAGGGTAAATAGGTTAATTTAAGGTTCTAATAATATAATAAATTACCCTAAAACTTGTTCTAATTTCATTAGATAAGTTTTTTTTCAACCAAGAATATTCTATATAATTAAATATAGCCTTTGGAAGGACCATGGAATACTTTAATAAATATATATTATTTTATTTAAAAGAAAGAAAAGTTTCTCACTCTTGTTTTTAACATGTAAAATATGTTTAATATAGGGTTATAAAAGTGATATTTTAGACTATACATAGTATTCAAAAACATAAAAATTTTAGATAAATCATGTAAATTAATTTATAATTTTTATAGAATAAATATTAAAATAAATGGTGCCATAATGATGACGTGGTAATTACTTCATTAATGGATGAATCAAATAAATGATATTAAAAATATTATAATAAACATAATTTAATATAATTTATGTCATCCATGAATTTTATGGGTGAATTTGACATATTATTGATGTTTTAAAATAATTTTCTCTATTATATCAATATGTCATTATATTTTTTAAAATTAACGAAAGGAATACTGCCAACATTGAGAATAATTATATTTTAAAATATTAAATAATTTATTAAATGATTTTTTAATCCAATATTAGGAAAAATATTTTATATAAGTCCTGAAATTTCAGAAATTAATCTTTTATTCATCGTTTGGAAAGTGATGATAATTATTTTAACCCTCAAGGTGTAAATTACTTTATAAAATAATAAGAGTTAAAAGAGTTAAAACAAAATGATAAGGATTAAAAAAACTCATCTAATTTTTGTTGGATGATTATATTTTGACTATTACCCATCCTAGATTTTAAATAAATCACATTTTACCTATTTGGGATATAAAGTTAATTTAAATTAATTTAATATTTTGAATAATTCCAAGGGTGCCCTTCCCCTCTTTTATAAAAGGGAAATAATTCTTCTCATTTCTTCACACATAAAACCCAATTGGGTTAATCCAATTTCTATCTAAATACCTTCCTATAATCTCTACCCATATTCTGGAGGCCTTAGATTTTTCATAACACTCTTTATAGTTGTTAAGGTGTCAATCAAAGGAGATCACCCGGAAGTTATGTATCATTTTTATTTATATATTTCTATTTAATTTCTACTTCAACTTCATTAAAATATTCTTCATAAATGATAAAATTATAAAAAACGTATTATAAATATACTGATATGTTATCATTTTAATATTATCACCAAAATCCTTCTCCACTTCTATCAAATAGGAAAATAATTAATCATTCATGTGTATGTGTGAATTATCACCTCCACAAACCGATATAATTCATTTTTATTAGACATCACACAAGACTGGTTATAATGATAGAATTAATATTAATATGGGATATTAATGAAATATGTTTCAATATAATAGGACAATATATCAATTACTTTCTTACTATCCATGAACATAATAATGATAACGTCCTTCGGGAAATTGTGTGAACTATCACCTCTATAAAGTGATGTGAATCATTTTTAATTACCACATCACTTTAATAATATATATATAATTGAATTTAAATTATATAAATGATATTATAATCATTTTTCAATAATAAAATAACACTTACCCTCTAATTATAATAATCATTGAGAAATGGAAATGTTACTCAAGCGTATGTACGACATACCATCTCCATTACAATAACAAAGTTCATTTTTCATTACCATAATTAATGATTTGATTTAAAAGTATAGTTATTATGTAAAATTGATTATTATTTCATGAATATTATTATATAGATGATGTAAAAATGATGACTTTTGACTATAGACATCATACCAAAGTCATTTTGGACTCATGTACTGAATATCAACAAATGTATGACACGAACATAAATAATTATGTAATTGTTATAATATGATAATAAGTGATATAAACAAAATAATAAAATTGAAAATGTTTATAAATAAAGTAAATAATTGACCTAAGTTTATTATTTATGATGACAAAGAACATACATGATGAATCAGACTCAAGGTACAATATTTCGTCTCATTATCCATTCATTGATGTATATTTTGATGTTATACACCACCTTCTTTTATGAGGTGTATAAACAACCCCTATGAATTTTAATTCCATTCAAAAAATTTCAAAAGGAATATTTCTATATGGAGTGTTTTAACTTCTTTTTAAATTACAATATGAATGTTCTTTTGTAATGTATACATCCAATATGACTTCTTCACCACCATGATCTCTTTTTGATATTTGTATTCCTCTATAAGCATTAATGTTTTTAAAAGATATAGAAATAACGTATTCTATTTTTAGGGTATTTTAGTATTGAAAAAGGTTTTGAATATTGAATTATTATTTAAATATTTTGAAATTATTTATTTCCATTTCCAATGAAAGTTTTTGAGTGAAATTGTAAAAAATGAAATCTTTTATGTGTTATGATTATATAATGGTGCTTGGAAAATTGATGGGTGGTTGATTGATAAACCAAGGATGGGTGGTTCTATGATAAAATAAGGAGGGTTGGTTATGTTACAACCTCCAATGAATTATTTATGGAAGTCTATCACATGGTTATTTCATTTTGTAATTGTAACATGTATGGAATTCAAAAGCATGGTTATTCCATTTATGTATAATTATGTCATGTATTACATTAATATTTTATCTACGATTTCTGTGGGTTTTATGGGAATATATTTATTATAAAAAATGCTTTCAAATGGGATTATTTTCAATGGAAATTATTTACTACTTATTAAGGGTGAAAACTGTTATTTTATGATAAAGTATTCATTTGTTTTCATATTTTCAAATGACTAACAGTTTTTCTTCTTTCTGAATACCTTAATGAGATTTTTTTCTCATACAATGTTATAAAATGTTTTTCATAGTATTTAATGGAGAATAGAGACAAGGAGGAGATCAAGGGTGATGATTTTACATGAAAAGAAACCATGTTTCGTTTTAAAGGATCTTGTTCTATGAGAAAAAGTTATATTGAGAAGATGTGACTACATTTTAATATTTCAGTTGTTATGTATGAATTATGGAATAATTCTCTAAAATTATAAACCTAAAAATCATTAATTTTAAAGAATGTAAAATTATTTACCTAACTAAATATTATGTAATGTTTATTGTCAGGTTCCTTATAATTGATATCAATGTAATGGTTTAGACAACATTAGAGATTATGAGTTTTGGTTAAACAAAGATTAAGATTATATGACTATTCTTTTAGTAAAATGCTTGTTCTATGACTTTTTTAAATCAATAAAATTCAATTAAAAACCAAATTTGGAGGATCTAAAACAATATTCCCATCCCTTCTTGATGAATTGATTTCAAGAATTATTTCAAAGTCTTATACAAAAGATTCTGAAACATTTTCAAACATACAACTCTCTTGAAAATAGTTGTATGGAATGTCAAACACCTCCTCTATACATTGATTCAACTATGGTTCGTGGGTTTGTTTTAATCAAATAATATATTCCCAATATTCTCATATTTTCAACAAATAAAAACATTATCACGGAATATTTAGATATTTTACCTTGTCACAATATTATGAAGCATATATGATTTTCAAAAATCTGTTGAAGAAGGAAACCCTTGTGCAACCTATTTATATTTTCTACTAACTTATAGTATTCAATAACATAATTATGGTATTTTAAAAGGACCCTTAATTTAAAGTTTAAAAACAAATTTAGTTAGAATGTTTTATTAAAATCACGTTTTACCTGATGTTTTGAAATTTTATGTCATACCGGATTATTTTCCAAAACTATTTTTCTATTAACACCCAAATGAACCATGATATACAAGGTGTATTTGGATAAAGGAATAAATGTATTTTGAAGAATCTCAAAATAGTAGTTTCATTGAATAGACCTTCTATCTATATAAAAAATTAGAATGAAACTAGGAGGAAAACATGATCAAGGTATGTAATTTTTTTTGGAATAGTTTTATTAAAACATATAGAGATGAAATAAAAATAATTTAGTATATATAAAACACTGTGAATTAAGATGCTGAGGTAATTGTGAGTTAGGATAAAAATGAGAGGTATAATATAATCTTTGAATTCAAAACATTCTATTAAAGTATGAAACTATACCTATCAAGTAAGTATATTTCTTTATGTTCTTAGTATAAGTAGTAAAATAATTCATCAACTCTATAAAAAAAATTTAAATAAAAAAATTTGATTTGTTTACTTTTCTAAATAATAAATCAATTAGCTTTTAGCCTATCATAGACTTATGATTTTGTGATTGTTAACTGTCTCTTGATCATGTTTTATATCACTCTCCATAAGAACATATAAATCAGTTTTGTATTCCATATTAATTTTTTCTATATATAACTGTAGTATGTGTTGTCTCAAGCGAACTTCATAATTTCATTTCAATCTTTAAAAGTGTAAGTTTTATTTATCCTTGTTCCAATGTGGTGTTTCATTAAATATATTTTGAAAAGTCAAGCCCTATTTTTTGGATATATAGTATAAATCCTGAGGACATAATTTATTGATGGGGGTAGAATTTAAATTCCAGTGTTTTTAAAAGGAAAGGCTATGTTCGATAGAGTACATAATATTCCGCATTGAGTTTATGTGAATAAGTGAATATTATTATTTAAATGTCAAAAAGTGTGTTTTATACCAATAAATAAACAAATCACTCTTATTTGAATATATTAATGATATATATATAATATTCGAACTAATTTTTAACATTCATATTTTATCTTTCTAGAGATGATATAAGAAAGAAAATACAATTTTATGCCTAAAATGAGTATTTTTTTAAAAAGGTCGTTTTACCACCTTTTGATGGAGAACCCATTTTAGATCTATTTTTTCACTTTCATAAATTATATTTGAAAAAATAAACTTATTATTTGAAATTGTAATATCAAAATTTTCTTTGGTTTAATTTCATTAATTTTTCTGATATATTTCATATGTTGTTGAGTAGTGAATAATAAAAAAATATTATTTCAAAACTTCTTTTTTGTCTAATTTATTTATACAGAAAAATTCTTATTTCAAATAATTTAAAGCATAATTAAACTTATTTTGTATCATTCATCCCAATTTAGTTAATTGGAATCAAATTCACATTTAAATTAGAGATAAAAGCATTGTAATCTTTTAAACATTTTTACTTTAAAAGCTTGTTTTCTCAATCCCTCATGGGGATTAATTTTAAATTAATTTTTTCCAATTCTGTGTTTTGAATTTTAAAATATTTACATACATGATTGTAATAGGAATTATATTTATGATCTAATATGAAAAACATATTTTTAAAAATATGAATAGTAACTTTAGTAATTATTTTTATTACCAGAGTTAAGGGTAAATCTGGAAATTAAAGGTAAAAATAATATTATAAATTACCCTAACACTTGTCATAACATCATTGGAAAAGTTTCTTTTGAACTAAAATCACATTTTCGACAGAATGTAACCATTGTAATCCACTTTTATAACATTAATAAATTTATACAATTTTATTCAAAGGAAAGACTATTTTGTCACACTCTTGTTTTTAATAGGTAAAATATTTTTAATATGGGGAAACATAAGAGATATGGTCAACTATAAAAAGTATTTAGAAATATAAAGGGTTTAAATACATAATATTAATTGATTTAAAATATTTGAGAAATATATAATTATACTAAGTGGTACCACAATGATGATGTATTAATTGCTTCATTAATGGAATAATCAAATAAATGATATTAAAAATACTATAATTAATATAATTTGATATAATTTATGTCATTAACTAATTATGAGGATTGGTTTGAAATTTTATTTATGTGTTAAAATATTTAGTTTGATTATATCATGATTTTATGATATTTTTAAGAATTCAAGAAAAAAATTGTGTCAAAATTGACACTAATGATATTTTAAAATATATAGTATTTTATTAAATGAGAAAACATTTCAAAAAAACCCAATGTCAAGGAAATAAATTATAAGTGCTAAAATTTCATATATGACTCTTTTAATGGTCGTTTTGAATATTATGAAAATTATATTAACCATCAAGGTGTAAATTACTTGATAAAATGGTATGAGTGAAAGGGGTTAGAACAAAATGACAAGTATTAAAAAAATATTGAAAACATGTCTAATTTTTATTGGATGATTATATTTCGACCCTTAATCATCCTAGACTCTAAATTAATCACATTTGATCCATTTTTAATAGAAAATTAATTTATAATAATTTAAAATCAAGCAGAATTCTAACACTGCCCCTCTCCTATCTTATTATAGGGCACTAATTCTTATCATTTCTTAACACTTGAAAACCAATTGAGTCTAGAGAATATATACATAAATCCATTTCTATAATACCTCTACCACGTTCAAGATTCCTTATTTTAGGTATATCATAGTTTTGAGAGGTGTTATGGTTTAAATAAAAGAAGATCGCATGAAGAATAGGTATCATTTTTATTTAAGTATTTGTATTTTCATTCTTCTTCCACTTTCTTCAAATATAATTAACTCCTGATGAAATTATAACTCAAGTATCATAAATATAATTTTATGTTATTTGTTTAATATAATCACCTAAATGCATCTCCCCTTCCATCAAATGGGAAAAATAATTAATCATATTTGCATACGTGTAAACTATCACATCCACAGACCAATATAATTTATTTTCCAAAATAGTCTCTCAAGAATAGTTATAATGATGGAATTAATGTTAATATTTAATATTAATTACATATGTATCATTATAATAAAATTACATATAAATTATGTTCTCACATTTCGTGCACATAAAAATGATAATGTCATTCATGTGTATGTGTGAACTATCACCTCCATGAAGCGATGCGAGCTATTTTTAATCACCACATCACTTGAATAATATATATGTATATCTAAATTATATTATGGATATTAAGATAATTATATAAAAATATAATAATAATTATTGTATTTCTATAATGATCATCAAAAAATTGAAACCTTTCTCATGTGTACGTACAACTTACCATCTCCATGATAGTAATGTAGTCCATTTTTAAGAACCATAATTAATGGTTTGAATTAATTGTATAATTATTATGTATAATTAACTATTATTTCCTGGATATTATTATAGAGATGATGTACTACTGACCACTTTTGACTATAAATATCATACTGAAGTCATTTTGGACTCATGTACCGAATATCAATAAATGTCCTACATGAACATAAATATTTAAGTAATCATTATAACATGATAATAAGTGTTATAAAAGGAATAATAAACATGAAAACTGTTACTATTCAAGTTATTTGTTAACATAAGTTTATTATTCCAGGTTAAAAATAACAAATGTGCCGAATCAAACTCAGGTAAGGGACTTTATAATAATATCTATTCATTGAGAAATATTTTGATGTTATATGCCACCTTTTATGAGGTGTATAAACAAGCCTTTTTTTACTTTTAATTTCATTCAAAGTTTCTCAGAAAGAATATTTCTATATAGTGTGTGTTACTTTATTTAATATGAAAAAATGAATGTTATTTTTTAATGTATATGACTATAATGAAATCTCTGCCGCTGTGACCATTATTTTATATTTAGATTCCTCTACAAGCCTTAGTGATTTTAAAAGAAAAATAAATAACATATTTGATTTTATGGAATTTTGGTATTGAAAATTATTTTTAAAATGCAATGATTATTTCAATATCTTGAAATGATTTATTTTTATTACAAATAAAATTATATTAGTGTAATGCTGAAAATTACATTCTTTTATGTGTTATGGTTAAATAATGGTCCATGGAAATTTTAAGGGTGGTTTCATGATAAACCAACTATGGTTGGTTCCATGATAACCCAAGGATGGTTTCTTACATTATAACCTCTAATCCTTTGGGTATGGAAGATTACCGTAGGGATATTCCATTTTGTAAGAGTGACATGTATGGAAGTCAACCACAAGCTTTTTACATTTAAATATAATAATATCCCATGTTACCTTTATGTGTTATCAATGGTTTATATGGGTTTTATGGTATTATTTTGATTGAAAAAGGGTAATAAATGAGGTTATTTTCAAGGTAAATTATTTATTACTTTTTAAGGGTGAAAAGTATTACTTTATGATAAAGTATTCAAGGTTTTTAATGTTTTCACAAGTCTAACATTTTTCCTTGTGAACACCTTATTGATTTTTTTGTTATCATCCCATGTTTTAAAATGTTTTTCTCAATATTAAAGGGAGATTAGATACAAGGATGAGATCAATGGTGGTTATTAATCCTAAAAAACCATGTTTCATTTTATATGTTTTTGTTTTGTGAGAAAAATGAATTTTGAGAAGAAGCGTCTAGATTATAGTATTTGTGTTGATAATGTATGAATTATGGCTCAATTATATAAAACTCAAACCCAAAAAGATACCTAATGTGAAAGAAATTAATATCCTTGACTTAACTCATGATTATGTAATGTTTTAAGGCTGGTGCCATATACATACATCCACAAATATACACTTGTATACATATAAATTTAAATATGTAGACATATATTTTAAATTATTTTATATGAATTTAAATATATAAATTCAATTATGTATCACATATTTAAATAGGTATATTCATTTTGAAATTTATATAATTGTTTAAACAAAATACAAATATATCATATTTATATTAAAAGTATATACATTTTATAATCAATATATATAAATATAATATTAAACATTTTTATTGATTAATATAAATTTTATAATTATATATATATATATATATATGTAATTATGAAAATAAGATTAATAATAATTATATTTTAAGTATTTTATAATTCATAATTATATATCATATTAACATGTATATATATACTTATTTTATATAAATTATATATATATATATTTGAATTAAAATTTTCACCATTCCCTTTGGCAGTGGTTTTCAATGTTGTTAAAGATTAGGATTTTATTAGCACTATGAAAAGAACCGATATAGTGGAAACTTTGTTAGTGTTAAAAAACACTGATAAAAGTTAACTTTATCAACAATATGAACTAAAACTGATAAATGTTTCCCCTTTATCGCCGTTTTTTGTTTAGTTCTAATAAAAGTGAGTGATGAATATCATGTGATATGTTGTTAAATAGAATAAAAAATAATTAGTGTTTAATGTGTAATAGATAAGAAAAAATCACATGAACCAATATAGAATCAAAGGAAGATGTCTTTTGATTTCACCCTTAGAATAATCACTAAAGGTATAATACCGATCTATATAACATTCATTAGTAAATTTTTCCATGTTTAAGATAACTAAAAATAAAATTTTGAAACTATAAAAAAATGATTATTAAAATAAAAAATATATTTTATGGATTTTTAATTAACCAAAGGCATAGGAAAATGAAAATATGGATTTCTCGGTGTGAGGATTTGAAAAAGAGGGCTTTGGAACTCTTTTATTCATGTGTGGTTGAATTTTACTACCTGTGTAGGATTGACGCCATCATATTTTAATAGGTTCAACAATGTCAAATAATATTAACTAATCACTCCACGTTCATTCTTGTGCTAACAAAGTGGAATAAAGAGCATGCCAAGATTTTATAAATGGAAATACAATAAAATAATATAATTGATAATAAATTATTATATAAATAAAAATTATTTTCTTTATTCGTCAATAACTTATACAAAAGAGGGGTCTGCCACATTATCTTTTGGTCCATTGTTTTTCGCAGATGTGATCACCGTTTGATAGTTAATTTATTAAATAATTAATTAAATTACAATTTTTTACATATATTTTAAAAAAAGTACAATAATTCAAAAATTCATAATTTATACATGGTATAATATTTTATAAGCTTTTAAATAATATCAACATATCAGTTTCCAAAATCTACACCCATATTTCATAAAATTGAAAACAAATAATTAAAAAATAAAAAATATTATAGTAAAAAAATAACAGTAAACAAATAATTAGAACCCATTGGATTATTTAAATTAAAATTTATTGTAATAAACAATATGTGATCATTTTTTATTCAACATATTACTATATTATAATTTTATTAATTTGTAATTTAAAATAGTTTATACACTAAATCCTATTATGAAGAATCCAGATTTTGGGCATAAATTTTTTTAAAAAATATTAATAAGAAATGTGATGAAATGTGAAAGTGGTATTATGTAAAAAAAATAAATCAAAAGGTGGGATTTTTAATTTGTAAAAACTATATAATACAGAGGTTTAAAATCTGGGGGAAAATCAAAATATTCCTCTAATAAATCAAAGAGTAGCAAATTCAGGTAAATGACCAAACACGATAGCGCATGGAACTTATTTTAAAAACAAACAATTATACACAATTTTCTGATTAATTAATATCACATCTATCAAAACCCAATGCTCCAAGATCCATATAATTAAAAATCTCACTCTTCTGGATATGATGTTCCACTACCTCATGGTTCTTTATCATAGCATTCATCAGTCTCACATCATCTTGTGACAAACAATGGATGGTGGATCACATATAATATTGGATGATAAATTACTTATATAACCCATGCTTTTTAGGATGAAACCCCATAAGGGATTATATATTGGTCCTAGAAGAACTAGGGTTAGAAGAAAATGATCCTAATGAGTGGAATTAGAGGCATGGTGCATCCTAAGTGTAATATAGGGTGGATTATTCCCAAAACTAGTTTAAAAAAGCATTGGATCGTTTTATAGAATGTGGATCCATTGTGCTTTATGTAAAAAGTTTTATTGATAACAGTGTTTAGGTGGAGAGTCCTAGTGATGAGAAAATTTTGGTTAAATATGGTTGGATCTAATGGCTTATTAATGAAAGGGAGGCACAATTTTGTGGTATTTGGTTTTGGTTGAGGGTTATTTGTTTTATACCCAAGTACCACATCAAATTACACAATGGATGGTGGTTCACATATAAGTTTTGTTGGGAAATTGTCTGATCACCCATGTGTTATAGGATTGAACAAAATAATGGCTAATGTGTTGGGACTCGAAAACTTAGGGAAAGACGAAAATGATCCTGAAAATAAAATTTAAAACTTCTATCAAAAAAATCACACTACCAAAAGGATCATTATATTAATATTAATCATCCTCACACCATATTTTGAAACCAGAAGTATTTCTTATCTACCATGATCTCCCCATCAGTATGTACAATCGATCATCAATTAGAATAATACTTGCAATATCCTATGACACCTAAAGGATTGTTCTCTCTCTTGATATCACTATCATGTACTATTTATTATCATCCGATACAATCCACCTAATCTCGAATTTCATGAATACTTTTTATACATAACCTCGATCATGAATTTTATTGTTGTTTCATTGAAATTTTTCCATGTTGATGCATTACACAAGCCGCTGCAAATATGGTTTCCCCTTCCAGGTCCTTATGGACAACATTTTGAACACCTGGAAATCACTTTTTCATGAGTACAATTCAATATCCTTGTTCCAAAATACTCAACTACATATTCTTATATAGAAACCAATTTCATATCTCTCATTAATGATGTCAATATCCTTTTTTCATCGAATAATACTGAGAATAAATCTTCCTTATTGTTGAAAAAAAGTTCTCTATTAATATGAACTAAAATATATCCATTAATCATTTTCTATCACTTAAATAAATATGCGAAATCCCAAAAATTCTTAGTGCCCAACACACCAGATTAACTTTTCAACTTCACAGACATGTCTCGAATAATATAAATTGAGTTTTCCTATAATTTCAAATTGATAAAAGATCATTTTACCCGGTTTTTGCGATTACAAATTTGTTTTAGTGTTTTAAAACACAAAAAAATATAATTTTAGTCATCGTAGATAAAAGATAATTTTGGATAAGACAACTTCAGTTCATATATTTTAAAAATATATTTTTGGTTGTTTTCCTATGAGTTGACAATAAATAGATATTTTTTTCTTCATTTTCCCCCAAACACATATTTTAAATGGCGCCTAATTATTTGAGAACTATTTATTCATTCTATCTGAGAATACTACTTACTAGATTGACATTTTTCTTCTCTTAGATGTCAAAAATAATTCGAAAAATGTTTTTCTTGTGATTAATAAATAAATCAAGGTAATATGAAGTGGTTTTAGCTAATACAGACACGTTATAATGTTTTAAACCACTTTATATTGATTTTGTGGGAGTCTTGGGAAAAAAATTTGAATAATTCTCCATTTGATTCGAAATTTAATAAATTAATAAGAGGTTGTTTTCCTTTGATTTAATGTAAATGAGAGGTTTTCTGATTTTATTTAAACCCAAGACACACATTTCAAAGACTTTCAATTATTTAAAACTAATTATTCAGCCAATCTAGGAACATAACACATCATATTGTAATTATGTCTATAATTTTGTGTCAAAAATAATATCACTACAATTTTAATATGATTTAACACAAATATGAGGTCTCTTTCTATAGTTTTAACCATAACATGCATGTTTTAATGATTTAGAAAACATTAAAGTATTTTTTGATCATCCCATGAAAATAACAACAAATATTGACATGAAATTAATTACAAAATTTTGAAAACATCCTATAATTATTTTAATTTTATTTCATAGTAATATGAGGTTTTTTGTTTGGTTTTTACCCATTTTCATACATTTTTAAAGGTTTACATTTCATCAATAACTTCTCATTTATTTTTTCAAAGCACACTGATAGCTGGATTGATGTTTCATCTTCTAATTCATGTAAAAAATAATTTAAAGATAGTTCCCCTATTATTTCTCAACAAGATGAGTTACTTTTCTATTGTTCTAACCATTATATGTGCTCAATAGTGTTTTAAATCACTAAAACAACACTTTCTTTCATCCTAAGAAAAATAAAACTTATATTTATGTACTATGAGTTCCTGTATTTTAAAAATTAAAATATGGGTTTTTACTCTAATTTCACAGAAATAGTAGGTCATTTTCATAGTTTTGTACCCTTAATTAATTTGTTTAAGGAATGTTAATTATTTTATAACTACTTATTTAGTCATCCTGAGCACACTGCTTGTTGGATTGAGTTAGTATACCCTCATACACGTAAAAAATATTTGAAATATTTTTTTTCAATGATTTCATGTTAATATGAATTTTTTTCTATAGATTTCACCATTAAATGCGTATTAACATTATTTGAAACACAAAAAAAAAGATTTTCAATCAACCACAAAAAACAAAGAAACATATTGATGCACCATCAATTAAAAAATTCTATAAATCATTCTAATGTTCTTATCTTATAATGGAATGAAAATAATTTGTTTTTTTCTTGTTTTTTGACCTACAAATTTTTTTTATTGAATGTTAATTATTTAGTAACAAATAGTTATTTCAGTATGAGGACACCATAAGTCATATTGATGTGTCATCAACTCATACACATCAAAAAAAACTTCCATGTTATTTTTTCTAGGATTTAAAATAAATCTGAAGATGTTTTCTATGATTTTGACCATTACATGCATGTTTTAGCTTGTTAAAATATTAAAATAAATTTTGGGTAATAACAAAGAAGAAAACATCTCATACTGACATAATTTCAGTTTCTATATTCCAAAAATAAATCTATATTTGTTATGATATAACTTCATGGAACATAACACTCATTTTTTTGGGTTTAACCCTATGACACATGTTTTTAAATACTTTTCAATTCTTTAAGAACATTTTATTCATCAAATCTAGGAAAAAAATGTGTCAGATTAACATTTCATCTATTTATACACATAAATAATAATTGAATGATAATTTTCAATTATTTTAGGTCTTTTAGAGGTTTTTTTCTATGGTTTTTATAGTAACGCATACACTTAAATGTTTTAAAGAACAAAAATAGTGCTTTCAATCCACTTAGTTAAAAGAAAAATATTATTAGTGATCCTTCAGTTCTTAAATTTCTCAAATCAATATACATTTTTTATTATTATTTCATGAAAATTAGAAGTCATTTTCTTAGTTTTGACATTCTCACACATGTTCTCAAAGACAACAAATTCCCTATAAACAGCTTCTTTAGTCATTCTAATAAAAACACATGTTTGATTGACATGGTATCTTCCTATATACATAAAATTAATTTGAAGCCAAATTTCTTATGATTTCAATTTAATCTAAGAGGCTTTAATATCGGTTTTTCATTATACACGTGTTTTTTTAAACACTAAAAAATTCATTCATCTAAAGGAAAAACAACTCAGATTGACATGCCTTCAATTCCAACATTTTCAAAATAACTTTACTATTCTTTTTATTCTATTTCAGGGAAATAGATGGGTTTTTTTTGGTTTTAACCCTCATGACACACATTTTATAATGATTTTTCATTCTTTAAGATGTTATTATTCAGTCAATATGAATTCACTACATATCATATTGATGTGTCATGTGTTTATACACATTAAAATGAATTTAGATAAAATTTTCTGTGATTTAATTCTAATTTTAGATCTTTTTTTTGTTTTGAGAAACACACAAATGTTTTAGTGTTTGAAAACAACAAAAATTCATTTTCAATCATACGAGACAAACAAAAACTTAGACTAATGTACTGTTAGTTCCTACATTTCAAAAAAATTCTAAAGTGGGGTTTTATGATTTCCAAATAATCAATGTTCATTTTTAGGGTTTTCCACCTAGAATATATTTTTCAACACTCTTAATTAATTAAGAACATCCAATTCATTAAATCTAAGAACAGCATATGTTATATTGACATATGTTATTTTTTATACAAGAAAAATAACTCCAAGGTATTATTTATATGATTTAAATAAATAATAGATAATTTACATTGGTATAAATGTTTACATGCATGTCTTATCATTTTTAAACTCTAAAAATACATTTTCAATTGTCCTGGGAAAACAACAACTCTATTTGATGCATCAATAGTTCTTATATTTCCAAAACTGTTATAATGTTGTTGTATTATGATTTAATATTAATTAAAGGGACATTGCATGTTTTTTTACCCCTTAACACACATTTTTAAACACATTTATTTCATTAAGAACTTCTTATTCAGTAAGTTCACGCAAACAGTATAATAGATTGACAGTATATCTACTCATACATGTTAAAACTATTTTTATGACTGTATTATAAAGCCTTCATGTCAATATGAGGTCATTCTCAATATATTTCACCACCACACTTAGGTTTTACTATTTTAAAACATTGAAAAATAATGTTCATTTATCCTATGGAAAAGAGAAATCCAATTGACATGTGTTTCATTCTAAAATTTTCTAAATCATTATAAGGTTATTTTTCTATGATTTCGTAGCAATCGAACGTCATTTTCTTGATTTTGACCTTCCAAATACATGTTTTAAATGACTCATAATTCATTAACTTTTTATTCAGTCCTTTCGACCACACCATATATCACGTTGATTTGTCATCAACTATTACACATTAAAAATGAATTGAAGAATGTTTTCCTATGAATTCATGTTAATCAATGTTCATTTATATGGTTTCGATCATTACATGTATAATTTATTTTTTAAAAAAACTAAAAGGCCATTTTTAGTCATCCCTAGAAAGGGGAAACTCAAATTGATGTGTCTTTAATCCATATATTTCATAAATCATTATATTTTATTTATCATAAGATTTCAAGGAAATTAATTTTCATTTTCTTTGTCCTGCCTGATGTATATTTTTAAGGATAGCTAATTCTTTTAGAACTAGTTAATCAATCAGTTCAAATAAATCATATATCATATAATGTGTTATCTACTCATTCACATCAAAAATAATTCTAAGTAATTTTTCATATGATTTTTTTTCAATATGAGCCATTTTTATATGATTTTAACTATTATACAAATGACATAGTTTTTCAAAACTCTAAAATGACATTTTTAGTCACCCTGGGTAAATGAATACTCTTATTGACATGTCACTAGTTCATATATTTAATAAAATATTTCTACTGTTTTCCTATGATTTAATGACAATTAGAGGTCATTTTCATAGTTTTTACACATCAATCCATGTTTTTAAAGACTTTCAATTCATAAAGAATTGATTTTGCAATCAGTTTGAGTATAATACAAATCATATTTTTATTCTACTTACTTGTACTCATCAAAAATAATTAAAATTGGGTTTCATATAATTTCATAATAATATGATGCACATTTGTATGATATTTACTGTTACACACATGTTTTAGTGTTTTAAATCACTAAAAAAACATATCTAGTCATCCTATTAGTATAATAACTAAAATGGATTGACCACAAGTTGATATATTTCAAACATATATATATACTTTTTTTCCTATTATTTTAGGACAACCACCTGTGTTTTCTTGGTTTGGGCCCCCTTGCACACATTTTTAATTAGTGTAAATTTTTTACAAACTACTATTTCAGTCAATATAAGAAGACCACATGTTGGATTAACAAGTAATCTACTCATAAATGTCACAAATAATTAAAAACTTATTTTTATATATTATCATGTAAATCCATGGTTTTTCTCTTTTGTTTTGATTGTTACACACATGTTTTAATGTTTTAAATGACTAAAGGGTTCATACAATCATCCTAGGAAAATGAAAACATTGATTGAAACACCTCGAGTTGATATATTTCAAAAATTAATCTAAATTTGTTTTCTTATGATTTAAAAACAATGTGAGTTTTTTTATTTTTTTTGACCCTGTGAACCATATTTTCAATATTTTCAATTCCATAAAAATACTTATTCAGTCAGTACAAGCTCACCGCATTTTTTATTGATGTTCCATCTACTCGTACTATCACAAACAATTCAAATAAATTTTGCATATTATTTACATCAATATTATGTCATTTTATATGGGTGTTACCACTATATCGCCAGTTTAGTGTTTTAAACATTAAAAATGTTTATTCAATAATCCCATATAAATGATAACTCATAATGACACACCGTCTATTCTTACATTTCAAAAATCTATATAAAATTACTTGTTTGATGATTTCATGAAAATAAGATGTTATGTTATTAGTATGGAATCCTATTTCATGTTTCCAAATACTAAAAATCATTAAGAATCACATATTCAGTTAGTCTGAACACACCGCATGTTAGATTGATCAATCATATGAACATAATAATCACTAATAACTCAATTAAAATGTTATCTAATTTCTTTCCAATCTAATTTCGTTTGTTACATATTTTACTATTAAGTGAATGTTTTAGTTTTCTAAAAAACTAAAAACGTGTATTTAGTCATCCTATGAAATTGAAAATTTATATTGATGCACCATCAATACCAACATTTCAAAAATAAATATATTTTTGTTTTCCAATGATTTCATGATAATCACACGTTGTTTTTTTTTGTTTTTATCCCTTAAAATAAGTTTTTAATATTTTCAATTCTGTAATTACACCTTATTTAGTTAGTCTGATCATACCATATATCATAATAATGTTTCATCTTCTTGTACATGTCACAGATAATTCAAAGATAGTTTTCCTTTGACTTAGAATAAAATTAGGGGTTTTTATTTGGTTTTGACAATTACACAAACATTTTAGTGTTTTAAAACATTAAAAAGGTGTATTTGGTTCGATTAGGTGAACCGAAACACATATTCATGAACCTTTAGTTCTGTCAATTCCTAAATCATTTTTTGATTTTGTCCTATGATTTTATGGAAATCTAAGGAACCTTTTTTAGCATGATTATCATTATAGAAAATAATTTTCTAAAATAAAATCTATCGATTATTGATTCTAAATTGATAATTGTCACTATATATAATAATGATGTTCATATATATGAAATATTTAGTCATCAAAATATGATTTATAACTATACTATATCTTTGTGACAACATTGTTTAATGATATGCAAAAAGATAAAATATAATGTACGTCAAAATAAATATATAGAAAAATATATTCTAATTCATTTAATGATAAGAAGAAAAAAATTAAACTCTTTCAATTATCAAGTCATATCAAGATACAATAAGCATATTATATATAATAAATAGCTAAATATAAACATTTTAAAATAGGAAAAATCATAAATTAACCTTACATTGAAATTACTCTTACAAAAATAATTAATTATTAGACATGTCAAAACCAAATAGTAAAAAACATTAAATCTAATGAAATGTATAAAAAACCCTTACCTCATAATATTTAAAATGATTAACATTATGAGAAGAAGAAAATATATTAGAAACTTAATTTCTAAGAGAGTAGATAATGATCTGGACTAACTAAGTGAGTTAGTATATGTCTATTCATTTTACAAAATATTCATTTAATATTATAAAACAAACTAGTAGAATAAAACATTAAATTTTGCTACATGATATGAAAAAATGCTTCTGTTTTTTTCTAAAAAGTAGAGAAGTGTTTGTTGGACACATTGAATTTTTTTAGTGAGTGGACTCAAGCATTAAAAAGTCATAGTCAATATATGTGAAAAAGGATATCCAAAAAAACAAACCTTGTAATCATAATTCTGGTTAATTAAAGTGAGCATAACATTTTATATTAATCTCTACAAAAAAATCATTAATGTCACAATGAAATAGGTACAGATAATTTAGTACAATATAAATTCAAAAGAGGCTTCAGTTTTTAATGAGTAAGATTGTTAAATAAGTTTAACACAAGTCTTTAGGATATTCCTTAATTCAATAGATCATACTAGAAGATCCTCTATTATAGTAGTCGCATACCATGAAAGAATAATAATTTATATTTAAATTTCATGAATTTTATTTTCCTTATTTGAATTTAAAAATCCAATGAATAAATATTTATAAAAATTTATTTAATATAAAAAAATATGAACATGAGAAATCAATTAGTATATTTAAAAAAATTGGTTAAATAAATAATAACTTCATTTGAGTCAACATTTATGTAGGAATTTATTGTTGAAATCTTTATATTTTGTGACGAGGATAACTAGGTATAGGAAAAAAAATGATTTCTTATAATTCATGTTATTAACCTATCAGTTATAAATAGAAAAAATCTGGGTTGAAATTTTAATTAGTTAGAAAAACATTTTAAATTCATAAAAGTATACAAGGATAAGATGAGTTAAATCACTAATAATGAATATACATAACTCTTAAAACAATTAAGATATCCTATATAATAATTTTCATCCCTTTAAAATCATCATGTAAATAATTGACATCAGTTATTGGAATCTTAAATACAATATTCAAAGCTTAATTATCTTAGTAGAATAAAATTTATTCTCTCAAAAAATACCGAATAACAAAAAAATGAATTCAATAAAATAATGGAGATCCGGATTTGTAAATGAAACAATGGAAAATGAAAATATCCATCCTTGAAAAAATTAGTTGATTTTACGAAAAAAATAAGAAGTGATGTTCCAAGAATCAGGGTTTATGATAATGTAATACTATGTAAATTATTTTTATGAAATAAATAAATATAATGTATTAAATTAGTTAACTAGAAATTTCCCCAAATGTACTAGCATCAGAAATTTAACTCTAGGCTACAAATATTACTTTAAATTTAATATAATATAATAATCACCAAATATCTCTACATGTAATTAATTTTAATTCATAATTCGATATAAATCACATATGAGATGATCAGAGTATTAAGTAAAATAAAATATTCTATAATAAATTTTAAAAAATTAAGAAATAAATGTGTCGAATGAAATATATTACATTTAAATTTGAATCGATAGGTTAAATTAATTGAAAATTTTTAAATATCCTTTGGAATCTATTTTTAAAACATATAAACAATAATATTATTAAATTTTTATACATATAAGGTGATAATTCAATTGAATCCTATAGTTTCATAATCTAAAGTAATTATAAAGAAAATTATCATTAATTAGGAAAAATATATTATTGGTTATCTCAATGAATGTAAATATAATAATGCATTGCATAAATTAAACTTTAATAAATGGAAACAAAAACTATTTTATGACACTAAAATAAAATAAAAATTTTAATAATAAAACATTATAAAGAATGGATAAAATAATGGAAACTATAATTTTAAAAATAATTCAACAACACAAAAAATTAAGAGGAATTCTATGAAGCCATATGGGTTTCACATGGACCTCTTATTTTGATATTAAAAAAATTTGTAAAAAAATTATGATATTTCTTATAATGAAAAAATCCATTTAAATAAAATGAATATATAAAATATAACATGAATTGAAACCCTTAGCATATGGTTAAATAGTATGTGTATTTTCCACTAATCAAAATTCAATCAAGGAAAAATAACTTTGAACACCAACATGGTGTCATAAAGTGTTATTTACATAAAAATTTTATTATTTAACACAAGTAAGATACATTTTAAATCAAGAAACTACTTCCAAACCTACTTGGATATTTATATTACATGACTCACATGAAGTAATACTCAGTTTCTTTTATAATGTGAGCCCTTGGAGGAACGTTCTAGGAAGTACATGTAGAAGACATAGAGGATATGAGAAAATAGATGAACTATCTCTAATTATTGAATTAGACAGATGATAGTGAGATAGATATGTAAATCAATCAGTGATCTTTAAATAATTAAAAATTATTACGTGACCCCTATGATTCCACATGAAGGTTATGAGAATTGAGGAAACATGTGATTATACTTTGAAAACTCATCATTTTTCATAATCAATGATTATTCTAAGTTTAACGTGATATAGAAATCTATATCAAAAAAATTATTCAATGATTAATTGATAAAATAATTTCACAGAAAAAACATGGGATCATCAAATAAGGATTTATTACTAATTTAAGTTGTTCAATTACATATGATGAATTATTTATTTGTTAAAGAATCAAAATATTTCTCTACGTAATAGAATCAATGAAACAGAGGAAACAAGTGCAGATTCCATCTAGAGATGACCCACATGTGCACCACAGACCAATGAGTATCACCATATAAATCCTTGAGATATAGAACAGGGGGATCCTAAAACTTAGGTCATTCATATTTGATTTCCATGAGATTCTCTTTTAAGGGAAATCATTGATCTCTCAATAATTGAGCAGGGTGGTGGAAGAGGATCACTCCTTCTTTTTGAGAGATTTCATGGATAGGTTATCTTAAGGGATTTATAGGATTCTCTATATTTCATTCTTAAAAATAAAACAGTTTTCAAGACCTTTATCTTGAAATATTATAATTTGGTTTTCATAGTGGATGTGTTAGAAAATAATAATTTTATTTTTGATGTTATTATTCCATTAATCTGTAAATAAACCCATATCTATAATAACAATATTATCATTATTTCTTGGCATATGAAAATTTTGAGAATTAATTATATATTATTTTTTTGAATAAATTGTTTTATATTTATTATAACAATATTAAATATATAATATTTCTCCCTAAACCATCAAATTCTGTTGGAAATTCCTACACAATATTTTTTGGTCCTTGAATAATAATTATTTATTTTTAAAATTAATATTACATTATTATTCACTATACTCTTTTAAATATCATATAACCAAGAATATTCATTCAGAATCTAAAACCATAGACTGTAAATTAAATAAAAGGAAAAGGTACACTATGAGAGTAGATTGGGTAGACAACAATTACTGATATCCAACAAAATTGAATCTATGGATCATAATATGATAATTCATTTTCATTTGCAGACTAATCTGCAGTTTCCCATTCTAATTGAGAATTACCTTGATTAATGATCCTATGATTATCGGCATTGACCATACTTGGAACCATAATGGAGGATCTAGTAGACACGATCTTTTTCATACTGGAGTACTCCTTCCTCAACCACTCGTTAAGGGGACAAAGATGAATCCATCCATGTCAAGTAGTTTTTTCCTTCCATGCACAACAATATCTTTGAATGTGGATTTTTTCACAAACCATCACTTTAGAAGGATTTATATCCATTTCCCTATCATTATCTTGGATCTGATTAGTACTTTTTGGATCTATGCTGAAATTTTCCTTTTTTAGGTCCCGTCTCAACATGTCAGTGTCTCTCGGCTGAATAAACCCACGCCCCATAAATTGAGGTTGTGTGTTAGTGTCCCACAGAATCAAATAAAGAGTGACATCACAAATTGACTCACTAGAAAATAATTTCTTATTCACTTTAGAAACTTTAAGTTGGTTAAAATAACCCTTCTATAAATCCAGATTAGCTTCCACCATTGCACTAATATATGTATCCCTTGGTTTCACATTATCACCTGGAGGACTTGTATTTATGTGGTTATCATCTTCTCCTTCAAGATTGTCATGAAAATTTTCCATAGAACACTGGTTGAAAATTTCTTCTAAAGATCATACCACATTCATGCACTATTTCAACCAATAAAAATTATCAGTGAGATTCGGATTAACAGGTAATGCATGTTCTTCTTTCGGCATCACTACTTCACCCGATCTCACAGGACCAAAATCCTTACCAGTAATTCGAACCGAACCCTCAAAAACCTCAATTGAATTATTACAGTCCACATATGGGATCTTTCAAAAATCAATAGATGTAACACATGTGGTTGGATTTGTATGATCACCCAAACCAGATCCATATTCCATCTACCTAATACTTATGAAAACCTCCAAACTATGACCTCGTTTCTTAAACAAAAAATAAAAATCACTCAATAATTCAAAAATGGCCAACTTTTTATATTGAAACACTTAACCCAAATCAATATAGAAGGAATGAATATGCTCCATAGACACATAAACTTCAACACATAACCTCTATGAAATCAGGTGACACAATTCCTTAATCCTACTATCCAAGTTGAGATAATTCCCAACCAGGTTTCCTAGCATAAATACGATCAAGGGATTTTGAAACGGAATTGTGAGTTACAGAAATCATACCCAAATCACTATTTTTGGTGAATCTCCCTCCATATGAGAATAATATGACAATTTAAAGAGAATAAAATTAGATCCATCACATGTACGAGGTGTGATTGACTATGATTGGATCATATCTTATTTCGGCAAAAATAGAATCATGATATGCTTCGAGTCAAGTATCCCTACCTTCATTCGCTCTTATATACCACATGACCCAAAAATATGGTGATCATGGGAGTACACCAATGAACCTTGATGTTTTAATTTTGTAATGAGGGTTATATTTATCATAGTAGAAACATTAGAGAATTCCAAAGTTGAGAGCAACAGTTCTGGGAATCCTTCAAAGCACTCTAGGACTTCCGGGCTGAGGGGGGTCTAAGGAAAAGAGGGGATGAAGTTAGGATTAGAGAAGGGGACAAATGATGGTGGTTTATCTCTATTAAAAGATAAGGATAGACCCTACCCCTCCAACAGGGGAGGTCCAATTCAGTAACCATCCCCACTTAGATCATGGTAGCTTAAATAATATATTCACTAAATAGGAAATACATATTTTTTAAATATTCTTCTCACAAATATTCTCTCGAATAAATAGTGACTGAATATCTGTTATCAAACAAATTTTATTTATAATTAACCAACATATGAGAATAATATTTTTTCAAATTATTAAATAATAATAATTTTTAATTGGGATTTTGGATAAAATTAGTGCATTACCCTCTTGGATCATTTCTTAGTGATATTTGGCTGAATCATCTAATGTTCAAGGTTAGCGTTATGTAACCTGATAAGGATCCCATAAATAAAGAAGTTAAATATCATAATGAAAACTACCTAATATGATTTATTATTGTGTAATATAACCATTTTATAAGCATATCTATAATCAGGAATATTTCATGTTCTTTCTATCAACCTATGTGATCGATGTCTCTTTCTTTGAATTTCCAAAAATTAATATTTCATTTATCATCGTGGCCTTGGATTTAATTTGGCCATTTTATTATCATCAAATGGCCAATTATACCAATTTTATTTTAAAATAAGAAGGGATAACTCATATATCACATTATTCGTTAATGTAATATTATTTTTTGAGAACTCAACATATCATACTTCATTGTGAGAATATATTTTCATAGTTTTCCTAGATACATCAAATCAACTGACTCATAATATTATTTCTTAATAATATTAAATCCATAGGTCCATTACAATCATCCAAAAATAGTAACATCCAATGAAACTTGTAAATGTGGATATTATATTGGAGTAACATATCATCATAATCTACATCAGTAGAAATTATCAAGGGCATACACTATGAGAAAGCATCTCGAAGGATTGTGAGTCTCCACCCTGGATCAAAAATTTCATTTTCATCACGTAAAATGGCATTATCCAATTATAGAACATTTATTTAATAATAATTACATGGAACTTCAATGTTCTAATCATAGCGAGGAACTGATTTGAACATTCAGTGTGATATTTACTCTTTTTACGTTATCACATACTACATCATGTAGAAGAACAATAATAATGTGTTAAAAATCCTATTAATATTAGAAATTATATATTGGTAATAGATTTTTTCTAGGGTACTGACAAAAATATTGGATACTTTATGGGGTATAAAGTATCCTAGAAAGATACTGGTAGGCCATTGGAAACCCAATGGTGGATTTTATCTGGTTGGTAGCATTGATATTGGTGGTCAAATCATTCATTAAAGATGGTCCCACTTGCCTGGAATAATCCTCTAAAAACTCCTATAATTCATTTACACCCCATGTACCATTGAGGGAAATATGGAGAATATAATTAGACCAATTAAATTGTATAATATGTAACATAAACTTCAATAAACTTCAATTAACATCACTATTATATAGTGAATGCTTGTCGATCCAATGATCATTGCTGAAAAAATTATTACCTTGGTTTGTACTTTTGATATCTCTTCGTAATTATTTCATAAAACACTTTTATGTAGCATAATTTTCTTTCTAATTCCAACAATTTTTTATTCTTTATATTTCTATAGAATTTATAACATTTCATCAAAGGGTTTCTTCCAATAAATATCCATTTTCTTCTTTTCAAATTATTGGAAACCACTAAAATCTATTCCTTTATCAAGGGTTCTTGGCTACCGAAAATGTGAATGGTTTGTGTTCATTTTTATTTTCTCATATACTATTTAATTTATGTTCAATTTATTCATATTCACTAAATAAATTGTGGTGTGAGATAGAGGGGATCATAAATCTCCACCTGGTATTTAGTGACCTACCTATTGTTGGACTCCATTTTAAAATTGTACGCCTTGTATTATATTTACTTTTCTCATATTTTACTTTTTAAAGTCTTAAAAATCAGTTAATATTTTAACTTATATAATCAAATCTCTAATTTATTAAATATACATCATTTCTAATAAACTTACACTATTGTGTTCATATATAATTAAAAATAATATTTCATTTAAGATATATTTAAATTATATTTCTTTCACTTTAAATTTTTATTTAATCCTTAAAAGGGATAGTTCTTTTTGTAATTTTTAAAGTCAAGTTCATCTCCCCTCTTATAATATTACTCTGACCCACATAAAGTAAAAAATTGATGATAGATAATGAAATATATTTTTTATTTTTTTATATTAGAAAGTGTGGGTAGTATTCAAGATGGTTATTTCTCTATGATTGTTGAAACTTTTAAAGTGTTCAGAAATATAATGGCACATAGTGGAATATATTTTTTTTCAATGATAAAGATATCTTATAGGATTGAAAAATTAATTTTTGGTAGAAAAACAGATTCCCAACAAAAAAATTCGCTTTAATAGCTCTAGAAATAGCCTTCATCAGTACAAAAAAAGAGATGATGTTGTAAGTGAATTTGAAAATCGATTATTTTTATCAGCACTGATAAAATATCCCTTCATTAGTGCAAAAAAAGTGATGATTTAGGGGTTCCTTTATCGGTGATAGTTTATCTATGAGAAAGGGTTCCCTTTATCAATGTGTTTATAGAGATAATCAAGGGGATGCTTTACCTTCATGTTTTTAGCATTGATAAAAGCGATGTTACTAGACTGTATTGCTAAAATTACTGTACACTAAAATATCAATTTAAACATTTAATTTCAATTAAATTTATATCTCGAATAAAAGAATAAAACACTATAATATAAAAATTTCAAACTTTATATTTTAATATTTCAATGGAGTATAAAACTTATAATAAATAAATAAATTCAAAAATATTAATTTTTCATTATGTTTGGACCATGACCCCTCTCCAAAGATCCTCATCATGCTACCCATTGTCGAATAAACCAACCATATCAAGAAAACAACATACCTTTATAAATGAAAATTCTTATATTAGTAATAATATAAAAACTAAATTAAATATAAATATAAATCAATGAATTGATAAAATGTCACTTTTAAATAGAAAAAGTACACATTGAGTCACATAGGGCACACCATGTGTCAGATTAATCTGTGTACCTTGTTCACAAATGGGAAACCCTTGAGATCCTTTAATTTTATATCAAAAAGAATTTCATATGAAATAAAGTAATTTATTATCCCATATAACATGTCTCTCAATGTAAAATATTCACCTCTATTTGAATCATACAACCTAACACCTAAATCCAACATTAATAGAAAATATTTTTTCAAATGATTCATGTAAACATCAATATAATTGCCCATTTTTTTGAGAACAAATATAATAAGAGGCAATATAATATATGCATAACCATAGTGGAATGTTACAATTTACCAACATAACCAACGATGCACAATGAGTGGTTCTTTGTAACCACAAAAGATTCACTCCATCTATAGATAACACAAGCAAAACATTTCTTGAATAATTTCTAAATTCTGGATACCCATGATCATTTTTCTTCTACTGAGTAGTGTCTTCTAGGTGAAAATGTTTCCAAGAATTATTTCTTGTTTATGTAAGCCTCATAAATTTCCATAAAGCCTCCTCACTTCCATATAGTCACCAAAACCATGTAATAATTGTAAAGTGTCATACAACTTTTGAAGGACATGATTTTTCATTCATGTATCAAGACACACCACATTTTGAGCATTTTTAGGTGATTCATGTTTCTTATAAAAAAATATACAATAATTTGGATAGGTATGTATTTATCAAAGATTGTACCCATTGTACATAGTATTAATTTTTCATAATTTGTACACAAAGGAAGCTCATTATATTCTGGTAGCATACCATTCAAGATAGATATTATTTTAGAAAATCCTATGTCACTAAACCAATTTCCAGCTTTTACATTATGTAGATTCAGTATGATTAACAATATTATATATTTAGTATAGCTAGCCCGCATCTTTAAACAACTATTTAACTTATGGAAAAAATTTCTCCAATTAAAAAGTTCATCTCCTACTATCATTGTAATTTTCTCAAAATGATATTCATCATCATTCACACCTATAATCATATGCTTGATACAATATTTATCATTTTTCACACTTGTAATCATACTAGATGATCCATAAAATGAAGTGTTATCCCAATCACTAGATACATTCATATCTTTCTCATGTTTAGCCCAACATTTATAGCATCAATCTATTCTGAAACATAAAATGTGTTCTTCCTAATCCTATAGACTAATTAGTCTTTAATATCAACAACATAATCATAGAGAAAAGATTTGAGAAGGGTCGTTTGCACAATATTTTAAATATTTGATGAACTCTTTTAACTCATCCTCATACTCTTTTGTCATATGATTGACATCCTTACATATTCAATTCATATCCATTCAATTTCATTTATTAAAATGCATAGTTAAATAAATAAATAAATACAAAGAAATTATGATCTTAAAACAATAAAAGAGTATCCTTTATATATGAAAACATATATTCATCATATTTTATATAAATTTTCAGTGCATCAAAAACATCATAGAACATATAAATACCAATAATTAACTCCATATCACTATCAATGTTCACATGAAACCTATGGATTTCAATAACTAGATAAGTATTAGTGTTATATAATAGTTTATCAATATCAAAACATATTTGAAAACAAATTTCATTTTTTCCAAAAGATTCTATAGTATTTGAAACAATGTAATAACATCGATAATGGTTATTACATTTGAAAATTGATGAAATATATCATATTCAAACTCTTCACTAGGTAAAAGAAGAAAATAAAACATTCTAAATTTAATTATCCTTTATTTTGATTTTAATGACCCCAACACAATATAGTATTAGACTAATCTTACATAGGTTTTTTACTATAGAAGGATCATGTTTGGAAACATAACAAACAATTTCCAAAACAAGATTTATAATATGGAACCCACACGTACTACCTACAAATACAAGCTATAAGGCACCTCAATTCCCACAAACCTCTAATAATATACTCTCCTAGGATTTTCCTTCGAGGGAATGATAGACTATGATTCCTTAAAAACAATTTCAGAATATCATACCTTTCGTTTTGTGGTTTGGTTTTTCCAAAATGATCAACTTCGACATTAGAAGACATCTAGTTCTTCGAGCTCTTGAGTAAGGTGTGAGGAGCTCACAATGCAAGGTTTATTTTATAAAGGGAGAAAAGGGTTTTATCAACTCTTACTGAAAAAAACTGATAAAAGTGTATTTTATTAGAACTAAAAAGATAAGTGGTGGAAAACACTACTTTTGTTAGTTCTTTCTTAGTTATGATAAATCATGACATTTACTAGCCCTAAAAAAGCATCGAAAAAATTAGTCTTTGCGAGCACATATGTTTTCACGCTGATAAAATATACTTTTATCAGTTATAAAACTAGAGTTGATAAATTTGTAAAAAATGAATTAAAATGAAGGAATAAATAATATTAATCATATATATAAAAATATTAAAAATGAAATATATTAACTATATAAATAAAAAAATATTAAAAATATGCATTTAAGTGAATTAAATTTATAAATTTCCGACATATTAAAAATATTAAAACATAAATAATTATTTAGAAATAAATATAAAAATTTTAAAAAAAATATAAAAATATAAAAATTTAATAAATATTAGAAATTAATAAATAACATTGAATGAATGATTATTAAAAATGAATAAGTAAATTTGATTAAATTACTATAATATTAAATAAGGGTGAATTCATAACATTAATTCGATAACTTAAAAACACATCAAAATGAATAAAATGAATAAATAAATAATTTTTATTATTTAAATTAAAAAAAAATATTAAAAATGAATATAAATAATATATTTAAAATTCAAAATTACTAAAAGAATTCATTTAAATAAATGAATTATATAAATTTCAAACATATTGAAGATATTAAAAGTTAATAATAAAAAATGAATAAATATCATCCATATAAATTAAAAACTTATTGAAAATATGAAAAACATATTAATCAAATATGTTTAAATAAATATGAGAAAATTTTTAAATTGCAGAAGAAATTAAAAATATTAATAAATATTAAAATGAACATATAATATTAAATGAATGAATATAAAATATAAATAAATAAATAAAAAATAATCTATTTTAATAAAAGAATTCTTAATTGTGATTACATGAATTTTAAACACATAAAAACGAAGAAAACAATAAAAATGGTATTTAAATAAATTAATTTTATAATTTGATTACATTCTAAAATTTTTACAACTTAATAAATAAAATTGAATAAATATCAATCATATAAATTAATAATGTAATGAAAATATTAAAACATAGTAAATAATTTTAGATAAAAAATAATAAAAAAATAATAAATTTCAATAATATTTAAATTTAATAAATATTAAAAATTAAAAAATAATATTAAATGAAAGTAAATTAAAAAAGAATAAATAAAAGAGAATAAATTAAAAAAATATTTTAAAAATTGAATTCATAATATTAGTTACATGAATTACTAACACATTCAAAATGAATAAAAATGAATAAATAGATGATATTGATTTTATAAATTGAAAAATTATAAAAAATGAATTATTTTTACAAAACAAAAATATTCATATTAAAATAATTTTATAAGATTAATTTATATAAATTTCGAACATGTTAAAAATATTGAAACTAAATATATAAAAATGAATAAATATTAATCATATAAATTGCAGAGATGTTGAAAATAGTAAAACATGGTAAATAAATATGTATGAAAATTACAAAATGAATAAATTCCAAAATTATTAATAATTAATACATAAAAAAAAAATAATATATGAAATAAAACAATATGAATAAATGAATTAAATAAAATACACAAATATTTTAAAAAAAAGTGAAATACTAACATTAATTACAAGAATTGAAAAAAAATAAAAATGAATAAAGTGAATAAATAAAAAAGAAATATAATTGCTATTTATTGATGTAGTATAGTATTCATTGCATATAAAATATAAAATTAAATATTAACATTTATATTTTTTAATAATAAGTATAAATATTATTATTAACTGAATGTATAAATTTTTATATGAGTATATATTAAATATGTATAAATATTAAAAATGAAAAAATTACAGAAAATACAAAAAATAGATAAATATTAAAAATGAATAAATAATATGAAATCTATAATCACACAAATATGTACACACATACATACACATAAACATACATGTATGGATACACAAATGTACATATACAAATATACAAATATACAGACATACATAGACACATACACATACTTATACACAAACACGGACACAGACACACACAGACACACACACACACACACTTACCCATACACATACACATACACATACACATACACATACACATACACATACACATACACATACACATACACATACACATACACATACACATACACATACACATACACATACACATACACATGCACATACACATGCACATGCACATACACATACACATACACATACACATCCACATACACATACACATCCACATACACATACACATACACATACACATACACATACACATACACATACACATACACATACACATACACATACACATACACATACACATACACATACACATACACATACACATACACATACACATACACATACACATACACATACACATACACATACACATACACATACACATACACATACACATACACATACACATACACATACACAAACACATACATACGCACAAACACATATATAAACACACACACACACATATACACATACACATATAGACATACACATACACATGCATATGCATATCCAAGCACCCACACCTATGTATACACATACACATACACATACATTCAATTACATATACATGCATGCATGTACATATACATACATATTAATGCATACACGTACTACAAAAACATACATACACATACACATACAGGTAAAAAAATACACACGAATAAAAATGCATGTACAAATACACAAACAAGCACACATACACATACCCACACACATAAATATACACATACACATTCACATTTACACGTATGCGTACACATACACATACACATACTCATACACATACCCATACACATACACATAAACATACACATGCACATACACATACACATACACATACACATACACATACACATACACATACACATACACATACACATACACATACACATACACATACACATACACATGCACACATACATACACATAGACATGCATGTACACTTTGATACACCAACACATACTTATATATAGAAACACATACAAAAATACTTAATCATGGAAATAAATTCACACATACATACACATACTCATTCACCTACAAACATACAAACACATAAACATGCATGTACCCATAGATACATGTACATATAATTATATATACATACACCTATACACATACTTGTAGATAAACATAAATTTACACAAAAATACACATACACATACTTATATAGAAATATACATACACATACACATAGACATACACAAACACATACACATAAAAATTTACAAACACATACACACACACATACACATACACCTACACATACACATACACATACACAGACACACACACACACACACATGTACACATACGTGCATAAACATTTACACACACAAACACATATATATATACATACACATACACATACATACACATACACATACTTATACACACAAATTCATATACATACACATATATGTACATGTACACACATATATGGACATAAACATACACACAATTACATATACGTGTGCATAGATGCTGATACATATGTATACATACACATAATATAGAAACAAACACAAGATACATAAACATATGTACCCATAAATGTACATGCATATACATATATACGCATACACATACACATACACATACACATAAACATACACATACACATACACATACACATACACATAAACAAAAACAAACACATAAATAACTATTGTCGAATTGGCATATAAAATCCTTAAAAATTGTCTTTTTCAGTATAAAAAAATCAATGACAATGAGTGTAATATTAAAATCATTATTTATTTATCAACGCTTTTTTTAAATGTTGATAAAGGGATTCTATAACAGGACTAAAACTAATGTGCGAATAAAGAGGGTTGTTGTCAACATTTTAGTTTTAATGCTAGTAAAGACCAAGAAACTACCACATAACTACAACATACCTATAAAAAACCAAGTAAACAAACATATATGAATATAAAATACAGAAATCTAGATTGGAATAAAAATATAACATTTCACTGTAATTTCAATAATAATTTTACTTAAAAAATATTTATTTTTATGTGATATTTACAATTAATAAAAACCAATTACAACCTATATATACAATCATAACTCTGATAGAATAATTTTTCCAAAGATAAACCTCTGTAAAAAAGCTTCTCCCTATATTAAAACTGATGTTCATTTTAGCCACAATAAATAAAAAATAAAAAAAATTATAATTTATTGTTATATAATCCACATATGGTAAATTATATTGTTAATTACAACATATATTAATGATATTATCATTTATTATATTAATTATATTATTAATGATTATGTTG
Source organism: Viscum album (assembly GCA_963277665.1). Classification (NCBI taxonomy): domain Eukaryota; kingdom Viridiplantae; phylum Streptophyta; class Magnoliopsida; order Santalales; family Viscaceae; genus Viscum; species Viscum album. Next base: position 1,274,041,650 of record OY728162.1, on the reverse strand, counting down.
TAAATTTTATACTAATTACTAATAGTTAATTATGCTATAAATTAATAATTATATTACGAATTATTAATTACATTATTATTTAATAATCTATATAAATTATATTATTAATTATTGAATATATTAATGATGTGTGGTCGATTCCTACACACTAAAAATGAATTATGGATTTGTTTACTTGTTTTTGAAACCAATATGATCTCATTTGCCTTCTTTTGGCTGTGTGATGCACGTTTTAAACAAAAATGACATTTTTTTTATTGAAAACACGCATGACGAGCCACTCCAACTACATATTGTTTAAGATTGATGTGAATTCAATTCTTATATGTCAGAAATTATTTATGGATCATTTTACTGATGTTTTAAAACATTCAAAGAGTGTTTTTTTGGCTTTGAAAATGTGACACGTGTTTTAAACTAAAATGTAGCTTCAATATTGAAACAACACGCTTTAAGTCATACCAACCACATCATGTTTTGGATTGATCTGTGATTGATTAATACACATCATAAATGATTTATGGATCATTATACCAAAAGTTAGAATATAATTCAAGCTCATTTTCTCAGTTATGGATTTGTGATGTTCATTTCAAAGTAAAATTGAATTTTTATATTTAAAACATGTACTTCATGTCATACATTCCACATATTAAGTCATTTTACTGTGAGGTCAATTCATTCACATCCCAAATGAATCATGAATAATTTTCCTAATATTTTAAAATAATACTATATTTTTTTCTTAGTTATGTCTTTGTGACACGTGTTTTACACTTAAATAAATCTTCTATATTGAAAACACACACTTCCAGCTGTACAAACTAAAACATGTGTCGGACTGATGTATGGTCAATTATTGGACATCACTAATGAATTTTTAATTTTTTTCATAAATTTTGACAATAATCGAAGATCATTTTATGGTTTTGTCTAGTGACACAAAATTTAGTCTTAAATGGCAATTTTATATTGAAAAAACGATCTTCAAGCAATACCAACCACATCATGTGTTAGATTTGCACACGGTCAATTCCTACATGTCAAATATTAATTATGGATCATTGTTATAAATTGGGAAAGAAATTTTTTATTTTTTTCTTGGTTTTGGATTGTGATGTACATTTTAAACTAAAATGAAACTTTTTTATTAAAAACATTTACTTCATGTCATACCAACCACATCATGTGTCGGACTGGTGTGTAGTTGATCAATACACATAAAAAGTGAATAACTAGTCATTTTAATAATGTTTCATATCAATATAATATCATTTTATTGGTTCTTTCAATGTGATGTTCATATTAATCTAAAATGGCACTTTTATATTGAAGACACACACTTTGAGTCATATCGACTGCATCATGTTTCATATTAACATGAGATCAATTCCTAAACCTACAAAATGAATAATGGATTGGTTTTATAAATTTCAAAAGAAAATTACCTTTTTTTCTTGGTTTGGTTATGTGATGAACATTTTAAAATCAGATGGCCCTCTATATTGAAAACACGCACTTGGTTTCCTATCAACCATATAATCTATCATATTGATGTGAGGTCAATAATTTTACATCAAAAATGAATTATGTATCATTTTCCTATTATTTAGAAATGATCTGATATCCTTTTCAATGTTCTGGATATGTGAAGCTGATTTTAAACTAAAATGGAACATTTATATTGAAAACACACCTTACGAGTCATACCTACTACATCATGTATCAGATTTCATGATGTCAATTCCTACACATCATAAATAAATTATAGATTGTTTTAATAATGTTTTAAAACAATATGATCTTGTTTTATTTGTTTTGTCTATGTGAAACAGGTTTTAAACTAAAATTTAAATTTTATATTAAAAACATACACATTGGGTTATAACTACCAAATCATGTCCTAGATTGATGTGTGATTGATTCCTACTTGTAAAAAATGATTTATGGATTAATTTACTAAAGATTAAAAATATTATGAGCTTGTTTTATAATTTTTGGTAATTTTTCATGTGTTTTAACTATAAATAAAATTTTTATATTGAAAACATAAACTTTTAATCATAATGACCATATCATGTGCTAGATTGACGAGAAGTTGATTCCTACAAATAAAAAATGAATTATGGATTATATTACTAATGTTTGAAAATAATTAAATATTTTTTTTCATGGTTTTGGATATTTAGTTCCTGTTTCAAACTGAAATAAATCTTTTATATTGAAAACACACACATTAATTCATACTGGTTACATCATGTGTTTGATTGACATGTTTTCAATTCCTATACAACATAAATGGATTATGAATAATTTTAATAATTTTTTAAAACTATATAATCTCATTTTCTTTGTTTGGGATACTGGTGAGTATTTTAAACTTAAATGACACTTTTATATAAAAGACATGCACTTCAGGTCGTACTAGAAATATCATGTGTCAAATTGATATTGGGTTAATTCATACACATCATAATGGAATTAAGGATTATTGATCTAAATATTTAATATAATGTAGTATTTTTTTTCTCAGTTTTGGCTAGTGAAACATGTTTAAACTAAAACGACACATTTATATTGAAAACATGAATGTCATGTCATGTTAACCAAATCATTTTTAAAATTGGAATTCTGTCAATTATTAAACATTACAAATGAATTATGGATCATTTTAATTATTTTTTAAAACAATATGAGCTTTTTTCTTGGGTTTGGAAATGTCATGTGCGTTTTAACAAAAATAAACTTTTATATTGAATACATGCACTTCAAGTCACACTGACCGTATCATGTGTTAAATTGACATGTGGTGTATTCCTTGTTTTCACAAATAATTCATGGAACATTTTAAAAATGTTTGAAAAAAATACAAGACCATTTACATGGTTTTGCCTATGCGATGAAAATTTTAAACTAAAATATAAATTTCATGTTGAAAACTTTTACATAAATTGATAACAACCACATTGTGTGTTAGATTGATTTGAGGTAAATTCCTCCACATAAAAAATGTATTATGAATCATTTTACAAATGATTTGAAATAATATGAGTCTTTTCTCTTAGTTTGGTATATATTAAATTTTTTTCAAAATAAAATAGAACACATATATTGAACGTGAAAATTGTAAATTATAAGGATATGAGCATGGAAGTACCTTCCCAATAGTTGGTAATTCATCAAAAAAAATTTCTATATATGGATCCTTGACCTATTTCCATATATCAATTATATCATTGGTAGCCTCGATATCCAATATCTCATGAGAATGATCATCTTAAAAGATGTTACAGGCTATGCTAAAATTCATATAGTGTAACCATCCATTATAATTTTCCTTGAGAATCATTTTAAAAATAATATCTAATCTTTATGATATAAATTATTCATTTCCCAAATGTATATATTTGTTTATAGACCATATTCGATCACAAAAATAATAGTTAATCACCTCAACTTATTTTCAAAAAACATTCTGAAACCATGTTCTTTTCTGACACATTTATAAAAAAATATTCTTATTTTGAGAATGAATAATGTTAGAAATATTGAAATTACTATGAAAATATTGAAAATAATAATGAAAAAATATTTTTAATGAAACTTTTATCACCTTTATAAATTACCTATTCAAGTATGGTTGTCATTAATGGTATAAGATATATTTTATAAATTTTCAACTATAATATTCAAAAAACATTCATTATTATACAATGAAAGTGATAGAAACAGTGAAAAAAATTATTATTTTTAAATACATTTTAGAAGCTAAATATTTCTATAAATACCTTAGTCAGTTCTATCAGAAGAAATCCATTATCTTGTTTTGTTTAGTCACCGACCACATACCAAGATTTAGTCTATATTCATAGGTCACCCTATCATAACAAAATTATTATAAAAACACAAAATAAAACATATTATTAGAATTTCATCTAAAAAAATATTGATTGTAAAGCATTTCAAATTTACAATAGACATCATGTGTGGTTAGTTTGATGGAAATTTGTCCATCAGATCCAAAAAATAAACATTTTTGTAATAAAAAATTATTCTAATGATAATCCAATGCTTATTAAAAAACAAATAAGTAATGAAGAAAAGTAAAATATATTTTATATGACTATATTTTAGACTTTTACCCCTACATTTTAGGCATTCAGTGGATTCTATCATCTTTTAATTTATTCTCAAACGCACCCTTATTGGATATTTTTTTATTTCAATTTATTTCAATTACAAAGAAACTTTTTTTTGAAGTGGTAGATGGATTAATGATTCCAGATATTACATCAATAGAGTTTCCACTTATATAGTATTAATACATATTCCAATAAAAAGTAATAATATTTTTTATCCTTTGGGAACATAGTTGATCATTTTTTAGAAAGAATGATTATGAAAATGTATCTCATATATGTACTATCAAATGAGACTCCAATCCATTAAAACTTGATAATATCATTTATAATCTCAAGAAAAACCACATTTGTCATGAAATATCCAAATATTTATTCTTTTTATTCAATGTAGGAAATATTTCCATATTTGAATGTTTTATCTTCATGAACTTGTTATGTTAATATATTTTGCAATGGAATTGAGGGGGTGAAGGTAATATAATAAGGTCCTATTATTTTCATGGTTGATTCATTGTATATCCATGATCAAAACTTCTATTTCCCCATAATTTTATTTTTTTTGTAATAAAATATTAATTTCATTCCATTTTTCATAAATTATAAAACATTTTTCATTTGGAATAAATATTATGGACATACCAAATATATAATTATAATATTATATGGTCATATTACAAAACTTCACATAGCATTATCAACTATATTAACATCTAAATCATCAAGGTGAACATGCTTCTTCACGTAAAACTCATGAGCTACTTCAGTACCCACCCTCATGTTATATTTTAGGATTTTTATTAATTTTGTAACATGTATCATAGGATATTATACAACATAACCCTCACAACATGGTGATGTGTGGGTGTTGATAGATATAAATCACATACAACTTCACCCTATATAATTTTAGAAATATAACATTTTAAAATTTATTTTATTCACATTTAAGAAAAATACTAATGAATAAAATGATTACCTCGGTAAATGAAGTTGGTTAAGGGGAATGGATAGCCTTAAATCTTGTGTGATCGTTAGGATAGTTAGGTATTGATCATTGTTCAACTACTGGTTCTATTTAATTATTTCGCATATATTGTTCCACAAAACCAAACCATGAAATAACAACATACAAAGAATATATTTGAGCCTACATGAATTTCATAATCTCATATATATCTTCTTATAGCTTTTTCTTCTTTAAATATGTTTAAGATGACACTCCAAAACCTAAACCTCTAAAAAGCCCATATTTTTCTGACCGCTTCAAAGCTACTGAATTTTGTTCTTATTTAGGTACAATCAATATTGATTATTGTATATAAACCATATAAAAACATGAAAACATAAATATATATTTTTTATGTAACACTATTATAAATCCTGAAAAGTAATATTATTTCATACTTATGCATGATTCAGATACTCCGTGTCTGTTTTCATCAACTATTTTACCCTCTTTATTTACATGAGCCTCATTCAATTAAATATTACATGGGATACATGTGGTTACAGATTTTGATTTATCAATATTCATATAAAAAGTAATATATTTTGTTTAATATCACATGAAACTTGTATTATAGATTAAAAATACATACCATTTTATTCACAATTGAATCTTACCATATCTTTAATTTATGGTAGGGGTACAGGGTTTTGATGCATATTTCTTATTTTCAAAACTCCTTTATTGTTTTGTAAATTAATTTTCTTTAATAAAAGCTGATAAATTAAATATTTTCAAAAAAATCAATTGATTAAAATTAGCCTAAAATAATTAGGTATCACAGTGAATTATTAAATATTTCAACATTTGTTGGATTATAATGTGAGCATAATCAACTACTTTGTTGGTTTTTACTTTACCCTAACATGTCATTGATGATACATTTAAATATTTGACTGAAATCCTTTATGAGCTTTTACAGTTACTATTATGTCATATTTCTTATGGAAATCATATAAAACAAATTAACTCTATAAATGATAATGAAAAGTTAATCAAAGTTTCATTATATAATGTTTTAGTAAAATATAGAAAGTATATCATAATATTAACATAATATCTTCCCATATGGTTGTATTCATTGCTTGAAAAAAATTCTATCATATATCAATATCAATTGGAACATGAATTATCATTATGGGAAAATAAAAACTAATGAAATTTTCCTGGATGGGTTTAATTGGATGGCCAAATTAATTCCATCCAACCTCAAATTTTATACCTTTGCTTCTTGCCTTGGTTATTTTAGTTAACACAGTTATTTTTCACTGTTCCTATTTTTTCATCCAAATGTTGGTGATCCCATATTAGTTTCATTATTTTTGAATCGACAATCAGTTCTTCTCTAATATTGGAAACATCATCCTATAATGAATCCATTATCAATATTAATAGTCAAAAAAATTATTTAGATTAAATAAATTCATTTTAGAATAGATAATATTTTTTTTGAAAGTATATAATATTAAAAACAATTTAACCATCTCATTAAACACTCTATTTTTTCATTAAAGGTTAATAGATTTGGCCCCTCTATCGATTATCCAAATCTACTATTTTTGGCCCCATATAACATGCAATACATTAACTAAATTTATAATTTCTTAAAATTATTGTGATCCCATAATTAAAGGGTCGTCTTAAATTGAATATTCATGTGACCATTTAGTTGTTTTAGTAAAAAACAGGACAATGGATAAATTCTATTTTGTTGGATATAAGACTAAAATACTTTCACTTCTTATGATGTTGAAATGAATAGATCATCCTTTTACCTTTCCATAATTAAATTCACCATTATGAATCCCAATTCATCTAAATTCACTTTACTCCTATTGTCAATCCATTTTTAGTAGAAAATTGGCAGTTGAAATTTTTTATAATCCCAATTGTATATCTATTCGATTATGTTAAAATATGAAGTATTTTCATAAATTTGATTTCAATCCTTATAATATGATACATACCTCGCATTATTCATAATCTTAACTCCACTATTTTTCATCAAACTATGTTCATATTATTCCTTTCTATAAAACATATATTAATAATTACAAAGCCAATGTAAGATATAATCTTTTAATTTGGTCCCTTGGACTTCAATTGATGTCGTTTGGTAATTGAATTCATATTTTCTAAAAAATACCAATAAATATGTCATTACACCCATCTAATAAATTGTTGATTTTGTGTATTTTATATCTATCCATCTTCCCTTGATGGATTTGAATGTATATTAATTACATCATGGTATTGAACATTTGGATAAACGTATTAAATATTTAGTAAAATTTGAAGGAGAGCCTTCTCCCACTCTGTGATGGTAATTTTAACAACTTGTATTCTAGAAATCTCTTCACCCATAAGGCATATGTTGTGATGAGATATTGCGAGACTAATACTATCAACATATTATAGTTAATGAATATATAATTCAACATTTTTTTCAATAATATATTGTTTTATAATACAACATTCTTAACGACATTGATTCTTGATGTACCCTTTAAATGTTTTCATAAAATGTTCAATGTGATAAATTCATCTTTAATGGAAAAGAGCACATTGTTGAATATATCTAACTAAATAAACAATTATATATACAATTATATAAATAAAATTTGTTGGAAAGAACATATCTAATTAAAATAATATGACCACAATATCCTTATTCATTTTTTAATTGTTAGAGGGAATCCACTCCTTTTAAATTATTATATACCAAAAAACACCTCATTGGGGTATATATTATTGATATCCAAAAAAATTATTCTTTGAGGAATATTTCAACCAAACTAAGTGTTTTAATTCTTCAAAAAATGGACACATCAACAATACTTTAAGACTATATCCTGATTCATTTACATAAGATATAAAGTCATTTTTTGTCCCATACAACATGGCTCTCAATGTGAATTTTTAATATATATGAGATTCATACAATCTAACACATGTATCCCACAATAATTTCAGATCCTCAATCAATGGATCCAAATAAAAATAAATATCATTACTAGGTTTCTTTTTTCTATATATAAGCAGAGAAAACATAATATATTTTTTATTCATTTATAAACATGGTAGAAATATATAATTTAAAAACACATCAATCCATGTACTTTGAGTGAAAAACATTACACCAAAAGGATTAATTCTACTTATAGATATTCCAAGATAGACATTCCTTAAATAATTCCTTAATTCTGTATTCACATAGTTAATTTTATTCCAGTGATGAAATTCTGATGGGTGACATAGTTTCCTAGGTTCAATTCATATATATTCACACCATGTCAATTTAGTAGTTTCCTAACATAGATATTGTCATCAAAACCTTATTATTATAGGAAAGTACCATAAAACTTTTGAATCACTTGATTCTTAATTATTATATCGATTTTCCCCACACATATGTTATTTTATGAGGAATTCATGGTCCTTGTGAAACAATATTCAATCATTTTGATAGTATTTTATTTTTTTAGAGACCATTACAATTAAACATAGATTTTAGGTATAATATGTTTGATAATGGTGCTCATTTTATTCTGGTAGAATATCATTTAGGTTATTAAAATGTTTCATAAATCTGTTCTCTGTCTAACCACTACTATATTTAAAATAATATAATTTCATTAAAGCTAAAAATGTAGTATATTTAGTACAACAAGTATATAATTCTCTCTTAGAACAATTCTTTAATTTCACAAACAAATTGAAATTCAAGAAGTCCATCTTTAATTTTCATTGTCATATCTTCCATAAAATATCCATCATCATTTTCACTCGTATTCATATCAAATGATTCATAAATAATAGTATCATACCAATCAGTATGTAAAGTTAGTTTATACCCATGTTTAGTTAAACATTTATATCTTTGATCTGTTTTATAAAAAATTAAATTTTCTTCAAACTATTCCTGTTGAATTTTTCTTGAATAATAACAACATAAACATAGAAAAATGAATTAAGATGGAATGTATGTAGTCTCCATTATAAAAATGATAAAATATCTAACCCCATTTTTATATTTTATTTTCTCTTGATTAGTATCAATTCATTTTCTATTCTATTAGTTTCAATAAATAATCAATTTTTACAAAAAAATAATTAAATACACATAATGTGTTAATAATAAACGAATAAAGAAATTCATAAATCAAATAAGGGGAACCCAACATTTTAATGTTATTAGTAATTTAAGTGCATTGTGTTGCATTTGTTGTCAATAAGACATGAAGTTGTCTTGGAATGAATGGAAGTCAGGGAATGTCAAGATGTGAATGACAAAGGTTGTGATGGTGTTGGTGGTGAAGGAGAATGGCCATGGTACTAAGATGCATGTCACTTAGGAGATTCACTAAGTGACATAGGAGATGATGGTTGAAACATTCTCTAAGGATATCAGACGATTGTTGAACTGGTCTTTAAGTTCAAAGAACTTGTATCTTGATGATACAATGTCACAACAATGTTTGAAGACCATGCCTTGTATTGACAATGCATGAGGAGATGAACAAGTTCCATCCACAACTACTAAGTGGATGATGTGCATTAATGAAGTCCATGCACTATCACTTAGTGCATGTGAACATGAAGATGATCCAATTGATCTCTGATTAGATCAATAAAGAACATTGAAGATTATAAGTAATTCAGGAGTTCGATTGATGAAGATGAACCTTTTGAATTCCATATCCTAAGTAACGAATATATGTTGAGGAGATTGGAAGAATTCTTATGAAGAAGAAATGAAGAAATGGGAGAAATGGAGAAGAATAATTTGAAGTGGCATTTGGCTTGGAAGAACTTGGGTTGGAATTTATACATTGGGAGAACTTTATTTTCAACAAAGTGTTTATTCTGTCCTTTGCCAAAAAATAGGCCAGCCAAGGCCAGCCCACGAGTTCAACCCCACGGCTCATATGGGCCTAAGGCACCACGCCCATGGGGGATCCCATGGTGCAAGCACAAGGCGGCAGGGGGCCGTGTGTAAGCCCCCGAGGACACGCGGTGGTGAAACCCGCGCGCCCGAGGTGCATAGTGGGCACTAGGAGCGCGCCCGCAGGAGGCATGAGTGGGCGCAGAGCGCGCCCGCAGGGAGAACTCGGCGCGGGGCGGCACCGAGAGGGTTGGAAGTTCAATTGCCGAGTTGAGGCAGCGCCAGGGTAATAAACCGCGGCAAAAACGCGAGGCGTTTCGATGTGGGACGCGGAAAAATTCCCGGGAGCGAATCCTGGCCGCTCGATCGATCACGCGCCAGATCTCGACCGCACGATCGATACCGTGCGAGATCTTCAGATCCAGGCCGTCCGATGTATTTCAAACGCCCGATCCAACGGTCGGCGAGTCTTCCTCTTCCCCGAGCTCAGCTGAGGCCTCCCCGTGCATTCCCGCGGCCACCAACGAACCAGGCGCCCTCCGAGCAAGCCAAATCAAGTTCCCGGCCACCTCTGATCAAGCTGAAGGGTCCAATGAGATCGTCTGGCCCTATGGAACTCGTCCATGGTTTAAAATGAGCCTGCATGCAATATACGGAAGATTTCGGTTGCGGCCGAGGCAAGAGAATCTGCCGAGGCTATGAATGGTCTATGCCTTTGCATGGATTGGGAGAGAAGAGGCTGTGCATGCGTTCTAAGTCGCATGCACGTAGAAGGAAAAGAAAAGGAAGCCCGCGTGAAACCGAGAATAAAAATCATGATTTGAAAAGATTTTTAATGATCCGAAGATCTCGGGAGTTTGAGTTATATCACGCGGTTGATCCGAGGCACTCTTTGCCTATAAAAGGAGAGCCCATGCTCTCGGTATTTGCTGTTGAAGTTCTGTTGAAAACCCGAAGTCCCGCGTGTGCTCTGCCTCGCGAAGTAGAAGCCCCGCGCAAAGAACTTGCGCGGCTGAAGGTTCAGGAGCCACCCGAGGCTTCGAAGGTCCCCTGCGCGCATTATTTGTGCGACAGGAAGAGCTCTCCCTGCCCGCATACTTGCGCGGCAGGAGTATCTTGCGCGCCCAAGGTGTCCTCACCCTTGTGGCTTGCGCGCCTCGTGGTATTGCATCCTGCACACCCGAGTGCCTGTGCACCCCGCGGCTCAAGACTCTTGCGCGGCAGTGTGTGTGTGCCAAGTGGAGAAGAAGACCTGAGGGCTTGGTACCTTGTGCAGCTGTTGGAGAAGGAGTTGGCCGCGGCTCAAGCAGACCCTTGCGCGCCTCCTTTGGCATTCATGTGGAATAGAAGAAGAAGGCCGAGCCTTGTTCTTGTGTGCAAAGTGAAGGAATAACACCCTACGGGCAGTAGGTGTGCAAAGCAAGAAGACCCGAGGCATAGTGCCTTGTGTGTGCAAGATAAAGTGGAAGGCCAAGTGTGCGCCAAGTGGTTAGAAGACCACACTCATTAAGTGTGTGTGCAAAGTGAGCAAGAAGTTGGCCGAAGCCTAGGTGTGTGCACAAGAATGGAAGAAGGCCATAGGCATTTGTGTGTGCAAAAGAACTAAAAGGCCGAACCTAGTGTGTGCACTAAAAGTGTAAACACCTAGAAGTAAAATAAGGAGTGACCCACACTAAAGTATAACACACTTTTAAGTGTGTAATCAAAAGAAATAAAGTGTGTGAAGTTCAGAGAAGTTGGTGTGTGCTTAAAGTGTTACACCCTTTGTGGGTCTACTACACCAAGAAGAGGAAAGGGAAAGTGCATGCATGCATGCATGCACGTGCACACGTGAACAGAGTCAAATCAGTGATGTGCAATTGAGTTGTCCAAGACAGAAGATCTTGAAGTATTGAGAAGGCCATGCAGTCAGTGCATGAGGAAGCAGAGTTGCCATGCACTCAGTGCATGAAGATGATTTGAAGTGAGACTGGACCAGACTAAATTCAAAGACATCAGTTGTCTGAGTATTCAGTAATTGAGAAGAGCCTGATCAACAGAAGTGATCAGAAGTTGCTGAGCAAGACCAACAGACCTTTTCAGAGGCTGTTGAAGATTCTTGAAGAGAAGCCGGGTCATCCTTAGAAGAAGGTGATAAAGCCCGAGAAAGACGAGAAGACCTGTTCACCACAAGTGAGCAGAGGTACAGAGAAAGGCCAGTAGCCTTTATCCCAGGCTGCTGAAGTTACTTGAAGAAGTTAAAGAGGAGAAGAGCTACTCGTGCGACTCGAGCAGCCAAGAGAAGACCCTGTGGGACTCAGGGAGAAGAAGTCTTCAGTGGGATTCTGGAGCAGGCCAGTGGGACTCTGGTAACACTGTGGGACGCAGTATAAAGACCCTCCTGTGGGACTCAGGAGAGATACAGTGGGACTTTGTATCGACCATTGTAATTTTAACAGGTTATAATGGAGAATCCATGCTGGGAGAGCATGGCAAGGATGTAGGCCTTTGGTGCCGAACCTTGTAAATCCTTGTGTCCTGTGCCTTTTCATTACTGCATCATTCGGGAAAGGTTGAGAGATACAAGAAGAGTGGATCGAGGTTTTAACCAGCCATAGAGGTTTAATTTATTAAGAATCAATTAGTAAAAAGTTTTAAAGGATCACTGATTCACCCCCTCCCCCTCTCAGGGATTCACACTGATCTGGGCACTACAATTGGTATCAGAGGGAGGTTACCTCTAAAAGATCCAAGGGAGTCTATATGGAGTGCAGATTTGAGAAAATGAAAGAACAGCCTCAAATGGAGATATCTGCCAAGACTCAGAAAAATAGAAAGAAGAAACAGGCCAAGAAGATGAAGAAAGCATGTCCTATCTGTGATGAAGTTGAAACAATGAATGATCTTCAGAGTGCACTCAAATATCTTCAGAAGAAAGTTCCCATGGAAGTGGAAAAGTGTATAGCTACAGGCATCCATGATCTTCATGAAGAAAAATCACAGCTAGAAGAAGAAGCCAATGCTATGGAAGATCAGCTGGCTAAAAGGGTTGGCATAACCAACACTCTCAGAAAGCTGGTAAATGCCAAAGATGAAACAGTATCTCTTTGCAATGAAAGATATGAAGACACTGCTGAAGAATTGCAAAGAAGCCTTTCTGAGAATGAATTCTTTAAGATAATGGTCAAAGAAGTGTTCCATGCACTGGAGAAGCTGCATAGAGTGTCAATGATTGTCAGAGATTCTCAACTTGAAGAAAAATTCAAAAGGGTGAAGGAGCTTGACAACTCATTGCATGAAATAAAGAAGGTGCATGATGACCAGATGGAACAGCTGAAACAGAATTGGGAAGCTAGGCTAAGATTCGTTGAGGATGAGAAGAACTCCCTCACCATGAAGTGCTTAGAACTGGAGGTGATATTGAAAAATCAGCAATCACCCAAAGCCAAAACCTCCCAGTCAGCTGGTAGAAGAAATGTTTCCACTCAAGTGAGCATTGAGAAGGATGATTCTAAAAGAAGGGAATCCTCTAGTGAAAGTGAAACATCTTCTAAGAAGAAGGTTCCATCCATCTGGATGAGGAAGGTGAAGAAGCAGGGCTCTCCTGAAACAACACAACTTGTCAAGAAAAGTACCCAGCAATCAGAAGTACACAAGAGGTCAAGATTTGTGGGTCAATGTTGGTGTTGTAACAAGTATGGGCATTGTGCAAAGGATTGTTGGTACAATCCACTGAATGCCAAAGCACAGAGGAAGCCCATGCCTAGGGGGAGCAAGCCAGAAGAAAAGAAGCAGCATCCACAGGTCCAGAGACATCTGTTTACTGCTAACAGATTTGGATTTCTTGACAACATATGGGATGTTTTCAAAAGTGGTCAAAATGATACATGTCAATCTCCAACTGTATCCAAAGATGACAAGAAGAGAAGATCACTGAACCTGGCTAAAAAGGAATCCTTGGGAAGCAAGAAGAAGAAAGCTGAAAAAGCTCCCAAGAAGATGTTGAAAAAGGAAGAGAAGTCCTTGGAGTCTAAATCCAAGAAGGGTGAGTCATCTAGAAGGACCACCAAGAAAATATGCTTCTACTGTGGGAAGAAAGGACACATCATGGATCTTTGTAAGGAAGCCATGAAATTCAATAGAGGCAGACTGAACTCCAAAAGACAATCAATCCAGAGGAAGAAGGGATTGATTGAAAATAAGTTGCCTAAGAGAGGTAGCTTAGCAGCATCCAAAGAACCATGTGGAACTTCCAAAACTGAGGCCACTCTTCCAAATGATTTACTAGTCATATGGCCAAATCAGTTGCAACTTGCCAAAGATCTGCAAAAAGCTGAAGATAAAGTTCTGGCAATTGCTAAGGCAAAAGGGAAGAAGAAGATTTCACATGAAGATGTTTTGAGAACCACACCAGCACAAACATCAAAGAAGATCAGATGTGCAAGTGTGAAGACTGGTGAAAATGGGACATCTCGGTTGAGAGAATCTTCTCAACCTTGTTGTTCACATTGATGAACCAAGGAGGTTCCATCTTATTCCCTTATACTCTTGGTATATACATGTGCTAACATTGCAGGGAATTGAAGATGATGATCATTCTCATCTGGAGGATGGTTTGGACAGAATGGAGTGCACCCCTTGAGGGGGAGCCAATCTGAAGAAGATGGAATTCTTAGATTAATACCATCTTGAGAAAAGTGAAGGTATTCCAATCATACTTTCATCCCTTGTTTCTTAATTGAGTTTATCTTGTCAATTAAGGGGGAGTATGGATGGAAGACAAATGGATGAAAGGGGGAGCTTTATCATTGCACTGAACTTTCTAATGAGTTTTTTGAAGTATGTGCAGGATTTAGCAATTCATTGTTATATCTGAAAGATTTTCAAACCCTTGAAGCATGATCTCACATGTGTAGAGAATTGTGGACAGCATTGAGTTCCTTGGTTACATCACTCTTGTTTTCTACACCGGGTTAGCCCAAGTAGACTTAGAGTTGATCTACTAAAGGTTCTTTGCTAAAGAAGAACATGTGACATCATCCCTCTCTCAGTGTTTTTCAAGAAAATACTTTTCAAAGGGAGGAAGAGATTTTTGAAAGAGAACCACACCACACCTTTGAATTTGATTGCCAATAAGGGGGAGAAAGATTGGCACACATATTGACCCATTCATATGTGCTGAAGAAGTGTATTGACAACAAATACAAAGGGGGAGATTGAAGTGCATTGTGTTGCATTTGTTGTCAATAAGACATGAAGTTGTCTTGGAATGAATGGAAGTCAGGGAATGTCAAGATGTGAATGACAAAGGTTGTGATGGTGTTGGTGGTGAAGGAGAATGGCCATGGTACTAAGATGCATGTCACTTAGGAGATTCACTAAGTGACATAGGAGATGATGGTTGAAACATTCTCTAAGGATATCAGACGATTGTTGAACTGGTCTTTA
Organism: Viscum album; assembly: GCA_963277665.1. Lineage (NCBI taxonomy): Eukaryota > Viridiplantae > Streptophyta > Magnoliopsida > Santalales > Viscaceae > Viscum > Viscum album. The sequence goes on along the minus strand of OY728162.1, from coordinate 1,274,026,190 downwards.
AGTTCAAAGAACTTGTATCTTGATGATACAATGTCACAACAATGTTTGAAGACCATGCCTTGTATTGACAATGCATGAGGAGATGAAGAAGTTCCATCCACAACTACTAAGTGGATGATGTGCATTAATGAAGTCCATGCACTATCACTTAGTGCATGTGAACATGAAGATGATCCAATTGATCTCTGATTAGATCAATAAAGAACATTGAAGATTATAAGTAATTCAGGAGTTCGATTGATGAAGATGAACCTTTTGAATTCTATATCCTAAGTAACGAATATATGTTGAGGAGATTGGAAGAATTCTTATGAAGAAGAAATGAAGAAATGGGAGAAATGGAGAAGAATAATTTGAAGTGGCATTTGGCTTGGAAGAACTTGGGTTGGCATTTATACATTGGGAGAACTTTATTTTCAACAAAGTGTTTATTCTGTCCTTTGCCAAAAAATAGGCCAGCCAAGGCCAGCCCACGAGTTCAACCCCACGGCTCATATGGGCCTAAGGCGCCACGCCCATGGGGGATCCCATGGTGAAAGCACAAGGCGGCAGGGGGCCGTGTGTAAGCCCCCGAGGACACGCGGTGGTGAAACCCGCGCGCCCGAGGTGCATAGTGGGCGCTAGGAGCGCGCCCGCAGGAGGCATGAGTGGGAGCAGAGCGCGCCTGCAGGGAGAACTCGGCGCGGGGCGGCACCGAGAGGGTTGGAAGTTCAATTGCCGAGTTGAGGCAGCGCCAGGGTAATAAACCGCGGCAAAACCGCGAGGCGTTTCGATGTGGGACGCAGAAAAATTCCCTGGAGCGAATCCTGGCCGCTCGATCGATCACGCGCCAGATCTCGACCGCATGAACGATCCCGCGCGAGATCTTCAGATCCAGGCCGTCCGATGTATTTCAAACGCCCGATCCAACGGCCGGCGAGTCGTCCTCTTCCCCGAGCTCGGTTGAGGCCTCCCCGCGCATTCCTGCGGCCACCAACGAACCAGGCGCCCTCCGAGCAAGCCAAATCGAGTTCCCGGCCACCTCTGATCAAGCTGAAGGGTCCAATGAGATCGTCTGGCCCTATGGAACTCGTCCATGGTTTAAAATGAGCCTGCATGCAATATACAGAAGATTTCGGTTGCGGCCGAGGCAAGAGAATCTGCCGAGGCTATGAATGGTCTATTCCTTTACATGGATTGGGAGAGAAGAGGTTGTGCATGCGTTCTAAGTCACATGCACGTAGAAGGAAAAGAAAAGGAAGCCTGCGTGAAACCGAGAATAAAAATCAAGATTTGAAAAGATTTTTAATGATCCGAAGATCTCGGGAGTTTGAGTTATATCACGCGGATGAGCCGAGGCACTCTTTGCCTATAAAAGGAGAGCCCATGCTCTCGGTATTTACTGCTGAAGTTCTGTTGAAAACCCGAAGTCCCACGTGTGCTCTGCCTCGCGAAGTAGAAGCCCCGCGCAAAGAACTTGCGCGGATGAAGGTTCCGGAGCCACCCGAGGTTTCGAAGGTCCCCTGCGCGCATTATTTGTGCGACAGGAAGAGCTCTCCCTGCCCGCATACTTGCGCGGCAGGAGTAGCTTGCGCGCCCAAGGTGTCCTCACCCTTGTGGCTTGCGCGCCTCGTGGTATTGCATCCTGCACACCCAAGTGCCTGTGCACCCCGCGGCTCAAGACTCTTGCACGGCAGTGTGTGTATGCCAAGTGGAGAAGAAGACCTGAGGGCTTGGTACCTTGTGCAGCTGTTGGAGAAGGAGTTGGTCGCAGCTCAAGCAGACCCTTGCGCGCCTCCTTTGGCATTCAGGTGGAATAGAAGAAGAAGGCCGAGCCTTGTGCTTGTGTGCAAAGTGAAGGAAGAACACCCTACGGGCAGTAGGTGTGCAAAGCAAGAAGACCCGAGGCATAGTGCCTTGTGTGTGCAAGATAAAGTGGAAGGCCAAGTGTGTGCCAAGTGGTTAGAAGACCACACTCATTAAGTGTGTGTGCAAAGTGAGCAAGAAGTTGGCCGAAGCCTAGGTGTGTGCACAAGAAGGGAAGAAGGCCATAGGCATTTGTGTGTGCAAAAGAACTAAAAGGCCGAACCTAGTGTGTGCACTAAAAGTGTAAACACCTAGAAGTAAAATAAGGAGTGACCCACACTAAAGTATAACACACTTTTAAGTGTGTAATCAAAAGAAATAAAGTGTGTGAAGTTCAGAGAAGTTGGTGTGTGCTTAAAGTGTTACACCCTTTGTGGGTCTACTACACCAAGAAGAGGAAAGGGAAAGTGCATGCATGCATGCATGCACGTGCACACGTGAACAGAGTCAAATCAGTGATGTGCAATTGAGTTGTCCAAGACAGAAGATCTTGAAGTATTGAGAAGGCCATGCAGTCAGTGCATGAGAAAGCAGAGTTTCCATGCACTCAGTGCATGAAGATGATTTGAAGTGAGACTGGACCAGACTAAAGTCAAAGACATCAATTGTCTGAGTATTCAGTAATTGAGAAGAGCCTGATCAACAGAAGTGATCAAAAGTTGCTGAGCAAGACCAACAGACCTTTTCAGAGGCTGTTGAAGATTCTTGAAGAGAATTCGGGTCATCCTTAGAAGAAGGTGATAAAGCCCGAGAAAGACGAGAAGACCTATTCACCACAAGTGAGCAGAGGTACAGAGCAAGGCCAGCAGCCTTTATCCCAGGCTGCTGAAGTTACTTGAAGAAGTTAAAGAGGAGAAGAGCTACTCGTGCGACTCGAGCAGCCAAGAGAAGACCCTGTGGGACTCAGGGAGAAGAAGTCTTCAGTGGGATTCTGGAGCAGGCCAGTGGGACTCTGGTAACACTGTGGGACGCAGTATAAAGACCCTCCTGTGGGACTCAGGAGAGATACAGTGGGACTCTGTATCGACCATTGTAATTTTAACAGGTTATAATGGAGAATCCATGCTGGGAGAGCATGGAAAGGATGTAGGCCTTTGGTGCCGAACCTTGTAAATCCTTGTGTCCTGTGCCTTTTCATTACTGCATCATTCGGGAAAGGTTGAGAGATACAAGAAGAGTGGATCGAGGTTTTAACCAGCCATAGAGGTTTAATTGATTAAGAATCAATTAGTAAAAAGTTTTAAAGGATCACGGATTCACCCCCTCCCCCTCTCAGTGATTCACACTGATCTGGGCACTACAGTAATGATTCTTAACTTGTTATAATTTTACCAGTGGATAACATGAAAATAAGAAACATGGGGTAAACATGTGGTTGTTGTTTGAGGTTCTTATTTTGATGTTTTTTGAGATGAAATAATAGTAATTCAAGAATGGGTTTTTGAAATTTTCTAGATGGGATTCCAATAAGAAGGAGGATTTTAGGGAAACTTATTTATTCATATAATACATGAATAAAGAGGGGTTGTTTCAGTAATAGATATCTTTAGAACCGATGTGTATTATGAAACAATAAATTTCAACATAATTTGAAGATGTGTCCTTGTGAAATTATAAGAAATAATCATCTGAAACTAATGATTAGAGTATAATAAAAACTACCTCGGATCGCCAGAAAAACCCAACCTTAGTGGAACTAATAGATAGAATTGAATTTTAAAAGTTTCATTTTGAAAACATGGAGCAAGATTTAAAAAATATGGAAGCTTATATGGATGTTTTTAATGTTGTTCATGATTCCAAATTAAGGAGTAAAGGATATTTTGAGTCGATCTCTAAAGAGAGTTTCAAGAGTGCCCATATTTAACTAATTCTATCCATGATTATAATTTTTTATATGTACATATTTATTTGATAATAAAAATTTATATTTATATATTGGATACTTTTTTCAAAGGTTTATCCATGTTTTTATATAATGCACTGGGTTCTAGTTTGTTTTCATAGGAATTAGGAATTTTGGACTCAAAGTAAATATAGTTGAAAAGTGTTAAAAGATTATTTACAAGTCATGTTTAGCATTCATGACATGTATTCCCCATTCAGTGTATTCCTATAGGTCCACCGACCAAACCGTGAATACATTACTTGATGTAAAGCTCATATATGACATGTACATGTATTACACGTCATGTGAATTTCAAAATTAGAATTCCACTGTAAGTGAATCAAATACACGACATGTAGAGTTTACATGATGATCAATGTTTTAGGTTCTTCTTAGTTAAAATATGAGTCAATTTTCCTGAGTAGATTTTGGATCTCAAATAGAAGACACGAAACCTACATAAATGATGTATAGATATCAGGACAATGTCACTTAAAGCTACTACATGATGTTAAGTCTTTATATATCATGTATTTTTGTGCCTCTATATTTCCCAGAAACTCTTCCATGATCGATAGTGAATATGCCTACATTTTCTATAATTTTTTATCCGTTATCATCAATTTCATTTCCCAACATATTTTTAATTCATTCATTTCATTATTTTATTTAATCCTTTGGAGTTTTTAACCATTATATATCCATACTATATTATTTTTGATTATGATTTCATTTTGAGGATCATTTTCAATACCAATCGTCCTTCTCCCTCAAAAATTGTCATTCCATTGTTTTTTATTCATTTGGAGTATGTGTTTGATTGGATTTGACTTTATTTTTAATATTTTATCTTTATTAATTCTTGTTCTAAATTGTGGATTGCCTATTTTTTAATTGTTTCATGATTATTCTAATCATGTATTATATTCCATTACATCTCATCAATATCTCCATGCATAGCTAATCCATTTAGGGTTAGGGGTCAAGAGTTGGGGTATTTCTAAGCCTAATGAGTCCACTATTTAAACAGTGGTATCCCTATGGCTAGTAATTATGTTAAAACCAATTTTTTATCATAGTCACTTGAAAAACCTTCACTATGGGAGGTCTAATTGAATGAACCTGGCCTAATTTAAACTAAGTAGGCTATTTCCATTTTCTGGTGACACTTTCTATATAGAAGCTAATCACAATTAATCTATACTGTTAGATGAAGGACATGTAAGGGATATATAAAAAATTTCTTTGGAGATGGATAGAGGTTGGGAGAGTCCTCAGTAGAAACCCCTATTACATCATAATGAATATTAGGGTTCTTCTCTTCAGGATTCTTGGATTCCACCACTAATGGATGGAATTTTTTTTGGATCAGGGTCATTTTGATGTATATAAGCATGTGACATCATATTTAGGGGATTCAATCCCTATGAAAAAGATCCCCCCCCCCTCCCCGAGTTTAAACTAAGAGAGTTCAGTGATCACAATAACTCATTATCACTTTTTAAGGGTATGAATTTTGGCATCCGTCGAAAGGGAACGATGAAACACATTACAGCTTATCCAACTACGGTCTCAGAGAGGCTTTAGATTGGATCCCATTCAATCAATGCTCGACGCATTCTACTAAAAGGTGTTGTGCCATGGAGGATTGATCCACTCACCCAGAGGTTGTCCTCTATATGGGGCTTCTACAATTGTAAGTGTGTCTCCCTAGGGATAGAATACTTCCACTTTCTCTTCCCCTCTGAAGATCTCAAAATATGTGCTTGGGGCCATGGCTATATCTCTTTCAAGTCGGGGGTGCTGTACATTCGTGAATGGGATTACAAATTCCACCCACTAGAAATTGGTAATTCAATAGTCCAATCTTGGGTTAAGGTATATAGTCTAAACTGAATTTTTTGGAATCCTCATACACTTTATGATATTGCATTGACAATTGGGGTCCCAATAAAGATGGATAAGGAGCCAGAAATTGATAGATATGGTCATTTTTCATGATTCGTAGTTGAAGTAGACCTTTCCTCTACACATATTGATAATTTTTTCCTTTATATTGATGAATAAGTACTTGAATTAAGGATTGAATTTTAGAAATTACCTCAGTTCTTCCCAGACTGTAGGATCATTAAACCTGAAAATAATAATTGTAAGAGGTTTTTGATAGAAAATTTCTATTCCTTACATTGACATGATCATAGCACATGTTTTAAAGATCAAAAATATAATTTTAGTCTAAAGGATACCAAGCACCAAATCCTACATGTTCTAATTGGACAACCTTTTGCTATTGCACCCACTCAAGGTACTATGATGAACATCAGGTCCGCCCAAAAGGGAGATGCTGACCATAGACAATCTATGTCTAGGTCATCTTCCCCCTGTCCATGATGGTTCATGGGATGAAATATTTTAAAGGGGCTTAGTTGAACTCCTACAGCTACTTGTTAGCCTTAAATACTCAATGTTTTATTACATTGAGGGGTCTTCACATGTGACAAATAATCACTCTTCTCGGAATAATATTTCCTTATATTGTTCGTGGTTGTTATCCGAAATAATAGAAGATAGAAAAACCATTTCCATTACATTTATAGAAGCACATTAAAATCTTGAGAAGTCTACCCATGTGGTACATGAAATTTCATCTCAAAAGACTATTTCCTCTGATTTTGTTTTAGTTTCTACTAGAAAATTGAATGTTGTCAACACCAGTCCCTCTTCCTTAGTGGAAACTCATTCAAATAAAACTGAACCTTCTGTCCAGACTATTATGTAGGCCTCTAACCATACACTTGACAGGGGGAATAAAGAGGTTCTTTTGACCACTTTGGCCCCCGCTTCTTACACTTCACATAACACTGAAAATATTTTTCTTACACAAGATTCTCCTACTTCTCGTGCAGGGAAACATACAAAAAAGGATCTGTATAGAAAGTAGGAAAACCCTCAAGTGATGTAGCCTTGTGGTCTGAAGGAAAAACAAGCCACTGCCATGGAAGAGGAACATTATCCTCTAGAAGATTATGTGTACTCATGGAAGAAATCTATGTGTGGAAAGAAAACATAGGGTATCATGAAGGGGATTTAGAGAGCTGAACCAATAGCATGGATGGAAACATAGTCTGAGGTCTCAGACTCAGACACATATATTGAGACCCTCTTATAGAAAGTGAGATAATTGGAATAACTTCATAGAAGAGGATGTGGATGTGGGATGGGTCATGTAATGGATTAGGGTGCCTTGTAGGACAAAGAATGTGAGATTACTGACATGATTAAGAAAAATCTGGGACGATGAAAGCTTTGTTTTTGCCTTTTCATCTACTTTTGTCCAAGTTTCATTTGATTTTGTTTTATTAAAAGGGGACTTGATCCCCCTCTTTTTTCATAAAATCTATATTGTTATCTATATCTAGACCAAGGGATAGTTACAACATAGGTATGTCCAATCGGTTTGACCAAAAAACCAATTACTTAACCCTTCACTACTTCACTACCTAATTCGTAAGAATATTCCATGTTATACATAGGATTAACTTCTTCCAAAAATCCTCAAACATGGCCCTGGACCCTTCATAGGTATCTAATTTAAATCCAAACTACCTAGTTTTAGAAAACAAAATCTTAAAAAGTGACCATGAGGAATCCTTTCAAAGGGTTTTATTCAAATAGTTTCTTTCTTGGTAGTGGTCCTTATGGGTTCGACCCCACACTTTTTCTTTACTAAACCATAGTAGTAATGTAATTTGGGGCTATAAATTTCTAATCTGATTAATGAATGTGTGTATTGAAATGATACATGTCGGCACATCAAATTATTTCCCTATATCCAAGGATTACAATTTCCTAGGCATAGTAACCAACAGATAAAAACTAATATTACCTCAGACCTCACCTTTATTCGTTCTTCACCCCCTTTTACTTTTATAAATTTATTGTCACTAACAAGTAAAATCATTCGAATACTTGTGGTAAGTGAACCCTTCATGGGAATCTCACCCATTGAATGAGACTTGATGGTAAAGAATTACTTCTATTCAATCCTGAGATTGATCAGAATTTAACTACATATATCTCCTTCATAATAGATTATTCGAACAATATTTTACTTCCCAACTTGTAAAATATGAAATATGTTCTAGCTAGACATCAGGTTGAATGACCATCATTGTAGGATTTCACCATGATGTACCACAAATTATAGACCAAAAGTGGCATTGTTCCCAAAATTGGGCATCATATTCAGTCACACACTTTTGAAATAATTCTTGGAATAATTCACATGATCCAAAATATGGTTCAATTTAGTGGGATTCAATGTGAAGACACCCACGATCACATTCTCATCCTTTTAGAGGTTTTTTATAACTTTCACCACCATGTAATGTCATCTGGTGAAATAATATGACATGTCTTCCCATTTCCCTTGTGAGACTGAGCTAAGGCTTTTCTCAAAATCCAATCCCTTAAGTCAATAATAAAAAGGGACAATCTTCCCAAAAAGTTCCTAGACAATTACATCCCTCTAATATGGACTAGGAAACTCCATAATGACATTAAAAACATCTTCTAGGATGATGGATAATTATATTGGGAGGCATGGGATAGATTTATGGATATCACTAGAATGTTCCCAAATCATGGACATGATGTGTGGCTTCAGATTCAGAAATTATACTAAGGACTTAAAACTACTACACAAACTGTAGTGGATATTTCTGCTAATAGAGGACTCTTTATTTAGACACCTGAAGTTGGAAGATCCATTTTAGAAGATGCTTCACATAATGTCAGTCTTTGGAAAAGAGATGTAGAACCACCTTAGTGAGAAATACATTAGGTGGAAGAGAGTACCTGCCTCAAAGCCAAGTTTGAGTCCCTAAACAAGAATCTAGATTCTTTCCAATTGCCTATATGAACTCCTCTTGTCCTGTAATGGAGATAGAATATTCTGAGATCATCAGAAGACTTCACCCATAACAAAACTACAAGGAAGGTATAGAGTAACCCCAATTATATGAAATTAAAAATATCAATTACAATCAATAAGGAAAATAAGTCCAATAGCCTCAACAATGCCAAATGCATAAATACTACTAATATAGACCAGTCCAGCAGTTTCAACATCAACCCAACCAAAGATGATTTTAGTAGAGTGGTGGTCGATTACCAAAATAGTATCAAGGTCCACCTAGGTACCCATATCAAGTTCCTTATCCTCAACCATGATATAAAATACCTAAGAACCATTTCCCCATAGATCACAACAACAATTCCAATCAGCTCTATAGTGACCACTGTAATAAAACCACCTCTTATTTCTAACATTGAAAATGTCCTCTCTGCTTTTGTTCAAAAAGTGGATTAGTTGATGACTAACACTAATATAGAGATTAAAATCCAAAGAGAATACTTACGCAATCTCGAGCAACAAATGGGTCAAATATCAAAGGCCTTATCATACTGACTACTGGGTATGTTTCCTTGTAACACTAAGACGCATTTGAGAGAAGAGGAAATGGTAGTGGTTTTTAAGAGTTGGGAAGTGATGGAATTTCAAAATCCATTCAAAGAGGAGGAAAATAAACTTGTGTAACTTGAGAAATGGGAACCAATCATCAGTAAGGATGATAATAATATCACAAAGAGAGATGGAAAAGAAACAATTCTACACTGAAAAGATACTAAAAAAGCTCTAATAAATGAGAAACCTAAAAAATAAATATGTATACCTCAGACAACAAGAATACAAACCCCATATACCATTATCATAAAGATTGAGGTAAGGAAATATTTAATGGTAGTATAATAAGTTTCTAGAAATGTTTAAACAATTACCCAACAAAATCCAGTTCACTAATGAAATTACTTAAATGCAAACATATGATAAATTATTGAAATAATTACATTCCAATAAAATAAAAATGGAAGACATAGATTCCATTTAGTTAAATGAAAAATGATATATAGTTTTTTAATAGAAGCTTCCCCCTATGATGAGAGAACCTGGATGATTTTTGATTCCTTTCTCTATAAGGACATGTAATTTTGAAGAGCATTGTGTGATATAGGAACAATTATAAATCTCATGCCTATGTGTGTCTTGATGAAACTGGGGTTTAAAAAATAATACCATGAGGAGTGTTATTTCATCTTTATGACCATCTATTCAAGAATCCTCAATAAATTTTCAAGGTTGTCTTAATAAAACATTGAAAATTCATTTTCCTTGTAGATTTTGTCATCCTAGACATGGATGAAGATAAAGATATTCCCCTAATTGTTGGATGAAAATATCTCACCACTGGTAAGACACAGATTAATGTTAGCCATGGGATATTGATATTTATAGTTTTTGAAGAAAAGGTTGTGTTAAATTTGGTGATGACTTCTAATAAAAGTGATGATCAATTGAATTTTAAATACATCACTCTTATTGATAAAAAAATATAATCATGTAACAAGTAAGAAAAATAATAATAAAATACCACATGTTGGAAAGGTATCCAACGCTCACAAGAATGAAAATTTTACTGAACTTATGAAGTGGAAGGCCATCCCATCATTCATACCCTTTGTTTTCAATAATTTTTATATAAATATTTTGTTCACATAGTTGAAGTCTTCTGCATCAAAAAATGTCTAGCTATTGAAAATAAATAGACCACTAATTTTGATGAAACCAAGGGTATGTTCAATAGGATATAATATGTTAGTTTATCCTTTAGTAATTATTTGATCTACTAGAGACTTATAAAGAATACCTTGCTAAAAAAGGTAAAAAATCCCAAATACACATCACTTCACCATTACAAAGCATGTAAATGTCAAAGGTCATAAAAAATTAAAAAAAAATATGATTTAACTGCCATGTATCCCATATATGACATGTACCTCTCTATAATATTAAAATTTAATGAACCCCAGGTTCGTGGGCACTAACCCCATCCTCCCTTCTCCATCTTGAATGACCCATTTTTCTGACCACTTCCCCTCCCTCCCTTATTTTCCTCTGATAACCCATGATCCCTTTTCCCCTCATCTACCCTCTTCATCACCCCTCTGATCACTCTATACTAGATACATTCTTTGTTTACAACCATTCAAATTGAAAAACCAAAGACAGTCAGAACCCATCCTACCAAACATACAACAAAACATGATGGGATGCCTCCACCACCTGAGAAATAGACAGATCCTCATCCACCACCTATAGATCCTTAAACCCCCTCATATAGCCTCCACCTATGAATTAACATCCACCTATGAATATTTTTATTCGAAGTCCATCGAGTCGTAGGGTTCTGCCTGCCCCCACCTCCACCATTGCCTCTTCTTCTCTTCACTAGAGCACTAGGCTAGTTTTGTCATCCTCCAAGAAAACATTATGAGGACCAGCAAGATATCATAACTTTATGTGACTAAGGAGGTGTAGATCCACTAGGAGTTCCTTAATCTCCTCAACCAACTGTACTACTCCCCGAACATCCAAGTGCATGGAAAGACATTTAGGGATCTCTTACTTTAGTTCCTCACCACCTTTGAGCATGACATTGACTCTGTCTAATTCATACATGGACGCAGTACTTGGGAGATCTCCCTTGTTAATTTTTCCACCATCCCCGACATTTATTCTACTTACTTTTTCACCTCCCCGGTCTTCACGACATTATAGATTGAGATTAATAACACTGATGTTTCACGAATTTTGGTTAGGATCACTGGAGATCCATGGAGAACCTATGATCCTCAAACAATGAAGAGTGACTAGATCCATAGTTATACTATTCAGATCCTTCAATCTGATTTAGCTCTCATATGGATGGATCAAGGTGATGCTAATGGGAGTTTCAGCCAGATTTATGTCATCACTCTTTTTTAATCCACGGGCAGCCCATCCATCATCATAGTTAGGTTTTCCACAATTTATACCAGACCTAGTTGAGGAGGACTCAAGTTAAGTCGAGGGGAGGCTCCTATATTACCCTTATATCCAAAAATCTTTTTTCCTTCGATGCCATTAACCATATCACTTCCTATATCGAGATGAAAAGTGTCAGTCTAATTTTTCTCTATTATATAAGGATTTTGAAAAAGAGGGGAAATTTCTACTAGTGGGAGGTATCTTATACTAAGGATGATAATGAGGAACTAGCCCAATATAAATACAACTCATCCTCCACTGACTATGTACCTAATCCCACTACTACCAAAACCTCCACTATAGCGTCTTCCCCTATTACCACTACCATCCCTCCCGCCACCACTCCCCCTTCCACTAGTTTTACCACCACCACCACACCCCATCCTACATATTCACCCCATCCATCCATTCTCATAGACCTCTTACCATTTTGTTAGGACATACTAGAGAATCAACAAGAGCTTAATCTCTATCTATGTATTCCATACATTGAACCATCACACTTCACCACCCCTCCCCCTCCACTAGAAACTACATCCTCTTCCCATTCATTCCCATATTCTTCTCCTACATAGTCACACATACCAACACCACATACCACCCAATAAAAACCTTCCTCTAGATCCTAACAACCCTCCAACCTAACAAAAATAATTATCATAGCAGCACAATTAGGGAATCTACCCCCCCCCCACCATTTCATATCCATCTAAGGTGCCCTTCAACGATCCAACATAGAGAAACTCGACCTCAGTACGAATCGAAACCTCACCTTCTCTATCCATGACTTATCCAACTTCTAGAACCATGGAGCCGACCACAGTGGTCAATCCCCCACCTCCTTCCCTCATCAATGATATCAATAAAGAAATCCAACTATCAACACCCACTTTTCTAGAGGGGAAATCTAATACAGATATCAATGCCATTGATTTTACTATTTATTTATGACCCGGACTCCTCAAAATTTTATACTATTTTTTGGTGTTTATTATGTGTACTTATTATATTACATTTTCCCAATTGTTTCATTGCATACATATGGATGTAATACATTTTTGGAATCACTACATGTTGGTTTACATTCATTTCACTATTCGATCACTTTATCTATGTCTATAACTTATGCTTCATCTATGGTTATTGAAGCACCTGTCTGACCACTATCTTGTGTCCTACATTAGATGTCTCAATATCTAGATAAAATAACATGCTAGTTTGAGGATTTATCAATTGAGATAAGTCCTCCATAGAGGTCCCCATCATAATGATGATGGATGATATTCTTAACACACAAGATTCATGATCAATATATTTCTAAGGTGGTCAATACCACCAAGCATCCCCATAAGATTTAATACATAACCACAAATTTATATTGTAGGAAGATGACCTCTAAGAAGATAGATGACCCTTACAAAGTCCCCTTTCCATATGTATAGATAACAACAACATAATTAGATATTTATGGGAGGCGACCCATGTTTTTTTCTTTAATTTCATTCATGTTATTAGGAACATTATTTTTCAATTTCATTAATTTCTATTTATATGTTAGATCTATGTAAATTTTGCTCCCTCACTACATGTATCTGAGCTAATTTTTCTTTATTATCCACTATGTTCAACTACTATTTTTATGCTTCCATCTTATTTTGTCATTGTGGACTAATGATTTATCTTGTACATAAATTTTGTTTCTTAGAGTCTATGAAGGTATCCTGATTTACAATCACAATCCAATAATTTTCCTCATGGAATGACATTAACTATAGGGTTCCTTCAATTCCCTAATTTTAATTTTAATTTTCCATTTCATTTTTTTTCTATGAATCACTTTCTATCAATCCCATGATTATTTTAAGAATAGTGTGAACACAATATCATTTTATGGGGGGTGTTTATTGACCATTAATGTCAAAACACTTATATTATTACCTATTTTCACTTATCTTAGAGACATTTTTCATTTAAATAATTATATAAACCTGAAATATCATAAAATACTTTTAAATAAATGAAATTTGAGATCATTAAAACACATTTTTACACCTAATTATAATTTATATCATGATTAATGATTCATGTAATTTAATTAAAATTCAAAATTATTTTAATTAATTCAGATTATCTTATTACTTAATATTATACCCTGAGTGATTTCCAATTATTTCTAAGTACTCCCATTCTTTAGAGAATTATAGAATGACACTAGCATATTATTTTCTAATCATATTTCATGGGAGATAATTAAGACATGTAAACCTTTCATAACATGCATTGAGATCTTTTTTAGGATATGATTATATAAATTCATTTTTAAAAAGTTTGAGGAAATATTTGTGAGCCACTTTTTCATGATAATGGCCTATAGAACTTTCTTTATTTTTTCCATAGTATCCTTGAATAACCTTATTAGGATGGATATGTTTCAAGCCTATTATCACTTTCTACATTACTCTTGTTACGATGCATTGTTATCCTTTGAAAAAAGTGTGGGGAATTTTTACCACTGATAGACATAGGATGTTGTCATTGAGGAGACATATGGTGGAACTTACACCATACTAATATGTTGTGGAATATGAATTATTTTGTAGTTTTTTTATCTTACCCTATTACATTGATAATAAAAGTAATGTCAAAATAAAAATAAAAAGATATTTGGTTTTGTATTGGGAAGATAAAAAACCACTAATACTATATTGATGAATCCTGCGATTGACTATATGTGGTCAGTTGATGGATGTGAGACTTGTCGTAGACATGATTTAAAAAATATATATATAAAAAATGGAACTATAGTACATTCATGATACAATCTTGGCATACTCATGGAACCACTATAATCTATTAGAGCATAGATACATTTTATTAAGGAGGAGCCAATTCATTTCACTATTTAAAATTTTCCTACATTATAAATTAGATTTTACCCTCCTTTTGTTAATTATTTTTATTTTCCACTTGTACACCCTTAGCTTCAGAGATATTTGAACCCTATTGTTGAAGGCCTGATGATTGATTTTTTGTTTTTCTTTATGAAGTGCAGATGAAATAACCAATTCATGCATATGGTTAGAAACTTGTATTTAGGGTATGAGTATAAAACTTGTTAAATTTTACATTTACTGATGAGAAAAAAAATTATAGTGTGGTAAATTAAAAAATGGGTATAGTATTTATGTAATAGTTAAGAAATTTTTATTAAAGGAAGAAATAACACAAATAAGAAATTAAAATATGAGGCAAAATTAATTTTCTCTGTAGGATTTATTATAAGGGAAAAAATTACTTCTCTAAATTAATTTTATTTGGGTGGTTGTAATTCATATTTCATGTTATAAAAAAATTATTATGGAGTCCCTATTGATAA
This sequence comes from Viscum album, assembly GCA_963277665.1. Lineage (NCBI taxonomy): Eukaryota > Viridiplantae > Streptophyta > Magnoliopsida > Santalales > Viscaceae > Viscum > Viscum album. The sequence goes on along the minus strand of OY728162.1, from coordinate 1,274,011,154 downwards.
TATTTTTTCATGAGGACTATAGATTGTTCAAGAATGGGGGAATTTTATAATCAGAATTTATATTTACATATTGATAATTTTTTTAAATATTTATTTGTGTTTTAGTCAATAATGCATTGATTTTTTCGTTTCATTTCATTAATTGTGTATTTTGGAGCCAAATTAAAAAATTATGAAAAGTGAAAAAACAATACTTACACATAATGTATAGAATAAAAGATGTGTTATCCTCATTCATAGCATGATTTTAGAGTTATAGAACAACCCGTGAAGACTTTACATGAATTAGATCACATACATGGCCTATGATTGAATTATCCATCATGTGAATTTCAAAATCAGAATCCCATATAAACTAAATCAAATAAAAGGAATCTAGATATTAAATGATGTTAAAAGTTTTAGGTTCCACCTAGTCCAAGATAAATACTGATTTTTAGGAGATGATTTTGGATCTCAAATACACGATTGGAAGCCTACTTACCCGACATGCTGATTCTAGTGAAAATTAATTTAAACCTAGTAAATGAAGTGAAGTCTTTACACATGTTGTTCCTTTAAGATCTATATATTTTCTAGTTCCTCCATCATGCATAGGATTGCAGATACATGTGTCTTCTCTCATATCTATTTCACATTTTCATCTTTTTCTCAACCATAATTAGTTTTAATTAATTTATTTAATTTTTATTAAATAATTTTGAGTTTTTAAACATTATACATATATTATGTAACACCCCGAACTTCCATGATACGCTTCTCATTCAATAATGCAATAGCTTGGGTTATACGCAACTTCGAGTTCTAACACACTAGTAATACCCACTTTTTGAAATTATATAAATTTTATATTTCAAAATGGACTTCATTTTTGGATTCGGAATATCGAAATTATCCTATGTTGAATTTTTGGTATTTTTCTGAGAACTTCCAATTTTTTATGAATAGTGAAAAATACTTAAAAACAACTTTTTTAATCAAAATAATTTATAGTGATAAATTATACTATTGAGTGGTTTTAAAGTATAATTATAATATATTTTTACTATTTTATCCAATGGTGGTCATTATAATTAATTTCACTTTGAAATTAGACATAAACAATTGTCAATCTTTTGATATATATTGTTTCTTAAAAACACGCTATTTGTTGTGACAGCGGGAATTAATTATGAAATTAATTAATGCAACTTATATGTTTGGAATTTTGTAAAATAGACATCATTTTTGAATTCGGAATATCAATTATATCTTAGGGTGAAATTTTGGCATTGTTCTGAAAAACTTCAATTTTTGATGAATAGTGAAACCACTAAGTGGTAGTTAAAAAATTGATTTTTCGTTTAAATGAAACATTACCACTTCTGTGATTTGATTTTCAAAAATCCGACATACATGGTTGTCATTATGAAGTAAAATTTGGTTTAATGGGATTAAAATAATATTTTGGTGAATAGTAACTTTTAAGTTTAATTAATCGCGATTAAAGGTAATTAGTGAAATTTAAGGTAAATATAATGTTATAATAATAACAAAATGACCTTGACACTTGTCCTACCCCTATTGTTTGTGTCATGGCTGACCAAGACAATCCATGGGTCAACTTGGGGACCCCATGGAGCCAATTTGGTAGGAAAATGTCATAAATAACTTTTATTTAAAGTTAAAATAAAAATGTCACAAACATAAGTTGTTTTACTAAAACAATTTTTAAATGGGGTTACACAAGTCATATTTTTTACTATAAATATTCATTAGAAATATAAAAATATTTCCTACATCATGATATTTTTTTTATATAATTTTTAGACATTAAATAAATTAAATTATTTATGACACCATGATGATGCAGCGATTACCTCATTAATTAACGGTTTAAATAAAATGAAAAGATAATGTAAAATCCTAGGCTTAAACTTGTCAAAACCCTATTGGATAAGTATATTTCAAACCCTTATCACCTTATCCTCGAATTATATAAGTGTGGGACCTTTAAAATCTGAAACTCATTATATAATAATGTAACATTTCATTACTTTCCAAGAGTGCCTCTCCTCTCCACTTATAAAAGGCCCCCACCACTACCACCTTACTCACACTTTCAAAGCCTTTTGGCACGGCCAAACTCTGCCCAAATACACTCCCAAATTCCCTCCCTTACTCCTAGAAGCCTCACATTGGGCATAATTCTTCCCAAGGAAGCCTTTGGCTCAAATCAAAAGAGTTACCTGATTTTAAGGTAATGTCTTCTCTTATGTTATTTTGTTTTATTTTGCTTATCCAACACCCTAAACTCTTTTTATTCATTTATTTTGTAAAAAAACCAGTATCCTCAATATAATAGGATGTTTTTATAAGAATTATTCGAGCTACACTTACACACACCTACATATAGTGGTTAAAGAACATACTATTTCTGTGGATGGCGAATTTCTGCCTCACGAAACGATGATTGTTCAACACTCATATAACTCCTATAATGGGGGCCATTTTGATGACACTATTTTCATATATGATATATATATTATGTTTATGTTTTCCTTATGCTTCTTATTTCTCATTTTTGGCATACTTTATGATTTCCATTATGGGTAAACGCAATAATTTCATTTTAGGAAGTGCGGACTACCGCCCCCTCAAAGTGATTTGAATCGTTAATGCCATATGTGGGATGTATAAAGGATGGAGTAAATGGTATTATAAATTATATTATACTGGAATTATATTATACCTTTATATAATTATAACTTCATTCCATTAAATATGAAATAGAAATGAAAGTAGCGTTCATGCGTACGTATGGCTTACCGTCTCCGTGAACGGTGCATTTCATTTCTTACCTCTAAATATTATGGAATATTATAAATGAATGTATATACTGGATATATATGAGATATATGATATCAATATCATGAATATAATTCTGTATATAATGGATATATCACCACATGAACAACTTGTAATTATTAGAAGTTTATTTTTGACTCAAGTACCAAAGATCGACAAAATGACCGTTATTAACTTAAATAATTACATAATGTTCATAACATGGTAATAAGTGATATAAAAGGAATAATGAACTTGAAAAAGTTTCTTAAGAAGGTAGATATTAACTCTAGTTTATTATTCAGGAGATCAAAGAACGGTCGAGTGAATTCAGACACGATGTAAGGGAATTTCTTAACCCAATTTCCATTCTTTGGGTTAATCTCCTACTTTCAAATTATGTCATGATATTATTATGTACTATCTTGTATTTGTACTTTCATTATGTGTACTTATAGTGAATACACATAATAGATCTATTTTATTTTAAAAATGATCTTTTTAAGGACTTCGTCTCAATCTCCTTTCATTGAGGCATATTTGGTTTTATACACAACTTTCTTTTATACAGTGTATAAACCCCTTTGACTTTTATGTTTATTCAAAAGGAATATTTTTATACGAAGTGTTTTAATAAAATACAAAAAGGAATGTTTTTCTTGTCGTACGTATGTGGCGACAATGACTTCTCTGCCTCTGTGACCATTATTTCAGTTTCGGCTTCCTCTACAAGCCATAACATTTTTTTAAATGATTTCAAAATAGAGAGAGATATATATCTCAAATATATGAAAATCCAGTGAAAATGTATACGTATTTAACGCAAGATTAAAAATGTTTTTAGAAAACCCGACTCTCGAGTGTGGTAGACAGGAAGGGATTAGGCGTGGACCCATCATGGCCTGTAATTAGTCGATCAGTCTTAGAATTAGTTATTTTGTTTTCAGAAGCTTTCATAATGTTTTCAGAAAAACACTGAAGTATATTTGAGCAATTTTAAACGTAAGTATATTCTAAAAAAATTGCATCGGTAGGTCTCATGAGAACAACTAGTGTCGTGGCACGAGGCCTTGACAAAATCTTATTTGTGGTCTTGGCATGAGGCCTTGGCTACGTGGTTATGATAGTCTGGCATTATGCATCCCATCATTATGAAAGTGGTTATTGATATTGCATGTGATTATTCGACCAGTAGAATATCCATGTGAAGAAGTAAATGGCATTATCTCATTTTACTTTTTCTATAATATGTTGAAGTTCAAGTTTAAAAGGCTTTTTTTTAGTTATACATTGCCTTAAATTTTAATGATTATTTAAGAAAGCTTTCGCAATATTGTTATCCTTACTAAGCATCTGAGCTCACCCCTTTCAATGTTTTAATATTTTCCAGGATGTGAAGAAGTATTTTATGAATGACCTGCAGGGATAGTCAGAAGAGGATATGAGTGTGGACTATGGAGACTTTGTTATTATAGTTTTTCACTTTATTATGTAATGCAACATTTATGAATGTATCTAGTGTTTCCAAGGCTACTAAACTAATCGGTCTTTTGAGACTTGATCTTTTTTTATCATGCCAATGTTACGCAATAATGCACCGACTCTGGGTAACTGGGGTCAGGGCGCTACATATTATTCATTAATTGTGATTATAATTAAATTTTAATGCCCATTTTCAATATTTTTCATCATTCTTCATTTTATCTAGTTGTTCCTTCATTTTGTATTCATTCAAAGTGAGTGTTTGGTTGGATTGTCATTTCTTTTTAATTTTTTATCTTTATTCTTTATTGTTCTAAATTGTGGATTGCCTATTTTCAAATCATTTCATCATTATGATAAGAATGTATTATATTCATTTTATTTTGATTAATATCATCTTGTGCGGATAATATTTTTTGGGTTTGGGGTTGAGAGTAGGGGGTTTCTGATCCTAATGAATCATTGAGTTAATCCGTGGTAACACTACAAATAGTACGTAGGTTAAAAACAAATTTTCACCACATTTGTTTTTCATATACATGAACATGTGAGCTAAAATAGAATGAACTAGATCTAATTAATGTAGAGAAGGCTATGAAAATTAGACTATGAGGCATTCTACATGAATGCTACCAATAATGAAACTGAGTTTTTAGTTATACCTAAACCAAGGGATAGTCATAAAATAGGTAGAACCAATTGGTTTCACTAAAACTATTTGTTGAACCTTATACCGCTTTACATCCTATGTTGTAGGACTATTCTATGTTAGGATTAGGATTATCTTCTAGGATGAGCCTTGAAAATGGTCCTGAACCCTTATTAGTTATTTGATTATAATCTAAACTACCAAGTTCTAGAAACAACAAATATTGAAAAGTGAACAAGAGGAATCATTCAAATGGTTTTTCTGAATAGTTTCTTTCTTACCAAGGATCTCTATGGGTTTGAACCTGCACCACTTATTTACTAAACCCTAGTAGTAAATGTAATTTTGGAAAATAAATTTCTAATATGATCAATTCAAACTTGAATTAAAATGATGCATGTAGGCACATCAGTATTCACGCACCACAATCATATCAATGGTATCTAAACTATCTTACCATTCTTGATTTAATAAATCTCAATCCCTCCATATCTCCAAATGTTAATATATTTATTATTATTTAATAAAAAATAGAAAAAAAATATCCATTTATTTAAAATAAAATGATCCAAATGATTCATTTGATGAACTCTTTTGGTGCATTTGTTTTACATAAATAAATCCATATTTACGTGATCTTTGAATTCAAAATTATGACATTCCCATTTCTAATGTTATTGAATAGATTATGTAAAATATTAAAATGCTAATCAAATTTTATAAACATTAATCATGTATTTATAATGAATATTATTTTTAATCATGAACAAACATACTTTTGAAATATAAGATATAAAATTAAAATCTATATATATGGAGTAATAAAAAAATTAAATTCTAAAATAAATTTTCAAGCTAATTATAGATTTAATTTCCCCGCCTATAATATAATAAAAATTTACATTACATTAATCATAAATATTCATATTTCCTTAATGAATTTATCTTTTATATATGATTCCTCATACACTCAAAGACAACAATATGCTGAAAAATAGCATCTCATCCCTTGGATTCAATTATGAATCAATATGTTTTATAACTAATAATTACTTGATACATCTTTTAATATAATTGAGAATACATGAATGTATTAATATCAATATATAGTAATATCATGGAAAAAATATCTTTATTATATTATTAACATGATAATTATGAAAACCATATATTTCACTAAGGCACACATGGATCACCTTCTTCAGTTCAATAAGTTTTTAGACTCCTCCAAGATTTCTAATGTGGGTTGGGCCTGGGATATACTTAAAATTTAAAGATATAAAAAATAATTATTTAAATAGACTATGTACAAAACATTAATATGTCCTTAGGGAGGTCATTATCTTCGGGTGAATGGTGTAAGGATGACCCTGGCATATCAAGTGTAATGAGGTGAGACCTGTATGGATATGGAGAGACATGTGCAGCGTAAAGATGTTGCAACAATGAAATATCTACTAAATATTAGTAGAAATAATCACATACCATAAGTTTTGAGGGGTTAATTAGTTTAGGAAGTGTTGGGGGAGTTGTAGAAGAGGTAAACCATTACAAAATCTTTGAACAACCTGAAGAAGTGGGTCTATTAGGGAGTGTTTATAAGATAAATTTGGGTTTTATCAGCTCTTTTCCAAAAAGCACTAACATAAAATGTTTAATATAATATACAAGAATATTAAATAAATATATATTAAAAATTAATATGTTTTTAAAAAATTAATAAATATTTAACATTATTAATGGAAATATAATATTAAATTCATAACTATTAAAAATGAGTCAAATGGAATAATTAAAAATTAATAGACTTCAAAAATATTAAAAAAATTATATGTTTCATTATTTATATAAATTATTAAAAAATTTAAAAAATAATGTATATTAAAATAAACATGAATCTATATTATAACATTAAATTTAAATGAATAAATATGTACAAATAAATATTTAAAATAAAAAAATATATAAAATTAAAAAATAATTTACACTATATGAGAATAAATTATATTATATGAATGATTATTTTAAAGGAGTAAAATTAAATAATTAAAAAATCAATAAATTCTAAAATTTTAAAAAAATGAAAAATTGTTATTGATTATGTATATTATTAAAAATATTAAAAATGAATATATGTGAAAATGAGAATGAATATATATTTATTATATAAACTACACATACCATATTAAAAACTTTAAATGTTATTGAATAAATATTAATAAATTATGAAACAAAATAAATTGAAAAGTATTAAGAGAATATTAATATTATTAATAAAAATATAATATAAAAAATGAATTAATTATAAAAAATATAAAATTGTAAAAAAATAGTGTATATTAAATAAAAATATAAAAATTAATAAGATTCGCTGATTAAAAATAGAATTAGTCTCTCTAAATTTGAGAGTGTGTCCCTAGGATCTTCATATGGTTTGGATTCTAGTAGGATTTTCCTGGTTTTTTAGTGTTTAGGTTGGGCGGACCATGGTCTTATCGAATCATTTGTATCGTGAGATCATCTATATCACCTATTCCTTCCTTCTTCCATCTATTAAATAAATAGTTTTTATGGATCAGTGGATGCATGGTTTTTTATTCGTCTATTCCTTTAGATAGTTTGTCGTATGATAGGGATAATTTGACCGAGGTTATGTTTTTTATTCATAGGGGTTTTTTTGTGGTTTTTTCATCATCGTAGGATGTAACTCTTCCATTAAATCATTGCGGTGGAGAATGATCAGAACAAAAAATTGTAGTGCCTCTCTCTTATAGAGAAGAAAAAATCACCAATCATTATGATAAGGAATGAAGATATATTTTTGATGCATCATATGTCTCCCCTTAATGTAGGAAAATCATCTATAATTGGACCTCCAAATTTCTTTCACTAAATAATATGTTGTAATTTTTCTGGTGACTGATGGATGGAATGACTATTCAAGAGATTGGATCTGGACTTTTGGTTTTAATTTTTTTTTTCATTTATAATGATAAAAATAAGGTTCTTCTCAAAATAACTTGGTCTTTATATGTCTATCTCATCCTTATGAAGGATCTAAAAAAGTAGATATATCGAATATAAAATTCTCAAAATTGACCTTTTCAATTAGACTCTTGGGAATCCCATTTTTTGGAATATAGGAATACATCATGAAATAGGTAAGAGACTCCATTATTGAATTTGTATAATGAGATAGATCAGACCCCATTATCTAGGGGCCTTTCAATCGAATCAGGGTCTTGGTTGATGTGAGACTCTGAATTTTAAGCCCCACATTTCTTTCCATGGATTACTCAAAGATCTGGATCCCAGTTGAGTGTGAAACGTTTTCCATCATGGGTATCTTCTGTGGTTGCATCATCCACTATGAAAAATATTTCACCTATTAGGTAGCTGATGACAATAGTAATATGATTATGCAATATGGCCCTTTGTTCCACAAAAAAAACAATGGAATTTTATTTTTTCAACATTAGAAAAACATAGTGATATGGAATAACTCACCAAAACCCTTTGTGTCCATGTTGCAATCGAAAAAAAATTATTGTTATTATGGTCTCATTATTCTTTCATATATACCCTTGTTCTCACAGGAAACTGAACGAGATGAATATTATTCCCACCTTCTTCATTTCCAGTGAGTTAGGGAGTATTCATATCAAGTTGGATAAAATCCCTTTGGAGATCATCATCTGAATACCTAACCTCTTCCAGTGTATGAAGGCAGCCCAAAAACCCCCTCCCAGAATATAAGAACATGCATAATGAAACATTTTTTATACCCAAAAAACACCATACATATAGGATTAATGTTGGATATACGACCCTAGTACAAACCCCCTCCCCCTATGGCAGATCCATGCGACTTCAAACATACTTCAAATGACCCAAATGTGGACAAGATCTACCCAAAAAGATGTTAATTTATTGAATAAGGATCTTTTTTTATGATTATTTGATGTGGTGGATAGACTAAGATAGCCCCGCCTACCACAATGAGATCCATATTCTAGAACTATTGTGGGAAAAAAACCCCTGATTAGTTTAGATGCCCTATCACCATTGGGATCCAAGTTTCCCTGTTATTTTTTTCTTATTAGAAACCATATTTGAAATAAATTACATGGGTGGTATCTAAAAAATTATATTTTATGGTTTCTTCTTAGCCTCCAAAAATTCCCACTCAGGTTGACTCGGTCTTCTCTAGAGGGAGGATATAGATGTTAGAGTTTCCTCTTTCTCATAGAACCAAATTTATGACTCCATTCACCATAATATACCCTTTCATTGTTCTTCATGGGATTTTACGGATTAACTTCTCATGGAGGAAAATTGATGTCATAGAATATTCTTTAAGCCAAGAATGAAATATTTCTTAGGCTAGTCCTATTTGGTAGATAATTCAATGAAATTATGATCCAATATGAAAACGAAGGGTTTTTATGTATAATCCCATGCCTATATGACAGAGGTATGGTAAGATATTATAATGAAGTTCCATTTTTATTTGATGCATGTTGGAACTCCTTTCAGTTGGTTTTGAGGGAATAATATTTTTACCCACATCACAGTTCAATTGGGATATTTCTTGAGGTCGAGAGAATAGATAAATATTTAGAGGTTTTCCAAAATTTCTCACATGGTTCATGCCAACTTGGATCACTGCCCCATTATTATTCATAAAACACTTGGTTATAGGAGACTGATATATGAAAAAATATCTCACTTCAAGATATTTTGGAAAAAACAAAAAATAAATTTGAAGGAATGATCTAGGATAGTTGGATAGTCAATGACACTAATATAGGCAGGAACATTCACCACATGTCTTGAAAACTAAAAAATGGAGTAACATCAAATATCTCCAACCTGACAGATGGTGCAATGTAATTGAAATAATGGTGAAGGTGTTGTACCCTTTCTCCCACTTTTATATCATTCCATTAAGAATTAGTTATATTTGAGTAGATCTAGCTACAACCTTTTATATCAGGTAAATGTTCTAATCCATGGGAACTTATGAAACCCAAATTAATGAAGGTGACCGCAATACCTATTATTTCCCCTAAAAGGATTCTATGAGGCATCATAAAAACACTATCTGAATCCAGAATAATAATGAATGAAGAACTTTTACCCATGATTTTGGGATAAAAAATGTTGGCATGCTACCTTAATAAAATCTCTACATAGTTTGGGTGTCTTCCTTGTCTCCTAGGATTGTGTAATATTTTAAACATGTGGTTTCTAACACTATGAATTTCTATATTACATGTGATCTCCCTGATGAGGAAATATCAGGGGCCATTAAATAAATCTCTTCCACTAAAGTGCCATGGATATATGGTTTTCATTCCATTTTCTTAAATAAATTCTTTTATATAGTTGGACCAGATATATCATCCCTTATGAACAATATCTAGTAGGGAAAAATAAAACTATACACTCTCAATGAAGCAATAATTACCCTCAACTATAAAATCATAAAGCTTATTTTTTCTTCATACTTTAGGATAATTAGCATGTGTAATGTTTCTCAAAATATATTTTCAAATATACTAGTTAACCAACACCATATTTGGTTAGTATCCATTATATTATAAAATTAATGTGCCATTGTAACAAAAAATATCATTACATATATAGATATTATCTCCCATGAAGTTTTTCACTCCATGAAAAATGATAAGATGATAAAATAGGTATTATAAAATATAGTTATGATACTAAAAATTATTATAAATGAGTTGGGTGGTCTTTTCTTCAGTTTTTTTGAATAAAATGTGTTTCTTCTCAAAATGGAATATGATAATCATGCAATGTATCTCTTAATTTTCTTATAGTGTCAAAACTAATTGTATTATCACTCAGTGCTTCACCCCATTTGGGGGCCTTCAGTATGGGTATCCACTATCTCCATTCATTTTTGTTTTTATGGATTATAATTTGTATCATCTTATTTTAATGTAATTGAGTAATAATTGTTTCAATTAGTAAACTTTCTATCGATGAAGCCCAACCAACACTAAAATCCTTTTCACTAATGGAAAATTTCTTTTTATAAGTTCCACTTATGAATAATGAATTTATATGTTCCATATGATCTGTAATGGTGAAAAAGCTTCTGGGAAATCGGTTAGGCTTGATAAATATAATATTTAATATTGTTCATGAGTTCTATTAAATGGGAAGGTAGACCTTTACAAAATATCTATTATCCATATGGTCCAAAAACTAAATAAATACATCAAGCACCCAATGATTTTTAGTTGATAAAAAATGTGGTTTTATAAAATATCATTAATTGGATTGAAAAAAAATAAGGATAGTCAACAAAGTGGATATCTAAAATATTAAATAAAAAACTTTATTAAAGAAGTGGTTCAAGAAATTCCAAACTATATCACGTCCCTCTTTAAAATTCATACCTTTATTGTTGACCAAATTCACTACTGTGATGCCAATATTTGGTGGGGTCAAAATAATGGATAGAGCAAGATCCACTAGATGAATTGGGAAAAACTTTTAACCCCTAAAGTTTGTGAGGGTATGAGTATCCATGACCTTCATCTATTGAATGATTTTATTTTGGAATAGAATGTACAGAAGTATCTACAACACCCAAATACACATTGTGATCATATTTTCTAGGTTAAATACTTTCCCCACTCGAACTTCTAAGATGTGGTTTTAGGCCCCCATTCCAGTTTCCTTTAGAAGAGTATATTTGGGTTGCATGATATTTTTGATCAAGGGATCTGTTGGAGGATTGATCATGGAACCATCCTCAAAATTTGGGAGGATCTTTATATTTCATCAAATAAGGGCTTTTGGAAAAATCCCTAGTGGTCCCTAGTATAGAAGATGCAACTGTGACATCCCTCTTTTATGATTCATGTAATGGAGGGTGTGATGAAATTTTTTTAGATGGTTTAATGAGGGATATGTAAAAATAATTTCATGTATTACAACAATAGATGATATGGATAATATCAGTATTTATGGGTGCAAGGATAATTCAAGAACATTCTCTATAAAATATGATGTTAATATTTCCCTTGACGCACGTATCAGAGAAAGAGACATTATTTGGAAGGTACATAGGTTCCTCCTAAGGTCCTATACTTATGGTGGTGGGTTTGTGTTGGAATACTCCCTTCCAAAGAGTCCAATATATCTTCTCCATGAATATGATGGTCCTTTATGACCTCGGTTCATGGATGAACCTAAACCCCCCTCACATGATATTTTTCATTATCCCGGGGCAAGGGTTGTATGGACTTCATGGTGTTCAAATGCTGATCAATTTTTGAGAAGACATATATACATGCTGAATTTGTGGACTTTTAGTCTTAATCTATTCTTTTAGAGAAGGTTTTATATTCATGAATGTCGGCATGGATCATCTTGGTTCATGGAAATGAGTTCAGTTTTAACTCGATCCCAACACCAAGTGGTGTAAGATTGAATATGATACTTCATGGTTAGAGATTCGGAAGCAAACTAATTCATAGATTGGGAATCCAAACACTAACCCATGAATTAACTCATGGAATATATATCCTACATGTTCTTTGAGAATTAACATGGATGATTCTCTCTCTAGGAATGGGATTATCATGTTTGGATTGATAGCCCATAACTCCTTCAGAAGTATTGGTGTGTACATCCATGTGTCAAACCATGGAAAATGGGATCTACCAGTGGTCTAGTCCAATGAAATATGGGTTGTAATGAATTTCTCTTTGGATAAGATATGGACATCTATCATCATAGAATTTTATTTTCATATCATCATCAATGATATCCATGAAAAATAGTGAGTATTCCAATTGTTTAGATTTCTAATTCTAAATATTCATTCCGTTCTATATCACTTCTCTGCATGATATATATATATGTAATAAAAAAGTTGGGGAATAGAGAATATCTCCTTTAGAAACTTGAGGTCTTTCTGATGTTCATATGGTTTGGTCAGCTTCCTTTCATCTATAGATGAAGTTCCTTGTAATCCCTAATCACTGATATCTTTATTAAATCTAATTTTTATCTTCAAAACATATAATATACTAAATATAATATGTTAATAAATGAAAATAAATATTAAAAATTGAATAAATTAGCTAAATATTATTTAGGTTACCCCTATGGTTGGATGGGTTTTACAGATGGGTGGGGTTTGGGGTGTGGTCCTGGGGTCGAGTCCCCAGGAAAGTATTATTTATAGATTTTATGGTAGTGTTTTGGGCTGCACTTGTAGTTTTATTGATTATAAATACATAAATTTGTTCATGTGTAAAATTAAAGAACATATATAACACCATTTTTATATAAGTTAAATTAAAAAAAATAATGAAATTTTATAATATGCAATGTCTATTAAATGATATTAATTTTTCTCTATTATTAATTAATATTAATTTGTAATTATAAAAAAATAACAAGAAATATGAATTATTAAATGTAAGTACACATATTGTATATAAATAATATTGAAGGAAACATTTTATATTGATATATATATATATATGAGTATATTTTTTATATTAATTAATATATTAAATATATTGATGAATAATTGTTGACACTTCCTTTTTTTGTGGATAAAAATCCAACAAAGGGAAATAACCTTGTGATAAGATAAGAGGAGAAATGAAGAAGGGAAAGGATTATAAAATCCTCTAAATGTTATTTCTCCCAAGTACCCCAAACACCATCAGCCCACAAGGTTCTAGCATAAAACCCTATGCGAACGACCTATGCATGACACCTACATGATATGACACCTTCACATAGTGTCCTATATTATCCAATAAATAGGTCCTTGGGATCTTCATTTGTATGGATGGAAATTCTTAATGGCCAACTGATGCTTTGTTCTCCCAAGTGCTTCGCTCAATGCCTCCATAACATTCTATGTATCTTTCTAAATTCTAAAGAAGATAGAATTAAAAAGGGATAGTGAAAATAAAGTCCTCATTGGGTTTAAAATAAACAACACCTGGATGAGGCACTTGCTCATCCCATAATTATCAAATACTAGTGTGAGGTACCCATCCCAAAACAAGGACCTATGTGAGTCACCTCCAAGGGAACCTTTGGAGTCCCTTGAAGACTTGAGAAAGGTCTCACCCAAGTGTAGTCGCCCATTTGGTCTCTTACCCAAGGTGCTGCCAATTTTCCTAGGCCAACCTATGCAGAGTACCCCCCATACGGGCCACATTGGTTTTCCATGACCTCCAACCTATGTGATTAATTATTTATACATTCTTCAAAGATATCCATAGAGGGACCTCTCCTCACCTGGATACCTGTTCTTAGGGGTATCAACTCAAATCCACCATTAAACCCTCATGACATGAAAGCCAATGAGAAAAGGCACACCAACATGTCTCCCAGTTGGATTTGTATTTATATGGTGAATGGTTTACCAAAATTGTCTTAACATATTTTTAGTAACCTTAGGGTACATGTGGATTTTTATATCTATGATCATGAGGACCCCTAACCTAGGGATATTGTTGGGGAGTTCCCAGTCTCAGATATAAGGGTTTTGATCATGTCAATCCCTTCTCATCTCTATGACCCAGATCATCCAGTTCCTAGTATGGAGGGTGAGTATTACACTTTCTTTTCTATTCAACATTGAATAACATCCTCATCCCTTTATATGGGCCTAATGTTATGTCATCCCTCCTCAAGTAATCCCCTATCCTTTCTTGCATGAGGTAGTAATATTTCTCTTACTTACCTTCAGGCCACTAGTCAGAGAAAGGATTGACACCCAAGACCTCTCCCTTCTCTCCTACTACCTTCCCTCCTCAGTCTCTATATCATGGACTCATTCTAGGGTAATGTGAATAGAGGGAAGTGTTATTAACCCATCCCTTTCCACCATATCCCCAACCTCTTCCATTGGCGGGGGAGGGGTGATAGCAAGTGGGAACACTCAATACCCCATATTTCTCCATTTGGGATTTTTCATCATGTCCACCAGTAAACAAAATAACATTGTTTGGTTTTTTGGATCATCTATTTCCCCTTATTTATCACAAAAAGCATGAATCATGTGGTCTTAGAGGTTAAAAACAGCCACATCATTTGTACGATCCATGTGACATAATGAACTATGATAACTTTGATTCCTTCCATAACTGGGATATGTAGAATTAATTCCTAAGGCCCAAGATCCACACCATATCATCCATTAGATGGGAATACATACCCCTTAATGGGAACTCTCCTCAGGTGTAATCCATATACCATGCCTCTAAACTACCATGAGTTGAGACATCTCTCATGGTCTCTTTTATGGGAATCCTTTTAACTAGTAATCCCCAAATCATCCATCTCAAATAGTCATAATCCCCTAAGAAAGAACCATGTAGGGAATCTATAGGTTTGGGTACTCATAACCGAACAACATATTTTTTGATTCCCTTCCAAAATGGGATACGTAGGAAGCCTCCATGAGGTCCTCACTGAAAACCCAAAATCAACCCTATTCTATCTGGATCACATTCTTAGCAGCGGTTAATTCAATATGGGAATAAATATTCCTCTCAAGTTCCCTAGGATAATTATGTATAACTCTTACACCAAACAATGACTAGTAACCTTCCACCTAGATATCCTTTCCACATGACATTAAACTGTATGGTTGGATCCTTATCGTATGAATTTAAAAGGTATAATGTTCCCCATTAATGATCACCGAACTACGTGGGTTCTAATTCCTTCCACATGGATACATAGGAAGACCATTTATGGGTTAAATCCAAACTCTAAAACAACTCATGTATCATTTAATGATGATGTAATCTAATGCTACCCCATTGAGTGGATATGAAACTAGCATCATCGTAATAACGACCAATGAATCTCTAAGTAGAATATAATAGGATACCATCGATGGATAACCTGAAATACATATAGATATCTCCACTAATAAGAACCTAATATATATATAGATGATTTTATATTCTATATATACTGATAATTGTTTGTTAATTCAAGGGTGATACACATCAGACTTAGGAATTAATAAAGGTTTTTAAAATAATTTTTAAATCTAAACGAGTGTCCTAGAGTAAGCAATAATTTCACCCAAAAGGGTGTGATGATTATTACTTCCCCTTATCTCATCCAATGAATGTTATTATGCATCCTTAGACAAACCTCCTGATGAACACCTACTTTAGAAAGTACGTCCTCTTGGATACAAAAACGCTGAGTGTTTTCTGTTCCCCAAACAAACCCGTTAGAAACTATTCAAAAATAGTGATTCAAAATATAGACACGATCTCAAGGGAAATAGAAAATGGTGAACATGTCTTGAACCATTAACAAAGATGATAGTATCACCCACCTATTTGGACCCTTTTCTTGATAAAATAGGTCAAGATAAGATAATTAGTAAAGTATGTGATTAGTGAGATGAGATGTTTCTTTGATGATATTTCTTTCTCTTGTTTGTTATATATTAAGGAACTTCATTCTAAGAACTTCCTTCAATCCAATGGAATCATTATATATTTCATCGATGAATTCCATAATAGCCACTTAGATCAAGAATTCATCCATATGAAGGACATAATCACCTACACAACGTCTTCAGCATTGGGTCTCAAATGTGTCAGATGGAACTACCTTAATAATGGTATGATATTGACCTTTAAGGATTCCTAATAGGCCCTTGAGTTCAAAAATCTCAACCGCTCAACCGGTCAACTGTGTCCGGTGGTCCTGACACAGACAATATTGACCGCCATACTCAACTATTTTAGGATCCTATCCCAAGAACACGATATCCAGCCCCTCCCATATCTCAATGAGGTAGATGATGAAACCACATATAGCCTAATATAAGAGACATAGGTTCCTTATAAAGGGATCCTTCCAAAAATCGATGCAGCCAATGTTGCATGGCAGTGAACCCTCAACATGATGAGGGTGTTTTCCTTGGTTTTCTAGACCAGCCTCTCCAAACATGGGCACATAAGGTGGCCCACCAGGTTTGAAAACCTACTAATAGGGTGAATTCTCACACCTTTCCCCCCTCCAGAGAAGCCCACAAACCCAATTTGGTATAAAATTCAATGCTAGCACATACAGTCGATCGCCTTCATTCAGCATGCCTGGAGACTCCCCTAGAGTAATTCAAAGCTGCCTTCTAATAATATCTAGTGGCATATCGGAAGCAGGAACATACCCCTACCTGCATCCACCAACCCTACTAGAAAACCTGTCTAGAAGCACTCAAAGATTCCCACCAACAAAATATAGCGTCATCCTACAGGTAAGCACACACACCATCCTATAATCATCAATCCTGCTAGAAGCTTCGTCTGGAATCACCTGGAGAAGACATTCAGAATTTACTGACGAAAAGTAGGGGGTATACATAACTCTATACCCCCACACATGAGTATTATCAGTATCCACTGAAAGGAAATGAAATAATGGATAAGTAACATACAGCTACTCTAAATGTGGAATGGGCCTGTATCCAAATGCAAGTCACTGATGTCACTAAAAATATCCTGTAAATGGTGAAAGTATAGACAAAGATCCATACCCACATATTACAAATATTCCAAGACATCATAATGGCAATGAGAGTTATTACCATGGGACGAACACTTAACTCTATCCCCATAAATGGGGTGGATCATCAGCATGTAACCCAAGAGTAGATACATAACTTTACTCTCATAAAGGTTGGTCATGGGGAAAACATCTCCATATTATACGAAAAATTGGAACAGGATCATTCACCCACTCCAATATAAGGTAATTGGCCTATCTCAATGGACACTCTAATGTAGGAACAAACACTTTCCCATGAAAACCAATTCTACTTGAAAGTGTCCCCAATCACTCATAATAATTCATACAATAATAAGACTCATCAAACAATATTGGAAAATCAAGGGTCAATCAACAATTTTTCTCTTCTTAATGCTAGAATTCTTGAAGCCCTCAAGCGCTTATGTGTCATAGCTCAAGATACAACCATACCGTTGAAAAATTACAGGATCGGTAGCACTAATTCTGAAAGTCAACTTTGGACACTTTATCATGAAGGCTTGCTTAATTCCTACAATCTGAGCAATATCAAGGTCACATCTCCTTTGAGATCCATGTCTAACAACCATGTCACTAGAAGATCAAAGAGTAAGAGGGTATTCCCATTTATTTAGTCCACTATGGTGGTCCTCCCCATGATGAAATTCACCTCAAAATTTTTATCCACATTAGTGTTTCTCAATGTCAAGATAATTCTCGAATTTGAAATTTAGTTAAGAGAAAGCTATATTATTGTGAGGAACATGCAAACAGAAGTCCAGTCTTGTCGGATCCCTTGTCAATGGAAGGTGAAATCCTTTGTCAACTAGAAGATAACCCAGTTAGAGGGTCATTCTCTGGAACACCCTTGGGTCAATTTCCTTCCAACATAGTAGATGAAATCCCAACCAATCCCACTACTTATGGTTAAAAAATCAGGAAGCATCCTCTCTAGATAGACTAGGTAAAAAACATTCTAGAGAAAGATAAAAATGAAGTGATAAATGTGAGGAAACATCATTATAATGATGAGATACAAGTCATGTTTTGGAATTTAGATAGACCTCAATACATAATTCCAATTTTCTTTTTTGGAAGATTGTTTACACAAAATACATCTCAATATATGGGAAACTCTACGTCACTTGAATGAAAAGGTACTACCTTATGAAGAGTGTAAATGTAATTTCAATGTAATTAAAGGATTTTAGTTCAAAATTTACATTGAATATCTCATAGATTAACATCATCCAATGGTCAAGAAATAGCAAGGATCCTTTCAATGTGCATTCCTCGATGCATTAATGAGGTTGCAACAACTAGTCCTAGATACCCCATCTGGAATTCAAATCAGAGGATGTACTGAACATAGATAATTTCCTTTCACTTCACTAACCAACTAGAAAATCCCACCGAACATGGTATCATGAAATTTAATATCCCTAGTATGGTTGTTAAAAATGGTATTTATTCACGACCAAGGATATTCTCTGCAAGAACAGACCCCAACTGAATCTCACCGAAGTCAGGCTAGAAGATAGAAAGCTATTGGAATAATTTTATGGGAAGCATATGATAGTATAAAGTTAGTCTCAAGCTTAGAGGATGTTATCTATCAAATATCCTAAATGTTAGAAATATAACAACTACTTTAGAAACATTTGATTTATGTGTGTGACAAATAATTCACCCATCCCATGTTTGAACAAAACTCCATAAAATCATAATAGAATTTTTGGTAATATCAGCCATGAAAATTTGGGAGAAACCCTTGAATACAGTGCTAGGTTATTTTTTAACCCAGCCCTTGAGGTCATCTAATCAAGCCTGAATGGTTTTCAAATAATAATAGGAACAACCACAACCCTAAGGGATGGGTTATTTTTAACCAAGAAAAACATATCCTCAATGACAATCATTTTTCTCTGTGTAGAGGAAGATACCACAAAATGAATCATCCCAGTTTTTTCCATCCCATTATCTATATCTTCTCTTGGAACACGCATGAACGAACTATCTGGAGATTCCATTAGGGTAACTTTACACCAAAAAATTCCCATATAATCGTCAATAAAGATTACAAGGCCTCATGGAGGGAGTGAAAAAAGGAGGTCTCATAATGACATTGATTGAATTCCCACAATGTGTTCTATGTCGGTTGATGTTATCAATTCCACACTCATAGATTTCATAGAACACGAGGAAAATCTAGAGGATACAGAAGTGGAAGTTCTAGTTTTAGATGAGGTACACACCAAAACAATTTATGGAGGTGTGGGTACTTGAAACTAGAGGTTTTCAATAATTTAGGAACCCCCTCGAGAAATCCATCATTACCACCCTGAAAAGAACCCAATAAAGAAAAAATAAATGGGTGAAATCATGTCTCACCACCCCCTTGGAGAGGCTAAATACCTTTCACTAGAGGAAATATTTTCTCCGCAAGAGGAATATATGAAATAATTGAGGCACTCAATGCATAATTACTCTTAGGAAGTCTTCTTTCAAGATTTTTTCTACAAAAATATCCTCAACCAGCACTTTGTTTTGGAGAACCTGAACAAAGAGAGTTTGTTGCAACAACTGAAACTGACCTTAAACATATGATCAATGTAGGATACCAACCACCAATATATTTGGACCCCACAACATCAGTTCATGAATTCCCCCTATTGTGTGGGAAACATGGGACAGACACATCCTTACAAGACTTTCCCTATGGGTTACCCATGATAGATACTAGTAGTTCCACCACCAGAAGTGGTCCTTCCATCTACTTCACTCATTCAGGCACCTATTTTCATACCTTTTCAAGATCTATCGATCCCACCTATTTAAGCCTTAACTCAACCAGACATTCCTCAAATTCTTAATAATATCATTGAGTCATTGAAGACTAAATTAGAATCCATGGAAGAATGAAAACCCCTGATAAATAAAAAAAATAAGCATTACCCAAAATGGGTATATCTAACTCTTCCCCCACAAAACTTTTTAAAACCAACTTTTTCAATCTTCAGTGGGTCGGGAGACCTAGAGTAGCACCAGATTCATTTTGTATCTCACTGAGATCCCATAATAGGTACTATTGAATAACCGAAGGTGGGAAAACTCAAGTTCTTCGTGTATTCTGTTCAAGTACCAACCTTCATGTGGTACACAAGTTTACAGTCTCGATCAATTACTCTATGGAAATATAATCATAAAAAGATTCAATTCTAGTTCATATCAACACTATTGAAGGTAATGTTCTTCAATCCCTTTAAATACAAACAATTAGAGATTGAAAGGGTATAAGATTTCATTCTTTGATGGAAAGGATTGACATAATTATTAAACCCACCACTCCCATTAGAAGAATTGTTCCCATCTATGTAGAGAATATCCCTGATATATTGTGCACACCATTGATTCCAGTGAAATACATAGGAGGGTTTTAGTAAGTTTCCTCAATTTCTCAATAGGTGGGAATATCCCTTGTATAGGCTATGTAAAAGTCCCGAGTAATTCCATCAACTCAGGGAAGGAGAATATGAAAAGAAGAGGCTACTAAAGTTACACTTATGCAAACCCCAGTTCCTTCTCATACTTCAAATCATGTACCGTATCATATATCTCCACCACCTGAGAATTGGAACAATACATGCCTCACCTGGATGATCAAAGAGATCAAATGTGGAAATAATTTGAGGAGACAAAAAACAAGGTCTATTCCTTTTGAAATGAACAAGTCCCCAGCTACCTAATATCCACATTGGCATAAAACATGTTCAAGTTTCCAAAGACCTTGAATCCCAATAAATATGGAGAATAATATCTCCAAAAAATATTTACATGTCCATAAAATTTTGGGGAACCACATCAAGGACTATTTTTTTGTCAAATACCTCTTGAAAAATATGGTGAAATCTAGGCAAGTGAATCTTAAAATTTAAACTTCTCAGGTTTCATGTGTTTCTGACACCAATCTAGAGAAGAAACATGAATGGGAATAAGTTAATAGAATTTATGTAGATATGTATGGTGATTTGATGGTCATAAAAATGATCAACTAGACTCTTGGTATCCTTAGAACACAATTGAAAAAATAACTATGCCTCTATCCACTTCCGCTAGAGCACAACTATCTTCATCAGTAGATCAATCCTGTAAATTCTAGTCCTCAAAAAAGTGATATATACAAAAGGGTAAGAATGAAATTAAATAAGAAATTCTTGTTCTAATACTGAATTTTTATTTAACATTATAGGAATTAATTCTAGCATTCCCAAAATCACAGGCACCACCCTGTCAAATAATACAATAAGATTCAACCCATCAGACAGAATCATCATTAGATGTGAAGTTTATTTTTTGTTCCATTGATGTTATTCACTTAATGGATCCCTTCTCAAAATATGATCGTGATTTTGAACTTTAATTCCCCCACTTGATTGGGTAACTAAGGGAAGAATCCATTGTAACCGAGGTTATAGTGGAGGACATAGTCGTTCCAGATGTTACTACTTCAACCACACCCCTGCTCAAGACATCTACACAACCAAAAATCATGGAATATCTCTCTAGTGATCTCATTGGGAACATGGTAATTCCTTATTAGGGATCTTATGTCCGACTTGGAATTCTTGGTTTTTCGGTAGGATTGAACTTTCAATGTACTACTAGGAATAAGATGGCTACATCGCCAAGCATCCATTCCTTCATCATACCACCAATGCCTCAGATACTATATCAATAATCAAATTCGTACATTATATGGTGATATTTCCTCATTGAAATCCTTTGAAAAACAATTCATAGAAGCAAGATTTTACCACAAGGGAAGGAACCAATCCTAGTATAATAATGTTTCCTAGATTAATGCATCAAATGGATTAGAGATGATCCCAGCTAACCTTTTTAAGAGGCTTATGCAGACCATGTACTTCTAATTATTCAAATAAAAGTACTTGAACCGAATTCAAGAACTCATTCTGCAACATATATGATGTCAATTAATACATCTAATCTTGATGGTGCTGAAGAATTTGTGAACTCTATGAGAATAATTAGATCTTGGATAAAAATGTCTTCATTTTTTCCCCTCAACTACAAAAAAATCCCATTTTCATTAACCGTGTTGGAAGAAATTTTTATAACAATTGGAGAATTTGAAGAGGGTTATTCTCAGTCCATCATTTTTCCTTCAAGACTCCAAAAAGGTCGATCACCATTGGTTGGGATAGAAATTATTGCCTCATCTTCTGGATGTGTGAATGGGGACTCTATTATTCCCTCTGAGGAAATATCATAATCATCCACTCCCCAGATAGAGGTGAAAGAATATATAATTAGGAAGTAGAAGAATATAAATATCTTAGGGATGCCCCTCCATCATAAGAAGAATGTTTCTCCACCAAAGTGTATGAACTCAAAGAGATAAATCTGGGTATATAAGAATATCTACAACCCAATATGATTAGTGAGGACTTAACTCCCAAATAATAGGAGGTATATACCTCATACCTTGAGAAACAGTGGGATGTGTTATACTATAATTACATATATATTCTAGGCCTTAACCCTGAGGTAGACACCTATAAGTTGGGTTTTTTCGGAAGATCATTGGGGATACCAGCAGGACGCCAGAAAGATACAACCGACTCATGCTTCCAATATTGAGGCTGAAGTGGAAAATATCATCAAGGATAACATAATCTAAGAGGTACAATTTCTAAAATGGCTATCCAGCAATTCAACTATGAAGTATAATAATGATAAAATTATAGTTTGAATAGATTTCATAGATATCAATCAGTATTTTCCCAAAGATGACTCCCTAGTTCCAATAACACAACTCCTTATTGATGTGAAGATTTTTTATCCATCCCTCTCTTCTATGGATGGTTATTAAGGGTACAACCAAATATGGATGGTTCCAAAAGATGATGAATTAAGATCTTTCATATCTCCCTATATAATATTATACTATCGGTTAATGGCCTTTGTCTTAAAGAATGGAGGTTCCACATACTTAATTTTCCATGCATCACATCTTCAAACCTTTATTGAGGATGTTTATTGAATGTTATGTTGATGATATTGTAGTCAATTATCGGTAATGTTTTAAATACATGGTTGACCCAGAGACCATATTCAGCATGCTGTGAGAACATAGCTTAAAGATGAACCCCATGAAATGTTCTTTTGGGATAACCTCATGGAAATTTCAAAGCATCATTGTACACTATCAAAGAAACAAAGATTATCTTGGGAATTCTAAACATATCCTTGGAATTTATGCCCATTTAAACTTGAAAGAGTTGAGAGGACTTCAAGGACACTTGGCCTACATCTGACATTTTATAGCCAACCATGTAGAAAAGTGTTTTCCCTTCACCAATATAATGAATAAAGACGATAATTATATGTGTATTGGTGACTTTTAGGAATTACTTAACACCCTAAAGAAATATCTCTTGATCCTACTTGTGTTGATTCCACATGTTGAAGGAAAGCCTCTCATCCTTTATGTGACATCCTTGGAATGATCCCAGGATTCCTTACTTCGGTAGAAGAATGATGTTGGGAATAAAATAGCCTCTATTATCTCATTTGAACCATGCTGAATGTTGAGATTCACTATTCATATATTTTTAAGAGATTACTGGAATTAATCTTTACAGTTCATAAATTGAGGCACTATCTACAACACCATGAGGTCCACATGGTTTAATGTAATAACCTGCTAAAATTTCCATCACTAATCCTTTACTGATAGGATAAATTTTATATTGGGAATTTATTATATAGTACTTTGATATACAGTTTGTGCCTCAAAAAGAAGTGAATGGTCAGTCCTTGGCAGACTTCCATTCCAAACACCCATCTGCGAAAGAGATGTCATTAAATACTGAATTTATAGATGAGAATATATTCTCTATTTAAGGTGATATCCAAATGTGGGAAATTTATTATAATGGTGCATACAGGAGGCCAATGGGGAATATAATTAAAGAACCTAAGCTTAAAAAAGTTGAGTTAGGAATTTTGGTTATCTCTCTAGAGAAGGAGGTGTTGTCGTACTCCTTCATGTTTTTATAGGGTTGTACAGAAAATGAGTCCAAATATTTGGATCTCATTACAATCCTATAATTGGCACTCCAAATACCATTGAACAAAATAGAGGTGAAAGGAAACTTAGATTTATTAATCTAACAGATCAATAGGGAATACACCATTAGAAAAGAAGAGTTAATTCCCCTATTTGATTATGTATAATGGTTAATGGAAGAGTTCCCCTTAGAGAAAGAATTAAATCAAATCCTGTGGTCATAAAAAATTGAGGAAGATGCATTTAAAAATTCATATATTACTTTGTTAGAACCAAACTAAGATTAAAAAGTCATTAGCATCACCCAACTATGGATGTTCTCACCTTTTTTTCAAGTTAGAATAGAGAAGATAAATTAAATTATCCCCATCCCTATGCAAAATGGTCTTACCATGGTATGAATGAATCCCACCATGGACTACCATCATGATGGGGTGACCCACTTGATATAACTAGAAGAGAGATGATATGGTGGCGAGAAACCAATTTTATTCTTTCTGTTGGTCGAAATCACCAAAAAGTCCTCTACAAGGATTTTGTGGAGCCCTTTGTAGAGGTTTTGATGGAAAGGAGACTGATACTATCACGGAAGATGTATATGTTGGATTATATAGTTCCCAATGGTTAGAGAATATGTTTTTTGATTAAATATGAAAGCATGGATACATCTGTCCATCGATGACTTGGGATTGTATAAAATTCACTATCAAATGGAATTCCTTTCATGTTCATGTCAAATTCATCAATAAACCACCAGAGTTTCCACAAATAGCCAAAAGATCCTTTCCATTTCCCACATCAGGAAGGGATGTATTGGGGCCATACCCTCCATCAACATCCAATAAATTCAATTACATCATGATTGTGATTAATTTCTTCTCTAAATGGGATGATGCAATACACTTCAAAGAAGTTGGGGATGAAAGCACTATTAGCTTCATCAATGATAACATTATTACTAGATTTGGTGTCCCCCATTATATACAGGTGGAAAATGGAACCAATGTTTGTTCTTCCATGGTATAGAAGCTATATTAAGAGAAAAATATCAAATCCAACGATTCATCCTGCTATCATGAAACAGTTAATATATAGATAAAGGCTTTTAAAAATATCATATTGAAAATAATACAAAAGATTGGGGATAAAGATAATAAGTATTGTTATGAAAGGCTCTTGCATGCCTTATGGTTTTATCAGACTACATCCCATACAACCACACATGAAACCTCATATTCACTGGTATGTGGGATAGAAGCAGTCCCACCCATTGAGGTTTAGTTGACATCAATCTATGTAGTTGTCTGTGATAAACTATCTACAGATGAATAACCCTAGAAAAAACTAGACTAATTGGAGTAAAAATATGAAAAGAGACTACTCACATTTAATCACTTTGAGGTATAATAGAATTAGATAGTGTGAAATTTTAAAAAGAAGGTCGTCCTCTATTTGTTCTTCTAAGGGGAGTTTATTTTGTTCCATAGAAATCCAATGATACCAGTAAAGAAGCCTCCAAATCATGATCCAAAGAGGGAGGGACCTTACTCCATACATATGGTCCACTCTAGTGGTTCTTATTACTTAATCCCAATGGATGGAGAACTCACTATAACCCCAACCAATGTGTGTTTCTTGAAGTAATATTTCATGTAATTACACAATTATCGTTCCAAATGAAAGATGTTAAACATTATAGTGGGTCTTTGTCATATGAACACAAAATGAATGATATAATGTCCTTGTCGCATGAAAATGAACATTAAAAAATAAGGTTATAGTCCTATGAATTAAAACTATAAAACACCCATTATCATAACAACTACAAATTATACTACACGGCTAATGTCATTTTTATTCTATGTTAAAAAATCTTTAGAGAACCACATGTTGAGATATCCCTCATGGTCAATTAAAATGGACCTTTGTCTCATGTATAGGTTATAATCAAATCACTCTAATCCTTAAGTGGGATAAGATTCTCTCTTTTCCAGACATGAAGAATAAAGCTACATGGCCCCATTTATCAGCCACACATAAGTCATTTACAATACATAATGGCATTTGGGACCCCTTTTACAGGTACGAGCCCAAAAATTTTCACATCCTTACCAAAAGATGATAAATTGCATGACCAAAGTCCTCATCATATGATAGTAAACTACACAATCATTCAAACACCTATGTGTGTCTTGATCCTCATTATAATGAGATACATAGTAACACTCAGATATCCAATCTTGTGTCTAACTGCAACCACAACCAAAAAAAATCCCCTTCATTCCATGTGTATATGGATCATACCAGGGAAAAAAAAATTTCCTAAACTATGTGTGTCTTGATTCTCATGATTAATGAGATATGTAGTGATTCTTGGATCTCTTATCATGGGTCCAGCCAAGATTAGAGAAATCAAACCCTCTTATTCCTTTTGTATGAATCATATCTACACCAGGAACCTTTCTAGTACATGATGTGAGATTCCCATTACAATGGGGTGCACAATGATGCCTAAAAATTGTGTTTCAATCCCAACCACCATCCTAAAAAATATTTAAATCCCACTTACCCACGTCACAACTAATTTGTTATGGGGAGCCATCTTCATGAACTACATGTGGCTTAATTATTGCTTATAAAAGATATATAGTGACACTTATATCTCCAATATTGGGTCCATATGTAATAAACAATTATTGTAATCACTATGTTTGAAATAGACCCACACAAGGATCGTCTCCAAGAACTATGTTTTTCTTGATTATTCCTTCATAAATATAAATAGTGACTCCCAGATCTCCAATATTAGGTCCAGCTATAATCAAACCCCAAAATCCTCTTTACTCCCCTATGTAAAAATTCAATCCTTCACATGGAATCCTTTTTTAGAAATACAAGTGGACTGATTCTTTCCCCATAAAGATAAGTAGTGACACCCAAGTTCTACACCATGGTCCCATAATAAAATTTTCCTCCTTTCACATCAGTTTATCTTCAACCATACCACATGACATTAAAATACATGGGATCTTCAGAACTATAAATGGTTTGATTCTAATTTTGATCAGATACATAGAGACACATAGATTATATCTCTTATCCCATCCACCATAAAATCATAATTCCTCCATCCTTCTCTTGTGTTTCCCTTGGGCTGTAAAAGAAACCTTTACCACACCTTGTTTAGAACACTGAGTACAACTCACATGGGGTTAGGAGTTTGGTAAATTATTTCCCCGTAAGAGTAAGGTATATCAATTTGCATTGAGGATATCTTGGTCATGGATGCAAGATCCTAAAATCCACACTATATTTCCTCATCGCATGAAAAAAACGCCACTATCTCTCTAAGAACTACATGTGGATTGATTCTCATTCAATAGAGATACATAGTAATGCCTAGACATTAAATCAGAGTCCTATCCATGAGATAAATAAAAATTTCTCATCTCCATCATATAAAAAAAAATTGTATGAGATTTTATTTTTGGGAATCCCATTAGGGATCCCACCATTGAAATAGAGATTTCCCCCTTATATGTATGAGTCATATCTATATAAGGGACTTCCAACTCATGGAAAATATTGGTCCCGACACTTTGTTTTTTCATAGAAATGTACCTTATGTACATCATAATCCTAATCATGAACACATTTAGATCTTAATAATCTTTCCTTATCTTTTTGGTAATAGAATTTCTAGTACTAAGAGCTCTTTTTCTTGACCATAAAGTGTGTTCCCTAGTTGTCCTTATATAAAATAGTCCACAAAGTGGGTTGGTCAGACAAATGATATCACTATTTGACTATACAATACTCACCCTAGATTTCCTTTCATAAAAAACCCCACAAAATGGGTTTTTCAAATTGCATTAATTTATCCCTTGGATGAAGCCTCTTCTATACCTATAATCTTTGAAGACAATATGATGGAACCTGTGATTCAATGTCAGAAAACATCGCATGAATATTTTTTCCATGTCCCCTATTCTGATTTGAATGCCTTTAAGACTATGGTTTATAATTTACACCCTCATGTACAAAGTATATAAGAATGAACTTGGTCCGAAAAGGCTGTATATAATCTATCGTTTTAATGATATTATGGTCATAGTCATATGACCTAAAACTATTGGCACAATATTTCTTATAAGTGGATCAGACCAATGTAGAGAGCCCATAACCCCAATTATTGGGAAATTATGACTTCGAATACTTCTTACTTATTAAGGTACATTCCATTACAAACCAAACATAGTGGTTAGGGAGATATTAATCCACATAAGCATTCATTGGAATTTAGAGATAGAGTGATAGAATTATATAAGACAATATTGCCTTACTAGGCAGTATGTGCCCTAGATGGACTTGCATAAAATGAATCTCATAAAGGGTTTTCATCCAAAGGATTCCACTATTTTACTATCTAGTAAAAGACCTAGTTTACCTTGCATAAAACATCACAAAAATGGGTTTGTCAACCATAGGTAACTTAATCCTGTTGAAAGACCTTCTCTAATGTCATAATTCCTTTTCCCCATAACACTCTTTAGATCTGGGAATCCCCAAATAATATCTTAAAACTTTCTCCTCTCACATCTGAATATGGAATCACATTCCCAAATAGATTGCCAAGAATGGTAAAATCGTCAACCTTTCAGTCAAAGCTAAATACCTCAAATTATATCCCCCTAATATACTTGTAGTATTTATTTAAACTAAATAGATTAATTTTCATTCAATACGATGTTAAACTATATAAAATCCTAGTTACAAGATGTCAAACTATTCAACAATGTCCTTGCTATAAGATGTTAAACTATACGGTTAATTTCCTTATCACATGATATTAAACTACAGGAAAATTTCTCACTTTGTCAAAGGGGGCCATTCTCCCTAACAATGGTCATCTAACAAAATGCACCCTCAGAAAATCAATCCAAATTTATTAAGAAGAGGATTCACATTCATTTCCAGTAAAAATATAAATATTTCCTTCATTCTTAGACACCTCCCTTAGGAAAAACATGAGATATTTAAATCTTATACTTTGACCATCAACAATATAATGTATTAATTCCTGATAAATCCTTTTCATAATTAAATAGTATTTTCCCTAGTTGTACCTACATAAAATGACTCTCAAAATGGTTATGTCATCAAATGGATGACACTATTTTACAATGAAGTATGTTCCCTAGTTGTACTTGCATAAAAAACCCACAAAATGAATTTTTCAACTAGTGGAGACTTAATCCTTAGGATAGAACTTCTCTATTCCCTAATATCATGTTTTTAATCATGGAACCACAAAATCATGGATCAAGATTCCCCACTAGATATATGAAAAATGTTGGAACATTCTTCATTCAGAGGCCTTGTTTGGTCCATCATCTCAAAACTTATGGTCAAATATTTTGACTTAAAACACTAACCTTATTAGTTTGGCTTGGATGAATTTAAATTCACTGTTAAAGGAGACTCAGTACTCACCAGATTGAAATCCCCCAAAGGAAAATCTAGAAGAAATATGAGTCTCAACTCACTATACCTACAATTTATATGGTTTAGGCAAAATATTGAGGAATAAAAAGATAAAAGTCACACAACCTGTTACACCAAAAACCCAAAAAAATGATGGCCTATGAAAAATTATATTCTCACCAACTAAGTCACCTTCAAATTAAGAATAGAAAGAATTTTGGAGATCACATCAAAAGATATAAATTTTGTAGGGTTTTTCATATAACCCTACAAATAGTTAAACTATGTTCACTAGGCCTCTTGTATTAGGTAAAAATTAGAGCACTCCCATACATATCATTGTGATTATTTATAGATGGTATTAAGATTTCATGCTACAAAAATCATCATTGAAATGTTTATAATAATAATAAATAAGGTATAAAGAAATATATTATTGGACCCAAAATTCTTTTCATTTATGATGAAAAACTAGAGGATCATACACAAGATGGAGTCTCTCTATCCTATATTACAAGATACCTTTATCATAATACTTCATCTATTTAATGGACTCTGGAGCCCCATCAGTTGATCATTGAATCTCAATAAATCGACTGGCTTCAGTATCCTCATCCTGGAGAAGTTCTTCTATTGGAGCTATAATGGATGTTGACCCATCTATTTCGGCCTTTCCTAATGAATGATGGAGTTTTTTGAGTTCCCTCTTGACAACATCCAATTCTTGTAGAAGGAATAACACTTTAATGCTTTTCTACTTGATCTTTTGTTTAAATTCAACCATCTTTGTGTTATTGATGGCCTCCACTTGGGTAAACACAACTCGAAAGTCATCAAAATTGGTGATATTTTTTTTCTATTATGAGTTCTTGCCGAATAATATGCTCTTCCTCTCACATATGAATAGTATCCTTCACAACAACATTGATTGGGTAGTAATCAAGTCCACAAAATCCCAACATACCAAATAGAGTGGTAAGTTGGCCAAACTATGAAGGAAGGTATTCCATAGATGTCTTGAAAATTATATTTCAGGTAACAGTACTGGAAAAATCCTGTATACCCGAGTTTTTGAAAAAAAACAATGGGTATAGAAGTTTGTTTGAACATATACTAATGGTTTTTCAAATATTATGGGTATAGGTCCCCCTATACCCACAGTTCTCCAAAGGTCATCGGTATAGGGGTATGTTATGAACCTATACTCGTAGATTTCTAGAAACCTTAGTTGTAGGTATTGGTTTGAATCCTATTCCAATGGTTCAATAGAAAAACTGGGGGTATAGGTTTTAGTGAAAAACCCTATACCCAAGGTTTGAGTGAACAATGGGTATATGTTTCCCATGTGATTGCAAGAAAAAATATTTATGGTAGGAAAACACTATACTGAAGGTTTTCCCTCCTATACCAATGGTTTAGATTAATATAACTAGGTAAATATAGACATGTATACTTATAATTCATGTAGCTAGAGTGGTGAGGCACCTGACATTAGAAGAGGAGGTCTCGATATCAAAACTTAGGACTGGATTTTTTCAAAAACCTATAACCACAGATTTAAAACTGTGGGTATTGAGATAAGAAACGGTGGAAAAAACCAATAAACATGGATTTTAAAAACATGGGTATAGTCCATGGAGCTATACCGACTCCCCAGTTTCCCACAGTTCCCAAAACCATGTGTAAAAACAATACCCATGGTTTTGGGGTCTATACCGATGGTTTTGAACCATGTGTATAGGTTATTTTTTCAAAAGAGTAATCCTCCAAGCCCAGTGGGGTGTGACACTGAGATTTTCTTGAATCTCAAAGTCCAAATTGGATCCCCTTTCAGTGTGTGATGTTTACTCAAGAACCCATGCACTCAAAGAACTACCCTGCTCTACTTCTTCCAAGACATTGGCTACCTCGCCTTCAATTTATATTTGAGTTGGTATAGAAAATCAACCATCATAACTAGTTACATATATTGATAATCTTACATAGTGATTTAAAATCATTGTTATCCTCAAAAGAATTTGATAATGGGGAATAATCACAACAGTTGGTGACCCTTACCCAATAAAATTTGAGCAACCTAAGAAGATTCCTCCCTAGAATCCATAACTTCAACAGTCTGAGATGGAACCTCTTGGATAGGGGCACTATCATGGGTTTTCTCAAGGTTCTACAAATGAGGCTCACAAAGGCTTCATGTTTCATGATCCCCCCTAAACTACCCCCTCGGTCAACAATGGGACTGATATGGACTTCAACGTCTTGTTTGTGCATATTCAATGTGACATTCTCCATATATGGAGATGTGTATTCCAATTAATCATGATTAGGTAATCAAAAATAAAAATATTGGTTCCACAAAAGACAAAACTCATATCAATTAAATAATGTGTTATGTTCCTCAAATTAGGATAAAGTGGGGGGATGTTCAATAACTTCCAATTTGTCATCAATTTCCAGGCCATGCTTTTTCAGGGTATCTACTAATATCCCAAGCCCCATGGTAATCTCGCCCATGGATATGCTTGAAATATTTGGCTCATGACCAGACACATCACCCTCCATTGATGATTGAGACCCCAAAAAGATTAATTATTGATATCCCTATGGTCATCATCAATCGCCATAGTGACCTATGGTTCATTAGAAGAACAGGAAATATTATATAAATTGAAGTTAGTTATCATCATATGCCATCTGATTATGTAACTTTGATAGTATCAGATTCCTCTACCCTTTCTATAATAGTTATAGGAATAGTTCTATAAGGAGATGATGTATCCTCATCACTCAACACCTCTTCTATTGAGGAATATTACTCAACAGTATTGATCTTTTTCTGGTCTTGAGTGCCCTCTTCATTCCATGGTGGTTCATCTATAATCCCATTGAGAGACAAAAGTGATGGATTTCCTCTCATCCAAGGAGGTTTAAACAATTGTTCTGGATAAATATGAGATTACATGTACAATTTCAAC
This sequence comes from Viscum album, assembly GCA_963277665.1. Lineage (NCBI taxonomy): Eukaryota > Viridiplantae > Streptophyta > Magnoliopsida > Santalales > Viscaceae > Viscum > Viscum album. The sequence continues at coordinate 1,273,978,075 of OY728162.1, read as the reverse complement.
TTACCACTACTAGAGAAATATTTATATAAATATGTCACCCTATGAAATTAATTTTTTTCTTATTTTTTAAAGGAGGGGGACTAGAATCAACCTCTTAAAAAGAAGGTATTACAGGTGGCAATGAAAGTTCTCATGTCATCGCATCCTCCATTGTTCACTTACATGGGGATAGTTCTCCCAATTTAAATGGGTGATTCATCGGCCCCAAGATATGTTTTAGTTGGTCCATATATTTTTGAGAGAATAATAGTTTTTTCGATTGGCCCGTTGAAAATAAAAATGTACTTCCCCTCAGTAACAACACTTTGTTTAAGATAAAAGAAGGGAAGGTCAAAAGAAATGATGAGAAAATATAAACTTATGTATTCTGGATTGACATAGTCATGCCATTATTCAGAAGATGGATGATCAACCCCTTCATAAGAACATTATTTCACCATATCCTCCACTCCTATCATAGCAGTAATTTAGTCATCAATTTCATAAATGAGAATCTCTAGCTTCAAAATGTAAATACTCACCTTAGTAGGATTTTAATTGAAACAACGATCAAGTGGGGCTTAGTAATCTCTTATCCCAATAATCTGTGGTCTAGAATGAAGAATAGGTCATATTATTTTAGCATCGAGGGACGTGTACTTCCAAAATTAGGATGTATCTGGCCATATGGACTTTAAATACATCCTAGTCTATCCTGAAGATGATTTAGTAGCTTTGTATTTCACATATCCACTGACTCTCTTTGTCCCATATGATGGATGAGAAAATGGAACCCAAAAATCTTCTTGGTGAAGATGACTGGATAGACTTGGTGTGACCTCAATTGGTGTATCCCTTTTGATTCTAGTCGGTGTGTTGAACCTCACAAGAGGTCTTTTAGGTGATATAGGAACCTCATCATCCTCACCCTCTAATGCAGAAAAAGAAGCCTCCAAATGAGATGATGTGCCTTCTAATAGAGGGGAATACTTCATTCTCCGCTTACTCATCCAAATATAAGGAACGCCTTTGGATTGAACCCCTTTAGGGTATGATGCAATACAGGAAAAAACATGCCATGAGGTTAACCCTTCGGTTGCACTAACTAGATTTAGGTTTACCACCACATGTAGAAACTCCATGGTTGTAAGAATCCATAGCTTTCGAGCTACCAGGAGATTCTTTTTTAATCATATGTAGACCGATGGAGATATAGTTTTTTACTTCAGACATATTAATTGGATTGAAAACTTTTAAGGATCATAGGACTCACATATAATATCACCTTCAATTTTAGTTTCTAGAAAACTATCCCTAAAATCCAGCATGTATGACCTCACCTCATCACTATCCTTCCTTTCATTAGTAAATATCCATGTGTAAGGATTCCCATAGGGAAAGAATTTTAACCCATTAAATAAACTCATCCTTGTTTGGATTTCATTAGGTTTAAAATATAGGGGTGGAATACCCAAAAAAATCCAAGACATATGGTCGCAAATCTCTCCTAAGACCCTTTATCGCAATTTTCAATACATAATTTTTAAAGTGGGTTGTGATCCATCCAAAAAACATCGGAATGGACCTATGATTCTTAAAAGAACCTTCCCTAAATAAACATTAATCAAGATTCTGTGGAATTATCCCAAGATGATAATGGCCAAACCCACATTATTTCTCCCCACTATTTGGGCTGCTACAACAAATGTTCCTAGCCTTATTCAATGATTGGATTAATAAAAAAATAAAAAATGAGGGCTAAGACACATGGCAAGAAATCCTGCAAGATGGGACTCTCTAAGAACAAAGGTCCTGATCACAAATCACCACTTGTCGTACTACCCCTTCTCGAATGTTGTCCAGAATTTGTTGGGTTCACTTCTTATCACTTCCTTGGGATAGCTTATTAGATGCTTGCAAGTGGGTACTTCCCCCATATTCCTAAATAATTTCTCATCCACACCACCAGATGAATATCCCCTATTATACAGGGGTCATCCTCCTTAATATCCTAAGTTATTTTCATCATCTAATGTGCTAAAGTAGCAATCCTATCAGTATCATTCCACATCACCCTCTGAGGAATAAATTCATCATTCATATCTCCAAGGATCAGATCCTTGAAGATCTTTTTAACACCACATAAACTAATTCCAGCTTCTCCACACATCATATGGAAATAAAGTGTCTATGGGATCTACCATCTCAGTAGCTCCAGAGTGAACTTGACATTCCTATAAAAAAAGTCTTTTCAACCGAGATGGCTTCGTATACGTTCATGGAATTCAATTTAGTTATGAATTATGCACATACATGGTTCAACCTATACCCCCATATCCATGAAGTATTGACACCCCATCCTTGGTGGAGGTCCCAATATTTCCTCCATCCCTTCGACTGATCTATTTGTAAATCCCAGAAGATGGATGAATAAAATTTGGATTTAATTCAACTGCATGTGGCTTCATATCTGAAAAAAATAGGTTGGGATTTATGATATAGGATTAGGATTATGTCACAACATTGATATGGTCATCCATGCTATAAATATTGGATGTTGTGAAATTCTTGTGATCTTGAAACCAAGATAGTAGGATGCAGTTCATTAGAGCTAGTGTGAGGACCACTCATTGATGGTCATGACCATTATCTAGAAATTCATGGTGATATTTCTTCAAGGATCCCACCAGATTAAAATGATTAGTTTCACAAACATCATAATAATCATTCCATACGACTTTAATAATATCCTTAGTGTTGTTACTATCACGATCATCTGAAATTTTAGTCTTGGTGGTGTTCATTGAATGGGTAAATAAGTATCATGTTTTTTTTATCACAAGTTCATTTTAAATAAATCCATTTAAATAAGAAAATTTTGAAAAGGCATGAGCTTATAAAATTGATTTTCTCATATTCCTAATGAAAATATCTCATGTTGGAAAATTTCCCATAGTCCCCACACAATTTGCTGACATAGGAGTACGCATCACATAGGATGATACATACAGTGTCTAGATGAACGATGCCTTAAGAAAAAATTCTTTAGCGGAGGGTCTGCGTGTGAGACTAGTGCAGAGATACCTAAAAATTCGAAGTCATGTGTGTCATTAATTGAAATGAGAATCCTATTTATTGGCAAGTAAAACACCTACATTTCTGGCTTTCTTGATCCACCTATGCGTTAGGCTTAAGAAAATGAAAAGTGTGGAAGACTCGTGGGGATGAATTTTTCAATTTATCTTAGTTATTCAACCAACATTTTTATCCATTAACCTTAGTATTATACCCTCACCCTTCAATGAAGTCCAATCATAACATGGGGATTTTTTCGATACTCTATTTTTCATGTAGATGAATAAGAATCAATGGGAAATACCCTAAGGATAAGAGGATCGAATAAATATATAAGGACTATGATAGGAAAATATTCTAATGGCCATTTCACCCAAGTATCCCAAACACGGTTGTCATGCCTGATACTAGAGTGGAACCCAACGCAACTGACCTACATTCAAAAATAGCAAGATATGACACATTTACATGGGGACCTATATTTTCCTATTAATAGGACCCTGTGGTCTTTATTTGTATGGATGAAAATTCTTGAAGGCCAAACAATTCTATGTTCATCCTATTGATTTTCTCAATCCCTCCATAACCCTCTAGGTAGATTTCTAAAACCTAAGGAATAGGTAATATAAGAGGGATAGTGAAACTAAATCTATACAAGTTTTTAAAAAAAACCACTCTGGAGTAAGGCACTCACTCACCCCTTAATTAACAAATACTAGTACGAGATACTAATCCCCATATAGGGACTTATGTGAGTCACCTCCAAGAACACATGAAGAGGTCCTTGAGGGATTGAGAGATGTCTCTCTCAAGTGTATTATCCCATGTGGTCTATCGCCCTACGTGTTACCAATTCACCCAGGCCTACCTACATGGAGCACACCCTATGTGATCCAATTTGGTTTTCTCAAACCTCTAACTAGCATGATCCATTATTTAGGCCATCTTCAAATCCATATATCGCTGGACCTCTCCTACATTTACTCCCTTTTTTGAGAGGGATCAACTCAAAGCCTCCACTGAATCCTCCTGACTTGAAAACCCATGTGAAAAAGAAACACTAGTGTGTCTCCCAATTTGATTTGTATTTCAATAGTGAGAGGTTCCTAGCACTAATCCTATCAGATGGTTAGGATCCTTATTGTATGTGTGGATTTGTATATCTACAATCATAAAATACCCTTCCCCATGTAAAGTTTTGGGGAGTTCGTGGTCTCAGATACAAGGGTTAGGACCACATCCCTTCCTTCTCGTCTCTGACACCCAGATCCTCCAGTTCCTAGAGGGTAGGGTTAATATTACACTTGTTTTTCGATTATAAAAGGATTGACATCCTCCTGATTTAATACAGGACCAATTATAGTTCATCACTCTTGAAGTAATCCCATATAGTTTCTTATAGTAGGCTACAATCCTGCCCCTCTCTGCCACCTGGCCGTAAGGCCAGAGAGTGGATGGGAACCTGAGACCTCTCCCCTCAATCCTAATTCCTTCTCACCTCAATCTCAAAACCATGGACTCATTCCTGGGTAATGTGAAGAGAGGTAAGTGTCATAACCCCAACCTCTAACACCATATCCCTTACCTCTTCTATCTATGGGATAAGGGTTATAGGAGGTGGGCACACTCAATAACCCATCCCTCTCCCTTTGGTATTTTTCATCATGTCCACTATGGGAAAAAATCAGAGTGTGTGGTTTGTTGGATCTTCTATTTCCCCTTGTTTCTCACATAGAGCATGACTCACATGGGATTAGAGTTTTATGAAGACCACATTATATGCATGATCCATGTAACATAATGAACTGTGAAAACATAGATTCACACCATAACTAGGATGCGTAATAATCTTTCATAAGACCCCATCTTTTCATCATATCATCCCTGAGATGGAAAACCATGCTGCTAAATGGGCATCCTCCTCATAATTAAGCCCCAAAACAAGCTACCAAACCACCATGAGTAGAGACATCTCTTAAGGTCTCTTTTTAGGAAATAAGTTTTATGAGTAATTCCAAACACATCCATTTCGAGGGTCATACTCTCCTAAAAGATAAAACTACAGGGCATCTTTAATCTTGTGTCCTCATAACAGAACTAGTTGGTCTTTGATTCCCCTCCAAATGGGAAATGTAGGAATCCTCCATGAGGTCCAAAACAAACACCCCAAATCAACCATATTCCCTCTAGGTCACATTTATGGAAGGGTTTAATTCAACCTTGGAATCTATCTTCCTCTCAGGATCTCTGGCCTTCTCTAGAAAAATTCCTGAACCAAACTTTAAATAGGTACCTTCCACCTAGATTTCCTTTTCAAATGTCATTAAACTTTGCAGTTGTGTCCTTATCACATGAACTTAAAAGGTATGAAGTTCCCCATTAAGTAGAATCAAGCTATAAGGGTTCTAATTCTTTTCAAAAGGCTACGTAGGAGGCCCATTTACGGGTTTGATCCCAACACCAAAACAACTCTTCTCCCCTAGGATGAGGATATACTCTAGAGGGCCCCACGGAGTGGCTAGGAAACCAACATCATCGTAATAATGACCAAAGAATAAATAAGTAATATATAAGAGGATACCATCAATGGAGAACCTCAAACACACACACACACACATATATCCATTGATGAATAACCTCGAATACATATAGATGATTTTATATTTCATACATGCCAATAATTGGTTGTTAATTCAAGGGTGAACCACATCAAATTTGGGAATTAATTAAGGATTCATTAATATGTATTAAATCTATAAGAGATTCCAATAGAAGGAAATAATTCCCCCAAAAGGGTGTGATGAGTCTGACCTCCCATCCTCTCAACCAATGTGAGTTCTTAACCATCATCAGCCAAGCCTCTTAATGAGAGCATGCCTTTGGAAAGAAGGTCCTCAATGATAGAGAACCGTTGGGTGGTTTTGGTTCCATGAATAAACCTATTAGAAACCATGCAGAAATAGTTATTACTAACACACACACACGATCCTGAGGGAAACAATAATTTTTTATAAAAATCTAAAAAATATTAAGAAATTTAAAAAATATTAAATGAATAAATATAAAAAATTAATAAATTATAAAAAAGTAAGAAAACCATAAAATTATTAATGAATAAATAATATTAACTAAATGAATGATAAAATGAGTGAAATTTAATTTTTAAATTAATAGATCAACAAATATGGAAAAATGAATGAGAGTTATTAATTATATAAATTTTTTTAAAAATAAAAATGAATACATAAAATAAAAAAAGTACATAAATTTTTTTAAAGAATTAAATTATATTAAAAATGCTAAATGTTAATATATAAATATCTATAAATAAATATTACAAATGAATAAAATTATATTAAAATTAACAAATTTAAAATTTAAAATGAATAAATTAAAACAATATTGATAAACTAATTATATAAATAATCAATAATAAGATGAATTAATTTAAAAAATTAATATTTTTATTAATTATGTATATTATTAGAAAAATAAAAAATTAATATATATTAAAATGATAATAAAGACATATTAATTGTATAAATTTCTACCATATTTAAAATATTTATTTTTAATGAATAGAAATGTATAAATAGATATTAAAAATGAAAAAAAACTTCCAAAAATTTAATCTTGGAAAATTTTAAATTGATCAAATTACAAAAAAAATTTAAAAAAATAATTAATATTAATAATGAGAAAATGATATTAAAAATAAATAAATTTTCAAAAATATTAAATGGTTATAAATAGTATATATTGAACAAAAAATATGAAAAATTAATAAAAATTATTGATTAAAAACAAAAAATATATATATACATATATATATAAATATATATTGTATTAACAAATATAATTATAAAATGAATATTACAAATTGAATAAATTTTATAAGTATTTTGTGTGTGTGGGCTTCAATATTAATTACATATGTGTGTATAAAATGAATGTAACAGAAGTTTGATATATAAAAATTAAAAATGTATTAGAAAAATTTTATATGTTAATCAATAAATATATATAAATATTAAAAAATAATAAAATTTAAAAAATATTAAACAAATAAAAAATTAAAATGAATAAATTGAAAATATATATAAATAAATTAAAAAGTAATAAATATTATATATTAATTATAAATATACATTGAAATATGGGAATTATCTAGAAACAGTCCCCAAAACAATGGAGGCAGATGCTCTTAGGAAATATTTATAGCGCCTACTGATCCCTCTAAAAGCACGTTATTTCTGGCGGTAAGCATGTTATAGGATCCTCACTTATCTAGAGTTCCTTGCCTCTCGAGAGACATTGGATAACCCAACATGCCATATCTTTATGTCCACAATTGAGACTTTCCTAGATAGTGTTTTATAATTCCCCAGAGTGAGGGATGTCTAGCACACCATCAACCCTCATGCTGGTAACCTCTAGAACATGGATTCAGATTTCATGGATCTTCTCACAAAATGGACTTCGTTTATTATCAGCATGGATCACGATAGCCAGTGCACAATGGAATGGATCATTTGGGGTAGGAGAAATGACATTCTCTTTAACTAGGTATCCAATCCATGCACCTCTTGGGTCAAGTAAACATCCCACTAGTTATCAGCATGGTACCATAGAAAGCATATGCTTGGTCACCCTGTGATCAAGAATAATCCTTGTACCTAGATACCCCCATCACAAACACCCTAAAAATTAATGTTGATTCATCACCTTCAGATAAAGGCATCACCAGTTTCAGTGTTTTTTCTCATGACTCTCATGGGTTGATCATTATGACATTTCATACTTCTCTTGGGGAATAAATCATTCCTACACTCATATAAGAATAAGAAATCATTCCTGCCAAGGAGTTCACTTTGGAACAAGGGTGGGGTCTATCTCATTGGAATCAGATTGTCTCCCTGTCGTTTTTGGTATCTCTTATATGGAGGCTGGCCTCTATCATTTTTTCCTTCTAGTCTCAAAGATCCAGTCACTACAGCTTCACTTTTTGGCATGATACCTATCCTTTACCAAATGGGAGAGTAATATGGAGGCCCATCTTTTATCTTCTAGAAGTCTCTCGAATAACTCACATGTCTGGTTAGATTTTTTCCCTAGCTGATTTTCCTCTCTTGTTTTACCAAATCATTGATCTCTTAATATATTAGTTCCTCTTTATCCAAAAAAATATATACTCATACAAAAAATAAACAAAAACACACACACAGAACACAACACATGTATACGAATACCACACATTCTTTCACACACATATAGGCATACATATACATGTACACACATACACATGGATACATACAAATACATGTATGTATATTTAAAATTATTTAATTTGAATATAAATAAATAAATTTAAATATGAATCACATATTTAAATAATTATATTCATTTATATAATAATATTTATTTAAATAATATATTAATATTTTATATTAATATTAATTATAAATATATTTTATAATACATGTATATAAACATACTATTAAACATTTATATTGATTAATATATATTTGATAATTTTTATATATAAAATTATGAAAATAGTATTGATAATAATTTTTTTGTTGAAAGTTATATAAATCATATTTAAATATTATATTTACATATATATACTTATTGTAATAAAAATATTATTTAAAAATATAAAAATATTGATATAAAAATTAAAATTTTCATTGTTCCCTTTAAAATTCCTTTTTTCATGTTCTTAAAGATGAAGATTTTAATCATTTCTATGAAAAGAAATACTAATGTGGCTCGCTAATATTGATCGAGCTAAAGTAAGAACTATAAGGGGCCTTTATCAGTGCTAAAAATGGACCATTGTCCTAGGTGATATTAAAAGGAGGATAATTTTACTAGCACTATAATAGAACTGATAAAGGTGGACCATTATTGGAACTAAAAACACTGATAAAGGTGGTCCTTCTTTAGTGATTGTTCAGCTTTGATAAAAGGACCCCTTTATCAGTGCTTTGATTAGCATCGATAATGAACATTACAACAGAAAATATGGGTTTATGTAAAAATTGTAGTTCAATTGAAATAAAAATTACATAAAAATTACAATAAAAAACTATATAATAGATATTTCAAACATTATTTTGTATAATTACATTATCAAATAAGAATTATCATGAACATTCAAAATCTTCAATGGTTTCATTGTATTTAGAACAAATGACCATATAAAAAAGATCGATCATAGTATCAGTTGTTGAACAGACCACCCCAACTTGAGTAAAAGAATACTCATATATATGAAAAAAACTATTATGTCAGTAAAAAAATAATGAAATTAATTAAACATAAATATGAAACAACAAATTAATAAAATTTTATTTTTCAACTGAATTCATCCAATATATGTTACACAGGCCACTCTATGGGTCATATTGAGGTGTGGCTAGTTTCTATATGTCAAAAAATGAATTATGGATATTTTTTCTAATGTATAAAAATACTATGAATGTTTTTTGTTATTTTTTAGCATGTCACATGTGTTTTAAACTAAAATAAAATTTTTAAATTCATAACAAGCAGTATAAGTCATACCGGAGACATCGTAGATCAGATTGAGGTGTGGTTAATTCTTACATACCAAAAATGAATTATGGATCATTGTTCAAAATTATAAAAATAATCTGAATGAATTTGATATGTTTTGAGTGTGCAATTTTTGTTTTGAATTAAAATGTCAATTTCAAAAAAAAAGATACACCGGGAGTCATACCAGTCATGTGGTGCATCATATTATCATTCGTATGATTCTTACACATCAAAAATTACTTAGGTATAATTTTCCTAGTGCATAAAAACAATCCAATATGTCTTATTATATTAGAGTATGTCACGTGACCTTTTTAAGAAAATTTAATTTAAAAATAAATAAACACACTTTGAGTCATACTGATTACATCGTGTGTCGGTTTGACATGAGACTAATTTGAACACATCATCAATAACTTATGAATCATTTTCAAAAAGTATCAAGACAATTGAAGAATTTTTTTATCAATTTGCAGTGAGTGACATATGTTTTGAACTAAAATGTCAATTTTAAATTTATAGCACACATTTTGAGTCATACCGGGTACACTGAATATTTGATCGAGGTTCAGATGAATCCTACACAAACAAAATGACTTCTGGATCATTTTGATAAAGTATGAAAACAATTTTAATGTTTTTTATCTATTTTGAGTATGTAACATGTGTTTTGAACTAAATTTTTAATTTAAAATAAAAAGACACACTTTGAGTCATACTAGTCACACAGTGTGTTAGATTAAAGTATGGATGATTAATACAAGTAAAAAATGTCTTAAGAATCATTTTACAAATGTATCAAGACAATATGAAATCATTTCATCAGTATTGATTATGTAATGTTTCATTTTAACTAAAATGAAAAATTAAACTGAAAACATACACTTTGAGTAATATTGTTCACATCGGGTGTTTGTTTTATGTGAGACTAATTCATATATGTACAAAAATGAATAATTAATCATTATACTCAATTATAAAGATAATGCATGAAATCTTTCTTGGTTTTTAGTGTGTGACATGTGTTTTAAACTAAAATATCTATTTTAAACTGATAACATATACTTTGAGTCATACTGAGAACGTCATGTATTGTATTGAGGTGAGACTAATTCCTAAGACTAAAAAATGATTTTTGGATCAATTTCATAAAGTATCAAAACAATTCAAATATTTTTTATTGGTTTTTAGTATGTGACATTTATTTTGAACTAAAATTTCAATTTTAAATAAAAACACACTTTGAGATATACAGGTCACAGCATGCATCGGATTGATGAGCGGTTGATTCCTACACATCAAAAATGACTTAAGGTTAATTTTCCTAATGTATCAAAATAATCTAAACAATTATACATAGTTTTTAGTATGTCACGTGAATTTTTTATTAGAATTTCAATTTAAACTAAAATCATGTACTTTGATTCATACTGGTCACATCATGTGACTATATGATTCCCTGCTAATTACTACATGTTAAAATTTTCTATTTTAATAATTATATTAAGGTATCAAAACAATAAAAAAAATGTTTTTTAGACATCAATGGGTAACACATGTTTTGAACTAAAATGTCAATTTTAATCTCATAACAAACACTTTGAGTCATACCAGGCACACCGTGTATTATTTTGAGGTGGAGATGATTCAAACTCCTCATAAAAAACCTGTGAATCATTTTTTAAAATTATAAAAAAAAAATATGAAAGTGTTTTATCAGTTTTGATAATGTGACATATGATTTGAACTAAAATTTCAATTTTAAATAAAACACACACTTTGAGTCATATTAGTAACACAATGTGTGGGATTTAAATTTGGTTTATTCTTACCCATCAAAAATGACTTATGGATCTTTTTTCTAATGTATTTGAATAATTCGAATGTTTTTGTTTCATTTTGAGTATGTGACTTTTTTTAAATGTTAATAAAAACTGAAAGCATTCAATTTGAGTCATACTAGTAACTTCATATGTTTTTATGATGTGTGACTAATTCCTACATGTTAAAAATGAATTAGGAATAATTTTTATATATTATCAGGACAATCTAGAAATATATTCTCATTTTTTAATGTGTGAAACATGTTTTCTACAAAAATGTTAATTTCTAACTGATAATATACACTTTAAGTCGTTCTAAGAACAACGTGTATCATACTAATGTTTGGTACATTCCTACATGTTGAAAATTATTTATTGATTATTGTATAAAATTAGCACAAAAATACAAATATGTTTTCTTAGTTTTGAGAATGGGATTTCTTTGAATGAAAATTTCAATTTTCAATAAAAACATACTTGAGTCATACCAGTCACACCTTGGGGTAAAATTGATGTATGATTGATTACTACTTGTCACAAATTATTATGGATAATTTTACTACTGTATGAACTCAATAAAAATGCATTTTATTGGTTTTATTTATGTTCATTTTTTATTTAAATGCTAATTTCAACTAAACGCACGCACTTTGAGTCGTATCGATCACATCATGTGTCAGTTTTATATATGACTAATTATTACATGTTAAGAATCACATCTGAATTATTTTAAAAATGTATGAGGATAATTAAATCATTTTTTATCAATTTTTAGTATGTGACACATGTTTTGAATTAAAATGTCAATTTTAAATTGATATCATACACATTAAGTCATACCGAGAACATTCCGAGTCAGTTTCAAGAGAAGATGATACCTATGAATACAAAATGTTGTATGTATTGTTTTCCAAAAGTATCAACTCAATATGAACGAATTTTCATAGTTTTTATTATGTGATGTGTTTTTAACAAAAAAGTAAATTTTAAAATAAGAACATGTACTTTGAGTCATAATGGACACATCGTGTATCATATTGAGGTGTGGTTGATTCATACACATCATGAATGACTTATGGATCATTTTAATAATGTATAAAAATAATATAATGATGTTTTATTTTTTTAGTATATGATGTGTTTTTAAATCAAATGTAAATTATAAACTAAAAAAACTAAACTTTGAGTCATACTGGATATTCCATGTATTGGATTGCGTTGTGTTGTATTCCTACACATCACACCATGTCCTTTTATTCTTCAATGCCTTCAATATTAATAGTTATCTTAAAATATTTAAATTTGATAACCAATAATATTGAATGCATTTTAGATTAAAAAGAAACGTGCATCACCATTAGTGTATAATCATTGTTGAGTGAATAATCATATTACATGAGTTTATAATGAGAGTATCATCCTTCATAATGGTCTCAAGGAAAATTAACAAATATGTATCAGATAAAAATAATAAATATATTAACTAATGAATTTTAGATAAAATGATGATAAAATTAACCACAATGTGTTTTCTCATTTTTAAGTGTGCCACGTGAGTTCTATACTAAAATGTCACATTTAAAAAACATAAACTTTGATTCATTTTGGGAATATAATTTATCGAATTTAGGTTAGGTTTAATCAAACACATCACCCCATGTCTTCTTATTCTACAATGCATTTCAAATTCTATGTTTTCTAACAATATTGTTATTTGATAACTCAGAATGTTGATTGAAATATAGAATAGAAATAAAATTGAATTTTCATAAGTGAACCAACCTTGTAGATAAATTAATTTCTTCATTATCTCTATGGAAAATGGAAAAAATAAATATCTGATAAAAATGATATAAAAAATAACTCAAAAAATGTAGATGAAATGATGATAGAAATCAATAAATAAGTAGCATAAATCCACATCCTTAAGATGTCTGTATATATTTTTACACATTGTATTATTACAATTAATTTCTTAAAAAATATGATTTATTTTTTAAGTATTATTACTATCAATATTCATAGTATTATAGGAAAAAATAAAAACGAAAAGTATTAATAAATACTTTAAATGAAATTTTAATTTTCATCAGAAATAAGTCTTTGAGGATGCTAGTTTGTTCATTAAATATGATATCATTCATAAATTTACAGACATAAAAACAATAATATTTATAATTAGTTTATTTATGCACTTTAGAAATATTAAGAAAAATAAGTAATTTGTTTTGATATATGTTTTTACAGTGGAATTTTATTATATATATACCCTGATACTTATCCATTTTTTGAATTTGATAAGATTTTTGAGCTCATGTACTATCTTCATGGCATAATTTTGATGATATTTAAATAATTCCTTGTGATAAAGTAATTTTCATTAAAAGATAATATAAAATGTACAAAGAATTTTATATGAAAAATAATCTATATAGTGTATTATAAATTTATAAACGTCATCATGTGTGGTAATTATATTGGGTATACATGTATTGAATATATAAAATAAATTATTGGAGTATCAAAATTGACTGTAATAGCTAAAACATTATTCTTAAAAAAAAGGAAAATGTGATGAAAGGAATGAAAAAAATATTTGACATGATTATATTATAGATTTTTACCCCTATATCAACGAAATTATGAAAAAAAAATTATTTTGGGAATTTTTTTCTAAAATATTGGGGCTAGGTTTTCCACTATTACTTCATATTACATTTGTTCCAATGAGAATAGTTGTGAGAATTTATGCGAGGACTAACAAGTCAAAATTTCTATTCACAATATTTTTCCTTCAAAATAGTATTAATATATAACAAAAAATTGTGCAGACCATGGGTTTTCATCCCATGATCTCAAAATTTATTAAAATAAAAAAAAAACTCAGCATAAAAGATGGAGATAGTATAAAAAACTAGTGAAAAAACATGGCTAAAAAGTCAAAGATTTCCAAAAATTGTTGTTCATCAGTTGAAGCGATGACCACCACCACTGCCTCACGAATGTCACCCTCTCGTCCAGGTCTTAGTCTACTACCATGAATCCTCATCCACCTGAGTTTTATTGTCTTCTAGTGGGGGTCCCTTAAAGGATGGTGGATCCAAATATCTACCTTTATTAGAGTGCTTGGGAGGTCCTTTCATGATAGAACTCACAAAATGGATCATTTTATATCCATTACCGTTTCCAAAATCATCATGGAAGAATTCCTTGTTATAAGATCTATAGATATTTTCAAGACGACTAATTGAATTTTTCTTAGACTCTATAACATCATTAATGGGACTAACTACCCCATGTTTTATTACAGGGACTGGAACCACATCTTAAACGAGTGGTTGAACCCCAATTGCAGCAGATCCATCTTTGATCAATGGGTTCTTAACCTGTTTCCCTTTCCTATTTTTAGAGGATCATCGGTCCCCCCAAAAATAATCATCTTCTTTCATTTGGGAATCATACTCTATGTCAGACTCATCATATTGATCCTCAATTTTAGCTTGAATTCCTTCCATAAGAACATTATAAAATGAAGTAGTGTAATTTCTGATACCAGAGTCGCAACCCTCTTTGTATGTAGAACCATGTGGGGAGGAAACCATTTCCATTGAAATGAAGTGAGTTGGTGCATCGGCACCAGAAAATTTCTAAGGTTACTCATCTTGAATTTCCCATTGATCAGAATGAACCAAGGGATCATGCACCTTAACCTATTTCTGGTCAAGGGGATTAAGTATTTCCTCCTTAGAAATATCCAGCTAAACCCCACCAGGTTTAGTCAACTTGGATGATCCATATGACTTTTTTCCATTGGTTGAAGATCCCACATTCAACTGAATTTTCCTCACATTACTGCACTCAGAAACATAATACCCCACCAAGTTTAAATAATTTCGAAATGTAGGGATAGACTCGTATAAAAATTCAACATCAAATTTATCACCATTGGCTACCAATGTGGAACAATCAGGTTAATTGTTTTACAGGACCACATCGACTGACACTCTGGACAAGTAACCAAATTTTCAATTCACTTTATTATCATCCAACTTCATAGGTACAACAATACAAGATACTAAGTCACTCAATTTTAGAGGATGTCCAAACTCCCAATTTAAACCATGAATCTTAACCTGAATATTAGCATTAGAATGCTTCTGTAGGTAAGGGTTAAAACACAAATCCCACCCAGAAAATCTAAAAAATCATAGGTCAAATAAGTAAAACCCATTTCTCCATGACCTAGATCTATTATTTTCTGGTGAAAAGATAAGGTGAAATTATCCTCTTCCAATAAGGATCATCCTCCAGTCTGAGAAAAAAAACTTGAAAACACACCTCATGTATACATTTACAACTAAGACTCCAAAAAAATAATTCCCAAGGATTTCATTTACATTCCCAAGACCAATATAAACTAGAATAGTCTCTATATACATATGTTCTTCAAAATCAATTTTGGTTGTATCATCAATTTTTAACATTTAATCCAAATGAACCTTTAATATTAGTAAATTTATAAGTTTAGTGAGTGGGGTAAAGGTACTTTTTATAGATATTTTTGATGGAATGGTTGATATTTTATATAGCTTCGATTTTACCTTTCATTTCACCCCTTCCCTTAGTCTATTTTTAATAACATTCATCACTTCATGCCTATTTTCATAAGTTGTAAAAAAACCATAAAAATAATTTGGAAAGGAATACCTCCTTGTCGGTATGTATTTCTAAAAGATCAAACATCCAAAATATGAATGTTAAAATATAAATATCATCTGTATGAATATTTTAATCATGAAATGGAATAGGTATATTGGTTCTCGACTCATGTTCTATGTGAATTCCCACTATCACATGACCTATAGGATGTTGATTGTTTTGTAGAATTTCTCCTCTAGAAAAGTATTGCGACAACATCCACTGGTGGAGGACAGAAGCTTGGGCAGAAACGATCTGGGATCAACGAATGATGGAAAATCCAACCAATGCGGTATCTTCTCCCACCGAAACTGTGACACCTTCAATGATTCTTGAGGTAGGGGTTGTTATTAAATTCAAGAAACTCTCTTTTCTTTTCATTATTATTGAATTTGTGGGTATTTATTGGGAGAGATTTGAACAAGGATTAACCAATATCAATGTGATGTTTTTATTTGATACCCCCTTGTTATAATGCTAACACAGAGGGCGCATACCAAATGAACAAGGCCCGAACCTTCCACTACTTATTTTATCATTGCATTCTTCGCATGGGAATTTTGAATTCGACGACAACACAAATCAGAGGGGCACAGAGTGATGACGACATCCCAGGAGGCCTGTAGTCACAAAATAAAGTGGAAAATTCGATCTGAAGCATCGTCAAAGCCCCAGGGAAAAAGTTCCATGCACCAATGGTGTGGAAGCAAAGGAGACTGGAGACCATGCAAGGAGGCAGCGCTGCTTAGCACTACAGTGGACCAGATGGGCGGCTAACTATCAGCCAGCCGTGTTGGCGGAGAGTGTCATGTAGTCGTATGTCGCGGGAGGTGGTTGTAGCTTCGAAGCCACAATGAAGGGGGCCTACGGCCTTCAGGTTGTACTACCAACTGAGTCGACACCACACGGTGCCTCCATTTAAAACACTCGAATGACTTTGCTGTTTGGGAATTTGGTCTGCCACCCAACTGGCGGACCGTGCCAGATGGGAGGCCAGTTCACCTGGCGGGCTGGTCCAATCCATGACCCAGCCGGTTCGGCCTAGGCTGGGTCAGACCTGAGTCAGACCTGGACCAGGTTGAGTCGGCCCAGGTCAGGGCGTGTAGGGTCGGTCTGACTGGGTCGGACCAGACCCAGACCCATGTTTATCCAAAATACACATAAAAGTTCGTATCCCTCAAACCAGATGTCTGTTTTATGAACCATATATGACACTATAATACTTTGAATGAGACAGTCATTTTGAGTTACACCACATTAGTTTTAGAAAAATATGTATTACGACCGGGTTGGATCATACCAGAATCCAACTGGGCCCTTGACACTAAAATGCCAATAACTCTCAGACTGGGTGTCTAATTGACGCGCCTTCTGTTGCATCTAAACCCATACGACATGATAAATAATTGGGTTACTTCTTTGTGGGACTTAGTGGAAGTTATTCCATGATTGATATCTTTAGGAGCAGATACTACAGAACTCAAGCTCACAGGGTATGGAGAATCATGTGGTTGGTTGTCAATTGAATAGTGATCCTATGTGGATCAGTACCTAGCGATCTTGTGCGGATCAGCACCTGTAGATCCTTTTTGGATCAGCACTAAGTGATCCTCTGTGGATCAGCACCCAACGATCATGTGTGTATCAGCACCCACCAATCCTGTGTGGACCAGCACCTAGCGATCCTATGTGGATTAGCACCTAGTGATCCGGTGTGGATCAACACCGATATTTTGTGGGTCAGATATTGTGTGGGTTAGTGCTCAATGATCC
Source organism: Viscum album (assembly GCA_963277665.1). Classification (NCBI taxonomy): domain Eukaryota; kingdom Viridiplantae; phylum Streptophyta; class Magnoliopsida; order Santalales; family Viscaceae; genus Viscum; species Viscum album. The sequence goes on along the minus strand of OY728162.1, from coordinate 1,273,960,163 downwards.
TACGTGGGTGAGTGCATATCAATCCTGGGTGGGTCAGATTCTTTGTGGGTCAGCATGGGTTAGTACCTATCGATCATGTGCTGGTCAGATCCTGTGTGGGTCAGCGGGGGTTAGTACCTATCGATCTTGTATGGTTCATCAGTAGTGACTCATAATAGAATAATATGGTATAGCCTTATGACCGATCATCTATACTTTTGTACTTAAGTTATATGTAGTTTAAGATGAGTCTTTTTCAATTTTATTTGTGATTGAAATCATGCTTTGTGGATTTTCCTTGTGGAATTATAAGATACCTTCGGGGGTCTCAAGGTCTCTACTGGGCAGCCTGGACTGAGACTCAGGGAGCTTGGACCAAACAATGGATGGTTGTCACAATTGACGTGGAGAGATGGGTAGATGAGATGTACCTACTCTTCAGGTAGGAACCTTGGGGGATAATCTCAAGAGTTGTTTTTTGTTTTCAGTTGTAGTTGTATATTTCTAGTTGGGTTGGTATTCCAGCCCCTTTACTTTTCGTACAAACTTTTACTACTACAGTTTTAATTCATGGTTACATATTTTTGTGTTCTTGGAATGTGTGTTTTTGCAGGTTTAAAGGCAATGCCTTCCCGTCTTAGGGATACTCCTTTCTAGTGCTAGTCGCCAACCCCTGGCCTACGGAAGGCGGGTTTGGGGTAGTGACAGCATGGGCCCCGGGGGACGGGTCATGGCACTAAATCATTTTAACCATATATAATATTAGTTCAATAAAGGTATTAGTTTCTTCCTAATTTTCATTTTGCAGAAAAAGTTATGAAAATATTTATTACCTTTTATATGATAGCCCTTTGAGGGGAATGGATCACCTCAAAGGTGGTTGAGGGGTGAGGATTTCATGCGGTGGTTTTTTGTGTGTGTTCATTATTCTAATTGATTCCTTCCTATAACATTTTATGACAATTAGACTACCAGTTTTGCTTTTCTTCCAGACCAGGTAATCTGGCTTTCATGTCTTTCATTTTCTTATATTTATCACCCTATTCATTTCTTTTCTAAAAATTTGTTTTGGTTGGTACCCCCAAACCCACACATCTGATGCATCCATAACGTCCTATCTACTTCAAGGTCACCGGTAATATCATTTCATTGGGTACAACTAATGATAAATCTTATGTCTAAGTCATAAAAAATCATAAAATGAGTAATCATTATTATATAATACGGATTTAAGGAAAAATAAATTTTTATTATATCATACTTACAGATTATTTCTACACCTTTTTTGTGTTTTCATCTATTAGTATCTGGTCGTTATTTACATGTTTATAATTCAATAGCACATGATGTGGGATTAAAGTGGATTATGATTTTGATTAATCAAACTACATATAAAAAGGATCATAACTATGTTATTATTTCATGTCAGATAAATTTATTATTATTGATTTAAAATTAGTAAAAAAATCAAATGAAGAATACCCCATCCTTACTTTGTGGTAGGGGTATGTCTATTTGGTTACATGTTTCATATTTTGAAAACTCATTTGATGTCTCATAAATTAACAATTCATAAACAAAATGATTAATACATGTATTTTCAAGTAATGTATAACTTATCACAATGTACATGATAAATTTTCAGCTCAAGATGGCCAATAAATGCATTCCATGTTTTTGGGTTTATCAAATTTTCATACATTTATGGCTAGTAGGGGGTTTATTTTTCCTTAAACATCTTTGAGATGATACTTTTTAAGAATTTTCTAAAATCCACTATGAGCCTTTCTTGTGAGCATTAATAAAAATTTCTTTTGAGATTCATCTACTATGAATTCACTCTTCAACGGATAATGAAGATTAAATAGATATTTCATTATATAAAATTTTAGTAGCATAATGTAATTAAATCATAATTTTACCTTATTCTCCTAACATATTAGTGCCTTAAGCACTGAAACAACATTATTACATGAATCTAAATCAATTTTCACACACATTCGAGTGACGATCCCAATGTAAATCCTAAATATGGCCATCTAGGGTTAACAGGTTAGCCCCATGCACTCTATCCAACCATGAATTTGATTCCTTTTTTCCCTCCATAATAATTTTTTCTAAGATTTTCATGCTACAATGCTCTTATTTTTTATAAGACATGAGTTATTCATATTCTAAAATTTCATTAACTTCCAAATGTTAGATATGTTGTTGATCTATATTTGTAACATATTCATGTGAAGAATCTTTTTTTCAACTGTATTTGGAGCATCAACATGTTGGGAAACATTTTGTTCCCCGTGATTCAGAACATCGACATGTAAAGAAGTCATTATCTACAGAATTGTTTTTAAATTTAATTTACATTAATAAATGTAATAGTGAGGAGATAATAATATGATGTAACACGATGTATATTACAAAAAAACCTAATTATAGATATCTTTTTAAAAACATAAGGGATTTAAACCCTCTATCGTGTATCCAAATCACCTGATTATGGTATCATCTAATGTATAACATCCCATATACATTGGGACCACTATGAAATGATTATGAAGTCCAAATGAAAGGGTTTTCTTTAGTTTAATTGACACCTTATCCTTTAGTGGTTTTAGTCGATAACAGAACAATTCACCACATTTAGTTTGCAGGATCTGGAATATAAAATACTTGTAAATTCTATGATTCCAATATAAGTAGTCCATCTTTACATCCTTCCTTAATAAATTCCACTTTCACATATCACAATTTATCTATTTGAACTACAATATTGTTATCAACCCACTTGTATTGAAAAATCCTTACTTGGAATGTTTTATAATTAAACTTGCATATTTCTTTGATGATTACATAAATTAGAATTGTATCCATGGTACCAGATAGATGCATCACTCTATCCAGAAGTGTAACTCCACAATTTTTCATGGTACTCCATTTAAAATGTTAATATTTATTGAATGTAAAATCATTAATTTTATAACCATTATAATATTTTACAGGAACACTTGGTCCTCTGGATATCCATAGTCATTCTAAAATTAAATTCATAATTTTAGTTGAATTACTAAAAATATGTTCATAAAACCATCACATAAACTATTGATTGTGTTTTTTTATATCTAGGTTTCATTCTTTGATGGATTCAATTTTCTAAGTATTAATTTGTGTGTTTGAATATATCAAGTAACCTCTACACTATTAGGTAATACAAAAAGGTGACTCTACCACTGATCTATAATAGTAATTGTGAAAACATCAATTCCGAAAATTCCTTCACCCAGAAACCACCCACTGTGAAGATATTTCAGTAGACTAATGCTTTCCACATCAAATATGTATTCAGTATAGAATTAAACAACATTCTCAACTGTATATCACTATGAAATAAATCATTCTGTTCGACTTTGATTTTTGACATACCCTTTCAATATCTTAATACATTCAATGGGGTACATCAATTTGTAATATAGAGGAGAAAATAGTGAAATATCTCTTACCAATTTAACCATCAAGTGAACCCTCATATCAAAAAAATTGTATGGAAGGAAAAACTATAATCCACATAATATGCCAACAATTCCATTTTCCATAGTCATAAATTTCACTAGGTTTATAACTTTGATTCATATAGCATGGAAAAATTAACATAACATGGTTAACGTAAGGTAGAAATTCATGGGGAAAATACAACATAAATATACAAGAATTAGATCATGCATAAAAACCTTGAAATCATGTTATTTAATACCCTATAACATTAAATCAGTCATTGACATAATATTTTTTATATTTGACGAATACCCTTTTCAAACCTTAACAACATTAAAGAAGTTGAAAATTTTATGTCTCTATATCCTAAAAAGAGTTTATACAACTGATGGAAGAGAATTCCATTTTTACTCTTTACTGGTTCTAACTCTTCCCATATCCCCATATCAATCATGTCCACCCTCTCTATAATTCAATATATTATGTTTCTATGTGAATTTAGTAATTTTCCAACAAAACTATCATATAAATTTCTTTCCACATTTATATCATCAATAAATTTCATGATATACAAACAATTATACTATGGAAATTCAAAAAAAACTAATCCCTCTTTCCAAAATGTTTTTGTATTTTTTTAAAAGGTTTACCAAAAGCTACATCTATATCTTTTACTTTTTCAAAACTTTGATCACCTATAAGAGGAGATGATGGTGTACCTTCTTCTAAACTTTAATAAAATAATGTCATCCAATTTCGATATTTATGAAATTAGGGTAAAAACAAATGATGTACTAGAATAATAGTCTTTAATTAATGTTTGATCCTAATTCACTATGTACATTGTTTAAAAATAGGACATTATTGAGTTACTTTAATTCTATATCCTGAAATTTTTTCAAAAGCATTAAAGCCCTTTATTATCCTATATAGAATGGATCTCATTGTCAAATATTTATTTCTATAAGAATAAAATGATTTAACAACTCAATCACATAGTAATTTTAAATCATCAATCAATGGAACAAAATAATTATCAATATCATTACCCAATTTTTTTGGTCATTATAAAAATAGAGATAATATAATGTATTTTCATTTCATGCATAACCATGGTGACAAGTTCTATGTTTTCAATATAATCGTGCATGTTCTATATTTTCTACTTTGAAAACCAAAAGGATTCACTCATCCATTATATAGCATAAGATGAATGATTGTCGACTCATTACAAAATTCATGGAACTCATGATCAATTTTATTGAACTATGGAGCGTCTATTATCTGTTGATGTATCCTATATTTAACTCTTGTATTTATATGTTATGTAAATTTCTTTACAGTATCCACACTTCAATATAGGTTCATAAACATTATAATGATTTGAATGTAACATACAATATTCATATGACCTAATTCATCTTTCGTGTATCATGAAACACCACTGGTTGGAAATTCTATAAGTGATTCTTCGTCCTTTTGAAATATTATATAACCATTTGGATATTCATGTATCCTTTTAGAGATCATACCCATTGAACGTATAATGTTTTATCATCATATGTTCAATAAGGAAATATCTTTCAATATATCAAGTAGTTCAATAAAACTATCATTACTCCATCTGTTTCCAGATTTTATATTATATTTATTCATTATGTTTGAAAATTAATTATATTATTACAACCAAAAAATAATGGCATCCTTTCACAACTCCTTAAAATCTCAAAAAAATTCCATAATTTTGAACTTCATCTTCAACTATCATTTTCATTTACTCAATAGAATATTTATCAATGTTCACACATGTAACCATATCCTTCATACATTATTATGCATTTTTTTCCTTTTCAAAATATAATATGATCTATAAAACATATTTGTGTCCCCTTCACTAACTAAGTTAACATTTTCCCTATGTTTAGTCCAATTTTCATAACATAAATAGATTGTGTTATAGATCAAGTGTTCTTCTAACTCTTTTAGACTAATTAGTCTTGAATAACAATTGTATAAACACTGAAAAAGGGTTTTATAATGGACATATGATTAATATGTTTCAACATGATGAGTTATTTCAATCTATCCTCATACAATTATATCATATGATTAACATCCATCCATTTTCAATTTAGTCATATTCATCCCATTAGATTTAGTAATACAAATATTTAATAAAATAAAATAAAATAATACACAAAAACTATGAGATCGGAACACATTAAAGTTCAATCATAAAGAATAATTTATGCTACATGATTCCATTTTTCTAAGATAATAAGATCTTAATGATGTGTATTGATATTGTTTTGTAGTGGTGGAAATCATTGAGGTAAATTAATTTGTGATATATTAAGATACAAAGAATCTAATTAAATTTTCATATATTTAAAAACATAGATATAAATAACAGATTCCCTCACATTTTTAGGATGGATTACATCATGATATAAGAGTTGATGTTTACTCATTTATTCACTTGGTACATGGTGAGTCATGTGGTGTTTCAGTGATACGATTCTTAGGATTCAATTTTGTTTTCAAATGATGAAAATGCTGATAGGGTCCAATCACTTGGTATTGAGAACCCAACGTTCGAATGAAATTTGGAATTTAAATCATAATGAACTTGGTAGTATATGGTTGGGGTTACCAAGAAAAAAGAAAAACTGATGATCAATCTAATATGGGTTTAATGAATGATTCAAATTTAAACAATTCAAATGGTTGTGATGAATCCTCAATGAAAAAAATGAAAATTCTTATTGGGGTTGGAGGAACAATCAACTTCAAAACAAGTTGAATAAGTGTCCTAATGGGATAATCAAAAACCCTAATCTCAAAATAATGATTGGAGTATATTATCAACAACATTGAATTACATTAAAATAAAATTCATCCTTATTATAACAACAAAATAGAATCAACTCTATTAAATATTTTGAGTTGATTCTTGGGAAAAGAGTAAGAATTCGTTGAACGGAAAGGCTTATTTTCTAATTATAATCATGGGTGAAATGAAAGTGTAAGGAATCCTAAATGGATTCGGAAAGGGTAAAAAACTATTACGATAAAAAATTAAAAAAAAATATAATTATTAATGAAATGGAAGGTGTTTTTACCTAAATAATAAAGATATAAAACATTCCATTATGTTTTCTCACTTTTGTTATTCTTGTTACTTGAATAATTTTTTAACAGAAAATGAGGTTAGTGGTTTGGATTTAAAAACACCTATTTTTTATATTCATAAAAATGAAAATATAAAAATTATTGAAATTATTCTATCTTTTAATGGATGAAAATGGGCCGAATTATTTTATTTTAATCCATGGGAGTAAGAATCATATGTATAAGTTGGAGAAAATTACCATTTATACACTATAAAAACCCTACCAACATATAATTTGAAATCACCACCTTAAAATGATAAAAAGGCAGAGTTTTTACAGTGTACTGATGGTACTTTCATCCACATATTCATTCATCTAAGGGATCCCTAAAATCTGAGTGAGAAATTTGAAAAATAATATCTCATGTCAAAATAATTCAACTATATCTCATATGATTAAATAGACTGATAAGTTCTAGAAAAATCAACGAGTGAGTAAAATAAAAAAGATAGAGGATTATATGTTTATTAATTTCTTTTCATTTTATGTGGAGATATAGGTGGTGTTTTACTTATAGGATGATTAGTAGTCGAAGTTTATTTTTTTTCAAATGATTAAAATCTTGATATATACCATTCCCATGGTCTTGAGAACCTAAGGATTGAAGAAAATCTGGAATTAAACTAAAATAAACCAAAATTATTGGGTGGGGGTTGTCATGTTCCATTCCTATTTCAAAAAGTTCACATTTTATCAAAGGGTCAATTCTAAAACAAATGCCAAAAATTTATATCATGAAACACCACCTTGAAATTTAGATAAATTACATTTAAAGTAAAATTAAAAAAATTAAACCACCCAAGTGGCATAAAAAACCACCACTATCATTACAAAAAGGATTTAAACAATAAACTCTCCTTTTATAAAACATTTAATGAAAGTAAAAAAATCCAACCTAGGTATTATAATCTGAATTTATTAACATATTTTGAAAAAACCATTTGCAGAATGTTGTTTTTAAGAAAATTTAAAAACTAAGTTAGAGATATATAATTTGAGTTCCTGAACAACCTTTTTTCCTTTCACATGTTTTCATTTATAAATAAAGATACCATTAATCCTATTACAAATTTTCACACATCATTGTTTGAAGAAATAAAATAGTGTATCTATATTAACATTTATGTATATGTGAATAAGTATCAAAAGTATCATGAAATAATTTTTTTATGAAGAACTATAAATACAATAAATTGAAACAAATCATAAAACATAAATTCAACCCATTTCATAATTCATTTAAAATCTATAAAAAATATGGTGATATAAAAATGAATAGGGCTATTCTTCCTAGTAGTGGAATAAAATACTCATAATTGTTTGATTTTAATATATGGAATCATGAAGGATACATGGAACAAGAAGTAGATTACCATTTGTGCACATCAAAAACTCTTCCTACTTATCATTTGTATCCACCACCATAAATGATAAGTGGTAAATGATTTTTTGGTTCATAGTTAGATGCTTCATGAAATCATAGTTATAAATTATGATTAATGATTGAAATGAACATGGTGGTGAGGGAGAGGTTAAATAAATAGTGGCTTGAGGTGAGGGTGATTTTTTGGAGAATTAGCGAGGTAGATCGACTAAAAATAAGATTGCTCATGAGTTATATTAAAACCCTTTGGACATATTAAAAGACATAAATATGGTCATGGGGGAGCAAGAGATCAACAATAAATTTAGTTTTGAATGTTTCGATGCATTTGAGATGCTCGGGGGAGGGTGGAACCAAAGATTTAGTTCCACAAGAACTTGAATGATGTGAGGATGGAGAACTCTATTAGGGTTCTATTTAAAAACCTATGAAAGGTTTAATCAGTGATTTTAAAAAATTACTAACAAATAGTGGTTTTATCATTGCAAAAATAATAAGTGCTAATAAAAAATTATTTATTAGGGATCAAATTTTAGCGATCATAAATATAATTATTTATCAATTCTAAAAAACCCATATAAGGTCATAAATAATAATATTAATAATATAATTAGTATAATTAAAAAAATTAAATGTATATAATTATAAATAAATATATATAATAATAAATATTTTTGAAGAGTTGTAAATATGTATTTATAAATATTATTATAGATAAATATAAATATATAAAAATATAATTAAATAATTATTTATATAATTAAAACATATTAAACGAATTGTAAATATGTATTTATAAATATAATTGTAGATATATATTTATTATTATAATTATATATATATATATATATATATATTTGTATATAATTATAAATATATTTTCATAATTTTATATATTTAGATAATAATCAGATGGTGAGGGGCGGGGTTGGAAAGCTCTCTCGCTTTAACATAGCGATTGGGGTTCTCTCCTTGAGGAAATGGATATTCAAGATGAATTTTTAAATGGTGTATGTTTTATTTTGGTCCTTTGAAATATTTTATTACTGATTCTATTCTAGATAGTGTGCATATTTCCCCTTCAAAATCAAATATGTCTCTAGTGAACGTATTCCCTATTTCTTGCTCTCTGGTACCTACTGATTGGGTAAACCAAAATGATATTGATGTGGTGTGAGTAGGGATAGATTTTTGTGATCATTTAATTCCTATCATTTGTGGTGAATCAAAAATTTATGGTGTGGTTTTGGGTGAAAATGATGGTTCGGTGCACAAACCATCAACTTTTCAGCATCTATCTTAGAAGGATAGGGAGCATAGTAATTATGATTCTGTGAACACTTAGATGGTTTCTCTCCAAGAAATGAATCATCCAAATTTTCACTTTCTCTCAGAATACTACTAGTATTCCATGCCCTTCCATATGATTAAGAGGAACATCACTTTAGATTTTGTGAAGAAAATCCTAAAAAATTGGGGATCAAAATAAATACGATAACCACTCCATTATTGCATGGTTATTACCACTCTGAGGCCCCAAATTTTATAAATTTTAATTATTAAAGGAATGATTTATTAAGGTCTCAAAATTTGAAGGATGATGCATCATTTCAGTTGGTATCAGATTATTTTAATGACCTGATCATTTATGAATATAATCCCCTTTATTTTAATGTCTTATGGATATAGGAAACACATGAACTCTATTTTTATTGGGTTTTAATGACCGTTAAGTATCATTACCATTGATAATATAATAGTTGAATAGTGACCAGACAAAGAATATAAATATAATGTTTTAACAAATACTTTCAACACAGAAAAAGAAGATAATGACCTTATCCAGTAGACTCGGGCCATATGAAGCTCATTTTTCAGAGCTCTAAAAAAAGGTAGCTCCACAGTGCTCCAATATTGACCAATCCTAAGACGAGAATCAATATTTTAAGCTTAAATGGAATCACTTATGGTATAAGTTCATGTTCATAGAGACTACCACTCGGGTCATGCTATTCGAGCCACCCCAAGAGTGTGTCACAATCACACACCTTACCCTTAGGTCTTATGTGGGTGTTATAAGGTGTTATGTAACAAGTTATTAGTTACTTATTGTGTAATCCCTTTTTATAAATAAAAGTTCTATTCCATAAATTTTTTTATAGGAATATACTTTCTTAAGAAATTGATGAATTTGATAAATTTAGTTTTTAAGTAAAAATGGTACTTTTGAGAAATATATACATTATTATTTTTAACTAGGATTTTTATTAATAATATTAATAATATTATTTTTAAAAATTATGATTATATATGTTTATTATCTATAAATTATTAGGTAACTAGTTTGATTAGAGTTATATTTTTATACAATAAAAAAGAAACTGTAATTTTTAAGAATTTATTTTATAGAATTAATAAATTTTTAAAATAATTAATATTTTAATAAAATATTATTATCAAATTAATTTTATTAATAATAAATGATTATATAATTTTTATGAATACAATTGTAATTTTTTAAGGTTTGAAAACTATTTATATCAAAACCTATTAATTTTCAATAAATGTTAGTTTATATTTTAAAATTGAAAATTCACATATTAAGAAAATTATTTAGATAAATTTTATATTATTTTTTGAATAATGTTGTCGAACGTATCCAACGGTGAATTTTTCATAAGTTTCTGAGACTGTTGAATATTTGGGTAAAAATTAAATACCGTATAAATATATAATGTGTTTTATGACATCATAATGACCCAATAGTGTTGTAATAAAATACTATAAAGGGTATCTTCGTCCAAATATATGTTTTCCTTTAAAATATTATAATTTTAGGTGTATTTTATAAATTTTATAAATCCTTAGTGAATCCTCCAAGATATAAAATATTTTAATATTTTAAAATCATTTCCTTGAATGTATGACTCACCTCCACATAAGCAAGTGAAATATTTTAATATCATCATACCATAGCCTTGTAAAATAATTTTAACACTCTAATATTCCAGAAACCATGGGAAAAACCATGGGATGGTTTGTGATTTTTTATATTTTATTGTGTAGTGTCCAAAACCTAAATAATAAAGAATTCCCACTCCTTTCCAACATAAACCCACCCAATCACCCATTACACTTCACTAAAACTCTTAAAAACTCATACTCACTTTTGTCTCCACTCCATTGAGTCCCCCTAAGGCTCCCCAAGCTCCCAAGAAGTCTCTCACAATCCTTTGGGATCGTAAATCCAAGTAAGGGATCCTCACCTTTCTATCTTCTTTCAATTAAAGAACCTTGTTTCAAATTAGTAATTTTATATCAATTTGTTATATTTTAGCCTCTTTATAATCAATTCCCTAAAGTTCATATGATGTTATTTCATTGAGGGGTCATTTATACTTCCCCCATTTATACCCTTACCTATGACGTTTCTATGCCAAAATTCTTTAAGAGATTTATCTCCTTTTATTTCCATTTCAATCACATAATTTGTATTAGGCATATTAAATTCCATCTCATATGTTGGGATATTATGTTCCATGATCACCAAATTCTCCTTTTCATGTATAAATGATGTGGTGCCCCTTTCAATCTAATTTAACCATTTTATGAATTTCTATATGATGTTGTTATGCTGGTAAAATTGCACCATGATTTTCCATGCCAAAATCCTCGAGTATTGAACACCATGCCCATTCATATATAAAGGGTATTCACCATTATGCACATATAATTATTGATTTGGGACTTACATGTTTCCATTCCACATTCTTCTATCATGGAATAAATGATGATGAATCCATGTTATATAATCTATGTGGGATACTTAAGCATGAGATTGAAATGATTATGAAGGGTATGCCCTGATAGCAGTCCAATGCATTGGGTAATGTTTAGTATCTTGATACACCACGTTAGGATAGGGGTATACTTGATTCCTTTTAAGAAATTTTTCCACCATGTTGGGACATTGGTTTTCTTGATTCCTTTATGTTTATGATGTTGTTTTTTAAGTTGTTATCACATTTCCATGTTATGATAATCATGATATATCATGAAATTATGTTCAGGTTTCTCCTGTGATCCATTGATATGAGTATTTCCTAACATGTGTCGTATTTTTCATGTTATGCCATGTTTACTCCCTTATTGGGCTTTATAGCTCACCCTTTTCTTATTTATTTCCTGTGGTTATCCTATGAAATGATAAGTACAAAGGAATATTATGGTTATGTAAAATATTTTTTCAATAAATATTTTTTATTTTATGTCATAAGTTGTCATCTAATGTTCTTAAGCCCAAAATATTCTAGATTTATCAATCTTCTGGGTTGTATTAAGGCAAATTTTATGTAATAAATCATTTTTTAGTGTGTAATAAAGACCAGGGTCATTATAATTATTCCATATTATTTTCCATTTGTAAGAGATGTAATTGAAATCCTGGAGCATTGGTTATATAATACTTAATTTGGGTACCATGATTTTTCAACACCAGGAATCTTGGTTTCATTTGGCAAAGGTGTGGAATTCGATGACACAAGCTTGGATTAAGGTTACATGATTGAAAGGGTTTATTTGGAAATATAATATTTTGTGGAATGTTGAATTTTCTAAAGGGACTCTAACCAAGATACATAATAATAACAAGATTGATATATTTGGACCCTTTTCCCAAATCCTTATAGGTTTTGACCTACATTCTCTATAATTGGTACTACCTATTTTGAATCTAATGAATTTGTTGTGTGTGTTAATAAGAATACATCCCCCAAATAAAATTACAAGGACCACCGAACAAAAAATGACAAAATTCAATATTCAAACCTAAAAATTAAATTCTATTACAATTTAAATGAAATGAAATACAACACTATAGTAGTGAATAGAGAAAACAAAAAAAATCTATAGAACAATGATATTTACATGGTTCATAACCCTTTTTTCCTAAATCCACAAAAAGAACACTACCCTCACTATTTCCTTAATAATTATCAAATAAAACAAATATGGATAAAAATATATATATCTAAAAAATATGAATAAACAATATGATATATAGGTAATTAATCCAACAACAAATCTAAAAGAACAGTAAGAAAGAAAGGAATGAAAAAAACTCACAATGTTGGACTTAATGAGGTATGGCTATATAAATTTCATACAACCTTGTTTTGAGCACAGTTCCAAATCCTGGAACTGGAATATCATTAATCGAGAGGAGGGATACATACAGTCTATGATGAATTCAATACTCAACTAGAAATGACACACTATGGAGACTATCTGCTACCGATATGAGAATGAGTGGTAAGATCTGAAACTTTTTACCTGCTCGCATAAAACCCAACCACTGGGGATCACGCTAGAAATTAAGATAGAGAGATAGGAGCCAAGGGAGATGATTCTAATCATTTTTAAAGATAAAATCTAGATTTATTATTAGTCTTGAAAGATCAGATTGAATGAAACCATCGCAACCAGTAAGCTCCTACGCAAGACAATCTGAAGAACCTACATTAGTGAAGGAGATGGAATTTTCATATCTATCTTTTTTTGAAGGAATATAGTAATAGGGATAATTAAAAAACCTCTTAAAAACCATATCCTTAAACCTCATAATAGCCTGGCCGAGGATATGGTTCCACATTGAAAGACCTAAACAACCCTAGCTGACGGTGCTTGGAACTGCTCAAATCACTCATATAACCATGATCAAATGGTCGACATTAGTAATCAATTTCTATATGTAAAAACATGTGAAAAATAGGTTTCTATGGTGTATAGTGGAATGAGGATTAGACCAAATACTTCTCCCAAACAAAAGAACCCATGTGGAAAAACAAAACCATGTTGATTATAACATTTTGAAAATATTAATAATGAAATAAACTTATTAAAAAATTTAATGGAAGAATAATAAATGAGAAAATTTAAATATAAAAACAACTAAAATGAAATACACAAATTTACAAAATATAATCCATTTTCAATTTAAACTAGTGATGGTCTTTCTCATAAATGTTATTCAAGTTGGTCTAATTGAAATATACCTATGTAATACTAGAACATAGAAAAAGTCACGGCCTTAGTCAAACTATCCGTTGGGTTTTCATTCATGTGTATCTTAGTGACACACACTTCTCCACTTTCAATAACTTCTCAAAAAAATTGAATCCTAGTATCTATATTCTTATAACAAAAATGACACTAAAGTTTTAGACTAATAAAGGGTAGATTGAATATCAAACTGTACAGTAATAATAGAATTACTAATATTAAGTTCAGAAAGAAAACCCCAAATCCACATGGCTTCTTTGAATAAAAATTTAGTGCTATGTACCTGACTTTATTGGTGGATAGGTCCACCACCAATTTCATATTTTACTTCCTTGATATAGATCCTCCACATTTAGTAAAGACATAACCAGTTAGTTATTTAAAAGTATTAACATTTCCATCATAGTTAGAATCCACATAACCAGTCACTAATTTAGATGAATTAACATTCCTACAATATTAAATTGAAAGATATTAAGTAGAATAAATTTACCATAACAACCATTTAATATCATGACAATCTGTCCTGCCCAAATTTTCCATAATCCTACTCAATTTATGAATATAAAAAACATCTGGTCGAGTAAAAATCCTAGCATACATAGTACTTCCCACTACATTATCATACAAGATTCTACTCATATATTCAATATCAGATTATTTTATAGGGAACTGATATAAAGAAAAATTAAAATGTAGACATAATGAAACACTAACAGAATTCAATGCATCAAACAAATACCTCTTAACAACTTTAAGAATATTATAATGTTGAGATACATTGAAAAGATTAGGGTTTATATCCCGAATAATTTTCATGCCCATAATATTCTTAGAATAGCTAAGATATTTCATTTCAAAAGATGAATTCTATTTCATTTTAACATGGGTGATTAATTTCATATCACTACTTATGAGTAACATTTTATCTATATAGAGTAGTAAATAATGCATCAATTTTTTAATAGATTTAAAATATACACATGCATCAAAATGAAAACTACTGAGACCATTTTCTAACATGAATAAATTAAACATCTTGTACCATTTTATTGAATATTCTTTTAATTCATATAACAATATATTAATCCAAAAAACGGGGTTAGTGATAAATTTTGGTTCAAAACTGTCATGAGGCTTCTTCTATAATTTTTCAATTAAAGAACCATTTACGAAAGAATTTTTGATATCTAGCTGTACTATATGAAAATATAAATAATAAGAAAATGAAAGAAGAGTTATTATAGAAATATGTTTTTCTACATGTGAAAAAAATTTTGAGTAATAAATTCCTTTTCTTTGATGTAATCCTTTAGATACAATTATAGCTTTAAAATTAATTTTATTCCTTGCAATATTTTCTTCTTTTGTTTTATATATCCATTTACAATCAATCACCTTAGAAGTGGGTTGTTTTTTGACTATAGACCATGTATGGATCTTTTTAATTTATTTCATATCATCTTCCATAGATTAAATCCAATGCTTATAGTTTTTGTCATTGACAACTTGATTGTAACTTTGGGGATCCTCTCCACCAAGATCGATTGTCATATTTATAAAAAAAGGAATACATATATGCATGGATGTACCTAAGAGGAGGTATAATGAATCTCCTATACCTATCCATGGTTAGCTAATAACCCCTAATGTCACAAGGCTCTCCATCATCAGGAGAATAATCAGAATCAGACCCAGATTCTAGCTATTACTAGGAAACAAGAACCTGAGAGGTGGAAGGAGTCCCAACAATTGATTGACTAACACTGGGAGGATCAACCTAAATATCCATGTTCTAAGAATGATATTCACTATCATCAGTGGTAGGATGGACTATAGTAAGAATATACTATTTCAAACACCACATCCTCGATAATAATACTCTTTTGAAAACTGATTTTATCTACCGATAGCTTATACCACTTCACCACCTCAGGATACCCTATGAAAATGAACCTAAAATATTTCGGATCAAGTTTATAATCCATAACATAATCATTATTAGTGCATCCAAACACCATAATATGTTCATAGGATGGGGGTGATTTCTCCACAATTCAATAGGGGTCTTAATGTTTTTGGCATGTGAGGGACGCCTATTTAATAAGTAAAATTTTGGAGTGATAGCTTTTACACAAAAATATTTGGGAGATCCTAAGAATGAAAGCATGATACAAATCCACTCAAGAGTGGTACAATTTGTATGAAAAGATAAAATATTCTGTTGTGGAGTATGAATCACGTTTCGATACCTTAAGAATCACCTATTTTCAGAAAACATGATAAATTCAGTAGATTTGTATTGAAGGCTATTATCAGTCCTAAAAGACTTTAAACTCTATATAGATTGATTTTCTATAGTATATTTCCATGATTTATACACCTCAAAGAGATCAAATTTTTTTTCTCCAAATATATACACACACTTTAATTGAAAATTCATATACAAAGGTGATGAGTTTGGAGCCTCCACCACAGTATGTTGTCCTCAAAGATCCACACACATCAAAGTGAACATACTCAAGTGGGAGACTAGATTTAAAAGCTATATTTATAAATACTATTTTTTAGACTTACCCATGATGAAATATTCACAAAATGTTAAGCTAATTGGTGTAACTTGAGTGAGCAACCCTTTCTTGCTCAATTCATATTAGCCTTTATCACTCGCATGTCCCATCCACCTATACCAAAGAATAGTGTTTTAATTATTCATTGCATAGGTGTTTCCCAACTACATGACATATATTATTCTATCCAAAACATATAAAACATTCAACAAGGATCATTTAAGAATCATACGATTTCCATTGGATATTCTTTGACAACCGGAATCAGATTTAAAGGTAAAACCTCTCTGATCAAATATGCCTAATAAGATCGGATTCGACTGTAAATATGGATCCCATCTCACATCCAATAAGGTGACCAGAAAATTGTGTGAGATATCAATCTTAACGTAACCTCTACCCATAAAGACACATCTCTATTTGTTTCCTAGGACAAGATCTCCTTCAAATAACTCATTCAAGCAAGAAAATGAACTCCTATATTGGCACATATGGAAATAGCATCCTAAGTCTAGAACCCACTCAACATCAAGAGTATCTTGGGACACACACAAAAACTTTAACACTTTCATATCCTTGATAAAAAAGTGTGAATGATGATTATATTCTTTAAAATTATTATTAAAATTCAAATCAAGTCATTTTGGTCTAATATACATAGGTTTACCGTAGTGGTAGCAGGTAACCTCCTCTATCTCAGGGTAAGACCGAAGTTCACGTGATTGGCTATGAATCTTGCTGCCCTTCTTTTTTTTTCTTTCTTCATCCCTCAAAACTATGAATTAACCCTCACATTCATACCCTAGGCTTCATGATTAACCTTATCCTTTCCACACAAGTCATGTTAAACCAAGGTATAATTTTCTATTACTAAATTCAAAGAACCACTTTCATTCATCATAGAATCAATAATACGTTCATATGAAATATCTAAAGAAATTAATAGTATAATGTCTTGGTCCTTATATTGAATATTAAAATTAATATTGGCTAGTTCTAATGATATTTTATTAAACTCAACAAGGTGTGTCTACATTGTATTTTCATGATTCATCTTGAAGGTATATAATTTTTTCTTTTTACGTACATGGAGAATTAAGTATGTTTTCATATGAACCTTTTCAATTTTAAACCAAATACCTACTACGGAAGTCTCATAAATGACTTCTCATGGGACTTTATCACCTAAAGGAAAGGTAAAATGTATATTTGATTTCAGAAAAATTTGAATAGGGGCATCTAAATTGGTTTTCACTCTATGACCATTAGTGGATAGACTAGCATGGGATTTCTTAGCTCTGAAAACGAAATATTTCATCCCTTGTTGTACTAACAAGGCTTGATTTTTCTTCAGCAAAAATTAATATCATTTGTGATATAAAATTTTTCTACATCATATTTAAAGAATTCCATAGTTTATTCAGGTGGATCTGAAACCACATTGTTTTGGGGGAAAGTGGAATACAACCACTAAATGTAATTCCAGGGACTACCGAATAAACAAAATAACACAATACAACATTCAAATGAAACAATTAAATTTGATTACACATCAAATAAAATAAATTACAACACTTTAGTGGGGAATAGAAAAACTATTAAATATATAGTAGTAGAACACTGGGATTTATGTGTTTCAAAACCCTTTTATGTCCTTACACCATGACAAGAAAACCACCCTGACTATTTCATTATTAATGCTCAAATAAAATAGAACTGGTTTCAAAATATAGATCAACAAAAGGTAGCATCAATAAGATACTATGAGAATTAATATAATAGAAGTCATAAACAATGTTGTAGGAACCATAAGATAAGAATGAAAAAAAATTACATTGTTTGGAATAATGAGGTTTGGTTGTCTAGATTTATTCAAGACATGGTTCATGTACTGTTCCAACTCCCGAAATTGGGTTTTCATGAATAAGGAGGAGGTTTATGCTTAGTCTAGGCCGAATTCGATACTCTACCAAAAGTGGAACACTGTGGAACATGTCCACTTCTGAGATGAGAATGAGCAGTGATATCTGAATCTATTTCCCTTCACTCATAAAACCCTACCATTGGGGATCACACCATACATCGAGTAAGAGATTAGTCGAGGAAGATGATTCTCAACCCCATGTAAGATAAAATCATGATCTAATCTTAGTCTTGAATGATTTAGTCATATAAAACAACTATAACCATCAAGCTATTGCATGAGACAATATAAAGAAACAATTGCGGTGAAGGATATGAATTTTTCAGATCAACCTTCTATCGAGCGAATGTGATTATACAGATAATGAAAAAAACTCATAATAAGATATGACCCTAAACTACTTAACAGCCTGACCTAAGACATGGTTCCACAATGCAATACCAGAACAACCCTAGCCAGCAGTGCTTGGAACCACTCAAATCATGTAGATGACAAAGATCAAATAGTGGGAAACCATAATCAATGGCTTGATGTAAAACCCCAAGAGAACTATATTTCCATGGTGGGAAGTGGAATGAGGACCATTCCCAATACTCATCCCAAACAAAAAAACCCATGCGGAAAAACCAAACCATGAAAATTATAATAGTGAGAAAATATTATTAATGAAGTGAATGTATTAGACAATTAAATGGACAAATAATAAATTGGAAAATTTCATTATGAAACCCAATAAAATGAAATACATAAATTTAATATAATTTAGGTTTTAATTTTCTATTGTGTATGAACATGTACCAAGATTTTTGTCAATTTCTCTTGTATTGGACATATTAAGGAAAATTGTTGTGGGGTCCTAAAATGTTCTAACTACAAAAATCTTGGCCATCTAGTTGAATAGTGTAAGTTCAAATTTTTCTATATGAATGATGTGGATGGGTAGGATAATTGTCTCATAGTGAAAATCTCTAAAAAAGAGAGGTGAAGGGTCTGTGGGGGAGAACCATCCAAGGGATTGAAAAATGTGGAGGGTAATGACATGTCTACCAGCTAGCGAGATCCTAGGCAGCCAATCATTGATGGTGCAAAAAAAATATTGATGTTAGGCGGGAGAATTTTTTTTACAAGGATATGCTTGTAGAAACTACTAGAAATTAAATGGGATCTGGAAATGGAATAGTGTAGGGGATGGATGATTTTACTACTCTGGGAATACTTGATCATAATAGGACTTTGCAGAGGTTTGTTGAAGATGGGTGTCTAGAATATGAACATGGTGGATGTTCAGCAGCTAATCCAATCCATATTCATGGTAATACTTCAAGAAGAAGGAAAATGAATTTGAAGGTTTAGGAAAGCCCTATCCCTAATTATGTTTCTCCCATTCTTCCTTTTTTTAATAATAGTTGTGAAGCTTCTCATGATCTGAGGACACCACTCTCTACTACTACCCCTTAGGTTCAAATTGAAGCTATATTTTAGGTGGTGGCATGTGAGTAAGATTTTTATCAACTAGGTGTGGATGATGGTAGGCCTATAGTAAGGGATGTATTAGCTTGGGAGGATTTTCATATATCTGGCTCCAATTGTGGGAATCTATTACATGATGCTCATGGTACTATGGGAATCCATATAGAGGATTACCCAATCCACGAGGACCATTAATTTATTTCAAGGACTGATGGATCTAGTCATGTTAATGTTGATTTCAATGGCTCTTGGAAGACCCCTAAACAAGGAAGATGGGCAGAAATATGAGAGGTCGAGGTGGCTTCCACATAAGGGGTGGTCACGTAAAGGATATAAAAAATGTGGAATTGTATTATACATCTCTATTCCTTGATATTATCATACCTCTTATGAAAAGTTTTGTAATGGCCTCAACCAAGGAGCATGACGATTCAAGGGAAAAACTGTAAAACTACACCTAAGGATTATGAGGGGGAAAGGTACACCTAGGGAATTATAGAAGACAAGGAATTTTTGTTGATCTGCATCTTGAATCCACTTTTTCCAATGTGAAAATGGATTTAATTAGCTATAGGAACTACCTAAAAGTCCAATAGTAGTTATATAAAAATATGAATGTTGGCTACTGATCTAATATAGCGATTGAATTTCGGGATCCTTCTTGTAAATACAATAGTTGTACCATTCTTAATGTCCCATCTGATCCATCATCAGATGATGAGATCATGCCACCTTAATACATCACTTCATTTAAAAGAGGTAATCATCGAAAGAATAGTGGGATATTTCTTATGAATTTTGGTCTAGAGAGAACAATAGAGATTAATGATTTGGGTCATGTTATGGGCATTTTTTACCTTTTTTGGCGTAATCTTCCCTTGTTTGTTGTATTTTAACTTTTTTTAATAGATCTTATGGGTGTGGGTTGGATCTCTAACTCTCTATCAAACCTTTATAACATATATTTAAAATTATGTATATATTTATTAATACCTAAATATGTATAATTATAAATATAATAAATATATTACTATTAATATTTATTTATTATAATTTTTCTAATTATTTTAATATATATTTATATATATAATAAATATATTTATTATTTATATATATTTATTATAATTTTAGAATTATTTAAATATATATATATATAATTCTATGATCATATGGCTTTGCGAGATCTTACTTTGGCTGCTTGACTCCTTGATTAGGGATGATTCGAGTCACATAGGTACGACATCCCTATATCGAATAGCAGCAAGGTTGATCAGACTACCTCTAATATAGGAATGGTACTCTCTATCTCTATGACTGTTTCATCCTTATCTCTCTATAAGGACTCTTTTTCTAGATTGATTCATCATAAGGGGATTATTTCCCATGTGAAAGATGATGTTGTTGCATTTTTAGAGCGATTTAATCTAGATAAGCATTCGATTGTTGCAAGACTTATTTTGTTTAGGCGATCCAAACCATGGAGAGGGGATGAATTAATTTTGAAGTTATCAGTGATATGGGTCTTTTCAAAATGGAGATTCATTTCACTAGTATGGGGCTCTTCCACCTCAATTTTCCCACAGATGATTAGAAGTGACGTGTGTGGGGCCTTGGCTCAATTTCTCTCAATCCATATGCCCTACCCATTCATGATTAGGGTAAGAATTTCAATATGTTGGAGGTACACAATTTTTAAGTAAAAAAATTAGGTTAAAATACTTGGCATAAGATGGCTATTTTAGCACCCAATAATTTTGTATGACATCACACTTTCTATTGGACTCCCGATTAAACTAGAAAAGCAAACTGATATTTCATGATTTGGGAACTATGGCCATTTCTTGGTTGAGGTTAAATTTCGATCCACCATGGTTGAAATTTTTTTCCTCTCCACTGATTTGGATGAGTTTGAATTTAGTTTTTGAGTATGAATAATTTCCTAAATTCTATTCGAACTGTAGGATAATTGGAAATTAATGCTAGAACTGCAGAAGAAATGTATTGTATTCCTTCTTTGTGGATTTTGGTCATGAAGTGACTCACTGAAACAAAAATACTTAGCCTATGAAGAAATTTTCCCATGATGCGAGTGATGTAGAATATCCTTATGATGATATACCTGATGGGAGAAATACGCGTGGTGTCTCTTCACATACTATTGATAAATAGTTTGATGGATCTGTTAGACCAGATCATGTTATTTCCTCCCCCTTTCCCAATCTTTCATGGGATGTGATTGTTGTTGAGGAAGTTAATTATGATTCCAATAAAGGGAATTACACTCATTATTGTGTTGATGATAATCAAATCCCAATAGATGGAATGATGGAGAGGAATACCTTAATTGAAAAGAATGTTTATGAATGTGAAATACAAGAGATGGTTGATGCACGTTTATTATAGGAACCTAAGCTTTCCTCAATAATCATACATTGTAAAACTAAATCACATTTTTAATCCCCTATGAAATGTAAAGGGGTAGTAGATGATGATATTTTGACCAAAGGAAAGAAATTTGTGGATAGTGAAGGATTGAAATTGGTCTCCTATAAGAAAACTAAGTCTTCTTTAGTTAACATGCATTCGATAACTTTAAACACGATGACAAGGTTAAAGCATACTGATCTATTGTAAGTGGATAATGATGGTTCTTCTATGGGTTTTTATATCACAGAGCAGGGCCCTTTGGATGCACTAGAAGGGACATTGCAGCAACCTAAATCCTGGATATGAGTTCATTACCCTAAAGGTTATGGATAAGGGTGCGGACAATATGATTGGGCTGGGTGTAGCCAAAATGTGTCGAATAGGTCATCAACGTAGGAAAATAAGATTCAGCTCAGTCCAGAACATGAACGGATCAAGGAGAAGTATTATATGCATTTCAATCAATGAAACTCACACTCTTAGTATGAAACTGATGATGAAAACTCTGAGTATGATTATGGAAATGACCCTGATCCGCTTGATCTGTAGTCATTTTTATTGCAAGGGGATTTCCCCTTTATTGGTTTATGTATGCACTCTTTTTTTGTTGTGCCTTGATGGATGGAAAGAATGCTTTTTTCTTCCACCCTTCTCTTTCTACCCTCTTTTACATTTTTCTAACAAATTTGTTGGGTATGGGTTGTCTTTTCCGATGTATACTCAGACCTACTTCGTATTTATAATTCTATAAATACTTCTTAAAAAATATATGTATGTATTTATATTTATATTTATATAATTATAATTATATATATATATATATATTAATGGATCAATATATATAGTTATAAAAATAAAAATATAATTATTATTTAAATATATTTGTAATAATATTATAACTATTTATTTATTTATTTATTTATAATTTTATAAATACATTTTTAAATAAAATTACATATGTATTTATTTTTAATTATAAATATATAATTTTATAAATATAATAAATATAATAAATATACATTTATAAATTTATTTATAAATAAATATAGATACACTTATTTACAAATATATTTTTTAAATATATTTTTAATAATATTTTTTAACATTATTAATGAATATATAAACATAAATGTATGAATTTTAAACATGAGTGAAATTGTATAATTAAAAATGAAGAGACTTTAAAAATATTAATAAATGGATAAGTTTTATTAATTATAATAATTAATAAAAAAATATAAATTAATATATATTAAAAAGAAGATGAATAAAAATTTAACATATTGAAAATTATTATATAATTAGGTATAAATTTTAAAAAATGAAAAAATTCCGAAAATATAAAAAATTTATATATATTGAAAATGAAAAAAATAGTATTAAATGAAATAATATTAAAAATTAAAAAATAAAATAAAATAAATTACAATAATATTAAATATTTAAATTAAAAAGATTTTTAAAAATTCATGTAAATTGATTAATTAATTAAATTTCAAACATATTTTAAATGTTAAAATATAATAAATAAAAATGACTAAATATTATTCATATAAATTTCAAACATTTAGAAAGTATTACATGTATAGAAAATAAAAAAATATATAAATATATGTTACAAATTAATAAAATTATAATATTATAAAAATCAATAAATATTAAAAATGAATAGATAATAAAAAAAGAAAGAAATTTTAAAAATGAATAAATAGAATTTAATAGAGAAACCTATTTTAAAAAATGAATTCATATAATATTAACTAGATGAATTGTAAAAACATATAGAAATGAAGGAAATATTAAAAAGTGCATTTAAATAACATAATTATTTAAATTTTAAAAACATTAAAAATATTACAACTTAAGAAATAAAATTTAATAAATAATATTCATATAAATTAAAAACATATTAAAAATAATACTTTTCAAAATATAAATATGTATATAAATTGAATAAATTATGAAAATATTATATCAAAAATGAAAAAATATACATCAAATGTTATATTAGTACTTGTCATACATACATATGTACAGAATTTCTATACACATATATGTACCAAATAAATGCCCACATATATATGTACACACATATATATATACATCTTTATACATACAACATCTATATATACACACAAAAAACACAAACACACAACATAATTCATACACATATATGTACACAAACATTAAAATAAATATCTAAATCCAAATATTTAATATTAATAATGAATCATTCAAATTTATATTGCCTAAATTATATATATATATATATATTATATTGATATTGATTGTATAATTTCATTTTGTAATTAATTTATATAATAACCATTAATTTTTTTATATAAATATGATAACTTTATAGATACTAATAATATTTTCTATTAAAAAAATTTATCATCACCAATAAAGATGAACCTTTACCGTACATAAAAACGAATTTATAAATGATCCACATTTATCAACACTTTGTTTAGCACTGATAATAGTTATATTTATCAGCACTTTTAGCTAGTGCTGATACAGGTCTCCCTTTTTTCAATGCTTTATGTATAGTGTTGAAAAAAAGAAATGCTAGATAAAGCACAATATGTGGTAGTGACACTTTTATCTGGTATAATATATGTTAGATTTATCAGTTCTTTTAGCTATCATTGATAAAATGTATCTCTTTATCATCGTTTATTATTTAGTGATGATAAAAGTCCAAACAGAATATCTCAAGATATGTTGGTAGTGAGAATAAAAAATAGAGTGTTTTAATGTGTAATAGATGTGCACAAAAACTACATCATTAAAATGAGCATCAAAGGAGGGTTTCTTTTGAGTTGGGCCTCATACTAATTGCGTAGTGGATTTCGACGAACTATATTATATTACTTCTATTTTTTGGTGTTTATGATTACTAAAAATGAAAATTGTGAACTATTAAAAAATATATAACTAAATATAAAATTATATTTCATCATTTTTTGATGCACTTCAATCACAAAAAAAAATTATTACAACAATTTTTAGGAGTGGAGAATGTGCCCCAGAACATGAGGGCTGGTTGTTGAAGGCAGTCCCTGAAGCTAGTATGCCATGGAGGATTTATGGTAAATGGTGAGGACCACGATGACACGAGGTGATAGGGTCTTAGGGAATTCACCTTAGGAATCCAGAGTGTCCAGGCGGCCTCTACTCACATGAAGCATTATGAGGAGAAATAGCAGCCTCCCATAGACAGTTAACATGCAGATGAATTATTCAAGTGGGATCAGCTTGACGCCATCATATTTGAATAGGTGCAACAACTCAAATGGTCTTCACTATGCACTCCAAGTTCATTCATGCACCAACAAAGTGGAACAAAAATCATGTTAAGCTTTCATAAATTTAAAAATATTGAAATCATATAACTCACAACAAATAATTGTATACTGGAAAATTATATTCAATTTGCATCAATCACTTCTACAAATAGTGGCCTCCCACGGTCTTTGGTCCATTAATGTTGGTTGTAGTGCTCATTATTTTCCAATTTTTATGTTTTTAAAAAAATAAATGAAATTACACTCTATGAATGATATTTTAAAAAAATCATAATTTAGGAATTCAGTATGTCCACATGATATAAAATTTTATAGACTCCCATATAATCTTGTCCTACCATTTTCCAATTTCTGCACCCATCATCTCACATAACTAAAAAACAAATACATTAAAAATAAAAGTTATTAAAGTAATAAAATAACAAAACACTAATAGTTATAATCCATTATATTATTTAAATTTAAAACTAGCACAATAAATAGTCTGTTCTCATTTTATTTTCAACATATTATTAGTTTATAATAAATTTTTTAATTTAAAACTACTCATTCAATAAATATGAGCATATCGTACATCATATTAATATATCGCCTCCTCGTAAATATCAAAAATAATTATAATATTGTTTTCCTATAATGTATGTCAATATGATTTAATTTTCATGGGTTTGATGGTTAAATATACATTTTATTGTTGGAAAACACTAAAAATATATTTTTAGTCATTCTAGAAAAAAAAAGATAACTCGTATTGACATGCTTATGTCTCACAAATATATCTATGGTTGCTTCTATATTAATTTATGAAAATCATAGATTGTTTTATTTCTTTGGAACCCCAATCACACATTTTTAAGGACCTATAATCCCTTAAGTATAGTTTATTTACTCAACATGAGAACACCACATGTCAAATTGAAGTTCTGTTTTCTCATACATGTCAAAACTATTTCCAATATAGTTCTCCAATGATTTTATAACAACTTGAGGTTGTTTGGAATTTTTTTATCTAATAAATCCACCTATTAATGTTTTAAAATGTAAAAAATGTGTTTATGTTAATCCTATGAAAATGGAAACTCAGATTGATTCTCCTTCAATTGATACATTTCATAAACCAATAAAATATTGGATTCCTACTATTTCACAGTAATAAAAGGTTGTTTGATTTGTTTTGAGTCACAGATAAAATTTTTTAGAATGTATCAATTCTATAAAAACATCTTATTCATTCAGTTTGATCACATCATATATCATATTGACATTATGTCTTCTTTTTCATTTCAAAAATAATTCCAAAAATAATTTCCCTGCTATTTCATGCATATCTGAGGTTGTTTTCTATTATTTTTATCGTTACACACTTTTTTTAATGATTTAAAATACTCAAAAGATATTTTTTATCACCCATGAAAATAACTAAATTGATTGATACTCTTTTAGTTCCAACATTTCAAAAACCATCCTACTGTTGTTGTTCTAGGATTTCAGGGAGATCATGGGTTGTTTTCTTGGTTTTGAAACATTTCTGCACCTTTTTAATGGAAATAAACTCCTTAAAAAATGATTATCATGTTAGTCTAGGCACACCACATGTAAAATCGGTGTGTCATTTTGTCATACATGTGAAAAATAATTCCAAGATAGTTCTGCAAGGATTTCACAACAATCCAAGGTTGTTTTATATGGTTTTGACGATTACATGTGTGATTTAGTTCTTTAAAACACTCAAATACATTTTTGGTCATACTAAAATAATATAAGTCAAATTGATTTCATTTCAATTCATATATTTTAAAAATTATTTTGCGGTCATTTTCCAATGATTTTAAGGAAATAGTATGAATGTTTCTGTGTTTTGACACCTTAGATTATGTTTTAAAAGATTGTAAATTATTTAAGAACTACATATTCAGTCAATCTCAACACACTAAATGTTGGATTGTGGTTTCTCCTACCCATAAAAATAAAAATATAATTCAAAAATGTTTTTCCTATGATTTTTCATCAATATGAGGTTATTTGATATGTTATTCGTCATTACATGCAT
This sequence comes from Viscum album, assembly GCA_963277665.1. Lineage (NCBI taxonomy): Eukaryota > Viridiplantae > Streptophyta > Magnoliopsida > Santalales > Viscaceae > Viscum > Viscum album. Next base: position 1,273,932,323 of record OY728162.1, on the reverse strand, counting down.
AATTATGTGCTTTGAAACACTGATAACATATTTTCAATGATCCCAAGAAAATGAAAACTCAGATTATTGTGGTAAAATTTTGAAATTTTAAAAAATTAATCTAATGTTTTTGTCCAATAATTTTCAAAAAATTGATATTTTTTCCTTGGTTTTCCACGTCAAACGCATTTTTAAATACTGACAATTGTTTTATTTTGACTTTTTTAGCCTGTATAAGAACATCACACATCTGATTGATGTGTCCTCTTCTCATACACATCAATAAATAATTCCAAGATAGTTTTTTAATTATTTCACATCAATCTGAGGTATTTTTCAATGATTATTATATTTACACACACCATTAAGTGTTTTAAAACATGAAGGGAATTTTCAGTCGTCATGGGAAAACAATATCTCAGAGTGATGTGATGTTAGTTCAAACATTTGAAAAAAAATCTATGGTTGTGATGATATGAGTTCACTAAATTTTAATCTCATTTTTTGGTTAATCCCCATGATACATGTTTTTAAAGACTGTCAATACTTTAAGAATTACTTATTCAGTCAGTTCGAGTACACCACACGTCATATTAATGTGTTTTCAATTTATACAAAACAAAAAGATTTTAAAGATTGTTTTTCTATTATCTCATGTCAATCATTTGGGATTTATGGGTTTGACCTCTATATGTATGACTTAATGTTTTAAATAACAAGAACAACATTTTATAACATATGAGTAAAAATGAATCTAGGATTTACACACCATCAATTCTTACATATTTTTAAAACAATATACATTTGTTTTCACATGATTCTAGGGTAATTAGAGTTCATTATCTTAGTTTTAACCCCCTTACACACATTTTCAATAATATTAATTTCTGTAAGTACTATATATTCACTCAGATTGAGAACAACACACATCGTATTGATATATCTTCTTCTCATACACAACAAAAATAATTCAATGATAGTTTGTTTTATGAAAGCACAAAAATCCTTAATAATTTTCTCTCGTGTTCCTAATTACAAACATGTTTTTTTTAAACACTAAAAAAATTATTTTACTCATCCAATGTAGATGGAAACTCATAGTGAAACACATTCACTTCAAAAAATTAAAAAATAATTTTTATTTAACTTCACAATAATCATTGATTTTTTCTTAGTTCCCCCCCCCCATCTGATGCACATTTTAAAAAACTGACCATTCATTATGAACTAATTAATCTGTCATTTTGAACGCACCACACCATAGATTGATTTTGTGTGTGTTCATACACATTAAACATAATTAAAATAAAATTTCCCATGATTTCATGTAAACTTGAGGTTTTTGTTACATTATTTACCATTAAGAACACATTTTTGTGTTTTAAAACTCTAAAAATAAGTTTCTGACCATCCTAGAAAAATGAAAACTCAAATTTATGCTCTTTTAGTTCCTAAATTTTAAAAATAATTCTATAGATATATTCTTATAATTTCAAAATAATAATAGGTTGTTTTGATCCCCCCACTACTATAACATGTTTTTAAAGCCTTCCAATTCCTTAAGAACTACCTATTCATTCAACCAAAGAACATTTCATATCATATAGATGTTTAGTTTTCTCACATATATCATAAATATTTCCCACAAATTTTTCCTATGATTTACAAAAATGTGATATCATTTACTTTTATTTTGATAAATACAAGCATGTTCTAGAGTTTTGAAACACTAAAATTGTATTCTTGGTCAAATTTGGAAAACAACAACTCTAATTGAGGAATATTTAGTTCCAATAATAAAAAATTAATATATGAATGTTTTCATTTGATTTGGTGGTAATCGAAGGGTCTTTTCTTGTTTTTGACCCCCTAGTGCACATTTTTAAAGACTGTCAATTATTTATGAACCTGTTATTTAGTTAGTATGAGAACATTATTGTCTTGATTGACCCTCTGTCTAATCATAATTTTAAAAAATAACTCTACGACCATCATCCAAGGATTTCATGTCAATATAATGTCATTCACTATGTTTTTCATCATCACACTCATCTTTTAGTGTCTTAAAACACCAAAAAGGTATTTTTAGTTCCACGAGTAAACACAAATATAGATGTAAACAACATCCATTACCACATTTCCGAAATCACTCTATGGTTATTTTCCTCTGATTTCAGAGCAATTTGAGGCCATTTTCGCAATTTTGACCTATCGAAGAAACATTTTTAACGATAATTAATTATTTATGAAATGGTTATTTAGTTTTATCAAGCACACTAAATGTCAGATTGATGTTTCATCTACTCATGAACATTAAATATAATCTAAAGGTAGTTTTACTTTGAATTTTTGTCAATTTGAGGTCATTTTATATGGTTTTTAATGTTAGATAAACAATTTTTCTTTTTAAAACACTAAATTCTCATTTTCGATCATCCTTGGAAAGTAAAAACTCAAATTTATCTGTATTTAGTCTCGAAATTTTAAAAATAATTTTACAGTTTTCTTCATTTGATTTCATTGAAATAAACAATCATTTTTTTGGTTCCCACCCCCAAATGCACATTTTTATACTCTATTAATTCTTTATGAACTAGTTATTCATTAATTATGAGCACATCACATGTCAAATTGATGTGTTTTATGATCATACACATCAAAATAATTTTAATACAGGTGTCCTATTATTTCTCACCAATTTAAGGCTATTTTTATGGGTTTAATCATTACAAACATGTCTTAGTGTTTTAAAGAACTAAATGAAATTTTTGGTCATCCTTGGTAAATGAAAACTTGGATTGATGAGAAATCAGTTCCTATATTTCAAAAATAAATCATTAGTTTTCCTATGATTTCATAACAATAAGAGGTTATTTTCAGGGCACTGACACACATATGATTGTTTTTAAACAATATTATTTGTTTATGAACTTATTATTCAATCAATTCTAGTATACTATACATCGAATTCACATTTGGTTTACTCATACATGTAAAACATAATTCAAATATAGATATATTTTTATTTCATGACATTTTGTGGCAATTTTTCTATGATATATATTGTTACATACATGTTTTAGTGTTTTAAAACACTAAAAATGATTATTTAGTCATATCGAGAGGACAAAAACATATATGGATACATCATAAGTTGATAAATTTTACAAAATATTTTATGGTTGTTTCATATTATTTTAGGATAATTAGTGGTCATTTTCTTATTTTGAACCCCTAGAAAATTTATGTAAAGACTATAAATTCTTTGTGAACTAATTATTTAGTCGATCTACAAGCACCATATATCATATTGAAAATTCATATACTCATACACATCAAAAAAATTCAAATAGTACTTTTTTATGATTTCTAATAAATCCTAGTTCTTTTTATTAGGTTTTTATAATTACATGCATGTTTTATTATTTTAAAACATTCAAAGGAAACTTTAATTATCCTGGGAAGCCAACAAATTATATTGACACACCGTCCATTGATACATTTCAAAAATTAATCTATGATTTTTTGCATATGTTTTCACAATAATTAGAGGTTCGTTTCATGGTTCTGATCCCATGGAACACATTTTTTGAGAATTTCGACTCTTTAAAAATTACTTAATTAGTTATTACGAGCACAAAACCTGTTTTATTGATGTGAGATCTTATCACGTGTATAAAAAATAATTCAAATACATTTTTCCTATAATTTCACACCAATATGAAGTTTTTTCTAGGGTTTTGACTGCTACACACATTCATTAGTGTTTTAAAAATTAAAAGGTATATTTGGTCATTAAAGATGAATGATAACTTGGATTGATGAAACATAAATTCCTACATTTCAAAAATAAATCTACAGTTATTTAACTTTTTATTCCATTATAGTGAGTGGTTGTTTTCTTTTTTTAACCCCTAGCACATGTTTTTATGACTATCAAATCATTAAAAATAGCTTATTCAGTCATTCTGAGCACACCAGATTATGAATTAATGAACCCTCTACATGTACACATCATCAATAATTTAGATAATATTTTCTATGATTTCATGTCAAGATCTTTTCATTTATTATTTTATGGACTGTTACAGGTATGTTTTTGGGTTTTAAAACATTGAAATTTTATATTGAGTCATCTCAAACAAACGGAAACCTATATTGATGTTCCATAAATACATACCTTTCAAAAATAAATTTATGGATTTTTTCCATTGACTTCATTAAAATTATTGGTCCTTTTTTGGATTTTACCCCTTTAATCATGTTTTTATAGATTGTGAATTCTTTAAGAACTCCTTATCAAGTTTGTCTGAGCAGATTGTACATAAGAGTTATGTGTTCACTACTTATACAGGACACAAATAATTAAAATAAATTTTGCTTTTATTTTAAATCAATTTGAGATCTATTTATGTGGTTTTGATCATTACACATATGTTTTAGTGTCTTAAAACAATAAAAAGGTTTCTTTAGACATCTCAGACAAATAAAAACGTAGATTGATTGATGATTTATTAATTCTTTTATAAATCAACCTATAATTTTTTCCCTATGACTTCATGGAAATCTAAAAAACATTTTTTAGCATGCTTCTCATTATAGAACAAAATTTGGTAAAATAAAATCTACTAATTATTGATATTGAATTGAACTTTTCCATTATCTTTCAAAGATGATGTTTATTTGTATAAAATATTTTAGTCCTCCTAATTTGATTTAAAACTATAAACAAAGTTTGTGATAACATATTTTAAGGAGATAAAAAATATAATGTACATAAAAATAACTAAACATAAGAAGATATTGTAATTTAGAAAATTATAATAAATAAAAAAATTAAACACTTGATGTGATCAGTTTGTAAGAAGCGATAAGAAACACATAATTTATACAAGACTATAAAATATTAAAATTCTAAAATAGAAATATTCTTAAATTAGCCAAATTTTAGCATTATTCTTGCTGAAATAAGTCATTTTTATACATATCAAATCTAGATCAGAAGAAAATAAAAAACTCTATAGAATTTAGAAAAAAAATCACCAATTAACAGTGAAATTTGTTTATGTGGTGAGAAGAATAAATTATTTTGGAAACAATGTTGTAGAGAGAGTGGATGAAGAGTTACATCAAATATGTAATTTTTCAAATGTTTTTTCACTACATAGATCACAAAATTATTTTTATGAAAAATCATAGTGGAAAGAAACCAAAAATTTTGGAAAATTGGATGAAAAAAATCAAAGTTTTTAGTAAAAATTTCAGAAGGAAGGGTTTTTTAGAAAACTAGAGTTAGTTTATTGATTGTACTAATTATTTAAAAATGTGTAGTCAATATACATGATAAAAGATATCCATAAAATCAAACCACTTACTCATAATTTTTGTAAGTTAAAATGATATGAACTTTGTATTTTAATATATATACAAAAAACTACACATTTATGTCATTAATAAATTGGTATAAATATTGAAATTAAATTTACATCCGCAGGAGGCTTAATTTTTAAAAGATTAATACCCTTAAATAAATTTTATATTAGTCTTTAGGATGTTTCGTAATTATGTTGATCATATATAGATATTCTATATTATAAAACTTAGACACTATGAAATAAAATAAACCATTCTTGAAATTTATTGACTTCGATGTGTGTTATTTTTATTTAAGAAGTCATCAGATCAATATTTATATAAAATTACTTAGTAGATAAAAATAAGTACCATAAATATCAATTAGTATATATAAAATCTTTGTGTAAATGGATAATAACCTCATTTGAGTAATTTTTCAAGAAGGAATTTACTTTTGAAATATAGAACTTTTTTGGTAAGGAAAAACATGTTAGGAAAAAAATAAAATCAATGATTTATTATTATTCAAGTTATTACCCTATCATTTATAAATAACAACAAATACCTAATTGAAATTTTTATTAATTAACATTTTATATTCCTAAAAATATTAAAGGAGATGATAGGTTAATTCTATAACTATGACTATACATCACTATTAAAACATAATAGATATCAAATAACATAATTTTCCACCCTATAAAAATCATGAAGTAAAAAATTAACATTAATACTTGTAATTATAAATCAAATAATCCTAGATTCATTAGTCCATACAATGAAAATTTTTCGTCCCAAAAACATAAAATAATAAATAAAATTAATTCAATAATATCATGCAGATTAAAATTTATAGATCTAACAATGGAAGATACAAAATCCCATCTTAGAGAAAACATTATATTTTATAGAAAAAGTTTTTCCATCACTCAAAGGATAAAATAATGTAATAATTTATATTTTTATCAAATGAATGAAGTAAATATAATCTATTATAATAGTAAACCTAAATTATTTCCCCAATGTAGTAACCTAAAAAACTATATATCTAGGTTACAACTATTAATCAATATTTTACATAAGATAATAATCACTAATACAATCTAAATACAATTAATTAAAATCCTATTTTTGACATAAATCACACATGGGATGAGTTGAATATTTTTTAAAATTACATATCTTATTTAATGTCTTAAAAAATATAAATATATAGAGAAAAATATTTTACATTTAAATTTTCTTGGATAAGTTTATGAAATTTAGTTTTGATAAATATTATGGTGAAAAAATATGCGAAAAATATAAAAAATAACTTTAATAAATTTTTTATGCATGCAAGTTTATGGGACAATTGAATCCTAATGTTTCATAATCAAAATTAGTATGATAAATTTTCTTGATGTTTAATTTTGGAAAATATATTCATTGTTATATCAATGGATGTAAATATTACAATATATTATATAAATTTAGATAGAATAAAAAGATACAAAAATTGTTAGATTCCACCAAAATAAAGGAAATTTTTAATAAGAAAAAGTTATATAAAATGGATAAAAAAGTGTAAATTCATGTTCTTAATTAATTAAAATAACATAAAAAATATATAGGAATTCCATGATGCCTCATGGTTTTTACTTAGACCTATTATTTTCATATTGAAAATTCAATAAAAATCAATTCATATTTAATGATGAAAAGAACTATTTTTTAAAAAAGAATATATAATATACAACATGAATGGAAACTCCAACAATGTTTTCAAATATCATGTGTAGTTTCCAATAAACATCATTAAATCTGGAAAAAACGTATTTGAATAAACAAATATTGGAATAATGTGTTTTTTGTTGATAAATTTTACTTTTAAAACAAATTACATACACTTTGGATAAAGAAACTACTTGAATAATCACTTTGAGACTTATCTTAGATGGATCACATAAAGTAACACTCACTATTTTTTATAATCTAATACATTTAAGTAATTATCCCATGTGGCATATATGGATGATGTGTAAAGACCCGTAAATTTCAAGGAAATTTTTTTCTTAATTTTCTTTGGAATTTTACAAGAGCGCAATTTCTGACGGCACCTGATTCCGAGGCCCGGTGTGCCCGGAATCATTTTCCGAAGTTTGGCTCGGGTACGTTCAGTGAACGGACGAGCGGGTTTTTCTAACTTTTGAACCGGTGCCCGGAATCGAATTCTGAGGGCACCGATGAAATCGCAGCGCCGGTATTCGCTTAGAAATGCCTCTTCCGGAGTTGCGTTTGCTCGGGTGTGGTTTTTAATTTTCGGGCTTAAAGTTAAGAAATAAAATAATTTTGCGACAACTTTATTTTATTTCACTTAATCCACTTGGAAGCCACTTGAAGCCACTTAAAGGCGGCTTGAACTGAGTTGAACTGGATAGGATGCTATCCGGAAATATCCTACCCCCTTGGTAGGATATTTTTGAGGTGGGGCCCGCACGAGCTCCGCCGTTTCTTTCCGCTAAGAAACGCACCCGTGAAAACCCGTCTTAATGAAAGTCAACCGACGCGTTTTCTAAATTCTTAACAGACCATTTAATTGGGCTATTTCTCTCGAGAATTGAATGGGCTGTTTCTTTCGTGAATTAAATGGCCTGTTTCTTTCGTTGAATTAATTCAACGAATTAATTCAATCGTTTCTTAACCTGTTTCGTGTGTTGGCATATTAATAAAATAAGACCAACCCAAATCTTTGGAGAAGGTTTGAGAGGATTCTTGTTCTTCTTCTCCCTCGCGAAGAACACGAAGAACGCGAAGAACGCGAAGAACGCCGAACCCGGAAATCGACGACACTTCCGTCCGTGACGTTCTTCCACGCTCTGATCTCCGATCACCGACCGTTTGAGGTGAGTGATTTCGGATTTCCTCTCAAAAGTTCCTTTCTTTTGGTTTTTAACGAAACACGGATTTAAATATTAATAATTTAAATCTGTTGTTCTTGGTTCGTTGAGCTCGCTGACTCAACGCCGGATTCCGCGACGACGCGACGCCTCCCCGCGACGACGCGACGATCCCTCTCTTCCGCGATGATCCTTTCCGCGAAGGACGCCCGCGCGCGACGATCGACGAGGTAGGGATTTTATAATTTTGGAATACCCCTCTTTATATTCCCGTGAACGTTCTTTAAAAAATTAAGAGCCGGTTTCAAATGAACAATTTTATTTTATTAAAATTGTCGGTTCATGTGTTGAACAATTTCTCTCGTTGTTTTTATCTAACGCGGAGGGTGCGGGTCAAACGAACACGGCCCGGCAACCCTCCGTCGTTCTTCGTGTTTTGCGGATTTGGCGGGCGACGACGGAACGTGCCGCAACGGGTGTTTGATGATCCTGCAGTAAAGAACGGAACCCGGGAGGAACAACGGCGCAGACGGGAAGGAAAACGGGTCACCGGAGCGACTCCGGCGGCCCGCGGAAGCCGGTGGTGGCGCGGGTCGCCGGCGCGGCGGCGCCGGCGGCCGGAGGCGGCGGCACCCCGCGGGTGTCCAGCACGACACCCTGCGGGTGCCGCGGGTGTCCAGCGCGATACCCCGCGGGTGCCGCGGGGTTGGCACGCGGCACCCCGCGGGTGCCGCGGGGGTGTCCCGCAGGGCGGCGGCTTTCCCCCGCGTCGGCCGCTCGGCCGCTCGGCCGAGCCGAGCCGGACCGGCCCTGGCCGGGCCGGGCCGGGCCAACCGAGTCGGACCCGACCCGGTTCGGGCCAACCAGGGGGGGGGTCGGGCCGGGTCGGCCCGGACCCCCCCCCCCGTCTTCGGACGGACTTCGTTCAAATGGCCATATCTTGAGCTACGGGCCTCCAAACGACCCGCCGTCAGCGGCAACGCGATCCTTGGATTAAGACGGCCGTTTTGGTTTATCGCACTCAAAGTTTCGGAATACTTGGGGTTCGGCCGGGTTGGTTCGTACACGAAACCAACCGGGCCCTCGGAGCGGAAACGCTCATATCTTGAGCTACGGACGTCTGATTGACGTGCCGTCAGCTTTGTTGAATTCCTCTAAGTGAGACGGATCTTTTGGCATACTCCGCCCGAGGTTCAGACGCAGGTGGATTGCGGTCGGGTTGGTTTTGCCTTAAAAACCAACCGGGCCCCTAGGACGAAAATGCCAATATCTCTCAGACTGGGCGTCCGATTGACGCGCCGTCTGCGACGTTGAGCTCCTGTTGACGATACGGAACTTTTGGATACATCAACTTCAGACTTCGTGACAGTTGATGTATCAGCCTCTCGGCTCGTGGAGCGGACCCTCCCGAACGAGCTCGCTGTGTGCGGGAACCCTAGTGATGGCTGCGACTGCTACTTCGACAGCGACGACCGTGCAGAGATCCTCAGTGGACTGCGGCGACGACTGTGCAGAGATCCTCCGTGGACTCCGACGACGACCGTGCAGAGATCCTCAGTGGACTGCGGCGACGACTGTGCAGAGATCCTCAGCGGACTGCGACGACTACTGCACTCAGTGATACTACGTGGATCAGGGCTTCAGGTCCTGCGTGGGCCCGATCCTGTGTGGGTCCGATCCTGTGTGGGTCACTGCAGAGATTAGTTACCTATCGATCCTTCGTGGGTCCGACGACTTATATGGATCATGGATCATCTTTATCGTCATCCGAAGAAGTATACCTGTGTGAGCTGAATCTTCTGTTTTCCTCGATAGAGGTGGTGCGCTTGGTTGTAGCGGCAGATCCGCGATACTGGAGACGAGCGTACGGAGTACGGAGACCGTGTAGCCGGCTGAGACCTGAAGACTGCTCGACCGACTCAACTTGGAGTGAGTCGACTAGCCCAGTGGACAGAGCGCCCGGTATTTGGCGGCAGACCCACGGTGGACGGAGCGCCTGGTAGTTGGCAGCAGACCCGCGGTACTCGACTGGAGGAGTACCTCTGTAGGCTATTTGGGTGAGCGCCCGGTATTTGGCAGCAGACCCTCAGCGGACGGAGCGCCCGGTAGTTGGCAGCAAACCCGCGGTACTCGACAGGAGGAGTACCTCAGCAGTCTTAGGTTAGTGAGAAGTACCTCGGAGTCGTGACAGGACCATTGTACACTTCAGAGATGGGGCTCTTCAGCAGTTATGTTTTTGATAATGAAAATCCTGGTTTGAGCTGAGTCAATGATCCTTGTGTTTCCTCTTGATTGAGATGGGTTATCTGATAATTTCGATATATGTATGGGCATATACCTATGAGAGTTATCTGTTGAGTTTTCCTGTGTGGATTACGTTTTCCTCTCCTTTGTGGATTGTGTTGATTTATCCTGTGTGGATTTACTGTTTACTCTCCTTTGTGGATTGTGTTGTTCTATCCTGCGTGGGTATGCGTTTTTCTTTCCTGTGTGGACTGGGTTGTGCTAGGGCTCAGACGTTGGAGCCGATCGGGGAATTGATGACTTAGGTATATGTATGGGCATATACCTAAGCCGTGTCAGATGTTACTTCGTGATTGTATCTCTCCTTCGTGGCTTATCCTTTGTGGATTTCGGGAGACCTTCGGGGGTCTCGGGGTCCCTACTGAGTAGCTTATACTCACCCCTGCACGGGCTATGCCCGCACTTCGTGGTGTTGGTTGCAGACGACAGGCAGTGCTGATGGAGACCGAGTGTTCGAGGACTGGACGGTACCCGGAGGTGGACTACACAACGAGTCAGTACCCGGAGGTGGACTACACGACGAGTCAGTACCTGGAGGTGGACCACTGGGCGAGACGTGCTCGGAGCGGACGGCGGGACCCGAGGAGCATTGGAGCTATCTGTACCCACCCTTTAGGTGGGACTTCCAGAGGACGGCTCGACGCTGCAGTTTTTCCTTTCAGTTGTTGTTTTTCCTTTCAGTTGTACTTTACAGTTGGGCTTGTATTTCCGGCCCCTTTTACTTTCAGCACAGCTTGTACAGTTTTTACTTAGTGTTTACTTTTCCGCTTGCTTACTCTGTGGTGCTTGTTTACTTTTCAAAGGCAATGTCTTCCCTTTTTGTTGGGATTTACGCCTTGGTGCTAGTCGCCAGCCCCTGGCCTATGGAAGGCGGGCTTGGGGTAGTCACGGCACGGGCCCCGAGGACGGGTCGTGACAAATTGGTATCAGAGGCGGTCGGTTCTACCGTAGACTCTGATCTTTCTTCTATGTGAAGCAATAGTGTTTAGCGTATTGAGTGTGGTTATCAGTCCAGGGAGTCCAGTGTTGGTGCGGCGACCGACGTATCCATACACCAGGACCCTGACTTCTGATTCCCGACTTAATGCACGAAAACATTGATTGCTTGTGTGTTCCAAGTTTTCTTTGTGATTACTTGTGTCAGCTCACCAGGTATATTGTTCTGACCGTGGCATACTTGTTTCATTTTCAGGATGGCACGACGACAGCAGCCAGCTAGGGTTCCTAGAGTAGAGCGCGACGACAACCCGCTGAGCGACGAGGCCTCGGTACAGGGCCCGTTGACAGTAGAGGCACCAGCGGTACCTTTACCCACCGAGCCCCCGATGCTTCCAGCACTGGCAGCTGATGACGCACGACGCCTCGAAGCTCTGCACGAGTTCCAGCGCCAGAGACCACCCAGGTTCCGTGGGGAGTCGGACCCCCAGGCAGCCGAGGACTGGCTGGAGGCGGTCGTCCGAGTTTTCAGGCTAGTGAGGACACCCGCAGACCTCATGGTGATCCTCGCGGCGAGCCTACTGCACGCAGCAGCCGGACGAAGGTGGAGCCTGATGCTCCAGGTACACGATGAGGCCACCCTCATCTGGACGGACTTCGAGAGCCTCTTCCGCTCAGAGTTCGTCCCGGCCACCCTCTGTGCGGTGCGCATCCAGGAGCTTCTTCAGCTGCGGCAGGGCAGCTTGACGGTCGCTCAGTACGCGGTGAGGTTCACCGACCTTTCTCGGTACTCGAAAAACATGGTAAGGGACCCCTTCTTTCGGGCCCGGACCTTCGAGCAGGGATTGAGACATGAGATCAGGGCATCGCTGATCTCTCTTAAAATCCCGACCCAGGCAGGAGTGCTAGAGAGAGCCCTTCTGATCGAGAGCTTCCTGGCTGAGTCCACAGCGAGACCTGCCACAGGGCGGCAGATAGCGGAGTCATCGGCAGCAGGTAGCCGACGGATGACTCAGGGTTCCAGGCAGACCAGACCTACCGGTGGCCGACTGCACGACTCAGGCTCAGTTGTGCGGGGGAGCCGGGGTGGAGTCAGAGCCAGGCGTGCCGAGAGTGGGCAGTGTTACTCCTATTGCGGGATTGGTCACATGGCTCGTGACTGTCCGACCCGCCATGCTGATGATCAGCAGTTAAGTGAAGAACCTCCTAGGCAGAGGCAGAGGTTCGACCGTGGCGGTCCGCAGGGAGTAGGCGGACGAGGCAGAGGAGCTGGCTGCGCAGCAGGAGGTGGGCGACGCTTTGAGGCTCTGCCACCACCACCACCAGGAGGTCCGCCCCGACCACAGGGAGTAGGTGAACATGCGAGAGCTCAGCTTCAGGCAGCCGAGGCCTTCGATCATGGAGCTCTGGGAGCAGATGGACAGGAGCAGAACTAGTGGATACGTCCTTTGTACTTCTGGTTCCTTGTTGCTTTTGTGTAGCGTCTTGTATTATGAGCTGCAATAATAAAAGACGCATACCTTTGTGATATTTTCGTTCCTGTCCTCTTTCGTGATGTTACTAAGAGGTTCCAATTTTGGCTGTTGACTTGACCCTCACTTGTGAGACATCTACTGGAGGAGACCAGTTACCACACACTAAAGCCGACAGTGTGACTCAACCCTTGGAGGCAAGAGTAACGGTTGGATCTCTTGGTAGTAGCGTCGAGGCCTTACGACGTCATCCTTGGTATGGATTAGTATCATCCATGTCGGGATTGACCGTATTAGGCGAAGAACGTGGTTTATCCAGGGGATGAGACCAGATTTCTATTTTCGGCAAGGAAGAAATCGTGGCAGCTCTAGTGGGACCAGAGGTGATCCGGGCCACGACAGAGAAGGTCCAGGTGAGCACATGGGAGCGGAAGGCTCAGATGCGTGCTCAGTACCGCCTTGTATCCCTAGTTTGTGTTGAAGCTTTACGGGGACGTAAAGACCTGTGGTGGGAGTAATGTAAAGACCCGTAAATTTCAAGGAAATTTTTTTCTTAATTTTCTTTGGAATTTTACAAGAGCGCAGTTTCTGACGGAACCTGATTCCGAGGCCCGGTGTGCCCGGAATCATTTTCCGAAGTTTGGCTCGGGTACGTTCAGTGAACGGACGAGCGGGTTTTTCTAACTTTTGAACCGGTGCCCGGAATCGAATTCTGAGGGCACCGATGAAATCGCAGCGCCGGTATTCGCTTAGAAACGCCTCTTCCGGAGTTGCGTTTGCTCGGGTGTGGTTTTTAATTTTCGGGCTTAAAGTTAAGAAATAAAATAATTTTGCGACAACTTTATTTTATTTCACTTAAGCCACTTTGAAGCCACTTGAAGCCACTTAAAGGCGGCTTGAACTGAGTTGAACTGGATAGGATGCTATCCGGAAATATCCTACCCCCTTGGTAGGATATTTGTGAGGTGGGGCCCGCACGAGCTCCGCCGTTTCTTTCCGCTAAGAAACGCACCCGTGAAAACCCGTCTTAATGAAAGTCAACCGACGCGTTTTCTAAATTCTTAACAGACCATTTAATTGGGCTATTTCTCTCGTGAATTGAATGGGCTGTTTCTTTCGTGAATTAAATGGCCTGTTTCTTTCGTTGAATTAATTCAACGAATTAATTCAATCGTTTCTTAACCTGTTTCGTGTGTTGGCATATTAATAAAATAAGACCAACCCAAATCTTTGGAGAAGGTTTGAGAGGATTCTTGTTCTTATTCTCCCTCGCGAAGAACACGAAGAACGCAAAGAACGCCGAACCCGGAAATTGACGACACTTCCGTCCGTGACGTTCTTCCACGCTCCGATCTCCGATCACCGACCGTTTGAGGTGAGTGATTTCGGATTTCCTCTCAAAAGTTCCTTTCTTTTGGTTTTCAACGAAACACAGATTTAAATATTAATAATTTAAATCTGTTGTTCTTGGTTCGTTGAGCTCGCCGACTCAACGCCGGATTCCGCGACGACGCGATGCCTCCCCGCGACGACGCGACGACCCCTCTCTTCCGCGATGATCCTTTCCGCGAAGGACGCCCGCGTGCGACGATCGACGAGGTAGGGATTTTATAATTTTGGAATACCCCTCTTTATATTCCCGTGAACGTTCTTTAAAAACTTAAGAGCCGGTTTCAAATGAACAATTTTATTTTATTAAAATTGTCGGTTCATGTGTTGAACAATTTCTCTCGTTGTTTTTATCTAACGCGGAGGGTGCGGGTCAAACGAACACGGCCCGACAACCCTCCGTCGTTCTTCGTGTTTTACGGATTTGGCGGGCGACGACGGAACGTGCCGCAACGGGTGTTTGATGATCCCGCAGTAAAGAACGGAACCCGGGAGGAACAACGGCGCAGACGGGAAGGAAAACGGGTCACCGGAGCGACTCCGGCGGCCCGCGGAAGCCGGTGGTGGCGCGGGTCGCCTGCGCGGCGGCGCCGGCGGCCGGAGGCGGCGGCACCCCGCGGGTGTCCAGTGCGACACCCCGCGGGTGCCGCGGGGTTGTCACGCGGCACCCCGCGGGTGTCTGGCCGACACCCCGCGGGTGTCGCGGGGGTGTCACGCAGGGCGGCGGCTTTCCCCCACGTCGGCCGCTCGGCCGCTCGGCCGAGCCGAGCCGGACCGGCCCTGGCCGGGCCGGGCCGGCCCAACCGAGTCGGACCCGACCCGGTTCGGGCCAACCAGGGGGGGTCGGGCCGGGTCGGCCCGGGCCCGGACCCCCCCCCCCCCCCCCCCGTCTTCGGACGGACTTCGTTCAAATGGCCATATCTTGAGCTACGTGCCTCCAAACGACCCGCCGTCAGCGGCAACGCGATCCTTGGATTGAGACGGTCGTTTTGGTTTATCGCACTCAAAGTTTCGGAAGACTTGGGGTTCGGCCGGGTTGGTTCGTACACGAAACCAACCGGGCCCTCGGAGCGGAAACGCTCATATCTTGAGCTACGGACGTCTGATTGACGTGCCGTCAGCTTTGTTGAATTCCTCTAAGTGAGACGGATCTTTTGGCATACTCCGCCCGAGGTTCGGACGCAGGTGGATTGCGGTCGGGTTGGTTTTGCCTTAAAAACCAACCGGGCCCCTAGGACGAAAATGCCAATATCTCTCAGACCGGGCGTCCGATTGACGCGCCGTCTGCGACGTTGAGCTCATGTTGACGATACGGAACTTTTGGATACATCAACTTCAGACTTCGTGACAGTTGATGTATCAGCCTCTCGGCTCGTGGAGCGGACCCTCCCGAACGAGCTCGCTGTGTGCGGGAACCCTAGTGCTGGCTGCGACTGCTACTTCGACAGCGACGACCGTGCAGAGATCCTCAGTGGACTGCGGCGACGACTGTGCAGAGATCCTCCGTGGACTCCGACGACGACCGTGCAGAGATCCTCAGTGGACTGCGGCGACGACTGTGCAGAGATCCTCAGCGGACTGCGACGACTACTGCACTCAGCGATACTACGTGGATCAGGGCTTCAGGTCCTGCGTGGGCCCGATCCTGTGTGGGTCTGATCCTGTGTGGGTCACTGCAGAGATTAGTTACCTATCGATCCTTCGTGGGTCCGACGACTTATATGGATCATGGATCATCTTTATCGTCATCCGAAGAAGTATACCTGTGTGAGCTGAATCTTCTGTTTTCCTCGATAGAGGTGGTGCGCTTGGTTGTAGCGGCAGATCCGCGATACTGGAGACGAGCGTACGGAGTACGGAGACCGTGTATCCGGCTGAGACCTGAAGACTGCTCGACCGACTCGACTTGGAGTGAATCGACTAGCCCAGTGGACAGAGCGCCCGGTATTTGGCGGCAGACCCACGGCGGACGGAGCGCCTAGTAGTTGGCAGCAGACCCGCGGTACTCGACTGGAGGAGTACCTCTGTAGGCTATTTGGGTGAGCGCCCGGTATTTGGCAGCAGACCCTCAGCGGACGGAGCGCCCGGTAGTTGGCAGAAAACCCGCGGTACTCGACAGGAGGAGTACCTCAGCAGTCTTAGGTTAGTGAGAAGTACCTCGGAGTCGTGACAGGACCACTGTACACTTCAGAGATGGGGCTCTTCAGCAGTTATGTTTTTGATAATGAAAATCATGGTTTGAGCTGAGTCAATGATCCTTGTGTTTCCTCTTGATTGAGATGGGTTATCTGATAATTTCTATATATGTATGGGCATATACCTATGAGAGTTATCTGTTGAGTTTTCCTGTGTGGATTACGTTTTCCTCTCCTTTGTGGATTGTGTTGAGTTATCCTGTGTGGATTTACTGTTTACTCTCCTTTGTGGATTGTGTTGTTCTATCCTGCGTGGGTATGCGTTTTTCTTTCCTGTGTGGACTGGGTTGTGCTAGGGCTCGGACGTTGGAGCCGATCGGGGAATTGATGACTTAGGTATATGTATGGGCATATACCTAAGCTGTGTCATAAGTTACTTCGTGATTGTATCTCTCCTTCGTGGCTTATCCTTTGTGGATTTCGGGAGACCTTCGGGGGTCTCGGGGTCCCTACTGAGTAGCTTATACTCACCCCTGCACGGGCTATGCCCGCACTTCGTGGTGTTGGTTGCAGACGACAGGCAGTGCTGATGGAGACCGAGTGTTCGAGGACTGGACGGTACCCGGAGGTGGACTACACAACGAGTCAGTACCCGGAGGTGGACTACACGACGAGTCAGTACCTGGAGGTGGACCACTGGGCGAGACGTGCTCGGAGCGGACGGCGAGACCCGAGGAGCATTGGAGCTATCTGTACCCACCCTTCAGGTGGGACTTCCAGAGGACGGCTCGACGCTGTAGTTTTTCCTTTCAGTTGCTGTTTTTCCTTTCAGTTGTACTTTACAGTTGGGCTTGTATTTCCGGCCCCTTTTACTTTCAGCACAGCTTGTACAGTTTTTACTTAGTGTTTACTTTTCCGCTTGCTTACTCTGTGGTGCTTGTTTACTTTTCAAAGGCAATGTCTTCCCTTTTTGTTGGGATTTACGCCTTGGTGCTAGTCGTCATCCCCTGGCCTATGGAAGGCGGGCTTGGGGTAGTCACGGAACGGGCCCCGAGGACGGGTCGTGACATGATGTTTAGAATATGAGAAATAAATAAACAATTTCCAATTACAGAATCTGGTGGAAGAGAATGAGCTAGATAACAGGAAAGTGAATGAACTATACAATAATATCATGAAATATTTTACAATATATTTTCTGAAAATTATTGCACAAATTAAATGTACCTGAAATAATTAAAATAAAAAATAGAATCAAAATCACTAAAAAGTTTGAAAACCATTTAATGTTTACAAAGGGGGAACTAAACTCTCTATTTCTACATTTTAGAGACCTTGGAAGTAAATAAAGTTTGGATAAAATCATCATTTGGAATTGAATTAATAGAAAAATAAACTCTCTAAAAAATGAATACAATGAAATAAAATAAAAATGTTATGGGAATTTATATAGAAATTTTCAAATGGTGTCTGGCCGCTTCCCCCAGCACATATACTCAGTTCTGTAGTAGTGAATATATCAGTGTAGGAATATCATTTCATGTTTAAAAAAAGTATCCTTGAATTTCAATGAAAAATTAATATAAAAATTTATCGAAACATGGTATAAAACCTAAGGATATAACTCAAAAAAAGAGCATTTAAATTGATTAAACACTCTAAAACTCATTTACCTACAAAACCCTATTTTTAAAAAATGAATCAATTATAAAATGAAAACAAATATTAAATAAAGGATTGAAGTTTATATATTAAATTCCATTAAAAATCCACTAATAAACTTCTTTTGAAAAAGTGGAATCAAAGAATTATGATTATGATTAAATAATGTAATGAAACACTACTTTTAAAAATACCTATAGACATGGGCCTATAGCTAATGTCAAATCCAACCATAGATATATATTGTTATGAATTTTTCTTGTGACCCGACACAATGAGAAAGAGTTTTTTAATGGGAAGAACATATTTACATGATCAAAACCCCCTATAAATTTCGATTTTACCTCAATACTATAGCCACGAGAAAAAAATGTCTTGGCTAAAGGGTTCAAGTGGAATCTTATCTCCATTAGAATTTTTTTTGGGTATAAAATATAATATGAACCCATATAGTAAAAAGAATTGTTTTCATGTGGCTGTGGTAGAATATTTTAAAACATTCTAAAATATAATTTTTTTGATATAAATCCTAATTTGGTTCTATAGCTTACTGGATTAATTCCATATCTATATTATTTAAGATCACGTTTCGATTCCTTATGATGGATTATTTTTCCAAAAATTATATATATACATATATATTTATATTTATATTTAAATATAAAAAAAATCATTCCCAGGCGAGTGAAAGATGAATTCATATTGAACTACATAGTCCCTATTTGAATCCTCGTACTACCTTTTTTTTGTAAATATATAATAATAGAATAATAATCCGTTGATTAATAAATACGATTAATAAAAATATAATGGTCATAGTATTTAATCAAATAATATTTTAATTTTCCAAAAATTCCAATTTAAATAATTATGTGACCATGGAAGTACATTTTCCATATTTAATGTGAAATATACATGGGCTCCATGCTAGTGACTATAGGTCCTTCAAAGACCATGCTCCTTGTAGGATAGGTTATGTTCATGGAATTTTCCCAAGAATATATCCAAAACTCTATAGCTATAGACATTGTTTCCATAATGTTTATAATTAAACAATAAAAAACTCATATCTAAATTAGCTGTAGAAGTAAAAAAATTAATAGATAAAAATATAATTAGTTCCATATATGAGGAACAATGTGCCACATACAAGGGTATATATCTCATGTCTATATCTACTAGTTCACTTGTGGTTTAGTGGCATGATAACTACTATAGGTGGTTATTCTATGTGTACTAATTCAACTTTGACAGTAGGTATATATATAAATTATTCCACTAGCTCCTCATACTTCTTCATAGACATATCACTATTATAAAATATAGACATATTTTTTCACATGAATTAGTTATATGTAAGATAAACATTATCTAATGATGAAAATTTAATAAAAATATTGAATATGAAATCTAATATAGACTTAGTCGAGTATTTATTTTACATTTCACAACACAATTCAACTAGGAAGCCCTCCTAGGCCTGTTTTGAATATGAGATTGACCCCTAGATCCCACCTCTAATTGGCCAAGAGTTGATGACTAACCCATAGGGTAAAATCAATCAATATGGAGGCATTACCCTTTTAAATCTGAGTAAATTATAAGAAAACACCAATGAACACAATAATATAATTGAATTATGATATCTATAATACATGTATTGTCATAAAGAACAAATTCTGTAAAATAAAATATAAAAAATAAAGATTTTTAGGTAGTAACTCTAACCGTAAATTCAAGATATGGGCTAGTAACATCCATCTCGTTCATAAAATACTCATGGAAATATATAAAACAAATTTATATATGTAGGGGTGGGAATTCATGTATTCTAAATATGATTCTCCACAATACCAATCATTATAATTTCAATGAAGTTTACTAATTCTCTATCGAACAAACAACAGAACCAATGTTCACCTATTCCGGGTCCACTATCACCAAACCTCACCAATGCTCACTCACTAAATATCTCATCATTTTATAATAACATATTATGAAGAAAAATATAGTAAGAAGGAAACCTAATACCATTAACCCATTGTTTTTTCATTCTCTGATAGAAAATTTAGAGATTTTATTATAAAAACGTAATCCATAACGGGGATAACAATGCTAGGAGGGTTTGAATTGCTAGAGACTAAGATCTTCCCCATATAAAATAAGCATTCAATCATCTAGTAAGGAGATAATGAATTAATAAGAAATGATCATCATCACTTGGTCACCATTAGATACATGGATATTATCAACCATATTCCCCTAATTCCATGTGTGTTGAAACTCAATGCTCTCACGAAGAATACTTCTATATGATCTAATGATATATGTTATACTCTTGTGGTGGGAAAAGAACCCCAAAAAGTACTAGAACACCTAGGATGAATCATATTCAATAACTAAGGGGTCATGGTTTGATTATGATCTGAGATATTAAAACATATCTTGAACTTCCACTGGAAGAGATATGACCTCCCCCAAAAAGGATGAGATGGAAAAATGACAGAGACACTATATTATCGAATAATACAACCACACCACAGAATTATTCTAATTGAAGAAATGTCTGAATTTGGTTTCAGGCACTAACTTAGGGCCTTCTAGCACACCCAATTCACTTGATCCACTCTACCACCCACTAAATTATAAGAGGTGGGTCTAGGGATCTAATTTTCGAGGGATGTGGGAAGCATAAGAACATTACAACACACACTAAGAGAAACAAATAGGGGTAAGGGTTTAATTTTGGGGAAAACATTATTATTATAGAGAACCATACTTTTCATACATAAATATTTCATCTTAATATGTAAATTTTCAATACATAACACTGTGATCCAATATAGAATCATATATTTCTAGTGTATTTAAAAACACACATATATATATATATAAACAACTTGTTCATAAGATATCCACACCATCTACTACTTAGTTATTCTTAACTATCACCATTCTTATAAACATCAAACATAAAATCTTTCTTCATATCATATGGAAGTGAAACATAAGAACGGGTAAGCATAGTTGCTTAGTAAGGGTAAGAAATGGATATATCAATGACCACTTATTATTATAAATAGAATAAGGTTTTTCTTAATAAAAGTGAGATATGAGTCCCTTGTATTAAAAAACATAAGGCTAAAAGAGGTGGAAAGAAGGAATTTCACATTTTTCTTAAAGGAAAAGAGAAACCATGTGATCAGGGAAAGTGTTCATCTGAAGACACCATTCTTTAGTGACCCCTTTATTTTCCAGCCCTTCAAAAATATAGTTTTACACCTAAAAAGTGTGAGTGATAAAGTAGTTCAAAGAGGAATTCATATTAAGACAATTTATCCATTTAGAAATCAACCTCCATGAGAGATGCATTTGGCCAACTCTAACAGCTTGCACAAGAGTAGTGGAGCTACATTCAAACCAGAAATAATTCTATTCTCTTTGGATAATAATATCAACCTCCATTATGAGCCCCATTATCTCTGATTCTAAAGTCATGATACTTTCACAAGGTCTATACACACATTCAACAACATCCCCATTCCTATCCCTTAAGATGGTACCATAACCTGAGGGGGCTGGATTACCCCTAAAATCCCCATCAGTGTTTCACTTAATCCATCTAGAAAATGGGGGTGTCCAAAAAACGTCCAATGTGCATCAAGGTATAGTGAAATTACCAGTGAGATTCATCCACCTAAGGATCATCAAGTCACCCATTGAATTGATTCATTTTATCGAGTGTAGGGTGTTAGTAGTGTGAACTGCAACAAGAATTGATTCCACTGCATGTCTAGTGTTGAAGTGGACCCATTTGTACACAGCATTGTTCCTGCCTTGCTATATGCAGGGAATTATCTCATCATAAAAAACCTAAAATAGAACCATGATCTTGTTAGAATGACTGACATTATGTAAGGCTATAAGGAAGGATTGACTGAGTTTGATTAGTGAGGCTGGATTCCAAAGATGTTTAGTATGGATATCTATATTGTAGAGGTAGACTAACAGTTCATGAAAAGGTGATCCACATTCTCTCTATGATAATGGAAGAGGGAACATCTTTAAGATAAGTATATACCAACTCTTTGAAGGATGGAATCCACTGGTAGATTATTGAGGGTTAGCCTCCATAAAAGAGTAAACTGTGAGGGTGAAAACCATTTTTTATTCAAGTTTCCAATCCATTGTTGTTCCCCATTAATTAAATTCTTGCAGAGGCTTTTTGAATCAAGAGAACCATTTTAAGACCCTTCCTAAATAAGATCATCCTCCTTATTAACAAAGTCATAACTAGAAACAATAGTGACAATATCATCCATAACCATTTCCATATTTTCCATCCTCTCCCTAATCTTGTTTTTATGATCAATGTCATTATTCTCTGAGCTAGCATGATTAACAACGGGCTCACTAATCCAGTTATCATACCATAAAATTAAGGAATAATTCATGTTCATCATCTATTGGGAGTGATTTATAATCTTCTTGAAAATGGACTTCAACCCAGGACAAATAGAAGACTCAAGATAGGTGTTTTTTCTTGTAAGAATCATTTCCAATAATATGGATCTTATGAATTCTTAGGAAATATCTTTTTTGTTGATGATTTTCCAAATGAACTGGCCCGTGGTGATTGATTGAAGGCTTCCATGTTCTTGATGCCAAGACCTCAAAGTTTATAAGGTAAGAAAAACATTGCCCATGGGGCAGTGATTATCTTCATTTTCATAATGTTTCCACTATAGACAAAGATTTGCAGAATATTTTGGAGATTTATAATTATAGAAATTGGCCAATGATACACCATAAAATAGTAAACAAGCCTCTGGGCCACAACATGAATGATAAGTAAAATGCGTTGTACCATTGAGAGGGACTTTCCCTTCTAAGAGGCAAGGTTTTTTTCTGATTTGATCCATTGTATTTTATAAGTGTGATTGTCAAGGATTTCTCCAAAACAATGGGACACCAAGGTATACAAAACTCAATGATCCCTCTTTTATTCCAAAGTCATTGGTTCGGAGAGTCTTCCTAGAGATTGAAATGTTCTTACCAAGATAAATAAATTATTTCCTCTAGCTAATAACTTATCCAAAAATATTCTTATAGTGTAGTTGTTCCTTTTTAATATTATTAATGTTCTTTTTGTCCCCCAATGTGAAAATGAAAATGTCATTATCAAATAATAAGTGGGATGGGGTGGAAATATCTTAAGTTACTCTAATGGTTGACTATTCACCCTTGTTCACCATGTCTAGAATAAGTCTACTTATATAATCTTCTACTATAGAAAAAATAATGGCTAAGAGGGGATCCCTCGACCTTTCCCCCCTATAGTAAGTAATGTTTTCCTCCAGGGATCTATTTATGAAGTTGGAGATATGGAATGACTCAAAAAGATCCCTGATCCAATGAATGAATTTCATACTGAAGCCAAAGTAGTTCATAACCATGCCAATAAATCCCCAGTCCAAGGTATAAAATGCTTTAGTGATGTCCATCTTGAGATATATATTTCATCCTCTTGTTCATTTCCTAAGCAGATTGACACACTCTGGGGTAGTGAGAAAACAATCTGGAATGTTATTACCTTTCACAATCCCAAATTGATTCAAATATATTATTTTCTCTAAGACATGAACAATTATAATTTCAATAATTTTAGTAATTACCTTTTGAATAGTGTTTCTAAGAGAAACTTTCCTAAATTGGATTGTCTCACATGCATTCTCAACCTTCGGGACAAGGGTAATAAAATGGGAATTTAAGCCTTGAGAAAAAGTTCCATCTTTAACGAAATTCTTGAAAATCTGTAAAATACCATTATGAATGATATCCCAATTTATTTAAAAGAATTGATTGGTGAAACCATATAGTATTTGAGGGATTTCCTTCTTGACACTAAAAATAGACTCTATAATTTAAAATTCTGTTGGCATAGAGGCATGGGAGATATTATCCTCCTCTATAACCAGACTTGGAATGATTTTATCCCTTACCATTTCCTTCCTTGGGTGCCATTAAATATATTCATATAAAAAAAGACAATATGGGCTAAAATATCCTACCATTCTTCCAAAATATGATCCCCATCCTTGAGTAAGGAATGAGTTTTGTTTTCCCTTTAAACCCTCTAAAGAGAATGAAATAATTTTTGTATTTCTATATTCATATGAGATCCATCTGATTTTGAATAATTCTTTTTGAATACTACTCAGAGTTTGACAAGACTCCCAATCTTGGAAGAAATTTCAACTTCTTGCCTCATGTCCCCAAAAAGTTTAACTTTAGTGATATAATTTCATATTTAATGTAAGATATATTCCAAACCATCAATTTTAGCATCCATAGATCTAAATTTGGACTCACTCCAATATTTTAGTTTCATTTAAACGATTTAAAATGTAGAAATACAGATCAGCGGGTTAACACCACTAACGCTCGAGTCCTAGGAATCTTTCATGATTCTTGAGCACTCTGGGAGAGAGACCCATGAATTGTTAAATCAGAATAATATTAGATGATTTCTTTCAATATTAACAAGACTCACCACAACAAGATGGTGATTAGAGTTATTTTTGGCCAAGGTAACACATAAAGTGGACTTCCAAACTCAAAGTGAGTCCCCATTGGAAAAATTCATATCAATTCTGGTAGACCTCTATCCATTAATTTTCCTCTTATACCATTTAAATTTATCCCCATCAAGGTTAATTTATTTCAGATTATCCCCCTCAATAGTTTCCCTAAATTCTTTAATGGATGTGGAATTTAACAATGGTTCAATCTTCTCATCCACATGCATAATGATGCTAACATCCCCTACTATGATCCATGGGACCGATTGGACTCACCTGTTTTGATAATCCCAAATCATGTTTAATTACATGGTTATACTGTATTAGTCATTTGTGCAATATTCTTTAATATGTCTTCATAATGATTATCTCGCATAAATATCTATCTTTTTCAATCTCATGGATTTTCTAAGTCAACTATTCAGTTTTACATTTCTCTAAGTAAAAGTTCACTATTAAAGGCTACTGGTAAGTGCCTTCTGATCATGGTCACTATCAGAAGTCTACTGTTGATCTGTATATCAAAGCTTACAGACAAATAGTCACCGTTACAGGTCCCTACGGTAACAATGCTTCTATTAGAAGTCCATTTTCAGACTCTTTCTTAAGTTTTATGATAAGAGCCTCACAGTTTAATTCTAATGCTCGGACATGTCTACCATTAGTAGAAGGATACCTTTAGAAAACTCCTACTATTGATGTAGTCCACTTTTGTTCAAGTCTACCGTTAGTAGAAGTCTGCTGATAGACAAACTCCACTGTTGAGGAAATCAACTGTTGAGACAGTCTACCACTATAAAGGTCACTGTTGAAGTAGTATGATGTTACAAAGCTACTATTAGATGCTTACTGATTGAATTCTATCACTGATCAAGCTTACTGACTGAAGCCTACTGTTAAAGGTCTACTGTTGAGCCTACCGATTAAGTCCACTATTGAAGAGCCTACTGTTGAAGTCTACTGTGTGACATGCATCTGCTACCAGTCTAATGATAACCTATTCTTTACTTTACAAATATTATTTATACTATCATAATGGTCATGTCTGGAAAATTTAAGGCACCAAACATTATTTAATGATATTTGTAGGAATATCAGGAAATTGTACGAGGTACGAGGAAGACCACACATGGATGAATGATTTCTCTTGTCGGCCCCTGCTATATTAAATAAGGGAAAAGCTAAGCTAGAAAAATGATATATATATATATATATATATATATATATATATCTGTGTGTTTGTGTGTGTGTAGAGACCTAAAGTAGAGATGAAAAACATTAGGGTATTAATATACATTTAAGGGAGACACATATAGTACCTGATACTAAGCAAGAAGAAGATCACTCGAGCATTCATTCACAAGATCCCGGAGCTTCATAAAGATCAGTTGGAAGAACGTTTTTCAAAGCTATGGTGGTGTGCTACAAAGAGTTTATGACCCAAGCAGCTAATCATCTCTACATCTGGAAGTCAAAACCTGGAAGTTGCGACACTCTATTTTAGAAGGAACTTGCAGATAAGGACCAAAGCTTCATTTCCTTCATTTCTAGGATTCCAGAGCTGATCTTCCAACACATAGAGCATTCTAAACATCTTCCTAATATCTTTATCTCTACTGTGTTTAAGTATTTTACATCTGTGAGCAGTGTGTATATCAGACACACACTGACTCTTGTGCTTGAACTGAGGGATACTGAAAATCCCCTTACCAAACTCTCTTTACATTTGTTTCCCACACATAACTGTGGAAGAATCTTGGTGTGGCTTGGTAGTTTATTTTCCCACGTAGAACTGTGGTAGAGATTTCTAAACCTGAACAGTTTGTGAAAACAGTTGTAAAGCCTGATACAGACTATGTATCATTTTTAATATAACTGCTTGGTGGCAGGTGAACACCAAGTGGAGAGGATTAGTTCTTAGCTTAATACTGAACCTCTTGTTTAAATTATTGTGTTCAACCTTCAAGTACTTTGTTTTACATTTATCCACTCCTTATATTTTTAAAGATAGAAATATGTTTTTACATTCACTCTGATAGCTAGTTCTGGTTAGTGTGTATATGTGATTATATTAGTAAACTTGTTTTAAAAGTTGAATTAGTACTCACACTGATTCAATTGAGTATTAATCAACCTTTGAGAAACCTGTTGAACATTAAATCACTTATATCTATTCTTCCTTAATTAACTGGGATGTTTATAATTTTGGGGATTTTAATACTAAAAGTTTTTAATAGAAATTTTAATTGGAACTCAATTCACCCCCATCTTGAGTATCCACTCTGACCAACATTTGGTATAAGAGGTTTCTTTATTCATGCATTCAAACTAGTTTTTCAAGCTTTTCAATTACTTTTCAAATGTGATTTGAGTTGTATCTTAAAGATATCAATATTTCTGTTATATCTAAATTTTCAGTTATTTAATCTTTTAGTCTTCTATGGATAACTGATTTGAGGGTGATGCTACTAATAGACCACCTTTCTTTAATGGAAATACTTATGTTCAGTGGAAATTGAAAATGAAAATGTATCTTCAAAGCATTGGACCTGAAATTTGGGACACAATTGAAGAACATCATGCATTACATGCTACTGCTTGGGATACATGGTCTCAAGTAACTAAAAATACCTATAATAATAATTATAAAGTAATGAATGCCTTATACTATGCTTTGGGTGATGAAAAATTTAATAGAATATCTGTCAATAAGACTTCTTATGAAATTTGGGACCCTTTGGTTGTTTCTCATAAAGGAACAACCAACGTTAAATAAATGAGATTAAATACCTATACTATTAAATATGATAATTTTAAGATGAAGCTTGATGAACCTATTTCTGAAATGTATCTCAGGTTTAATGAGATAGTAAACACCATGAATATGCTTGGGAAACTAGTGGATAGCAAAGACCAAATCATGAGGCTACTTAGATGCCTACCTGATAGAAGGAGAGGCACTTCTGTATCAATCTGAGAATCATGTGACATCATCAAGCTACCTATAAAGTAGCTAATTAGAAATCTAATGATGTATGAAGAAGAGATTAAGGTGAATCAATAAATAGAATAATAACCAAGAAAGAAATCAGTAGCATTCAATACTTATGCCTCAAAAATCAATGACAAAGAAAAAGTTCAAGTACCTATAGACAGTTCTAAAAGTGAAGATTAAAATTAAGACAGTTATGAGGAGATGGAACAACTTCCCAGAAGATTCAAAAGGTTATACTGAAAAATGAAATTCTATAGGAATTCAAACTTCAAAGGAAAGTATGATCATAAAGGACAATGGGAGAAAGACAGGAAGTGGAATGAGAATACAAGTGAAATAGTATTCTATGAATGTAAACGAAAAGGTCCTGTGAAAGTAGACTACCCCAAGTTAAAATACAAGAGAAAATATGATGAAAAGGGAAAAGGTTATAAAAATGCTATGAAAGAAACATGGAGTTCATCAGAAGACATTTCTAGTGGATTTGATGCTTCAGAATCAGAACAGAACAAACATGCCAATCTATGCATTAAGACAGAGACATCTGAGGTAACACTTAATTCCCCTATTCTTAATACTTATTATTCTGGGAATGAAAGTGACTCTCATAATGATGAATATATTATTAAAGAAGAATTATTTGAATATTTCAAAATGCTTGAGGTTACCTTTAATGAACTCAAGGACAAATATAAGTCATTAAAAAGACATCATTCTTTAAATTCAAATTAGAAGTCAAATCGGGATATAGAAAAAGAAATATATTATAAGTTGCTAAAGGAAAATACAGAGTTAAAATTATCTAATGAACAATTAAGAAAGGATCTTGAGAAGTTAACTGCTGGTAGAGATACCTTGGCACAGTTTCTAGGAAAACATATTTCTCTAAAGTATACAACCGGTCTAAGATATCAGCCCGGACAGAGACAAATTAGCAAAACTTAATTTGTTCCAAAATCTGGACAGTTCGTTGCTAGTTCTAGTTAAGGACCATATTTTGAGAAATACTTTTCTAAAGGACCTAACAAATTATTTATGTTTCAAAATGTGTTTTTTGATTTTAGAAAACCAATAAAAAAATATGGGTTCCCAAAGCTTTACTTTCTAACCTCTCTGGACCCAAGAAGACCCAGGTACCCAAATTACCCAATGCTTAATCTATTTTGAAGGGAAGTTGTTTAAAGAGTTCCTGTATGAACTTATAGTACTTGGACAGTGGATGTTCAAGACATATGATAGGATAATATTCTTGCTTCAAGAGCCTAATTAAAGTTGATGGTGGACATCTTACCTTTGGTGACAATGCAAAAGGAAAAATCATCATCTTAGGCCAGATTGTTAACCCTAATACAATATTAATTTCAAAAGTAAATTTTTTTGATGGATTAAAATACAATTTACTTAGCATATCTCAGTTATTTGATGAAGGATTTAATGTTATGTTTGAAAATTATGCATGCAATGTTTTTAACTCAAAAAATGATTTAGTTTTCACTGCATGTATAAATGAGAATGTATATGATGTTGATCTAAATTCCATAGCCAAACAGAATGTTTATTTCTTAAATTCTTTTCATAAGGAATCCTGGTTATGGAACAGAAGGTTAGGACACCGCAATGTACACTCACTAAGTAAGCTATCTACGAAAAGTTTCGTTAGAGACTTACCTAAATTAGAATTCCCACATGACAAAGTGTGTAACCCCTGTCAAAAGGGAAAACAACACAAAGTTTCTTTCAAACTAGAGAAATAAGTTTCAACTTCTCAACCACTTGAGTTGGTTCAGATGGATTTGTTTGGACCATCAAGAGTTTCAAGTTTAAATGGGAAACACTATGTTTATGTTCTTGTAGATGACTTTTCTAGGTATACTTTGGTATACTTTCTAGCTCACAAAAGTGAAGCTTGTTCCTATTTTATCAAATATTCAAAGTCTATAGAAAATCATAGTGGACTTAGAATCAAGACCCTGAGAAGAGATCATGGCTGTGAGTTTTAAAATCATGAGTTTGAATCTTACTGCTCACATAATGGCTATAGTCACAACTTTTCTGCCCCGAGAACACCTCAACAGAATGGTGTAGTAGAAAGAAGAAATAGGACCCTTCAAGAAATTTATAGAACTATGATTAATGAGTATGATTTACTGGTTTATTTTTGGGATGAAGCTATAAATACAACCTATTATATCATCAATAGTGTTTTAATTAGACTTGTTCTAAAGAATACCCCTTATGAGCTTTAGAAAAATAGGAATCCTAAGGTTAATTACTATAGAGTTTTTGGTTTCAAAGTCTTTATTCTTAATACTAAATATAATTTTGAAAAAGTTTCTCCCAAAAGTGATGAAGGAATTTTCCT
The DNA here is from genome assembly GCA_963277665.1 of Viscum album. Lineage (NCBI taxonomy): Eukaryota > Viridiplantae > Streptophyta > Magnoliopsida > Santalales > Viscaceae > Viscum > Viscum album. The sequence continues at coordinate 1,273,902,274 of OY728162.1, read as the reverse complement.
GGGCTATTCTATCTCAAGTAAATCCTATATAGTGTTCAATTAGAATACCAAATTTGTGGAAGAATCAATTCAGGTCAAATTTGATGAGACTGATCCACATGAGCCTAAAACCTCTCTTGAACACCTTGAGGAAGATATGTCAGTTATGAACCTTAATGATAAAGATAGTGAATCCCCTGTAAAAGTATCCAGTTATGGTAATTTTCCAGAATCCGAACTTGCTGATTCTGAACCAAGAGTCAACAATGAGAAATCTAGTTAAATCCTTCCTAGAGGCATTAGGACTCTTAAGAATCATCTTCTAGATGTTGCAGTAGGTGATTCAAATAGAGGAACACAAACAAGATCTTCTCTGAGAAACCAGGTTGAACATCAAGCTTTTCTTTCACATCTTGAACCCAAAAATATTAATGATGCTATCAATGATGAATTCTGGGAAATGGATATACAAGAAGAATTAAATCAGTTTGAAAGAAACAAATTCTGGGAATTAGTGGAAAGACCTAATGAACACTTTGACAATAGGCACTAATTGGGTGTTTAGGAATAAAGTTGATGAGCCTGGCAATATTTTTTGAAATAAGGCTAGGTTAGTTTCACAAGGATATAGTCAAGAGGAAGGAATAGACTATGAGGAGACCTTTTCACCAGTAGCTAGATTAGAATCCATTTGGATACTACTTGCATATGCAGCTCATCTAAATTGTAAACTTTATCAAATTGATGTTAAAAGGGATTTTATAAATGGGTATATAATTGAGGATGTGTTTGTTGAACAACCCCCTAGTTTTACAAATCCCCATTTTTCAAATCATGTCTTTAAACATTATAAATATTTATATAGTTTAAAACAATCTCCAAGAGCATGGTAGGATAGGCTCAGCTCTTTTCTTATTTCAAAAGGTTTTACCAAAGGGATAGATGATCCCACTCTTTTTATTAAAAGGATTTCCAAATATGTTTTTATAGTACAAATTTATGTAGATGATATTATTTTTGGATCTTCTAAAAATTCTCTATGTACTAATTTTTCAAAAAATGATGCAAAATGATTTTGAAATGAGTTTAATGGGAGAACTCAAATTTTTCCTTGGATTTCATATCTTTCAAAATAAAAATGGCATTGTTTTGAATCAAAGTAAATATATTAAGGATCTTTTAAAACGTTTTTCTTTGGATGGAAGTACAGGTAGTGACACACCTATGAGCACCACTTGTAAGTTGGATGATAATGAAGCTGGAGAACCAGTGGATTAAACCAACTACAGAGGTATGATAGGGAGTCTAATCTATCTTACAGTTAGCAGACCTGACATTATGTTTAGTGTATGTATGTGTCCTTGCTTTCAAGATAATCCAAAATAGTCACATTTAACTACTGTAAAAAGGTTTTTTAAGTATCTCAATTATATTCCAAATTTAGGACTATTTTATCCAAAAGGATAATCATTTGATTTGGTGAGTTATTATGATGCTGATTTTTTCAGTTGCAAGTTAGATAGAAAAAAGCACCTCTGGGACATGTCACATCTTAGGAAAGTCACTAGTATCATGGTGTAGTAAGAAATATAATTCTGTTGCATTATCCACTGTTGAAGCTGAATATATAGATGTTGGTTGTCGTTGTGCTCAAATTATATGGATGAAACACACTTTACTAGACTATGGATATCAATTCAAACATGTCTCTATAAAGTGTGATAATACAAGTGCTATTAATATTTCAAAAAATCCAGTTTCTCATGCTAGGAAATAGCATATTGATGTGAGACATCACTTTTTGAGGGATCATTATCAAAAGGGTGATTTCACTATTAAATTCATTAGCATTGAACATCAATTGTAAGATATATTCACAAAGCCTTTGAATTCTAAGAGGTTAAATTACATCAAATGTGAGTTAGGTATGATTAATTTCACTATCGGACACCTCACTGTTGGACCTCACTGATACACCTCACCGTTGAACCTCACTGGTGTACCTCACCGTTGATCCTCCCTGGTGTACCTCACTGTTGAACCTCACTGGTGTACCTCACCATTGAACCTCACTGGTGTACCTCACTGTTGAACCTCATTGGTGTACCTCAATATTGAACCTCACTGGTGTACCTCACCGTTGAACCTCACTGGTGTACCTCACCGTTGAACCTCACTGGTGTACCTCACTGTTGAACCTCACTGGTGTACCTCACCATTGAACCTCACTATTAAGAACCTCACAGTTGGATACCTCACTATTTGTTTTTTACTGATTATTTTATGTGGGAATCCGAACTGTTTTATTCTTATTCATTACTTTTGTTTTATTTTGTTTTAATCCCTAAATTATAAAACTAAAGGCTATGAACATATCTCAATCCACCTTATTCCTCATTCTCGAACCCCCACTCTCTAAATCCCTAAACACTAACTCTCTATTTGAACTCTCAAACCTCTTTCAATATCCATGGCTAGAACCAAGCGACTCCCAACTGGTAATGAGGATGCGCCAAGGCCAAAGAGGACTCGAGTTGAGTCAAGTGGCACCAGTAGTACCCTGACAGGACCATTCAACCTGCATCTGACAAAGAGAGAAATTTTGGATGAGAAAGAGCTGAGTGAAGAATGGCTGCTATCGAGCAAGTCGTTGGTACTAGAATCACTAGAATCCCAAGGATGGACCGAATGTTTTTCCAACAACAATGGGTCGTACTTCTCGAAGCTTGTGAAAGAATTATATGAATACCTGATGTTCTAAGAGGGAGATGATGTGCATAGGCAGGTATCTGGAGTCAATGGCAATGAAGTCAGTTTTTCATCTGTTGAGTGGGCTGCCTGTTTGAGATTTCCTCATGAAGAAGTGTATGAATACTATTCTGGAGTGGATCCTCCAGAAAGTGCAATTTTTGGATATGAAAAAGCTCTGTAAGAGCTGATAGGGAATGGAAAATCGAGGAAGATCATTACATCTGAGATGAATGGAGAAGACATGATATTGTTTAAGTTCTTTCAGCATGTGATTAGTCCCAGGAGAGGGGATTTTGTTGTGCTGAAGTATCAGGACATATTCCTGATGTACTTACTAAAGCATGGGGATAAGATCAACCTTTGTAGGTTACTGATCGAACAATTGGAGGATATGACTAAGGAAATCTCAAAGTCTAATGCTTTATTCCATGCCAATCTAATCTTAGTAATGCTAAAGGTAAAGGGTGTTGCTGGAAGTAATGAAGAAATGATAGTGGCTAAGAACAGTGTTTGTATCTCCAAGGTTATTTGAAAATACATGAAAATTAGTTGGAATCCCTTGATGAAGGCATAGGTAAATGATGAAGGAAAAGTGTATGAAATGTTTGACCCTACTAATCACCCATCTAAGACAAAAGACAAGAGAGATCTAGGCCTCAAGCTTGATGAGCCAGAACCATCTTATTCAGATGATGATGAGGAAATTGAAGGAGCTGTGGAACCTGAAAAAGAGAACACCCCTATTGATGATGGGAGTGATCCTGATTTACCTGACAATCCTATCAGGACAGTAGCTTTCAGAGCACCTAGCCCTCAAAAAGAACTACTAAAAAGAGAGAAAGTTCTAAGGGACAGTGATACTGAGACCAGTGAAGAAGAAGAAGAATCTAAGAATATTTTCAAAGAATCCTCTGAAGAGGATGAGGCTACTAAGTCAAATCATTCTAATCATGTGGCAATGGAGGTTGGTGATAAAGATGAAGGAAAGGAGGCTGTTGTTGCTAAAGATGATGATGAGGATAGTGAAGAATAGGATCTCAGTTTGAGTCCTCTGATAGGTAATACAGACAGGACAGTTTCTAACAAATAAGAAGGATTGGCATCTACTTCCATTGAAATATAGGTCATTGATGACTCAGTGGAGGTTGTGGCTCACCCCACTATTGAATCAATAGATCATACAGAGGTTGAATCTACTAGATTAGAAGAGGAGGTTGTGGAATTACCTGGAGTAGAACCAGTAGAATAAAATACTCAGGAGAGAGATCCAAGTGAGTGGGAGCATTTTGGTTCCATATCTGTTTTTCATGACATTGAAGAATTGTCAGAAGACCCTGGATACCTGGTACTTGGGCTGGATTATGATGATACATATTGTGATATGTCATGAAAAAGACACCTTGTACCTGCTGTTTTAGTACCTCTTTTTTTAGAACCTGTAGCAGTGCTTCCAGTGGTTGTCCTTCCTGAGAGCCTTGTCACTATGGATGATCTAGAATCACTGAAAATAGATCTGCATCAAATGTTTGATAATAGAGCCTATGAAATGGAAAAGGAAGTGGCCTTAATTCAAGAGATGACTGCCTCTGAGATGGCTAGAGTTCATTCTTCCATTCAAGCCAGTATTTCCCAAGAAATATCTCAATGCCAGAATCAACTCAAGGATGTGTCTCAGTTTTTGGAACTTATAAGACAGTTAGTGGTGAGCTTGACTGCTCCAAAGGCTTTTAGAGGCCAATCAAAGAAAGACAGTCACTGCATCAGAAGTGTGGTGCAACAGATGGTTACATTGTTTGAAAGTTTTAATGAATCCATGAAAGCTCATGTGAACGTCCAGGATGAAGATGTGAAGAATCTCATCAGTGGGTTGACCAAGTCTTTTAAGGAAATTGTTGCTTTCTCTATAATACCTTTGACTACCTCTACCTATTTTTCAAACTCCCCTGCACCACCTGTGGACTTGTCCACATTTAGGACAGTGGTCAGTGAAGAGTTAGCAAAGATATCTGGTGTCAGTACACCTGACCCTCATTTTATGACTCAGATTATCTCCACTAACAAATATGTTCAAAAGGTAGTTATTGACTTCATGAGAGAGGTTGCCCTTGACCAAAAGAGTATAATGGAACAGATTAATTACTGTTATAAAAGGATTTACTCCAAGCATCAGATGGATGCTCATTTCAATATTTTGTTGGAAAACCTCAAGATTACACCAGTCATCAGAGCCTTCAAGGAACAAGTCTCTCAGCTGGGCCAGTTGACTCCAGCCTTAGAGAAATTTATGGAAAACAAGGATGATTTCATCACGGATATGGAAAGAGGAGGAAGTATTATTATGGACTTTAGAAACATTCTCCTTCCCTTTCTCCATGTGGACTGTACCCCTGTCAAAATCCCTCCTGCATTACCTGCATCTCAACCAAGTAGTTATTCCATGAAGTCTCCTACTGAGGCCATCTGAAGCCTTACTCCACTGATACCTCAGAGAGCTACCCACTATAGACCCACAGGTGCTTCTGTTGCTACCCCTCTAGTCATTCCTGTAGCAATTACCAAACCTACTGATCCACCATCTCATTATCCATCTTCTTCTTCCAAAGGGAAACAACACTTGCCTGATACTGATGTGGATTGAGTTTATTTATGTCTTTTGATAGGGACTTTGTATTATTTTTGGGTCATGTAATGACCTTCCATTAATACAAGCATTCTCTGTTCTCTCTATTTGTGTATATTTTTGCTAATCACAAAGGGGGAGAAATGACTAATATGATCCTATGATTACATTACTCTCTAATGGACCTTTTCTGCTTTTCCATATGATACTATGCACTCTTATTAATCTCTTATACAAGAATTATTTGTTATCATTGTATTATATGCTTATCTGTGTTATCTATAATTAATACATACTGCCATAATTTGTGATTATCAAAAAGGGGGAGATTGTTGGACTCACCTGTTTTGATAATCCCAAATCATGTTTAATTCCATGGTTATAATGTATTAGTCATTTGTGAAAGATTCTTTAATCTATCATCATAATGATTATCTCGCATGAATATCTATCTTTTTCATTCTCATGGATTTTATAAGTAAATTGTTCAGTTAATCAAGGTCAATGTCACAAGTCTACTGTTGATATGCTTATCAAAGCTTACAGACAAAGAGTCATAGTTACAGTTCACTTCTGTGACAAGGCTTCTGTTAGAAGTCCACTATGAGACTCATTCTTAAGTCTTCTGTTAAGAGCCTCACGGTTTAAGTCTACCGCTGGGACATGTCTACCATTGGTAGAAGGCTACCACTAGAAAACTCATATTGTCGATGTAGTCCACTGTTGTTCAATTCTACCATTAGTAGAAGTCTGTTGATAGACAAACTCCACCATTGAAGAAATCAACTATTGAGACATTCTACCACTGTAAAGGTCACTTTTGAAGTAGTCTGATGTTAAAAAGATACTATTATAAGCTTAATGATTGATATCTACTATGGATCAAGCTTATTGACTGAAGACTGCTATTAAAGGTCTACTGTTGAGCCTACCGATGAAGTCCACTATTAAAGAGCCTACTGTTGAAGTCTACCATTTGACATGCATATGCTACCAGTCTAATGATAACCTATTCTTTACTTTACCAATTTTATTTATACTATCATAATGGTCATGTATAGAAAATTTAATGCACCTGACATTATTTAATGATATTTTCAGGCATATCAGGAAACAGTACGAGGAAGACCACACATGGATGAATCATTTCTCTTGTCAGCCTCTGCTAAATTAAATAAGGGAAAAGCTGAGATGAAAAAATGATATATATATCTATATATATGTAGATACCTAAAGAAGAGATGATAGACATCAGGATATTAATATACATTTAAGAGAGACACATATACTACATGATACCAAGAAAGAAGAAGGTCACTTGAGCATTCATTCACAAGATCCCAGAGCTTCACAAAGATCAGTTGGAAGAACATTTTTCAAAGCTGTGGTGGTGTGCTACAAATAGTTTCTGACCCAAGAAGATGATCATCTCTACATATGGAAGTCAAAACCTGGAAGTTGCGACACTCTATTTTAGAAGCAACTTGCAGAGAAGGACCAAAGCTTTATTCCCTTCATTTCAAGGAGTCAAGAGCTTATCTTCCAACATATATAGCATTCTAAACATCTTCCTAATATCTTTATCTCTAATGTATTTATGTATTTTACATCTGTGAGCAGTGTGTATGTCATACACACACTGACTCTTGTGCTTTAACTGAGGGATACTGAAAATCCCCTTACCAAACTCTCTTTAAATTTGTTTCCCACACATAACTGTGGAAGAATCCTGGTGTGGATTGGTAGTTTATTTTCCCATGTATAATTGTGGTAGAAGTTTTTAAACCTGGACAGTTTGTGAAAACTGTTGTAAATCCCGATACAGTTTGTGTATAATTTTTAATATAACTCCTTTGGGGAAGGTGATCACCAAGTGGAGAGGATTAGATCTTGGCTTAATACTGAACCTCTTTTTTAAATTATTGTGTTTAACCTTCAAGTACTATGTTTTACATTTATCCACTGCCTATATTTTCAAAGACAGAAATCTGTTTTTACATTCACTCTAATAGTAAGTTCTGGTTAGTGTGTATATGTGATTATTTTAGTAAAATTGTTTCAAAAGATGAATTAGTACTCACACTGATTCAACTGAGTATTAATCAACCTTTGAGAAACTTATTAAACAATAAATCACTTATATATCTACTTCCATAATTAACTGGGCTGTTTTTAATTTGGGGGATTTTAATCCTAAAAGTTTTTAATAGAAATTTTAATTGGAACTCAATTCACCCCCTATTGAGAATCCACTCTGACCAATAGGACCATATTTAGATTTTACCGGTGCTAGATTTGGTCCCATAATATCCTTTAGTGTATGTAACTATTATGACCTTACAGAACTGAGAAAAACATCTTCCGTCCAAACTCCAAGAAGTTGTAGCTGAGGATCTGGTCATTCTCATAAGCAATAACTGGACTGACAACACATTTATACAAAAAAAACCATACCATATCCAGATGGCTAACTGTCTTTTTGGATCCCAGAAGGGAGTATCCTTAACTAATAAATTTTTTTCGTAGATTTAAAGAATTAACAACACAATTTTGTGTAAAAATCTAGACTGTATTCCAGTCTGTATTATCTCACGAGATATCCATCTTTACGCAATTCATTGGAGGGGTATATAATTACATAACCACCAATAAAATAATGTAAATCATATATTTATACACAAAAATATCATAAAACATTTATCATATCATAACCCATGGAAAAGAAACAAGTTTTAGAAACATTTCAATTTCTCATCATAGTATAACTCGTGGAAGAAAATTTTGTTTCATAAACTTATTGCCATCATAATCAAAAATAATTAAGAGAAATAATAAGTAATGTATCATTGGGTAATGTTACTAGTAAATTTTTTGTAACATCAAAATATGTCAACTATGATGAAAAATGGATTTTCATGTTCTATAGAATATTTCTTGAAGAAAATACCCTCTTCATTTTGAAATAACATTTTTAAAATCCTAAAACAAAAAAAATATATAAAAAAATTTATTTTTAATGGACCAAGTAAATTTGTATAGGAACCGTAAAAAAATGATAGTTCATGATGAAGGAAAATTACATTCATGCTATATATATGAAAATAAATATTCCTTTCACATTTTCAGTAAAAAGTCAAAAGTACCTAATTTGAAAAATGAAAAGAATATTCTTTTGATTTTTTTATAAAAAGTAAAACATGGGTGGAAATTAATTTAAAAATTGATATAAGAATAGTAAACATTAGTACAGATATTCCCTCTAATAGCATGCAAAAAGGATTTTAACAGTTCTAAAAAGCAATGTTAATCTCCACATTGTTAAAGGAGGGGGTACCCTTTATCACCGCTGGAAATAACACTGATAGAGGCCCCATCTACTGTAGTGTCTTGTTTTTATAGCAACACGTTGCCTTAAAATCATGTAAACTATACACAAAATATATAATTTAATTCAAATATAATTTACATTATGAATAAAAAACAAATATATATATTTCGAAAAATGTATTTTTATAATCACATTTATAATTATTATCCATAAAAATTTAAAAACATTATTGTTTCATTGTATTTGTAACCCATGATCGCCTCTCAAAAAGGTCTAACCAAAGTATTTATTGAAGGAAAATTTACCTCAACCTGGGAAAAATAATCCACCTATATAATAAAAAATATATTATTTTATTAATACTATAATTAAATTAAACATTAATATGAAATAATACATTAAAAAATGTCAACATTGAATAAAACAACACACTTGGAGTAATATCGGTCACACTATTCATTTTATTAAAGTGTGGTTGACTTCAACATGTCAAAAATGAGGTTAGAATAATTTTCCAAAAGTATCAAAATAATTTTAATGTGTTTTCTTATTTTAAAGTATGTCAATTGTTCTTTTTAATATAATTAATGTCAATTTTAAATAAAGATACATTAAGAGTTATACCAGTCTCTCTATTCATGGGATTGAGGTGCGACTGATTTATATATATCACATATTACTTATGGATCATGGGTCTAATGTATCAAAAAAATATGAAGGTTTTTTCATGGTTTTTAGTATGTCACTTTTGTTTTCACTAAAATGTCATTTCAAACTGGAAACATGTACATTGAGTCATACGGGTCACATCGTGTGTCAGTTTGATATGATATATCTTTATTAATGTCAAAAATGACTTATGAATTACTTTTCAAAATTATTATGACAATCGGTGTTCATTTTCTAGGTTTTCAATGAGTGACACATGTTTTGAACTAAAATATCAATTTTAAACTGATAACTTGAAAATTCAGTCATACCGTGCATCAAATTTTGGTGAGGGTGATCCCTATACATAAAACATGACTCATAAAACGTTTCCTTATAGTATTAAAACTATCAAAATTCATTTCGGTTGGTTTCATTACGTCACATGTTCCTTTTGCTAAAATTAATGTCAATTTAAAATAAAAAGATGCACTTGAAGTCAAACCGATCACACTGTGTATCGGATTGAGGTGTGGTTGATTCCTACTTGTCAAAAATAACATATGGATAATTTTATTAAAGTATTAAGAAAATATGAATGAATTTTATACCTGTTTAGTAGTTAAACTTTCATTTTAACTAAAATTAATGATAATTTTAAATAAATAGATACACTTTGAATCATATTGATCACACCATGTATAAAATTGTTGTTCAGGTTATTCCTACCAATATCAAAGTACATATGGATAATTTTACTAAGGTATAAAAATAATCGTAATGTTTGTTCATGGTTTTGAGTAGGTTAGTTGTCCTTTTTATGAAAAATGATGTCAATTTTAAATAAACAATGCACATAGAGTCATACCGATAATACTATTCATTTGATTGAGGTCAGTCTGATTCCAAAACTTCAAAAATTACCCATGGATATATTTAATATAGTATCAAAAAAAATTCTTGATTTTCATTTTGGCACTTGTTCTTTATGGTAAAATTAATGTCAATTTAAAATAAAAAGACACACTCGGAGTCATCTCTATCACACAGTGTATCAAATTGAGGTGTGGTAAATTCTTACACATTAAAAATGAATAATGGATCATTTTTTTTAATGTTTCAAAACAATACGAATGTGGTTTCTCAGTTTTTAGTCAGTCAGTTGTCCTTTTAACAAAAATTTCGGTCAATTTTAAATAAAAAAATACACTTGGAGTCATATTGGTCACATCGTGCATCAGATTGTTGTGTGGTCGGTTCTTACATGTCAAAAATGACCTATATATTTTTTCCCTAAATTATCAAAATAATACAAATGTGTTTTCTTAGTTTTGAGTTGGTCAGTTTTCCTTTTTACTAAAATTGATGTAAATTTTAAATAAAAAGATTCACTTGGAGTCATACTGGTCACACCATGTATCATATTTAGGTATGGATGACTCTTACATATCCCAAATGACTCATGGATCATTTTCCTAAAGTATCGAAATAGTCATAATTCATTTTCTCAGTTTTCAGAATTTCACTTGTTACTTTTTCAAAAATGAATGTCATTTTAAAATAAAAGACACATTTGGAGTCATATTAGTCACACAGTGCATCTAATTAAGGTATATTTGATTCCTACATTTCAAAAATGACATATGGATCATTTTTCAAAGGCATAAAAATAATACGAATGTGTTTTCTTAGTTTTGAGTAAGTTAGTTTTTCTTTTTACTAAAATTGATGTCAATTTTAAATAAATAAGACACACATGGAGTTATAAAGGTCACATTGTGCCTCGGATTGAGGTGAGGATGATTTTTACATGTCCCAAATGACTCAAGGGTTTTTTTCTTAAATTATCAACATAATATAAATGTGTTTTCTAGGTTTTTAGTATGTCACTTTTTCCTTTTTACAAAAATTGAGGTCAGTTTTAAATAAAAAGACACATTTTTTGTCATATTGGTTACAAAGTGCGTTGTATTGAGGTTTGGTTGATTACAAAATGTCCCAAATGACTTATAGATCATTTTACTAAATTATAAAAACAATATTATTTCATTTTCTCAGTTTTGAGTAGGTTAGTTATCCTTTCTACTAAAATTGATGTCAATTTTAAATAAAAAAGATGCATTTGGAGTCATACCAATCTCATTGTGCCATAGATTGAGGTTTGTATAATTCCTACACCTCTTAAATGACTCATGGATCAGTTTTATAAAGTATTAAAGCAATCTAAAATTGTTTTCCTAGTATTCAATTTGTCACATGTTCATTTTTCTAAAACTAATCTCAATTTAAAATAAAAAGACACACTTAGAGTCATATCACTCATATCATGAATCATATTTAGGTGAGGTTAATTCCTACACATCAAAAATGTCTTATATATCATTTTCCTAAAATATAAAAACAATCCATTTTCATTTTCTCTATTTTGAGTATATCAGTTGTCCTTTTTACTAAAATTAATGTCAATTTTAAATAAAAAAGATGCACATAGAGTCATATCAGTCACATTGCACCTCGGATTCAGTTTTAGAAGATTTACACATGTCCCAAATGACCCATGGATCATTAAAATGAAGTATCAAAACAATAATAATTAATTTCTCAATTTTTAGTATGTCATGTGTTCCTTATTCTAAAATCTATGTCATTTGTAAATAAAAAGAGGCACATGGGGTCATACCTATCACACTATGCATCAAATTGAGGATTGGTTGACTTCCACATGTTATAATTATGTAAAGATCATTTTACTAATGTATCAAAACAAAATTAATGCATTTTCATTGTTTTTATTAGGCCAGTTGTCCTCTTTACTAAAATAGATGTCAATTTTAAATAAATAGAATCACTTTGATTCATACTAGTCACACCGTGCCTCATATAGTGGTGAGACTGAATTCTACATGTACCAAATGAATAATGTATCATTTAACTAAATTATAAACACAATATAAATGTTTTTTATCAATTTACAATAAATCATGTGTTTCTTTTTACAAAACATGATGTCAATTTCAAATAAAAAGACACACTTGGAGTTATACCGGTCACACTGTGCGTCGGATTGGGATGTGGTTGATTTCTAAACATCCCAAATGAATCATGGGTCATTTTTATAAATTATAAAAATAATATGAATGTGTTTTTTAGTATTTTATTAGGTTGTTTTTCTTTTTTAGTAAAATTGATGTAAATTTGAAATAAAAAAGACACACTTGGAGTCATACCAGTCACACTGTTCCTCATATTGAGGTGTGGTTTATTAGTACATGTCCCAAATGACTCATAAATTATTAAAATAAAGATTAGAAATATTATTAATTTGTTTTCATAGTTTTCAATATTTCACTAGTTCCATTTTAAAAAAATTGATGTCAATTTTAAATAAAAATATATACTTAGAGTCATACCGGTATCACTATGCATCGGATTGATGGTCTACTAATTTATACACAACCCAAATTAATCATGGATAACTTTCCAAATGTATGAAAACAATATTCATGTGTTTTCTTGGTTTTCAATATGTCACTTATCTTCTTTAATTAAATGTCATTTTAAACTAAAAACATTCTATTGGACACAAACTCATCACATCGTGTGTCAGTTTTATATAAGACTAATTCCCACATGTCACAAATGATTTATGAATAAATGAAAGAAATTATCAAGAAAATCTGATCATGTTTTCCTGTTTTTCATTGAGTGAATAATTTGGAACTATAATGTCAATTTTAAACTGATTACAGACACATTGAGTCATACTGGTAACACCATGTGTCAGGTTGAGTTGTGGTTGATTCATACATGTCCTAAATAACTTATGGATTTTTTCCTAAAGTATAAAAAACTATGAATTCATTTATATGGTGTTTGAGTATGTAAATTTTCTATTTTAATTAAATTAATGTCAATTTTAAATAAAAGGATGCACCTAGAGTCATACCAGTCACACCATGTGCTAGCTTGAGGTGTTGCTGATTCCTACATGTCGCAAAGTCTCAAAAAAATCCTAACTACCAATTTTACAGTGATTACCAATTAATTTATTTTTTGAACTTCCAACATAGTATATTTATTAGATAATGGTTTTTCAACAATAAAATTCAAATCAATATGCAATGTTGGCAGCTATAAAAATAAAATCAATGGAAAGCATGATAACATTGGAAGAATGAATCATGTTTGCTCTTATATGGCTTGTTGTAGATAGTTGAAAGAAAAATATATCATTCCAAAAGATTTGAGTAGAGAACTAAATATGTGTTAGTTAATGATTTTATGGAAAATAACTTACAAATATTTGATAAATTGATTAAAAAAATTAATATATAAGTAGTAGGAATTAACCTTTTCATGATGGTTGTATGCATTCCTGACCGATAAATAAGAATGGAATCCACCAGTATAAGAAAACAATTCTTATGTGAGTAATACTAAAACGAAATATATATAAAAATAAATATGAAACAATTCAATACTTCTATGTAAGTCACTGTTTCTGACACTTTCTTCAGGGCACGTATCCATCTTTTTAGAGGACGCACAGTTGTTGCCCTGCATTCCCACATTCCAAGGTAGGGCGGCATCCATCACGTAATTTGGAATGTCTACTCCTTGATTGAAATGGGATGATGGTAGGTTGGTTCCTCCTTCTATGGATTCCTCCTCAGAACCAGTATCCTATTCTGGTCTCCCTCATAGAATTAATACGTTGTTCGTGAATCTCTAACGAGTTCCATGTATTCATGGACGCTGGTTAATTACACTGCTCCTATCTGGACATTCAAAGGGTTCGTGTCAGGGCAGCAAACTTCGGTCAGTGGAGTAGTCATGTTGGACATTTCTTGCATGTCTGGATGCTAGAACACTAGCGCATCTTGGTTTCTTTCCCTTATTATAGGGCTTTTCGAGGGTGTGGAAGCTTGAGGCATCCCACGTCAAATGCGGGGAATTTTAAGCCATAGGCATGTCTCTGAGGTTTTCCTTAGCTTCCCATTTTTAACATAGGGTATTCCGTGAGTTTGACGTCTAGAGGAGAGCGATTGGATTGATCAGAAACCTGCCAAGAGTGGATCAAATGGGTGCAACCCCTAAAGGGATCGCTTATTCTTGGGATAACACATGGTTAGTTACCTAATTACTACTAAGAGTAGTGAGAAAGTGGGTGACATGATCTCACCAGGATGTGGTGGCTCGGGCAAGAATCAGGATGGATATGGACAGGTGAGAGTGGATGGAGAGTAAGATGGATCCAACATGATGGAAACAATGATGTTGGTATTCAGCCTCGAAGAGACTTCCTATGTATCCTCGTGGAATAGAATCAATGTATGTGTAGTTCTGAGGGGCGAGGGGACACCTAAGGAGGTGGCCTGTGAGAATGGATGCATGGATGGGAGCCGGAGGAAGTGGAACCTATGGGTTGGGATATGACCTTCCCAAAACACATAGGCTCAAGGGAAAGACCAGGATGAGATGTGAGTGATAGTCTTGAACCTCATTGAGGCTTCATACGTATCCTCAATGTAGGGAATAAAAGTTCACATAGTTCAGGATGGGGGTATAGAATTAGGGTGTACACATAAGAGAATGACTTGACGGTATACTGGGGTTTGCGTGTGGCTAGAAGCTTGGTTTATTCTTACGCCACAATGGAGGACTAGAGATGTGGGTCCCAAAAAAGGGTACTACAACATCTTACCATCTATTGTGGACTACAATGGCTTACCGCTGGATGTGGCTACAACGGCTTATCACTGGTTGGGGATCACAACATTTTACCACTGGTTGGTGTTAAAACGGCTTACTGTTGGATTGGGTACAAAACAGTTTACCACCGATCAGGGTTGGACATCAAGGAGGATTCATACGTACCTTATCTGGGAGACAAGTATCTGTTGTACCCCTCTCTCTTGGATTTTAATGATCACAATCACTCTCATCGTGTTCTAACTTGTTTTCAAGTTTTTGATGATAGGAAAAAGGTTGCCAAAGAGTTGGCCCAAGAAAGACTGGAAAAGGACTCACTGAGTCCACCGGCCAACCGGTGGATTACCACCGGCCAGCCGGTGGTCTCTGGCAGGAGCAAAGCCTCTGCCAGGTTTCACCGGTCAGCCGGTGCCTGACCACCGGCCCGCCGGTGGAACCAGACAGTAGGCTTTGCCCACTGCCAGGTGCCACCGTCCGGCCGGTGTCTGGATCACCGGCCCGACGATGGAACCAGACAGAGAGCTTGCTCTCTGTCTGAACCACTGGCCAGCCGGTGTCCCAGCACCGGCCAGCCGGTGGAGACTGGACAGAAGACCTTGCTCTCTATCTGAACCACCGGCCAGCCGGTGTCCCAGCACCGGCCAGCCGGTGGAGACTGGACAAAAGACCTTCCTTCTGTCTAGACCACCGGCCAGCCGGTGGCTCAGCACCGGTCAGCCGGTGGAGCCTGGACAGAAGGATCTTGCTTCTGTCTGGAGCACCGGCCAGCCGGTGGCCAAACACCGGTCAGCCGGTACGCCCAGTCAAACTAGTCGTTGGGCTTTGACCAGACTTGTCCACTTGACCTCCAACGGATCCGAAAGCCCTCCAACGGCCATTTTGAGGTATTTGGGGATATTTCTCCTATAAATAGACGAGGATGGATGCCGGGAACACGACCGATACATTGGAATGATATTTTGATCCCTTGAAGCTCTAAACGACAAATCTCTAAGGCTACTTGAGATCCATCTCCATCCTTGAAGCTTGGGCTGCCTCTACATCAACTACTCTCACACTCTTGGCGCTCAAGGATTCCTCAAGTTTGTTGTAATTTATTTATTTCAATTGTTTAGTTATTCATTGGGTTTGTATTAAAACAAACCATCCTTTTCTTCCTCACTTTCAT
This sequence comes from Viscum album, assembly GCA_963277665.1. Classification (NCBI taxonomy): domain Eukaryota; kingdom Viridiplantae; phylum Streptophyta; class Magnoliopsida; order Santalales; family Viscaceae; genus Viscum; species Viscum album. Next base: position 1,273,886,068 of record OY728162.1, on the reverse strand, counting down.
TTTGGGTTTCTTGCTACAACCATCATAAAAAAGCAAGTTGTACAAAGGTGATCTAGCCTACCTTAAAACGGCTAGTGGGTTTCTTGCTACAACCATTAAAAAGCAAGCTGAAGTAAATCTCTCAACGGTTGAGTTGGGAGCGGAGACGTAGGCTTTGGTTTAAGCCGAACTCCGTTATCAAATTGTGTCTTGCCCCTTTTTATTTCCGCTGCATTTATAAACTGTTTTTTAAATTGTTAATTAATTTTTAAAAGGCAATTCACCCCCCCCCCCCTTGCCATCACTCTCCGACCAACAATTGGTATCAGAGGGAGAGTTTGTGTAATACCTTAACCGGTTACAAACTCAAAATCCATAGTGATGGCTTCTTCCTCACAAGCACCCGAAGGGTATTCCATGACTCGGGCTTTATTCTTTGATGGAACCGACTACAATTATTGGAAAACTCACATGATTAAATTTCTTAGAAGTATTGGCTTTCCTATATATAGAATTGTTTTGCAAGGCTATACTCTCTCTAGCAAAGATGAGTCTAAATGGACCCCCGAAGACATTGTTAATTTTGAGCTTGATGGCAAAGCCATGAATGCTCTTCATTGTGGGCTAGACCATAATGAATTTAATCGTATTTCTACTTGCACCACTTCTCATGAAATTTTGAAGATTTTGGAAGTGACCCATGAGGGCACTAACAAAGTCAAAGACACTATATTAGATATGTATCGTCAAGACTTTGAAAGTTTCACCATGCACCCACACGAATTTATTACGGAAATGTTTACTCGCTTCACTGATGTGTGTAATGGGAGAAAGTCTCTTGGAGATGATGTTTCTGTAGAGACGATGGTCAAGAAGATTCTTTGGGTCCTACCAAGCTCATGGGCTCCAAAGGTGACGGCATTCCAAGAAGCGAAAGATGTCAAGAAAATGCCGGTTGAAGAACTCATTGGATCACTTATGACCTATGAGATTACCATGAAGAGGAAAGCCGATAAAGAAGGTAACATCTTCAAGGAGAAAAAGAACATATCATTCAAAGCAAAGCAAGAAAGCTCCTCCGATGATAGTGGATCCGAGATTGCTCAACTTGCAAGAAAAATGAGCAAGTTCATGAAGAAAAAGAAGAATTTTCAAAGGGCACGAAAGGAAGAGCCAAAAGCAGAAAAAGAAGTTACATGCTTTAAATGTGGAAAGAAAGGCCACATCAAACCGGAGTGCTCTCTTTTCAAGAAAAGGTTAAAGGAAAAGAAAAACAAGAATGCTTTCAAAGCGTCAACATGGAGTGCAAGCGATGACTCCATGTCTTCAAACGACTCAAGCGATGAAGGTGGAAAATGCCTAATGGCACTTGATGAGGTATCTTCTTTCGACTCCTCTTCCTCATCTTCTTCTTTTAATAATGAAATGTCTTATGAAGATCTCCAAAATGCGAGAGATCAATTAGAGGAAGGTTTTCACGAACTCACCTCTAAATTTTTGGCCTTAGAAAAGAAACACAAAATTCTAATTTCTGTAAAAGATCAACTTCTCAAAAATAATGAGGAACTTGCCCTTAAGGTCCAAGATATTCCAAATGTTGATTCTTTGAATTCAACTATTAAATATTTAAGGGAATCTCTTGCCAAGTTCACGCAAGGTGAACAAAATTTGACCAAATTGCTAGGTTCTCAACGTTCGGCTAGAACCACACATGGACTTGGCTTTAACAAGCAAGCCATTTCTTCTAGAGCACCCACTACTTTTGTAAGGGGGAGCTCTCAAAATAAATTTTGTAATTATTGTAGAAAAACCGGACATATGATTTATGAATGCAATTGTAAAAATGCTAGATATGGCCGCCCCAAAAACATTACCTACTCGGATGAATATCTTAGGATGTACCCCTCTAGACAAGTATGGGTTCAAAAGTCCCTTTTAGCTAATCTATCCGGACCCAAACTTATATGGGTACCAAAATCTATTCTTTCTTGATTTTGTAGGATAAACACCAAAGAAGTAGGACTTGGAAAGGCTCGTGGTATCTCGACAGCGGATGCTCGAGGCACATGTGCGGCGATCCCTCCGAGTTCAACTCCCTTGAATAATTCGATGGAGGATACGTCACCTTCGGTGACAATTCAAAAAGCAAGATCGTCGGAATAGGTACCATTGGTTTTGGTAGCACCTCTTTAATTAAAGATGTTTTATTTGTTAAAGGTTTAAAACATAATTTAATTAGCATTAGTCAACATTGTGATAGTGGTTTTTCGGTGAATTTTCAAAATGATTTATGCAATGTGTTTGATTTTCAAAACAAATTGATATTTTCTGCTTCCCGTTTTCAAAATGTTTACATTATTGATTTAAAGTCTTTAGCAAGCCAAAATGTTAAATGTTTAAGTGCTCTTGACAATGAGTCTTGGCTTTGGCATAGAAGGTTGGGGCATTGTAGCTCTCATTCACTTCTAAATATTAATAAGAACAAACTCATCTGTGACCTTCATAAACTTAAGTTTAAGAAAGATTTGATTTGTGAGCCATGCCAACTTGGCAAGCAACACAAATCTTCTTTCAAATCTAAGAAGGAAGTGTCCACTTCAAAATATCTTGAGCTCCTTCATCTTGATCTTTTTGGACCTACCCCTGTAGCAAGTCTAGGTGGAAAATCCTATACCTTTGTCCTAGTAGATGACTTTTCTTGTTTCACTTGGGTTTTCTTTTTAGCTCATAAAAATGATGCTTGTAGAACCTTTTTGAAATTCTCTAGGAAAGTAGAAAATGAAAAAGGATATAAAATTATATCGCTCCGTAGTGACCATGGAGGTGAATTCGAGAACAAAGAATTCGATGAATTGTGTTCCTCTCAAGGATACAATCACACCTTCTCTGCCCCTAGGACTCCACAACAAAATGGAGTGGTTGAAAGGAGAAACCGAACTCTCCAAGAAATTGCTCGAACCCTCCTTAGTGAATTCAACCTCCCTCAATATTTTTGGGCCGAGGCGGTAAACACTGCTTGTTACACTATCAATAGAGTCTTTGTAAGACCCCTTCTTAAGAAAACCCCCTATGAACTTTGGAAAGGCAAATTGCCCAAAGTTGGTTATTTTAAAGTGTTTGGTTGTAAATGCTTTATCCTTAACACAAAAGATAACCTAGGGAAATTTGATGCCAAATCCGATGAAGGTATTTTTCTTGGGTACTCCAACTCAAGCAAAGCCTATCGTGTCTTCAATAAACGTTCAAAAACCATCGAAGAATCATCTCATGTCAAATTTGATGAAACTCTTCCAAAACCTCACCCGGTCATTGAAGATGTTGAAGATAAGATTGATAAGCTTCATTTGAATGATTCCTCTTCTCCTCCCAAGGAGGATGACCATCAAGAACCCTATTCACCTTCTTCACCTTCCACCTTGCCTAAGGTTTGGAAACCTTCTAGAGACCATCCTTTAGAAAATGTTATAGGTGATCTTCAAGCCGGTACTCGAACTAGAAGATCAATCCTCAACGAGGTTGAACATCAAGCCTTTCTTTCTAAACTAGAGCCTCAAACCATTAATGATGCCATTAATGATGAGAATTGGGTTCTTGCAATGCAAGAGAAACTGAATCAATTCTCTAGAAATGATGTTTGGACTCTTGTTGAAAGACCCAATGATCATCCAATTATTGGCACTAAATGGGTTTTTAGGAACAAACTTGATGATCAAGGAAATATAACCCGGAACAAGGCTCGCCTAGTAGCTAAGGGCTATAATCAAGAAGAAGGAATTGATTATGGTGAAACCTTTGCGCCTGTTGCTAGATTGGAATCCATTAGGATCTTGTTGGCATTCGCCGCTCACTTAAATTTCAAACTTTTTCAAATGGATGTTAAAAGTGCTTTTTTAAATGGTTTTATTTCAGAAAAAATCTTTGTTGAACAACCTCCCGGTTTTGAAGATCCAAAATTTCCAAATCATGTTTTTAAATTAACCAAGGCTCTATATGGCTTAAAACAAGCCCCTCGGGCTTGGTATGAGCGGTTAACAAAATTTCTTTTAGAAAATGATTTTAAAATGGGTCAAGCTGATTGTACCCTATTTTTAAAACACACTTCAAAAGTTCTTTTAATTGTCCAAATTTACGTTGATGACGTTATCTTTGGTTCAACCAAAGAATCACTTTGTACTGATTTTTCAAATTTAATGAGAAAAGAATTTGAAATGAGTTTTATGGGGGAATTAAAAAATTTTCTTGGTTTTCAAATCCTTCAAAATTCAAATGGTATTTCTCTAAGCCAAGGAAAATACACAAACGAACTTTTAAGTCGTTTTGGTATGGATCAAGTAAAGGAAATTAGTACCCCCATGAGTACTTCTTGTAAACTTACGTTAGATGAAGCCAAGAAACCGGTGTATAACAAGCTTTATAGGAGTATGATCGGGAGTCTACTTTACCTAACTACGACCCGACCTGACATCATGTTCAGTGTTTTCCTTTGTGCTCGTTTCCAAGCCAATCCCAAAGAATCTCATTTTAAATCCGTCAAAAGAATTTTTAAGTATTTAAAAGGATCCAAAAACTTTGGTTTGTTTTATCCCTCTAATACTTCTTTCGAACTCTCTTCATATTCGGATGCTGATTTTGGCGGATGTCAATTAGATCGTAAGAGTACTACTGGAACCTGTCATCTTCTAGGCAAGTCCCTTGTTTCATGGAGTAGCAAAAATCAAAATTGTGTTGCTCTTTCTACTGCCGAGGCCGAGTACATAGCAGCTGGTAATTGTTGTGCCCAAATTATTTGGATGCAGCACACTCTCTTGGATTATGGCCTTTCCTACGATCATGTCCATATTCGGTGTGACAACACTAGTGCCATTAGTATTTCTAAGAATCCAATACAACATTCTAGGACTAAGCATATAGACTTAAGGCATCATTTCCTTCGTGACCATTTTCAAAAAGGGGATATCACTTTGGACTTCATTTCTACCGATTTCCAATTAGCTGATATTTTTACCAAACCGCTCCCGGTTGAACGTTTTGATTTTATTAAGGGGGAGTTAGGCATGATTCGTCAATGAGCACTATTAAATATTTGACTCTTTTTGACTTGCTTATACTTCTTTTTAGTTATTTTAACTCTTTTTTCTTTTAATTTATTTTTTATATTTTTTATAATTTTTAATACCACCGGTCAACCGGTGGTACATCACCGGTTAACTGGTGGTGTCGGGTTTTCCTTTTTTGGGCTGGCCGAGGAAAGGGTTAAAAATCAAATTAAACCCTTCCCCTCCCATTTCTTTCTCTCCCTCTCGTGCGGCACCTCCAGACCAGTATCTCCCTCCTTGCCCTAGTCTCCTTTCTCCCTCCTTACTCTCTCCAACTCTTTCTTCTCTCAATCTCTCACTTTTTTTCTTCCTTTTGCCAACATGGGTCCTCGCTCTACATGCAAAGGCAAAGGTATCGCCCAAGAAGCACCTCCTCCTCCTTCAATCCCTCAACTCCCGGACATTTGGCATGACAAAGTCATCTTGCCGGGTAGAGTAATTGATTATTCTTGGCTGTCTTCTGCTCGTCTTGAGCTTTTCTCGATTATTGAATATCAACACTGGCATTCCTTTTTTGAACCTCCTGAGAAGGATGTCATTTATCCCCTTCTTGTCAAAGAATTTTATGCTCACCTGACGTGGTCGGTTTCTGACGATCTCGATACCATTACCACCACTGATCTTGGGCAACCCATCACTTTCACTTCATTGGAGATTGCCAGGATGCTAGGGGTTCCTCATGTTGGACCTCATGCTTTTTCTCAGGGGGAGTTTCCTCGGGACCCTGATTTTAATCTTGCTGTCGCTCTTGAGCATCTCACAGGGCCGCCCAACGATCCTATTGTCAAGCTCTCCCAGCTCACGCCAAACCATCGCATCATTGAGTGCCTCATTCAGACCACCCTTGCACCCTGTATCGGTGATCACGATACGGTGAAATTTATTGACATTTATCTTCTCTCTTTTATCACCAGAGGCATTCATTTCAATTTGGTCTGGTTCCTGTTCCGGGCCATGACTTATGTGGCCGAGCACCCGCACCGGTCCAAAACTCTACCTCACGGGCGCTTGTTGACCAAAATCTTTACCTTTCTTGATGTCCCTCTCCGTGCTACCTCCTTCGAGCAGCCTAAGAAGGATAGCATCATCAATTTTATGATGGTGCAACGGATGAATATTCGTTGGCATCCTTGGCATCAGGAGTGGATTACAGACAAGGATGGCCTTCTCAAGGCTTACTCCCCTCAGACACATCCACACCCTCCTATCCATGCCATGCCTCCTGCTATTGCCGCTGCCTATCCTCTTTCAGATAGTGAGGACAGTGGTGATGATGAAGAGGAAGGGAGTGGTGATAGCGAAGGTGAGGCTGCTGCTGCTGCTGATGAGGGAGATGAAGCGGGTGATGATGCACCGGAGCCTGCTGAGGCTGTGCCCCCTCCCGCTGATACTGGTGGCGTGTCGGTGACGGCTGATCAGTTCCTTCGCTTCCAGGATCAGATTGAGACCCGTCTCGACTTACAGTTTTCTTACTTCAGCTCTCAGTTTGATCAGCTCCACTCTCGGATTGATTCTCTTGATCGTCGCTTTGAGGCGGTCCAGGCTCCTCCGGCTCCTCCAACCTTCAGGCGTCGTCGTCACTCTCGGCCCTCTAGGAGTGAATAGAGCCGTTCTTGTTTTTGACTTATCTTTGTATTTGTATTTTGAACTTTCTATGTAATGTTTCATCTCTTATGAAATTCAAGTTGTCTTATCTATCAATCCTTTTTGTCATTGCTTACTTCCTTATTTTTGTTTTTCTAATTTTCTTTCATACTTTTTCCTACTATTTTGATAATCCCAAAGGGGGAGAAAAACTCTCTATTACATACTTAGTTACTTATTTCATTTAATTAAGCTCTTTTTAAAAGTTCAATTTTAAGTTATTACTTTCTTCAAAATCTGTTTTTAAATGGTTAAGTGTTTGATTTCAGTTGTTTCTTTTAAATGATCTATGGTTACAATTTCATTTAATGAACCATTCTCTTTATTTCAATTCTTTCAAGGATTAATATCTTTTTAAATACTGATACATCTATGAAATTCTTGTATTAAAATGATCTCTAAAATTTTCCATGTCCAAGTTCCTTTTTCTTTTTTACTTGGCATATCCTTTTTTAAAAGATTTCTCATTTGTGATTGTGATCATCAAAATAGGGGGAGATTGTTGTACCCCTCTCTCTTGGATTTTAATGATCACAATCACACTCATCGTGTTCTAACTTGTTTTCAAGTTTTTGATGATAGGAAAAAGGTTGCCAAAGAGTTGGCCCAAGAAAGACTGGAAAAGGACTCATTGAGTCCACCGGCCAACCGGTGGATTACCACCGGCCAGCCGGTGGTCTCTGGCAGGAGCAAAGCCTCTGCCAGGTTTCACCGGTCAGCCGGTGCCTGACCACCGGCCAGCCGGTGGAACCAGACAGCAGGCTTTTCCCACTGCCAGGTGCCACCGGCCAGCCGGTGTCTGGATCACCGGCCAGCCGATGGAACCAGACAGAGAGCTTGCTCTCTGTCTGAACCACCGGCCAGCCGGTGGAGACTGGACAGAAGACCTTGCTCTCTGTCTGAACCACCGGCCAGCCGGTGGAGACTGGACAGAAGACCTTCCTTCTGTCTGGACCACCGGCCTGCCGGTGGCTCAGCACCGGTCAGCCGGTGGAGCCTGGACAGAAGGATCTTGCTTCTATCTGGAGCACCGGCCAGCCAGTGGCCAAGCACCGGTCAGCCGGTACGCCCAGTCAAACTAGCCGTTGGGCTTTGACCAGACTTGTCCACTTGACCTCCAACGGCTCCGAAAGCCCTCCAACGGCCATTTTGAGGTATTTGGGGATATTTCTCCTATAAATAGACGAGTATGGATGCCGGGAACACTACCGATACATTGGAATGATATTTTGATCCCTTGAAGCTCTAAACGACAAATCTCTAAGGCTACTTGAGATCCATCTCCATCCTTGAAGCTTGGGCTACCTCTACATCAACTACTCTCACACTCTTGGCGCTCAAGGATTCCTTAAGTTTGTTGTAATTTATTTATTTCAATTGTTTAGTTATTCATTGGGTTTGTATTAAAACAAACCATCCTTTTCTTCCTCACTTTCATTTTGGGTTTCTTGCTACAACCATCATAAAAAAGCAAGCTATACGAAGGTGATCTAGCCTACCTTAAAACAGCTAGTGGGTTTCTTTCTACAACCATTAAAAAGCAAACTGAAGTAAATCTCTCAACGGTTGAGTTGGGAGAGGAGACGTAGGCTTTGGTTTAAGCCAAACTCCATTATCAAATTGTGTCTTGCCCCTTTTTATTTCCGCTGCATTTATAAACTGTTTTTTAAATTGTTAATTAATTTTTAAAAGGCAATTCACCCCCCCCCCCTCTTGCCATCACTCTCCGACCAATAGTATCAATGCATTTCTAGTTTGAATGAGTATAGTTTAAGATCTTACAGGGTGAAAAGGGGTGAACAGTTTAACGTCTTGCAGGATGAGGATGGACCAACGTGAAGTGGTCAAAACCGATTAGTTGTGGGGCTTGAACCTCAAGGAGGATTCTTACATACCTTGCCTTGGAATGGGTCAAAGTACACATAGTTCAGAATGGTGGATACAGTTTGACTTTACGTGGGATGATGGTGAACCAACATGAAGGGGTCAGGACAAGTAAGTGTTGGTCTTGAACATCAGGGAGGCTTCTTATGTACCTTTCCTAGGAGACAAGGATCAAAGTCCAAATAGTTCAGGATGGTGGATGCAGTTTAATGTCATCCAGGATGAAGGGGTACAAATTTGAAAGGGTCTGGAAAAGTAGGTGAATGGCATGATCCTCAGGAAAGCTTCTTATGTACCTTGTATAAGTGACGGGGATCAATGTCCTCATAGTTTGGGATGGTGGATGCAGTTTAACGTCATGAAGGATGGTGGTGAACAAACGTGATGTGGTTGGGACAATTAGGTGTTGGGCTTGATTCTCAGGGAGCATTCCTACGTACCATTCCTATAAGACAAGGATCAAATTCCATGTAGTTTGGGATGGTGGATGCAGTTTAACATCACACAGGATGAAGGTGAACCACTGTGAAGGTTTCAAGACAAGTAGGTGTTTGGCTTGATCCTCAGGGAGGATTCCTACATACCTTGCCTAGGAGACAAGGTTCAAAGTTCACAATGTTTGGAATGGGGATTGGGTATTACACTCTAGGGCATCCCATGAAGTATTCCATGGTCAATGCTTACTCTAAGACGAGGTGAGTCATGCTCGGTGTGAGAAACAAAAGGCATCAAAGACCTGACGATCACGTCGTTAAAGGTGCGTTTGTGGGAAGTGGAGTGGGGCTTACACGCTAATGTGTCCCAAAGAAGAAACTAGGGACTTATTCATGGTTAGCATCCCAGGGAGATGGATATTGGGACTTACTATAGGATAGACGCCCGATGGTGATAAAGTCGAGAGGGAGAGGGGCAAGATAACAAAGGTCATTGTGCCCCTCTTGCCTCTAGTCTTTGGTATGGAAGAAGATAGGAGGATCAGGTATGTTTCCAACTCCAATAAAGGCTAGGATCTTACACCAAGATGGTTTCCCTTCCCCATGGACAAGCACCGCCCCAGCAGAGAGGATCTCATTTCATGTGAGGAACATCTCACTCTCGTGGAGATGATCTGGTGTAGAGAATGTCCAAGACAGGGCACCACATGTATGAGGCACAGGGATAGTCCACTTTTTAATATAATGTGATCTAGATGATGGTTCTTGGCATTTTAATGTCTTGCTTCTCGGACGAGGTGGGTTCACTCCTCAACCTAAGGAATTATATTATTGGCACACTATAACCCTTGGTGAAGAGAAGGCACCGACAATGTCATAGTGAGGTGGTTTTGTGGATTGATCCACTAAGGGGCCCATGTTATTGTGTAAATTTGAAGAATAAATAGCTATTATCTTTTCTGAGTGTCGCTAAGGAGTGACAATGGTGAATGGGGCTTACGCATGAAAGTAGCCCGAGTGCCACTAAGGAGTAGCAACGGTGGATGAGTCTTATGCAAAAAGGCTTCCAATGATGTCTTCCCTATGTCTAGCCATGAGGGAATCCCAACTCACTGGTTGGATGAGGCATATAATTGGGTCCAACACCTATGAAAAAGTGCACAAGCTAGATAACCCCAAGGGCGTTGGAATCATTCTGAACAAATGGTGATGAAAAGGTGGGATCACATGTCTAACATTCAGAATGCAGTGAGGGTGGCGTGACGATGGACGATAACTGTTGATCATGTTCAAAACATAGAATCCATATCACGTTAGCCTAAAATGGGGAAAAACAAATGAGGGTTGACTATTGACCATTTTTGAAACACAAAAACTTACTCAAAGTGTTTTCCAAAGTCTTCAAGGGTGTTTCCCCAGAATGGAAGGTGTGCCGATGCGGCATGGGACGATGCCGCTATGGGGTCCCTTTAGACATGAAAGAGGAATAAGATCCAAATTAAGTACAAAAAAATCATGAGGTGGAGTGATGTAATGTTTGAACGGATTTTAACACTCTTGAAATTATGGCACATTAATAATGGAATGAGGTATCTTATGCTTAGCACATAATAAGTCTATTATTTAAAAAAATAGTCTTTCTATTATTGAATGATATGGCATACTACAGTTTATAGTCATGTTGATATGACTATTCGAATATAATTTTTAGTGCATAAGGAATCTCTTATTTAAAGAAATAGGCATTCTATGTTTGGCACATAGGGTGTACTAAAGTTTATAAACATATAGAGAGGACTATTGGCATCTTATGCTTGGTGCATAACGCATCTCTTGTTTGTAACACGAGGAATCCTATGTTTGGATCATAGGGTGTACTACAGTTTATAGTCATGTAGAGAGGACTATTAGTAATAAGCTGCCAAGCAATGGTTGGTGTTTGGACTTATGCAAGAGAGGCCCTTTCTGGTTCGACCTGGTATAGAAGTTAGGATATGGGGTTTGAATGAGTTTCTTCAGGAATGGTTCAACTCAAGGTACTCGGGGAATCGATGATGAGAATATCAACTCACAACATGGGAAATAAACCTGGAGGAATATGTCGACTCAGAGTGTTTCATGGAGTGTGGAGGAGTATCTCAAAATTTGGTATTCCATAGGTGGATGGTGGGTGCGCATAAGGGAACAATGGAAATTTTTGACGTCCCTGCTAGAAATGTTCTGGGTGAGAGTCTCCATTTTTCAAGGGGGTCAATGATAGAAGCAAATGGACCTACCCTGAGGGCCGGGACCACATCATGGAATAGATCCTGAGTGGGGGAGTAGGGGCGCATCCCCCTAGTTATGGACCAGTAAGCGCAAGCCTGGATACTGTTGAGCGTAAGATACGCCACATGTAGGATAGGCTGCGTGCAATAAAGAAGGATTGCACACAATTAGGAAGGCCTGCACGCAGTAGGGAAGGCGTGCATGAACTAAGTGAGATGTGCATGCAATAGGGGAGATTTACGCACAATTGGGATAGAATTCCATGCAATAGGTGATATTTGCACACAATAGGAGAGTTGTGCACATAATTGGACAAGTGTAGCACTAGTGCACACAAAATTGGGCACAATGGAACTATTGCATGAAAAATTGATGTTTTGAATGAAAAAATGGGCATGTTTGCACATTAACGTGAAAATGTGATGTTTTTCGTGTATGATGGGTGGTTTTGCATGCAGGAATAGAAGATATGGACTGACACGCATTTGAGTGGTGACCATCCTCTAGGGGCCTCTTGGAAGAAGGGTTGCACTTGTATTTATATGAAAAACCTCGAACGGTTGTGCATGTAAAATTCTATTCCACTTTTTCATTTAAATCCATTTTTCACACAAGATTCCATTTCTTCATGCAAGATTCAATTTTTGCGAAAAAAATCTATTCTTTTCCCCAAAACCATCCCAGATGGCCATTTCTAGCAACTGGACTTCAAATGGACATAACTTCAATACTGTAACTGTGTTTGTCCTCCATGACTGGTAAAATCAAATCTTTTGAAATGATCTATTCTCCAATATCATGTTTGGAAGCATTCAGTAAATTACATGGATGCATTTTCTAATGCCAACAAATGCCTCCCCAATAATGATGTCCAACGAGGATGAGGAGGGTTAGGCGGAACGTATTCTGAAGAAACTATTATAGAAAACGCCTACCCAGGGGGCCTCTATATCTTTATCATATTTAGGAAATAATCAACTATGCTTCTAAGCCCATGTAAGTTATATTTAGTGTGGGAAACAAGAGATAATAGAAAACAATTCACCTGTGTGATAGTTTCAAATAAGGGAATAATTTTTGGGATCGGAATGAGACATCAATAACCTTTGGAAGTGACTAGGATGAGAGAGGTTGTGACTGGACAATAGGGTTCTCATAACAAACAACATTCCTTTCCCAATGTGCTCTAGTACATGGGTAGGGTAACACTAGGGGAATTAGAATCAATTCAAATAGAGGGGAGTGGAAAGTGTGAACCACGATACCCAAAATTTGGAACACAGTGAGGGTGGCATGACAAAGAAGGGTAACTATTGACCATGTTTGAAACATAGTATCCCTATTGCATTAGCCTAAAATGGGAATAACAAATGATGGCTGACCGCAGACCATATTTGAAACACGAGGAATAACTCGAAATGTCATCCGTAAGTCTTCTAGAACGTTTGCCCAAGATAGTAGTCATGTCATAGGCCAATAATCCATACTATTAGGGTGTTCCTTTAAAGGTTAAGGAGGAAGAGGGTTCAAATAAAGGGAACATAAAGCATGAATGGTGTATTGATGGGTTGTTCAAATAGATTCCAACACTCTTTAAATTATGCCACAATGGTTGAAACACGTTTGGTGGGAGCATTGGTCTGATTAGGGATCAAACTTACTTACGAACATGACCTTTGTGATAAGTAAATGGAGTGCCTTGTAGTTTTACGTCATATCAATAAGGATGATAAACACATAGTCTGAACTTCACATGGTGAGGATGGTCCACATAGTTTTAAGTTCATACATCCAGGACCAAGATCGGGGTCGAGGGGCCAGAAGGTTTAATAACTCTAGGGCTGGGCCCGAGGCAAAAGGCCTGGGCATCTCTACGTATCCCATAAAAATGAGAATAAATCCAAATGTAGTTCTAAAAGCACAATGTGGTCACAGTCCAATGCTGGTAGGGGGGATATTCTTTTTCAAGTAAGCTGACACATTTCATAATTAACATGGGGAATCCTGAACTTTTTCAGGGTAGAACAATAGTTTATTGTCATGTATTGAGGACATATGGACTCGTGCAGCTTAACATCATACGATAGGACAAGAAGTCAAAATTGAGATCCCAAGATGTGAAAACGTGATGCGAGAGCTATAAAACCGACATGAATGAGGACATAAGGAGACTGAAACACACCATGTATTCCAAGAGGATATTTTTTAGGTCTAGGGACTAAAAGTGAACGTTAGTTTAGGCCTAGGTAAAAGTGATCAGGTGTTCGTACATACCCCATTAGGATAGGAATCAAGCTGCACGTAGTTCTGGAATCACAGTTTAACATCATGCGAGATGAAAGGCCTGTGTGGCATAACTACACTTGTAAACCCCAAACCAAAACTACTAATCCCACGTGAGTCGTTCTCGATGTGGAAAACAAAGAGTAGATATGATATTTCCCTGATGTCGAGAGCCACACATTAGGATCGATGGGCCACTAGGTGAGTGATGTTCAACTATTATTGACCCACCTCTTTAGTGTACCTACATGCGCGGAGGAATAGAACCGAGTGTGTTGGGATTCCACTTGAACATAAGGTGGTGGAAAGGTGTGAATCATGATGCCCAAGATCTAGATCATAGTGATGGTGGCATGATAATAGAGGATAACTTCTAACCATGTTTGGAACATAGTGTCTACTTCATGTAATCTTGGAATGGGGACAGTTAAATGAGGGTTGACCACAGACCATGTTCAAAATGTGAGACCTGTCACAAATGTTGTCTGAGGTCTTCAGGGGCATTGGCCAATTACAGTAGGTGATCCAATGTGTCATGAGACCAGGTTGTAAAGGGGGTCCCTTCAGACATGGAAGAGGGTGGGATCCAAATAAAGGGATCATGATTCTTGTACATGCAATGAGGGAATCTCTGTGGTAATATTCCACACATTGGGATCTTTGTCATGACACATTTTGAGTACAAAAATAAGATGCATCAAATAGAGGGAGTCGAATCCCTTTCCAAGGAAAATGGTCTTGGGGTCGCATGCTCTTAACTTAAGGTCGAAGGGTGTTCCATTAAGAGGGGAAGAATTTAATGAAATGATTGCAGGGTGGTGAAGTATTCAAACCCGATTCGTAGTTCCTATAGGGAGATCTTAGTTTAGGGTCATCGAAATCAGACCAATATGGGGAGAGGAAAGGAAGAAACATGGTGTGTTTTTCGCAAAACTAGATGAAAATGAGAACCTAAGAGGTGTTCACAACACCACATGCTTACAAAGGAGCTCGGGACAAGGGGATGAAAGAAAGGGGGTATGATTTAATATTCATGGGGATGGAATTATAAATGGAATGTCTGGATATTCTTACATATCTAATGAGGATGGTAATTAAGACACTCATAGTTATTGAAGGTTTCATACAGTTGGGTGTCCTACGAAAAGGGAGGTTGGATCTTAGTTTTATGGTCTTAGAGTTTGGAACATATATATAATGGAGGGAGAGAGACACGTGGTGTGGTAATTTCAAAACCCGATGTGAATAAGAACTGTATGAGTCCATATCACACCATGTGCTCCCTAAGGTGGTTTAAGGTCGAGGGACCATAAATGAAAGTTAGGATGGGCCTGAGGTAAAGTGCCCGAGCATTCCTACATATCCCATTATGATGGGGATCAATCCATATGTAGTTCTAGAAGCGGCATGGTAGGGTCCAATGCCAGGGACAATATTGTCCTATGGGTCTGGTCCACGCACCAAAAGAAGCATCATATGATAGATATTGTTTGTTCTTTAAGATGGATGTGTTTTTTTGTGAAGCGATTAACCTAGTTTGGAAAATCTAGGTGTTTCTATAGTAATCAATCCATATGTAGGCATTGAAAATTGTATGGTGGATGACCATTACCCAACATGATGTCCCCCTTGTGTGAGGACATCACAATGCGGTGCTATTTTTCATCGTGTGGCTAGGATGATAATGTTATAGTTTAGGGTAGTATGATTGGACCCAAAAATTTATTTTAACATCGTTCAATAAATACGTAACTGTTTGAAGTCATGTGGGACTAGGAAGCATAGTTTAACGTCATATGGCTTGGACACATATAGAAGAAACGAGGTTTTAAAAGAAATGTTCATGGCATGATGATGCATACCCAACGTGCATGAGGACATAAACCTATACCACACCACACACAATTCCAAGGAACAAATCTAATGCCAAAGGGCAAGAAAAGGTCAAATAATACGGGGCTAGACTCAGAGACAAGGTGTCCAGGTGTTCCTACGTATCCCATGAGGCTGTAAATCAATAAATATGTAATTTTGAGAGTCCATTTTAATTTCATGTAGGTTGAGAGGCCAAAGAGAATTTCTCCTAGAAGGGGAGTACGTGGTGCGGCAATTGAAACCCCGATGTGAATGAGGACATGGTCTTGCACCGCACCATGCAATCCTATGAAAGTCATGGCCAAAAGGCTAAAAAAGAAGAGGCAATTAGTGGAACTAGAGTTGGACATGAAGACCAGATGCCTAGGAATTGAAACGTATCCCATGAGGATGGGAATAAAGCTGTGTGTAGTTCTAGGAGTGTCTTGTAATTTTACATCTTGCAACGAGGACGTGAAGAGATATTAGTTTTACATCTTAGATCTCAGGCCATAGAGAAATGAGACTCTTCCAAATGGTGCAATCCTTGACTGGTTCCCTATGCCCATGTGAGCTATGGTCGATGTGGGAAACTAGGGCAAAGAAGGTATTTGAAACACATAGAATACATGAAAAGGGGAAATTAGTGTGGGTCCCCAAATGACCCCTCACTGTTGATTCATCCTCCTAACGTGAAAATGCACACTGATGGATAGTACCAAGAGTATTGAAATTCAACTTGGACCTGATGGAGTGGAAAATGATAGGAATCACGAAATCAATATGTAAGGCTTGTTGGGGGCTGGCATGATGATGGAGGATAACTATTGAATGTTTTCGAAACATAGCATCCATATCATGTGAACTAAAATGGGAGAAACAAATGAGTTTCAACCGCTGACCATATTCACAATGTGATACTTGTATCAATTTTTCATTAGAGGTCCTTGAGAACATTGGCCCAAAATGATAGGAGATCCCTTAGGATAAGTATATATACCGTTCGGGGGGCCACTTTGGATGTGAAAGATGATTAAAGCCCAAATGAAGGGGAGAATGAAGCCTAAGGATGGGAAATAACATGTCTATGTAGAATCCAACACTCCAGGTCATAAACTAGAGTTCTCCTAGGAAAATTGGTGAACTGCCAATGAGGGTTGAGGGGCCCATCTTAAAAGCAGCCGAATCACAAATAAGATTGTAGAAAAAGGGGACTAAGAGCTCCCATAAGAAAGAGGTACATGGTTTGGTTGTTACAAACCCAACATGAATGAGGACATAAGACCATACAACAACGCATTTACCTCTCCTGGGAGATCTCAGGCTAGGGGGACAGGAAGGTAAGGAGGTTCCTAATAAATGGGGTAGGACCCGAAGGATAAATGTTCTAGATGTACTAAATATCCCATGAAGATGGGATTCAAGCCACACACAGTTCTAGATGATGTTGTGCAGTTTTACGTCATGCGGAAAGGACGACGATAGGGGAAAGTATCTCAGTGTGGGATATTTACGGCATGGAAGGTATCCCGAATTGAATGATAACTTAAGCCCATACCACACCATACAATCCCAAATGGGAACTTGGGCCAAGGGTCCAAAAAGGTGGAGGGATCTAAGACAGAAAGTCCTATCCATTTTGTAGTTTAATGTCTTTCTATGAGGACGATGGATGGAGGGGTGTCCAGAGAGAATATATGCGACATGGAAAGAATCTCCCAATATGAACAAGAAAAAAGAGTCTACACCACACCACACCATCCTAAATGTGAACTTGGGAAAGGGGACCAGAAATTTTGAAAGGTTTAAGACGGGAAATCCCATACAGTTTGTAGTTTAATGTCTTGAGATAAGGACAAGGGTGACCTTAGTTTAAGGTTATAGGACCCAGACCATAAATACGTGACCCTTTACACGGGTATTGCCTTACCAAAGCTCCTAATCCCACATGATAAATTCTCAATGGGGGAAACAAGGAACAAGACCAGGCTCTCCCCAACATTAAAGGGTATGACAACTAGACTCACACTCCTGGTTGAGGCCAATTGACGTTTTAAGGGATAGAGGGACTGAATGAACCACTAAACCCAATATTTGGGACATATGGGTGTGGTGAAAATGATTAAGGATAGTTGTTTACCATGTCCAAAACACAACCTTCATATCGTGCGACATGAAATGGAAACAACAAATGAGTGTCAACTGCTAACCACATTCTCAATGCCAGACTTATATAAATGTTTCATTCGAGATTCTGGAGGACGTTGTCCCAAAATGGTAGGAGAGACCTATGGCCAAGAATTAATGCCTTTTGAGGACCCTTTTGGATGTGAAAGATGATGAAGACCCAAATAAAGGCATCGTGTGAAGTCTGAATGTGCATGTATAGTTTAATGTCTTACAAGATAATGAAATAGGTGGAGATATCTAGGGAGAGGCATAGTTGGTGTGGTCATGATGAACATGATGTGAATGAGAGAAAAATCCCCTACCACACCATGTGTTTCGACCCAAGGGGAGATCGTGAAGTTGGGGGCTAGGCCTAAAGAAGAAATGTCCAGGCATTCCTACGCATCCCAGAAGGATGAGAATTAATCCATATGTAGTTCTGAAGGGACAAGGTAATTTAGCATCGTGTGTTGAGGACATGGGAGAATAGAAGAATAAGGAGGGGCACATTGTGCGATCATCATAATCATGACATGAGTGGGGGCCAAAGAAGCCTACACTACACCATGCGAAATCCTCCAAGTACACTATACCAAGGGGGAATAGTCAAAGAGAAAATTCTTAGGGCTGGACTCAAGATGATTTGTCTAAGTGTTCCTACCTATCCTATGAGAATTGAAATCAAGCCGTATGTAGTTCTTGAGGTGATTGTTTAATGTCTTACAGAACAATGGATATGATGAGATCTTAGTTTAAGGTCATAAATCTCTAACCATAACAATATATCTGCCGCTAGATGTTTAACATCATGTTGGATGACTGCTGAGTAGTTTTACATCTTTCAGTTCGGACAAAACACACCTTTTAGTGTCCTATGGTGAGGACAGAATAGTTTAAGGTCATGTGGGACCATATGGATCTTAGTTTATGTTCATAGAGCTTGGACTATTTTATAGTTTATCATCATGTGGGATGATAAAGTAGTTTAATTTCTTGCAGTACATAACAATTTATGGTCATGAAGTACTGAGATACTCATGAAAAGTATTACTTGTGTGATTTAGAATTGGTGGGAGGAGTTATATGCTTTCCATCCATAGTTACCAAGTAGTATGTACCATTAGGGTAAACCTCGTAAATGATGTAAGTTCCTTCCCATTTGGGCCCCACCTTGGGATATTTCCTACCATGTATCATTGGTGTTCTCAGAGCCAACACCAGGTCACCCTGCAAGAATGAGAGTAGGTGAACTTTCTTTTTGAAAGCTCTAGAAATCATATTCTGATGCCTTTACAGATTGTGTTGGGCACAAATTTTGTTCTCATAGACTGCTTCCAATTAATCAAAACATATTTCAGATACCTCATGTAGTTCATTATAATCATAAACAAATTTGTGTGATGAATCTAATTGAATCTCAATGGGAATAACGTCCTCTATTCCATGCACCAGGGAATATGGGGTCACCTGTGTAGAATTATGATTCGTTATCTGATAATCCTAGAGGGCGTTAGGGAGTCTGTCCAGAAAATTCTTCTTGTTCTGACCAACCATTTTCTTCATGATGTTAAAGAGGGTTTTGTTGAACACCTCGATCTTCCCGTTTTTTTGCACGTGATAGTGGGAGGTATGGTTAGAATGGATGTTTGACATGGCATACAATTTCTTCAACTCAGGTGCTCGAAAGGTGGTGTTGTTATCTATGAGGATGAAGTGAGGCACTCCAAATTGATAAATGATGTTATATATTACAAATTCAATGATAGAACAAGACTTGAGCTCATTGATCACAATTTCCTCTGCCCACTTGGAAAATAAATCCGTACCGGTCAGGATGAACCTGCACTAGGAAGTTGTCACTGGTGGATATGGCCCCATGACATCAAGTCCTCAGACTGCAAAGGACCAATAGTAATTGGTAGTGTGGAGATGCTTTGTTGGCCGATTCACAAATTTGGCATGGATATGGAATGCATGAAAAATCTTTGAAAACTCTATGCAGTCACGAATCATGGAGGACCAAAAATACCCCAACCTTTGGATCTAGTGAGATAATTTCAGCCTGGTCTGTTGAGCCCTACATGAACAAGTATGAATCTCCTGCATGACTTTGAAAATATCTACTCCTTGAATGAAAAAAAGGATAACCACATCAAAACCGTTCCTTTAGAGGATATTCTCATGACTGGGACCACTCTGGAGGGTAAACTGCAATGCGTGACCTCAGATTCTCTATCTCATTACTCGATCTTCTGGGAGATTGTTGTGCTGGAGGTACATGATAAGGGGGTCCTCAAATCGGGATTTACTTACTTCACTGTATCAGGAATACCTAGGGGGGCTATCATGGAGATGTTAGTGGTAAGGTGGATTAACTACTGGCTATCATCACCATCTGATGTGAAGAGGGAAATGACTCTTCAGTGTGCTACATGGATAATCAAATCATCCTGATATAGCTCTGCAAGAGATGTAGTCAGGCCAGCCAATGAATCGACTCGAGTGTTTGGGGATCGAGGGATATGAGTAACCTCTGGCTGAGATGGGAACTAGGACATTAACTATTGGGTATGTTCCAAAAATGTACAAGCTCTGGATTTCTGACTACATAGTCATCATTGATCTGCTTGAGGACTAGTTCGGAGTCCCCTTTCACATGAAAGTGGGGGACATCAATCTCGAGGGCAAACTCGATGCCAGTGATGAGATCCTGATACTATGCCTCATTGTGGGTACAACCTTATAATAACAAAAATAAATATTCTAAAATGGATTGTGATGAAATAATGAAGATGATACGCAGGCCTAGTCTGTTGAGTCTGAGGTCGTTGAGCCTTCTGCCGATAAGGATTTTGGAAGCACCATCAAAGTGCATTTTCCATCATGGAATGGATTGGTATATCGAGAGGATTGACTCATAATAAAATCAAGGTCCAGAGACTGGTCCGCAATAGCTGGATGGGTGGAAAGGAAGTCCACCAATGATTTCCCCTTGATAGCCTTCTGAGGGACAAACCTGATTTCAAACTACTGTAGGATAACTGCCCACCAAGCTAGATGACCTGTCAATATGGGGTGTTTAAGGTTGTAATTTAGAGGATCCACTTGGGACACCAGCTATACCTCATGGTGTTGTGAGTAATGTTGCAATTTCTGTACTACGAATACTAGCTCAAGGCAGCTCTTCTCGATAGGGGAGTATCCGGTCTCCATATTGAGGATCATGCAGCTGAGATATTAGATACTATTCTCTGTTCCCTCATTATTCTTCTAGGAGAGAAGGGTGCTGATAGATCGTTCCAGGGCGGTCACATAAAGGAACAATGACTTTCTAGAAATGTGTGGCATTAAGACCAGAGGCTAGAGCAAATAATTATTTATTTCCTCTAAATAAGTCTTACATTATTCATCCCACTGATAGACAATGCCTTTATTAATGAGACAAGAAATGGGCTTACACTTTCTGTCTAAATTCACAATGAATCGGCATATGTAGGCCAAGTGGCCTTGAAAGCCCTGAATCTCTTGAATGTTTCTCAGAAGAGACATCTGACTGATGACTTTGATCTTCTCCGGGTCGATCTCAATGTCCATGTATCTTACCATGAATTCGAGAAAATTTCCAAAGGGGACCCCGAAGGCACACTTCAATGGTTTCATCTTTAGATGGAGATAGAAGAGGAAGCCAAACAATTTCTCATGGTCTTTGAGATGGTTCGTACATTGGTGAGATTAGACCACGAGATTATCCATGTAAAATTCCACCTATTTCCCTAGGATTAGCTTAAATATGTGGAGCATGGCATGCTAATAGGTAGCTCGTGCATTCTTTAGACCGAAGGGCATTACCTGGTATCAAAAAGTACCTTGTGGTTCCCGGATGGATATAGACTCCCCATCCTTTGGATCCATTCAGATATGGTTATACTCGAAATAACCCTCCATGAAGGAGAGGACATGGAATCCAGTAGTGGAATCAATCAATAGTTCCATCATAGATTGGAAAATTCATCTTTTGGATAGTGATTTTTGAGATCCTAAAAGTTGATGTAAACTCTGATATGTCCGTTCTTCTTTCAGACAAGAATTATTTTGGCTAACAAACTGGGGTACTAAACCTCATTGACGGAGTTCGATCTAATGAGCTTATCAACTTCAGCCTCGACCATGGAACCATGAGATGGGTGCATATTTTGGGGAGGCTATTTCAACCGGCAATGATTTGTTGGAAGACTGAGGTGGTGTATAGAAACCTGAGGATCTAGTCCTAGAATTTCATCATAACTCTAGGAAAATACATCATGGTGTTGTTTCAAGAAGTTTTTTTACTTATGTTGCTCTTCTATAGTCATAACATCACTGATAAATGTGGGTTTCGAATATGTCTCACTACTGAGGTTCACCTATACCAATTCATCAACCCTGGAAGAGACACCCTCTTCAAAAAAAGAGGATCATCCTCTTGATCCTATTTTTCACGTATGGAGGAGGGATCCTCAGCAGGAGGTGTTTCCTCTAAGTAAATAGATCTCGATGGGAGACTGTTTCCAGCCTGAGCAGTGGTAGACACAACATCAGGGGACTCCTACGCTGCTAAAACCTTAGCGATGAAATCCATCGATCCGATATCATCTGGTCTTTAGCCTAAGGGGCCATGCTTGATGATGTCGAAGAAATAATGTCATGTTGGATTGATCTGGTTTATCCCATCCTAACAGAACAATAATGTATGGCAGATTTTCATTGTCATGGGGCACACATCCCAATACATTATGGGGGTAGGGGGCTTTGGGATCACTCGAGCCTGATTTGTGTATGAATACAATGTGATCTTCTGACATCACTTAGACTTGGGAATGTGATTCCCCCTTCTTCCAGAAACAAAAAATCATTGTTCCATATCTGGGGTTGTAGCCTCCAATTGGAGGATCAGAAGGATGTTTTCATTGTCTAGGTCTTTCCATAGGTCGGTAGCAATCGTAGCATTATCTACCTCATTATCCTAAATCTTCTTATCCTTGCTCTTTTAATAATCAGAATCTAGGTAGCGGGCTTCAAAAGAGGCAAAGGGAGACGTGTCACCATGGATTATTCCCACTCAACCATTAAGGGAGTACTTAAGACATGGATGATACGATGAAGGGACCACTACATAGAGGTGATGCAATGGCCTACCAATCAATGCATTGTAGGCGTTGTCCTGGGAGATATCCATAAACTCGGTGCTAGTTACCAGACCACTGAACTAGGTCTTCAAGTGGATATTTTCAACTAGTGTTTGTTTTGTTCTATCATAACCGTGATTTTTCAGGTTAGAGGGACTCAATTCATCCTCTGACAGCCCCATTTTTTGAATTATTCGGGTTGGGATTAGGTTAATCCGAGAGCCTGTGTCTAAAAGAAAACAATGAACCTCCACACCATTGAAGTGGACGGTGATGTACAGTTGGAAGATGTGACCTTGTATGGGAGAGCCTTTATCTTTTCTAGATAAATTAGTGATGTCCTGAGATTCATGACTCTCAACTGCCTCACCATGGAAGTCTTCTGCAACTTCTACCATCGTCTCAAAATGTAGGGGTATTCTTAAAGATTTGGTGAGGGCTTCACACATATCTGCTGATAGGAAAAGGGGCTCAAGGATATAGATCCTCAAAGTAATGCTGGTAAGATGATAAATGACATCATACTTCAATGCCAAGTGTGAGCTTCTGCTTACAAAAGGTTGTTCTACAGAAGGGGGGTGATTGGTCCTTCTGGATGAACCGATGACTGACTAGTGTTGTTAATATCCCATTGCTCGCAAGTCGAATATCATAGAGTGACTACCGGGTGTAGTCCAAATGACTGAGGCTAGTCCTTAACCAAGTGTGGATGATTATAGCATTGTTGAGGTGGATCTTCATGATCAAGTAGCACAAATGATAGTGAAGGCAGACAAACTGACACCAGATGAGATGGTTGGGCATGTTAAGCTATGCACTAGGTATGCTTTCTAGTTTCACTAGAATGCATATCCTAGATGGAGGTACTGACTGAGGAACTCTGATGACCCATGTATCCATGGCTTCATCAGCACTGGCAATGGCCGGGAACATTGGGAGGATCCGTCAGGCACTCCTCATCGTCAGAAATTATGTAGGGGTTTACCATCTCCACGGTGTTAATCGAAGCATACCCTTGATCATCACCTAAAAAATCCTCCACTAATGGAAGGATTATATGGGGGATTTCCATACCCCTGGGGATGAAGTCTCCGAGAGTATGGTATGAGGAAGATATCGATGGGAGAATTGGTTTTCCCATGCGTCGTTGATTCCTGCTCTTCGAGGAAGAGAAAGGCTGATCCGTTGACAAATATTTACTGGCTGCGTGTGACGTAGTGTCTCCTAAAGGCTCATATCCATTAGAATGTGCAATTATAATACCATGGGAATGGTCGATTTTATTATGAGTCGTCCAATTATTATAGTTTTGGGACCTGTGGTTAGAAACCTGATCCCACTCACCTTCATTGTCATTGCCGATGTTTGGCTTCATGAATACACAAGTCGCTTGTGCTGGAGCTAGGCCTAACCTGAATATGTTGATATCAACATGGTCTTGAAGACAATCTTTATACATATAGAATTTTTTTAGGGTGTTCTGCTAGATCTGGTGATAGGGGCAGTAGTAGGGACGATCAGTTAGACCCGCCACTTTTGGCCCCCTACATTCGGGAAAACATAGAAGTCCATCTTCCAAGGCGCTACGGAAACAACAAGATACCTGAGCCTCATTGAATGATTACATACGGTTTATCCTATCCAGGAAGGGTGATCTGGGATCCTTTCCCTGAAGAGGGGATGGAGGAGCCTGTTGAGGAGGTGGAACCTGATTATCGTGCCTGGGTGGTGGCGGCATGTTACACGGGGTGCTTGATGATTCTGAGGTGGGTGTTGTTGGGCCAAAAGTTGTGCCTAAGGTGGAGGGCCCCAGTGGGGATATAGAGGTTTCTTTACTGGTAATAGATCCAGTATTCTATTGGCCTCTATTTGGACACCTTGGTGGGATCAACCATAACATCCCTTCTTGTGGGAATTGCAGGAGGCAATAGACACGCCTCCTTGGCCTGCTGTAAGGCATACTCTAGACACAGGGCCTTATTGGAAAAGTCTCAGAATCTCTTGTAGAAATTCTAGGTAATGATATAAGGTTCCAGTTTATTCTTGGAACTCCCCACACACATTGTCAGTAGTTTTTCTTGAGTTAGCAACAAATCAAAGGAGTTGGTGAGACCTTCCCACTGGGCGAAAAAGTATGTGATGCACTCGTCAGGCCTCTGTTTACACTTGAAGAGGACTACAATATTCATCTTCTAGGGGGTAGATATGAACTATTAAATGAACTTTCTATGGAGATATTCCCAGCCAGTGACTGAACAGATGGGTAGCTGGTTGTACCAAACAAATGCAGGTCTTCTAATGTCTGTACGAACCACTAGAGTTTAGTGGATTCTTGTTGCACTGGAGTTCCCAACATGGGTCCGCACCTTGAGATTAAGTGGTTCAGGTGCTGTAGTGGGTCTCCCATCCCATTAAAGGAGGAGAATTTTAGGTTTTCAAAACTTGGGGCTTCCGGCATATCATCGACCCACACTAGATATGGCTTGTCATCAGGCGGGATTGCCACCTGTTAAGTTTCCTACACCTCGAGGCGAGCAATGACTTCCACCATCAGATAATCTGGGTGGGAGTTCCAATTTTGATTAGGATCCTTGACCACCAGTGCATGGAAAGGTTCTTCAACATGATAATAAGGCCCCACAGCTCATGGAGTGCCTGGTGGGATGACCTACAGAGCGGTTGGGGGGACATGAGCTGGGTCCCGTAGGTTATCACATCGCTCATGTGGATTTGTTGACACATACTGCTCCCTCTTTCCATAAGTTCTGACCTCTATCTTTTCTATGTGGGAAGGATTTTTATGGGAACCTGGGGGAAACTCAATAGGGGGAATTTGTGCCTTCCCCTACTACCCCCGCCTAGGATCACCATATTCCAGCCACCGTTCCACAACATGTTCAACAAGGAGTTCATCGACCATATTCTTGTGCTATAAACTTTATTGATGAAAAATGGATTTTTTAGGATCAACATCAACATTTTACATTGATCTAGATGAGACAGAGGTTTTGATAGCTCTGAGGTGCTCCCTACCATTATTGGGAGTCTAGTTGAGGATTAATGCCTCCGTGGGCACATGAAGACCAGTAGATTAATCGACTGGTGAATAACCCTTCCCAATGGATCAAATAGGTGTGGCATGCCCCCGAGGGTATGTTTTCTCCAAGGAGATTTATATCTATCTCTTCCTCTGATATATTGGCTAGGTTAACTTGGAATCTTCCTAAAGGAATATCCTTGATATCACCTGGAATGTCGGTCTAGCACCAGATTGAACTGAAATGGAGGGAAGCATACTACCCCCAACTACAAACCTAGTCATGGGGGTATGCCTCCTTGATAATTCTATAGAGAAGTTTAATGCTCTGAATGCATCATTTTTATATGTTTTGGTGGCAATCGGTCGACTCAGGGTGCTAGGCCACAAGTTGTGCAGCCAGGTCGACCATACGAGATTGCTATCCAATGTCCTCAAAGTGTTATTGACTCTTTGGGTAAGCCACTCACTGATAATGGATATTGAAGTGTATCTCCCATAGGGTTTGGTGAAAGCACATGACTTTGTCCTGGGTAAGCAATCTTGTTGCACCGATGTTTGTGGTCGCAATCAGCCAGAACATTTCTGGGAAATGATCCACTGCAAGGATGTCCCAAAATCTCCTTGGCCCAGACTCAAGATCTGGCCCTCGATTGCCCCACTCATCAACTAGAGGAGGTTGAGGGACTATTAGTGGCACTCAAGAAGACCACTAATATGGTAGACTTTATGGTGGATAATACGGTGATTGATCTGACAATCCACAATATCTCGAGCTATCCTGAGATGAATGTGTTGACTAATCCACTACATCTTGGTTAGATGGGCTGGAAACCACAGCTTTTGGTGCAGGGGTTGTGGTCATTGATGGTGGTCCATGATTTTTTTCATCCTTTATCAATACCTAGAATAACTCTCCAAAATCTCTAATTGAGGTAGAGAATGATCCTATTGACGATAGGGAGGATTGCACAGCCAAACCCTTAGAAGGGACCAAATCTTACTCCTCCTGAATGTATCTACAAAGGGAGGAAGGACTCCAGTGAACCTCACATTCGGGAAGGATGAGGATGATATGTTGTTTTTGTGCCCCAACCCTCGACATAGAGGATCACAGTGAGGGTTCCATGGCTGAATTGCATTCCGCCTCAAAATCTGAGAAACAGGCAGGCTTAATTGCAGTTTGAATGTTTTCAGAACTCTTTTTATGGAATCGGTGACCCGCCCTCCTTCCCTGGGATGGTTCTACATGATAGGGTATTTTTTTCTTGTTATGTAACTTTAGCCTAATTGACATTGGGGTGGAGAGGACATATGCCTGGGTGAGCCAGGGTGTGAGGAGCACATGGAAAGATGTCAAAGGGAACATGGGGAGGACCTCCATGTCCACTGGATGGCGTGCGGAGGGAATCTTTGTGGGAAGTTCTGGATCAGGTAGGACCTCCACTGGATCTGGTAAGAAAATTGGTATGGCCTCCATGATTATTTGAATTGGCAGCATCGGTGTGAGGAGGGTCCTCGTACTAGTCAAGTTAAACACGAGTTAGACCTCTATATTGAGTTCCCATGGAGTGAGGAAAACCTCCGCTTCTCTGATTAATGGGATGAGGAGGACCTTCATCGATTTCATTAAGGACATGGAGAACACCCCCACGCTGACGGTTGGACAAATAGGTAGAATCTTCACATTGGCGACCTGTGATAGGAGGAACGAGTGCATACCACATGTCATGGGTGTGGAAGAGGATTTTGTACTGAGTGTCAATATATCGGGGAGGACCCTCATTCTTGTTGATGTTGGCATGGGGAGGACCTCCACACTAGGTTTGGGAGCGGGACAGGCATGTGCTCTCATTGGTGATGGTATGGGGAGGACCTTGGTACTGGGTTTCGTTACCGTGGGTTGGCCCGTGGCAAGCGCTGCCTGTGTTAGAGACCTGGAGAGCCGACCCAACCTGCCCATGGGGTGATTGAGGCCTCAATCCGGGATTGGAATTTTAGTTCCCATTCTCACCATAAATAGGGGACTGATGGTATGCATCAGCAATAGCACGGGCCATGGTATTCATTGATGTTGACGCCCCTTAGTGGGAATCCTCCTCAGCCTACGCCCAACACTAGCATCAGGTTAACAAGACTAGGGGTGGTGGTGTAAGAGCATAGATTACCAGCTTTTCAGCCCATGGGGCTGAGTGGCGGTGTTGACGCAGCCTAGTGGGATCCCACCTTATTGGCCCCTGGGATGGGATTCTAGCTAGGCTAGCCGAGACATCCCTCACCACATTGGTGTAGGGGAGGGAGTCATTGAAGTGTTATGGGGAGAGCCTCCCAAAACAATTATACATCAGAGTGGGGAGTAGTGGCTCCCTGCATAGCCCTTTGTGGTGGTGGTGGTGAAGAGGAACAGAAGACTCTAAGTCTTGTCAGGACATATCTCGGGTTGCGATGATCCCCTCCTTTTATCATCGAATGAGGTCATTAATTACCCTTCTCTGAACAATTTTAGAAGGGGAGATATGGCGTCGGTGCCTAGTAGCCTTGGACGTGGAGGCTGACATGTGAGAGATGAGGTCGCATGGGATTTAAGCATTGACATAGCCCCTGCCCCTATGTCGGTGTGCAGGCAGTGATTGGTTTCCTATCATGAGAGCATGGGTCCTGCAATGTAGGGAGATTTAACCATTAGTGTTGAAAGAAGGAAAGCGATGTCCAGTGTCCCAGCACCATTCTGTCTTTAATTGTTGGTAATAAGGATCCATTCTAATAACATCATAAACTATGATGTTTAACATTCAACTACCCCAATTTCTAGCGAGTTTCATGCCAGGCCCACTATTTTCTTAGTAGGACCTGAAACCAGATTCATGGATCTAGTGACATGTTAAACCACGGATGTCTCAAAAAATAATAATCTCCACATAGGGGATAATAATTTCACATCAGGTTAACCATTTCTATTTATGACTCGTTTTTGAGGCGTGAATCTATCTATTTCAGAGGATTCGCATCTGTATCCCCGAATTCCCTCTTTCCAAGGGTAGGTGACATTCGTCACTTATTCTGGGATGTTTTCACCTTGATCTAAATGGTATGATGGGTTGTTGGTTCCTCCTTCCATGGATTCCTCCCCGAAACTCGTTGCTTAGTCCGAGTCTCCATTATAGACTTAAGATGTTGTTTGTGAAACTCTTCTCAGTGCCATGTCTTCATGGATATCGGTTAATTACACTACTTCTGTCTAGACCTTCCAAGGGGTCAAGTCGTGGTAGCAACCTTCAGTCGAGGAGTAATCACATTGGACATTGCTGGAATGTCTGGATGCTGGAACACTATAAAATCTAGGTTTCTTTCCCTAATGAGAGTGATTCTTGAGGGTGGGGAAGCTTGAGGCATCCCATGAAGAATGTAGGGAATTTTACGCCATAAGTATGTCTCGGAGGTTTTCCTCATCTTACCTTGCTTAACATAGGGTATGCAGTGAGTTTAATGTCTAGCAGGGAAGGATCAGACTGATCAAAACACCTACAGGAGTGGATTAGATGGGTGAAACCCCTAGAGGGATTGATGATGCTTGGGATAACACATGGTTAGTTAAAATATTACTGCTAGGAACATCGAGAAAGTGGGTGACATGATCTCACCAGGATGTGGTGGCCTGACCAAGAATCGGGATGGATATGAATAGCTGAGAGTGGATGGAGAATGAGATGGAGCCGACGTGGGGGAGATGATGATTTTGGTCATGAGCCTCAAAGAGACTTCCTACGTATCCCCATGGAAAGGAATCAAATTCTGTGTAGTTTAGTTGGACGATGGGACACCTAAGGAGGTGGCCTGTGAAAATGGACTCATGGATGGGACCCAGAGGAAGTGGAATCTCGGGGTTGGTACATGGCCTTACTGAAACACATTGGCTCATGGGAAAGATCTATATGAGATGTGAGTGACAATATTCAACCACAGGGAGGATTCCTATGCATCCCTGAGGTAGGGAATCAAAGTTCACATAGTTCAAGATTGGGGTATATAATCAGTGTGTACACATAAGACTATGACCCGACAGTATGCTAGGGATTACGCATGGATAGCAGTCTGGGTCGGTCTGACTCCCCGACGGTGAACCAGAGATGTGGGACCCACCAAAGGAGACTACAATGGCTTACCATCGATTGTGAACTACAACTTCTTACCACTGTATGGGGTTACAATGGGTAACCACTGGTCGGTAATCACAACGGTTTACTGCTGGTTGGGGTTATAACAGCTTACCACTGGATGGGGTACAAAATGGATTATCGCCGATCAAGGTTGGACATTATGGAGGCTTCCTTAATAACTTGTTTCTAATATAAGGATCAAATCCCATGTAGTTTTAATGTGTACAGATTACCATCTTGTGGTATGAAAAGGGGCATCAAGATTAATTTCATGCAGGATGAGGATGGACCGATGTGAAGTGGTTGGGACCGATTGGGTGTGGGGGTTGAACCTCAGGGAGGCTTCCTACATCCCTTGCCTTGGAGAGGATCAAATTCCACATAGTTCAAAATGTTGAATACAGTTTAACTTCATACGGGATGAAGGTGAACCAACGTGAAGTGGTCGAGACAAGTAGGTGTTGGCCTTGAACCTCAGGGAGGCCTCCTACATACCTTTCCTAGGAGACTAGGATCAAAGTCTACATATTTTAGGATGGTGGATGCATTTTAACGTCATTCGTGATGAAGGTGAACCAACATGAAGGGTTCGAGACAAGTAGTTGTTGGGATTGAACCTTAGGGAGGCTTCCTAGGTACATTGTCTAGGAGACAAGGATCAAAGTTCACATAGTTCGGGAGGGTGGATGTAGTTTAATGTCATGCAGGACAAATGTGAACCGATGTGAAGGGGTTGGGACTAGTAGGTGTTGGGCTTAAACCTTAGAGAGGCTTATTACGTACCTTGTCTAGGAGACAAGGATCAAAGTACATGTAGTTTGGGATCATGGATGTAGTTTACCATCATGCAGGATGAAGGTGAACCAGCGTGAAGGGGTAAGGAAAAGTAGGTGTTGGTCATGAACCTCAGAGAGGCCTCATGCGTACCTTGCATAGGAGAAAAGGGTAAATGTCCTTGTAGTTTTTGATGGTGGATTCATTTGAACATTATGACAACCCTGGTTTTTATTACAACTTAAACATGATTTATTACATAAAACTTCACTTGATATGACAAAGAAGATCGATAGGTTTAGTGTCTTTGGGGCTTAGGATAATTACATAAAAACATAAAACATTAAATACAACATCTTTATTGAAATCTTCCTTTACATGACCACTACATTCCCTCGTACTTAGCATTGCATGGGATAACCTGAGGACATGCATAAGAAAAGGGTGAGCTATAAAGCCCAGTAAGGGAATACACATTGAATAACATGAGGAGTAAAATACATGTTAGACTTTAGTCTTATCAATAGAACACAAGAGAAACATGAACATAAATGCATGATAAGGCATGATAATCATAACATGGAAATGTGGCAACAACACTTAACATGGAATTAGCATGAGCCAACCCCAATTCCACATGGAGAATGAGTAAATCTTCATTGCACATGAAGAATGATTAAACCCTCATTGCACTTGAATTAGCATGAGTCAACACTCATTGTACATGATGTATCATGATACTATACATTACCCAATGCATTAGAGTGCTATAAGGTCACACCTTTCTTAAACATTTCATTTCATGCATAAGTGTGCCACATGGATCATAAAATATGGATTCATAAAACATAATAATTTATTCCATGATAATGGAATGTGTAATTCATACATGAAACTTTATAATCAATAAGTAAATGTGCATAAAGGTGAATACCCTTGATGGATAAATGGGCATGGTATTCACTACACAATGACATTGTCTTAGAAAATCGGTGGGATTTCGGCAGCGTAACGGCGTGACATAAGAATTAATAAAAATGGTTGATGATAGATAAAGGGATTACTCATCATATTTACATGTAATGGACAGTAAGGAGTTTATATATATACATGTCCCAACAATTGTAATGGAATTTAGATTCATGATACAAAAGTATTTCTTTAATGTAAATGAGGAGAGAGAAGTTCCTTTCAGAATTTCGGCATAGTAACGGGTGTACATGGGAGGCATATAATGAGAGAGAAATGGGTCTCCCATCATTCAAACATAAATAGGGTAGTATGAGGGAGGTTTGAAACCATAACCCAACATTAATAATTGAAATTAAATGGGAAAATCAACTTAAAGAAAATTGGACAAAAATGAGAAAGGAAGAAAAAACCCTTACTTGGAAGTGTGCTTCCAAAGGCTAGAGAGAGGCTTGTGAGAGGCTTCTTGGGAACTTGGGGCACCTTGGGAGGATTCTAGATAGAGTAGGGTAGAGGTTAGATGAACTCCAAAGGCTTTGAGTGAGGAGGAAGTGGGAGCTTGGGTGGGTTTATATAGGAAAGGTGAGGGAATTATTTATTATTTAGGTTTGGGACCCCTTATATTAAATTAATACAAACCACAAACCATACCATGGTTTTTTCCCATGGTTTTTGGAAAAGGGAAGAGGAAAACAATATTTTATAAGGCCAAGGTCCTAACTTCTTAAAATAATAGGGTTGCTTATGAGGAGGTGAGTCACACTCCGATGGAAATTAATTTAAAAAGACAAGGTGTTTAATAAGTCTTGAGGGGTCCATTAATGATTTGAAAAATAATTCAAACAAACCCAAAATCACATTATTTTAATGGTAAAACATATATTGTCTGAACAGAAAGATTATAGTATTTTATTACATCACCATTGGGTCATTATGATGTCATAAAACACATTATATATTTAAACGGTATTTAATTTTTACCCAAAAATTTGACTGTCTCAGAAAATGATGAAAAATTAACTGTTGGATAATTTCGACATCCTGATTCCAGAAATAACATTTATTTTATCTAAATAATTTTCTAAATATGTTAATTTTCACTTTTAAAATAAAAACTGACATTTATCGAAAATTCACGGGTGTTGACAGAAATGGCTTTCAAACCTTAATAAAAATTATAATTGCATTCATAAAATTATAAGATCATTTATATTTAATAAAAATTAATTTCATAATAATATTTTATTAAAATATTATTTAATTCAAAAATCCCTTAATTTCATAAAATAGAATTCTTAATTAAATAAAAACTAAAAACACTATTTTTACTTTAAAAACTATTTACAATGTATCAAAAATGACAAGGAGGTATTTTCATTATTATATAAAAAAATAATATACATGAACATAGTCGTAGAGATTTGTTACATAACCCCTTAAAACAGCCGCATAAGACCTAAGGGTAAGGTGTACGATGGTGACAGACTCTTGGGGTGGCTCGGATAACATCGCTCGAGTGGTAATTTCTATCAACTTCCACTTCTCCTGTAGACGGTCCCGTTCAAGCTTGACAAGATGAAGCTCAACTTCGTCTTGCTCAAGACTGAAGCCCAAGGATTCCACCTCTTTTCCGAGCTCTGACAAATGGGCTTCGTATGGAGAAATTCTACTAGATGAGGCCATCGCTTCCTTTGTCTGAGTAAATTGGATTTGTTAAAGTCCTATATTTATACTAATCATGTGATCACTGTTCAACGGCTATATTAGCAACGATCAAAATTCTTATCATAAAACCAAAGAAGTTGACATTTTATATAAAAATAAAGAGACATTTAATTAGATCAAGAGGTATTTCCATTAATGAATCTTTGGGTCATTACAATATTCCCCCCTTAAGAAATTTCACCCTCGAAATTTTCCTTTTCCCACACTATAATTGATGTGGGTAACTTAGCTTCATTATTTCCTCTGATTCCCAAGTCGCTTATTCAAACGTGTTGTTTCTCCACAACACCTTGATGAGGGGAATTGTCTTATTTCATAGAACATTTTCACTAGGATCT
Source organism: Viscum album (assembly GCA_963277665.1). Lineage (NCBI taxonomy): Eukaryota > Viridiplantae > Streptophyta > Magnoliopsida > Santalales > Viscaceae > Viscum > Viscum album. Next base: position 1,273,852,292 of record OY728162.1, on the reverse strand, counting down.
AAGATCTTCACTGGTTGCTCCTCATAAGATAGATCATCTTCCAATTGTAACACCTCAGAAGAGAGTACATGTGAAGGGTTCGGTATGTACTTCCTTAAGAGGGATACATGAAAGACATCGAGTACTTTGGCTATAGTAGGTAGAAGTGATAGTAGATAGGCCACAGCCCCAACAAGATCAAGAATCTAGGAGGGGCCGATGTACCTTGGACTTAACTTCCCTTTCTTTCCAAACCTAATGACCTTCTTCCACTAAGATATGCGTAAAAAAACCATGTATCCAAATTTAAACTCAAGGTCTCATCGACGATTATCTGCATAACTCTTCTGTCGACTCTGGGTTGCTTTGATATGCTGCTGAATGGTTTTCACCTTCTCCACCATTTCCTCAACCATTTCTGGTCCAAGCAGCTTACGTTCACTGACCTCATCCCAACATGCTGGTGTTCTGCACCTTTTCCCATACAGGGCTTCATATGGTGCCGTTTGGATGCTCGAGTGGAAACTGTTATTATAAGAGAACTCAACCAGAGGAAGATGTTGATCCCATCCTCCTTTAAAGTCCATTGAGCACGCTCTCAACATATCCTCAAGTGTTTGGATAGTCTACTCGGATTGGCCATCAGATTGAGGATGATAGGTCGTACTGAAGTTCAGTTCAGTATTCATAGCATGTTGAAGACTCTTCCAAAACTTAGAGGTGAATCTTGGATCTCGGTCAGACTTGATAGATAGTTGTACACCATGCAACCTTACAACTTCCCTGATATATATCTGTGCCAGTTGATCCAATGATAAATCCTCCAGAATAGCAATAAATTGTGAATTCTTTGTAAGACGATCCACAACAACCCAGATTGCATTGTTGCCTTTGGATGTCCTCGGAATTCTGGTGAAAAAGTCCATGGTGATGTTCTCCCATTTCCATTCTGGTATGGGCAATGGTTGCATCATCCCATTAGACTTCTACCGCTCTGCCTTCACTTGCTGGCACACCAGGAACTTTGATGTATATTCAACTATCTCCTTCTTTATATTATCCCACCAAAATTTTTCTCAGAAATCTCGATACATCTTTGTGCTCTGTGGGTGAATAGAGAAATTTGAACTATGTGCATCATCTAAAAGTTCTTTATTCAACTCCAGACTTGATGGAACACATAGTCTTTTCCCAAACCACACAATTCCTTCTTCATTAACATTAAACTCCTAGGATTTACCTTTTTTTATAGATTCCTATTTTTCCTGAATTCCCACATCATCCTTTTGAGCATCCTTTAACCTTTCCAAAAGAGATGGTTGAGCAATAATTTGTGAAAGGATTGATGATGTTCCCTTCTCTATGATTCCCATGTTCATCTTCATCAAGTCTAAGAAGATTGGATCCTTCTTAATTCTCATCATTGATAGAATCACTGGGTCCTTTCTACTTGTGTAATCTGCCACCTTGTTCACTTTCCCAGGGTGGTAATGTATTGAGCAGTCATAATCCTTGATGAGCTTTATCCATCTTCTCTAGCACATATTAAGCTCTTTCTGTGTGAATATATACTTAAGACTCTTGTGGTTAGTATATATCTTACATTTCTCTCCATAGATATAATGCCGCCAGATTTTTAAGGAAAAGATCACCGCCGCCAACTCCAGATCATGCGTTCGATAGTTTCTCTCATGTATTTTCAACTTCCTTGAGGCATAGGATAACACTTTATCATTCTGCATCAGCACACAGCCTAAGACCTTCTTCAAATCATCACTGAATACCACAAAAAGTTCCCCACTAGTGGGTAAAGTGAGCACGAGCGCAGTGATAAGCCTCCTTTTCAACTCCTTGAATCTTTCTTCACATTCATCACTCCAAGCAAACATTAATCCCTTCCGAGTTAGCTTGGTAAGAGGGTTGGACAATCATGAGAAATTCCTCATAAATCGTCGATAATATCTAGCTAACCCCAAGAAGATACGGAGATCCATTACCGATGTTGGCCTCAGCCATCCCTCAATTGCATCTGTTTTGGAGGGATCCATAGATATCCCATTGCTTGTGATGATATGGCCCAAAAATAAGACCTCCTTCAACCAGAACTCACACTTTCTGTACTTTGCATACAGCTTCTCCTTGCGCAAAGTCTCTAGCGCAGTTCTTAAATGCTCCTCATGATCCTACTTGGTTTTGGAGTATATTATAATGTCATCTATAAAGACTACCACAAATTTGTTGAGATAATCTCTAATGACTCTATTCATTATGTCCATGAAGATTTCTGGAGAATTAGTGAGTCCGAAAGGCATTACTATGAATTCATAGTGCCCGTAACTTGTGCGAAAAGTAGTCTTGGGGATATCTTCCTTCTTCACCCTTACTTGATAATATCCCGACAGCAAGTCCACCTTGGAGAAGTATTGTGCTCCACACAGCTGATCGAACAATTCATCAATTCTTGGGAGAGGATACTTGTTTTTTATCGTGATTTTGTTAAGTTCATAATAATCGATGCAAAGCTGCATTGACCAATCCTTCTTCTTGACGAAGAGGACTGGTGCACCCCATGGTGAAGCACTTGGGTGTATAAACCCTTTATCCAGATTCTCCTGTAGTTGTTTCTTCAGCTCTTCAAGCTTAACGACAGTAATTCTATATGGATTCTTGGATATTGGTAGCGCCCCAAGTATAATTTCAATTGAGAATTCGACATCTCTTCTAGGAGGAAGGCCAGGCAGTTCCTCAGGAAACACTTCAGTGAATTCCCTCACAATAGGCATTTCTTCAAGGATGGTTTCTTCCTTGGACTCAATCATTAGAGCTAGATATGCGTGCTCATAAGGCAGTAATATCCATGCTTGAGATGATTGAGATAAAGTAAATTCATCTTCCTCCTTACACTTATAAAGAATCGGTGGTCGATTCTCCATATGGAGTGTGATTTCCCTCTCCCGACAATTTATGTTGGCTCTATATAAGGAAAGCCAATCCATGCCAAGAATTGCATCAAATTCCACCAAAGGGAGTATGAAGAGGTTCGTAGGGAAATTAAATCCACATATTATAATAGGGGAGGACTTATATTCATGGGATGCAATGATTTCCCCATTTTTCGTACTCACCGACATCTTCACTTCCATAATTTGTGGTGGTGCTGGGATTGTTCTACTAAACTTTCGAGATATAAAAGAATGTGTAGAACCTGCATCAAAAAGTATGTTTGCTATTCTTGAATGAATAACTGGTGTACCTGTCACCACTTCTTTTTCGGGGTTCACTTCGGCAGATGTGATGGAAAAATCTCTTCCTTGTTGCCTTGGAGGTTGTTGGTTGCCTCTGAAAACCATTGGATTAGGGCACTGATTTCAAAAATGACCCAGTTCTTTGCATTTATAGCATTGAACAACGTGTTGAGGTCCGAACGGAGTGTTCCTCTCCTCTGTCATAGTCGTGGGTCTTTCTTGCCGACAGTTAATAACTAGGTTCCCTTCCCTTCCACACCTGAAGCATTTCCTCATCCCCTTAAGTCAATTTTTAGGGTGCTTCATTCCGCACTTTTGAAAAGTGGGGTGTTGGATCTTCTTAGCACCGTTGGATTTATCCATCGGACAGCCAGCATTGAATTCCACCTTACACTTCTTGTCCCCAAGATACACCTATGATTCCTCGATCTCTGTTTCAACCTTGAAGGCACATCGGACAATTTCCTCATAGCTGTCGAAGTCACAGATCACTAATACTTTCTGCAGGCTAGGCTTCAGCCCACCAAAGAACCGGTCAACTTTGCATTCGGGGGTAACAAAAAATCCGGATGCGTAACGTGCAAGACTTGTGAAGTTTTCCTTGTACACTCCAACAGATTCTTCATCTTTTTGCTTGAGGGAAAGGAAGTCCCTTTCCATCTTAAGCCGGAGGGTGCACAGAAAATATTTATCGAAAAACATCTTTTGGAAAACCTTCCATTCCAACGCCTCGATCTCCTCCTCAGGCTTCGTATTTTTTATCAACGTCTAGCATTGATCAGCTTCACCCTCCATATGATAATCCACCAGGAGAACCTTATCTTGTTTAGAACATTGAAGGATGGAGAAGATCTTTTCAGTGGAGTTGATCCATTGTTTAGCGATCGTGGGATCAGATGATCCACTAAAAGTAGAAGGCATTTGTCTCATGAAGCTCTCGATAGCGAATTTTTCTTTCTTAGGGGGGTTTGAACGTTCCTCTTGACCCGTGTTTCTATTCAAAACTTGAGTTAGCTGAGAGAGAATCATGAAAAAGTTCGTGATTCCCGCTCCCATTAGATTGGACATCTCATTAGTACAGTCATCACACTGATCTTCACAACGGTTGTTAGCCTGAGTCCTCCTATTACCGGCCATTGGCTGGAATAAAAGGAAAGTTAGGGGTAACACATAAAGGGTAATCCAAAGACAAAATTTGATGACTTATAAATAAACTTTTATTTCTTTAACTCATGTGTCTATAGGCTTCAATCTAGGCTTTTCATGATCTACTTCCTAACATATATTCTTAGGGGAATTTTTTTTAATTCCCTTAATAAGGGCTCATACTAAGCTTGTGAATTTATCAAAACATATCCCCCGGGAGTGTCATAACCAAGAGTGCAGAAAGACCCATTTTCATGCACCAGTTCCCGTTCGAGTCTAGCTCAAAGTGGTGTTTTCAGGTTTTACCCCTACGATACATCTGTGCCAGAGCCGCCTCAACTTGCTCATATCCAGACATGGATGTATTTTCTTGATAAACCACTTACTAAGTACTTACCAAAACTTAGGGATGTTTTTATTATACTTAGTATTGTGTGTAAGGTTTTACTAGGGTTTTCTAATCCTAATCCCAAAAATAACTAAACCTATTCTCTGATACCAACTATGACCACCCTGGTTTTAATTACAACTTAAACATGATTTATTATATAAAAAATCACTTGATACAACAAAGAAGATCGGGAGGTTAAGTGTCTTTGGGGATTAGGATAATTACATAAAAACTTAAAACATTAAATACAACATCTTTATTGAAAACTTCCTTTACATGACCACTACATTCCCTCGTACTTAGCATTGCATGGGATAACCTGAGGACATGCATAAGAAAAGGGTGAGCTATAATGCCCAGTAAGGGAATACACATGGTATAACATGAGGAGTACAATACATGTTAGAAATTAGGCATATCAATAGAGCACAAGAGAAACATGAACATAAAGGCATGATTAATCATGATAACCATAACATGGAAATGTGGCAACAACACTTAACATGGAATTAGCATGAGCCAAGGCCCATTGCACATGGAGCATGAGTAAATCCTCATTGCACATGAAGCAAGAGTAAATCCTCATTGCACTTGAATTATCATGAGTCAACACTCATTTCACATAACGTATCATGATACTATACATTACCCAATGCATTGGAGCGCTATAAGGTCGCACCCTTCTTAAACATTTCATTTCATGCATAAGTGTGTCACATGGATCATAAAACATGGATTCATAAAACATAATCATTTATTACATGATAAAGGAATGTGGAATTAATACATGAAACTTTATAATCAATAAGTAAATTTGCATAAAGGTAAATACCCTTGATGGATAAATGGGTACGGTATTCACTACATAATGACATTGGCTTAGAAAATCGGTGGGATTTCGGCAGTGTAACGACGTGACATAAGAATTCATAAAAACGGTTGATGAGAGAGAAAGAGGTTCCTCATAATATTTACATGTAATGGACAGAAAGGATTTTATATAGATACATTTCCCAACAATTGTAATGGAATTTAGATTCATGATACAAAATTATTGCTTGAATGTAAATGAGGAGAGAGAAGTTCCTTTCAGAATTTCGGTATAGTAACGGGTGTACATGGGAGGCATCTAATGACAGTGAAAGGGGTCTCCCATCATTCAAACATAAAAAGGGAAGTATGAGGGAGGTGCGAAACCATAACCCAACATTCATAATTGAAATTAAATGGGAAAAACAACTTAATGAAAATTAGACAAAAATGAGAAAGGAAGAAAAAACCCTTACTTGGAAGTGTGCTTCCAAAGGTTTGAGAGAGGCTTGTGAGACGCCACTTAGGAGATTGGGGCACCTTGGGAGGATTTTAGAGAGAGTAGGGAATAAGTTTGAGGAACTCCAAAGGCTTTGAGTGAGGAGGAAGTGGGAGCATGGGTGGGTTTATATAGGAAAGGTGAGGGAATTCTTTATTATTTAGGTTTGGGACCCCTTATATTAAATTAATCCAAACCACAAACCATCCCATGGTTTTTGCACATGGTTTTTGGAAAAGGGAAGAGGAAAACAATATTTTATAAGTCCAAAGTCAGAACCTCTTAAAATAATAGGGTTGATTATGTGGAGGTGAGTCACACTCCCATGGAAATTAATTTAAAAAGACAAGGTGTTTAATAAGTCTTGAGGGTCCATTAATGTTTTGAAAAGTAAGTATAAAAAACCCAAAATCACATTATTTTAATGGTAAAACATATATTGGCCCAAACTAAAGCTTATTTTATTTTATTACATCACTATTGGGTCATTATGATGTCATAAAACACATTATATATTTAAACGGTATTTAATTTTTACCCAAAAATTTGACTGTCCCAGAAAATTATGAAAAATTCACCGTTGGATAATTTGGATGTCCTGATTCCATAAATAAAATTTATTTTATCTAAGTAATTTTCTAAATATGTTAATTTTCACTTTTTAAATAAAAACTGACATTTATCGAAAATTCACAGGTTTTGACAGAAATGGCTTTCAAACCTTAATAAAAATTATAATTGCATTCATAAAATTATAAGATCATTTATATTTAATAAAAATTAATTTAATAATAATATTTTATTAAAATATTATTTAATTCAAAATCCCTTAATTTAATAAAATATAATTCTTAATTAAATAATAACTAAAAACACTATTTTTTACTTTAAAAACTATTTACAATGTATCAAAAATGAAAAGGAGGTATTTTCAATATTATATAAAAAAATAATATACATGAACATAGTACTAGAGATTTGTTGCATAACCCCTTAAAACAGCCACATAAGACCTAAGGGTAAGGTGTGCGATGGTGATAGACTCATGGGGTGGCTTAGATAACATCACTTGAGTGGTAATTTCTATCAACTTCCACTTCTCCCGTAGAAGATCCCATTTGAGCTTGACATGATGAAGCTCATCTTGGGCTTGGTCAAGAGCGAATCCCAAGGATGCCACCTCTTTTCCGAGCTCCGACAAATGGGCTTCGTATGGGGCAATTCTACTGGATGAGGCCATCGCTTCCTTTGTCTGAGTAAATTGGATTTGTTAAAGTCCTATATTTATACAAATCATGTGATCACTGTTCAACGGCTATATTAGAAACAGTCAAAATTCTTATCATAAAACTGAAGAAGTTGATATTTTATATAAAAATAAAGAGACATTTAATTAGATCAAGAGGTATTTCCATTAATGAAACTTTGGGTCGTTACAAACATCATTCATGAAGAAGGTGAACTGACGTGAAGGGGTCGGGACAAGTAGGTGTTGGGATTGATCCTTAGAGAGGCCTCCAGCATACCTTGCCTAGGAGATAAGGATCAAAGTACTCATAGTTCGGGATGGAGGTTGAAGTTTAACATCATGTAGGACACAAGGGAACCGACGTGAAGGGGTTGAGGCAAGTAGGTGTTGGACTTTAACCTCAAGGGGGATTCCTACATACCATGTCTTGGAGACAAAGATAAAAGTACATTTTGTTTGGGATGGTGGATGCAATTTAACGTCATGCAGGATGAAGGTGAACTGACATGAAGTGGTCGGGACAAGTAGGTGTTGGGATTGAACCTTAGAGAGGCTTCCTACGTAACTTTCCTTGGAGACACGGATAAATGTCCACGTAGTTTTCGATGGTGTATGAATTTCAAATTCATGCATGACGAAGGTGAATTGGCGTGAAGGGGTTGGGACAAGTAGGTGTTGGGCTTGAACCTTAGGAAGGCATCCTACGTACCTTGCCTAGGGGAAAATGATCAAATTCAATGTAGTTTGGTATAAGCCTTGGGGATTAAACTCTAGGGAAACCCAAGAAGGATACCATGGTCATTACTTCTTATAAGCCCATGTGAGTCATGCCCAGTGTGAGAAACAAGAGGCAACAAAGACCTGATGATCATGTCGCGAAAGGTGCATCTGTGGGAAGTGGAGTGGGGATTACATGCTAAGGCGGCTCAAAGAGGAAACAAGGGATTGCTCATGGTCAGAATCCCAAGGATATAGAGATTGAGACTTACTCCAGGATGGAGGGCCAATGGAAAAAAATCCCAAAGGAAGAGGGACGAGATATTGGAGGTCCATGTGCCCCTATCGCCTCTAGTCTTTGGCATGAAAGAAGAGAGGAGGAGTAGGTATGTAGCCTCTTACAAGAAATGATAGGGTCTTACACCAAGATGGTTTCCCTTCCCCGTAGAAAGGTGTCGCCCCAATATAGAGGATCTCATTCCATGTGAGGAAGATCTCACACTAGTGGAGACGAGCAAGCATATAGAATGTTAGAGACAGGGAACCCCGCATATGATGCACGGGGTGAGGCCACAATTTAACATCATATGCTGGGGATGATGGGGCTTGGCAGTTTAATGTCATGCCACTTGGACAAGTCGGGTTCACTCTGCGTACCTAAGACTTACATAACCAACACACTCTAACCTTTGGTGAAGGGAAGGATTTGACAATGTCGTAGTGAGGGGGTGTTGTGGATTGATTCAATATGGGGCCCATGTTAGCGTGGCTATGAAAAGAACCAATAGATATTAATGTTCTTGGGTTCTGCTAAGGAGCAGAAATGGTGAATGGGGCTTACACATGCAAGCAGCCCGAGTGCCGCTAAGGAGCGGCAATGGTGGATGGCGATTACACAAGGAGGTTGCCCATGAAGTCTTCTACATGTATGGACATGATGGCATGGAAATACACTGGTAGGTTGAAGCATATAATTGGGTCCAACACCTATGTGTAGGTGCTTAAGCGGGATAACTTCAAGTTCATTGGAATCAGTATGAAGAAAGGGGGTTAAAAAGATTGAACCACATGCCTGACATTCAGAACGCGATGAGGGTGGCATGATGATGGAGGATAAATATTGACCTTGTTCGAAACACAACATCCATATCACATTAGCCTAAAATAGGGACAAACAAATGAGGGTCGACTATTGACTGTGTTGGAAGCATAAGGTCTGACTAGAAGTGTCGTCCAAAGTATTTCGGGGCGTTGTCCTAGAACGGTAGGTGTACCAATGTGGCATGGGACTAGGATATTAGGGGGCCCATTTACACATGAAAGATGATGAAGATCTAAATTAAGCATAGGAAATGAATGAGGTGGAGTGATGGAATGTTTAATGGATTCCAATGCTCTTGAAATTATGCCACTGTAATCACGGCATGTGGCATCTTATGCTTATCACATAAGGAATCTCTTATTTGGAGGAAGAGGCATTATATTATTAAATGATATGGAATACTACATTTCATAGTCATGTAGATAGGACTATTGGAATCTTATTCTTGGTGCATAAGGCATCTCTTGTTTAAAGGAAGAGGCATCCTATGTTTGGAACAGAGGGTGTACTATAGTTAATAGTCATGTATAGAGGACTATTAGAATCTTTTGCCTAGTGCATAAGGCATATCTTGTTTGGAAAAAGACAAATAATATGTTTGGAACATGGGGTTTACTATAGTTTATAGGCATGTAGATAGGAATATTAGGCTTAAAGCTCTTAGAAATGGTTGGTGGTGGGACTTATGAAAGAGCGGCCATTTCTGGTTCAATCTGGTATAGAAGTTAGGTGATGGGGTTTGGATGAGTTGCTTGGGGAATGGTTCAACTCAAGGTACTCAGGGAATTGGTGATGAGCATCAGAACTCCCGACATGGGAAACGAACCAGGATGAATATGTTGACTCAAGGTGTTTCATGGAGTGTGTAGGAGTATTTAAAAATGTTGTATTCCATAGGTGGAAGGTGGGTGCGCATAAGGGCACAATAGAAATTACAGACATCCTGGCCCGAAACGTTCACAGGGAGACTCTCTATTTTTCAGGGGGAATAGTTAGGAAAGAGAAGGTAGTGTCCCAACACAGATCCCGAGCGAGGGTGCGGGGGCGTAGCCCCCTGCAGTATGGACTAGAAAGCACAGGCCTAGATACTGTTGTGTGTATGATGTGCCACATTTAGGATAGGTTGCACACAAGAAGGAAGGATTGCATGCAATATGAAAGGCTTGCACACAGTAGGGAGGGCGTAGCGCAATATGGGAGATGTGAGTGCAATAGGGGAATTGTGAGAACAACATGGATGGAATTGCATGCAATAGGGGATATTTTCATGCAATTGGGGAGGTGTGCACACAATTGGAAAGGCGCATCACTGGTGCGTGCAAAATTTGGAACAATGGCCCTATTGTCCACAAAATTGATGTTCTGTGTGAAAAAATGGGCATGTTGGAACCTTTTAATGAAAAATTGATGTTTTTCATGTAGGATGGGGGTTTTGCGCACATGCCCAAAAGATGCGGACTTACGCGCATTAGAGCGGCTGCCGACCTCCATGGGCCTCTGGGAAGAAGGGGGTGCACTTGTATTTATAGGCGCAACTTTTAACGGTGGTGCACATAAAATTCCATTTTATTTTTTCACACAAATACATTTTGTGTGAAAGATTCCATTTTTTCATGCAAGATTCCATTTTGGCCCGCAAATCCATACCTTTTCCCAAAACCATCCTTGATGGCCATTTCCAGCAGTCTGACTTCGAATGACCATAACTTCTGATCTGTAACTCCATTCGGCCTCCACGACAAGTCAAATTGAAGCTTTTGAAATGAGTCATGCTCCGAGATCTTGTTTCAAATAATTAATAAAATTAAATGGTTGCATTTTCCAGTTCAAACAGTCACACATTCATGTTATATGTGTACATTATGCGATCAGGTATACTGCCCATTTGTTTATAAGAAAATCTATATATTATTGCAAATATTATTTTATTAAAGTCATATAAGTACTATAAAAATATAAATAAAAAATGGATTGATAAATATTTTAAATTAAATAATAACTATCTTTGTAAATACCTCTTCGGGGATGCATGTTAGTTGATGAAATATGATCTCTCTCATAAATTTAAAAATATAATAACCATAATATTTTACATTTTTTTGATTTGGAATCTATAGAAACATTGAATAAAATAAGTAATTTTTTATATATGTTTGGATAGTGAAATATTGTTATATATACTCTAATACAAATACATTTTTAGAACATGTCAGGGTCCTTGTGTGAAACTCTTGTATTCATTCCACGAATTTTATGATATTTATACACTACTCTATCATAATAGAATCCTCATTAAAACACAATATAAATTATGTAACATTAATTTTATTAATAAAAATTTGTATGTAGTGTATTAAGAATAGATAAACACCATCATGTGCGGTCTGTTTTTTGGGAATCCAGGGAGTGAATCCATGAAATAAATCTTTGGAGTATCCAAATTGATCACAATGAGCATCCAATGTTTCTTAAAAACACAAAAATGAATAAGTAATAAAATGAATGAAAATATATTTGATATGATTAATTTTTAGAGTTTTATCCCCACATCGTTGGTAGTAAGTAAATTCTATCATCCCTGAGTTTGATTTCAAATGATTTGTCTAGGTCTTCCACAATTTTATCCATTTTTTGGAATCTATTTTTTTCTATAGTGGTGGCATGAGTAATAATGAGTACAAATTTTTTTAATTTGTAAATAACTTTAATTTTTATTGATATATATTCTTGAAAAAAATATGAAATGAATTTAGTCATAATTAATATAGTATATTAGCTTTGGGAATTTAAATCATAAAAAAATAAATCATGTATAAATTTATAACTAAGGATCCTATCAATTCATAGTAGAGGATTTTAGATTGATTATAAAAATATTTGTAGTTAGTAGCTTCCTCTCCATAAATTTTTTCTTGAAAATCAATTATGTGACTACTACCATTTTGTAACATTATATCCACATGAACCATTTGTTTTAGTAAATAAAAATATTGAATGGGGGTAAAGGCTCTTTTGTAAGGTCTTTTCGATAAGTAATATTTACTATGATAACATCTCTTCTAGAAATTACTTAACCCACAAAACTCCTAGTGTGACATGATTTCGACAGACTAATGATTTTCACACCGGATAGGTATTTGGTACATAATTAAATTGATTGGACTACAATATATAACTCCCCAATACAACCATCTCAATAACTTCATTTTTTGATATACCTTTTCAAAATATTTGTATTCCGTTCAATGAGGTATATTCATCTATAATGTAAAGGACCACATAGTCAAATCTCTCTCCATGTGAACTATAAAGTGAACAATCATATCAAAGAATGTTGGTGAGTAGAACATTTACAATTTACATAATTTGAAGAAAATTTCACTTTTTGTAGTCAGAAATTTTACCAGGTCTCTAACTTTACTACATATAGCTTTGAAGATGAAACAGATCTCGGTAAAGGTATGATTGACATTCTTTGAAAAAATGCAATGTAAAGCTTTATTGATTAGATATTATATCAAAACACAAAAGTCATGTTATTCTGGACCCTTTGACATTAAATTGTTCATTGAAATGATATTATTGGTATTCTATGAATACCCCTTGGGAACCATTACATCATTCAAGAAGTTGAAAAACTAATATCTCTCATGTCTGGAAAGAGTGCATGTAGTTGGAGGAAGAAAATTTCATTTTTCACCCTTCTTGGGTGGCATCTCTTCTTGTACACCCATGTCAATCATGTATAACCTATCCAAAATTCCATCCTCTATTTTTTCAAGTGAATTTATAAAGGTACCAATGAGACTATCACATATTTTTAATTCAACATGCATAACAACAAAAAAAATTATGTTGTACAGACAATTCCAGTTTGGTAATTCAAGAAAAACTGATCTCTTTTTGCAATGGGTTCCCAAAAAGTTTTTCAAAAATGGTATACCAAAAGAGTTGTCCAAATATTTTACTTTGTCAAATAGTTGTTCACATTTTAGTGTAGAAGGTGTTTTACATTATTCTAAACATCCATCAAGATGACATCCAAGATCGGTACTTATGCAGTTGAGGTAGAAATTTGTGGTGTCCTAGAAAAACAGTCTTTGATGAATGTTTCAACATAATTGATTGTGTGCCATGTTTTCAAATGGTACATCCTTGACATCCTTTAATTCTATATCCTAGAAAATTTCCATAAGTAGTAAATTCATTTATTGTCCCATACAACATGGATCTCTACATGGAATATTCATTTTTTGTAATCATAATACAATGTAACACCTAAATCCCATAATAATTTCAAATCCTCGATCAATGGAGCCAAATAAAAATAAATAATAATATCAGGTTGTTCTGGTCCCGATATAAGTATAAATAACATGACGTATTTTCATTTTATGAATAACCATGGTGGAATTTTTTAATTTACCCACATAATTGTCCATGTAAAGTGAGTGATGCTTTGAAAACCAAAAGTATTCACTCTATCTATGGATAACACAAGATGAAGGTTTCTAGGATCATTTCCAAATATAGTATTTTCATTATCAATTCTCTTTAACTGAAGATAGTTTAATGGGTGATGTAGTTTCTCATCTTTATTTCTTGTATCTATGTGCCATATCAATTTCCATGTAGTCTCCTCACTTCAATATAGGTACCTAAACTTTGGAATAATTGGAAAGTCCCATACAACTATCATAGGACTAGATTCATCTTTCTTGTATCGAGAACCACTACACTTTGGGAACATTCAAGTTATTTTTTTCCTTGAGAAACAATATACATTCATTGGGAAAGGCATGAATTCTTTTCGAGATCATACTCACCCAGCAAAACATTCATTTGACATCGTCTGTTCATCTAGCGAGCTCATTATCTTCAGGGGTCATATCATTCAAGAGAGAATGTAGTTCTTTAAAACTTTCATCACTCCATCTATTACCTTCTTTCAAATTATACAACTTTAGTACAGCTATAAATCCTATATATATAGTGAAACCGTCACATACTGGAATATTTACATAACTCTTTAACTACTCAAATAATTTTGGAAATCGTGAAGTTTATCTTCAACTATCCTTGTAATTTCTACAATATTTTCATCTTTATCATTAAAATTTCTAGTCACATACTCGATATGGTATTCTTTATTATCCATATGTGTAATCATATCAGATGATTCATAAAACGTGGTGGTATCATAGCCACTAGATACATTCACTTTTCCTTGTTTTTATTCCAACAGATATAAATTAGATCTATTCCATGACTGATCAAGTATTCTTGTAACTCCTCTGACTAATTAAACTTGAATAAAAACAATGTAAACACGAACAAAGGACTTCAGAAGGGTTATATGCGTGATCTTTTGCAAACTTGATGAACTCTTTCACTCCATCTTCATACTCTTTTTTCATATGACAGGTATCCCTATGTTATTTATTTATATCCATCCAATTTGATTCAGTAATATTAATATTTTAAAAAATAAATACAAAAAATATGTTCAAGTGAAATATCTCCCATGAAATAACTAGTGAGTGTACTGGAAAGAGACTTGAGGGTTTTTTATTTAATTATAATGAGTTTCAATTTATTTAAGGTTTATTAATAAAAAAGATATTATTCAGTATTATTTATTTAAGAAATTGTTTTATATTATAGGCATGCTTTAATGAAGTTAAAACATTTATAAAGGCCAAATTTTGGAAGTAATAATGGTTAATCATTTTTAAGTGCATGTGTGGAGACTTTTATAGAGATACACATCAATAGTGATATATATATATATATATATATATATTCAAATACTTATGTAAAGAATTTACTTTATTTACGATTATTAAATGGATTGTTTTGAGATTTCATTTTCATGTAGAAAAATGGAGGATATTATAAGACATTAAAAATTATTATCACCATGAACTCACAATAATGGAAATCACCTAAAAATACCCAAACCACTCTATTCTCCTAAATCACACCACCGAAAAATAATAATAACCTAAAGAAACACATGAATCTCCAACTTCCTAAATTTATAAATATGACCAAACCATTACATAACCACATGTGGATCATGATCACCATGAAAAAGTAAGGATGTTGAATCAATAATTCATATAGTGAAAAAGATCGTTTCATTACCACTCCTTTTAGAGTTTTGGAAAACCCAATCCTAGAAAAAATACATTAAAAATAATTAGAAGATTTTCCTGAAGTCATATCCTCATAATGGACTTTCTACCCCATATAAAGGAATTTCGTGGAGGTGGAATAAAGAAACATGAAACATGAATCTCCCTCCTTTATGTTTTAAAATACACTAAAATCACATAGTCCTAATGCACTCCAAGGGGTTAGATCCCAGAGCACAACCCACATGAGAAAAAAACAAAACAAAACATTTTCAAAAAAAATCATTTCCATTAAAATCACACCCATATCCTTGGATGGTTGAAATATTTATTCAAAAAAATGCACACTTTGAAAGGAATCAAAACTATTAAAATTGAAATCCATATTTTCATGTTAAATCATAACCACAAATTCTAAAAAAAATCATTATTTTTTCACAATTTAATCGGCCACATCGCAAACATTTCAAATTTAATAAATTAATTTTTCAAGGAAATCTTCACAAATGGTTTAAAAAATTAATATTTTTCTCAAAATCCCATTTTAATTTCAATAACAAAAATTCCATGTAAAAAAGTAAAGAGAAGAGAAACCATATTTTTAACTTCTCATAAGCATTAAAATACTTTTTATTCCATAAAAGTTTTTTATTTTAAAATCAAATCACTCAATAAAATCTCAATTTTCATTCAAAAATATTATTTTCCAAACAAAAAATAAGATTGTAAGTCCTAAAGCTAAATGTAATGCAAGTAGAATAGTGAAATTCAAAATATCAAGCATGAAAGTGATTATAAATCACTTCATTTAAATAAAAAATCTTTATACCATATATGGACTAATATAGGAATTAAAAATAATTGGGTAACATTATAAGAAGAAACTTTTCATAATAGTAGAAGAACAGTATGGGCCGACTAAGGGGCAATCCAAAAGAGACCATGGGCTAAGGAAACACCATGGGGAGGGGAAACCAAATGACCCCGACCCATTCTATTGAGATTCTCTTCCCACTGCTCCCACACTCGCGATTCCCTTCCCCTATCCCCCACACTCACTCTTGCTGCTCCCTGTCCCTGCACTCTCTCTCGTTGCCCCCCCCCCCCGCATTCTCTCTCTCTGCACCGCAACTACGGTCATATCCTCCCTTATCACCGACCTCATCACTTCACCGATCCCTGACTGTTAGAGGCCATCCAACGGTCATCTCACACCTCACCTCAATTCCATATCTGCTTGATTGAGCCTCCTTTGTTCATATAGTGTGTCAGTGGTGTGTGCCTTAAATTACATAAATACCCCCTCCCCATATGCTAGATGTTGTAAGCCTTTGTATGTGAATTATTTTATATCAATTTGATTAATTAGAATTGTTATTTGTTTATTGATAGTTTTTTTAATGTTCATAAATTATCTGAATTGTGGGTTTATCGGTGCCTTGTCCATCAGATTTGCAATCAGTGATTTGTGATTTGATCATACGTAATTAATTTCAATCTATATATCACATATTTTATGATTAATTGATTTCAATATCATATTGGTTGATTAGTTTATCAATTTTGTGAATACTCAATTTTCATCTAAATAATTTAATATTTGGATTCATCCATTCAATTTTAATTTTATGTCAATTTTTTTTAATATCTTTATAAAATTGAAATGTAATAATATATTTATATAAATTTAATTTATTATTAGTAAAAAAATTATATATTTTATTTAGTTTTATAAAATATTTATTGTTTAAATTTTTCAAAAATTTACTACAAAATATATTATATTTTATAAATCTAAACATATTTTTTTAGGAAATGAAAGCCCAAATGAAATACTTTTGAAATTAAATAAAACTTAATCACATTCATATTTAGAGAATATTTGATTAATTTTGTTAAAAAATGTTATAAAAATGTTATTTTTTGTTATTCATTATATTTTTATAACATGAAAAAATGAGAACAATATTTGTTTTTCAAAATAAAATCCAGCATAACAATTTAGTGTTAAAAATATCAATTAGCTTGAATATATTGGTAAATTATATTTTTTTTTGCAACATTTTTTATTCAATTAAAATGATAACATAAATTAATTTTCCATTCATATGTTTTGATTTTTTGTTTAAACATTTCTTGATTTACCATATTTATGTTTGTGATAACTTATAGATTATGTTTTGAATTTATATCAGTATACATGGTAGTTAACTTTTTCATGTGTTATTTTAAAAATCATGTGTGATGATAATTTTTTCTTTATTGTTTTATTATGTTGGTTGCAATAGATATGTATTATTTTATATTTGATATATAAATGTATAGAGGTATTGAGTCTTATAATCTGAGGTCTACCCGATTTAAGTGGATCTCGTAAGGTGTTAAAAGTAGTTTTTCTTAATCATATTTTTTCATTTGGTTTGGATTTAAAAGTGGTTTTAGGTTTTATTATTATATATAGGCTTCAAAGTTGATGTATTTATTTTCTTTGTTTGGGTTTAATTTTTGAAATGGTTGGTAATAGCTTTTCTACAGATTTGGTAGATGTTTTAAGAAATTGTTATTTCTTTTATGTTGTATTTCATGGGTAGAAAGGTTGTAGTTCATATATTTAATATAACATATTTAATTGTATCTTAGAGACATTAAAAAAATTGGAATTATTGTTTGACACTATTTGACTATTTTTCAAACATAATTTTCACAAATGAATGCTGCATATTTTAGTTTACATCATTATTTGAGGCTGATTTAAATAGACATTGTATACTTAATAATGTATTTATTTTAGATTATTTAGTTTTATGCCTAAGATTTTAATTTTTTTATTCAAGATTTTTTTTAATAAACTTTAATGTCTTTTTGTTTCGGTTTAAAATGGTTTTAAATGTTAAAAAACATACAATATTTTTCATTTAGTAAAAAGGGTTGTTTGATCTTATTTAAATTGAATATACATACATAGAATAATATTGTTATTATATGATGTAAAGCCTTTTCTGACAATCTTTTTAGTATTTTTCAACAGATTGAGGTGTAGATTTAAACATGTGTATTTTGCATTGATTTTTTAATTATTTTTAATATTTTTCTAGGTTGTCGGTGTGTTGGTCCAGTTTGGTTTGGACTTTACTTATTTTTTGGAGCCCACGTATAACGTAGGCTTAAATAAATTTATAATTTCTGGTTCGAAAAATGTAGGGTGTGATCTGCCCTGCTCTCGTCCAACCCATTAACCACCTTAGTTAAAGGGAAACATTTTTATGATTTGTCTCAAGCAACATGATTGTCTGGACGAGCCCTAAGAACAATATGCATAATAATTCAAGAATAATTGAATTATTATAATAGAAAAAATCTCAATAATAATAATTAAAATAAACAGAATTTATAGGATAAAATTGAACTTAATTATTAGAATTGGATACAAAAGTTAGTGTTCCATCTCTTAGTTGAGAGCTTCATTGTTCCTTTTCAACTTCTAACATAATTCCACTTAATTAGTTTGGGGTTCAAAGGTATTAATCCTTTAATCCATAGCCTCAATCAATTTTTTTTTGTCAAGATAGTAGCTTTTGGGAACTCACTTGAACAATCACTACTAGAATTTCATCAACTAGTTTGGTTGAATCCTCGTGGCATGAAAAAAAGTGGATGAAAGGCAATCTGAATGAATTAATATCCACTAATTCCACTTGATTCGAATCTAGGGAACACATAAAATGAATACCAAAGAAGGGTGAGTTAGACACATGCAAATGATAAGAGTTCGGTTCGTTTAAAGAAGGCGAAACATGAGTCGGAACGATGACTAAAAAAATAGGCACAAATAAGATAATACCATAGATTGAGATGTCTGCTGGCAGTAGTAGGGCTTAGTGGCAGTGGAGGCAGAGGCGGAGGTGCTAGTGGGGGCAGCAGATGCGACAGCGGGGGAAACAGAGGCGGTGGCAGTGGAGGTGGGGGCTGCGGACATGGCAGTAGGGGCAGCGAAGGCGACGACAGAGCTCTGGTTCAATTAAAGCTTGAGGCACAAGCACCATTAGAGTTCTGATTGGGTTCCATTTATTAAAACATGAAAGGATTGCATTAGTATTTTTTAGGCGCTCATTAAGGATGTTTTATCATTACTAAATCATAAAAACGCTGATAAAAATGACCATTATCGATGCATTTTTGGCATTGATAAAACATGTCTTTATCAACGCTAAAAATATAGTGTTGATAAAGACACACTTGATCAGCACTTTTTTACCACGAATAAAGTGTTATCTTTATAAGTGCAAAAAAAGTGATGATGAAGACCTAATGCTAATAAATTATTCATACTTATAAAATGATAATAAATATATTTATTATAATTCTAATTATAATCATAGATAAATATATATTAATTTAAATAATTATAAAATTCTAATAAATATATTTAATTAAATTTATAAATTTATAATTATTTAATTATATATATATATATATATATATATATACTTATAACAAAAAATAAATATACATTTATTTAAGTAATTATAAAATTATAATAAATATATATAATTAAATTTATATTTTTTTAATTATATATTATAAATATATTAATTATATATCATTATAAAATTATAAATAAAATAGATATATTTATTTTAAATTTATAATTATTTAAATAAAAATAAAATTATTTATATTTATATATTTAATAAATATTTTTATAAACAATTTTATATGTTTTTATAATTTTATATATTTATATTATCATATAAAATTATATAAATATACACAAATATTATAAATATATTTATTATAATTTTATAATTATAAATAAATATTTACTTATTTATAGATACTAGGAATGGTCAGGTACCGTGCGTGCTCACCCCGTGTAATCTTCATCCGCCCGAGATGAGCACTCCCAATCCAAAAAGCCACCAGTTTGTACTCCTGACCAGCCTGTACAAAAAAGTCACATAAATCATTCATCCAAAAGTCGCAACCGCATCTCATGGTCACCAACCGGTCCTGATGACAAGGCTACGAAAAACATGACCGCCAATCACTGTCACAACCATGCACCCTCCTGCTCGCACTGTCCGACCGCATCTGCCCGAGGTAGACTCATCACCGATGGTTGTCAACCCGAAGTCATTCATCCTCACCATGATCGTCGTTGTCCTCTAGGTTTGCAAGCTGAAGCCAACCAAAATCCAACCAGAATCGATCACCGTTAGTGAGACGCGTAGAGCCATTTTATTTTTTCACACAAATAAATTTTGAGTGAAAGATTCCATATTTTCATGCAAGATTCCATTTTGGCACGCAAATCCATACATTTTCCCAAAACCATCCTTGATGTCCATTTCCTGCAGTCTGACATCGAATGACCATAACTTCTGATTCGTAACTCTGTTCGGGCTCCACGACAAGTCAAATTGAAGCTTTTAAAATGAGTCGTGCTCCGAGATCTTGTTTCAAAGCATTAATAAAATTAAATGGTTGAATTTTCCAATTCCAACAGTCACACATTCATGTTATATGTGTACATTATGAGATCAGGTATACTGCCCATTTGTTTATAAGAAAATCTATATATTATTGAAAATATGATTTTATTAAAGTCATAGAAGTACTATAAAAATATAAATACAAAATGGATTGATAAATATTTTAAACTAAACAATAACTATATTTGTAAATACCTCTTTGGGGATGCATGTTAGTTGATGGAATATGATCTCTCTCATAAATTTAAAAATATAATAACCATAATATTTTACATTTGTTTGATTTAAAAACTATAGAAACATTAAAGAAAATAAGTAATTTTTTATATATGTTTGGATAGTGAAATCTTATTATATATACTCTAATACATATACATTTTTAGAACATGTCAGGGTCCTTGTGTGAAACTCTTGTATTCATTCCACGAATTTCATGATATTTATACACTGCTCTATCATAATAGAATCCTCATTAAAACACAATATAAATTATGTAACATTAATTTTATTAATAAAAATTTGGATGTAGTGTATTAAGAATAGATAAACACCATCATGTGTGGTCTGTTTTTTGGGAATCAAGTGAGTGAATCCATGAAATAAATCTTTGGAGAATCCAAATTGATCGCAATGAGCATCCAATGTTTCTTAAAAACACAAAAATGAATAAGTAATAAAATGAATGAAAATATATTTGATATGATTAATTTTTAGAGTTTTACCCCTACATTGTTGGTATTAAGTAAATTCTATCATCCCTGAGTTTGATTTCAAATGATTTGTCTAGGTCTTCCACAATTTTATCCATTTTTTTGGAATCTATTTTTTCTATAGTGGTGGCATGAGTAATAATGAGTACAAATTTTTTTAATTTGTAAATAACTTTAATTGTTATTGATATATATTCTTAAAAAAAATATGAAATTAATTTATTCATAATTAATATAGTATATTAGCTTTGGGAATTTAAATCATGAAAAAATAAATCATTTATAAATTTATAACTAAGGATCCTATCAATTCATAGTTGAGGATTTTAGTTTTATTATAAAAATATTTGTAGTTAGTAGCTTCCTCTCCATACATTTTTTCTTGAAAATCAATTATGTGACTACTACCATTTTGTAACATTATATCCACATGAACCATTTTTTTTAGTAAATAAAAATATTTAATGGGGGTAAAGGATCTATTGTAAGGACTTTTTGATAAGTAATATTTACTATAAGAACATCTCTTCCAGAAATTACTTAACCCACAAAACGCCTAGTGTGACATGATTTCGACAGACCAATGATTTTCACACCGGATAGGTATTCGGTAAATAATTAAATTGATTGGACTACAATATATAACTCCTCAATACAACCATCTCAATAACTTCATTTTTTGATATACCTTTTCAAAATATTTGTATACCGTTCAATGAGGTACATTCATCTATTATGTAAAGGACCACATAGTCAAATCTCTCTCCATGTGAACTATAAAGTGAACAATCATATCAAAGATTGTTGTTGAGTAGAACATTTACAATTCACATAATTTGAAGAAAATTTCACTTTTTGTAGTCAGAAATTTTACCAGGTCTCTAACTTTACTACATATTGCTTTGAAGATGAAACAGATCTCGGTAAAGGTATGATGGACATTCTTTGAAAAAATGCAATGTAAAGCTTTATGGATTAGATATTATATCAAAACATGAAAGTCATGTTATTCTGGACCCTTTGACATTAAATTGGTCATTGAAATTATATTATTGATATTCTATGAATACCCCTTGGGAACCATTACATCATTCAAGAAGTTGAAAAACTAATATCTCTCATGTTTTGAAAGAGTGCATGTAGTTGGAGGAATAAAATTTCATTTTTCACCCTTCTTGGGTGGCATCTCTTCTTGTATACCCATGTCAATCATTTATAACCTATCCAAAATTCCATCCTCTATTTTTCCAAGTTAATTTATCAAGGTACCAATAAGACTATCACATATTTTTCATTCAACATGCATAACATCAAAAAAAATTATGTTGTATAGACAATTCCAGTTTGGTAATTCAAGAAAAACTGATCTCTTTTTGCAATGGGTTCCCAAAAAGTTTTTCAAAAATGGTATACCAAAAGAGTTTTCCAAATATTTTACTTTCTAAAATAGTTGTTCACATTTTAGTGGAGAAGGTGTTTTACATTATTCTAAACATCCATCAAGATGTCATCCAAGATCGGTACTTATGCAGTTGAGGTAGAAATTTGTGGTGTCCTAGAAAAACAGTCTTTGATGAATGTTTCAACATAATTGATTGTGTACCATGTTTTCAAATGGTACATCCTTGAGTTCCTTTAATTCTATATCCTAGAAAATTTCTATAAGTAGTAAAGTCATTTATTGTCCCATACAACATGGATCTCCACATGGAATCGTCATTTTTTGTAATCATAATACAATGTAACACCTAAATCCCATAATAATTTCAAGTCCTCGATCAATGGAGCCAAATAAAAATAAATAATATTATCATGTTGTTTTGGTCCCTATATAAGTATAAATAACATGACGTATTTTCATTTTATGAATAACCATGGTGGAATATTTTAATTTTCCAACATAATTGTCCATGTAAAGTGAGCGATTCTTTGAAAACCAAAAGCATTCACTCTATCTATGGATAACACAAGACGAAGGTTTCTAGGATCATTTCCAAATATAGTATGGGCATTATCAATTCTCTTTAACTGATGAGAGTTTATTGGGTGATGTAGTTTCTCATCTTTATTTCTTGTATCTATGTGCCATATCAATTTCCATGTAGTCTCCTCACTTCAATATAGGTACCTAAACCTTGGAATAATTGGAAAGTCCCATACAACTGTCATATGACTAGATTCATCTTTCTTGTATCGAGAATCACTACACTTTGGGAACATTCAAGTTATTTTTTTCCTTTAGAAACAATATACATTCATTGGGAAAGGCATGAATTCTTTTCGAGATCATACTCATCCAGCAAAACATTCATTTGACATCGTCTGTTCATCTAGGGAGCTCATTATCTTCAGGGGTAATATCATTCAAGATAGAATGTAGTTCTTTAAAACTTTCATCACTCCATCTATTACCTGCTTTCAAATTATACAACTTTAGTACAGCTAGAAATCCAATATATATAGTGAAACCATCACATAATGGAGTCTTTACATAACTCTTTAACTACTCAAATAATTTTGGAAATCGTGAAGTTTATCTTCAACTATCCTTGTAATTTCTACAATATTTTCATCTTTATCATTCAAATTTCTAGTCACATACTCGATATGGTATTCTTTATTATCCATACGTGTAATCATATCAGATGATTCATAAAACGGGGTGGTATCATAGCCACTAGATACATTCACTTTTCCTCGTTTTTATTCCAACAGATATAAATTAGATCCATTCCATGATTGATCAAGTATTCTTGTAACTCCTCTAACTAATTAAACATGAATAACAACAATGTAAACACGAACACAGGACTTCAGAAGGGTTATATGCATTATCTTTTGCAAACTTGATGAACTCTTTCACTCCATCTTTATACTCTTTTTTCATATGACTGGTATCCATCTGTTATTTATTTATATCCATCCTATTTGATTCAGTAATATTAATATTTTAAAAAATAAATACAAAAAATATGTTCAATTGAAATATCTCCCATGAAATAACTAGTGAGTGTACTGGAAAGAGACTTGAGGGTTTTTTATTTAATTATAATGAGTTTCAATTTATTTAAGGTTCATTAATAAAAAAGATATTATTTAGTATTATTTATTTAAGAAATTTTTTTATATTACAGGCATGCTTTAATGAAGTTAAAACATTTATAAATGCTAAATTTTGGAAGTAATAATGGTTAATCATTTTTAAGTGCATGTATGGAGACTTTTATAGAGATACACATCAATCGTGATATATATATATATATATATATTAAAATACTTATATAAAGAATTTACTTTCTTTGCGATTATTAAATGGATTGTTTTGATATTTCATTTTCATGTAGAAAAATGGACGATATTATAAGACAATAAAAATTATTATCACCGTGAACTCACAAAAATGGAAATCACCTAAAAATACCCAAACCACTCTATTCTCCTAAATCACGCCACCCAAAAATAATAATAACCTAAAGAAACACAGGAATCTCCAACTTCCAAAATTTATAAATATGACCAAACCATTACATAACCACATGTGGATCATGATCACCATGAAAAAGGATGCATGTTGAATCAATAATTCATATGGTGAAAAAGATCATTTCCCTACCACTCCTTTCAGAGTTTTGGAAAACCAAATCCTAGAAAAAATACATTAAAAATAATTAGAAGATTTTCCGGAAGTCATATCCTCATAATGGACTTTCTACCCCATATAAAGGAATTTCATGGAGGTGGAATAAAGCAACATGAAACATGAATCTCCCTCCTTTATGTTTTAAAATACACTAAAATCACATAGTCCCAATGCACTCCAAGGGGTTAGATCCCAGAGCACAATCCACATGAGAAAAAAACAAAACAAAACATTTTCAAAAAATTTCATTTCCATTAAAATCACACCCATATCCTTGGATGGTTGAAATATTTATTCAAAAAAATGCACACTTTGAAAGTAATCAAAACTATTTAAAATGAAATCCATATTTTCATGTTAAAACATAACCACAAATTCTAAAAAAATCATTATTTTTTCACAATTTAATCGGCCACATCACAAACATTTCAAATTTAATAAATTAATTTTTCAAGGAAATCTTCACAAATGGTTTAAAAAATTAATATTTTTCTCAAAATCCCATTTTAATTTCAATAACAAAAATTCCATGTAAAAATGTAAAGAGAAGAAAAACCATATTTTTAACTTTTCATAAGCATTAAATTACTTTTCATTCCATAAAAGTTTTTTTTAAATAAAATCACTCAATAAAATCTCAATTTTCATTCAAAAATATTATTTTCCAAACAAAAAATAAGATTTTAAGTCCTAAAGATAAATGTAACGCAAATAGAACTGTGAAATTCAAAATCTCATGCATGAAAGTGATTATAAATCACTTCATTTAAATAAAAAATCATTATACCATATATGTACTAATATAGGAATTAAAAATAATTGGGTAACATGATAAGAAGAAAATTTTCATAATAGTATAAGAACAGTATGGGCCGACTAAGGGGCAATCCAAAAGAGACCCGGGCTAAGGAAACACCATGGGGAGGGGAAACCAAATGACCCCAACCCATTCTATTGAGATTCTCTTCCCACTGCTCCCACACTCGCGATTCCCTTCCCCTCTCCCCCACACTCACTCTTGCTACTCCCCGTCCCTACACTCTCTCTCGTTGCCCCCCCCCCCATTCTCTCTCTCTGCACCGCAACTACGGTCATCTCCTCCCTTATCACCGACCTCATCACTTCACAGATCCCTGACTGCTAGAGGCCATCCAACGGTCGTCTCACACCTCACCTCCTCAATTCCATATCTGCTTGATTGAGCCTCCTTTGTTCATATAGTGTGTCAGTGGTGTGTCCCTTAAATTACATAAAGACCCCCTCCCCATATGCTAGATGTTGTAAGCCTTTGTATGTGAATTATTTTATATCAATTTGATTAATTAGAATTGTTATTTGTTTATTGATAGTTTTTTTAATATTCATAAATTATCTGAATTGTGGGTTTATCGGTGCCTTGTCCATCAGATTTGCAATCGGTGATTTGTGATTTGATCATACATAATTAATTTCAATCCATATTTCACATATTTTATGATTAATTGATATCAATATCATATTGGTTGATTAGTTTATCAATTTTGTGAATACGCAATTTTCATCTAAATAATTTAATATTTGGATTCATCCATTCAATTTTAATTTTATGTCAATTTTTTTAATATCTTAATAAAATTGAAATGTAATAATGTATTTATATAAATTTAATTTATTATTAGTAAAAAAATTATATATTTTATTTAGTTTTATAAAATATTTATTGTTTAAATTTTTCAAAAATTTACTATAAAATATATTATATTTTATAAATCTAAACATATTTTTTTAGGAAATGAAAAACCAAATGAAATACTTTTAAAATTGAATAAAACTTAATCACATTCATATTTAGAGAATATTTGATTAATTTTGTTAAAAAATGTTATAAAAAATGTTATTTTTTGTTATTCATTATATTTTTATAACAAGAAAAAATGAGAACAAGATTTATTTTTTAAAATCAAATCCAGCATAACAATTTAGTGTTAAAAATATCAATTAGCTTAAATATATTGGTAAATTATATTTTTTTTGAAACATTTTTTTTCAATTAAAATGCTAACATAAATTAATTTTCCATTCATATGTTTTGATTTTTTGTTTAAACAATTCTTGATTTTCTATATTTATGTTTGTGATAACTTATAGATTATGTTTTGAATTTATATCAGTATACATGGTAGTTAACTTTTTCATGTGTTATTTTAAAAATCATGTGTGATGATAATTTTTTCTTTATTGTTTTATTACGTTGGTTGCAATAGATATGTATTATTTTATATTGGATATATAAATGTATATAGGTATTGAGTCTTATAATGTGAGGTCTACCCGATTTAAGTGGATCCCGTAAGGTGTTAAAAGTAGTTTTTCTTAATCATATTTTTTCATTTGGTTTGGATTTAAAAGTGGTTTAAGGTTTTATTTTTTTATATAGGCTTTGAAGTTGATGTATTTATTTTCTTTTCTTGGCTTTAATTTTGGAAATGGTTGGTAATAGCTTTTCTACAGGTTTGGTAGATGTTTTAAGAAATTGTTATTTTTTTATGTTGTATTTCATGAGTAGAAAGGTTGTAGTTCTTATATTTAATATAACATATTTAATTGTATCTTAGAGACATTAAAAAATTTGAATTATTGTTTGACACTATTTGACTATTTTTCAAACATATTTTTCACAAATGAATGCTGCATATTTTAGTTTACATCATTATTTGAGGCTGATTTAAATAGACATTGTATACCTAATCATGTATTGATTTTAGATTATTTAGTTTTATGCCTGAGATTTTAATTTTTTTTATTCAAGATTTGTTTTAATAAACTTTAATGTCTTTTTGTTTCAATTTAAAATGGTTTTAAATGTAAAAAAAAACAATATTTTGCATTTAGTAAAAAGGGTTGTTTGATCTTATTTAAATTGAATATACATACACAGAATAATATTGTTATTATATGATGTAAAGCCTTTTCTGACAATCTTTTTAGTATTTTTCAACAGATTGAGGTGTAGATTTAAACATGTGTATTTTGCATTGATTTTTTAATTATTTTTAATATTTTTCTAGGTTGTCGGTGTGTTGGTCCAGTTTGGTGTGGACTTTACTTATTTTTTGGAGCCCACATATAACGTAGGCTTAAATAAATTTATAATTTTAGGTTCGAAAAATGTAGGGTCTGATCTGCCCTGCTCTTGTCCAACCCATTAACCACCTTAGTTAAAGGGAAACATTTTTATGATTTGTCTCAAGCAACATGATTGTCTGGACCAGTCCTAAGAACAATACGCATAATAATTCAAGAATAATTGAATAATTATAATTGAAAAAATCTCAATAATAATAATTAAAATAAACATAATTTATAGGATAAAATTGAACTTAATTATTAGAATTGGATACAAAAGTTAGTGTTCCATCTCTTAGTTGAAAACATCATTGTTCCTTTTCTACTTCTAACATAATTCCACTGAATTAGTTTGGGGTTCAAAGGTATTAACCCTTTAATCGATAACCTCAATCATTTTTTTTGTCAAGATGGTTGCCTTTTGGAACTCACTTGAACAATCACTACTAGAATTTCATCAACTAGTTTGGTTGAATCCTCGTGGCATGAAAAAAAGTGGATGAA
The DNA here is from genome assembly GCA_963277665.1 of Viscum album. Taxonomy (NCBI): domain Eukaryota; kingdom Viridiplantae; phylum Streptophyta; class Magnoliopsida; order Santalales; family Viscaceae; genus Viscum; species Viscum album. The sequence goes on along the minus strand of OY728162.1, from coordinate 1,273,823,566 downwards.
AGGCAATCTCAATGAATTAATATCCACTAATTCCACTTGATTCGAATCTAGGGAACTCAGAAAATGGATACCAAAGAAGGGGGAGTTAGACACGTGCAAAGGATAAGAGTTCGGTTCGTTTAAAGAAGGCGAAACATGAGTCGGAACGATGACTAAAAAAAATAGGCACAAATAAGATAATACCATAGATTGAGAGGTCTAGTGGCAGTAGTAGGGCTTAGTGGCAGTGGAGGCAGAGGCGGAGGTGCTAGTGGGGGCAGCAGATGCGGCAGTGGGGAAACAGAGGCGGTGGCAGTGGAGGTGGGGGCTGCGGACATGGCAGTAGGGGCAGCGAAGGCAACGATAGAGCTCTGGTTCAATGAGAGCTTGACGCACAAGCACCATTAGAGTTCTGATTGGGTTCCATTTATTAAAACATGAAAGGATTGCATTAGCATTTTTTAGGCGTTGATAAAGGATGTTTTATCATTACTAAATCATAAAAACATTGATAAAAATGACCATTATCGATGCATTTTTGGCATTGATAAAACATGTCTTTATCAACGCTAAAAATACAGTGTTGATAAAGACACATTTTATCAGCACTTTTTTAGCACGAATAAAGTGTTATCTTTATTAGTGCAAAAAAAGTGATGATGAACACCTAATGCTAATAAATTATTCATACTTATAAAATGATAATAAATATATTTATTATAATTCTAATTATTATAAATATATTTATTCTAATTATAATTATAATCATATATAAATATATATTAATTTAAATAATTATAAAATTATAATAAATATATTTAATTAAATTTATAAATTTATAATTATTTAATTATATATATATATATGTACTTATAACAAAAAATAAATATACATTTATTTAAATAATTATAAAATTATAATAAATATATATAATTAAATTTATATTTTTTTAATTATATATTATAAATATATTAATTATATAAAACTATAAAATTATAAGTATAATAAATATATTTATTTTAATTTTATAATTATTTAAATAAAAATAAATTTATTTATATTTATATATTTAATAAATATTTTTATAAACAGTTTTATATGTTTTTATAATTTTATATATTTATATTATCATATAAAATTATATAAATACACCCAAATATTATAAATATATTTAGTATAATTTTATAATTATAAATAAATAATTACTTATTTATAGATACTAGGAATGGTCAGGTACCGTGCGTGCTCACCCCGTGTAATCTTCATCCGCCCCAGATGAGCACTCCCAATCCAAAAAGCCACCAGTTTGTACTCCTGACCAGCCTGTACAAAAAAGTCACATAAATCATTCATCCAAAAGTCGCAACCGCATCTCATGGTCACCAACCGGTCCTGATGACAAGGCTACGAAAAACATGACCGCCAATCACTGTCACAACCATGCACCCTCCTGCTCGCACTGTCCGACCGCATCTGCCCGAGGTAGACTCATCACCGATGGTTGTCAACCCGAAGTCATTCATCCTCACCAAGATCGTCGTTCTCCTATAGGTTTGCAAGCTGAAGCCAACCAAAATCCAAGCAGAATCGATCACCGTTAGTGAGACGCGTAGAGCCATGACATCAGTAGGCCTTCCGCTGGGATCCCAAACTCATACTTCTTTAACATTAGGTCTCTGTCGCCAGCATCCCAGTTGCACCGCCACCGGGACGAACCCGCCTCGCCTCATAAGAAGGAAGATCCCTCCGGCCCCACAATTAGGTGGATGTTTCCATCTTCACTCTAACAATTGGGGTATTTGACCACCATCGCCATGGATATCCAATGATCTGCCCAGATCTCTGTTTCCCCCAAGACCTGCACACTTTCTTTTCCTGACCAGACCGGAGAACCCGCCCAGCACCCCCACCTACATCACGAGCACTCACCATCATCCCTCAACAGGGAAACAGTCCACTACCAACACCTCACTTCCATCTGAGAGCCTCTCTCTCCCATTTCCAGACTGTACCAAAGTTCACTATTGCCGCCTAAGATTTGTTTACCAAAATCAGCTCCTCCTATTGGGGATCAGAGACCAAAGCATCATGCAGTGAACATGCTCCGGAAGATCCCCCACAACTTTGGTTTCCAAAACTGGGAATTTCAGGCACCGCACCCGCATCGGGTTTTTGTCCGCCCAAGGTCTTCATTCCGAGCAATGTGAAAAAATGCACAAAAAACAAACATGAATGCAAGAACAAAGTACCAAACAATGCACAATGAGATTACGTGGTTAGGACATTCATCCTACATCCTTAGGAGAACGACGATATCACTTTAATTCAATGAGGAGAAACATCAAAGTTACAAGAATTTCCATCATTCAGAACTCTACCTAGATCACCGGAAGATGTGTCATCAACAATGTCTGGTCGTCGCATCTTCTGGATCCCTCCTAGTTTCCGCCCTTGTGGGTCACGACCTCCGTCGTTGGCTCTGATTACTTAGGCTCATTGTGTGCACCCAGGTTGGCTTCCCCGAATGAGGAGCCACCTTCTCCTTTGTTAGGAATTATCTTCCGCTCGTTAGTCATACTCAACAAATGTCACGACATCCATTTGTATAGACCCCAAGTCAATATCACCAATTAATAGAGTCATCATTAATTTTTTCCATCCATTAATATTGAGAATTAATTCTCGATTAATGTTGGGAGAAACTCCACTATTAATGTTTAGATATATCTCTCCATTAATTATTTTCTATCATTCCAATAAATGGGCAGCCCCCAAATAAATTTTGTATTGAAAATCATATTTGTAGGTTGAGTCTAACAATATCCCACTCGAAGACTATTCTCATCCTCACACCAATGTCAAAACTGGTCCAGCTTCCACTCACAATTCTTCTTCAGTACTAGCATCGTTCTTCACACCATGCGGCTTCAATTGTCTTGTATCCCACTGAAGTAGTTCTACCTCAGTCTTATAGAACAACGATATGATCATTCCACAATTTATGTGATACTCATCTGAATGCCTCCATAGAAAATTTCTTCAATGAAATCAAGAATCAGTTATCATCCTTTGATTTTGTTGAAATTCCCAATAATAAGCTACGTTGTGCACCATATCCATTGTCGAACTCTATTTGTATTCCTTGCATTTTTTAAGAATCTGCTACAGAGTTTTTGCACCACCCAAGAGATTTTTGGTACACCGAACTCCAGTGACCCCATCAGAACCGACCTTTATCAAGTAACCATAATTTACAGAAAGTTTGATGTCATCGGTATGATGAACTCCCCCTGAAACATCATTGAGTGAAACCATGGCAACATGGTCCTTTGCTCCCACTGGTTCCAACCTGGTTCTGACTCTTTGAGAGCCCACCTTCATCATAGAATGACCTACCATTTCTCTACCAATCCTCCTAAAGATTGTTCTCATAGATTTGAAAACTACGAAATTCCTTCACCATCCGAAACATTACGAAGAACAGTGGAACAATATAAATCATCCATAGACTTGGATTGACAGTTGATGACATCATCTGACATATCCTTCCCTAAGTTCCTGATATCACGGTATTCTAGTTCTATTGCCTTCCAAAATTATTGTAGTCTTCCACCTAGTTCCAAATGTCACCCAATGAATGGAACATACCGTATGACACATGAAAACAAGAAGACTTTCAATATTCTAGCAACACCGCTAATACCACTTCCATATTCCTATAACATTTTTTGGGATGCCTGATAGACCTCCTAACCTAAGGAACCCCAACAGTCTTCCACTGTGCTCTGACTATCACCAATAATGGAACATACCTCATGACTCTTGTAGGCCAATTAAACATTTGATATCACAAAGACACCTCTAGTACTGCCGTTATCTTCTCTAAATGTCCTTCGAGTCCTTGATAAACTGATGAACCCGATTTTTTATATTATGTTCTGCAATCGAACAATTCAACCTCCCTTGATGTGTCTGTATAATCTACTCTATATGGATATTGAAAGGGAATATTGCTCTAATATTGAATCAATGTATAAAGAATGCTTTGGACATGTAGTGGCGGGTGGGGCCCGCTATAGCCCCTCGATGCATCGGTAGTTCTCATGAGGCAAAACAGTTTGGCGACAGACCCTTCGAGTTTGTTTCCAAAAATCAGGCGGGTTTCTACCCACAGAACTAAACTGTTTTTACAGTATTATGGTTTCATGTGCCAGATATATGACGTCCAATTAATAAACATTCTCTTTATTCATTATCAGTTATTATTATTATCCATGAGGTTTTCACTATAACAAAATATAGGGATGCAGTTTTATTTTTAGTTTATTAATGGCATTAGTTATTCATTTATTCACTATGCCATTTTGATTATGTCAGATTGACTATGATTCACTTATTATTTTACTCATGCTTCCGCTATTTTTAACCCTTATTGAGCATTTGAGCTCACCCCGTTCATTGTTTACTTTCGACAGGTGACAAAGAGGAGATCATTTATTGAGCTTTTATGGATGCAGTTTTTAGTTTTCATTATGTATTGTATCTTGTAACCTTTTCCAATGTAATTTTTGTTACATCTATGTATCTAGTTTCTTCAAGAATACTAAACTGATCATTCCTTTGGGATTTTCATTCCTTCTAACCATGCCAATATCACAAGTAATGCACCGGCTCCTGCCTAGAGGGGTCAGGGTGTTACTGTTGGTATCAAAGAAAGTTTAGTTGAAAACATGGAAACTAGAGTAGGAAATGTATAGTAGGAAATGTATAGTAGTGAAGAAAGCCCTAAGGTAGTATCTAAGGATTAACATACAAGAAAGTCCTGGTATTTTGGTAAGGAATAGATTATGTGGATATTTTAAGCAATACGTCCTTGTCTAGATACGAGCAAGTAGAGGTGGCTCTGGCATAGATGTATCTAGGGGTAAAACCCAAAAACACTACTTTGAGCTAGACTCGAACGAGAAGTGGTGCACGAAAATGGGCCTTGCTGCACTCTTGGTTACAAAACTCCTGGGGGATATGCTTGGGATAATTCATGTTTTCTTTAAAATCCATTTTGAAGTAGTTAATGTAAATTTTTCCTTAGAGGAACCATGTTTATGCATATAATTTCAATCTATGTCGAGTGCTTATCTATTTGAGATTCAAAAACTAATCTAGTGTATCCCATTATTTAGAAATGGCATTTTATGGGAGAAGGGGAATCAATACTCATGGGCAAGGTGAGGATCTCCCTACTGAGCAAGTCAACACAGTCAACGTTGGAACAGATCATATCATGACCATATTGGGAAAACTTACTCAAGTTGTAACGAATAACCATTCAAAACCTATGTTGGATCGTTTCATGCGATAGAAGCCCCCATCTTTCAGTGGGACTACTAATCCAGTGGTTTCTGAGCAATGGGTCAATTCCCTTGAAAATAAATTCATGGCGTTAAGATCCAATGAAAATGAAAAGGTAGTATTGGCAGTATATTGTCTCAAGGACGATGTTGATCAATGGTGGTCCTTGATTCAAAATACCACGGAGGAAGAAGAGATAGAGGATATGTAATGGAGGACTTTTAAGTAAATATTCTACGAAAAATATTTCCCTCGTGAGCAATGAACTGAAATGAAGAGGAAGAAGACAGTGTTGTAGAGTATGAGGTTACCCTCACAAGCCTATCCAGGTATGCAGTGGATTACGTTCGTGACTCAGCGGACAAGAATGATCATTTCTTTAAAGGTCTTAAGCCAAGTCTTTGAAGGGCACTGGCTTCTCAATCAATTTCATCATATGATAAAATTGTATCAATTTCCATCAAAATAGAGAAGGAATTTTCTAGATCAATTTTTTTCAAAGGAAATCAAGATAAGAAGCTGCAATCTGATAACAATGGAAAAGGAGAAGCACCAAAGAAGAGTAAGGGAACGAACAGTTTCCCATTATGAGAGAACTGTGGAAAGAATCATCTCGGGAAATGCCTGAAAGGCAAGGGAGTGTGCTATAACTGTGGAGAAAAGGGTCATCGATCTGATGAATTCAAGGGGAAGAAACAATTCAATGATTTTCAATGCAACAATTGCAGTGAGATGAGACACTATGAAAATGAGTGTCCTAAGCGCCAAGGAAACATGCCTTAGAAAAATCCAAGAGAGCAAGGGAGAGCCTATGCGATTAAAACCGTGGAGGTTTAAGTTCCTAGTGACGTGGTGGCAGGTACTTTAATTGTTTCATCAAACTTAGCCAATACTTTATTTGATTCTGGATCATCACATTCATTTATATCCTCTCAGTTTTCCAAGAAAATTAGATATGTCCAATTTAATTTAAGAAAGGAGTTGTCATTCAAAACTCCCATGGGATGTATCATTGCAACAATGGAATGTCGACTAGTCCCCCTCCAAGCACCAAAATGTGCTTTAATTGCTAGCCTTGTCATCATACCCATGACTAAATTTGATATAATTCTCTGTATGGATTGGCTACCAAATTATGATGCGAAGATTTTTTTGCAAGAAAAAGGAAGTTACAATTTTTGAAAATGGTGTATAATTCCTTGTCTTTAGGGAAGAAACTTCGCCACCTGATTCTTATCTAGAACCACCTCCAGTAGCTCTACTAAATGTAATACTTGGAGATGAAGATAAACAAATATTTATGGGAGAGGAAAGAAATATTCAAATTGAAGATTTGTACATAGTGAAAGAGTACATTGATGTATTTCCAGAGGATTTACATGGACATCCTCCAGAGTGGGAAGTTGAGTTCTCTATTGATTTAATTCCTGATGCAAGACCTATATCAAAGACCCCATATAGAATCACCACTTTGGAGTCAGTGGAGCTGGATAAACAACTAGAAGAGTTGAGTGACAAAGGATTTATTCAATCTAGTGTTTCTCCATGGGGAGCCCCGATCTTGTTTAAAAAAAAATAAAGATGGATCCATGAGGATTTGCATTAATTACTGGGAAATCAATGATATTACAATAAAGAATAAGTATCCTCTTCCCCGGATTGATGATTTATTTGACCAAATTTATGGATCTCAATACTTTTCAAAGATTGACCTTCGATTTGGATATCATCAACTGCATGTGAGGAATGAAGATATTCTGGAGATAGCATTTCAAACTAGGTATGGGCATTATGAGTTTACAGTGATGCCTTTTGGACTAAAAAATGCACCTTCCGTTTTCATGGAATTAATGAATAGAGTTTTCAAGGAATATCTTGATAACTTTTTTTGGTATTCATCGATTATATCCTGGTATAATCAAATATCTATAAAGATCATGAGGATCATTTTCGAACTATTCTGAAAACTCTTAGATGAAATCAATTATATGGGAAGTTTAGCAAGTGCTAATTTTGGCTTTAGTCAGTTTCTTTTCTAGGTCATATTGTCTCTAAGGATGGAATCCTAGTTGATCTTGCAAAGACAAAGGCAATCCAAGAATGGCCCACACCAACAAACATAACTGAGGTACACAGTTTTATTGGCTGAACATGTTATTATCGGCGTTTCGTACAGAATTTTGCCTGACTAGCTAACCTACTAACGAAGCTCACACGTAAAGGGGTTAAATTTATTTGGAAAAAATATTTTGAAGAATGTTTCGAAGAACTGAAGAGAAGATTAGTCAATGCTCCTATATTTACTCTACCTTCGGGGAATTACGGGTTTGTTATTTATAGTAATGGTTCAAAGAAAAGACTTAGTTGTGTCCTTATGGAAAATGATAGGGTTATTTCTTATACATCACGATAGCTAAAAGTTCAGGAGCAAAACTATCATACTCATGATCTTGAGTTAGCTGCTATAATCTTTGCTTTGAAGATATGGAGACATTATCTCTATGGTGAAAAATGTGAGATTTATACTGATCACAAGAGTTTGAAGTATATTTTCTAACAGAAAGAACTCAACATGAGGCCAAGGAGATGGCTTGAACTACTCAAGTATTATTATTGCACGATACACTACCACCTGGGGAAGGCAAATAAGGTGGAATATTCTTTGAGAAGAAAGGATCATGGAGTTTTGAACAAGATGAGAGTTAAAAGGGATCCTATTTTCATTGATCTAGTAAAGATGGATATGGGAATAACCATGGAAGGTGAAACATCAATGCTTTTTGAAATGTTTTCCAAACCATCTTTACTTGAAAGGATAAAAAGTTCTCAAGCTGATGATGAGGAGTTTCAAAATAAGATTAAAGCTGTGAATGATGGGAGATTGAGTGACTTCGTATATGAAGATTGAATTTTGAAATTTGGGAAGATATTTCGTGTTCCCAATATAATTGATCTTAAAAGGGAATTGTTGTATGATGCTCATAGTTCCAATTTCTCTATACACCTTGGTAGAACTAAGACGTATAGAGATTTGAGGGAACATTTTTGGTGGTACAACATGAAGAGGGAGATTGCTGATTTTGTGTCAAGACATATGGTTTGTCAACAAGTGAAAGCTGGAAGGCAACATCCTAGAGGAGTATTGCAACATCTTATCATACCTGAGCGGAAATAGGATAATATCATGATGGACTTTGTCATGGGACTATCAAAGACTCCTAGAAGGAATGATGCAATATGGGTCATTGTTGATCGTCTTACCAAGTCAGCACATTTTATTTCTATAAGAGAAGATCTACCACTTGAACGTCTAGCAAGACTATATATTAATGAAGTGGTGAGACTTCATGGAGTACCCCTATCAATTTTTTCTGATCATGATCCACATTTTACATCAAGATTTTGGAAAAGTCTTCAGAAGGCCCTAGATACTGATCTTCGTTTGAGTACTGCCTACCACCCACAAACTGATGGACAATCTTAACGGACTATTAAAACATTAGAAGACATTTTGAGGTATTGTTCAATTGATTTTCAAGGAATGTGGGATAATTATTTACCTCTTGTGTAATTTTCCTACAATAATAGATTCCATTCAAGTATTCAGATGGCACAATATGAATCATTATATGGGAGGAGATGTCGTACACCAACTTGCTGGGATGAAGTTGGTGAAAGAAAGCTCGTGGGCCCAGAACATGTTGAAGAAACAACAGAAAAGGTGAAGATTATTTAGAACCATATCAAAATAACTCAAATTAGGCAAAAGAGCTATGTAGATAACCGAAGGAAGGATTTGGAGTTTCAAGAAGGAGATCAGGTTTTCTTAAAGGTATCTCCATGGAAGGGTATTATATGATTCGGTAATAACAGAAAATTAAGTCCCAGGTAAATCGGACCTTTTGAAATTATGGACCGAATTGGAGCTGTAGCTTACCATTTGGCAATGCTTCCAAGTCTCTCCAAGGTTCAAAATGTGTTCCATGTGTCAATTAAAGAAAGTACACGCCAGACCCAACACATGTACTCACTTATGAAGAAGTAGAACTTGAGCCTGATCTATCTTATTGTGAAGATCCTATCAAGATTATTGATAATAGAGAACAAGTATTGAGAAATCGGACGACTCATCTTGTAAAGGTTCTGTGGAGGAACCATAAGATGGATGAAGCAACATGGGAGCCTGAGGAGCTTATGTTAAAGACATACCCGAATCTTTTTAGGTAATATTTTGTAAATTTCGAGGATGAAATATTCTAAAGGAGGGAATAATGTAGTACCCCAAACATTTTATGTTAGGTTTCTCTATTCATCACTATGTTCCTTTGAAACAACACTAGGATATTTTGGAGATAGTTAAAACATAGCCATTAAACATAAATTTCTCACTTCTATGTTTTGAATTTCGAAAAATGGTCATCTAGAGTTGTGTTCAGTAAGTCATTTGGATTCTGATGGAACAAACTTGATTTTTGGGGAATAGTAATAGACCCATATGAATAGTAATACGAATAGTAATATGAATAGTAAAATACCCTTATGAATAGTAAATAATAATATTATTTTATTTTCTTAAGGTAATAAGATAATGAGATCTTAATTAGTTTTTTACTGAGAAATAAAACTAGTTGCACTTTAAGATTGTTATTTTTTGAATTAAAAATGACCTTTTTAAAAATTAAATTAATAATACTTAGAAAATTATTTTTGAAAAATGGATTTCACTTTTGAAATCTACATGTCGATAAAAGGTTAGGGTGAATTTTGGGAATTTTCTGAAACATTGGATTTTTCAAAGAATAGTAAAAAATATAGTTTTTAGTTTTGGTGTGTCAATGACATCATTAATGATATAATAATAATGTCATAAATCTGGTCGACTTGTGTATAGTTAAATAATATGTGAGGTGTCTCAAGTGTATTATACCATGGGCAAATACCATGGGAAAGCCCATGGTTTTTCAAAAACCACTCATGAGGTGTCCGTTGGAAATTATAAAAATAATCTCTCACTTTTACTATAAATACCAACTCTTCAATTCATTTTATTCATTTATAATTCTCACTCAATGAAGTTATGGCCTCCTTACCTCAATATTAGTCCTCTCAAGGTTTCCACAAGCCCTCATTTTCCCAACCTTCAAGTTCTAAGGGTTACTCTACAAGGTAATAAAATTCTCAATTTCTTTCTTTTTCCTTTCAAGTTCTCTTTTATGTGGTATATCTTTCTATTTTCCATACCATGTTATTATTTTTCTTCTTATTATTGATCTAATATATATTATTATTTATTTTTGGATAGTTTACCCTTGTCAACTCACTTTTTATTATTTTCTAAAACCATGTTGCGTAGCCGTTAGGCTGCCGAATTTTTGAAGCGATTTCAAAATTATTCTTTTATTTTGAGTTCTTTATTTATTCTTTCTTCATATCTTCTTAACCAAGAGGAATGAAATCTTTAGAATAATTTATATTATTTATGTTCTCATGTTTATGATAAATTAATCATCAATCTTATTCTTTTACCCCACTTGATCAAGGAATTAAAAACATTGTCTGTGTTGTGTCGAATTACAGACATCGTAGACGATGTGATTTCAATTTGCATTAATTATTTAAAGCCTGGTCCTGAAACCATTTATATGATTGAAACATGTTATAATATTTCATTAATGACTCACTCATAGTTCTGTAATTATTTTGTACTCATGGTTCTAATTTATAAGATAAATTCAGGTTGTTATTATCAAAGAACCACTGAAACGATCTAAACGAACATCATTAATGTTTTAATTAATGATTCATCATCATGGTATATAACCCAAATTCATTATAATATTATTTATATCTCCATAATTTCGTTAATAATATGTATTAACAATTCTGGATGTTTAACCTTGTTTCAAATGAACTTTGATTCATGGAAACAAGTAAACGAACCATGAAAACTAAGTAAGAAAATGCTTCCAAAACAATAAGATTTAATCTCTTAAACCCATAAAAGAGGCCATTAATGAAATTAATAAGGTTATATCATATCAATTACATGTTTATTATGTTCTATAATTATTAATTAAAGAATATAAATTTGATTATTCTGGTCATTAAGAACAATCAAGAACACACTAGAGCAAAAGGTAAGGGATTTCTCATCTCACTTTCATTTCTGTGAGATTTCCATTGATCGCCAATTATTCCTTATATATGGTATATGTGTACTTAAATTTTATATATAATAACATGATTATATTTATATTCATTTTATTCAATGATTCATTTGATGGTTATTAAGTTCTGGTCATACGGTTTGACCGAATACATTGTGGTAAGGGACTTTGTCTCAACTGTCGTTTTCGTTGTGACTATGTTTGTATTGTGCACCTAATAATCCTTATGTGGTGTACCTACTTACCATTTGAGATCACTTTTCATTTGAAATTATATTTATATTAAATATCCATAATATCATGTCATGGATATGTTTGTTGTCTAAACCGTATACCATTTTACATACGGTGTTTTAAAATGTTATTTTAATAATGGAAATATTGATGAGTCTGTATACTCTACTCTATAAGGATATTGAAAGGGAAAATTGCTATTATATTGAATCAATGTATAAATAATGCTTTGGACATGTAGTGGTGGGTGGGGCCCACTATAGCCCCTCGATGCATCTGTAGGTCTCATGAGACAAAACAGTTTGGAGAGAGACCCTTTGAGTTTGTTTCCAAAAATCAGACGGCTTTCTACCCACAGAACAAAATCATTTTTATGGTATTATGGTTTCATGTGCCAGATATATGACGTCTAATTAATAAGCATTCTCTTTATTCATTATCATTTTTTATTATTATCCATGAGGTTTTCACTATGACAAAATCTATGAATGCAGTTTTATTTTCAGTTTATTAATGGAATTAGTTATTCATTTATTCACTATGCCATTTTGATTATGTCAGATTGACTATGATTCACTAATTATTGTTCTCATGCTTCCGCTATTTGTAACCCTTACTGAGCGTTTGAGCTCACCCCTTTCATTGTTTACTTTTGATAGGTGACAAAGAGAAGATCATTTATTGAGCTTTTGTGGATGCAGTTTTTAGTTTTCATTATGTATTGTATCTTGTATCCTTTTTCAATGTAATTTGTGTTACACCTATGTATCTAGTTTCTTCAAGACTACTAAACTGATCATTCCTTCAAGATTTTCATTCTTTCTAACAATGCCAATATCACAAGTAATGCACCAGCTCCTGCCTAGAGGGGTCGGGGTATTACAATAATTATAGGATTATAATAAATATATTTATTATATTTATAATTTTATTGTATATATTTTAAAAAATAAAAATATAATAAATATATTTATTTTAATCGTATAATTATATATATATATAGTTATAATTATAAATATAAATAAATAAATATTTATTTATAATTATAGAATCATAATAAATATATTTAACATATTTATAATTTTATAATTATATATAATAAATATATTTATTATTATTTTATAATTATGTATATATATTATTTATAATTATAATTTTAAATATTTTAACATATTTTAACATATATTTATATTTTTATAAATATGATTATATAATTATATATATTAATAAAATCATTTTTTGATGGAGAGTTTATCTCTAAACAGTGGAGAACTCCTCTCTCTTTGTGCTTGCTATAAGTATCGTAGTCTGGTGAAGAATTATTTAACAAAAAATTTGGGCATTTTAGGTTGTTTGTTGCATGTTCCAAACTTACTCGGGGGAAATATGAATTTGCAAATGTGATTTTGCATGGTCCTGACCAGGATACTTCTCCACTTAAGAAGGATGTGATTTCATATCTTCTTCAGGATGTCATATGGAAGACCTCATATTTAGGGGTTTTCAAAATATGGTAGATCAGAGATCAGTTTCATGTTCCTACACATGTTGGCAGGAACGGTTGGCCGGATGGAGTTGTACCGCGTGCGGGGATGATGTTGCGAGCATGATGGATTGTGGGTCAGCGATGACCTAGGAGGCAAGGTGGTTAAAATCGTGAGTTAACTCGTAGAATCAAAAGAGTTTATGGGTTTAGTCATCATATTCGTTTCAACTCACTAGCAGATTTGGTTTTGAGCAAAAATGTCCGCCAAAAACCAGACTTGGAACAAACTCATTAGACTCGCACGCACTCGGCGAATCTAATGAGTGATATTTTTAATCTTAAATCCAGAGTTGATTTTTAAGGAAATGACCCTCACATATCACATGCCTAGGGTTCAAATTTCATCCACTTTGCACCACCTCCCACACCTATGGTGTTCTTCTTCTTCGACCGGAAGTTCTCTGTTGTTGTGTTCTACTCCTTCGACCTGCGGTGCTCTGGAAAACCATGAAACCCTGCTGAAGAAATCATACCATATGAGGAAGAGGTGTCCACCACCACTTGATGATGATCCACAGAATCCCTATCAACCTTGCGATTGCTGAATGTTACCAGTGATGCCTAAATCGAATCTATGCTGCCTACTCTTATTGAAGAGAGAACCGAGCTCCATTTAGAACCAGGTTTCTGCATGACATACTGAAATAAAATACCGAATATGGATGGAGGGTAAGAACTGAGTGTTCTTCTCCTTCAACCAATGATGCCTCATACAAACCACACAAACCAACCGCATTCTACACAGCTGCCTCTAGATCGACTTGCCTCTCACCCTTAACCTCATCAGACATGGGAGTTTACAACAACCCTCTTCCTTTCATCGCACACGAGAGCAGGAGGGTGATTGCTTGTGATTTCTTATTTTTTTGCCTCTCCTTCCCCTGCATATACTGCTCCTTCAACAAATAGTGAAGTATGTTTTGGTGTAGGATAAATTCTTTATTTCTGTTTTATTTTTTGGGGGTTTATATTTTATTTAATAAGATCTACTGACTGAATATTTTTCACAGTTATGATTTTAATTAGAATTGTAGGTCTTGTGAATTGTTGTTCTTAATTTTGATTTGATATTTTTTTATTATCACTGGCATGATGTTAGTTGGTATTAATTAATAACTATAAAATATAAGTGGAAATTGGTCTGATCTTACATGGAAATTTGGTGTTGATGATGAAAACAATGGGGGAAAAGTGAATTCCATGTTCCATGATAAGTTATTTCAAGGGGATTATATAAATAACATGTAATTATAAACATTCAATACTCAACTTCCATAATTTATTTAAACATAAACTTCATAAACACAATCATGTACTGTTTATAAACACAGTGATGGAATTATTTAGTCAAATTCATCACAGAGATATTGAATCATCATGTTGTACCTTCATGTTGTAAGGGTGTTTCTTATGGTGGTGCACGATCAGGCTGAAGTGGACTCTTACATGTCTATGAGTCGAGTCAAAGACTCGAGTTTAATGAGCTTGAACAAGTATGAGTGGAATCTCAAGTTTAACTACCTTTCTAGGAGGTGCAAGTCATGTTCAACCTCAGGTGTAGGCCTTTGGGGTGAAGGACTGACAGTTAACACGTGGATAACAATATAGGGATCTGGCGACGACCTCGGGAAACTTTTGCATGAGATATGGGATGTTGGTAGTGGATCATGCTGGTAGGTTCAGTTTCTGGTGGATCCAACTAATACCATTATGTGTCATTGTGTACAAGGGAGGAGATCGATGCTTGGGTTACTCGATTCGGTTGAAGATGATGTTTGAAGGAGAGTGTCAGTGGCGACTAGAGCGGATAGTAACGAAAGCATATGGGAGGGATGATATTGACCTTAAAAGATGTGGAGGAGGTTAGTTTCTTATTAGAGGCCTTATTAGGTGAAAAATTAATGTTGGGTGGTGTTCTGATGAGGGTGACAACCGGGATCCAGGTGAGCTACTATGAGGATATTTTCTCGAAAGAAGTCGATGTGTGATGATGACACATGGATTTGACATCCTTTAATGTGTCGGTAATGGTGGATGATTTGATAGGGATGAGCTCAGGGTATTGGTGAAGACTTAGATGTTGCAATGCGGTTTTGGCAGTGGATACAGGCTGTCTCCTTACAGATTTTTCATACATTTAGTCATTTTGTTGTTGGTTTTTTGGGATATCGAGTCCTAGGCCATGTTGTGTAAATCATTGGTGGTGTGTTATGCACCAGAAGATTATGTTCCATGTTTCTTTTATGTTCATTTATAAATTTTTAGGGTTTTGTTCCCTTGGTACTTTGATCCTTTCTAGTGTATTTATAAAATTTTATGATTTATAAATATATTTATTACAACTCTATAATTTTTAATATATATATATATATATATAATTATAAAAAATGTTTTTATTGTACTTTTATAATTATATATATATATATATTTAATTATAATTATAATTATTATTAAATATATTTGAAAAAAATATATAAATATATAATGAAAAATTTATATATATAATTAAAATTATATATATATAATTAAAAATTTATATATATAATGAAAATTTTATAATTATAAACAAAATAAATATAGTAATTATTTAAATATATTTATTGTAATTTTATCAGTATTTATGAGAACATATTATTTTCATGGGTACAACATGAATAAATCATATGAGTGTCAATTTCTAAATGAACATTATAGTTGGGGTGTTGTTCAAGTGGTATAACAACCTCGTAATTTTGCATCTGCTCTAGGTTTCAAATCCTGGATGCCCCAATATTGGGATTCCGTGCAACTTATTCCCGGTCAGTGGAGGAATTTGGTGCCAGGGTGGTCAGTCTCTATGAAGTTCAAGGTTGGAGGGTGTGGAATTGGGTGATGACTGGCAGCCAGGCCATCAGCGAGGACATTGGCATTTCTAAGTTCAAATGTGCTACAATGATAGCTTGGAATCGACGCAAGACAGTGGTGGACCTAGAAGAACGCTCTCCATGGAATTCAGTCTTCAACGGTAAATGATGGAGGAAGGCTACAGTTCAGGGGTAGTTATGGTGATAGCTTATTCAACATTGAGCATTGTACATGGTAGTCTTCAATAGGAAACGGTGGAGGAAGGAAATGACATAGGTGACTATGATTGATGGCTTCAACGCAAGGAAGTGAGAGGCCTCGATGAGTGTTATTGATGGCATTGTTATCCAGAACAACAGATGTGATGATGTCAGTGGATGATCGGGGGAAGCCCAAATTATCAAACAATTACAGCACCGGTATGAGGCAGATAAGTTTATTAAGGCCTTAAGAGGCTTTATGTGCACTGGGAATTCAGGTCATCGATTTAAAAAATAAACAACGCTTGATGGGTCAGATATCCACTAGAATGGGGGATATGGCTTAGCTTTCAGGCCTGTGTGTGAGGTGTTTATGTGTGTTTGATGTAATTATACCCCCAAGCACATAATATATATATATATATATATATAAATGAACAATAATAATTATGAATATATGAATTCGCGTGAGATCATAAAATAGGTAATCCAAACTTGTGGAGCATAACACACAATCACATTCACAAATATACTTTGTTATCATATATCATCAATTATACTCATGCATCAATCTATAAGCATTAATAAATAAATATTGATTATTTATAAACTAATAAATATTTTTTAAAACATTACAAATATATGTATATTTGAATTTTTAAAAAATATATATTATAGTATGTCATATTGATATTAATTATAAACATGAATTTTTTAATTAATGTATATAAATAAACATTATTTTTTAATAGAAATATTATAATTATTAGTATATTAATTTTTTTTAAAATATTTTATTAGTGCTGGAAAAACTATCCTTTATCAGTTATAATAAAAGAACTGATAAAGGATACACCTACATCAACACCTTTTTAGCACTGCTAAATGCGACCTTCGTCAGCGCTTTTAGCTATCCCTAATAAAGGTGGGGCTTTCATCAGTGCTTTCTGCTTAGCACTCATAAATCTAGCACACCCCTTTCCTAAATCTGTGGTAGTGAAAACATTCATGAAATCATTTTAAAGAAAATATGGACATGGAAAAAAATATTTCCAACCAAATAGGAAATAAATTCTGTTTTTATCGAAAATATTGTGATAATTTTAAGTTACATAGAGGAAAAAATGGTAATATTACTTCAAAATTACATGAATAACTATAGGAGAAAAAAATTAAATAATATTTTAATATATATATATATATATCATAAAATTTCCTTAATGTAAATTCAAGTGTAAACAATCTTTATTAAAATGGGATTGGAAACTAAATTACTAACCATAAGTTCCACATTCTTAAAAATCACTCTAACATCATGTATAAAAAATTTAAATTCATTATATTTCTATAAAAAATAATTTTTATACTTATAGTATTATATAAGATCTACTTATAACATTTCAATAATCAATTATTTATAATTCCTTATTAACATTGTTGTTTCCCAGTGTTAACTATTTAATTTTTCAAGGAAGTTTTTCTCCTTGTAATATGATCATGGTTCCATCATCTTAAAAATGTTAAAAATGATATAAATATCATATATATTCATTACATATATATTTATCTTGATCCCTAAATGTTATATATAGAAAAAGTAATTACACCATTCATAAAGATGATATGTCGTACATACGCATGAGCATTGATTCCATTTTTCTATGGTTAGAAAGAAAGAAAGGTAAATTATAATACAAATTTATAGATTCATAATAAAATCATAAATAATATATATATATATGTATGTATGTATTAAATCCATAATTATTGTCATCTAATAAAATTGGTGATGAAAAATTAATAACACTGCTACATGGAGACAATAATACATATGTACGCAGGAGTGAAGTTTTAATATTTAATAGGATGTAAAGAAGGTGGATAATGGTTGTTTCATCATCATAATAACAATTATTTATATTTAAGAAAATTAATAAATTTTTTATAATGGATACCACAGAATTAAAGGAGGTATAATAAAAAATAAAATTGAAAATGCCCGTTTAAGAGTAATACATCTTCATTGAGAAATCTCTTTTGGATTACACATTAAACCTTGAAGGGATAGTCATTTGGAAATAAAAAAAACATTGGATATGGTTGAGGAATATATAATTTTTTTAGGGTAGGTATTATCTGTGATATAAGGTGCAAATATTGTTAATACTGAAGGAGAGTCCGTTCTCTTTTATAAGTGAGGGGAGCAACACCCTTGAAATTACATAAAGTATTAAATTAATATAAAATTATTATTAAAATAATGTGGATCCAAATTGATATATTTTCAATATTGGAGGATTATAATCCCAAATAAAAACATATAATATTATTTATAAAATTTTAAGTGATGTTTTAACCCTAAACTCTTAGTTTTAACCCTAATTAATCCTCTTAACTAATACCACAATATCAATGTTTTTTACTTTTTGAGGGTCAATAATTATATCCAAAAATAAAATATGACCCATTAATAGACTATGAATTATATTTTCAACCACATCCCATTAATGTGGCTTAAAATATTAATATTTATGAAATTTAAATTATTTAATATAATATTTTTTTCCACAAAATATCATTAATGTCACCTTGGAACTATTAATTACATTGAATTTAATTTTGTCCTGATAATTATGGAATTATAATAAATTCCTCTAAAATTATTAATTATATTTTATATGTATCCATGAAGTTAATATAATACAATCATTCATCCAAATTGTATTACATTTAATTTTTTTAAACCATTTTTTTATTTTTTTATTAATAGAATAAATACTATGTGAGTGTTGTGTAACCATTTATAGTAATTATTCAAACACTAAAAATTAAAAATAATTGAACATGATAAAAATTTAATCTATATTTAATATAAACATTTTAAACCCAAAAATATCATCTTTTTATCCTTATAAAAAAAATTTGAGAATAAATTTAAGGGAGTGAAATTTTCTATTTATCCTTTTCATAAAATAATATAAAGGCCATAACCAAATAAAAATTCCACAAAGTTTCCATATTTTAGAAACATGGATGTAACTCTCGTAAATACACTCATATAATTGTTTAAATAAATGTGTTAGAGAAATTTTAAATCATTATTTCAAAGTTTTAACCCAATTTTTCTTGTTTTACCCTTACCAAGGTGACAAATTCTACCAATGTTACTATACATAATGGAAAAAAATAGAAGGATCCTATTTACCATATTTAATCCAACTGATTCCAAATATTTAATCCATGACTAATGATTTAATCCACATATTTGGTTGAATTTAATTTAAAATTAAACCCAGAAAACATTATGAAATGAATTTTTCCAAAAAATAATGTTTTCCAAAAGTATTAAATGTTTTTATACCAAAATCTGACCTAACATAAATTTAAATTAAATTAATTTGATTATTCATAATATTAATGAAATAAATTTACTTATGAAACCATTTTAAATAATATATCATTATAAATTTTCTAACTGAAAAGACATTTTTTAATAACAGCCAGTATTTTCAATATTCATAAAAAATTTATTTTTTTAAAAACAAATGTAAAAAATTCACTCTAATATAATAATGAAGCGTTTATTTCAAGAATTAGGTTCAATTTTTCAAATAAATGTTATAAAAATTCCATCAAAGTTTGTACAGGAATAATAAAATGGAGTCTCAAGGGTTGAAAAATTTGCAATAATATTTTTACCAGACAATTAAGTGGTACATTTTTCTTACCAAATAAAATGTTATTTACAATGTTTTTGTAAAGATATAAAATGTGATAATGTTACCATGATAATTCAATGTTCATAACATCATGAAAGATAGTCTTGGTTCATTCTAAGAAATAAAGATGGATGATTAAGTTCCTTAATACTAAAAGTTTGAGGAAAATTATTAGTGATGATTTTCTAAGATGATTCTAGAATATGATTGAAGTGTTGTTAAGAGACTCTTTAATTTTTTTTCTTTTTGGGTGGATGTTTTTTATTTTGAGTTTTTACTTACCGATAAAGTTAAATTGGAATCCTGCCTTTTCTCTTACTTAGGCATCTATAAAAATCTTGAATGTATAGAATGAAGTTGTGTATTGTTCACGCATGTAAAAGCAAAAGTTCTACAGAAATAGTATTATATTGAGGTTCTAAATGAAAATCTAAAAGACAAAGATTGAACTTAGAAATATTACAACGAAGGAAACATTTGGATAAAGAAGAAGCTTGTAATGGATAGAGGGGTTCTGATCAGAGGAAATGGATATAATAAAACATATAGAGTTTCATATCAGGTGTAATAAGACCGAATATATAGAGAGGTTAAATAATGGAAAGTGAATAAAAATGTGGTATTGATTTTTAGAAAGCACTGGATGGATTTTTTCAAACAAAATACTAGAAAAAGTGATCGGATAAATAGGTTAACGGATGTAAGTGTTTTATAAAATACCAAAATGAATTTTTTCCTAATTTTGGGAAATAATGTAAATAATAATTACTTTCAAGAAGAACATGTGTGAAGAAGTACAAGAAGCATAGTGATATCATATAGATTATTATTAGTGGAGGTTTCTAATTGTTTTTATGAAAATATTTTTTTTCATCTTTTATATTTTTGGAGAGAACATGTAATTTTTTTATTATAGTGAAATGAAAGTGTAAGTACATTCTCTTCTTGATGTAACCACATAAAATTATTATTTTCTCGTGGATTATGTTGTATTGAATTATTTCCAAACAATGTTGAGGACTAGATAGTCTTGTTGTGTAGTAAACCTTATAAATATAATTGTTACGATGATTTATACTTGTGTTATTACATTCCGAAAAGTCATAACTCTTTAATAGGTATAGAAGGATTCTTTATAAGTAAATAAATATAAAAATAAAAGATAACTGATTCTATTTCCCCCCTCTCAATGATCACACAGATCCTAATTGGTCATTTAACTCTTTAAATAATGTTATATCATCTTTATCTCTTAAATATGATAATTTCATTATGAAATAAATAAAATAATAGAGAAATAAATGATGATATATTATGGTATAGGTAATATAAATGCACTAGTCCACTCCATTAATGCTCTCACTGTGAGCTTAGGGATTTTCACTATTCATCTTTGTTAATCTAGGGATGTCAAAAAATGAATGCAGAAATTTAAAACCTTATAAAAAGTATGGTTTATTTACATGGAACATAAATATGATCAAATTAATATAAGAATATAATACTCCCCCATGAATGATTATAAGAATTTGACACTTCAGTAAGAATATATGAGATGTGAAATGTTGAAAAAAAATTAGCACATTGTTCTAGCAACAACTGATAAATGGTTTGGTTTTCAATTAAGTACAATAGAAAGTAGATCCTTCAAATTACCATAAGAATATTCTTTTTTAAATGGTATAAATAATATTAATAGAGTCATGCATGAATTTTTATTATTTACAATGATAAAGAATAAATATATATATGGACACTTTTCTCTCTTCTGCAAATGTTGAACATTAATATTAATCTTTGAATCATGTTTTATATTCATCATCGAAACAATTTTCATACTCTGCTTTGAACCTTCCAAATAAATATTTATAGAGAATAAAAATATCCAGTAGTTTATGAGGATTTTCTTCCTTTGTAAATTTAAAATTAATTTAATTAAGATCTTTCACAAATATTACAAAGAATATTATGGCAACATTTCATTTTTTTTAAAAAATAAAACATTAAAAAACTCATTTGAAATAAAATTTTACTCTTTTGATATTTTAGAACTATCATTGAATAATATTCCTCTAAAATAGATTCAATTTATCATTCAAATATTCATTTAAAATTGCTAAAACAGCCCCAAAAATATCCCAACAAAAACCATAAGAAAATTTGAATATTTGAATTTAAATAATCTCAATTCCTTTGACTTCCTTAAAAAATGATGTTAAAAATAATATGATAATTTTCTAATTCAATTTATACACTAAAATCATCACAGTCACTTCAATTAAAATTTTTATACTTTATGAGTTATTATACAATTGATAAACCACAAAAAATAATCTTGATAAAAATGCAGCAGATAAAAATATTAAAAAAAGAGTACCATATTCTCCTATGAAATATAAATGATATGTAGAATGGTTGTATTTTTTAATTTCATAATTTATAATAAATAAATGTTTTATAAATTAGAAAATACTAATTGAAATAACATAAAAATTATTTAAATTTTTATATCTATCGAAATATCAAATTTTTTGATATTATCTTATTTTTTTATAATATGATAATCCAATATTGTGTGGTGTGGTGTCTTTGGAGTGTAGGATAGGTATCTCCCCATTAGTGTAGATGAGTTAATTTACTTAATTTTATATAATCTATGACCCTAAAATAATGTATTCAATCTATAGTTCAAGAGATTATACTATCAGGCTTTGGTACACTTGAAAAATATGTAACGATGAGTCTCAGTTTTCTCCAACACTTGTTTTCTTGAGATCCAATCATCAATCATATAGAATATGTGTAAAATATATCCTTGATAAAAACTCATTTTATATCTATATATTTATTTATAGATCCATTATATCATATAAAATGTGATAACTTCCATCATGCATGAATGCATTAATGATCATGCAACTGGGTACTAATCCAGATGAATAGTAGGTGATAAAACTATAGGATAGATGAGATTTATTATTCTATTCAAGGGTATGAGTCATGGGGTAATTTTAATCATGATTAAGGTTATGATTTCATGAAACATGAACATCCATATTATATATCAAATTTGAAATAGTGTACAACAATGGAATGAGTCGTTTTCTTCAAGAATTTTTACATGATGCATTTTGTTGACTGAACATAAAAATTCACTGCATATTCCCATGGTGTACATAGTGTAAATTTCATAGAATAATCCTAAAATATATTTTATTTCAGAATAATAAATTTATTGTTTGGTTTTCACAAATCATACATCATAGACCAGGTTAAGCTTCATTGAGGTAGCTGAATCACAAGGTTCATCTTCAACAATAAGGTTTGGATGATTCTTAGAGCAGGGTCCATCTTCAATACCAATGTAGGGATAGTTTTACAAATTTTAGGGTCCTAAACCAAGAATTAATCTAAAACATAGGTTTCATCCAAAAAATGTAGGGATGGCCGACATAGGGATATAAATGTAGGTATGAATTCCATTTTAAAAAATATATAGCTTACCATCACAATATTCTCCCAATTTTTATAGGCTTGTAACAAAAAATTAATAATCTATCAAAGAATAATTATATTAAGGTATTTTTTTTGAATTTTACAATAGATCAAAAATATCATTAATATTTCTTAAACATATCCTAATATCATTTAAATTTATAAGTAAGATATAAAGTAAAAAACTATAACTTGGTAGAAACATCGTAGAATTTTGGATAATTTAGAGATCACAAAAACAACCTTTTTAGAGTTCAATTTAAATTAACTAAATCAAGATAAATTTATTAGACATCCATTGATCCAAGTTTTAAATGACTTGGATATTTTTATCTCACATAAAATTTCATAAAAACTATATCTATCATAATTTGTAAACTGTCGAATACCTGAAATGTTGCAGAGAGTTTGGTGAAATTTTAGAGTATCCATTAGATCATTTAAGACGTTCTTGTAGATAAATTAAATTGATTAAATATCTTGTATATAAAAAAGGAAATGCTGCGTGAAAATACATGATCTTTATCTTGAGTTACCATAGAAATATAGAGGTGACCTTAAGCTAAAAAAATTTAATGTCACTAAAAACATATAACAACGTCGGAGAATTTACCCTCGCAAAAAATATTATTAATTTTAATTTAAGTGGTAAAATGTAGATAATATTTTTAAATTTCCAACATATCAAATATATTAATAATCCAATCACTATAGATTAAAATATAAACTAAACATATAGAGATTGTAAATTTAAAATCACTAAAACAAACTTATTTGTAAAAAAATCGGTTGAAGAAACTATCGAAAACAATATGATAATTTCATGGGTAACGATTCACTAAAAAATATACCAATTTTTTTGATAATTAATAAACCATAACTCTATCTCCTCATTTTTGTAAGGATTCAAAAGAGTCGTTAATGAGAAAGTCATGAGAATGAAATTCTCAATAAAAGTAATAATAAAAACTCCCCTTTACTTTATAATTCCTTCAAGATGATAAAATATTATACTCAAGGATCCGCATAACATGTAATATATTATTCAATGAATAAAGAAATACTTTTAAGGAAAGAAAATATGTATTGAAATTTTAATTCATTCCATACTAATAAAATATTTAAACACATGCTAAAAATAATATAAATCACCATTATACTAAGAAAAAAAATTAAATATATTGAAGGAATTTAAATTAAAT
Organism: Viscum album; assembly: GCA_963277665.1. NCBI lineage: Eukaryota > Viridiplantae > Streptophyta > Magnoliopsida > Santalales > Viscaceae > Viscum > Viscum album. The sequence continues at coordinate 1,273,798,831 of OY728162.1, read as the reverse complement.
ATTTTCAAATAATTTTAATACAAATAATTTTTCACATACCATTAATATAAATATAATACATTTAAACACCTTCTTATAAGAAAAAAAACTATTAATATATTAACACATTCCAATAAAAACTTTATAGAGTACACATTATCTTAAATCAATGAATTACATACAATAATAGAGAGAGAAAAGATTTAATATTTCAAGAATAATAATTATCAAATGTTGAGGAATTAAAGATAAAAAAATTAAAATCCATTTTCACCTATATAAAATTTTTAGTATATCTAAAATTAAAATAGAAATTAAATAATTCCTGAATTTTAATAATTTTAACTCTAAGGATCCTTTATTTAAAAAAATAGACCAATTAAGAATTTTTCAATATTTTTAAAATGATCATGATTTTCCTCAAAAGAATAAGAAATAGACATATAATAAATATTCATATTTTTTCAGAATCCTCTTAATGATATAAAAATAAATTCTAATGGCATAAACCTAAAAAATATAAAATATAAGTGCATTTAAGAACCCATATTCTTTTGGTTCTAGCTTAGTTAGAAACTAAAGACTTAGGTAATTAGAGTTTTTTATTTAGAGTAGAAAATTAATATTAAAATTTTGTTACACATTTGAAAAAATGAAGATTCATATCACCAAAAAATTTTGGATTCATAATATTGAAGTAACTAGTATTTTTTCTATTAATAAAATAATAAAAACATCTAGTAAAATACATTGTTTTGCTTTTAGACACTGGAACAAAATAATTCCTATAAGGTTTAGGAATTTTACCATTACTACCAATACCAGAGCATAATTAATTTTATTCTTACTAAGAATTTTATTTAGAGAATTATCCTCCATGGTAAACATGAAAAAAACTATTTTTAAAGAATCAAATTCATCTAATAATTCATTAATTTTATTATCATACAATGAACATGAAGTTTTGAAAGAATTAGATCTTAAATCCAGAATAATCTTAGTAAAAATCTCTTTTTTTATTAAAATAGAATAATATTATTTATAGATTTCACTATGATAATTCATTGAGGATTAAAAGTTTTCTTGAATAATATAATAATATTCCTTAATTTAACAAAAAATGACTTTCATAATTAATAATCTATGAGCAAGATGATTGTACCTCATCAGTATGAGCTATAAGATAATGGTTTTCCTTGTGGTTTTCATGCATAGATTCAATGTTTGAAGTATAGTAAACAATTGATTATATAGATAAAATCAGATTATTCTTCACATATTTCATGTATTTTCATTTATAATCATGTTTCATTTTTTTTCTTTAAGAAAAGTAAAGTAATGTATCAAATGAAATTTGTGGGGACATTTATGAAAAATGACATCCTACTCTTTCTTAAACATTAATTTTACCTTTTTAATTTTATAAATAATGGTGATTTTTCTATAAATATCAAATAATTAATCACTTAAACCCAAATCCCTTGACTCATATTTATAAAATTCATTCTTCAAAACATTGTGTGCAACATTTTCCATTTTGATAGAAATAGGATCATCACTTTCATCTTACATATCAAATTTTTACAACATAAAGGTTCCAATAAATTACTTAATTTATAAATATTTAACTAGTGTATATTTTCTTGTAATATAATATATTCAATTCCACATTGAATTTAATATTGTATATACCTTTAACACTTGATCTAGTTCTCGAATTGGAGTTCCCAAGGAAGCGAATTGAATTTTTTTTGAATATCCCTTCAATTTGAGTAATCCTCTAATCTTCCCACACCTTAAATATATCTAATTTATGTTCAGTTGTATTTTACACAAGTTTTAGAACATTATCAATTCCTTTATATAAAACTACAATGGTTTCCCACAGTTGATAAGTAGTAGTACACTGAGAAACTTGACTAAATTCATTACTTCCTAATCCTAAAATAATAAAATTCATAGCCCTTTAAATTAGGTCATAATCTACCACTTGAGCAACATTATAATTTCTAGGATCTCCTTGGTAGCACCCTAATGCAAATATCCCAGAGCCGGTATCCATTTTGTAAAATTTCTATAAAATGAAAGGGATCACATCCCAAAGGACATAATAGTTTAGTAGTCTTGGTAAACTAGAAAAATTCATTAAATAAAAATTAATTTTTAAATATAAAATATGAAAATAATTTTATTTAATAATTCCATTATTCCCCTAAGAATATTGCTATATATAAATCACAAAATAATTCCTTGTATCCTGGTAAAATAAAACATAAGAAAGGGGTGAGCATAGATTCTTAGTAAGGGTAAGAATATAGTGGAAGCTATGAATAAAAGATGAATAATCAATATGATAATTTAAATAACTCAAAAATATTCCATTTAATCAATAACTTGATCCAAATATTGAAGTAATAAATGATGAAAAAACAATTCCATATAAATAATACCATGATCTTGAAACATAATCATGGATATTATAACAAAGCGAATAATCACATGGGATATCAATAACTAAGTTCATAATGATGAAATGAATAATAATGGATATCTAAAATATACCATCGAGGTCTTGTTCCATGAAATATAAATATCATCAAGGTGTTCTGCAAATAAATAAATATAAATGTGTAAGGCCTTAGCCAAAACTCAATCTAGTTCGTCTCATAAGATCGGCCTATTCATCATGGGGCTATATCAGGCCCCAACCATAATTTAATAATTCTAATGAATTCCTCATATGAAATGGTAAAATATAATAAATATAAACATTCATTTTAAAAAACTAACATATGAAATATTAATACTTACCCTATTCGATAAACATAATAATGAACCATCTATTGTAAAATGGTGAATGGTAATAAAATTTTTCATCCCCAGTCAAACTGATCATAAACCATCTAGAAAAATAATAATGATGGTATCAATTCAATATACACTCATTGGATCATAAAAAAATATTTTCTATGTAATTTTTTAATTGAAATACAATTAAATATCCATAAAAATATTTTTGAGAAAAATATCCTATTTATTTTGAAAATAACCTTTTAAAAAAAGTTTCCAATTTTTTTAAAGATAGTTTTATTTGATAATAACTTTTTAATATTGTAATTGTTTTTAAAATATTTATTGTTCATTATGGTGTAAAATTATATTTGTGACGTATATATTAAAACAATGATTCCTTTCACATTTTCAGTAAAATAATTTTTTTTGGAAACTAAATGGAGTTTCCTTTAAAAACATTTCTTAAAAATAAAAATGGGTTAAATTTATTTAATAACTAATTTTTAAAATGTTCCCAACATATTTATAAAACATGGGTTTTATGGAAAATGGATTTTATAACTAAATAATGAAATAAATTTTGGATTTTAAAAAACCATTTTCTCCGTTATTTTATATAACAAAGATTGAAAAAGGATACCATTTCTATAAATGTTCATGAATAATTATAGGAAAATAAAATAGATTGATTTCATGATAGAAATATTAAATAATTAACCCAAGGGATATGAAAACATAAACAATCCCAAATAATGATGTGATTGTGAAATAAACCCTTTCCACATTGGTAGTTATTGAATAGTATGCCCCATAATAGAAATGGAATCAAATGAGACATTAAATATCATGATTATAAATAGATTCATGATATAAAATATCATAGGGTAAGTATATAAACCAAAAAAAATAAGTGGTGAATATTTCCATTTTTACACAGAAGTAAAAGAGAGATTAAAAACCCTAACCTAGAGTTAGATTTGCCACGTATGTTTTTTATATTACTATTATTATACAACCTCTTTAGGATTTTACAAAAAATTATTACTGGAATGGATTTATAACAAAAATAAGTCTCAAAGGATGAGTGAATAAAATTAGGGAAGGTATTTGGGAAGGTCTTTACCAAATTTGTATAGTTTTGAGTATGTGAAGAAGAGATGAGAGGGGTGAGATTTTATAAGTGAGGTGAGTGGAATACTTGTAATTTTTTAGAAGGAAAATTTGCACCCATATTATTTGTAATGACCCAAACTGTTATAAAGAAAATTATTTTTTGGTTTAATTATATGTATTATTATATTATATATATATATATAACACATGAAATTATTTGGTTTTATCATATCCTTTTAAATTTAAAATACCTTTAAGTATCATTACCATTAATAATATAGTCATTGAACAATGATCATATGATTAGTATAAATATAAGGTTTTAAAAAATCCAATTGACACAGACAAAGGTAGTGATGGACTTAACCAAAAAGATCATTCCCTATAAATCCCATTTATCTGGGCTTTCGAGGGGGATATCTTCATAGGGATTTTTTCCTTCACCAAGACTAATATGAGTCCAACATTTTATGAATTATTGAAAACATTTATGGTATAAGTTCAACTTAATTAAAATCATGACCCAAACCATGTACGTCGAACCACCCCATCAAAGTCTCACTATCACATACCTTACCTTTATGGTGTTTTATGGTGTAATAAATAGCTATGTATCGATAAAATATTAATATGAATATGTATATTTTACATAATAATGAATATATTTTCATCTTGTTATTTTTACATTAAGAACGATTTTTATATAATTGAACACAAATTATTTTTTTGGGAACTATTAAAATTCAATTAAGGAATTTATTTTCAAGAATTAATGGATTTTTAAATAAATTATATTTTTCCAAAATAATATTATGATATAATCTTTATTAAATATAAATGATCATATAATATTTATGAAGTCAAATGTAATTTTAATAAGGGTTTAAAAACTGTTTTTGTCAAAAAAACCCACAATTTCTCAATAAATATTGACTATATTTTGAAATTAAAAATTAATATTTTTAGAAATTTATTTTATAAAATGAATATTATTTTTGGAATCATCATGTAAGAATTATCTTATGGTTAATTTTTCAATTTTTTTTGAGATAGTCGATTTTTTGGGTAAAAATTAAATATGGTATAAATATACGTGGTGTATTAGGACATCATAATAACCCAAACAATGATGTATAAATGATACAAATGGTATCAATGAAAAAATATTAGTTTTAAATTTTAAAAATACAATTTTATTTTTATTTTATTAATTTTATAAATCCTTTATGAATCCCCCAAAACGTGTAATATATTTTATGGTTTTGAAATCATTTATTTAAGGACATGATTCACTTCCACATCGCCAAGGGTAATATTATAATATGTCAATACATTTGAAATTTAAAATAATTATAACCCAGAATATTTTTTAGTAACAAAGGGAAAAACAATGGGACGATTTTTGGTTTAGATTACTTTATTATATAGAGTCCAAAAACCTAAGTCTGAGAAATAATAAACAATTCCCCACTCTTCTCCCATATAATCCCACCCAATTTCCCATTTATATTCTCTCAAAAACGTTTCATCAAAACAAAACTCTTCCCTCCCCTCACTTTATTACTCCTAAGGTGTCACCAATATTTTAAGAATCTTCTCCCAAGCATTTAGAATCTCCCTCACAATGTAGTGGATTTCCCTCTTCTCATTTTTATTCAAGCACCACTTTTATGTTATGCCCTTTAGTTTAAATTTGTTTATATTGGGATATGATCTTCCATATACCACATACTAAAAAAATTTTGTAAAAATTATGTGATACCCCTTTCACTCTCATTAATCCCTCGCATGAACCTTTACATACACTCATACCATGTAGAAATTTAGTAAGGTATCATCTCCCCCTCTATATTCAAGAATATTTATTATATTATTCTTTGGATATCAAATTCATAATGTTGGGATATTCAATTAAATATCTGAATTAATTTAAATTTCATATCTAAATTATGAGATACCATTTTCACTCTCATTAATATCTCCCATGAACATTTATACACCCCTTTTATGTTGCTGAAATCTCACTGCAATTTTCCATGCCAAAAAAATTACGTAGTTAATAACCATATTCATTTTCTATCAAGTGTGTTCACATTTATAAAATTATACTTTCTTAATTTAAACCTAATGAATTAATTCCACACTCCTTTATCGTGGAATAAAGTATGACTATGAATTAATACATGTTGTATGATCCATGAGACACACTTAAGCATGGGAATAAAATGAATGTGATGGGTGAACCCAGAATAATATAATGCTATAATGAATTGCGTAATTTTTTCATATCTTTATTAATTATTAATGGGATTATGGAGTGAAACTTATCCACCATGTAACTTTTTACATCATGATTTCTTAGTAGTTATCTGTGGCATATGTTAATGATGCGATGTTTTAAGTTGTTGCCACATTTCCCATGTTGCCTTTATGTTATCTTACTGTAACATTACTAATTATTAATTTTAGGATTCTAAATCCTTTTATGACCCCATTGATATTCCTATTGTATAACATGTATTACTTTCTTTATGTTATTCCATGTTTATTTCCTTATTGGGCTTTATAGATCACCCATTTCATATGTATGTCTCCAGGTTTTCCCATGCCGTTTTAAGTACAATGGAATATTATGTTGGGACCACTTTGTGTATAAGGTTGTATTTGTTTTAAATAGTTATCAATGAAGATAAAAATTAAGGAGATCAACAAGTACTCCAATTAAATGGAGGAATGTAATTTCAGATGATTGTTGTACTGATCATAAGTCCAAAGAACTTGTGTCAAAGGTGAAACATTCTTTAAAATAGTGAAGAATGGTGAGGTATAATCCATCTGAGGATGATTAATAAAGAATGGGGATTTTATGAAGACCATGAAATTCTTCATGATTTCATGAGAATCATGCAAGATACTTCTTGAAGAATAGAATCATATGATTTTCATGATGTAGAGAATGGCGGTTGAAGAAGAAGACAATGTGAAAGGGATTGGAATTATGAGATGGCAATGAACTTCACATTGTATCAAAATATGATGATGCTAATACTGATCTATAAAATTATATATATCACGATAGTGTGGTTTGTGATGGAAGAAGAAGAGTTGCTGAACAAGGAAAATCATAGAAAAGAAGCATTTTTGAGGTGATTTTGATTGTTCACAAAGAAAACAATGACATACAAATTTGTTGAAAAAGTGGATTTCATGGTGGCATGTCAAGTTCAAGGTCTGTGGTAAACAATCCATGTTTGATTCAATAACTTCAAAAAAGGAATGGATGATTTGGAGGTGGTAAAAAAAGGGCAGATACAAGGTGGCACCGTTTTCCAGTGTTTGTAAAATTATTGGGCCTGAAAATCGACAAATGATGAAAAGTGGTTTTTGGAAAACGGACTTGCGTGCCGTGTACTTGAAGGTGAGAAAACTTTCACACCCTATGTTTTTTAAGATCATAGCATCAAAATATGGAAAATGGATAAGGGGTGCCCAAGTTTTAGGGTTGGTCGCGCAAGTGATTTGTGCGGCAGGAGACTTGCGCGCCGAAACTTGCGTGCCGATGGGAGACTTGCGCGCCATCGCGCAGGGTGTCCAAATGCCTATAAATACAGTTCAACCCCTCCTAATTCGGTTATGAGCTCAAAACTTAGAGAAAAACAGATCTCCCGTTGCGCAGGTGTGGTGGTCGCACAAGTGGTGTGTGGTCACGCAAGTAGAGGTTGCGCACTAGGTGATAGTTGCGCACCCAAGGTGGCCTGGGCGAGGAAGGAAGAGAGTCTCCCTAGTTCTGAGTCGAAGAAGGAAGTTTAGCGCAAGTGGTTTGGTGACACTTGTGCACCAAGTTTTGAATAAGCGCGACAGTTCATTCTTGCACGCCAAAATAGATTTGGGCGTAAAAGGATGTGAGTCGCGCAAGTTTGAAGTTGAAGAAGTGTGTTTCACACAAGTGGTTGAGATGAACTTGCGCGTCGGTTTGGACTTGCATGCCAAAACTTACGCTCCATCTTTAAACTTGCGTTCTGGGCTTGGAGAAGCACACCGGGTGTATTTAAAGCATGCCAGTATTTTTGGATCTGCACAAAAGCTGAAAGATTGCCCGATACCTTCGGTGCAAAGTGAGATTAAATAGGAAATCTGAATTATACATGCCTGACCTCATGCCTACATGGAGAACTGATTCTGACAATTCCAAGTAAGCTAAGATTTATTTATTGAGAAATCACATAAGTGGTTGTGATTCAGGAAAAAAAAGACAATAGGATCTAGTGCATTCAGTCATTGCACTAAAGAAGAAGGATTGAACTGAAAAGAGCATCAACTCTAAACCCTGATGCAAGAAAAGTCTCATAATGAACATGAGAAAAATAACTTCATGTCTATCTGTTGAAGAGACCTTGACGTCTATAAACTGAGCGGGACTTCAACAAATGCAGTGAGCTAGGGGGAGGAAATGAGAGTGACCCAAGGGATGCAGTGAGATTTCCCTGAACTTTTGTAAAGGCAGTGATCCTGGGACAAAGTGACTATGCCCGAACCTTTGTAATCCACATCTAGTGAAGAATAGTGTAATTTGGTACGACCAGAAACTTGTCGGCGTATGATCCTTGGACGTATCCCTTAGCGGTGAACCAAGTAAAAATTGTTGTGTCATCTCTTTGCATGTGAATGTTTCATTGCTGATCATATCCATCTTACAGGTTTAACTAGTTCCTACCAATGTGGGAACAAGATCTTTGTTTTTGAAAGAAAAAGATGTCACCCTGATTCACCCCTCCCCTCTCTGGGTGTCGCAGGGTCCTACATATTATGATCATGTTAAGGATGTTTTCAATAACGGTTATGTATTAACTATTTTAATTTTTTATTTAATGTACCTAATTCCAAAATACATTAGACTTATTGATATTCCATGATGTATTATTTATAATCTCACAAAATAAATCATGTATTAAAGTGTAATAAAGAGAAGGGTTGTCATAATTTTCACATCCAAGAAGGGTCCAAAAAGAATTATTCAAGAATATTAGGCATTATAATGTTTAATAATATTCATAAAAAAATATTTTAGACAAGTTTTCATTTCATGCAGCCCTTTCTTTTCATTTTAACCCTTGGTAAACTGATTTTTTACCTTAATTGTGATATTTAATTTTTAATGTTTTTACTATCTATTTTCATAAAAAATTAATTTTACCTTATTAGGTAATATAAATTATGATGATTAAAAATATTGACTAATTTTTTAAAAAAAATTTCAAATAAGTGTCAAAATTAATTTAAAATTAATGTCGCTGACATGATGAGAAAGCGGGGTTTCCAAGAGAAAATGTTCAAAAGTTAATAAAGTTTTTATATCAAAATGTAATATGAAAATGATTAAAATTACCTAAATTGAATTAATCGATATATTATTGAACTAATTTCACTTTAAAAAGATTAAAGTATAATTTAAATTTATTAATAATTTAAAAGAAAAGTTAGTTTTCAATTAAAATTCTGTATTTTCACTATTCATCGTAAAATAAAACCTTTCAAAAAAATCCCAAAAATGCACCTCAAGATGATTTTGATAGGATTATTTCAGAATTAATTTTTATTTTTTCAAATAAATATTCGTAAATTGTAAAAAATAAATTTTAAATTATGTGCAAAATGCATGAGTAATTCTCATTTCAGTAAAATATAGTTTTTAGAAAATATTTCTTTATCTTAAAAATGGTTATTATTTTATTTATAATCAATAGATTAAAATTGAATTTAATTTACACATGAGTAAAACATAAAATTTTATTCTTTTGTTATTATTATCCATACCCACCATTTTAATGACTTGGTTACAATGGTTATGTTTAAATAATAATATTTTAATAGAGTGTGGGATTTTTCTCAAACCTAGAGTTGCTTGCATTACATGATATCAAAGAGATTTAATTTATTTAAGAATAACTTTTTAATATTTTATCAAGGTGTTATATTCTAGTATAATCTTGGTGTTTCATGTTACACATGTTATATAACATCATGTTCTTATTTTAAATTCTTAGGGTGTTTCATTCTACCCCTCTTAAATATATTGTGTCCTCACAATTTAATCTTGATCTCAGTAATAAAGGGTTTTGAAATTTAAAAATTCCTTTATTGAAATCTCACATCATAGTAAGGGTTAAAAACATCATATTTATAAGATAGAATTTCATGTATGAAGGTCATATAGAATAATCACATAACTATGTTTCTATGTATTATTTTATTGGTCGAAAGTGAAAACATAGACATGGAAGAGATTACTAACACCTAAGGATTAATAGAGAGTGATAAAATTAATTGTTTAGAAGAAATTGGGTGATCCAGATATGGTTAAAAACCACAAAAACATAAATTTGTGATGATTTATGGGACCATTTAATTCAACTTAAATGAAGGAACTAGGATATAATTATTATTTCAAGATCCTTTCATAATGTTGATGAATTCATATAACATCTATATTGGGGACATATGAAAATATACCTACTTCAAATCTTTCTATTTCACAGGAATAATTGTATATTTCGGTTGGGATTAAATCATTTTATAATTCACTTATTACTACAGTAAATGAATATCCATGTGGATTTTTTTATTCCCAAAGAACTACGATTACCTTTTAACAAATCTTATGTTTCATAAATGAGTAGAAATCTATTCATCCTATCTATACTAAACCCAAATTGGGTAGAAAAAATTATCCAATAACACCCAAAGTTCAACTTAATCCATTCAAAAACTATTTAATCTTAAAACGTGTCCAAACATATGTCTATCCAAGTTTATAAGGGTTGTAACTGAATTAAAATTACATTCCCCAGACAATATAAAGTGGCTATTGATGTATCATTCCAAATATGTGAATACCTTGATCATGATAATATTTGATTTGGTTCCCTGTAACCAACTTCTATTTACTTTATGATAACCTATAATCATATATTTTAATATTAATAATTTTATTATCACACCATGATTATTCTTCTGCATAACATAGTATGTGATAATGTCCCAAGAGTAGTTGTCACACTAAAAGATCATAGCAGTTCCCCACTATGATGAGAACCTGAATGTGCTATGAAACTATTCTAAAATATATGTTCTACAATCGAATGATTCCATTTTTGGTACAAAAGTGACCTAGGATATTAGGGGTGGAGAATAATATGACTTTTGTGGCACCTTATCATGGCGTACGCCCTTGCTAATATCCAGTATAGGATATTATGAGAATGAGACTCATTAGTAGAAAATCCAAAGTTAAACGATTCATTGTATTTTCTTATATGGGGATGTGTATATTGATCCTCAGACTCTAATATTATTATTAATGAGTATTATCATTCATGTACTTTGATGTATTGACAAAAACCATGATAATGATGATCTCGGTGAGGTATAATATGCTGGGTGAATCGTGAGTAATATTGCATTAATGAATAATATGAGAAATGATTTTTCCATCATGTTATTTAATGGAAGAAGATATCTCTGACCCATTTATGGCAATGATATATCCCAAATAAATTCATGGGCATGGTGTTCTATAGGCATGTTCAATTTTTGGGAATTTAAAGAAAGATACATCAAGCATATGGGTTGATGGAACTGAAATGAAACCTTCTTGATTAGAGATATCATGATAAAGGGATTATATTACATGGTAAGTGTCTCTATGAGGTATCATGTCATTTCAACATTGATGTATTTCTCTATGGGTTCCTTGGTGTGTTGCTAGATTATAGCCTTGGACTTTAGGTTGCCTCACCTAATTCCACTGAGAAAGAGGCCTATAGGGTCACACAAAATGTTTATCCGGAATCTCAATTAAATAATAATAATTATTATTATTATTATATTTATTATTTAACAAGATGAATAAATATTATTCCCTCATGTGGTTTAATAATTATTCATGTTTTCTTGATCCCATATATTTTGTCACCAATTATTCGAGAGAATATAATGTGAGCAGAATATTTAATAAATATTTATTTTTTATTTAGTGAATATAATATTTATTTATTTATTGGAGAATAAGTGAGTGATAATTATTTAATAAATAAATAGTCATTATTCAAGGCCAGATAAATATTGTGGAGGAATGGAGTACTGAATTTAATGGTTTGGTGAGAAATATTAAATATTGAATTTTATTTGATTAAATAATATTTAATTAAATTCGCATGTTAAGTGAATGTCAATAAATAATAATATTATAATTATTATTTGACATTTGGATTGGTAGGGAATAAATAAATAATAAAGGGAACACATGTAATTATTTATTTATAACCCTAGAAATATATAAAACCAATTATATTATATTCTTTAAGAGCCATTTTGTTGTTTTGGTTATATACAATGGATTTGGGGAATCCTCTCAAGACCTAGAGAACTCCCTTCTCCAAGAACACTACCAAAAATGGAGAGAGATATTCCTCCACCCCTCACTCTCAATTCAAGATACATCAAGGATAACACATTGGAAGTTGTTCATAAAGAGATCCAAGGAGGAAAATGAAAGCAATAAGATTTTCCGTGATAGCACCCAGAGATTCATATAACACCATTATGAGATTTTTGAACATGTGTGGATCTCCACTAGATAAAAAAATCTTTGATTCCAACAATTGAAATGACCATACAATATAGATCTATTTTAAAATCCATCAATGAATAAATAATTCTATAGTGGTATTTATTTAATTAATTAAATTAATTATAAATAATATGTGATGATCCTCACTCTGGTTCTGGTATTCTATCCCTTGTCAATTTTATTTGATTGAATTTTTTAGATCACGACGTTTATCATTGTGTAAATCTCTGATTGATCATCAATCATGACAAAAGAAAATTTGGGCATGACCAATCATATTCTTCCACTGCATTCAGAACCTATAAATAAAACTCTAATGAAAACATTCATGCTTCAAAAAAAAATCTCAGGTTTTTATATATACTCTATAAATAAGTACTTTTATTAATCTCCCACAAATATTACATAAACCACAAAACCTCTAAAAAAATTTACAGTCACCAACACATCCCATTAAAATCTCATTTTTATCTTATCATAGAGAAAATATTAAGGGTTATCCTCCCATAATCTTGTATTTTCAAATAAGATCAAATTTTCATTGAATCAATTTTATTGGACATAAAAACCATTTAACATATACTCTCAAATACTTTAAGAAATATTATTGTAGTACAATCCATTTAAATTTTATTATTCTTTATACTAGAATATCATATATCAAAATAATCCAATAACATTATCCTTTAATCCAAACACATGAACATTAATTATACAAATCCTTCTATGGTAAAATCATAATCTTGACCTTGACTGCTTATCTTATTTTGAGGTATATTTATTTGACACATAAGGCATTAATTTCATTAATTATCCATCTCCTTACAGTGGAATCATTTCACAATTGATGTTTCCTTCCTTCCCTTGAAATTATGAGCATGGTGTCCATTTCATCTACAATTGAAGACAAATTCTTCTCTTTTTTATGGATGTACCAAGTTGGTTCCTTACACAAGTATCACATGTTGTAAAATAATTTTTTTCCTTCTTCCCTTTATTCATTTATTTCTATTCTGATCCCTTCTTGTCTTTATTCACATTAATTCCATAATAAATGGATAATTATTTATATGTCTTAATTTCACATGATTCTATGTCCTCATATGATGATAATTTTTGGAGACTAGTTCCATTTTATGTATTGTATTATGAACATCCAAGAAATGGAAAACTTGGATTACATACAAATTCTACATTATGGATTTCAAACTTTGTAAAGTTGGATTTATGCTTAGAAACATTTTCCTATTCTTCTTATCTTAGACTCAAGAGTTTTGTTTCCATATCCATTTATTACATATGAGGAAAATATTTCTATAATAATAGTACCTAGAAAACCTTCCCCTATAAGCATGATATTCCCTCCTCATCTATAGTGTTTTGATTTAAGTTTTCCATTGATATGCATATCTAAAGAGGTGATAAAATTCCATGATAACTTTCAACCATTCACTACATTCAATAGAATGTAATATCTTCTCTAAGGAATGTATCCATTAGTTAGCTAAAAATGGGTTTCTATTACTATTGAATGATGGATTTTTCTGATGCATGAAACTTTCTAACATCCTAACACCGTAGAGTAGATTAGTAGGCTTCTCCATACAAGAGTGTTTATTACTCATAACCTAAGTAATCTTCACCAATATGGTTATAGTTAGATCAACTCTAGCTATTTTTCCATATCTAGCCTCATTATCTAGTTCTTGAATGCAATCCCTACATGGAGTACGTGAATTGATAGAATTTCCATTCCTTTTATTATGTGTTATTTCTAAACAATTTAATACCCTAGATTAGATGATAACTTTATGAAACACAATGTATAATCCCAAAACTTGTGAAAAACATAACATAAATTGAAAATTTTATGCATATCTAACTTCATCATCATAAACATGGTTTCTTTAAGGATAAAATTATTTTCAACTCCTTCATAATGGTCTATAAATAAAATGTGGTTCATCCAATGTATATCACAATTGAGTGTCAAACTAGGTGTGTATTGAGGCCCATTTTTGTGCACCAGGTAAAAATTTAGCCAAGACCAATGTTCCCTATTCATATTTATGACCCAATGTATATATATTCTAAATCAACATCCACTTGTAGTGTATATAAAGGGATATAATTTCATGGAAAATTATTATAATGTATTCCTTACCAAAAATTTAGGATGTTATTCTAAACCTATCAGCAAAGTATATCATCAGGGTATGTTTCTGAATCTATATTTTCCTGAATCTAGGTCCCAAGGTTTCTACTAAATATCCTCCAATAACAATTGTAGTACCATGACCACAGTATCATGGAGCCAGTGTCTACTCTTTTACATTCGCATAAGATAAAAGTAATCACATATTGGTGGACCATATTGTTTAGTGTTATGGGTGAACTAGATACATAATTTAAATTCAAATTAAAATTTGATGTATAAAATAAAGAAAATAATTTTCTTTGATAATTCCATTATTCCACTTATAGTATATATGCATATCAATAATAAAATGTTTCCTCATATCCAAGGGAAAATTAAACAAAATAAAGTGGTGAACTTAGAAGCTCAGTAAGGGTAATCATATAGTAGAAGCTATGAATAGATAAGGAATAATAAATATGGAAAGTTAAATAACTAAAAAATATATATTTAATCAATAACATGATCATAACATGGAAGGAATAAATAACTATCAAATAATTCCATATAAGTAATCAAACTTGTTTGAAGCCTATGTATAGATATTAAAATTATTCAGAGAATCAAATGGGATATCAATAACTGAATTAATATTGGTGTAATTCATAATTTTGGGCATCTAAAACATAAAACCAAGGCTTGTTCCAAGGTATCTAAATACCATTGAGGAATTGTGATAATAAATCCTTATAAAAGTGTAAGGTCTTGGCCAAAACCTAATCTGGTTTTCCTCGTGAGACTTATTGATGTATTGAGGATCAATAGGGGGCCCCACCCATCACCTAATAAGTATAATTCATTCACCATATGATTGGGGTGAAAAATAATCAACATAAAAAATAATATTTAAAAAATAACATATGAAAGTTTTATAATTACCCTTATCAATAAACAGAATCATAGACCATCTCAAGTAAAATGGTGACTGATAGTAAAATTTAACATCCCAAGTCCATCTTATCAAAAAAATTGTATAAATAATAATTATGGTATAAATAATATATATCCTTATTGGATAATAAGTAAAATAGATGGTTGATGTCTTTGATTAATATAAATACCATTAAAAATCCTTTAAAATATTTTTGAGGAAAATAACCTTTTCATTTTGAAAATATCCTTTTAAAAACAAAATTTCATAAAATATTTTGAAAATAATTTTATTTGAATGTAACCATGAATGGTTGTAAAATAATTTTGAAAATAATGAGTGTTCATGGTGGTGGAATGTTCTGTTCATTCAGTACACGTTAAAACAAAGTTTCCCCACACATATTCAGTAAAATCCATGAAAGCATTATTTTCAATTTGACATGAAGCTTACCTTAAATTTTTTTTATCAAAAGTAAAAAATGGGTAAATTTTATTTAATAAATCATTTTGAAAAAGGATAAACTATTTTTTAAAATACAACTCTATAGATAAATAAATTCATATTTTCTAAGAAATAGTTTTTCAATAATTTTATGCAAAAATAGTGGGAAAATAGTATAATTGATTCAAAATTATTAAATTACTAAATTAGAAGAAAATATATTGATTTAAAGATATAAATATCATATAATTAACCATAGATAAATGTAAAAAAAAATAATCCTGAATAATGATGAGATTATGAAATAAAACCTAACCACATTGATAACTTCTGAATCGTAATCCCCACAAAAGAAATGACATCAAATGAAACTTTAAATATCATAAAGATTAATAGATTCATGATATAAAATTTAAAAGGAATAGTATTCACAGCACAAAAAAATATAAGTGGTGAATATTTAATTTATCGCCTGAAAGAAAAAGTGAGATGAGAAACGCTTACCAGGATTTTGACTTGTCACGTACATTCATTATCTTCCTCTTCTAAGACAACCTCTTTAGTATTATACCTAAGAATTCTTGGAATGGATTTATAACCAAAAAAGGATTATAGGATGAGGTTAGGTAAGTTGGGAAGTGATTTATATAGGGATTGGCTGAACCAAAATGGGTTTGAATATGTTAATAAGAGAGGATAGAGGGTAGCCTTTTATAAGTGAAGTGAGTGTCACACTTGTAATTTTTTAGGATAAAGATTTGTACCAATGTTTTTCACATGCTAAAAGTGTCCAAAATATATTATCCTTGAAATGTTGACCTGATAATATAGAAATATATCTAGAAAATATATTTTATACAATTTTTAGTTCATTCTAACCCTTATAATTTTAGTTTAACCCCCTAGTAAACTCATTTCTACCTTAATTGGTTAATTAATTTTTACAGCCCTCACAATTAAATTTGGAAAAAAAATTAATTTTACTTTATTATGTAATATAAATTATTATTATTCTAAATATGGAACAAAATTTTCAAAATTCCATTCACAAAAGTGGAAAATTTTTATTTAAAATTAATCTTGTAGATGTGATGAGAAATTCGGTTTTCAAAGGGAAACTGTTAAAAATATTTCAATGTTTTTATATCAAAATTTTACATGAAAATAATTATAGTGACCTAAATTGGATATATATATATATAATTAATGTAATTTTTATTTAAAACCAATTTAAAATAAAATAAAATATATAAAATAATTAAATTTAAATTCATTTTTCAATTAAAATTCAATATTGTTCAGTATTCTTCAAAAAATGAAACATTTTAGAAAAATACAAAAAATTCACCCTCTGAGAATTTTGATATGAATATTTCATAAAATATTTTAAAAATAGTAAAAATTAAATTTAAATTATGTTAATAATTTATGAGTAATCTGACTTTCCAAAAAATACAGTGTTTTAGAAAAAAAAATTTCATTTTCAAATGATTTTTATTTTTTATAAGAAATAGATAAGAATTTAATTTATTTTATACATGATTAAAACATAAAATTTTCATAATTTAGTTATTAATATTTATTCATATCATTTTAATGGATAGGTTATGATGGTCATGTTTAAATAATAATATTTTAATGGAGTAACATGTTTTTATTCAAATATGGTTTTCTATGCATTGAAAACTATCAAAGAGATTGAATTTATTTAAAATTAAATATATTATAAATTCTTGTCCAATTTTATTCTCTTCTAATCATCGTGTTTCTTGTTATATACCTCACCAATCATGATGTTCCAATTTTAAAATCTTGAGGTGTAATAAATTTAAGAAATATTTTATGGCATGATAACATTCAAATACAGAGTTAATAAAATGTTATTAAATAAATAATCATAAGAGTTTTATATTAAAAAATTATTACCATTGAAATAAGGAGTACATATCAACGACACACCTTTCCTTAGATAAAACATTAAAATTAGTCTCCATATGGATCTCTCACTTATACTTCTTAAAGCCAAAATAAATCTTCACCATTCTCTTAAAGAGCACAGCCTTTAATACCACTAGTTGGTATCAATTTGAAGAGGTAGAATATCTTAAAATATTTACAGAAAGAGATAATTACCTTTGATACCACATGTTGGGCCTATATAATGATCATGAAGACTTGAGAGGCGGGGTGGAGAGTTTTTACTTTTTTAAAAACATAAAAAATTTAAATCTCCCCTATTATAATATATCAATATTTTCCTTATATCATAAATATGAGTAGTGAAACGAATATATAAAGTAAAAGATAATGCAAAGATGATTTACAGTGGTTCAGGGCATAAAAATTACCTCTTCCACTTCAGTAACACTCTCTTTGTGAGCTCGGTGATTTTCACTAAGCATTTCCTTTTATCTGGAGACATTGAAAATTGAGTGTGGGTAGTTGAAACCTTACAAAAATTCAGGTTATTTTATATGTAATTTTGACAATCACACCTTATTATGAGAATATGAAACTCACCATGACAAAGTACAAGTAGTATACATTTTAGTAGAAAGAGATTAGAGGTAGAATGTTACAATAGCTTTTGCACATAGTTGTAGCATCAACTGACAAATGGTTTGATCTTCAATCAAATAAAATGAAAAATAAATTCTCCAATGTTGTGCATAGTTATTCTTATTTGAATAAAATCAATAATATAAATAGATTTATTCAAGAATTTTTCTTATTTACACTGAGCGAAAATAAATAAATATGGGTAAAATTTTCTCTCTTCTTTAAATGTCGAACTATAATATGAAACTTTTTAGCACATTTTATTTTCATCAGAGTAAGATTTTTAACACAATAATATTAACCTTCCAGAAAAATATTTATAGAGAATAAAAATAACTAGAAATTATATATGATTCCTTTTATTCACAAATTAAAAATAAACTGAGTCAAGAGATTTCCAAAATACCTCCAAGAATATCAAAATATCGAAACATTATTTTCTTTTAAAAATAAATCCTTTGAAACAAACTTATTCAACTAAATTTAAAATCTTCTAATATTTCAACACTATCTTTGAAAAATAATCTTCTATAATAGATTAAAATTATCATTCAAATATTTATTTAAAATATTTGAAATAATCCATAAAATATTTCAATAGAATGCATAAAAAATTTATATATTTTAATTTAAATGCCACGGATTCCTCAGACATCATTGGAAAATGAAATTAAAAAAAATATATACATTTTTCTATTATGATTATACACCAAAATATTGAGGATCGCATTGATTAATCACTAGATTTTATGAGTGATTGTTTAACTAATAAAATAACGAGAATAATATAAATAAAAACCCAATGGATTAAAATTATCAAAAATAGAGTACTGTATTAACTTATGAAATATCCATTATTTGTATAATGGTGGTATTATATTTTTTCATAATTTTGATAAATCAATTTTGGGTTATTTTTAAAATACTAATCAAAATAACTTTGGATGCCCATTAATTCTGACATCTATGGGAATATCTAAATATTCAATATTCATAACTTTTCCAACAATTAGATAATCCCATACTCTAAGGCATAGTTTTTTAGGTTCATAGGAAAGGGATTTAAACATTATTGTGGATGATTTCTTGTTTATTTTGATAGAAAATCTGAACACCTCTTGTACTGTATGCATGCTCCAGTTTGATAGATTGTACTATAATAATCTTTTACAAGTGAAAAAGTATGAGTGACGAGTCTCTGTTTTCACCAATTCTTTCCTTTTTAAGCTCCTATCATCATTCATGTTGCATAAGAATATAATATCACCTTAATATGGGATCATTTTCTCGCTATATTTAGTATACATGATCTATGATTTCATATATATAGTGATCATTTCCACCCCGCATTAATGCATCAACGATCATGAAACCAAGTGTTGATCAAGTTTAATAGTAAGTGATAAATTATAATAGGGGCGACCTTTCATATTCTACATAAGTGTGGAAGGAATGGGATCCTATTAATCATGTAGAAGGTTGAGAGTTTCTGAAATATGGACAACCATATTCAATTTCTGGTTTGAAACATTTTACAAAAAACAGAGTGAGTCATCTTCTTCCTGTGTTTTTTCATGACACAACTAGTTTACTGAATGCGAGGAATCACTACTTTTTCTAGTGGTTTTCATGGTGTAAATTTCAATAAATACTTCTACAGTTGATTTTTTGTTTGTGATATACCAATATTTCATCATAAAATCCTATGAGACTTATCAAATTAGAAATTTAATTGTTCCATAATCATACAAACTACAAAGGTGTAGTATTGAAGAATTGGTGGGTTGATCCCATAGAGAGTGGGGAATGTAGTGATGAAAAATCTTAAATAATGATTGGGTAACTGCAAATTATTATTGATTTAATTAAAAAAATGATGTAATTAAAATAAATTAATTCAAATAGAAAAAAAGAGTGGGGAACTAGTTTCCAGGGATAGTTTTGCTAAATAAATCAATTCAGCTTTAATTGCAAAATAATTATATCAAATAAGTGTGCTACCAAAAACATTTATCAATATATAAAATGGTAATTATATATCAAACTACACTATAATATTAATTGATCAGAGTCATATGAATCAAAATAGTTAAAGTGCATTAAGTTTGGATTTTTAAGAATTAAAAGAGTAATTTAAATTAATGTTTATGAATAAATCATCACAATAATTTTGGTGTTTATTCATTACTGATGGTATATGGTAAATGGATCCGGGATGAATAAAATATATCCATGGGATATACATGATAATTTTGATTATAATCATCTTAATGAGTGAAATAAAAAAGAGAGAGTACACATTCCCTTTAACTGATTCTGCTATCCCCTTTGGGTTTTAGCCAATCATTGTCAAGTGATCTCTAACAATGATTAAACACAAAACCATAGGGTATAGATTAATAATAAAGGTAATGATGTAAGGAATGAAGAAAAATAGAAATATTTGATTTAAACTAAACACCATTTTAGGTTACATAAAATAATAAGAAATAATGGAAAATAAAAACATAAAGAAAACCTATCTATGGTTGGAAAAAACTCTATGGAAGCCTCTCAATAGGTACACGAAAAGATTAGAATCGAATGCAAGAATCCCATGGAAGGACTCCCTATTTATAAGCCACTATTTCATCAATGGTCTTTCCTAGATCAAAGATGGCTTTTAATGACTTTCTAAAGTTCAAAAAAACTATTACCATCAAAGATTCAAAAAAATCCTTGTTTTCATACTGTTTTTGGAATTTACATGATGTTTAATGTCTATATGATGTGTAATTTTACAACACATTTACCAAATTCATGACATGTGTCCCTTATAGGAACACACCACATGTGTCACAGAGTGACACATATAATATTTACTTCATGTGGATTTTCTTCACTTCCCTACCTGTAGTTCTTCAACGACTTGCACAGATTCACCGTAGGTAATTATTATACAACATGAAAAGTCATATTCCTCTACCACAAGCTCCATTGTGAAAAGGATCTTGAATATTGTACCTCTATAACATTCCTTATTCTATCTAGATTCAAACATCATCCTTATCTTATTTTTTATTTCCCATTGTCAGGCTGCAACACTTCACGGCTTAGCGCAATGTGCCTTTATTTTCATCAATTCCATGTTTTCCTTCGTATGTCTCTAAATGTCAGTTCAACATAGTAATATAAAAGACATTAATACTAGGAAGCAATCTTATATTTAATAAATTAATATTCAATGAATTAATATATAAAAACCCATAAAAAATGTATATAAAATAAATATATCAGTTTTTAATCCACCATGTATTGTTTATGGTTCTCAAATAATGCAGCATATAGTAAGTTAAGCTCTACTATAGTGGCAAGAACATGAGGCACAACTTTTAAATCAATGTAAGGATGATTTGTAGTGTATGTTTCATCTTTGATGCCAATGTAGGGATCATATTACAAATGTTTGGTTACCAAACCAAAATTTCAACATAATTTAAGGTTTTATCCCATACCAACATAGGGATGGCCTATGTATGGATGAATACCCTTTGAAAACTCTATATCTTAACATCAAAAAATTCCTACAATTTTTAGATTCTTTTAACAGAAAATTAAGTATATGGATCAGAAGACTTATATTTTTGTAATTTTAAAACATTTCCAACAAATAAATAATCTCATTAATTTAAGAAACACATCTCCATTATCATCAAAATTACTAAGAGACAAATAATATACAAAACTATTATTTAGAAAAACATTTTTAGAATATTTCAGTATTTATAGAGCATGAAAATGGCCTTTTTATACTTTTATTTAAATTAACTAAATCAAGATAATTTTTTTCTATCCATCATACCATTTTTTTGATTGATTCAGATATTTTTATCTCATGTGAACATTGATAACCTATAACCATAAAAATATATAGATTTTAGAATCTCTGTAAAGTTGCTGCAACTTCAGTGAATTTTTAAAGCACACGAGAGATCATTTCAAACTTACTCATATATGAATCAAATTTAGATAAATCTCTTGGATATCCAATTTTAAACATTTCATGAAAATCCAAAAAATGTATATCGAGTTATCATCAAAATACAATGGTTCCATTAAGTTGGAAA
Source organism: Viscum album (assembly GCA_963277665.1). NCBI lineage: Eukaryota > Viridiplantae > Streptophyta > Magnoliopsida > Santalales > Viscaceae > Viscum > Viscum album. Next base: position 1,273,776,140 of record OY728162.1, on the reverse strand, counting down.
AATATAATTTCAATTAAAACTTATAAAGACTTTAAAGAATTTCTCTGATATCAAACAATAGATTTTGTGTTCTATATAAAATGATTAAATAAATATAATCTTCTCATATTTATAAAGGGAAAACGTAATAATCTGATCAATATAGCTTCAAATATAATCTAAACATAGCAACATAGTATATCTGAAATAACTAAAACAAAATTATTAGTTAAAATAAAAAATGTTGAAGTAATTATCAAATCCAATATGAGAATTTAAAGGAGAAGTAGATGCTCAACAATCTCACCCTATTTGATAATTACAAAATCCCAACTCTATCTTCCCCTTTTTGTTGGATCAAAAAGTTAATTTAATGAGAAAGGAATACAAAGAAAATTCTCAATAAATTCTGGATTATAATCCCCCCCTTCATTCTCAATTTCTTTAAAAATATAAAATTTTATATTTAAGGAGACAGAAACCTTGTGAAATACTATTCAATAAATAAAAAATATTTTCAATGAATTAAAATATGTATAAATTTTTTAATTCATTATATAATAATAATATATTTCATCAAATTATAAATACATAAAATAAATCCCCCCTTATGATGAGCATAAATATTTATGATAATCACAGAATTTAAGTAAATTATTTTCAAGGCATTTTAATATAAATATTTTTGAACATACCATTTTTTTAAATAGGCGACATGTAAAAACATGCTTAATATAGAAATATGTTTTGATATATTAACACATGTTGAATTTTTTTAAAGGAGCATGGATCATGTTAATTTATAGACTCACATAAAATAATAGAGTGATAAAATATTTAAAAGTTTAAGAATAAGAAAAATCAAAGATAGAGGAATAAAATAAAACACATTTAAAATCCATTCTCCCTATACAAAATAGTTAGTGTATTTAAAATAAAAATAAAAATGAAATAATTACTATATTTTAACAGTTAAAACTCTAAGGATCATTCCTTTAAAATAAATAACCACTTCACATATGATGAATCTTTATAAAATAAATTTGATTTTCCCGAAAATAATGAGAAATATAAATATATGAAATCAATATAATTTTCATCTATCCACTTAATGATATAAAAATGAAGTCCAATGGCATAAACCTATAAAAATAAAAAAACAAATTCCTTTTTGTACCCATAAGATATTTTATATGGCGAAGTTAGAAACTAAAGGCTTAGGTAACCATGTTTATTTATTTTGAGTGGAAATTTCAGATTTAAATTTTATTTTTTTTTTGAAAATTGAACATACTTTACAGTAAAAAATGTTATATTTTTAAGATAAAAGTGAATAATATAATTTGCATTTATACCCCAATAAAAACATCTAATGGTAAATATTATTTTTATTTTATACGAAGAAGAAAAATAATTAATATATAATTTATGAATTTCACCATTACTACCAATAAAAAATATGAATTAATTAATTTTATTCTTACAAATAATTTGATTTAGGGAATTCTCCCCTTTGGTAAATAAACTAGTATCTTGTTTTAAATAATAATTGTCACGACCCATCCTCGGGGCTCGTGCCATGACTACCCCAAGCCCACATTCCGTAGGCCAGGGGGTGGCGACTAGCACCAAAGGCGTAAATCCTGAAAAAAGGGAAGTCATTGCCTTTATAAAAGTAAACAAACAGAACAGAGCACGCAACATAAGAAAGCACTAAGTAATACTGAATACAAAAGTAAGTTCTGAAAGGAAAGGGGCCAAAAATACAAGCCCAATAGTAAGTACAGTACAACTGAAAAGATAGTACAATTGCAGTAAAGTAAAATAGAAACCACTGAGTCATCCTCCGGGAATCCCACATGAAGGGTGGGTACAGCTAGCCTCCTCAGCACCTTGGGTCTGAATGTCCACTCCGTGTATGTCTCACCAAGTGGTCCACCTCTGGGTACCGTCCAGCTCCACAAGCCTCCACCTCGATCAGTGATGTTCGTCGTCTACATCCAACACAACGTAGTGCGGGCACAGCCCATGCAGGGGTGAGTATATGATACTTAGTAAGGACCCCAAGACCCTCGATGGTCCCCCAGAATCCACGAAGGATAAACCAAATGAGAAAGATACAAACACAAAGTATCAACCAAATACACTTAGGTATATGCCCATACATATAACTAAGTTATCAATCATAGTTCAGCTCCAACTCTCGAGCCCAAGCACAACCCCGTCCACATAGGAAAGCAAGTCAATCACATTGATGATAATGATTGAAATTCAAGACTCAGCTCATAAAGATATGAATCTTTCATATAGAGATAGAGATGATCATATGTAGTCACTGATTCATCAAAGTTGTCGGATCCAGTTAGTATACTAGACCAACTAAGTTGTCAGACCCACATTGGATACTAGACCAGCTACTCTGTCAGACCCACTAATGATACTAGCATAGAAGCCAAACTGTCGGACCCACTTAGGATACAAGTACAATAGTCTTCACTGGCGAATCCACAAAGGATTTCAGTATAGTTTTCATCGTCGTCGAACCCATGGAGGATTCCAGTACGGTAGTTTTCGTCATCGAACCCACGGAGGATTCCAGTATGGTAGTCATCGCAGTCGCAGCCAGCTCTAGGGTTCCCGCACACAGCATGCTCGATTCCGGGATGTTCCACTCCTCGAGCCAAGGGGTTGATACATCAACTATCACAAATTCCAGAGTTGATGTATCCCAAAGTTCCGTCTTGTCAAAAGGAACTCAACGCGATAGACGACGCATCAATCAGACGACCGGTCTGAGAGATATTGGGTTTTCTGTTCCAGGGGCCTGGTTGAATTACGATCTTTCCAAACCTAGACGTTTTCCAAAGTTGTACAAAACTCACTTAGAGTATCACAAAAGGTCAATCTCATCACGAGGATCCTAGTGCCGTAGACGGCACATCGATCAGATGCACAGTCTTAATGTTATTTACGTTTAAGTGAAACGGACCCGACCCGTCTAGCCTAGTGGGCTGGCGGGTCGGCGCAACCTGGTTCGGCGGGTCCGACCCAGCAGGGAGGGACAACCCGGCCTGATAGAGCATGGCCTGGCCTGGGGTGGCGCGGCCCGGCCCAGCATGGCGTGGCCCGACCCGGGGCTGGCCGAGTGGTGCGAGGGGGAGGGCCCGGTTTTCCGAATCGGCGGCGCTGAGCGGTGCCGCCCTCCTGTCCGGCCGGCCCAAGCCAGCCGGTCTTCCTTGCGCGAGCGGACTATGGTTTCGGACCACGGATCCTCTGCCCACGTCTCCCATGGGCTCTGCGGCTCCTTCCGCCTGGCCGACCGACGAGCCGTCTAGTTCTTCCGCTGAAGCGGCCCGTGGAAGCTGGCCGCGGTTCTCCACAGTGTGGTGCCCTTGTGACATTGTGGTTCCTTCGGCCCTACTGGCATACCCGGCTGGTTCTTCTTTGGCCGAGCAGCCCACAGATGCAGGCCGCAGTTCTTCTCTACGCGGTCGGCACAGGACCGCCATTACCTCCGGTTGCCGACGTCGCCGCCTCCTTCGACAAACAATCAATAAACCAATCTAGGGATGTCGGGCCCTGTTTGTTCGGCTTGTGCCCTCCATGTTAATTGATTACAAAGGCCACCGTTGAATAAATAAAACATCGATAAACAAGAGTTTAATTTAATTCATTAAAAATTAAACATAAACCCCCTACCTCATAAATGAGTCTCATTCGTCGACGAGCCGCAGAAGATGAGCATCACGGTCGTCGGGCGTCGCAGAAGATGGCGTCATGGAGAACTGTGTTGTCCTGTCAACGTTAGAGGAAGTTTCATTGTTGTAGACGACATAACTCGCGAGCGGTGTCTTCTACCTTGACGCGGAGGAAGAAGAATGGATGAAGGCATTCCTCACGATCTTGCTCCGGTTGAAAATAAAAGTGGAGAGAAATTGCTTCCCGTTCTTCAAGTCGTAGAGCATTCTTCATGGAGAGGAACACTTCCTTCTAAATCCTCTCAAATCCCAACAAAAAAAGTTTATTCCAACCCCATGAAATGAAGGATATTCCTTCTTTTAATGTTGGAAAAACAATTTCAAATTCATTTAAAAAGATAATCCAATTAATTAATAAATTAAGTTGGCATAATTTAAGGAAGGGATGTGGAAAGGCTACACTTTAATGAGGGGAGGTGAAGAGTTTAAAAATTCAAAAGAGATTCGTTGTCAAATTAAATGAAGGGAAGTTAATGGGCAGTTGAAGGGTTAGGGCTCGTATGGGCCCCACCTAAAAAATATCCTCTCATGGGTGGTTATGTGAGGTTTAGGCCCCACCCCAACTTCCCTTTGGTGGAAATAAACACCAAACATAAATAACATTGTGTACAACAATTTTATTTAATTTATTATAAATCCCTAGAAATTAAATTCTCTTCCTAAGCAAACACAACTATGGTAATGGTCCCCTTAAGCGAATATCGGTACTACGAGTTCATCGGTTCCCTCAGATTTCAATTCCGAGCAATGGTTCAAAAGATAGAAAAACCCACATGTACGTTTACTGAACTTACTCGAACAAAACTTCAGAAATTGATTCCAGGCACACCGGGCCTCAGAATCAGGTGTCTTTAGAAACCGCGGACTCGTAAAATTCTGAAGAATTTAAGAAAAAAAATTTCCTTGAAATTTCCGAGTCGTTACATTACCTCCACCTCAGAGCTGTACGTCCCCATATAGCTACAACACACACTAGGGAAACAAATAAGGGTACTGAGCACGCATCTGATCCTCCCTCTCCTATGTGATCTCCTGGAGGTTCTTGTGCTGGGGCGGAAAGTTATCTACGTGCTTCATCGGACCTTTCCAGGTCCTCAAAAGAGTAAGCGAGGTGGCTTAATGCCTGGCCCTTCCACCTCAGTTTCATCGGGTGCATGACGTCTTCCATGTATTACAGCTGAGGAGATACGTGCATGACCCATCCCACATCATCGACCATGCGGAGCTGGAATTCGATGATGGAGTGACATTCATGGAGGAATATGTGGTCACCATCATCGAACACCAGTGGTCTCCGTCTTCTATTAGAATAGGAATTCAGTCTACTCCGTGCAGTCTTTATCTGCTCCTGGATGATCTGCACCTTCTCCGTCATAGCCTGAACCATCTATGGTCCTACAAGTGCTGACTCCCCTAGGTCCGTCCAGCATAGAGGTGATCTGCAAGGTTGGCCGTACAATGCCTCGTTTGGTTCCATCCCGATGATGGAGTGGTAACTGTTGTTGTACGCAAACTCCACCAAGGGTAAGTGATCCTCCCAACTGCAACCAAAGTCGAGGAAACATGCATAGAGCATGTCCTCAAGAGTCTGAATGGTCCTCTCTGTCTGGCAGTCCATATGAGGATGAAAGGTGATTCTCGGATGTGGATATGTCCCAAAAGCCTCCTATAACCCCTTCCATAGTTGCGAAGTGAATCGAGCATCTCGATCGGAAATGATAGACTATGGCGCACCATTAAGCCGTACGATATCCTGAACGTAGAGGCATCCAATGCTCTCTACTAAGCCTTGCTCTGTGATTGGTAGGAAGTGGGCTGACTTGTTGAGTCGGTCTAAGATCACCCAGATAGATTTGTGTCCTCTGGATGTACGTGGAATCCTTATCATGAAATACATCGATATCCCATCCCACATCCACTCTGGGACATCGAAGAGTTATACCAAGCCTAATGGTACCTGGTGCTCTGCCTTCACTTATTGAGAAGTGAGGCATCGTGATACAAACTCTTCTACAACCTTCTTCATACCCAGACACCAGTGCCGTCGTTTGATGTCCTGATACATCTTCACAACTCCTGGATGTACCGCTAGAGGGTATGTTTGAAACTCCCTCATCAATTCCTCCTGTAGTGCAACTGGTACCATATTACGTTCCCTAAAGCGGATGATGTGCTCCCCTCCTTTAGAAAATCCATCAGGTGCCTACACTATGGATATCTGAGCATGTCGCGTCTCACAGTCAACGTCCCCACACTGTGCCTCCCTGACTCACTGAAGAAGTGGAGGAGTGACTGTGAAAGACTGAAGAAAGGCTACTCCATCTATATCTACAAAGGATATCTGCAACACGACTAGATGCTCTATTGCCTCTCATAACAGCTGAATGCCCGATCTCCTGCTGAGAGCATCAGCTACAACATTCACCTTCCTAGGAGTATAGACTATCACAAATTCATAGTCTTAGAGGAACTTGAGCCATCGCCGTTGTCTCAGGTTCAGGTCCTCCTATGAGAATATGTACTTGAGACTCTAGTGGTGAGAATATACTGTAAAGTACTCACCCATCAAATAGTGTTGGCACATCTTCAAGTCAAAGACCACTGCTTCTAACTCTAGGTGATGGGTAACATAGTTCTGCTAGTGCTATCTCAACTGTCGTGAACCATACGCAATCACTGCTCGCTCCTTCATCAGAACACACCCGAGTCTGGTCCCTGATGCGTCGTAGTAAACTACCTACCCAACTCCCTCCTCCCGTAGCCTCAAGATGGGTACACTAGTCAATCTCTGTCTCATCTCCTGAATGCTCTGCTGGCATCTATCTGAACACACGAAGGGTCTCCCCTTCTTCTTCAAATCTCAAAGTGGTTATTCAACTCTGAAAAAGGCTGGAACAAATCTACAATAGTACCCATCTAGAACCAGGAGAATCTACACCTCCGTCACACTCCTGGGTGGCTCCCAAGCAAGTACTGCCTCGATCTTCACTGGATCCACTACATCTTCAGCCTCCGAGATGACATTTCCAAAGAAATGAACCTATCGAATCCAGAACCGGCACTTTGAGAGATTAACTTAAAGCTGGTGCTCACGAAGTGTGTCAAGTACTACCCGCAAATGGTAGGCGTGCTCATACTCAGTATTCGAGTAAATCAGTATGTTGTTGATAAAGACTACGACAAATTGATTTAGGTAAGGCTGGAAGATCCTGTTCATGAGACTCATGAACGCTGCTGGAGCATTGGTTATACCAAAGGGCATAACCAACAACTCGTAGTGGCCATAACGACAACTGAAGGTCGTTTTCTTCAGATCCTCATCTTGAACTCTAAGATGGTGATAGCCTGACCTGAGGTCTATCTTCGAGAACCATCATGCTTCATTGAGCTGATCAAAGGGGTTGTCAATCCTCAGAAGTGGGTACTTGTTCTTTACAGTCACCTAATTCAGGCGATGGTAGTTGAAACATAGTCGCAAGATCCCATACGCCTTCTTGGAAAATAAAAGCAGAGAATCCAAGGGTGAAACACTAGGTCGGATAAATACCTTTCCCTGTAAGTCCTCCATCTATACCCACAGCTCACGAAGCTCAGCGGGAGAATTATGATATGCTCGAGTAGATATGGGTGATGTCCCAGGGTACATGTCTATGTAGAAGTCTACCTCTCTGTGAGGAGGTAGTCCTAGAACGTCGTCATGAAAAACATTTGCATACTGATCCACCACAATAGGAAAACTCGGACTCCACATATCAACCGCTCCGAGGATGAGACTAGACAACTGATTTGTGATCAGCTACCCTCTCCTCTGTGAAAGTCCATACTGCACTTTAAAGACTCCCTTATCACCAGTGAAGGTGAACCTAGTCTCATCCGGGTGGACACACCGCACTTTGCGCCTAATGCAGTCGATCTAAGCATGGACTATAGAAAACCAGTCCATACCCAAGATGATGTCGTAAGGCCTCGACGCCTCTACAAGAATATCCTAGCCGAAGCTCTCGCCTCCTAGAGAATTCTCACACTGGAAACACTAGTGCTTAATTTTCGAGTCTACTCCCATAAGAGTCTATAGCCGTAATGATCGATCCAACAGCTCTGTCAGAATCTTCGAGCTCTGAACAAGGGCAGCAGAAATAAAATAATGACTTGCACCTGTGTCTATAAGTACTACAACAAGGGTAGAGTAGACACAGATAGTACCTCGAATCATATCAAGTGCACCGTGGTCATAGGCCTCGACTTTCGGGAGCTGAGCCCACATATGTCTGCCATCTCCCTATGGTCGGGTTGGACCTCCTGGTGGTAGTGGTGGTAGAGCCTTGAAACGTTGTCCACCACCCGCTTCTCGGCCAGCTTTTCTGCCTCGTCCGCCCGCTCCCAGCGGACCACCATGTTCAAACCCATACCTCCACCTGGGAGGTACCTCTACTATATGTTTCTCATCCGTATGGCGGTCGGGCAGTCCAGAGCCAAGTGACCCCGCCCGCCACATGCATAGCACTGTCTGCTCCTCGTATAGCTGGCTCAGTTTTGTGTGCCCCGCACAATGAACCTGTATCCTGAGGTCACCCACCTGATGGCCTGGTCCGCTTGGACCTCTGCGTCAACTATATACTGTCGGATGCAGAAGACTCCGCTATGTGTCGTCCTACGGTGGGTCTCACAGCTAGTGTCGGATCAGCAAGAAAGTTCTCCACAAGAAGGGCTCACTCCAGTACTCCCTCATGCATCGGAATACTGAGGGAGATCATCGATGCTCTGATATCATGTCTGAGTCCCTGCTCAAAGGTCTGGGCCCTAAAGAATGGGTCCCGTACCATGTCCGTGGAGTAGCGTGAGAGGTCAGTGATCCTCGCTAAGTATTGAGCTACTGTCATACTACCCTGCTACAGATGAAGTAACTCAAAAATCCGCACCGCACGAAGGGTGGCTGGAAAAAACTCTAAGTGGAAGACACTCTCGAAGATTGTCCAAATTAAAGATGCCTCATCATGCACCTTCAGCATCAAGCTCCACCATCTACCTACTCCTGCATGCATGAGACTTTCGGTAAGAATCACCATAAGGTCGGCTGGTGTCTCTACTAATATGAAAACTCTGACGACAGCCTCCAGCCCGTCCTCAGCTGCCTGTGGGTCTGTCTCTCCGCAAGACCTGGGCGGCCTCTGTCGCTGGAACTCATGCAACGCACTCAGGAAGCGTGCACTCTCTGCTTCTTTGGCTGTTTGTATCGGTGGCCTAGTGGGTAGTGGTACCGTTGGTGCCTCCACTGTGATGGGGCCCTGCACTGAGGCCTCATCTCTCGGTGGGATACTATCCCGTACGTAACTCGGAACCCTAGCAGGCTGCCTTCATGGGGCCATCTTGAAAAGAAACAGGTGCACCACAGTCAAAACAGTATACTTGGTGAGCTGACACAAAGTAATCACAAATAAAACTTTTGAAACACACATGCAATCAGTGTTTTCGTGCACTGAGTCAGAAATCAGAGGTCAGGGTCCTAGTGTATGGATACGTCGGCCGCCACACCACCACTGGACTCCCTGGACTGAAAACCACACTCAATACTCTTAACTCTATTTCTTCAGAGAAAAGAATTATCAGAGTCATGAGTTCTGCTGTAGAACCGACTCCTCTAATACCAATTTGTCACGACCCGTCCTCGGGGCCCGTGCCATGACTACCCCAAGCCTTCCTTCCATAGGCCAGGGGATAGCAACTAGCACCAAATGTGTAAATCCTCACAAAAAATGGAAGGAATTGCCTTTATAAAAGTAAACAAACACAACAGAGTACGTAACAGAAGAAAGTACTAAGTAATTCTCAATAAAAAAGTAAGTGATTAAAGGAAAGGGGCTGGAAATACAAGCCCAACAGTAAGTAGAGTACAACTGAAAATCTAGTTCAACTACAGTAAAGTAAAATAGTAACCCCTGAGTCATCCTCCAGAAATCCCACCTGAATGGTGACTACAGATGGCCTCCTCAGCACCTCAACTCCGGTCTTCTGCTCTGTGCACGTCTCACCAAGTTGTCCACCACCAGGTACCGTGTAGCTCCACAAGCCTCCACCTCAATCAGTGTTGTCCGTTATCTACATCCAAAACAATATAGTGCGTGCATAACCTATGCAGGGGTGAGTATACGATACACAATAGGGAACCTGAGACCCCCAAAGGTCTCCCAGAATCCACGAAGGATAAACCACAGAAGAAAGATACAAACACGAAGTATCAAATAACTCCACTTAGGTATATGCGGATACATATACCTAAGTTATCAATCATAGTTCGGCTCCAACTCTCAAGCCCAAGCACAACCCAGTCCACAAAGGAAAGTAAGTCAATCACATCGACGATAATGATTGAAAATCAAGACTCAACTCACACAGGTATACATCTTTCGTATATCAATAGGGATGTTCAGATGTAGTCACTGATTAATCTAAGAAATCGGACCCACATAGGATACTAGAGCAGCTAAGATGTCAAACCCACGTAGGATACTAGACCATCTACTCTGTCAGACCCACTCAGGATACTAGTACAGAATTCAAACTTTTGGACCCACTTAGGATACAAGAATAGTATTCATCACTGTTGAATCCACGGAGGATTCTAGTACAGTTGTAATCGTCATCGAACCCATGGAGGATTCCATTATGGTAGTCGTCATCATCAAACTCATGGAGGATTCCCGTACGGTTGTCGTCACAGTCGCAGCCAGCTCTAGGGTTCCCGCACACAGCACGCTCAATTCTGGGACGGTCCACTCCTCAAGCCAGGGGGTCAATGAATCAATTATCAAAAAGTCCAGAGTTGATGTATCCTGAAGTTCCGTCTCCTCAAAAGGAACCCAACACGATGACGACACATCAATCGGACGCCCAGTCTGAGAGATATTGGCTTTTCCTTTCTAGGGGCCCGGTTGGAATTACGCTCGTTCCAAACCCGACCATTTTCCAAAGTCTTACAAAACTCATTTATATTATCGCAAAAGGACTGGCTCGTCACGAGGATCCCAGTGTCGTAGACAACGCGTCGATCGGGCGCACGGTCTTAAAGTTATTCACGTTTAAGTGAAACAGGCCCGGCCCGTCATGCCCAGTTGGCTGGCGGGTCGGCCCGACCTGGTTTGGCGGGTCTGACCCGGTAGGAAGGTCGGCCCGTCCCGGTGGAGCGCGGCCCGACCCAGCGGTCCGAGCAGTCCGGGGGGGGGGGGCAGTTTTTGGAACCGGCAGCACTGAGCAGTGCCGCCCTCCTGTCCGGCAGACCGAAGTCGGCCGGTCTTCCCGGCATAAGTGGCCCGCGGTTTCGGGCCACGAATCCTCCGCCTGTGGCACCCATGGGCGCCGCGGCTCCATCGGCATGGCCAGACGATGATCCGACTAGTTCTTCTACTGAATCAGCCTGCCGAAGCGGGCCATGATTCTCCACAGCACGGCGCCCTCATGGTGCCCTGATTCCTTTGGCCCGACCGGCTTAGTCTGCTAGTTCTTCTTCGGCCGAGCGGCCCGCGGATGCGGGCCGTAGTTCTTCTCTATGCGGCCGGAAGACAATTTCCATTACCTCCAGTTTCCAATGTCACCGCCTCCTTCGACAAACTATCAATAAACCAACGGAGGGACGTCGGGCCGTGTTTGTTCGGCCCGCACCCTCCGCGTTAATTGATAACAAAGGCCACTATTGAATAAATCAAACATCGATGAACAAGATTTTAATTTAATTCATTCAAAATTAAACATAAACCCCCTACCTCATAAATGAGGTTCGTTCATCGACAAGCTGTGGAAGACGAGCGTCACGGTAGTCGAGCATCGCGGAGAACGGTGTTGTCCCGTCAACATTGGTGGAAGATTCATTGTCGTAGATGGCATTCCTCGCGAGTGGTTTCTTCTCCCATGATGTGCAAGAAGAAGAAAGGATGAAGGCTTTCCTCATGATATTACTCTGGTTGAAAATAAAAGTGGAGATAAATTGCTTCCCGTTCATCGAGTCGTAGAGCGTTCTTCACGGAGAGGAACACTTCCTTCTAAATCCTCTCAAGTCCCAACAAAACAATTTTTTTCCAACGCCATGAAATGAAGTATATTACTTCTTATAATGTTTTAAAAACAATGTCAAATTCATTTCAAAAGATAATCCAATTAATTAATAAATTAAGTTGGCATAATTTAAGGAAGGGAGGTGGAAAGTCTCCACATTAATGAGGGGAGGTGAAGAGTTTAAAAATTCAAAAGAGATGAGTTGTCAAATTAAATGAAGGGAAGTTAATGGTGAGTTGAAGGGTTTGGGCTCGTGTGGGCCCCACCTCAATAATATCCTCTCATGGGTGGTTATGTGAGGTGTGGGCCCCACCCCAACTTCCCTTTGGTGGAAATAACCACATAACATAAATAAAATTGTGTACAACAATTTTATTTAATTTATTATAAATCCCCAAAAAAATTACTTTTCCTCCCGACCAAATGCAACTGTGGTAAAGGTCCCCTCAAGCAAAAAATGGTGCTGCAAGTTCATCGGTGCCATTAGATTTCAATTCTGAGCACTGGTTCAAATGATAGAAAAATCCACATATACGTTTATGAAACGTACCCAAACAAAACTTCAGAAATTGATTCAAGGTACACCAGGCATCAGAATCAAGCACCGTCAGAAACCGCGGACTCGTAAAATTAAAAAGTATTTAATAAAAAATTTTCCTTGAAATTTCTGGTTCTTTACATTACCACCACCCCAGGGCTATACGTCCCTATAAAGCTACAATGCACACTAGGGAAACAAATGAGGGTACTGAGCACGCATCTGAGCCTCCCGCTCCCATGTGCTCTCCTGGAGGTTTCCGTGCTGCCAGCGAATGCACACCAGAGGAATCGACCATCCACATAGGACCCGCTCTTATCAATACTATATCTCCACTGGGACCTCCATGAATGTAACCCCATCATCTATGTCCAGATACCCATGGTCGATGATGTGGGACGGGTCGTGCACGTATCTCCTCAGGTGAGATATGTGGAAGATGTCGTCCACCCGATGCAACTGAGGTGGAAGGGCCAGACGGTAATCCACATCGCCTACTCTGATGAGGACCTGGAAAGGTCTGATTAAGCAGATAGATAACTTTCTGCCCAGGCCAAATCTCCGTAGACCTCGTCGAGGTGAGACCCGTAGGAAGACGTGGTCGCCATCCTCAAACTCCAGTGGTCTCCATCTCCTATCAGCATAGGACTTATGTCTGCTCTTTACAGTCTTCATCCACTCCTAGATGATCTGCACCTTCTCCATCGTAGCCTGAACCATCTATGGTCCTACAAGTGTTGAATCCCCTGGGTCAGTCCAGCACAAAGGTGATCTACAATGTCGGTCGTACAGTGCCTCATATGGTGCCATCCGATGGTGGAGTGGTAACTATTGTTGTACGCAACTTCATCCAAGGGTAATAGATCCTCCCAGATGCACCAAAAGTCAAGGAAACATGCACGGAGCATGTCCTCAAGAGTCTGAATGATCCTCTCTCTCTGGCTGTTCGTCTGAGGATAGAAGGCGGTGCTCAGAAGTAGCTGCATCCCAAAGACCCCTGTAACCCCTTCTATATATGGAAAGTGAATCGATCATATCAAGCGAAAATTATAGACGATGGCACACCATGAAGCTGTACGATCTCCTAAACGTAGAGGCATCCCAAGCTCTATATTGATCCTTTCTATCTGATTGGTAGGAAGTGGGATGACTTGGTGAGTCGATATACGATCACCCAGATAGAGTCGTGTCTGCTGGATGTACGTGGATGCCCCGTCACGAAATCCATGGATATCCCATCCCACTTCTACTCTATGAACTCTAAGGGTTATACCAAGCCTACTGGTACCTGGTGATCTGCCATCACTTGTTGACAAATGAGGTATCATGATACAAACTCTACTATAGCCTTCTTCATACCCGGCCACCAGTGCTATCGTCTGAGGTCCTGATACATCTTTTCCACTCCTGGATGTACCTCTAGAGGGGAAGTGTGAAACCCCCTCATTACATCCCCCTGTAGTGCAACTGGTACCATAGTACGTTCCCTGAAGAGGATGACATGCTCCCCTCCTTCATAAAATCCATTAGGCGCATACCCTGTGGATATCTGAGCACATCGCGTCTCACAGTCAACGTCCCCTTGCTATGCCTCCCTAACTCACTGAAGAAGTGGAGGAGTGAATATGAGAGACTGAAGAAAGGCTGCTCCATCTGTATCCACAAAGGATATCTACAATGCGGCTAGCTGCTCTGTCGCCTCTCCTAGCAGCTGAATGCCTGATCTCCTGCTGAGAGAATCAGCTACAACATTTCCCTTCCTAGGAGTATAAACTATCTCAAATTCATCGTCCTGGATGATCTCGATCCATCACCTCTATCTCAGGTTCAGGTCCTTCTGCGAGAAGATGTACCTGAGACTCTGGTGGTCAGAATATGTTGTAAAGCGCTAACCCATCAGATAGTGTCGCCACATCTTCAAGGTGAAGACCACTCCAGCTAACACCAGGTCATGGGTAGCGTAGTTATACTCATGCTATCTCAAATGCCGTGAACCATACGTGATCACTTCCCGCTCCTACATCAGGACAAACCCGAGTCCATTCCATGATGCATTGTAGTAAACTTTGTACCCAACTCCCTCCTCCAGTATCCTCAAGATGGGAGCCCTGGTAAATCTATTTCTCAGCTCTTGAAAGCTCTGCTGGAATCTATCTGACCACACGAAGGGTATCCACTTCTTTGTCAAAGCTGAAAGCGGTGCTGCAACTCTGGAAAAGTCTGGCACAAATCTCCGATAGTACCCATCCATAATAAGGAAACTCCACTCCTCTGTCATGCTCTTGGGTGGATCCCAAGAAAGTACTGCCTCGATATTCATTTGATCCACTTCAACTGCAGCCTCTGAGATGACGTGTCCCAAGAAATGAACCCCTCGAATCCAGAACCGGAACTTCGAGAGCTTACCATAAGGCTGGTGCTCAAGGAGTGTGTCCAGTACTACCGATAAATAGTAGGCGTGCCCCTCCTCAGTAGTCGTGTAAATCTGTATGTCGTCGATGAAGACTACGACAAATCGATTGAGGTAGGGCTATAATATCCAGTTCATGTGACTCATGAACACTTCTGGAGCGTTGGTAATTACAATGGGTATAACCAAGAACTCTTAGTGTCCATACCGACACCTGGAGGCCATCTTCGGTACATCCTCGTCTCGAACTCTGAGCTGGTGATAGCTTGACCTGAGGTCTATCTTCGAGAAACATCGTGCACCCATGAGCTGATAAAAGAGGTCGTCAATCCTTGAAAGTGGGTACTTGTTCTTCACAGTCACCTGATTCAGGCGATGGTAGTCGACACATAGTTGCAAGCTCCAATCCTACTTCTTGGCGAACAAAATCTGAGAAGCCCATGGTGAAACATTGGGTCAGATAAAATCCCTTTCCCTACAAGTCCTCCAGCTATACCCGCAGCTCACAAAGATCAGCAGGTTCCATCCTATATGATGGAGCAGATATCGGTGTTGTACCAGGGTACACGTCTATGTAGAAGTCTACCTCTCTGCGAGGAGGTAGTCCTAGAATGTCGTTAGGAAAAACATCCGTATACTGATCCACCATAATAGGAAAACTCAGACTCCGCGCATAAACCGCTCCGAGGATGAGACTATCCAACTAATGTGTGATCACCTGCCCTCTCCTCCACGAAAGTCCATCCTGCACTGAAAAGGCTCCCCTCTCGCCGGTGAAGGTAAAACGGGTCCCATACGTGCGGACACACCACTCATTGTGCCTCATGCAGTCGATCTGATCATGGACTACAGACAACCAGTCCATACCCAAAATGATGTCGTAAGGCCTCGATGCTACTACAAGAAGATCTTATCCGAAGCTCTCACCTCCTAGAGTAAGCTCGAACTACCGAAAACAGTGCGTAATCATCGAGTCTTCTCCCATAGGAGTCTTTATCCACAAGGATCGAGCCAAAGGCTCTGTCAGAATCTCCGATCTCTAAACAAGGGCAGTATCAGTAAAATAATGACTCGCACCTGTGTCTACAAGTTTTCCAGCAAGGGTGGAGTAGACACAGATAGTACCTCGAATAATCTAAGGTGCACCATGGTCATAGTCCTCGACTTCCTAGAGCTGAGCCCGCCTCTGTATGAAAGCTCCCTGTGGTCTGGGTGGATCTCCTGGTGGTGGTGGTAGAGCCTCGAAATGTCGTCCACCACCCACTGCTCGGCAAGATCTTCTGCCTCGTTCACCCACTCCTGGTAGAACACCAAGGTAAAACCTCTGCCTTTACTTGGGAGGTCCATCTACTATATGCTTCTCATCCACATGGTGGTTCGGGAAGTCCAGAGCCTTGTGACCCTGCCCGCCGCATGCATA
The DNA here is from genome assembly GCA_963277665.1 of Viscum album. Taxonomy (NCBI): domain Eukaryota; kingdom Viridiplantae; phylum Streptophyta; class Magnoliopsida; order Santalales; family Viscaceae; genus Viscum; species Viscum album. The sequence continues at coordinate 1,273,759,989 of OY728162.1, read as the reverse complement.
GCACTGCCTGCTCCTCGTATAGATGGCTCGGTTTCGTGTGCCCTGCACAATCGAACCTGTATCCTGAGGTTGCCCACCTGATGGAATGGTCTGCTTAGACCTCTGAATCAACTATCTACTGCCAGCTGCAGAAGACTCCGCTATGTGTCGTCTTGTGGTGGGTCTCGTAGCTGGTGTCAGCTCAACAAGAAAGCTCTTCACAAGAAGGGATCGCTCCAGTACTCCCGCTTGCATCGAAATACTGAGGGAGATCATCGATGCTCTAATCTCATGTCTGAGTCCCTACTCAATGGTCCGGGCCCTGAATAATGGGTCTTGTACCATATCTGTGGAGTAGCGCAAAAGGTTAGTGAACCTCACTGAGTACTGATCTACTATCATACATCCCTACTGTAGATGAAGTAACTCCTGAATCCACACCACACGAAGGGTGGCTGGAACAAACTCTGAGCGGAAGAGTCTATAGAAATCTGTCCAAAGTAAAGATTCCGCGTCATGCACCTAGAGAATCAACCTTCACCATCTACCTGCTACTACATGCAAGAGACTCACGGCAAGGATCACCATAAGGTCGGCTGGTGTCCGGACTAATCTGAAAACTTGGACGACAACCTCCATCCAGTCCTCAGCTACCCGTGGTTCCATCTCTCCGTGGAACCTGGGCGGCCTCTGTCACTGGAACTCATGCAATGTACTCAAGTGGTGGGAACTCTCTATTGCTGGGGTTGGTGGTATCGGTGGCCCAGCGGTTAGTGTTACCGTCGGTGCCTCTACTATGATGGGGCCCTGCACCGAGGCCTCGTCGCTTGGTGGGATACCATCCCGTACGTAACTTGGAACCCTAGATGGCTGCCTTTGTGGGGCCATCCTGAAAATAAACAGGTGCTCCATGGTCAAAATAGTATACCTGTTGAGCTGAAACAAAGTAATCACAATGAAAACTTTTGAAACACACATGCAATCAATGTTTTCGTTCACTGAGTCGGAAATCAGAGGTCAGGGTCCTGGTGTATGGATACGTCGGCCGATTCACCAACATTGGACTACCTAGACTGAAAACCACACTCAATAAACTTAACTCTATTGGTTCACAGAAACGAATGATCAGAGTCTTGAGTTCTGCGGTAGAATTGACTCCTATGATACCAATTTTCATGACCCGTCCTCGGGTCCCATGCCATGACTACCCCAAGCCCGCCTTCCAAAGGCCAGGGGCTGGTGACTAGCACCAAAGGCGTAAATCCAAACAAAAAGGGAAGGCATTTCCATTTTAAAAGTAAACACACAAAATAGAGTACGCAACAAAATAAATCACTAAGTAATACTGAATAAAAAAGAAAGTGCTGAAAGGAAAGGGGCCGGAAATACAAGACCAACAGTAAGTATAGTACAACTGAAAAGCTAGTACAACTGCAGTAAAGTAGAAGAAAAACCACTGAGACGTCCTCCGGGAATCCCACCTGAAGGGTGGGTACAGATGGCATCCTCAGCACCTCGGTTTCGGTCGTCCGCTCCATGTACACCTCGCCAAGTGGTCCAACTCCGGGTACCGTACAGCTCCACAAGCGTCCACCTCGATCAGTGTTGTTCGTCGTCTGCATCCAAGACAATGTAGTGTGGGCATAAACCATGCAGGGGTGATTATATGATACTCAATTGGGACCCTTAGACCCCCGAAGGTCTCCCAGAATCCACGAAGGATAAACCACAGAAGAAAGATACAAACACGATGTATCAAACAACTCCACTTAGTTATATAATCACACATATACCTAATTTATCAATCACAGTTCGGCTCCAAATCTCGAGCCCAAGCACAACCCAGTCCACACAGGGACACAAGTCAATCACATCGACGATAATGATTGAATGTCAAGACTCAGCTCATACAGGTATAAATCTTTCGTATAGTGATAGAGATGATCAAATGTAGTCACTGATTCATCTAAGCTATCAGAACCACCTAAGATACTAGACCATCTATGTTGTTGGACCCACGTAGGATACTAGACCAGCTACTATGTCAGATCCACTCAGGATACTATTATAGAAGTAAAACTGTCAAATAAACTTAGGATACAAGTACAGTAGTCATCGCTGTCAAACCCACGGAGGATTACAGTACATTTGTCATCGTCGTCAAAACCACGGAGGATTCCAGTTTGGTAGTCATCGTCGTCAAACCCACAAAGGATTCTAGTATGGTAGTCGTCGCAGTCACAGCCAGCTCTAGGGTTCCTGCACACAGCATGCTTGATTCCGGGAGGGTCTGCTCCTCAGGCCAAGGGGTCAATACATCAACTATCAAAAAGTCTAGAGTTGATGTATCGCGAAGTTTCATCTCATCAAAAGGAACCCAACGCGACAGACAACGCGTCAATTGGACGCCCAATCTGAGAGATATTGGCTTTTCCATTCCAGGGGCCCGGTTGGAATTACGCTCGTTCCAAACCCGGCCGCTTTCCAATGTTATCAAAAACTCACTTAGAGTATCATAAAAGGACCATCTCATCATGATTATATCAGTTTCACATACGACACATCGATCGGACACGCGGTCTTGAAGTTATTCATGTTTAAGTGAAACAAGCCTGGCCCCTCAAGCCCAGTGGGCTGGCAGGTCGGCCCGACCTGGTTCGGCGGGTCCGAACCGACAGGGGGGTCGGCCCAGCCTGGTGGAGCACGGCCTGGCCCGGTGGCATGTGGCCTGACCCAGCATGGCGCGACCTGATCCTCGTCTGGCAGCAGCTCAGCCCGGCTGGCCGAGCGGTGCGGGGGGGAAGGGGGGGTCGGCCCCCAGGTTTCCCGAACCAGCGTCGCCGAGCGGCGCCGCCCTCCTGTCCGGCCAGACGAATCTATATGTTCTTCCTGGAACGAGCATCCCATGGATCCTCCACCCGCAGCACCCATGGGCGCTGCGGCTCCTTCTGCCCGGCCGGCTGACGAGCCGGCCAGTTCTTCCGTAGAAGCGGCCCGTGGAAGCGGCCTGCTGTTCTCCGTAGCATGGCTTCCTCATGGCACCGCGGTTCCTTCGGCCCAGCTGGCTTAGCCGGCTAGTACATCTTCAGCCGAGCGGCCCACGGATGCGGGCCACGGTTCTTCTCTATGCGGCCGACACATGGCCTTCATTACCTCCGTTTTCCGACGTCGCCGCCTCCTTCGACAAACAATCAATAAACCTATGGAGGGACGTCGGGCCGTGTTTGTTCAGCCCACACCCTCTGTGTTAATTGACAAAAAGTCCACCGTTGAATAATGTAAAAATCCATGAACAAGAGTTTAATTTAATTCATTCAAAATTAAACATAATCCCCCTACCTTGTAAATGAGGTTCGTTTGTTGATGAGCCGTGGAAGACGAGTGTCGTGGTAGTCGGGCATCACGGAAGATGGTGTCGTGGAGAACAATGTTGTCCCATCAATGTTGGAGGAAGAGTCGTTGTCGTAGACAACGTTCCTCGTGAGCGGTGTCTTCTCCCTTGATGTGGAGGAAGAACAAAGGATGAATGCGTTCCTCACAATCTTGCTCTGTTTGAAAATAAAAGTGGAGAGAAATTGCTTCCCGTTCTTCGAGTTGTGGAGCGTTCTTCACGGAGAGGAACACTTCCTTCTAAATCCCCTCAAGTCCCAAGAAAATTTTTTTATTCCAACCCCATGAAATGAAGGATAGTACTTATCTTAATGTTTGAAAAACAATTTCAAATTCATTTAAAAAGATAAGACAATTATTTAATAAATTAAGTTGGCATAATTTATGGAAGGGAGGTGGAAAGGATCCACTTTAATGAAGGGAGGTGAAGAGTTTAAAAATTCAAAAGAGATGAGTTCTCAAATTAAATGTAGGGAAGTTAATGGGGAGTTAAAGGGTTAGGGCTCGTGTGGGACCCACCTCACAAATATCCTCTCATGGGTGGTTATGTGAGGTGTGGGCCCCACCCCAACTTTCCTTTGGTAGAAATAACCACTAAACATAAATAAAATTGTGTACAATTTTTTTTTAATTTATTATAAATCCCCAAAAATTAACTTCTCCTCCCGAGCAAATACAACTGCGGTAAAGGTTCCCTTAAGAAAATACCAGTGCTTTAAGTTCATTGCTGCCCTCATATTTCAATTCTGATCACCGGTTCAAAATATATAAAAACACGCACATACTTTTACTGAACGTATCTGAACAAAACTTCAGAGATTGATTTCGGGCACACCAGGCCTCGGAATCAGGCGTCGTTAGAAACCACAGGCTCGTAAAATTTCAAATTATTTAAGAAAACATTTTCCTTGAAATTTTCTGGTCTTTAAAATAATATTCATACAATAATTACATAATACTATTATCAAGAAATACAAATTAATATTTAGAGTAATTGGAACTCAAATCCAAAATATAGTTAATCAAACTCTATTTTTCAATAAAAACAGCATCATGATTTTTTTTTCATTTTTATATGATCGTTCTTAAAGGATTCAAAATTATCTTTAAAAATTTAATAGTATTAATTAATTTCACTAAAATAATGACTTTAAGAATTAGAATTATGAGAGAAAGGCGATTTTACCTTATAAGTACAATCCCTAATACATAGATTTAGCCTTTTATTTTCATCATGATATTCAGAGTTGGAATAAGATTCATTGCATGAATCTTGAAATGCACTTATGGTAGCCTTTATGGATTTCTTAACTTTCCTTATATAATCATATTTAATTTACACTTTATGAAATGGGAATTCAGATATTAAATGACCTTTATTCTTATATTCATAGCATTTGAATTCCTTATATTTATTCTTATCTAATTGTTTGTTTTTATATTTATACATGTTGCTTAATTTTTTAGGAAGATATGATAACTAATCAAATAAAAAATCACAATAACCAGAATTATAAAATTAATCCTTCGAAACATTGAGTGAATTTTTTTCCCTTTTGATATAACTGTGATCCTCTGCTTCATTTTTCATCTCATTTTTGTTTATCATCCAGGTTCTGATCAATTTATTTATTTTTAAATTTTTACCCAGTGTTGATTGTTTAACAGTATCATAGATTACATACCACATAGATGGTAATACTCTAAGTACCTTTAATGAATTATGTGGTTCTATAATTAGAGTTCCCAAGGCAACAACATCATTGAAAACTTCTGTCAGTCTCCCATTCATTTGTACAATTATTTCATCTTCTAGCATCCACAATTTATCAAATTTAAGTTTACTATTTTTATGCCATTGTTATTGAACATTATTTGTTTCTTTATAGGAAACTACAAATATTTTCCCACATTTCATATGTAGTAGTACACTGATAAACCTGAATAAATTTAGTAGTTCCTAATCCATAAATAATAGCATTAATATCCCATGATTTGGGGTCATAATCAGCTACTTGAGAAACACTTCAATTTTTAGGTTCAACTTAGATAATATTATATGGATTGAAATATTTCAAAAATACAATTAATTGAATATTATTTAAATAGATAAACACAAATTATTTACAAAAACCAAAATTATCACCATTAAATTAAGGATCAATGATCATTGACATACATTCTCTCAGATCATCCGTTGAAATTATTATTATTTCTCATATTTATCTCAAACTTTTTAGAATTAAATGAAATATTAGATATTATTCATAAGTTCCCAACCATTAATTAAACTTTTTGGCATAAAGTAGATGTAGAAATACATTTTAAAATATTTACTGAAATAGATCCCTCCATTTGATACCAAGTTTTGGTAAGAGATGACAATGAAAAAGAAACAAGAGGGGTGTGAATTGTGTTCTTTTAAATATCTTGACAAATTTAAATCATAATTCTTGAAATGTAATGATATTTTTCTTCTCTATTAAATATGAGGGGCTTGAAAGAAATCAAAATAAAGGAAAAGGTAAGGACATGCTAATGTATAGTGTTTTGGTGAACATAAATCTCATAGTCCACTCCCCCAACACTCTCTCCATTATCATGGTGGTTTTCACTATATATGTTCTTTTATTCAGAGACTTCAATAATAGAGTGTTGTTAGTTTAAATATTTCAACATGTTAGGTTCATTTATAGAGATCCTTGATAAAAAAAACTTAGTGTGAGAAGCTTACACTTCACCATGACTGAGTATAAGAAGTTTATAGTTTAATATAAATATATGATATGTAAAATATTGAAAAATCTTTAGCACATAGTTACAGAAACAACTAATATATGGACTAATCTTCAATAATGTACAATAGAAAATATATTCATAAATTTTAGATATTATTTTTCTTCTTTAGACATTAGTAATAATATAAAAAATTCATGTAGGACTTCTTCTTCTTTTAAATGAGATAAAATAATGATATATAGGGAAAATTTCCTCCCATCATCAATTGTTGAATGAAAATATGAATATTTGAATCAATTTTTATTTTCATCGAAAAAAGAGTTTTCATGCACCACATAAATCCTACCAATGATATATTTATATAGGAAAAAATGTATCAATTTTAATGGCTCATCTTCCATTAAAAATTAAAAATAAATAGTTTCAATAACTTTCAAAAATTCTTTCCTGAATATCACAACATCATTTCATTATTTACTTTTGAAAATAAAACCTTCAAAATGAACTAAATAAAATAAATTTATACTCTTATGTTATTTAACCATTGATGTTGAAAAACATTAATCCAAAATAGATTCAAATTATCAATAAAAGTTTCCCTTTAAATAGCTTAAATAATCCTTGAAATATTTCCACAACAACTATAAGAAAATTCAAATATTTTAATTTCAATAAACACAAGTCCTCTGAAATCTATAGAAAATCACTTCAAAAAATAATCTAATTATTTTTCATTAAATATTATTCCACAAAAACTTTAAAATAACTTTGATTATAATTGATAGATTTTTAGAGTGATTATACAACTCATAAAAAACTAAGTATAATCCATATAAAAACATAGTTGATATAAAAATCAAAAATAGTGTACCGTATTCACATCTAAAATATCCAAAATATTCAGAATTGTGGTATTTTATTATTTTATAATTTACTATAAATCAATGTTCAATTATTTTGATAATTATGATTTAAATACAATCAAATGTCTATAAAATTTGATATTTTTTTGGGAAATATCTAAATATTTAAAATTTTAATTTTTTTGATAATCTGATAATCTTGTACTACATGGAATGGTCTATAATGTTTGTAGGAAAAATGTTCTATCTATTATTTTTTCCGAGTTCATGTAAATTATGATATATAATCCATAATCCTATTATACTATATTCAAGCTCCAATTTGAGATATTATGCTATCAGGCTCTTGTACACATGACAAAGATACAACGATGAGTCTCTATTTTCTTTAACAATTTTATTCTTGAGCTCTTGTCATAATTTATGTGGCATATGAATATATTATCTCCTTAATTAGGACACATTTTCCAGAATGATATATCATTCCAAATCTATGGTCTCATATACATGATGTTCACATCCATCCTTCATGAATGCATCAATGACCATACCGTCATGTGATGATTATGAGGAACGACATGAAATTAACTGTAGGATATAAGAGAATTCATATTCTATTCAAGGGTGAAAGTCATGGGATCTTGTTCATCATGAAATCATTTTCAACATCATGTAAGGTAAGAAACCATCTTTTTTTTTTCAATTTTAAAAAGTGTACAACATTGGTGCGAGTTATCTTCATCAAGAATTTTTTCATAACGTGGCTGGTTTTCTGAACATAAAGCTTCACTACATGTTCCTTTGGTGTAAATTTAAATCAATACCCTTACAGTTAATTTTAGTTAATAATCTACCATATATTGTTTGAGTTTCTGAATGCATGCAACATACATCTGGTTAAGCTCCACTGCAGCTGCAACAACGTGAATTTCATCTTCGATGACAATGTATGAATGATTTAAAACATAGTGTTAATCACCAACACAAATGTAGTGATAATTTTACAAACATTATTTTCCATAATGAAACTTTAAAATTAAATTTAGGTTTCATTCAATACCAATGTAGGGATGAAAAATCATGGGATGACCAACATAGGGATGAAGAAGTTTTAAAAAACAATACAACTTACCAACTAAAACTTCTCTCAATTTTTAGAGGCTTTTACCAATATATTGAGAATATAAAAAAAGAATTATATTTAGGTAATTTATATTACATTCCAATGAATCAATAATCACCTTAATAAAACTTCCAAAACACCCTATATCATTTAGATTCATTAGAAAAAGCTAATCTAAAAAACTATGGCTATGAAGAATCATCACATAATTTCAGATAATTTAGATAGAACCAAAACGAAATTTATAGACTTCCATATATATTAAAAAAAATTAAGATAAATTTATTGTATATCTATAACACCATGTTTCTTGTAATTTTTATATTCTTATCTCATTTAATCATTGAAAAACTATTGCCATCAAATTTTTCACGCTACAGAATCCCTAAAATATTGTACCAAATTAGGTGAATTTTTAGAGAACACAAGTAATCATTATATACATCCTCAAAGAAGAATTAGATTTAGATAATTTTTTATGTCCAAGATGATAAGTTTTATTAATATCACATCATCTTTATTTATCATTAAAATATAGAAGTAACCTTAAAATGAAAAACTACTGTGTCACTAAAAACATAAAACAACATCCGATAATTTTCCCCCATTGAAACAACTATTTTTTTACTCATCATAAAGAGATAATATGATGATAATATTATCATTTTTAAAAAGTAAAAAACCGTGAAAGAATCTGATCAATATAGATTTTTTATCAACAAGTATAGAAACATAGTAAATTTGAAATCAATAAAAAATAAATTAGTAAAAACTACGTGGTTTGAAGAAATTATCAAAACCCAGATGAGTATTTCAAGGAAATTGAGCCACTAAAAATACATGAAATAAATGAACACTTATATTAATTATTACATGTATCATCTTGGTGTATTAATCATGGGTGCACAACATGTACCTAGGGAATACATTCTATGTATTCTTGGGTTATCCAACCTAAATATTTTTCACCTCCAGATGAGTTATTTTAATTTTCATCATTTATAATTAATCCAATTTTTATTATATTTTAAATAATTTAGATGAATAATTTGAGATATCTAGATTTATATTTAAAGAATTATTTAACTATGATTTAAACTAATGATAAATGTGAAAATGAATCATTGATCTTTAAATAATTATAAATAATAATGGGACCCCACTGATTCCACATGAAGGATTCAGGCATTGGGAAATAATTTGATTGGCCATGTCCAAATCAGATTTTATAGAAATCAATGATTATTATAAGATGTACATGATGCATAATTTCATGAACAATGATATTATTTGAAGTATTAATTGATGAAATAACACTGAAACCAAAACACCTGATCATCACATAATGTTTTATAATTAATTTATGTAGTGGAATTAAATTATGAGGAAGTCATTCTTTGTAGAAAAATATAAAAATATCACTATTTAATTCTATCATTGCTTTGCAGGAATAAACTTTAGATACTCTTTAGTTGTGATCCAAACCTGTATAATAAACCTCTATTCATTTCCATATAAAACCCTAAGTTCTATCATGGGGATCCTAATTCCTATTTCATTCATCTTTGATCTCCACGAGAATCACTTCCATTTTCTTTCATTGATATCTCTATAATTCAGAGGGATGGTGGAGGAGTATCACTCTCTATTCTTGAGATAATTTTTGTAGAAAATCTCTATAAGGAATGATTGGACGGTCTTGATGTTATTTTACACAAAAAATGGCTAGTTATTTAGTTAGAAAAAATATATATTTGTGTTTAAATAGTTTTATAGTTATAGAATAAAAATTCTGCATGCACTATTTTTATTTCCTTAATCCCCATGTAATATCATATTTATGATAATAATAGTATTATTATTCCTGGTCAAACATAAAACCAATGAATTAATTTAATATTATTTCATTAATAAATTGTTTGAAATTGATACAATAAATATTTAATATTAAATCTTTCCACTAGAACTTCAAACACAATATTTTATTTCTCCATAATATTTTTCAGTACTTGAATAATATCTAATTATTTAGTATATTAATATCACTACATAATTATCCAATAAATAAATAAATATTATACTTAGTAAATTGAAAATAAATATTTATAAAATATTATGCTCAAAAATATTTTCTCAATTAACTAATGAATATGAATGATCAATAAAATATGAATAATTATAAAACCACATGTGATAATAATATTTATTCAACCTATTAAATAAGAAAAATAATATTTCATTCAGGTTTTGGAGACACTTTTTATGTGACCCACTTGGCCAATTTCTTTATGTAATTAAGTTGAATTTCCTAATTTCTAGGGTTAGTATCATGTAACACGTCAATGATCTCATAAAAAAGAAGGTATATGTTGTAACGAAATACACCCTCATAAAAAACCTTACTGTGTAATATAATTCTTTTATACTCATATCTATAATCAAGAAGATTTCATGTTATTTCCATCAACCTATGTGTTTGATTCATATTTCTTTTATATTCAAAAAATGTACATATCATTCATCATCATAACCATTGATTTAATTACGCTACTTAATTATCATCAAAGGGAATAAAATTGTAACCATTTTTTTCAAAAGTAGAAGGGATACATCATTTCTCACATTATTCATTAATGAAATATTTTTCATAGCATGCTCAATATATATTACTTCAACACATGAATTTGTCATCATTTCTTTCTTCAATACATCAAAAAACATGACTCATAATTTTTATAAATAGTAATTTTAATATTAATGGACGTTTCAAAAATATATAAATGGAAAAATACAGTGAAATAACTAAATGTGTATTTAAAACTAGTGAGTGCTATTCAAATAATCTTCTTCATTGGAAATTATCAAGAGTGAACACCTTGAGAAATTACTTCAAACTCATATGAGTCTCTACCTTCGATATCTTATTTCATTTTTATAAGGCCCCAGCATTAAACATTACTTAATCTTGAGTTATTTCAAGAATACACATTGAGGATCTTTTCAGGTTTAGAGTTTTAGAGAATTACATCATAAATCATGAATTACATTCCACATTGAAACAAGGTGGTTACATCAAAGAAAATATTCATTTTTTCCATCAAAGGAATCATATTCAAAATAAAACATGGATTCATTCTTGAAACTTCCTCGACACTATCATCACGTCATGTACTTTTCCCTTGACCTGTGAAAAACATTTCAAAAACTTGGGATGAGCATACAAAGCTCAGTAAGGGATATAAAAATATGGAAAGAAAACATTAGTCCATGTATACATATGAATCAACGAAATAATACTTTACTCATAAAACATAAGTAATTTAACATACCTCAGGAAATCATAATATTTATGAATAACGCATAGAAATCATAAGACATAAAGGTAACTTGAGGCATTCATAACATTATTACGTAGGGAGTAACCCTCATGGGTACGTTTGGAACACCCATCACAATATATTCCCTAATTCTCTTCAGATAAACCTTATAATTTAACTCCTTAACGTTACCCAATGAATTGGAGATCTATCTTGGGCTCACCTGCCCTTAGTTTATCATGGATCCACACGAAATCATAAACAATGCCTAAGAACCATAACCTAACCATATCACATAAAACATGCATAAAGGAAACATAACATTTCCACATTTCAATCATAAGATATCAATACAACACATTGATATAATCAAAAAATTATCAAAACCATTTTCAATATCATAATAAAAGAAAATTAAAACACGATATTTATTTTTCATTTAAAAATGTTATGGATTGTACAGGAAGCTGAAACTCAAATAATAGTCACAGCGACGGAGAAGTCGTTGTCACCACATACGTAAGACAAAAACATTCCTTTTGTCATTTAGTAAAATGATTCGTGTAAAATTATTCATTTTGAATGAAATTAAAATTCAAAAGGGTTTATTATAAAACTAATAAAATAAGGTTTTATATAAATTAAAGTATGCCTCAATGAAAAGAGATTGAGACGAAGTCCCTTACCTCATGTCTGACTTGTTCTCGTTCATTCATTATATTCTTGAATAATAAACATAGGTCAATTTATAATTTCTTAAGTAGATCCTTTAAAGGTTATTATTCAATTAATATCAATTATTATCATGTTATAATAATTAGTTAAATATATGGGTTCATATCATACGTTTTGTCTATGTTCGGTACATGAGTCAAAAATGAACATGTTTGAAAAGAATTTCCCATGTAGTTATAATTACACAATCTCTAGAATGGTATTAATAATTTAAATATCATATATATCCATTATATTTTCATTTTATACTATTCCATAACATTTGAAGATAAAAAATTAAATGCATCGTTCATGGAGACGGTAGGCCGTACGTACGCATGAACGTTGATTTCATTTCATTGTCATATTAAAGGAATTAAAACTAAATGATACATATATATATATATATATATATTATAATTCCAGTATAATATGTATGTTATATAGGTATCATAATTTCTTTAATTACATTATTTATAAATTCCGTGTTTAGCATGAACGAGTCACATCACTTGAGGGGGTAGTAGTCCACATTTCCTCAAATGAAATTATCTCTGTTCCACAACATGAAAAGAATAACGATGTGATTTCAAAATAAAATCCAGAAGCATATAGAAAAAATAAATACCATATATATCATATATATATATAGTGATATCATAATTTCCACCACAAAAGGTGTTAAAAGAAGATTGAACAATCATCGTTTCGTGAGGCAGTAATTTGCCACCCACAGAAACAATATATTCTTTAACCATTAGATGGAGGTGTGTGTAAGTGTAAATAAAATCTTTCTCATATAAAAATACTAGTATATTTAGGATACTAGTGTTATTATGGGATCATATAATAAGAAGATAGTGGTGAGTTAAGAAGGAAAATAATATGAAGAAACTCGAGATAAGACATTACCTCTAAATCGGGTAACTCTTTTTGATTTGAGCCAAAGGCTTCCTTGGAAAGACTTATGCCCAAAGTGAGGCTTCTGAAAGTAATATAGATATGTGGAGAGATAATATGAGCAGAGGTTGGACGATCCAAGGGCTTGGGAGGTGTGGGTAATGGGGTAGAGGTGGGGGATTTTTATGAGAGGGAGGAGGGTCACTTTTGGAAAGTCTTGAAAGTTTACTTTATTATAAAATTATTTTCAGATTTTAAAGGTCCCAAAATGAAATATTTTGAGGATAATGTGATAAGGGTTTTAGATAAACCCATAAAATAGGTTTTAAATAGGTGTAAGTCATATATGGTACCTTATCTTTTCATTTTGTTTAAATCGTTCATTAATGAGGTAATCACTGCATCATCAGGGTGTCATTAAAAAATTTATTTATTTAATGTATAAAAATTATAAGAAATACCATGATGTAGGAAATATCTTTATCTTTTAAATGACTATTTATAGTCTCAGATATTATTTATGTAAAAAAAAATTCAAATTGTTTTACTTAGGATATACAAACCTTTGTTATATTTCTCTTTTTAAAAAAAAATAATGTCATAAATGTCACTATCACACCTATGTGACTGCATGGGCCCTTAGGTTAGGTAAAAATATTCCCATGGTCGGACATGACTCAAAAAATAGGATTTGGACACACGTTGGGGTAATTTTATATTATTATGATATTATTTTATTACCCTTAACTATCCAATTACTAATAAATCATGATAATTATAGATAATTACCGTCATTACTATTCATATTGTCCAGAAACAAAAGAATCTTAATTACAAAATTTGGACCTTCTGATTAAAAATATGGAATAAATTTTACCAAATTCCAAACATAGAATTTTCAGTAATTAATTTAAAAATAAATCCCGTTGTCAAAACAAATAGTGTGTTTTTAAGAAACAATATCTATCAAAAGATTGACAATTGTTTCTGTCCAATTTCAAAGTGAAATTAATTGTAATGACCACCATTGGATTAAATGGTAAAAATATATTATAATTACACATTAAAACCAATTAAAAGGACAATATAACTATATAATTAAATTAGATGAAAAAGCAGTTTTGTAGTAAAATGCAGTATTTTTAACTATTCATTAAAAATGAACATTGTCAGAAAAATAGAAAAAATTTATCCAAAGTAAATTTCAATGTCCCAATTCTAAAGAAATTGTTTATTTTGAAAAATAGAGCTTATTAAATTTTTAAAAGTTAGATTTAAAAATGGTTTTCCATCAAAAGGCGGTAAAATAATCATTTAAAAATATTAGAGTATTATATGCTTAAGATTGGATTTATTCTCATTTTAAGCCTCTAAAACACTATCTAATTCATAAATATATATAGATATAAAAATAAATTATTCTTTACTTACTTGGGATGTTAGATCCTTCCCCCTTTTAGGAAATTTCTCCCCACAATTTATTTACTTATCGAATAAGTGGGGGTATTTATCCCTCTTTGCATTTTTAGATTTCCATGTTTCCTCTTCAACTATATGGTTTTTCCATAGAAAATTTACTTGATTAATCACCTTATTCCACAAAAATTCTCCCTGTGGTCAAAAATCTAGATCGGTTGTTCCTGATAAGATAGATTCTCTTCTAGATGAACTACCTCTAGACTGAAAACCTGAGATGGATCTGGCATGTACTTCCTTAACATTAAAACATGAAAAATATTATATACCTAAGATAAAATAGGAGGTAAAGCCACTCGGTATGCAACTGATCCAACTCTCTCTAGAATTTCATATGGTCCAATGAACCTTGGACTCAGCTTTCCTTTCTTACCAAATCGCATCACACTTTTCCATGGTGAAACTTTGAAGAAGACATGATCACCTACCTCAAAAGATAGATCCTTCCTCCTGTTTTATGCATAACTTTTCTTCCTGCTCTAAGCTATTCTCATGTGTTTCTCTATCATCTGAACTTTTTCTACCATCTCTTCTACCAATTATGGTCCCATCAACTTCCTTTCACCCACTTCACCCTAAAAAGATGGAGTTTGACACTGCTTCCCATATAATTCCTCAAATGGTGCCATCTGTATACTGGAATGAAAACTCTTATTATAAAAATACTCAACTAGCGAAAGATGTTGGTCCCAACTTCCCTGATAATCCATAGAATAAGCACGTATCATATCCTCCAAAATCTAAATTGTTCGTTCTGACTGCCCATTTGATTGAGTATGAAAAGTTGTACTAAAATTTAATTTAGTACCCAACAACTTCTGAAGGCCTTTCCAAAAGTAAGAAGTGAACCTGGGATCACGATCAGATACAATGGAGAGGGGAACTCTGTGTAACCTGACTATCTCTTTAAGATACAACCGAGATAATTGATCTGGGGAAAAATTATATCGTATAGCAAGTAAATGAGAATATTTAGTCAAACCATCAACAATAACCTAGATTGCCTTATTACCTCGAGGTTTCTTTGGTAATCCCACAACGAAGTCCATGGATATATTCTCTCATTTCCAATATGGAACTGGTAAAGGCTGAAGCATCCCTTTCGGTAACTGCCGCCCTGCGTTAACATGTTGATAAGTCAAACACTTTACAGTAAAATAAGAAATATCTCTTTTCATTCCATCCCACCAGTAATACTCCTAAAGATCTCTATAAATCTTAGTACTGCCTGGATGAACTGAAAATGGAGAACTATGAGCTTCACATAACAACTCTATCTTCAACTGTGAATCACAAGGCACACACAATCTATTCCCAAATCTCAAAACACAATCATTATCAATTTTGAATTTAGGTAACATACCCTTCTGAACCAGCTCTACCTTTTTCTGTAACTCACCATCTTGCTTCTGTGCTTGCTTAATTCTGTCTGATAGAGAAGATTTTACTGATACCTGAAACAAAACAGAAGAATTTCTTGCACCAAAAACTTCCAAACCAAAATTCATCAAATCCTTAACCAAAGGATCACGTTCCAAATGTAACATGTTTAATGAACCATTAATTTTTCGACTCAAAGCATCTTCCACTTTATTTTCTTTTCTTGGGTCTTAGTGAATCGTGTAATCATAATCCTTGATTAATTCTAGCCATCTCTTATGTCTCATGTTCAATTATTTCTGAGTGAATATATACTTTAAACATTTGTTATCAGTATATATTTTACACTTTAAAACATACAAATGATGCCTCTAAATTTTTAAATCAAAAACAATAGCAACTAATTCCAACTCATGTGTAGGGTTATTAATCTCATGAGTTTTCGACTGATGTGAAGCATAAGCAATTACCTAATCATTCTGTATTAGGACGCAACCAAGTCCTTTCAATGAAGAATCACTGTAGATAACGAAATCACCATTCCTAGAAGGTA
Source organism: Viscum album (assembly GCA_963277665.1). Lineage (NCBI taxonomy): Eukaryota > Viridiplantae > Streptophyta > Magnoliopsida > Santalales > Viscaceae > Viscum > Viscum album. The sequence continues at coordinate 1,273,743,555 of OY728162.1, read as the reverse complement.
GTGTCAATAATAGAGTATTCACCAATCTTATTTTCAATTCCTGAAAACAATCATCACATTATTTTGTCCAGATAAACTTAACACCCTTCTGAGTTAGCTTAGTCAATGGGCTAGAAAACCGTGAAATTTTGTTAACAAACCTTCAGTAATAGCCTTCCAAACCATGAAATCTATGAATCTTAGTTATATTTTTGGGTCTTGGATATTCTTCAACAACCTTTGTTTTTGAAGGATCAACAATTATTCCATCTTTGGAAACAATGTGACCAAGGAAAGAAATTTGTTACAACAAAAAATCACACTTTCTGAATTTCCCATACAATTTCTTTTTTTAAGGTTTTAAAAATAACCCTTAAATGATTTTTAGGCTTCTCTTTACTTTTAGAAAAAACCAAAATATAATCAATGGAAACAACCAAAAACTTATCCAAGAACTCATGGAAAATTATATTCATAAGGTCAATGAATACAGTAGGTGCATTGCTTAACCCAAACGGCATAACTACAAATTCATAATGGCCATATATTGTACGTAACATAGTCTTTGAAATATCTACTTCCTTTACCTTCAATTGATGGTACCCCTATCTCAAGTCAATCTTTGAAAAATACTGAGCTCCCTAAAGCTGATCAAAAAAATCATCTATATGAGGCAAAGAATATTTGTTCTTAACTGTGATGTTATTCAAGGCTCTATAATCAATGAAAAGTCTCATTAAACCATCTTTCTTTTTAACAAATAAGACAGGAGCACCCCATGGTGATGTGCTAGGTCGAATGAAACCTTTCTCTAATAAATCTTGTAATTTCTCCTCAACTCTAAAAGTTCAAATTGAGCCATTCGATAAGCGGATTTTGAAATTGTCTTAGCATCAGGAAATAAGTCAATAGTAAATTCAGCTTCCCGATCTGGTATTATTCCAGGAAACTCATCAGAAAAAACATCAAGATACCCATTTACCATTGGCACATCAATAATATGAACGGTTCCTTTTTTTCAACAATATGTGCAAGGTAACATTCATTTCCATCTTTTACAAGTTTCTCAACCTCTTGATATGTTATCAATAATAAGGGTTCATTCTTGTACACAAACTGAAAGTATTTCTAAAAAGAAACTTCATTAGATCTAAAATCAATCTTAGCATGGTAAACAGAGATCCAATCCATACCCAGGATAACATCAAACTCTACTAGAGGTAAAACAATATGGTTTACAAGAATATTCTTTCCACGGATAAGAATATGAAGATTCTTATAAATTATTTTTTTCCTTAACATTTCTCCCAGGTGTTTTTACCATAGTTTTAGGAGTCATTTCTTGAGATGGAATTCCCAATTTAGCAGAAAATATTTTAGAGATGAAATAATTTGTAGACCACAAATCAAACAACACATTTTCATAATCTGAAAAAACTAAAATGTACCTAATATCACTTCATTTGATGGCCCAACAGCTGCTGAAGTAGTTGCAGAGGATTTCACCACACCTTTCTGCTTGTAGTCTGACTGATTCACATCATTCGATCTCTTTTTCGGTCACTCGTTTATATAATGACCCATCTCATTGCACTTGAAACATTTCACTAACTGTAAATCAAAGTTGGTCTTACCATTGATCAGATGTTTTACAGTGCAATCACAAGCCTTATGTCCCATATTTCCACATCAGAAGCACTTTACAGAATTCAAAAGACATTCCCCAGAATGATTTTTACCACATTTATCCCAAACTAAAAACTTAGTTTTCTTACCATCAAACCTTTTTGAAGGATTATTCCCTTTCTCTTACCACCTCAGTCTCTTCTTCTGTTAGTTGTCATAGAACACTTGACCATCAGAAAAATCCATTTCGACCTTCTCAGCTCATCGAACAAGCTTTTCATAACTTTTGAACTCATGATAAGCTAATGCCCTTCGATATTTTGTCTTTAATACTGAGTAAAAATTATTGATTTTACAATGAAGGTCTCAGATAAAATTTGGAGCATACCTTTCCAATTGATTGAACTTTTCTTCATAAGAATCCACTGAGTCATCCAATTTCCTCAATTACAAGAATTGTTTTCCATCCTAATTTGAACAAGTTTAGGAAAATATTTCTCAAGAAACATAGCTTTGAATTCATCCCAATCATGAGCATAAATCTCATCAACATCATTGATATTTTTAACCATCGACCACCATTGATTTGCTTCACCCTCTAAACGGTAAATAGCTGACTAACCTTTTGATTGTCTAAACAACCCATGGCATCGAAAATATTCTCCAGTGCTCTAATCCAACCTTTACCTAGCACAGGGTCAGATGATCCTCTGAATTGTGGAGGATGTTTCCTCATGAAATGTTCCTCCACTGACATGTTCCTCTACAGTTGATCTAGATGATCTTGGGCATGGATACCACCACCATTTATCGCTTGAGTCAACTGCACCATTACTACAACAAACTGTTCATTTCCAATTCCGGCCATCTCAGGATACTAATTTGGAATGTCATTTCTTCTGTATGCCTTCCTAGAACTGCTTCCTTATTTCATCTACGGAAAACCATTCTGAACAAACATATCTTAGATGAAGCAACATGGTAATCTTCAAATGCTATATCATTTAAATTTGACCATAATGTGTAAAAAATATTTTTGGATAATCATTTAATAGAATTATAATTCTTAAAGTTATCTAAACCGAAAACTGATACCAACTATAAGGCCCCAACATTAAACATTACTTAATCATGAGTTATTTCAAGAATACAAATTGAGGATATTTTTGGGTTTATAGTTTTAGAGAATTAGTTCATAAGTCATGCATTACATTCCACTTTTAAACAATGAGGTTATATCACAGATAGTATTCATTTTTTTCATAAAAAGGAAAGATATTTAAAATAAAACATGGATTCTTTCTTAACAGTTCCTCGACACTGTCATCACATTATGTACTTTTCCCTTGACCTATGAAAAAAAATTCAAAAACATGGTATGAGCATAAAAAGCTCAGTAAGGGATATAAAAATACGGGAAGAAAACATTAGTCCATGTATACATAAGAATCAATGAAATCATACTTTACTCATAAAACATAAGCATGTTAACATACCTCATGAAATCATAAGATTTATGAATAAATCATAGAAATCATAGAACATAAAGGTAACTTGAGGCATTCATAACATTCTTACATAGGGAGTAACCCTCATGGTTACGTTTGAAATACCCTTGACATTACATTCCCTAAATCTCTTTGAAGAAACCTTAGTGTTTAACTCCATCACATTAACCAATGCATTGGAGAGCTATCTCAGGCTCACCCACCCTTCGTTTTTTATATTCCTGAATAATAAACATAGGTCAATTTATAATTAATTAAAGACTTCCTTTAAATTATATTATTCTATTCATATCACATATTATCATTTTATAATAATTAGTTAATTATGTGAGTTAATATCATACGTTTTTTCGGTGTTCGGTACATTAGTAAAAAATGAACTTGTTTGAAAAGAATTACCCATGTAGTTATAAGTAAATCATCTCTAGAATGGTATTAATGATTTAAATATCATATAAATCCAGTATATATTCATTTTATACTATTCTATAACATTTGGAGATAAAAAATGAAATGCATCGTTCATGGAGACGGTAAGCCGTACGTACGCATGAACGCTACTTTCATTTCTTTGTCATATTAATGGAATTAAAAATAAATGAGAAATATATATATATATTATAATTCCATTATAATATATATGTTATATAGGTAAAATAATTTCATTAATTATATTCTTTATAAATTCCATTTTTGGCATGAACGAGTCACATCACATGAGGGGGCAGTAGTCCACACTTCCTCAGATGAAATTATTGCAGTTCCAAAACATGAAAAGAATAAAGATGTGATTTAAAAATAAAATTCATAAGAATAAAAAAAATACCATATATATCATATATAAATACAGTGACATCATAATGGCCACTATGAAAGGTGTTAAAATAAGATTGAACAAACATCGTTTTGTGAGGCAGTAATTCGCCACCCACAGAAAGAGTATGTTCTTTAACCATTAGATGGAGGTGTGTATAAGTGTAAAAAAAATCCTTATAATAACAACATACTAGTATATTGAGTATATTGGTCTTATTATGGGATCAAATAATAAGAAGATAATGGTGAGTGAAGAAGGAAAATAAAAGGAAGAAACTCGAGAGAAAACATTACCTCTAAATCGGGTAACTCTTTTTGATTTGACCAAAAGGCTTCTTTGGAAAGACTTATACACAATGTGAGGATTCTAGGAGTAATAGAGGGATGTGGAGAGATAATATAAATAGAGTTTGGATGATACTAGGGCTTTAGAGGTGTGGGTAAGGGGGTAAATGTGGGGGCCTTTTATAAGAGGGAGGAGGGTCACTTTTGGAAAGTCTTGAAATGTTACTTTATTATAAAATGATTTTCAGAATTTAAAGGTCCCAAAATGATATATTTTTAGGATAAGGTGATAATGGTTTGCAATACACCCATACAATAGGTTTTAAACTAGTGTAAGTCTTATATCTTACCTTATCTTTTCATTTTATTTAAATCGTTCATTAATGAGGTAATCACTGCATCATCATGGGGTAATAAATAAATCTATTTATTTAATGTCTAAAAATTATAGAAAAATACCATGATGTAGGAAATAGTTTTATATTTCCAATTACTATTTATAGTCTAAGAGATAATTTATGTAAAAAAAATTAATATTTTTTTACTTAGGATATACAAACCTTTGTTATATTTCTCTTCTTTTTAAAAATATGGTCATGAATGTCACTATCACACCCATGTGACTCCATGGGCCCTCAAGTTCAGTAAAAAGATTCCCATGGTCGGCCATGACTCAAAAAATGGGATTTGGACACATGTTGGGGTCATTTTATATTATTATGATATTATTTTATTACCCTCAACTACCCGATTACTAATTAATCATGATAATTAAAGATAATTACTGTTGTTACTATTCATAATGTCAAAAAAATGTCTTCATTACAAAATTTGGACCTTCTGATTCCAAATAGGGAATAAATTTTACCAAATTCCAAACACAAAAATTGTAGTAATTAATTTAAAAATAATTCCCGTTGTCAAAACAAATCGTGTGTTTTTAAGAAACAATATCTATCAAAAGATTGACAATGTTTTATGTCCAATTTCAAAGTGAAATTAATTATAATGACTAACATTGGATAAAATGGTAAAACTATATTATAATTGAACTTTAAAACCAATTAAATGGAAAATCTATCTATATAATTAAATTAGATGAAAAAACAGTTTTGAAGTAAAATGTAGTATTTTTCACTATTCATTAAAAATGAACATTGTGAGAAAAATACCAAAAATTTATCCAAAGTAAATTTCAATGCCCAAATTATATAGAAATTGTTTATATTGAAAAATAGAGATTATATTATTGTCAAAAGTTATATTTAAAAATGGTTTTCCATCAAAAAGCAGTAAAACAATCTATTAAAAATATTAGAGTATTCTATGCTTAAGGTTGGATTTATTCTCATTTTATGCCTCTATAACACTATATAATTCATAAATAGACATAGATATGAAATCTATTATTATTTATTGTCTTGGGATGTTACAATTTTAGTCCCATAAAATGATATTATCCAATTTTAGATTATTTATTTTAGAATTTTATCATAACTCTTCTAGGTTCTCATCCCAACATAGAACTAGTATGACCTTTTAGTACAGTAGTTAATTTTATGAAATTTTTATATACCACATCACAAAAAAATAATTATGTGACAAAAAATATATTTATATTAAATTCAATAAATATAGGTAATCATAAAGTAAATTTAAGTTGATTCAATGGAACCAAATCCAATAGTGACCATCTGATGGGGTCTAAAGTAGCCTTTAAAGCTATATGTGGGTTAGATACTACCCTTTGTAGGCTGCTGGACAACTAGTGACATCAATATAGGTGGCCAAATCATGGGTTAAATATGGTCTTTATTTTCTATGATAAAACATTGACAAATCATATGACTCATTTACACCCCAAGAACCATAAAGGGATATATAGAGGCTCTAAATAACCCATGAGGATACATGGGAATTAATATTAACTTCATAAATCTTCATTAATCTATAATAAACCACAACCGTTCCAGCGAGTACTGGAAACAAAATTGTTTCCATGGATCCTTCTCTTGAAATCGATTTATACTTATTTCTTCCAAAAATTGTTCTCCCTTATTTATCTCTATTTTTGTCTCAATTTTTACTTTTATATAATTCTAGATAATTGAGAAGGTTCCATAGAAGGGTTTATACCTAGGTAAACCACTATGTTCTCTTTTTTCAGGTTTATGGTAACTGTTAAAACCAAGGTCTTTTTCCATATTTCTTAGCTACTAATAAATAAAAGTGAATGTATTGTTTTAATTTTTCTTGGATACCGATAATCTGAGGTATATTAATTTATAATCCTTCAAGGAATTTTGGTGGCACATGTAGGGGATCAAAAATATCCTCTACCTAGTATTCAGTGACTTCCCTATTATCGAACTCCATTATCAAATTTTGTTTCTGACATATGTTTACTTTTTTCATATTTTACTTTCAAATTTAATATGAATCACATAATAATTTAACTTATATAAATAAATCTCAAATTTAATTAATAAATATCATTTATTAGATTCTTATTATTTTTATATTCATTTACACTTATCAATTCTATTATATTTACTCTATTTTAAAATTGGTCATACTTCCGCTTTCAATTTTATTTAATCCCTAAAATGGAATTGTTTTGTTTTATTTTTTAAAATCCAATTCATCTCCCCTATTTTATTCTTACTCTAGAAAATATAATTATACAAATTTATTTCATATAATGAAATATATTTATGATTTTTTGTACAAGAAAGTGGGGCTAGTAGTCAAGAAAGTTATTTATCTTCTATACTCAAAACGTTTTTAATTGTTGAGGAAGACTATTTCAAGGGAAAATGAATAAAAGGTTTTCATTTTTGTTGGATAATTATTTAATCCATGAGTGTTGGGTCTGTAAGGTGTTATTTGAAGCTAGTACTCCATGAAGGCTTTGTGCTGAAGGAGGGAGGACCACAATGATGATGACAAGGGTGATTGAGTCTCAAGAAATTACCCTCAGTTAGCTAAGTGTCCTAGAATCCTTTATATGGGGTTGAATTTCCTAACCATGGTAGGATTCGTTACATCATATTTTAATAGGAATAAAAAGTCAAATGATCTTCAATATTCACTACATATTTAGTCATGTGCTGTCAAAGTGGAAAATAGAGCATGTCAAGCATTCATAAACAAAAAAATCATATAAATGAATTTAAAAAATTATATAATAGAATAAATATATTCATTTTTCATATATCACTTATTAAAATATTGTTCTCACATATTTTATTTAGTTTTGTCACTATTGGCTATAACAATCATTGTTTGAAAATTAAGTTCAAAAACATATATAGAAATTATACCCTATGACTGATATTTTTGAAAAATTTAAAAAATAAAATAATAATAATTAAAAAAATTAACATGTATGTAGAGTATATAATTTTATAATACCCTAAATAATATTATCCTAACATTTCCAATATCTACACCCATAATTTAATATAACTAAAAATCAAATAAATTAAAAATAAAAGTCGTTACAGAAAAACAAAAAAAACTAATAATTAGCACCAATTAGATTGTTTAAACTAAAAATAGTACAATAAATATTTTATGCTCATTTTCTTCTCAGTATATTACTAGTTTCTAGTTATTTTTTAATTTAAAACCTCTTATTAATTTAATATAAGCACACTACATGTCAAATTAATGTTTCATATTTTCTTACATCTCACAAATAATTCAAAGACAATTATATTATAATTTCAAATCAATATAATAAAAAATTTCATGTTAATTATGATTACACATACATTTTAGTATTTTAAAACGTTGAAAATATATTTCTAGTAATATTAGAAAAAAATAACTTGGATTGATAATCCTAAATTTTAATAATCAATTTATGGTAATTTTCATATGAATTATAGAGAATTATAGATTTTTTTATTTGTTTGAACCCCAAGAACACATTTTCAATTACACTAAATTATTTATGAACTCTTTATTCAGTCACTCTGAGAATACTTAATGTCTAATTAATTCTTTATCTTCTTGTACACGTCAAAAATAATATCAAAATATTTATATATTATTTTAATTGTTACACACATGTTTTAATGATTTGAAATACAAAAAGGAACTTTTGATCGTCTCCTGAAAATAAAAACTTTGATTGAAATGTTTTTAGTTCCAACATTTCAAAAATCATTGTATGGTAATTATCCAATGATTTCATCGTAATGAGAGGTAATTTGATTAGTTTTGACCCCTTATTACACATTTTTAATGGATATTGATTCATTAAGAACATATTATTTAGTCATTCCAAGAACACCATGATTCAGGTTAATGGATTTAATTCTCATACATGGAAAAAATAATTCCTAGAGAGATCACATAATATTTCACAACAATCCGAGGTTGTTTTCTATTGTTAAATTATATTATAAAAAACTAGTCAATGTGGTGAAAAACGAAATTTTAAAAGCAAGTAACCTTAGAGGTAAAGGGACTATCTTCTTTCTATTTTAATGGCGGAGGTTATACATGAATTTATCTGCTCTTCAATCAAATATTTATCAAATTTTTAGTTATTTTCCTTGAGACTGGCTTCTCATTATTGAAATGTTTTTGGTATTTATAAATATGTCATCATTTTCACTTATAAAAGGGGATATCCTATCTTCACCACCGCTCACACTAAGCCCCCATTATTTCAGACACAAATTTATCCAAATTTATCCTCTAAAATCTGATCCACCTTAATAAGGTTCTAGTCTTCTCAAAATTTCACAAACCAACCAATTGAGACCCCTCATTAGCCGGTAGTAAGACAATAGTCGCACCCAAATCCCACCTCAAATACAATTGGGGTTGGTGACTATTATGAAGTAGGCATACTACTAAAATGGGAATCCTTATCTTATGTACCTATATACACACAAACTACCAGATTTATGAAAAAGTACAGAGATACAAAAAATGACTAAAATATCTAGAGTGTAAACCATGTCGACAAAAACCTATAGGAATGAATAAAAGTAAAACATGATAATAAAATATATATAAAGAGGTAAAATACATTCCCGAAAATATATGAGGTCCTAACTAGATAACAATATAAAAAAGAAAAACTGAAGAGAGATTGGTTCACAATCTCTAAAGTCGACCATCAAACATGGTCAACATCGTGAAACATTATGATCCACTAAAACCAGATCCACCAACTTCACCACTAATATACCTATCATCTGTATAAGACAAAAAAGGTGAGGGAAAATCCCATGCATGGTTGTGTATATTGAAACCCAATAGGATGCCTATAAAACCAAAAAAAGAGTAATATAAATACAAACATTCAACTCGGCTGACAAGAAAAGAGATAATGAAAACCCAAAATCATTTATGCTCAATGAAATCAAATTCTATGGAGTAAATTGGATCTACATAATCCAAGCTATATATTCAATAAGAGTATACCCACCACTCTAAAGGAACCATCTCATAGCTGGGAACCCAGAAAAACCACAAGAGAAATACATTGGAGGGCCCACTACATCTAGTTTGTAGCATAACCGTAGAAGAGATATCTCATATCCAGGAATATTGTGTATCATCTCAAGAATTTAGAAGACATGTGCCTTGACAATGTATAGAATAGCTAAAAGAGGACTATCTCCAAAGGAAGACCCACTCACTACAAGATCTCAATGACATGGAGTCCACTTCACAGATAGATGACATACACCCTCTATAGTGTGGAGAAGTTCCATATCTACCTCTATATTAGATATGGGGTACCCAATACATAGAGAGAGACATTGAATTTCCAAATCCAGTAACCCTATGAACATCACACCAAATAAAACCTACCAAATATTTGCTGCTGAAAGAAGTGTTCCACTGACATCACCTCGCATCATACATATGATTCTGAAATGAAGGCCACCATCACATCCCATGTGTAAAACTACATAGGATATGAAAGTTAAATGATTTTAAAGGGAGTATACAACATGTACTTCTTGGTAGCATGACGTGTTCCATGAAGCCTATTATATCGTTTCCCAAATAACCCATCCATCTGGGTTCTAAATGAAAATGTGGCAAGACCCGAAGGGCATTCTCAATCCCTACGAGATAGAGACCATCAACCTAGAATTAGTAAAAATGAGAGGGAATTATTTTAACATAATTAAGTTGAAGAAATGGTATATAAATATATATAATAAAGAAACAATGTATGAAAAAACAGAAGAAAATATATTCCCTAACTGAAAGATGACAACATATACGATATAACTCAAATAGTCAGAACAATCCCAACGTATGAGCCCAAATGTAATGGAAAACTAACAAAACCTGACTACTCTATATGATAACATGGTAAATGTCTCACCATATCACCATCATATACCCATACCCAGTTGAAATAGAAACCTTCCACCTCACTATAGTATTTTTCCTTTTTGTGGTATCAAAATACATAACTAGTTCTACACATAGCCAAGGGGTGTGCAGGGTGTGAGCTAAAAAGGCTTAGTAGGATCCCTCCCAAGTGTTCCATATCATGTATCTATAAAAAAAATTAAAATAATATACTTATAATAAAAACATGGATTGTTTGAGGATAAATAAATTCATATAAAAACATGGTAAATATTTTGGTTTTTCACAATTCAAAAAAACCATAAAAATAGTTTCAAGGAATAGTTTTTATAAACATTTATCAATAAAAAATTAGGTATATGAAATTTTGACCAATAATAATCCAAACTATAGGTAAAAAAATACTAGGGTCAAAATAGGTCAGTCAATAAGACTTCACATACTACAACAAATGACAAATCTGCACTCAATTCCTTAGAACACTAGCCAATGGAGTAGTGAAAACCCCCAGGAGTGAACCCCCCCCCCCATAAATTTCAACATCATTCCCCTAGAAGAATGAGCCGAGGGAGTAGAGGAACACCCTATGTGTGAACCCCCCCCCAATAGTAAAATTGAGGATGGTCCAAAGCTACACCTTACACCTAATTACCCAAGGCTTTTTATGTGCTTCATTTCCTAAATAAATTCAAAAGGGAATTTCAAAATCATTTTCAAACAACCCTTTTCATTTATCAAAACTTCTTTAAAAACCCATTTTTAAATGATTTGAAAACACAAAATTTTCTTGTCTAAAATAAATGGAAACCCATATTTTATTAAAAATCCATTTCTAAATAAAAATAAATTATTAAAATTCATTTATAATATAATTTATAAAAAAGAAGCAGTAACATCTCATTTAGCAAAGGCTTGATACAAAACCACCAACCTCAAAATCATCCCTCACATGCCTATAATGGGACCCACTAACTTAGAAAGGATAAAAAATGAAAAAGGGACATATAATCCATTCCCAAATCTTAGAATCAAATTACACAAACAAAACAAACATCAGAAAGGGTTGATCACAAATTACCTCAATGAACATACACTTATCACACCACAACCAACAAAAGTCCAGCCCTGAAAAGAACACGACACATTGGATCTATAAACGATGAATCAAAAATTCATCATAGAGTTGATGAATCCATAACACAGGGCCACACTGCTTCCATGACCAATGGAAATTAAAATGAAGATAGACCACTTACCAAAGAGAAGTGAAACCACCCCCATATAGTTCAAACACCAAACAATAGGTTCTTGAAGGAGATAAGACACACAAAAACAATTGGAAAAATACCTAGGGTTTGAGGAAGGAACATACATTTCAAATGAAAGAGAAAAATCAGAGATGAAATGAAACTAAATTCCTATGGGATATGAGATTTATGGTGTAAAAAAATATTTTATGGTGTAAATATCCCATATATCATATACATTGAAACATATTTTTTTGAGTTATATTTATCCCGATCGAGGATTTTAGGGCATATAAGAGGGTTTTATGGCATAAAAGTAATTTATATCATTATAATGATTTTATTTCTTGAAATATTCTTATACCATAAATCATCATATAACCACTTCCCAGTGGAGTACTTATGTTTCAAGATATAACTTATGATGTTAAAGTTTCTATGAAGTTGTATAAACCCTGTGTTTTTTTAAGCTCCCCAAAATCGCTCCTAATATCTCCAAAATTTAAAAAACACTCTTAAACATTGAAATAGTGTACATTAAAATCTATGATGTTATATATAAAAACCATTTCCATGTCTCTTTGATCTACTTGGTATGTAAATCCAAAGTACACAACATGTATATAGATTCACACATTGTGTGTCTTTGTCTGGACATCTAAGAATTTCCTCATTTGGGCATGTCATAGCTAGAAATATGACTCCACACAATGTGTAGATGGGTTCATTCAACATGTGTGTTCACCTAGGGTCTTAGGATTGTACACAGGGTACACAGATCGACTAGCCATGTATATATACAGAATGTGTCTTACCATAGGGTGTCCTATGCATGTGCCTTCGACACAAGAATTTGATACTAGTGTAGGATCACACAATGTTTGGGCCCATCCACATGGAATGTGATATTTAACTTGGAAAAAATACAAACAATCATGAAAAACCATACTACATGGTATGTTTTCCCCCAAGATTAACAATTTATAGTATTAATGTTATTCAGATAACAAATCCTTCCTTCATAAAGAATCTCTATCCATGATTTATACCACCTTCCTTAAAATTTGACCACCTTGAAACTGGTAAATCCAAGGGGGAAGGTTTAGGATTCTTTATTCCCAATCTCTAGTGGTCTTAAATCAGATCATTGATTACCCAATCGGTAATCCATCATGCTATCCACCATCGTTCGAGGTTCCAATCACATAATTCATCACTCTCTTTTAACAATATTCGTCGATCCATCTATATAACACCAGAATATAGGCCATTCACACATCCTCCAAATATTATGGGGTTTGATCAAACTCGAATCTAAAATGAAAAAGTTGAATCGTGACCCCATGGGTAAATATTGAAATGTGTGAAGAATAGGGATGGAAAAAACCACAAGAACAAAGTGAAAAACCATCATTATCCATTAAAATATTCTCTAATGATCTCACTGTTTGAAACAAGGATAAATTCATGGTAAAAAGAATATAAATAATCATATTCAATAATGAAAATTAAATTCAGGATCATGTTATGAATGAAAAATGTAGGAAATAAAATGTAGATATAAAATCTGTGCTTAAGAAAATTATTCAAAATGGAGGAAAATACATAAAATAAAATGAACTACCTCATGAATGGATCAATAATTAGTGAAAAATGTTTCCTCTAATAATAAAGTTTATGATCTCACTACATTCATTATTCATCTCAAGATTATCCACGATCAACATAGGTCGATCCATGTTATTAAGTTGTTAATTTCAATAGAGCTCTCCTCCTCCTCCTCCCCTCTAATATCACATGGTTATACTGATAAAACTAGATATTTACCATTATGAAAAAAATCATAAAATTGAACTAGGTTTAAGAAATTAAATATATTATATAATTATATTATTTAATTCAATTAACACACTATTCGGTGGATTCCATCAATCAGGCACCCGATGCCATTTAACTTTATGTCACACCTAGGGTAAACCCCACCTTACGGAAACATCCATGGCCCCTATCAATGGGAAAACCATTTATTCCAAAAATATGTGTGCATGAACTTTAATAAAAGTTAATATTTTAAATAAATTAATTCTAGGGTTCTGTGACACCCAAAAACAACACCAAATTTGAGTAAAAATAAATAAATAAATAAATACATTATAAGAAGAAAACCAAAAAAACTAGGGTCATTACATTCTATATTACTTAAAATATTTTTCCCTGAAAATAACAAGTGAGGAAATAAAGTGGGGGTACTAAGCCCAAATCTAACTCTCATGCCTCCATGAGCTCTCCTAAATGCTCTCATTTTACAAAAGAACATAAAGCAAAGTAATGGTCCATCCACACATGATCTTCTCATGTTGGTCCCTGATTTCCTGTGAGTAAAATGGGAATATGACTCTATACGCACCATCCATATCACCCAAATTGATAATATTATACAGGTTAGGAACATATATAATCATTTATGACACACAGAACACCTCATACACTTTATATCATAGTGGGGGTAAAGTCAAGCAGTAAGAAACCTCACCAACCCCACATAGAAACTCATTTAGCATAAATGAACTCAAGGAAATGTTTACTCCCTAGAAAAAACTATTAAATAATCATCATGGGGAGACTCTTAAGAATAAATGGTGTCCCTTATCTAACACCATAGGTTTATAATTTCTGTCTATGTAATATTTTTTTTTTGACTTAAAACTATCATCCAACACATACAGATAACCTAAGCCCTTATCCGATGTTGCTTGTACTATTTTTTGCCCAACAAGATCAGTCCCACCAACCGTAGTCCTATAAAAGTGTGTTCTGTAGGGTCTCCCATAGAGTTCCTCACATGGTGTCATGCTGACAGTGGATAGATAGATTTTATTAAATATCAATTCCTCTAATGGAATGTGATCTACATAACTTCGATCGAAAAACCAACATGTTCGCCCACAAAACATTCTCTAAAACCCAAATAGTCCTGTTCGTATAGACATTGACCTAGGGTGGAATATTTCACTCATCCATAATCGGGTCCCTAAATCCAATTTTTAACCCCTTAATAACCATGGAATATATCAATCATCATGGTTAGAGACAAACATCATGGGTACCCTTGAAGTCAGACCATCCTCTATACATACAATCACCTTAAAATCTCAACCAAACTAAACTTTTTAATGGAATAAAAGTGTGATGATATAGTGACACATGATTAAAAATAATACACATTACATCATTTATTAAAAATATTTATTTGATATCATAAATAAATTTATAAGGACAGTAATAGTTCAGTTCCCTTGGAAACATGGAATCATAAACATTAGTCCATAAGTGAGCTATGTCATCTCCCAATACATTCTTCATAACTGGAATACTTCATAGAAATATCATACATAATACATATCTCCCTAACCTGGGGAAAGAAAACATAATTAATGGAAATATTAGATGCTCATTACTGGTAAACAAGGGTGATACGTAAGCATAACATGAATATAATGACATGAGTATATGAAAAATCATTTGAAAATAATACCCTACATATCAAATATCATAATAATGAGTCATGAAATAAATATTGGGAGTTCATAATACAAGAATAATAGGTTAATAAAATATCATAATCCATGAGAGCATAAAATTGGCATAAGACATAATTTTTTTGTATACACATAAGCATATAAAATCATTTCTATATTGGTCAAAGTTCACTTCCAAGGACATTATAGAGGGAAAATTCCTTTATTATACCAACATCAATCCTTATTCCATCCTTGTATTAATATAGTGGGTTGAATCCTAGTTTTATACCAATATTACTATACCAGGTGTACTCCCCATCCCATCCATGTCAATATCTTGAGATATATAAATATTAACCTAATTCCTTATAGGGAGATATATGACCCACCCATATAATAATGAAAACCATATTTATGTGTTCCATAATGTCCTAAACATTCATCACATAATAGACCATTATATTTAATGGGTATCATTATAAATTTCATTATATCATAATCTGAGTAAAAGATACAGGTTTCATAATCAATTTAATCATAAAAAAACCCATTAAATGAAGTAGTTTTTATAAGTGTATAACTCATAGAAGAGAAAAAAGTTTGATAAAAATAATTACATACAAACTTAAACCATTTAGAGAAATAATATGAATGTTACCCTTGGATTATATCCCCAGTAATGCTTTATTAACACCAACATATGTAATTTTAGATGTAAAATAATTTTAAAAGGATCATTAAAAAGATTTATTGAAGAAAATAACCTTTACACTTTAAAAAATGAATTTTAAAACATAAGAACTTTTGAAAACATTATTCCTTGAAAATAACTTTTAAAACATACCAATGAAGCATTGAAGAACTGATTTTTCATGATTTAAGAATATTAAGATCATGTCACACATTTAAAAATTAAGGTTTATATAACATTTTAGTAGACTCCAAAGAGGCGTTATTTTAGAAAACTACATGATGATTATTTCCAAACCATTTTTTTGAAATTAAAAAATTGGTAAAATATTATTTTAAAAATAAAAATAGAGTAATAAAACATTTTGAAAACATTTTTAGAAAACATGTTTTTGAAGGAAAATATATTTTCATCTGAATAGAGAAATAAATTTGAATATTATAATCTTTTTCATAATTAATATAAGTAAAAAATAGTAGGAAAAAGGTTCCATTAATAGAATATATCATTAATAACCATAGTAAAAGGAAATTAATCATAATTCTTGAGAGTAAGATCATGAATTTTCAAAAATGGAGACTTAATTACAAATAATCCTGATAAACAATGAGATTGTGACAAAAAATCATTACCACTTTGATAAAATTGAATCATAATAACCATAAAAGAATAATATAAAATCTTCAATTATCCAGTGAATGAATATAATTATGAAATTACATGTCAAGGGGATTTATATACACCCTTGAAAGAAAATTATTGTGTACGTCTCAAATAAGAAAAATTGAGAAAAAACCCCACTTACGTATTTCATAGTATTTTAAATGTAAACCCCATGAAAGAGAGATCCTAAAATGGATTTATAAATACCAATAATTATCATTATAAGAATAATAATATACATACATGGGATGTATACACACCATAAACAATAAATGTATGGTGAAAATGGATTGTGTCTCTTTGAAAATAATAGTGAAATAGAAATCCCTTAATTTAACTCTTGACTTCCAGTGTACTTGTTCAAATATCCTATTTAATAAATATATTTTTATTATACATATATAAAATAATAACATGCATATATTTCATACTATATAATGTTTTTATGACCTTTTATTATCATTTTATTAATGATTTCACGTTAAAGTTATGTTTTTATGTATTAACAACTTTTTTTTTATAAAAAGTTAGATTTGTTATATTTATGATTATCATACATTAATAATGAATTAATAATATAAATAATGATAATAATTATATATATATTATATATATTTAGTATTTATCTATTTATAATAATCTATAAAAGATAGGAATAGGAAATAAATTACATCGTTCATGGATACGGTAGGCCATAAGTACACATGAATGTTGCTTCCATTTTGTTGTCAAATTGAAAGAAAGAAAATTATATGACATATTATCATTATAGAATATTTTTATGTCATATATATAACATATTTTTATCAAACCCATCCTTAATATATTACATGTAAATAATGATTGAATCACATCGATTCACGAGGTGGTTGTCTTTTGTACACATGAATGACATTATCGTATTCCAACAAAATAGAAAGTGTCAAGGTATTTGTTATATAATAATTACAGAATCATAATAAAGTCATAAATATAATATATCAATATATAAATATATAAACTATATTTACATCATTATTAACATCCTTTAATGGTGATAATGGAAAACAAATGACAATTATTTGCGAGGTGGTAGTCTATCGTACACAGGAAGAGTGATTTCATAATCCATTGGATAAAAGTGTTTGTTTTTGTAGGTCATAAACATATCATAAATACATATATTTATATGTAAGATACTTATCTTATTATATAATAATTATATAAAAATAATTTAAGGGTTTTTAGGATGAAATGAGACAAAAATGTTTGTTGATGAATGATACCTCCTCTTCTGGTATATCCTTTTGGTTTGCACCGGAGGGCTTACTTGGTTAAATTTATTCCCAATGTAAGGATTATAGGATGAGATGAGTGAATTGGAGAAGATATTTGTGTAGGTATTTACCAATCCAATTGGTTTTTAATTTTTGAAGAGAGAGGGAGTGCGGTGGGATTTTATAAGGGAGGTGAGTGGCACTTTTGTAATTTTATTGAAAGAGTGAATTACATCAACATTTTTTTCATGTAAAGTGGATAAAATAATTAAATAATATCTATTATTGAAGGTATAAGGTTATAATATTGACATAAAAAATTGAAATGTTTTGGGTCATTTTTTCACCATATATTCTTTGTTTAACCTCGAAGTAATCTTGTTTTGACCTTAATCGATGTAATTAATTTTAATTGATTTCTCTAATAACTTTGGTAAAAAATAAGTTTTAATTTTTAGACATTATAAATAATTATTATTCAAATTATATAATCCATTTTAAAAAATTAACTTCACCGAAATTTTATAAATGAAATTAAAATAAATCTCACAGACATGTAGACAAAGCATCTTTTTAAAGAGGAGAAGATCAAAAGATTAGAATGTTTTTATATTAAATTTCAATATGAAATTGATTATAATAAGATAAATTAGATTAATAAATATATAATTGAACTAAATATACTATGAAACCAAATTAAAATATAAATTTTTATATTAATTAACTATATAAAAATGAAGTTTTCCAATAAAATACAGTATTTTTCACTATTCATAAAAAATAATGCATTTCAGAAAAATCCAAAAAATTCACCCTAATATAATTTTGAAATTATGAATTAAAAAATGAATCTTATTTTATCAAATTAATTTTATAAAATTTTCAAATATTAATTAAATTAATATTCAAAAAAATATATAAAAAGTTATTTTTTGAGAAAATAGTATTTTCAAAATATATAAAGACATTAATGAAAATTATGTATTTTTTATCAATATGTTTTGTTTATATAAATTTTTTATATTTAAAATTTATTTATTACTATTAATATTACTAATTTTAATGGCTATTTTATAAAAAACAATTTAAATTACTATATTAGTAATATATCATTCTTTTATTAAAACTTAGTGCCCCATGTAGCACAAACTAAGCCAATGGTGTGTGTAGCATGTTCTTAAAATAGTGTTGTGTATAATGAAATCTTAACTTGGCATAACATAAAATTCAATCCATAAAATAAATTTCATTTAATTGAAAAAAATCATTCATAAAATCTTGGGGTGTTACATTTTCCCCCATTAAAATGAATTTCTTCTTTGAAATTCATCACTTCAATACAAACAAATGAGAATACTTATTCATCATCATATCCCCATTTTTCCACATAGCTTCCTCAAACTAGTGGTGTAAAAACCCATTGTTTTAAAAATAAATTTAAATTTATGGAACTTTGTTTTAATTAGATATTTATATCTATCCTTTAAACACAATTTTATAACTTGCACATTTTGAATTTATAAAAACGGTCATCTACGGTTGTGATCCGTAAGTTATTTAGAGGCTGATAGAGCCAACATGATTTTTGTTGAATAGTAACATACCCATAAGAATAGTAATATCAATAGTAATATTATTCTAATTAATAGTAAGATTTATTATTATTTTATTTTCTTAAGAATTTATGATAATGGAATCTTAGTTAATTTTTCAATGCAATATAAAAGGAGTTATTGTTTTAAAATCGTTAATTTTTTAATAAAGAATGGTTTTATTTAAAATTTAAATCAATAATATTTAAAAAAATATTTTCAAAAAAATGATGTTTATTATTTAGTTCTACACGTCAAAAAATGGTAAGAGTGAATTTTTGGTATTTTTTTGAAATTCTATAAATTTTGATGAATAGTGAAATATGGTAAAATATCGTATATTCAAATTTTTGTTATATACACTATTTTTGACATCATGGATGATATAAGACCACTTGGTTCGAACTCACATTCACTTATTACTATTCTGGGTCACATGAATCAAGAATATTCATATTCTTTTGTAAAAACATTAAAATAATGACTAAAATAATATAAAATCTCTCCTCTCCACCATTATATATACCATCTTCATTCCCCTCTTCCTCTCACACCTATCAAGCCTTGAGAATTTTCTAAATTATGCCAAATTTCCTACCAAAGTCTCTTTCCCATGTCCTAGATATTCTGTTCTCACCAAAAGGCAATAAAAAGTTCTTAAGGAGGATCTCAAGGAGAAGAGATCAAGAGGTAAGAATCCTCTTCCCTTTTCATGTGTTTTCTTTCCAATTAATTTCATTTATTATAATCTATTTACCTCTAATTTTCAAATAGGTATTAAATCTCCTGAATATTATATATTATTTATGTTACCATGTTCATGTAAAATATTCATCATCTTCCTTCCTCTCCTCTCTATCTTGTTCTAAAAATTAAAACACTGTTCACGATGTGCTGACTTTCCAAAATCATAGACGATGTGTTTTCAATATAATTTACACCCATAAAAGTAGATCATAAAACCCTTTTAATGATTGAAACATAATTTAATATTTTTTTGTAACCTATTTTCTGTTCTGGAATGAACTTCTATTCTTAACATTAAATTATATAATAAAATAAGTTCATGATTATCGAGGAACAACAAAAAATGATCTAAACAAACAGAATTAATGTTTTATCAAATGATTCATCATCTTATATTATAAAAAAATTAATTATGGTATCATTATATATTCTAGTAACATATTCCATTTAATTCCACTTCTGGAATTTCATTACCATACAACAAAAAAATCAAGTACAAACCGACCATGAAAATCATGTGAAAATGCACCCAAAACAATGGAAGGAACAAAATACTAATGATTAAAGGGTGAAATGATCTTATATGGTATTATAAAGATAAATATATTTCTTTAATACATTAATAACACTCTTTTAACCATTATATAGGAGGTTTAAATAAGTTTTAATTAAGAAAAACCTAAGGTAAGGGAATTCTTAACTCGATTTCCATTATTTGGGTTAACCTTCTACTTCATTATTTATGTGGTACTAAATTTTTTTGAGATGAATTTTTGTTATATTATGTTGAATTATTTTTATTGAAAGTTTATATACATATTCCTTACACTCTATTATGTCTCACTTCAATTATATAATTTTTATAAGGGACTTTTCTTTTAAAAACCTCTTTTTAAATTTTGTTGAATGAAATTAAAAAAACATTTTTATGTAATTATTCATGTTGTATGATTACATTCTGGTTCATGGGAATTTTTTGTGATGAATGTTGGGACCTATATCTCTCTCTAATTCATTGGTTACATGTATGTTCTAGGTCGGACATACAGTTACTCCAAGTGTAACTGCGATGGTTACACAAATTGTAAGGTATCTGTGAGGGTTAAAAATTATAAGGTAGAAAAGTGGGATAAAAGATTATGTAAGGGATTACCCAAGATAACTTTATGTTTCTATTTATATTATTTATGTTTTTTTGAAATCTCGTGGGAATATCTAGTTTCAAAAAATAAGTATATATGGGTGACAAGTATGTTTTTTTGAAAATGATTTCATACGTTCATGGACTAATGTTTATTTCCTCTTGGTATATCCCTTTCTGAGTTTTTATGTTCATCCCAAGGATTTGAATGATTTTCATAGGTTATAAAGATGTTTATGATAAGGAAGGATGAAATTTTTAATGTTATGATTATTTTCCAAATAAATCATGTTTTATTCAGAAAGTTTTATATTATGGAAGAAATAGATATTGTTTATGTGGTAAGTTATCTATATAAATGTGGACTGTTATATAAGTATTGTGTCCCAATTCTCTTTAACTCTGTACATAAAAAATACTCAATATGAAAGTAAGTTATTTCATGAATAAAATTCAATATTATGTATTATTATAAGGTCATCTTCTTATAGGTGTTTTCACTATAAAACTTTGGCTATGTGATTCGTATTGTTTCATAGAAATTTCTTGGTATGATTCTAAATCTACACCGGTTATTCCTCATAAAATAATTCTTGCTCTAATAGTATAAACATTGAGTTCAGTACCTATGAAGGGTCAGGTATGTACTTACTCAAGACAAACAAATGGAATAAATATTAGACTTGAGAGAAGATTGGCGGAATCCCTAATCGATAGTATACCATCCCAATACAATCAATAATTTCAATGGGACCGATATACCTAGGGATTATTTTCATTTATTCCAAAATCTCATTACCATATTCCATTGAAAAATTATAAGAAACAACTCATCACAATCTTTAAATTCTGTATCACATCAGAAATTATCTTTATAACTTTTATACTAACTCTGAGATTCATTAAAAATTTTCTAAATGGATTTAACATTTGCTACCATTTCTTTATCTATCTATAATTCCAATAGTTTTACTTCTCGAACTTTATCCCAGATAATTATAGATCTATATTTATTTCCAAAAAGGGATTCATAAGGATACATCTTATTTCTTTAGTGAAATCTATTTTTGTATGAAAACTCAACTAGAGGAAGGTGTTGATCCAAAAAAATTTTAAAATCCCCAGGAAAAACTTTCAGCATATATTATAGGGTTTGAAAATAAATCCTATATCAAGATGTTGTAGCTCAAGTGATCTTCATTATCTTACATTCCCTTTGAGTAGATAAGAATATCGTCTATATCAAGATATTGTAGTACAATTCTCAAGTGATCTTCATTATCTTACATTCCCTTTGAGTAGATAAGAATATCGTCTATATCAAGATATTGATGTATCAAGATATTTAGTACAATTCTCAAGTGATCTTCATTATCTTACATTCCCTTTGAGTAGATAAGAATATCGTCTATAAAGGCTACCACAAACTGATCAAGGTAATATT
The DNA here is from genome assembly GCA_963277665.1 of Viscum album. NCBI lineage: Eukaryota > Viridiplantae > Streptophyta > Magnoliopsida > Santalales > Viscaceae > Viscum > Viscum album. The sequence goes on along the minus strand of OY728162.1, from coordinate 1,273,720,685 downwards.
AAAAGAATCTATTCATTAAATCATGGAATATAGTAGTGCATTAGTAAGATCTAAAGGCATCAATATATATTCATAGTGTACTTACATTGTACAAAATTTGTTTTTAGATATATTTTCCTTATTAACCCTCAATTAATGATATTTTAGATGAAGGTAAATATTGGAAAATATTTATCTCCATGTTGTTGGTCAAAAAGTCATCAGTATGGGAAAGATCATACTTTTTCTTGATCATGATATTGTTCGACTCATGATTATCAATTTAGAGTTGCATTGATCCATATTTTTTAGAAAAATAAAAGTTGAACACAATGTGAGATACATGGGTGAATGAATCCCTTATCATGTTTTTATTGGTGTTTCTTCTTCAATATCTTCAACTCAATAAATTCCACTCTATAGGGAGTGTTTGAAATTAGTGTGGATATAGGTATGAGTTCAATTGAGGACTCAACATCATGATTTAGTATAAGGATAGGAAACTATTCCAAAAATACATTAAGAACATCCTAAAAACATTCATATCATCAATTATTAGTTTATCCCAAACCATTTGAGATAAAAACCCCTTATTAATGGGAATTGAGACTCATATACTAGGTGTAATATATATTGAATGTTCACACTTATTATCACATTGATATATGATCATAGGTTGGTTTGGGATATCAAACATGACTTCCCTTCCTTGAAATTTATATAGGATTTATATATATAAATCTAATCCATTCTGAAGATGACATAAAATCAAACCTGAGGAAGAATGAAAACATTTATAAGACGTGCATTCCCACCAACATCAAACAGAGAGGGGTCATAAACTTGAGATGCGGTCAACATACCATTAAGGGTTTTCACTGCTAATTCTATATCTAATAATTTTTTTATACTCTTGATACCATTATAAAATTCTATAGATATGAAATAATGGGTAGATATAGAGTCAAATAAGACATTAGTAGTTTTATAGTGGATGGTAAGTCTACTTTTCACCATGTCATTATCACACACCTCATCAGAAATAGAGATCACGTGATATTTATCCTTGACCCTTCTGTTAAGAGGTTGATAATGTCAAACATCATCATTATCCCTTAGGTTTAGGAACTGGTTATCATAATTCCCATTCTCTGTAAACTTTAACCACTAAATTAGGGTGGTTTATCTTATGTAGCTTTCTCTCTCTTTCCATTATTAGTTAAATTATTCCCATATCCTTAGAAATAAATTTTCCAATGACCTTCCCTTTCACACTTAAAACATTTATTATTTTCTTTAATAAAGTTTATTCCATCCTTCTTACCCCACTTTGAGAATAATGGAAAGACCTTCTTCTTCTCCCAATGGTTATTAAAATTTCCATTTAAATCCATCTTCCCATTCTTGTCAAAACCATGAGATTGTTATGTAACTCCCACCTCTATTTCAACCTTGATTGCATGTCAAAAAATATTTTCATAGATACTGAATTCTCTTATGTATAATACCATTTAGAGACTTTGTTTTAATCTATTAATGAATAGATCAACCTTAATTTAAGGTTAAATTATAATACCAGAAGTGTATGTCACTAGTCTTGTAAAATTATCCACATAGGTGCCAATAGATTCATCATCCTATTGCTTTAGCTCGAGTAATAGTTTCTATATATTCATATAAAGAATATGAGGAATATAATTATTGAAAAACAAGTTCTTAAACTTTTCCCAATATATGGAGTCAATTTTATCTTCTTTACTTGCATTATTAATAGGATTCCACCACTTATTTGCTTCACCTTTCAAAAGGTAGACAATCAAAATGACCATTTCATGTTCTGAAAACTATAGAATTCAAAAATATATTTTCAGTGGTAATGGTCCACTATTTATAAACTGTTTTATTTGAAGAAACACTAAAAGAAGGTGGATGTTTCCACATTATGGAATCAAAAAATATTGATCCCTCCTTTTCTCATTTGGATGTCTATCATGATTTATATCATGAGAATGTTGTGTGAGAATAGAAAATATATTTTTTATTCTATCTCCCAAAAAATTTCAATTCTCAGGAAGGAAATCATTTCATTTTCCATCGTACATAGCATTGATGTAGTTCCATCGAGTTATATCCATTAAATAAAACCAAAAAACATAGTTTACGGAACAATTATCATCACATGGAACCACATAATCATGAAAAACACTTATTGGATGTAAAAATAATTACACCCACTTATTTAATATATAACAGCATAGGTTTATCCTAGGCCATTCATATCCATCTTATATTTAAATCTTTCATAATGGTTTGTAATGAGTTTGTGAATTCCCAAAGCATATTCTCAGGGAGTGACAAACTATGTTTCCAGAAAGGCCTGTTGTCATGCACTAGTTCCTGATCGAGTCATGATCAATACAGTGTTTTCGAGGTTGTTTCCCCTAGGTAAATTTATGCCAGAGTTACATCCACTTGTAGTATCTATACAAATAATTATTTCTAAGAACCACTTGTTCTATCCTTTACCAAAATTATAGAATATTTTTTGATACTTTGAATCATCCATAGACCTATACATATACATGTCCCTAGTGATATCACAAATATTTTCTCATTCTAGTTTCCAATGGTTGCTAAATATTCTCCTCTGATACCAACTATAGTGAACCTGTATTAACATGGTATACCTTACATAATTTTTTTGGAATAGTTATTTCATTACATAAATACATGTCTGAGGACTGTAATAGTTTATTTCCCTTTGAAACTTGGAAACATAGAAACTAGTCCATAAGTGAGCTGCATCCTCTCACACTACACTCTTCATAACAAGGACCTTTTTTAGAAATATCATACATAATACATATCTTCATAAAATGGGTAATGGAAAAATATAAAAGGGTGATATCAGATTCTTAGTAAGGGTAATCAAGGGAGATATATAATAATAACATGTATATAAGGGTATGAAAACCTGACGAAATCATTTTAAAACCAACCCCGACATATCAATGATCATAATCATGAGTCATGGAACAAATATTAGAAGCTTCATGATAAATGAATCATAAGGGATTAAATAATATGAGCCATGATAGCATAACATTGGTATAGTACATGAGTTTTTGGAATCCACATAAAGATACAAATTTATTTCCATATTGTTTAAGGCTCACTTCCAAGTACATCATAGCTGACAAAGATCTTTACTATGCAAAGTTCACTCATTATTTTATCCCTGTATTATTGTACTTATTTCACTCTTTTTTTATCCCTATATTACTATATCAGGTTCACTCTCTATTCCATCCATATTTGTCACATGAGATAAACCAATCTTTACCCATTGTATTGGAGATAGAAATAGGTCTCACTCATTTCATAATGAAAAACATATTTGTGCATGAAATAATAAAATAAAAATTAATCATATTATAACACATGAAATGAGATGGGTTTTATAAAAATTACATCATATCAGAACCTATGTAAAAGATACTAGTTTCAAAATCATTTCATAATAGCATAACCTGTAAAAAGAAGTGGGTTTCATAAGTAAATAACCCATAGATGAGAAATGGGTTTCATAAAAATAATTCCATCAAAACAAAAACCATTAAGAGAAATAATATTAATGGTCACCTTGGATAATATCCCCATTAAGGCATGAGTAACCCAAATAGATTTCATCCTAGTTGGAAAATTATGTTTAAAGTATCATGTCACGACCCATCCTCGGGGCCCGTGCCGTGACTACCCCAAGCCCACCTTCCATAGGCCAGGGGATGGTGACTAGCACCAAAGGTGTAAATACCGATAAAAAGGGAAGTAATTTCCTTTATAAAGTAAACAAACACAAAAATGTATGGAACAAAAGAAATCACTCAGTAAAGTTGAGTACAAAAGTATGTGCTGAAAAGTAAATGGTCCAGTATACAATCCTAATTGTAACGTAAAGTATAACTAAAATGCTAGTACAACTACAGTAAAGTAAAACAACAACCATTGAGTCGTCCTATGGGAATCCCACCTGAAGGGTGGGTACAGATGGCCTCCTCAGCACCTCGGGTTCGGTCTTCCGCTCCGTGTACGTCTCGCCAAGTGGTCCACCTCCAGGTATTGACCAGCTCCATAAGCCTCCACCTCGATTAGTGTTGTCCATCATCTGCATCCAACACAACGTAGTGCAGGCATTGCCCATGCAGTGGTGAGTATACGATACTCAGTAGGGAACTCAAGACCCCCGAAGGTCTCCCAGAATCCATGAAGGATAAACCACAGAAGAAAGATACAATCATGAAGTATCAACCAACTCTACTTAGGTATATTCCCATATATATACCTATGTTATCAATCACAGTTCAGATCCAACTCTCAAGCCCAAGAACAACCCCAGTCTACATAGGAAAGCAAGTCAATCACATCGGTTATAATTATTGAAAATAAAGACTCAGCACACACATGAATATATCTTTTGTATAGCGATAGAGATGATCAGATGTAGTCACTGATTCATTTAAGTTCTTGGATCCATGTAGGATACTAGACCAGCTAAGCTATCGGAGGCACGTAGGATACTAGACCAGCTACTCTGTCAGACCCGCGTAAGATACTAGAACAAAAGTCAAACTATTGGACCCACGTAGGATACAAGAATAGTAATCATCACCATCAAATCCATGGAGTATTCTAGTATGGTAGTCGTCGTCGCTGAACCCACGGAGGATTCGAGTATGGTAGTCATCATCGCCGAACCCAGGAAGGATTCCAGTACGGTATTCGTCGCAGTCGCAACCAGCTCTAGGGTTCCCGCACACATCACGCTCAATTCTGGGAGGGTCCGCTCCTCGAGAAATGGGGGAGATACATCAACTGTCACAATTTTCATAGTTGATGTATCCCAAAGTTCCGTCTCGTCAAAAGGAACCCAACGTGACAGAGGGCGCATCAATCGGATGCTCGGTCTGAGAGATATTGGCTTTTCCGTTCCAGGGGTCCGGTTAGAAATACGCTCCTTCCAAACCAGGCCATTATCCAAAGTTGTCCTAAACTCACTTAGATTATTGCAAAAGGACCACCTCGTCACGAGGATCTCAGTGCCGCAGAAGAAACGTCGATTGGACGCACGGTCATGAGGTTATTCGCATTTAAGCGTAATGGGCCCGACCCGTTAAGCCCAGTGGGATGGTGGGTCGGGTCGACCCATTTTTGGCGGGTCGGGTTGACCTGGTTTTGGCGGGTCCGACACGGCTGGTGTCGGACCGGCCAGACTGGGCGCGGCCTGGCCCGGCGTGGCCTGGCTGGCCACGGCTCGGCCCGGGTGGTCGAGCGGCTCGACATGGGTGGCTGAGCGATGTGGGGGGGGGGGGGGGGGGTCCCCCCCGACTTCCCGAACTGGCAGCGCCGCCCTCCTGTCCGGTCGGTCTTCCCGATGCGAGTGGGCCGCAGTTCTCCTGCACGACACCTTTGAGTGTCGCGGCCATCATCAACCCGGCCGACCGACGAGCTGGCCGGTTCGCCAGCCAAAGTGGCCCACGGAGCGCGGGTCGTGGTCCTCCGCAGCATGGCTCCATGGGGCGCCGTTGTTCCACCAGCCCAGCCAACTACGGCCGACCGGTTCTTCTTGGGCCGAGCGGCCCACAGATGCGGGCCCCGATTCCTCTCCACATGGCTTTTACACGACCACCACTTCCTCTGGTCACTGCCACCTTTTCCATCAAAATAAAACAGGGGTCAACAGAGGGTCGTCGGGCCATGTTCATTCGGCCTGTGCCCTCCGCGTTAGGCGGTATCATATGGCTGTAGATAAAACATGGTTTCAATGAGGGACAAAGAACAATTTTCTTCAATTAAAATTAAAAAAAACCCTACCTCGTAGTTGACGTCGCGCGTCATCGAGCCGCGGAAGACGAGCATCGCGGTAGTCTTGCGTCTTAGAAGAATGGTGTCGTCCCGTCAACGTTGGAGGAAGTGGCATTGTTGTATGCGACGCTTCTCACGAGCAGTGTCTTCTCCCTTGATGCAGAGGAAGAAGAAGGTAAGAGAATTCGTGGAGGGTTCTTCATCGGGAGAGTATGACGTTATTCGTGGAAGAATGAAGCTCTAAAGGGGGGGTGATTATAACACCCCCGAATGATAATGGGTTAAATAACTAAATGATATGACTCATTACAACAAGGTGCACCTTCCTTTTTAAGAGCCTACCAGATTAGAACTCCACAGTTAAGCATGCTTGGCCTGGAGTAGTGACCAGAATGGGTGACCTCCTGGGAATTTTCTCAGGGTGTGTGTGAGTGAGGACAAAAGACACCGGAAAGGACATGTGTTGGCCTGTGGGGACTGTCATTAGTCAGATAACCATTTCAGGCACGTGGGTGGGACCTTGGGTGGGGCCCATGTGTCTGTGGGGAAGCTGGTGGGTGGGGCCCAGTTATCACATAGGTAGTAGAGGGACCTCCCAGAAAGAGGCAGAGGTTCGACCGTGGTGGTCCGTCGGGAGCAGGCGGAAGTGGCAGAGGAGCTGACCGAGCAGTAAGTGGTGGACGACGTTTCGAGGCCCTACCAGCACCACCACCAGGAGGCCCACCCCCAACCGTAGGCTACATGTGGACAGGGGAGAGCTCATCTTCAGGCGGCTAAGGCATATGACCCATAGTGCTCTGGGAGCAGATGGAATTGAGCGGGACTAGTTCCAGGCATAGAGACTTTTTTTCATGATGCTTATAGCTTTTTTGATATTGTTGTTTGTGGGTTCTTTATGTCTTTTTACTTTGAGCTGTAGTAATAAAAGACACTTTTCCATGTGATGTTTTTTCTTACCTTTTTGTATGGTTGATACTGAGAGGTTCTGGTTAAAACCGTTGACTTGAACCTCACATTCGAGACTCCTACCAGAGGAGACCTAGTGACCACACACTGCTACCGCCAGTGTGTCCCGACCCTTGGGGGAGAGAGTAACGGTTGGATCTCTTGGTAGTAGCGTCGATGCCTTACGACATCATCCATGGCATGAAATAGTACCGTTCATGTCAGGATTGACTGTATTAGGAAAAGAACGTGGTTCATCTAGGGGATGAGGCCAGATTTCTCTTCTCATCAAAGGAGAAATCTTAACAGCTCTTGTAGGACATAAGCAGAAAAGGGTGTAGTCGAGTTCTTTACAAATTGCTAGTCAAACCAATTGTTCATTGAGTGAACGGTTTACGGTTTACTCTAATATCAAAAGTATCAGGTGTGTCTTCTCGTAGAAGGACCTGAACCTAAGAGAGCGGCAATTGCTCGAGTTCCTCAAGGACTGTGACTTCAAGATAATCTATACTCCTGGGAAGTGGAACGTTGTAGTAGATGCTCTCAGCAAGAGATCAGACAATCAGCTAATAGGAGTGGTGACGAAGAAGCTAGAAATGTTGCAGATATCCTTTGTGGACAGAGATGAAGCATCCTTTCTACAGTATCTCACAGTCACTCTTCCACTACTTCAGCAGGTCATGGAGGCACAACATGGAGACATTGATTGTGAGATGTGATGTGGTCAGATATCCTTGGGGCATGCACCTGATGGGTTTTCTGAAGGTGGGGAGCACGTCATCATCTTCAGAGAAAGTCCATGGTACCAGTTGCACTATAGGAGGTGGTGTTGAGGGAGTTTCACACTTCCCCTCTAGAGGTACATCCAGGAGTAGATGAAGACTGCACAGAGCAGACATAAGTCCTATGCTAATAGGAGACAGAGACCACTGGAGTTCGAGGATGGTGACCATGTCTTATTATGGGTCTCACCTCGACGAGGTCTACGTGGATTTGGCCGAGGTGCAAGTTATCTCCACACTTCATCAGGCCGTTCCGGGTCCTCAGTAGAGTATACAAGGGGGCTTACCGCCTGACCCTTCCACCTTAGTTGCACCGGGGGCATAACGTCTTCCACGTATCTCAGCTGAGGAGATACGTGCATGACCCGTATCACATCATAGACCACGGGGAGTAAGATATAGATGACGGGGCGACATTCATGGAGGTCCTGGTGGAGATCGAGGATCGACATGAGTGGGTCCTACGTGGACAGTTGATTCATTTGTTGAGTGTTCACTGGCAGCACAGGAACCTCCAGGAGAGAACATCAGAGCAGGAGGCTCAGATGCATTCTCAGTACCCTCATTTGTTTCCCTAATGTGTGTTGTATCTTTATGGGGATGTAAAGCCCTGAGGTGGGGGTAATTTAAAGATCCGGAAATTTCATGGAATTTTTTTTCTTAATTTCATAGAAATTTTACGAGTCTGCGGTTTCTGACGGCACCTGATTCCGAGGCCTGGTATGCTCGGAATCAATTTATGGAGTTTTGTTCGGGTATGTTCAGTGAACGTACGTGCGGGTTTTTATATCTTTTGAACCAGTCCTCGAAATTGAAATACGAGGGCACTGATGAACTCGTAGCACCGGTATTCGCTTAAGGGGACCCTTACCGCAGTTGTGTTTGCTCAGGAAGAGAAGTTAATTTTGGGGGATTTATTTTAAATTAAATAAAATTGTTGTACACAATTTTATTGTTTGGTGGTGGTTATTTCCTATGAGGGCAAGTTAGAGGTGGGTTCCACACCCACATAACCTCCCATGTGAGGATAATGTGTGGTGGGGCCCACACAAGCCCCTAGCCTTTCAAATTCCTTTAAACTCTCCATTTACATCCCTTTATTTAATTTGACAACACCTCTGATTTATTATGGTGTAGCCTCTCCACCTCCCACCCTTTGAATGTGCAAACCTATCTAATTAGTATCTTTATTAATTAATTGGCACCTCTTTTGAATCAATTTGAATTGCATGGAAATTCTATTAAATTTGGGGAATCCATTATGTTATATTGGTTTGGAAAATATTTGGTGGTGGTGCCTTTGGAAAATTGGAGGAGAGCTTCATCCCTCACCAACGAAGAACATGAGGAATGATATCCTATCGAAAACTAAGGCAAGAACGTGAGTCGATGCTCATGAGGAACACCGTTATTCTTCTTCTTCATCCGCATCAAGGAAGGAGATGCTATCCATGAGGAAACATCGACTAAGTTTCCTCCTCGGATGCATACCGACGTCAACTTCAGATCATCTTTACGCAACAGGGACAAGCGAGCATAAGAATCAAGGTTGGGGCTTGATATAATTTTTAAGTGAATGAAATTATATTCCGTCCTTGGTAAAAGTTTTTATTTTCTTCAGCCAATTGATATCGCCTAACATGGAGGGAGTGGTCTGAATGAACATGGCCCGATGACCCTTCGATTGTTATTGAATATTTTGTTGGCGACAATGGGAGGTGGTGGCGACCGGAGGCAGCGGCAAACAGAGTTGGCTGTGACCGGAGGTGGCGGTTGCGCATTGGCCTCGTGGAGGAAACCGTAGCCCGCATTCGCAGGCCACTTGGAAGAGGAACCAAACCGGTCGGGCGTAGCCGACCGGGCTGGAGAACCAAGATGCCTCTAAGGCGTCGCACTAAGGAGAACCGTGGCCTGCGCGTCGTGGGTTACTTCGGTGGTGAACCGGCTGGCCGCCTGCCGGCCGGGTTGAAGGAGGCCACGAAACCCATTGGTGCCATGCGGGAGAACCACGACCTGCCCGTGCGGGCCGCTCATGCCGGGAAGATCAGACGACTTCGGCTGGCCAAAAAGGAGGGAGGTGCCACTCGGCACCGCCATTTTGGAAATACGGGGGCTGCGCAACCCGATCCGCGTGGCCCGCTGGGCCGGGCCCCACCCCACAGTGCTGGGTCGCCGCCGTAGGGCCGAACCGCACCCTACAGGGCCGGACCTGGACTCGGGTCGGGTCGACCTAATTCGGGCCAACCCAGGGCTAGTGGGGCCGAGTCGGGCCAGACCCAAACCCCCCTCTTTGGACCCTTTTTTGTAATTCACCCATAACTTGAGATACAGACCTCCGAGCTACGCACCATCAGTTGTGTAGGTGATTCCATTGTGCATGAAATTTTTTTGACTTATCATGCCATGTTCCTGGTATTTTCATGTTTATTTTATTTGAATTTTTCTGCAAAAAATGGTTTTATTTTCATTTATAATACAAATGAATTTTAATTTCCAATTTTTGGTGAAATTTGGCGGTTTTCATACAAATCTTTTATTGGTTCATTTGGGGATGACTAATAATTACTTAGTGGATTTTATTGAACTGTATTAGGACTGAAAATCATGTTTTGAATGTTTATTCTTTTTATTTGTTGCTGCGAAAGTTTGTTTAAATGGTTTTTGGGGAAAAAATGGGCTTTAAGTGCCATGTTTGTGTGAAAATGGGGTTTTTTAAAATATATAACTTCTTAGTTCACATGGGGCTACCTCAAAACTGAATTGTTGGTTTCATTAAAGTTTATTGAACTGCCATTTTGTTTTGGTGACTTAAAAGTGTGCGCATAGTGTGAAAAGTGGATATTTCAAAGAGATTTGGGTGTGGTCACACTAGCATTAATGCACCATATCCCATTAAAACTGTGCTCTAAAGGGGGTGATTGTAACACCACAAAATGATAATGGGTTAAATGATAAAATGATAATACTCATGTCAACAAGGTGAACCTTCCATTTCAGGAGCCTGTCTGATTAGAAATACATAGTTAAGCATGCTTGGACTGGAGTAGTGATCAGGATGGGTGACCTTCTAAGATGTTTCCTAGGGTGTGTGTGAGTGAGGACAAAACACACTACAAAGGACATGTATTGGCATGTGGGAATTGTCATTTGTCAGATGATCCGTTCGGGCATGTGGGGGTGGGGGGAGGGTGAGGAACACATGTCTTTGGGGCAACTGGTGGTACCTGGCAGACCAGGACCCAACAACCATCTTACGACGGGGTGTCTGTACTATCACCGGGACCCAGTTTTTACATTTAGTATCAGAGGTGGTACCCATCCTTAAGTGCAATGCACTGCCTGAGTTGAAATGGAGGGCCCACAATGAGGAAGGTGTTCTCTAACGGGGAGGTGATTATAACAACCCCAAATGATAAAGGGTTAAATGGATAAATGATATGACTCGTGTCAACAAGGTGCACCATCCTTTTCGGGAGCCTGTCTGATTAGAACTCCACAGTTAAGCATGCTTGGCCTGGAGTAGTGATCAAGATGAGTGACCTCATGGGAATTTTCTTAGGGTGTGTGTGAGTGAGGACAAAACACACTGGAAAGGACATGTGTTGGCATGTGGGGACTGTCATTAGTTAGATAACCTGTTCGGGAAAGTGGGTGGGACCTTGGGAGGGGCCCATGTGTCTGTGGGGATACTGGTGGGTGGGGCCCAGTTTTCGTAATGGTAATGACCCTGAATTTTCAAGGAAGAAATTTTCCTTGAAAATTAAAGGTCTGTACATTTAACCGGAACCTCTTAGTACACAAAAAGGAAGGTAAGAAAACATCACAAGGACAAGTGTCTTTTATTACTGCAGCTTGAAGTACAAAACAAAAAACCAAAAAAAAACAACTACATTAACAAGCCTAGAAGCATCATGAATAGGGCCTCTATGCCTGGAAATAATCCCGATCATGTCCACCTACTTCCGGAGCTCCATAGTTGTATTCTTCAGCTGCCTGAAGCTGTGCTCTCCCATGTCCACCTGTTCCACTGCCTTGTCCACCGCTCGGCTGATGATCAAGCTCCCTCCGCTGCTTCTGTCTCAGTGGATCCTCCGATTCCTGCTGATCAACTGTGCGGGGGGTCGGACAGTCACGTGCCATGTGACCAAGCCCGCCGTAGGAGAAACATTGTATGTTCCTAGTATGCCTGGATCTGACTCCACCCCGGGTTCCCCGCACTAACGATCCTATGTCTTGCGGTCGACCACCTATAGGTATGGTCCTCTTGGACCACTATGGAATCTATCTACTGCCTATAGATGACTCGGATACTGATATAAAACCCTACAGTAATGGTAGCAACACCTGATCATGCTCAGATTGTAGAGTCACTGGTATAAAATTCACCCTGAAAAAACCCTCAAAGTTTCCCCTGGTGAAGGTCGTCTCATCGCAAAACTGGAGCATCTGGCTCCACCACCTCTCAGCTGCTCTTTGAAAGAGACTAACATCTAAGTACATCATCAATTCAGAGGGTGTCACAATTGGGTGGAATGATATTGCTACAAACTCCAAACAGTACCCAGTCGTCTGAAATTCTATCTCACCGTGAAACCCCGTAGGACTCTATCACATGAACTCATGCAACACGCTCAAGTGGCATGTAACCTCTACAGCTGGGGATGGTGATAATGGTTGCCTAGTGGGTAATGGTACCACTGGTGCCTCTGTTGTGATGGGGCCATGCACCATGGCCTCGCTGCTCGGTGGGCTACCATCGAGCTCTCTACTTGGAACCCGCACTGACAGACTGGGTAAAGACATCCTGAAAAAAAAACAGACGTGACACGGTCAAAAGACTATACATGGTGAGCTAACCAGATTTGAGATAACTTAAAGAAAAAACTATTGAAAACACACATGCAATCAGTTTTTTCATGAACCGTGTCAGAAATCAGTAGTCAGGGTCCTGGTGTATGGATACGTCAGCCACCACACCAACACTGGACTCCCTGAACTGAAAACCACACTCGGTACCCTTAACATTATTGACTCACAGAAAAGAAATATCAGAGTTATAAGTTCTGGGGTAGAACTGACTCCTTTGATACCAATTTTTCATGACCTGTCCCCCTGGGCCCGCATCGTGACTACCCCAAGCCCGCCTTCCATAGGCCAGGGGCTGGAGACTAGCACCAAAGGTGTAATTCCCTAGAACTGGGAAGGCATTTCTTTTATAAATCATAAACACACACAACCAGAGAACAAGTGGAAGAAAACACTAAGTAAAGCAATATAACAAGAGTGATGAAAGTAAAAAGGGGGCCAAAAATACCATCCCAATAGAAAGGTACAACTATAATTGAAAGAAAGTACAACTGAAAAGACAAACAGCTGGAAGATGGAGCAGCTCCTGGATCATCCTCTGAGTTCTTACCTGAAGGGTAGTTACAGATTTCCTTCTCAGCACTCCACGTTCATCTGTATCCTTTGGGTACCTACTCATCATGAGGTCCACCTCTGGGTATCGTCCATCCCTCATACACTCTGCCTCAGTCAGCGTTTTCCATTGTCTGCATCCAACACAATGAGGTGTGGGCATAGCCTGTGCAGGGGTGAGTATAACGATACTCAGTAGAGACCTCGAGACCACCATGGTCTCACTAAATCCAACGAGGAAAAACCACAAAGAAATATCTCAACAGATAACCTTTACTTAGGTATATTCCCATACATATACCTAAGTTATCAAGTAATCCATCTAAGTCATGAGGAAATAACAATGGTCATTGACTCAGATCAAACCATGATTTTCATTATCGAAACAACAACTACTAGAGAACACCTCCCCGGTCAAGTATAGTGGCCCTATAGCGACTTCGAGGTGCTACTCACTAACATAGACTACTGAGGTACCCCTCTTGTCGAGTACCGTTGGTCTGTCGCCCCAACATAGTAGTGCTCCACGCCATGGGTCTACCGCCCCAATACAATAGCGCTCCCCCTAATAGCCTACATAGGTACTTATCCTCTCGAGTACCACGGGTTTTCCGCCCCAACACAGTAGCGCTCCTCCGCCATGGTTCTAGCACCCCAACATAGTACCGCTCCCCACTGGTCTAGTCAAGTCACTCTGTAACGAATCGAACTAGTAGTCATCAGCTATCCGCCAGCTACAAGGCCTCCGTACTCCGTACGCTCATCTCCGGGAGGATCTGCTCCACGAGATACTATTAGATACATCCAAGTTTCATGTAATATCACATGGAAGTATCTCATAGGACTGCCTCATCATAGGGGTCTCAACTCAATAGATGGCGCGTCAATCGGACACCCGGTCTGTGAGTTATTTGCATTTCCATTCTAGGGGCCCAGTTGGTTTGGTGTACGAACCAACCAGAACGTATCGCAAATTTACCCTAAACTCCCATGAGGTATACTCAAAGGAACCATTTCTCAAAGATATTACCAACGCCGGTGATGGTTTTTCAAATGGACGTCCGGTCTGAGAGTTATTAGCTTTTCTGTTCTAGTGGCCTGGTGGGTTTTTATGATAAAACCAACCCGACCGTACTCCATCTGTGTCCAAACCACAAGTGGAGTATTCTAAAAGAACCGTCTCATCATAATGAATCCAACTTAATTGACGACATGTTAATCGGATGTCTGATCCTTATGTTATAAGTGTTTCCGCTCCGAGGGCCCGCTTGGTTTCAGGTTTGAACCAACCCGGCCATACACAAACTTCGCCGAAACCTTGAGTGTCATATATCAAAACGACCATCTCAATATGAGGAATCCTACGCAACTGACAGTGCGTAAATCGGAGGTTTGTAGCTCATTTTATGAGAAGTTAACCGGAAATGGTCCGAAAAAGGGGGGTTTGGGCCCGGTCCAACCCGGCCTGACCCACCCTGGGTCGGCCCGGCCCGCGTGGCCCTCCCTGGCCCGGCCGGGGGGGGGGGAGGCACAAACCCCCATTAATTGTAACTGGCAGCGCCAGCTGGCGCGAACCTGTTTTCCTGGATCCCACGTGGTTGCGGGATCCGCTCCACCTCCACCGCGGCCATTTCCGTGGCGGACTACCACTGGCGGCTCGCTGGGGCGCCACCGCCTCCAGGTGGCCGGCCGATGCCGTCCGCCCCCTCCGGTCGCTGGCGTCGCCGCGTCGTCGATTCGCACCACTACAATGTTCCGCCGGCCACCGGAGTCGCTCTGGTGGTCCGTTTTAGCTCCCATATATGCCTACGACCTTCTCGGGACCCAAACCCCACTGTGAAAGCTCCTAATCACCATTGCGGTCCCGTTTCATTGTCACCAAGCAATCTGCGCATCAAGAACGATATGGAGGTGGGTACGAACTTGTTCATTAGACCATACCCACCGCGTTAGAGGCTCAATAAATTATTCAACAAATAATAACCGTAGTTCATGGGTATAAATCACATAAATGAAATATACAAAAAATACCCCTACATTGATTATGACATTGCACATCATTGAGCCGCGGAAAGAGGACAAGCATCATGGTATATAGGCATCACGGGGATACGGTGTTAACTCATTGATGTCATGGAAGAAGAAGCCGAAGATGGCGCATCGTCGGCGTTCCTTGCGGGTGGTTCCTTATCCTTTGGCTTGGCTGAAGATTGAAGTAGACGATCACCATTCTTTGATGGTTCTTCGTTTAAGGAAGAACCATTCTCTTCTATTTCTTAAGTGCCTCCTCAATAGGATTTTTTCCAACACCAAAATAATGTGAAGGCTTCCCCAATATAATATAATGCCATGACTTTTCAATATTCAAACTCATTAATTAATTAATTAACTGTTAATAAATTAATTAACTAATAGTTTTTGGCATATTAAATACGGAGAGAGGTAGGTGAGGGGTTTAACCATAACAAATGGGAGGTGTTGTCAAAAAATTAAATAAAGGGGAAACAATTGGGGATTTAAGGGAAGGTGAGTAGTTAGAGATCGTGTGGTCCCCACATCAATAACTTCTTCTTAGAGGATATAACTATTAGATATAAAATAAAATTGTGCTCCACAATTTTATTTATTTTATTCTAAATTCCCAAAATTAACTTTCAACATGAATAAAATGCAACTGTGGTGAAGGTCCCCTTAAGTGAATACCGGTGTTGCGAGTACATCAGTGTCCTCAGATTTCAATTCCAAGAACTGGTTCAAAATATAGAAAAACCCACACGTACGTTTACTGAACGTACCCGAACAAAACTTCAGATATTGTTACCGGGCACACCGGGCCTCAGAATCATGTTCCGTCAGAAGCCACAGAATCATAAAATTCAAAAGATTTAAGAAAAAAAATTTCCTTGAATATTAAGAGTCTTTACATTACTCCCACCTCAGGGATTTACGTCCCCATAAAGCTACAACACATACTAGGGAAACAAAAGGGGTACTGAGCACACATCTGAGCCTCTCACTCTGATGTGCTCTTCTGGTGGTTCCTGTACTGCTATCAAATGTGCACCAGAGGAATTGACCATCCTCATAGGAACCGCTTTTGTCTATTCTAAATCTCTACTAGAACCTCCGTGAAATTCACCCCGTTATCGATATCCAGCTCCCCATGGATGATGATGTGTGAAGGGTCGTGCACGTATCTCCTTATCTGAGTTATGTGAATGGCATCATCCACGAATCTTGTACTAGACCTAGAGTTTCCGGTTAAACCATTGACTTGACCCTCACGTCTGGAGATGCCTTTGGGAGGAGACTTGATAATCACACTTACACCGATGGTGTGATCTGACCCTTGAGGCGAGAGTTTCGGTTGGGACGTCTTAGTGGCAGCGTTGAGGCCTTATGACGTTAGTTTGGGTATAGACTAGGAAACCATAGTTCATACACAAATTTACTGTATTAAGAAAAGGGGTTGTGGTTTATCTAAAACATTGAGATGAGTTTTTCCTTAGTCGGCGAAAAAGTAAACCCATGAAGAATAGGTTAAGCTCATGTATAGTTTGGTGCATCATATCACTTTTGAGTCATCCATCCTTACCCTCGTGGCAGCACAAGTTTTGATTTTTCGATTCCTTCAAGACTATGACTTCGAGATAGTCTATACTTCTGGGAAGGGGAACATTATTGCTGATACGCTCAGCAGAAGGACTGGTATACAGCTTCTAGGAAAGTTGACAGAGCAGATGACTGCCTTTCAGATATCCTTTATGGATAGGAATGAAGCATCCTTTATACAGTCTCTTATAGTTACTCCTTCCCTTCATCAGCAAGTCAGGGAGGCACAACGTGGATACGTTGACTGTGAGATGCGATGTGCTCAGATATCCATAGGTTAGGCACCTAATGGATTTTTTGACGGTGGGGAGCACATCATAATTTTCAGAGGATGTACCATGGTACCCGTTGCACTTCCGGAGGAGGTGTTGAGGGAGTTCCACACTTCCCCACTAGTGGTACATCCAGGAGTGGCGGAAATGTACCAGGACCATTGATGAAAGCACTGGTGGCCAGGTATGAAGAATGTTGTAGCAGAGTTTGTCTCTCGGTGCCTCAATTTTCAGCATGTGAAGTCGGAGCACCAGGTAACAGCAGGAATGGTTCAGCCCTTAGAGGTCCCGGAGTGGATGTGGGATGGGATATCCATGGATTTCGTGACGAGACTTCCATGTAAATCCAGAGGACATGACTCTATCTAGGTGATCATAGACCGACTCACCAATTCGGCCCACTTCCTACCGATCAGAGAGAAGGGATCAATAGAGAACATGGGACGCCTCTATGTGCAGGAGATTGTGAATTTTCATGGAGTACCTTCTTATCTTGTCTCTGACAGTGACACACGATTTACTTCCCGGCTATGGAAGGGGTTGCAGGAAGCTTTCAGGACATAGCTTCGCTTGAGCATCGCCTTCCATCCTCAGATGGATGGTCAGACCAATAGGATCATATAGACCCTCTAGGACACTCTCTGTGCATATTTACTCGACTATAGTCGTATCTGGGAGGGTCACCTACCTTTGTGGGAGTTTTCCTACAACAACAGTTATCACTCCACCATCGGTATGGCACCTTTTGAGGCCTTGTATGGTCGACCTTGAGATCTCCACTGTACTGGATAGACCCAGGGGAGTCAGCACTAGTGAGACCAGAGATGGTATAGGCTACCAACGAGAAAGTGCAGATCATCCATGAGCGGATGAAGACTGCAAATAGCAGATAGAAGTCATATGCTGATAGGAGACATGGACCTCTGGAGTTTGAGGATGGTGACCACGTCTTTCTACGTGTCACACCTCGACAAGGTTTACGGAGATTTGGACGAGGTAGAAAGTTATCTCCGTGGTTCATTGGACCTTTCCAGGTCCTTAGTAGAGAAAGAGAGGTGGCTTATCGCTTATCACTTCCACCTCAGTTGCACCGGGTACATGATGTATTCCACGTATCTCAGTTAAGGAGATATGTACATGAACCATCCCACATCATCGACCATCAAGAGATGGACATCGACGATGGGGTGAATTTTATAGAGGTTCTAATGGAGACTGAGGATCGACAGGATCGGGTCCTACATGGATGGTCGATACCTTTGGTGCACGTTCGTTGGTAGCACAAGAACCTCCAGGAGAGCACATTGGAGAGGGAGGATCAGATGCGTGCTCAATACCCCCATTTGTTTCCTTAGTTCAAGTTGTAGCTTACGGGGACGTAAAGCCCTGAGGTGGGGAGAATGTAAAGAACCAGAATTCCCATGGATTTTTTTAAATTCATGGGAATTTTATGAGTCCGTAGTTTTTGAAGGTGCTTGATTACAAGGCCCTGTGTTCCTGGAATCAATTTTTTAAGTTTTTTTGGGTACGTTCAGTAAATGTACGAGCAGGATTTTATAACTTTTGAATGGGTTCTCAGAATTGAAATATGAGGGCACCGTTGAACTCGTAGTACAAGTTTTTGCGTAATAAGACTATCACCTCGACGGCGGTTGATTGGGTATGAGAGTTGGTTTTTGTGTTTCATGTGGATTAATAAAATACAATAAGTGACAACTTATTTTATTCTTGTTGAACCCACACCATGTGCATAAAGTTGGTTAAAATCTCCACATGGGAGTTGGTGGTTGGACCGCCACACCCTAACCTCCCATGGCAGGATAATTGGGGTGTGGACCACCTGAACAGCATAACCTCCCATGAGAGGTTATGACGTGGGGTCCACACAAGGCTTAACCCCCCCATTTAATGGGAGGGAAGAAACCTCTCAACTCTTCATCAATAATGAGGGAGATCCTCTTGGTCACTAACTCCTCTCTTAATGAAGGAGGATAAAACCTCCTCAAAACCCCCAATTAATGGAAGGAAACCCCTTGACCCTCTTCATGATAATTAGGTGGGGACCACCAAAGCCTCTAACCCCGTCAAAACCACCCAATTTAATTATTCCAATCTTGTGCAATTAATTTGGTGGAGGATCTCCACTTTTAAATTTTGAATATTTGTGCCAACATGAACTTAATTAAGTGGGGCCCACTTAATTAATTCACACCATCGGACATAATAGATTAAAATCTATTATTTTGGCATGTTTATTCTCTCTTTAGAGGAGATATTGGGAGAATAGAATTATCCAACGAAGAACACAATGACGCCGGCGATGACGCTTCTTCCTTGTCTTCTTCCTCAGAACCCCCTTCTGAGGTGGGATCTCTTCGACGACCCTTCATCCTTCCTCTTTCTCTTCAACAGACCGACGCACGGACTCAGAAGTGGAAGGGTATGACGAATGATGTCAAAATAATCTTCCCCCCCGATGAACGAACACCCATGGATTAAAAAGGTAGGGGTGTATTTTAAGTTGTTTAACGCTTAATCATATCTCATTTAATGAACTTCATGATCCACTTGCTATAGTTCTAACGTGGAGGGTTCGGGCCAAACGAACACGGCCCGAACCCTCTGAAAACTTTTTGGTTTCGAAACCTTGAGTCAATGGTGATGTAACGACGACTTAGAAATGAGGTGAAGACGAAGAGGGCGGGGATAAAAAGTCGGGCTATGCGCGGCCTCCGTGAACTACGCCTCCCCCACGGCGCCCTGGGGCACTACCCGCACCCCCGCGCCCCACGTGCTGCCCGAACCCCCTGGCGTGTTGCCCAGCGCACTTAGGCGCCACCGCGGCACCCTGCTCGCGTCCCTTGGCGCGCTGCCCGGCCTGCCTGGCACACTCCAGTGCCCTCGCGGCGCCCTGCCTGCACTGCCTATGCCCCCTGGCGTGTTGTCGGCCTGCACGACGCACCCTGTCACCACCGCGGTTCCCTACCCGCGCTGCCGGTGCCCCGCTGTGCCCTGCCCGCGCTACCTGGAAAACTCCGGAACCCCCTGCGGCGCCCTGCTGCACTGCTCGGCGCCCCTCAGCGCCCTACCCACGTTGCGCGGCACACCCTGGCGCACCCCGAGGCACCCTGACACCATGCCCGGCGCCCCCCAGTGCCATGCTGCGCTGCCCAGTGCGCCCCCACGTGCTGCCCAACGTCCGCCACCCTGCTTGGCGCACTCACGCCCTACCGAGTGCACTTGCAGCCTACCCAGAGTCCAGCCGGCCCGCCCGCGACTCGCGCAGCCTGCCCGCTGGCATCTCGACCATCGTCTTGCGGAACCAACCCGTGACACCCCCGCGATGTCGCTGGTCTCCCAGGCCCAGTATCCGAATCGTCTACTTGGAAACTATTGGGCCGAACGGCCCTCGCAGACCGCTGGGCCGAGCCCAGCGATCTAGGCCAAGCTAAACAGGCTGACCCGCCCAGCGGGCTGAGTCAGACCCATCAAGTATGACCGAGTTGACCCAGATTGGGTTCGGCCGAGTCGGTCTGACCGGGTCGGACCGGACCCGGGCCCACTAATGACCCATCGCTTGCTTTGGCCATATCTTTGGCACCAGACATCCGTTTGACGAACCGTCAGCGACGCTGGTAATCTATTTGAGAAACTGTCCCTTCAAAAATACCCCCTGGGAGTTCGGGGTATAGTTGAGATACGGTCGGGTTGGTTTGTACGAGAAACCAACCGGCCCCCAGGGAAAAATGCTAATAACTCACAGACCGGGCGTCCGATTGACGCACCGTCTATTGCGTTGAGACCCCTTTGACGTGGAAGACATTTGAGATACTTCTTCATGGGACTTCGTGATACTTGGAGTATTGTATTGTAGCTCGTGGAGAGGACCCTCTTAGAGATGAGAAAGCAGAGCACCGAGACCTATAAGCTGGATGAGACCTTATGGATGCTTGTACGATTTGTTTCGGAGTGACTTCACTAGCCGAGTGAGGAGTGCTACTATGTGAGGTGGCATACCCATAACAGAGAAGAGCTATTATGTGAGGAGGAAGACCCGCGATACTCGATAGGAGGAGTACTTCTGTAGGATATTAGCTGGAGCGCTACTGTGTGAGGTAGACCTCCGATTGAAGCACTGTCCGTTGCATAGAAATCCTTGGATCGAGACTGTCATTTCGGTATATTACACTAAAGTTTTCAGCGAAGTTTGGGTATGGCCGGGTTGGTTTGAACCCGAAACCAACAGGTCCCTCAGAGCAGAAATGCCTATAACATAAGGACTAGACATCCGATTGATGTGCTATCAATTACGTTGGATTCCTTATGATGATATTATTATTTTGGAATACTCCACTTGAGGTTTGGACGTAGTTGGAGTACAATCGGGTTGGTTTTAGCTTAAAAACCAACCTGGCCCCGGGAAGGGAAAAGCCAATAACCCTCACATCAGATGTCCGTTTGACGAACTGTCAGCGGAGTTGGTAATCTCATTGAGAAATGGTTCATTTGAGTATACCCCTTTGGAGTTCGGGGTACAATTGAGATATGGTCATGTTGGTTCGTACACAAAACCAACTGGGCCCTAGGACAAAAATGCTAATAACTCACAGACCGGGCGTCCAAATGATGCGCCGTCTGTTGCGTTGAGACCCCTATGACGAGGCGGTCCCATGAAATACTTCCCCAAGAGATTACGTGAAACTTGGAAGTATCGACACATAGCTCATGGAGTGGATCCTCCCAGAGATGAGCGTACGGAGTACGGAGACCTTGTAGCTGGATGAGACCTGATGTTTGCTTTTATGATTCGTTTTAGAGTGACTTGAATAGGCCAGTAGGGAGCGCTACTATGTTTATGCGGTAGAACCATGGCAGAGAAGTGCTACTATGTTGGGGCGGCAGACCCACGATACACGATAGGAGGAGTACCGCTGTAGGCTATTAGGTGGAGTGCTATTGTGTTGGGGCGGCAGACCCATTGCGGGGAGCACTATTATGTTGGGGCGGCAGACCCGCGATACTCAAAAGGAGGAGTACCTCAGTAGTCTAGGTTAGTGAGTAGCGCCTCAGAGTCACGACAGGGCCACTGTACTCAGCATAGGACATGTTCTCGAGTAGTTGTGTTTTCGATAATGAAAATCCTAGTTTTAA
The DNA here is from genome assembly GCA_963277665.1 of Viscum album. NCBI lineage: Eukaryota > Viridiplantae > Streptophyta > Magnoliopsida > Santalales > Viscaceae > Viscum > Viscum album. The sequence goes on along the minus strand of OY728162.1, from coordinate 1,273,698,664 downwards.
CTTAGTCAATGACCTTTGTGTTTTCCTCATGATTGATATGGGTTACTTGATAACTTAGGTATATGTATGGGAATATTACTAAGTAAAGTTTATCTGTTGAGATCATTCTTTTTGGTTTATCCTTGTTGGATTTTGTGAGACCTTGAGGGTCTCGGGGTCACTACTGAGTATCGTTATACTCACCCCTGCACAGGCTATGCCCGCACCTCGTTGTGTTGGATGCAGACGACGGACATCGCTGACTGAGGCAGAGTGTACGAGGACTGGACGGTACCTGGAGGTGGACACTTGATGTGATGGAACATAGATCGGACCAATAGACGTGGAGATCTAAGGAGGAAATCTATACCTACCCCTCATGTAGGAACCCGGAGGATGATCTAGGAGCTGCTTCACCATTCAGCTGTTTGTCTTTTCAGTTGTACTTTCTTTCAGTTGTAGCTGTACCTTTCTGTTGGGATTGTATTTCTGGCCCCTTTGTACTTCCAACACACTTTTTTTACTGCATTACATAGTGTTTTCTTATGCTTGTACACTGATTGTGTGTGTGTTTACGTTTCATAAAGGCAGTGCCTTCCCAGTTTTTAGGGAGTTATGCCTTTGTTGCTAGTCACCAGCCCCTGGCCTATGGAAGGTGGCCCTGTGGTAGTCACAATACAGGCCCCAGGGGATAGGTCGTGACAAACTGTGTTGGGGCGGAAGACCCGCGGTACTCGACAAGAGGAGTACCTCAGTATTCTAGGTTAGTGAGTAGCGCCTCGGAGTCGTGACATGGCCACTGTACTCAACAGAGGAGGTGTTCTCCAACAATTGTGGTTTCGATAATGAGAATCCTGGTTTGAGCTGAGTCATTGAAATTTGTTTTTCCCTAATAATAGAGATGGGCTACTTGATAAATTAGGTATATCCATGGGCATAAACCTAAGTAAAGATTATCTGTTGAGATCTTTCTTTTTGGTTTGTCCTTGTTGGATTTAGTGAGACCTTGGGGGTCTCGAGGTCCCTACTGAGTATCGTTATACTCACCCCTACATGGGCTATGCCCACACCTCATTGTGTTGGATGTAGACAACGGATAACGCTGACCGAGACAGAGTGTACAAGGGCTAGATAGTACCCGGAGGTGGAACTCATGAGGAGTCAGTACCCGGAGGAGACAGACGGACGTGGAGTGTTGAGGAGGACATTTGTACCAACCCTTTAGAAAAAAACCCAGAGGGCGATCCAAGAGCTGCTCCATCTTCTAGCTGTTTGTCTTTTCGGTTGTACTTTCTTTCAGTTGTAGCTGTACCTTTCTATTGGGCTTGTATTTTCGGCCCCCTTTTTACTTTCATCACTCTTGTTAGACTGCTTTACATAGTTTTTTCTTCCTCTTTTTCTATGGTTGTGTGTGTTTATGTTTTATAAAGGAAATGTCTTCCCAGTTCTAGGGAATTACACCTTTGGTTCTAGTCTCCAGTCCCTGGCCTATGGAAGGCGGGCTTGGGGTAGTCACGATGTGGGCCCTAGGGGAATAGTCATGAAAAATTGGTATCATAAGGAGTTTCTACCGCAGAACATATAAATCTGATATTTCTTTTCTATGAAGGACCAATATTAAGGGTACTGAGTGTGGTTTTCAGTTCAGGGAGTCCAGTGTTGGTGCGGCGGCCGACATATCCTTACACCAGGACCCTGACTACTGATTTCCGACTAGGTGCACGAAAACACTGATTGCGTGTGTGTTTTCAATAGTTTTTTCTTTAAGTCACCTCAATCCAGGTTAGCTCACCAGGTATAGTCTTTTGACCGTGTCACATTTGGTATAAGAGGTGGTACCCAACCTTAAGTGTGATGCACTGCCGGGGTTGAGATGTAGGGCCCACAACGAGGACGTTGTGCTCCAAAGGGGTGTGATTGTAACACCCCATAATGATAAAGGTTTAAATGACTAAATGACATGACTCATGTCAACAAGGTGCACCTTCCTTTTCAGGATCCTTTTTGATTAGAACTCCATAGTTGAGCATGCTTGGCCTGGAGTAGTAGTGATCATGATGGGTGACCTCCTGGGAAGTTTCCTAGGGTGTGTGTGAGTGAGGAAAAATCACACTGTGAAGGACATGTGTTGGCATATGGGGACTTTCATTAGTCCGATAACCCGTTCAGGCACGTGGGTGGGACCTAGGGTGGGGCCCACGTGTCTACGGGAAAACTGGTGGGTGGGGCCCAGTTTTCACAGAGGCAGATTGTACAAGGGTTGGATGGTACCCGGAGGTGTACCTCATGATGAGTCAGAACCCGAAAGAGACGGATGGATGTGGAGTGCAGAGGAGGACATCTATACCTACCCTTCAGGTTGGAACCCGAAGGAAAATCTAGGAGATGCTCCATCGTCCAACTGTTTGTCTTTTCAGTTGTACTTTAATTCAGTGGTAGATGTACCTTTCTGTTGGGCTTTTATTTCCATCCCCCTTTGTACATTCAGGACTCTTGATATTCTGCTTTACTTAGTGTTTTTTACTCTTGTTCTCTGGTTGTGTGTGTTTACATTTTATAAAGGAAATGCCTTCCCAGTTCTAGGGAATTACGCCTTGGGTGCTAGTCACCAGCCCCTGGCCTATGGAAGGTGTACTTGGGGTAGTCACGATGTGGGCCTTGGGGGATGGGTTCTAACATCCTTGGTCTGCATTGTTCGTCATCTGCATCCAACACAACGAGGTGCGGGCATAGCCCATGTAGGGGTGAGTATAACGATACTCAGTAGGGACCTCGAGACACCCAAGGTCTCACTAAATCCAACATGGACAAACCACAAAGAAATATCTAGACATAAAACCTTTACTTAGGTATATTCCCATACATATACCTAAGTTATCATGTTACCCATCTCAATCATGAGGAAAACCCAAAGGTCATTGACTCAGCTCAAACCAGTATTTTCCTTATCAAAACCACAACTGTTGGAGAACACCTCCTCTGTCTAGTACAGTGGCCCTGTCGCGACTCCGAGACGCTACTCACTATATTTGACTGTTGAGGTACTCCTCCTGTCAAGTACCGCAGGTTTTCCACCCCAACACAGTAGCGCTCCCCACCATGGGTCTGCCGCCCCAACATAGTTGCGCTCTCCCTAATAGCCTACAGAGGTACTCCTCCTGTCGATTACCACGGGTCTGCCACCCCAACATAGTAGCGCTCCTCCGCCATGGTTCTTCCTCCCCAACATAGTATCGCTTCCCACTGGGCTAGTCAAGTCACTCCTAAATGAATTGGACAAGCAGTCATCAGGTCTCAACCAGCTACAAGGTCTCTGTACTCCGTATGCTCATCTCCAGAAGGATCTGCTCCACAAGATACTGTTCGATACTTACAAGTGTCACGTAATCTCACATGTAAGTATCTCATGGGACCACCTCATCATAGGGGTCTCAACGCAATAGACGACGCATCAATCGAAGGCCCGGTTTGTAAGTTATTAGCATTTCTGTTCCAGGTGCCCAATTGGTTTCGTGTATGAACCGACCCGACCGTATCTCAACTTTACCCCAAACTCCAATGGGGCATACTCAAAGGAACTATTTTTCAACAAGATTACCAATGCCGCTGACGGTTCGTCAAATGGATGTCCGGTCTGAGAGTTATTGGCTTTTCTGTTCCAGGGGCCCGGTTTGTTTTTAAGCTAAAACCAACCCGACTATACTCCATCTACGTCCAAAAAACAAGTGGAGTATTCCAAAATAACCTTCTCATCATAATGAATCCAACATAATTGACGACATGTCAATCGGACGTCCAGTCCTTAAGTTATAAGTGTTTCCGCTCCGAGGGCCCTATTGGTTTCGGGATCGGACAAACCCGGCCATACCCAAACGTCATCGAAACCTTGAGTTTAATATACCTAAACGACCCTCTCAATCCGAGGAATCCTACGCAACTAACGGTGCTTCTATTGGAGGTCTGTAACTCATGTTATGGGAAGTTAACCGTAAACGGTCTGAAACATGGGGGGTTGGGCCCGGTCTGACGCGGCCCAACCCACCCTGGGTCGGCCCGAAATGCGTCAACCCGACCCAGGACTAGTCTGACCCACGTGGCCGGCCCCGGCCTAACTGGAGGGTGCTGGCTCGGCCAGCTGGCCGAGCAAGGGGTGCGGCCCCCTGTAATTGTAACCGGCAGCGCCTGCTGGCGCCGCCCCGCCTTCCCGGATCCCGCGCGGACGCGGGATCTGCTCCACCTCTGCCGTGGCCATCGCCACAGAGGAAAATCACCGGCAGCCTAATAGGGCACCGTAGCCTCTGGTCGCCGGTTACCCGCGCCACTGCGATGTTCCGCAGGCCGCCGGAGTCACTTCGGGGGTCCGTTTTAGCTTTCGCCTGCGCCTACGGCCTTCTCAGGACCCAAACCCCACTGCGAAAGCTCCAAATCACCGTTGTAGTCCTGTTTCATTGTCGCCAAGCAATCCACGTATCAAGAACGATATGGCGGTGGGTTCGAACTTGTTCGTTAGTCATTACCCACCGCGTTAGAGGCTCAAGCAATTATTCAACAAATAATCACCTAAGTTCATGGGTATAAATCACATAAATGAAATATACAAAAAAATCACTCTACCTTGATTATGACGTTGCACGTCGTCGAGCGGTGGAAAGAGGGTAAGCGTCGTGGTAGATCGGCATCGCGGGGAGATGACATCAACTCATTGATGTCGAGGAAGAAGAAGCTGAAGATGGTGCGTCGTCGGCATTCCTTGCGGTTGGCTCCTTCTCCTTTGGCTTGGATTAATATCGAAGGAGAAGATCTCTGTTTTTAGTGGTTCTTCATTGAAGGAATAACCCCTCTCTTTCATTTCATAAGAGCCTCTGCAATATGATATTTTCCATGCCCAAAATAATGTGAAGGCTTCCCCAATATAATATACTGCCATGCCTTTTGAACATTTAAACTCTCGAAATAATTAATTAATTGTTGATCAATTAATTAACTAATAGGTGTTGGAATATTCATTAGGGAGAGAGGGAGGTGAGGGGTTTAACCATAATAAATGGGAGGTGTTTTCAAAAAACTAATTAAAGGGGAAACAATTGGGGAGTTGAGGGAAGGAGAGGAGTTAGGGCTCGTGTGGGCCCCACCTCACTAACTTCCTCTTAGAGGATATAACTACTAGATATAAAATAAAATTGTGCTCCACAATTTTATTTATTTTATTCTAAATCCCAAAAATTAACTTTCAACTTGAATAAAACGCAACTGCGGTAAAGGTCCCCATAAGGAAATATCGGCACTGCGATTCCATCGGTGTCCTCATATTTCAATTCCGAGCATCGGTTCAAAAAATAGAAAAACCTGCATGTACGTTTACGGAACGTACCCAAACAAAACTTTAGAAATTGATACCAGGAACACCGGGCCTCAATATCAAGTGCCGTCCGAAGCCACATACTCGTAAAATTACAAAGAATAAAGAAAAAAAATTCTATGAAAATTCCGGGTCTTTACATTACTCCAACCTCATGGCTTTACGTCTTTGTAAAGATACAACACATACTAGGGAAACAAAAGGGGTAATGAGAACTCATATGAGCCTCCCGCTCTCATGTGATCCCCTGTAGGTTCCCGTACTGCCAGCGAATGCGCACCAGGGGAATCGACCTTCCTCATAGGACCCGCACCTGTCGATTCTCAATCTCTACTGGAAACTCCATGAAAGTTTCCCCGTCATCGATATCAATCTCCCCATGGTCGATGATGTGTGAAGGGTCATGCATGTATCTCCTAAATTGAGTTATGTGAATGACTTCATGCACCCGGTGCAACTGAGGTGGAAGGGCCAAGCGGTAAGCCACCTCATCTTTCTTACTAAGGACGTGGAAATGTCCGATGAACCTCAGAGATAACTTGCCGCCTCGGCTAAATCTCCATAGACCTCGATGATGTGATACTCATAGGAATACATGATCACCATCCTCGAACTCCAGTGGTCTCCACCTTGGGTTTTTTCTCTACACTATGACGATCCTCAAACGTCGTTTCCCTTCCGTTCACCAGTTTCCCAACAAATCACGCATCAGGAACGAGTTGGTGGTGGGTCTAGATTTGTTCGTTATCCCATCACCACCGTGTTAGTGGTTCAAACAATCAACCAATTAACAATCTTCCATGTTCGAGGCTATAAATCACATATATAAAATTACATAATATCCCCTACCTCAAATATGACGTTGCACGTCGTCGAGCTGCGGAAAGAGGATTTGAAGATGACGTCAGGGTGCGTTCGAGGAGGATGCATAATCAACATTCCTTGTGGTGATGTCTTCACCCTTTATGCGAAGGAAGAAGAAAATATTATGTTTTTCATGGAGAGAACATCGTTCTTCGCCTTTTTCACGTTTCATGCTGGATAAACAAACCTCCTCCTCTCCTTAGTTCTCCCAAAATTCCCCCACCAATATTTTCCAAGCCAATATAATAACAAGGCCCTCCCATAATATAAGATTACCATGTATTTCAAATTAATTCAAAATGAGAATTAAATTAATTAAGGAATTTGTGTTGGAAACATTAATGTGAGGGAGATGGAGAGGCTCCACATTTAAGTGGAAGTCCATATGTTAAAAGAGGGTTTAAGGGAGTAAATTAAAGATATGAGTAGTTGGGGGATCGTGTGGGCCCCACCATTAGTTATTTCCTCCATAGGGAAGTTATGTGGGGTGTGGGACCCACCTCCAACTTCCCTTTGGAGGAAATAACCACCACATAAAATAATTTGTGTAACATAATGAATTATTTAAATTATTTTGAAACCCCAATATAAAACTTCTCCTCCCATCCAAACGCAACTGCGGTAAAGGTTCCATTAGATGAATAACGAGGCTACGAGTTCATCGGTGTCCTCAGATTTCAATTCTGAGCATTGGCTCAAAAGATGGAAAAACCCGCTCGTATGTTTACTGAACGTACCCAAAAAACATCATAAATTGATTCCGGGCAGACCGAGCCTCAGAATCAGGCATCGTCAGAAACTGCAGACTCGTAAAATTCAAAAGAAATTAAGGGAAAAAATTACATGAAATTTCTGGGTCTTTACATTTCACCCAACACAGGGATTTACATCCCTGTAAAGCTACAACACACACTAAGGAAACAAAAGAGTGTACTGAGCATGCATATGAGCCTCCCGCTCCCATGAGCTCTCCTGGAGGTTCTCGTGCTGCCAGCGAATGTACACCAGAGAAATAGACCATCCATGCAGGACTTGCTCTTGTCGATGCTCAATCTCCATTGGAACCTCCTTGAAAGTCCCCCCTTCATCGGTGTCCAGCTCCCTGTGGTCGATGTTGTGGGATGGATCACGCACGCATCTCTTCAGCTGAGATACGTGGAAAACATCATGCACCCGGTGCAACTGAGGTGAAAGGGCCAAGCGATAAGCCACCTCGCCTACTCTATAGAAGAAGTGTAGGAGTGACTGTAAGAGACTGTATATAGGCTTCACCATCTCTATCCACAAAGAAAATATGTAAGGCATCCAGATACTCTGTCGCCTCTCCTAACAGCTGAATGCCTGAACTCCTGCTGAGAGAATCCGCTACCACGTTCCACTTCCTAGGAGTATAGACTATCTCAAAGTGATAGTCCTGGAGGAACTTGACTTCACCCTTCTTCGCCTACATTCTACAAGAGCTGTTAAGATTTCTCATTTGCCGAAAAAGGGAAATCTGGACTCATCCCCTGGATGAACCACGTCCTTTTCCTAATACAGTCAATCCTGACATGAATGACACTAATTCATGTCATGGACGACGTCGTAAGGCTTCGACGCTACAACCAAGATATCCAACCATTACTCTCGCCTACAAGGGTTGAGTCACACTATCAGTATCAGTGTGTGGTTATTGGGTCTCCTCTAGTAGAAATCTCAAAAGTGAGGGTCAAGTCAACTATTTTAACCAGAACCTCTTAGTATTAACCACACAAAAAGGAAGGAAAGTAAATGTCACAAGGACAAGTGTCTTTTATTACCACATCTCAAGGTATAAAGACACAAAGAAACCATAAAAAATGACATTAACAAAGCTAGAAGCATCATGAAAAAAAGGCATATATGCCTAAAACTAGTCTCACTCCAGTCCACCTGCTTCCGAAGCTCCATGGTCATATGATTTAACTGCCTGAAGTTGTGCTCTCCCCTATCAACCCATTCTCAGCAGTTGGGGTGGACCTCCTAGTGGTGGGGGTGGAAACACCTCGAAGCGCCATCCACCACCAGCTGCACGACCATATCCTCTACCATAGTCGCCTGCTCCATTCGGTCCATCACGATCGAACCTCTACCTCTTCCTGGGAGGTCCTTCATCTATCTGTTGATCGTCTGAGTAGCGGGTCGGACAGTCACGAGCCATTTGACCCTATCTGCCACATGAGTAACACTGTCTGGCAGGTCTAGCTCTGTCTCCACCTAGGGTGCCCCACAATACCGACCCAGAGTCATGCGGTCGACCACCTCTAGGTCTGGTCCTATTGGAACTCTGAGTCATTTGACACCGGCCAGCTGCAAAAGGCTCAGCTGCATGTCAACAAGTGGTGGGTCCCACTGCTGGAGATTTCCCATCAAGGAAACTCTCCACTAAGAGGGCTCGCTCCAACACCCCTATCTACGTCAGGATGCTGTGAGAGATAATTGAAGCTCTGATCTCTTACTTGATTCCCTGTTCAAAGGTCCGGGACCTGAATAACGGGTCTCATACCATATCAGTGGAGTAACATGAGAGGTCAGTGAACTTCGCTGAGTACTGCGCCACCGTCATGCTACCCTACTGTAGATGCAGTAGCTCCTGTATCCGCACCGCTAGAAGGGTGGCTGGTACAACTCCACCCAGAGTAGGATCTCGAATTCTGTCCATAGAAGTGTCGCCTCGTCATGCATCAGGAGAATCAGGCTTCACACAGGTATACATCTTTCATAAAGTGATAAAGATGATCAGATGTAGTCACTGATTCATCTATGCAGTCAGACCCACGTATGATACAAGACCCGATAAGCTGTCGAACCCATGTAGGATACTAGACTAGCCACTCTGTCGGACCCATGTAGGATACTAGAACAGAAGTTAAACTGTCGGACCCACGTAGGATACACGAATATTAATCATCGATGTCGAACCCATGAAGGATTCTAGTACAGATGTCGTCGTCGTCGAACCCAAGGAGGATTCCAGTACAATTGTCATCATCGTCGAACCCACGGAGGATTCCAGTACGATTGTCATAATCACCGAATCCACAGAGGATTCTAGTACGGTAGTCATTGTAGTCACATCCAACTCTAGGGTTCCCGCACACAGCATGCTCGATTTCGAGAGGGTCCGCTCCCCGATCCAGGGGGTCGATAAATCAACTATCACAAAGTCCAGAGTTTATGTATCTTGATGTTCCGTCTCATCAAATGGAACCAAACGCGATAGATGGCGTGTCAAACGGACACCCGTTCTGAGAGATATTGGCTTTTCCGTTCTATGTGACCGGTTGGAATTACGCTCATTCCAAACCCATCTATTTTCCAAAGTCATCCAATACTCACTTAGAATAATGAAAAATAACCATATCGTCACGAGGATCCCAGTGCCACAGACGGCGCGTCGATCGGACGTGCTGTCATAAAGTTATTATTGTTTAAGTGAATCGGGTCTGGCCCGTCAAGCCCAATGGGCTGGCAGGTTGGCCCGACCCTATTTGGTGGGTCCGACCTAGAAGGGGGGTCGGCCCGACCCAGAGGGGCACGGCCTGGCCCGGCCCGGCGTGGTGCGGCTCGGCTCATGACCGGCCGCGGCTCAGCCCGGCGGCCGACCGATGCAGGGGGGGGGGCTTTTCGGAACCGGCGGGGCCACCCTCCTATCCGTCCGGCCAAAGCCATCCAGTCTTCCCAGCTTGAGCGACCCACTTGGGTGACCTTCTGGGAGGACAAAGCACACTAGAAAAGACATGTTTTGTCCTGTGGGGACAATCATTAGTCAGATAACTCATTCCGGCATGTGGGTGGACACTAGGGTGGGCCCCACCTGTTTCTCTGGGGAAACTGGTGGTCCCTTGTAGGCCAGGACCCGACGACCATGTTAAGGTGAGGAGTATGGTGCATGTAAACCTTGACACCATTGGTTGGGAGTTGGGGCCACTCTCCTGATAAGTCCATGGCAGGATGAAACCAGTGAACCTCACATATGAAGAGCTGGACGGCTGAACCCCGCCCGTCATGGAGGGGGATGGGGAGCTGCACGGGCGAACTACTGTGCTAAGATGCTCATCCCGTTACAAGTGGTATCAGAGGGAATATGCCTCATGGTGTTGCGGAATGCTGCAGGACGGACCTTGGTGGTGGGAGCGGAGTCTCGGGGTGTCATGTGGAGGTGACACGACACAAAAGGTCACTCTTGCGAGATGTCAAAGGCAGAGACGCCGCTATGAAGGCTGGGTCTCGTGGAGGTGGTTTTTGAACCTGAGAGAGAGGGTGGAACATGATGGTTTGCGACCCAGAGAGTGGGTGGGTCCTTGATGCCAACGACAAGGAAGGAGCATCCCCTAAGGCCATGCTTGGTAGCTGGTTAGTTGGAAGCAGTTGCGGACACACAGAAGGGAAGGATCCTCCATTCACGAGGGCGTGCATGGAATGGTGGTGGGAGAATGTCACGATCCAATCATGGGGGTCCTTTCCCACACCAAAAAGAACATAAAAGATACGGTTCATCTGGTTAGTCCCTATCTAAGAGTTGGGAGTCGCCCCGACAAAGTGGAGGAACCCAGCCTTCAGTGTGGTGTACTGCCTGGGTTGAGATGTAGGTCCCACAATGGGGACGTTGTGCTCTAAAGGGGGGGGGGGGTGATAGTAACACCCCCAAATGATAAAGGGATAAATTGATAAATGATATGACTCAGGTCAATAAGGTGCACCTTCCTTTTCAGGAGCCTGTCTGATTAGAACTCCACAGTTAAGTGTGGTTGGCCTGAAGTAGTGATCTGAATGGGTAACCTTCTGGGATGTTTCCTAGGGTGTGTGCGAGTGAGGAAAAAGCACACAATAAAATACATGTGTTGGCCAGTGGGGACAATGATTAGTCATATAACTCGTTCGGGCACGTGGTGGGCCCAGGGTGGGGACCATTTGTCTGCGGGACAACTAGTGGGCACGAAGAACTGAGAAGGCATTGACTTTATGAAATGTAAACTCACACACAATCAGAGTACAAGTGGAAGAAAATACCAAGTAAAGTAGTAAAACAAGTGTGCTGGAAGTACAAAGGGGTCGAGAATACATGATCAACAGAAAGGTACAACTACAACTAAAATGATGTACAACTGAAAAGACAAACAACTAAATGTTAAAGCATGTCCTCGGTCGTCCTTCAAGTTCCTACCTGAGGGGTAGGTACAGATGTCCTCCTCAGCACTCCGCATCTATCGGTCCGCTCCGTGTGTTGTCACGTCAAGTGTCCACCTTCAGGTACCATCCAGTCCTTGTACACTCTACCTCAGTCAGCACTGTCTGTCGTCTATATCCAACACAACGAGGTGCGGGCATTTCCCGTGCAGGGGTGAGTATAATGATACTCAGTAGGGACCCCGAGACCCTCAAGGTCTCACAAAAATTCCACAATTATAAACAAAAAAGAAAGATCTCAACAGATAACCTTTACTTACATATATTCCCATACATATACCTAAGTTATCAAATAATCCATCTCAATCATGAGGAAAACACAAAGGTCATTGACTCAGCTCAAACCAGGATTTTCATTATCAAAACCACAACTGTTGTACAACACTTCCTCTGTCGAGTACAGTGGCCCTGTCGTGACTCTGAGGTGTTACTCACTAACCAAGACTATTGAGGAACTCCTCCTGATGTGTACCGCGGGTCTTCTGCCCCAACACCGTAGCGCTCCCCTCCATGGGTCTACCACCCCAACACAGTAGCGCTCCCCCTAATAGCCTACAGAGGTACTAATCCTGTCAAGTACTTCGGGTCTACCTCCCCAACACATTATCGCTCCTCCGCCATGGGTATACCACACCAACACATTATCACTCCACACTGGGCTAGTCAAGTCACTCCGAAACGAATCGGACAAGCAGTCATCAGGTCTCAGCCAACTACAAGGTCTCCGTATTCCGTACGCTCATCTCTGGGAGGATCTTCTCCACGATCTATTGTTCGATACTTCCAAGTGTCATTTAATCTCATGTGGAAGTATATCATGGGACCGCCTTGTCATAGGGGTCTCAACGCAACAGACGACGCGTCATTCGGACGCCCGGTCTGTGAGTTGTTAGCCTTTTTGTCCCGGGGCCCGGTTGGTTTCATGTATGAACCAACCCAACTGTATCTCAACTGTACCCTGAACTCCCATGGATTATACTCAAAGGAACCGTTTCTCAATGAGATTACCAATTCCACTGACGGTTCGTCAAACGGACGTCCGGTCTGAGAGTTATTGGCATTTCCGTTCCAGGGGCCCGATTGGTTTTTAAGCTAAAACCAACCAGACCGTACTCCAACTGTGTCCAAAACACAAGTGGAGTATGCCAAAAGAACCGTATCATCATAATGAATCCAAAGTTATTGATGTCACGTCAATCAGACGTCCGATCCTTATGTTATATGCGTTTCCGCTCTGAGGGCCCGGCTGGTTTCGGGTTCGAACCAACCTGGACATATCCAAAATTCGCTTAAACCTTGAGTGTAATATACCGAAACGACCGACTCGACCCAAGGATTCCTACACAACTGACAGTACATTGATCAGAGGTCCGTGGCCCAAGATATGGGTGTTTGAACGAAAACGATCCAAAAAGGGGGGTCTAGGCCTGGTCCGACCCAGCCCAACCCACCTTGGGTCGGCACGAACTGGGTCGAACCGACCCGGGTTTGGGTCCGGCCCGGCTGGGCGTGGCCCGGCCCGGCCGACGCATCTCGGCTAGTGTAACACCCTGAGATTTTATGAAAAATATTCTTTTTAATTTAATTAATTTCTTGTGTTGTACGCTACACCAAAAGGAGTTTGCACAACACGCATCCTTGAATTTCCTTGAATTACACGCAATCACGACCTTCCTCGATAGTGTGTGTAGTACGCAAAACCGAGTTTCACTAAACAACGATATGCTATTATTAAAACTAACTGTTATGAATAGTAATAACCACTTTTTGAAATTTTGAAAATTTTCTTTTTCAAAATGGACTTCATTTTTGGATTCGGAATATCGAAATTAGCTTAGGGTGAAATTTTGGTGATTTTCGGATAACTTTCATATTTTGATGAATAGTGAAAATTACTAAATTTTAATTAAAAACAAATTTTTTTAATCTAAATAATTAATAGTGATAAATTATTAATTTGAGTGGTTTTAAAGTATATTTAGAATATATTTTTACAATTTAATACAATGTTGGTCATTGGATGTAATTTCACATTTAAAACAGTTATAAACAAGTATCAATCTTTTGATAGTTATTATCTATTAAAAACATGCTATTTGTTTTGACGACGAGAATTAATTTTTAAATTAGTTAATGTAACTGATATGTTTTGAAATTGGTAAAATAGACACCATTTTTGAGTTCATAATATCAAATATAGCTTAGGCCTAATTTTTGGTATTTTTCTGAAAACTTTCAATTTTTGATGAATAGTGAAACCACTAAGTTGTAGTTAAAAAAAACTGAATTTTTCATAAAACATAATTTTACCGCTTCTGTGAGTGGAATTTAGAAAATCCCAGAGACACGGTTGATGTCAGTAAGAAAAATGTGGTTCAATGAGATGAAAATAATTTTTTGGTGAATAGTAACTTTTTACTTTTTCTTACCATGGTTAAAAGTAAATAGGGTAATTAAGGGTAAAAATGATATTATTATTACCGTAACACATGTCCTAATTATATTGGACAAGTTTAATTCGATCAAAAACAACCTTAGGAATAAAATATGACCATTTAGGCCCACTTGGATTAGATTAGGACATTTATTATTAATTTATTTAAAGAAGGGTTAAAATAGTTAAAATCAAAGTTTAATAAGTAAATCATTTTTAATATAGGGTTATACATAGGATAAATTAGACTATAAATATTCATTGGAAAGCTAAAATTATTTCCTACATAAAGGTATTGTATTTTTAATTTTTAGACATTAAATAATTAAATTTATTTATGACACAACAATGATGCAGTAATTATCTTATTAATGAAATATTGACATAATTGATGTTATAAATACCCAAATAAATATAATTTGAGACTTTTTATTAATTACACTAATTTTCTAGGTTAATATTAAATTTATTATTTATTTAAGTAACTTTTTTCGAACTAATCATTCTGTTTTGATTTTCACAAAAATCAATTACTAAATAGTGTCAAAAATTGACATAAAATAGTTTTTAAAACAAATATTATATTATTAATTGTTATTTTATTCCTAAAAATATAAGGTTCGGCCAAATGACTTAGATAAGGTTATATATATTAATAATAAACAATTTGGGGTTCGTTTGGCTTCTTATAGTATGTTTATTAACCTTATAGTGTAAGAACACAAGAAGACACGGTAAAAGTAAAATTATTTAACTTAATGTTAAATCTAAATGATAAGGTTAAAATAGGAACCTAAAATTGTCTAAATTATATTTGATGAGAGTATTTCGGCTCATCCCCACCTTAGCCTTGAAATAAATCAATTTGGAGCTATTTAAAACCGAACTTGACTTTATAATAAAATAATATTTTTAGTTATTCCAAAGGTGCCCCTCTCCTCCCTTATAAAAGGGCACCTCCTCCCTCTCTTCCTCACACAACTTTGAGCCTTCAAGATCGGCCAAACCCTGAAAAATTCTCTTCTCCACTTCCCTAGAAACATCCTAGAGGTTCTGGTCTTCTTCAAAGACCCATTTTAGTGCCCTAAAAGGAGGTCTTAAAGAAGCACTTCAAAGAAGAGGTAATGTCTGTTACCGATTCTTTCATCTTTATTTCTTCTTCTACTTCTTCTTATTAGGTTGTTTCATTATGAAGTACTAACATCAGTATCACTCATATACTGATATGTTATTATAAGTATGAAAGAACCCTATTTCACCATTTATCCATCCTACAGAAAAAGAAATCACCGCGCGTGCGTACGTACAGAATACCGTCTCCACGCCGTGGTGTAATCTATTTTCCACCACCACCTTACATGGATGGGTATAATGGTGTAAAGAAAAACTATACATAGTTATTAGAACATCATATTTATTCTGATATATTGTATCATCCACTCCAATTCAATTCAATAATTATGGAAATGATATCATCGCTCATGCGTACGTACGGACTACCGTCTCCACGACGCGATGAGATTCATTCTCCATGTTAACCATTTAAGAATGATTATAAAGTATATATAAGAAATAATAATGAAATATATGACATTATAAAGCTACTGGATTTATATATATATATATATGTATGTCATCTACTTACTTCCATTCAAGACAATAAGGAAAGGAAGACAGCGTTCATGCGTACGTACGGACTACCGTCTCCATGAATGGTGTGTTTCATTTCATTTATCTATCTATTATATATATATATATATATACTGAATATATATGATATATAAATCATATTTTATATTCTGTAAGTAAGTAAATCATGACATAAGTAATAATAATGTCAAGAACAACAAGTCCAAACACCTTCGATAAATGAAACGATTTTACCCAAAACGCTTCTTTAACATGGAATTTACAAAAGAATTGGTAATATAAAGACATAAGTGAACCATATATGATATCATAACAATGAATATGATTCTGTAATAAGTCAATGACATTATTTAAATCATTATACAGGAGGTTCGGACACATACGAAGCAAATCAGACCTAAGGTAAGGGAAATATCACAATCTCATTTTTATCCGAGATTGTTTATACTTCGGTATTTACTAGGTTGTATTTTATCATCCAAATCCATGTTTACTCAATATGTAATATTTTTTCCATCCACCTACAATTTTTTAAATACAATTTTACCATTTGGTGAGTTTTTAGTAAAAGATATGAAAGGAATCTGTTTTCATTTTTCGTATGAGGTACTTTTTGACTTTTCCGACAAAAGTACGAGAAGAATATTTTTTTAACTTATACGACATGAATGGATTTTTAAAACATTATTTCCAAGAAGCTTCCTTTACAAGTTTTAAATTTTATTTTTAATCAACTTCTTTTAGTTTAAAATTGTATGACATGTTAAGAAAGGAAAATTTTTTTGAAGTAGAAATGATATTTTCCTCAAGAATGGAGTTCAAGTGTTCTATCAAAATTATTTTCCATCTAAGATAATATAGGGTTCTATTTATATCCCTATTATTACATTGATTTGATTATGCTGTGATGGAATTATTTTTATGAATTCCTTTATCTTATATGGATTGTTTTATGATGTCATGTTGTTTAAGAATCCCATTTTTATTACATGGGTTATGCAATGATGTATGATTTATGAATTTGTGGAACACATAAGAATGGTATCATTATGAGATGGGTGGGACCTATATATCCATCCAATTCATTGGGTAAAGATTTTATATCTCATGAGATAGACATGGCTGGAATGGTAGGTTATACCGGTTCAGTGAAACAGGACTGAAACGAGGGTGAATCGGTTCAGAAATGGACTTTGTCCACTAAGATAGTCTTGGCAATGAGTCTTGACTAATAAGATATGATTATCTATGATTATGTGTGTATGCCACAAAGTTTCATGTTTTAAGTTATGATTATTGGGATTTCATTTCACTACTATGATTTATCCCATGTTATGAAATTATGCTCTCTTTTGCAGGTTAAGATTTCCAAAATGTTATGTTCTACTGAATATGATGTGATTGATATTTATTTTGTTTACCCTTACTGAGCATTTGAGCTCACCCTTTTATGTTTTCTTTTCCCCAGGATATAAATAAAGGTTTTAGGTAAAAAAAAGAAGATCTTTATGGGAGATGTTGAAGATCTTTCACCACGATTAGAAGATTATATTCCGAGTTTCCAAAGACACTAAACTATTACGGTCCTTGTGTGTGTGTTTTTGTTATGTACTAAGTATTCCGAAAAAGTAAAGTAATGTACATGTATGTCAAGCTTCGGGTCTCTATAGTTGGTATCAGAGGAAAGGTTTAGTCAACCTTTGGAAACTAGGATGCGAAAACGTTAGTGAGATCCCTAGAGATATTTCTAAGGTATGTCTAGGGATGTCTCTAAGGTTAAGTATACGTATAGGTTATAGTACTAGAATTGTGCTAACGATCTAAGAATTTAACCTAATATGTTAGATATTGAGGGTACTCCCCCTTAACTATGTTGTTTTCTCTAGCATGATTTTTGCCTCTCACAAAATTCTTTTTGTGTTTTAGTAAATGGAGGGAACCAGAAGGAATTCGGTTAACATTGAATCCAATGAACAAATTGGTGACTATGAGCAACAAAATTGTGTAATTCCTAGAGAGAAAGATATTGTGATTATTCCGAATTAGTCATCGCGATATATGATTAACAAGGTGAAATTTAGTGGTATGCCTAATTCATCAAAGAAGAGGAAGATAAACTATTTTGCATGTTCGCATGTTGAGGAGCATAAAGAAAGGAAGATTGAGATTTCTAAAGAAGGTAAGAATAACCTTGAGGAATACCTCAAATGGAGGGACCGATGTTATCTGTGTGGAGAAACGGGTCATAGAGTGACAGACTGTTATAGAGTTCAATGTCTTATTTGTGGAGAACATGGGCATTACCCAACTCAATGCCCTGACCTAAAAAGTTACTTCTAAATCAAGGAAGGACTTATTCCAGGACAATCATTGAAGTGGATGGACTGAAGTGTTTATGTATTGGTATTCGAGAATAATGCTGTTGAGGTACTTTTATGGTGTATAGGAATATTTATGTATTGGTCTATTGTGGTTTTCAATAATTTTAAGGTATCAGTAACCATGAAAAGTGATTCAAATATTTTGGAATGTAGATGATATGCGCATAATGAAGGGATAAGGAGAAAATGAAATGTTTGATAGTATTCATGAGCTCATGATTGATATAAGGACTAAGTGATATCATGGTTTGAGTATATAGAATTTTTAGGATTTTGGTATGTGGAAGGTGTTAACTTTTAACTACATTCATGTTTTCACTAAGGTTCAATGGGTATTGAAGAGAATACATGATTAAGGCCTTTGAATGTTTGGAATGTGACCAACAAGACATATCTTATGATATATGGGGATCAATGATGGTATTAAATCTCTGGTAATCATTTTCACTATATTATGAGAGTGGACTGCAGTATTATGGATAAGCCTAAAGATTGGAATGGATTATGTTGGACATACGTTATTATTGTTTAAGGATAGAAGTTTTTTTCGATATTATTGATGGGATGTTATAGTAATATAGTTTTAGAAAAAGGACAACTTGAAGGACGGGTGACAGCCCATCGATTCAGACAAGGCTGTGGGAATCAAACCCACAACCGAAGTGCGATTGGCCTTTATCACCTACCACTGGCCTACAGGAAGTCCCTGTTTAGTAGAAACTAGTTTTATTATATTAAGAAGTATGATATATGAATTATAAGTCCATTTTAGGAACCATATATGATTAATCTCACTATAGATCGACTTATGTATATTTAATAACTTTTGATTACCTTTTGTTTGAGACAGATGGAATGACTCGTCATTCTATCACATGATCTGCTAACACTTCACGAATAACAAATTCAACTTCATTTATTTAAGAGATGAAGTGGAAATTGTTCAAGGCACGAATAACAGTGAGATTGTACCAAAATAAAGTAAGTATTCATTCTAATTCAAATTCTTCAACTTTAGGGAAATGATCTTGAAAACCAAAAATGTTGTCCTAGTGCCCTTATATCCGATGAATCAGATGGTACCCTAGATCATCACAAATTTATGGCTTTGTGATTGCTGGCTTTTCCATAGCCATGTTCTCTACCACTCTCCATCAGAACATGATGGTTAGATTTCTCTTCCATATCCATATTTTCACCTATGTGGAAACCCAGGGATTAGTTTATTTGGGTAACCATTACGTTTCATAATTTTATTTTTAATGATTGGTTCTGGTATTCCTTTTTACGATGTGGGTTTCTATTAAAGAAACTTTTGAATAGTAAACCATTTATAACCCCGACGAATTTCGAGGGTGAAATTCATTTTAAGGGGGGTAGAATGTAACACCCCGAGATTTTATGAAAAATATTCCTTTTAATTTCATTAATGTCTTGTGTTGTACGCTACAACAAAAGGATCTTGCACAACACGCATCTTTGACTTTCCTTGCATTACACGCAATCACGACCTTCCTCGATAGCGTGTGTAGTACGCAAAACCGAGTTTCACTAAACAACGATATGCTATTATTAAAACTAACCGTTATGAATAGTAATAACCACTTTTTGAAATTTTGTAAATTTTATTTTTCAAAATGGACTTCATTTTTGGATTCGGAATATCGAAATTAGCTTAGGGTGAAATTTTGGTGATTTTCGGATAACTTTCATATTTTGATGAATAGTGAAAATTACTAAATTTTAATTAAAAACAACTTTTTTTAATCGAAATGATTAATAGTGATAAATTATTAATTTTAGTGGTTTTAAAGTATATTTATAATATATTTGTACAATTTAATACAATGTTGGTCATTAGATGTAATTTCACATTTAAAACAGTTATAAACAAGTGTCAATCTTTTGATAGTTATTATCTCTTAAAAACACGCTATTTGTTTTGACGACGAGAATTAATTTTTAAATTAGTTAATGTAACTGATTTGTTTTTAATTTGGTAAAATATACATCATTTTTGAGTTCATAATATCAAATATAGCTTAGGCCTAATTTTTGGTATTTTTCTGAAAACTTTCAATTTTTGATGAATAGTGAAACCACTAAGTGGTAGTTAAAAAAACTGAATTTTTCATAAAACTTAATTTTACCGCTTCTGTGAGTGGAATTTAGAAAATCCGAGAGACACGGTTGATGTCAGTAGGTAAAATGTGGTTCAATGAGATGAAAATAATTTTTTGGTGAATAGTAACTTTTTACTTTTTTTTACCACGGTTAAAAGTAAATAGGGTAATTAAGGGTAAAAATGATATTATTATTACGCTAACACATGTCCTAATTATATTGGACAAGTGTAATTCGACCAAAAACAACCTTAGGAATAACATATGACCATTTAGGCCCACTTGGATTAGATTAGGACATTTATAATTAATTTATTTAAAGAAGGGTTAAAATAGTGAAAATCAATGTTTAATAAGTAAATAATTTTTAATATAGGGTTATACATAATATAAATTTGACTATAAATATTCATTGGAAATATAAAAAGATTTCCTACATAATGGTATTTTATTTTTAATTTTTAGACATTAAATAATTTAATTTATTTATGACACAACGATGATGAAGTAATTAACTTATTAATGAAATATTGACATAATTGATGTTATAAATACACAAATAAATATAATTTGAGACTTTTTATGAATTCCACTAATTTTATAGGTTAATATTAAATGTTATTATTTATTTAAGTAACTTTTTTCGAACTAATAATTCTGTTATGAGTTTCACAAAAATCAATTACTAAAAAGTGTCAGAATTGACATAAAATATTTTTTAAAACAAATATTATATTATTAATTGTTATTTTATTCCTAAAAATCTAAGGTTCGGCCAAATGACTTAGATAAGGTTATATATATAAATAATAAAAAATTTGGGTTTCTTTTGGCTTCTTATAGTAAGTTTATTAACCTTATAGTGCAAGAACACAAGAAGACACGGTAAAATTAAAATTATTAAACTTAATGTTAAATCTAAATGATAAGGTTAAAATAGGAACCTAAACTTGTCTAAATTCTATTTGATGAGAGGATTTAGACCCATCCCCACCTTATCCCCGAAATAAATCAATTTTTATCTATTTAAAACCGAACATGACTTTATAATAAAATAATATTTTTAGTTATTCCAAAGGTGCCCCTCTCCTCCATTATAAAAGGGCACCTCCTCCCTCTCTTCCCCACACAACTTTGAGCCTTCAAGATCGGCCAAACCCTGCCAAATTCTCTTCTCCACTTCCCTAGAAACATCCTAGAGGTTCTGGTCTTCTTCAAATACCCATTTTAGTGCCCTAAAAGGAGGTCTCAAAGAAGCACTTCAAAGAAGAGGTAATGTCTGTTACCGATTCTTTCATCTTTATTTCTTCTTCCAATTCTTATTCTTAGGTTGTTTTATTATGAAGTAATAACATCAGTATCACTCATATAATGATATGTTATTATAAGTATCAAACAACCCTATTTCACCATCTATCCATCCTACAGAAAAAGAAATCACCGCGCGTGCGTACGTACGGAATACCGTCTCCACACCGTGGTGTAATCTATTTTCCACCACCACCTTACATGGATGGGTATAATGGTGTAAATAAAAACTATAAATAGTTATTAAAACATCATATTGATTCTGAAATATTGTATCATCCACTCCAATTCAATTAAATAATTATGGAAATGATATCATCGCTCGTGCGTACGTACGGACTACCATCTCCACGACGCGATGAGATTCATTCTCCATGTTAACCATTTAAGAATGATTATAAAGTATATATAAGAAATAATAATGAAATATATGACATTATAAAGCTACTGGATTTATGTATATATATATATATGTATGTCATCTACTTACTTCCATTCAAGACAATAAGGAAAGGAAAACAGCATTCATGCGTACGTACGGACTACCGTCTCCATGAATGGTGTGTTTCATTTCATTTATCTATCTATTATATATATATATATACTGAATATATATGATATGTAAATCATATTTTATATTCTGTAAGTAAGTAAATCATGATATAAGTAATAATAATGTCAAGAACAACAAGTCCAAACACCTACGAGAAATGAAATGATTTTACCCAAAACGCTTCTTTAACATGGAATTTACAAAAGAACGGGCAATATAAAGTAATAATTGAACCATATATGATATCATAAAAATGAATATGATTCTTTAATAAGTCAATGACATTATTTAAATCATTATACTGGAGGTTCAGACACATACGAAGCAAATCGGACCTAAGGTAAGGGAAATATCCAATCTCATTTTTATCCGAGATTGTTTATACTTCGGTATTTACTAGGGTGTATTTTATCATCCACATCCATGTTTCCTCAATATGTAATATTTTTTCCATACACCTAAAATTTTGTAAATACAATTTTACCATTTGGTGAGTTTTTAGTAAAATATATGAAAGGAATCTTTTTTCGTTTTTCGTACGAGGTACTTTTTGACTTTTCCGACAAAAGTACGAGAAGAATATTTTTTTTAACTTATACGACATGAATGGATTTTTAAAACATTATTTCCAAGAAGCTTCCTTTACAAGTTTTCAATTTTATTTTTAATCAACTTCTTTTAGTTTAAAATTGTATGACATGTTAAGAAAGGAAAATGTTTTTGAAGTACAAATGATATTTTCCTCAAAAATGGAGTTCAAGTGTTTTATAAAAATTATTTTCCATCTAGGATAATATAGGGTTCTGTTTATATCCCTATTATTACATTGATTTGATTATGTTGTGATGGAATTGTTTTTATGAATTCCTTTATCTTATATGAATTGTTTTATGATGTCATGTTGTTTAAGAATCCCATTTGTATCACATGGGTTATGCAATGATGTATGATTTATGAATTTGTGGCACACATAAGAATGGTATCATTATGAGATGGGTGGGACCTATATCTCCCTCCAATGCATTGGGTAAATATTTTATATCTCATGAGATAGACATGGCTGGAATGGTACGTTATACCGGTTCAGTGAAACAGGACTGAAACGAGGGTGACTCGGTTCAGAAATGGACTTTGTCCACTAAGATAGTCTTGGAAATTAGTCTTGACTAATAAGATATGATTCTCTATGATTATGTGTGTATGCCACAAAGTTTCATGTTTGAAGTTATGATTATTGGGATTTCATTTCACTACTATGATTTATCCCATGTTATGAAATTATGCTCTCTTTTGAAGGTTAAGATTTCCAAAATGTTATGTTCTTATGAATATGATGTGATTGATATTTATTTTGTTTACCCTTACTGAGAATTTGAGCTCACCCTTTTATGTTTTCTTTTCCCCAGGATATAAATAAAGGTTTTAGGTAAAAAAAAGTAAGATCTTTATGGGAGATGTTGAAGATCTTTCACCACGATTAGAAGATTATATTCTGAGTTTCCAAAGACACTAAACTATTACGGTCCTTGTGTGTGTGTTTTTGTTATGTACTAAGTATTCCGCAAAAGTAATGTAATGTCCATGTACGTCAAGCTTCGGGTCTCTACAGCTAGGCTGGCCAAGTGGGGGGGGGGGCCCTGGTTCACCGAAACGGCGGCATGCTGGTGCCACCCTAATTTTCCAGATCCTACGCGGCGTAGGATCCCTTCATCCGCCGCCACCATGGCCAGTGCAGTGGCGGTCCTCCGCTGGCGGAGCACCGGGGCGCCCCTACCTTCAATTATTGGCACCGCCGTGGTTTTCCAGAGGCCACCGGAGTCATTCCGGTTGTCCATTTTAGCTCCTGTCGGCACCTGCGACTCTCCTGGGACCTGCACTTCACTGAAACATATTTAAAACAACGTTTACCTTCCGTCCAGTAGTCGCCAAGCAATCCGCGCATCATAAACAATATGGCGGTGGGTCCGGACTTGTTCGTTAGTTCGTACACACCGCGTTAGAGGCTCAAACAATTATTCAACAAACAATCGCTCAAGTTCGTGGGTATAAATCACATATATGAAAATATTTGAAAATTACCTACGTCGAATTAAGGTTCGCGATGGTCGGCGTCACGGAATATGCCATCGTGGGAAGGGGATTCGTTGACGATGTCAGAGTGCGTCCGAGGAGGAAACGACGTCTCCTCACTTGTTTCAGATATGAGGAAAGAAGGCGCATCATCCTTGGAATTCCTTGCATGTGGATTCTTCTCCTTTTTCTTGGCCGAAGATCGAAGGTGATGATTTGTTCTTCTATGGTTCTTCGTTGGAAGGAGATGGTGTTATTCGTTGAGAGAAGGACACTATCTCTATTTCTCCATAGCTTCCTCCAGATTCTCTCAACACAACCAAAAACCAAAAATAAAATAATAGCCAAGGTTATTATTTTATTAACCTATGTAATTCAAATTTCAAAACACTTTAATTAGTAAATTTTGTTTTAATTCATTAATTAAAAGTGTTGTCATAGAATTAAAGGGAGAGAGGAAGGTGGAGAGATCACAATTAATTTAGGGGGAGTTGTCAATGAAATTAATGAAGGGGAGAGTTATGGGAATTTTAAGAGAGTTATGTGGAGTTCAAGAGTTTAGGGCACATGTGGGCCCCACCCCATAAATATCCTCTCATGGGAGGTTATGTGGGTGTGAGACCCACCTCTAACTCCCCTTGGGAGGAAAGAACCACCCTCCATAAATAAAAATATCTAACACATATTTTTATTTATTTTTTTCTAAAAAACAACCCAAAAAATTAACTTCTCCACCAATCAAAATGCAACTACGGTAAAGGTCCCCTTAGGAGAACATCGGCGCTACGAGTTCATCGGTGCCCTTGGATTTCTATTCCGATCACCGGTTCAAAAGATAGAAAAAACTGCTCATTCGTTCACTAAATGTACCCAAGCTAAACTTAAAAAAAAATATTCCAGGCTCACTGGGCCTTGGAATCAGGTGTCTTCAAAAACCGTAGAATCGTAAAATTAAAAAGAATTATGAAAAAAAATTCCATGAAATTTCCTGGTCTTTACATTACTCCCACCTCAGGGCTTTACATCCCCGTAAAACAACAACATACACTAGGGAAACAAAAGGGGTAGTGAGCATGAATCTTCTCAGCCAAAAGCCTCCTAAGAGCTCCATGACCATCCATATCCTCCGGGTACCATCTCGTCATGAGGTCCACCTCTGGGTACCGCCCAGTCCTCGTACACTCAGCCTCAGTCAGCGCTGTCTGTCATCTGCATCCAACACAATGAGGTGCGGGCACAGCCCGTGTAGGGGTGATTATAACGATACTCAGTAGGGTCCCCGAGACCCTCAAGGATTCCAAAAATCCAACAAGGATAAACCAAAAAGTATGATTTCAACGGATAACCATTAATTAGGTATACGCCTATACATATACCTAAGTTATCATGTAACCGATCTCAATCATGAGGAAAACACAAAGGTCATTGACTCAGCTCAAACCAGGATTTTTATTCACAATGTCGAAACCAAGGCTGCTGGAGAACTCCTCCTCTGTCAAGTACAGTAGGAATGCCGCTACAACCAAGAGCTTCTCACTAACCTTGGACTGCTGAAGTACTCCACCTGTCGAGTACGGTGGGCATACTACTACAACTAAGCGCTTCACACCATGGGTCTGATGCTACAACTAAGCGCTCCCCCTCATAGCGTACAGAGGTACTCCTTCTATCGAGTACCGTGGGTCTGCCGCTACAACCAAGTGCTCCTCTGTCGTGGGTATTCTGCTACAAACAAGTTCTCCCCACTGGGCCATCCAAATCACTCTGAGTCGATCAATCAGCAGTTGTCAAGTCTCAGCCATCTAATAGGTCTCTACAATCTGCTAGCTCGTCACCGGGATGGTCTGATCTATGTGCCAAAATATGATACTCCAAGTGCAACGAAGTCTCAAGTAGAAGTATCACAAAGAACTGCCATGTCATAGGGGTCTCAACTCAACATACGGCGCGTCAATCAGACACCCGGTCGGAGAGTTATTGGAATTTCCGCTCCAGGGGTCCGGTTGGTGTTTAGGCTCAAAATAACCCGACCGTACTTCAACAATGTCTTAACCTCAGGTGGAGTATGAAAAAATAACCGTCTCATCAAAAGAAAACCAGCGTAGTTGACAACACGTCAATCGGACATATGGTCCTTAAGTTATAAGCATTTCCGCTCCGAGGGCCCAGTTGGTTTCAGTTTTGAACCAACCCGGCCATTTTTTCAAAGTCATCCAAAACTCAATAAGAGTATCGCAAAAGGACTGCCTTGTCGCGATAATCCCAGTTCTGTAGATGACGCATCGATCAGACGCGTGGTCTGGAAGTTATTACTGTTTAAGTGAAACGGGCTCGACCGGTCAAGCCCTGGGGGCTGGCGGGTCGGCCCATCCTGGCTCGGCGGGTCCGACTCGGCTAAGGGGTTGGCCCGACCCCATAATACATGGCCTGGACTGGTGGGGCACGGCTCAACCTGTGGCTGGCGGCCCGGCCCGCGCAAGGGCGCGGCTCGGCCCGGCGGGGCGAGGCCCGACCCGCGACTGGTGAGGCCCGGTCTGGCTTGGTGCGGCCCAACCTGGGGGAGCTCGGCCCGGCCAGCAGCTGGCGCAGCCCGGTCCGGCGTGGCACGGCCCGGCCTGGTGGGGTGCGGCCCGACCCGAGGCTGTCCACGGATCGACCAACTGGGTGAGACAGTGCGGGGGGAGCCCCCCCAGACTTCCCGAACCGGCGGTGCCAAGCAGCGCCACCCTCCTGTCCGACCGGATGAAGTCGGCCGGTCTTCCTGTTGTGAGAAGCCCACATGGACGGGCTGCTGTCCCCCTAGCCCGACTCCCTCTTGGCGCCGTGGGGTCTTCCCAGCCCGGCTGGCCGCCTGTCGGCCGGTTCGTCCGCCGAGCAGCCCGCGGAACGTGGGCCACAGTCCTCCATAACACATCTCCCTCGTGGTACCGTGGTTCCTTCGGTCTGGCCGGCTTTAGCCGGCCGGTTCCTCATTGGCCGAACATCCCGTGGTTGCAGGTTGCGATCTTTCCCTCTCTGCACGGCACCCGGTGCCGTAGTCTTCTTTGGCCCGGCGCGCGGCCACCGTTGCCGCCGCCACCATCGTTCGTCGCCTCCCCTGATCGTCGCCCACTCCGGTTGCCACCACCTCTTCCAGCATGGTCTCCATCGCAAATAAAAAGAAACTGCGGAGGGTCATCGGTCTGTGTTTATTCGGCCCACGCCCTCCGCGTTAGGCGGTATCAATTGGCCATAGACTCTCACTTGCATTCAACAAGAACGAAGGTATAATTTACTCAAATTAAATTATACAAATACCCTACCTCAATTTCAATCACGTTGCACGTCGACGAGCCACAGAAGATGAGCGTCGCAGAGGTTGGGCGTCGCGGAAAATGGATGTCGATTCCATTGAAGTTGGGGTTCATCCGAAGAGGAAGCGTCATCGGAGAAGCCCTTCGTGTTCTTCATCGGAGAAGTTCTTCGTTGAAGAACGATGTTCTTCATCGAGAGAAGAACACTATTATTCTATTTCTCTAGAGCTTTCCCAATGTTCCCCCAACACAACGAGTGCCCAAACAAAAATAATAGATAAGGAAATTATTTTATTCACACATGAATTTTAAAATTCAAACACTTTAATTAATTAATTGTATAGAGATCAATTCATTAATTAAAAGTGTTGGAAAAATTTATGGGAGTGAGAAGGAGGTGAAAAGTCACAATTAAAGAGGGGAGTTAATAGGGAGTTGGCACATTAAAAGAAGCTAAAAGGTTTGATTGGGTTAAAGGGGGGTTAGGTGCTCGTGTGGGCCCCACCACATATTATCATCTCATGGAAGGTTATGTTGGTGTGGGCCCCACCCCTAACTTCTTCTTTGAGAGAATAACCACATATTAAAATAAAATTTTGTATCACCACAATTTTATTTTATTTAAGGTAAATCCCCAAATTATAACTTTCAACCCGCATAAAACGCAACTGTGGTAAAGGTCCCCTTAAGTGAATACCGGTACTGTGAGTTCAATGGTGCCCATAGATTTCAATTTCGACAACCGGTTCAAAAGATAGAAAAACCCGCACGTAATTTTACTAAACATACCTGAACAAAACTTCAAAAATTTATTCCGGGCACACTGGGCCTCAGAATGAGGCGCTATTAGAAACCGAAGACTCGTAAAATTCCAAAGTATTTAAGTAAAAATTTTCCTTGAAATTTCCGGGTCTTTAAATTACCCCCACATTAGGGATTTACGTCCTCATAAATATACAACTCACACTAGGGAAAAAAAGAGGGTACTGAGTATGATTCTGAGCCTCTCGCTCCCATGTGCTCTCCTGGAGGTTCCCGTGCTACCAACGAACGCGCACTAGAGGAATCGACCGTCCACGTAGGACCCACTCCGGTCGATCCTTGATCTCCACCAGGACCTCCCTGAATGTCACCCTATCATTGATGTCAAGTTCCTCATGGTCGATGATGTTGGACAAGTCGTGAACGTATATCCCTCTCTGAGATACGTGGAAGAAGTCAAGAACCCGGAGAAAATGAGGTTGAAGGGACAGACAGTAAGCCACCTCGCCTACTCTACTGAGGACCTATAAAGGTCCGATGAATCATGGAGATAACTTGCTGCCTCAGACAAATCTACGTAGACCTCATCAAGGTGAGACCCATAGGAAAAACGTGGTCCCCATCCTTGAACTCTAGTGGTTTCCATATTCTATCAGGATATGACTTCTATCTGCTCTGCCCAATCTTCATCTGCTCCTAGATGATATGCACCTTCTCTGACGTAGCCCACACTATCTCTGACTCGCTAATGTAGTGGAGGAGTGACTGTGAGGGATTTCAGAAAGTATGATCCATCCCTATCAACAAAGGATATCTTCAATGCGACCAACTGCTCTGTCACCTCTCCTAATAGCTGAATGCCTGATCTCCTACAGAGAGCATCTGCTAAAACGTTCCCCTTCCTAGGAGTATAGACTATCTCAAATTCATAGTCCCGAAGGAACTCAAGCCAACATCACCGTTTCAGGTCCAGGTCCTTCTACGAGAAGTCACACTTGAGACTTTTTAGATTAGAGTAAACCATAAACTGTTTTCTGAACAAAATATGGGTTTGACTAGCCATTTGTAAAGAATTCGACTACACCTTTTTTAGCTTACGTCCTACAAGAGCTGCTAAGATTTATCCTTTTCCGAAAAGAGAAATCTGGTCTCATCCCCTGGATGAACCACGTCCTTTACCTAATATAGTCAATCCTAACATGAACGGTACCAATTCATTCCATGGACAATGTTGTAAGGCCTAAACGCTACTACCAAGACATCCAGCTGTTGCTCTTGCCTCCAATGGTCAAGTCACACTGTCAGTAGCAGTTGTGGTTTCTGGGTCTCCTATATTAGGAATCTCTAATTTGAGGGTCAAATCAATGGTTTTAATCTGAACCTCTTAGTATCAACCACACAAAAGGCAAGAAAACAAATGTCACAAGGACAAGTGTCTTTTATTACTGCATATCAATGTACAAAGACACATAACAACCATAAACAACGATATCAACAAAGATAGAAGCATCATAAACAATGGCCTCCATGTCTAGATCTAGTCCCACTCCTATCCACTTGTGGCTTGACCAGCTCCTCTGCCACGTCCGCCTGCTCCCGGTGGACTTCCATGGTCGAACCTCTGCCACTACCTAGAAAGTCCCTCTACTGCATGCTGCTCATCTACAGGACGAGTCATGAAGTCTCGAGCCATGTGACCCTACCTGCCGCATGCATATCACAACCTACTCCTCGTATAGCTTGCTTTGTTTCGTTTGCCTCGCACAACTGAACCCATACACTGATGTCTCCCACCTGTTGGCCTAGTCCGCTTGGAATTCTATGTCATCTGTCTATTGCCGGTTGTATAAGACTCTACTATGGTCGGAAAGCCCTACGGAAAGAGCAGTAGATCCTAAGCCCGCAAAGAGAGCAGAGTTTCTAGTAAAAACTCCGCCCTGAAAAGACCCTTGAAGTCTCCCCATGTAAGGGTTGCCTCATCGAAAAACTGGAGCATCAGGCTCCACCACCTCTTAGCTTCTCCATGAAAGAGACTAACAGCTTTGTACACCATCAAGTCTGTGGGTGTCCCAACTGTGTGGAAAACTCATGCTACAAACTACAACCAGTATTTGACTGTCTGAAAATATGTCTCACCTCGAAACATGGGAGGCCTCTGTTGTAGGAACCCATGCAACATGCTCAAGCGGCGCGTTGATGAAGGTCGCGACACCCGCAGGTGCCGCGTAGGAGGATCGCGGCCCGCCCATGCGGGCCGCTCGCACCGGGAAGACCAGCCATCTTAGGCCAGCCTAACAAGAGGGCGACGCCGCCCGTTCAGAATGTCGGGTGGCCACACCCCTCCCGAATCACTCGGCCACCCATGCCGAGCTGCTCAGCCAGCCGGGCCGAGCCGCGACCAGCCATGCCGCGCCGCGCCACGCCGATTCGGGTTGCTCCCCACCGGGTCGGGCGGCTCCCCACCAGGCCGGACCGCACCCCTCAGGAATGTCCGACACAAGCTGGGTCAGAACCGCCAAAACCGAGTCGACCCGACCCGCCATCCCACTGGGCTTAATCGGCTGGGCCCATTATGTTTAAATGCGAATAACTTCACGACCGTGCATCTGATCGATGCGCCGTCTACGACACTGGGATCCTCATGATAAGGAGGTCCTTTTTCAATACTCTAAGTGAGTTTTGGATGACTCTAGATAAATGGATAGGTTGGCTCGAAACCGTAATCAATCGGGCCCTCGGAGCGGAAATGATTGTAACTTCAGGACCGGATGTCCGATTGACGTGCATTCAACTATGCTGGTTTCCTTTTGATGAGACAGTTTATTTGGAATATTCCACCTGAGTTTCGGACATTGTTGGAGTACGTTCGGGTTGGTTTGAGCCTAAAGACCAATCAGGCCCCTGGAACAGAAATGCTAATAACTCTCAAACCGGGCGTCCGATTGACGTGTCGTATGTTGCGTTAAGACCCCTATGACGTGGCGGTTCTTTGAGATACTTCCACGTGAGTTTTTGTGACACTTGGTAGAAACTACCAGTAGCTCATGAAGCGGACCCTCTTGGTGATGAGTGAGAAGATTTCAGAGACCTAGTAGTTGGCTGAGACTTAATGACTGCTGATCGATCGACTCAGAGTGATTCGGATGGCCCAGTGGGGAGAGCTTGGTTGTAGCAGCAGAGCCATGGTGAAGGAGTGCTTGGTTGTAGCGACAGACCCATGGTGGGAAGCACTTGGTTATATAAGCATGCCCACAGTACTCGACAGGTGGAGTACTTCAACAGTCCAAGGTTAGTGGGAAGCACTTGGTTGTAGAAGCAGGCCCACTACACTCGACAGAGGAGGAGTTCCCCAACAGTCATGGTTTCAACTTCGTGAATAAAAATCCTGGTTTGAGTTAATTCAATGACCTTTGTGTTTTTCTTATGTTTCAGATGTATTACTTGGTAACTTAGGTATATGTATGGGCATATACCTAAGTGAGGTTATCTGTGGATTTTATACTTTTTAATTTTTCCTTGTTGGATTTGGTGAGACCTTGAGGGTCTCGGGGTCCCTATTGAGTATCGTTATACTCACCCCTGCACAGGCCTCACCCGCACCTCGTTGTGTTGGATGCAGACGACAGACAATGCTGACGGAGGCCGAGAGCACCAGGACTGGACAGTACCTGGAGGTAGACCACCAGGCGTAATGGCACACAGAGCAGACCGATAGACATGGAGTGTCGAGGAAAAAATATGTACCTAACTTTCATGTAGGAACCCAGAGGACGATCTAGGAGCTACATTCACCATTCAGCTGTTTGTCTTTTTCTTTTTTAATTTATTTCAGTTGTAGCTGTACCATATTATTGGGCTTGTATTTCCATCCCCTTTGTACATTCAACACACTTTTTATACAACTTTACTTAGTGTTTGCTTCCACTTGTACACTTGTTGTGTGTGTTTACATTTTATAAAGGCAATTCCTTCCCAGTTTTAGGGAATTACACTTTTGGTGCTTGTCTCCAGCCCCTGGCCTATGGAAGGTGGGCTTGGGGTAGTCATGATACTGGTCCTAGGGGACGGGCCACGGTCTCCCTTCTATAAGTGGCCGGCACGCGGCCGCCATTATCTCCATCGTCGTCACTTCCAGTCACTGTCGCC
The DNA here is from genome assembly GCA_963277665.1 of Viscum album. NCBI lineage: Eukaryota > Viridiplantae > Streptophyta > Magnoliopsida > Santalales > Viscaceae > Viscum > Viscum album. The sequence continues at coordinate 1,273,666,534 of OY728162.1, read as the reverse complement.
TTTCTCGACACCGCTTCCATCACCAATATAAACGTGGATCAATGGAGGGTCGTCGGGCCATGTTTGTTTGGCCCGCACCCTCCGCGTTAGGTGATATGAAGAGGCCAAGATGATCACTTCCATTAAATAATTACGAGAGTATAATTTTATTAAACTAAAATTATTCAAATCCCTTACCTCGTAATTGACGTCGAATGTTGACGAGATGCAGAAGACGAGCGTCGCAGAGAATGATGTCATCCCGTCAACGTAGGAGGAAGAGTCATTGTCATGACATAGAATGATAATTCGAAGACGACGTAGATTCCTTGACGTTGGGGTGCGTCTGAGGAGGAAGCGTCGTTGGAAGAGGTTCTTCGCGTTATTCATTGGAGTTTTTCTTCATTGAATAATGGTGTTCTTCGTCAGAGAGGAACACCTTATTCTTATTCTCCAGAGCCTCCCCTGCCAAAATATTTTCCAAGGTAAATATTATAATAAGGTTTCCCATTATATTATAATTTCCATGCAATTCAAAAAAATTCAAAAAGAATTATTGACACCCAAGTTAATTAAAGTAGGCATTAATTATTTGGGTTGGCACAATTTATGAGAGAAGAGGTGGCCTCACTATTTCATGGGAAATCCAAGGGTTTCAAAATGGGGGGTGAATAGTTCAAAATTTAAATGGGAGGAGTTGGAGAGTTCACATTAAAAGAAGGGGAGTTAACAGAGAGTTTAAGGGAAATAGAAAGGTTAGGGGCTTGTGTGGGCCCCACCTCCCATTATCCTCTCATGGGAGGTCATGTGGGGGTGGGACCCACCTCTAACTTCCCCTTGTAGGAAAAAACCTCCAATTATAAATAAAATTATGTACAACAATTTTCTTTAATTTATTATAATCCTAAAAAAATTAACTTTCAACCCGCATAAAATACAACCGCGGTAAAGGTCCCCTTAAGTGAATACTGGTGCTGCGAGTTCATCGGTTCCCTCAGACTTCAATTCTGAGCACCGGTTCAAAATATCGAAAAACCCACATGTACGATTACTGATAGTACCTGATCAAAACTTCAAAAATTGATTCCTGGCACACCGGGCCTTGGAATCAAGTGCCGTCAGAAACCAAAGACTCTTAAAATTTCAAAGTATTTAAGAAAAAAAATTTCCTTGAAATTTCTGGGTCTTTAAATTACCCCCATCTCAGGGATTTACATCCTCGTAAAGCTACAACACACACGAGGGAAACAAATGGGGGAACAGAGCATGCATCTGAGCCTCCTACTCCCATGTTCTCTCCTGGAGGTTCCCATGCTACTAGCGAATGCGCACTAGAGGAATTCACCATCCAAGTAGGACCCGCTCCCGTCGATCCTTGATATCTACTAGGACCTCCATGAATTTTTCCCCATCATTGTTGTCCAACTCCCTCTGGTCGATGATGTGGGATGGGTCATGCACATATCTCCTCATCTGAGATACATGGAAGACGTCGTGCACCTGTTGCAACTGAGGTGGAAGGGTCAGGCGGGAAGCCACCTCGCCTACTCTGTTGAGGACCTGGAAAGGTCCGATGAATCATAGAGATAAGTTGTTTCCCCTGCCAAATCTTCGTAGACCTCATCAAGGTGAGAACCATAAGAAAATGTGGTCGCCATCCTCAAACTCCAGTAGTCTCTGTCTTATATTAGCATATGACTTCTATCAGCTCTGTGCAGTCTTCATCTGCTCTTGGATGATCTGCACCTTCTCCATCATATCCTGAACCATCTCTGGTCCTATAAGAGCTAACTACCTACCTTCAAGAAACGCATCAGGTGTCTACCCTAAGGATATCCAAGCACATCGCGTCTTAGAGTCAACGTCTCCACGCTGCGGATCCCTGACTCGCTGAACAAGTGGGGAAGTGACTGTAAAGAATTCACCCAATGAACTGTGGGTGAGACTAGCCAATTTAAAAGATCTCATCTCCAACTTTCTTTTCCTACGATTTACAAGTGCTACTATGATTTCATCTCTACCGAAAAGAGAAATCTGGTCTCATCCCCTAGATTAACCATGTCCTTTTGCTAATACAGTCAATCTTGACATGAACGGAACAAATTCATGTTATGGACGACGTCGTAAGGCCTCGACGCTACTACCAAGAGATCCAACCATTACTCTCACCTCTAAAGGTTGAGTCACACTATCAGCATCAGTGTGTGGTCATTGGGCCTCCTCTAGTAGGAATCTAAAAAGTGAGGGTCATGTCAATAGTTTTAACCAGAGCCTATTAGCATTAACCCCACAAAAATGAAGGAAAGAAAATGTCACAAGGACAAGTGTCTTTTATTACAGCAGCTCAAAGTACAACGACAAAAAGCAACCACAACAACAAAATTAATGAAGCTAGAAGCATAATGAACAAAGGCCTACATGCCTGGAACTAATCCTGATCCTGTCCACCTGCTTCCAGAGCTCCATGGTCGTATGCTTCAGCTGCCTGAAGCTATGCTCTGCCCTATCCACTCATTCCCTACAGTCGAGGTGGACCTCCTGGTGGTGGTGGTGGAAACACCTCAAAGTGTCATCCACCATCAGCGGCACGACCAGCTCCTCTGCCTCAGTCTCCTACTCCTTGTGGTCCACCTCAAAAGAACCTCTGCCTCTACCTAGGAGGTCCTTCATCTCTCTGCTGATCATCTGCAAGGCGGGTCTAACAGTCACGTTCCATGTGACCAAGCCCACCATTGGAGTAACATTTTCTGCTCCTGGTAAGTCATTCTCCACCCCGGGTGCCTCGCACTCACTATCCTGAGTCATGAAGTCGACCACCTATGGGTATGGTCCTCTTGGACCCCTATATCATCTATCTACTGCCAGCTACAGAAAACTCCGCTGCATGTCAGCTAGAGGTGGGTCCTGCTACTAGAGACTGCTCAGCAAGGAAACTCTCTAAGAGGAGGGATCGCTCCAACACCCCCATCTACATCGGAATGCTATGAGTGATAATTGAAGATCTGATCTCTCGCATGAGTCCCTGCTCAAAGGTTCGGGCCCTGAAGAATGGGTCCCATACCATATTAATGGAGTAGTGTGAGAGGTCGGTGAACCTCACTGAGTACTGAGCTACACTCATTCTGCCCTGCTGCAGAGGAAGTAGCTATTGTATCTGCACAACTCGAAGGGTGGATGGGACCAAATCTGCCCAAAAAAGACTCTCAAAGTCTTCCCAGAGAAGTGTCTCCTCATTGTGGACCTAGAGCATCAGGCTCCACCATCTGCCTACTGCTGCCTGAAGGAGGTTGGCAGTAAAGATCACCATGAAGTCAGCTGGTGTCCCTACCAGTCTAAAGACTCTCACCACAGCCTCCAGCCAATCCTCAGCTGCCTATGGGTCCGTATCTCCCCTAAACCTGGGTGGCCTATGGCATTGGAACTCGTCCTGTGTGCTTAAGCGATGCGCACTCTCTGCTGCTGGGGCTGGTGGAATCGGTGTCCCAACTGGTGGTAGTACCGTTGGTGCCTCTGATGGTGCCTCAAATGGAATAAGTCCCTGTACTGAGGCCTCATTGCTCGGTGGGATGTCAGTACATACAAATCTTTGGGATCTAACTGGATGTCCACGGGGAGGAATCCTGAAAGAAGAGATGCAACACGGTCAAAAGACTATACCTGGTGAGCTGACCTAGTTTGAGATGACTTAAAGGAAACTTTTGAAAACACACACGTAATCAGTTTTTTCATGCACTGAGTCAGAAATCAGAAGTCAGGGTCCTGGTGTATGGATACGTCGGCCACCTGCACCAACACTGGACTCCATGAACTGAAAACCACACTTAGTACCCTTAACAATATTGCTTCATAGAAAAGAAATATCATAGTCCTATGTTCTATAGTAGAACCGACTCCTCTAACACCAATTTGTCATGACCTACCTCCCCGGGCCATGAACCTTATCATATGAACCCATAGGTCTTATGTAATACCTTATTTTTCTTCCCAGCACACCATAGTCTATTACTCACTAGGGTTGCTTATCAGACTAATGATTGTCCCCCTAGGCCAACACATGTTCTTTCAGTTTGTTTTTTCCTCACTCACACACACCCTAGGAAACATTCCAAAAGGTCACCCATCCTAATTACTACTCCAGGCCAAGCATGCTTAACTATGGTGTTCTAATCAGGTAGGCTTCTGAAAAGAAAGGTGCACCTTGTTGAAATGGGTAGTAACATTTAGCCTTAAAGTCTCACTTATCCATGGGTGTTACATTATCCACCCCTTTAATGCACAACACCCTCATTGTGGAGATCGTGATGGTAGCCCACTGAGCAGCGAGGCCATGGTGTAGGGCCCCGTCACAGCAGAGGAACCAGAGGTACCACTAACTGCTGGGCTATCATTTCCACCAGCCCTAGAAGCAGAGGGTGCGCACCGCTTGAGCACATTACACGAGTTCCTACGACAGAGGCCTTCAAAGTTTCGAGGCGAGACCGATTTTCAGACATCCGGATGTTGGCTAGAGGTTGTATCACGAGTTTTACAAACATTTGGGACACCCACTGACTTGATGGTGTACCTAGCTGTTAGTCTCTTTCAGGGAGCAGCTGAGAGGTGGTGGATCCTGATGCTCCAGTTTTACGATGAGGCGAACCTCACCTGGGGAGATTTTAAGGGTATTTTTAGGACAAAGTTTATGCCAAAAACTCTACATTCTTTGTGGGCTCGGGATCTACTGCTCTTTCCGTAGGGCATTCCGACCGTAGCGGAGTCTTCTATAGCCAGAAGTAGACAGATGACATAAAAATATAAGTGGACTTGGCCAACAGGTGGGAAACCTCAGGATATAGGTTTCTTTGTGAGAGGAACACGAAATAAAGCAAACTATACGAGGAGCATGAAGTGCTATGCTTGCAGCGGGAAGGGTCACATGGCTCGAGTCTACCCGACCCGTCCTGTAAATGAGCAGCATGCAGTAAAGTGACCTTCCAAGCCGAGGCAGAGGTTCGACCGTGGAGGTCCGTCGGGAGCAGGCGGACGTAGTAGAGGAGATGGTCGAGCAGCAAGAGGAGAGGAGCGGGACTAGCTCTGGTCATGGAGGCCTTTGTTTATGATTCTCATAGCTTCGTTGATGTCGTTGATTATGGACACTTGGTGTCTTTGTACTTTGAGCTGTAGTAATGAAAGACACTTGTCCTTGTGACGTTTGCTTTCCTGCGTTTTTGTGTGATTGATACTGAGAGTTTTAGGTTAAAACTGTTGACTTGACCCTCACATTCTAAATTCCTACTGGAGGAGACCCAGTGACCACCCACTGATGCCAACAGTGTGACTCAACCATTGGAGGCAAGAGTAATGGATAAATCTCTTAGTAGTAGCGTCGAGGCCTTACGATGTCGTCCATGGCATGAATTAGCACTGTTCATGTCAGGATTGACTGTATTAGGCAATGGTCGTGGTTTATCCAAGGGATGAGACCGGATTTCTCTTTTCAGAAAAGGAGAAATATTAGCAGCTCTTATAGGACGTATTATGGTAACAGTTTCACTCCAGGAGGAAGTGATCAGGGTGTTTCACACTTCCCCTCTAGCTGTACATCCAGGAGTGGCAAAGATGTACCAGGACCTCAGACGACAACACTGGTGGCTGAGTATGAAGAAGGCAGTAGCAGAGTTTGTATCACGATGTCTCACTTGTCAGCAAGTGAAGGCGGAGCATGAGGTACCAGTGGGCTTGGTTCAACACTTAGAGGTTCTGGAGTGGAAGTGGGATGGGATATCCATGGATTTCATGATGGGGCTTCCACGTACATTCAGAGGAAACAAGTCTATCTGGGTGATCATACACTGAATCACCAAGTCGGACCACTTCTTTCCAATCAGAGAGTAGAGCTTAGTAGATAACTTGGGATTCCTCTATATTCAAGAGATCGTACAGCTTCATGGTGTTCCATCATCTACCATTTCCGATCGTGATGCTCGTTTCACTCCCCGACTATTGAAGAGGTTACAGGAAGGTTTTGGGACGTAGATACGTCTTAGCACCGCCTTCCATCACCAGACATATGGCCATACTGAGAGGACCATTCAGAATCTCGAGGACATGCTCCGTGCATGTGTCCTTGACTTTGGTCATAGTTAGGAGGATCACCTTCCCTTGTTGGAGTTTACGTACAAAAATAGCTACCACTCCACCATCGGGATGGAACATTACGAGGCACTGTACGACTGACCATGCAGATCACCTTTGTGCTGGACTGACCTAGGGGAGTCAGCACTTGTAGGACCATAGATGGTCCAGGCTATGACAGAGAAGATGCAGATCATCCAGGAGAAGATGAAGAATACACAGAGCAGACAAAATTCCTATGCTAATTTGATATGGAGACAACTGGAGTTCGAGGATGGAGACCACGTCTTCCTATGGGTCTCACCTCGACGGGGTCTACGGAGATTTGGACCGGGCAGCAAGTTGTCACTGCATTTTATAGGACCTGTCCAGGTCCTCAGCAGAGTAGGCGAGGTGGCTTACCGCTTGGCCCTTCCACGTCAGTTGCACCGGGTGCATGACGTCTTCCACGTATCTCAGTTGAGGAGATACATGCACGACCCATCTCACATTATCGATCATGGGGAGCTAGACATCGATGATGGGGCGACATTTATGGAGGTCCCGATGGAGATCGAGGATAGACAGGAGCATGTCCTATGTGGATGATCGATTCCGTTGGTGCACATTCACTGGTAGCACGAGAACCTCCAGGAGAGCACTTGGGAGTGGGAGGCTTAGATGCGTGTACGATACTCCCATTTGTTTCCTTAGTGTGTGGTATAGCTTTACGGGGATGTAAATCCTTGAAGTGGGAGTAATGTAAAGACCCAGATATTTAAAGGAAAATTTTTTCTTAAACACTTTGGAATTTTACGAGTCTTTTGTTTCTGACGACACGTGATTCCAAGGCCTGGTGTTCCCGGAATCAATTTCTAAAGATTTGTTCAGGTACATAAAGTAAACATATATGCGGGTTTTCCTATCTTTTGAATAGTTGCTCAAAAATAGAAATACAAGGGCACCGATGAACTCGCAGCACCGGTATTCACCTACGAGGACCTTTACCGTAGTTGTGTTTTATACAGGTTGAAAATTAATTTCTGGGAATTTATAATAAAATAAATAAAATTTGTAGTACACAATTTTATTTTTGGATGGTGGTTATTTCCTCCCAAGTGGAGTTAGAAGTGGGTCCCACACCCACATAACCTCTCATGAGAGGATTTAGTGTGGTGGGACCCACACATGCCCTGAACCTTTTATCTCCCCATAACACCCCTTAACCCCATTAACACTCCCCTTTAATTAATTTGTTAACTCCTCTCTTTTAATTTTTTAAATTCTCCACCTCCCTCTCATTTAGTTTTCCAACACAATTTATTAATATCCTTATTAATTAATTAGCACATCTCCATTTTTATTTTCATGGATTTTCTTTAATGTTGGAGGAGTATATTATAATATTTTATCGTAATTTGTTTTGTTGGGGGAACCTCTAGAGAGTTAGAAGAGCTTCATTCTTCAACGAAGAACACCGCCCTCCCATCGAAGAACCACCGAATAATGAAGATCGTCTCCTTCGATCTTTGACCAAGCTAATGGAGAAGGAGCCATCCACAAGGAATGCTGAAGATGCACCATCCTCAGCTCCTTCTTCCCTGACGTCAACGAGTTAACACTGTCTCCACGCGATGCCATTTTCCATGATGCCGACTACCGTGAACCTTATTTCGAGGCAGGGGACTATTGTATAATTTTTATATATGTGATTTATACCCACAAACATGGGCGTTTATTTGTTGGGTAATTGTTTAAACCACTAACACAGTGGGTACGAGCTAACGAACAAGTCCGGACCCACCACCAACTTGTTCATGATGCGCTTTTTGTTGGGAGACAAATGATTGGAAGGGAAACGTTTATTTGTGGCCATCGCAGTGGAGAGAAGGACCCGAGGAGGCCGTAGGCACAGACGGGAGATAAAACGGACCACCAGAATGAAAATCCAGGTTTGAGCTGAGTCAATGACCTTTGGGTTTTCCTCATGATTGATATGGGTTACTTGATAACTTAGGTATATGTAGGGGCATATACCTAAGTAATGGTTATCCATTGAAATCATACATTTTGGTTCATACTTGTAGGATTTTTTGAGACTTGAGGGTCTTGGGGTCCTTTCTGAGTATCGTTATACTCACCCCTACACGGGTTACGCCCACACCTCATTGTGTTAGATCTAGACGACAGACAGTGCTGACGGAGGCCGAGAGCGCCAGGATCAGACGGTACCCGGAGGTGGACTTTAAGACATTTTGGTTCACAGTGGAGTCTGACGGACGTGGAGTGCTGAGGTGACAATCTGTACCTACCCTTCAGGTTGGAACCCGGAGGACGATCTAGGATTTGATTTCACCTTTCAGACTTTTTCCTTTTCAATTGTATTTTCTTTTAGTTGTATTGGTACCTTTTTGTTGGGATTGTATTTCTACCCCCTTTGTACTTTCAGCACACTTGTTATAGAGCTTTTCTTAGTGTTTTCTTCTGCTTGTACTCTGCTTGTGTGTGTTTATATTTTATAAAGGCAACGCCATCCAAGTTTTAGTTGAATTATTGTATAATTTTCATTTATGTGATTCATACCCTAGAGAATGGGCATTTATTTGTTGGGTGATTATTCAGCTAAGTCAATGACCTTTGTGTTTTCCTCATGATTGAGATGGGTTACTTGATAACTTAGGTATATGTATGGGCATATACCTAAGTAATGGTTATCCGTTGAAATCATACTTTGTGGTTTATCCTTGTAGAATTTTGTGAGACCTTGAGGGTCTCGGGGTCCCTATTGATTATCATTATACTCACCCCTGCACGGGATATGACCACACCTCCTTGTGTTGGATATAGACGAAAGACAGCGCTGACGAAGGCCAAGAGCTCCAGGACGGGACGGTACCTGGAGGTGGACTTTATGACGTTTTGGTTCACGGTGGAGTCTGATGGATGTGGAGTGCTAAGGAGACCATATGTACCTACCCTATAAGTAGGAACCCAGAGGAAGATCCAGGAGTTGCTTTCACCTTTCAGCCTGTTGTCTTTTCAGTTGTATTTTCTTTTAGTTGTAGCTGTACCTTTTTGTTGGGATTGTATTTCCAGCCCCTTTGTACTTTCAGCACATTTGTTATAGAGATTTTATTAGTGTTTTCTTGCTCTTGTACTCTGGTTGTGTGTGTTTATGTTTTATAATGACAACACCTTCCCAGTTTTAGGGAATTACCCCTTTGGTGCTAGTCGCCAGCCCCTGGCCTATAGAAAGTGGGCTTGGGGTAGTGACGATGCGGGCCCTGGGGGACGGGTCGTGAAAAATTGGTATCAGAGGACATCGGTTCTACTGTAGAACTTATAACTCTGATATTTTCTTTTTATGAAGTAATAGTGTTAAGGTTACTAAGTGTGGTTTTCAGTTCAGGGAATCCAGTGTTGGTGCGGGCGGCCGACGTATCCATACACCAGGACCCTGACTTCTGACATCTGACTCATTACACAAAAACACTGATTGCATGTGTGTTTTCAAATGTTTTTTCTTTTAAATAAGCTCAAACTAGGTCACCACACCAGGTACATTTTTTTGACCATGTCGCATCTGTTATTTCAGGATGCCTCCCCACATACGACTAGTTAGAGCCCCGAGAGTTGTACGTACTGACAGCCCACCGAGCGACGAGGCCTCCGTACATGGACATATTCGAGTTGAGGCACCAGCGGTACCACTTCCCATTGGGCCACCGATGCCACCAGCTCCAGTAGCAGGTGATGCATGCCACTTGAGCGCACTGCATGAGTTCTAGCACCAGAGGCCACCCAGGTTCTGGGGAGTTGGGGCCACTCTCTTGATGAGTCCATGGCAGGAATAATCCACTGAACCTCACATATAAAGAGAAGGATGGATGAACCCCGCCCACCTTAGAGGGGGATAGGGTGCCGTACGGGCGAACCGCTATGCTGATATGCTCAGCCAGTGACAAGTGGTATCAGCAGAGTAGGCAAGGTAGCTTAGCGCCAAGCCCTTCCTCCTAAGTTGCATCGGGTGTAGGACGTATTCCACGTATCTCAACTAAGAAGATATGTACACGAACCATCCCACATCATCGACCACGGGGAGCTGGACATAGATGATTGGGCAATATTCACGGAGGTCCCAGTGGAGATTGAGGATCGACAGGAGCGGGTCCTACGTGGATGGTCGATACCTCTGGTGCACATTCGCTGGCAACACAGAAACCTCTAGGAGAGCACATGGGAGCAGGAGGCTCACATGTGTGCTCAGTACCCCCTTTAGTTTCCATAGTGTCTGTTGTAGCTTTACGAGGACATAAATCCCTGAGGTGGGGGTAATGTAAAGACCCAGAAAGTTTAAGGAAAATGTTTTTTCTTAATTTTTTTGTAATTTTATGAGTCTGTAGTTTCTGACAGAACCAGATTGCGAGGCCCGGTGAGCCCGGAATCAATTTATGAAGTTTTGTTCGGGTACGTTCAGTGAACGTACGTGCGGGTTTTTCTAACTTTTGAACCGGTGCTCGGAATTGAAATATGAGGAAACTGATGAACTTGTAGCACCGATATTATCTTAAAGGTACCTTTACCACAATTGCGTTTGATCGGGAGGAGAAGTTATTTTTTGGAGATTCATTAAAAAATAATAAAAATTATGTGGACATAATTTTTATTTGATTGTGGTTATTTCCTCCAAAGAGGAGTTGGATGTGGGGCCCACACACCAAATAATCTCCCATGGGAGGATAATGGTGGTGGGGTCCACACGAGCTCTAACCCCTTCAACTCTCATCTTTAACTCCCTTTAACCCCCTCTCTTAACTCTCCACCTCCCACTTTAATTCTAACTCTCCACCTCCCTTCTCTCAATTAAATATGCCAACACACTCAAAAATTAATTTTCCAGCATTAAATTAAATATTTGGATTAACCTATTGAATTATTTTCAAAATTCATGTTGAGAATAAAATAATAGCATAGGATATTATTTTTGGGGTTGGCTTTTGTTGTGTTTGGGAGGGTCTGGAGAATTGGAAGGATAGTGTTTATCTCTTGATGAAAAACGGTGACAACCATGAAGAACGACTTCCTCTTCGATGAAGAACACCGATTCCACCAAAGAAAAACGATGTGCCTTACTTCCTCTTCCTCTGTGACAATGGAGAAGATGTTGATTCCTCTTCAAACGCACTCCGACGTCAACGGAATCGATGCCCGTATTCCGCGATGCCCGACCTCCGCGACGCTCTTCTTCCGCAGTTTGTCGACATGCAACGTTCTTGATATCGAGGTAGGGGTTTGTATAATTTAAAATTGAATAAGAATTATACACTCATTCTTGATGTGTACTTAGAAAATGTCTTGTCCTCTTGATACCGCCTAAGGAGGAGGGTGCGGGCCGAACAAACATGGCCCGACGACCCTCCGTTGATCCATGTTTATTTTGGCGACGGAAGAGGTGGCTGAGAGGCGATGACGACCGAAGGAGGCGGCGGCAACGACGGCCGCACGCCAGCCCGAAGAGGACGGCGACACCAGGTGCCACATGGATGGGGAAAGACCGCAACCCACAACCGCGGGCTGCTCGGCTGATGAAGAACCTACCAGCTAAAGCCGGTTGGACCGAAGGAACCGCGGCGCAATGAGGGTGCCACCCTGCAGAGGACCGCATCCCACATTCCACGGGCCGCTCGGCGAACGAACCGGCTAGCTGGGCTGGGCAGACCCAGTGGTGCCAGGAGGGCACCGAATTGGGGTGACAACGACCTGTCCGTGCGGGACGCTCGTGCTAGGATGAGCAGACGACTTCGGCTGACCGAACAGAAGGGCAGCGCCGCTGGTTCGAGAAGTCAGGGGGGGGGGGGGGGTCGCGCCCCCCGCACCGGCTCGACCAGCTGCAGGCTAGACTGCCTTCCATCGTCCGAGTTGTTCCCCACCGGGCTGGGCCGCACATTATCGAGCTGGGCCGACCCCTTAGCTAGGTCGTACCCGCCGAGCAAGGACGGGCCAACCCGCCAGCCCACCGGGCTTGACCGGTCGGGCCCGTTTCACTTAAACGAGAATAAATTCTAGACCGCACATCCAATCGACGCTCCGTCTGTGACACTGGAATTCTCAATACGAGGCGGTCCTTTTGCGATAATCTTAGTGAGTTTTGGGATGACTTTGGAAAACGGCCGGGTTGGGATCAGGCGTAAATCCAACCTGGCCCTTGGAATAGAAAAGCCAGTATCTCTCAGTCCGGATGTTCTTTTGACGAACCGTCAGCGGTGTTGGTAATCTCGTTAAGAAATGTTATTTTTGAGTACAACCCATGGTATTTCAGGGTATAGTTGAGTTACGGTCGGGTTGGTTTGTACACGAAACTAACCAGGCCCCCATGACTAAAATGCTAATGACTCACAGACCGGGAGTCCGATTGACGCGTCATCTGTGGCGTTGAGACCCCTATCACGAGGCGGTCCTTTTTGATACTTCTAAATGAGACTTCGTCACAATTTAGGTATTGGATTGAGGCTCGTGGAGCAGACTCTCCCGGTGATGAGAGAGAAGATTGCGAAGACCTAATAGCTGGATGAGACATGACTACTGTTGATTGATTGACTCGGAGTGATTCAGATGGCCCAGTGGGGAGTGCTTGGTTGTAGCATAAGAACCACAATGGAGGAGTGATTGGTTGTAGAGGTAGACCCATGGTACTCGACAGAAGGAGTATCTCTGTAGGATATATTGGGGAGCACTTGGTTGTAGCGGCAGACCCATGGTGGGAAGCGCTTGGTTGTAGTAGCAGGACCACAGTACTCGACAGGTGGAGTACTTCAGGAGTCCAAGGTTGGTGGGAAGCGCTTGGTTGTAGCGGTAGGCCCACTATACTCGACAGAGGAGGAGTTCTCCCGTAGTCGGGGTTTTCACATCGTGAATGAAAATCCTGGTTTGAGCTGAGTCAATGACCATTGTGTTTTCCTCATGATTGAGATGAGTTACGTGATAACTTAGGTATATGTATGGGAATATATCTAAGTAATGGTTATCCATTGAAATCATACTTTTTGATTTATCTTTGTAGGATTTTGTGAGACCTTGAGAGTCTTGGGGTCCATACTGAGTATCGTTATGCTCACCGCTGCACGGGATATGCCCACACCTCGTTGTTTTGGATGCAGATGACGGACAACGCAGACGGAGGCCGAGACCGCCAGGACAGGATGGTACCTAGAGGTGGACTTTATGACGTTTCAGTTCACAGTGGAGTCTGACAGATGTGGAGTGCTAAAGAGACCATCTGTACCTACCCTTTAGTTAGGAACCCGGAGGACGATCCAGGAGCTGTTTTTACCTTTCAGCCTTTTGTCTTTTCAAATGTATTTTCTTTCAGTTGTAGCTGTACCTTTTTGTTGCGCTTGTATTTCCGACCCCTTTGTACTTTCAGCACACTTTTTATAGTGATTTTCTTAGTGTTTGCTTCCGCTTGTACTCTGTTTGTGTGTGTTTACATTTTACAAAGGCAAAGCCTACGCAGTTTTAGGGAATTACGCCTTTGGTACTAGTCACTAGCCCCTGGCCTATGGAAGGCGGGCTTGGGGTAGTCATGATGTGGGCCCCGGGGAAAGGGTCATGACAAATCTCTCCATAATTAATATTCCATCAACTATTAGTTAATTAATTGATCAATAATTAATTAATTAATTCAAGAGTTTGAATGTTGAAAAGGCATGGTAGTATATTATATTGGGGAAGCCTTCACATTATTTTGGGGTTGGAAAATATCATATTGCGGAGGCTCTTAAGAAATAGAAGATATGGGTTCTTCCTTCAACGAAGAACCACCGAAGAATGGTGATCGTCTCCCTCGATCTTCGGCTAAGCCAAAGGAGAAGGATCCACCCACAAGGAATGCCGACGACGCACCATATTCAGCTTCTTCTTCCTCGACGTCAACATGTTCATGCCATCTCCCCATGATGCCGATCTACCGCGACGCCTATCCTCTTTTCGCGGCTCGACGACGTGCAACGTCATAATCAAGGTAGGGGGATTTTTTTGTATATTCCATTTATGTGATTTATACCCACTATCTTAGGTGATTATTTGTTTAATAATTGCTTGAGCCTCTAACACAGTGGGTACGGACTAATGAACAAGTTCGGACACACTGCCATATCGTTCTTGATGCGTGGATTGCTTAGTGACGACGAAACAGGACCACAACGGTGATTCAGAGCTTTCGTAGTGGGGTTCGGGTCCCGAAAATGCAGTGGTCGTAGACGAGAGATAAAATGAACCACCAGAGTGACTCTAGTGGACCGTGGAACATCGTAGTGGCGCGGGTCTCTGGTGCGCCGACGCTGGCGACCGGATGCGGCGGCCAACACCAGTTGGCCGCCTAGAGGCGGCGGCTCCCTTGCGCGCCGCCAGTGGTAGTTCGTTGTGGCAACAACCATGATGAAGGTGGAGTGGATCCCATGGCCGCGCGAGATCTGGGAAGGTGGGGCGGCGCCAGCTGGCGCCGCCGGTTACCATTAACGTGGGACCGCACCCCCCGCTCAGCCAGCTGGCCAAGCCAACACCCCCCCCGGCCTAGCCAAGGCGGGCCATGAGGTCTGAGCCATGCTATCCTGACCGGGCTACACCGGCCAGGCCGGACCGGTCCCGGGTCGGGTCAACCCGGTTTGGGCCGACCCAGGGTGGGCAGGGCCGGGTCGGACCGGGCCCAAACCCCCATTTTTCGGACCGTTTACGGTTAACTGCACATAACATGAGCTACAAACCTCCGATTGATGCAGCCTCAGTTGCGTAGGATTCTACGTATCGAGACGGTCGTTTCAATATATTACACTCAAGGTTTTGGTGATATTTGTGTACGGCCAGGTAGGTTCGAACCCGAAACCAACCGGGCCCTCGGAGCACAAACACTTATAACTTAAGGACCGGACATCCGATTGATGTGCCATCAATTATGTTGGATTACTTATGATGAGACGGTTCTTTTGGCATACTCCCCTTGTGTTTTGGATGTAGATGGGGTATGGTCGGGTTGGTTTAAGCTTAAGAACCAACCGTGCCCCCAGAATGGAAAAGGCAATAACTCTCAGACTGGACGTCCGTTTGACGAACCATCAGCGGCGCTGGTAATCTCATTGCGAAACGGTTACTTTGAGTATACCCCATGGGAGTTCGGGGTACATTTGAGATATGGTCGGGTTGGTTCGTACACGAAAACAATCGGGCCCCTGGAATGGGAATGTTAATTACTCACAGACCGAGCGTTCAATTAACGCGCCGTCTATTTCATTGAGACCCCTATGACGAGGCGGTCCCATGAGATACTTCCACATGAGATTACATGACACTTGTAAGTATTTAACAGTATCTCATGGAGTGGATCCTCCCAAATATGAGCGTACGGAGTATGGAGACCTTGTTGGTGGCTGAGACCTGATGACTGCTTGTCCGATTCATTTCGGAGTGACTTGAATAGCCTAGTGGGGAGTGCTACTGTGTTGGGGTGGAAAACCCATGTCAGAGGAGTGGTACTATGTGGCGGCGGCAGACCCGCAATACTCGACATGAGGAGTACCTCTATAGGCTATTAGGGGGAGCGCTACTCTATTGGGGCGACAGACCCATGGCGGGGAGCGCTACTATGTTGGGGAGGCATACCCAAGGTACTCAACAGGAGGAGTACCTCAGTAGTATAGGTTAGTGAATAGCGCCTTGGAGTCACGACATGGACACTGTACTCTATAGAGGAGGTGTTCTATAGTAGTTGTGGTTTTGATAATGAAAATATTGGTTTGAGCTGAGTCAATGACCTTTGTGTTTTCCTCATGATTGAGATGAGTTACTTGTTATCTTAGGTATATGTATGGGAATATACCAAAGTAAAGGTTATATGTTGAGATCTTTTTTTGGGTTTTCCTTGTTGGATTTAGTGAGACCTTTGAGGTCTCAGGGTCACTACTGAGCATCGTTATACTCACCCCTATACGAGTTATGCCTGCACCTCGTTGTGTTGGATGCAGACGACGGACAACGCTGAATGAGGCAGAGTGTACGAGGGCTAGACGGCACCTAGAGGTGGACATCATGACGAGTCGATACCCAGAGGTGATAGATAGACGTGGAGTGCTGAGGAGGACATATGTACCTACCCTTCAGGTAGGAACCTAGAGGATGATCCAGGAGCTGATCCATCTTCCAGCTGTTTGTCTTTTCAGTTTTACTTTATTTCAGTTATAGCTGTACATTTCTGTTGGGATTGTATTTCAGGCCCCCTTTGTACTTTCAAAACTCTTTTTATACTTATTTACTTAGTGTTTGCTTCCTATTGTTATCTGGTTATGTGTGTTTATGTTTTATAAAGGCAATGTCTTCCCAGTTCCAGGGAATTACGCCTTTAGTGCAAGTCTCCATCCCCTGGCCTATGGAAGGCGGGCTTGGGGTAGTCACGAGGCGGGCCCCAGGGGACGGGTCGTGACAAATTGGTATCAAAGGAGTTGGTTCTACCACAGAACTTATAACTCTAATATTTATTTTTAGTGAAGCAATTGTGTTAAGGGTACCGAGTGTGGTTTTCAGTTCAGGGAGTCTAGTTTTGGTGCGTTGGCCGACATGTCCATACACCAGGACCCTGACTACTGATTTCTGACTTGATGCATGAAAAAACTGATTGCATGTGTGTTTTCAAAAGTTTTTTCTTTAAGTCAGCTCGAATCAGGTTATCTCACCAGGTATAGTCTTTTGACCATGTCACATCTGTTTCATTCATGATGTCTTTACCCAGTCAGTCAGCGCAGGTTCTAAGTAGAGAGTGCGATGGTATCCCACCGAGCAGTGAGTTCACAGTTCAGGGTCCCATCACAACAGCGGCACCAACGGTACCATTTCCCACTTGGCTACCGTTATCAACAAACCTAGTAGCAGAGGTGCGCACCACTTGAGAGTGTTGCACGGGTTCTTGTGATAGAGTCCTCTGAGGTTTCAAGGCGAGACAAACTTTCAGATGCCTGGGTATTGGTTGGAGTTTGTAGCACGAGCCTTCCACACAGCTGGGACACCCACTAACTTGATGGTGTACCTAGCTGTTAGTCTCTTTCAGGGAGCAGCTGAGAGGTGGGGGAACCAGATGCTCCAGTTTTGCGACGAGACGACCTTCACATGGGGAAACTTTGAGGGTTTTTTCAGGGTGGAGTTTATACCAGCGACTCTACACTCTGATCGTGCTCAAAAGCTGCTTCCCTTTCCACAAGGTTTTCCATCAGTAGCCGAGTCATCTGTGGGCAGTAGACAGATGACACATAGGTCCAAGAGGACCATTCCTACAGGTGTTTGACCGCACTACTCAGGATCGATAGTGCGGGGCACCCGGGGTGGAGTCAGAGCCCGGCATACTAGGAACGAACAGTGTTTATCCTGCGGCGGGATTGGTCACATGGAATGTGACTATCCAAATCCCCGCATAGTTGATCAGCAGGCATCGAAGGAGCCACCCAGACAGAAGCAGTGGTGGGATCTTGAGAATCAACCGGGCGATGGACAAGGCAGTGGAACAGGTAGACATGGGAGATCCCAACTATAGGTAGCTAAAGCATACAACTATGGAGCTCCGGAAGAAGGTGGACAAGAGAGAGACTAGTTCTAGGAATAGAGGCCTTGTTCATGATGATTCTATCCTTTTTAATGTCATTGTTGAGTTTTCTTTCTGTCTTTGTACTTCAAGCTGCTGTAATAAAAGACACTTGTCCTTGTGAGGTTTGCTTTCCTTCCTTTTTGTGTACTAAGAGGTTCTGTTTCAAACTATTGACTTTACCCTCACTTTTGAGATTCCTACTGGAGGTGACCTAGTGACCACACACTGATACTGATAGTGTGACTCGACCCTTGGATGTGAGATTAACAGTTAGATCTCTTGGTAGTAGCGTGGAGGCCTTACGACGTCGCCCATGGCATGAATGTATCATTCATGTTAGGATTGACTGTATTAGGAAATGGGCATGGTTCATCGAGGGGATGAGACCAGATTTCTCTTTTCATCAAAGGAGAAATCTTAGAATCTCTTACATATCGTAGGCGAAGAAGGGTTATCATCGACCGACTTACCAAGTCGGCCAACTTCCTACCGACTAGAGATGGTATTACCTACAATGGAGAAGGTGCAGATCATCCAGTCATAGATTAAGACTGCCTAGAGTAGGCAGAAATCTTATGCTGAGAGGAGACAGAGACCACTGGAGTTCCAGGATGGTGACCACGTCTTTCCATGGGTCTCACCTCATTGAGGTCTACAAATATTTAGCTGAGGTGGTATGACAACCCTGCTTTTTATAACAACTTAAACTTGATTCATTACATAAAACTTCACTTGATACAACCAAGAAGATAGATAGGTTTAGTGTCTTTGGGGCTTAGGATCATTAAATAAAAACTTAAAACATGAAATACAACATCTTTATTGATAACTTTCTTTACATGACCACTATATTCCCTCGTACTTAGCATTGCATGAGATAACCTGAGGACATGTATAAGAAAATGTTGAGCTATAAAGCCCAGTAAGGTAGTACACATGGAATAACATGAGGAGTACAATACATGTTAGAAAATAGGAAGATCAATATAGAATAAAAGAAACATGAATATAAAGGCATGATAAAGCATGATAATCATAACATGGAAATGTGGCAACAACACTTAACATTGAATTAGCATGAGCCAAGGCTCATTGCCCATGGAGCATGAGTAAACCCTCATTGCACATGAAGCACGAGTAAAACCTCATTGAACTTGAATTAGCATGAGTCAGCACTCATTTCACATGACGTATCACGATACTATACTTTACCCAATGCATTGGAGCACTATAAGGGCGCACCCTTCTTAAACATTTCATTTCATGCATATGTGTTCCACATGGATCATAAAACATGGATTCATAAAACATAATCATTTATTCCACGATAAAGGAATGTGGAATTCATACATGAAACTTTATAATCAATAAGTAAATGTGCATTAAGGTGAATACCCTTGATGGAGAAATGAGCATGGTATTCACTACACAATGACATTTTCTTAGAATATCGGTGCGATTTCGGTAGCGTAACGGTGTGACATAAGAATTCATAAAAATGGTTGATGAGAGATAAATGGGTTCCTCATCATATTTACATGCAATGTACAGTATGTAGGTCATATATATAAATTTCTCAATAATTGAAAAGGTAATTTAGATTCATGATACAAAAGTATTGCTTGAATGTAAAATAAGAGAGAGAAGTTCCTTTCTGAATTTCGGCATAGTAACGGGTGTACATGGGAGGCATTTAATGAGAGAGAAAGGGGTCTCACATCATTCAAACAATAAGAGGGAAGTATGGGGGAGGTGTGAAACCATACCCCAACATTCATAATTGAAATTAAAATGGAAATACAACTAAAAGAAAATTGACAAAAATGAGAAAGGAAGATAAAACCCTTACTTGGAAGTGTGCTTCCAAAGGCTAGAGAGAGGCTTGTGAGAGGCTTCTTGGGAGCTTGGGGCACCTTGGGAGGATTATATAAAGAGTAGGGCAGAGTTTGGACGAACTCAAAGGGGTTTTAGTGAGGAGGAAGTGGGATCTTGGATGGGATTATATAGGAATGGTGAGAGAATTCATTATTATTTAGGTTTGGGACCCCTTATACTAAAATAATCCAAACCACAAACCATCCCATGGTATTTGCAGATGGTTTTTGGAAAAGGAAAGAGGAAAAAATATTTTACAAGGCCAAGGTCCGAACTTATTAAAAAATTAGGGTTTCTTAAGTGGAGGTGAGTCACACTCCCATGAAAATTAATTTTAAAAAGGCAAAGTGTTGAATAAGTCTTGACTGGTTCATTAATGCTTTGAAAAGTAAGTCAAACAAACCCAAAATCACATTATTTTAATGATAAAACATATATTGGCCGAACATAAGGATTATGGTATTTTATTACATCACCATTGGGTCATTATGATGTCATAAAACACATTATATAATTAAATGGTATTTAATTTTTACCCAAAAATTTGACTGTCTCAGAAAATTATGAAAAATTCACCGTTGGATAATTTCGACGTCCTGATTCCAGAAATGACATTTATTTTATCTAAAAAAATTATAAATATGTTAATTTTCACTTTTAAAATAAAAACCAACATTTATCGAAAATTCACGGGTTTTGATAGAAATGGATTTCAAACCTTAATAAAAATTTTAATTGCATTCATAAATTTATAAGATAATTTATATTTAATAAAAATTAATTTAATATTAATAATATTATTTTATTAAAATATTATTTAATTAAAAAATCCCTTAATTTAATAAAATATATTTCTTAATTAAATAATAATTAAAAACACAATTTGTACTTTAAAAACTATTTACAATGTATCAAAAATGACTAGAAATTATATTCATTATTATATACAAAAATAATGTACATGAACATAGTACTACATATTTGTTACATAACCCCTTGAAACAGCCACACAAGACCTAAGGGTAAGGTGTGAAATGTTGATAGACTCTTGGGGCAGCTCAGATAACATCACTCGAGTGGTAATTTCAATAAATTTCCACTTTTCCCGTAGACGGTCACGTTTGAGCTTGACATAATGAAGCTCAGCTTGGGCTTGGTCAAGGACGAAGCCCAAAGATGCCACCTCTTTTCTGAGCTCCGAAAAATGGGCTTTGTATGGGGCAATTCTACTGGATGAGGCCATCACTTCCTTTGTCTAAGTAAAAATTGGGTTCTTTAAAGCCTTACATTTATACTAATCATGTGATCACTATTCAATGACTATATTAACAACGGTCAAAATTATTAACATAAAACCAAAGAAGTTGACATCTTATAAAAATATTTTTTCATAAAGAGACATTTAACTGGATCAAGAGAGATTTTCCATTAATGAAACTTTGGGTCGTTACAATATTCCCCCCTTAAGAAATTTCACCCTCGAAATTTTAATTTGCCCACACTAAAAGAAATGTGGGTAACTCAGCTTCATCATATCCTCCAACTCCCAAGTCGCTTCTTCAAACTTGTGGTTTCTCCACAACACCTTGACGAGGGGCATTGTCTTATTTCGTAGAACTTTTTCTCTACGATCTAAGATCTTCACTGGTTTCTCCTCATAAGAAAGATAATCTTCCAATTGTACCACCTCAGAAGAGAGTACATGTGAAGGGTCCAGTATGTACTTCCTTAAGAGGGATACATGAAAGACATCATACACCTTGGCCATAGTAGGTGGAAGTGCTAGTCGATAGGCCACAGCCCCAACACGATCAAGAATCTCGAAGGGGCCGATATACCTTGGACTTAACTTCCCTTTCTTTCCAAACCTCATGACATTCTTCCATGGAGATATGAATAAAAACACCATGTCTATAACTTTAAACTCAAGGTCTCGTTGACGATTATCTGCATAACTCTTTTGTCAACTCTGGGATACCTTTATATGCTGCTGAATGGTTTTCACCTTCTACACCATTTCTTCGACCATTTCTGGTCCAAGCAGCTTACGTTCACTGACCTCATCCCAACATGCCGGTGTTCTACACCTTTTCCCCTAAAGGGCTTCATATGGTGCCATTTGGATGCTTGAGTGGAAACTGTTATTATAACAGAACTCAACCAGAGGAAGATGTTGATCCCATCCTCCTTTAAAGTCCATTGAGCATACTCTCAACATATTCTCAAGTGTTTGGATAGTACTCTCTGATTGGCCATCGGTTTGAGGATGATAGGCCGTACTAAAGTTCAGTTCAGTATTCAGAGCATGTTGAAGACTCTTCCAAAACTTAGAGGTGAATATTGGATCTCGGTCAGACACAATAGATAGTGGTACTCCATGAAACCTTACCACTTCCCTAATATATATCTGTGCCAGATTATCCAATGAGAAATCCTCTTGAATAGCAATGAAGTGTGCAGTCTTTGTAAGATGATCCACAATAACCCAGATTGCATTGTTGACTTTGGATGTCCTCGGAAGTCCGGTGACAATGTCCATGGCGATGTTCCCCCATTTCCATTCTAGTATGGGTAATGGTTGCATCATCCCCTTAGACTTATGCCTCTCTTCCTTCACTTGCTGACACACCAGGAGCTTTGATGTATATTCGGCGATCTCCTTCTTCATATTATCCCACCAAAAGTTTTCTCGGAGATCTCGATACATCATTGTGCTCCCAGGGTGAATAGAGAAATTTAAACTATGTGCATCATCCAAAAGTTCCTTCTTCAGCTCCAGACTTGATGGAACACATAGTCTTTTCCCAAACTGTACAATTCCTTCTTCATTAATAGTAAACTCCGAGGATTTCACCTTTTTGATAGCTTCCACTTTTTCTTGAATTCCCACATCAGCCTTTTGAGCATCCTTTATCCTTTCCAAAAGATATGGTTGAGCAATAATTTTTGAAAGTATTGATGATGTTCCCTTCTTTATGATTCCCACATCCATCTTCGTCAAGTATATGAAGATTGGATCCTTCTCAATTCTCATCATTGATAGAATCGTTGGGTCCTTTCTACTTAGGGCATCCGCCACCTTGTTCGCTTTCCCAGGATGGTAATGTATTGAACAGTCATAGTCCATGATGAGCTCTATCCATCTTCTCTAGTGCATATTAAGCTCTTTCTGTGTGAATATGTATTTAAGACTCTTGTGGTCAGTATATATCTCACATTTCTCTCCATAAAGATAATGCCGCCAGATTTTCAAGGAAAAGATCACCGCCGCCAACTCCAGATCATGTGTTGGATAGTTTCGATCATGTATTTTCAACTGCCTTGAGGCATAGGATATCACTTTATCATTCTTCATCAGCACACAGCCTAAGGCCTTCTTTGAGGCATCACTGAATACCACAAAAAGTTCCCCACTTATGGATAATGTGAGCACGGGCGCATTGATAAGCCTAATTTTCAACTCCTTGAAGCATTCTTTGCATTCATCACTCCAAGAAAAATTTACTCCCTTTAAAGTTATCTTGGTAAGGGGGTTGGAAAATCGTGAGAAATTTCTCACAAATCGTCGATAATATCCAGCTAACCCCAAGAAGCTACGGATATCCGTTACCGATGTTGGCCTCGGCCATCCCTCAATTGCATCTGTTTTGGAGGGGTCTACAGATATCCCATTGCATGTGATGATATGGCCAAAGAATGAGACTTCCTTTAACCAGAACTCACACTTGCTGTACCTTGCATAGAGCTTCTCCTTGCACAAAGTCTCTAGTACAGTTCTTAAATGCTCCTCATGGTCCTCCTTGGTTTTGGAGTATATTAGAATATCATCTATAAATACTACCACAAATTTGTCAAGGTAATCTCTAAAGACTTTATTCATTATGTCCATGAAGATTTTTGGAGCATTGGTGAGTCCAAAAGGCATTACTATGAATTCATAGTGCCCGTATCTTGTACGAAAAGCAGTCTTGGGGATATCTTCTTTCTTCACCCTTACATGATAATACCCTAACCGTAAGTCCACCTTGGAGAAGTATTGTGCTCCACGCGACTGATCGAATAAGTCATCAATTCATGGGAGTGGATACTTATTCTTTATCATGATTTTGTTAAGTTCACGATAATCGATGCAAATCCACATTGACCCATCCTTCTTCTTGACGAAGAGGACTGGTGCACCCCATGGTGAAGCACTTGGGCGTATAAACCCTTTATCCAAATTCTCCTGTAGTTGTTTCTTCAGATCTTTAAGCTCAACAACAGCCATTCTATATGGAGTCTTGGATATTGGTAGTGCCCCAGGTATAAGTTCAATTGAGAACTCAACATCTCTTCTTGGAGGAAGACCAGGCAGTTCCTCGGGAAACACTTCCGCGAATTCCCTCACAATAGGCATTTCTTCAAGGATGGTTTCTTCTTTGGACTCAATCATCTGAGACAGATACGCATTCTCATAGGGTAGTAATATCCATGCTTGAGATGATGGATCTAAAGGAGATTCATCTTCCTCCTGACACTTGTAAAGAATCGGGGGTCGATTCTCCATATGGAGTGTGATTTCCCTCTCCCGAAAATTTAATTTGGCTCTATATAAGGAAAGCCAATCCATGCCAAGAATTGCATCAAATTCCACGAAAGGGATTATGACGAGGTTCACTGGGAAATTCAATCCACATATTATAATAGGGGAGGAATTATATTCATGGGATTCAATGATTGCCCCATTTGCTATACTCACCGACATCTTTACTTCTATGATTTGTGGTGGTGCTGGGATTGTTCTACTAAACTTTTGAGATATAAAAGAATGCGTAGAACCTGAATCAAAAAGTACATTAACTATTCTTGAATGAATTACTAGCGTACCTGTCAACACTTCATTGTCGGGGTTCACCTCGGCATAAGTGATGGCAAAAGCTCTTCCTTGCTGTCTTGGAGGTTGTTGGTTGCCTTCGATACCCTTGTATTAGGGCACTGATTTGTAAAATGACCAAATTCTATGAATTTATAGAATTGAACAATGCGTTGAGGTTCGAACAGAGCATTCCTCTCCTCTGTCACAGCCGCGGGTCCTTCTTGCTGGCATTTTATAGATAGGTGCCCTTCTCTTTCACACCTGAAGCATTTTCTCATCCCCTTAAGGAAATTTCCAGGGTGCTTCTTTCCGCACTTTTGGAAAGTGGGGCGCTGGAACTTCTTAGTGCTATTAGATTTATCCATCAGACCACCAGCATTGAAGTCCACCTTACGCTTCTTGTCCCCATGATACCCATGTGATTCTCCGATCTCCATTTCGACCTTGAGGGCACATTGGACAATTTCCTCATAGCTGTTGAAGTCACGGATCGCTAATGCTTTCCGGACGCTAGGCTTCAGCCCACCAAAGAAGCGGTCAACCTTGCATTCAGGGGTAACGACAAAGCAAGAAGTGTATCGTGCAAGCCTTGTGATGTTTTCCTCGTACGCTCTAATAGATTCTTCATCTTTTTTCTTGAGGGAAAGGAATTCCCTTTCCATCTTAAGACGGAGGGTGCACGGAAAATATTTATCAAAAAACATCTTCCGGAAATCCTTCCATTCCAAAGCCTCGATCTCATCCTCAAGCTTCATATTTTTGATCAATGTCCACCATTGATCAGCTTCACCCTCCATACGATAAGCCTCTAGGAGTACCTTCTCTTGTTCAGAACATTGGAGGATGGAGAATATATTTTCAATGGAGTTGATCCATTGTTCAGTGATCGTGGGATCGGATGATCCACTAAAAGTTGGAGTCCTTTGCCTCATGAAGCTCTCGATAGTGACTTTTTCCTTCTTAGGGGGGTTTGGATGTTCCTCTTGACCCGTGTTTCTATTCAAAACGAAAGTTATATGAGAGAGAAGCGTGACCAAGTTCGCGATTCCCGCTCCTATTGGATTGGGCATCTCATTAGTACAATCATCACACTGATCTTCACAACGGTTGTTAGCTCGAGTCCTCCTATTACCGGCCATTGGCTGGAATAAAAGGAAAGTTAGGGGTAACACATAAAGGGTAATCCGAAGACAAAAGTTGATGAATTATAAATAAACTTTTATTTCCTTAACTCATGAGTCTATAGGATTCAATCTATGCTTTTCATGATCTACTTTCAAACATATATTCTTAGGGGCATTTTTCCCTTAATAAGGGTTCATACCGAGATTGTGAATTTATCAAAACATATCCCCTGGGAGTTTCGTAACCAAGAGTGCAGCAAGGCCTGTTGTCGTGCACCAGTTCCCGTTCGAGTCTAGCTCAAAGCGGTGTTTTTGGGTTTTACCCCTAGGATACATTTGTGCCAGAGCCGCCTCTACCTGCTCATATCCAGACAGGGATGTATTTTTTTAATAAACCACTTACTTAGTATTAACCATAACATAGGGATGTTTTTATTATACTTATTCTTGTATCCAAGGCTTTACTAGGGTTTCCTAATCCCTAAAATAACTAAACCTATCCTTTGATACCAACCATGACAACCCTGCTTTTTATTACAACTTAAACATGATTCATTACATAAAACTTCACTTGATACAACCAAAAAGATCAAGAGGTTTAGTGTCTTTGGGGATTAGGATCATTAAATAAAAAACAAAAAACAGGAAATACCACATCTTTATTGAAAACTTCCTTTACCTGACCACTACATTCCCTCGTACTTAGAATTGCATGGGATAACCTGAGGACATGCATAAGAAAAGGGTGAGCTATAAATCCCAGTAAGGGAGTACACATGGAATAACATGAGGAGTACAATACATGTTAGACAATAGGAATATCAATATAGCATAAAAGAAACATGAACATAAAGGCATGATAAAGCATGATAATCATAACATGGAAATGTGGCAACAACACTTAACATTGAATTAGCATGAGCCAAGGCTCATTGCACATGGAGCATGAGTAAACCCTCATTGCACATGAAACATGAGTAAACCCTCGTTGCACTTGAATTATCATGAGTCAACAATCATTGCACATGACGTATCATGATACTATACTTTACCCAATGCATTGGAGCGCTATAAGGGCGCACCCTTCTTAAACATTTCATTTCATGCATAAGTGTGTCACATGGATCATAAAACATGGATTCATAAAACATAATAATTTATTCCACGATAAAGGACTATGGAATTCATACATGAAACTTTATAATCAATAAGTAAATGTGCATAAAGGTGAATACCCTTGATGGAGAAATGGGCATGGTATTCACTACACAATGACATTGGCATAGAAAATCGGTGCGATTTCGGCAGCGTAACGGCATGATATAAGAATTCATAAAAATGGTTGATGAGAGAGAAAGGGGTTCCTCATCATTTTTACATGTAATGGATAGTAAGGAGGTAATAAATATACATGTCCCAACAATTGAAAAGGGAATTTAGATTCATGATACAAAAGTATTGCTTGAATGTAAAATAGTAGAGAGAAGTTCCTTTCGGAATTTCGGCATACTAACGGGTGTACATGGGAGGCATTTAATGAGAGAGATAGGGGTATCCCATAATTCAAAAAATAAGAGGGCAGTATGGGGGAGGTGCGAAACCATACCCCAACATTCATAATTGAAATTAAAAGGGCAATACAACTTAAAGCAAAATTGACAAAAATGAGAAAGGAAGAAAAAACCCTTACTTGGAAGTGTGCATCCAAAGGCCAGAGAGAGGATCGTGAGAGGCTTATTGGGAGATTGGGGAACCTTGTTAGGATTATAGAGAGAGTAGGGAAGAGGTTGGACAAACTCCAAGGGATTTTAGTGAGGAGGAAGTGGTAGCTTGGGTGGGTTTATATAGAAATGGTGAGAGAATTCTTTATTATTTAGGTTTGGGACCCCTTATATTATAATAATCCAAACCACAAACCATCCCATGGTATTTGACCATGGTTTCTAGAAAAGGAAATAAGAAAACAATATTTTACAATTCCAAGGTCCTAACGTATTAAAAAATTAGGGTTTCTTATGTGGAGGTGAGTCACACTCCCATGGAAATTAATTTAAAAAGGCAAAGTGTTGAATAAGTCTTGAGGGGTTCATTAATGCTTTGAAAAGTAAGTCAAAAAAACCCAAAATCACATTATTTTAATGATAAAACATATATTGTCCGAAAATAAGGATTATGGTATTTTATTACATCACCATTGGGTCATTAGGATGTCATAAAACACATTATATAAATAAATGGTATTTAATTTTTACCCAAAAATTTGACTGTCTCAGAAAATTATGAAAAATTCACCGTTGGATAATTTCGACATCCTGATTCCAGAAATGACATTTATTTTATCTAATTTTTTTTAAATATGTTAATTTTCACTTTTAAAATAAAAACCAACTTTATAAAAAATTCACGGGTTTTGACAGAAATGGCTTTCAAACCATAATAAAATTTTAATTGCATTCATAAATTTATAAGATCATTTTTATTTGATAAAAATTAATTTAATATTAATAATAATATTTTATTAAAATATTATTTAATTCAAAAATCCCTTAATTTAATAAAATAGATTTCTTAATTAAATAATAATTAAAAACACCATTTGTACTTTAAAAACTATTTACAATGTATCAAAAATGACTAGAAATTATATTCATTATTATATAAAAAAATAATGTACATGAACATAATACTACTTATTTATTACATAACCCCTTAAAATAGCCGTATAAGACTTAAGGGTAAGGTGTACAATGGTGACAGACTTTTGGGGCGGCTCAGATAACATCGCTCGAGTGGTAATTTCAATCAACTTCCACATTTCCCGTAGATGGTCACGTTCGAGCTTGACATAATGAAGCTCAGCTTGGGCTTGGTCAAGGGCGAAGCCCAAAGACGCCACCTATTTTCCGAGCTCCGACAAATGGGCTTCATATGGGGCAATTCTACTGGATGAGGCCACCGCTTCCTTTGTCCGAGTAAAAATTGGGTTTGTTAAAGCCTTACATTTATAGTAATCATGTTATCACTGTTCAAAGGCTATATTAACAATGGTCAAAATTCTTAACATAAAACCAAAGAATTTGACATCTTATAAAAACATTTTTTCATAAAGAGTCATTTAACTGGATCAAGAGGGATTTCCCATTATTGAAACTTTGGGTCGTTACAGGTGGCAAGTTATCTCCGAGGGTAATCGGACCTTTCAGGTCCTCAACAGGAAAGAAGAGGTGGCTTACCGCTTGACCCTTCCACCTCAGTTGCACCGGGTGTAAGAAGTTATTCACATAACTCAACTGAGGAGATACGTGCACGACCCTTCACACATCATCTACAATGAGGAGATGGATATCAATGACGATACGATGTTCACGGAGGTTCCAGTAGAGATTGAGAATCGTCAGAAGCGGGTCCTATGAGGATGGTCGATTCCTCTGGTGCACATTCGCTGGCAGTATGGTAACTTCCAGGAGAGAACATGAGAGCGGGAGGCTTAGATGCATGCTCAGTACCCCTTTTGTTTCCCTAGTATGCGTTGTAGCTTTACGGGAAAGTAAATCCCTGAGGTGGGATTAGTGTAAAGACCCAGAAATTTTGAGGAATTTGTTTCTTAATTATTTGGAATTTTATGAGTCTGTGGCTTCTGACAGCACTTGATTCTGAGGCCTGGTGTTCCTCGTATCAATTTATGATGTTTTTTTCAGGTACGTTCAGTAAACGTACATGCGGGTTTTTCTATCTTTTGAACCGGTGCTCGGAATTGAAATCCGAGGATACCGATAGAATCGCAACACCGGTATTCGCTTAAGGGGACCTTTACCGTAGTTGCATTTTATTCTTGTTGAAATATAATTTTGGGGATTTAGAATAAAATAAATAAAATTGTGGAGCACAATTTTATTTTATATTTGGTAGTTATATCCTCTAAGAGGAAGTTAGTGAGGTGGGTCCTACACGAGCCCTAACTCCTCACCTTCCCTCAACTCCCCAATTGTTTTGCATTTTATTAATTTTTTGACAACACCTCCCATTTATTATGGTTAAACCCCACACCTCCCTCTCTCCCAAATTAATATGCCAACACCTATTAGTTATTTAATTGATCAAAAATTAATTAATTAATTCAAGAGTTTGAATGTTGAAAAGGCATGGCATTATATTATATTGGGGAAGCCTTCACATTATTTTGGGGTTAGAAAATATCCTATTACAGAGGCTCTTAAAAAATAGAAGAAAAGGGTTCTTCCTTCAATGAAGAACCACTGAGGAATGGAGATCGTCTCCTTAGATCTTTGGCCAAGCCAAAGTAGAAGGAGCCACCCGCATGGAACGCCGACGATGCGCCATCTTTGGATCCTTCTTCCTCGACGTCAACGAGTTGACGCCATCTCCCCGCAACGCCAATCTACCGCGATGCTTATCCTCTTTCCGAGGCTCGACGACGTGCAACGTCATAATCATGGGAGGGGGATTTTTTATATATTTCATTTATGAGATTTATACCCATGAACTTAGGCGATAATTTGTTGAATAATTGCTTGAGCCTCTAACGAGGTGGGTACGGACTAACGAACAAGTTCGGACCCACCGCCATATCGTTCTTGATGTGCGGATTGCTTGGTGATGAAGAAACAGGACTGCAATGGTGATTCCGAGCTTTTATAGTGGAGTTTGGGTCCCAAGAAGGCCGTAGGCACAGACGGGAGATAAAATAGACCACCAGAGCGACTTCAGTGGCCCGCGGAACATCGCAGTGGCACGGGACGCCGGCGCGCCGACGTCAGCGACAAGAGGCGGCGGCCGGCACCGGCCAGCCGCCTAGAGGAAGTGGCGCCCTAGCATGCCGCCAGTGGTCCACCGCCATGGAAAAGGTCATGGTGGAGGTGGAGTGGATCCCATGTCTACACAAGATTCGGTAAGGCGGGGCAGCGCCAGCTGGCGCCCCCGGTTTCAATTAACGGGGGGCCGCGCACCCGCTCGGCCAGCTGGCAGAGCCAGCACCCCCCGGCCGGGCCAAGGCGGGCCACGTGGGCCGGGCTATTCCTAGACAGGTCGATCCATGGCCAACCGGGCCAGATCGGTCCCGGGTCGGGTCTACCCGCTTCGGGCCGACCCAGGGTGGGTTGGGCCAAGTCAGACCGGGCCCAAACCCCCCCTTTCGGACCATTTAAGGTTAACTACCCATAACTTGAGCTACAGACTTCGGATGGATGCACCGTTAGTTGCATAGGATTCCTCAAATTGATATGGGAGTTTCTGTATATTACACTGATGGTTTCAGCAAAGTTTGTGTATGACTGGGTTGGTTCGAACCAGAAACCAATCGGGCCCTCAGAGCAGAAACACTTATAACTTAAGGACCGGACGTCCGATTGATGTGTCGTCAATTATATTGGATTCTTTATGATGATACTATTCTTTTGGAATACTCCACTTGTGGTTTGGACATATATGGAGTATGGTCGGGTTGGTTTTAGCTTAAAAACCAACCAGGACCCTGGAACGAAAAAGCCAATAACTATCAGACCGGACGTCCGTTTGACGAACCGTCAACGGCGTTGGTAATCTCATTGAGAAATGTTTCCTTTGAGTATACCGCATGGGATTTCATGGTATATTTGAGAAATGGTCGGGCTGGTTTGTACAAGAATCCAACCGGGCCTCTGGAACAGAAATGCTAATAACTCACAGATCGGGCGTACGATTGACGTGCCGTCTATTGCGTTGAGACCCCTATGACGAGGTGGTCCTATGAGATACTTCCACGCGAGAATACGTTACACTTTGAAGTATTGACCAGTAGATTGTGGAGAGGATCCTTCTGGAAATGAGCGTATGGAGTACGAAGACCTTGTAATTGGCTGAGATCTAATTACTGCTTGTCCGATTCATTTCGGAGTGACTTGACTAGCCCAGTGGGGAGAACTACTATGATGGGGCAGGAGACCCATGGAGGAGGAGAACTACCGTGTTGGGGCGGCAGACCCATGGTACTCGATAGGAGGAGTACCTCTGTAGGATATTAGGGGGAGTGCTACTGTGTTGGGGCGACATACCCATGGCAGGAAACACTACTGTGTTGGGGCGGCAGACCCGTGGTACTCGACAGGAGGAGTACCCCAGTAGTCTAGGTTAGTGTGTAGAACCTCAGAGTCACGACAGGGCCAATTTACTCAATATAGGAGGTGTTCTCCAATAGTTGTGGTTTCGATAATGAAAATCCTAGTTTTATCTGAGTCGATGACCTTTGTGTTTTCCTAATGATTGAGTTGGGTTACTTGATAAAATAGGTATATGTATGGGAATATACCTATGTAAAGGTTATATATTGAGATCTTTCTTTGAGGATTTTTACTTGTTGGATTTAGTGAGACCTTGGGGGTCTCGGGGTCCCTATTGAGTATCGTTATACTCACCCCTGCACGGGCTATGCTCGCACCTTGTTGTGTTGGATGCAGACAACAGACAACATTTATCGAGGTAGAGTGTACGAGGGATGGATGGTAACTAGAGGTGGACCTCATGACGAGCTAGTACCCAGAGGAGACAAAAGGATGTGGAGTGCGTAGGAGGACATCTGTACCTACCCTTCAGGTAGGAACCCGGAGGATGATCCAGGAGCTGCTCCATCTTCCAGCTGTTTATCTTTTCAGTTGTACTTTCATTCAGTTGTAGCTCCTAAAATTTATTTTTAAATCCTAATAATTCTCAGTATAAGAATCATATAATACATACATGGGTATTATAATCAACAAAAACAATAAATAGGCGGTTGGGCAGAGCTTGAGTCTCACAAAAAATAAAAGTGAGACAAAAATACCCTACCATAAGTTTTTCCTTCCGTCGTACTCATTCAAAAAAACAATCCAATAAATAAATTTTTGATATATATATATTAATGAATAATATCCATATATATCATACCATATATTTTTCTCTTATTACCTTTTATTACCTGTGTATTAATGATTCCATGTTAATGTTACGTTTTCGGGTAATAACCGCTCAGTTTTTCAGAAAAGTTTTGATTTTTTATATTTTTTATTCATTAATCATGATTTAATAATATATATAATTATAAACATAACATAAATATCATATATATTTAGTATATATGTATTTATTATAATCTATAAATCATGTAAATGGGAAATGAAATACACCATTTATAGAGACGGTAGGTCATACGTACGCATTAACATTGTTTCCATTTTCTTATTGTATTGAAATAAATAAAAATATATGATATATTATCATTAAATAATTATTTTTATGTCATATATATATCATATGTTTATTAATACCATCCTTAATGCATCCTATGTAAAGTTTGAACGAATTATATCACTTTGTAAGGCTGTTGTCTGTCGTACACACGAACATCTTTATCATATTCCAACAAAATTGTAAGCATAAAGGTATATGTTATATAATAATTATAGAATCATATGAAAATAATATATATCATATATGTCATATATAAATATTATTTACATCATTATTACTAACCTTGAAATGTGGTAATGGAAAAATGAACGACATCAGTTCTTAAGGCAGTAGTCTGTTGTACACACGAACAATGATTTCATAACCCATTTGATGGAAGAGTGTGTGACTTTAGTGAATACCCAAATCATAAAAACATATCATTATATTGAATATACCGAGGTTATCATATAATCATGATATAAATAAAATTTATTTTGTTTTAATAATAAATTAAACAAAAATGTTTGTTGGTGAACGCTACCTCTTCTTTGGGTATCTTTTTTTGGATTGCACAAAAAGACTTCATTGGTTAAATTTGTTCCAAATTTAATAATTCTAGGATTATAATAGAGGATTTTAAAAGATATTTTTAGGTATTGTCCAAACCAATTGATTTTGACGGTGTGAACATAGGTGGAGAGTGGGTGGCCTTTTATAAGGGAGGTGAGTGGCACTTTCATAAATATTTTGAAAGCATGAATTCCACTCATGTTTTTTCCATGTCACATGGATAACGTAATGGATAAGTCTTTATAATAGAAGGTATAAGGCTGAAATATTTCCATAAAATGGTTTTTGTACTTTTTTGATCGATTTTTACACCATATATTCTATGTTTGACTACTATGTAGTCTTGTTTTTACGTTAATCAATGTAATAAATTTTAATTTATTTCACCATTCACTTTGGTAAAATACTAAGTTATCATTAAAATAAATTATAAAATATTATTAGTAGAATATATACTCAATTTTTCCAAATTAAATGTACAATTTTGGATGAAATTAATTTAAAATTAATCTTCTTGATGTGTCGAGAAAACGGGTATTTAAAGAGAAGAAGATCAAAACTTTAAAAAGTTTTTATATTCAGTTTCAATATGAAATTGAATCCAATGACCTGAAATGGATTAATAGTTTTATTATTGAACTGAAAATACTTTAAAAATAAATTAAAATATAATTTAACTCTATACAGAAATTATAAGAAAATATAGTTTTCAATTATAATTTAGAACCTTTTAACATTCATCAAAAAATGAAGCATTTCCGAAAACAAAATCACCATAATGTAATTTTGAAATTATCAATTAGAAAATTTATTTTATTTTATAAAATATGTTATATAAATGTTTATAAAATTAATTTTTTATTGTTCACAAAAACCTATGAAAATAGTTTTTTTAGAAAATAGATTTTTCAAACCATATTAAGACATTACCACAAATTATTTATTTTATTTTCAATATAATTTATTTATAAAAAATAGTTATATTTAGTATTTTTTAATATTAATATTACCAATATTAATGTCTAGGTTATAACCGTCACATTTAAATTACTATATTAATAATATATCATTGTTTTATTAAAACATTGTGTCATGTGTAATGCATGCTAAAAGTGTTGTGAGTAGAACAAGATTAACTTGGTGTTTCATATAAATAAATATTAACATGGTGTAGTGTGTAATTAGATACATCAAATAAATTTAATTTATTACAAATATTAATTCATGAAACCTGGGGGTGTTCCCGCCGACACGGTATATCGGTTAACAATCCCCTATACATAGTAATGGCCTCCCACTGATGTGGAATCCCAGTCAAAATATCTATTGATATTTTATCCCAATGACATTAAGAAAAATAAATATGTTGATTTAGGCCTATCAAAACTAGATTTTTGACCTTTAATTTATAATAGGAGTTAAATTGAGAAATAAACATGTAAAAAATTCACCTTAACAAATTCTTCCAAAAATTACATCGAAGGTCATTATACATCCTCTCCACATTAAGATATATAACCCAAGGGGTAGAATGGAAATCCCCCAACAACTCTTCAAATAACAATCTTAGAAACACCATTTTTCTATATAAAAAGATAATGTGATCCCTGCCTTCAAAAAAATTCATCAAGTTAATCTTCATAGGATATGTCGTTGCACACAACATCATAGAAGGAATCTCCAAAATAAGAATCTATCAAATGATGGAGAATCTGTGGATTCACCATTGTTGACTAAATATAAGCCTCATCTATATCCTCCACCAAGGTTGGATTCAATAAGGACAGTGGCTCTGATATGTCCTCTACCAAAAGAGAATAGGATTTCCTACCAAGGAAATGTTCCATGAACCTATCATAGTGCCTCTCCAAATAAAAAAATACACACCAATGACATTCTCTTAGGTGGTTCCGAAGAACGTACTACATCAATATTTTCTAGATCTACAACTACACCATACTTAGAGATGGTATTCCCTAGAAAGTGAACTCCACAGATCCAAAATCCACACTTAGAGAGAATACCATAAATCTAGTTCTCCTAGAGAAATCCTAGAACCATACTCAAATTATATTCATTATCCTTATCTAAAAAAATTAT
This sequence comes from Viscum album, assembly GCA_963277665.1. NCBI lineage: Eukaryota > Viridiplantae > Streptophyta > Magnoliopsida > Santalales > Viscaceae > Viscum > Viscum album. Next base: position 1,273,631,112 of record OY728162.1, on the reverse strand, counting down.
TTTAGTATATAATCGATAAATAAAACTATGAATAGGTATAAATATGTAAGGAAGATTTAGTTTATAAGATCCGTGAAAATAGCAGGGGAACTAGTCACACTGGAAGGCCGTCATTGAAGAAATAATTCAATGGAGGCTTTATGGTAAATGATAGAGATCCACACAAGAGGTAAAAATGGTTTATTAGTCTCTCAAAATTTAAATCTTATGGTTGGAGTTTTTATCAAGCCTCCATTATTTCATGCTCACCACAGGGACAACCAAGTTCAAAACAATCACTTCCATTCACCCAAATCCCATACATAGTATATGGTTAATTAAAGAATTGGGAATAGTTTTTATAATAGGTTTCATATGTTTTCTTAAGAATTTAAGGTCACATGAACTCTTCATTCTTGTGCAACATAATTTTCTAACCGGGATAGGATTGACACCAACATATTTTAATAAGCACAATGATTCAACTCTTCATCACTATGAACTCTATATTTAGTCATGCACCAATGAAGTGGAAAAAATTTCATTTTAATATTTCAAAAATAGAAAATAGTAAAATCATATAAATGATAAAAAAATTATATAATGGAAAATTATATTCAATTTTCATTTGTCACTAATATAAATAATGGCCACCCATAGTCAATTTTAAACCATAGTTATTGTATTTAGTGATTTTGTTTGACACAAAATTAGTTCCAACATTTAAAAAAAAAATATAAGGTTGTTTACATATGATGTCATGGAAATCAAAGCTTGGGTTATTTATTTTGATATTCAAGCACACATTTTCAAAGACCCAAAATTATTTAATAACTATTTATTGATTCAGTCTAAGAACACCACACATTCAGATTCGAGTTCTATCTTCTTGTATACATAAAAAATAATTCAAAAATAACTATCCTATATTTTCATGGTAGTATGATGAAATTTTCAATGGTTTTAGTATAAATAAACACTTTTTAATGTTTTAGAACATTAAAATTGTAGTTATGGTCATCCTAAGAAACTTATATTGATTCTATTCTAGTTTCTACAGTTCAAAAATAAATAAATGGCTGTTGTCCTGTGATTTCACAGACATTAGAGGTTCTTTGATTCATTTTCACCCCCAAAAACACATTTATAAAGAATATGAATTCCATATAAACTACTTATTTTATCAGTATAAACACATTACACATAATATTGATGTTATGTATTCTCTTTTATATCAAAAATAAATCTAGTACAATTTTTCTATGACTTCATGCCAATCTGAGTTTATTTTATATATTTTCACCATTATATGCACATTTTAATGATTTAAAATACATAAAAGGACTTTTCAAAAATCACATGAATATAATGACTTGGATTGACATTCTGTTAGTTCCAATATTTCAAAAAATATTACCATTTCCTTCCTATGATTTTAGGATAATTAGAGGTAATTTTCATGGTTTTCACCCCTTATAGAATGTTTTTAGTGACTCTAAATTAGTTAAAAACTATTTATTCAATAATTCTAAGAAAAGATATATAATTATTGTATATTATTTTTCATACATGTAAAAAATAATTCTAATATATCTATCCTAATATTTCAGGAAAAATCTGAGGTCATTTTTTTAGTTAAATCACCCTTGTAAAAACTAGTTACTATTGTAAAAACTAAAATTGTAAAAGTGAGTGACCTTAGAGGTAAAAGTCATACCATGTTTAAAAATGATTATTTTTGAATGGAGGAGGTAAAAATCGACTTTATATCCTCTCATATCCATTATTTATCAATTTTTAATACACTTTAATTGAGAGTGACTTTCCATTATTGATATGTTTGGGGTATTTAGAAAAATGTCATCCATTTTCACTTATAAAATGGTCTCCCCTATTCTAACATCCACTTACACCAAAAAATAATTTTCTTTTAAACTATAAATAATAAGATCCTCCAAAATTTTACACTCCTTAAGATGGTTATGTTTTTCTTAAGATTCTATCCCTCATAGGCTTAACCCCCTTCACAAAGGAGATGATCCAATAACTGAGGTATATGTTTCTAGATCTCTTCCAATTTTTTATTTTTATGTTCTTTTCATTCTCCTTTGATTTCATTTCACCATCATAAAATGATAATAGAAGAATACATATTATATTATATGTTATTATAATGAAGTTACAAGAAATAAAGACCCTCACATTTCCATTAATGAAATTGAAAATGTAAACCACGCTTCATGTGGACTACTGCCTCCATGGGATGAATGATTTCTATTTTTCATTTCATATCCACCTTACATGGAGGGTCGTGAGAACAATTTTATTGGATAAATATATTGTTAATAATATCATTAAGGGTTTGTTATAAATAATTAGAGAACCTGTTAATGATATGATCAATATACGATTATCATAAATTAAATCTTTTAAAATAAGTGTACTAAGAGAAAAATCAAGAATTCAAATTATGTAATATTTTCACATCCATTAGTTATTATTATAATTATTTATTAATTATGATATATAACCCTAATCTAAAATAAATGAAATAATTATGTTATGGGTGTAATCATATTATAAAAAAATCACCATATAATCATCAATAATCATGGTATGTTCATGATTTGGTTTAATAGACCACCTACATTAATAATTATATGAAATTATGTCATGGATGATTATCAAAAATTAATTACTAGTATAATACTATATAAATATGTATTTATGTATTTTTGGGTTTTGGAAAGTATCCATAAATATTTAACTCATTAATTATTGAAACACCCTTCATAGGTTGAAAATCATCAAAAATGCTTGTTGTAGATTTTATCTTCTTGGATAAAGACTAAAGTACATGTAATGACTCTGGTTATTTTGCTTTAGTCATTTTAATATTTTTATGTATTTCTATAGATTTTACATTGGATTTTCTCAACATTTCAATGTCAAATGACCCTAAAATTAATATATTAAAATATAAATATATGTTAAATAATGTGAATGAATATTTTATGAATATATAATTTTCTCATTAATTGGGACCTCATATGGAAAATTTGAGATTGTTGTTTTTTTTGAACATGCACAATAAAAGAATCACTAGTTAGTGGTGGTTTAATAGTGAAAATTCTATTAACCACTACTAAATAAATTCAGTTTAAATAATAATAATATAGCAGCGGTATCATCAAACCGCTGTTATATATTTTTATTTTAGTAATTGGTGATGGTTTCCATTAAACCACCATGAAATCATTTTAAAACCCCTATTTTCACTGACTCTCCCACCCCTTTGTGTGACCCATCCCTGAAACCTATCCTTCCTTGCTCCCCATGCAACCCTGACCTCTTGACCCCCTATATATGACCTCCATCTCCCCAAAGGAAATGTGAAAACCCCCTCTGACCTCCATCCTTCATCCTTTGTAGGGACCCTAACCCCTGCGACCCCCATCCGTCCTCCCTCTTCTTGGGAAGCAATGAAGACCCCAACTCTAGTCTCTCTCTCCCTGGAGGACCACCTCCCTGATGGTGATGGAGACCCCCCCACATATGACCTCCCTCTCCTAGGCTCGGCTTCCCTCCTCCAAGCCTCTTATGGATTCTTTGGCCTTATTATAGTGGTTTAGTGTCCCACATTGTGGAAGTGGAAGAACATAGGTTGGTTTTCTCTATTGAATGGTTCAGTAAATTAATAAAAACTGATTTCTTTCCACTTTATATTAGGTTTTTGATTCCTTATTAAATTATTATATGTGTATATAAATCTATTTTAATGTAAAACCATGTTTCTCTTGTTTTAAATTGAATTTGAAGGTTTTTTATGAAAAAAAATATTTAAAATTTATTTTTCAACTAAAATGGACACCTAAAATTTGATAAAATAGTATAATTTATTTTATTACCCTTATTTCATGACTTTAAATGTTTTTTTGGTTCTTAAAATAATTTTTAATTCAAACTTGTGACTTCTAAGGGTGTGCATGGATTTTTAAGAACCAATGATGGGTTACCTTGAAAATATTTACTTTATGATGATTGTATATTTTATTATTTAAAAGAAATTTTATAATGGGGTTTCTCAAAGTGTATTCTAGTATAGAATCCATCACATAAAATTATTTGATTGCTTACAATATACATAATTACAATCTACTAATTTATCTTCAATTTTTTCCAATAATTACTGGCATAAAAAACATTGTTATACCCATATAATTTAATGTAAATTGTACACCTTGAGTTATTTTTGTCTATGTTTTCCACTTTTCACTACTTATTCTACTCCATGATATTTATTAACTTCATTTATTTATTCTTCCTTTACTTTTATTCCATAATAAATTTTTAATCATGGGATTGTAGTTGAAATTTTATTCCTGGATTTAATAACTTTATATTGAGTAGAATATTCATGGAAAAACATTGTATAATAATAAATTACTATTATGAAATGTGGGAATTCTTACTGGTGATGCTGTTTGAATATACAGTAAGATTCTTGGTCATCTTGCTTGTGAGATAGTGATATTTTACATTAATTATAAATATTGGAGGCATATGTTGAGAAAGTGTTGTTTTTAACAATACATAATATTTTTATTTAAAGAGGGGGAGATTTGTTTGAACAATACTCTATCTCTATGATGATTTTGATGCTCACAAATACCCTTAATTTTTTCTCAAATGATTTTATTTTTAAGTATATTGCAAAATTTTATTATTTATTATATATTTATTTCTGGAAGAAATATTTAAGTTCTTGAACAACAATATTTAATTGCTAAAGTATTTGCATTAGCGTGTTCTGGAAACACTGTTCATGCTTTAAAAATTCAGGAATTGCTTAATCATGTTCTGGAATCACTATTCAGACCCTACGTGGTGAAACATGGCGTAAGGATGGAATACGGTGTATACTTTATGAGTTATCATAAATGTATGGTTAATAAACCATATGTTACCAGAAATGTATGAAAGAGGAACCCTACATTACGAAGGAACCCTACGTTTGGGATATTTAAAAGTATGGTTCATCAACCTTACTTTTGTAAACAACCTTACATTTGAAGTAAGTTACATTAACCCTACATTTGTATTCAACCTTATGTTTGAATGTTGAAAAGAAAAGTATGGTTCATCAACCCTACATTTGTATTCAACCTTATGTCTAAATGTTGAAAAGAAAAGTATGGTTCATCAACCCTGCGTTTGTATTCAACCTTAAGTTTGAAAGATGCCTGCTATACAGTTCAACCTTACTTTTGGCATCTGAGAATTAAAGATGATATTATTTTGCAACGGTCCGCAAGAAGATTATTAGGCGGATTTTAAGTAGGATTATATTTTTTTTAAAAAGTAATATTCAATTAATTCATAGTAGTTTTATCTATGATTCATAGGATCAGTTTAAAAGGATCCTTTCATGCCGAATTTCAAAGGGAGTTATGACTACTCTATTAATTAAATTTTTTGAATATCACGGGCTAGAAGGTGAATTTTATGGCTCTAAATTTGCAGGAGAAGTGCCCATCATTATACATAGAGAATACATATACATGATTTTCCGAACAACAAATACGAATATATATATATATATATATATATATATATAAAGGGAGAAAAACAAAGACTATCTAGAACACATATCTACTAATTATGAAGAGAGACAAATCTCTGTTTATGGAAGAAGAAGAATCACAATTGAATATTCACTCATTCGACATCGAAGATCTACTGTGAATCTACTGCTGTTAAAGTTACGTATTATATTTCTTTATCTACTGCAACATGATCGACTCAAAATGAATCTTACTTAAAGATCATTATTTTGGAAGGCGATGATCCATCTACTTTCATTTTCATTCTGTTGCAATTGTAAAGAACAATGGGAATGTTTTTTTAAAGAACATTTTCTTTTTTATCTTGAGTGACCAGCTTCTCATACTAAGCTGTGTAGGTTCAGTGATTGAACCATAAATCTTTTTTCTGCCATAGATTGTAAAGGTTTCAACTTCTTGTACTCAGTTGTGGAACGGTCTGTTGACAAGAGGACCAGATAGTGAAAATCACCAAGATCGTGGAGTAGAGAATTGGTGGAGTGGACTAGGTGGCTTTTGTTCCCCAAACCACTATACAATGTGTGTCCCTACTATTTGAATTTCCACTGCATTAATCCATTTGATTAAAGATAAAGGATAGAACATGATTTTGTGAAGAATTTGTAAAAGACACAATTCACCCTTCTCTGGTGTATATTTGGTATAATCCGATCCACCAATTGGTATCAGAGGTTGAGATTTCTGATAAAGCCTTAACAAGATGAAAGTGATTATACATAGAGCAAGATGAATGATACAAAAGAGGTAATGTATATGTTCAGAGCACCGTACTTCAATGGAGAAAATTATTGATGCTGGAAATAATGAAGGGTAATATATCTAAAAAACCATGGATACAAAGTATATTCAATGATTCTGACTCCTTATGAAATACCTGAAAAACCTGAGACATGGAGTGCAGCTACTGAAGCATAATATGATATGAACTAAAAGGAAATAAATGCAATTATATGTGGTCTATGACCTGATGAATTCAATAGAGTGTCTCAATTACCAATAGCATATGATATGTGGAAAACTATTGTTGTTTCTTATGACGGAATTGAAAATGTCAGGTGAATGAGATATGCTACTGCTAAGCTTAAATTCGACACATTCAGAATGTTTGAAGGTGAACTCAAATGAATGGAATATTGATAGAGATTTTCAATAATATAACAGCTTTGGGAGACCCAATAAACAAGCTGATCATGCTTTAAAAGTACTAAGAGTATTTCCTACTAAATGGAATGGAATCTCTATTGCAATCAGACAGAAAACACCTATCAAAGAAATAAACATGAGGGAATTGATTGGAACACTTATGATGTATGAAGTCGAGATGCAAGATGAAGAAAATGATCATAAGGTTCTGATCAAGAGAGAAGACAATCCCTTAAAATTTTAATCTCAAGGGAAAAGAAAAAAACTAAAGAAAAAAGAAGTAAAGGTGAAATAAGAATGTTATGATTTATCAATTTCTGATATAAAACTGGCTCATCTAGCCATAAAGTTTAGCAAATTCTACAGAAAGAAGAAAGGCTTCAAAAAACCTTCTAAAAGGATGAAAAAGGAGTCAGATATTATGAGTGCAAGAAGATGAGTCATATCAGACCTGAATAACTCATTTGAAAGAAGACATGAAAAAGAAGTTCTTCAAAAGGAATGATTATGAGAAAAAAGATAAGAAAGAAATGAAAGCAACATGGAGTGTGTCTGAAAACTTCAGCAGTCCTTCAGAATCAGACTCATAGAAGGAAGAAGTAATTATGAAATCCAACATGTGCGTTATGGAAGAAACATATGAGTAAGCAGGTCACAAAATCAAAAAGACCATATGGTATATGGACAGTGGCTACTCAAGGCATATGAGGGGAAGAAAATCAAATTTATATACAGTCACTCAAAAAGATGGTGTACTTTTCACTTTTGGTGACAATGCCAAAGGGAAAATAATTGGTATTGGAACAGTTGGAGATCCATAAGCTGTCTCAATCAAAAAATTACATTATGTAAAGGATTGAAACAAAATATGATTAATATCTCTCAACTATGTGATGATGGTTATGCTATTGATTTTTCTAACAATTACTATTCTATTTTCAAAAATAAACTTCTTATATTTAGATCACCTAGAACTGACAATGTGTATTACATGGATTTAAATTCCTAGTTTAAACAAAAATTAAACTGCTTAACTGCTAAGAAAATGAATCCTGGATCTGGAATAGAATACTTGGACATTGCAATATATATTCTTTACATAAATTATCCAAGAAACAATTAGTTTATTATTTTCCCAGTCTCAAGTTTGAAAGTGATATATTCTATGATGCATGTCAACTTGGAAAGCAGCACAAAACATCTTTCAAATCTGTTAACAAAATTGCTACATCTAAATATCTAGAACTTATTCATATGGATTTTTTTGGACATTCAAGAGTAGAAATATTGGATGGTAAATTATATGTATATGTTTTGGTTGATGACTATTCTAGATTTACATGGATTTTATTTTTAAAATTTATAAATGAAGATTTTACATTATTTGAATGTTTTTGTAAAGCTGCTAAAAATGAAAAAGGTTTTAGAAAAATTTAATTAAGAAGCGATCATAGTGGAGAATTTGAGAATCTTGAATTTAATTCCTTTTGCTCAAATATGGGTATTAAACACACCTTCTCTGCACCAAGAACACCTCAACAAAATGGAATTGTTGAAAGAATAAATAGGAATATTCAATAATTGTCTACGACTATGTTAAATGAATATAGTCTTCGTACCTATTTTTGGGAAGAAGCTATAAGCACAACCTACTATATAATGAATAGATTTTTAATTAGACCAATTTCGAAAAATACTCCCTATGAACTCTAGAATAACATAAAACCTAACGTAAACTACGTTAATGTTTTTGGATTCAACGTCTACACCTTAAACACCAAAAATAATCTTGGTAAGTTTGATCCAAAATTTGATGAAGGCATTTTATTAGGATATTTTGCTACTTCCAAAGCTTATAGAGTTTTTAATAAAATGTCAAGGATTGTTAAAGAATCAGTTCATGTGAAATTTGATGAAACTGATCCCTTTGAGAAAAGGACAGATCAAATGGATGATCTTGATTTTAATATAACATGAGATTCAAGAACCTAAAAGATGATTTTGGAAATTATATAAATAAAACCCAGTCCTATTCAGAAGAACATGACACTGAAGAACCAATAAGTGTACTATATCGACAGTCAAGGACCCTAAAGAATCACCCTTTAGAAACTGTAATAGGAGACTTAGAAGCAAGAATAAAAACTAAAAAGAACATAGGAAATCTTTGTGAGTTTTTTGCCTTTCTATCCCAACTAGAACCTAAGACTATAAAAGAAGCTCTAGATGATGAATGCTAGATGATAGAAATGAAAGAAGAATTAAACTAGTTTAAGAGAAATGAAGTTTATAAAATAGTTGAAAGACCACAGAATTATCGAATTATTGGAACTAAATGGGTCTTTAGAAATAAACAAGATGATCAAGGAATAATAATTAGAAATAAATAAAAACTAGTAACTAAAGGATATTATAAGGAATAAGGTAAAGATTATGATGATAACTTTGCACATGTATCTAGATTAGAATCCATTATAATCCTTTTAGCCTATGCATCTCATATAAATTATAAATTATTCCAGATGGATGTTAAGTCTACCTTTTTATATGGTTATTTAATTGAGTAAGTTTATGTTGATGAACCTCCTATTTTTGAAAATTCAGAAAAACCAAATTCGGTTTTTATACTTACTAAATCTCTTTATGGCCTTAAACAAGCACCTAGAGTTTGGTATTAAATATTAACATATTTTATTTTGAAAAATTATTTTACTATTGGAATGCAGATCCAACACTATTTAAGAAAACAATAAATTCTAATATTTTATTTGTTCAAATTTATGTTGATAATGTAATTTTTGGATCAACAAATAAATCTCTTTGTCATGAGTTTTCAAATCTAATGCAAAAAGAATTTAAAATTAGTATTATGGGAGAATTAAATTTATTTTTAGGACTTCAAATTTATCAAAAAGATTTTGGAAATGTTTTAAATCAAAGAAAATACATTATTGATTTACTTAAAAAATTTGGACTTGAAAACAACAAGATATATACAACTCCTATGTGTAATAATATAAAACTTTATTTGGGTGAAACTGGAAAATCAGTGGACAACATGTTATATAGATTTATGATGGGTAGATTATTATATCTTACTGCTAGCAGGTCAAATATAATGTATTCAGTATGTCTTTGTGAAAGTTTTCAATCAAATCCTAAATAATCCCATTTAACTACTGTTAAAAGAATTTTTAGATATTTAAAATGAACTTTCTTTTCAATATCTTATTTATCTGAAAACACTTGATTTTATTTTAATTTCATATTCAGATGCAGAATTTGGAAGTTTTAGATTATATTGGAAAATCACTTTAGGTAATTTTCACTTTTTATGAAAATATGTGGTATCATGGTCAAGTATAAAACAAGACTCAGTTTCCTTGTCAACAGCCAAGGCAGAATATGTATCTGTTGGCAGTTGTTGTGCACAAGTTTTGTGGATAGAAAACAATCTTAAGAATTTTTTACTAAGTTTTAATAGTATGAATATTATATGTGATAATACTAGTGCTATACATATTTCAAAAAATCTTATTAATCATTCTAGGACTAAGCATATTGATATTAGACATCACTTTCTAAGAGACCATGTTCATAAAAAAGATATATTCTTAGAACATGTATGTACTAAAATTCAATTAGCAGATATTTTTACCAAACCACTTCCCACTGCAAGGTTTGATTTTATTAAGGGGGAGATAGGTTTATTTAATTTTAAATAACGTTTTATTTTATTATGTTATTTTTTTCTTTAATTTCCATTTAAAATAAATTAGGTATTTGTTTTTGAAACAGAATAAGTTTTTCTTTTTCCCTCACGTGATCAATTTTACTAGTTTTTAAAATCTATGTAATAATTATTGATGACCCAAGAATCAAGGATGTTAGAAACCTTTCTAATTATGAATCGTTTCATTTATACCAATAACCCTTTTAAACCCACAATGCTTTACTTCTCTTTGTCTATTCGAACTTGAACCTTCAAAAGCCTAATCCTCTTTCGAACCTTCAGTGATTTTTTCGACCGAAATAGCCATGAACAAGAGAACCGAAGATGCTGAGACCAGCTATGATAAGTGATAGTCTTCTAAATGAAGGAAAATTTTGCATGGAAAGTTCATAGACTTGGAATGGCCATTTCAGACAAATCTTCTACTGAAACAAGATCTCACTTTTCAAAATCTAGAGTAGAATTTCAATGGTGAGAAGTCTGAGTTTTTATATGAGGTAGATATGATATATTTTTTAATTCTATACAATTTAGTCTGGGAGACGATGAGGATACTATGATATCTAAGATCGAAGATTTATGTGTTTTGATATCCTCTATGGATATTGGTCAGATACTGTACTGCCCTTATGAGGGAGTCTTTCATTTTTATTTGAAGAATATAAGATATTTAGTACATAAGACTGAAGATATTATGTCCTTTTTTTTGGTTCTATATCTATAAGGAAGATTTTTATAAAGGAATTGGAGTTGGAACAGAAAATCCTAGTGAAGTTTGTACAAATAAGGATTTCACCAAGGATGTTTGAGTTGGAGAAAATCTTGTATCTAGATATGTATTTAATGAATTTGTCGATGAGTGATATAAGACTTAAATTTCCAAGGTACATGGAAATGTACCTTCATTATTGTTGTTAAATATAAACTCACATGAATTGTTATCTGTTCGGTAGATTCATCCCAATTAATTTGTTCAAAAAGGTTACGGTAAGGATGGTAGAATCCAGAGTTAGATTCCATCATAGCAACACTTTTGGTGCTGGAACCCTGATAAAGATTGGTTCCTTCTGGAGCAGATTGAAATGAAATATTTTTCTAGTAGGAGTAGAAGAAGATGAAGAGAGTGCTCAGGCTTAGTCTGCTAAGTCTAAGGAAGGACATGTTGAATCAAGAGTGAGCACTTTTGTGAGAAGAATAATATTTGAAACTGAAGAGGCCTTAGAAAAGAAAGTCAGGAGGGACATCAGATTCAATGGAAAAGAAATGATATTTCTCATGAGGAAATTGGTTCACATGATTAATCATCAAGAGATTTACTCACTTACAATTTTGTAAGATAAGTAGTTGTTGAGGAGCCACAACAAATGGATACTGCTCAAATTAAGGTCAATCCTCAAGTACATTCTGAAACCCAAGTAGAAGCTAAAAATGAGACTCATGAACATGCTATGGATGTAACTGAAATTAAACCTCAATTTGTAGTTGAAGATGAAGTTATAATTGAAATGGAAAAGGAGGCAGAGCCTGATGAAAATGTTTCTAAAAGAATGATTTCTGATGTTCATGATGAGAATGTTTTTGAAGTTCAAACAGAGGTAATTCCTATGGATTTTTCAGTGGAAGAGTCAGGAAAATACTCTGAAGAAAAGTCTGTGGACCAGCCAGCTCTGAAGGATGACAAAGAAAAATCTGATGTAGACACTTTTCCATTAGTACTGCTGCATCGAGTACAATCTAAAGATGAGAATCAAGCACAAGGTGCCTCTGATTCAATGAATAAATAAGTAGAAGAACTGTATAGGAAGCTTTCCAGTTTCGAATATGAAAATGTTTCTCTGAGGAAAGCCATAGAAAAAGAACAGTTAAAATTTCAGAGACTTAAAGGAAGTATAGTTTCAAGGCAGGAAGTTGAAACTTAAAAAAAATGTTAACAGAGGTATACAACCTGAAATCCGAAATGGTTGTGAATTCAGATCTATCAGAGTTTAAAGACTATATGGTGACACAGTTTTCATCTGTCAGGACTCGTGAAGCTAGTGGATCAGGTACTTCACCTAATTTAATCAAAATATTTATGGATATCACAGCTGAAATGAGCAATATGAATAGAATATTGCATGATTTTCAATGAAATAGTGCTCCACTAACAGTTTTATTAGATAATCAGATGTTTTTGGTTGACCAGTTAACCTCCAGTGAACCAATAATTAGAACTGTACTAACTCAATTCACAGAAAAGTTAACTCTATTTATGGAGAAGGAAGGGATACTTCATGAGTTTTTCAAAGTTAACATTATACAATATATTCATATGACATAGAGAAATAAAGATCTTATTATCAAAATGGGAGATGGAATGATGAAAAGGCTGAGGGAGAAGGTGACAGAAATCAAGGTAGAAATTCAAAGGAGATAGACCCTTTCTCATACCCTTAGCACATCTTGATTATTGTGTTCATCCTAATTGTACCTATTCCATGTTATCAATGAAAATTTTGATTCATTCTATATTTGTGTGTTTTTATTTGTTTTACTGTATTTGTTTCGATATGCCAGTAATCCAGATTTAATTATTTCAAATAGTTAATAATATCATTTACTTAAGTTCAGTGCTACATTATATGTGTTCTATTCCATCTTCTAAAATTCCTATTGATATCACAAAAAGGGAGAGAAATGTGGATAAAGACAACATTTTTTAGGGGGAAATATGATTTAAGGGGGATAAATTAAGTTAAATATAATATTGTAATATTGTATTTATCTTTTCAAAATTCAAAACTATATGTAATTAAATTTTTAATTTAATTTCATTTGTTATTTTATGGGTTTTATGATCATCAAAAAGGAGGAGATTGTTGAGAAAGTGTTGTTTTCAACAATACAAAATATTTTTATTTAAAGAGGGGGAGATTGTTGAGAAAAATACTCTATCTCTATGATGATTTTCATGCTAAAAAATTACCTTTAATTGTTTTCTAATGATTTTATTTTTATGTATATTGTAGGAATATATTATTCATTATCTTTTTATTTCTAGAATAAATATCTATGTTCTTGAAAAATGAGATTTAGTTGTTAAAGTATTTGCATTAGCGTGTTCTGGAAACACTGTTCATGCATTACATATTTGGGAATTGATTAAGCGTGTTCTAGAATCAATATTCACAACCTACGTGGAGAAATGTAGCGTAAGGATAGAATATGGTGTATAATTTATGAGTTATCAGAAAAGTATGGTTAGTCAACCATACGTTATCAGAAAAGTATGAAAGAGGAACCCTACGTTAGGAAGGAACCCTATGTTTGGGATATTGAAAAGTATGGTTCATCAACCTTACTTTTGTAAACAACCTTACGTTTGAAGGATGTGACATCAAACCGACGTTTGTATTCAACCTTAAGTTTGAATGTTGAAATGAAAAAGTATGGTTCATCAACCCTACATTTGTATTCAACCTTACATTTGAATGATGAATGATATAAATTTCAACCTTACATTTGGAGTTAGAGAATTAAAGACGATATTATTTTGTAACAGTCTGCTAGTAGATTATTAGGCTAATTTCAAGCCGGATTAAAAGTTTTTTTTAAAATGCATATTTGACCAATTCAAAGCTGTTTTAGCTATGATTCAGAGGATTAGTTTAGAGGATATTTTCATGCCGAATTTTAAATGGAGCTACGACTGATCTGTTTATTCAAATGCCTGAATATCACGAGTTAGAAGGAGACTTTTATGGATCTAAATTCACAGGAGAACTTCTCGTCGTTATACACATTGAATACATATACAAGATTATCCAAACAAAAATGAAGAATATATATATATACAATGGGAGAAAAATAGAGACTATAAAGAACATAAATCTATTGATTACGAAGAGCGACGAAGCTCTGTTTATTGAAGAAGAAGAATCACAATAGAAGATTCATTCATTAGACAACAAATATCTACAATGAATCTACTACTATTAAAGTTGAAAATTATATTTCTATATATACTGCAACAAGATTGACTCATAATGACTCTTACTGAAAGATCATTATTTCTGAAGGCGACGATCCATCTACTATCAATTTCATTATTTTTCAATTGTGAAGATCAAAGGGAAAGATTTTTAAAAAACAATTTCTTTTTTATCCTGAGTGACCGACTTCTCTTACTAAGATGTGTAGGTTCTGTGATTGAACCAGAAGGCTTTGTTCTACCTTAGATTATAAAGGTGTCAGCTACCTGTACTCAGTTGTGGTATGATCTGTTAACAAGAGGACTAGATAATGAAAATCACCAAGATTTGGAGTAGAGCATTGGTGTAGTGGACAAGGGGGATTCTGTTCTCCGAACCACTATACATCATGTGTCCCTGCTATTTGAATTTCCATTTAATTAATCCATATGATTAAAGTAAAAGGGTAGAACACAATTTTGTGAATAATTTTTAAAAGACACAATTCACCCCCCTCTTGTGTATATTTGGTATAATCCAATCCAACAACATATTCCTATAGCTTGAAAAAATGAGGTCTTTTATACTCAAGTAAAGGTAATATTAATTTGTTATTCCTTGATAACTATTTTAAAAGGCATGGGTAATGTTTTTAATATACTTATAAAGTGTTATGTTTTTTATTTCTAGTTTTTTTTAATTTTTATGTTTCTAACTCCATTTCACGCCTATTGACTTTGAAAAAAACACATATAACATCCATAGACAAACCAAAATGACACTTTTATATATAAAAAACACATTATGTGTTATAGAAACCATATATTGTGGCATATTGACATGTGGTTGATTCCTACACATTAAAAATAAATTATATATCGACATATATATGTTTGAAAACAGTCCAATCTTATTTTTTCTGACTCAGTATACACTTATGAAAGGTACAAAAGCCTTTAAAACAAGTGTATATGGGTCAAAACTAGGTAGACAATGTAGTATTGTCCTGAAATTAGGGGAAAAGGACTATAGATTTAATTTTAAAATTTAGGAACAAACAATATGTCATTCCATGTGAAGGTTTTTATATTAAGGTTGTAAAGGATTTTTTTAGTGCTTCAAAACACTAAAACATGCATGGAACTGTCAAAACTAATCAAATGAAATTGTATTGTCCTAAAATTGTGGAGGAAAGTCCATATATTTAATTATCAAATATAGGAACTGATGTCATTTCATTCTGAATGATGGTTTTCCCATTATGACTATAAACACATTTATAGTACTTTAAAACACAAAAACATGAATGGAATGATCAAAACAAGACAAAAAACATCAAATATTCATGAAATCAAGGGTAAAAACTGTATATCTAATTTTAAAATACCGAAACTAAGGACATGTTATTCTGAATGACGGTTTTCGTATTATGGATTTAAATGCATTTTTAGTGTATTAAAACACTAAAACATGTGTGGAATGATTAAAAATAAAAAATATATATCACATTATTGGAAAATAAAAAGAAAATTACTATAGATATAATTTTCAAATGTAGAAATTGACGACATATCATTCTGAATGACGGTTTTCCAGTTATGGTTGTAAAGAAATTTTTAATATTTTAAAATACTGAAACATGTGTGAAAAGATAAAAACCAATAAAATGATGTTGGATTGTCCTAAAATCAAGGGAAAACAATTGATTAGTTTTTTTAACATGTATGTGCAGACAACACATCAATATAACATGTGGCGTGACCAGAATTTCTTAGTAAACAGTATTAAAATCTACAAAATCCTTTAAAAAAGTGTCGGGGGTTCAAAAAAAATGTAAAGGATCATAGGTTTTCTTAATATCATTGGAAAAAATCATATATTTAATTGTGAAATATAGGAACCGACAACACATCATTTAGAGTGATGATTTTTCTATTATGTCCATGAATGCATTTTTAGTGTTTTAAAACACTAAAACATGCGTAGAATGGTCAAAAACTGGAAAACAATGCCGAGTTACCATGAAATTAGGGGAAAATAACCCTGTATTTAATTTTTAAAATAAGGAACTGAAGTCACATCATTCCAAATAATAGTTTTCCTATTTTGGTAGTAAATATGTATTATGTGTTTTAAAACACTAAAACATGAGTGGAATGGAAATAACTATAGAAAAATTGTTGTATTGTCTTGAAATCTAGGGACAGTGACCACATATTTAATTTTCAAATTTTTGAACCAATAGTAGGTCTTTCTGAATGACAGTTTTTCCATTATATCCTTAATTATGTTTTTAGTCTTTTAAAACGGGCGTGAAATGGTGAAAACCAATAAAATGATGTCAGATTTTACTAAAATCAAGGAAAACCAACATCTTAGTTTTTTTTATTTGTACGCATAGAAAACACATTAATTCAACATGTTGTGTGATTGGAATTACTCAGTAAACACTTACGAAAGGTATAAAAGCCTTTATAAATTGTGTGTGTGGGGGGGGGGGGGGGGGTCAAAACATGGAAAATGATGCTAGATAGTCCTATAATTAAGGGGAAAATGGCCAAAAATTTAATTGATAAATATAGGAACCTATGAAATGTCATTTTGAGTGATTATTTTCCATTTATGGTTTTAAAAGTGTTTTTAGTTTTTTAAAACACTAAAACATGCATGGAGCAGTCAAAACCAGGAAAATGATGCCAGATTGACATTAAATTAGGGTAAAACAACCATAGATTTAATTATGAAATATAGGAACTGGATACATGTCATTCCTAATTTTTTAATTCCCGTTGTGGTCTTAAACATGTTTTCAGTGTTTTAAAACACTGAAATGTTCATGGAATTGTCAGAACTAGACAAACTAAGTCATATATTCTAAAAATATTTGGAAAACGATAATATATTTAATTTTAAAATGTAGGAACCAACGATACATCATTCTGAATTATGGTTTTCCTATTATGGCTATAAATCTATTTTTAGTGTTAAAAAACACTAAAATGTGCATGAAATAGTCAAAAGAAAGAAAACAACACTGAATTGTCCTGAAATCAAGGTAAAACTATCACTAAGTTTTTTTGACGTGTACGTGAAGACAATAAGTCAATCTGACATGCGGTGTTTTGGTAACTACTCGATAAACTCTTCTGAAATGTGCAAAATCCTTTTAAAAACAAGTGTTAGAGGGACATAACTAGAGAAACAACATCAGATTATACTGAAATCAAGGGAATATGACCATATATTTAATATTCAAATGTAAGAACTAACTATATGTCATCTAGAGTTATGGTTTTCCTGTTATGTCCTTAAACTCATTTTTTGTGGTTTAATACACTAAAACTTGCATGGAATGACCAAAACTAAGAAAATGATGTCATATGGTCCTAGAATTAGGATTCTACCACCGTAGATTTAATTGTGATATGTGGGAACCTACAAGACATCATTTTGAGTAAAAGTTCACCCGTTATGGCTGTAAGTGCGTTTTTAGTGTTTTAAAGCACTAAAACATGTGTGAAAAGGTCAAGAACTAGAAAATGACATGAGATTTTCCTAAAATCATGGGACAATGATTGCATATTTAATTTTTGAATTCTGGAATAGATGAAATTTCATTACAAATTATTTTTTTTCTTTTAAGGATGTATCTATATTTTTAGTTTCATAAAACACTAAAACAAGATTGGAATGATGAAAACCATAGAAAACTAACTCATATTGATGTGGAATCATGGGAAAGCTACCACCAAGTTGTTTTTTAATTAATGGACTTTCTCTGATATCAAAAAAATTAATTTTTTTTATTAAATAAATTTCAAACACGCCTAATGTCACTTTAAAAATAAATTATAATATTTAATTATACCTTTTCAGAGATCCACCAGAGTATGTGGGCATGGGCTGAAGTACAAATACATTGTTAAAAAAAATTGTCATACCTGGGGAAGCCATGAGACACAACATATTCCATATACATGCCAAGTTCATTTTCCCAAGTATTTTTACTTTGCTTATATCCTTCTTCATGACTTAGTTTTGGGCCCAATATCAGCCAATCCTAAGAATTTTTCTTTATAGGATGTGATGGTAGCCTTTGTTTTTCCATTAGAGATATGAAAAAAATGTTTTATGAGCATGAAAATTAATTAAGCGATGCCGGTCTGATGGAAATGATTATGTTTGTTCACCAGATAGATGAAGTGGTTGGTACTACCCTTATTCCAAGGGCACTAGTCAAACATACTCTTTAAACAGGTAGAGTAAGTACACCCTCATACTAAAATAGGTAATGGGTCCTCTATTTTATTGTAATAGTGGGTTAACTATACCTAAATTAAACATGACTTTTCAATTACTAAACCATGTATACAAGAATTTATGCATGATGTATTGTTTCCATAATTGTGTTGACATTTCTTCCCATTGATTATTTGTCGTATAAAAAGGTTATCAAACATTCAAATTTATAATGAGATCCTCAATATACAATGAAATTAATCTCTAACAAATGTTACCTAATTAATATAAATCATTCTGAATGGACATAGATGATGTCTAACTATCAGGTGCTAGGGGATCATAAGAATTGAAACTTCTGCTCATGAATTTCACACCAGGTGGTCTTGAGTAGATGAGATCATGAGGGATGACCTTCCAATAAGACCAAAACATGTTTAATGAGCCATTGGTTATTCCCATATATGAAAATGTCTAATGAAATCCTAAATTTAGATTATTATCATTGTATACCATTTGAATGTGTACTTTGATTCAAGGAAGAAACTATGGCATCAAAGTCATTTTGAGGTAGCTTGCAATGGGTGTGTAAATGGTAGTATGAAATTCATTGAATAATCAAGATATATTTTTTTTTATTATAAAAGGAAGAATTATCTAGAACCTAATTAATCCAGACTGTAGTACATTTATCAAATCAATGGTTATGGTAAAAAAATGTAGGTCTATCCTGTTAGGTTAAGGAATAGTAACAGAAGGATGGCGACACAAATTGTGCATCCTACTTTATGAGATATCATGAGAAAAAGAGATTGCCGAGCATGCCTTCATATCTAAAGATTCATTTATAGATTTATTTTTTAAAAATTATTTCATATTAAGATTCTCAGTTTGTAATTGGGAAATGCTTAATAGACTATGATGTAGTTATATAGATCACTGAGGAAATTATTTAATTCCCGATCATTCAGGTTTCAGATGTGTGCCCGGTACCATCAATTGGTTTTAAATAGATCATGTGATGTTTTAGAGCATGTAAAAAATTAATTTTGGATTAATTTTTGAAATGGGTGTTTTTTGGGTCCCAATATCACAGAGGACATTTCAATCTGACTCTAGATGTACAGGTTATGGACTTCCGATGTTTTTGATATAGATTAAAAAATAATAATAACAAATTGATATATATGTTATCTTTTTTCTGGGACATTTTGACGTAAGGTTGAGGTAGCCAGAATAAATTTTTTTGGATGAACAATTTTTTTATATTATTATGGAATAATAAATTTATATTAAATTTAACAAAATCCTTTTAATATCCTATAGAATACTAAATGTGGAAATTTTGGGGTGGATGGATTAACATCATGACAAAGATTTTTTAAAAGAAAAATTTCAATAGCCTTTTCACAACACGTCATTACCACTACGTAGTTCTGTTACATAGACCTCACTCGGGGCTTGCCTCCAATGAACTAGCCTAAGCCCATCATTTCATTCCTGGACAATGCCTCTGTCTGACCCCACACACCGGCACCACCCTGAGATTCCTTAGCAGCTGCCACAATCACAACCTCCCCTTCCCCAAGGCCGTTTCCACTGGCTAGATCTAGTCAACCCACCACTTAGACTCTCCATCCGACCCTAGGCAGTGTAACCTACGTCTGACCAACACAATTATATATATGTACTTATATGTATATAATTGTGTGTGTATTTTATATGTTTATATTACAAATAAGTCATATTTTAGAATATACATAATTTAAAAATAACTTATTTAATAACTAGTATTCCCAGATCATGATAAATTTTGGAATATCATTAAATTAATTAACAGGACCAAACAAAATTATTTTTTGAATTAAAATAAGAGTGAATTATTTTAATTCAATAAAAATATTTGTTGAAAAGATTTTTTTCAAGTTTAATTTTTTTATTTATAAATATAATAAACATATGTGAGTTTAATTCATATTGAATGGTCATATTCCTCAAACTAAACAATACATGTCTGATATTTGTTTATTTATTAATTCAATTATTGCAATGGATGATTTGTAATAATTATATAATCAAATCAGATATGCATCTCATCCTTACATTACTATATGTATAAGGGAATATTTCCTAGATAAAATTATTTTAACTATCTTTCACTTTACCAAGACTCCCTCTCCTATGAAAATATTGTTTTATAATGATTAGGATGACTAGTGATGTACATTACACCAGGATTTAGTGATGCACTAGACATGAGTTTGACACATTCGATCGGTGAGTATGGGAATTCAAGTTTTATATGTTGTAACTCAAGGTGTTACCCCTAGGTTATAGGTTGATCTATTTTCATTCAATATATCAACTATTAGTATCGGGTCATGGTCATATTTTTTAATTTTATTTATGCATAGTTTATTATTATATCTATGTGTTGTTTTTACGCACCATCACATAAAATATTATGCAAGCACAAACCGATAAAATAGCAATGAAAATATGAATGTTTTCAGTTTATTGAATGTTTAATTGTGAGTTTGATCACCTATCATGTGATTTTCATATAGAAAATAATTTCATTTTTATATGTAATAACTAAAACCCATTAAATATATATTAAGTTGAAAATTCATTATATCGTTCGAATTTGAAAAAAACTGGGTGTACGAGGTCCTCATTTTCCCTAGTTGAGGGTGCCTCATAATATTGGGGAGTTCTTCTGAGAGGGATGAGTTTACTTAACTAGATATGTAAGAAATTAAGTATAAAAATCTATCTTGTTACATATTCAGGGGCTATGTATTGAGAAAAAATGGTTTATTATTTTAGAAGATGGGATTTCACTAAATAGATCAAGGACCTACATGTAAATGTAGTTGTCCAGTCAAAAGCCTACCTTGAAACTCTTTAAGTAGTGGTGTAACCAAATAATGGAATATGAGGAGAGGTTTCAAGGAAAATTTCTACTAGAATATACAAGATAATGGGTACTCTAAATCAAGTAGTAATGGTTACTAGGATTTGTTAAAATAGTGGGTGACAATTAATGATTTAATTAATCTGTAATGTCTATTACGTAATAATAAAAATATTAATCTATTAATATTTTTTTGTAGAAAACAATAATTTAAACCACAAACACTATGATTAATGATGGAAAAAGAACATTTCCATATTGGAATTAGTTTCTTTTGTGTAGTAAATGGACTTGTGCAAAGTACTAAAACATAGGAAATTCATCATTATAGAGTCTTGGATACCTGTTTAGACACCTCAAGAAGTGAGGCTGTAAAAAATTCTTACAAGATACTTATGTATGGAACATTTGATATTTATATAATAATGTAATAATCAACTATTTATGTGAGTTTTGGATACAACTGCATGAGTTTTTTCAAATGATTCCTAATATATGATAATTTTTTCAGGATAAAGTGAAGTAAAATATAAATAAGGTAATGATTATAATTGATATGTGTAAATTTAAAGATAGATCAAAATAATTCAATAGATCATATTTCAATACCTTTATCACCCATTTATTACTATTTAATTTAATATTTCAAATTAGAATTTCGGGGAAAATGATTCATTATCATTAAGGTAATGTTTTCTAGGAAGATAAAAACTTAATGAAAGATAAATATTTAGATCTTTTAGTGAACAATTTTAAATACAATCAGCAAAGATAAATGGAAAGGGTGAATCCATAGTCACCATCATAATTTCCTTCAAAGAAAATGGTCAATCATCATACATGAGGTTATTTTATTTACATATTGTGAAATAAATTAATGATATTTAAATTAAATGAATATAATTTAAGAAGTAAGTAGTTTCTTCTTTTTATAGTATATTCATCAATTATAAGTAATGTTTCTATCATATTCATTCAATATTAAATAAAATATTCCCATCACATATGCTTAATTAATTATAGGGACCAATAATTAGAAGAATAATTACTAGAAGAAAGAGGTATTCTCTATGAAGCCCAGAAAGGGGGATTCCTAATATAGTGGTGAGAAGTACACAATTCATGATTTCAAAGATTAATTATGATAGTTTAATTTTAATTGAGTATAACTAAAACATTTATCCTATGTGTTTTTTGGAAAAAAGGATACATTATTCTAAATCGGGAATGGATATAGTTTGTGGTGTATTATACTCAACAAATAGTTTAGTAATGCATGAATCATTGGTAGTAACTGATTAATATTCAATGTAAGAATCACTTATACCTAGTTGCGGTAGGATAATTATTTTTCAATAAAAACATGGTAGTTGGAAAGGATATACCCAGTATGGTTTTATAATCTTTAGAGTTGTGGACCTTATGTATTATCGACATGTCAACTTATTTAGTACTGAACAAAGAAACCTTTCAAAATAAAGGTAGGCCACAGAACATTCCGAATTAGTTTAACTAGAGAGTGTGAAATATTACAAGGTTAAGAAAGTGGAAAATATTATTTATAATATTCCTTTTAGAACTTTTAAATAAATATGATAGTGAAGTATGCTGTATATATTGTTAAAAGATACGATCAACTTTGGGAACATGTTCTGAATAATATCTTGACCAAGAATTCATCGATCATTATAATTTAGGACATAGTAATTCTTAAATTCACATTACTATATACACATATAAGATATTATATTAAGGAGGATTGATTATGCGTCTTATATGAAAACATTTATCCTTGAAATATAGTGTGGGATAATTCCTAAATTCATATTTATTTATTGGAATTTGTGTCATCATGTAAGTAAAAGGAGAATCAATGTTGAGATTAATATGGATTTTAATTGCATCCATTATCTTTCAAGACATTCGTTTCAAATTGGGATGTTATCCCATAACCATATTCCAATAATGATCATAAATGGATATCAAATGATTTATAGTTGACATAAATCCATCATGCTACAAATACA
This sequence comes from Viscum album, assembly GCA_963277665.1. Lineage (NCBI taxonomy): Eukaryota > Viridiplantae > Streptophyta > Magnoliopsida > Santalales > Viscaceae > Viscum > Viscum album. Next base: position 1,273,607,500 of record OY728162.1, on the reverse strand, counting down.
TGTGTTTATATGCATAGTTATTATTTAAGAATATTAAAAAAATCATTAGGAAAAACACATTGTGCATCCATAATAACTATCCTCAATGTCTCAAATGATATTACATAAAGTCTTAAGATAGAAAAGTTATATTCTTGTAAAAGAATAAATTTTTCTAAAAGGTTGCACAACATTATTTGATATAGTGGGATAAATATAGACTTAAATATAGTTAATGAGGATGATGAATAACTAGTTGGCATAGGAACAAGGTCTACAAGAGGTTATAGAAAAGGTATGTTCCAAAGACACATATTATGTAGGAAGAAAAAACCTTGGTAATGGTTTTACATTCACCGTGGCCAGTGATACATTATTCATTGAGAATAATGAACCTTACAAGTAAGAAGTATATAGAGCTATGCTAATATTGAAAAAATTAATTAAAAACAAATAATGGATTCCTTGTATAAAAATAAAGGGTTTATTATGTTGAATATTGTGGTGGTTATTCAAGTGAGACTATACATGGGTGGCATAATACTAGTACCAATAAGGATCGATTGGTAATAAAAAGTCATTATGCCTAATCCATTAGAATTTTACTTTCCATTTCTAATTTATATGATCATTATATTTGTAATTAGATATCATGACCACAAATCCTAGAAGGTGTATATATGAAGTAAACCATAATATGTTGGTGACACCAAAGAATTCCAATAAAGGGTGAAAGTTACTAAAATCGAATTTTGGATCTAAGTAAGAAACAAGATCATAAATCATTCAGTTGGAATGATTTTTTAACATATGCCTATATGAGGTTAGTGAGAGAATCACTATATTCAAGTAAAATATGTTTGATATCATATGGAAAACAAATGTTTTTCTTATAATAAGTTATGACCAAAATACAAGAAAGTCTCCAGAGATTTACTTAAAGTAGAATCCTACATTATAGGGAAGGATATAAAATGTTGTAGATATAATTGGTTGCATATACAAATTAAAAATTATATATACTAAAAAGGCATTGAAAAAAAGTAATAACAGTTCAAGAAATAATTATTACCATTTTTACCTGGAATAAATCTCTTCAAGATGATATACATGAGTAATAAGAGGAGGTTAATGTGGTGGGTTTAATTCCACACGATTCTACGATGGATCAATTGCATATTCCATGATATATACTAAATATTATTTTTTCAACATATAATTTATGATAGGAAAATATCAGTTATATCCTAGAGAACTATAAGGGAAGAAGTAAGAACTATCCAATTGTACATAAGAAAGTACAAACGATATGTTCCTGGTACATATAGAGGAATGAATAATAGTTATAATGGTACACAACCTAATATTCCTTTTGATAAATATGATAATATGTCACATTTAGTCTAAGGTAATGAGTGGGGGAATCTCATTAAAGTTAATGATATCCCAATCTAAAAATATCAAGACCATTACTACTTATGATATAGATAAATAAGTTGTTTAAAAATGAAACGATTTAATCTAGTTCTTTGAATCACTCTTATCACATAAAGTTTTATAATTATGAAAAACCTAAAACTAATACTACCCAAGATGTAATGTTTTGATGGTGGAAAAATGGAATATACTTGGGGATATCATTTATTGAGGAGTCTTACACATGGAGGTAAGGTCACAAATAAAATAATAGTCAGAAAATGGGTACTTGGTAGGAACAATGACTACCTAACTTAGCAGAAGCATGATCATATCACATGATTGCTAACAAGCATGTTTATCAAGTTGGATGTACTGAATGTGGGTGTGTTGTAATAGTTAGTTCCCTAGACCTAACTTAATAAATACTTTTAGATTAATATACCATGTATACAATGAGTTATTCACGATGTGTTACTACCATAATATTGTTGATATTTATGCATTCACTACATACATGGTAATATCCATATATTATTTTTCATATCAAAATGTTATAGTAGTAATAGGTATATAATGATATTATATAGAAACTATGAAATTAATCTCAAACAAATATTATATGGACTAGATACATCATTTTGACAAGACATAGATGATGTATGACTATCAGGTGTAGGGGGATCACAAGCCTTGAGATTTCTTCACATGTAGTTTACACTTACTGATCTTGAGTTTATGTGATCAAGAGGGATGAACCACCTGTCATGACACCACAAGTTTAATGTGTAATTGTTTGTTTCTATCAACAAACAAGTGTAATGGTCTTCCAAATTGAGATTATTATCACTGTATACTATTTTAATATGTACATTAATGTAAGGAAATAACTATATCATTGAATTCATAGTGAGGGATCTTGTGGTGGGCTTATCATTGGTAGTATGACATTGATTCAGTAATCAAGATCGAATTTATCTCTTTAAAAATAAAGAAATACCTTAGGCCCAATTGATCTGGATAAATTCCATTAAATCTATGACCCTGGTAGAATAAGGTAAGTCTGTCTAGTTAGGGAAATGAATAATAAAGAATGAATGGATGATGAAACAAAGTGTGCATCTTTCCTTAGGAGATATCATCAGATAAAGAGATTATATTACATGGTGTGTGTTTATAGGAAAGGTTTTCATTTATATGACTTTTCCTTATATCATTATGGGAATTTATTGATTTCTATTCTCCACTCCTGGTCTATTAATAGTAGTCATAGATATCAAGATAAGGTCCTATAGGGTCATACACTAAGAGTATTCAAATGTCTGGACTATTTTTTGTAATATGAGTGTAGGAAATGGTGGCCCCCACCAATGGGTCTATGAATATCCGAGAATATATGATTCCTAAGAAATAAATGAATTCATATTATTCAGGATTATAATATTTTGTATTGAATTTATTTATTAAAAGGATTCATAAGTGTTAATTGAATATGACGAAAATATATTTTATGAACGAATAATATTTTTTTCAATGTTCATTAATATATTTATGTGATAAACAAGGTGTTTTAATATATCATATTTAATCATGTAACACAATTTAGATGTTACAAGAATGTGATAAAATATTTAAGAACATTCTGACAAGCATAAAAAGTTGTATGTTTCGTCAATAAATTTATTACAAGGTTATGTTTATTCAAGGGAAAAAGTGGTATTTTCATAAGAATAAACCTATATATATAATCCTTGAGAGAATAAAATTCATAGTAATATTCATAGCTCAATATTTCTGAACTTCTCTCCCTCCACTCACATGTTCTAGAGAGAGAATACAGGGATTTGATCACCCCGATCCTAGAACTCCCTCCCAGATTGAAGAATCAGTGCTCTTATAATCATTTCAGAATCAAAAGAAGATTTTATTGTTCCTGGTAGAACCAAGTGATATAAGATAAACATTTAATAAGGCTTCTTGATGATGTTTGTTTGATCTAGAGGGATTCGACATTAGATCGTTTGAGCAACTATTGTTGGTGATAAACTAATATCGAGCCCGGATTTATTTTGAAAGATATATTATTTGATTTATTATTATGCTTAATTTCATCAAGTGAAGATTGAAAGGTTATTACTAGGGAGAACTTTGACAGTGACAACATAGTTACATCAATCATTGAGGAACATTTATAAATTCTTGATCTTTCAGGATTTCACTACTCACTCGGTACTTTCATATCAACAGAGTGGTGCTCCCCTATCATCTAGATCTATTAAAGAGTGGGTCCTACACTAGAGTTAGAGATCCCTTGGTTGTGGAGAACAATGGTGTGGTGTATTCAATCCACACTGATTCTGGTGAGGTTTCTTGGGGTTCTTAGAATTATATGTGAACCTTTGGGAGTTGTAGGTTGAATCATCACACATAGCTGGATATGGAGATGGAGATATCCTTTTAATTTCACTTGGGGTTTCTTTTGAGCATATAAATTGGGTTATTCCATACCCTATTTCTTATGGTTTGAGATGACTATTTTTGTTTTCATTACCCATTTTTGGTTTTCCAAGAATCTTAATGTGTCTGTATATAGTCACTCATGCATGGGCTAGTATCATACATGTTGTGTATTATGAATATGATTGGATGATCATTAGTGACCTTGGTGGACCTTGTTTCGATAGATCATAGTGTTACATGGAAGGAGTGGTCATGTTTGGAGCTTGAACGTATAGATTTTGAGTTGAGAAATCTTCAATATTTACCTATTTCCAATTATTATTAGGTGGGGACCTCATTTCTGATTGGGCATGTACTTTCCCCATAATTTTTTGAATATTTCGTTGTACATTTATTCATTCATAGAGGTTATGGTATGCATAGTTTACACTATAAATGTTTAGAATTTTATTATATTTATGCACTATTTCATGGATGTGATTTTTTTTATCCTTACATGTACTAAGGCTAAGTACTCTCATTTTAGTATTTCCTACTCAGCACATGTCGCCAACCCCTAGCATATTGAAGGATAGATTCTGGTGTCTCACTTGGCTTACCGCCACTCAAGCGGGCCAAGTCGGTCGAGTTGTGACATAATGGTATAAGAGGATTTGTTTCCCATAGTCCATTGTTTGGAGTTAGAAATTGTTATGAGTATTTGCTTGGAATCATAGATTAGTGATTTCCAAGTGTCGTGTGTTTGGATCTTTGGCTAGGAAACCTAGTGTTGGTGAAATTACTGACATATACATACACAAGGACTCTGACTATTATCTTTCCAACTCTGTATTTATAGGTTTCAGTTATTGGAAAACAAATGGTACAAGTATATTATAGTATTTAATTTCATGGACTTATTGAGTCATCTTTCCATATATATTTGCATATAACCATTTCATGCCCTGTTAACTTTCAGGGTGCCTTTATGATGAGAGAAATATAGGATTCTAATACGGGATCATTAAAGGGACATGTTGTGTGATAATTATTTAGTTTCGGGTCCCACTCATGTGGTCTTTCTTCTAGGATGGATTAGCTAAGTGATACCACCTATTGAGAAGTGCATGGATCAACCACCAGTGGTTTAGGTGGATGATCACTATTTGTTGGAAAATCGATAGCTCCGACAAGTCATTAAGATAATGTGTGTAGGTTTAGTTCATTACATGTATTCTAGTAACAGAGAAAAATGAGGTTTCACAACAATACAAACACTCATGAAGTGAAAGATTGGATTTGGGTGGCAGTATGAGTTTTCATGCTTGTTCAGACCCTTACTGATCAGATGTTTGTGACTGTGACCATTATTCTTCACAAATAAACCGAGAACAAGTTGGATATGATCACCAAGAATCATGATGTGGAAACACTCACATGATTTCACATATATTAGTTACTCTTCGACGAGTATTACCCTTTATGATTGTTTTATGTTTGGATTCAAGAGATTCTCAAGCTACAAGTCATATGTTAGTTACTGAGTATGGTGTGAAGTTTACCAGACTCACGTGTTACTCTGTTTATATAGTGTGAGGTGGATACCTAAAAGCAAGGAAATTTGAGTAGATATTTTTTAGAGTCATCCACGCTAGCATGGTTTCCTTATGTATTACAACTTATGTTGGAGTGAAGAGTGGGATCTGGTCATAGAGAGATTCCTAGAATAGGGATAAAGGGTGGATAGAGATGATTATAGTCAAAATGTGGATAATTATTCTGTATTAGCTAAAAATCATCATTAATCATGGTATTATCATATGAGTAATACTCATTCCCAGACTCAAACATGTGGATTTAGGGAATAGGGTTTGCATATAGGATCCTATTAGCTAGGGTAGGGGTGATTCGATGCTTATTATGGGAAAGATCACATAGATCTTGATTTTATGACCCATAATGCAGCAAATGGTGGTCATGAAGAGGTTGGACATCCATAACAGAGGAGACACCATTATATCCGATCTTCTAGGTGGGATCAGGGAGACCCTCAGGGATGTAATGTTGATAGAGGAGTGGGTGGATCTCTATGGAGAGGATCTATAGGTAGAATATGACACTATAAACTACTTCCACCACCAAAACCTGGGGTCCCATTCTAGGCTTAAAGGGATGATGGTTGAGAGTGTGGATTGTTATAATACATGGAGGGTGATGATCAAGATGCTCATGAGATGATTCGAGGTACAATATGTGCCTTTTATACTATTTATTTATTACTTCTAGTCACATTAATGAGTCATTAAAATATCTAAATATCCCTTTTGTTAGAGTTAGATCTTTCTATTGAGTCTTCAACCCATTGGTTATGAATATAGGTTTTTATAGGGAGAAACTATTCCATATCTTCATCTACCAGGAGTGAGAGTTTCTAATTATTAGAGAGAGTTTCTCATGGTACCACTTTGTCATTGTAATAAAACCTTATGATGTCATTATAGGCATGTATTTACTATCTACGACACATTAAATTATAGGATTTTATCATACGAGAGTCAAATTATTTCATACAGTTAGGGTAATATTATATTTATTGGGCGGGAGTGATTTTATGGATAGTGAGTGGGTACCATGAGTAGGAAGAAGATACATTTTACCCCTCAGTTAGTAATTTTGTCTCTTAGTGTAGCAGGCTATTTGGGAATTTGTCATCCAACAACAGTGGAGGATTATATTTAATTATTTCCCAAAGATTTCATGAAACTACCTTTGAGGTGGGAGTTTTACTATTGAACTAATATCTAGGATCACACGAATATCTTCTATAGAATATAGTATTTCCCCTACCAGGATTTGGGATATGATTGTGTCATTGGAAAACCTTTGAGAGAATGTTTTTATCAGACCCAATGTGTTCTATTTGGAAGCACCTGTTTTATTTTTGAAAAAGGAAGATGAGAATTTGAGGCTTCTTTTGATTATCATCACCTAAATATGGTAATAATCAATAAAAAGTTACATTTTTTTAGGATTGGTGAATTTTTAACCAATTGAAAGGTGTAAGTTTGTTTTGGAAGATAAATATCAGTTTTGGTTACATTCAATTGTGGTTTCACGAGGATGATATTCCGAACATGAAATTCAGATATTTCTATAGACACTATGAGTTCTTGGTGATTCCTTTGTGTTTAAATAATGTTTTTACTGTGTATATATCTCTTATGAATAAGATATTCCAGCCATACAGGGACTAATTCATAGTTATATTCATTGTTGAAATTCTCATATACTTTTCATCTTAGGATGAGCACACAGATAATTTGAGTATAGGCCTAAACCTACTCCAAAGTCAACAACTTTATTGTAATATCTTGAAGTGTCATTTTTAGATTCATTAGGTCCATTTTTTTTAAATTTCATCTACAATCATGATTAAGTTGTTGATCCAGTGAATATTGATACAACTCTTTTCTGGGAACTATCCAAGAGTATATTAGAGGTGGGGAGTTTCCTCGGTATGGTGGGGTACAACAAAATGTTCATGGAAAAAAATTCAGAATGGAAGGACTTTTAAATTCTTTTACATGTAATGGATAACCATTTTCCTAGTTTGAGTAGTGTTAGAGATACTTTTTAGTGTAAAGGCATGGGATAACCAAGGCTCTAGTTTTTAGGCTGCTATAGGAGGAAATTGAGTGTGTGGTATTTTTTGTAGGGATTTTGGATAAGGAATCGGAAGTCTGTTGAGGAAGATGTTGATAGTTATCTATTTTGTGTCAATTATGTTTTGTCCTAATGAGTAGAATTTTTTGATACGTGGAATTGAGTTGGTAGTAGTATTCTTCACCCTAAAAATGTGGAGGCATCATATTTTGAGTGAGTTTTTAGTTGTTTACTCAAACCAGCAGAGTCTCAGGAATGGCATCAGTTGGAGATATCTCAATATTTGATTGATGCATTAGTTGGAGTAACCCTAGGAATATAAATTCAAGATATTCTATAGTCTAGGGAAGGGAAATTTGGTGGAATATTTCCTTCAAATGGAAATATCATTATCTATTGGTGGGGGAAGAATCCGAGAACATGGAATCATTATAGCCGACTCTACAAGAAGATAAGGGTTAAACATATCTCTAGATTATTGTGGTGACTCTACCGCTTATTCAGTGTCTGATAAAGTTTCTATTGGGAAGCATCAACCATGAGGTTTTTCATGACTAGATATCCTCATGAGATAAACCTGATAGATTTTATGAGTGAGGGGATAACATCATCCTTTTTTGGGATGAACGGTGGTTGCAGTCATGTTGCTTGGGGATGTGTTGATAGAGTTTAGTAAACCAGCATTGGTTGTATATTAGGGTGTGTTTAAAATTTATAAGTACCATCAGTGGTAGTTTTAGTGGGATGGAATGAGGTGGAGTGGTGTGTATTGTGTCTTTTGTTATCTCATTGTCAGTTGGTAAAGGCTAAACATCAGGTTTCAGTGGGTTTTACATAACCTATTGAGATCATGGAATAGATGTGGGATGGAATATCAATGAATTCTGTGACTGGGATTCCATGTATAGTGATACTCTATGATGCTATCTAGGTGATTTTTTACCAACTCACCAGGTCCACACACTTTCTTTCTATCAAGGAGAAGAGTTCGATCAATAGTGTTTGAGGTACTTTTATGTATGGGAGATCATCCAGATTCCTGGGGTACCCACAACGATTGTCTTGGATCGTGATTCCTGGTATATGTAATAGTTTTAGAGAGACTTATAGTTGCATTTCAGGACCATGTTACATATGATAATGAAATTTCACCCACAAATAGATGGGAATATTGAACGGAACATCTAGGTTTTGAGGGATTTGTTGAGAGCCTATGTCTTGGACTTCTGTAGGAACTGATAGGACCAGTCTCTATTTCTGAAGTTTTCTTATAATAATAGTGATCACTCTATTATTGATATAACACATTTTTAGGCACTATATTGGATACCCTGAAGGTCATCCATATGTTGTACATAAATTATAAATACATCTCTTATTGGGATAAAGATGGTGTAGGTAATGATAGAGAAAGTTTATGTGTTCCATGATCATAAAAGGAAATCCCTAGGCTTGTATAAATATTATGAAGATCAAAATTTTAGGCCTTTGTAGTTTGATATGGGAGACCATGTTTTCCTTAGAGTCTCCCCACGAAAATTATTGTAGATATTTTTCCAGAGAATCAAGAAACCCCAAGGTTCATCAGGCCATTCTAGATATTATAGAGGGGTTTCAAGGTTGATTACCACTTGACCTTTCCCCCACAGTCGGACCATGTACATGACATCTTCTATGTGTCATAGCCAAGAAGATATGTGCACAACCTAAAAAATGTTATTGACTGGGGCGAGATAGACAATGAGAATGGAGACACCTTTTTAGATTACATGGTGGTGATCAAGGACTGACCTAAGATGTTCTTTTGTGGATGAACAATCTGTTTGGTTTGATTACTTTAGTGACGTGAGAGCATGTAGGACTATTCCTAAGAGTGTGAGAGCTAGATGCAGCCTTAGTACCCTCAAATTTTTATGAAACTTAATCTTTTTGGGGATAAAATCATTAATGGATGGGAGAATTTAACGAATAATATTTTTTTGGTTTAATCCATTAAATATTTTTATGTACATATCTAGATTTTCCCTTGGAGTCAGCATGGTGTTTGGGTGTCTCAAAACCTAGAGATTAATATATTAAAAATACCAAAACATATTAAATAACATGCATGCATCGTTTTAGAAAATTTATTCTAATTTATAGGGACTACATATGGTAAATATAAGACAAAATTTGTTTTCAAAATTTTAGGTTTACCATACGCATGACATAAAGTTAGTCTATATCAGACTCTATGTTGACGAAAATTGTTTGTGGGTTCATTAAAAAAATTAAATGATTAATTTATTTAATATCCCAAAACCTAATTATCCTCTGTAAATACATTTTTATAATGAATGAATTGGGTTACCCCCACAAGAATTGGTGTTTAGAAAGGTGGACGGTATATTTTTTGAATTTGAATATCAAGATCAAGGAATGATAGAAAATGATCAAGGATAATCACAAGACGAATGACGAACACAAAGGAATAATTGTTTTCATTGATAGTGTATTTGTTCTTCACTAAAAATCAATCCATTCCCAAGGTAGGAAATGATACTTCATGGAATTATTCCCTATTTTATTCAATTGATGATCATGAATTATATATTTTCTTATTTTATAAAACTTATGTTCTTTGCACGATCCATGTTTCAATTGGTACTCTTGATCCCAATTTGATTATCCTTATATTTCATCTGATTCACCCATTTTATTCGATAAATCATTGTCATTTGTTGGGATCACAATGACCAATTATAAACTTACTTTGTTCTTGTACATTCTCCCCACAATTCTGAATGTTCTTCACCATTGACTCAGATGGTTACAATTCAAAATTTATGATCCATATTTGATAGTGATTGAACACTCAGTATTTTGGAAGATGTATGATTGTGTTGGATATTTTCATTATTCCATTGGATGATGATGTGATGTGGAATTATTTTGTTAGAAACACTAATCAGATGATAGATCTTTGGGTTTTCTCCATGGGTGAAGTTACATGGGGGTGTGATGTGATGGGGATGATCTTTATGTTGTTTGGGTAGTCAGAATCTAGCCACCGGTGATGATTCAATTTCACCCAACCTTAGAAACGAGTTTCAATGTGATTATAATTGATGGATTTAAGGGGGAATCAATGTGGGTGAAAATATATGAAGGTTTTAAAAATCTGGAAAAACTAGATTTACCCCACATGTTGTTCAAATGAACAAACAATGTTTATCCCCCATGCTCTAGTGGATAGTATTTTGGTTGGATTTACATATTACATTCCATTTATGACTCATACACATTGAGTGACCTAGTATAAGAAACTCAGTGTGCTACATAGTAGTAAATAAGAATAGACATGGATATGTACACAAACATGGATAGAGTACATGGGTATAACCATATACTCAAACAATGACATAATATCTAGAAACAACCCGTGTAAACGGGCATGACCAGAGTACATGGGAATGGTTTGAAGTAAATAAGAATGAGTTTAAAGTCAGAAGAATACCAGAGGTAGAAAAATACACAGTGTATACCATAGAAATTTCATGTAAATTTTTATAGGGACTTTTACCATTTGTAACTCCTTGTTTAGGAATTAAATTTGGGATCACGAGAATCTTATCCTGGGTTGTTTTATATTTAATATTTGTTGTTTTTTTTCTATCAGTGATATGACATGACCTTTTTTGAAAATGATGCTTCCCCCTAGTGATTATAGGATGATGTCAGTGACATGTTTTGTTCACTAGAGAGATTTTGTTAGTGGTAATCCAATATCACACTAGGGCATAGGTCCCCCATGCTATTTACACATGTAGATTTAGTACTCCCCATACAATAGTTGGGTGTGGGTCCTCTATCTATGGAGTGGTAATCCCCCATATTTAAGCTCCTATCGGGAGATGTTCCTCTACTAGTGTTAGTTCTCACTTAGTTATGAAGAATAGTGGAAAGGTTTATGACCTTCACACTAATTTTGGTGAGGTTGCGCATGGTTTTGGGAATCAGAGATGGACCTTTGAGAGATACTAGATAAATCATCATTAGTAGTTGGATATGGATATAGAGACCCCCTTTCTCTCTCACATGGGTATCTTTTGATCATATATTTTGGGTTTCACATTAACCTCTTTCTTATGAATCAAGATGACTTTTGTAATTTATATTTACCCCTTCATGATTTTTGAGGTGTCATAATGGGTATTTATATACTCACCCCTGCATGGGATTTTCCTAAATATGTTTTGTCTTATGGATATGTCAGGAAGATCACAAATGATCTTGATGGACCTAGTTTTGTTGGAGCATAGTGGTACTTGGAGGCATTGTGCATGTTCTATGGTTGACCTTGGATATTGGGATCCTGGATCTCTTTACCCTATCCCTCTTTCCATTTGTTGTCAGTTTGGAACCTCATTTCTATTTGGTAATTTATTTTTACCCATTATATATTTTTTACTATGCCATTGTACATTGATGCTTTCCTAGAGGTTATTACATGCATGTTTTAAATCTATATGTTAAATAATTTATTATATATTTTCAATGTTTCAGGGATCTAGTTTTGTGAATGCATACATGTACTTAGGCTATGGACCCCTATTCAATATTTCCTACTCGATGCTTGCTTCTATTCCCTAGCATATTGGAAGCGAGCTTGGGGTGTCTCAATCACCATACCACGAGCCATGTGGGCCTCGGTGGGTCAAGTCATGACAATACTCATGAAGGGAAATATAAATTTAATAAATTATTGTATGTAATCCATTATATAAGTTAAATTAACAAGGAATAATGATCTTTTCAGGAAGAATTAATACTAACAACACTCCCATGAAACTTCTATAATCGATCAAGACTATAAGAACATGATATGGGAAAAAGGAATAAACTAATTAATATAAATGTATTTAATGATTATAAATGAAAATTTTAAATATTTTTAGCTATTAATATGGTTATGAAATTTGTTATTATTATATTTCCATATTTTATATAGGTTATTATAGTGCATTCAACAATGAAGGGAAACAATGTAAGGGTTTCTTTATCTCAAATTTGAATCCATTGAATCATGTTATAGTTATACACCATTTTCCATTTTCAATCGTTTAAATAATTCTCTATTGTCATTTTTTGTTATGGACCTATTATATTTCATGATATAAAATGTTCTATTTAATTTTATACCTCTCTTTGGGGTTTGAATCAAAATTTAAAAAGGTTGTAAGGGGTTTTCCGAACTGAAATCTTTTCCCTAGGTCATAATCACACTTCCTTAACTACTATCTTTCATGTTTGATATACTCTAACCTATGATGATTTTATGTTTTATTTAAAACATCTTTTCTAGGGAAAATAAATTTTCATACCAAATTCTTCTTCATCGATGATTATATTGTTTCATTAAAATTCACTTTTGATATGAATAATTATCATTTATTTTAATGGGGTTTTCCTCCATATCCATGTTTTTACTTCCCACAAATGTTATGTTTCTCCTACTATAAAATCAACATGTTTTAACCTATAAAGATACTTTTATTCCTATTTGTTAATTTTTTTGTAAAATTTATTCCGGTCCTTTTAATGACGAGAGTTTTCAATTTATTAATTAAAAAATTTTAAAATGATTTTCCTTACCACAAATTTATATACTTATCATTTACATCAAATTTTTTCATTTGATTTATTTCTTATAAAGGTATATTTATTGTACTTTTTGAACTAATATATTTTTAAGTATTCTATTCACCTTAAAAAATTGGTTTTTATAATGATACTATATGATTTCTTTATATTATAAAATATCTTCTTCTAATAAACACTATGTTAGGTCATTATGTCACAGGTATGATATATCACACTAAGTAAGGTCATTATATTCTTATAAAATTCATTAAAATTGTGATATATCACACTAATAAACATTAATAATGGTAATTATGATTATGGTATAATGATATTACCACCAAATCATTTCATAATAATCCATTAATTATGGTATGTTTCTGTTTCAGTTGGTTTAACTAGCTACTTGAACAATGCTATAAATTTATACCATGGATTGAAATGATAAGTTAACTTCTTCTAATATATGATATAAATAATTAAATATTATGTTTTTTGGTTCTATAATGGTAATATTAAAATTTAACTCATTATTTAATAAAACACCCTTCATTCTCTAAGAATCATCGAAGTATACTCGTCACCAAATTCATTTTTAAATATCATAACCATAACTCCCATATAATGGAATTATAACATTATAAATAATTATTAAAATACTATTACATTACTTGTTAAGATCATATAATGATGAATTTTAGGGTAAGAATGAAGAACAACACCACTATTATGAAACTATTTTAAAATGATCAAGATTACACACACCAGATATCGAAAATCGCTAACGGCTAACTAATATACATATGGAGAAAAATTATAAATGAAAATTATAAAAGGTTATATATTTGAAAAATGTTCTGAAAGGGTGACTAATATATTTATTTTTTTATACAGGTTGTTAGAGTTCATTTTGACTAAAAATTAAAGTATATCTATGTATGAATCAAAAATTACAACAATAGAATGGAATTTTATTGGCAAAGTATGAAATCTAGAGAGTAAGATTGATCTAACACGTTTTTTTAAATAGAGATGATAATAAATGGTTATTTGTGTTTCAAAATACTAAGCAGGTTTATGAAATAAATGATGTGGAATGAAATACATTTAAGGAGATATTCTTTTAAAAACACATTCCCCATGAGAGATGAGTTGATTTGGAAATATATTTTTTAAATTTTTGAAAAAGGGAAGAGGAATGTTTTTCTAAGGATGAATTAAATGATTTTTTCCATTCAATAAAGAATATTTTATTACATGTCCATATTTTATTTGAAATGTTTATGAGATTGTTTTACTGTCCTCCAATTATTGGTTAAAGTCATTTTTACAAATTTTCAACTATATTTTAAACAGTATAAATAACATATTATTTTCATTTTCTAAAAATGAAACTTTTTATTGTATGTTTTAAATAAATTTTTTATTTTAATATACACTAAATGAATAGTTTTTCCAACCATTATGACTAAACTTTTATTTGTAGCTTCCATTACAATTTTCCATGGTTATTTCCAAAGAATATGTGTTTCTTAATATTTTCGAAATTTTCATATTTTAAATAAGTGATTTCAAAATAAAAGTCATATTTTCCTAAATAAATTTTCCTGTGATCTTTTGAAATTATTCTTATCTATGTTTTGATCCTTTGATGAATCTTATGACTTATTGCTGATATACTCTATTGATACCATCTACCATATTTCTATGGATGGATTATTATCATTTTGATTGGGGAATGTATTGAAATTCCATATACGATTTCTTCCAATATAGATAGCTATTGATTATTATGGAAGTTTGTTAAGTTGTATTTTTTATTTATATGATGAATGAATTGGACTTTTTAAGTGATGGGTGGGGCCCAAAATTACATATCATCTTGATGCACCAGAAGGTGTCATGAGACAGAACATGTTGGTTATTTTGAATATGCCTTATCCATTTGTGTATTCTATCTTGGCATGAGGTCTTAATGGTATTTTTAAGATGGCTGACATTATGGTTTCCATCTTTATTTACTCAATTATTGATTTCCATGTGAATATTCAAAAAAAATTTGTATCCAAGGATAAGTTTCAAGATCATGTAATTATTTATAAGGTATTGTTTAATCATCATTTATTTTTGACATATTATTCAATCCTTATTTATTCTATGATTATTTATACTACTTTCATTACCTTATTGAGAATATTATATCACAGTTTAATTTTGATTACTTTCTTCAGGATGACAAGAACTATAATATGATTGATATGTATATATATTCTATATGGAATAATAATGTTATAAAAGAAAATCTATGTTGTATTTTATGTTTTCAAATGTAATGTGATATTAAATCATGTATCTAGATTTCCAAAAACACTAAACTATTTGAACCCTTAGGATGAGAACACTTATATCTAGTACAAATGTAATAATGTAACCACCAAATCTAGGATACTAGGGCCATGGTTTTTATAGTTAGTATCAGATAATGTTTAGTATAACCATTTGGAACAAGATTTAAGAAAACGTAAATTATCGAACCTAACTCTAAGATAGATTCCAATGATAAATCCAAGTATATGTAACATCATGAAGTTTTGAATGAAATCATTGTTTTCCTAGAAAATACATCTCTATTTGGTATAATAGAAAGTAGATATTTAAATGGTATATTTTCACCCATGGGTAATAACTATGAAAGGGGTGGATAAGATATTGACTTGATCATCACTAGTTCATATTGAGTGGGCTTAAGACTAAATGATAGGCTAGATACTCTTGGGGGATATTATTTAGTTGATTCACATTCTATTTATGAAACATTATAAATGATTTTTTAAAATTATATAAATATAATCCCAATGATATTATTCTTATGATTATAATGTTATCTATGCATAAATGTTTAGTTTATGTTAGGTATTTAACTAGATTTAGAATTATACACTATGATTCATAATGTTATGAGATAATCTGCTATATTATATTGGTGGGAAATTACATATAATGGAAGGAATGTAAAATATATCTACACCCATAATATATGTAAGTATTTCCTTCAAAATAATTTCTATAAAACTATAGCTGGAGATATGAATATTATAAAAGTAATAGGGAAAGTTATGATTACTAATCTTCTCTATATAGAGAGACCTCTCTCTTCATCACATTATACAACGACATGAGACTACTTTATACTAAACAAAACTCCATAATTTAATTTAAATACTAATATTTTAGTGTATGAATAATGGATTGACTCCCTAGAAAATATATTTAATGTTTTAGGATGTAATGAAAGGGAAAATGTTAATATTACTGTGTTTTTTAAAAAAAATTGAGATTTTAATCAATGGTTGACATTGATTCAAGGTAATAAAAAGGTTGATGAAGTCAATGTTATGGAATGGGATAATTTCATGGAGATATTATTTGGAAAATAAATTACCTTTGAGAAAACAATTATTTGGAAATGATTTTTTTAAATTTGGAACAAAGGGAAGAGGAAAGTGTTGCTAAGTATGAATCAAACTTCACAATATTAACATGAAATGTTATGGAATACATAAAAAATAAGAATAAATTAAATTTATAAATGAAATAAAACCAACTAAGAACACTTAATATGTTATATGATCCTTCTATCCCCATTTATATAATGAAGAAGTATGCATGCTGGTGTCATCAACCAATGTTTCTGATTTCTATTTCTTTAAAAATTCAAAAATGACTTTGCCTTTGATCATAATGGTCGAGGAGTTAATTGAGATATTCCATTCTCATCGAATGTATTATGATATCAAACCCTTTTCAAGAGAATAAGCTATATATATTTTCTCATATTATTCATTAATGAAATATTATTCATAGAACACCCAATGTATCCCAATTAACCAAGAACATATTTCATCATTATTTTTTTAAATATATTAAAGCACATAATTGAAATACCTAGACCATGTTTTCTTATAGCATGCATATATAATGTATGTTTTTATAAATTACATGACTCATAATATTCATTAATAACAATATTTATTTATAAAGGAAATTATATAGCTTCATTGATACGAACATCCAATAACACATGTAATTGTGGATTTCCTACCAGTAGTTCGTGTTCTCATAATCCCTTGTACTAGAAATTACTAAGGGTTTACACTATGAGATATTTCCTTAAATTCATATATGTATCCACCCTTAAGAGACTATATTATTTATGCCCCATTAAATGATGTAATTTGGATATAGAACAAATATTAAATTATTCTTTCATGACACTTATAGTTTCCTATCATAGAAGGGAACAATTGATAACTTTTTGTGTAGAAGTTACTCTTAAAAAAATTATCACATGTCAAATAACATAGAAGAAAAATAATTATGTTATAATAGATTTATAGATATTAAAAACAATAAATACTGTTAATCATTAAGTACATTAATGATGCTTATAATGAACCATCTCCAACAAATATTAACTTTCACTGGATCCAACTTTTGAAAACCATCAAAATGTTATATCTCAGATGGTATTAATGATTATACTGAGATTATTATTTAGTAAATTTTTCTTCTACATTATATTATGTAAATACTTCACATACTGAAACATCACCCCTATAAAAAATCCCTCAAGCGGTGATAACTGTGAGCATATTTTTTTATTGGTTTGACCTTAGATCCTTTGTTTGAGCCACTACTATAGTATTGTTATAATATAATTTTATATGGTTTTTTCTTTTAGGAACAACATAAATTTCTTTTCCAATGTTATATATCCAAAAATATTCTTTGGATGCTGTAGAAGTCACTATATACATGGAACCCTTTATAGAATCTGTGACAATTGGTTTCTTTGAACTCATTATATTTACAACTCCTACATTGAGACTGAAGACATATCCTGACTATGATGTTGGATCTTTCAGATATAATTTTTATATAGCATTAGAATTACCCCTAATTACTATTTTCTTGTATCCTTTATACATCTGGATGATATCCTTAGTTCATCTTTGATACTTAATGATAACCTCAATATAATACCAATTATGTTCACATTGATCATCTTGATATCTGACTACCATGATCAAGGAGTAGGTGACATCAATAATAGTACATAATATAGAATATTTGATTGATCCTATCACAAAATCATATTTTATCTTACTCATTCTCTCTCACCACTTCTATATAAGGACAATGTTTTTGGGAAATATGTATACCATATGACACTATAACCAATCTTATATGAGATTATTTCAAACTAAATCTCTTTAGTATCTTTTTAGTTTATATACGTTGTCTTACTCTAAGATTTCTCTTAGATCCATTAGGAATAATATTGATCACTGGAATGTAAGAAGCTTTACCTAAGTCCTTCTTTGAGATGCACTCATTTATCTAGTCTTTAAAAAACTGCAAGACTAGTTTGTCATTTCCAATAGGTGATATGTCATTGAAAAATAATAATAGGATAAAACATTTCGTCTTACTAAACCTCTTGTAAAAACATTGATCACATTTTTTCCAAAAGGAAATGAAGTTATTTTATAGCTTCATCAAAAATAATGTTTCATGAACTAGATGATATCTTCCATATGTAAATGTATTTCTAATACATTCACACATTTTTTCGAATTACATGGAGTTACAAAACCTTTTGGTTTTTTTATATAGACATATTCTATAAGGTTCCATTTATGTAAGTCTATTTTTACATCCATATTCCCAATCTCATAGTCATGGTAACATGCGTTATCATGTTAAAGTATGAGTAATTTAAACATGGAAACTAGTGAAATGTTTTTTTCATTGAAAATTACTTGACAGTATTAGACCCTTTGCACAAAAGCTATAATTTTTGGGTATTTAATTCACCCCTATATCTATTTTTTTCCAAAATACCCATTAAAAACCAACATGCATTTCATTTACTATAAAATCAACCAATACACAAACATGGTTCTAATAGATGGAATATATCTCATAATCTATGGATTATTTCCATTATACATCTTCAGATCTCTATACTACTTCTTTATATGAGGTAGGTTCATTATTTTCATTATATAGTGATTCAAAAAATTCAATGACTAGAAAATAGTATCCGTTTTTATATCTTATCTGTCTAGTTCTCCTATTAAATAATTATGTTTTAAGAATAACTTCTTCAATGGGGACCCATGGAATTTATTCCTATACCAGCTCATGTGTATCTTAAGTATAAACATCATCAAGGGAAAATATTATCCCATTATTCTTCTTGATGATGTGATATCTATCAAGACATACCATCTTTATTGCGATGGTTACAATCTTGTGTGAGGGGATATATAGATAGTATTACATTATTTCCTTAGTATAACCTATAAAGATACACATCACGCCTTATGGTGCAAGTTTTTCTCCGGAAATGGCCATAAAACACCTTAAATCCCCATACTTAAGTGTGTGACAACACAAATTTCTTTCTATACATTAATTAAATTGTTATTATTTTTCCTTCTATAGTTGTTACTCGGTTTAGGATGTAATTAATATCAACAAAAGGATAATAGAATATTTTCATGACTCATCATTGACCACACCATTATTGAATTATTTAAATTTATAAAGAACATATACTTATACCTCATCATGTAGACATAATCTACTCAGGTCATCAGTAAAATTTATTATCTAGGAATATCTACCTTTAGCTTTTACTCAAAAGGTTCTATACTCATATATGTGTACAAATCCTAGAATTTTTGTGGCCCTTTAACCTTTTCCAATTAATGGTGGTTTGGTTATTTTTACTTATAAACAAGTATGAAATATTTCAAGTGGTTTTACCATAAAATATCCTAAATAACAATATTGATATACCTTTCCCATATTCTTATTATTTACATTACTAAGATATAAGTACCACAACTGGGTGTTATATAGTCCTAGAGAATATGAATCATTATCAATTTAAAATATTTTGATTTTTTAATTTAATGCATTATGAACACTATTTAGTTATTCCATACAATACTAAATTGTGGATTTGTAAAAGAGGCATGATTTGTTTTCAAATTTGGAAAAAATTTATCTACTTCATATAAATAAACATAAACGATTTTCTTAGTAAAAATAGGCACAGTATAACAACTCATTAAAACCAAAATCAATATAGTTATCAAACTAATGTGGTAGTATCTTATATCCAAATTTTCATGTTATACTCTGGTGGATGCGAACTGATCCACCTACCTTTTGGATATATTTTGTAATCTAATTGGTTCTTATATTTTAAAACAAATGTGGACAATAAAACAAATATCCGATACCATATGTGTATATATATAAGGATATAACTCAATAATGAATGCACATTTGACATCTCCTTGATTCTAGGTATATTTATTCTTCCAATAACCAAGCTTTCCACATGAAGAACATAATAAAATTTGATCCTTTGGATTCATTTGAATATTCTTCTTCATGAAAGGATAATTATTGGGAGCCTTAAACATGTAATAAGTCTAGGGACCCTTTTACTTGTTCAATATTTTCTTATATACCAAAATATGGTTTTTAAGCCCCATGTCCTTATAAACATGGTGAATGAATGTAAGAGGTTCAAAAAGATCCATATCGATATTTATCATGTTGTAATTCACAATGATACTATATAAAGATTTTGGATGTGAGGAAAGAAGGATTGTGCCAATCATTAGGGATTATAAATCCTTTGATGTCTAAGAACTCTATGTATCGAATAATTTTGACTACATGAGGCCTGGATGGCTTTGAATATTCAATCATGCACATGAAAAATGTAACGACCCAAAGTTTCATTAATGTAAATCACTCTTGATCTAATTAAATGTCTCTTTAAGTTTATTTAAAATGTCAACTTATTTGGTTTTATGTTAAGAATTTTTACTGTTGCTAATATAGTCGTTGAACAGTGATCACATGATTAGTATAAATATAGGGCTTTAACAAATCCAATTTACTCAGGCAAAAAAAGTGATGGCCTCGTCTCGTAGAATTGCTCCATACAAAGACCATTTGTTAGAAATCAGAAAAGATGTGGCATCCTTGGGCTTCTCTCTTGACTAGGCCCAAGCTGAGCTTTACCATGTCAAGCTCGAACGGGACCGTCTGCGGGAAAAATGCAAGTTGATAGAGATTACCATTCGAGCAATGTTAGTTGAGCCACCCCAAGAGTCTATCACCATCGCACACCTTAACCTTAGGTCTTATGTGGCTATTTTAAGGGGTTATGTAACGAATTTCTAGTACTATGTTCATGTATATTATTTTTGTATATAATAATGAATATACCTCCTTGTCATTTTTGAGACATTGTAAATAGTTTTTAAAGTACAAATAGTGTTTTTAATAATTATTTAATTAAGAAATCTATTTTATTAAATTAATGGATTTTTGAATTAAATAATATTTTAATAAAATATTATTTTTATTAATAAATTAATTTTTATTAAATATAAATGATCCTATAATTTTATGAATACAATTATAATTTTTATTAAGGTTTGAAATCCATTTCTGTCAAAACCCGTGAATTTTTGATAAATTACGGTTTTTATTTTAAATGTGAAAATTAACATATTTAGAAAATTATTTAGATAAAATAAATGTTATTTCTGGAATCGGGACATCCAAATTATCCAACGGTGAATTTTTCATAATTTTTTGAGACAGTAAAATGTTTGGGTAAAAATTAAATACCGTTTAAATATATAATGTGTTTTATGACATCATAATGACCCAATAGTGATGTAATAAAATACTATAAGCTTTATTTTCAAACAATATATGTTTTACCATTAAAATAATGTGATTTTGGGTTTGTTGGACTTACTTTTCAAAGCATTAATGGACCCCTCAAGACTAATTAAACACCTTGTCTTTTTAAATTAATTTCCATGGGAGTGTGACTCACCTCCACATACGCAACCCTATTATATTAAGAATTTAGGACTTTGAACATATAAAATACTGTTTTCCTATTCCCTTTTCCAAAAAACATGGGCAAAAACCATGGTATGGTTTGTGGTTTGGATTAATTTAATGTAAGGGGACCCAAACCTAAATAATAATGAATTCCCTCACCATTCCTATATAAACCCACCCAAGCACCCACTTCATCCTTACTCAAAGCCTTTGGAGTTCATCCAACCTCTGAACTACTCTCTCTAGAATCCTCCAAATGTGCCTCATGCTCCTACGAAGCCTCTCACAAGCCTCTCTATATCCTTTGGAAGCACACTTCCAAGTAAGGGTTTTTTCTTCCTTTCTCCTTTTTGTCAATTTTCTTTAAGTTGTTTTTCCCTTTTAATTTCAATTATGAATTTTGGGGTATGGCTTCTCACCTCCCCCATACTTCCCTATTGTTGTTTTAATGATGGGATACCCCTTTCTCTCTCATTAAATGCCTCCCATGTACACCCGTTACTATGCCGAAATTTCGAAAGGAACTTCCCTCTCTTCTTTTACATTCAAGAAATAATTTTGTATCCTGAATCTAAATTCCATTACAATTGTTCGGAAATGTATCCATATGACCTCCTTAATGTCCATTAAATGTAAATATTATGAGGAACCCCTTTCTCTCTAATCAACCATTTCTATGAATTCTTATGTCACGCCGTTACGCTGCTGAAATCACACCGATTTTCTAAGCCAATGCCATTGTGTAGTGAATACCATGCCCATTTCTCCATCAAGGATATTCAACTTTTTGCACATTTAATTATTGATTATAATGTTTCATGTATAAATTACACATTCGTTTATCATGGAATAAATGATTATGTTTTATGAATCCATGTTTTAGGATCCATGTGGCACACTTATGCATGAAATGAAATGTTTAAGAAGGGTGCGCCCTTATAGCGCTCCAATACATTGGGTAAAGTATAGTATCATGATACGTCATGTTAAATGAGTGTTGACTCATGATAATTTAAGTTCAACTATGGTTTACTCGTGCTTTATGTGCAATGAGGATTTACTCATGCTCCATGTGCAATGAGCCTTGGATCATGCTAATTCCATGTTAAGTGTTGTTGCCACATTTCCACGTTATGATTATCATGCTTTATCATGCCTTTATGTTCATGTTTCTATTGTGCTCTATTGATATGCCTAATGTCTAACATGTATTGTACTCCTCATGTTATTCCAGGTGTATTCCCTTACTGGGATTTATAGCTCACCCTTTTCTTATGCATGTCCCCAGGTTATCCCATGCAATGCTAAGTACGAGGGAAAGCAATGGTCATGTAAAATATGTTTTCAATAAAGATGTTGTATTTAATGTTTTATGTTTTTATGTAATGATCCTAAGCGCCAAAGACACTAAACCTCTCAATCTTCTTTGTCGTATCTAGTGAAGTTTTATGTAATAAATCATGTTTACGTTTCTAAAAAAAGTAGTGTTGTCACATTTGGTATCAGAGGATGAACCCAGATTTAAGTGTGGTGCTGCCTGGGTTGAGATGTAGGGCCCACAACGAGGGAGTTGTTCTCTAAAGGGGGGTGATTGTAACATCCCCAAATGATACATGGTTAAATGACTAAATGATATGACTCATGTCAACAAGGAACACCTTCGTTTTTGGGAGCCTGTCTGATTAGAACTCCATAGTTAAGCATGCTTGGCCAGGAGTAGTGATCAGGATGGGTGACCTTTTGGGAAGTTTCCCAAGGAGTGTGTGAGTGAGGACAAAGCACACTAAAAGGACATGTGTTGGCCTGTGGGGACTGTCATTAGTCAGATGACCCGTTCAGGCACGTGGGTGGACCCTGGGGTGGGCCCCACGTGTCTGCGGGGCAACTGGTGGTACCTGGTGGGTTAGGACCTGACGACCAAGTTAAGGCGGGGTGGCTATGCTGTCAACGGGACCCAGTTCTCACATTTGGTATTAGAGGATAGGTTTAGTTATTTTTGGGATTAGGATTAGAAAACCCTAGTAAAGCCTTAGATAAAAGACTAAGTACAATAAATACGTCCCTATGTTTTGGTGAGTATTGAGTAAGTGGGTTATCAAGCAAATACATCCATGTCTGGATACGAGCAGGTAGAGGCAGCTCTGGCACAAATGTATCCTGGGGGTAAAACCCGAAAACACCGCTTTGAGCTAGACTAGAACGGGAACTGGTGCACCACAATGGGCCTTGCTGCACTCTTGGTTACGACACTCTCGGGGGATATGTTTTGATAAATTCACAAGCTTAATATGAACCCTTATTAAGGGAATTAAAAAAATGACTCTAAGAATATATGTTATAATGTAGATCATGAAAAGCCTAGATTGAAGCCTATAGACTCATGAGTTAAGGAAATAAAATTTTATTTATAAGTCATAAAATTTTGTCTTTGGATTACCCTTTATTTGTTACCCCTAACTTTCATTTTATTCTAGACAATGGCCGGTAATAGGAGGACTCGGGCTAAAAACCATTGTGAAGATCAGTGCGAAGACTGTACTAATGAGATGCCCAATCCAATGGGAGCGGGAATCATGAACATTGTCACACTTCTCTCTTAGCTAACACAGGTTTTGAATAGAAACATGGGTCAAGAGGAACATTCAACCCCCCTAAGAAAGAACAAGTCACTATCGAGAGCTTTATGAGACAAAGGCCTCTTACTTTTAGTGGATCATCCGGTCCCACGATGGCTGAACAATGGAACAACTCCATTGAAAAGATCTTCTCCATCCTTTAATGTTCTGATCAAGAGAAGGTTCTCCTGACGGCTTATTGTATGGAGGGTGAAGCTAATCAATGGTGGACATTGATCAAAAATACAAATCCTGAGCAGGAGATCGAGGTGTTGGAATGGAAGGATTTCCAGAAGATGTTTTTCAATTAATATTTTCCGCGCACCCTCTGGCTTAAGATGGAAAGGGAATTCCTTTCCCTCAAGAAAAAAGATGAATAATCTATTGGAGCATATGAGGAAAACTTCACAAGGCTTGTACGTTACGCTTCTAGCTTTTCTGTTACCCCTGAATGAAAATTTGACCGCTTCTTTGGTGGGCTGAAGCCTAGCCTGCAGAAATCATTAGTGATCCGTGACTTCAACAGCTATGAGGAGATTGTCCGATGTGCAATCAAGGTCAAAACAGAGATCGGGGAATCACACGGGCATCATGGGGACAAGAAGCATAAGGAGGAATTTAATGCTGGCGGTCTGATGGATAAATCCAATGGTGAGAAGAAGATCCAGCACCCCACTTGCAAAAAGTGCGGAAATAAGGACCCTAGAAATTTCCTTAAGGGGACGAGGAAATGCTTCAGGTGTGAAAGAGAAGGGCAGCAAGCTGTTAACTGCCATCAAGAAAGACCTGTGGCTGCGACAGAGGAGAGGAATGCTCCGTTCAAACCTCAACGCATTGTTCAATGCTACAAATGCAAAGAGCCAGGTCGTTTTTCAAATCAGTGCCCTAATCCAAGGGTTTTCGGAGGCAACCAACAACCTCCAAGATAGCAAGGAAGAGTTTTTTCCATCACATCTGCCGATGTGAACCCCAAAAACAAAGTGGTGACAGGTATTCTAGTTATTCATTCAAGAATAGTGAATGTACTTTTTTATTCAGGTTCTACGCATTCTTTTATATCTTGAAAGTTTAGTAGAACAATCCCAGCACCACCACAAATCATGGAAGTGAAGATGTTGGTGAGTACGGAAAATGGGGATATCATTACATCCCATGAATATAATTCCTCCCCTGTTTTAATCTGTGGATTGAATTTCCGAGAGAACCTTGTCATAATCCCTCTAGTGGAATTTGATGCAATTCTTGGCATGGATTGGATTTCCTTATATTGAGCCAACATAAATTGTTGGGAGAGGGAAATCACACTCCAGATGGAGAATCGACCCCCGATTCCTTATAATGGTCAAGAGGAAGATGAATCTCCTTTATCTCCATCATCTCAAGCATGGATATTACTACCCTATAAGAACGCGTATCTGGATCAGATGATTGAGTCAAAGGAAGAAATCATCCTTGAAGAAATGCCTATTGTGTGGGAATTCGCGGAAGTGTTTCCCGAGGAACTGCCAGGCCTTCCACCTAGAAGATATGTTGAGTTCTCAATTGAACTTATACTGAGGGCTTAACCAATATCCAAGACTCCATATAGAATGGATGTTCTTGAGTTTGAAGAGATGAAAAAAACTACATGAGAATCTGGATAAAGGGTTTATACGCCCAAGTGCTTCACCATGGGGTACACCAGTCCTCTTCATCAAGAAGAATGATGGGTCAATGTGGATTTTCATCGATTATCGTGAACTTAACAAAATCAGAATAAAGAACAGGTATCCTCTCCCACAAATTTATGACTTGTTCAATCAGCTACGTGGAGCACAATACTTCTCCAAGGTGGACTTGCGGTCATGATACTATCAAGTAAGGGTGAAGAAGGAAGATATCCCCAAGACTTCTTTTCGCACAAGATACGGGCACTATGAATTCATAGTAATGACTTTAGGACTCACCAATGCTCCAGAAATATTCATGGACTTAATGAATAGAGTCTTTAGAGATTACCTCGACAAATTTGTGGTAGTCTTTATAGATGATATTCTAATATACTCCAAAACCAAGGAGGATCATGAGAAGCATTTAAAAACTGTACTAGAGAATTTGTGCAAGGAGAAGCTCTATGAAAATTACAACAAGTTTGAGTTCTAGTTGAAAAAGGTCTCATTATTGGGCTATATCATCACAAGAAATGTGATATCTGTGGATCCCTCCAAAATAGATGCAATTGAGGGATGGACGAAGCCAACATCGGTAACAGATATCCATAGCTTCTTGGGGTTAGCTGGATATTATCGACGATTTTTAAGGAATTTCTCACGATTTTACAACCCTCTTACCAAGCTAACTCAAAAGGGAGTAAAGTTTTCTTGGAGTGATGAATGCGAAGAAATATTCAAGGAGTTGACAAGGAGGCTTATCACTGCGCTTGTGCTCACTTTACCCACAAGTGGGGAACATTTGTGGTATTTAGTGATGCTTCGAAGAAGGTATTGGGTTGTGTGCTGATGCAGAATGATAAAATGATATCCTATGCCTCAAGGAAGTTGAAAATCCCTGAGTGAAACTATCCAATTCATGATCTAGAGTTGGAAGCGGTGATATTTGCCTTGAAAATCTGGCGGCATTATCTCTATGGGGAGAAATGTGAGATATATACTAACCACAAGGGTCTTAAATATATATTCACATAGAAAGAGCTTAATATGTACCAGAGAAGATGGATAGATCTCATCATGGATTATGACTGTTCAATACATTACCACCCTGGGAAAGCAAACAAGGTGGAAGATACCCTAAGTAGAAAGGACGTAACAATTCTATCAATTATGAGAATTGATAAGGATCCAATATTCTTTGACTTGATGAAGATGGACATGGGAATCATAAATAAGGGAACATCATCAATCCTTTCACAAATGATTGCTCAACCATCTCTTTTGGAAAGGTTAAATGATGCTCAAAAGGATGATGTGGGAATTCAAGAAAAAGTGGAAAATATCAAAAAAGGGAAATCTTCAGAGTTTAATGTTAATGAAGAAGGAATTGTGCGGTTTGGGAAAATACTATGTGTTCCATCAAGTCCGAAGCTGAAGAAGGAACTTTTGGATGATGCACATAGTTAAAATTTATCTATTCACCCAGGGAGAACAAAGATGTATCGAGATCTCTGAGAAAACTTTTGGTGGGATAATATGAAGAAGGAGATCGCTGAATATACATCAAAGTGCCTGGTGTGTCAGCAAGTGAAGGAAGAGAGGCAGACATCTAAGGGGATGAGGGAACCATTTCCCATACCAAAATGGAAATGGGAGAACATCACCATGGACTTTTTCACTGGACTTCTGAGGACATCCAAAGGCAACAATGCAATCTGGGTTATTGTGGATCGTCTTACAAAGACTGAATACTTCATTTATATTCGGGAGGATTTCTCATTTGATCAACTGGCACAGATATATATCAGATAAGTGGTAATGTTTCATGGAGTACCACTATATATCGTGTCTGACCGAGATCCAAGATTCACCTCTATGTTTTGGAAGAGTTTTAAACATGCTCTGAATACTGAACTGAACTTCAGTATGGCCTATCATCCTCAAACTGATGGCCAATCCGATTGGACTATCCAAACACTTGAGTACATGTTGAGAGCATTCTCAATGGACTTTAAAGGAGGATGGGGTCAACATCTTCCTCTGGTTGAGTTGTCTTATAACAATAGTTTCCACTCAAGAATCCAAATGGCACCATATGATGCCCTATATAAGAAAAGGTGAAGAACACCGACATGTTGGGATGAGGTCGGTGAACGTAAGCTTCTTGGTCAAGAAATGGTCGAGGAAATGGTGGAGAATGTGAAAACCATTCAGCAGCATATCAAGGTCACCCAGAGTCGACAGAAGAGTTATGTAGATAATCGTCAACGAGACCTTGAGTTTAAAGTTGGAGACATGGTTTTTCTACGAATATCTCCGTGGAAGAAGGTCATGAGGTTTGGAAATAAAGGGAAGTTAAGTCCAAGGTACATCGGCCCCTTCGAGATTCTTGATCGTGTCGGGGATGTGGCCTATCGACTAGAACTTCCACCTACTATGGCCAAATTACATGATTTCTTTCATGTATCCCTCTTAAGGAAGTACATACCGGACCCTTCACATGTACTCTCTGCTAAGGTGGTAAAATTGGAAGATGATATTTCTTATGAGGAGAAACCAGTGAAGATTTTAGATCATAGTGAAAAAGTTCTATGAAATAAGACAATGCCCCTCGTCAAGGTGTTGTGGAGAAACCACAAGTTTAATGAAGAGACTTGGGAATCAGAGGAAATTATGAAGCTGAGTTACCCACATCTGTTTTAGTGTGGGAAAAGGAAAATTTCGTGGGCGAAATTTCTTAAGGGGGGAATATTGTAACGACCCAAAGTTTCATTAATGGAAATCCCTCTTGATCTAATTAAATGTCTCTTTATGTTTATATAAAATTTCAAATTCTTTGGTTTTATGTTAAGAATTTTGACCATTTATAATATAGTCGTTGAACAGTGATCACATGATTAGTATAAATATAGGGAATTAACAAATCTAATTTACTTAGACAAAAGAAGTGATGGCCTCGTCCAGTAGAATTGCTCCATACAAAGACCATTTTTCGGAGCTTGGAAAAGAGGTGGTGTCCTTTGGCTTCACTCTTGACCAAGCCCAAGCTAAGCTTCACCATGTCAAGCTCGAACGGGACCGTCTATGGGAAAAATGGAAGTTGATAGAGATTACCACTCAAGCAATGTTAGCTAAGCCACCCCAAGAGTCTGTCACCAACGCACACCTTACCCTTAGGTCTTATGCGGCTGTTTTAAGGGGTTATGTAACGAATCACTATTACTATGTCCATGTATATTATTTTTGTATATAATAATGAATATACCTCCTTGTCATTTTTGAGACATTGTAAATAGTTTTTAAAGTACAAATAGTGTTTTTCATAATTATTTAATTAATAAATATAATTTATTAAATTAATGGATTTTTTGAATTAAATAAAATTTTAAGAAAATAATATTTTTATTATTAAATTAATTTTTATTAAATATAAAAGATCTTATAATTTTATGAATGCAATTATAATTTTTATTAAGGTTTGAAATCCATTTTTGTCAAAACCCGTGAATTTTTGATAAGTGACGGTTTTTATTTTAAATGTGAAAATTAACATATTTAGAAAATTAGTAAAATAAATTTTATTTCTGGAATCAGGACTTCAAAATTATCCAATGGTGAATTTTTCATAATTTTATAAGACAGTCAAATTTTTGGGTAAAAATTAAATACCGTTTAAATATATAATGTGTTTTATGACATCATAATGACCCAATAGTGATGTAATAAAATAAAATAAGCTTTATGTTCGGCCAATATATGTGTTACCATTAAAATAATGTGATTTTGGGTTTGTTTGACTTACTTTTCAAAGCATTAATGGACCGCTCAAGACTTATTAAACACCTTGTCTTTTTAAATTAATTTCCATGGGAGTGTGACTCACCTCCATATAAGCAACCCTTTTATTTTAAGAATTTCGGACTTTGGACTTATAAAATATTGTTTTCCTCTTCCCTTTTACAAAAACCATGGGAAAAAACCATGGGATGGTTTGTGGTTTGGATTAATTTAATGTAAGGGGACCCAAACCTAAATAATAAAGAATTCCCTCACCTTTCCTATAAAAACCCACCCAAGCTCCCACTTCCTCCACACTAAAAGCCTTTGGAGTTCGCCCAACCTCTGACCTACTCTCTCTAGAATCCTCCCAAGGTTCCCCATTCTCTCAAGAAGCCTCTCACAAGCCTCTCTCTATCCTTTGGAAGCACACTTCCAAGTAAGGGTTTTTCTTTTTTTATTCTTTTTGACAATTTTCATTAAGTAGTATTGCCATTTTAATTTCATATATGAATGTTTGGGTATGGTTTGTAACCTCCCCCATACTTCCCTATTATTGTTTGAATGATGGGAGACCCCTTTCTCTCTTATTAAATTCCTCCCATGTACACCAGTTTCTATGATGAAATTCGGAAAGGAACTTCTCTCTCTTCTTTTACATTCAAGCAATAATTTTGTATCATGAATCTAAATTCCATTACAATTGTTGGGAAATGTATCCATATGACCTCATTACTGTCCATTACATGTAAATATGATGAGTAACCTTTTTCTCTCTCATCAACCATTTCTATGAATTCTTATGTCAGGCCGTTACGCTGTCGAAATCGCACCGATTTTCTAAGCCAATGACATTGTGTAGTGAATACCATGCCCATTTATCCATCAAGGGTATTCACCTTTATCCACATTTACATAATGATTATAATGGTTCATGTATGAATTCCACATTCCTTTATCATGGAATAAATGATTATTCTTTATGAATCCATGTTTGATGATCCATGTGGCACACTTATGCATGAAATGAAATGTTTAAGAAGGGTGCACCCCTATAGCGCTCCAATGCATTGGGTAAAGTATAGTATCATGATACGTCATGTGCAATGAGTGTTGACTCATGATAATTCAAGTGCAATGAGGGTTTACTCGTGCTTTATGTGCAATGAGGATTTACTCATGCTCCAAGTGCAATGAGCCTTGGCTCATGCTAATTCCATGTTAAGTGTTGTTGCCACATTTCCATGTTATGATTATCATGATTTATCATGCCTTTATGTTCATGTTTATATTGTGCTTTATTGATATGCCTAATATATAACATGTATTTTACTCCTCATGTTCTTCCTTGTGTATTTCCTTACTGGGATTTATAGCTCACCCTTTTCTTATTCATGTCCTCAGGTTATCCCATGCAATCCTAAGTACGAGGGAATGCAATGGTCATGTAAAGGAAGTTTTCAATAAAGCTGTTTTATTTCATGTTTTAAGTTTTTATTTAATTATCACAAGCCCCAAAGACACTAAACCTCTTGATCCTATTTGTTTTATTAAGTGAAGTTTTATATAATAAATCATGTTTATGTCTGTAATAAAAGTAGGGTTGTCATAAAAAATGAATTAAAGATAACATATATCTCTCAAATTTCTTTCCCTTTATAGAGTTCATGAAGGTGATACATCATACTATAGACATATATATCATCATGTAGCTTTAAATGATTATTGGACATGTAATATAGCATGAAATATTGTATATATTTAGATCAATAAAATATTTTATATATTTAAAAAAATGAAATATTTCATGTAGAGGGAAAATACTTCTAGTCTCCTGGACATGTCCTTCAGGAATGGGGTTTTTCCATCACATATAATTTCTTTTCATGAAAAATAATAACATGCAAGTGTCTTTTAAATTCTAGAAAACATGTGTTGGTGAGAAGGTTATCCATATTACATTTAGATCATAGTGATATGATTTAATTCATCAAGTTTTTCATTTTTATAATTTTAGAAGATAATAATTTTAGTATTTTTCTTTATAAATTAGATAATTATTTTTTATTTATCTACCAATAATTTATTGAATCTAAATACCCATCTCCATTGTCCTCTTATTATCCCATTGAAAGGATATTTTAGTGTAAAATATCTATATACCCTTCTCACAAACCAAACAGTGGTCTGTCAAGAAATCAAATGTATTTTGGTCGGCACAAATTTCCAACTGTATTAACTTAGATCTTCATTATTTGTTCATTGAAGTCCCCAATCCCAAATTCCTAAATAAGGATATTCTCACCACTTTTCCCACTAGTTGCACTAATATTGTAAAAGTGATCAGAACTTAATGAAAACATGGTTAATTCAACCCAAAATGCAATATTGAAATTTACTGATAATTGAAATCACCCCAACATAGGTTGGAAAAGCACTTTGAATTATTTTTCGATTCCTACTAATGTAGTGGAAGGTTTTACTGAATTAATATATATAATATATGGATTTTTATCCTTATGAATAAATTAATTTTTTTTATCTATTTTACATGATTATTAATGTTAATTTAATTTAATTATGTGATTAAAAATGTCTTGGATAATGTATATTCATAATCCAATTTATTTTGGTTCCATCA
The DNA here is from genome assembly GCA_963277665.1 of Viscum album. Taxonomy (NCBI): domain Eukaryota; kingdom Viridiplantae; phylum Streptophyta; class Magnoliopsida; order Santalales; family Viscaceae; genus Viscum; species Viscum album. The sequence continues at coordinate 1,273,574,747 of OY728162.1, read as the reverse complement.
TGCATTCTATTTAATTCATTAATTTATGTGCTTCTAAAAAAACATCCATAATGAAATTAACCATACTGATTGAAATAAAAATAAAAATAATATGTTGTATGATCATGAGTCATTCCTAATGGTTAGTTTATCTATAGGATGTTAAAATAACCCCCATATTAGGGAAAAACATGAACCATGACTTTGTTCATGTTTTAACATTCCACACATCCTCCCATGTATCTGCTAAATTTGTTTTTCCTTGGATATAAACATAAACTTCCACTATTTTCATTGGAATTCCATATATTATATATGATTTACCCACACGCATGTTATGGGAACCAAAATATTACCTTAATTGGATTACATAAAAGTAAATATTGGGGACATTTGTCCGTACATAATGATAAGGAGTATAATGTGCTACATCAATTTAATTAAATAATAATTATAAATATAAATGAAACCAATCACATAATATGGTCTAGTTTATATTCATAATCATCCACATTAATGCAATGAATTATACATTTAATAAACATGAATTTATCCTCAATAGTTCTTATTTTAGATAAATCACACTCGAATAAAATAATTATCCTCCTTAATAAAACAATTCATTCTTTATATCTTGAGATTCTTATCCATCATAATTTTAATAAAATTAAATGATTTATTTAAAATTGAATATGTAAAAAATATGTTCCGTTTTGGAAACATGGTGAGTGCCCATCCAAACTAACCATCATGTATGATATTCATATACTATTTATTCATAAAACATAAAAAATACATGTCCTTCCACCTACATTCATGACATGTACTACTGGATAAATAACACATGAATATAATGAATAGGAACCTAGGTCATTAATTATGTTTGAGTAAAATTAATTATTTATAACCCCTATCAAAAAAAAGTAAAATTTTGAATAAGGGTTGATCTATAGGGAATGAATACAAAATCTATGTGAGTGACCAAGTAGACATGAGAGAATTCTTATGAAAATTGTAACACAACATAGTTATTGGTGAAGTGATGGAAGAAACTGATGGTGGAGAGTAAAAAAAACTAGAAACCCTGACATTAACAGGAAATAAAAAAGAAAGAGAGCACAAATCATAGAGAAATAGGGAATAATCCTGAAGTGAAGTAAGGGAATTTGAATGGTTATTCTTTTTAGATTTAGTTTTTTATCATTATTCATGAACTAGTATTACTAGATCTGGTGATTAGGAGTCAATCCATTCAATCGAAGGACCAACCAATAGGTGAATGGATTATATAATCAACCAACTACAAAATTTACTAATTAACACAATATTGATATAAATTTTATACCAAGTTCAAGTAATTAGTTAATCCTAACGTACTACTATGATTGAGCCATCACTTTCTCATATTGAATCACATATGATCATGTAGAAAAAAGAGGCAACAAGGAATAATTTCACTATTTCTAATATATTAATTTTTTTTACTATTATAAAAAATGTAAATGAAGATAGCTTCAAAAAATACCTTTTAAATGAATGAATTTGTGTTAATAACCAAAAAAATATCATTACCATATTTATGTTATAGATAATTATCATATTTATATTATCAAAATATTTCAATAACTTAAAAAACAGTATAAAAGAGGAAAATAAAGAAACAAAGAAATTCCCAATAAAAGTGTTCCAACTCCTCCCAAGCTCCCCTAGTGTTGGTTCTCACTACTCCAATGTATCATCAATTGATATTTTTATCAAGTGTTCTTATAGACTCTAGTTTCTTATCCCATGTAGTTCCCCCCTTTTTATAGATCCTCCTTCATTATTTATAAATGCACATGCAAAAAAACACCGCACAAATTATTTTTTCCTAACCAATAAAATTCTATAGGGGATAAATTTGGAACTTTCCCTATATAAAATCATCCCTTTCCGTGATGCTAGAAAAAATCCCATAACAGAATACATTTTTCTTTGGTATTATGCGCTAGTAACAACCATGATATCAATTACAGATGATCTCCAGGTTCAGAGTTCCATGGTTGGGATTACTAAGTGAGAATTATTGAATCTCCCATATACTCCCATTATCACCTTCACCTTTATATTTTCATGATTCAGGTAGACAAAGAGAAAATGAAAAAATGTTGACATAGATAGAATATGTTCAGGTCAGGAAATTTCCCTTGATCATCTATATTATCAACAATGTTTTGATTTCTTCCTTTCTAAAATTTAGGGCACTCATGAAAAATATTTATTTCTTATTCAATTTGAAAAATGTTTGGGTCCACTCACACAAATATACTTTTCTGGGCCATTACAACATATCCCAAGTACCATTATGTATATTAATTATCAAAGGATATATCAATCTATCACATTTAAATCATTTGATTGGCCCTTATATGGAAATAGGTTTCAAGGACAAGTCGGTCCCCTTCGACCTTCAAACACAACATGAAAGTCCTTATCTTTTCACCTTTCCCAAGCTTATAATTTATAAATAGCTTAAGACCATGTTCTTCAATTGGTCAAACTCTCACAAAAATTTCCTCAAACACCTAGCATGCACCTTCCATTAAACTCTCAACTGCATCATTGGGAAAATAATACAGAATCATCCATCATCGTACCTAAAAGTTAAGACAAATATGGACTTGAACCCACAACATGAAAAAATAAAATTCTATTCTCCACCATCATCACAATAGAAATACATTTCTTGATTTTTCATCACAGGTCATTTTTAGTAGTGTCAACATCTCAATCCTAGCTTGAAATCAAAGAAATGATATGATTCCTTAGAAAAACAGGGGTTAATTAATTTATTCTATGTCGTGTTGGGCTACCTTCCACTAATTTAAGACAAAGCACCATGTTTTGAGACGATGTAACTGAAAAAATGAGGTCCACACTAGTTCATTAAATACCACCACAGATAAAAATTACCCTTATTTGAGGAAAATATAACCATAGGCAAGAACATATTAACCCATAAGATAGCCACATAATTTCCCTTACACTATTTGATAAATCTCAGAGGTGAATACATCCATTTTCTATAATTCATAGTCTATTTTAAAAAAAACTAAAAGATTAATCTTTTGTTCAGTCACATGTCAGTTCTTCTTGAAGTGATAAATCCACCATCCGATGTGTTATTTTTATATTTTGGATTTAAGGTCTCATTTTGGTTGTTTTAATGACATATTAAAGCTTTATATGTAATCGTTCACTGAAAGATCAGTTTCAGTGTCATCATTTTCAGTTTTAATAATGGAACTTCCCAAATCTTGAACTTCAGCTAGTTTGGTATTAGATTAATCAACAACTATTTTGTCTTCTTCATAACCCAGTTTATTTGTGCCACCATCTCCTTGTGAACATGGTATCTTTCTAGATCTATTATTCATTAAGATGTCACTTATTTCAGAAAATCATATTTTTATTCTTTAAAAAGCCTTTCATGGGATCACATTTCAGTAACCATATCACCAATACGAGATTGGATTTATGTTCACTAGTTTCGATAGTGGATTTTTTCCCCATGAGTCTGAGTCAGATTCGGGATTTTGTTGAAATTAATTTTCCATATATTGTTATGGTTCAGTCATATTCCACAGATTTTTTAATATCTAGAAAAATTATTTTTCTTACATCAATGGAACGAATCAATAAACCATTGATGCCTTATTTAGCACCTAATGGAAGTTGGAATATTTTTTTACTTGGATGGTGACTTCCCCCTTATTTGTTAACGGAGGTGGGTGTGGCTGGCATGTGGTGGGTGGCCAACCCCACCAATTTATCCATTAGAGAGAGGAAGGGAGGGGGAGAGGTAGCCTATATAAAGGGCTCTCTCCCATCTGCTTTAGCAGCCCATTATGTAACACCCCTAGATTTTATGAGATATATTATTTTTAATTTGTTTTATGTCTTCTATAATACACCACCAAGATCAGATTGTATTATACGCAACAACGTATTAGCTTGTAGTATACACAACACTAATCTTGGCGTGTGTTACACACAATTTCAAGTTCTTTTTGTGGAAATTATTCTACGCAACATTAAGTATAGATTTGTTTTAATGTATAAATGAAATAAGTTTTCATTATCTCATACGCAACACCAAACAGAGCTTTCACTACACGCAGCCTTGACTTGGATTTCATTACACGCAATCACGACCTTCCACGATAGCGTGTGTTGTACGCAATACCGAGTTTTGCTAAACTACGATATGATATATAAAATAGCCATTATGAATAGTAATAACCACTTCATGAAATTTTATAAATTCTATCTTTCAAAATGGACTTCATTTTTGGATTCAGAATATCGAAATTAGACTAGGGTGAATTTTTTGTATTTTTCTGAAAACATTCAATTTTTGATGAATAGTGAAAACACTGGGTTACTATTTAAAAACAGACTTTTTATTTAAATTATTATTTATTTTATTTAAATTTATTTTAGGTCAAAATTGATACATAATACCTATATAAGTTCAATGTAATTCATTGGAGTCATTTTATAATAATTTTAGATATATAAAAATTTTGTTGAACTTTTCACCGTCTTTTACCCACATCCTATGAGAATTTGAAAATTTACATAAAACATAATTTTACCACTTTTGTGAGTGGAATTTCAAAAATCTGAGAGACACTATTAATATCAAGGAGAAAAATGTGGTTCAATAAGATAAATATAATTTTTGGTGAATAGTAACTTTTTACTTTTATTTACCACGATTAAAAGTAAATAGGGTAATTAAGGGTAAAAATGATATTACTATTACCCTAACACATGTCGTAATTCTATTGGATAAGTTTGATTCGACCAAAAACAACCTTAGGAATAAAATATTACCCTTTATGTCCACTTGGATCGGAATAGGACATTTATTATTATTTTATTTAAAGAATAGTTAAAATGGTTAAAATCAATGTTTAATAACTAAAACATTCTTAATATTGGGTTATACATAAGATAAATTAGACTATAAATAATCATTAAAAAGATAAAAATATTTACTACCTAATGGTAGTTTATTTATAATTTTTAGACCTTAAATAATTTACTTTATTCATGACACAATGATGATGCAGTAATTACCTAAATAATGAAATATTAAAATAATTGATATTATAAATACCCAAATAAATGTAATTTGAGACTTTTTATAAATTAAACTAATTTTATAAGTTAATATGACATATTAGTATTGATTTAATTAACTTTTTTCTAACTAATAATTCTGTTATAATTTTCACAAAAATGAATTACCAAATAGTGTCAAAATTGACATAAAATAGTTTTTTAAAACAAATATTATATTATTAATTGTTAGTATATTCAGACAAATATAATGTTCTGAGAAATGACTTAGATAAGGTTATATATATTAATAATGAACCACTTGAGGTTCTTTTGGCTTTTTATAGTATGTTTATTGACCATATAGTGTAAGAAAACAAGAAGACGTGGTAAAAGTTAAATTATTTAACTTAGAGTTAAATCTAAATGATAAGGTTAAAATAGTAACCTAAACTTGTCTAAATCATATTGGTTGAGATTATTTAGACCCATACCCACTTTATATTCTAAATAAATCAATTTGGAGCTATTATAAACCGAATATGACTTTATTATAGAATAATAATTTATGTTTTTCCTAAAGTGCCCCTCTCCTCCCTTATAAAAAGGCACCCCTTCCATCTTCTCTTCACACCCTTTTAATCCTTGAATATTGGCAAAACCCTGCCCATTTCCCTTATCATATTCCCTAGAAACATTATAGAGGTTCTGGTCTCCTCAAAAGACCAACCCTAGTGCCTTAAGAGGAGGTTAAGAAGAGGCACATCAAAGAAGAGGTAATATCCTTAACCGATTCTTTCCAATTTATTTCTTCTTCTACTTCTTATTATTTATTTGTTTCATCATAAATTAATAAAATCAGTATCACTCATATAATGATATGTAATTATAAATATGAAACAACCCAATTTCATCTTCTATCCCTCCTACAGAAACGAAATCACCGCGCGTGCGTACGTACGGAATACCGTCTCCACGCCGTGGTGTAATCTGTTTTCCACCACCACCTTACTTGGATGGTTATAATGGTGTAAATAAAAATCTATATATGATTATTGTAAAGTGATATTAATTATGAAATATTATACATACACTTCAATAAAATTCCACGATCATGGGAATGATATCATAGCTCATGCGTACGTACGGACTACCGTCTCCATGAACGCGATGAGATTCATTCTCCATGGTTAACCATTCAAGTATGATTATAAAGTATATACAATAAATAATCATGAAATATATTACATTATAATGATATTGGATTTATGTAGATGTATGTTTCATTTACTTAATTCCATTTAATTCAATAAGGAAACGAAAACAACGTTCATGCTTACGTACGACCTACCCTCTCCATGAACGGTGTATTTCATTTCGTTTATATATCTATAATATATATATACATATAGTGAATATATATATGATATATAAATCAGGATTTATATTTTGGAAGTAATTAAATCAATATATAAGTAATAATAATATCAATAACAACAAGTCCAAACACGTACGATAAATTAAACGATTTTACCCAAAACACTGCTTTAACATAGAACTTATAAAAGAACGGGTAATGTAAAGTCATAAGTGAACCATACATGATATCATAAAAATAAATATGATTCTGTAATAAGTCAATTAGATTATTTAAATCATTATACATGAGGTTTAGATATGTACAAATCATATCAGACCTAAGGTAAGGGATAACTATTCAAATCTCGTTCTTATCCGAGATTGTTATTCGTAAGTATTTACTGGGGTTATTGTTATCATCAATGTCAATGTTTTATAAATTTTTTCATGTATGTTTAATGTCCCTTTTACACATTTTTTAATTTTACCACATGTTATGAAAGGAATATTACTTTTTTTTACCACACGAGGAACTTTTTGGCTTTTTCGACAAAAGTACGAGGAGAATGTTATTTTTAACTTATACGGCGCGAACAGATTTTTACAATTTCATAAAGCATCATTTTCATGAAGCTTCCTATAAAATATTGCATGATTATTTCCAACAAAACCCTTTTCTATTAAAATTCCATGGCATTTTGTGAAAATAAAATGATTTTGAAGAAGAAATGATATTTTCCTCAAGAATTCATTTCAAGTGTTTTATCAAAATAATTTTCCATCTAAGATGACATTAGCCCATATGTGTATGTTTCAAGTATAATGTCTCTATGATTTACATGGTTTCAATTTGCTTATGATGAAATATCCATTTGTTTTATATGGACTATGTGATGATGGGATAATGTTTATGAAACCCATTTTATTCTTTGGGTTATGATGAATGGTTTAAGTTTATTTTGTTGCAAAAGTAAGAATGATGTCATTACGAGATGGGTGGGACCTATATCTCCCTCCAATGCATTGGGTAAAGATTTATATCTCATGAGATATACATGGCTGGAATGATAAGTTAATCTGGTTCATTGATATAGGACTGGAAGAAGGCGTGAACTCGATTCAGAAAGGGACATTGTCCACTAAGATGGTCTTGGCATCAATGCATTGGATACTATGGAAATCATATCATGTTCTTAATGGTTTCCACAATTACATGTTTTATTCCCATTCTATTTTATCATGATTAATGTTTCTTTATGATCTATGCCTTACGTACTTCCATGTTTTATGTCATTTCTCAAGATTATGATGTTTAAATATTATGTTCATGTTTTGATGTTCAAATGTATATGGTTTGTTTCATTTTCTCCATGCTTACCCTTATTGAGCATTTGAGCTCACCCATTATATGTTTTATTTTCCCCAGGATATAAATAAAGGTTTTAGGTAATAAAAAGATGAAGATCATTATGGGAGATGTTGCAGATCTTCCACCAAGATTAGAAGATTATATTCAGAGTTTCCAAAGGAAGTAAAATATTACGGTCCTTCTGTGTTTGTTTTTGTTATGTATTAGATATTCCAAAAAAGTAATGTAATTTCCATGTAATTAAAGCTTTGGGTCTCTACAGTTTGTATTAGAGGAAAGGTTTAGTTAACCTTTGGAAAATAGGATGCCAAAAATTTAGTGAAATATTTAGAGATATTTATGAGCTATGTCTAAGGATGTCTCTAAAGTTAATTATATGTATAGGTTATAGTCCTAGAATTATAGTAAAAATATTAGAATTAACCCTAAGATGTTATATTTTCAAGGTAATCCCCCTTTATTATTTGGTTTTTCCTAGCATGATTTTTGCCTCTCAAACTATTCTTTTTGGGTTTTAGACGATGACTGGAACCTGAAGGAACAATGTTGATCAATGTAATGGACAATGCAATGATTTTCCTCCTGAAAAAACCAAAGTTATTGGAGATGGAGTGAAAAATCTTATTGCTATACTTACACAAGATATGAATCATTCTGGACTTCCAAATGAGAAGAGAAGTGAAAAATATTCTATTGAGTCCTTCATGAGGCAACATCCACCTTCTTTAAGTGGGTCTTCTGATCCACTTGTTGCTGAACAATGGATCAATACCATTTAAGAGATATTTTCCATACATTTCTATTCAGAACATGAAAAATTCATTCTGGCTATTTACCTTTTAGAAGGTGAAACCGATCAATGGTGGACTCTAATTAAGAATACGAGGTCCCGAGATGAAATTGAATCCATGGAATGTGATGAGTTCAAGAAATTATTTTTCAATAAGTACTTCTCTCGTATTCTTCTAACAGAGATGCAAAAGGATTTCCTTGAGCTTAAGCAAAAGGATGATGAATCTGTTGGTATATACGAAGTGAATCTTACAAGGCTTTCAAGGTATGCATCTGGCATTATCATCCAACCTGAATTTAAAGTTAATTGATTCTTCAGTGACTTAAACCCAAGTAATTGAAGGGAATTATCTATAAGAGACTTCAGTAGCTATGAAGAAATTGTGCATTGTGCTATCAAGGTATAAATGGAAGTTGCTGTTACATATCCATCTCTTGGTTTTGACAAGAAATGAAAGATAGAGTTCAAGGAAGAAATCTCAGAATAATTGTGAAAAGAAGATGAGTGTTTATTTTTCTCAAAGTGTGGAAAGAAGCATGGTGGAGATTGTCTTAAAGGGACTAGAAAATGTTTTAAGTGTGGAAAAGAAGGTCATCAAGTAGCTGAGTTTCTAAGTAATGGAAAAAGTTTTTCTAATGATGTGAATAAAGAGAATACTGTAGAGAACACACCACCAACACTTCAAAGCTTCAAGTGCAAGGAAATATGGCATTATGCTAATCAATGCCCTAATCTAAGGGTTAATGATGATCAACGTGAGAAACTAATTAAGGAAAAGAATAAAGGGAAGTCACATGTGATCACTATTTGTGATGTTGAGTATGAAAATGATGTTGGGTAATGATTAAGTGTTTATGTAATGGGATTTCAAAATTGTATCATGGAATCTCATTTAGGCATCGTGGAATTTTGGAATATCTATGTATTAGTTTTCAATAATTATATGGTACCGGTAAACATGAAAAGTGATTGAAATATTTTTGGAAAGAAGATGATATGCACATAATGAACTGATAAAGAAAAAATGAAATGAGCTCATGACTGATATAAGGACAATGTTATATCATGGTTTTAGTATATAGAAATTTTTGGATTTTGGTATGTGGAAAGTGCTAAATTTTAACAGCATTAATGTGTTCACTATGGTTCAATGGGTATTAATTTTTCAAGATAATACATGATTAAGGTATTCACATGTTTTTAATTTGACCCACTAGATATATCGTACGATATATAGGGGATAAATGATGGTATTCACATGCTCGGAAGATGACATTTCTAGTAATTGTTTTCTTTATACTATGAGCTTGGAAAGAAGTATTTTGGATAAGCCTAAAGATTGTAATGGATTATGTTGGACATAAGTCAATATTGTTAAAGGCTAGAACGTTTTTCGATACTATTTATAGAATGATATAATAATTTAGTTCTAGAAAAGGGACAACCTGCAGGATGAGTGACAACCCGGAGCGTCAGACAAGGTTGTGGGAATCAAACCCACAACTGAAGTGCAACGGGCCTTTATCGCCTACCACTGGCCTATAGGAAGTACCTGGTTAGTAGAAACTAGTTTTATTATATTAAGAAGTATGATATATGAAGTATAAGTCCATTTTAGGAACCATATATGATTAATCTCACTATAGATGGACTTATGTATATTTAATAACTTTTACTATCCTTTTGTTTAAGACAGATGGAATGACATATCATTTTATCGCATGATCTTCTAACACTTCACAGAAGACAAATTCAACTTCATTTATTTAAGAGATGATGTGGAAATTGTTCAAGGCATAAAAAACAGTAATATTGTACCAAAATCAAATAAGTATTTCTTTTAATTCAATAATTCTTAAAATTTAGGGAAATGATATTGAATACAAAAAAAATGTTGTTCTAGTGTCCTTATATCCGATGAATCGGATGGTACCTTAAATCATCACAAATTTGTGGCTTTGTGATTATTGTATTTTTCATATCCATGTTCTCTACCACTCTCCATCAGAACATGATGGTTAGATTTCTCTTCCATATCCATATTTTCACCTATGTTCTCCTATGTGGAAACCCAGTGATTAGTTAATTTGGGTAACCATTATGTTTCATACTTTAGTTTTTAAAGATAAGTTTTGGTATTCCTTTTTACGATGTGGGTTTCTATGAAAGAAACTGTCAAGTAGTAAACCATTTATAACCCCGACGAGTTTTGAGGGCGAAATTCATTTTAAGGGGGGTAGAATGTAACACCCTGAGATTTTATGAGATATATTATTTTTAATTTCTGTGATTTCTTCTATAATACACTACACCAAGATTAGCATGTACTATACGCAACACCGTATTAGCTTGCAGTATACACAACACTATTCTTAACTCATGTTACACACAATTTCAAGTTCTTTTTGTTGAAATTATTCTACATGACATTAAGTAAAGATTTTGTTTAATGTATAAATCAAATACGTTTTGATTATATTATACGCAACACCAAACAAATCATTCACTACACGCAGTGCTGACTTGGTTTCATTACACGCAATCGCAACCTTCCACAATAGCGCGTGTTGTACGCAATACCGAGTTTCGCTAAACAATGATATCTTATATAAAATAGCCGTTATGAATAGTAATGCCCACTTTTTGAAATTTTATAAATTTTATCTTTTGAAATGAACTTCATTTTTCGATTCGGAATATCGAAATTAGCTTACGGTGAATTTTTGGTATTTTCTGAAAACATTAAATTTTTGATGAATAGTGAAAACATTGGGTTACTATTTAAAAACTGACTTTTTATTTAAATAATTATTTATTTTATTTAAATTTATTTTAGGTCAAAATTGATGCATAATACATATATAAGTTTAATGTAAATCATTGGAGTCATTTTATAATAATTTTAGATATATGAAAAGTTTATTGAAGTTTTCATTGTCTTTTACCCACCTCCTAGGAGAATTTGAAAATTTACATAAAACTTAATTTTACAACTTCTGTGAGTGGAATTTCAAAAATTCGAGAGACATGATTAATATCAAGGAGTAAAATGTGGTTCAATAAGGTAATTTTTTTTGGTTAATAGTAACTTTTTACTTTTATTTACCATGGTTAAAAGTAAATAGGGTAATTAATGGTGAAAATGATATTACTATTACCATAAAACATGTCCTAATTCTATTGGATAAATGTAATTCGACCAAAAACAACCTTAGTAATAAAATATTACCATTTAGGTCCACATGGATTGGATTAGGACATTTATTACTATTTTATTTTAAAAAGAGTTAAAATGGTTAAAATCAAAGTTTAATAACTAAAACATTTTTAATACAGGGTTATACATAAGATAAATTATACTATAAATATTCATTAGAAAGATAAAATTATTTAATACCTAATGGTATTTTATTTAAAAATTTTATACATTAAATAAGTTAATTTATTTTTGACACAATGGTTATGTAGTAATTACATAAATAATGAAATATTAAAATAATTAATATTATAAATACCCAAATAAATGTAATTTGAGACTTTTTATAAATTAAAATAATTTTACAGGTTAATATGACATGTTAGTTTTTATTTAATTAACCTTTTTTGAACTATTAATTCTGTTATGATTTTCAAAAAAATAAATTACCAAATAGTGTCAAAATTGACATAAAATTGTTTTTAAAACAAATATTATATTATTAATTGTTATTATATTCCTAAAAATATAAGGTTTGGTCAAATGAATTATATAAGGTTATATATACTAATAAAGAACAACTTTGGGTTCGTTTTTCCTGTTATAGTAATTTTATTAAACATATAGTGTAAGAAAACAAGAAGACATGGTAAAAGTTAAACTATTTAACTTAGAGTTAAATCTAAATGATAAGGTTAAAATAGTAACTTAAACATTTATAGAACTTATTTGTTGAGATACTCTCGACCCATACCCACTTTAGCTTCGAAATAAATCAATTTGGATCTATTATAAAGCGAATATGACTTTATTATAAAATAATATTTTAAGTTTTTCCTAAAGTGCCTCTCTCCTCCCTTATAAAAAGGGCACCCCTTCCCTCTTCTCTTCACACCCTTTTGAGCCTTGAAGTTCGGCCAAACCCTGACCATTTACCTTGTCATATTCCCTAGAAACATTATAGAGGTTTGGTTCTCCTCAAAAGACCAACCCTAGTGCCTTAAGAGGAAGTTAAAAAGAGGCACGTTAAAGAAGAGGTAATATCCTTTACCAATTCATTCCAATTTATTTCTTCTTCTACTTCTTATTCTTTATTTTTTTCATCATAAATTAATAACATAAGTATCACTAATATACTGATATGTTATTATAAATATGAAACAACCAAATTTCATCTTCTATCCATCCTACGGAAATGAAATCACCGCGCGTGCGTACGTACGGAATACCCTCTCCACGCCGTGGTGTAATCTGTTTTCCACCACCACCTTATTTGGATTGGTATAATGGTTTAAATAAATAACTATATATGATTATTTTAAAGTGATATTGAATATTAAATATTATACAAACACTTCAATACAATTCCACGATCATGGGAATGATATCATCGCTCGTGTGTACGTACGGACTACCGTCTCCACGAACGCGATGAGAATCATTTTCCTTGATTAACCATTAAAGTATGATTAGAAAGTATATATAATAAATAATTATGAAGGATATTACATAATAATGATACTGGATTTATGTACATATATTTTTCATTTACTTAATTACATTTAATTCAATAAGGAAACGAAAACATCGTTCATGCGTACGTACGACCTACCGTCTCCATGAACGGTGTATTTCATTTCATTTATATATATTATATATATATATATATATGATATATAAATCATTATTTACATTCTGGAAGTAAATAAATCAACATATAAGTAATAATAATATCAAGAAGAATAAGTCCAAACACATACGATAAATAAAACGATTTTACCCAAAACGCTGCTTTAACATGGAACTTACAAAAGAACGGGTAATATAAAGTCATAAGTGAACCATATATGATATCATAACAATGAATATGATTAATTAATATTTCAATGACATTATTTAAATCATTATACAGGAGGTTAGGATACGTACAAAGCATATCAGACCTAAGGTAAGGGATAATTATTCCAATCTCATTCTTATCCGAGATTGTTATTCATAAGTATTTTCCGGGGTTATGGTTATCATCCATGTCCATGTCTTCAATATTTTTTTCATATATTTTTAATGTCCGTTTTACCCATTTTTGAATTTTACCACATGTTATGAAAGTAATATTACTTTTTTTACCACACGAGGAACTTTTTGACTTTTCCGACAAAAGTACGAGGAGAATGTTATTTTTAACTTATACGGCATGAATGGATTTTTGTAGTTTCATAAAGCCTAATTTTCATGAATATTACTCTACAATATTGCATTATTATTTTCAAAAAAACCCTCTTCTTTTAAAATAGCATGGAATTTTGTGAAAAGAAAATGATTTTGAAGAAGAAAGGATATTTTCCTCAAGAATTCATTTCAAGTGTTTTATCAAAACCATTTTTCATCTAAGATGACATTATTTCATATGTGTATGTTTCAAGTATAATGACTCTATGATTTTCATGGTTTCAATTTTCTTATGATGAAATATCCATTTGTTTTATATGGATTATGTGATGATGGGAATATGTTTATGAAACTCATTTTACTCTTTGGGTTATGATGAATGTTTTAAGTTTATTTTGTTGCACAAGTAGGAATGATTTCATTATGAGTTGGGTGGGACCTATATCTCCCTACAATAAATTGGGTAATGATTTATATCTCATGAGATAGACATGGCTAGAATGGAAATTTAATCCGGTTCATTGATAAAGGATTGGAACGAGGAGTGAAATCAATTCAGAAAGGGACTTTGTCCACTAAGATGGTCTTGGAAGCAATGACTTGGCTAATATGGAAATAATATCATGTGCTTAATGGTTTCCAGAATAACATGTTTTATTCCCATGCTATTTTATAATGATTAATATTTCTTTATGATCTATTCCTTACGTACTTCCATGTTTTATATCATTGCTCAAGATTTTGATGTTTAAATATTATGTTCATGTTTTGAAGTTCAAATGTATATGGTTTGTTTTATTTTCTCCATGCTTACCCTGAATGAGCATTTGAGCTCACCCTTTATATGTTTTCTTTTCCCCAGGACACAAAGAAATTTTTTAGCTAAGAAAAAAGGAAGATCATTATGAGATATGTTGAAGATCTTTCACCAAGATTAGAAGATTATATTATGAGTTTCCAAAGACACTAAACTATTACGGTCCTTGTGTGCTTGTTTTTTTTTGTATTAGATATTCCAAAAAAGTAATGTAATGCCCATGTACATAAATATTTGGGTCTCTACACATTATCTCCATCTTCTCATCCAGTTTGGGAGTTATCCATTTACTAGAGGTATTTGTGAGGGGGTTTCCCCACCTATTCATGATATATTTTATGAGGGTTTTCCTCCTTGTAATAGGGATGGAGTGTGTACCCACTTTTAACCAAAGAAATCCTTTCATTCCAGTGGTTTTATACCCCTTCCATTTGGTGTTTTTTTCATGTTACATCTTATGTCCTTTTATTTCTTCATTTTTCACTTCATTTTAACTTTTGGTTATTTTTTTATCATAGGCCAATAATTTTTCAGTCCCGAAAAGTGGTATTAGAGATATGATTCATCCCTGGGTTTTTTAGGGTGGATTATTCCCCAAATTAGTTTCAAAATGATTATAGTTTCTCATTTCAAGTAAGTGAATCCATAGTTCCTTGTATTGAAAGTCTTCTTGATAGTGGCAGTCAAGCGGTGGGCCTAGTGATGAGAAAACGATAGTGAAAGATGGTTGGATCTGATGCATTATCATTGAAGGGGAGGCCTAGTTGTGTGGTATTTGTTTTGAGGGGAGGATTGATGGGTAAAAAAATTATCCCATAGCAGATTCCATCAAGGATTTTAGATCACATATATTCTTGGTTGGTAAATTCCTAAAATTACCCATGGGTTTTAGGATGGAACCCTATATGGTCTTATTATTGGGTGCTAACCCTATCTTACATCAGATTCCAACAAGGATTTGGGCTCACATATAAACTATGATGTGATATTCCTCCAATTAGCCATGGGTTTTAAGATAGAACCCCAAAAGGGATTATGTGATGGGATTGGAAGACCTAGGGATAGAAAAAATTCATCCTGATAGGTATTATTAGAGCATAGGTTCTAGCCCAATACTGTTCACATTCTTGAGTATTAATAATTCTCATAAATTTGAGTACGTTATGTGATTGTGACTTCGGTTGATATTTCACATCAGAAAAAAAAATTATTGAAATTATTAAACACACCATTGTAAAACAAAAGAAGTTATATACTAACGTCGTGTCCAGATGATGGTGAAATTTGAGATTGGGAAATTCAACAGGAATAATTTTTTCATTTTGAAAAATTAATATGCAAGCAGTGCTGCTGAAGGATAATTATTGACTGACAATTGCTAAAAAACCGATAGATGTGACTATTGATAATGGTTCGAGTGGGAGCCAAAATCATGAATGGGAAAATATGCGGTGAGTAATTCTAGATGTGGATATATACTTTTCTTCAAAGCAACAATTACTATTGGAAGTAGGGATCATTTCAATGATGCATGGACAATTGAATTCGGAGAAACATAGAAAATGACATCTCAACGAGAATGGTTTGACCAATATAAAACCATCTTGAAAGGAATTTTGTACATGGGGAACTGTCAAACCTTTAATATAGTTGGATTCAGTACCATCAATTTTAATATGCATGATGGAATTTTTCAAACCATCCAAGGTGTGCACCATGTGAATGGACTGAAGAAAAAGATATTGTCTTTCGGACAATTTGATGACCTAGAATGTAAGAATCGCACCAATAATGGAGTGATGAGAATTTTAAGGGAACTCTTGTGATAATAAAGTCTGATAAGATCTAAGAGAACCTTTACATGCTTATGGGTAAAATGTACAAGGAGGCAAAGATAGTTGTCACATAAACTACCTCAATAGAAGCATTGATGATGTTATGGTATCAGAAGCTTGACCATATGTCAGAAAAAGGCATAAAGATTCTTGTGGATCAGAACTTGATTCATGGGATTAAAAAGGTATCCTTACCATTTTGTGAGAATTTTGTTTTGAATAAGAAACATAGGTTAATGTTCAAGATTTCAATAGAAACAAGTCAGGAGGTCTTGGAGATTATTTATTCTTGATGTTTTCCATAAACTAGTTATATCGCTTGGATGAGAAAGGTACATTGTTTCTTTAATTGATGATTATTCTAGGAGATGATGGTTGTACCAAATAAAGAGGAAATATTATGTTTTTAATGTCTTCAATACGTTTAATGTGTAGAAGGAGATTTAATATAGATATGAGATTATGGGCTTGAGGACTAACAATGGTGGAGATTATACAATCAAGGAGTTTGATACTTTTTCCCAACAAGATGGAATCAAGAGATAGTTCATTGTGGAATAAACTCCTCAGTAGAAGGAGTGGAAGATAGGATGAATAGAAACATGTGGTATTGAACAAGGGATATATTAAAAATTGTAATAATTGCAAAAATAGTTTGGGAAACAATAGTAAATACCACCTATTATGTGATCAACAGATCTCCTTCAATGGTGATTGATCTGAAGAAACCGATGGAGACGTAGACTGGTAAACCCACAGACTATTCATGGTTACATACATTTGGAAGTACTATATATGAAATGTTCAATGACCATGAAAGATTGTTGTTTGATTTGAGATCTAGAAAAGCTATATTCTTGGGGTATGCTGATGGTGTGAAGGGTTATCATTTGTGGAACCCCACTACCTGCAATCATATCATCAGTAGAGATGTATTTTTTGCATAAGCGAAGGTGAAAATGAAAATGGATCGAGACACTGAGAAGAATAATACCCAAACAAAAATGTTCAAAGTAGAGGACAAATCCAAGGAAGAAACCGTTTCCTCTGAGGAATTACTAGAGTACAATTATCTAGTACTGATTGAGTCTAGACCACAATGGTCAACTCAAGAGAAAATATCACCACTGTGGTTCTCAATCTATGTCACTAAGAGAAATATTACATAATTCTTATTGATATAGGATAGAGATCTATATTATATTTTGAGGTAACTTAGATTCTATATGTATCCTCATGGATGGAGGCAATGCAAGAGGAACATTATGTCCAACACAAGAACAATACTTGGGATCTTGTTCCATTACGTCATGAAAGGAAGGTTATCAGAAGAAAATTGGTCTTTAAGATCTAGAAGGATCAAAAGTACCAGGTAGAATGATATCATGAATGACTTGTGG
Organism: Viscum album; assembly: GCA_963277665.1. Lineage (NCBI taxonomy): Eukaryota > Viridiplantae > Streptophyta > Magnoliopsida > Santalales > Viscaceae > Viscum > Viscum album. The sequence continues at coordinate 1,273,556,724 of OY728162.1, read as the reverse complement.
TTAAAGGATAATGTATAGACCCAAATCTTGACGTACATGGACATTACATTACTTTTTTAGAATACTTAATACATGAAAAAAAGATTCCCAAAGACTGTATTAGTTTAGTGTATTTGGAAACTCAGAACATAATATTCTAATCATGGTGAAAGATCTTCAAAATCTCCCATAAAGATCTTCCCCTTTTGATTTCTTACCTAAAACCTTTATTTATATCTTGGAAAAAAGAAAACATAAAAAGGGTGAGATCAAATGCAAGGTAAGGGTAAACATGGAGAACATAAAAAAATCCATAAACATTTGAACGTAATAACTTGAATGTAAAACATGATTAATGACATAAATATTTGAAGTACATAAGTCATTGATCATAAAGGAAAATTAATCATGATAAAATAGCATGGGAATAAAACATGTAATTGTGGATAACTATTAAGCACATGATATTATTTCCATAGTAGCCAAGGCATTTCTACCAAGACCATCATAGTGGACAATGTCCATTACTGAATCGGGTTTAATTATCGTTCCAGCCCTATATTATTGAACTAGATTTACCTGTCATTCCAGCCATGTCTATCTCATGAGATATAAATCTTTACCCAATTAATTGGAGGGAGATATAGGTCCCACCCATCTCATAATGAAATCATTATTTCGTGTGCCAAAAAATAAACATAAATCATTCAGCATAACCCAAAGAATAAAATGGGATTCATAAACATCATCCCATCATAAAATAATCCATATAAAACAAATGGATATCATTTCATCATAAGAAAAATAAAACCATTTAAATAATAGAGATATTATACTTGAAACATAAACATATTAAATAATGTCATCTTAGATGGGAAATAGTTTTGATAAAACACTTGAAACGAATTCTAGTGAAAAATATCCTTTCTTCTTCAAAATTATTTTCTTTTCACAAAATGCCACTCCATTTTAAAATAAAAGTATTTTATTGTCATTAATCATAAAATATTGTAGAGGAAGATTCATGAAAATATGGCATTATGAAATAGTAAAAATCCGTTCATTCCATATATGTTAAAAAATAATCTTCTCGTACTTTTTCTGAAAAAGTAAAAAAGTACCTCATATGGTAAGCAAAAGAAAGATTCCTTCCATACCATGTGGTTGTTGATGCTCCTTTTTGTCACAGAGTCTAACGACTAAAAAATGGTAATTCCTTAGCATAAATAGATTCATCCTTTGATGAAACATCAACAATTGATGAAGGCATGAACAAAGATTTTTTTATATATGGGCCACACAAGTTTCATCATGGTCGTGCAAGTATACTTGCGGGCCACATATTGGCCGCACATGTGACTTACACACCCTGTTTGATTTTCACCCAAGGTCTTCAGTAGCCTATAAATACCCCTTGTGGGCCCCCATTTTGGGGATGAGAAATTCCAAAAGTCAGATTTAAGCTCTCGACACCCTAGTCTCTACTTGAAGTCTTCCGAACACTTCTAAGGTAATTTCTGACCTAGAATGGAAGATCTAAAGAGGGGGAATAAGGCCTAAGTGTTGAAATTCATTAACACTTGAGCACCTAAGTGTCTAACCCTTAAGGGAAATGAAGACACTTCCGCGCCACCTTATCCCTTCAACAGAACTTATACGCCACCCTTTTGGAAGCCTTTAGTGATAATAATAAGGGCTTGAGCCAATCCTCACCCAAGTATTATCCTATAGGTTAACCTTCATGCAAGTACACATGTGTCGCACACGTATACTTGCGCGACCAGTACTTGCATGCCCTAATAGGACTTGCACACCGAACTCTTTTTGGATGCCCCTTGTACTTATTAAATTCTTTTCTTCAAATCCACCTCTCCTCTTCAAAATTTAGCCTTCAAAACCCTATTCAAATACATTTTTGGCATGGTTTCTTTGTTGGATTCCTTATCTAAAATGAATTCTGTGGAACATATCTCAAAACCTAGTGACTTATATCATTATGTCATTAAGGTTAGATATTTCATTCATTAAACCTCATCATTTAAAATGAGAATATCCTTAACCTGGGACACCTTTTCAAGAGTAAGCCTCAGTCCAAGTTCCCTAACCTGTGATTCCTTTTTAGGAGTAATACCCAGTCCAAGTTCCCTAACCTGGGCCTCCTTTTTAGGACTAAGTCCCAGTCCAAGCCCCCTTAAAATGGGCATCCTCATCATGAGTAAACCCCAATCATAATTTCCCTTAATTTGGGTAACCTCTTCAAGAGTAAGCCCCAATATCAAGTTCCCAAATATTGTCATCCTCCTTAGGAGTAATCCCCAAATTCTAAAATTCACTAACCTAGGCCTTCTTTTCAGAAGTAAGCCCCAGTCCTAATTCCCCTTTACCTGGGTCTCCTTCTCATGAATCATCCCCAGTCATAATTTCTCTTAACCAGTCTTAATTTCTTTTGATTTGGACTTCCTTCCAAGGAATAAGACCCAATTTTAAGTCCCCTCTAATTTATGCATCCTTCTCAGGATAAAGTCATAAGTTAAGTATCCAAATCTCTATAAAGCACTTATACCATTATGGACCTTGTTCCTGAGTTTCTTCCCTGAATTAAATCCCAATCCTCATCTATCTGGGCAGTCATACATGCATAAGCCCCACATTATTCCTTATGATTGCATATTTCATGGAATAATCGTCAGGTTTTTACTAATACCTCTTGTTTCTCACACCGATTATGACTAATGCAAGCTTAGAGTGTAAAAGTAATTATGTAATCTTTATTTGGGCCATCAATCATACATAAAACTCATACTTATTTACCCGAACTATGTGGGTTCTCATTCCTTTTTGAAACAAGGATACGTAGGTATCCCATCTGCGGGTACGATCCCAACTATGAAATATACATGTCCTTCTAAACGAAAATAAACTTCAAGTGCCCAACTGAGTGGCTTTAAAACTAGTATATTTACCATAATGACCAAGAGATTTCTATATAATGTGTTAAAGGATACCATTGAATAATAATATCCAACAAATACAGATGATTCTCTATCGATTAAGAACCGCAAATACATATAAAATATTCTCTAAATTTCATACATATTAATCATTGATTGACAGATCTAAAGGAAAGCTAATTTTCATACTTTTTAATTTAATAAGGATTCATGAACATAACTCAAATCTAATAAGAGAGTCCCAGAGTAGAAAATAATTCCCCCCAAAAATCAGCGATGAGTCTGACCCCCATCCTCTCGACCAATCCAAATTCTTAATCCTCATCGGTCCATAACTAATGAGCACCTACCTTTGGAAAGTAGGTCCAAATAGATATAGAATCATTGGATGTTTTTGGTTCTACGAATAAACCCATTTGAAATGGATTGGAATGTTTGAACCTTAAACAAAAAAGGTCATCCCCATTTCCAATGGAAACAAAAAAAATGGTGAACCCGTCGTGAATCCTCAACCAAGTTAAATGATGTTTTACTTATTTTTTTGGCCCCTATTTAACTTAATGTGAGGGCCAACAAAGAAATAAATAAAATATGTGCTCATACAAAAGATGTAGTGGCTGAACTTATCTTGATTATGACTGTTATATCAAAGAAGCACTCGTTTTCATGGTCTCTCTGCGTTACAGAAATGGCTTCGCTAAATTTCACACATGTGAATGCATCTGCTGCTACTCCTGGTGGATCCTACTCCTCTCTGAGGATGACATCACCTAGTCAGCATCTTCAATGTTGGGTCTCAAATGAACTAGTTAAGGAATACCATCGACACGGTACCATTCCGACTCTGGAGGATGCTCGACAAGCCCTCCAAGTAAATAATTCACCCTGGTTGTCCAGACAGCGAGGACCAGTGATCAAGAAACAGGTGGTTCCAACCACCATCTTAAACCATTTTAGGTCGTTATCCCCAGAACACAATCACCAGTCTCTCCCATATTATGAGGAGGTGAATGAGAAGGTCTCTCAATGCCTTAATTTAAGGAGACAGAAGTCCTTACCGAGGGCTCCAATCAACAAACGCTGCCAGACTCGTGCGGCAGGGTTCCCTCAACATGATAAGGGTATCACCTTAAGGGGTTCAAATCAGGTTCCTCAGGCCCAAGCATGCAAGACGAACCACCAGAGGTGAAATATGGTCAACAGGGAGCAGGTTCTCACTTATGGCCCCTCTAGAAAAGTCCATCAAGCCAACTTGATGGCAAGCAATGAGCATGCATATACACCAGTCTGTCTTGATGTTACTGCCCAGCAGACTCGTCTGGAAGTAACATGCCAATCCCACCAAGAAATTCCGGTGGAGTATTATTGGTAGGCATATACACCTATTTATAACCCATCAGCTAGTTATTAGGCTCGTCTAACTATAACCAATGAAGCTCACCAATCTAATATGGTGGCAACAGATAAGCAGAGACATACACCTATTTACAATCAACAATTCTGTCAGTAGTCTCGTCTGCCAGTATTGAAGGAAAGTCATCAACCATACTTGATGAAGAGTATACAGAAGGCACATACACCTACCAATGTTAATAAAGACTTCCAACAGTCTCATTTGGTAGCACTCATAGAAGTCATTCGGAAAGATCCAATGAAAAATTTGGAGCAGAATCAACTCTCTTCCCCCACACATGAGTATTGTCAGAATTCACTGGCAGGAAAAGGGGGACATGAGAACGAACACACACCTACTCCAAGCACAAAAAGGACATATATTCCTATTCCGATAAATGAAGTCACCAAGCACATTCTGATGATGGTGAAAGAGAAGAAGAAAATCCCTACTCATATTCTGGATGCCTGCCAAAATATTATAACAGCTCTAGCAACATCACAGGGAAAAAATGAAAATATATCCCTACCAGTGGAGTGACACATCAACATATCACTCGGGAATAGATAAACACCTCTGTTACAGTCCAAGAGGGTTGTGGGGAATACTCCCCCATATCATATGGATAATCAAGTCAGGCACATACACCTGATTTGAATGTAGATAATCATCCTAACCTGACTATTTCTCCTAAGTAGGAACATACACCAGCCCATAATAACCACTTTCTTCAAAAAGTGGTTCCCAAAGTGAGTAAGAAGGCATCTAAGAAGAAGACCTGTTCAGCATAATCAAGAAATCAAGAGCCAATTTGTAATAAGGCCTTTCTCGATGCTAGAGTTCTTGAAGCCCTCCGAAAATTATCTGTTGGAACTCAAAATTCTACTCACTCATTTCCCAATAGTGGTAACATTAATTCTAAAGGTTTGAACGAGACACTTTCTCATGAAGGCTTGCTTCGTGACAGTTTGGTCGATCTTGAAGTATCATCTTCAGATGAGAGCCGAAATAACCCTCTGCATGGCCAGAAGTTCAAGGAGAAAAAGGTTTCATCATTTGTTGTAACCCACCATGGTGTTCCTCCACATGATGATTAATTTAGGTGTGAATTTCCTCTTGACAGTAGTAATTCGCATTGCCTGGAAAATTCTGTAAAGGACAATGCAGTGATTAGAATGACCTCTTATCTTGAGGCACTTGCAAATGTGAATCCTGGAATGTCTGATGCATTACCACTAGAAGGTGAAATAATTTCTCAATCAGAAGATAGCTCGGGATGTAGGTCATTCTCCAAACCACCCCTAGGTCATTCATCTTCTGTTATGATAAATGAATTCTCTATCAATCTTGCTGAATCTTATGAAGAAACAAAGAAGCATCGGCTCTAGTATAATCAGGTAGAATAATATTTTTCGAATGATAAAGAGGAAATGCTGAATATGAGAATGAAACTGGAGAAAGGTGAAGTACCATTAATGTTATTGCATTTGGCTGACTCTCAGTATGATATTCCAGAAATGTTGATGGAAGATTTTATTCACGATATTCATCTCAACATGTGGAAAACTCTTTTTCAATTGAAAAAGAAAATATTTTCTTATTATGAATATGAAAATCATGTAAAGATAATAGAAGGGTAACAATGCCACATTGATTTGAAATCTCTCTCAGTTTCTCGATATCCGAAGGCTGAAAAGCAGCAGAGAGCCCTTCAGCGTTCATGCCTTGGTGCACTAAAAAGATTAAGCCAATTAATTGGCAATTCCCCATCTGGTATTCATATCAGGGGATGGGGTGTTTATGGAGAAATGGATTTCACTATACTCTCCATTAAAAAAACCCACCAAAGGTGGTTTCATGCAATGTTATTTCCCAGAATTGGCCCCATCTAGCTGATTTTGTGCATAATCAAAGGCTTGCTCAGGAACAAGCCTCAACTAGTTCTTCTCAAAGATAGGAATACAGAGAACAATTCTTAGAATTACACATGAATCAGGAAAATGATAATATCTAATAGGATTATTTTTTAGAGCGTGTACATCATCAAGTGACAGATGTTTAAGAAATCTTCCAACGGTCTTTTGAGCCAGGTGATTTGAGTGGATGTAGGATGATGCATCCAGCCATTTTTTCGGACTAAAGTCTGCAAGAGCTGGAGAGATTTTAAGAAAGTCTAAGATGTAGCAGCTCAAGAGCCACACCAACTTGCCAGACCAGGGACTCTTTTAGACCAACCCTCGGAATCAACAAATAGGATTCAAGGACTTGAGCAGGAATAGCAGGAACAACCCCAGTCCACCGGACTAGAGAATTTTTCAAATCCTCAATCTCTTTCTCAGAGAAAGTCAGTCTTCTCTTGATTAGGGAAGAAGCCACAAGAGAAACGAAGTGGTTAATTATCAAGTGATTCCCTAAAAATTACGGTTCGTCAAGAAGTTCCAGAGGGATCAAATCAACAAAAGGCAATGTTTCATCTGGGACATGGAAGAAGACAGTATCGCAGAAATACCGATATAAGGGATGAAATGCATTATGCATAAATAAATGTAATCAATTCCATTGTTTTTGATCCTCCATAACATTAGGCTCACTCAGAGGGATCAAATGAGGAAGTTCCTTCTCAAGATTTTGTACACACCGAGGCAAATGAAGAAGGTGTGCATACCCGGAATCAAAGGCTTAGCCAAAATTTATGTATTCTTTTAAATAACCAACTTCTTCCTCTATGAAAGTCATCCCACAAGGGGATATATAAGAATTAGGTTACATTCCACCCCTCCTCTAGAGAAGGCCAATCACTCTCACTAGAGTAAAGTTTTACACAACAAGAGGAAGAAATGAAGGAACTAAGGAGGTTGAATACAGAACTACTTCAAGGTAGTCTTCCTCCTAAGCGTGCTGGAGTCAATCAGCCAAGGGAATTTGTTACAGTTACTAAGATGGATCATGAATATCCTCCTTTACCATTAATCCCTCACAGGTCTAATCCTATGGGGCATGCGCAGCAACAATCGGTGGTGCTACCGTCAGTTGCAGTACCAACCACCACACCTGTCTAAGCTCCAGTTATTGCACCTACTCAGGTCCAAGCTCAACCGGATGTTTCTTAAAAGTTAATAACTACCATTCAGTCATTAACAGATCATTTGGAAGCTATGGAAGGAAAACATGCACAAATTCAACCAGAAAAGAGATCTTAACCTGAATGGGTTGATGAAATTCCTCCCCCATAAAATTTTGAAAGCACTACATTCCTAATCCTTAATGGTTCGAGAGACCTAGAACAAAAATTAACACATTTTGTTTATCGTGGTGATCCTATGATGGGAACTCCTCAGTAACAATAACTAGTTAAGCTCAGGTGTTTTGTACAGTCATTACAAGGGCCTGCTTTTGTCTGGTATAAAAGCTTGAAATCCTAGCCAATTACTGGGTAGGAGGATCTCCGTCAATGATTCCTTCTTCAATTCATCTCAAATTTTCCAAAAACAGAAGTTTTTGATCTTACAAATTGTAAGCAAAGGGATAATGAAAGAGTTTCGAATTTCATTGCTCACTGGAAGGGATTAACATATTCCCTAATCATAGCACTCCCTCAAGAAGAGTTGTTTCCAATCTGTGTGGAAAATTTGCGTGATGGATTAAACACACCGTTGATCCCTGTGAAATACACAAGAGGGTTTCTAGACCTTACTTCGATCACTCAGCAGATCGAAGACTCTCTTACAAAGACAAAGGATAAAACTCGTGTAATTCCATCAACTCCAGGAAAGAGAATGGGTAAAGCAGAGACTGGTATAGTTATGATTAAACAAGAACTTTTACCTGCTTCTACTTCAAAACCATAATCTTATCGAAGGGCTCCATATTTTAAGAATCAACAATAGAGGATGTTTCGTCAAGATGATAAAAGAGATCAATTAAGGAGAAAATTTGAGGATCTGAAGAGAAAGGTTTATTATTTATGAAATGAAAAAGTTATTGGTTACTTCATTTCATCTCTGGAAAATAATTTGGTTCAGTTTTAAAGGCCCAAAAGGCTAAACAAGGAAGGAGATGAAGACCGTCCCAACTATTTCCCATTTCATCAGATGTTGGGGAATCCCATTCAGGAGTGTTTTGTCTTAAAATACCTCTTATAAAAGATGGTGGACTCGGGACAAATCCAACTGAAAGGTTCTTCAGCTCAGGTAGCACGTGTTACTGCTACAAATCTAGGAAGAAGGCGAATGGAAAGAAGTCAAAAGCAAAAATACGTAGAAATATGATGATTGGATGGTAAAAAAAGATCAACCAAACTCATGCCATTTTCCGAACACAATTGAAGAAACCAATTGTGTCTTCTTCTATGAATTCCATAGTAAAACCTCCTTGAGAAAAAGAAAAATCCTCAAAGAAATGACATAATTCAATGAAATAGGAACAGTCAAAAGAAGGTGAGATCATGTCAAATCCCAAGTTGTCTTTGACTCTGGCAGATTTTATGCCATCTACATCAAAGCCACGGGCACCACCCCACCAAATGGCATAACCTAAACTATCTAATCAGGTAGATTCTTCATCAGATGAAGAGTTGATCTTTGGTTCTGTTAACATGATTCACCTAACAGATCCTTATGCCAGTCACAGTTTTGATCTTGATGATCCTGAGTTCCCTGTATCAAACAGAGGAATTAGAGGTACTTCTAGAGGTCTAGGATATAGAGGAAGATGTGGATATCCCAAAAATCACTATTCCAATTCTACCCCTTCTAGAAATGTGTATGCATCAGAAACTTATGGCAGAGCCCTTCAGTGGGCTCAACAAAAACAAGAAAGTTCATCCATACATGGCAGATTTAGTCCTGGCACAGTTATTCTGGAGGATCGGTTAGATGTTACACCTTCTTATTCTCAGAAATTAAATAGAACTATTCGGTCTAATTTTCCAAAGTTAAGAGTATGTACAACTCCTACCATGATACAAGAAGCATCTACTTACAAAACATCAACTTCTAAGGCACCTGCAAAACCACATGTTCCTATTGGAAAAAGCAGACCTTTGGATCAAAAATATGATTTCTTAAAGCATTTGGCCCAAGTACCAGCCAATTTATCAATTCTGGATGCCTTTAATTTATCAATGGATCTCCAGGAGGCACTCATTGAGGCTTTGTCAATTCCTCAGGAATTCGCAACTGAAATTGCTGCGAATGAAGTCTACCATGTAGAGACTGATCCTGCAGAATGCCATGTGGTGATATCTTTTAAAGATGAAGATGAAGATGATGTTGTGTATGGACATATAAGACCTTTGTATTTATCTGGAAAGGTCAATGATATAGAAATCTGAAGTGATTTCATTGATAATGGTTTAGGAGTCAACCTCATCCCCATTCATACACTTCGTCGATTTGACCTCACCGAATCTGATTCATCTCCTTCTAATTTTATGTTGCAAGGATATGATAAAAATGAACAAGAACCTCTGGGCAAGATCACACTTAGAACTCAGTTTGGAGATCTGGTATTCAATTCAGATTTCATGGTTGTTCATCATGACACAACCTTCAATATTTTTCTTGGAAGACTTTGTCTAAATCAACATGCGAATATCCCTTAATCATACCATCAATGCCTCAAATATTGTTTCAATTGTTAAATTGGGACATTGTATGGTGATAAATCCACATTCAAAACATGTGAATCTCAATACATTGAAGTGGAATTCTATCACATGGAGGGAAAGAAGAAATCCACAAAAATGAAGGTTACCAAAGTTAATGCTCCATATGGTTTGGAAAAGATTTTAGTAAACCCATTCATAAATTTGAGTATAGATTATGTGTTGCCTATCAGTCAAATTGACAGGATAAAACCAAATCCAAATACTCTTATGGAAACTTCCATAATGTCAATTACAATAATCATGCCAGACAACAGGGGAGAAATTGGTGATTCACCAAGCAATGATGAAAGCTCAAATGGAGATGTCTTCATTTCATCTGCTGAAATTCAAAAATTCTATACTTCTCCAACTAGGCCAGAAGAAGTTATATCAATGTCAGAGTTGAATGATGATGTTGATTCCCAATCCATAATCTCATCTTTATTACCCAAGGAAGACACTTCATCATCAATAGGGTCATAAATGGAAGCTTCTTCCTCAAGATGTTCAAATTTTAACATCTCTTCTGATCATGGAAATTCTATTTCATCATATACTATGCAAGTAGAAACAGAAAAGATAACACGTGTTAAATAAGAAGAGGAAGAACTCAGGGATGCTCCTCCAGTATTTGAAGAGGGTATCTCTACCACTGTGGATGAACTGAGAGAAATAAATCTGGGTACAAAAGAAGATCCACACCCCATGTTAATTAGTGTGGCCATGACTCTTGAAGAGAAAGAAATGTATATTTCATTTTTAAATCAAAATAGAGATATATTTTATTGGAATTATACATAAATTCCATGGCTTGATCTTGATGTTGCTACTCATGATTTGGGTTTTCCAGAAGAACATCGAGGATTCAAGCAAGCCTCAAGAAGAACACACCCAAATCATGCTTCCAAAATTGAAGCTGTTGTGGATAAGTTTAACAAAGACAACTTCATTAGAGAAGACCAATATCCCAAATGGTTGGCTAATATTGTCCTTATGAACAATAAAAATGGAAAAAATTAGAGTCTACATTTATTTCGGAGATCTTAATCGGTATTGTCCCAAGGATGATTTTCCAGTTCCGATCACAGAACTCTTAATTGATTAAACAACTACCTATGAAGCACTTTCCTTCATGGATGGATATTCTAGGTATAATAAAATCCAAATGGCTCCAGAAGATGAAGAATCTACGTCTTTCAGAGCCCCTAAGGGTGTGTTTTTTTATTGGGTAATTCCCTTTGGCCTGAAGAATACAAGCGCAACATATTAGTGTTCTATGCACCGTATATTCAAAACATTTTTAGGGAAATATGTTGAATGTTATGTGGAATATTTTGTGGTTACATCCAAACCAATTTCTAATCAATTGGCTGATTTGGAAGTCATATCCCCCAAAATTCGACAACACAATTTGAAGATGAACCCCTTGAAATGTGATTTCGGGGTAATCTTAGAAATATTTCTCGGCTTTTTTTTACGCCATCATGGAATCAAAGTTGATCCTGAGAAGACAAAGTCAATCCTTTGTTTTTTACCTCCTCGAAATTTGAAATAATTGAGAGTAATTTAAGGACACTTGGCCTATATTCGGAGTTTCATCGCCAATCTGGCAGGAAAAAGTTTACCCTTCACCAAAATGATGAAGAAAGAATCACTTACCAGTGGAATGAAGAATGTCAATAAGCATTCAATATTCTCAAGAAATATCTCTTGAGTTCACCGATATTAATTACACATGTTGAGGGAAGATGACTTAGTCTTTACATGACAGCTTTAGAGCGATCATTGGGTGACTTCATTGCCCAAAAGAATGATGTTGGGAATGAAAACAACCTTCACTATCTCATTCAGACTATTCTTGAAGATGAAAACCGATATTAAAGAATTGAAAAGTGATGACTAGAATTAATCTTTGCAGTTCAGAAGTTGAGACACTACCTGCAACATCATGAGGTCCAATTGGTATCCCGAAATAACCCGCTAAAATTCATCCTTAGCCGTCCAATGATTACAGGACGTATGGAATGGTGGGAACTTATTTTGCAGCAATTTGATATCCAGTATGTGTCTCAAAAGGCAATAAAGGTACAAGCTATGGCTGATTTCCTTGTTGAACATCTTTCAGTAGAAGATACATCTTTAGATACTGAACATCTTGATAAAGAAGTCTTCTCTATTGAAGATAATCTTAAAACATGGTAAATGTACATTGATTGTGCTTCTAGAAGTCCAACAGGGATGAAAATGGAAGATCCTAAATTAAAAAATGTTGGGTTAGGAATTGAGATCATTTCTCCAGAAAACGAAGTTCTACCCTATTCCTTCTTATTGTGGGAAGGTGGTATAAATAATGAAGCAGAATATCAAGCTCTCATCACAGGATGGTAGTTGGCGCTTCAGGCACAAGTGAATCACATAAAAGTGAAAGGTGATTCAGACCTGGTAATCAAAGAATTCAATAGTGATTATGCCATCAGAAAGGAAGAGTTAATACCTTTGTATGATTACGTCAGAGAGTTAATAGTGGAATTTCCTTCGGAACCGACATTTTCTTAAGTCCCATGATCACAAAATTCCCATGCTGATGCACTGGCTAATATAGCCACAACTCTGGTAGATCCAAATCCGGACGAGGGAATCATCAGTATTACCCACCGTCGTACAATTTCACCTTATGTTCAAACCTGAACAGAGGAAATCAATGAAATTAGTCCCATTTCTGAACCATATGGTCATACTACAGGATGAATGACACCTATCAGGGAATACCTTCAAAATGGAACACTTCCACCTGATAGAGCCGGGACAGAACAAGTCTGGCAACATGTGGTCAATTTTACTCTTTTTGATATCCCATATCACCTAGAAAAAATTCTCTACAAAAGAGATTTTGATGGAGTTCTCTTCATATGCATTGATGGTGAAGATACAATGGATGTCAGGAAAGAAGTGCATGCAGGAGTCTGTGGTTCCCATCAGTCTGGACATAGACTATCTGATCAAATTCGAAGGCTTGGATATTTTTGGCCTTCAATGATACAAGATTGTTTTGATTTTACTATGAAGTGTCATTCGTGCCAAGTACATTCCAACTTCATTCATAAACCCCCCAAGTTGCTTCATATAGATAAATACTCATGGCCATTTTCCACATGGGGAATGGATGTAGTAGGACCATATCCTTCGACTACATCCAAGTAGTTTAAGTATATTCTTACTACTACTAACTTCTTTTCCAAATTGGCTGAGGAAATACTTCTCAAAGAAGTTAATTCTAAAAGCATTGTTAGCTTCATCAATTCTAACATCATTACTAGATTTGGTGTCCCTCATACCATATTGACGGACAATGGCACCGACTTCTATTCATCCATGGTAAGGAAGTTGTATCAAGAGTACAACATCAAATCCAACCATTCATCTTGGTATCATGCATCAGCCAATGGCCAAATAGAAGCCTTCAACAAGACTCTTTCAAACATAGTGAATAATATGGTGGATAATGATAAGATGTCATGGCCTGATAAACTTTTTCATTCTTTATGGGATTATCAGACCACCACCCGCTCTGCAACGCATTCAACTCCATATTCATTGGTATATGTAACAGAAGCAGTCTTGCCCGTTGATGTTCAATTACCCTCGCTCAGAGTATCCATTTGTGATCATTCATCTAAATATGAACAATCTCAAAAGTGATTGTATGAATTGGAATGATTAGATGAAAACATATTGTGCACCCTGCACCACTTGGAAGTCTATCGGAATCGAATATTTTAACGAAAAGTTTTTCTTCATTCATTCATTAAGGGGGAATTTTTATTGGTTATCAGAACTCCAATGATACCAGGAAATAAACCTCCCAAGCTTGATCCAAAGTAGGAAGGACCTTACTCAATACATAAGGTCTACTCTAATGGATCTTATTCTTTAATCTCAATGGATGGGGAACTCATCACAACTCCAACCAATGCCAGATTTCTGAAGATGTATTTTGTGTAACACAAATACTCTTACGTCCAACATGATGTTAAACTGTGATGTCCTAGCTACATGATGCTAAACTGTACAAAATTCATTCATCAAACATAACGTTAAACTGTATTGTCTTTCTTAAGTACAACAAGATGTTAAACTACATAACCATCGTCCTAGCTATATGACATTAAACTGTGCACCTCTTTGTCCCACACGACATCAAACTATGAAGAAGTCCCTAAATTGTCCAACATGACATTACACTGTGTTCCCATTTTCCTCACTGCAAGACATTAGACTGTATAGCCTTACGTCCTAGCTACATGACGCTAAACTGTACAACACTCGTCCTTGATATATGATGTTAAACTATACAACCCCTCTTTTGTCTTTACTGCATGACATTAAACTACATAGTCCCCTCTTCATCCAACATGATGTTAAAATGTGCATCGTTAAGGTTCTTGATACCTCTTGTTTCTCACACCGAGTATGAATCACATGAGTTTAGAGTAAACTTCAACCGTAACACCCTCTCTGGGCCGCTAACCATGTGCAAGTCCTAACAACATTTTTTAGGTCGTTGTCATCAAGAAAAAATTGATCACCAATTCATTATTTAATCGAACTTTGAGGACTTTGATCCTTGCCTTCTAGGATGGGTACGTAGGCAACCTCCTGAGGTTCAAGACCAAAACCAATCATTTCACATCGATTCACCTCCATCTCATATGATGTTGATTCGTGATTCCACCCCTAGTACAAATATTTTTTACATTGGTTCACCATCGTCCTTGAGATATTTTTTTTGAATGGCCCGAAGGCCTTCATTTTTTATGTCCTTGCTATCTGATGTTAAACTATTTTCACTTTTTTTCCTGTATGACAATAAAATACAACATTCTTTGACACCCTGACCATAGAGGGAATCATTATTTACATTTATCTCCAATCATGTTATATTCTAAAGACTGCGTGCATACATAGAAATGCCAGAACTTTTAATCTTGGGTCAAACCATCATTGCACTAACGTCCCATTTCACCCTTCACTTGCACGAACCAAATCTGTATAGAGGGTATTTCTATAACTACGTGTGGATTGATTCCCATACTTATGGGATACGTAGGAACATTCAAGAATCCCTCGAATCTAGCCCCATGTCTTTGGGACTAACCCCAAATTCCACTTTCAGTCCCAAAGCTGAAAAGTACCCCTGTAAAAACATGAATGTGGTATGAAAACCCTGGTCTTCATTCACATCAGGTTTATAAAACACACACTGTGTATTATTTATTATGGCCTGAGCTCTATGATCCTAAACTAAGATCTCCTACACTCTCATCCCACATCACATTAAACTATATTTCAAGAACTACGTATGGCTTGATTCCCATCCTTATGGGATACACAGTAAAGTCCAGCACCTCAATTCAGGACCCAACCACAACATGATTATAGTTAGCATTGGTTGGTGTATCTCCTTCATGCATTGGAAAATACTCATTTTCATGTGTCATACTCCAAACCTTAAATAATTCCAGATATCTATAACCATTTTCTGGACATCTGGTCACAAAATGTCTAATACTCAAGTGTTGTTTTTCCTGACTATGTAGCATGTGCCCTTAGGCGGCCTTGCATAAGTAGCCTATATAACAGACTTGTCAGCCAAATGATGTTATTATTTTACTATGTATCTAATGCCCTTAGGTGTCCCTGCATCATTCAACCCCCTAACGGGTTTTTCAAATAGTGGTAACTTCATTCTTGGGAGAAAAACATCTTCTGTATTTATTGGTCTAAACGAAAATATGTAGGGATCCGAAAAAATAGCCATCCTTAACATATTTTTCCTATATTCATTTTCATAATATGAAAGTATTCAAGTCTATGGTTTTTATTTCCCTTCCCTACGTTTCAATAAAACCTTCGCAGGAGTTGCATTCATTTAATTCTTTGATAATATTGATTGGAAATATCCTCTCCATATTCAAGTACCTCTCTCCATATAGCTGACTCTGTTCTTTGGAAAATTTGAATCTCCATAAACTTTCACTGGATTTTTAGCAATAGAAAAGTAAAATTTATGAGGGTTCTTT
This sequence comes from Viscum album, assembly GCA_963277665.1. Lineage (NCBI taxonomy): Eukaryota > Viridiplantae > Streptophyta > Magnoliopsida > Santalales > Viscaceae > Viscum > Viscum album. Next base: position 1,273,540,674 of record OY728162.1, on the reverse strand, counting down.
TGCCTGACTATGCAGCATGTTCCCTTAGGCGGCCTTGCATAAGTTGTCTACATAATGGACCTGTCAGCCAAAAGATAATATTATTTGACTATGTAGCCAATGACCTTAAGTGGCCCTACATAATTCAACCCCCTAACAGGTTTGTTAATAGTAATAACTTCATTCTTAGGAAATAATTCTTCTAATGCATTTTAGGACTTTTTTCATATCGTTCCTCTGATTCAAAATTTCATAGGTCATAGTTTACATTTTTTCCCCATACTTTCATAGGGTATTATGTTTTCAGATAAATTATCAAGGAATTGAGTCAATTTTAATCCCTTATGTCAAATCTATTTCAACCTTAAACAATATCCTTTTTATGTCTAATGTGAATGACCTTAAACTTCCCACGAAAGACAAGGGAACTCGGAATAAAAGTCGAGTCACAACTCACTAATCATAAATTTCGTATGATTTAGGTAACATTGAGCAATTAAAAGATTCAAATTTTGTATGGTTATTTTTATAATCCTAGAAAAAATCAAACTATGATTACTAGGCCCATTGGCTTAATTAAAAAAGATTTAAAGCAGGTAGAAAAAGAATGCAAGCACAAATGATTGAAGATGAGAGTATTTTTCATTGATGCACAAAAGTTAGAAGGACATCCACAGACTAGAGTCTATTCTCTTTTCCAAGAATTACAAGAGAATATCAACATAACTCTTCATTTGATTTATGGAATCCCGAGATTCATTAGCAACCACCTGTAATTCATTCATTCAACTGGATACAATAAGAGGCGCAGTGATACCAGCTCTTCTTGGAACAATTGTAAAAGAATGTTCTTGAGTGCATTTTGAGAAAAATTTCTTCTGATCAAACAGTGATTCTATTTCTGTCCAAGAGACTTGGAATATGGATATATGGATTTGAGAATGGAGCATTGGAAGTACAGAGCCATTTAGAGAGAGTACTCTTTTCAGATATTGTTTCTAATGTAATGATAGTCTTCTCTCCATCAACCAGCAGCAGAAAACATATCATCCCATGGTTTTCCATTTTCATATTTTCAAAGTAATGGCATGAAGGAAATATTTTAAAGTTCACATCATTGTTGCTACTCTTAATGAACAGCATTCCCGAAATAGGGGAGTAGTAGTGCGGCTGCATCTCAGGCATATAATTCTTTGCATATGGAATGTTGACTTCTTGCAGATGACCATGGCCATACAGAGGCAAGTATATACTTTGTGGGAAATTAAGATGATACTTCTTCAAGTACTTGGCCAAATCTGGGAGAGTGCTGTCGCAAATATCATAGTAATCATGCACAAAAATGTTCATCATATCATCAATCCACTTTCTAACCAGTTCATTAACCATTCCAATTATTCTAGGAGCCATTGAATCTACACAAAGGTTGAATAATTAACTCTTATGTAATTTGAATTTTCATAAAATTTGTGAAGAAAAGTGAAAAATGGCTAAGGGATTAAGGCGCAAAAGTCCTTTGTCAGTGCACAAGTCTAGTATGGTCGTGCAAGTTTGGGCGCACAGGTATCACCGCACCAGTCAAACTACCTCTGCAGAAGCGCGACATGAACAAAAGCAATGAACCGCAGAAAATCAAGACACTTGCTCGATGAGAGCCACTTTCACAATGAGAGTGATGTGCTTTGAGACCCAGTTGCTTTTCACGAGAATGGACTCATATTTATAGGAAAAGGCCACACCCAACACACCGTAGCCTACGCGGCTCACACCTGTGCACCGTGACCTATGCACTTAGAATATGCGCGTAGAAGTTCCTTGGTTTTCTACTTTAACTCAGAGACAAATCCTCCTTCCTTTCGGATCCAACTCTGAGGGGGGACTTTTGTTGATGCTCCTTTTCATCACAGAGTCCAACAATTAAAAAGGGTAATAACTTAACACAAAGAGATTCATCCTTTGAAGAAACATCAAAAATTGACAAAGGCATGAACAAAGATTTGTTTAAAGATGGGGCACCCAAGTTTCATCATGGTCACACAAGTATACTTGTGTGCCACATATTGGCCACGTAGGTGACTTGCACACCCTATTTTATTTTCACCCAAGGTCTTCAGTAGCCTATAAATACCCCCTGTTGGTCACCCATTTCGGGGACGGAAAATTCCAAAATTCAGATTTAAGCTCTCGACGCCCTAGTATCAACTTGAAGTCTTCCGAAAACTTCTAAGGTAATTTCTTACATAGAATGGAAGATCTATAGAGGGGGAATAAGGCCTAAGTGTTGAAATTCATTAACACTTGTGCGCCTAAGTTTCCAACCCTTAAGGGAAATGAAGACACTTGCGCGCCACCTTATCCCTTCAATAGAACTTTTGTTCCACCCTTTTGGAAGCCTTTAGGGATAATAATAAGGGCTTGAGCCAAGCCTCTCCCATGTATTATCCTATGGGTTAACCATCCCGCAAGTACACATGTTCCGCTCAAGTATACTTGTGCGACCAGTACTTGCACGCCCCAACAAGACTTGCATGCCTACCTCTTTTTGGATGCCCCTCCTGCTTATTCAATTCACTTCTTCAAATCCACATCTCCTCCTCATGATTTAAACTTAAAAACCCTCTTCAAATCCATTTTTGGAATGGTTCCATAGTTGGATTATTTATCTGAAAGGAATTATATGGAACATCTCTAAAAAACTAGTGATTTATATCTTTATGTCACTAAGGTTAGGGATTTTATCCATTCAACCTCATCCTTTAAGATGAGAAGATCCCTAACCAAGGCCTCCTTTTCATAAGTAAGCCCCGGTCTGAGTTCCCTAACCTAGGCCTCCTTTTTATAAGTATTCCCCAGTCCATGTTCCCTAACCTGGGTCTCCATTTCAGGAGTAAGCCTCAGTCCAAGTTCCCTTAAAATGGTAATCCTCTTCAGGAGTAAGCCCCAATCATAATTTCTCTTAACTTGGGCATCCTCCTCAAGATTAAGCCCCAATCTCAAGTTCCCAAATATGGGCATCCTCCTTAGGAGTAAGCCCCAAATTATCAAATTCCCATACCTAGGCCTCCTTTTCAAGAGTAATCCCTAGTCACAATTGCCCTTAACCTGGGTCTCCTTCTCAGTAATAAGCCCCAGTCATAATTTCTCTTAACCACTCTTAATTTATTTTTATTTGGACTTTCTTTTCAGGAATAAGACCCAATAATAAGTCCCCTATAATTTGTGAATCCTTCTCAAGATTAAGTCCTAAGTTATGTATCTAAATCTCCACAAAGAACATATACCTTTATGGACCTTGTTCCCGTGTTTATTTCCTGATGTAAATCCAAATCTTCATCTATCTGGGCAGTCATACATGCATAAGCCCCACATCATTCCTTATAATTGCATCTTTCGTGGCATAATCATCAGGTTTTTACTAATGCCTCTTTTTTCTCACACCTAATATGTCTCAAATGAGCTTAGAGTGTAAAATTAATTATGACATCTTTCTTTGGGCCATCAATCATATATAAACCTCATTATTCTTTACCCGAACTTCGTGGGTTCTGATTCCTTTTCTAAACAGTGATACGTAGGTAGCCCATATGCGGGTACGATCCTAACTCTGAAATAATACATGTCCTTCTGAACGAAAATAAACTTCAAGTGCCCCAATAAGTGTCTTTAAAACCAGTATGGTTATCCTAGTGAACCAGAGATTTCTATATAATGTGCAGAAGCATACGATTGCCTAAGAATGTCTAACAAATACATATGATTATCTATCGATGAAGAACCTCAAATACATATAAAAGATTCTCAAAATTTCATACATATTAATCTTTGATTTTCAGATCTAAAGGAAATCTCATTTTCATACATGGTAATTTAATAAGGATCCACGAACATAACTCAAATATATAAAGAGAGTCCCAGATTTGACAATAATTCCCCCAAAAAAGGTGTGATGAGTCCGACCTCCCATATTATCGACCAATGAAAATTATTAATCCTCATTGGACCACAACTAATGAGAAACTACCTTTGTAAATTAGGTCCAAATGGATATAGAATCATTGTATGTTTCTGGTTCTACAAATAAACTCGTTAGAAACTGATTGAACTGTTTGCACCTTAAACAAACTAGGTCATCCCCATTTCTAGAGGAAAGAGTGGTAGAAGTCAAAAAAGGGTAAAGATGAATTTAAAAAAACATGGAAGAATAGTAAACATTTTATGAAAACATTTTTAAAAAACATGGACATGAGTGATAAATATAACCATAATAATTACTTACGAATAAACAATCCCGGATAAGAACGAGATTGGAATAATTATACCTTACCGTAGGTCCACTTTCTTCCGTATGTGTCCGAAACTACTGTATAGTGGGTTTAAACATATTTTAAACTTGTAACAGGACGATAATAATATTTATCATATCATATATGATTCACTTATGACTTTATATTACCCGTTCTTTTGTCAATTCCATGTTAAAGTAGTGTTTTGGGTAAAATCGTTTCATTTATCAGATATGTTTTGACTTGTAATTTTTCATATGATTACATAGATCATTATTACTTACTTCCATATTATAAAAAATTATTTATATATAATATATATTTATAATATACATTTATATAATAGATCGATAAATGGAATGAAATACACCGTTCATGTAGACGGTAGGCCGTACGTACGCATGAACGCTGTTTTTGTTTCCTTATTAAATTTGAATGGAAGTAAGTAAATAACATACACAGAAATCCATTATCATTATTTTGTCATATATTTCATGATTATTTATTATATATACTTTATAATAATTATGGAATGGCTAACATGGAGAATGAACCTCATCACGTCGTCAAGACGGGAATCTGTACGTACACACGAGCGATGATATCATTTTGATAATTATTGAATGGAATTGGAGTGGATGATATAATATCTCAGAATTAGTATTATGTTATAATAATCATATATAGTTATTATTTCCACCATTATACCCATCCATGTAAGGTGGTGGTGGAAAAACAGATTGCACCATGACGTGGAGACGGTAAGCCGTACATACGCATGCACAATGATTTCATTTTTCTTAGGTTGGATAGAGGGTTAAATCGCATTGTTTAATATTTATAACAACATATTATTATATGAGTGATAATGATGTAATTAATTTGTCACAAAACAAATAAAAAAGAGTATGTATAAGGAGAAATAAATTTGAAATAATTGGAAAAAGATATTACCTCTTCTTCGATGCGCCTCTTCTGAACCCCCTCTTAGGGCACTAAAGATGGTCTTTGAAGAAGATCAGGACCTCTATCATGTTTCTAGGGAAGTGGAAAAGATTAATGGATAGTGTTTGGCAGAGCTTGAAGGCTCATAATGTTTTTAATAGGATAGGGAGGATGTTCCCTTTTATAAGAGATGAGAGGGGCACTTTTGGAATCCTAAAAAATATTAATTTATAATAAATTCATACCACACTTAAAACCTCCAAAAATGAATAAATTTAAAGATTATATGCGATAGGGTTGTAAAATCATCAAACAATAATATTTATACATGTTTTTATTTTATTTTAAACCTTATCATTTTAATTTATCGTTATTTAATCTATTTAATTTTATTTGTGGTAATAATGTTATAAATTTTAAATGGTTATAAATAATTACTTATGTGTTGTTAATTGTAAATAATTGGATACTTTATGACATGGTAGACCATATAAATTTTAATTTGTAATTTTTAAATATTTTTTTATTTATAAACAATTTAATAATATGTAATTTTTATAAAATATCAATAGTGTCAATTTTGACACTATTAATTTATTTGAATTTAAATAAAATCCAAAAAGAAGATATATTCAAACCACAATATTTAATAGATTCCGAACATTTCTTATTCATCTATAAAGTTCGTGGATCACATTAATTAGTTCATATAATATTTATTTTAATATTTTTAAAACCATTTATTTGATATTTCAATCAATTAAATAATTTCTACATCACTATTGTGTCACCATTAATGATAATCATTTAATCCCTAAAAATAATAAATAAATTCACTTGATGTGGATAATTATATTATATGTTTTTAACTATTAATGTTCAATGTTTTATGAATTTTATCACTAAAATAAAATTATTACACATATAAGATATAAGAGAGTGACATGTTGTCACTTTCATTGGTTTTAATAATAATTACATTATTTTTAAGGTAATAAGTCCATGAAATGAATCTATTACGACCCTTAGGTTATATGGTTCTACTTTTATTCATCCAATATATCTTTTTCAGGTGTTAGAGTAATTTTATAATCTTATTTTTAACCTTAATTACCCGATTTACCTATAACTATAGTAAATAAAATTTACCGTAGTTACTATTCATAATGTCTAAAAACAAGTATCATATTAGCATAATTTGGAACTAAAAATTCAAAATTTGGAATCCATTTTTCCAAATTCATCCAAGAAGTTTCAGAATTTAATTTAAAATTAATCCCGCTGTTGAGAAAACATGTTTTAAAAGTTAAAACATTGCAAAGGATTGAAATTTTTTCACCTATGAATTCAATTTAAAATTATTGATAATGAATTGAATTATATTAAATTAAAGAAAATATTCTACTTATAATTTAAAACCATTAAATTTTATAATTTAACCATATAAATTATCATGATGAAAAAAGTTGTTTTTAAGAAAACTTTTGCGTATTTTTATTATTCATCAAAATATGAAAGTTAACAGAAAATATAAAAATTTATCCAAAGTAAATTTTTATATCCTTATTGCAAAGAATAAGTTTTTTTGTCTAATTGAACTTATAAATGTGTCAAAAACTAGATTTAAAGTGGGTGAGCCATCAAAAGGCGGTAAAACTGCATTTTTTTAAAATTACTTATTTAACGCGAAAAATTTATTTTGTTCCTAAACTATGTTCTAGAATATTTGTAAGACGAATGATAATGTTATAAAATTCAAAATGTGGTTAAAACTATTCATAATGGCTATTTTATTATAATATTAAAATAATATATCGTTGTTTAGTGAAACTCGGTATTGCGTACCACACACGCTAATGAGGAAGGTCTCTCTTGTATGAAACCAAATGCAAGAATAATGTTGCGTATACTACAAGCTAATACGGCGTTGCGTGTAGTGCAAGATAATATTGGTGTAGCAAACAACACAAGACATCAAATAAATTAAAAATAATATTTCCCATAAAATCTCGGGGTGTTACAGATATGCTCAGATATAAGGTATTGATTTCCATGGAATATTTTATCCTATTTCTAGACTAGTGATTGTTCAGATAGTTTTGGTGATGTGTGATTAATATAGCTTACATCTAGAGAAACAAGATGTGAATACTATTTTTCTCTATGATGATATTTATGGAGAGATCCATATGCTCTACCCAAAAGGGTTTTCAAAATAAGTAAAATTGAAGTTGGTTTTCAGGTGGAAAAAATCACAGTACGGTCTCAAACAGGTTCCTATGAGTTTGTACAACATATTTGATTCCTATATCATGATCCTTGGATACAAAAGAATTCATTTATATCCTTGTGCATATTTTATGGGTTTTAATGGTAATTATTTCATCATTATTTTGTTGTATGTGGTTGACATGTTGGTTTCATTCCCCAATGATGATCAGATCAAGGAGAGAAAAGAACAGATGGATAAGGAGATTGATATGAAGGACTTGGGACAAGAATACAAATTCATTGGATGAAAAGTAACAAAGACAAAAATAATTGTAAGAATTGTCTATCACATAAGAATTACATAGATAAAGTCTTTATATTTTTTTAACCTTCAAGACTGTAACCCAATATCTAGCCCACTTACCATTAATTTCAAGTTATCCTCAATGATGAGTCCTAACAATGAAGCATATAGTATAGAGATGTCTCAAGTAACATTTTCATAAAAATTGGGAAGTAATATGTTCACTACGGTTTGTACTAGACTAAACATTGCACATGGTGTGTGAGTAGTCATTTGATAGATGGAAAATCTAGGATGGGAGCATTGGAGCATAGTGAAGAGGATCCTGAGATACAGAAAGGAGACCTTAGATGTTTCATTATTGTATGGAGGATCATATTTCACTATTAGACGATATATTGATTCTAATTTTCAGTTGATTATAACAAGAGGAAATCTACTACATGTTTTGTGTTTACTCTTCCAGAAGGAGCTGTGAGCTAGATTTCGAAGTTATAGTCAGTTTTGGCTTTATCCATGACATAGGCGGAGTACATGGTTGCTAAACAGGCCTGTATAGAGGAAATTTGGATGATAAGGTTGTCAAAGGAGCTCATGCCCATATAAGAGTAGATTACATTATTTTGTGATAGTCAGAGAACATTGAAAATTATAAAGAATCTATCATTTCATTCCATTATGAATCAAATTGGGGTAAAATATCACGTTTTCCAAGATATTGTGGAGGAAGGAAGTGTGGACATGAAGAAAATTCACACTAAAGAAAATATGATAGAGTTCATGATAAAGGTTATTGACTCTGATAAGTTCAGATGTTGTAGACCCTTGAGAGTCCTTATAGAGGATTGAGCACCATTTTTTGGAAGATAGAATAGATGTGTGGAGAAGTGTTAGCATATTTTTTACCTTGGATAGTGGCCGCCCCTTTTTTTCATGGTAGGTGGGCATGGATAGTTTGTGGTGGGTGGAAAACCCCACCAACTGATCCAGTGGAGAGAGGATGGTCGGGGGAGAGGTAGCCTATATAATTTTCTCTCTTCAATCAGTTTTATCATCCCATTAGCTTCATATTCTCATCCGGTTTGGGAGTTATCCATTTATTAGTTGTATTTGAGAGGCAGTTTACCAACATATTTAAGAGATATTTTATGAGGGTTTTCTCCTTGTGATAGAAAGACAGTGTGTACCCACTTTTACCTATAGTGACCCTTATTTTTTTCCCATGTTTTTTACCCCTTCCATTTGGGGATTATTTCACATTACATTTGGTGTCCTTTTATTTCTTTATATTCCACTTCATTTTATCTTTTGATTATTTTTTTATCATGCGATAATAATTTTTTGGTCCCAACAATGGATACAAAGCATCGTTATTGATTTAATTACATCATAATTGAATAATAGAGCTCTAGTAAGACCAAATTTCATAAATTGAGCAACTCCGATTTAGGTTCTTCATCCACATATCATGTTGTTCCCCAAAAACAAATTCAGGATATTGATTTGGTAGTTTCTTCATCAGGCATTCAGTTTCATTTTCATGGCATCATACCACTAGTTCGTTAAACCCTTAATAGTTCATCGGTGGTGGTCATATAGTATCTTGTATGTGTAAGGTGTGGTGGATAAATACCTTTGTCAAATATCCCTTATAGTCGATTACTAACTCCTTCGGTCGCTTCAACAGTTATTAATTTTCCATGATTATTCCTCATGATCGCCATAGATTCCCATGTGGTCGACTTACATTGGAATGATTTTTCTTCAAAAATGAATGATTTCTTCTTCACTTTTCTATATTATCAAAAAAAAATTCTTGATATTTATTTATGCATTAACCTTAGAAGATTTCCATTTTTTCACATGTCAATTTGATATTTCCCTTTTATCCACCCTAAAAGTTTTCAAGTTTTTTAACTTGTGGACATTTAATTTTAACTTGTAGTCACATTGACCCATGCACAATTCCTTTCACCCTTAACTTAATTTTCAGCATGGGTCCTACAAAACCAATATTTTTGAATTAAAATTTATTAATTCATAAAAAAATCTAAAGAAATCAAATTTTTTGACTTAAATTGGAAATGAGTAGAAAAAATGAATAAATAAATGATTTATAACAAATGAAATTGTCTCAGTATCCAAAAAAATAAATTCCACAACATATATATTTGATTGAACCATTAAATTGAAAATTATTTTAAATGATCAATGAAACTTTAAGAAAATCCATATTTTCATTCAATTTCTATTCACAAGAAATTTAAATTTTCAAAAATTGGAAAAGAATTCAGAATTTTGAAAACCAATTCAAAATTTTAATTCACATAAAAAAATATTCCAATGAGAAGTTGTTAATAATTCCAATATATAATTATGAAAAAATTATTTTCCAAACTAAAAACTTCTTCAAACAAAACTAGAAAAAATAATTTCTAATTAATATCATATAAATTTGTGTTTATTAAAAATATATACATTATGAAACCAAATAAATTTTAAAATTTATGGCACCAAAACACTATTTTACAAGATTCTTAATTAATGACCGTTTTTAATCATTTTTTCCATGTATTCAATAAATATCCATTAAAATATCATTTTTTACATCAAAAATGCATTTAATTCATAAAAAGTGATGTGATAAGGTACAATAAACAATTCTACATCATATTCTCCCACACTCAATCAATTTCACTTTGAGTAAACTAAATTAATTTTCTTTATTTATTTACAAAGAATCCAAAAAATAAGTGGTTATCCTATAGAAATTAAAATATACAAAACAATAATGAAAAATAATCTAACCATTCATTGCTAAAAAATTTCATGCCTTCTATGTTAATTAATCTCCCCACCATACATTATCCCAATTCAAGTTACATTTTTGGGAGTGAAGAGCAATGTGATTCATGAGAAATTAAATCTACACCAGAAGCACTATCAAAATTAAATATCTCTAAAGTTCCTCAAAAAAATTTCCACTTTTCAATTCATTGATACAACACAATAGAGTTTATTTATATATCAATTTCCCACTTCCTCATCCGGGTTGAATATTCCTCTCACCATAATTAAACCATTTTTTAAAAATTAAATTATTTTTATTTTTTATAGCCATGAATTTTGGAATAAAACTAGGAAAAGAACTTATTTAGTTTGTCTACTACATATTTACCCAACAAAATCATCCCTTGCCCTAGATATTCACTATGGGATCTCAATTTCCCATTTTACTCTAGATTCAAAAAAAAATTATATGATCTTGATTGAGTTAGCTCCCTTAGTTGTTTTATTTTATCAAGGATAAGTTATTACATTCAAGTTTTAAATTTATGTTTCCTTACACTATAAATCAAATTTCACAAAAATATAACCTTTCACTATTCCTTTTTTATTTCTCTAATAAAGTTTCTATAAAAAATTTGATAACATCACTCCGCATCCATACAATTATAACAGTTCCAAACTCAATGAAATCCTTCAATTGAGTATGAAATTATTACCTAGGAAAGTCACGTTTAATTTTTTATTTACTTACCTAGAGATATACAGAAAAAATATTTTATTTATAAATAAAGGGATTATTTTTTGTACAGACAACCATAAACAATTATGAAAAGGATCATTTTAAAAATAATCGTGTTTTTTATAATTGGTATAGAATTGACGCATAATGAAGAATAAAAGTTGAAGAAAAATTAAGAATAACTAAAGAACCCTCTATCCATAAATTAAAACTCTTCATTATCCTTAATGTTGAATCATTAGGTTGTAGAGAATTTTCATTCAAAACAAATTTTTAATTCAGCAGTTGTCACATTATTATATTGGGTTAAATTTAATTTCAATGAGGAAAATTTCCACATAACCAAATCAATTTTAATAATAATTTAATCATTTATATTAAATTTAATGAATTTAATTATTAAAAACAACAAAAAAATTCCCACTTTAACTCAAACAGAAGTCTGATAAACAATGAAACAACAACATACAATATTTCGAATCTAAAGAAATTTTAAAGGATCAAGCCTAGCATAATTGTTTTGGATCAAAATGGTTTTCAAACAAATTAGATATAATCAATCCTACACACCCATTCAATAAATAAATCCATAAATTTCATATTATTAAGGGATACCCCCCCACCTTCTTCAGAAAATTATGCATCATGCATGTGTATAATTAAAATTTGTTGAATTAAAAAAATAATTCCCTAAATGGGGATATTTTATCATATTGGTTTAGACAATTTCACTCTCCCCTTAACATTTGAATTTTTTTTTCTCTAGTTATCATGTTCCATCACCTATAAAATTAAAATATACCAATATTAGTATTTAGTATACAATATTTTATAAATAAATTAACTAGACATTGAATCTAGGGGATGGTTTTAGAATGACTTTTCTAATAAGTAAATCCTATTTTTCTATGAAACATACTTGACATTTAGATCTAGTGAATTTCAGGATATTTTTATCCTCTTTAAACCCTAATGAGAACAATATATAAGTAGGTAGACAAGTAGGAGTCTCAAATTTATTCAAAAGAATATAAAACAATGAATTTTTTTTGAAGCTTGTGTTGACTTATATGAAGCAACGAGTTTATAGTGTTTAATTAGACTTTAGTAATGGATCAAATTTAAAGAAAAATATGGGAAAAGAGACCATTGTATTCCACCTAAAGTATTTTTTTTTATTTTTACGTTGAAAAAATGGTGTGTTATCCTCCAGAACTAATTTAACACCCCTATTGACCAGTATACTCATAATGGTGATTGGTCTAGACCATTTGATTCTTAGGTTTCTAGGAAAAAACGTAATCCTTAAATTTAATAGAGAAAGTTTTTTTCAACATTCAATTCCATATTTTCGATGATAGATTCATGAAAGGTTTTTGGTTATTATTAAATTTAGGAATTCTCAAAATATTCTCTCTTGATTTATATTTTCTCACTGAACTATAATAATATTCTCTTACAAAATAAGTTAAAATAATATTTTAGGGATTTCACTATGTAAATGTACTTGTGATGAAACTCCATATACATATTACATGTCTTCAAAAAGATTATCCTATAAGAAAAAATCATTATGGGGATATTCTAGGAAGTCTTATAAGTCCACAATGATTTATCCAATTTGATTAAATAGTATTTTCTATAGTTTGATACTGTCCTCTCATTAATATTTTAATCTCTACGTTTGGAATTTAGTTCTTACCTCTATATTGCGAGTGATAGGTGGTTCTGATTCTGTGAAAACACCTATACATATCCATAAAATCATTAAACCCTTAATTCCTGAAATAAATTTCATTTTATACAATGAATTATTTTTGGAACTCCTAACCTTGAAACTATATTTTTCTTTATGAATTTAAAAATAGTTCAAGCATGATTATTAGGAAGGGAAACAACCAAAACCCATTTAGACACATAGTCCAAAACACAAGTACGTACTCATTCATATAAGATGATAAAAATGGTGTCATAACTTCCAAACCTATCAAGAAAACTCCCTACAATGGTTGGAAGAAGAGGAAGATAGATATTCTATTGAGTCCCTCCCCTAGTAGGCCTTAGGATGGAGACTACAAATGAGGGTATAAAAATCTCAATAGGGGAACCATTGCCCACTATAATATAAGTTGGATAAAGAGATATGATATTAGTGATCAGTAAACTAAAATATATTATATAATAAGGAAACCGAAACTATCCCACAATTATTTTACAAATAAAATATGTACAAATAAATTTCTCAAAATTAATATCTCAAGAAAAGCTAAGACAATGACGGAGCGACAATCCAAAGGTATGATCTAGTAGTGTCCAGTGTGGTCCATATATTTCCATTGGGAATATAAAAACCAATTTGATATAAATTGGGTGTTCATACAATTAAACCCAATATAAAACCCAATGTCTTTCTTATACTTGTGAAAAGAGTATACTAATTCACCAATGAGAAAACAATAGAACCAACAACACATAAACAGGTCAACTACCCATCCAATCCTCACTAGGGAACACTCACTATAAAATGAATCCAAGTATAATTAAATAATATGAAGCATATCGATGAAATTTAACCCACACTAATTTCCCACTAATTAACCTCTCTCACACCCCAACAATGTACGTCCTAGAGCTCCCACATATTCTATATAACATCACATCACATCACATCTCACACATTGTAACATAGGCCATCACATCACATCACACCTTACCCAAATAAACCTAGGGAATCACATCACATCACATCTCATCTAATAACTAAGGTATTTGGGTATCCAGAATATAAAGGACATCAACTTTGTTCCATCATCCTATCATGTACGACCCCCACCATAAGCGATCTCATGTCACCACATCTCACCCAAAGACACCTCAACCAACACACCACATAAAATATCATTAGGTTATTGCACTTTTGGATTCTATCCATCACATACCATGCATTTCAACATCACATATAAATGGGAGTAGGGAAGAGTGGGTGGCTAACCATCCATTATCACCACTAGGATGTTGGGAAAACACCCCCAAAACTATTGGTTGTCAACACTAGGTGCTCAACATGGGTGGGGATGATATAGAAAAGTAGAAGAAAATACAACTGTATAATATAAAAGAACAAAATACCAACCTATGGGTACCCCAAAAAAGATCCATCCCCACTTAAAAATTCACGCCATGGCTTCATAACATTCACCACATTCACTGCCATCACTAAATACATAACACCACACTAGAAATCAAAATTCTGATATCATCTTATTTCTCAATTAAAACTTACTTCTAGATTCATATTACCAACCAATTTCATTCATTTATCCCATTTATGTTGCATAAAATTTGTTTTACATTTAATATCATCCCTATTTAACTAAAAAAACCATTATTAATAATTAAAACATTATCAATTTCATTCCATTGTTACACGAGAATACTTCACAAAACAAACCACACAACATCAAGCATAATACAAAAAACCCTTGAAAACATCACCATCATCCTTGTTTTCCATTTTCATGATAGAAAACCCCACACCAAAACCATTTCCCAACCATATAAACCTCGTTATGCCAACCATATCTCAAGAACGTTCCATCACATACTACATATCATATAAGAACAACCCATGTATTCTACCATATATCAAAATCATATTCCACCTGAAGAAATTTCATATGAACTAAATCAATATAAAAAATCCACACCAAAAATAAACTTTCAAAAAAACATTACACATTAATGACATAAAAGTTTCTATATTTTGAATAGGGAGTTTTCCTAACTTCAACATATTTATTCAAGTGTATTGTCACAAAAGATGTATTTCCATGTCCAACCAATTCATACCAAGGTATATGTAGTTTTATATTTTAAATCAAACTAAGGGAAAATAATATCCATAAAAGTTAGATTCCTCAATCACTACTAAAGAACAAGTAAATTCCTTCAATGAAAATGATTTTCTAAATGGTTTTTAGCTTGTACAATTCACTATATCAACAATAATTTCAAAATAGTAAAACATGTGAATAGTTATCCTTTCCCTTCAATTTAAATTAAACCAGTTAATTATCTTCCTTAATATGGTTGAAAAATATTCTCCCAAAGGAAAATTAAATCATACCCATCCTACATGACACACAAAGAAAGAAATGAGGGATCCCCCCACCTCAAATAGATATTTCCAAATTTCTTAACAAATTCATATTGAAAGGAAGACAACTGAAGACAATAAAATTAAAAGTGGTCACCTTAACATCATAGATAAATAAGATCAAATCATTATCTCATAAAAAAGAACCCAAATTGGAAATTTCCCTTTATAGAATCACCTCAGACAGTAAAAAAAGTGGAAAAGATGGAAAATGGAGGGATAAAATCACCTAAAACACCACATATCGATCCTTTAATTCAAGGATTGAAATCCACAAAAAGAGGGATGAATGTTCTCTTTACGATTAAATTGTCTAACCTAATAAATTATAAAAATAATGAAATGGTTATCGGGTTAGAAGAAGTTTTAGAATTTATAGGTGGTCTGCAAAACATAGCACCACAACGTAGACTCAAGCACCACAATGTAGCCTTGAGTAAAATAAGGAAGAACATGTAGAAACATTCCCTACTACAATGAAACATACAGGGTCGAATAATCCTCCAAGAACCATGACTATATCCATGTTTTAGATCCTATAAAATAGGATGATACCATGACACAACCCAATACACTATTCCGTAAACCCTTGAAAAACCTAGAAGGTACCACGACTCAACCAAAGATTCTAAGATGTATGACCCAAGAAAAATGAAGGGGACTACACCATAGTATAGATCGAAGTTGAAGACACCATAAAACCAATAGAACCCTTGAAAATTGTCGCCTAGAACTCCATTTTTCATCCTATTCTCCTTGCTGTAGCTATTCCAATTTTGGTAGTTTCACCGAAACTCCATCCCATATCATTTATGCCACAACTAGATCCTCCCATGCTGAATCGGCCACCCCTTCACTGCAACCACTAGAGCCACACTGTATCCCTACTTAAATTGGTCATGGAACTACCTTTATTATCATAAACACCTCTTAACACCTCAAAATCTCTCACGATACCTCTATCACTAGAAATATGAAAATGTAACATGATGGAGGCTTCATGATTGTATATTATATACCTCTCAAACTATTCTATCCCTAAATAATCAAGACTAACTCAAGAGGAAAGGGAAATATTGGTTGGAATAATCATCCCACGAGATACATCTCAAGCATCTCATTACAAAAAAAAAACAACACCACTAACCAACAATTTTAAGCCTAACCAAGAACATTCACTTAACATCCCTCAAAACCACGCTACCACACCACTCTATATAAAAAAAACCATCCTTTTTACACATCCCACCAAACCACCATATCAACCTCTACAAGACCCAAGAAAATGATATCCAATACCATAATGCTACTAATGATTTAAGAAAAACAAATCTATGAATTCAATCTTCCAATTTAGGGTACTATCCACATTGGGTATCATTGGATTTCCTGTATAGTTTTAATCATGTAAAATTATAATACATCATGGTTAAGAGTCAGGTTTTTCCCATATATATTATTAATCCTTTAAAACACACATCACATAAAACAATCCGCATCTCTTCAGACATATATATTTCACACATTATATATTAAAGGGGACAAGAACACAAACTAAAAAAAATAGGTAGTAGGAACAAAACACCTTTTCTTGATGATCCTAAATCTCAACTGGTATCTTGACGAATGTCATGTCATCCTTGATATCAAAATATCTCAAATAAATAAATCTGTATTATTTATGAATATAACAATGTAGCTGAGATTCATAGAAGATTATATGAATTTGTTCTAGTCATGTAAGAAGATACAACCAATAAACCACTTAACCAACATGACCATAAACCAAGAAAAGCCCGAAAAATGGGGTAAAATCATACTCCTACTTCCAAACCACTACTGCACAAGCTGTGGGTAAAAACTCAAGAAAACATTGACTCCCAACAAAATTCGAAGGGAATATTTTTACGATTAGTATTAGAATTGTATCAGTCTTGGGATTCTTTCATCATATCATTAACAAGATAAAACTTTCCTGTCGTGATCTACACCAAATCAGAACTGATAACCAATGACTCTCCAACCTTAGTTTGGCACTATAGAGAAAACATTGACCACCCATACAAAACCTCAAAAAGATCCATTTTTATAGACAAGTGATAGGTATTGTTATATGAAAAATCAACCCAATGAAAGTGTTGTTCTCTATACCTTTAATTGTATAAGAAAAATGTCCGAAATATATCCTCCAATATTTGGATAGTCAGTTCTATCTTACCCTCTATCTAGGAGTAGAAAATAGTGTGGAGGCGTAACTGAGTGCAAAAAAATATACATCAATCCCCTTCAGAATCACAAAGTAAAACATTCATGCCAATACAAGATAATTGACCTTGTTAACTCCATGATTTTGAAAAACCTCATCCACATAACTCTTTTCAAAAACATAGAGAATGCTCGAATCCTTCATCTCTTGAAATTATGGTGATTTCACCAACTGATCCATGTTTACATTTGATATAATCAAAAACTCATTGAAAATAGATAATCCGGTGATGAAGTCCAATGAAATGTCATACCATTTCCACTAATGAATATCTAAATGCCATAACAAGCCTCTTATAGAATGTTGCTAATCCTTTACTTATTGGAAAATAAAACACTAATACGTAAACTCCACCACCACCCATTTCTTCCCAGGCCACAAAAAATATTTCCCCATGACCCAATATATATTTCATACTCTTGGGTATACTACTAAATGTATGATATGAAATTTAATATGTAATAAAACATGAATTAACATCATAAAAAAAATTCCATTAAAAAAAATCATGTTCTTACCATCCTCTATCTATCCATCTAGAGAATCACCATTGCTAACATGATCACACATCACCTCTACCTATGAGTCTCCCCACCGAGACTCCTCTACCTAATACGTTATAGAAGGACACACCCTCATATGAAATTAAAAAACTCCACCATTAACCACCCTTGTATACAGGTATGGGCATTCCCATTAATCCATCACAATATCAGAATATCCAGACTCCCAAGAAGCATCCTTCCATGGATTTCTACTCAAATCATCAGGCAAAAAATCCCTATTTTCCAAGGTGTAGGATATTTTAAAGTCATAGTCCTAAATAAAATCCATCCACCTTCACTGTCTCAGATTTGGATCAAAAAGAGAAAATATAAACTTCAATATCTAGTGATCAATAAATACCAAAAAGAGCTCCCCAATAAGGCAATGTCCACACAAATTTTGTGAAAACACAATTGCTGCTGGTTCCAGATCAGGGGTCACATAGTTACACACATGAGGACATAACTTCATAGAAATATAAGAGATCAACAATTTGTGTTTCATAAAAATATAACTGAAGACCATATGGTAAGTGCCACTAAACTCTTCAACCATCACCCTCTCTACTAAAAACTGAAGTATTAAAGCACTGATAAACTTCCCCTTTATTGAGTCAAATAATTCTTCAAACTAATCATTGAAAATAATATTCTTGTGCTTCCAAGTCAATTATATCCTTGAGGAAACAATGTATTTTTAATTGGACAAAACCCTATGATAAAAGTCTGGAGACCCAAGAAGGTATGAACCTATGCAGCATTCTTAGGTGATAACCAAGAAACAACATCTTGATCTATCGATGGGTCTATGATGACAATATGATGGGGAAATAATTCCAAATTAAATGATCCTATAATGTCCAAAAATTTCACTTCGAAAACATCCCATAATGTTTGTAGCATAAAAGAACTTATAATACATATTTGAGATGATAAACATGATTCTCTTTTAACTTTCAGTAGATTAAAATTTTATTAATGAACATGACTATAAACTTGTCAAGGTTTTCACAGAACATAGAGTTATTGATCCCCATGAATATATTCAGTGAATTTTCAACAAAAAATGAATTCACCATGAACATGAAATTCCCACACCTACATCTAAAGGAAGTCTTTGGGATATCATCCTCCTTTACCATCAACTAGTGATACTGAAAGGGAAAGATAAATTATAAAACCAACTAGATCCCCTAAATTGTTCAAAATATCCTTTATTCTCAAAATAGTGTATCAATTATTGATCATCACCTAATTTAGTCTCTATTAGTCTATACACAACCTCATACTACTATCCACCTTCTTGGTGAATAACAATGGAGCACCCCACGATGAAACACTAGGCCAGATGAAACCCTTATTCAATAGATCACCTATCTAGGTTCTTGACTCCAACAACTTTGAATGTGATATCTAATAAGGGTCCATTGAAATAAGAGAAGTACTAGGCTTCAATTATATCCCAAACTCAACACCACATCATGGGGATAACATCACAAAATCCTAGGGAAAATAATCTAGAAACTCCCTTACAACAGTAGGAGTCTATCCCATCCATGAATCTACTAATTTAATATATAACTAATCCATAAGATAATATAATGGATCTAGTTGTCTAATTCCCTACAAAAAACTTCTCTCACCAATGAAAACCACATGTTGTCCATACAAATCTAAATAAAATACTCTCCTCTGGAAGTAGTTAATAATAGAATTCCTGAAAAACAATTATTTTATTTTGAGAATGAAATCATATGACTTAATATAAATAAATAACCAATATCCATGTGATTTATATACCCCCACCATCAATATACACCCCAGAACACATCAAAAAACATTGAATGACCTCTAGCTGGTATAGTCAATACCATGGGATCAAAAAGTCTCTCTATGTTGTGTTCTATAGAATGAAATAGAGAGGCTACAACAAATGAGTTTGAAGCTCCTAAAAAAAATGTAATATATAAGACTATATGGTAAACTAATTATACCTCGAACAATCACATTCCTCTATGGGCTGCCACCTCCATTGCAAGAAACTGTATAAGACCAGCTCCTCTACCTCTCTACTGGTGGCCACCTCCATAGAAACACTCAGGATGACATCCCTGATCTTGGGGAACATCGTATGGTAGAACTCTACATTATCTATCCCCTATTTATGGGGCATAATACTACCATCCCTACCAATGAAATGGATTCACTGGAAACATGTATTTAAATTGGAATTGAACCTCATCACCTCTACCAAACTTAGCTTAAATAACCATTGGTCAGTAATCCTGTTGATGCCTAAAAATCCCACATACAATTAACACTACCTGAAAGTTCATAGGAAGATAATGGTATCCACTACCTCCAAAAGTATGTATGGTAAGAAAATGCGGTTGACTCTTTACTAGTATAAACCTCGAAATAATGAGTACCCAAAACCTTCCATTGGAAACTCTACTCATGAAGGAACCGTATTGGTTCTCCCCTTGTAGTATAACTTATCAAGAGTTAATCATTTAGATTACCACTTATTTCTTTTAAACCTCTAAATACATTGGAAATGTAAAGGTAGTAACTGAATATTGGATCTAGGGATGGAGTGCCTCCTTAAGACATCCTGCATGAGAATCCTCATCCAAAAAAAGATCCGTGAAATAATAAAGAGGGTCTATGAAAATGATCCCTTGCTGTTAAATAGACATAATACCCTAATACAGATAGATATGTTCCAGCCACTTCATTATAATAATGGTCGATGATTGGAACTCAACTCAGAACACTTTCTAAAATTCATGCGATGACACATCTGCCTCATTCTTCTCACCATGATACAAAGACCACAACTGACACTAAGGTACCCCATTTGACTCCCAGCCAACATGACCAAGTATAACAAAAAGTAATGGATGAAACTAAAAAATATATTGAGATCCTCTAACCAGATATCTATCACTAGGTTGGAAGAAATTCTCTCATATTACCCCAAATCCTACCACTGAAAATCATGCAGTGTCTTCTGATATAGATCCTCCTCCTCCACTAGATCAACTCTCTAGTGATAAATCGGGTCCTCCTACTGCCTGAACCACCTATGGAGAATCACCATGATCCATGTTATAAGGGAAAAATTATTTTTTAATCTTATAATTGTAAAATTTTTAAAATATAAATTTAATTATTTTCAATTAATTTATAATTCCCCTAAAAAACTTATAAAAAAACAAGAACCAAAGTCAATCATGATGCATGTACCTCTCATAGGTATCTACCCTCTAATTATAAACAAATCACTTGATCATTCAATAGAATTATTATTTTTATATTGGGTCTTGTGGGGGACCTAAAATCTAGTTTCATAGCTGGACTTTGATCATGCAGTAATTCACTATTCACATTCACCCATACTTCAATTTGTTAAACTAATTTTTTATTATAAATTAAAAATTTAATAACAAATTTCACATCAAGTTTTATCCAATTATTTTGTGTTAATCACTATAAAAAGGTTAATTTCACTTTTTTGGATGATCTCATTGTATGTGGATGTGATTTTAAGGGCCCAAGATTAAGTTGAAGAAAAATGGGCCAAAATGTGCAAGAATCCAAGAACATCAGTCGAATCAACAAGACAAGTATACTAATCCATGGATCCTATTAGGCTGATATTTTATGGAATGATCCAAAACTCAATGGTATAAAACTCTTATAATGACACCCAATCTCAATTCATCTATTAAGGGGCCCAATTTAACTTATCTGTCCATGAAACTGAATCTACAAGAAGTCAAAATTGGTGCTCTGTATTTCGGCCATATTTAAAGATTTCAACCTCCAATGGTTCCAATGTTTTGGTGGAGATATTCGAGAGGTTGGTATACAAGTTTTTATTTTTATCCAAAATGGGATAAGTATATCTACCCACATAAAACCATGGTCCATGTGGTTTTACAAAATATATGTTTTCAAAACCACCATCCACTTTGCCTATAAAATAATACCTTGGGAACCCCATTTTTAAGATCAAATAGGAAGAAAATATTTGATATTTTGGAGACCCAAATGAGTCCTCTAATCATCCAAAAAGATCTGGATTCCCCTATCCTCATAGGGAGATCAATGATGAAGATGTTGTTCCACCCAATCCTCCTCCTACTCTCAATTGCGAGAAAAATGGTCGATTGTAATTTTGAGGAAGCTACACATACAGGGGAGGGTGTTCCAGGACATGTTATTATTCTAGTTTTGTGAAATTTTTGTGTGAATGATTTCAATTATGCTTTATCTTAACATTATAATCCTCTAAAATCTTTTCTATGGTTTAATTTAATTGATACAATTTTCATTTCAACATCGATTGGGTTGATAATTAAGTTGGAGTCTTGGATTGTTCTGATTGAAAAATAAAAGAATCCTATTTTTCTTAGACATAAATGAGATATCAATATTCTTTGGAAACCCTCCATCTATGGTTGATGTCCAAACCTTGAAAACATGATTTTTGTGTCAAAGGGTTGGTTCTTTGTGCATCATTTTATGAGGCAATAGGGGAATCAAGATCCTGATAACCCTAAACCAAAGAATTTCATTAAACCATGTAAACTCTTCAAAACAATGAACTATACACCTTGTGTATATAACTCTAAATGAGATCCTTCTATAATAATTCTAAAGAAACCACATTTATTTATCAACCATTAATCTCTTTAATTATGTTATTTTTTTAATTGTATTTTCAAAACCACCCCTCTCTTAGTATTTGATTATAAAAAATACACACTATAAACCAAGCAACGATCCTTGAGAGATGACCTAGTGACTTCCCTAGACTATAAAATCATCTTTAAATATTAATCAATTTGATTTGTCATAACAACACTATTAAAATGTTCATTTTTTAGATCACTTTAATTTTTAGTGTTTGTTTGTTTATTTAAAAATTGTTTATTTGGTAAGTACTTATTTGTTTATCTGTTATAATTTTGTATGCAAGTGGTGTTGTAACTTATTCTTGTTTGTAGGAATCGTGTATAATGCATTCTACTCCATGTGTACTAATACCATTCAAACTCGAATCAGAGAGGATACTACAACGATGAAACTGGGATACACTGATCCATCCTTTAAAAGAGGGCACACGACACATTAAGACTCCTTTGGACCCCTATTCGTCTAGTACTAAAATTAAAACTAAAATTAACATGTATAACATGGTAGAAATCAACCAGACCATAAAATAACAAACCACCCAAGATACAGAGTACCAACACACATACATCCAATACCCTAAAGAATCATCCAACAATGAGTTGAGATCAGGACTCATCCACCTCCTTCCTATATTCAATGGTCTTCCAAGTGAAGACCATCCTAAAAAAATCAAGAGATTTCATATGGTGTGCTCCACCATGAGACAAAAAAATGTGTGTTAGGACCTCATTAAGATTAGGGGTTTACCTTTCTCCCATGATGGTGCATCCAAAGACTAGTTATAATCTCTGCCTTCCACAATTGGGGGATGGAATGAAATTAAATCACTCTTTCTAGAGAATTTTTATTCTTCCTCTTGAACTGCATCAATTAGAAAATAAATCTATGGAATTATTGAATCATAGGGAGAGACCCATCATGATTATTGGGCGTGATTCAAAAGAATTTTCTCAAGATTCCCCCACCACCAGATTATTGAAAAATTGATAATTCAATACTTATATTAGGGACATATTCCCATGGATCTTGGTGTGATAGATTCTAGAGTTGGTGGTGCCCTTTTTGATAAAACTAATACCGACTCTCATGACTTAATATCCAACATTGCTCAAAATGACCAACAATTTGGTACACAAGCAATTGCACCCACTTGAGGAGCTCATGAGGTAATCCATTAATCCCTATGAAAAAGGTATATAATAATATTGAATATATTCATACCATTATAAGGAAATTAGTTAAAGAACAATGTAATTAACACTCTCCTCCCATTCCATTGCATTTTGGTATTTGTTCTAATAACACCCATTTTTCAAACCACTACCTGAAACAAAAGGATTCATCCAAATATTGTGAAACAATATTCCCTATGCATCCATTCCTATAAGAACCACCCTTCATTCAATAACCATTAAGTCCAATTTCAAACCCTGGGTGGCAAGCACAACCACAATACTAATATGAAGGAAACCCGGGCTACCCAAATCAGAGCTGGTATCAATAAGGCCTAGGTATGCAACTTTCTTATCCTTTTTATTCATTGAAAAATACTCCTCCTCCCCACTTTTAACCAAGCCTCAAGGATATGATGAATCAAATGGAAACCCTGAAAGTCTAGTTCCCACTGACCACAAAACCGATAATTCAAGACCTATAAACTCAAGTGGGTCAATTTAAAAACACCAGCGTTGAGATAAAGATTCAAGGCTCTGAAAAAATACAATCCCAACCTATTTCTAATAAAAAAGAAAAAGTTAATGTTTTTAAAATAACACTTCATAGTGGTAAAGAAGTTTTTTCATCCATGGATTCAACACAATAGGAAGGTACCCCACTTGAAAACTCCGGTTCTCTAACAAAAAATGATTCTAATAAATAAAATAAAATAAAAATTGATAAAATTTTTATTATTGAAGATTCCCAAAAACAATACATTCTTCTTAATTTCCCAGAAATTCTCTCTAAACCTATGAAATTTTTGGATAATGAGATTAATAAAAAAATATAGCATAAATTTAAAAAGGTGGAAGTTAACATTCCATTATTGGATGCAGTCAAACAGATACCTCACTATGATTAAATCTTTAAAGGGATTTTAACCCACAGATAGATACTAAAGGTAAATGCGAAAGTAAACCTTAGAAGAAGTGTATCATCTATGATACAACCTTCAATACCAAACAAATGAAAGGATCCATGCACTTTCACGATACCTTTCACCATAAGGGAGACCTTCCTTTTAGATACAATTTTAGAATTGGGTGCTTTAATTAATGTAATACCTTACTCAGTGTATTATTTTTTTCATGTTGGAGAGATTAAACTAACATGAATTTTGATTCAACATGCAAACTAGAGAATGACACACCAATCAAGAGTGATCAAGGATGTCCTCATTAGAGTAAAGAATCTCATTTTCCCCACAGACTTATGCATTATTGAGATGTAAGATACCCGAATCCAAGGACATTCCCATATCATTTTTGGGATGCTATTATTGAAAAAAATAGGATCACCAATGTAAACAATAGTACATTTTCCATGGAGTGAGGTGGAGAAAAGGTATGTTTGGACATCCTTGATGCTATGAGACACCCCATTGAAGAGAACTTAGCTCTTCATATCTATTTGATGTAAGTTCTCTCAAATTAAATACAATCAAAATTATCTTCATTACCCATACTCTGATTAATTTTCCTTTTCTTCACCCTTGGATGATTTGAGTTTTGATTTATATTTTGAGTGTTGTGTGGGACTATAATAGATTAAAATTTGTTCTTTAATTGATGAGTGTGTTCATTATGAGGTACCCATGAATGGTGATGATTATGGAAATATCATTTCCATTGATTCTCTATCATTATAACATAAGCATGTGTAGATAAAAAGTTTCATAGACCTCACTCCCCCTAAATTCCCTCCCACTATCCAAAAACCTCCTATATTAGAATTTAAACCACATCCATATAATTTAAAATATGCATATCTTGGGGGTATTGACCAATTTACAATAATTATTTCTAAAAACCTTTCTCCATAGTAGGATTAAAAATAGATATAACTATTTAGATAGTGTAAAAAGGTGATAGGATAGACATTGAATGATATTCTTGGGATTATACCATCTATTTATATGCACCATATTAATTTATATGATGAAGCTAACACCATAAGAAAAGATCAATGTTGGTTAAATCCCACCCTCCAAGTTGTTTTCAAAATAAAAGATAGTTAAATTATTACTACTAGGATAATCTATCCCATATCTTATTGTAAATGGGATAGAATAAAAAAAAATTGTGCCTAAAAAACTAGAATAATAGTAGTGTCAAATGAAATGAGAGAATTGGTTCTAATACATGTGAAAAATATATGGTGAGTATGTATTGACTACCATCGAATGAATCAAGCCACATGAAAGGACCACTTTCCTCAACCTTTCATTGACCAAATCTTAGAAAGACTGGCTAGTAAGTACCATTATTGTTTCATTCATAGCTATTCAGTTTATTTACAAATCCATATAGCACCTAAGGATCAATAAAAGACAAAATTTACTTATCCATTCAAAAAAAATTCATACATAAGGATTCCCTTTGGCCCATTTAATGATCTTGGTACTTTTTATTGATGTATGTTGGGTAATTTATCTAAGTACCTGGACATTATATGGATTTCGTTATGGATGATTTCAAAGTTTATGGATTGTACTTTGATGATTGTTAGGGACACCTAGTTTTAGTACTCTTTCATTTAATTGAAAAAGATCACATATTAAATTTTATAAAATTCCATTTTATGGTTGAGTGGGAGATAGTTCATGGTAATGTTATTTTAAATGAGGGAATTCAAGTGGAAAAGTCAAAAATCAAATTAATTTCAACAATTCCATATCCAAAATTTGTTCCTAAGGTTCTATATTTCATAGGTAATGTTGGGTTTTACCACTAATTAATTAAAATCTTTAGTAAGATCTCACTTACCCTGTATAGATTATTAAAAAAGCATTATGTATTTGTTTTTCAAAAAATTTTTGAGGATGATTTCAATTCACTAAAAAAGAGTCTCACATAACCTCCCATCATCCAACCACCAAGGTGGGATCTCCCCTACAAACATTTGTTTTCTACCTATAATGTTTTAGTTGGGGATGTGTTATCACAAAGGGTGGAGAAGACTCCTCTCATCATTATATATGGATCAAATACCCTTGAATATGCCCAAGAAGACTACATGACCACTGAAAAATAACTTCTTTCAATTTTGTTTTCCTTTGAAAAATTATGTTCATATCATAATGGGTCAAAAGATGTTTTGGTTTTCTGATCATATATCCCTTATATTTCTCAGAAAGACCCTAAATCTAAGACAAGCCTCATTCAGTGGACTATCCTCCCTCCGGAGTTTGACCATGAGAATCAGGATAAGAGAGAAGTGTATAATGTGGTAGCTGACCACATTAGTAGGATTTTTCTACCATTATACCACTATGTTGACTCATCCCTTCTTATTGGAAAATTATTTCTCCATGAGAACCTTTATGATGTAGTACAACACACCCCTTAGTATACAGACCTTGTGAATTTTTGTGTAGCATATAGAGTCCCCATATATTTTAACACTTCACAATCCCAAATACTAAAGCCTAAGTGAGGATGGTACATTTGGGATTATCCATAACTATAGTGAATTTGTAGTGATCAGGTTGTTTGAAGGTGTGTCCCTAACCATGAGTTTCAGTCTATTTTTAGGTTCTGCCACACATTGGCATCTGGGGGCCACTTTGGATCTCAACGTAAAGCTTAAAAGATCATTTAATTTGGACTTCATTTTCCAGAATTTTTAGATATTCTCATCTACTTTGTAAGTCATGCACAAGATGTCAATTCATAGGGAATATCAGAAAGAGGAATGAAATTCCCCAAAAACACATTATTTTTTGAGATTATTGATGCATGGTGGAATTATCATCAAGGTACCTTCTCCAAATTCATCTGGGTTTGATTACATATTATTGGTTGTTGGATTTCTTTCTAAATGGGTGGAAGAAAAATCTACAAGGACTGATGACTCTCAAGTGGTTGTTGATTTTGTAAGGTCCAAGATTTTTAGTAGGTTTTATTTTCATAGATCCATCATTAATGATCAGGGTTCACATTTTTGTAATTACAAAATGAAAAAATAGCTTAATAAATATAGGTTTTTTCATAACTTCTCCACATATTATAACCCCCAACCTAGTGGACAAACTAAAATATCAAATTGTTAAGTTAAGAAAATCCAAGAAAAATGGTACAACTTAATAGTAAATATTGGATTTTAATCTTGGATGATGCACTATGGCTATATCGTACAATATTTAGAACCCAAATCCGAAGGTCACCATATCAGATTGTATTTGGAAAGGCCAACCATAACCCTGTAAAGGTAAAGAACAATGAATATTGGTCTGTCAAAGAATGTGATATGAACCTCTCAAATTAATGTGAGAATAGGAAGTTACAGATTCTGGAGTTAGATGAAATTATAAGAGGCATATATGAGAACTCTTAGATATTTAAGGAGAGAACCAAGGCTGCCCATGACTACATCATACTTCATTTTCAATTCTAAATTGGGATGAACATTATTTTTTACAATTAAATTTCGAATTTATAGCCATATAAGCTTTTTTCCCACTAGTTTGGACCATAAAATATTACTAATTCCTATCCTTTTGGTGTTTTTCAGGTTAAAAATGAAGGAAAAAATTAAAAAATCACTATTAATGGAATGTTGTTGAAGCACTTTCAGGAGGACATTCTGGAGTCCCTAATAGAGGAACTCCATGTTCAATTAGCAATCTATCCATGGAACCCACTAGGTTTTGCCTTTATTTCCCACATTCTCTATTATTGTATTGTTGAAACTACATACTTTAGGTGTGTGTGTGGGGGGGAGGTGGGTAGGCGGGATGGGTATATTCCTAGGTTACATGGGAATTTTCATCATCTTTCTTTCTTTTTATCTTTTTCACTTACTGAATGGTATTCCCCCCGTCCTCATCGCTTTTGTGCCAGAATATTTTCTTTTGATTCCCAATCAATCATAGAAAATCATGTCTGCTTAATCATTTAATTTATTGGAAATTCCTAAAGAATTTATTTATTTCATGTTGTTTTCAAAAAAAATTTATTTCAATGATGAAATGTATGTTCTAGCATGAATTTAACATGGAGGGTGTGACATTAATGAATATGTTTTTTATGATATAATTGGTTGTGTCACTTTGAAAACAATGAGAATATTGGCACCCCTTTCCTTAGTAGTTTATGGGAAATTTGTGTTACTTAATATATCAAAAAATCATTGCACCCAACCATGATGTGTTATTTTTTTAATATAAGATAAATACAAGTGTCGACACTCTATTCCATCACAGAGTTAAAAAAATGAAAAAGGGAAATACCTAAGAAAAAAGAAGAGAAAAGACATGAAGAAAATCAAGGCTTTCAAATGCTTTAACATTGAATCGACTAAGTCTAGAAAAACATCGTCAGTGCAGAAGGTACTTTCGTGCCACAATTTGGTGCGCAAGCCAGTTGTGCACCAAAATCACATTTTTTCCCAGGGTCCTATTTTTTTCCATAAATACACCCTTGGGGCCTACATTTTTATGGAAAAATTTCCCTAAATCCTAATTGCTACACTGGTCACCCTTGTGCTTTGCCAATGTCTTCTGAAACTTTCATGGTCGTTCTTTAACACCTAAATAGGAGTAATTGAAGGAGGATCATATGAATTTAGTCCTTTTAGTGTATGAAATCCATAAACATTGCTTGCCTAACGTTCCAAACCTCACTAAATCAGAAAAACTTGTGTTCCACCTATTCATATCAAAAGAACTTGATCACCCCCTTCTAGGAATACCTGGTAATACTCTTGAAGGCTTGAGTCTAGTCTCGCCCAGGTATTAACATCCATGTTGTTCATCACTCAAGTGAACATCAGGTTTCCCAAGCCTACATGCGCACCCATACTTATGCTCCAGTACCTAATTGGGTACCCCTATTTGATTCACCTATTCTCTTCAGTCTACAAGCCATTAAGCCCTGTTCAAAGCTATTCATGGGAAGGATTCTTCATCATTGTATTCCTTGCCTGAATGGGATTCTATTGAGACCTCCACCAAAATATCTTAAATTATCAATCCTTCAAGATATGAACATCATCGTATATCCTATCTGGGTTTGTATATCGATTGTTTTATGATTCCCATATTTGTTTGACAATGGGGTTAGGATTCATGGAGTGTTTGTTGGTTGGTATATCTGCATGCACATGGACCTTTCTCCCCGGAATAGTGTTGGGAAGTTTTTGGTTTAAAGGATTAGGGTTTGGGTTCTGTCCTACCCTTTTCATCTCTAAGAAGTGAATCCTTAGGTCTCTAGTAGGGAAGCTACGTTTAACACATTCTTTTTCATGAAAAAAAGGAGAAGTCTCCATCCCCTATTGAGATCCTCAAGGGATACCATCATAGTGTATGCCCCTATCATTTCAAGTTGCATGATTCATTCTTTCTCCTATATACTTTCTTCACTTCTCTCATTTCTTATATTGGATCCTAGTCTAATGTAATGTGAACAGAGGGAAGGTTCATCACCTCTCCCTCTTCCCCAGTCACCTCACCCTTTTCCACTGTCACCACCATAGGCATTCCCTCTTCCACTAACGGAGGAGGAAATGTTTTCGGGATTTTGTTGAATTTTTTGAAATCCTCACGTTTCTCACACTGAGCATAACTGATGTGGGATTAGTGATTTTTAATGATCACAACAATTTCACATGACCTCTTAAACTATGCGAGCTCTGATTCATATTTAAACCAAGATACGTTGGATTCCTTCTTGAAGGCTTGAGCTGAAAAGGGTGCCCTTATAAAAGGGTTCACGCATTCATGTCCCCTCCAATAGACAACTCTTATGAATAAGTCCCAAATTTTTTAATAAACTACACGAACTCATATTAACACCATAATTGGGATACATAGGAAGCCTTCTTATTGAATGAACTAATTGGATATTCTCTTCTAGAATCCAACCCTAATTTACATAATCTAGGAATCCTCCTTAGGAATAAGCCCCAAATTAAACACCCAAATCATCAATGCATCCTTTTCAAGAAGTAATCCCAAACTCATTTCTCTCAAAGGACAATACTCTCTTACGGATTCATCAACCTACGTGGGATTTTATTTCTATCCACATTAGATATGTAGGAAGCATCCTTGAGGTTCAAACCCAACACTTCAAATGAACCCTATTCTTCCTAGCGCATATTCCAAACGATGTCTAATCTTACATGGAAACCATATCCTTTTCCAAGTTCCTTGGGATGATTTAGGATAAGTCCCACACCAAACATTTACTAAGAATTTTTTTCTTATATGTCCATACCATATGACATTAAACTGTATGGTTAGGTCCTTATCACATGACCATAAAAGGTATGATGTGTCCCAATAAAGAACACTAAACTATGAGTGTTCTGATTCATTTCACTAAGAGACTTAGGTATCTTATTTTATAGGTACATTCCCAATATCAAAATAAACCTTCATCTCTCTAAATGATAATAAATTCCAGAGTGCCCCACTGAGTGGATTCAAAACCAGTATCATCATAACGATGATTTAAATAATCTCTAAAAAGTATATTAAAGGATACTACTGAAGGAGAACCTCAAATACATACGTCAATCTCCATTAATGAAGAAACTTGAATACATACGAATGATTCTAAATTTCACACATGTTAATAAGTGATTGAAAATTCCAAGGGAAACCTATGTTATACTTGGGGAATTAATAAGTATTCATGAAAATATCAGAAATTTGTAATGAGAGTCCTGGAGTAGACAATAATTCCCCCCCAAAGGGTGTGATGAGTATGACCTGACATCCTCTCGACCAATGCATATTCTTAAGTATTGTAAAGTTCAAAATTAATGAATTCCTGAATTTGGAAAGAAGGTTCCTCTTGGATAATGAACTATTGGATGTTTACGGTTCCAAGAATAAATCCAATTGAAACCGCATGGATGTCATGGTTCTTAAACTAGAACACACATTTCAAGGAACCACAAAACAAAATGGTGAACCCGACGTGAATTCTTAACAATTTTAATAATGTTACCCCCCTGTCAGACCCCTATCAATTGATGAAGTAAGGCCAGAAAAAGGAATCAATCGTGCAAGAATACATTTAAATAATGATTCTTTAATTGAGTATATTTTTTTATTTTTTTTCTAAGAACTCCATTCACTCCAAAATGGATTTCTTCAAGAAGGCACATGTGAATTTCCTAGCCGCTGCTCAAGATGGATCCTCATCCATGGGAAGGACGTCATCAAACACTCAAAATCTTGAACGCTGGTTATCTAATGTGCTGATAAGGGAGTATAATCAAAACATTACTATCCCAACCTTAGAGGTCGCCCGACAGGCTCTGTAAGTTAATAACAACCCTCAATCGTCCAGTCAACGATGAACGATGGTAAAAAAGAAGACGATTCCTAACATTGTATTCAACTATTTCAGGTCTTCATCCCTAGAACACAACAACCAGACCCTTCCATAGTATTGGGAGGTGGATCAAGAGGTCACTTATGGCATCAATTCATAGATGCATAGGTCTTTCACAAGGACCTCCACCAACAATTCCATCTAGCAGAATCATGTGGTAGTGAACCCAAAACATGATTGGGGTGTGGACTATGGTTGTTCAGCTTAGGTCCCTCAGACCCAGGCATGAATGATAAACCATCAGAGACAATGTCCAGTCAACATGTAGAAGGTTATTACCTTTTTCCCCTCTAGAGAAGTCCATCAACCCAACTTGATGCCCAACAATGAGCGGGCACATACACCTGTCTGTACTAATTTCGCTTCCTAGGAAACTCGTCCGGAAGTGACCCATAAATCCCACTAGGAAAATTATACAGAGTACTGTAAACATGCACATACACATGTTTACAAATTACCAACTAGTCAGTATACTCGTCTAGCAACATTTAAAGAATCCTGCCAATTAAAGGTGGTGGAAAATGGTAAACGGGGACATACACCAGCTTTCACACACCAATAATACTATCAGTCTCATCTCATAGTATTAAAATAAGTTCCTCAACAATGTTTTATAGAAAAAAATCATGCTGGTACATACAGATTCGAGCATATGACGACTTACCAAACATGCCGTTCAAAAAACAGTTATGAATAGTAATAATTGGATTTTAAATTTTATATACTACATATAATTTTAACTTATGTATTATGTGTTTCTTAGACATATTATAAGAAATTTTTTTAATTATTCAGATTAAAAAAGTATATTTTTTTGAAATGAAAATTTACCACCTTTTAATGCTGAACCATTTTTAAATCAAATATTTGTCACTTTAACATTTTCAAATTTTCAAAATAAAATTATTTTTTAGAATTAGGATATAAAAATTTACTTTGGATGAAATTTTGGTATTTTTCTAATAATTTTCATTTTTTAATTAATAGTGATAAATACTTTTTTTTAATCAAAATTTCCTTTTAATCTAACTTATTCATATGGTTATATTACCTTCCTAAATGGTTTTAAGGTGTAATTAGATTATGTTTTTACCATTTAATCAAATTATTGTTGTTAAATGAAATTTCACTTTGATATTGGGCATAAATAAGTTTCAATATTTTAACAGTTATTATTTCTTAAAAACGCGCCTTTTGTTTTGACAACGTGAATTAATTTAAAATTAAGTAAACCAACATCTATGTTTTAAAATTGGTAAAATAGACTTCATTTTTGAATTCAAAATATCAAATATATCTTAGGCTGAATTTTCGGTATTTTTCGGAAAAACCTCAATTTTTGATGATTAGTGAAACCACTAAGTGGTAGTTAAAAATATGTCTTCTTCAGTTAAATGAAATTTTACCACTTCTGTGAATTGAATTTTGAAAATATGACATACATGGTTGTTATTAGTAAGTAAAATTTTGTTCAATAAGATGAAAATAATTTTTGGTGAATAGTAACTTATGACTTTTATTTACCGCGATTAAAGGTAAATAGGGTAATTCAAGGTAAAAAGAATATTATAATAATACAAATTTACCTTAAGACTTGTCCTAAACTTATTAGATGAGTCATGGCCAACCATGGGAATCTTCGGGTCGATTTTGGGACCCCATGGAGCCACTTAAGAGTGATAATGACACTTTATTTTAATTAACTTAAAGTAAAGGGAAAAATTACATAAACAAATATCTTTTAGTAAATTAATTTTTTACTTGGGGTTATATAAGTTATCTTTTTGACTATAAATATTATTTGGAAAGATAAAAATATATCCTACATAATGTTATTTATTTATAATTTGTAGACATTATATAATTTAATTTATTTATGACACAATGATGATGCAGTAATTACCTTGTTAATAAAAGAATCAAATAATTTTTTTTATAAATATTCAAATAAATACAATTTAAAAGTTTTTATGACATACACGAATTTTCTAGTTAAATATGACTTGTTAGGATTGATTCAATGTATCTTTTTAGAAGTAATCAAGTTGTGATGACTTTCACAAAAACCAAATTCTAAATAGAGTCAAAATTGACATAAATGAGTTTTTAAAACAAATATTATATTATTAATTGATATTATATTCCTAAAAAATATACAGTCTGGAAAAAGGACTTAAATAAGGTTATATATATCACTAATTAACCACTTTGAGTTCTCTTTTAAGATTATAGAATGTTTATTAACCATGTAATATAAAAATACCAAGTGACATGGTAAATGTCAAACTATTTAACTAAGAGTTAAATCTAAAAGATAAGGTTAATATAGTGACCCAAAACTATCTAAAACCTATTGGTTGAGGGGTTTGCGACCCATCCCCACCTTATCATTTTAATAATTCATTTTGAGCTATTATAAAAAAAAATTATTTTATTATAAAATAGTATTTCTAGCTTTTCTTAAGGTTCCCATCACCCCTCTTATAAAAGGGAACATCCTCTTCTCTCAAATTAACACCTACAAATCCATTTTCCTAGGCCAAACCCTGCCCAAATATCCTCCCAACTATCCTCCCTTAATCCTAGATGCATTCCTTTAGTCATAAATCCAAACTAATGATCCCTTTTGATCAAATCAAAAGGAAGAACACGAAGAAGAGGTAAATATTTCATCACCTCTATCAAGTTCTTTTCTTCATCCACTTCCTCTTTCTTTGTTGTTTCCATTATAAAATAATAAATCCAGTATCTTATATATACTATGATGTTATTATAAAAATGTCAAAACCATATTCATGATTCTATCCATCATATGAATGACAAAGTCACCATACGTGCGTATGTACGGCTTACCATCTCCATATCGTGGTGTAGTTGTTATTCAATACATTATTTTTGGATGGGTTTAATAATGATGTATAATTTATTTAAATAATAAATATAACATGTTAATTATCCTGTATATAGGATATAACATCTATTAAAAAAATATTTTAATATCAAAAGAATGATATTGTCGCTCGTACGTACGTACGGATTACCATCTCCACGAATGCGATGAGATTCATTCCCCATCGTAACCATTAAAGACTAATTTTTATTTGATGATTAAAAATAATGTTTAAAGACTTGATATAATTATGTATATGAATAAGATACATCCCATCCAAAAAAAACATGACTAATGTGACAAATAATATAAAGCAAAACGAATCAATTAACACCCTGAACAACGATAATACTAAAATATTATCAATAAAGCATTATTAGAAGGTCATATATGATATCATAATTATGTATATGGTTCTTTTATAACATAATAACAATTATTTAACAATTATACATAATTTTAACCAAACATTCACCAATAAAATGTCGAAGGTAAGGGGTTTCTTACCACACTTTTAATTTAATGAGATTTCCATTGTTCACCACGTAATTATTGCATGTGGTGTATGTACCACCCCATGATTGTATTATTAGTGTATTATAATTTAATTTATGGGTATTTACATCATCATTGTATTATCCTTATTTCATGAGGTGTATGTTTTGTAAGTTACCAAATCAGAAAGAGAATTTCAAATATCAATTTCTACTCATTGGGTTTTACGAAAAATTCATTGATTATTTTACTCCAAGATTATATGTAAAATCACTATTTATTTATTTATTTAGTAATTTACACTACACTTTGTGTAGATATGCTTTTAATAAACACAATCACTCCCTTGATAAATTCTTAAGTCATCGATATGAACTTGATTAGGGAAATTTTAACTCAATTCCAATTCATTGAGTTAAACATCCATGTCATTGGTGTTGTTGTAACAAGAATATGAGTGAATGTACACTGATTTATTTACACTTAATATCCAATAATATTGAGTGTATTTATATTTTTCACACATAATTATGTCATTTATTTATCCTTAACCTAAGGTTACAATCCTTATAATGGATTTCATCTCAATTTGCATCCTATTGATACTTCATTGTTATTATACACCAACTCACTTTTATACGGTTTATATACTATCATTTGACATAATATATCATGAATCCCTTTATTATCATGATATTATAAATTTTTTATTACCTCAATTATTTGTATTCAAGAGTCTCTCATTTTGGTTAGTAACTCCAACTAAAATATTATTTTAATGATTAATTCTTATAAATCATTCTCATTAATGTCCATATATTAAAAATGGTTTTAAAGATTTATTCATATGGACATTAATGTTTTAAAATTAAAATTAATTTTAATATTTTCAAAGTGGTATGGGACACTTTGATTCAAAAGTCTATTTTAAATGAATTCCTTTATAAATTGTTATACTTTTAAACGATTTCCGGAAAAAGGGGTATTTCTCTCAAAGCATTTTACTGATCATTTTCATATTTGACAACATACATTGATATATTTTAAACTTTTTTGATGTTAATTTATTATAGATACAATCTTCTATATTTAATTGAAGGTTTTGTGATATGTATTACTGTGGATGTGTTATTTTTATACCATTCATGGTTTATGGTTAAAGTATTTAAATTTTGTATGATAGTTTTAATACAAATGTTTCTATTATATTTCAACCTATTCTTAAGATGAATGTGTTGGACTAGTATGTTATGGGTTTGGGTTCGGTTATAGAAGACAATCTGGGTTGGAGTCTGGTTACAGAGGCTTTCTGGGTTGGAGTCCGGTTATAGAGGCTCTCTGGGTTGGAGTTCGGTTACTGAGGATCTCTGGGTTGGAGTCCGGTTACAGAGGCTCTTTGGGTTGGAGTCCGGTTAGAGAGGCTCTCTGGGTTGGGATCCGAC
Organism: Viscum album; assembly: GCA_963277665.1. NCBI lineage: Eukaryota > Viridiplantae > Streptophyta > Magnoliopsida > Santalales > Viscaceae > Viscum > Viscum album. The sequence continues at coordinate 1,273,503,362 of OY728162.1, read as the reverse complement.
TACAGTTATCCCCTAGGTCATGGCATGAGGCCTTGACATAGAAATTAAAGTCCAGTATTATACATTCAATCATTATGTAAGTGGTTATTAATATTTCACGAAATTATTCTATGAGTAGAATATCCATGTGAATAAGTAAATGGAATTATTTGATTTTATCTTTTTCATGATATGCTGAAGTTCATGTTTAAAAGGCTTTTATTTTAGTCTCATACATTGCCTTAAATGTTTATACTTATTTATAAAAGTATCCTCTATATTGTTATCCTTACTAAGCATCTGATCTCGCCCCTTTCTATGTTTTAATATTACCATGATTTGAAGAAGTATATTATGATTGACCTGTAGGGATAGTCTATGGGATCTCAGTGTTGTCTAGGGAAACAATGTTGTTGTAGTTTTCCATTTTATGATGTAATGTAAACATTATAATTGTATCTAGTACTTCCAAATCTACTAAACTAATCGGTATTTCGAGACTTGATATTTTGTGATCATGCCAATGATACTTGATAATGAACCAACTATGGGATTCTGGGGTGTTGGTGTTATAGTTGGTATCAAAGGAAGTTTAGTAAAATCCTTGGAAACTAGATTTAGATAAACTCTGATTAGATCACATTAACCTATGATAGAATTTGGGGATTTGTATAGAAGAACTTCCTAAAATTTTGGTAATGTAAATATTTTATGATTTTTCAAAGAAATACATTCCTGTCCGGATATGAGCAGGTAGAGGCAGACCTGTCACATATTTACCTAGGGGTAAAACCCGAAAATACCACTTTGAGCTAGACTCGAACAAGAACTGGTGCACGACAATAGAACTTGCTGCACTTTCGGTTATGAAACTCTCGGGGGATATGCTTAGGATAATTCAAATTTTCATTAGAAACCAATTTTAAGGATTTTAACATAAGATGAGAATAAAAAACCATTTTGGTTTATATTGTCTTTGAATTTGAGGCAATTACAAGTTATTAAATTTTGGGATGAAAATGCGAGGTATGAGATAACATGGTGGTGTAATTATGTTATTGTGATTTTTTTGAGAAAATTATCCCATTTTGGGAATATTATAAAATATAGTTTTAGAAAAAGGACAACACATAATCTGTGTGACAACCCATTGCATCAGAAAAAGCTTCGAGAATCGAACACACAACCAGAGTGCAATTGAAATTTATCACTTACCACTGATCTACGTAATTTCCCTAGTTAGTGTGACTAATTAATTTTCGTTAAATAATTTTATTGATCAATAGTAAGTTAATTTGGGATCTTAAGTTAATTTGGGGTCTTATGTCTTATGAAATATATATCCTTATTATAGGAAATCGATTTGATGATTAAGTGATAAATGTTATTTTGGAAGACGTTTGCTCTGTTGGGAACACTATATGCCTAAAGAAAATAGAATATTATGGGATTTCATTTGAGGAGTAATGGTGGATTTTTTGTTGTCGTTTATAGAGATTTAAGTTGTTTATGGAAATTATTAACCTATCATAGAGAATATGTGATTAGGTTAATTACTTTTAAGCGTGTGACTTTAAGAGTAGTTAATATTATTTGAAGATACAATTTAATGTGGAAGACTACGCAATCAAATTCTTCTGATTTTTGGGTTGGAATCTTAGTTTGGATTATATTGAAGGATTATAAGGACAATTTTTTATAGAATGGTATTTATTAAACTTATGGTATTATTCGTTTAATTTTAGAAATTAAGATTAATATTTTTTTTATAATGAATTATACATTTTGGGGATCATCTAACCTTGTACTAACCATTTGGTTTTTTTTAAATCCTTAAAGACAAGGGAAATATATAGTTTATCTTTTTTGGATTACGTGATTCTATTGAATTTGATTCTAGTGCTTCAAGTGTGACCAAGTCATCTCGAATTCTCATCGTTTGGTAAAATGATGATTTAGTGGTAGAAATTTATTAAAGGATGAAACTATACTAAAAAAGTAAGTATATCACTTTATGTTATTTGTCAATCTCATAAAAAAATTCCTCCACTTTATGAAAAAGAACGTAAGACAAGAAATTTTCCATTTACTTTTCCTACTAGGTAATCAAAGACCATTCAACCCATCACAAGTTTATGGTTTTCAGATCGTTTACTTTCTCTTAATAATATTCTCTATCACTCTCCATCAGAACTTGAGGGTTACTTTTCTCTTCCATATCCATTTTTTCCTACATGGAACCCTAGTATGTGTTATTTTCAGTAACTTTCATACTTACTATTCTTTATTTTAAAATAGAGGCCTCATTAATCCATTTTTTGATGTGGGATTTCAACTAAGATATTTTGAAATGTCAAAAACTGTGTTTTTAATCCTGAGATGAAATTAAGAGGCCAAACTTTATTGAAGGATTGGGGAATGTAACACCCCAATATTTCTTAGTATACTATCTCTTTAAAGAAATTCAATAGCTTGCACCACACACAACACAAAGTTCGAGCGCACGATGACTTAGCAAACATGCTGTAAAAAAACCGGTTATGAATAATAATAACTGGATTTTAAATTTTATATACTCCATATAATTTTAACTTATGTATTATGTGTTTCTCAGACATATTATAATAATAATTCAATTTTTTGGATAAAAAAAATTAATTTTTAAAAACAAAATGAAATTTTACCACCTTTAAATGGTGAACCATTTTTAAATCAAATATTTGACACTTTTACATATTCAATTTCACAAAATAAAATTCTTTTTTAGAATCAGATATCAAAATATACTTTGGATTATATTTTGGTATTTTTCTAAAAATGTTCATATTTTAATTAATATTGAAAAATACTGTATTTTAATACAAAATTTCCTTTTAATATAACTTATTTATATTGTTATATTATCTAATTAAATTGTTTTAAAGTGTAATTAGATTATATTTTTACCATTTAATCCAATTTTGGTCATTGGAATAAATTTCACTTTGAAATTGGCCATAAACAAGTGTCAATCGTTTGATAGCTATTATTTCTTAAAAACACGCTTTTTGTTTGGCCAATGAGAATTAATTTTAAATTAAGTAATCTAACTTATATGCTTTGAATTTGGTAAAATAGACTTAATTTTTTAATTCGGAATATCAAATATATTTTAGGCTGATTTTTTGGTTTTTTTTGGAAAACATCATTTTTTGATGAATAGTGAAACTACTAAGTGGTAGTTAAAAATATTAATTTTTCAGTTAAATGAAATTTTACCACTTTTGTGAATTGAATTTTGAAAATACTATATACATGGTTGTTATTATTATGTAAAATTTGGTTCAATAAGATGAAACTTTTTTTGGTTAATAGTAACCTTTTACTTCTATTTACCGCTATTAATGGAAAATAGGGTAATTGAAGGTAAAAAGAATTTTATAATAATAAACAATTACCTTAAAACTTATCCTTGCCTTATTGGATGAGTCAAGGACTACCATGGTCATCTTTGGGTAGATTTTGGGACCCCATGGAGCGACTAATGTGTTATAATGACACTTTATTTTAATTAACTTAAAGTCAAGGAAAAAATGACATAAACAAATATCTTTCAATAAATTATTTTTTTACATGGGGTTATATAAGTTATATTTTCGACTATAAATATTATTTGTAAAGGTAAAAATAATTTCTACACAATGGTATTTTATTTTTAATTTTTATACATTAAATAAGTTAATTTATTTATGACCCACCGATGAGGAAATAATTACCTTATTAATAAAATAATCAAATAAATTGTATTGTAAATATTAAAATAAATATAATTTCAATGTTTCTAAGACATACAAGAATTTTCTAGGGGAATATGACATGTTAGTATTGATTCAATGTATCGTTTTAAAAGTAATCAAGTTGTTATGACTTTCACAAAAACCAAATTCTAAATAGTGTCAAAATTGACATAAACAAGTTGTTAAAACAAATATTATATTATTAATAGATATTATAATTCTAAAAATATAAAGTTTGGCAAAAAAACTTAGATAAGGTTATATATATAAATAGTGAACCACTTGGGGTTCTTTTGGATGTTTATAGTATGTTTATTAACCATATATTATTAAAATACAAAAAGACATGGTAAATGTCAAACTATTTAACTAAGAGTTAAATCTAAATGATAAGGTTAATATAGTGACCCAAACCTATATGAAACCTATCAGTTGGGGGGTTTTCGACCCATATCCACCTTATTCTTTAAATAATTTATTTTGGATCCATTATAAACAGAAAATTATTTTATTATAAAATAATATTTCTAGCTTTTCCAAAGGTGCCCCTCACCCCTCTTATAAAAGGGAACATCCCCATATCTCAAATTCACACCTCCAAAGCCATTTGACTCAGCCATAACCTTCCCAAATATCCTACCAACTATCCTCCCTTCATCCTAGAGGCCTTCATATAGTCAGATAGCCAACCTACTAATCCCTTTTAATCAAATCAAAAGGAAGAACCCGAAGAAGAGGTAAATATTTCATTACCTCTTTCAAGTTCTTTTCTTCTTCCAATTCCTCTTTATTATTTGTTTCCATTCTAAAATAATAAATCCAGTATCTTCTATAAATTATGATGTTATTATAAAAATTTTACAACCATATTCATTATTCTATCCATCATCTAAATGACAAAGTCACCATACGTGCGTAGGTACGGCTTACCGTCTCCACGTCGTGGTGTAGTTGTTATTCAATACATTATTTTTGTATGGGTATAATAATGATGTATAATTGATGTAAATATTAAATATAACAAGTTAATGATCTTTTATATATTACATACCATCTATTTACATATTATTTTAATATCAAAAGAATGATATTGTCACTCGTGCGTACGTACGGATTACCATCTCCACGAACGCGATGAGATTCATTCCCTATCACAACCATTCAAGACTAATTTTTCTTTTATGATTAAAAATAATGTTTAAATACTTGATATCATTCTGTATATGAATAAGATAAATTACATACATAACAAAAATGACACACATAACAAATAATATAAAGGAAAATGAATCAGTTAACACCTGAAACGACAATAATACAAAAATATTGTCAACAAAGCATTATTAGAAGATAATATATGATATCATAATTATGTATATGGTTCTTGAATAATTTAATAATAGTGATTAAATATTATAATGGAGGTTAAATTACCCACAAACAAGAAAAATTAAACGGTAAGGGGTTTCTTATCTCACTTTTAATTTCATGATATTTCCAATGATCGCCACTTAATTATTGGATGTGGTGTATGTACCGCCCCATGATTGTATTCTTTGTGTAATATACATTAATTTATGGGTATTTACATCATCATTGTAGGATTTTTCTTTTATGGGGGTTATGTTTCTTAAGTTACGAAATTGATAAGAGAATTTAAAATATTAATTTCAACTCATTGGGTTTTACGTAAACATTATTGATTATTTTACTCCAAGATTATGTGTGAAATCACTATTTATTTATTTATTTAGTAATTTACACTCTTATTTGTGTGGATATAATTTTGATACACATAATAAATCCATTTATAAATTCTCAAGTCATCGATACAAACTTGATAAGAGTAATTTTAACTCATTTTCCATTCATTGTGTAAAACATCCAAGTCATTGGTGTTGTTGTAACAAGAATATTTGTGAATTTCCTATGATTGAATTACACTTAATATCCAATCATAATTAGTGTATTTATATTTTTCACACATAATTATTTCATTGATTTATCCTTAACCTAAGGATAAATTCTTTATAACGGATTTCATATCAATTTACATCTTATTGATAATTCTTTGTTATTATATGCCAACTCACTTTTATATGGTATATATAATGTCCTTTGAAATAGAATATCATGAATCCCTTTATTATCAAGATATTATAAATTTTTTATTACCTCAGTTATTTTTATTCAATAATCCCTTATTTTTGTTAGGAATTATAACTAAAATATTTCTTTAATTATTTATTCTTCTAAATCATTCTCATTAATATAAATGTACTAAAAATGGTTTTAAAGATTTATTCATATGAACATGAATGTTTTAAAATTAAAATTCATTTAAAAAGTTTAAAAGTGGTATGGGATACTTTGATTCAAAAATTTCTTTTAAATGACTTCCTTTATAAATTATGAGATTTTTAAACAATTTCATGAAAGAAGGGGTATTTATCTCAAGGCATTTTACTGATCATTTTCATCTATGACAACATAATTTGATGGATTTTAAACTTTTTTGAAGTTCATTTATTATGGATACAATCTTCAATATTGAATTTATGGTTTTTTGATATGTTTGACTATGGATGTGTTATTTTTATATCATTCATGGTTTATGGTTAAAGGATTTACATTTCGTATGCTAGTTTTAATATGAATGTTTATGTTATATTTCAACCTATTCTTAAGATGAATGTGTTGGACTATTATGTTACGATTTGGGGTATGGTTACAGGAAAACCTCCGTGTTGGAGTCCGGTTAAAGAGGCTCTCCAGGTTGGAGTACAGTTACAAAGGCTCTCTGGGTTGGAGTCTGGTTACATAGGCTCTTTAGGTTGGAGTCTGGTTATAGAGGCTGTAACACCCGAGATTTTTATGAGTAATATTTTGTTTTTATGTTATATATATATCATCAAAGAAATATTTCACTACACACTAGCTTGGCTTACTTTACACTCAATCACGACCTTCCTCAATAGCTTGCGTTGTACGCAATACCGAGTTTCACTAAACGACGATATGCTATTAAAATATTATTTAAAATAGCCTTTATGAATAGTAATAACCACTTTTTGAAATTTTATCTTTCAAAATGGACTTCATTTTTGGATTCGGGATACCGAAATTAGCCTAGTGTGAAATTTTGGTATTTTTCTGAATACGTTCAATTTTTGATGAATAGTGAAACCACTAAGTGGTAGGTTAAAAACTGAATTTTGCATAAAACTTAATTTTACCGCTTCTGTGAATGGAATTTTGAAAATCTAACAGACACGGTTGATATCAGTAAGTAAAATGTGGTTCAATGAGATAAAAATAATTTTTTGGTGAATAGTAACTTTTTTCTTTTTTTACCGCGGTTAATAGTAAATAGGGTAACTAAGGGTAAATATGATATTACTATAACCCTAACACATGTCCTAATTCTATTGGATAAGTGTAATTCGACCAAAAACAACCTTATGAATATAATATGACCATTTAGGTCCACTTGGATTAGATTATGACATTAAATATTATTTTATTTAATGAATAGTTAAAATATTTAAAATCAAAGTTTAATAACTAAAACATTTTTAATATGGGTTTATACATAAGATAAATTCGATTATAAATATTCATTAGAAAGATAAAAATATTTCCCACATAATTATATTTTATTTATAATTTTTAGACTTTAAATAAATTTATTTATTTATGACACAACGATGATGCAGTAATTACCCTTTTAAGGAAAAATTAACATAATTGATGTTCTAAATGCCCAAATAAATGTAATTTTAGACTTTTTATGAATTAAAATAACTTTATAGGTTACTATGATATATTAGTGTTGATTTAATAAACTTTTTTTGAACATATAATTCTGTTATGACTTTCACAAAAATCATATATCAAATAGTGACAAAATTGACACAAAATAGTTTTTAAATCAAATATTATATTATTAATTGTTATTTTATTCCTAAAAATCTAAGGATCGGCCAAATGACTTAGATAAGGATATATATATTAATACTAAACAACTTGGGGTTCTTTTGGCATGTTATAGTAAGTTTATTAACCATATAGTGTAAGAAAACAAAAAGACACGGTAAAAGTTAAATTATTTAACTTAGAGTTAAATCTAATTGATAAGGTTAAAATAATAACCTAAACTTGTCTAAATCCTATTGGTTGATAGGATTTAGACCCATCCCCACTTTAAATTCGAAATAAGACCCTTTGGAACCATTATAAACCGAGTTTTACTTTAATATAAAATAATATTTTGAGATATTCCTAAGGTGCCCCTCTCCTCCCTTATAAAAGGGCACCTCCTCCCCCTCCTCCTAACACCAATTTGAGCACTCAAGCTCGGCCAACCCCTGCCAAAATCCCTTCTACACTTCCATATAATAATCCTAGAGGTCCTGGTCTTCTTCAAAGACCAATCTTAGTTCCCTAAGTGGAGGATTCAAAGAGGCGTTTCAAAGAAGAGGTAATATCCATTACCGATCTTTTCAATTTCTTTCTTCTTCAAATTATTCTTATTTAGTTGTTTAATGATAAAGTAATAACATCAGTATTACTTACATACTGATATGTTATTATAAATATGAAACAACCCTAATTCACCTTCTATCCATCCTACAGAAAAATGAAATCACCGCGCGTGCGTACGTACGGAATACCGTCTCCACGCCGTGGTGTAATCTATTTTCCACCATCACCTTACAAGGATGGGTATAATGGTGTAATGAGTAACTATATATGATTATTATAAAGTGATATTGATACTGAAATAGTATAAATACACTTAAATACAATTCTACGATCATGGGAACAATATCATCGCTCGTGCGTACATACGGAATACCGTCTCCACGATGTGATGCGACTTGTTCTACATGATCATCATTACATAGTAATTATATAAATGAATTGAATGAATAAATATGATATATGTTACACTAATACCATTATGGATATAATGTATCTATAACCTTAAAAGAATAATAAGAATTTATTCGGCAAAACATGCATAAGAACAAAAGGGAATAAAGACCCGAGTAACAAGTAACAATGAAATATTAACAATAAGAAGCTAAGAATATGACCATATATGATATCATATCAATATTTATGATTCTGGAATAAGTCAATAACATTATTTAAACCATTATACAGGATCTTCAGACACATACAAAGAAAATCGGACCTAAGGTAAGGGAAATATCACAATCTCATTTTTATCCGAGATTGTTTATACTTTGGAATTTACTGGGGTGTATTTTATCATCCACATCCATGTTTCCTCAATATGTAATATTATTCCCATCCACGTACAATTGTTTAAATCCAATTTTACCCTTCGGTGAGTTTTTAGTAAATGATATAAAAGGAATCTTTTGTCGTTTTTCGTACGAGGTACTTTTTGACATTTCCGACAAAAGTACGAGAAGAATGTTTTTTTTACTTATACGACAAGAATGGATTTTTAAAACATTATTTCCAAGAATCTTCCGTTATAAGTTTTCATGTTTATTTTTAATCAACTTCTTTTAGTTTATAATTTTATGACTTGTTAAGAAAAGAAAAGTGTTTTTGAAGTCGAAAGGATATTTTCCTCAAGAATGGAGTTCAAATGTTTTATCAAAATTATTTTCCATCTAAGATAATATAGGGTTCTGTTTTTATCCCTATTATTACATTGATTTGATTATGTTGTGAGGTAATTATTTTTATGAAGTCATTTACCTTATATGATTTGTTTTATGATGTCATGATGTTTCAAGAATCCCATTTTTGTTACATGTGTTATGCGATGATGTATGATTTATGATTATGTGGCACACATAAGAAAGGATTCATTATAAGATGGGTGGGACCTATATCTCCCTCCAATGCATTGGGTAAAGATTTATATCTCATGAGATAGACATGGCTGGAATGGAAGGTTATTTCGGTTCAGTGATACAGGACTGAAACGAGGAGTGAACTCGGTTCAGAAATGGACTTTGTCCGCTAAGATAGTCTTAGAAATGAGTCATGACTAACAAGAAATGATTTTCCATGATTATGTGTGCATGACACAAAGTTTCAAGTTTTATGTTATGATTATGGGGATCTCATTTTCACTTCTATGATTTATTCCATGTTAAGATATTATGATCTCTTTTGCAGGTTATGATTTTCAAAAAGATATGATATGATTTTTATTTCCTTTATTTTCCCTTGCTGAGCATTTGAGCTCACCCTTTTTTGCATGTTTTCTTTTCCCCAGGCCAGGAAGATGGATATTAAGTAGAATATGCAAAAAGGGACTCTAGATATGATGAAATAAATGGGAGGCAAAGTAGATGCTTTATGAACCAGTGGTTTATGTTTCCCAGTTTCTAAAGACACTATACCTATACGGTCCTTTGTGATTTTTTCATATGTTATAATAAGTGTGATTCAATTTTGAAGTATTAAAAATGTATGTAAAGTATGGGTCATTATAGTTGGTATCAGAGGAAAGGTATAGTCAACCTTTGGAAACTAGGATGTGAAAGCCTTAGTAAGAACCCTAAGGATAAGTCTAAGCATAGAACACAATCATAGTGTTTTAGAAATGACCATGAATAACTTAGAATAAGACCTTAAGCGTGAAAATTTTATTCTTGAATTATGTGGTTTTCCTATTATAATTAGTGTTGCTCACACTATTCTTCTTGGTTTTAGTCAATGGCTGGAACCCGAAGGAACCGTGTTAATGCGGAATGCGATGGGCAATGCAATGATTGTCCCCCTGAGAAACCAAAAGATATGGGAGCAGGAATGCAAAATCTTGTAGCCATGCTCACACAACTTTCTCAATCTATGAATCATGTAAGACTTCCAAAAGAGAAAAGGAAGGAGCAACATTCTGTTGAATCCTTCATGAGGCAGCGTCCACCTTCTTTCAGCGGGTCTACTGATCCATTAGTTGCTGAACAATGGATTAGTACTACTGAAAAGATATTTTCATTTCTTCAATGATCTGAACATGATAAATTCATCCTAGCAGTGTATCATTTGGAAGGAGATGCTGATCAATGGTGGAATCTTATTAAGAATACGAGGAAAAGGGATGAAATTGAGTCCATAGAATGGGACGAGTTCAAGAACTTATTTTTCAATAAGTACTTCCCTCATATTCTCCGAACAAAGATAGAGAAAGAGTTTCTTGAACTGAAGCAAAGGGATGATGAATTTGTTGGTACCTATGAAGCAAATTTTACAAGACTTTCAAGGTACGCTTCTGGTATTATTATCCAACCAGAGAGTAAGATCGATCGATTCTTTAGTGGCTTAAAACCAAGTCTTCGAAGTGCGTTAGCCATAAGGGACTTCAATAGCTACACGGAAATCGTTCGATGTGTTCTCAAAGTCGAGATGGAGATTAGAGTAACCCATCAGTCATATGGGTTTGATAAGAAGAGGAAAATGGAATTCAAAGGAAACTCTAAAGAGCACACTAAAAAGAATATGATCTTTCCCTTATGCTCAAAGTGTGGAAATAAACATGGAGGGAGTTGTCTTAAAGGGACAAGTAAATGTTTCAAATGTGGAAAGGAAGGTCATCGGGCATTTGAATGCCGCGATAATGGGAAGAAGATGTCTAATGATGCAAATAAAGGAAGCGATACACAGAATAAACCTACTACACATCAATGTTTCAAGTGCAAGGAGATGGGGCATTATGCCAATCAATGACCAAATCCAATGGTTGATGATGATGGTCGACGTCAAAAAACTCTTAAGGCTAAAGACAAAGGAAAGTCACATGCAATTTCTATCAGCGATGTGGAGTACGATAACGAAGTGGTGAAAGGTACACTTACCATCCACTCTAAAGTTATAAATGTTTTATTTGATTCTGTATCCACCCACTCTTTTATTTCTGAAGAATTTTCTAAGGATATCACCATATTACCTCAACAATTAGATGTTGAGTTAGCTGTGACAACACCTAATGGAACAACAGTCGCATCAAAAGTTTATAATTCTTCTCCGATCGAAGTTTGTGGGAAAGTGCTTCCTGCAAATATAGTGATCCTTCCTATAGTGGAATTTGATGTGATTCTTGGCATGGATTGGCTTTCTTTATATGGCGCTCATATCTATTTCCAAATAAGGGAATTCACATTTCATATTCCAGATCAATCTATGATCGTCTATCAATGCATGGATGAACATAACCTTCCAATGGAAATTTCTTCCATTTTATGGGTATTGATTCCACTAAATGAAGGTTATTTATCTCAAATGGTTGTTGAGAAACTCACGATTAAGAAAATGCCCATCGTATGGGAGTTTGATGATGTCTTTCTGGAGGAATTACCGGGTCTTCCACCAAATCGTGAAGTTGAGTTTTCAATAGAACTCGTACCGGGTGCTTTGCCTATTTCAAAGACACCTTATAGAATGGACCCAATTGAGTTGCAGGAATTGAAGAAGCAACTCCAAGATAATCTTGATAAGGGATTCATACACCCTAGTGAATCACCTTGGGGAGCACCTATTCTATTTGTTAAGAAGAAAGATGGATCAATGAGACTCTGCATTGATTATCGAGAACTTAACAAGATCACTATCAAGAAAAAATATCCTCTCCCATGCATTGATGACTTATTTGACCAACTACGTGGAGATCAATACTTTTCCATGATTGATCTTCATTCAGGGTATCATCAATTAAGGGTCAAAATGGAGGATATACCAAAGATGGATTTCCGTACAAGGTATGGACACTATGAATTTATAGTGATGCCATTTGGTCATACTAATGCCTCTGCTATCTTCATGGATCTAATGAATAGATTCTTTAGAGACTATCTTGATCAATTTATGGTAGTCTTTATAGACGATATTCTTGTCTATTCAAAGAGCAAGGAAGAGCATGAAGATCACTTGAGAATTATATTGAAGACCCTGAGAAAGGAGAAGCTTTATGCCAAATTTACCAAGTGTGAATTTTGGCTTCAAAAAGTTGCATTTTTGGGTCACATAATCTCAAAAGAGGGGATATCTGTGGATCCAGCAAAAACAGAGGTTATCGAAAGATGGTCGAGACCAACAACAGTAACTGAGATCCGAAGTTTTCTTGGTTTGGCTGGATATTATCGACGTTTTGTGAAAGATTTTTCACGATTATCTAATCCACTCACCAAGTTGACTCAGAAAGGAGTTAAGTTTGTTTGGACAGAGGAATGTGAAGAGAATTTCAAGGAGTTGAAAAGATGGTTATCCAGTGCACCTGTGCTCACACTGCCTTGTAGTGGAGAATGGTTTGTGATCTACAGTGATGCATCCAAGAAGGGATTGGGGTGTGTTCTTATGCAAAATGATATGGTGATAGCTTATGCCTCACGACAGTTGAAAATCCATGAGCAAGATTACCCAACACATTATTTCGAGTTAGCAGCGGTAATCTTTGCATTAAAGATTTGGAGGCATTACCTTTATGGGGAAAGGTGTGATATTTATACTGATCATAAAAGTTTAAAGTATATTTTCACACAAAAGGAGATGAATATGCGTCAAAGAAGATGGCTGGAGCTGATTAAAGATTATGACTGCTCAATCCATTACCACCCTGGGAAAGCAAACAAGGTGGCAGATGCATTAATTCGACAAGACCATGCTAGTTTATCCACGATGAGGATCACGAAAGATCAAATATTTATGGATTTAAAAAGGATGGATCTTGGAATTATAATGGAAGGGGAAAAATATTATCTTTCTCAAATGAATGTTCAACCATCTATACATGTGAGGATTAAAGAGGCACAGAAAGAAGATGTCAAGTTACAAAAGAAGGTGAGAAATGTTCCTAAATTCAACCTTGATTGTGATGGGATAATAAAGTTCAGGAATCGGGTTTGTGTTCCTCCCATCCCCGAATTAAAGAAGGAGCTTCTGGATGAGGCTCATAGTTCTTCATTCTCTATTCATCCTAGAAGCACGAAGATGTATAGGGACCTGAAAGAGTACTTCTGGTGGGATGGCATGAAAAGAGATGTTGCTGAATATGTCTCTCGATGCTTGGTTTGTCAACAATTTAAAGCTGAGAGACAGAAGTCTAAGGGGATGTTACAACCATTACCCATACCCAAATGGAAATGGGAAAACATCACTATGGACTTTGTCACATGACTTCCTAAAACATCCAAAGGAAATAATGCTATCTGGGTCATAGTTGATCGTCTTACAAAGTCTGCACACTTCATTGCAATTAGAGAGGATTTCTCTCTAGATCAACTTTCCAGGATATATGTAAAGTAAGTGGTAAGATTGCATAGATTACCACTTTCTATTATATCTGATCGGGATCCGAGATTTACCTCGAAGTTTTGGCGAAGTCTTCAGCATACTCTGGATACAGAGTTGAGTTTCAGCACTGCTTATCATCCTCAGACAGACGGTCAGTCTGAGAGATCAATTCAAACCCTAAAAGATATGTTGAGAGCTTTCTCTATGAATTTCCAAGGAGGTTGGGATCAACACCTAACTTTGGTGGAATTTTCTTATAATAATGGCTTTCACTCCAGTATTTAGATGGCTCCTTATGAAGCTCTCTATGGAAAGAAATGCAGGACTCCAACTTGTTGGGATGAAGTTGGGGAAAGAAAGCTATTAGGACCTGATCTCATTGATGAAATGGCAGAAAAGGTCAGATCTATTCAACAACACATAAGAGCAGCTCAGAGTCGACAGAAAAGTTATGCCGACAACCGAAGAAAATACCTAGAGTTTGAAGTGGGTGATAAAGTGTTCCTACGAATATCTCCCTGGAAGAGGGTTATGAGATTTGGAAAGAAGGGGAAGTTGAGCCCTAGATATATCGGTCCTTTCGAAATACTGGATCGTGTTGGAAAGGTAGCTTACCGATTGGCGCTTCCACTGAATCTATCTCAAGTTCACGATGTGTTCCATGTATCTCTCCTGAGAAACTACATACCTGATCCTTCACATGTACTCATCTCAGAAGTTGTACCGCTGGAGCAAGATCTTTCTTATGAAGAACAACCGACAGAGATTCTGGATCGTAGCGAAAAAGTCAAGACCACTCGATTGGTGAAAGTTTTATGGAGGAGCCACCAACTTGAAGAAGCTACATTGGAGCTTGAGGATATGATGAGGGAGAAGTATCCTCATCTGTTTGTTACAAAGTGACGCATTTCGAGGGCGAAATACTTTTTAAGGGGGGTAGAATGTAACACCCGAGATTTTTACGAGTAATATTTTGTTTTTATGTTATATATATATCATCAAAGGAATCTTTCACTACACACTAACTTGGCTTACTTTACACGCAATCACGACCTTCCTCGATAGCTTGCGTTGTACGCAATACCGAGTTTCACTAAACGACGATATGCTATTAAAATATTATTTAAAATAGCCGTTATGAATAGTAATAACCACTTTTTTAAAATTTATCTTTCAAAATGGACTTCATTTTTGGATTCGGGATATCGAAATTAGCCTAGGGTGAAATTTTGGTATTTTTCTGAAAACTTTCAATTTTTGATGAATAGTGAAACCACTAAGTGGTAGGTTAAAAACTGAATTTTGCATAAAACTTAATTTTACCACTTCTGTGAATGAAATTTCGAAAATCCGACAGACACGGTTGATATCAGTAAGTAAAATGTGGTTCAATGAGATAAAAATAATTTTTTTGGTGAATAGTAACTTTTTAGTTTTTTTCCCGCGGTTAATAGTAAATAGGGTAACTAAGGGTAAATATGATATTACTATTACCTTAACACATGTCCTAATTCTATTGGATAAGTGTAATTCGACCCAAAACAACCTTATGAATATAATATGACCATTTAGGTCCACTTGGATTAGATTATGACATTTAATATTATTTTATTTAATAAATAGTTAAAATAGTTAAAATCAATGTTTAATAACTAAAACATTTTTAATATGGGTTTATAAATAAGATAAATTGAAATATAAATATTCATTAGAAAGATAAAATGATTTCCTACATAATTATATTTTATTTATAATTTTTAGACTTTATATAAATTAATTTATTTATGACACAACAATGATGCTGTAATTACCCTTTTAAGGAAATGTTAACATAATTGATGTTATAAATGCCCAAATAAATGTAATATGAGACTTTTTATTAATTCCAATAATTTTCTAGGTTACTATGATATATTAGTGTTTATTTAATCATCTTGGTGCGAACATATAATTCTGTTATGACTTTCACAAAAATCATATATCAAATAGTGACAAAATTGACACAAAATAGTTTTTAAATCAAATATTATATTATTAATTGTTATTTTATTACTAAAAATATAAGGTTAGGCCAAATGACTTAGATAAGGATATATATATTAATAATAAACAACTTGGGGTTCGTTTGGCATGTTATAGTAAGTTTATTAACCATATAGTGTAAGAAAACAAAAAGACACGGTAAAAGTTAAATTATTTAACTTAGAGTTAAATCTAATTGATAAGGTTAAAATAATAACCTAAACTTGTCTAAATCCTATTGGTTGATAGGCTTTCGACCCATCCCCACTTTACCTTCGAAATAAGACCCTTTAGAACCATTATAAACTGATTTTGACTTTAATATAAAATAATATTTGGAGATATTCCTAAGGTGCCCCTCTCCTCCCTTATAAAAGGGCACCTCCTCCCCCTCCTCCTCACACCAATTTGAGCACTCAATCTCGGCCAAACCCTGCCAAAATCCCTTCTCCACTTCCCTAGAATTATCCTAGAGGTCCTGGTCTTCTTCAAAGACCAATCTTAGTTCCCTAAGTGGAGGATTCAAAGAGGCGTTTCAAAGAAGAGGTAATATCCATTACCGATCTTTTCAAATTCTGTCTTCTTCAAATTATTCTTATTTAGTTGTTTCATGATAAAGTAATAACATCAGTATTACTTACATAATTATATGTTATTATAAATATGAAACAACCCTAATTCACCTTCTATCCATCCTACGGAAAAATGAAATCACCGCGCGTGCGTACGTACGGAATACCGTCTCCACGCCGTGGTGTAATCTATTTTCCACCATCACCTTACAAGGACGGGTATAATGGTGTAATGAGTAACTATATATGATTATTATAAAGTGATATTGATACTAAAATAGTATAAATATACTTAAATACAATTTCACGATCATGGGAACAATATCATCGCTCATGCGTACGTACGGAATACCTTCTCCACGATGTGATGCGACTTGTTCTACATGATCATCATTACATAGTAATTATATAAATGAATTGAATGAATAAATATGATATATGTTACACTAATAACATTTTGGATATAAGGTATCTATAACCTTAAAAGAAGAATAAGAATTTATTCGGCAACACACGCATAAGAACAAAAGGCAATAAAGACCCGAGTAACAAGTAACAATGAAATATTACTAATAAGAAGCTAAGAATATGACCATATATGATATCATATCAATATGTATGATTCTTGAATAAGTCAATAACATTATTTAAACCATTATATAGGAGCTTCATACACGTATAAAGCAAATCGGATCTAAGGTAAGGGAAATATCACAATCTCATTTTTATCCGAGATTGTTTATACTTTGGAATTTACTGGGGTGTATTTTATCATCAAAATCCATGTTTCCTCAATATGTAATAATATATCCATCCACATACAATTGTTTAAATCCAATTTTACCCTTCGGGGAGTTTTTAGTAAAAGATATGAAAGGAATCTTTTGTCGTTTTTCGTACGAGGTACTTTTTGACTTTTCCGACAAAAGTACGAGAAGAATGTTTTTTTACTTATACGAAAAGAATGGATTTTTAAAACATTATTTACAAGAATCTTCCTTTATAAGTTTTAAAGTTTATTTTTAATCAACTTCTTTTAGTTTATAATTGTATGACATGTTAAGAAAAGAAAAGTGTTTTTGAAGTAGAAAGGATATTTTCCTCAAGAATGGAGTTCAAATATTTTATCAAAATTATTTTCCATCTAAGATAATACAGGGTTCTGTTTTTATCCCTATTATTACATTGATTTGATTATGTTGTGAGGGAATTATTTTTATGAAGTCATTTACCTTATATGATTTGTTTTATGATGTCATGATGTTTCAAGAATCCCATTTTTGTTACATGTGTTATGCGATGATGTATGATTTATGATTATGTGGCACACATAAGAAAGGATTCATTATAAGATGGGTGGGACCTATATCTCCCTCCAATGCATTGGGTAAATATTTATATCTCATGATATATAAATGGCTGGAATGGAAGGTTATTTCGGTTCAGTGATACAGGACTGAAACGAGGAGTGAACTCGGTTCAGAAATGGACTTTGTCCGCTAAGATAGTCTTGTAAATGAGTCATGACTAACAAGAAATGATTTTCCATGATTATGTGTGCATGCCACAAAGTTTCAAGTTTTATGTTATGATTATGGGGATCTCATTTTCACTTCTATGATTTATTCCATGTTAAGATATTATGATCTCTTTTGCAGGTTATGATTTTCAAAAAGATATGATATGATTTTTATTTACTTTATTTGCCCTTGCTGAGCATTTGAGCTCACCCTTTTTTGTATGTTTTCTTTTCCCCAGGTCAGGAAGATGGATATTAAGTAGAATATGAAAAAAGGGACTCTAGATATGATGAAATAAATGGGAGGCAATGTAGATGCTTTATGAACCAGTTGTTTATGTTTCCCAGTTTCTAAAGACACTAGACCTATACGGTCCTTTGTGGTTTTGTCATATGTTGTAATAAGTGTGCTTCAATTTTGAAGTATTAAAAATGTATGTAAGGTATGGGTCGTTATAGAGGATCTCCTGGTCGGAGTCCAGTTACAACGGATCTTCAGATTGGGATCCAGTTACAGTTATCCCCTAGGTCCTGGAACTAGGCCTTGACATAGAAATTAATGTCCAGTATTATACATTACAACATTATGAAAGTGGCTATTAATATTTCATGTAATTATTATACTAGTAGAATATCCATGTGAATAAGTAAATGTAATTATTTGATTTTACCATTTCCATATTATGCTGAAGTTCAAGTTTAAAAGGCTTTTATGTTAGTTGTATACATTTCCTTAAATGTTTATACTTATTTATGAATGTTTCCGCTATATAGTTATCTTTAATGAGCATCTGAGCTCACCCCTTTCTTTGTTTTATTTTTCCCAGGATGCGAAGAAGTATATTATGAATTTGTAGGGATAGGCTATGGGATCTCAATGTTGTATATGGAAACAATGTTGTTGTAGTTTTCCATTTTATTATGTAATATAAAACTTATTAATGTATCTAGTACTTCCATGGATACTAGACTATCGGTCTTCTGAGACTTGATCTTTTGTGATCATTCCAATGATATGTAATAATGCCCCGACTTTGGGCTTCTGGGGTTGATGTGTTACACAGGAGTAGGCACATACACCAACTCCCGATACGTAATGGACTTATATTCTTGTTATGGCTGTTGAATTCACTAAACGCATCATAAAAATGTTGAATGTGTAGACATAAATTCTTGCCCATATTTTGGAAGCATGAAAAAATATCATAACAACAACTTCAGAAATGACAGGGTAACATACACATAAATCTGTTCCCACACCTGGGCTGACACATCGACATGCCATCCTAGAGTGGACACATACCTTTGTTCTAGTCCAGGAGGGTTATAGGACATACTCCCTCATATCGTACCGACAAAAGGATCGGGAAAATACACCCTTTCCAATTAGAGGTAACCAACATGTTCTAATGACCACTCAAAGGAAAGCACCTAAACCTACCCATGATAACCACTTCTCCCAGAAAGCGACCCCGACTAAGTGTAATAGAGAATCCAAGAAGAATTCTCACCAAACATAGTTGAAAAATCAAAATCCACGATATGATCATGCTCTTCTTAATGCTGGAGTTCTTGAAGCCCTCTGACAATTATCTATTGCAGCTCAAGATCCTACCCTCTCATTACCAAATTAGGGGAGTAGTAGCAGTAATTATGAAGTTACCAATTAGAAAATTCATCATGAAGGCTTTATTAATAAAACATTGGACAATCCATTGATCTTATCTAAGGATGAGAGCCAAAATAACCCTCCGTGTGGACAGAAGACCAAGGATCAAGAGGATTTAACTCTTTCTATAATCCACCATCGTGGTCCTCCTAATGATGGAATTTTCTGGGAATGTTTTATATGCAGTAGTATTTCGCATTGCTATGATATTTCTTTAATGGAAAATGTAGTAATGATAAATCCCTCTTATCTTAAATAATTTTACAATACAAGGGCAGTCATGTCTATTTCCATGTCATTAATGGGTTAAATAATTTCTCAACCAAAATATTTATTAAGGTATCGATCATTCTTCAAACCTACCATGGGTCATTTTTTTTCTAATACAGTAGAGGAAAAAGAAACTGATTCCATTGTTTTTAGTTAAAAAATCAAGAAGCATCCACTTTGGTCAGTCAATGTGAATAAAACTCCAGTGAAAGATGAAAAAGATATGATAAACAAGAGAAAAATATTTATCTAAAGGGGAAGTACCGATCTTGTTCTAGCCTTTTAGAAATTATCAATACAACATTTTAGAATTTATGGTAGACGATTTCATTCCTGATGTCTTCCTCAAAATAAAAAAGACTCTTCCTAATTTGAAAAAAAATTATTACCATATGATGAATATCAAAATCATGTAAATGTAATAGAAGGGTCTCAACACCAAATTGAAGTGGAATATCTCTCAACTTCTCGACATATAAAGAATGAAAATCAGTATAGAACCCGTCAACATGCATGCCTAAATTAATTAAAGAGGCTACACTAGTTAATTTCAGATACCCATCGGGCGTACGTTTTAGAGGATGGGGTTCACATGGAGAATTGCATTTCACTACACTCCAAAATTAGCAAAGCCCACCGAAAGTGGTCCCATGAAATGTTATTGCCCATGGTCGGCTACAATCAATATATTTTTTATGTAATCACGTATACACTCAAGAACATGCCTCAACTAGCTCTCATTAGATCCAGACCCAAAGAAAGCAAGATGTTGAGATATGTTTGCACCAAGCATTTAAGAATCTTCAACATGCCTCCCACATGGAGGATGTCAGCAGATAGATGTAAAAATTGTCTGAAATAGTACAAATATCTTCTGAGGAAGGTGAGTTGAGTGGTTTTCAGATAACACACCCAGTTAATTTCCAGACCAAAATTCAAAAAATCAATAGAGTAGCTTCGTGAATCTCAACAGTAGCAGTTTAGGAGCCACCCCAGCCTGCATGTCTGGGGACGTATTTAATTCAACCTTTTAATTCAATAAACAATGTTTGATGGTTTCATGAATTAGAATAGAAACATCCCCAGCCTACAGGGTTGGGGTATTTTTCACATCTAAAATCCCCTCCCCAATAGGAGCTACTTTTCTACCAATTAGGGAAGAATTCACAAAGAGAGTGCACAACTGAACTATCCAAGGATTCCTGTTGGGTAACTGTAAATCAAACAGTTCCCATGAATTCATCATATAGGAGAGAAGAGTCTCATAGAAGATATAGAAGGATATGATATCACAATGATACTTACATAATTCCATCAAAGCATTATGCATCAGTAAATTTCATTAACATCATTGTAGAAGATCCTCCAAAAAAAGAGTCTAGTTCCGTGGAATCAGAAGTTGATGTTTTTATCCATAATGTAGAACACACTGAAGAAAATGAATGAGGTGTGCATACCCAAAATCAAAGGCGTACCTAGAATCTTTGTATGACCTCAAATAATCAATTCCTACCTCTTAGAAAGGTATATAACAATGGAAAATGTAAAATCCGAATCAGGTATCACTTTTCCACTAGATAAAGTCAATCTCTTTCACTTGAAGAAAGAATTTCACAACAAGAAGAGGATATGAAAGAGTTGAAAATACTTAATATAGAGTAATTTTGTAGCAATATATTTGCTATACATACTCCCTAGGTATATCCTCAACTTTCACACCCTATAGTAGCTTCATTGAAAAGAGGATTTTTGGTAACTACAGATTCAAATATTGAATTCCCTCCATTATGTACACAGTTAGGGAAGGATCAAACACATCCTTACAGGAATGTACCTATGGGTTATCCAAGACAAATACTATCCACACCACTAGTGATTTTTCCTGTCGTTTAACCATTTAAAACTCTATCTACTGTACCTATATAGGTCCCAACTCATCCAGAAATTCCCCAAATTCTTATGACCACAGTTGAGGAATTAACTACTCGATTGGAAGCTATGTAAGAACAGCGGGCACTAGTTCATCCAGAAAAGAGAGCGTACCCTGAATGGGTGGATTCGATCCTTCCCCACTAAATTTTGTGAATACTACATTCCCAATATTTAATGGTACCATAGATCCAGATTAACACATAAGACATTTTATTTCTCAGCGTGATCTAATGATGGGGAATTCTCAACAACAAGAAGCCGTAAATATTAGGTGTTTTGTGCAATCATTACAGGGACCAGCTTTTGAATGGTATATAAGTTTTCAATCTCGATCAATTACTGGAAGGGAAGATCACTGTCAAAAATTCATTCTTTAATTTAGCTCAACGCTGCTGAAGGAATCAATTTCTGATCTAACAAATATCAAGAAAAAGGAAAATAATAGATTTTTAGATATCATTTCTTGATGGAAAGTATTAACATATTCCTTAAATCTAGTAGTACCTTAAGAAGAGTTACTTCCAATTAGTGTGGAAACTTTTCCTGATGAGTTACGCACACCACTAATCCATGTGAAATAAATGGGAGGGTTTTGAGCCCTTCTTCAATTTCCCAATAGGTGGAGGATTCTATTGTTGAAACTAAAGATAAATCTCATGTAATTACATCAGCTCCGGGAAGGAGAATATAAAATGCAGAGGCTGCTACAGTCACACTCAAGAAAGCACCTATTGCAGATTCCACTTCAAAACCTTCATCATATCAAAGAGCTCCACCTCCCTAATTTTAACAGCAATGATCACCTTTTCAAGATGATCAAAGAGATCAATGTCAGAAATAAATTTAGGTGTTAAAAAAAGTTTATTCTTTATAGAATAATATGGTTCCCAATTACATCATCTCAACTCTGGAAATTAATTTGGTTTAGTTTCCATGGCCAAAGAAACCAAACAATGAAAGATATGAAGATATTCTGAATTATTGTCCCTTTTACCAAATGTAGGGGAATCCCATTCAAGAGTTTTTTGTTTTTAAGAAACTTCTACAAAAAAATTAGACTCTAGAAAAGAGAAATTGAAATGTTCATCAGCCACAATAGAATTTGTTACTACCACTGATCCATAGGAAGAAGGTGAATGACAGGAAGTAAAATGTAAAAATACACAGAAATATGATGATTGGATGATCAAAAAAATGATCAACTGAACTCATTCCATTAAATGAACACATTTGAGGAAAAACGATTCTGTATTCTGCCATTCCCACCATAGCAAAACCACCTTCAACAAAAGATCAATCCTCCAAAGGTCAATCCTCAAATATGTGACATGATCAGAAGGAAAAAGAGTAAGAAGAGGAGATCATTTCATGGAAAAGAGGTCCTTGACTCTAGAAGATTTCATGCCAACTGTTTCAGAGGCACGTGTACCACCCCTCCAAATGGAACGATCAGTACTGGCCTATCAATTAAAATCTTCTTCAGATGAATAATGGTTCATTGGTTCCATCAACGTTATCCACATAATAGGTCCCTATGCTGATGGCGATTCTAGTTATGATGAGCCTGAGTTCCCTATACCTAATTGGGTAACTAGATAAAGATTCCAACATCATGGATATAGAGGAAGAAATGGGTATTCTAGAAGCCACTAGCTTAACTCTACCACTGATCGAACTTTATATGCGGTAGAAAATCATGGGAGAGACCTT
This sequence comes from Viscum album, assembly GCA_963277665.1. Lineage (NCBI taxonomy): Eukaryota > Viridiplantae > Streptophyta > Magnoliopsida > Santalales > Viscaceae > Viscum > Viscum album. The sequence continues at coordinate 1,273,479,635 of OY728162.1, read as the reverse complement.
CAACGAGCTCAATAAGAACAAGGAGATTCTTCTATGTATGACAGGATCATCCCTGGCATGATTATTTTGGGGGACCAATTAGAGGTTACACAATCTTTCTTACAGAAAGTAGATATAACTAATCAGTCTAATCTACCAAGGCATGGAGTATTTCTAGTTTCTTCTCCGACACATGGTATATCTACATTAGGAGTGTCAAATTCCAGGGTTCCTACAAAACAACATCTCCATGCTAGGAAATGCAGACCACTAGACCAAAAGAATGATGTTTTAAAATATTTGGCCCAAGTATCACACATGTTGTCGGTTTTGGATGCCTTGAATCTATTGAAAGATCTATGAGAATCACTTATTGAGGCTTTATCAGGACCTCAAGAGTTTGAAATGGAATTTTCTGCTGTTGAGGTTTACCATATAGAAAATTATTCTACAGAATGTCATGTAGTTATATATTTTATGAATGAAGATAAAGTTGATGTAATAAATGGATATATCAAACCCTTGTATCATCTGGAAGGGTTAATGATAAAGACATCCAAAGATCCTTAATTGATAATGGATCAGGAGTCAACATTATTCCTAATCATACACTTCATCAATTGGGCCTCACTGAATCTGACATATCTCATTCCACTTTATTGTACCAATGTCATGAAAAGAATGATCGAGAACCTCTGGGTGAGATTACACTCAGAACATAGTTCGTACATCATGTGTCTAATTCAGATTTTATGGTTGTCTGTCAAGACACGGCCTTTAACATTCATATGGGTAGGCCATGTCTACATAAAAATGCATCAATACATTCATCATACCACCAATGTCACAAGTAATATTTCAATGTTCAAATTGGAACATTTTATGGTGATGAGGCTCCATTCAAAACATGTGAATCCCAATACATTGAGGCAAGAATTTTATCACACAAAGGGAACGAGGTCCGTGATAAATGAGGTAACCATAATCAATGCTACAAATGGTCTAAAAATGATCCCAGCAATCCCATTAAATTTTTTAAATATATATTATGTGTTTCCTATAAATAATATTGATAGGATAAACCCAAATATGAACACTCATTCGAGGACTTCTATAATGTCAATTGCGTCAATCGAGCCTGACAACGTATGATAAATTGTTGATTTACCAAACAATGATGGAAGCATAAATGGATATGTCTTCATTTCATCCACTGAACATCAATAGACTCTTATTCACCAATAATACTAATAGAAGTTGTAACAATACTAGATGAAGAAAAGGATGTTGATTACAAACCCATCATCTCCAATTTATTTCTCCAGGAAGACCCTTCATCATCAGTTAGGTCAGAAATTGTAGCATCTTCTTCGGGATGTCCAAATACTGACTCTTCCCCTTGCATTAAAAGTTCTTCTTCATCATATTATATGCATGTAAAAATAGAATAAGTGACATGCATGGAAGAATAAGTGGAAGATCTCAGGGATGCTCCTCCATCATTTGAGGAAGGTTTCTCTATCACCGTGGATGAGCCTAGAGAAATAAATCTGGGTACATAGGAAGATCCAAGGCCCACTCTAATTAGTGAAACCATGACTTATGAATAGAAAGAGATGTATACATCATTTACAGAGAAACATCGGGATATATTTTCTTGTAATTATACAGAAATTTCTGGTCATAATACTGACATATCCACTCATCATTTGGGTTTTCTTGAATAACTATAAGGATTGATGCATGAAGCAAGAATAAAATACCAAACTCATGCCTCTAAAATTGAAGATGATGTTGATAAGATTATCACAGAATATTTTTTAGAGAGGTTCAATATCTAAATTGGATGGCCAACATTATCGAAGTAAAAAAATGAATAATGGTAAAATTAGAGTTTTCATTGATTTCACATATCATAATCAGCATTGTCTTGAAGATGAAATTCCAGTTCTAATCACATAGAATTTAATTGATGAAACAGCTGGATATGAAGCTCTTTATTTCATGGATGGATACTTTGGGCACAATCAAATCTGCATGGCTTCATAGGATGAAGATTCTACAACTTTTAGATCCCCTCAAGGCTTTCTTTTCTATAAAATAATGGCTTTTGGATTAAAGAATGCTGGTGCAACGTATCAACATGTCATTCACAATAACACCAAATCCATCTTAGTAATTTTTTTCAAATGTTATGTGGATGATTTGGTGGTTAAATCCAAAAAAAAATCGAATCAATTGGTTGATATAGAGACCATATTCAATAATCTTTGACAACTCAATTTGAAGATGAACCCCTAGAAATGTTCTTTTGGGGTAACCTTAGGAAAACTCATCGGCTTCATTGTATGCCATCATGTCATTAGATATGATCATGGGGGAAAAATCAATCCTTGGCATGTCACCTCATCAATGTTTGAAAGAATTATGAGGACTCCAAGGACACTTAGCCTATATTTGGCACTTATCACAAATTTGACAGGGAAGTGTTTTCCCTTCACTAGATTAATGAAGATGGGATTCACATATTAATGGAATGAAGACATCCAAGAGGTATTTGATACCCTCAAGAAATATCTCTGGATACCACTATTATTAAGGCCACCTATTTAAGATAGATCACTTATTCTCTATATGAAAAATTTACAGAGATCATTGGGATCCTTCCTTTCCAAAAAGAATGATACTGGGAATGAAAATAGGATTAAATATCTCGATAAAACTATGCATGACATAGATATTCAAAATTCAAGTATTGAGAAGTGCTTCCTGGAATTAATCTTGGCAGTTCAGAAATTGAGGAACTATCTGCAACATCATGAGGTTTAATTGGTGTCTCTCAATAACCCAATCAAATTTATCCTTAGTTGGAATGTTCTTAGAAGACATATGGAATAGTGGGTAGTTATTTTTCAATAGTTTTATATCCAGTCTGTGCCTCAGAAGGCAAAAAAAGACAAGATTTGGTGGATTTCTTTGTTGGACATCCATCATCGAAAGATACATCACTGAATAATGAACTTCCTGATGCAGAGGTCTTCAGTATTCAAGATCATACCCAAACATGGGAAATGTACTTTGATGGTTCCTCCAGAATTCTAATAGGGAAGATAATGGAAAACCCTAAACTAAATTAAGTTGGGTTTGGAATTGTACGTATCTTCCAAGAAAAGGTAGTGTTGCCTTATTCCTTCCTATTGTCAGACGGTGGAACCAACAATGAGGTAAAGTTTCATGCTTTCATTGGAGGCCTGGAATTGTCACTCCAAGTACAAGTGAATCACCTAAAAGTGAAAGGTGATTCAGAGTTGGTGATAAAAAAAATAAATGGAGATTATTCTATTAGAAAATAATAGTTAATCCCTTTATGTGATTATGTTAGAGGGTTAATGGATGAATTTCCCTCATATCTGAAATTGTCTTATGTACCACGATCACAAAATTCCCAAGATGACTTACTGACTAATGCAACCACATCTATGGTAGATCCAAAGTAGGATGAGATAATAATTAGTATTTCCCATCATCATGTGGTGTCACCTTTAGTTAAAATTAGAATGGAGGAAATTAATTAAATTTTCCCTATTTCTGAGCCATATGGTCATACCATGGGATGAATGACACCCATCAAAGAATACCTTCAATATGAAGTAATTCTACCAAATAGATCTGAAAAAGAAAATATCCGATTATGAGTGGATAATTCTACTATTTATGATTGTGCAAATCACTAGAAGATCTTCTATAAATGAGGCTTTGATGTAATCCTCTTCCGGTGTATTAATGGAGAAAAAACTGCAGCTATCATGAAAGAATTACATAATGGAGCTTGTGGTGCTCACCAGTCTGGGAATAGGCATTCTAATAAAATATTAAGGCTTGGATACATTAGGCTCTCAATGATGTAGGATTGCATAGATTTCATTTAGAAATTTCACCCCTTCCAAGTTCATTCCAACTTCATTCATCAACCCCTGAAGATTATACAAACAACTAAGTACTGCTAGCCATTTTACACATGGGGAATGGATGCAGTAGGAGATTATCCTCCAACTATGGGTAAGTAGTTCAGGTATATTCTTATTTCTACTAACATTTTAATGATGTATGGGCTTATCGAACTAGTACCCGTACTTCCACTCGGAAAACCCCATATTCATTGGTGTATGACACATAAGTAGTTTTAACAATTAAAATTAAATTTCGTTCACTCAGAGTTGAGATATGTGATCTGTTGTCTACATATGAGAAGTCTCAGAAATGATTTGATGATCTAGAATTATTAGATGAAAAAATATTGCATACTTTGCATCATTTATTAGTCCATGAGAACAAAATAGAATGAGCCTTTAACAAGAAAATTATCCACCATTCATTTCTTTAAGGATAATTGGTATTGGTCCCCAGGACTTCAATGATACAAGGAAAGAAACATCTAAATCTTGAGCCAAAGTAGGAAGGACCTTATTCCATACATAAGGTCTACTCAAATAGAGATCATTCCCCAATCTCAATGGATGAAGAGCTTATTGTAACTCCAACCAATGGAATATTATTAAATAAAGACTTTGTGTTACTACACAAAATGTCCTCACTTCCTAACTCCCATCTACACATCATAAAGTACTAGTTGCAATACATTAAACAACAAAACAACCATAAGCATCCGTGCTGCACAAAAAGAAAATGCATTTCCTCTTTATCCTTCGTGGAAGACATTAAACTACATGATGTCACTTGTCATCATTACATGACGTTAAATTATATGGTTAACACCTTCTCTATTTGATTTTCAATGATTCAACATGAAAGCATAATTGACATCATTGCTACCACTGAGTGGCACATGACTTCCATTCCTCCCTATGTTTGAGTCAGCTATGCATAGGGGTATCATTTCAAGAACTACATGTGGCTTGACTTTCATTCATACGAGATGCATAGATACACTTAGGTCTCCAATCATGGGCCTATCCAGAAGCAACGGAAAATTTTATTTCCCCTTTCCCCTCCCATATATGAACCAGATCCATACAGTATTCTCTTTTAAGATCCCTGGTTTTATTTTCATACCATCTTGTGTATTAAACTTAATAATTATTTTAGAATGTGTTAAAAGCCCCATCTCTCATAATAAACTCAATTAGCATGGGAAATGATTTTTCAAGAACTACGTTTTGGCTGATTCAAATTCATAAGAGATACATAGAGATGCCTAAATATCTAATATTTGGCTTATCCATGATAAAAAACCCCCTTTATTCCCTATATAAGAATTAGTCCAGAGTAAGGAATGTTTAAAGAACTACGTATAGAGTGATTCTCATCCATATAAGATATGTAGTGACACCTGGGTTTAATTACTTGGTCTAGCCACAATATTCTCATTTTATGTCACAATCAGTTCATTTCCTTGTTGTACGACTCTAAACTGCACATCATAATATTGATTCAATGGAAGCAAAGAAAGTATCCACTTTACAGGTGAGTCATATATATGTAAAGGACTTTAAACTCATGGCCAATATTGATTCAAATATTTTTCATGTGTATTGAGCATCACCCCCTTCTATATTACACTCTTAATCTTGTATATTTTCAGATCTTAATAGTATTTATTATGGTTCTTGGTGGTAGAAATTTTTATATTTGAGAAATCTTTTGTTGGACTATGAAATATGTGTAGTTAGGTGGCCTTGCATAAGTTTCCTATATAATGGGTATGTCAGTCAAAAGATTCCACTATTTGGCTATGCCGCACATACCCCAGTTGGCCCTTTAGAATACCAACCCATAATGGGTTTATCAAATAATGGTAATTTAGTTCTTGGTTAAAGTTCCTTTTGTACCCTTCAAACTTTGATTACAATATAAAAGAATCTATATTTTAAAGCAGTCAATTGTGTATATTTTCTCAATTACCTTTATCTCAATCTGGACACCTTCAAGACAATGGTTTACACATTTCCCTCTCCAGGTGTTCAATGAAATATGAAATAATCTTGGAACATTTGACCATATATCATCTATTGTTTCCATTTTTTGTTCATAGTTGTATGTCCTTGTTGACGCTCCTTTCGTCACAGAATCTAAAGATCAGAAAAGGGGAATATCTGAGTTCAAAGTGATTCAACCTCTGAAGAAAATATCAAAAATCGACAATAGCATGAACAAAGGATCAAAAGCAACTGCACCACGCAAGTTATATCACTGTCGCGAAATTCCACTTGCGCGACGCCCTTATGGTCGCGCAAGTGACTTGCGCGACCTAATTGATAACCTCCCGGTAACGGCCTAGGGTCTTCTCCTGCCTATATATAGACCCTGTGGGCCCCCCATTCGGGAGGATTTTCTTCCAGAAACTCGGATTGAATCTCCCGACGCCCAAGTCTCTCCGCAAAGCTTCCGGAACACATCTAAGGTAATTTCTTACCTAGAACAGAAGATCTAAAAGGAGGGAGTAAAGACTATGTGTTGAAACTCATCAACACTTGCTCTCCTGAGTGGTCATCCCTTAAGGGAAGTGGTCACACTTGCGCGCCGCCTTATTCCTTTGATAGAACTTGCGCGTCCCTTTTCTGGAAGAACCTCAAGAGGATTATAAAGGCTTTAATAAAGAGTTTCTCAAGTATTTCAATGCTGGTTGACCATCGTGCAAGTACCCCACGTGTCGCGCAGGTATACCTGCGCGACCAATACTTGCACACCGCCGCAGTACCTGCGCGCCTTCCAAGACTTGCGCACCCCTTCCTTTTTGGGTGCCTTTCTTGCCCATTTCACCCCTCTTAAGCCATTACACCTTTTCTTTTCAAGATTCAGTCTTTAAGACACTCTCCAAATCCATTTATGGCATGATTTCTTGATTTTACTTCCTTATCTGAAAGGAATTCGGTGGAATATCTCTCAAAACCTAGTGATTTACATATCTTTATTTCACTAAAGATTGAGAGTTCATTCATTCAACCTCATCCTTTAAGATGAGAGAATACTTAACCTGGGTCTCCTTTTCAGGAATAATCCCCAGTCCTAAGTTCTCTAATCTTGGGCATCCTCCTCAGGAGTAAGCCCCAAATTCTTAAAATTCCCAAATCTGGGCATCCTTTTCAGGAGTAAGCCCCAAACATTAATCTCATAACCTGGGTCTCCTTTTTAGGAATAAGTCCCAGTTATAATCTTGGGCTTCCTTTTCAGGAGTAAGCCCCAAGTCCCCTATCCTGGGCCTCCTTTTCAGGAATAAGTCCCAGTCATAATTATGGGCATCCTCTTTAGAAGTAATCCCCAAGTCCCTTAATTTCTCTTTAACCATTCCTAATTTTCGTTTGATCTGGGATTCCTTCTCAAGAGTAAAACCCAGTTATCAATCCTCTCCTAATTTGGGTTTCCTTTTCAGGAATAATTCCCAAGTTAGAGTATTCAAATCTCCATGAAGCACATATACCTTTATGGACCCTGTTCTTGGATTTTCTCCCTAAAAGTAAATCCTAAACCTTCATCTATATGGGCAGTCATACATACATAAGCCCCAAACCATTTCTTATGTTTTCATCTTTCATGGCACAATTGTCTAATTTTTACCAATACCTCCTTTTTATCACACCGAGGATGAATCACGTGAGCTTAGTGTGTAAAATTAATTATGACATTCTTCTTTGAGCCATCAATCATAATCATCATACTCCCTTACTCGAACTACGTGGGTTCTGATTCCTTTTCCAAAACAAAGGATACGTAGGTAGCCCATTTATGGGTTCGATCCCAACTCTGAAATAATTTATGTCCTTCTGAATGACAATAAACTTCAAGTGCCCCACTGAGTAGCTTTAAAACCATCCTAGTCATCATAATGACCAAGAGACTTTTATATAAATGTTTTGAAGGATACCATTGACAAAGAATCTCTAAATAAATATAGATGATTCTCTATTAATGAAGAACCTCGAATACATATAAAAGATTCTCTAAATTTCTTACATATTTAATCATTGATTGTTAAACTGAAGGAAAGCTCATTTTATACTTGGTAATGTAATAAGGATTCACGAACATAACTTAAATCTATAAAGAGAGTCCCGAAATAGACAATAATTCCCCTCAAAAAGGTGTGATGAGTCCGACCTACCATCCTCTCGACCAATGAAAATTCCTAAGCCTCATCAGTCCACAAGCTAATGAGCACCTACCTTTGTAAAGTAGGTCCAAACGGATGTGGAATCATTGGATGTTTCCGGTTCTACGAACAAACCCGCTAGAAACCGATCAGAACGTTTGAATCTCCCATTCAGGAGGTCATCCCCGAATTCCGAGGGAAACAAAAAATGGTGAACCCGACGTGAATCCTTAACCAATTTAAAATGACCTTTTACCTATTTATTAATCCCCCATTTAAAACTCAATAAGAGGGATAACAAAAACAATCATTGACATGTGTGCTCATCCAAAAGATGAAGTGGCTGAATTTTATCTTGATTACGTCTGTTATATCAAACAGGCACTCTTTTCCAAGATCTTCTGTATTTCCATAATGGCTGCTCTCAAATTCACATCTGTGAATACTGCTGCTACAAATACCACTGCTGGTATTCCTACTAGATCGTCATCCACTCTGAGGATGGCATCACCTACTCAGCGTCTTCAACGCTGGATATCAAATGTGCTGGTTAAGGAGTACCGTCAACACGGTACCATCCCAACTCTGGAGGCTGCCCGACAGGCACTCCAAGTGAACAACTCACACAGGTCGTCTGGACAACGACGACCAGTGATCAAGAGGCAGGCGGTGCTGACTACCATCTCCAACCGTTTCGGGTCGTTATCCCCGGAACGCAATTTCCATTCACTCCCTTACTCTGAGGAAGTGAATGAGCAGGTCCCTCAGGGCCTTAATTCAAAAAGACAGGAGTCCTTCCCGAGGGCTCCCATCAACAATCGCCGCCAGACTCGTGCGGCAGTGCGCCCTCAACATGATGAGGGTACCGACTCTAGGCATTCATCTTAAGTTCCTCGAACCCGAGCAGGCAAGACGAACCGCTAGAGACGGAATCCGGTTAACAATGGGCAGGTTTTCATCCCTGCCATCTCCAGAGAAGTCCACCAACCTAACTTGGTGGAGAACAATGAGCAGGCACACACACCTGTCCGTTTTAATTCCGCTGTCCAGCAGACTCGTCTGGCAGCATCACGCCTATCCCGCCAGGCAATTCCGGCGGAGTACTATAGGCATGAACATACACCTGCTTATACATCATCAGTTAGTCATCAGGAATGCCTGACTACATATGATGGATCTCGTCAACCGCGTTTGGCGAAGTGTAATCAGTAGACACATACACCTGCTAGTACTAATCAAGCCTACCAACAGTCTCGCTTGGTAGCGCACGGAGAAGTCAGTCAGAAAGCTCCGACGACAAACATGAGGTAGACTCAACTCTCTTCCTCCACACTTGAGTACTGTCAGAATTCACTGACAAGAAAAGGAGGACAGGAGCAGGCACATACACCTACTCCAAGCCCAGAATGGACGTATATCCCTGTTCCAGTGGCTGAAGTCACCAAACATATTTTTTCAATGGTGAAAGAGCAGAAGAAAATTCCTGCTCATATTCTGGATGCTTGCCAGGATATCATAACAGCTTCAGCATCATCTCAGGGACAGACACATAAATCTATCCCTAGCAGTGGAGTGACACATCAACGATTCACTCCGGAACAGACACACACATCTGTTCCAGTCCAAGAGGGTTATGGGGCATACTCCCCCATATCATACGGACAACCAAGTCAGGCACATACACCTGATTTGAGTGGAGATCGTTAGCCTAACCTAACCATCTTTCCTGATCAGGCACATACACCTGATCAGAGTAACCACTTTCGTCAACAAGTGGTTTCCAAAGAGATTAAGAAGGCATCTAAGAAAATGATCCGCCCAGCACAGTCAGGAGATCAAAGGCCAATCTGCAACAAGGCTTTGCTCGATGCTGAAGTTCTTGAAGCCCTCAGACATTTATCTGTTGGAATTCAAAATTCTACTCCCTCAGTTCCCAATAACGGGAACATTAATTCTGAAAGTCTTCAACAGACACTTCCTCATGAAGGCTTGCTTCATGAAAATTCGGTCAATCTTGAAGTTTCTTCTTTAGATGAGAGCCACAGGAACCCTATATGTGGTCAGAAGACCAAGGAGCAAGAGATCTCATCTTTTGTTGTAACCCATTATGGTGGTCCTCCCCATGATGATGAATTTCGCTTCGAATTTCCTCTCCACAGTAGTGATTCACATTGCCTGGAAAATACTCCAGTGGACAATGTAGTGCCGAGAAATCCCTCTTATCTTGAGGAACTTACAAATGCGAAACCATTCATGTCTGATGCTTTATCGCTAGCAAGTGAAATACTTTCTCAATCAGAAGATAGCCCAGGGTGTAGGTCATTCTCCGAACCACGCCTAAGTCATGCATCTTCTAGTTTGATCAATGATCTCTCTACCAATCTTGTTGAATCTGATGAAGCAACAAGGAAACACCAACTCGAGTCAAAATAGGTTGAAGAATCTTCATTTAATGATAAAGAGGAAATGCTGAACATGAGGAAAAAACTGGCAAAAAGTGAGGTACTAGTCATGTTTTGGCCTTTTGCTGACTCCCAGTATGACATTCCAAAGATGTTGACGGAAGATGGAGTCCATGATATTCGTCTCAACATATGGAAAACTCTTTTTCAATTGAAGAAGAAGGTATTATCTTATGATGAATATGAAAATAATCTTAAGATAATGGAAGGGCTACAACGTCAGATTGATTTGGCATCTCTATCAGTCTCTCAGTATCCGAAGGCTAAAAAGCAATAGAGAACCCTTCAACGTTCATGCCTTTGCGCACTAAGAAAATTGTGTCAGTTAATTGCCAATGCTCCATCTTATGTTCATATCAGAGGATGGGGTTTTCACGGAGCACTACATTTCACAGTGATTTCCAGTCAGCAAAGCCCGCCGAAAATGGTCTCATGCAATATTATTGCCCATGGCCATCCACAGTCAATGGACTTTGTTCATAATCAAAAGCTTGCTCAAGAACAGGCTTCAAGTAGTTCCTCTCAAAATCAAGCATATAGAGAACAATTTGTTGAATTGCTCCTACATCAAGCAGGCGAGAATATTACACAAGCCTCTCGTATAGAGCAAACACATCATCAAATGACAGAAGTTTCAGAAATCATCCAACGGTCTGTTGAACCAGGTGATAAAAGTGGATACAGGCTAATGCATCCAGCTAATTTCCGAACTAATATTCACAAGATCAAGAGATCTTTTAAGAAGGTCTCAGACATAGCATGTCAAGAGCCACCCCAACTTGTCAGACTGGGGATTCCTTTAACCCAACCCTCAGAGTCAACAAATGGGATTCGAGGAGTTGAGCGGAAGCAACAGGAACATACCCAGTTCTTGAGACTGGGGACTCTTTCAAATCATCAATCCCATTCTCAGAGAATATCGGTCTTTCCTCGATTGGGGAAGAAGACCCAAGAGGAACGAAGAGCCAAATTATCAGGAGATTTCCTCCAAGTTATAGCTTGTCAAGAAGTTCCTAAAAGATTAAATCAACAAAAGGAAATGTCTCATCAAAGACATGAAAGATGAAAATATCACAGAAATGTTGATAGAAGGGATGCGATGCATTTTACATCAATCAATGTCATCAATGCCGTTGTTGCTAATCCACCAGAGGAGACTCACTCAGGGGACTCAGATAAAGAGCGTCCTGCTCAAGAAAATGTACACACCGATACAAATGAAGAAGGTGTGCGTACACGAAGTCAAAGGATTACTCAGAACCTAGGTAATCCACTTCCTTATCTCCAAAAAGTATCCAACAAAGGGAGGGGAAAGAATCAGGTTACATATCCTTCCTCTGGAGAAGGTCAATCACTCTCGTTAGAGCAAAGGTTTGCACAACAAGAGGAAGAAATGAAAGAATTAAGAAGGTTGAATGCAGATCTACTTCAGTGTAGTCTTCTTCTTATGAATGCTGAAGTCCGACAGCCGAAGAAATTTGTTATAACTACTGAGATGGATCAGGAATATCCTCTTTTATCAGTACACCCTCAGAGGTCTAATCCTACAGGTCAAACACAACAACGGTTGGCAGTGCTACCATCAGTGGCAGCACCAATCACCACGTCTGTCCAAGCTCCATTCGTTGCACCTACCCAAGAACAAATTCAACCTGATATTTCTCAAATGTTAATAAATACTATTGAGTCATTAACAGCTCGGTTAGAAACTATGGAAGGGAAACGGGCGCAAGTTCAACCAGAAAAGAAAGTTTACCCTGAATGGGTAGATTTAATTTCTCCTCCATCTAGTTTTGGAAACCCTGTTTCCCCTACTTTCAATGGATCAGGTGAACTTGAACAACTTTTGATGCATTACGTGTCTTGTTGTGATCCTATGATGGGAACTCCAGAGCAGCAAGATGCAGTGAAACTCAGATGCTTCGTGCGAACCTTGCAAGGACCAGCTTTTGTCTGGTATACAAGCTTGCAATCCTGGTCAATCATCAGATGGGAGGATCTTCGTCAAAAATTCCTTCTTTAGTTCAGCTCAACTTTTCCAAAAATGAATGTTTTCGATCTTACAAACTGCAAGCAAAGGGAGAATGAAAGAGACTCTGATTTCATTGCTCGCTGGAAGGGATTAACGTATTCCCTGAGTTTAGCACTCCCTCAGGAAGAGTTGTTGCCAGTCTGTGTGGTAAATTTGCGTGACGAATTATGCACGCCATTGATCCCTGTGAAATACACAGGAGGGTTTCGAGACCTTACTTCAATCGCTTAGCAGATTGAAGATTCCCTTATACAGGCTAAGGTTAAATCTCGTGTAATTCCATCAGCTCCAGGATGGAGAATGGGTAAAGCAGAAACTGCTACAGTTATGCTTAAACAAGCACCTGTACCTATTTCTACTTCAAAACCTTCATCTTCTTGAAGGGCTCCACCTCCTGAAAGCCAACAACAAAGGCCGTTTCCTCCAAATGATCAAAGAGATCAACGATGAAATCAATTTGAGGATTTGAAGAGTAAAACATACTCTTTCCGAAGTGAGCAAGTTCCGGGTTACTTCATTTCAGCTCTGGAAAATAATTTGGTTCAATTAACAGTGCCCAAGAGGCCAAACACGGAAGGAGATGAAGACCGTCCCAATTATTGTCCCTTTCATCAAATGTTGGGGCATCCCATCCAGTAGTGTTTTGTCTTTAAAGACCTCCTACAAAAGATGGTCGACTTGGGACAAGTCAAGTTGAAAGGTTCTTTGACTCAGATAGCATGTGTTAATGCTATAGTTCTAGAGGAGGAAGGTGAATGGAAAGAAGTCAAAAGAAGAAATGCACAGAAGTATGATGATTGAATGGTCAGAAAGACAATCAACCAGACTCATGCCATTTTGCGAACACAATTAAAGAAACCAATTGTGTCTTCTGCCATGAATATTGCGGTAAAATGCTCTTCGTCAGAGGGAAAATCCTCAATGAAACGGTTTGATTCAAAGAAGAAAAAATAATCAGAAGAAAATGAGTATGTGTCAAAGCCTAAATTGTCTTTGACTCTGGCAGACTTTATGCCATCTAATTCAAAACCACGGGCACCGCCCCTTCAAATGGCACAACCTAAATAGGCTAGTCAGGCAGAGTCTTTATTAGAGAAAGAGTTAATCTTCAGTTCTGTTAATATGATTTAATTAACATATCTGTATTCCAGTCGTAATTTCAATTTTGATGAGCCTGAATTCCCTATATCAAATAAGGGAATCCGAGGAAGTTCCCGAGGTTCAGGATACAGGGGAAGACAAGGATCTTTCCGAATCCACTACTCCAATTCTACCCCTGCTAGCACTGTTTATGCAGCGGAAACTCATGGTAGAGCCCTTCAGCGAGCTCAAAAAGAACAAGCAGGTTCTTCTGGTAATAGCCAAATCAGTCTTGGAACAGTTATTTTAGAAGATCGATTTAAGGTTCCATCTTCTTTATCTCAACAAGTAAATGGATCTAATCGGTCTAATCTTCCAAAAACAAGGATATTGCCAACTTCTATCCCAATACAAGATGCATCGGCTTCCAAAGCATCTGCTTCCAAGGTACCTGCTAAACCGCATATTCCTGTTGGGAAACGCAGACCTTTAGATCAAAAGTATGATATATTGAAACACTTGGCCCAACTACCAGCCAAGTTATCAATTTTAGATGCTTTGAATCTCTCAAAAGATCTTCGGGAAGCTCTAATCAAAGCTTTGTCAAGTCCTCAGGAGTTTGAAGCTGAAATTGCTGCAGCTGAAGTCTATCACATAGAGAATAATCCTGCAGAATGCCATGCAGTGATATATTTTACTGATAAAGATGAAGATGATGTTGTGCATGGGCACATAAAACCTTTGTACTTATCTGGAAAAGTCAATGGTGTAGATATCTGAAGAGCTTTCATTGACAATGGTTCAGGAGTCAACCTCATGCCCATTCGTACACTTCGTCGATTGGGCCTCACGGAATCAGATTTATCTCCTTCTACCATGATGTTACAAGGATATGATAAAAATTAACAAGAACCACTGGGCAATGTTACACTCAGAAATCAGTTTGGAGATCTTGTATCCAATTAGGATTTCATGATTGTTGATCAAGAATCAACTTTCAATGTCTTGCTTGGAAGACCCTGGCTACATCAGCATGTAGATATTCCTTCATCATACCATCAATGTCTCAAATACTGTTTCAATGGTCAAGTTGGAACATTGTATGGTGATAAGACCCCGTTCAAGACATGTGAGTCTCAATACATTGAGGCATAATTTTATCACATGAAGGGAAGAGAAAAATCTACAATGAAGGAAATTACCAAAGTTAATGCTCCATATGGTTTGGAGAAAATTCCAATAAATCCATTTACACATGTGAGTACAGATTATGTTTTACCTATCAGTCAAATTGAAAAAATAGGCCCAAATCAAAATACTCTTATGGAAAGATCCATAATGTCAATTACAGCAATTGAGCCAGACAACATGGGAGAAATTGGTAACCTACCAAACAGTGATGAAAGCACAAGTGGTGACATCTTCATTTCATATGCTGAAATCCAACAGGTCTATACTTCGCCAATCAGGCCAGAAGAAGTTATAGCAACATCGGAGGTGAATAATGATGTCAATTCTCAATCCATCATCTCCTCTTTATTTCCCAAAGAAGGCCCTTTATCATCAATAGGGTCGGAAATGGAAGCTTCTTCTTCAAAATGTGCAAATTTTGACATCTCTTCTGATCATGAAAATTTCATTTTGTCATCTACTATGCAAGTAGAAACGAAGGAAATAGAACATGATGAAGAGGAAGAGGAAGATCTTAGAGATGCTCCTCCAGCATTTGAAGAAGGTATCTCTACCACTGTGGATGAAATCAGAGAAATAAATCTGGGTACAGAGAAAGATCCACACCCCACTTTAATTAGTGTGGCCATAACCCTTGAAGATCAAGAGATGTATATTTTTTTTCTAAAGAAAAATAAAGATATTTTCACTTGTAACAATACAGAAATGCTTGGGCTTGATCCTGATATTGCTACTCATCATTTGGGTTTACCAAAAGAACATCGAGGATTTAAGCAAGCCGCGAGAAGAACACACCCATCTTATGCTTCCAAAATTGAAGCTGAAGTGGATAAGATGTTCAAAGATAACTTCTTTAGAGAAGTTCAGTATCCCAAGTGGATGGATAATATTGTCCCTGTAAAGAAGAAGAACGGACAAATTAGGGTTTGCATCGATTTCAGAGATCTTAATCGGTATTGTCCTAATGATGATTTCCCAGTTCCAATTACAGAACTCTTAATTGATGCATCCGCTAGCTATGGAGTACTTTCCTTCATGGATGTATATTCTAGATATAATCAAATCCGAATGGCCCCAGAAGATGAGGAATCTACAGCCTTCAGAGCCCCTCAAGGTGTGTTTTGTTACCGGGTGATGCCCTTTGGTTTAAAGAATGTAGGTGCAACATATCAACGTGCCATTCATCATATCTTCAAACCTTTCTTAGGGAAGTTTGATGAATGCTATGTAGACGATTTGGTGGTTAAATCCAAACAATGTTCTAATCACTTGGCTGATTTGGAAGTCATATTCCACAAGCTTCGACAACATAATTTGAAGATAAACCCCATAAAATGTGCTTTTGGGGTAAGCTCAGGAATATTCCTCAGCTTTGTTGTACGCCATCATGGTATTGAAGTCGATCCTGAGAAGACCAAATCAATCCTTGGTATGTCACCTCCTCAGAATTTGAAATAATTAAGAGTACTTCAAGGACACTTAGCCTATATTCGGCGTTTCATCGCCAATTTGGCAGGCAAAAGTTTACCCTTTACCAAATTATTGAAGAAAGGAGTCACTTACCAGTGGACTAAAGAATGCCAAGAAGCATTTGATGTTCTCAAGAAATACCTCTTGACTCCCCCAGTACTCATGCCACCTGTTGAAGGTAGACCACTTATCATCTATGTGACATCTCTAGAGCGATCATTGGGTGCCATTATCGCTCAAAAGAATGATGCTGGGAATGAAAATAGCCTCTACTATCTCAGTAGAACTACGCTTGAAGCAGAAACCCGGTATTCAAGTATTAAGAAGTGCTGCCTGACATTAATCTTTGCAGTTCAGAAACCGAGACACTACCTGTAACATCACGAGGTCCAATTGGTATCTCGCAATAATCCGCTCAAATTCATCCTTAGTCGTCCAATGCTTACAAGACGTCTAGCAAGGTGGGCAGTTATTTTGCAGCAGTTCGACATTCAGTATGTATCTCAAAAGGCAATAAAGGGCCAAGATCTGGCTGATTTCTTGGCTGAACATCCTTCAGTGGAAGACACATCTTCAGATATTGAACTCCCTGATGAGGAAGGTTTTTCTATTCAAGAGTGTCCTCAAACATGGGAAATGTATTTTGATGGTGCTTCCAGAAGTCCAATAGGGAAGAAAATGGAAAATCCTAAATTCAACAATGTTGGTTTAGCAATTGTACTTATTTCTCCAGATAAGGCATTGTTACCTTATTCCTTTTTATTATGGGAAGGTGGTACCAATAATGAAGCCGAATACCAAGTTCTTATCACAGTCTTGGAGTTAGCACTTCAAGCACAAGTGAATCACTTAAAGGTGAAAGGTGATTCAGACCTGGTAATCAAACAAGTCAATAGGGATTATGCCATCGGAAAAGAAGAGTTAATCCCTTTTTATGATTAAGTCATAAAGTTAATGGCGTAATTCCCTTCAGAACCGACATTTTATTATGTCCCAAGATCACAAAATGCTCAAGCTGATACACTGGCTAATATAGCCACATCTCTAGCAGATCCAAATCAGGACAAGACAACCATCAGTATTGCCCACCATCGTGCAATTTCACCTTATGTTCAATCTAGAATAGAGGAAATTAATGAAATTAGTCCCATTCCTGAACCGTATGGTCATACTACAGGATGGATGTCACCTATCAGGGAATACCTTCAAAATGGAACACTTCCACCTGATAGAGCCGAGAAAGAACAAATCCGGCGACGTGTGGTCAATTTTACTCTTTATGATGGCCCAAAACACCTAGAGAAAATTCTCTAAAAACGTGGTTTTGATGGAGTTCTCTTCAGATGCATTGATGGTGAAGAGACAACGACTGTCATGAAAGAAGTGTATGCAGGAGTCTGTGGTGCCCACCAGTTTAGACATAGATTGTCTGATCAAATTCGAAGTCTTGGATACTTTTGGCCTTCAATGACACAAGATTGTGTTGATTTCACAAAGAAGTGTCATTCATGTCAAGTACATGCCAACATCATTCATCAACCTCCAGAGTTTCTTCATACAGCTAAATAATCATGGCCATTTTCCACATGGGGAATGGATGTGGTGGGACCTTACCCTTCAGCTACGGCCAAGCAGTTTAAGTACTTTCTTACTGCTACTGATTTCTTTTCCAAATGGGCAGAGGTAGTACCTCTCAAAGAAGTCAGTTCTAAATGCATTGTTAGCTTCATCATGTCTAACATCATTACTAGATTTGGTGTCCCTCATACCATATTGACGGACAACGACACCAACTTCTGTTCTTCTGAGGTGAAGAAATTGTGTCAAGAATAAAACATTAAATCCAACCATTCATCTCGGTATCATGCAGTGACCAATGGCCAAATAGAAGCCTTTAACAAGACTCTTTCAAATATACTGCAAAAGATGGTGGATAAAGATAAGAGGTCATGGCCTGATAAACTCTTTCATACTTTATGGGCTTATCGGACTACCACCCACAATGCAACGCGGTCAACTCCATATTCATTGGTATATGGAACAGAAGCAGTTTTTCCAAATGAAGTTCAATTTCCCTCACTCAGAGTATCCATTTGTGATCATTTATCTACAGATGAGCAATCCCAAAAGCGATTGAATGAATTGGAATGGATATATGAGAAAAGATTGTGCAGTTTGCACCACTTGGAAATATATGAGAATCGAATAGCACGATCTTTTAACAAAAATGTTTGTCTTCATTCATTCATTCAGGGAGAATTGGTATTAGTTCTCAGAACTCCAATGATACCAGGAAAGAAACATCCCAAGCTTGAGCCAAAATGGGAAGGTCCTTATTCAATACATAGAGTCTACTCCAATGGAGCTTATTCATTAATCTCGATGGATGGAGAACTCATTACTACTCCAATAAATGCTAGATTTTTGAAGAAATATTTTGTATAAAATACAAAGTATTCACAAGATGTCCCCAGAACATGACACTAAACTGTGCAGCACCAGTTCATCCTTGCTATATGACGTTAAACTATACAGCAATGGTCCAGTATGACCTTAAACTGCAACTTTTTCCAACACGACATTAAACCGTGAAAAAGTTCCCTAAAAAGTCCTGTATGACTTTAAACTACACCATGGTCCTGTATGACATTAAACTGCACCATACATGATCTATGCATATGACCCTAAACTATTTAAAAGTCCCTTACATCCAGCAAGACGTTAAACTGTGACGTCCTAACTACAAGACTCTAAACTGTATAAAAGTCCCTTACGTCCGGAAAGATGTTAAACTACATAATCTGTAAAAAAATCCCAATGTGTCCAACATGACGTTAAAATGGTGCACTCTTTTGTCCTCACTGCATGACATTAAACTACACAGTTCCCTCCTTTCGTCCAACATGACGTTAAACTCTATTGTTCCCATCGTCCTAACTACATGACGCTAAACTATACAGAAAGTTCATAATACGTCCTACATGACATTAAACTATATTTTGTCCCTGCTACATGACACTAAACTACACAACACCAATAGTCCTAACTGCAACACTTAAACTGCATAGTCCCTTTATATGTCCTACATGACATTAAACTATGCATCGTTAAGGTTGTTGTTACCTCTTGTTTCTCACACTGAGTATGACTCACGTGAGCTTAGAGAAAAACTCAACTGTAACACTCTCTTTGGGCCGCTAACCATGTATAAGTCCCAACAACATTTTTTTTATTTTATTATTAAATCGTTGTCCCCAAGAACAACTTGATCATTAATTCATTCTTTAATTGAACTACACGGACTTTGATCCTTTCCCTCCAGGCTGGGTATGTAGGCAACCTCCCAGGGTTCAAGCCCAAAAACAATCTCTTCACATCGGTTCACCACCATCTCATATGATGTTTATTCGTGAAACCGCCCCTAGAATCAATATCTTTACAATGATTCACTTTCGTCCTTGTTATATGACGTTAAACTATGCAACACTTTTGTCCGGTATGACAATAAACTACAATACTCTTTGATTTCCTCATTTGAGAGAGAACTATTATTGACATTGATTTTTCAATCATGTTTCATTTCAAAAGGCTACGTGCATGCATGGTAATACCTAAACTTTTTATCTCAGGTCAAACCATCATTGCACTAAAGTCCTCTTTCACCCTTCACATGTACGAACCAAATTTGTACAAAGGGTAGTTCTAGAACTACGTGGGCTTGATTCCCATCCTTATGGGATACGTAGGAACGTTCAAGTATCCCTCGAATCCAGCCCCAAGTCTTTTGGGCCTAACCCCAAATTTCAATTTCAGTCCCTTAGCTGAAAAGTCCTCATGAAAACACACACTGTGTATTCATTATTATGGTCCGAACTCTATGACCCTAAACTAAGATCTCTCATATTTTCGTCCTGCACGACGTTAAACTGCATTTCAAGAACTACATATGGCTTGATTCTCATTCTTATGAGATACGTAGTGAAGTCCAAAATTTCAATTCAGGACCCAGCCACAACATGATTATGGTTATCATTGACCTATGTATCTCTATATACATTGGACAATACCCATATTTATGTGTTATAATCCTAACCTTAAATATTTTCATATCTTCATAACCCTTTTCATGTCTTTTAGTCACAAAAATGTCAAACTTCTGAGAATTATTTTTCCAGACTATGCAGCACGTGCCCATAGGTGGCCTTGCATAAACAGTCCACATAACAGACTTGTTCTCCAAAAGATACTATTTTATTTAACTATGCAGCCAATGTCCTTATGTGGCCCTGCATAATTCAACCCCCTAACGGGTTTGTTAAATGATGGTAACTTCATTCTTGGGAAGAATGCCTCTTTTGTCCTTATTTGTCTTAAACAACAGTATGTAGGGATCCGCAAAAAATAGCCATCCTTAACATATTTGTCCCATATCCTTTTTCATGATCTGAAAGTATTCAAGTCTATGGTTTATTCTTCTTCCCTACGTTTGGGTCAGACCTTCGTAGGAGTGATATTCATCCAGTTCTTTGATAATCTTGTCTGAAAATATCTTCTCCATATTCAAGTATCTCTTTCCATACAACAAACTCTATACTTTAGAAAATTTGAATCTCCATAAACATTCATTGGCTTTTAGCACTAGGAAAGTAAATTTCTGAGATTTCTTTTGCCTGACTATGCAGCACGTGCCCATAGGTGGCCTTGCATAAACAGTCCACATAACAGACTTGTCAGCTGAAAGATGCTATTTATTTGACCATGCAGCCAATGCCCTTAGGTGGCCCTGCATAATTCAACCCCCTAACGGGTTTTGTTAAATAATAGTAACTTCATTCTTGGAAACTAATTCTTCTAATTCCTTTTATCACTTTTTCATATCATTCCTCAGATTCAAATATTCTTAATCCATAGTTTACATATTTTCCCTCATACTTGAGTATGGTAATATGTTTTCAGATAAATTTTCAAATAATTGAATCAATTTTAATCCATTTTGGTCAAAGCTATTTCGACCTTAAACATTAGCCCCTTTATGTCCGACATGCATGACTTTAAACTGCCCATAAAAGACAAAGGAACTCTGAATAAAAATCAAGTTCCAGCTCACTAAATATACATTTTTTGTATGATTTAGGCAATATTGAGCAATTAAAAGGTTCAAAGTTTTTAGGGTTATTTGTAATAATCCTAGTAAAAAATCAAACTATGATTACTAAGCCCATTGGCTTAAGTAAATTTGAAGCAGGTAGTGAAAGAATGCAGGTACAAATGATTGAAGATGAAAGTGTTTTTCATTGATACACAAGAGTTAGAAGGACATCCACAGACTGGAGTCTCTTCTCTTTTTCAAGAATTACAAGAGGCTTTCAACATAAAAATTCATTTGATTTACGGCATCCCGAGCTTCATCAGCAACCACCTGGAATTCATTCATTCAACTGGATACAATAAGAGATGCAGTGATACCAGCTCTTCTTGGAACAATTGTAAAAGGATGTTCTTGAGTGCGGTTTGAGAAAATTTTCTGCTGATCAAACAATGACTCTGTTTCTGTCCAAGAGACTTGGAAGATGGATACATGGATTTGAGAATGGAGCATTGGAAGTAAAGAGCCATTTGGAGAGAGTACTCTTTTCAGATATTGCTCTAATACCATGTTTGTCTTCTCTCCACCAACCGGTAGTGGAAAAAATTTCATCCCATGGGTTTGCCATTTTCATATATGCAAGGAAATAACATGGAGGAAGAATTTGAAAGTTCACACCATTTTTGTTGGTCTTAATGCACAGCATAACCAAAATGAAGAAGTAGCAGCGCAGCTGCATTTCAGGTGTATAGTTCTTTGCATCTGGAACATTGACTCCTTGCAGGTGACCATGACCACATAGAGACAGGTAGATGCTCTGTGGGAAATTAAGATGATATTTATTCAAGTACTTAGCCAAATATGGGAGAGTGTTGTCGCATATATCATAGTAATCGTGGCCAATGATGTTCATAATGTCATCAATCCAGTTGCTAGCCAGTTTATCAGCCGTTCCACTTCCCTTGGGAACCACTGAATCTGCACAAAAGTTAAATAAACTAACTCTTAAATGGGTTTATTTTTTTTTCATAAAATTTGTGAAGAAATTTCAAAAAAATGGCTAAGGCATTAAGGCACGCAAGTCTAAAAAATGGCGCGCAAGTATTCCTGTGCCGTGCTAGTTTTTGACGTGCAAGTATAAACCGCGCAAGTACAAATACCTTTACAATAGCGCGACAACAAGGAAAACATTGGAAAACAGAGCAACTTGCGCGGCTAAGATAACCTGCGCGGCGAGAGCTCGAAGGTATGAAGTCCGGAAATCCGGATGCTTGTACGAAGGTGAGGCCATGTATTTATAGGCCAGGAGGCCTATCTGCGCACCGTATCCAGTGCGTTTAAGGCCTGCATGGAGAGAACTTGCACGCCACCCTCTGTGCCCTGAAGACTTGTGCGCCCCCTTTTCCTTTGGATGTATTCGATTTCCTCAGAGTCAAATCCTCATTTCTCTCTGGATCCAAATCTGAGGGGGGACTTTTGTTGACGCTCCTTTCATCACAGAATCTAAAGATCAGAAAAGGGGAATATCTGAGGTCAAAGTGATTCAACCTTTGAAGAAAACATCAAAAATCGAAAAAGGCATGAACAAAGGATCAAAATCAACTGCACCGCGTAAGTTATTTCACTGTCGCGCAAGTCCACTTGTGCGACGCCCTTATGGTCGCACAAGTGACTTGCACGAACTAATTGATAACCTCGCGGTAACCGCCTAGGGTCTTCTCCTGCCTATAAATAGACCCTGTGGGCCCCCCATTCGGGATTATTTTTTTCCAGAAACTCGGATTGAAGCTCCCGACGCCCAAGTCTCTTCGCAAAGCTTCCGGAACACTTCTAAGGTAATTTCTTACCTATAACGGAAGATCTAAAGTGAGGGAGTAAAGCCTAAGTGTTGAAACTCATCAACACTTGCGCTCCTGAGTGGTTATCCCTTAAGGGAAGTGGTCACACTTGCGCGCCGCCTTATTCCTTCGATAGAACTTGCGCGTCCCTTTTCTGGAAGAACCTCAAGAGGATTCTAAAGGCTTTAATAAAGAGTCGCTCAAGTATTTCAATGCTGGTTGACCATCACTCAAGTACCCCACGTGTCGTGCAGGTATACCTGCGCGACCAATAATTGCGTGCCGCTGCAGTACCTGTGCGACTTCCAAGACTTGCATGCCCCTTCCTTTTTGGGTGCCTTTCTTGCCCATTTCACCCCTCTTAAGCCATTACACCTTTTCTTTTCAAGATTCAGTCTTTAAGACACTCTCCAAATCCATTTATGGCATGATTTCTTGATTTGACTTCCTTATCTGAAAGGAATTCAGTGGAATATCTCTCAAAACCTAGTGATTTACATATCTTTATGTCACTAAAGATTGAGAGTTCATTCATTCAACCTCATCCTTTAAGATGAGAGAATCCTCAACCTGGGTCTCCTTTTCAAGAATAATCCCCAGTCCTAAGTCCTCTAAACTTGGGCATCCTCCTTAGGAGTAAGCCCCAAATTCTTAAAATTCCCAAATCTGGGCATCCTTTTCAGGAGTAAGCCCCAAACCTTAATCTCATAACCTGGGTCTCCTTTTCAGGAATAAGTCCCTGTTATAATCTTGGGCTTCCTTTTCAGGAGTAAGCCCCAAGTCCCCTAACATGGGCCTCCTTTTCAGGAATAAGTCCCAGTCATAATTATGGGCATCCTCTTTAGAAGTAAGCCCCAAGACCATTAATTTCTCTTTAACCAGTCATAATTTTTGTTTGATCTGGGATTCCTTCTCAGGAGTAAAACCCAGTTATCAATCCTCTCCTAATATGGGTTTCCTTTTCAGGAATAAGTCCCAAGTTAGAGTATTCAAATCTCCATGAAGCACATATACCTTTATGGACCCTGTTCCTGGATTTTCTCCCTAAAAGTAAATCCTAAACCTTCATCTATCTGGGAAGTCATACATACATAAGCCCCAAACCATTTCTTATGATTTCATCTTTCATGGCACAATTGTCTAATTTTTACCAATACCTCTTGTTTCTCACACCGAGCATGACTCACGTGAGCTTAGAGTGTAAAAGTAATTATGACATTCTTATTTGAGCCATCAATCATAAACGTCATACTCCCTTACTCGAACTACGTGGGTTCTGATTCCTTTTCCAAAAAAAGGATACATAGGTAGCCCATTTATGGGTTCGATCCCAACTCTGAAATAATTCATGTCCTTCTGAATGACAATAAACTTCAAGTGCCCCACTGAGTGGCTTTAAAACCAGCCTAGTCATCATAATGACCAAGAGACTTTTATATAAATGTTTTGAAGGATACCATTGACCAATAATCTCTAAATAAATATAGATGATTCTCTATTGATGAAGAACCTCAAATACATATAAAAGATTCTCTAAATTTCTTACATATTTAATCATTGATTGTTAAACTGAAGGAAAGCTCATTATAGAATTGGTAATGTAATAAGGATTCACGAACATAAATTAAATCTATAAAGAGAGTCCTGGAATAGACCATAATTCCCCTAAAAAAGGTGTGATGAGTCCAACCTCCCATCCTCTTGACTATACAGTATGTTCCCTTAGGTGTCCTTGATTAAGTTTCTAACCTAACAAGATTATCACTGAAAAGATACCACTATTTGGCTATGCAGCATATGCCTCAGTTGGCCATGCATAAAACAACCTCCATAACAGGTTCATCAAATAATGGTAACTTCGTTCTTAGGAAAGACTTCCTATAATTTCTTTTATCCCTTTTTCCCATATCATTCTTCGTATCCATAAATTCCCAAATCACTATTTATAATTATTCCCATCCATACATGATCATGGTAGTATGTTTCCAAACAAATTATCAAGAAATTGGGATAGTCTCAAACATTTGGTCAAAGCTAAAGACATTAAACTAAATCCACCTAATGTCCTCCCTACATGACTTAAAACTGCACAATACAATGTCCTCACTTCATGACATAAAACCGCATAGTATGATATCAGAAATTCCACTTATGACAAATTTTAACCATTCCTCATACACCAAATTTATGTAAAAGTGGTTTTCCTATTAATGACATATGCTTTCATAGATAATCCTTTATACTTAAAATAATTTTCCTCAGAAAAACCACCCACTATTGTATTGAGTCACTAAAATCTTATTTTCATTTGTCTCTCATTAGTAAAATGTTAAATACTTAAGAGATATTTTTCCTGGATTTACAGTACATGCCCATAGGTGGCCTTGCCTAAATTTTCCTACATAATTGGCCTGTTAGTCAAAAGGTGCCACTATTTGGATATGGTGCATATGCCCTAGTGGACACTGCATAACCCAACCCCCATAATGGGTTTGTAAAATAATTGTAACATTGTTCTTAGAAGATACTTCCTTTATGTTTATAAATGTTTTAGATTTAGTGACTATAAAAATCCTAACCCAAGAAGATCCTTGTAAATATTTAATTAATATTAGGGAAATTCATATCCATTGAGTCTTGTTTGGGATATAATATCATAATTTATGGTCAAAGATGTTCGATCTTAAACTCTTTCCATTTATAGTCCAACATGAATGACTCTAAACTACCAACAACAAGAGACATGGTAGTCACTAGATTGGGAACCCCCAAAGGTCACTCTAGACAAAAGTTGAGTCCCAACTCACTAAACGTACATTTTTTATGGTTTAGGTAATATTGGCATTAAAAAGTAAAAATATACAATGTTTTTGGGGTTTTATATATAACCATTATAAAATCACACTATTCAGACTAGGCGCATTGTCTTAGAAATAAAAGCTAGCAAGAATGAAAACTTAGATGATTGAAAATGAAATGCTTTTAATTTATTAGTAAAAAATTCATAGAGAAGTATCCACAAACTGCAGTCACTCTTCTATTATAAATCACAAAAGGTTTTATACAAAACTTCTCATTTGGTAAATAACATGTTGAGCCCCATTATCTTCTTATTGTTGTTTGTTTAGCCGACCAGCTTCATTCTCTTCAGCATGACGAAGTGCTTCCTTAGCATCTACAATATATTTTGCAATATCTTCCTAGACTTCCCCTATTGAGTTATGAAGGTAGTCTAGCTCCCCTTTAATAATATATAAATCTTGTTTAAGACACAACTATTGAACAATCTTTTCTTTAATCTTCTCCTTCAGTTCTTTAAAATTTATAGTATGATAGACCTCAGTTCAAGACAACACTTCTTGGAATTCGTCAGTGTTGATCAATAGTTTAGTTATCATCATATATTGCTAAAGATTATTCTTTTTCTCCCTCTTTTGGATAATCTATTTCACTGCCTTATTAATTTAATAGTATTCAAAATACCCAAATCCCAGTGTGATAAACAGAGATGAAAATAGTGGAACTATTTAAGGAAGTTCCTCGAGGGGAATTTCAGAAATTATCTTACATATATTTTTCCATGCCTTTCAATGTGAAAGAATAAGGTCCTTTTGCAGTACTGGGTCTGATATAGAATCCCTATCATAAGTAGGGACATATTCTGGGATTAATTCACTAAAACAAGGGCCCTATCCTGCTCCTTCCTTGACCGTGGTTTATTCACCTTTTAATATTGTA
Organism: Viscum album; assembly: GCA_963277665.1. Classification (NCBI taxonomy): domain Eukaryota; kingdom Viridiplantae; phylum Streptophyta; class Magnoliopsida; order Santalales; family Viscaceae; genus Viscum; species Viscum album. The sequence goes on along the minus strand of OY728162.1, from coordinate 1,273,452,652 downwards.
TGAACTGATATAGATGATTCACCTATAGATCTATCCATTGAAGTTGATAACACTATATGGTTAATTAAATTATGTTTATGGTTACTTTCAATTGATAAAAAAGTGATTAAAACACAATATTAGTATCCCTTACCTAACAGAATGTCACCAGCTTGAGAAGACTCATCCCCAATATTCTTAGTTTAAATGGTTTTATTTCATGTATCTAGGTGGGGAATTCCCTCTTTAATTTGATCAGGATCCATGGAATGAATCATAGGAAGATCCTTTTTCTTGATATTTACCTAAGACAATTTATCCGTAATTGTAGGATTGATATTAATGTCAACACTTCTTTTAGGAATTGTTGCTGTAGCTGTTTCTTTTGTTGGAACATCATATTTAAACCAATCATGGTTAGATTTTTAATCATAAGAAGATAAATATAACCTAAATGAAAACTCACATCCAGTTGATTCTATAAAAGGAATTTACAAATATTCTTAAGCATTTGGTATATTAACATTTTCTAATACTTCTTTAAAATACATTCCAAGGTTCATCATTGCATCAAATGATATCCCAGATCCTTGGTCAGTCTCACCCATTGGAACACTCGGCGTGTTTGCATCACAACCTTCCTCCGACAACCATTTACCCAAAACATATTTCTCAGCAATAGTTGTGGGGTCAACATTAGTTGTCACATGATTTTCTAGTGAATGTGATGAACCTAAAGTATCATAGGATGAAATTCAATTGTTGTCACATTTGATGTCTTATAAAGCACTGTTGATTTACAAGTGGCCTCCTCACTTATGATACCAGGAAAAAAATCAGTGCTTGGAACATATATTGGTTCCGTCAGCCTCAATACCTCTTTAAGAAATATGAGGTCAGCAGGAATGTTTTCCTATTCCGAAGCACCCACTACAGCTTCTCGAAGCTTATCAGTTTTTTTATTTTATAGAAGTAACAGAAGAAGCTCCTGAAACACAAAAAATTTTAAACACTTTTTCATGAATAATTCTAAAATTCATTTTTTCAGGAAGGCATACCAATACTGAGAAAGTATTTTACCCTGGTGTTTTTCATCGATGCTTCTATTTTTTTTCCTTATTAGGAGAACTTTCATAATCATCTCCAAAAATGGTATTGGAGACTGTAATGCCATTTCTACCTCAACCTCCATGTCTAGTTATCCTAGAGATATTTATCCCAATTCATGGGGTGATCCAATAGCTCCAAGGGCAGTTCCACCATGGAAATATTGTGGTGATGGATCTTTAACTGATTTTTATTTAGCCAATTGTAAGTTAAGATGATGTTTTCCCTAACGCTTTGAATAAATTCAAATTGAAAATAAAAATAGAATGTGATAAAAAATAAAAATTACATATTCAGGATCCAAAAAATTACTCAATTATTAATCTAATGAAAGATCAATCCCTTTAGTGGTACCATGATCTATCATTTCATTCTCCCACTTCATGGTGGGAATGTATTCATCGGTGTGTATATGATCATTTATATCTCTTAGATGTATGTTCTCACATCATTAGGATTGTTCTTAAATAGAATATAAGAAGAGGCCCATAGATAACCTATTCATAGAACACACATTCCTTCACATAGATTTATCCACCTAGTTTCAGCATCACAATATAATCTTTTCCATGTTTTAACAACCTCTAGTCGTACATTTATACAGTACATACCAGAGGGCTGTGAAGAGGATCCTGCAACCTTGGATTTAAGTTTCTTCCTAATTCTCACAGTCACAGATGGGGGATTGGAAAATGGGACTCATCGCTATTTGGAATGATGGAATTTAGATCACCTCAGTACAACATCAATAGGGATCTATGGGGTGTTTCTATTATCTCTGATAGGTGGATTATATCATGCATGAGGTCACTTAGGTGAATTTGAATCATCGTCACCTCCACCCTCAGACTCTAGTGAGTCGACCCTTGATGATTATGATTTAACTTCTAAATAAAGGGGTTCCTTTCAACAACTTCTCTTTATACCCACTTGAGCAAAAAAGTTGTTTCTTACCCCGTCAAGGTAAGATGCAACCCAATATTCAGCATACCATATAGTCAATCTTCTTATTGCATAAATGGAAAGTAAATTAAATATTTCCCCAGTCTTCTCCAATATGTCAGCAACTATAGTTTTTGGGAAACCATCATATGTTTCACTAATCTGACATGCACAAGGGGGGGGATTTAGTAATTTTTTTTGAAAAAATTTGAATTGTCATGCAAATCTATATGAAGCATAGATATCACATATTATTTCTATGTCAGTCCTAGAGGCAAATACGACATCTCTCCAAGCTAACATGTATTCCCTTAGTTCTAAATTGGTCATCATGACATCAACAAATAGCCTCGTAGGAGGATTACCATAAGGTAAGATATAAAATTAATTATGCATACTCAACATTCCCTTGATATCATAAGTGTTCAGGGACAAATGTGAAATACCAAAGAAAGACTAAATATATGGTTGAAATGAACTTTAAAATAAATGTACCCTACATAGAACATAATATGTTCTGAAATTAGTGGAGATACACCCCCATATCACCTAAAATGGTCCCAATATTATAAAAGGTTACTTCCCTATCTAAATACGCAGTAAGATCCAATAATGATTTTCCAAAATAGCAGTGGCCAACCCTACCATCATTCTCTCGGCCAGCATGGCTGCGATAACAAAAGTTCTAGGCCTCATGCCTCCTTTGGAATCTGGGACTGGTAATAAATACATGCTGAGACATTTCCATGAAACCGTCTAGACGTGTCTTCATAGGAATTTTGGAATTGAAATCATATCCCCACTTTTCAAACTCTCTTTTCTGTAATGGTGGCCAAAATGTATTAGATGTACCTATATTATCTGCCTTTAGAAAACTGGTCAGACGAGTGTAGGTGAGACCTTTTTACATCTTCTTTACCTAGAATATTTCTATCAACTCTTCTGGATGAATATCCCTTCATGTGTGGGACATCGTGGTGCTCTCATTCTTGAGTTTATAAAATATTTTCATCAAATCACAAACCAAGGCTGGTGTCTTCTCTGAGTCATTGAAAGTCACCTTGGGGGGAATAAACTCATCGTACATATATCCATGTATTGGAGCTCTATAGATCTTGTAGAAATCCCAAAAATGTATGAATACTTCTCCATGCATAAAATGGAAAGTGTTAGTTTATGGATTCCATCAGCATAATAACTCCAACAGAAAATCATCATTCTTATACACATAGGTTTTTTTAACCCATACAACCTCTTAAATGAAAAAAAATTAATTTATCTGTAAATTCCAAACACATATTGTGCACCCAATATGGCCATATCTATGAAGGTTTTACAAACCATCCTAGGAAAAAATACCATCATTTTTCCTTTCCTTTGGATTGATCCGTATGAGAATATCGAAAGACGGATTAATAACAATATGGATGCAGCTCGGTAGTGTGTGATTTCAAATATAGAGCACATGGGCTATGACGCATGATATGAGAATTATTTGATGTCCCAACATTAGCATATGATACCCCAATAAAAACATTGGCAGATGAGAATTTGGTATAACCTTGAAACCAACAACGTGAAAAATAGCTCTCTAGGTCTAGAATATTGACATACTATAGACGGCCATAACTATACAAAGGCAAATAATTTCTCTGTGGAAAATTGAAGTCATATTTCATCAAATATTTTCCATTTCAATGAGTGTGGTTTCACAGATGTCAAATTAGTCATGCTGGCAATGTTCATCATGACATCAATCATCTTACTGGATAATTCATCAGTGGTCCCGATTCTTTTGTGAGCCATTGAACTTGACAAAGAGATCAAACATCATCTTTAATGTAAGTTAATATTTGATGTTTTTACAAAATAATTGATAAAAATTTTATAAAGTAATTATGGTGCACAATTATCCACTTGGAACGCATGTATAAAACATCGCGCATGTGTGGCGCCTGAGTTCTGGTGCCCAAATGAAATACATACAGAAGAAGCGCAATTAAAACAAGATTGTCAGAAAAAAAGGACTTCTGCACCGAGAGCTAGAGTTTCCATAAGTTGCGAGAATTGTCATGGAAGTGAAGCCAATATATATAAGAAATATGATTCACCTTGAATTCCAAAATCATGGGAGCTCCCACTTGCGCACCCCATTTACCCTTCATGCGGAAACTTTCAGGCCACAATCCCCTATTTTTTATTATTCATTACTTTACCTCAATATAGGATCCTTTTTTCATTCCAGACAAAATTCTAAGGGGGGTCTTTTTTTGACACTACATTCCTTCGTAGAGTTTAAAAAATTTAAAAGGGAAATACCTTATAAAAAGGGTAGAAAACACATGATGAAAATCATGTTCTCTAAAGGCTGGAACATTGGATCGCCTTAGTCTGGCCAACACCAATGGCACACAATGTACTTTCACACCACAATTTAGCATGAATCCCACAAGCATGCCCAAATCTCTTTCTACCATGGGTCATATTTGTTCATATAAATAGACCCTTTGGGACTTCATTCGTATGGACGGATTTCCCTGAATCCAAATTACGGCTCTGGTTTCCCTAATGCTTCACCCAAGACTTTCAAATATTTTAGGGTGGTTATTTCACACATAAAGCAGTGGAATTGAAGGAGTATCAAAGGAATTAAGCCCTTTTAGGGTTTGAAATCTGTAACACTTGCACAGCTATAGTTCCCATCCTCTCTAAATCAGAAGCACTTTTGCACCACCGATTCCGCTAAAAGGAACTTGAGAACCCCACTTCTGGGAATACATGTGAATACTATTGATGTCATGAGTCAGGCCTCACCCAAGTATTAACATCCCGATTTTTCATCACTCATGTGAACATTCGGTTGCCCAAGCCTACATGCGCACCCATACTTGCACTCCAGTACCTACATGGGAGCCCCTCTTTGATTCACCTATTCTGTTTAGTCTACAAGCTAATAATCCCTACTCAAATCCATTAATGGCACAACTTCTTCTTCATTGGATCGCTTTTCTGAAAGGGTTTCTATTGAGACCTCCACAAAAACCACTTGATTTATCAAACCTTTGGAAATGGAACATCAATGTGTCTCCAATTTGGGTTTGTATATCCAATGTACGAGGCTTCCCACATTTGTTTCACAATGGGGTTACGACTCATGGAGTGTATGTGGGTTTTTATATCCACAGTCACATAGACCATTCTCCCAAGAACAGTGTTGTGAAGTTCTTGGTTTGGATTATTAGGGTTTGGGTTTTATCCTACACTTTTCATATCTAAGACCTGGAACCTCATGTCTCTGGTAGGGAAGGTACGGTTCACAATTTATTTTCCACGAAATAAAATGAGAAGTCTCCCCCCCCAATTGAGTCTACAAGGGAATTCATCCTAGTGTAAGCCCCTAACCTTTCAAGTTGAATATTGCGGTCACGATCCTCTCTACTTATTTCAACTTTACTCATTCCATACATTGGAAACTTTTCCAATGTAATGTTAACATAGGGAATGCTCTTCGCCTTTCCGTCTTCCCAGGTCACCTCAGCCTCATCCATCATCGCCACTGTAGGTGTGCCCTCTTCTACCAGAATAGGATGAAAAGTGTGGGTGCCTTTGTTGAATTTTTGACATCCTCTTGTTTCTCACACCGATCTGGACTCACGAAGGTTTAGAGATTTTTCATGATCACAACTTTTTCACAAGACATCTTGAACTACGAGAACTCTGATACCTAATCCAACCAGGATACGTATGACACCTTCCTGAAAGACCGATCCCAAAAGGGTGCCCTTCTTAAAGGGTTTACCCATTCATGTCCTCTCCAATGGAATGTTATTATCCATAAGTTCCAAAAATTTTAATGAACTGTGAGAAATTTTATTCCCACCATAATTGGGATACATATGAAGCCATCATAGGTCCCGAGCTCATTAGATTTACTCTTCATAAATCCAAACATTATTCCCATAATCTGGGCATCCTCCTTAAGAATAATCCTCAAATTAATCTCCCAAATCACCAAGGCATCCTTTTTAGGAAGTAAGACGAAAATCATTTCTCTCAAATTACTGTACTCTCATATGAGACTCATCGAACTATGTGGTATTTGATTCCCATCCATGTGGAATACGTTGGAAGCATCCTTTAGGTTCAAACCCAACACTTCAAATCAATCCATGTTCTTCCTAGGCCATATTCACAACATGGTCTAAATTTACATGGAAACCCATATCCTTTTCCATGTTCCTCAGGATGCTTCGACAGAATTCCCACACTAAACTTTAACTAAGAACTATTCTCTTATATGTCCTTACCACATTAAATTAAACTATATGGTTAGGTCATTATCACGTGACCTTAAAAGGTATTATGTGTCCCATTAAGTAGAAAAAAACTATGATGGTTCAGATTCCTTTCAAAAGGATACTAGTTAGCTATTTTATGGGTATGATCCCAATATAAAATCAAACCTTCATCTCCCTAGATGACTATCAATTCCAATGTGCCCCACTAAGTTTCTTCAAAACTAGTATCATCATTATGATGATTAAAAGAATATCTAAAAAGTAAATGGGAGGATACCATTGAAGGATACCCTCAAATACAGACAGATATCTCCCTTAATGAAGAACCTCGAATAAATACAAATGATTCTAAATTTCACAAATATTAATATTTGATTGCAAATTACAAGGGAAAACTATGTTATACATGGTAAATTAATAAGGATTCATGAAAATATCATAAAATTATAATGAGAGTCCCATACTAGACAACAATTCCTACCAAAATGGTGTGATGAGTCCAAACTACCATCATATCAACCAATTCATGTTTTTCAGTATCGTAAATTTCAAACTTAACATGTTCCTACCTTTGGAAAGAATTTCCATTTGGGATAAAGAACTGTTGGATGTTTCTGGTTCCATGAATAAATCCAATGGAAACTGCTTGGAAGCAGTGATTCTTAAAGTAGAACACACATTTCAAGGAACTACGAAACAAAAAATTATATTAAAATTTATATTCTTACCAAGATGATTTCCCTATAAGATCATTCTTTATCCGATCTATGTCATTACTATTTTTTATTGACCTATTCATGTGAACGTATTATCCATCTATTGTATACCCTAAAAGACAAAATAAAAACACAATTTTTTTTTGTGTAGTCAGAAGATAAAAAACACCCTTTCTCAACCTTGTATATTGTTATCTCTTACAATTACTGTCATGAGGAGATCAACAAGGGTTGAGAGAAGAGTGTGAGATTTGTTCCAAGTGAAACTAAAAAAACAATAATAATAATAAATGAGTGGACTAATGAAATATACCACATATGGGGATATATTGGTCAGGATATTATGGTTTTTTTCAAGGAATACATATGTTAGTTGGTCATGAAATTTTATTGGAAAGGTTATAGCGCATGTTCGATGGATAGAATCATTTAATATTTTTTTTAAATACCCAATATTTACTAGATAGAATGTGGGATGAATAACTTAAAATATTTATCAAAAATACGTGGAGAATTATTGAAATGGTTAACTTTATAATTATTTTATGATATTGGTATCATTAATCTCCTTTAATTTCTTTGTTATTCTATTTATGAGAAACATTTTGCATAAACACTAATAATAACACCTTGGTGTGTTTTTTGGTTTGATCACATTGCTACCAAGAAATAAATTTTATATGAATTTTAAATCTTCATGATATTGTTAATATCTCCATGGATCATTTTTTAAAAGGTGAATTTTTACAGGAGTGAAAATATTTAGGTCTGGGGGTGTGATCATGTAGAGATTCACTATTCATTTTCACCCATATATCACAATGTTAATATATCTTTTTATCATAAATTAAAATTTTAATAAAAAATTTCACTTGATGATTGATTCAATTATTTTTATTTAATCACCATTATAAAAGGTAATTTCACTTTTTTGGATGATTTAATTGTAGGTGGAGGTGATTTAGAGGGCCAACGATGAAGTTGCAGAAAAATGGGCCAAAATGTCCAAGCATCCAAAACACAAGTGGACTCAACCTCACACTGCTACTAATCCTTGAATCCAATAGGGCTGATATTTTTTTTATAATAAAAAAATTCAATGGGATAAAACTCGTACGAAGACACCGAATAAAATTTCATCCATTAAAGGGCCCAACTGAACTGATTTGTCCAAGATACCAAATCTGTATGAAGTCAAAAGTGGTGTGCTGTATTTCAACCATATCTCAAGATTTCATCCTTAAAATGGTTCCAAAGATTCAATGTATATATTCAAGTGGTATGGTACCAAGTTTATAGATTTATACAAAGTGAGATATGTCTATCTACCCACTTAAAACCATGTTCCATGTGGTTTTAAAAAATATGTGTTACTAAAACAACCTTATACTTTTCCAATAAAATGATACCTTGGGAACCACATATGTATTTTCTACTAGGATGAAAAGATATGCTATTTTGGATACCAAATGTTTTCCTATATTAATCCAAGAATTTATAAAGTCGCCTTTATTTTAGGGGGATCAATGATTAAGGTGAAGTTCCAATTGAGCCTCCTCCTCTCTATGGAGAGATAAACGATGGATCATCATTTCAAGGAAAATACACATACATGGGAAGGAGTTTTAGAACATTTTATTCTACTAGTTTTGTGTAATTTTTGTTTGTATTATTTCAATAATATTTTATCTTAAAATGAATCCCCACTAAATTATTTTGTTTGGTTCAATTAAGTGAAACACTTTTCATTTCAATAACAATTGGGTTAATAATTAAGTAGGAATATTGGGTCATTCCGAATGGACAAGAAAATAATTCTATTTCACTCAAACATACATTATATATTATTATAGTTTGGAAGAACTCACTCTATTATGGATTTACAAACCTTGACAACATGATTTCTCTGTCAAATGGTTGGTTCTTTGTGAATCATTTTAAGAGGAAAGAGGGTAATCAAGATCTTGATAACCGTCAACCAATGAATTCTATTAAACCATATGATATTTTTAGAAAAATGAACTATACATGATACGTAGTGAACTTGAAATTAACATCTTATCTTATAATTATATACACAACACATTTATTTATCAACCATTAAACTCTTTTATTAGTTCATTTTCTTAAACATGTTTTCAAAACCACCCCATATATTAGTCATTATTATTAAAAATACACACTCTAAACCAATAACGATCCTAAAGAGATGACATATGGTCTTCCCAAGACTATAAAAACATCTTTAAATTATAAAAATTAAAACATGTCATGATAATGATATCAGTCTTCCTCGGCCTATGTCAAGCACTAAGATTTATAGAGATTGTTTTCTAACAACACATGAAATCATCACTATGCCTAAATCCAATAACCATCCCATCCATGAACCACCTCTAATATCACTCTTCATAAACCTCCTCCATCCAATGGTTACCCTATTGGGATGGTAATAAAGGATCATATCTAATGAACTCCCATGTCTGGCCTCCAGCAATCCCCAAGATGGAGACAAGAACAAAGGGTATAAAAATCAAAATATTGGAGGAATTATAGTCACATTCCCTCTCGTGTACCTTGGTAACCAGATAAATGAGTCAGTTATGACATATCTTGAAAGGAATTCCTGATTGCCATGGGTTGGTGTTTAGAACTTGGAATCATACAATGAATGTCTGAATAAAGTTTCCACAAACATAATGGAATCAAGACATCTTGTTAGCTTTAAAACAAGAAAAACTCTAATGGGTGAACAGTACAAAAATTAAAATAGGTAAAGAAACCCAAAATACTGTATAAAAGTACAAGAAAACTAAATGTACAACCCAAACCCAACTGAGTAATCTCTCTGGAATAAATATCAACAAATAGAACCATATCTAAGTGGTTCATTTCTACAACTCAAACTTTGTAATAGATAATCTACATACACTAGAAGGCACAAGTAAGGGGTGGTATAAACTCCCAGTAGGGTCTCACAAAGGATTTTATAATAATATGATGAAATTTAATTATCCAAATGAATCTCTAAATTTTAAATAAAAATATTTTAAATATAAAAAAAAATTAAACAAATCATGCTTTATAGTAAAATTTTGAAAATAATTTAAACAAATGGATTAAAAAAGATTTTATATATAGAAAATTATATAAATTTACAAGTCATGGTAAATATCTTACAATAAAAATTGTAACATATATATATTTAAAATACAGAAAAGTTAGAAACATGGTCATATACCTTATGGTATGATAGTTCCAAGCAAAAGGACTCCACACACTCAAATAAATTACACAATATTTTTTTTACACATTCTCCCCTCGATATTGATTACATTACCCATGGTTACTAGTATGTAACCCTTAAATAATTCTTTTTATGGTTATAAAGTGTGAGGGTGATTGTTGGGAGTTTTAAGAGGACTTTGGAAATGTTTTTGGAGCTAAAGGGAAGTTGTATGGGCGGTGCACGGTTTTCCTAACTGTGCAACCAGACCATTCAAAATAGAAAGTTTTAGCCAGAGAGATTCTCCATGGTGTGTGAATGATTTGGGAAACTATGAATGGTTGTCATTCATGGGTTTTCATAGGATGTAGATAATTCACCATTAGTGCACGGTTTGTCTAACTGTGAAAACAAACCTTGTAGATGGTTTATATGGGATCCTAAAAAAGTGGATCTCACATGTTTTTGCCTTTATTTGGGAATTTGTTTCTGTTATGTGGCCATAACATGGGATTTTTATTCTCCTAAGGCCATACATGGTTCTCCCATTGGTCCAAAGGTGAGATGAAGTATTCCATTGGTGAATGGAAGCCGGATTTTTGAGGTATGTGATCATTCTTCTTCATTCTTGATCGGTTTCTTAGATATTCTCAAATCTACTTCTCCTCTTCTGTTGGTTTCATAGATATATTCCCATTAGTGGTATATCTAAGTGTTTGGATGCGAAATATGATGATATTTGTATTTTTTTCTTGGCAGGATAAGAGATCTATGGCAGGTTCATGGAGAATCGACCCAATTTTCTTGTGCGTTCTTCGTTCGTTGGGGTTTTAGTCAAAACCATTGATGTAGAAGGATTCTCTCTCAAACAATCTTTCTTGAATTCACGGGATTAGATTAAAATTGGATTATTTGAATGAAATGGGTTGTAAAAATAATGAAATAATTTTTCTTTAGTGCTGACTTATGATATTTTTGAAATTGTGTGATCTTGGTGAAGTTTTGTGTAATGGGGTTTAATTTAATGAAATTAAAATGATTATTTTAAATTATGGATTTTTTGTATTTTCTAAATGGTTTTTTGAAAAGGTTTTTAGAAATAAATGGTTTTCAATAACTGTTTTGTTTTATTTAAATGGTATGACATCGATATGGTCTGGAATTGAAATGGTTTTGATGGATAGGGTTTTCAATAAAAAGTTATTTTTATTGAAAGGAATGTTTTGGCATGACCGCTGGGAATATGTGGTGTGTGTTCATGTTGAATATAAAAGGATTGGTTGAAATATGGCCTTGTTTTCATTTCCAATGGGCTTAGTGGAAAATGGGAAACAATTACGTTGTGATGACTTGGAAGATCAATGAGAGACCGCTCATGAGTATGGAACAGTCATAACATAGCAAGCATGGTTAGTTTTGTGGATTTGTGGAATGGTTGGGTATGCCAAAAAGGATATTGAGAAATTGATTTAAGGTTTTTTAGTTATTTTTTTTAAAAATAACTTGTTGTTAAAATTTGTTTCAATTACACTTGTATGCTTTTGGTTTCACATGGTTTTGGATACTCGTTTAAAATTTGTTATAATCTATTTTGAGAAAATGTATTTTATAAAATATTTTATGTAAATGTTTCAAACACTTATATCCTAGTGGAACAATATAGAAGTTAATGGGGAAATCCTACTATGTTTTATACTCAGTCCCGCTCTGGATCTTTGCTTTTTTTTTTGCAGATACTATCTTCTGGGACAAAGGAAAAGGTAATGTTTCACACGTGTTTAGAACTACCTCATGATGTTTGGGTTGTTTGGTGATTATAGAGCTTGGATCTTGTGGAGAATGAAGTCTTGTAAACTTTTTAGGGACATTTGTTGTCATACACAGTATACTTTGATACTTTTTTGGTCTTCTGCTGTTGTGCACTTTGGTGTGGTTTTGAGATACATAAGGTTGTTTAGTTTTCTTTCTTGTTCATACAACATCAGTGAAAGGTTTAGGGGTTTTCTTGTTGGTTTATTTCTTAAAGGTTAAATCATCACCAACTTTTATTTGAAACCCTTCAACATTTATTGAAATCTATTGGCTTCTTGGGGATGTATTTTAAGGCCAATTGATGGCTCTTTGGACTCTCAAGACAATGAAAATTAACAGCTCATTACAAATAGTGTGGAGATTTTGGTAAAAATGGTTTAATTTTGTTCGGTTATTTCCTAACAAGTAGTGAATAGTGTTCTTGGTATTGGTGTTGAAATACCTTCCTGTCTATCCTTTGGAATGAAATCTTAGACTAGAGTAGGATTTTCGGAAATTGAAATGTATATCATAAAAGGACGTAGCTAACCCTTTTATGCTGAACTTCAAGTTACCAAGTAGTTGGGTACATAAGTGTTTGGAGACACTTCTAGGATAGAGGAATCACATTGTCATGGGTTTATCCAATGATACGGGCATGAAATGCATTGTTGAAGAATGACTTACCACTAGGAGTGCATCCATAATTTTGAGGAATGACTAATGTTGTAAAAAACTATTGATTTATGAAAATGTATGAAATTGTTTTTTTTTCAAATAAAATATTTTGGAAAAGATAATGCTTATGGTATTTTGAAATTTGTTTAAATTTTAGAAGAATATTAAATGTTTTAAAAAATGGATGGACATAGAAAAAAGATTGTTTTGGAAAACAATGTTGTGATAGTTGATGGGATATAATTTAAAATGTTAACCCATCAGTTGATAAAAAGTGATATTGATAAAGTTTTTTGTTGGTTTATAAAATGGATCATGGTAGACATTGTCGAAACGAACAGGAAGAATCGGTGGAGAATGTGTTTTCACCTGAACCACATGTGAAACAAGATCTAGTTTAGAGTATTGTCCAAGAATTTCAAGCTGTAGACATTGGGAACTGGAGGAACATTCCAAGGAATGTGAATCATACCATACAGTTCATGAAGCAGAACCCACCTAACTTCCAGGGTAATTCTGAACTCGAGAAGGTGGAGGTGTGGCTAAGTAGAATGAATTGTATATTCGACTTCATCGGTACACCAGTAGAGATAAAGGTCAAGCTAGAAACGTATTTGCTCGAGGATCTTTCAGGCCAGTGGTGGTATTTAGCAGTGATGGCTAAATTGGTTGAAGGACTTATATGGGAGGATTTTGATGAATTGTTAAAAAATAATTCTATCCTCATAAGTTCTAGATCCAGAAAACAACATACTTCTTCATTAAAAAACAAAAGGGTCTCTCTGTCATAGAATATGTAGCTAAATTCATAAATATAGTTTGTTTTTCACCCAAGCTTGCTAAAAATGCCTCTTTGAAGGCACACATCTTCGAATCGGAACTATGACAAGAAATTCGATTGAAGATTATGGTGCTCTATATGGAAAATTATACTGGGATGGTAAACAGAGAAAATGTGGCTGAACGTGCTATATCCGGATCTATGGGAGGAGGTATGATGATACATACAGGAAAGGATGGGAGCACAACTAGTGAGAACAAGTAGAAAAGGGACACCTATTTCCAAGGTGGAAGTGGAAATCAGAATTAGATGGATAGAACAATGAGCCTTCCCCCATGACCCCAAATCAAATCTGGTTTCTTTCAAAGTGGACCGCATGACCACATAAAGAGAGAGTGTGTGAAAAAACCTAGATAATGTCATAATTGCAACAATATGGGGCATCATCAGAACTATTGTCACAGTGCTGCTAGGTTAGGTGCTTGAGACACATCTCAAGCATTGGAATCATCATATGCTTCGACAGGGCGAGGACATCAGAATCAGTCTCATCAGTAGAGCAGATCTAACCATGGTGATTCGAGGAATACCATGACTCCCCAAACATGGATATATCAGCAAGGAAACAAGGAGAATAGTGAAACAGTGCAGCAATTGTATGGATCTGAGAAAATGATAATCGATGATTAGGCTAGACCATCTATGGTGAGATGAGTGATTTGTTTGAATTCTACCCTCATTCATGTGATCTCCAATACTGGTGTAACACATTCTTTTGTTGCTTCTAGTGCTGTTTATTTTCTTTGTTTAATGTTTTAAATGATTCCTTCTGTAGTAAAACTAAAAACTTCTCTCGGTGAATGAAAATGTCAAGCCTTCGTGTGTATAACATGTGTTATAACTGTTGGTGGAGATAAGATGAAATAGGAATTCTCAGTGTTGGACATGAATATCTATGATGTAATACTGGGTATGGATTGGTTGAAAACATTTAAGTCTCACATAGAATGTTATAGGATAACAATGAGTTTCATTACTAAGGACGACATTGAGAATCTCTTCAGAAAAGAGAGGATATTAAAGAATAGCGAAATGAGCTTTGTGGGACCAATGGAGGGAATGATCTCTTACCACTTGGAGACATTGACTTTGGTATCAATGGATGATATCGAAGGAATTAGTTTTCCAGCTATTGTGGATCACTTTCCAGATGTATTTCCTGATAACGTCTGAGGGTTACCACATATAAGGGGAGAGGAGTTTATGATTGATCTCACTCTAGGGACCAGTCCTATTTCCCTTCTGTCTTATAGTATTGAACTAAAAGAAATATGGAAATTGAATGTACAGTTAGAGGAGTTGGAAAAAAGGGTTTCATTCAACCAAGTACGTCTCTAGGGGGAACACCGGTTTTGTTCGTTAGGAAGGAAGATGGAACTATTTGGCTGTGTGTTGATTATTGTAAGCTTAACCAAGTTTTGATAAAGAACATATATCCACATCCATTATTTTATGATGTTTTCAATCAATTAAAGGGAGCTTATTAGTTCTACAAGATTGAATTGCGATCATGATATCACCAATTGCAAGTTTAGAAGGATGATATTTGGAAGATATCTTTCAGAAGCATATATGGACTCTATGAATATGTAGTCTTGACTTTAGGTCCAACAAATGCACCAGAGGTCTTCATGTATTTAATGAATCATAAATTTCATTAATATCTAGATTCTTTTGTTGTGGTGTTTGTGGATGACATTTTGGATTATTCAAAGACAAGGGATGACCATGAGGAGAACCATGTAACAATGTTAAAAATCTTGAAAGATCGTCGTTTTTATTCCAAATTATCAAAGTGTGATTTTTGGATACATGAAGTATATTTCATTGGCCATGTCATTTATGATAAGGGAATCTATGTTGATCCTAAAAAAATTAAAATTGTTATATCCTGAAAACCATCAAATAATGTTTTCGAGATACTAAGTATTATTGGTCTAGCTGGCAACTACCGACGTTTTTTGAATGAATTATCATGACTAGCTTCACCAATGATAGCTTTAACAAAGAATAATTCTCCATTTCAATGTATGGAGTAAATCCATAAATCATTACAGGAACTAAAAGTCTTTCTAACATCGGCACCTATCTTTATCTTTATAGAATAAGGACAAGGGTATTTGGTGTACTGTGATTCTTCAAGATCAGGGTTGGGATGTTTTCTCATGCAATGAGACCATTTGGTTGTTTATGGTTTCATACAGTTGAGGGTGCATGAGAAGAATTACCCAGCACACAATTTGGAGTTAGATGCTGTCATCCATGCTTTGAACACATGATAAAATTATCTCTTTGGTGAGAAATTTACTATGTTCATAAATCAAAAAATCTTGAATTTTTTTCTCACAGTGAGATTTAAATTCGAGGTAAAGGAGGTAGTGGAGTGTCTTTAAATATTTGACTTTGACTTAATATATACACCAGAAAAAGAAAATTTGGTGGCAGATGCATTGAGTAGAATGTTATATGCTTAGTTAGCGAAAGAAGCATCAGATGAATGGTAGTTAATGTCGGTCATAGCCGACATGCATGTGGAATGTTAAGACTGAGTTGATGTTGAAATTTTCTTTTTAGCTATGCCTTTTCATTATTTGATGAAAATTTTCAAAGAAGCACAAATATCAGATGCAGAATGTCTGGTTGTGTGTACAAAACTCAAGGGTGGGGAGATCATTGAGGGATGTAAACTTAATGGGAGTTCTGTTTTTTGTTTTAGAGATCAAATGGTTGTACCTATGGCCTCTCAGGAACAACTAATTCATTCTCACCACCACTCGATATGGGTTGTGCATCCCGGTATACATAAGTTGTATAAGGCGTTAAGGGTGCTGTTTTAGTGGAATGACAGGAAAAGAAAGGTGGCCGAGTTCATCTCGTGGTGCTCAAATTGTCAGCAAATTAAAGTAGATCATCAGAGACCAGAATTCATGTTGTAGTATTTACCTATCCCAGTGTGGAAATGGGTGTGGATAAAAATGGATTTCATTATAGGTCTTCCAAGAACAGTTCAAAAACACAATGCCATTTGGGTGATAGTGGATTGGCTTACCAAGTAATCGCATTTCATACCAATTCTTTAAACACACACGGTGGAGGATCTGTCAAAAATATAAATACAAGAAGTGGTAAAGAGGCATGGAGTTCCATTTTCAATAGTCTCAGATTGAGATCTGAGGTTCATATCTCGTTTCTTGGAATCCTTACAATAAACCCTCAGGACTATGTTGACTATAAGCATGGAGTATCATTCCAAAATGGATGGCCAATCTGAGCAGATGATACAATTGTTGGGAGACATTCTCTAGGATTATGTTATGGATTTCAGTGGCTCATGGGAGGAACATATACCCTTAGTGGAGTTTCCATACAATAACATTTATTAGGCCTCGATACACATGACTCTATTTGAGGCACTGTATGGGTGTCCTTGTTTTTCTCTACTATGTTAGGTGGAAATAGGTGAAACATAACTAGTGGGGTCAAGCCGTGTCGAAGAAACAATGCAGAAGGCCCACTTGATCAGGAGGAGGATGGAGATGGCTCAGATTCATCAGAAATTTTATGCGGATCACCATCGAAGGCCGTTTTCGTTTGTCCTAAGTGATCATGTGTTCTTGTGGATATCTCCAAGACTTGGAAATTGTTGTTTCTAGAAGAAGGTAAAGGTATTTCCTAGATACATTAGCCCTTTTGAGATACTAGAAAGGGTTTGAGAGGTGGTATATTAGTTGGAATTACACCCACTGTACAGTTGGTTGCATAAAGTGTTCCACCTATCTCTGTAGAAAGAGTATCAGCCAGATCCTAACCATGTGATCAAATAGGATCACAATCACCTAGAGCTAGATTCCTTATTGATACACATCCCAGTATGGATTTTAGATAGGCAATAGAAAGTCTTGTGTGGAAAGAGCACAACCAAGTGCGGGTTTTATGGAAGCATGGATGGATTCAAGAAGAGACTTTGGAATGTGAGAAGGAGATGAAAGAGTAGTGGCCGAAATTCATTCAGATGGGTGAGGGTCCTCTAATTTCTCAGGACGGAAAGACCAATGGTGGGGAGAATTTAGTACCCACGGTTTCCAGTATGTAACACTTACTTAATCCTTTTTATGGTTATAAAGTGTAAGGGTGATAGTTGGGAGTTTTGGGGTAACTTTGGAAATGTTTTTGGAGCTAAAGGGAAGTCACATGGATGACATGCAGTGTGTCTAACCGTGCGACCAAACCGTGCGAAATAGAAAGTTTGAGTTAGAGAGATTTGGCATGGTGTGCACACGGTTAGGAGAACTTTGCGAGGAGGCCGTGAAAAGGTCTTCCTAAAAAGTAGCTAATGCATGGTTAGTGCACAGTTTGTCTAAACATGCAAATGGTTTATGTGAGATCCTAAAAAAGTGGATCTCACACATTTTTTCCTTTGAGTTGGTCATTTTTTCTCCTAAGTTTCCATAACATAGGATTTTTATTCTATTAAGGGCATATAAGGGTTTCCCATTAGTCCAAAGGAAATCTGAAGGCTTCCCTTGGTGAGTCAAATCCAGATTCTTGAGGTATGTCATCGTTCTTCTTCGTTATTGATCAATTTCGTAGTTATATATATATATCTACTTCTCCTCTTCCCTTGGATTACTAGATCTATGCACATTATGAGCATATCTAGGTTTTTTTATGCCAAATATGATGATATTTGGCATTTTTCTTATTAGGAGGATAGATCTATGGCAGGTTCATAGAGAATCGACCTAGTTTTCTAGTGAATTCTTTGTTCATTGGTGTTTTCGTCCAAACCTTTGAGGTGGGAGGATTCTCTCTCAACTCCACTTTCTATATTGAATTGGCTAAGATTAATTTTTTTTTATTTGAATGAAATTTACTATAAAAAGTACTATATAAGTATTTTTGAGTGATGATTTATGGTTTTTTGTGAAATTGCTTCATCTTGCTGAATTTTTGTGCAAAAGGGTTTTGTTTCTTGAATTTAAAATGATAATTTTAAATTTTGGATTTTTTGGATTTTGTAAATGGTTGATGAAAAATGGGTTTTTAATAAAAATGGTTTTCAATAAAAATGGTATTCTATTGAAATGGTTTTACTTCTTAAATGGTTTGGCATTAAAATGATTTTGACGAAAATGGTTTTCCATAAAAAAGTGTTTTTATTGAAAGGGATTTTTGGGAATGATCATTGAGAATATGTGGGTTTTTTAGAATTCATATACAAGGCTTTGTTGAAATATGACCTTGTGATCAGTGCCAATGGGGTTATTGGAAGATGGGAAACAATTACCTTGTGATGAATTGGTAGATCGATGAGAAATTGCTTTTGAGTATGGAACTGTCATAACGTAGCATGCATGGTTGGTTGAATGGGTTTGTGAATGGATGGGTATGCCCAAAAATGATATTGAGAAATAGTTTTAAGGTTTTGTTTAGTTATTTTTTTGGAAAAATAACTTGTTGGAAATATTGGTTTCAATTTCACCTATATGATTTTTTTTACATAAGGTTTTGGAAACATGTTTATATTTTTTTATAATCAGTTTTGAGAAGGTGTTTGGTATAAAAACTTTTATGTAAATATTAATAACTCCTATACTCTAGTGGCATGTGTAAGGATGTAAAAGTGGAAAACCTACTGAGTTTTATACTCACCCCCTTCTTTGTCACTTTGGTTCTTTTTCAGATACTATCTTCTGGGATAGAGGCAAAGGTAATGTTTCACATGTTTTTTTTCAATACTTCATGATGTTTGGGATGTTCGGTTATTGTGGTGCTTGGATCTTGTAAATCATGAAGTCTTGTTGTCTTTTGATAGTCTTTAATTGTTATCCTTTGTGTACTATGTTACTTTTTTGTTATCCCTCTATTGTGCACTTTGGTGTGGTTTTGAGATACATGAAGTGGTTTAGTTGTCTTTCTTGTTCATACATCATTGGTGAAAGGTTTGGTGGTTGGATTGTTGATTTATTTTTCAATGGGTAAATCACCCATACTTGTATTTAAAACCATTAAGAATTTATTTAGAGCCTTTGGTTTCTTGGGGATATTTCTTAAGGCCAATTAATGACCCATTGTACTCTCAAGACAATGAGAATTAGTGGGTCATTACATTTACAAAGGACTACTCATCACTATCCCATCAGGGTTGTGATAACTATAGATGTATTGTTTGTGTTTCAAATCATAGAGTGATATCTGAATATCTCAATAAATACCTAAGGATTTCAAGTGATATAATAACAAAAATTATGGGTAATTAATTTTAATACTGCATAAAATAAAATTAATCCCATTCTCCATTTCAAATATACCAATTTTCCATTTAAAAACTAAAATAGGTTTTACATTAAATAATGCATTTTTTCATGATAAAAATAATGGGTATTTATCAAAATCTTTTCAAGAAAATTTTCCTAAATACTATTTTGAAATCAATTCCAAAAAATCAACTTCATAATTTAAATCAAATGATTAATATTTCACACAATTATAGCAGTTTTACAAATACACCCAATTCAATGGAATGGGGGGGGGGGGTTCTAATTTCATACAAAAAATCCAATTTCAAATCCAAATCCACAAATTCATTGGAATTGAGTTTTTAATAAAAAAATTGAATAAAATTCCAATCAATTGAATTGTAATAAATAAATTGAATTTAAATCATTAAAATTCACGGTTAATAGAATGTTGAAATCATAATAGACCAACCTACCTTGGAAACACGGGATCTCAAAACACCGAACCCTAGCTGGGAAAATCATATAATGAACGGTGTAACTAAATATCTGTGAAACAACATAAATCCAAGTCATAAAATATAGGGTATTAGACTCTCTAACCAATAAACAGATCTAGGAAACCCTAGGGAGGATAATAGAGGGAGTAGAAGGAAGAGATCAGGAAGAGGAAACCTTCTAGGAAAAGATTGAACATCATTATCCATGTTTTGATATAATTTTGGGAGGGTTTATAGGGACCACTAACCTCTCTTTGGACCACCCATGTAAAGAAATCATTTTGGGGTCGTACAGGTCCCCAGGGAACCATAAAATAGGGTTTCATGTGTTTAATTAATAATCTGATTAAAAATATTGTATGCATAGTTAGATTGGTAGATCTTCACGGATTAGAAAAACCATGCCCCCTAGCTATGAGAAATTTATTCTTATGATCATTGTTTTTACTAATTGGTCACATGGGTTTTCAAACTAGGAACCAGTCGTGAAAAACCCCACTACCTGGGTTTTCATGATTTCCACTCAGAGGGTGCACGATTTGGTCAAACCATGCACCAACTGTGCACTATCCCAGAACCATTCAAAATTTCCGAAATTTAATCTGAATAACCCCCAAACAAAACCCACAAAAGTAATGATAATAATAGGGGTTTATGAATACCTAATAAGAGAAATAGGATTCTATATCCTCCCCACCATAGAAACATTCGGTCCCCAGAAATACTACTCAGATGCTTCCATGCCAAAAAGATGAGTCCAATGACATATCATTTGTTCCTCCATCTCCCATGTATCATGACTATAAAAACCATTAAACTATATCGCTAAACAAAAGTATTTTCCTCCCATAAATTCCTTTGGATTTGGAATTAACTATCCTAATTGGATGTTCATTAAAAGATAAGTTAGGTTCAACCTCAAGAACACTCTATCTTAGAATATGAGACATATAAGATAGATAATTTCATAGGTGTGATACATGGAATACATTATGTGTAAATGTCAACTGTGGTGGAAGTGATAATTTTTCAGAAACGTTTGTCACCTTCTCAACAACCTCAAAAGGATCCCAAAAACACAGAACAAGTTTCACTTTCGTCTGAATATCGAGGTCACAAATATGAAACAACATTCAAGAACACCCTATAACCAACTAAAAACTCCAATGATATGTGAAAAAGATCATTATAATAGTTATTCCAACTATTTTCCTTCCACCTTCTCTATCATATCAATGTAATCTTTTCCATCATCTCTTAGACCTATCTTGGTCCAACCAAGGAACTTTCACCAATCTTCAACAAATAAATGGAGATCTATAAGGATGGAATACAAGGAATCAAAAGGAGACAGTATGATCACATACTTATAAAAAAATTTATATGAAAAATCAACCTACCTAATATGGTCACCCCAAGATCCACCAAAGTTGAAAATGTAAGAAAATAGAATATCCTCAAGAATTTGTTTATCTATTTTTGTCGGGATATCTGAATTCATATGGTATTTACTTCTTAAATGGACATGAGATCCTCGCACCTCTTGAAGGCCTCTCTAAAATAGAGAAATTAAATGATGATCTCTGTAAAAAACTATAGCATATGGAACTCAATGAAAAAGAACAATCTCTTTCATGTAGATATTTTCCATCTTCCCATATTTGGTTAAATAAAAAATATGTATAAAGTGATCTGATTTAGTCATCTGATCCATCACAACCCATATAATGTTATTCTTTCTCTAGGCATGTGGAAACCCAACCCCAAATCCCAGAGAGATCTTGTCCCAGATGTGGTAGAAGTAAACCTTAAGGCTTCTAGTGGCTGGCTTTAACCTGTTGGCACATATAACTACTAGAGACAAATTTAGCAATGTCGTGTCCCATACATAGAGAACATAATTTCCTCCGCATGTCATAGAATATATTTTTGGTTCCTAGGTGTATATCACACTATGAATTATGGAAATACCCGATCATTGTTTTCCTTACATCTAGTGGATAAAAACCAATTTTGATATCATAGAATTCCTTTATTGGGTAATGAAAAGTCAAAAATGGTCTTCTAATACTAAATAGAGTATCTAATGCTACAAAACTCATTATAAAGATGATAATCTTAAATAACATATTTATATTTCTCTATTTCAACTGGACACTGGTGAAGGAAACCTCGTCCCCTGATTCCTAAACTCCAATATGAAATTGTTCAAAAAGATCCCTCAAGTTCCACTCTTCTGATGATTCTTTCACTGCAAGGGTCAAATGTTTCAATGGACCACTTCTCTTCTGGATTCTCTTTGGAGCACGCCACACTTCTCCTCCATTTATGGGGTTTCCCCTTGAAATGGAGCATACT
Source organism: Viscum album (assembly GCA_963277665.1). NCBI lineage: Eukaryota > Viridiplantae > Streptophyta > Magnoliopsida > Santalales > Viscaceae > Viscum > Viscum album. The sequence continues at coordinate 1,273,429,977 of OY728162.1, read as the reverse complement.
CTTCTGGATTCTTCTCTATTCTATTATTCTATTGATGATGCTTTTCCTCTACCTTTTTCTTTTCCTATTTGTTTCATTTCTGGGTTTTTCTCTGCATTCTTGTTTCTTCTCCTCAGATGGGTTACTCTACTATAGTGACATGGGTTTTCCATAGGGATGATATCTTCATGAATCACAACACTTGATTGACACTCGATGCTCTCCTCCACTCTCTTTTATTCCATTCCGGTTGGTTTTTATTTATCTTTGTGCTGGTGGCTCACTATCGAGGCCTTTTTGGTCTCAATCTCTACTCTTTCTCCCAGATCTATTACACTGGACTCCATTTTGTTCTAATTTAGTTTCTCTCATGGGATTTTTGGGATGTGTTGGTTGAGGGATCATCAGTTTTATGGGAGTCGCATTTCATTTTGGCTCTATTCTTCCTTAGGGTTCAATCTTCTTTCCTGGTTGCGATTTGGGTCATTCTATTCTCTGGTGGCCTTTAGGTCCTGGTGGTGATTTTTGATCATGATTAATGTTTGGAATCATGAAATTTCATTTTTTTTCAAGGGCTTCATCCCCGATGGAAACAGAAGTTCTTGGTGATTACATTCCTGCTCGACGGTGCCCTCTCCTCCTCCTAGTCGGTTGCATAGTGATGTTCAAGGTATCTTGGGAGGTGATTCTGAGCAGCTGATGGCGTTTCAGAAGGTCTTAGTTCTCGGTGTTGTTCATTTTCTTATTTTTGGTTATGTTTAGGTTCACTTGTTTGTTATTGATCCTGTGTGGTTTTTGGTGATGTAAAATATGGTGCTTTTTGGATTTTTTGTTAGAAATGTTATCATCATGGTTTTGAGGAATCTTCATCTATGAAATTAATGTTTTGAAATGTTCTTTTTAGAGTCTATTGGATAGTGATGTTGGATTCTGATGGATGGATCTTGGTGGTGATCTAGTGTGGCCATGATATACGGTTTATTTCATGGTGTAAGATGCAAGGCATCTCATCAACCGAGGCAGAAATGATGGTTTGTGTTTGTAATTTGAAATTGTAAATTTGAGACATTCCTTCTTACTTAATGGTCAGTGTGGCGATGTAGATGTGATGATGTTTGGAGTGGACAACTGGGACATGGCATTGATTGGGATGGCAGTCTCCGGTTTCAGTGATTTTCAGCTCATCATTCAATTCTTTTAATGTATTAATCATGAATTTGGTATTGTGTATGTTTTGAATTTTTAAATCCCTGGTCATTTGTGAGGTTACCACTCATCCTAAAAGTGGATTTTAAAAATAAAAAAGTGGATTTGGGTCAGATGTTTCATAATCAAAGCATCCATTATGACTACCCCTTTCTCTGGGGAATAGGGTACGTCAAATCTAAATATTACAGGAATTCCAACTAAAACCTCTATTTAAGATTCAAATATTTTTGAGAGAAGGTAAATCTCAAGCTCTTGTAGTCTAAAAATGTTGTAAACCATTATCTAGAAAGGTTATTCGCATAAATTTTATGTTTGTTCATCACATCATGATTTCAAGTTCATGGGTCATATAGTTCTTTGCGTGTGGCCAAGGATGATGAGATCTATAAGAAACAACATGATCACCTTGCATTAGAATGCATCCCAAATCTAAACTTCATGCATAATTGGATACCACCTTGCACTCCTTGACCTCTATGAGAGTCAACACAGGCGTAGTTGTCAAATACGTTTCATCTCAACAAAAAAACTCTAAATTATTTCATCTGAATAAAATTTCACTCCCTTCTATGCTAAAACAGTCATCGAATAATCCAACACTGAGAAGTCTTTACAAACTGGTGATAGTACCACCTATACCCAAGAAGCTCTAAATATAAAAAAAACATTTCGTGGTTGTTCCCATGTCATAACAACATTCACCTTCATAGGGTCATATAATATTCCTGGATCTGACACTATGTCTCCACTAAAAAATCCATAATCCAGAAATCCCTTTTTGAAATCTAGGAATAAAGTCAGTGGTTTCTAAATAAGTCTATAAATTCTCATTGATGAAGCACATGAAACTCCTCATAATTATAGTAAACCAGGATTTCATCCAAAAGGACCACCATGAACGAATCAAGATGCTAATAAAAAATCTTATTCATCAAATCCATTAAGACTCTAGGAGAATTCGTTAGACCAAATGGCTGAAAATTTACTAATAGTGGAAATTTCTACTTCAAAAGGAGGTTTTTTTAAAGTTAGATTCTTTTATTCTTAACTGATGGTAACCAGATCGAAGTTCAATCTTAGAGAACCACTTTTACCCATTCAACTAGTCAAAAAAATCATCAATATATAGATGCAGATGCATATTAATTATCACAACTCGGTTCATTTTTTGAGAATTAACACAAAGGCACAGTGGACCATCATCCTTATTAGTAATTAGAACCGACCCATCCGAAGGTGACACACTTAGTTGTACAAATCATTTCTCTAGAATATCATCCGACTGAGTCTTCAACTCCTTAATCTTTGGTGGTGCCATGGGGTAAGAGGTAATAAACACTAGTTGAGTACTAGTTACTAGGTTGATAACAAACTCCACCTCTCTTATAGGTGGAAAATGAAACTAGTTATAATGGAACAGATTGGGAAACTCGACCAAACATAGAGTAAGATCATCACTCAATGATTATAACTCCAAATAAAAAGTGGAAACATATATCACTTTTCCCAACTATGGATATGAAAGTCTGACTCTACTCAAAATTAGGTCCCATTCTCCATGAAATACTTTGAAAACCCCATTATTTTTGTAGTAAAAGACTCATTAAAGATAATAATTAATCTAGGATTTATTGGAAATGAAAAAATCCACCCCAAAATATTGCGTCGAGTAGTTTAATGTCATAAAGTTGAAAAGTCCATGAATTGTCAATATCTTATAGTGTGAAAACACAAGAGGGACTACAGAGACCCTTCAATCTCTTTAGTCAATTGTGCGTTGAAATAAGAACCTCGTAAGGCAATAGCTCTGTATGATGATATATAATAATAACAATAATGGTTGAAATAAACAAATGGGATGCACACATATCAAATAAAGCAGTCACCAATAATGAATCCATAGTGATAGTACCAATCCTAGTCACTAGACCTATATCTTCATCCACTAGAGACTCTTCCACTGCCTAAAGAATATTTTTTAGATGCCTGTGACTAGGACCCCTTTTTTCATGAATAATTAGATTTCACTAGATTTTTAGAAGGAACTGATGAGCTTGGTCCACTATACGGAGTGGAATAAACATGGATGAAATTTTGTAGGTGACCTAAGTGTCTTTAGAAACCACAAATCATGGGTGCCTCTATGAAATAATACTTTGAATGTCGTATATTTCCACACTAGAAGAAAATCAAAGGGCTTTTTCCATGCATTGCCTGAGTTTTAAAAAAAAACTACTATTGAGATCCACCATGTAGATCATCTAGCTTTATCATTCCTATAGAGGAAAACACATTGCCACTAGGAGGAGAAGAAACTTCTAAGAACCTTGAATTTCCAGCCATGTATATTTTGACCATCAATGCTCTATCCATAAAATTAACATATTATAGAATGTTTATGAAGAAAAACTGAGAACGAATATCATATCAAAGCCCCAATTGGAACTTTAAAGTCTTCTTCTTCTCATTTGATACTATCTCAGGTGAAAATTGTACTATCTCAGCAAAATGGTTTACATTCTCTATCATGGTCTTATTAGCTTTCTCATTCTTGAAAAACTCAATAGACTTGAAAAAACCATAAAATCAAGATATAACTGGTTAGTGACAAGAGACATGAAGACTTTACACTCCAATACTTCATGTTTATTCACTTTCACCATCATGTCACACTATCTCTTACTCATTAATTCAAACACAAAGGTGGAACAACTCACCTTCGTTTCATGAAAAATTTATAGGAATCCAAAAACTTCTCAGTCCTACTCAACCATTCCCCAAACTCTTGATCATAATTAGAGAATTTAAACAATGGTGTATTTTGGAAAATAAACTCTTTATAACAATTATAGAGATAATCCCTTTGATACCACTTTCTCATGAACCAGCTCGGGTACCCTGGTAACCCAATAACCAAGCTGGACCAAACATAGCCCAAAGGGCATTCCCAATCCCAACAGGATGGTGACTAACACATGGAATCATACAATGAATGTGGGAATGAATTTCCTAAAAACACAATGGAACAAGGAAATAAATAAGTATATATATAAGAAAAACTCCACTAGGAGAACTATACTAGATTTTAAATAGGTAAAACAACCCAAATTACAATATAAAAGTTCCATAAAAATGAATAGAATACCCAAGCCTCAACATACTAAACTTTATAGGGCCAAAGATAAACATATAGAACCACCTCCAAGTGTTTCTATTCCCATTCTAGAACCAAGAAGTTGATAGCCTAAAAACACCTAAAGGAAAAAGTTGGGTGTGAGCTAATTTCCCAATAGGGTCCCACCATAGATTCCATAATTTGATACCGATATTTAATTAACCAAATAAAAATATCAATTATCAATAGACAAATTTTTAATTTGAAAAGAATATTTAAACAACTTTGTCGTTTCATTTCAAATGATAGAAATATTTTAAACAAATACATTCACAATAATTATATAGAGAATAGTTTATATATGAAATGGAAAATAGTTTAAGAAAAAATTGGCATGTATATATTTATATTTCAAATAAAAAGTAGAGAGCAACATGATCATATACCTAAAGGTAGAATAGTTCAAGACTAAGGGACTCCACACACTCAAATAGTTGACATTCCATTATGTGAACACACTTTCTCCTCGATAATGACTTTGAATTACTCATCCCCAAACCCCCAGGGATGTGACTGCTACAGTGTATTGTTTGTGGTGTAAATTGTAGAGTGTTTTTAACGTGACTCACTAATTAACTATGGAAATCCTATTCCATAATAATAAAAAATGATGGGTAATTTATTTTAAGAATTCTTAAAATTAAATTCATCCCATTTTGAATTTCAAATATTCTATTTTTCTATTAAAAAGGGGTTTTAATCAAATCATTTCTTTTCCAAGATAAAACCAATGGGGTTCTATCAAAGTAATTTGATATTTTTTTCCAAATACCACCTCGAAATAAATTCTATAAAATAAATTTCATAATTTAAATCCAAAAATTTAAATTTTACATAATTCCATCAATTTTACAAATACAACTTAATTCAATGGAATTGGGGGTTTTTCCCAATTTCATGCAAAAAATACAATTTCAAATAAAAATCCCCAAATTCAACAGAATTGGGTTATTAATAAACTAATGGATTGAAATCTAAAGAAATTGAATTTAAATAAAAGAATTTAATTTAAATCAAAAAATTTTGGTTTGATAAAATTTGGCCATCATAACAAAGCCACCTACCTTGGAAATACGGAATCCCAAAATGCCAAACCCTAGCAAGAAAAATACTACAAAGAATTATAAAAATAATGATCCTAGAAAAAAAAATTACATCCATGGCCTAAAACAAAATTTATTAGATAGTCCAAAAAATATGGAAAACTATGAAACCATAGGTAGTTAAATACAGATGGATAGAGGAAGGAAGAGAAGGCGAAGTGGAAACCTATCAGGAAGAGATCAAATCTCATTATCCAACCTTCGATATGATTTTAGGAGAGTGTAGAGGGGAAAAAACTGATCATGGGTGCTCTATGTAAGTATAAATCATTATGGAGACATACATGTCCATTGGTTACCTTAAATGTGTGTATTAGATGTTTAAAAAAATTAGATTAAAAATATCGTACGCACGATTTTCTGGGAAGAGACAAAATTTTTATCAAAAGCGTGAATCTTAGTCGTGCGCCCATTATTCCTAGGTGCATGGTTTCTACTAAATGAGAGAATGGTTTTTTCAAACCATTCTCTATCCATAGAAAACCCCACAGCCTAGGATTGCATGATTTCCACTAATAGGGCACACATTTTGGTTAACTATACGCCAACCGTGTATTATCCTAGAAAGTTTAAAAATTTCCGAAATTTCTCCCAAATAAAATCCAAATGAAACCCACCCAATGCATGATCAAAATAGAGGATTGGGAGCACCTGAAAATAATAACATGATGTTAAAATTACCCACTATAACATATGTTGGATCTAGATATAGAATATTAGTGATCAATAGACTCCTTAACATAACATTAAAAGGAAACCAAAACCGTGTCATAGTGTAGGTAAAAATAAATATATACAGATAAAAGTATTAAAATAAATACCCAAAAATACTTCTAACACAATAATACAGAGACAATTCAAAGGCCTGATCTAGTAGTGTCTATTAGGGTCCACATAGTCCTCTTGGAAACCTGAAGAATAGTTGTATATATGTGGCCTGAGCATACAAGTATACTCAGAAGAATACTAAAATCCTCCCTTTCACATGTGAAAGAAGCTTACTAATGCACAAGAAAAAAATAACACAACCACCATCACCTAAACTGGTCAACAATCCTTCTCATCCTCACTAGAGACCACTCACCTAATAAATCATCCTTGTATAATAACATAATATATATCATATCGATGAACGGTTTCCCATACCATATTCTCACTGATTAACCTCTCTCACACCCTAATCAGGTACGTCATGGTGGTCACACTTTATACGTATAATAACACATCACATTATATCCCACCCATAGATAAATTTTCCATGGCATCACGTACAATATAATCTAAGGATACCAAGGCCATAACATATCATGTCATAACCAAGGTAGTAGAGTACCATGAACATGAATGACCTCAACCTCGTGCCCTCCTACTATGCATGACCCCAACCATAAGCCATCTCATCTCAACACATCTCACGTAAGGACACTTGGGATATCACACCACATATCATATCATCTAGACAGTGTAGTTTTGACTTATGTTCATCATAGCTCTTACATGTTATAGATTCCAAGAATAGGTAGAAGGGAAGTGCGGGTTTCCAAACATCTATCCTCACCACCAGTGTGTTTGAAAAAAAACCCCAAAACAATATCTTATCGGCACTAGATACTCAAAACGGGTAGGAAAATATAGAAAATAATAAAATTAATATAAAGGAATAGTATCATAACTCATAAAAAAATCATATGGGTGCACGACACATGATCCATCCCAATTTATAGTGTCACCACCATGTCCCTACATCCGTCACCTATTTCACTACCATCAGTAAATAAATAACACCACCCCAAAAAACAAATTCCACATCTCATATTATTTCTCAATTAAATCCAATTTCTATATTCATATTACCAACCAATTCTATTCATTTAGCCAATAATTTTTCCATCATATTTTTTAAATATAATGACAACCCCACTTAACATGCACAAAATCCTCCTCATTCCAACTAAATCATAACAACTGTTCATCACATACAATATCTCATATCAAAATAACCCTGTCATATCCACCACATCTAACAAAAAATCTACAACAAAATAGTTATTTCATGTGTATTTCATAAATACAAAATAGACACACCACACATCCAATTTCACAAAAAAAACATTTCAAATTAATTAAACTATATGTTTCAAATTTTGTATTGATGGTTTTCATCACATTTACTTGTTTATTCAAGGGAATTACCACAAAATCCATGTTTCTATGTGCAACCAAATAATTATCCAAGTATATGTAATTAGCTATTATAAATATTGTTAATGAGAAAAAATATTAACATAATATGGATTCCATAGTCACTTATACAACAAACGAAATGCTGTCCAATAACCATGATTTTCAGCTAGGCATTTAGCCCGTACAATTCACAATAACAATAATAAAATCAAAATAGTAAAAAAATGTTAATAATTCCAATTTACCTTCAGTTCCTATTAAAATAGTTAATTTTTTTTCAGTAATATAGATGAAAACATTCTTCCCAAAGTCAAAAAAATCATACCCATCCTACATCACACACAATGTCAGAAAAGAGGGATCCCTACCTCAAAGTGAGAATTAGAATTTTCTATACAATGTTTGATTGAATAGAAGAGATCCGTCAATTACATACCAAGGGAGTCCATGTATACAAGCCTATAGAAAGAAAAACACTTCATTAAATCATTAAAAAACCACCCAAAACCTAATATTTCTATTGAAAGAAACCCTATAGAAAAAATAGATGGAATTATAGAAAAGGGTATGATGAATTAAACTAAACCAATAAACTCTAAAAGTGAGGTCTAAAGACACTGAATGAGAGTAAAAAATTATATTTTGGATAAAATTGGGTTTTCCTAGAATCAATAGAAAAAAAAAATAATTCATCAGGTTAGAATGGGTATTAGAGTTTATAGGTAGTCTGTAAACATAAGACCATGGTGTATCCTCTTGCACCACATAGAAGACCTACTGAATACGGGGAGGAAAATGACACAAAACTCTTCTCTACATCTTAGCCTTTCTAGTCAAAGGTCTCTACATGAATTGAAACTATAACGACACTGTATATCATATAAAATGGGAGGATACCATTATTCATCCCATGACACTACACCACAGATCCTCGACAAACATAGAAGGTACCACACCCTATCCAAAACCACTACGCCACACAACTTGTGAAAAACAAATTTGGCCATACTGTATCCTAGATCCTTAAGGAAAACCCCATGCAATCTATAGAACAATTGAAAAACAACCCATCAGACTCTACCTAATTGCTAATTATCCAAGAGACAACTATGTTGATTTTGGAAATAACATTTTAACTCCATCCCACAGACATTACACCATACCCATCTCCCACTACACCACTGCGACTACCCTTGCACTACTAGTACTAGAACCAAGTCGTATCCCAGCCGAAATTAGCATTTGAAGTCCGATTCTCCTATTTAACACCTCCAAAAACCTTGAGATATCCCCAAACACCTCTATCACTATAAATCACACAATGTTACATGTAGAATATTCAATATGTTACATCAGATACATCTCAAACCATTACCACCCTTGAGAATGAAAACCAACCTAGAATGAAATGAATGAGGCCATCTGAACAACAATCCAAAGAGAGAACTATTAAGGATCTCATTAAAACCCAAACACAATGAAACCTCTAACTAAACATTCCAAACCTAACCAAGAACAATTATTAAACTTCCCTCAAAACTACACTACCACACCACTGTATATCAACCACAAATAACCAACCTTTTTAAACAACAAACTACACCACCATATCACCCTCAATATGGTCCAAGAAAATGATCTCCACTACCATCACACAACCAAGACCTCAATATAACCTATTGAGGAATTCCATATTTCATGTCATGATAATATCCATTTTGTGTGGTACTAACTCTCCCATAAAGGATAAATTAATTCAATGTGTAACACATCTTGATTAAGATTTTTATTTTTCCCATATTTTTATGTTTTATGCATTAAAACACACATAAAATGATGAAAAAGTAAATATCATTACTAAAATAGATTTTGATCAACCTCTAACTATCATCTTCTGTTTTAGTGAATAACACCACTGAACCCTACAATGACACACTGGTCTAGATAAAACCCTTCCACCTTATATCAATTATATAAATAAATGAGTCTAGAAAATTTTAAGGTTCAGTTTGATAAGGATCCATTGAAATAAGATATGCACTAGAATACATGTTTATCTAAAAATCAACATAACATCAAGGGGTTAGTGTCACATCCTCCTTGGTAAAAACATCCAGAAACATCCTAAAAACCCTATGAGTCTCTCAAATCCCAAAATTAAATGATTTCATTGAAAAAATAAGACCTTGGAGAATAGTGGGGATCCTTAAATATAATTCTTAAAAAACAACTTTACCCACAAAGTTAAAACACATAATTTCCATCCACATCTAAAAATAATACTCACCATTAGAAGCAGTAATGAAAATATTTAATAGAATACAACCAATCGATGCCTTTAATGACATTATATGGTTGTGTATAAAGAAATAAAAGATCCAAAATCAACTCACACACCCTCATAATTATTTTACACTCTCAAAACACCTAAAATAATCTTCCATGGACTCTAAATGGTGCACTAAATTCCATAGGGAACATGAAAAATCTCTACATCTACTCCCATAGCACATACGAGAACGGGTGAAACAAAAAAGTGTGAAGCTCCTAAATCAAATATGGAATAGATAACGGTTTATGATAAAATGACCATACCTAAAATGATATTTGGCCTCTATGGTTATTTATCCTCCACCACATGAAACTAACCATGCCCATCATATGGAATCCCTCATTTTCATTACATTTTACAAATAGAGGATCTTTAAAATCTAGTGTCTTGAAAATCAGGAATATAATAGATGAATAAAAACATAAAACATTCTTATAAACCACATTTAAGGATTCATAATAGGTTCAAATTATGTAAAATTTCTTTATCTCATATCATGGAGACATACATCAATGAAAATGGTGAGAAGAAGGCCTAGAAAGGGGTAAACAAGGGAATTAGTTTACTTGTGATATCAATAAGAACATGATGAAAAATAAGAAGACATGAGAAATGGAAAAATAGGAATATCATAATAAAAATAACATGAATCATAATGTGAATATGTGCATACAACATTTCATTTAGACATTCAGGAAAATATCACCAAGGTTTATCCTTGAAGTGTTATAAAAATTACCAAGGTTATTCACCATGGTATTGTGAAACTTGACATCTCTATAGATTAAATATTTAACCAATGAATTGGAGTGATATCCGGGAGAAACCTTAATATTTCTTTACTTTCATGTGATCTAAATAGATCATAATAAAATATTTCATAAATAAACAAAATAGACTTAAAGAAATTTGTTTCATGTCCAAATCGTGACGTTTAGAAAGTACGGAAAATTAAGATCATTATGTCATTTATAACACATGTAAAGGGAGTGAGGGTTATATTTATGTCAATTATATAATCAAATATATAATATTTATATATTTATTAACTCCCATTGAAACGAAATAGGTATCGTTATTCACATAAATAAAACAAGCGAATTTCGGGAGAGAAAGAGTTAGAAATTTTGAGGCGAAATTTCTTCCGCATAATGGCTATATAGCATGGTTTTAGAAAAACATTTAAAAGAGAGTGTACAAGGGTCAAACACTCATAAATAATTTATAATATAGTATGAGTACATAAAAATATCATTTTACAGATATTTTATTGACATACCACATGAAAAAGAAACATGAAAGAAAAGAGAAGATGTGATTTCTTTTACGATAATTTCGGTAGCCTAACGACGCCACTTAAAAATTAAGAAAACAAATTGAAGAGAGTGGAAAAGGTCTCTAAAAAATTAGAAATTAAATTAAAATCAATGAGAAAATATAAAAACATACCCTCAACATAAACAGATGGGTACTAGAAGACACGACATAAAGGAACTCATGGCTTAAAATAGGAGGCTGAAAGATTCCCTTACAAATTTGGTAACTTTCGAAACATACACCCCATGAAAGAAGGATCATATAACTAATATTTAAATACCTATAAATTAAATTATATTATGCATAGAGTAAAATAATGTGAATTACATAATCCACAAAAAAGGAAATAGTGTCAAATATACCATGAATCTCACAGGAATAAGAAGTGAGATGAAAATCCCTTACCACATTAAATTCAATCGAATCGTATGACCAAAATTTTCTAACATTAAAAATAATCACAGAAAACAATTAATATAAATAGAATCATGATAATATATATCCAATGGAATTACACAATATAGTACATGCTATAAATAAGTGGCGAACAATGAAAATCTCATGGAATTAAAAGTAAGATAAGAATCCCTTACATTGAAGTGCAACTTCGAAAGCATGATGGTCAGGACCTTGGGAGGCTTGAGGGATCTTTTTGAGGACTCCTTTGGAGGTAAATAGACCATAACATCGTTGGGGCGGATTTGGAAATGAAATTATTGAGGGAATGGCTTGGCATTTATTGGAGAAGTGAGGGAGAAAAGCATTAATTTCCAAGGGACACCTCATCGGTGGTATTGGAAAAACGTTGGGCTGGCCCATGGTATTTTCCCATGGTATTGGCCACATGGGACAACTAATATAATATATTACTATTCATAATTCTACCAGAATTATTACATAATTATTACATCCTTAATGATTTCATTAAACACCCGAAACTCAAAACTATATTTTCACTATTCACTGAAAATTCAACTGTTTTAGAAAAATCCCAAAAATTCACCTCAACCTAATATATATGTTATAAATTAAAAAAACACTCCATTTTGTAAAAATAAATTTCTAAATATTTTTAAATTTAATTTTTAAATAAAAACACTATTCACTGAAAATTCAACTAGTTCAGAAAAAACCCAAAAATTCACCTTAACTAAATATCAATGATATGATTTCAAAAATGAACTCCATTTTATAAAAATAATATTCTAAGTATTTTTAATTTAATTTTGAAATAAAAACACTATTCAAACAAAAGAAAAATAACACTTAACTAAATATTTCTAAAACAGTTATTTACTAATTTTATTGAATCACATTACTTAGTCAAGGTGCTTAAATTATATTAATACTTTCTTAGGAAAGGTTACTAATCTACTTGGTAACATTACTAATCATAAGTGTAAAATCACAATTCATAGTTCACTATTCCTCAAAAATTATGTTGATCTTATTAGACTCTAAATTTATTACTAAACATAACTTTATAAGGACATTTTTTGAAAATCATTACAAATTATTATTTATTTAAGGTTTAAATAAATATGTTAAAATATCATTTTTCCCAGATTCACCAATAAAATACATGCTATATTTATCTGGATATTTGAAATTCACAAACATTACCATAATAAGAAATAAAATTTTTATTTATATCAAAGGATTACACAAAGCAGCTAAGGTCTCGTTACATATCCCCTTATAATACCTGCATAGGACCTATGTGTAAGGTGTGCTATGGTGGAGAAATCTTTGGGAAACTCGCCCTACATTTCTCGAGTAGTGACCTTTATCAGCAAGAAATTATCCCATAGGCTATTCCATTCAAGCTTTAGATGATGAAGTTCGGCTTGGTATTGGTCCAGAGCAAAGCCCTGTGGGGCCATCTCCTTCCCAAGTTTTAGAAGATGGGCTTCGAACGTCCTGAGTCTACTGAACAAGGCCATCAAATTCTCTTTCTGTATTAATTATCCAAGATCACTTGTATTTATAAACAAAAATTGTAATGTTAACAGTTTAGATTTGAACTGTCATATTTACCAACATGCATATAACAGTAAAAACCCAATGGTCTCATTTAATTAAATACACTTAATTAATTAAAAAATATAGTTTTGTTGAGTATAAAATTAAATAACTCAAAAAATTAGGAAAAAAAAATTATTCAAAATTTCATGTCGTTACATTCTCCCCCCTTTAAGAAATTTTGTCCCCGAAATTTTAACTCGTACCCTTAGAAAAGAAAATGTGTGGGTACTTCTGCCTCATAGACTCCTATGGTTCCCATGTGGCTTCTTCTCATTTGTGGTTCATCCACACCACCTTAACAAGGTGGGTAGTCTTGTTGTGTAGAACCTTGTCTCTACGATCCATGATCTCCACCGGCTACTCCTTACAGGAGAGGTCATGTTCCAGTTGTACCACCTTTGGGTTTAGTACATATGAAGGGTCAGGCATGTACTTCTTCAGGAGGGATACATGGAAGACATCATGATCTTGTGCTTGGTTTGGAGGGAGTACAAGCTTATAGGCCACTCCTCCTACGCGATCAAGGATTTTATAGGGGCCAATGTACCTAGGGCTAGGCTTCCCTTTCTCCCCAAAGTTCATGACTCTCATTCAAGGTGATATTGGAACAAATACCTTCTCACCAACATCAAACTCTATGTCCCTTAGATGGTTATCGGTAGAGCTCTTTTGCCGACTCTAGACAGCCTTATTGTGTTGTTGGATGGTAAAGAATTTTTCTGTCATCTCTCGCACAAGATCAGGACCAAAAAGCTTTCTCTCACTAGCTTCATCCAAACAAGTAGGAGTTCTACATCGCTTCCCATATAGAGATTTATAGGGTGCCATTTGAATTCTCGAGTCGAAGTTATTATTGTAAGAGAACTTGACTAAATGGAGATGTTGATCCCATCAACCTTTAAATTCCATTGAGCATGTTCTCATCATTTCCTCGTGTGTTTGAATAGTTTTTTCAGATTGGACATCAGTTTGGGGGTGATATGATGTACTAAAATTCAATTCATCTCTGAGAGCATATTGAAGACTTCCCCAGAATATTGATGTGAACCCAAGATCATGATCAAATATGATATAAAGTGAAACTCCATGCAGCCTTACCACTTCCTTCACACAAATCCTAGAAATTTGATCAAGAGATAAATCTCCCCGAATGGGGATAAAATGGGCAGTCTTGGTGACATGGTCCACAATAACCCATATCTCATTGTTTCCTTTCGATGTTCTTGGAAGAAAAGTGATGAAGTCCATAGTGATATTATCCCACTTCCATACTGGTATGGGTAGTGGCTGCAATACCCCTTTTAAGAAGTTGTGTCTCTACCATCACTTACTGACATACTAGGAAGCTTGAAGTGTATTCAACAATATCTCTTTTCATATTATCCCACCAATAATGATCATGTCGGTCCCTATACATTTTTGTGCTTCCAGGATTTATAGAGAATATAGAGTTATGAGCTTCATCCATCAGCTCCTTCTTTATTTCTAGAATAGATGGAACACATAGCCTTGTACTAAATTTCAGTACTCCTTCTTGATCAATACTGAACTCAAGAAACTTCCCATCCTTTAAAGCTTCAAACGTCTTCTATAACAAAGGATCTTCTTTCTGATCTTTATTGATCTTCTCTAGTAATGACCGTTGAATAATAATTTGGGTTAGGGCTGATGATGTACCTTCCCTTATAATTCCCATGTCCAGCTTTACTAGGTCATTGATTAAAGGATATCTTTGAATCATCATCATGGAATGAACAACTAGTTCTTTCTGACTTAATTAATCAAAATCTTTGTTTTCTTTTCCAGGATAATAATGAATTGAACAATCCTAGTCTTTAAGAAGCTCCAACCAACTCCATTGTATCATGTTCAATTAATTTTGTGTGAAAATATACATCAAACATTGATGGTCTATGTATATATCACATTTATCCCCATAAATACAGTACCTCCATATCATCAGAGAAAAAACAACCGCAGCTAGCTCCAGATCGTGTGTGGGATTGTTCTTCTCATTAGTCATTAACTATCGATGTAACACCCGAGAATTTTTTGTTATATAAATCATCAGAGGAATATTTTCCTACACAACACTTTCTTGGCTTGCTTTACACGCAATCACGACCTTCCTCGATAGCTTGCGTTGTACGCAATACCGAGTTTCACTAAACGGCGATATGCTATTAAAATATTATTTAAAATAGCCGTTATGAATAGTAATAACCACTTTTTAAAATTTTATCTTTCAAAATGGACTTCATTCTTGGATTCAGAATACCGAAATTATCCTAGGGTGAAATTTTGGTATTTTTCTGAAAACTTTCAATTTTTGATGAATAGTGAAACCACTATGTGGTAGGTTAAAAACTGAATTTTGCATAAAACTTAATTTTACCGCTTCTGTGAATGGAATTTCGAAAATCCGACAGACATGGTTGATATCAGTAAGTAAAATGTGGTTCAATGAGATAAAAATAATTTTTTGGTGAATAGTAACTTCTTACTTTTTTTTACCACGGTTAATAGTAAATAGGGTAACTAAGGGTAAATATGATATTACTATTACCCTAACACATGTCCTAATTCTATTGGATAAGTGTAATTCGACCAAAAACAACCTTATGAATATAATATGACAATTTAGGTCCACATGGATTAGATTATGACATTTAATATTATTTTATTTAATGAATAGTTAAAATAGTTAAAATCAATGTTTAATAACTAAAACATTTTTAATATGAGTTTATACATAAGATAAATTAGATTATAAATATTCATTAGAAATATAAAACGATTTCCTACATAATGATATTTTATTTATAATTTTTAGACTTTAAATAAATTAATTTATTTATGACACAATGATGATGCAGTAATTACCCTTTTAATGAAATGTTAACATAATTGATGTTATAAATGCCCAAATAAATGTAATTTGAGACTTTTTATGAATTCGAATAATTTTCTAGGTTACTATGATATATTATTGTTTATTTAATAAACTTGGTTCGAACATATAAATCTTTTATGACTTTCACAAAAATCATATATCAAATAGTGTCAAAATTGACACAAAATAGTTTTTAAATCAAATATTATATTATTAATTGTCATTTTATTCCTAAAAATCTAAGGTTCGGCCAAATGACTTAGATAAGGATATATATATTAATAATAAACAATTTGGGGTTCGTTTTTCATGTTATAGTAAGTGTATTAACCATATAGTGTAAGAAAACAAAAAGACACGGTAAAAGTTAAATTATTTAACTTAGAATTAAATTTAATTGATAAGGTTAAAATAATAACCTAAACTTGTCTAAATCGTATTGGTTGATAGGATTTCGACCCATACCCACATTATCTTAGAAATAAGACCCTTTGGAACCATTATAAACCGATTTTGACTTTAATATAAAATAATATTTTGAGATATTCCTAAGGTGCCCCTCTCCTCCCTTATAAAAGAGCACCTCCTCCCCCTCCTCCTCACACCAATTTGAGCACTCATGCTCGGCCAAACCCTGAAAAAATCCCTTCTCCACTTCCCTAGGATAATCCTAGAGGTCCTGGTCTTCTTCAAAGACCAATCTTAGTTCTCTAAGTGGAGGATTCAAAGAGGCGTTTTAAAAGAAGAGGTAATATCCATTACCGATCTTTTCAATTTATTTCTTCTTAAAATTATTCTTCTTTATTTGTTTCATGATAAAGTTATAACATCATTATTACTTACATACTGATATGTTATTATAAATATGAAACAACCCTAATTCACCTTCTATCCATCCTACGGAGAAATGAAATCACCGCGCGTGCGTACGTACGGAATATCGTCTCCACACCGTGGTGTAATCTATTTTCCACCATCACCATACAAGGATGGGTATAGTGGTGTAATGAGTAACTATATATGATTATTATAAAGTGATATTGATACTGAAATAGTATAAATACACTTAAATACAATTCCATGATCATTGGAACAATATCATCGCTCGTGTGTACGTACGGAATACCGTCTCCACGATGTGATGCGACTCGTTCTACATGATCATCATTACATAGTAATTATATAAATGAATTTAATGAATAAATATGATATATGTTACACTAATACCATTTTGGATATAAGGTATCTATAACCTTAAAAGAAGAATAAGAATTTATTCGGCAAAACACGCATAAGAACAAAAGGCAATAAAGACCCGAGTAACAAGTAACAATGAAATATTACTAATAAGAAGCTAAGAATATGACCATATATGATATCATATCAATATGTATGATTCGGGAATAAGTCAATAACATTATTTAAACCATTATACAGGAGCTTCAGACACGTACAAAGAAAATCAGACCTAAGGTAAGGGAAAATATCACAATCTCATTTTTATCCGAGATTGTTTATACTTTGGTATTTACTGGGGTGTATTTTATCATCCACATCCATGTTTACTCAATATATAATATTATTTCTATCCACCTACAATTGTACCCTTCGGTGAGTTTTTAGTAAAGGATATGAAAGGAATATTTTTTTCGTTTTTCATACGAGGTACTTTTTGACTTTTCCGACAAAAGTACGAAGAATGTTTTTTTTAACTTATACGGAAAGAATGGTTTTTTAAAACATTATTTCCAAGAATCTTCCTTTATAAGTTTTCAAGTTTATTTTTAATAAACTTATTTTAGTTTATAATTTTATGACATGTTAAGAAAAGAAAAGTTTTTTTGAAGGAGAAAGGATATTTTTCTCAAGAATCGAGTTAAAATGTTTTATCAAAATTATTTTCCATCTAATATAATATAGGATTCTGTTTTTATCCCTATTATTACATTGATTTGATTATGTTGGGAGGGAATTATTTTTAGGAAGTAATTTACCTTATATGATTTGTTTTATGATGTCATGATGTTTCAAGAATCCCTTTTTTGTTACATGTGTTATGCGATGATGTATGATTTATGATTATGTGGAATACATAAGAAAGGATTAATTATAAGATGGGTGGGACCTATATCTCCCTCCAATGCATTGGGTAAATATTTATATCTCATGAGATAGACATGGCTGGAACGGAAGGTTATTTCGGTTCAGTGATACAGGACTGAAATGAGGAGTGAACTCAGTTCAGAAATGGACTTTGTCCGCTAAGATAGTCTTGGAAATGAGTCATGACTAACAAGAAATGATTTTCCATGATTATGTGTGCATGCCACAATGTTTCAAGTTTTATGTTATGATTATGGGGATCTCATTTTCACTTCTATGATTTATTCCATGTTAAGATATTATGATCTCTTTTGCAGGTTATGATTTTCAAAAAGATATGATGTGATTTTTATTTCCTTTATTTGCCCTTTCTGAGAATTTGAGCTCACCCTTCTTTGTATGTTTTATTTTCCCTAGGTCAAGAAGATAGATATTAAGAGGAATATGCTAAAAGGGACCCTAGATAGGACAAAATAAATGGGAGACACTGTAGAAGATTTATGAACCAGTTGTTTATGTTTCCCAGTTTCTAAAGACACTATACCTATACGGTCCTTCTTGGTTTTGGAATATGTTGTAATAAGTGTGCTTCAATTTTGAAGTATTAAAAATGTATGTAAAGTATGGGTCGTTATAGTTAGTATCAGAGGAATGGTATAGTCAACCTTTTGAAACTAGGATGTGAAAGCCTTAGTAAGAACCCTAAGGATAAGTCCAAGCATAGAACACAATCTTAGTGTTTTAGAAATGGCCATGAATAACCTAGGATAAGACCTTAAGCGTGAAAATTTTATTCTTGAATTATGTGGTTTTCCTATTATAATTAGTGTTTCTCACACTATTCTTCTTGGTTTTAGTCAATGGCTGGAACCCGAAGGAACCGTGTTAATGCGGAATGCGATGGGAAATGCAATGATTGTCCCCCTGAGAAACCAAACGATATGGGAGATGGAATGAAAAATCTTGTTGCCATGATCACAAAACTTTCTCAAGCTATAATTCATGCAGGACTTCCAAACGAGCAAAGGAAGGAGCAACATTCTATTGAATCCTTCATGAGGCAGCGTCCACCTTCTTTCATCGGGTCTACTAATCCATTAGTTTCTGAACAATGGATTAGCACTACTGAAAATATATTTTCAGTTCTTCAATGTTCTGAACATGATAAAGTCATCCTAGCAGTGTATCGTTTGGAAGGAGATGTTGATCAATGGTGGAATCTTATTAAGAATACGAGGCAAAGGGATGAAATTGAGTCAATGGAATGGGACGAGTTCAAGAACTTATTTTTCAATAAGTACTTCCCTCGTATTCTCCGAACAAAGATGGAGAAAGAGTTTCTTGAACTGAAGCAAAGGGATGATGAATCTATTGGTACCTATGAAGAAAATTTTACAAGACTTGCAAGGTACGCTTCTGGTATTATTATCCAACCTGAGAGTAAGATCGATCGATTCTTTAGTGGCTTAAAACCATGTCTTTGAAGGGCGTTAGCCATAAGGGACTTCAATAGCTACGAGGAAATCGTTCGATGTGCTCTCAAAGTCGAGATGGAGATTGGAGTAACCCATCAGTCATATGGGTTTGATAAGAAGAGGAAAATGGAATTCAAAGGAAAATCTAAAGAGCACACTGAAAAGAAGATGAGCTTTCCCTTATGCTCAAAGTTTGGAAAGAAACATGGAGGTAGTTGTATTAAAGGGACAAGTAAATGTTTCAAATGTGGAAAGTAAGGTCATCGGGCATTTGAATGCCGCGATAATGGGAAGAAGATGTCTAATGATGCAAACAAAGGAAGGGATACACAGAATGAACCTACTACACTTCAATGTATCAAGTGCAAGGAGATGGGGCATTATGCCAATCAATTCCCAAATCCAAGGGTTGATGATGATGGTCGACGTCAACAAACTCTTAAGGCTAAAGACAAAGGAAAGTCACATGCAATTTCTATCAGCGATGTGGAGTATGATAACGAAGTGGTGAAAGGTACACTTACCATCCACTCTAAAGTAGCAAATGTTTTATCTGATTCTGGATCCACCCACTCTTTTATTTCTGAAGAATTTTCTAAGGGTATCACCGTATTACCTCAACAATTAGATGTTGAGTTAGCTGTGACAACACCTAATGGCACAACAGTCGCATCAAAAGTTTATAATTCTTCTCCGATCGAAGTTTGTGGGAAAGTGCTTCCTGCAAATCTGGTGATCCTTCCTTTAGTGGAATTCAATGTGATTCTTGGAATGGATTGTCATTCTTTATACGGAGCTCATATCAATTTCCAAAGAAGGGAAGTCACATTTAATATTCCAGATCAATCTATGATCGTCTATCAATGAAAGGATGAACATAACCTTCCAGTGGAAATTTCTTCCATTTTATGGGTATTGATTCCACTAAATGAAGGTTATTTATCTCAAATGGTTGTTGAGAAACTCACGATTAAGAAAATGCCCATCGTATGGGAGTTTGATGATGTCTTTCTGGAGGAATTACCGGGTCTTCCACCAAATCGTGAAGTTGAGTTTTCAATAGAACTCGTACCGGGTGCTTTTCCTCTTTCAAAGACACCTTATAGAATGGACCCAATTGAGTTGCATGAATTGAAGAAGAAACTCCAAGATAATCTTGATAAGGGATTCATACGCCCTAGTGAATCACCTTGGGGAGCACCTGTTCTATTTGTTAAGAAGAAAGATGGATCAATGAGACTCTGTATTGATTATCGAGAACTTAACAAGATCACTATCAAGAACAAATATCCTCTCCCACGCATTGCTGACTTATTTGACCAACTACGCGGAGCTCAATACTTTTCCATGATTGATCTTCGTTCAGGGTATCATCAATTAAGGGTCAAAATGGAGGATATACCAAAGATGGCTTTCCGTACAAGGTATGGACACTATGAATTTATAGTGATGCCATTTGGTCTTACTAATGCCCCTACTATCTTCATGGATCTAATGAATAGAGTCTTTAGAGACTATCTTGATCAATTTATGGTAGTCTTTATAGACGATATTATTGTCTATTCAAAGAGAAAGGAAGAGCATGAAGATCACTTGAGAATTATATTGAAGACCCTGAAAAAAGGAGAAGCTTTATGCCAAATTTACCAAGTGTGAATTTTGTCTTCAAAAAGTTGCATTTTTGGGTCGCATAATCTCAAAAGAGGGGATATCTGTGGATCCAGCAAAAGCAGAGGTTATCGAAAGATTGTCGAGACCAACAACAGTAACTGAGATATGAAGTTTTCTTGGTTTGGCTGGATATTATCGACGTTTTGTGAAAGATTTTTCACGATTATCTAATCCACTCACCAAGTTGACTCGGAAAGGAGTTAAGTTTGTTAGGATAGAGGAATGTGAAGTGAATTTCAAGGAGTTGAAAAGAAGGTTATCCAGTGCACCTGTGCTCACACTACCTTGTAGTGGAGAAAGGTTTGTGATCTACAGTGATGCATCCAAGAAGGGATTGGGGTTTGTTCTAATGCAAAATGATATGGTGATAGCTTATGCCTCACGACAGTTGAAAATCCATGAGAAAAATTACCCAACACATGATTTGGAGTTAGCTGCGGTAATCTTTGCTTTAAAGATTTGGAGGCATTACCTTTATGGTGAAAGGTGTGATATTTATACTGATCATAAAAGTTTAAATTATATTTTCACAAAAAAGGAGCTGAATATGCGTCAAAGAAGATGGTTGGATCTGATTAAGGATTATGACTACTCAATCCATTACCACCCTGGGAAAGCAAAGAAGGTGGCAGATGTATTAAGTCGACAAGACCATGCTAGTTTATCCATGATGAGGATCACAAAAGATCCAATATATATGGATTTACAATGGTTGGATCTTGGAATTATAATGGAAGGGGAAAAATCTTCTCTTTCTCAAATAAATGTTCAACCATCTATACATGTGAAGATTAAAGAGGCACAGAAAGAAGATGTCAAGTTACAAAAGAAGGTGAGAAATGTTCCTGAATTAAACCTTGATTGTGATGGGATAATAAAGTTCAGGAATCGGGTTTGTGTTCCTCCCATCCCCGAATTAAAGAAGGAGCTGCTGGATGAGGCTCATAGTTCTTCATTCTCTATTCATCCTGGAAGCAAGAAGATGTATAGGGACCTGAAAGAGTACTTCTGTTGGGATGGCATGAAAAGAGATGTTGCTGAATATGTCTCTCGATGCTTGGTTTGTCAACAAGTTAAAGCTGAGAGACAGAAGTCTAAGGGGATGCTACAACCATTAGCCATACCCGAATGGAAATGGGAAAACATCACTATGGACTTTGTCACAGGACTTCCTAAAACATCCAAAGGCAATAATGCTATCTGGGTCATAGTTGATCGTCTTACAAAGTCTGCACACTTCATTGCTATTAGAGAGGATTTCTCTCTAAATCATCTTTCCAGGATATATGTAAAGGAAGTGGTAAGATTGCATGGAGTACCACTTTCTATTATATCTGATCGGGATCCGAGATTTACCTCGAAGTTCTGGCGAAGTCTTCAGCATACTCTGGATACAGAGTTGAGTTTCAGCACTGCTTATCATCCTCAGACAGACAGTCAGTCTGAGAGAACAATTCAAACCCTAGAAGATATGTTGAGAGCTTGCTCTATAGATTTCAAAGGAGGTTGGGATCAACACCTACCTTTGGTGGAATTTTCTTATAATAATAGCTTTCACTCCAGTATTCATATGGCTCCTTATGAAGCTCTCTATGGAAAGAAATGCATGACTCCAACTTGCTGGGATGAAGTTGGGGAAAGAAAGCTATTAGGACCTGATCTCGTTGATGAAATGGCAGAAAAGGTTAGATCTATTCAACAACACATAAGAGAAGCTCAGAGTCGACAGAAAAGTTATGCCGACAACCGAAGAAAAGACCTAGAGTTTGAAGTGGGTGATAAAGTGTTCTTACGAATATCTCCCTGGAAGAGGGTTATGAGATTTGGAAAGAAGGGGAAGTTGAGCCCTAGATATATCGGTCCTTTCGAAATACTGGATCGTGTTGGGAAGGTAGCTTACCGATTGGCGCTTCCACCGAATCTCTCTCAAGTTCACGATGTGTTCCATCTATCTCTCCTGAGAAAGTACATACTCGATCCTTCACATGTACTCAGCTCAGAAGTTGTACCGCTGGAGCAAGATCTTTCTTATGATGAACAACCGATAGAGATTCTGGATCGTAGAAAAAAAGTCCTACGAAACAAGACCACTCCATTGTTGAAAGTTTTATGGAGGAACCACCAACTTGAAGAAGCTACATGGGAGCTTGAGGATACGATGAGGGAGAAGTATCCTCATCTATTTGTTAGAAAGTGACAAATTTCGAGGGCGAAATTCTTTTTAAGGGGGGTAGAATGTAACACCCGAGACGTTTATGTTATATAAATCATCAAAGGAATCTTTTTCTACACAACACTTGCTTGGCATGCTTTACACGCAATCACGACCTTCCTCGATAGCTTGCGTTGTACGCAATACCAAGTTTCACTAAACGACGATATGCTATTAAAATATTATTTAAAATAGCCGTTATGAATAGTAATAACCACTTTTTGAAATTTTATCTTTCAAAATGGACTTCATTCTTGGATTCGGAATACCAAAATTATCCTAGGGTGAAATTTTGGTATTTTTCTGAAAACTTTCAATTTTTGATGAATAGTGAAACCACTAAGTGGTAGGTTAAAAACTGAATTTTGCATAAAACTTAATTTTACCGCTTCTGTGAATGGAATTTCGAAAATCCGACCGACACGGTTGATATCAGTATGTAAAATGTGGTTCAATGAGATAAAAATAATTTTTTTGGTGAATAGTAACTTTTTACTTTTTTTTACCACGGTTAATAGTAAATAGGGTAACTAAGGGTAAATATGATATTACTATTACCCTAACACAAGTCCTAATTCTATTGGATAAGTGTAATTCGACCAAAAACAACCTTATGAATATAATATGACCATTTAGGTCCACTTGGATTAGATTATGACATTTAATATTATTTTATTTAATGAATAGTTAAAATAGTTAAAATCAAAGTTTAATAACTAAAACATTTTTAATATGGGTTTATACATAAGATAAATTAGATTATAAATATTTATTAGAAAGATAATAATATTTCCTACATAATGATATTTTATTTATAATTTTTATACTTTAAAGAAATTAATTTATTTATGACACAACGATGATACAGTAATTACCATTTTAAGGAAATGTTAACATAATTGATGTTATAAATGCCCAAATAAATGTAATTTGAGGCTTTTTATGAATTAAAATAATTTTATAGGTTACTATGATATATTATTGTTGATGTAATCAACTTGGTTTGAACATATAAATCTGTTATGACTTTCAAAAAAATCATATATCAAATAGTGTCAAAATTGACACAAAATAGTTTTTAAATTAAATATTATATTATTAATTGTTATTTTATTCCTAAAAATATAAGGTTCGTCCAAATGACTTATATAAGGATATATATATTAATAATAAACAATTTGGGGTTCGTTTGGCATGTTATAGTAAGTGTATTAACCATATAGTGTAAGAAAACAAAAAGACACGGTAAAAGTTAAATTATTTAACTTAGAGTTAAATCTAATTGATAAGGTTACAATAATAACCTAAACTTGTCTAAATCCTATTTGTTGATAGGCTTTTGACCCATCCCCACTTTAGCTTCGAAATAAGACCCTTTGGAACCATTATAAACCGATTTTGTCTTTAATATAAAATAATATTTTGAGATATTCCTAAGGTGCCCCTCTCCTCCCTTATAAAAGGGCACCTCATCCCCCTCCTCCTCACACCAATTTGAGCACTCAAGCTCGGCCAACCCCTGCCAAAATACCTTCTCCACTTCCCTATAATAATCCTAGAGGTCATGGGCTTCTTTAAAGACCAATCTTAGTTCCCTAAGTGGAGGATTCAAAGAGGCGTTTCAAAGAAGAGGTAATATCTATTACCGATCTTTTCAATTTCTTTCTTCTTCAACTTCTTCTTCTTTAGTTGTTTCATGATAAAGTAATAACATCAGTATTAATTACAAACTGATATGTTATTATAAATATGAAACAACCCTAATTCTCCTTCTATCCATCCTACGGAAAAATGAATTCACCGCGCGTGCGTACGTACGGAATATCGTCTCCACGCCGTGGTGTAATCTATTTTCCACCATCACCTTAAAAGCATGGGTATAATGGTGTAATGAGTAACTATATATGATTATTATAAAGTTATATTGATACTTAAATAGTATAAATACACTTAAATACAATTCCACGATCATGTGAACAATATCATCGCTCGTGCGTACGTACGGAATACCGTCTCCACGATGTGATGCGACTCGTTCTACATGATCATCATTACATAGTAATTATATAAATGAATTGAATGAATAAATATGATATATTTTACACTAATACCATTCTGGATATAAAATATCTATAACCTTAAAAGAAGAATAAGAATTTATTCGGCAAAACACGCATAAGAACAAAAGGCAATAAAGACCCGAGTAACAAGTAACAATGAAATATTACTAATAAGAAGCTAGGAATATGACCATATATGATATCATATCAATATGTATGATTCTGGAATAAGCCAATAACATTATTTAAACCATTATACAGGAGCTTCAGACACGTACAAAGCAAATCGTACCTATGGTAAGGGAAAATATCACAATCTCATTATTATCCGAGATTGTTTATACTTTGGTATTTACTGGGGTGTATTTTATCATCCACATCCATGTTTACTCAATATGTAATATTATTTCCACCCACCTACAATTTTACCCATCGGTGAGGTTTTAGTAAAGGACATGAAAGGAATCTTTTGTCATTTTTCGTACGAGGTTCTTTTTGACTTTTCTGACAAAAGTACGAAGAATGTTTTTTTTAACTTATACGGCAAGAATGGATTTTTAAAACATTATTTACAAGAATCTTCCTTTATAAGTTTTCAAGTTTATTTTTAATCAAATTCTATTAGTTTATAATTGTATGACATGTTAAGAAAAGAAAAGTGTTTTTGAAGTAGAAAGGATATTTTCCTCAAGAATGGAGTTCAAATGTTTTATCAAAATTATTTTCCATCTAAGATAATATAGGGTTATGTTTTATCCCTATTATTACATTGATTTGAATATGTTGTGAGGGAATTATTTTTATGAAGTCATTTGCATTAATGATTTGTTTTATGATTTCATGATGTTTCAAGAATCCCATTTTTGTTACATGTGTTATGCGATGATGTATGATTTATGATTATGTGGAACACATAAGAAAGGATTCATTATAAGATGGGTGGGACCTATATCTCCCTCCAATGCATTGGGTAAAGATTTATATCTCATGAGATAGACATGGATGGAACAGAACGTTATTTCGGTTCAGTGATACAGGACTGAAAAGAGGAGTGAACTCGGTTCAGAAATGGACTTTGTCCGCTAAGATAGTCTTGGCAATGAGTCATGACTAACAAGAAATGGTTTTCCATGATTATGTGTGCATGCCACAAAGTTTCAAGTTTTATGTTATGATTATGGGGATCTCATTTTCACTTCTATGATTTATTCCATGTTAAGATATTATGATCTCTTTTGCAGGTTATGATTTTCAAAAACATATGATGTGATTTTTATTTCCTTTATTTGCCCTTGCTGAGCATTTGAGCTCACCATTCTTTGTATGTTTTATTTTCCCCAGGTCAGGAAGATGGATATTAAGTAGAATATTCTAAAAGGGACCCTAGATATGATGAATTAAATGGGAGACACTGTAGAAAATTTATGAACCAGTTGTTTATGTTTCCCAGTTTCTAAAGACACTATACATATACGGTCCTTTGTGGTTTTGGCATATGTTGTAATAAGTGTGCTTGAATTTTGAAGTATTAAAAATGTATGTAAAGTATGGGTCGTTAAAATCAACATGCATATTCAATGACTTTGTCATTTTGTTTGAGGGCACACACAAGTACTCTGAGAGACGCATTGCTAAAAATAACGAATCCTTCTCCACTTGAGGGAAGAGTTAACACAGTTGCAATAACCAATCTCTTCTTCAGCTCGTGGAAACATTCATCACACTCCTTTGTACAGAGGAACTTGACCCCTTTTCGAGTTGACTTGGTTAATGGATTATAAAGTCGTGAATTTTTTTCGCAAAACTCTTATATTATCCTGCCAATAAAAGGAAACTTAGAGTCTTAGTTATTGTTGTAGGTTGAGGCCACTCCTCTACAAAATTTTTATTTGTAGGGTCAACTGTGATTTCTTCATTGGTAATAATGTGCTCCAAGAAAGAAACTTTTTGTAACCAGAAGTCACATTTACTGAACATTCCAAAAATCCTTTCATTTCGTATAGTTTAAAAAATAGCACTTAGATGATCTTCATGGTCCTTTAAACTTTTAGAATATATCAGAATATCATCCATAAAAACTACCAAATATTTATCAAGGTATTCTTTAAAGACACTATTCATCACATCCAGAAAAATAGCTGGTTTATTAGTCAATACTAATGGCATAAAAAAACTCATAATGCCCATATTTTGATCTAGATGCAGTTTTTTGGAATATATTCTTTCTTCACCCTAAATTGATGATAACATGATCAAAGATCAATCTTATAGAAGAATTGAGCCCCATAAAGTTGGTCAAATAAGTCATCAATTCTTGGAAGAGGGTATTTTTTTTACTGTGACCCCATTTAGTTCTCTATAATCAATGCATAGCTGCATCGATCAATCCTTCTTTTTCATAAGGGGAACTATTTCTCCCCAAGAAGACACACTTGGTCAGATAATCCCCTTCTCCAAAAGATCTTGGAGTTGTTTCTTTAATTCCTCTAGCACCACATTTTCAATCCTATTGGGGTACATTGATGTTGGATGAGATCTAGGTATGAATTCAATAGAGAACTCTACCTCTCTTTCTAGGGGAGGTCTAGGAAACTCCACAAGAAATACATCGACGTATTCCTAGATGATGGGGAAAATTTCTATCCATAAACTCTCATCTCCTTCTTCTTCTTCACTAATTAACTATATAAAGAAGGATATATGGGGTTCTTCTAGACAAGTATCAGGTTGAGATTTCTCTCCATGGAAGATAACTGTAGGATTTCCATTCAAGACTACTGATATTTCCATGATCCTACATTTGATCATAGCATTATACATTGAGAGCCAGTCCATACCTAGTATAATGTGGAATTGCAGCATTGGAATGACTACAATATTTGTGATAATATTGTGCTCACTAAATTAAATACTATATTTTCTAAACACTGATGATTATTGGATAATTCCACCAGGTGTCTTGACTGATAACTCTACTTTTAGAAAATTAGGGGTTGATTCTAAATTCATTGCAAACTTGGAAAAAATAAAGGAATGAGTAGAACCAGAATCAAACAATGTACTTTCTAGCATTTAGAGGACAACGAGAGAACCTGCTACAACATCATTAGAAGCTTCAAATTCAGCTTTCATGATAGAAATAACACGACCTTTCTCCCTTGGACTTTTCTAGGGCTGATGGTGGTTCCCCTACACTGCCCTCAAATTTGGATAGTGATTAAAAATGTGCCCACATTTAACACACTTAAAGCACTCGACATTAGGTAGGGAATGACCCATATTACCCTTATCGTTAGTGTTTGGAAGTTGAGGTTTCACCACACTACGACAATTCCTCTCAATATGGACATCTCTTCCACACTTTTATCATTCACCACTCCCGAGCAGACAGTTCCCCGAATGATTCCTCCCACATTTATTACATGTGGAATGTTGCACTTGCTTGCCTCATATTCCATGATCAAAGGTCCTCCGTAAGCTGGGATCCATCGATCTCTTCTTGTCGTTTGATTTATAAGACCACTGCATCTCACCTAACTACAGATTGACTTTCATTGCACTCCACACGATCTCCTCATAGAGATCATAGTATAGGTTTTCTAGATTCTTCCGCAGACATGGTCTTAGTCCACCGAAGAATCTATCAATCATACCAGTTGGATCCATGAATATGTTATAAGTATATCATGAATACCTTGTGAAGTTCACCTCGTAGATTCCCACAGATTCATTCTCCTTCTTCTTTAGCACGAGAAACACTTTCTCCATTCTTGTTCTCAAGGAATGGGGAAAATACTTACTGAAAAAGATCCCTCTGAACTCTTCCCACTCCATAGATTCAACCCTGACTCTTTTACTCATGTTATTAATCAATTCCCACCACTGATCAGCTTCTCTTTCTAAGAGATAGGCAGTTAGGGTGACCTTCTCTTTCATTAAACAATGGAGCATAGAAAAGATCTTCTCGATGGAGCTGATCCACTGCTCAGAAATCAATGGGTCAGTCGATCCACTGAAATTTCGTGGTCATTGATGCATTAAGGACTCAACAGAATTATTTTTCCTTTGCGGTGTGATCAGTCTCTCAGCTTGATTGATGTTATTTCTTACAATGTGAGACAGTTGGTTCATCATTCCCATGAATGTTTCTATTATGGATTCTATCATAGGGTCATCAACGCATGGTCCATTGTGGTCACCATTTGTACAGTTCCTCCTATTGCCCCCCATATTCTATAAGAATATAACCTTAGTGAGAAACTTATTTCATTTACGAGTTTTTAACTATAAAGGATTTTATTTCATAAAACATAATGCTTAGACAATTACATTTCTCTATAATTCCTTCACAATGATTCATAAAAAGCTAGCGATTAACCAAAAATATCCCCCGAGAGTGTCTTAACCATGAGTGAAGCTAGGCCTGTTGTCATTTACCAGTTCCTGTTTGAGTCTATCTCAAAGAGGTGTTTTCAGGTTTTACCCCTATGTACATCTGTGCCAGATCCACCTCTGCCTGCTCATATCCAGATAGGGATGTATTCATTTGATAACTCATTTACTCAGTACTCACCAAAATAACATGAAGTTTTCCAATATTTAAACTTTTTTATAGGGTTCTTGCTAATGTTTTCATATCCTAATTTTCATAAATTACTAAACCTCCCTTTGATACCAACTATGACATCCTGTCTTTTTATTACATAACTTTTCATCACATTTTATAAACAGAGGATCTTTAAAGTCTAGTGTCTTGGAAATAAGGAACATAATACATGAAAACAACATAAAACATTCTTTTAAACCAATTATAAGGATTCAACATAAGTTCATCTTATGTACAATTACTACATCTCAAAGCCTGGAGACATGCATCAAAGGAAATGTTGAGTAGAAGGCCCAATAAGGGGTAAACAAGGGAATCAGTTTACTTGTGATATCAATAAGAACTTGATGAAAAATATGAAGACTTGAGCAATGGAAAAAAAGGAATATCATAATAATAAGAACATGAATTGTAACATTAATATTTGGCTACAAAATTTCATTTAGACATTCATGAATATATCACCAACGTTTATCCTCGAGATGTCTTAAAAATTACCAAGGTTATTCACCAAGGTATCGTGAAACTTTTCATTTATAGAGATTAAATATTTACCCAATGAATTGGAAGGATATCAGGGAGAACCATTAATATGTATTTAATTTAATTTGAGCCACACATATCATAATCAATCATGTCAGAAATAACCCAAATAGAATCAAATAAATTGGTTTCATTACAAAATCATGACGTTTAAAATTTACTTAAATATAAGGTCACTATTTCATTTATAACCCATGGAAACAGAGTGAGGATTATGTGTATGTCAATTCCAAAATAAAATATATCATCTTTATATATTTATGAACCCCCATAGAAATGAAATTGGTTTGGGTATTGACCTACATAAAACAAGAGAATTTCTAGAGAGAAAGAGATAGAAATTTTGAGGGGATATTTCTGCAGCATAACGGCTGTATAGCATGGTTTTAGAAAACATTGAAAAGAGAGGGGACAAGGGTCACACACTCATTAATAATTTTTAATACAGTATGGGTACATAATAAGATCATGGTATGGATATTTCAAAGACACAATACATGAAAAGGAAAGATGAAAGAAAAGAGAAGATGTGATTTCTTTTACGAGAATTTCGGTAGCCTAACAGCGTCACTTAAAAATTAAGAAAAAAATTGAAGAGAATAGAAAGGGTATCTCCAAAATTAGACATGAAATGGAAAGAAATGAGAACATATAAGAACATACCGTCAACATAAAAATATGGGAACTAGAAGACACAACATAAAAAAAGTCATGGCTTAAAAGAGGAGGGTGAAAGAATCCCTTATCAATTTGGTAACATTCGAAACATACAAACCATGAAAGAAGGATCATATAATGAATATGTAAATACCCATAAATTAAATTTTATTACCCAAATAGTACAATCATGGGAAGTACACAAACCACACAAAGGAAAATAGTGCAAAATATACCATGAATCTCAGAAGAATAAGAAGTGAGATGAAAATCCCTTACCACGCTATATTCAATCGAATTGTATGACCAAAAATTTCTAACCTCCAAAATAATCATATAATACCATTAATATAAATAGATTAATGATAATATATATCCAATGGTAGTACTCAATACATCACATGCTATAAATAAGTGGCATATAAGGGAAATCTCATGGAATTAAAAGTGAGATAAAAATCCCTTACCTTGAAGAGTAACTTCGAAAGCGTGAAGTTAGGGACCTTGGGAGGCTTGAGAGAAATTTGGGAGGACTACTTGGGAGGTAAAGAGACTAGAACATTATTGGTGAGTATTTGGAAATGAAATGAATGAGATAATGGCTTGGCATTTATAGGAAAAGTGAGGGAACAAAGTATTAATTTCTAAGGGACACCTCAGTAGTGGTATTGGAAAATCCATGGGCATGCCCATGGTATTGGATATTTGGGAAAAAATATGGCTTATATTACTATTAATAATCTGATCATAATTATTACATAATGATTACATCCTTAATTATGTCACTAAACACCCAAAACTCAAAAACTGTATTTTAACTATTCACCAAAAATTCAACTCTTCAAGAAAAATCCCCAAAATTCACCTGAATGTAATATCAATGTTCTGAATTCAAAAATAAACTCAATTTTATGAAAATAATTTTCTAAATATTTTTAAATTTTATTTTTAAATAAAAACAATATTCACTAAAAATTCAACTATTTCAGAAAAAACCCAAAAATTCACATTAACAAAATATCGATGCTCTGATTTAAAAAATGAACTCTATTTTATAAAAATAATTTTCTAAATATATTTAATTTAATATTTAATGAAAACACTTTTCACCCAAAAGAAAACTAACACTTATATAATAATTTTTGAAATAGTTATTTACTTATTTTATTGAATCACATTACTTTATCAAGGTGCCTAAATTATATTAATACTTTCTTAGGTGATGATCCTAATCCATTTGGTCACATTACTAATCATAAGTGTGAAATCACTATTCATAATTTACTATTCATCTAAAATTAAGTCGATATTATTAGACTCTAAATTTCTTACTGAACACAACTGTAGAAGACCATTTTTTGAAAATCATTACACATTATTAATTATTTAGGGTTTACATAAATATTTTAAAAAATAATTTTTTCCATATTCAACAATAATATACATCCTATATTTATCTAGATATTTGAAATTCACAAACTTTCCCATATGAGTAAATAACTATTTTATTAATACCAAAGGATTACACAAAGTAGCTAAGGACTCGTGACATATCCCCTTATAATACCAGCATAGGAACTAAGTGTAAGGTGTACTAATGTGGCAGAATATTGGGTCGACTCAGCCCACATTGCCCGAGTAGTGACCTCTATCAGCTTGAACTTATCCCATAGGTGATTCCATTCAAGCTTTAGATGATGATGTTCGGCTAGGGATTGGTCCATAGCAAAGCCCAGTGGTGGTACCTCCTTCCCAAGTTCCATCAGATGGTCTTGAAACTGCCCGAGTCTACTAGAGGAGGCCATCAAATACTCTTTCTATATTAATTAACCAAGATCACATGTTTTTATAAACAAAAATTGTAACCTTAAGAGTTTAGATTCAAACAGTCATACCGACCAATGGTTATATAACATTCAAAATCCAATGATCTCATTTAATTATGGTCACTTCATTAATTAAATAATATAGTTTTTTTGAGTATAAAATAAAATAACACACAAAAGTAGGATTCAAAAATTATTCAAAATTTCAGGTCGTTACACATCACCTTCACCTCTCTATTGATGGCCACCTTTACAGCCAAACATAGTCCAAGGTCCTAGGACATAAGGATCATTATGAGGTTAACCTATACCCACTCTATCCACTCTCAGCGGGGAATAAGACTACTATTTCTACTGATGAAACAAAATCAATATAAATAACCACTAAAATTGGAATTGTACCTTACCACCTACCCAAAAATCAGCCCAAGGAACTATTGGGAACTGATCCTGATGATGGCCACGAATCCCATAGACAAATAAAAATTTCCAAAAGCCCCCAGGAAGAGCACAGAAACAAAAAATACCATAATATTGGAAGGAAGGATTCCAAGGTTGAATACATTTTTTTGAATCCTAAAAGTACCTAAAAACTGAAACCTCCCATTGATAACTCTACTTCCCAATAAACCCTTCCTACTCCCCTCTTACCGTAAAACTCCTCGCAATTACATTCACATGATCTAGAATTCATTCTTCTAATACTCCAAATCCATTGGAAATGTAAATGGAGAAAATTTATACTATATCAAATGATGGAGTGATCCATCAATATGTTTCACATGATACTCCTCCTTTAAAAATGTATATTTAAAAAAGCACAGAAGGTCCATAAACATTAACCTAGGATTTCACATAGACATACTTCCCTGTTGAAGAGGGTGAATCTTCTATATCTTGACTAAGTGAATGGTATATAAAATTTAGTCTTACTAGAAATATTTCTAAAAGCCGACCCATGAAAAATATCCCTCCTTCCTCCCACCAAGATTAAACACCCACCAAATTCATGCATCTCTCTACATCTATCCGATTAGAAATGGTTCCTAATACCCCACCAAGGCCCGAATCAAACTGATAGAGATATGAAGATCCTCTAAACATATATCTATCTCTAGGTTAGAACCAATACCCTTGTACTTCCCCAATTACTATCACTAAAAATGATGAAACTTACTCTAGGAATGATTATCCTCCTAAACTGGATTGACCATCAAATGATCAATTAGGTGAGCTTACTGAAACTATATTTCTTAAATAACATACAGATGGTGACTAGGATCCAAATATAAAATGTTAAAAAATATATCCCAATTCCTAGTAGTATGGGTTTTTTTATGATTCATTTAATTATTTGTAAGTAATTTTATCTTCCCCAAAATAATCAAATTCAAACAAGACCACAGTTCAATACTAATGCATGTAAAAATTCTATGTCTCTACACTACAATAGACACCACCACATATGGTCATTTGATTGAATCAGAGTCATTTCATCAGATGATAGGGGCCCTATAATCCTATGTCTTATCCAGTATTCCATGGAATATGTCATTCACCAAGTTAAACTAACATTGTAACCCTACTAACCCACATAATCCTCCCTATGGTTGACTTTATAAATTCCATACTATATCTCAAACTCCATCGACACCCCTCTTTCATGACCCCCTCCATCTAGAGGTACCCCTCCTATTCTTATAATGAAATAAGAGAGACA
Organism: Viscum album; assembly: GCA_963277665.1. Classification (NCBI taxonomy): domain Eukaryota; kingdom Viridiplantae; phylum Streptophyta; class Magnoliopsida; order Santalales; family Viscaceae; genus Viscum; species Viscum album. The sequence goes on along the minus strand of OY728162.1, from coordinate 1,273,394,887 downwards.
ATGAACCATGAATTTCACCTATTGTAGGAACTAGGTTGGTGAATAGCACCGAGGGTATAAAGATCGCAACATGGGAGTCATTTTACTTTATAATATACATAGAATCAATAGATGTGATATTAGAGATCAATAACAAAAAAATACATAATATAATAAGGAAACTATAAAAATACCACAATCCACGTACAAATAAAATATATGTAGATAAATTTCCCTAAATAAATTCCAAAAAATAAAGCAAGGGCCGCGACATAGTAACAGTCCAAGGGTCTGAGATGGAAGTGTTTATCATGATCCTAGTAGTCCTCCTAGAAACATAAAATCAATTTTATATTTTTGGAAGAGAATCAATGTATACTCAAAAGAAAACCAAATGTCACTTATTCACATATTAATGTAGAATTCTAATGTTCTGGTGAGAAAAAAGGATAACCAACATCACATAAACATGTTATCTAACCATCCCATACTCACTAGGACTAACTCACAAAATAAAGAATCCAAGTACAATAACATAATAAGAATCAAATTGATGATAGTTTCCTAACAATTCGTTCCCAATGACTATCTTCTCTTACACTTCCAATTACATATATCCTAACCCTCCCATCACTTTTGTGTAACATCACATCACATCACATTGCACTCATATACGCTATATACATCACATCACAACACATATAACCTAAAGACACCTGGTCCATCACATGAAATCTCATCTCATATAATTGGTAGTTGGATATCATGAAAATGAAGGAAATAACCTCATTACCTCCTACTACTATATAAAACCCCCATAAGAAATCTTATATCAACACATCTTACATAATGACACCTACACCATCATATTGAATAACAACTCATCTGGATTGTGCACATTTTACTTCTTTCCATCATATACCGTGCACAAAAACAATGAAATTAAGAGAGAGAGGAGAAGGGATTATAGATATGCATCCATCCTCACCACTGGGAAGTTGATAAAAACACCCCCCAAAACCATTGGTTGTCGGTAATAGGTGATTGATGTGTGTGGAGAACATATAAAAATCACAAGTTAATACAATGTTATAATATTATCACACACAAGACCAGACTATTGGTATACTATAAAATATCCATCCAAACATTCAAAATCATCCCTAATGACTCACATACTTTTGCACTTTAACTATTGTAAAAAAATTCATAACACCACCCCAACAAAAAAACCACATTTTGTTTTTTTTCTCAATTAAATCTATTTTCTAGATTCATACTACCAACCAATTCAATTCATTTTTTACATTTAATTTACATCCCATAAGTTTTACATTTAACGTCATCCATATTTAACCACACGTCACATTATTAATCATTAATACATTTACAATTTCATTCCATTACTACCTGGGCATCTAAAAAAATAAACCACCGAATCACATGCATAACACAACATTACATCATCATCCTCATCATCATCCTCATTACCCCCTTTTCAATATAGTAAAACCCAAATCACCAATATTTCAAAACAGCTACCATGTACCCATTAAAACCTTATGTCAACAACTTTCCATCACATACCATATCTCTTATCAGAATACCCCATTACATCCACCACATATCACCACACATCTACCAAAACAAATCTAATCTCCAAGAATCACATTGATACAAAAAATCCATAAACACCTACACTTTCATAAGCGCATTCAAAAGTAATCACAAATGATTTTTTAGATTTGGTATAAGGGCATTGAATCACTTTCACTGATTTATTCAAGGGAATTTTTACACAAGACGTACTTCTATGTGAAATAAATTGATTTTCCAGGTATAAGTAATTATCCAGTTTAAATCAATGTAATGAAAAAAATCACAAAAAAAGGATTCCACAATCACCATTATAGTGCATGAAAATACCTCAAAAGGATATAATTTTCAGTGGGGCCACTTACAGTGTATAATTCATAATATGAAAACCAAAAAACATGTCAAAAATCTCAATTTCCCTTTAATTACAATTGAACCAATTTATTAACATCATTAATCTAGATGATAAATATCATACTGAAGGATAAAAATCATACCAATACCATAGGATACACAAAGTGAGAAATGATGCATATTATGCCTTAAAAGGTTTCTAATTTATTGCACAATACTAGACTGAATGGAAGAAATCTAACAATACCAAAATGAAGGAGGTAACCATTACTACCCTAGAGAAATAAAACATTTCCTCATCAAAAAATCACCAAAAACATGATATTTCTCTCGAGATAATCCCCCTGGACAAGAAAAATAGAGTAAATGTTGGGAAAATGGGGGAACTCACATTGACCACCATGGATCGATCCTCCAATGCCAGGGAAAAATACATAAAAAGGAGATGGAAAGTGATATTTAAAACAGACATAGGTTTCCAAATAAATGAGAAAAATAAAAGAAATGTTATCACATTCAAATATGTTTTTGAATTTATAAGAGATCTCTAAAGAAATAATACTGATGTGAAGCCTCCAGCACTATATCATAGCCTTGATGAAAATAAGGAAGAACATGATGCAACACTCCCCTCTACACTGAAACATTCCCTATAAAATTATCCTCAATGAACCATGAATATATCTACACAATAGATCCTATATATGATGAGGATACTAAAATAGAAGCCAATCCAATACACCGTAAACCCTCATCAAACCTAGAAGGTATCATGATGCAACCAAATATGTTATGCCGTAAGACCCTAGAAACCTGAAAAGGGGATACGATGCAACCCAATTCCATAGAGAACGCACCCCAAAATTGATAGAAACCCTATAAAAATCATAAGACTCCACATCACATCTGATTCTCCACAGCGTAGCTATATCTATTCTAATAGGAGCATCAAAACTCAAAACCACAACTTCTACAATGAAGCTAGATCCTCCCACAATACAGCGACCACCCTTTCACTATAACTTTTGGCTCAACATAGTAAGGCTTCCTAAATATAAAGTTTAAATCCCCTTCATCTCTTGAACACCACTCAATTCAATAAGGAAACGAAAACAGCGTTCATGCGTATGTACGGCCTACCGTCTCCATGAACGGTGTATTTCTTTCCATTTATCGATCCATTATATATATTTATATTCTGAATATATATTATATATAAATCATGTTTTATATTCTATAATTAAGTAATAATTATCTAAGTAATCATATGAATAATTACAAGTTAAAACACGAACGACAAATGAGACGATTTTACACAAAACACTACTTTAACATGAATTTACAAAAGAATGGGTAATATAAAGTCATAAGTGAACCATATATGATATAATAACAATGAATATGATTCTGTAGTAAGTCAATGACATTATTTAAATCATTATACAGGAGGTTCGGACACTTACGAAGCAAATCGGACCTAAGGTAAGGGATAGATTTTCAATCTCATTTTTATCCGAGATTGCTTATACGTCAGTATTTACTGGGGTTATGTTTATCATCCATGACCATTATTTCTAAAAACGATTTCATAAAATGTTTACCATTCTTCCATGGATGTTTAATTTCATTTTTAACCTTTATTTACTTCTTACCACATTGTATGAATGAAATATTTCGTTTGGTTACCATATAAGGTACTTTTTGACTTTTCCGACAAAAGTACGAGGAGAATGTTATTTTTAACTTATATGGCGTGAACGGATTTTTACGGTTTCATAACGCCTCATTTTCAAGAAGCTTCATCTATAATATTGCATGATTATTTTCAATAAAACCTTTATCTTTTAAAATTGCATGGAATTTTGTGAAAAGAACATGATTTTAAAGAAGAAAGGATATTTTCCTCAAGAATTCATTTCAAGTGTTTTGTCAAAACTATTTAACATCTAAGATGACATTATTTCATATGTGTATGTTTCAAGTAAAATTTCTCTATGATTTAAATGGATTCAATTTTCTTATGATGAAATCATATCAATTGTTTATGGATTATGTTATGATGGCATGATGTTTAAGAATCCCATTTTATTTCATGGGTTATGCTATGATGTATGATTTATGATTTTGTGGCACACATAAGAATGGTATCATTATGAGATGGGTGGTACCTATATCTCCCTCCAATGCATTGGGTAAAGATTTTATATCTCATGAGATAGACATGGCTAGAATGGTAGGTTATACCGGTTCAGTGAAACAGGACTGGAACGAGGGTGACTCAGTTTTGAAAGGGACTTTGTCCACTAAGATAGTATTGAAAATGAGTCTTGACTAATAAGAAATGATTCTATATGATTATGTGTGTATGCAACAAAGTTTAATGTTTTATGTTATGATTATTGTGATTACATTTCACTGCCATGAGTTATTCCAGGTTATGAAATTATGATCTCTTTTATAGGTTAAGATTTCCAAAAGTTATGTGATTATGTATATGATGTGATTGATATTTCTTTTGTTTACCCTTACTGAGCATTTGAGCTCACCCTTTTATGTTTTATTTTCCCCAGGATATAAATAATGGTTTTAGTTATAATAAAAAGGAAGATCTTTATGGGAGATGTTGAAGATCTTTCACCAGGATTAGAGGATTATATTCCGAGTTTCCAAAGACACTAAACTATTACGATCCTTGTGTGTGTGTTTTTGTTATGTACTAAGTATTCCACAAATGTAATGTAATGTCAATGTACGTCAAGCTTCGGGTCTCTACAGTTTGTATCAGAGGAAAGGTTTAGTCAACCTTTGGAAACTAGGATGCGAGAACTTTAGTGAGATCCCCAGATATATTTATAAGGTATGTCTAGGGATGTCCCTAAGGATAAGTATACGTATAGGATACAGTCCTATAACTACAGTAACGATCATAGAATTTATCCCAAGAAGTTAGATATTGAAGTTACTCCCCCTTTATTATGATTTTTTCCTCTCACACTATTCTTTTTGGGTTTTAGAAAATGGCTGGAAACAAGATGATTCACGATAATGGAGGATATGATGGACAATGGAATGATATTCTTCATGAGCAACCAAATGAAATGGGATTTGGAAGTCCAAACATCATTATTATGCCAAATCAGTAATCTCATAATATGATCAATAAAGTAAAATTTGGTAAGTTTCCTGACTCGGCTAATAAGAGAAAGATGGAGTTTCATGATGATCATAGAGGAAAGAAAGTTCAATTTTCCCTATGTAAATCATGTGGGAAGAGGCATCAAGGAGAATGTTTCAAAGGAACTGGAAGATGCTTTGGGTGTGGAAAAGAAGGACACAAAGCTAGTAAGTGCAAAGGAAAAGGTTCTGTTTACACCAGGGATGAGGATAATGGTATTGCTATGACATCAACAATGGTTAAATGTTTTAAATGTGGAATGTACGGGCATTATGCAAATGAATTCCCTAAGGGAAAGTCTCATGAAGAGAATTAGTATGGTCGTATGGGTAGTATTTATGTGGACAATGATGAAGAGACTACAAATGATATTTGAGATGAAATAATTGTTGAAGCTCGGTCAATGGTTTAAGAATGTAGTGGAATGATTACATGTTTATCATGTGTAATGTTGTATAAGTAATCTCATGCTACTATGGAATAAAGAGACATCTATGGATTGTTACACTGTTGTCTTTCCTTGAGTTTTGAAAGTGTATTCAGATATTTTTGGAATGTAGATGATATGCGCATAATGAAGGGATAAGGAGAAAATTAAATGTTTGATAGTATTCATGAGCTCATGACTGATATAAGGAGAAGGTTATATCATGGTTTGAGTATATAGAATTTTTGGATTTTGGTATGTGGAAAGAGTTAACTTTTGACTGAATTCATGTTTTCACTAAGGTTTAATGGGTATTTATTTTTCAAGAGAATACATCATTAAGGTATTCACATGATTGCAATGTGACCAACAAGATATATGGGGGATAAATGATGGTATTCACATGCTTGGTTGACAACATTTCAAGTAATAGTTTTCTTTATACTATGAGCTTAGACCGAAGTATCTTAGATAATCCAAAAGATTAGAATGGATTATGTTGGACATAAGTTAGGATAGAAAGTTTTTTTTCGATATTATTGATGGGATGTTATAGTAATATAGCTTTAGAAAAAGGACAACCTGCAGGACGGGCGACAACCCATCACGTCAGACAAGGCTGCGGGAATCGAACCTACAACCGAAGTGCGACTGGCCTTTATCGCTTACCACTGGCCTAAAGGAAGTCCTTGTTTAGTAGAAACTAGTTTTATTATATTAAGCAGTATGATATATGAAGTATAAGTCCATTTTAGGAACCATATATGATTAATCTCACTATAGAATGACTTATGTATATTTAATAACTTTTGCTAACCATTTGTTTGAGACAGATGGAATGACCCGTCATTCTATCACATGATCTGCTAACACTTCACAAATAACAAATTCAACTTCATTTATTTAAGAGATGAAGTGGAAATTGTTCAATGCACGAACAACAGTGAGATTGTACCAAAATAAAGTAAATATTTATTCTAATTCAAATTCTTCAACTTTAGGGAAACGATCTTGAAAACCAAAAATGTTGTCCTAGTTCTCTTATATCTGATTAATCAGATGGTACCTTAGATCGTCACAAATTTATGGATTTGTGATTGTTGTCTTTTCCATAGCCATGTTCTCTACCACTCTCCATCAGAACGTGATGGTTAGATTTTTATTCCATATCCATATTTTCACCTATGTGGAAACCCAGTGATTAGTTTATTTGGGTAACCCTTACGTTTCATACTTTTGTTTTTAAATATTGGTTTTGGTATTCCTTTTTACGATGTGGGTTTCTATTAAAGAAACTTTCGAATAGTAAACCATTTATAACCCCAACGAATTTCGAGGGAGAAATTCATTTTAAGGGGGGTAGAATGTAACACCCCGAGATTTTATGAAAATTTTTTTTTTTAATTTCACTAATGTCTTGTGATGTACGGTACACCAAAAGGAGCTTGCAAAACACGCATCCTTGACTTGCCTTGCATTACACACAATCGCAACCTTCCTCGATAGCGTGTGTAGTACGCAATAACGAGTTTCGCTAAACAACGATATGCTATTAAAATATTATTAAAACTAGCCGTTATGAATAGTAATAACCACTTTTTGAAATTTTGTAAATTTTATTTTTCAAAATGGACTTCATTTTTGGATTTTTAATATCGAAATTTGCTTAGGGTGAAATTTTGGTAATTTTCGGATAACTTTCATATTTTGATGAATAGTGGAAATTACTAAATTTTAATTAAAAACAACTTTTTTAATCGAAATAATTAATAGTGATAAAATATTAATTTGAGTGGTTTTAAAGTATATTTAGAATATATTTTTACAATTTAAAACAATGTTGTTCATTGGATGTAATTTTACATTTAAACCAGACATAAACAAGTGTCAATCTTTTGATAGTTATTATCTCTTTAGAACACGCTATTTGTTTTGACGATGGGAATTAATTTTTAAATTAATTAATGCAACTGATATGTTTTGAATTTGGTAAAATAGAAATCATTTTTGAGTTCATAATATCAAATATATCTTAGGCCTAATTTTTGTCATTTTTCTGAAAACTTTCAATTTTTGATGAATAGTGAAACCACTAAGTGGTAGTTAAAAAACTGAATTTTTCATAAAACTTAATTTTACTGCTTCTGTGAGTGGAATTTCAAAAATCCGAGAGACACGGTTGATGTCAGTAAGTAAAATGTGGTTCAATGAGATGAAAATAATTTTTTGGTGAATAGTAACTTTTTACCTTTTTTACCACGGTTAAAAGTAAATAGGGTAATTAAGGGTAGAAATGATATTATTATTACCCTAACACATGTCCTAATTCTATTGGAAAAGTGTAATTCGACCAAAAACAAACTTAAGAAAAAAATATGACCATTTAGGCCCACTTGGATTAGATTAGGACATTTATTATTAATTTATTTAAAGAAGGGTTAAAAGAGTTAAAATCAAAGTTTATTTACTAAACCATTTTTAATATAGGTTTATACATAAGATAAATTTGACTTTAAATATTCATTAGAAAGCTAAAACGATTTCCTACATAATGGTATTTTAGATGTAATTTTTAGACATCAAATAATTTAATTTATTTTTGACACAATGATGATGCAATAATTATCTTATTAATGAAATATTGACATAATTGATGTTATAAATACCAAAATAAATGTAATTTAAGACTTTTTATGAATTCTACTAATTTTAGAGGTTAATATGACATGTTAGTATTGATTTAATTAACTTTTTTTGAACTTATCATTCTTTTATAATTTTCACAAAAATCAATTACTAAATAGTGTCAAAATTGACATAAAATAGTTTTTAAAACAAATATTATATTATTAATTGTTATTTTATTCTTAAAAATATAAGGTTCGGCCTAATGACTTAGAAATGGTTATATATATTAATAATAAACAATTTGGGGTTCGTTTGGCTTCTTATAATAAGTTTATTAACCTTATAGTGTAAGAACACAAGAAGACACGGTAAAAGTAAAATTATTTAACTTAATGTTAAATCTAAATGATAAGGTTACAATAGGAACCTAAACTTGTCTAAATTATATTGGATGAGAGTATTTAGACCCATCCCCACCTTATCCTCGAAATAAATCAATTTGGAGCTATTTAAAACCGAACTTGACTTTATAATAAAATAATATTTTTAGTTATTCTAAAGGTCCCCCTCTCCTCCCTTATAAAAGGACACCTCCTCCCTCTCTTCCTCACACAACTTTGAGCCTTCAAGCTCGGCCAAACCCTGAAAAATTCTCTTCTCCACTTCCCTAGAAACATCTTATAGGTTCTAGTATTCCTCACAGACAAATTTTAGTGCCCTAAGAGGAAGTCTCAAAGAGGCACTTCAAAGAAGAGGTAATTTCCGTTACCAATTCTTTCACCTTTATTTCTTCTTCCACTTCTTCTTCTTAGGTTGTTTCATTATGAATTAATAACATAAGTATCACTCATATAATGATATCTTATTATAAGTATGAAACAATCCTAATTCACCATCTATCCATCCTACGGAAAACGAAATCACCGCGCGTGCGTACGTACGGAATACCGTCTCCACACCGTGGTGTAATCTGTTTTTCCACCAACACCTTACATGGATGGGTATTATGGTGTAAATAATAACTATACATAGTTATTATAACATCATAATTATTATTATATATTGTATCATCCACTCCAATTCAATTCAATAATTATGGAAATGATATCATCGCTCGTGCGTACGTACGGACTACCGTCTCCACGACGCGATGAGATTCATTCTCCATGTTAATCATTTAAGAATGATTATAAAGTATATATAAGCAATAATAATGAAATATATGACATTATAAAGCTACTTTATTTATGTGCATATATATATGTATGTCATCTACTTAATTCCACTCAATTCAATAAGGAAACGAAAACAGCGTTCATGCGTACGTACGGCCTACCGTCTCCATGAACGGTGTATTTCTTTCCATTTATCGATCCATTATATATATTTATATTATGAATATATATTATATATAAATCATGTTTTATATTCTATAATTAATTAATAATTATCTAAGTAATCATATGAATAATTACAAGTTAAAACACGAACGAAAAATGAGACGATTTTACCCAAAACACTACTTTAACATGAATTTACAAAAGAACGGGTAATATAAAGTCATAAGTAAACCATATATGATATAATAACAATGAATATGATTCTGTAAAAAATAAATGACATTATTTAAATTATTATACAGGAGGTTCGGTCACTTACGAAGCAAATCGGACCTAAGGTAAGGGATAGATTTTCAATCTCATTTTTATCCAAGATTGCTTATACGTAAGTATTTACTGGGGTTACGTTTATCATCCATGACCATTATTTCTAAAAATGATTTCATAAAATTTTTACCATTCTTCCATGGATGTTTAAAGTCATTTTTACCCTTTATTTACTTTTTACCACATTGTATGAATGAAATCTTTCGTTTGGTTACCATATAAGGTACTTTTTGACTTTTCCGACAAAAGTACGAGGAGAATGTTATTTTTAACTTATACGGCGTGAACGGATTTTTACGGTTTCATAACGCCTCATTTTCAAGAAGCTTCCTCTACAAGATTGCATGATTATTTTCAATAAAACCCTTATCTTTTAAAATTTCATGGAATTTTGTGAAAAGAACATGATTTTAAAGAAGAAAGGATATTTTCCTCAAGAATTCATTTCAAGTGTTTTGTCAAAACTATTTTACATATAAGATGACATTATTTCATATGTGTATGTTTCAAGTAAAATTTCTCTATGATTTAAATGGATTTAATTTTCTTATGATGAAATGATATCAATTGTTTATGGATTATGTTATGATGGCATGATGTTTAGGAATCCCATTTTATTTCATGGGTTATGCTATGATGTATGATTTATGATTTTGTGGCACACATAAGAATAGTATCATTATGATATGGGTGGGACCTATATCTCCCTCCAATGCATTGGGTAAAGATTTTATATCTCATGAGATAGACATGGCTGGAATGGTAGGTTATACCGGTTCAGTGAAACAGGACTGGAACGAGGGTGACTCGGTTCAGAAAGGGACTTTGTCCACCAAGATAGACTTGGCAATGAGTCTTGACTAATAAGAAATGATTCTCTATGATTATGTGTGTATTCCACAAAGTTTGATGTTTTAAGTTATGATTATTGTGATTACATTTCACTACCATGAGTTATCCCAGGTTATGAAATTATGATCTCTTTTACAGGTTAATATTTCCAAAAGTTATGTGCTTATGTATATGATGTGATTGATATTTCTTTTGTTTACCCTTACTGAGCATTTGAGCTCACCCTTTTATGTTTTCTTTTCCCCAGGATATAAAGAAAGGTTTTAGGTATAATAAAAAGGAATATCTTTATGGGAGATGTTGAAGATCTTTCACCAGGATTAGAGGATTATATTCCGAGTTTCCAAAGACACTAAACTATTACGATCCTTGTGTGTGTGTTTTTTGTTATGTACTAAGTATTCCGCAAATGTAATGTAATGTCAATGTACGTCAAGATTCGGGTCTCTACAAATATACTCTTATAATCCTTTAAAAGAATTTTCCATTATAATCCATAACGCATGAACATGTAAGGATGTCATCACTCCTATTATGTGAATCCTAAGTTGAAGAGTGACAACTATCAAGTATGGGAAGTATTTCCTCTTCCACCACACATATCCAAATAAATCCATTAGTTTATATTATAAATAGTAAATTATTATCCTAGAAATAATATTTCATCTTAGAAATGGATTTCATTCATTGATAATCTGAAATCATTTTGGGAACTTGACCTCTTGTATGAATTTTGGAACAATCTATATATGAAGAAGACTGCCTCACTATATCTTAAAAAAAATTATCATCTAGAAAAGTGGTTTTAATTTATTTGGGGTTTTCATCTTGGGTATTGGATTACCAAGATAGGTTCTTAGTAATCATATTATCAGATTCATTATTATCCTTTATTATTAAATAAATATTTGGTAGTAGATGAGTCTATATAATAAGCGTAGGTGTGTTATCATTTTTATCGATTATATATTTTATAGTTGAGTAGTCTGTGAAAATAAGGACCTTGGAACTAAAAATGTATTGCCGAAAATTTTTCAAATGAAAACTAAATTATCCAAACCCATTTTCAATTTTAGTGTAATTATTTTTGGAATCATATAAGATTGATAACATAATAAAAAACATAAAAAATATTTTCTTTCCTCTACCCCCCAAACCTAGAACCACATCACTAAATGCACACATCACCTCAAAAGGAAACATCTAGTATAAGGTACTAATCATAGGCGAAGTTGTTAGTATCTCCTTTAATTGGTTAGAGGAATCGTGGAATTTATCATGAAATGAAAAGGGTGTATCCTTAAAAATAAATGATCCAAAATACCTTATGATTTTAGGAAAATATTTAATGTATATCTAGTAGAAAAATGTATTTCCCAATAAAATCATGATTCTGTTCACATTTATGAGAGGGGTATATGATTTATTATATCCCTTTTGTAATTTTCAAACTCTACCCTCATATTGAAACCTTACTACCCATCTCAATTCCCTTAATGACATTGAATTTTCACTTTTTCTAGTTTGAGACATTGTTTGATTCTTATCATCTCTCTAAATGAGTTTCAATGTTGTGTAAAATGTTTCCAAATTGTCTTCCAAAAACAAATAAAATCTTCCTTAATAACATTAATTTTTCTCTTAACCATGTTCGATAAAAAAACCTCCATGAATATTTGAAAAGTTATTTGGAAACCATAGAAACCAAAGGGAATTCTATTATAAGAAAATTTACCAAATAGTAAAGTTAATGTGGTATTTTTCTAATTCTTAAAATCTCATAACATTTGGTGGTATCCAAAATATACCTCAAGAAAGATAAAAGAATTCATTCCTCGCTAACCTATCTAGCATTTTTTAAATAGTATCATATGGAAAGGGTCTTTCCTAGTTAAAGAATTCAGTTTCCTATAATCTATATAGACTCTCCACTATTTTATAAAAAAAATTAACTTTTTAATTATTTTCGTTTATATAAACTTTGAATCTACTATTATTATGGAAAAATTGGACATGACTCACCCATGGGATATCTAATATTCAAAAAATTATTCTAGCATCCCATAATCTAGTCACATCCTCTCCAACCACTTCCATCACATTGGGATTCAATCACCAATAATATTCATCTCTAAGTTTATGGCCTGGTTCCCTAGGAATTTTTTGAATAAATTATGATATAGTTATATCATTAATATTAGTAATATTTAAGATAATGGAATAATTAAACATCCTCAAGACAGATAACATAATTTCTTTCTGAAATTCCACTAAACCATTAGAGATGATAATTGGGAGTATATCACACATGCTTAGGAAAGTATATCTCAAATGATCTAGTAGGGTATTAATCTCTATATTGGGTGTTTTAGGACTTGATCTAAGACACATGGCACTGGGAGGTCCATGGTCCTCATGTTTCTTCTTAAATAAGATTGAATATAACCTTAATCTTCGTCACTTTTTTTATAGAAAATTTCTAATTAAATTATATTATTTTATTGGAGTCAAAAAGAATTTGAAGTAAAATTCATCTTGGTTTTCTATTATCCCCCCCAAAATCAAAAAATGTAACCTTACACTTTCAACAATTAATTCCCATATAGGTGTTAGTATGGATCACCAGGGTAACAACTTTTTTTTTCAGTATACTAATAAAATCATCAACATATTCATTAAATTATTCTTCAACTCCTAAATGCTCTTCTCTATAATTTTTTGGAGTTGAGTGGTTTATTTTTTTTTATGGAAACATTTATTTTAGCTATTGTTTTACCCAAAATCAAAATTAATTTTCCCTTTGACACATCATTGAAAGTGACCCTATGGATAGAAAGGGCCTATGGATATTTATAGGTACCTACTACTCACATTACATTTCCAAAATTATAAAATTTATGGTATAATGATATTCCCTAATCCCACAAAAAAGTATTCTACCCAACCAACTAGATGAGTAATGGAACAATCTAATTTTTTTTAAGAAATAGTGGTAGGCTGTGGAACTCCTAATCTAAATTTCATGAAGAAAAACAATGAAATCATATTTATTCAATATCTAATGATAGATAAAAAATTTAAATGGACACATGTTTCTCCAAGAATTCAACGGGTGAATAAATACATGGATCTTAAAGTATGGGAGATATGTAATTCTTCAATCTAGAAATATATCACTCTGTGAGATTGGATGTTGTAAATTATTTCAAGTTTTTTTTTGTTTTAGAAAATTTTCTTCAATAATTTTATGTTATATTGGATTTGAATTAAGGCTTCCATGAAAGGCATTTAATTGTTTAATTTAATGAAAAAATTGAGAAACATTAATATTTCTTAATCCTATTTTCTAATTCTATATGGAAAATAAAAGGTTTGAAAAACATTACTTGATGTTTTTGGATTTCATTGAATTAATTCTTCAAGATTCATTTTCCATTCATTTAATTTTAAGTTAAATTATTTTTCTTATGGTCTTAATATAGGCTTATTATGTTTCTATAGAATTTTAGTGGGGCTATCCCGATTCTCTTACTCTTTATTTTACAGATTTTTGAGTTTTAGTTTAAACAAGAATTTATTTTAAGATAGAATTGGGATATTTTCAATATTATTAGCGTTATAAGAGACCACATCTAGTTGTGAAATCTATAAAAAAAATTTAAGATTCAATTCATTGGCATCAGTAGTTTACCATTACCTATACCTCCAACATATCCAGATTACTACCCCATTTATAACTTTATATTTTAAAACTTGAATTTGTTTTGGATTTAACAAAATAATTTTTAATAAAGTGTTCATAAAACATAATAATGAAGTACTAAATCACCCCCTGAGATTATCTTGAGAGCTAGAAGTTTTATCCTTTGGATGGGGTTATAATTTCAATCTAGGTAATTATTGTAATCTTGGGGGATCAATAGGTTTAAAAAATCCCTTATAACTCTAGTAAGGGTTTGGATTATTTCTATAGATTTAGTTTTATTTTTTGAGAATAGTTAATCCTTAGGCTATATACTAGAACCATAACCACCAAAAATTTCATTTTATAGAGATTGGTAAGGCATATCAATATTGAGAAAATAGATTTGTGAGTACCCAAATATTCCAAAGTGGTGCAATTCCTTCCTAAGTGTGTTTTGAGTATTTTAATTATAAAACCTCGATGGTTGAACCTCATATTTTTGGATTGGATTATTTTTTCCTAAAAATTGTTCTTGTTATTTAGAATTTGTATAGTATGTTCTGTTCTAGAGTGTTGAAATTGTTTTTATTCTCCTCAAAGGTTTTATCACTAAATTTTCCTCAAGAATATTTATTGAAAAATATATAGTAGTATTGGGTGAGACTATTGTAAAATGTGTCCACAAGAATATATAGATTTAATTTTCAATTTAAAAACTAAATTAGTAGTCCCTTGAATATATCCCATGTTTTATAGAATAGTTCACCCACATCCTGAAGAAATCTAGTAATTTTGTGCCCTTTTTCATTGATCATTATCCTTGGAAGACATTCCATGAATAAAATAATTGTATAGTCAGTCCAAATTATAAATAACCTATTAATAAATTCATTGGAACTGAATCCTATCACATCCCTTTATGAATAATAGAAAGCTAGTATGCTTCATTTCTACTTCACTCAACCCTCTAATGGAATCTGTTGCACCACACAGTAGAAGTTCCTAATGATGTTCCTAGAATCTTCATTGGGGATTCCACTAAATTATGGAACCATAAACAAGTGAGATTTATTGATTTAATAATTTAAAGACCTAGGGATTTTCTTAACAAAGGATGGGTTGCTTAAAATAGTTGTCACGTGAAATTACCTAAGTATAGTTCCATTTACTATCTTATTTACATGTTTAGGTTGATTGAGAATTTCATCTTGTTGGCCATTCCTATATTCTATATTTTCCTGAATATATTCCATATCAAGATTATTTTAAATTTTAAAGGCGTTAATGGTTTTTTAATTTTATGTTTAAAAGGATCTATATTTTTACTAATAGACATTGTGTGCATTAATAGATTCAATAGATTTTTTTTATTTTTTTATATAATATATTTTGTCTTGTTTACTTGGTCACATGTGTCCTCCAAGAAAATAGATCCAAAATATGACCAGGATCCTATGAAGTTAATTAGGTTAGGGTAAAATCAATTATTTTTAAATCCTATTAAAAAAATATAAAGAAGTATATAAGGCTCAATCCATAGGGGAGTAATTACAAAAGAGAGTGTGTGTGTGACCAAGTAAATAAGAAACAATTATTATAAAAATAGTAACAAAAAAATACCATGGTAAAGTTATGGAAGAAAATGATGATGGATAGTTAAAATATCTTGAAACAATGATATTAACCAGAAAAATGACAAAGTGAAAAAATTATAGTGTAACAGGGAACAATGCCGAAGTAAAGTAAAATAATTTTATTGGTTATTTTTATTTTATTTTATTTTTGATTTAGACTTTTATATTACTTAATGAACAAGTATTTATAGATCAAGTGAAAAGGATCGAATCCATTTACTTGAATGACCAACTAGTGGGTGAATTTATCTCACAATAGCCTAACTATAATATCCACTAATCCAGGTAATGATGATACTAGTTTTAAAAAAAATAAACTTCTTAGTTAATCATAATTTGCTACGCCCATTGAGATACCACTTTCTCAAAAGTAATCATAGATGATAAAGTGGTAACAAAGATTCAACTATAGTCATAGTTTCCACTAGTTCCTATGTTTCAAAATTGTTAACTACATCAACAAATAGTAATAATGGTTGCTTCCAACAATTTTTTTATATGAATGAAGTTATATTAATAACCTGCATAATATTATTACCCAATGACAGTTTTATCCAACAATAATTATTGGATTAACAAAATATTTCAATATGTTTAAAAACTAATAGCGTAAAATAATGAAAAATGGCGAGAAAAGAAGTTCCCAAAATAAGAATTATAACTCCTCTAAAGATCCAATAGTGCTTCCACCTCTTCCTCTAAGAGATCATTGATTGATTCTTCTATCTAGTGTTTTTATAGCCTCTATCCTCCGGTGTCCTATAACTCAACCTTTTTTCCTATGAGATCTTTCTTATCTACATATAAAATAATATTCTTTAAAATTACACTATTAATAAATAATAATATCCCCTAAAATTACCTATGTGTTTTACAAGGAACATTCAATGTTGAAAATCCTATCTCCTGGTGATGTTAACCGATCTCCCCTAACAGAATGTGTTTCTCCTTGGAATTCAATGTTTGTAGTGACAAAAATATTGATTTAAAATTATGTCTAGGTGGAATGTTCAATTTTTAGAATTTCTAAGTAATAATTCTCGAACCCTTCATCTACTCCAATAAGGACCTTTTAATTAAACCATAAAAGGAGAAAAATAAAAAATGTTGTCATTGAGATAATCTACTCTTATCATAAAATTAACCTTGATCCACTCTCACCTTGCCTCAAATTCATTTTTTTACTTTTTTAAATATATGTGAATATATAAATAGGATGTATTGTTTATTTTATTTGACGTAATTTTGGGATCACTTAAGAAACACATTTTTCTAGACCATTACTGTATGAACTAGGTACCTTTTTATAGCATAATTTCATGGGAATGATCTTTTCATCACATTTGAATAAAAACATTTACCCTTCCATAGAAACAATTTTCATCTAAAATCCAATCAACTTCAACCATCAAACACATATAAGAAATCTAAATAATATTCTTTTCTCCTGTACTCACAATTTATCACTAGCATGAGACCATTTCCATTAATAATTCAAAATGTCTTATGTATTTCCTCAACAACCTGGAATGCATCCTCCATTAAACTCTTAGCCACATAATTGGAAAAGGAAACAAGGACTCCATCATTTTCACACCAGAAAGACGGGGATAAAAAAACATTCATAGCGAATATGGAAAAATCAACTTCAATTCATCTCTATTATCATAGTGGTAATCATATTCCCAATTATACATTAAAATATATCTTCAGTAGCAAGAAGATATTCATCTTGATTTAGAATTATAGAATTGATCGATTTAACCAACCAAAAATTGGGGTTCTTCTTTTAGTTTTGGACAAGTTCATTTATCTACCACCCATTCTAGATCGAACACCTTTTATTAAAATGATTCCAATATAGAAATGAGGTCAAACCCTATCCATCAAACTTTATCAAGGAAAAAAAGTTCCCTTATGTGATGAATAAAAACTATTACATGAAAAAAATTACCCTTACACAAAAAACACAAATAAACTTATTCCAATTTATATCTCCAATAGTCACTATCATCCTTCACTGAGTATTCTTGTTCTATTTCAAACAACATTGAAATCCAAATCATGATGTTCAGTCTCACATTGGGTTATCTTCTAATGGTGGATCCACCTTCTAGTGTATTCTTCAGTATGTTTGGATTCATGGTCTTAGTTTAGTGGGGATTCATTGGTTTTGGTGACATATTCAAGATTTGTAGAGAAGCCTCTAAACAAATATTGGTTTTAGTGTCTAATTACTCAGCTTCAAAATTAAACACATCATTTTTTGGTAGAATGCAATTTTCATCTTCTATCCAAAAGGAATGCTTCACTTTTTTCTAGCTTGTTGCAGATATTTGAGAAAAACATGACCTCCCCAAAGATATTTGAAATGAATAAATATGTATTAGATGAAAATGATAAGTAAATTAACTTAAAAACAATAGAAAAAATGATCAAATAATTAACCAAATAAGTATTATCAATTCACCTTTTCATGATGTCTATATTCATTCATGACCCATTTCATTATTTCCATTATTTATGTTGTGGTCTCGACGTCCAATCACTCATGAGCATAAGTTTTTTTGAAAAAACCACATGAACTCGAGAAAATTAGTCCAACTAAAGAAGATAAAATTTATTAAGTTAGTAATACTATAAAGAAATAAATTAAACATAAATATGAATCATTACATTAATAAAATTTCATTTTTAAACTAAACCCAAACTATTCGAGACAAACATGGTACACAGTATATCAAATTGAGTTATGTTTGATTATTATACTTAAAAAATGACTTATGGATAACTTTTGCTAAAGTATCACAACAATCCAAATATGATTTCTTAGTTTCCACTATATAACTTTATTTTTTTACAAAAATATCATTTTAAACTAAAAACACTCACTTTGAGACATACCAGTCACATGGTGTGTTATTTTTATTTAAGACTAATTCATACATTTCAAAAATAATGTATTTAACTTTTTCCTAAATTATCAAGTCAATATGATCATGATTTCATAGTTTTTAAATAGTGCCATAGGTTTTGAACTAAAATATAAATTTTAGACTATTAAAGGAAACTTTGAGTCATACCGGGCACACTGTGTATCGAATTGAGTTCATATGATTGCTACACATCTCAAATAAAATAAAGACCATTTTTTATAAATAATAAAATTAATAAAAATTAGTTTTCTTGGTTTTGAGTATGTCATTTTTCCTTTTTACTCAACTTAATTTCAATTTTAAATATATATATAAACTTAGAGTCATACCAGTTACACTGTATGTCCGATTGATGTGACACATAAAAGTAATTATGTGGAATGTAAGAGTATATTATACTATTAATTAAAATCTATTTCTAAGTGAAAATTTCTATATGAAATCAAAGGTTATTGGGATGAGTTGAGGGACCTAAATGAATATCATAAGTCAATATTACTTTTCGACAACTTGGGATGCATAATAAGTGTGTGAGACCACTTTTACATGTGTGATTATTCAATTATCATGAAATTAAAATTTATTGGTGTTATGAATTTCAACTTGACTAAATTTATTTTAATGCTTGTATCTTTTGATGAAATAAAATTCAGCAATGTTCTACTCAGAATGTTGAATTCATTGGAGAATGAAACAAAAATCGAATCATCATGAGTGCATCATCCTTGTTGAGTGCATGACCGTAGCACATGAGTGAATCATCCATGAATATTAAGTTATTTCTTATTGTTATTTTTTAAAATTAACAAAATAAGTATCAGATAAAAATGATAAATAAATTTACTAAAAAAGTAGATAAAATAATGATAAAACCAACTAATTAATTACTATGAAGTCACATCTTCATGATATATGCGTACATTCTGACCCCATGTATGCTTCCGATTTATTTCTCAAGAAATATATTTTCTAATTTGAGTATGATTAATTTTGATAGTCTTGGTAGTATTGGAAAATTATAAAACACAAAGTATTAATAAATATTTTAAATGAAACTATAATTATCTTCGAAAATAAATTTTCAACTATGCTAGATTTTTTATTGTATATGATATATTTCATAAATATTCATACATAATAACCACAATATTTTCCAATATTTTGTGTTTCAAATAATAGAAACATGTATTTTTTAGATATATGTTTTGATTGTGAAATCTTATCATATATACCCTAAATACTTATCCACATATAGTAGTTGATGGTCTCTTTGTTCTCATAGACTATCCTAATTCCATTATTTTGGAACTATTTAAACACCTCCCAATAATAAAAAATTCTCATTAAAACAAAATACAAAATATATTACAAGATGTTAATTTCTAAAATGTTTCATGTAGTGCATTAAAATTTGAAAAAAGTCAACATGTATGGTCAGTTGGTTGGGTATCCATGTAGTGAATAAAAAAAATAAATCTTTGTAAAATCCAAATGGACTTCAATGGGTAACAACTATTTCCTAAAAAAAGAATAATAAATTAATGGAATAAAGGCATATTTTATATGATTAAATTGTACAGTTTTACCCTTATATAATTGGTAATAAAAAGTGTCTATCATTCATAAGTTTTCTTTCAAAAAAAGGTTAGTTTTTAAACAATTAAATCAATTTAATTTTATTCCATGGATGTTTCTAATATAGAAGTTATTTGAGAACTAATGTGTGCATATTTTGGGTCATAGGATTTTACATTAAAATAGTATTGATATATACTCCTGTAAAAAAATATGAATATTTTGTCACAATTAATATAGTATATGAGCTATAGGAAAAAAAATCATGATAACAGTCCTCATGTATACATTTATAACCAAGACTCATATTCATTCATACGTAGGGATTTAATTAAATTCTAAAGAACAATATACTCATTAATGGGCCATCCAAACATTTGTTATTCAAATTAACTATGAAATTACTACCACTTTGTAACTCTATATCAGTATGAACCTTTAATGTTAGTAAATGTAGATGTTTAATAGGATTGGTAAAGGTACTTTGTTAATATATTTTTTGTTGGTTATTTGATCCTTTAGATCATTTTGATTAAACCTTCCATTTCCCCCCTTCCATGTGTTCATCTATAATAACTTTCATCAGTTCATATTTTTTTCATTAATTATTAAATGATTTTCATGAAAAATAAATTATATATGAGTAAATCATTGTCAACATGTATTTTAAGAAGATCTGATAGCCATTCTTTGAATTTCCCAATAGCTTTCCCAACCATATGAATTTCTACATCATCAGGTGGAACATGTATCTTGGAACATGTCTCATGAGATACATTAATCCTAACATTCACATTACATACTAGAAGTTATCTATTGTGTAAAATATCTTCTTGGATATTGAACATGGTATATCCCGCAACAAGGTGATGAGTGGGTGTTTACATATATTAATAAAAATCATTCTTACAATATATAATATATGTATATGAAAGGTATTAATTTTTTAACAATTCAAATTTATTACCTCATCTAATATATATATTTGATGGGGAATGGATCTCCTCAAAGCTGGTGGGGGTGGGGGTGTATTGACATAGTGGTTGTTCTTATGTTGTTTCTTATCTTGGGTTCCTTACCATAACATTTTTGTTGGACTCTGAATTCTAATTAATTTTCAATTAAAAAGATATTAATCATGAATAAAACTATTATATCTTCTTATATTTATCCCTCATTCATTTCCTTTCTATATATATGTTATGTGGGTCAACCCAAAACATTCACCTTTGATGCGAACATACTGTTCTTTCTGCGTTAAGTAAAATAAAAATTGTTATTCAATAGATATTACTGATGATGATTCTTGTGTCGAAGATTGATAAAAAATGTGGTAAAATAAGAAATCATTATTATTTAATACTAATTTTAAGAAAAAGAAATTTTTATTATTTCATTCTTACATATATTTCCCACAATTTTTCTATGTCTTTATATTTTATTATTCCTTTATTATTTATATGTAACTCCTTCCATAGAAAATAACATGGAATGTAAGTGGATATCGATTTCGATTATTCATGTTGTAAAAAATATAATAACATAATTATCTTATTGTTTCATGTCACATATTATTATTATTGTATTTTTAATATATGTGCCATTTTTTTCTAGTTACATGTACCCCATCCTTACTTTATGGTAGGGTTACATTGATTTGTTATGTTTGGTGCCTATTTTAATAAATTAGTTTTTGATTAATAAATTAAAAACACTTAATCAATGTGATTAATACAATTATTTAAAAAGAAATTGTTACTATTTACAATTTACCTAAAAATATGTCTCCTAATAACCACTAATTAATGCATCCCATGATTCTTAGATTCTTAGGTGTTTGTAACTCTATGGTGGGTGAAAGTTTATTTTAACGTCATCATCTTTGAGATTAAACATTATATGAATTTTGAGAAATACTATATGATCATTATCAATTATAATTAATACAGAATTCTTTCAAGAGTTATAAACTATAAATGATCTTTCTAAGGGATAATGAAGAGTAAGTAAATGTTTCAATATTTTTTTTGTAAAACTATGAATTTACATCATAATGTTAAACTAATATATTTTGAAATTGTAGTATATATAATGGAAACAACAATGTACAATAAATCTATATCAATCTGTATATGCTACCATGTGGTGGGCTAATGTAACTACTAAACATGGCATTTTTGGGGATAACAGTCTGACTTTGTGTATTATATCCAACCTCAAATTTGATACCTTTAATTATTGAAATAATAATCCTTTCTAAAATGATCTCTACATAACACTAAAATATTTAAGGGACATTAGTTTTTCATCATCTACCATTTCCTTGGGTTCAACATCATCAATATATTGTTCTTCCAGATTTGTAGCACAGTCATGCAAAGATGGTATTTGTTCCTCTACATTGGGATCCCAATAGGTTGGAAAACCTATTATTCCTCAGGATTGACAGCGTAATCATGTGTATTTGTTATTATCTATATAGGTGGTTCAAAATTTAATTTACATTACATAAATATAGCTAAGATCAGATAATAATATATTGTAGTGCAATATATATTACAAAACAATATAACCTGATTATTGAACTATTTTTTAAAGGTTGATGGTATTTAACCCTTCTATAATGTATCTAAATCCCTTAATTTTGGTCAAATATGATATAAAATACCCCACCTATATTGGTACCGCTGCAAAATGATTTTGATATTTGAACAAAAGGGTAATCTTTAGTTGAATTTTCTTCCCTTCGTTTTTTTCTTTTGGTAAAAAAAATTGAACACTTTCAGTTTGAGTTATATAGAACATAAAATACTTATAATTCTTGTGATACCATTTTAAAAGGTTCACCTTTGTACCCTTCCTTACTGAAATCCGCTTTCACATATCTAAATTCATCACTTTTAATAGCACTCATGTTGTTAACCAACATGAATTGAAAAATTTATACTTGGATTGATGTATAATCCAACTATCATGTTTGTTTGATGATGTAAAATTATGACATATTCACTATATTATATTTTTTACTTTGTACTAGATATATGCATCGCTTTAACCCAAAGTGCATCACCACTATTTTTATAGTACTACATTCATTATCATTATCTATTTAGAAAGTATAACCATTAATTACAAAAACATTATATGATAATACAAGTACACTTTATCTTATCTCTAGAAATAAAATTCATTATGAAATTGAATATAGATTTTTAGTATACTTCATAAAAATGTGGTCTTGAAACCATCTTATAAACTGTTGATTATGTGATTGAGATATCAATATTTTATCCCTTAATAGATTCAAATGCCTATAAATTTTATTATGGGTTACAAAAATATAAGAAAAATTCTAAAATATTAAAAAGCATTTAAATGAAGGCCTTCTTTTGATCTGTAATTTCAATTGTGGCAATATATATTCCAGAAATTCGTTCACCAATATGCCACCAAGTGTGATGATATTTCAATAGAAAGATGATTTCCACATTGGAAAAGTATTCAATATAGAAATGAATTGCTTCCTCAATTATATATTTCTCCTCCACAAAACTATATGGCCCACGTCAATATTTGATATAACATTTAAAAATATTCATATACCATTTAATGGGGTACATCCATCTATAATGTACATGACCACATAGTCAAATCTTTCTTACTAAGTGAACAATCAAGTGAACCATCATATTAAAGAATGAAAGTATGAAAAACATTTACAATACAAATAATATGACATAAATTTTATTTTTTATGTTTAGAAATTTCACTGGGTCTATAATTTCATTGCATATAGATATGAAAAATAAAAATAAATTGTTTATTTCATGGTGGAAATTATTGGAAAAAATGTTACAGAAAGCTATAAGAATTATATATTTCATCAAAACATGAGTGTCATGTGATTTTTGATCCTTTAAAGTTAAATTATTCATTGAAATGGTATTCTTAATATTCAATTAATACCCATATAAATATTTTATATTATTCTAGATGTTTCAAAACTGATATATCTCCTAATTGGAAGGAGAGTAACCAACTGGAGGAAGAAAAGTCTATTTTTAACCCTTAACGGGTGCCAACACTTCCTGTATTCCCATATCAATTAGGTACAACATAGACACAATTCTATCCTTATTTATATATTTTAATTATGTAACATTATAATGACACTATCACATACATTTTTTTAGCACGCATAAATTAAAAAAATTTCCTGATGTACAAAAAACCGCCGTATGGTAATTAAAAAAATAATCTCTTTTTGGGGGTAGAGATTTGTGATTTTTAGAACAAAGTCATTAATGAATGCTTCACCCTAACTGATTGTGTATATTTTTAAAAATGGGACACCCTTTAGTTCCTTTATATCCTGAAAAAGTTTCATAAGAAATAATGTCATTTATCATCTTGTACAAAATGGTTACCAACATGAAATATTCATTTATATAAGAATCGTACAATATAACACCTAAATACCACAATAATTTCACATCTTTGATAAATGGAGCCAAGTAGACATCAATTTTATTACCTGGTTGTTTTCATCCTTATATTAGTAGATATAAAATAATATATTTTCTTTTCATGAATAAACATGGGGGAAGATAAAATTTACCAACATAACATTCTATGTACATTGTGTCCTCATTTATAAACAAACTGTAATAACTCCACTTATAGATAGTGAAAGAAAAGTCTTCTCAACACATTTTAAAATTTTTGATACTCATGATAAATTCTCTTAAACTAGGGATTTTTGGGTGATGATATTTCCCATAATTATTTCTTGAATATGTGTGCTACATCAATTTTTAAAGAATACTCACTTTTATATAGGTTCTTAAACCCTGGAAGGATTGGAAAGTACCATAAAACATTCATTGGAACTTATTAATATTCATTTTTCGATAAGAAATACACTCTAGGAATTATTTAATTTTCTTTTAGTCCTTATTAAATAGTATGTAGTCATTTGTACATGCAGTTATTCTTTTAGAGATAATACGCATTGAACAAAGTATTCATTTAGCTTCATATGTTTATCTTGGAAGCTCATTATATTTGGGGATTATATCATTCAAGAGGGAATGTAGTTCAATAAAACTTGTTTCAATCCATCAATTTCTAGAGTTTAAATTATACATATTTATTATGGCTGAAATAGATTGATATTTAGTACAACTGGCATAATATAGAGTTTTTTCATAAGTCTTTCACATCTAAATTTTTTGATAATCACAAATATATTCTTAAACTATCATTTTCATTTACTCTATATGATCTTAATTATAATTCACACATGTAATACTATCCTAAATAAAAAATCCTTCATTTTCCACACTTGTAATCATATTATATGATCCATAAAATGTAGTTTTATCCTAGTCACCAGCTACAATCACATATTACCATTTGCAGTCTAAAATGTATAAATTTTATCTATTCCATGAAAGTTAACATGTATTTCTAACTCCTCTAGAATAATTAATTATGAATAAAAACCACATAAACACGTACATTGGATTTGAGAAGAGTCATATGCATGATCTTTTGTAAACTTGATGAACTCTTTCACTCATTTTTCATATTATTTTGTGAAACGATTGGAATTCATCCATTTTTTATTAATATCAATCATATTTGATTCATTTATATTAATATTGAACAAAATAAATAAATATATAAAATGGTCCTTCCAAATAATGGGAAACCAACAATTGAATGGTTCAAATAATTTCATCATGATATGAAAGAATCATGTATATTGAATTTAATAACATAATTACAACACTAGTGGTAGGTTTTATCCTATGATTTCATCCATAATAATGAAAGTAACATTGTATGGGATAACTCCTACTTAGAGTACTACAATAATCATAGGATTATTCTTAGGAGAGATGGCAGATGCATCTCAAGAAAAAAATAGTAACTATTTCGGAGAAGGTGTTGATGAGGATGGCAATAGTATCCTTAAATATAATTATTCCAAGGATGTGGAGTTGGAGAAGAACTCGAAAAATTTTATTAGTTTTCTGTCTAGAGTTTAATAAAATAACTAGCATTAGTCTGATCCCCAAAATGGGATCCTTATCTCGGTGTGACCATGGGAAGGCTTAGTTGGATGGTCTTAGAGAAACTCATATTGTGACATTCATTATAGTTTCAACATTAAATGTCAGACTTCTTTTATTCCATGAAAAGGAAAAGGATTTTGGTCAGGGGACTAAAATTTTACTGCGCCTAGAATCTAGTGAGTCCAATTTTATGAGAGTGGAGTCATGATTGATATTTTATGGGTTGGATGGTGTTAGTGACATAACCTCAACATTGTATTATTATCAATAAATATTATGTTATTAGTGATATTTGTTTTGTATCTAAGAGGTCTATAGAAGTTAATATAACATTATTTAAAAAAATTATGGGTTTAATCAATGGGAGTTATAGTGATTCTTGGAAAAAAAATGGGAAAATCAAGGAAAAATAAGATTGCTTATGCATGTTCTATTCAAACCATTTTGGAAAATTAAAAATGAACAATGATGTTCCATAGGGAGTAATAGACACCAAGTGATCACATACCTTTATTATATTATATCATTATAATTTTAAGATAAAAAAATTATATGTTAAATGGTTATAGGGTATATAGTGAGTATTTGTTTGAAGAAGTAACACTAATATAGAATGAGAATCAACCAATACAGTGAAATAAGCCAGTAAGAAAATTCTGAATTCTAAAATTGAAAACCACCAGAGATATCCTGAGATGCCGGATTATGGGAAACACAATTACCTTTCTATAATGTAAAACATCCAGAGGAGGCATCAAAATAGGTTTTGAGGGATTTATCATTCCCAACAACCAAAACAAAATATTTTAAATTGATATCCTAAAAGAAAAAAGAGTTGATCATGATCAGACTGTTAGACTCAGTAATGACAAATATCTACCCCATATCCTTAGTGAAATCAAGGAAAAAAATAATGACTTGAGTTTTGTAAATTTCTGAACAGCCCTTGGAATAGAAAAGGATGATGACTAACAACAACAATGGATCTAGAGGAATCCGGAAAAATCATTCTGCAACCAACCACCAAAAGATTACTCAGAAAAATATCGATATTAATTTTAATTATCTTTACAGGGGTAGGAACCCAATAGTAGATTCTTTCAGAGCCTATAGTAGGAGTAGCCTTGTTGTCAAATGAATTCCATGTATCCAACCATAATCTGGTAGAGTCAATATGGAATGAATCATGTTTACAGATCTATTTAAAAACATGTCCATTTATTTGAAACCATATCTTTAATGCTAAGAAGAAGAGGTAGAAGACCATATACAATGGGAGTTAGGAGAACTGTTTATCGAAGAGAGATGGAAGATTGATGATATGATCCTAATAGTTGGCAAATTTAGAATTCATATTCCTCCACACACCCCTCTTGTTGGAGAAAGAAATAATAACATGATATGGAGTCTCCCCCTTTTCCATCCAATGTGGACATGTAAATTCATCCACATAGAAGTGAGAGTGGAGGAAAAATTTTTAAGGGAGAGTTACCATGAAAACCTACCAGTCTAAGATGTAATATTTTGGGGGGATTGGGAGCTTCATTTAACTTTTCCAATGAAGTGATGCTATAGGAAATGGGGGATCACTGGGCAACCAATATATAGATTTGATGTAGTATGACCAAAATGATTCTTTACTCTATCTTAGGAGATTTGGAATGGAATCACCACCGAAAGGGATACTGAGAATGGATTTCCTATCACCCTCAATGTACATAAAAAACAATTTTCAAAAAACCATCTCCTCCCATAATCATCAAATAATCCCCTTAATTTTTGTTAACTATTGTAACCAAAGAAGGAGTGGAAACCCCAGTGTCATCATTATCTAGTACCCACACGTCATTGTAGATATTAACATTGGAATTGCTTTTAATCTTCTAATAAATCCACTTCTCCAAGAGCACATGGGAACCACAAATACTACTCCACACGAATCATGGTTGAGACCCAAGATGTGACAAGAAAAAATCACAATGAGGTAAATATTTAGCATGCATATCACGATTATAGATGGAGGGTGAAGAGGGAGTAAAGATTATTCAGAATTCTCTATCCTTCTTTTATAATGGCTTCATACAGATGGTTAAGGTCCCGAAAACCCAAAGACCCACAATATATATGGAGAACCAAATGAAGTAATCATATGAGTTGGCTCTCTAAGAGAACCATTTCCAAACGAGTCACCATAATTTAGAAAATATTTAGGTGTTTATGATGACAATTATAAATGAAAATCACAAACGATGAAAAACCCAATATCCAAATTAAAATTTTATTTTATAGAGTTTTATTCACTGAAATCATGATAAAAATGAATAAATGGATTTCTTGGAGTGATTCATGTGCCCTAGACCTTCAGGGATGGGTCTAGAAGGAAGTATCTAAGGCTAGTACAAAGGTAGAGGCTTTCTATTAATGGACTAAGGGGAATGAATGTGGGGATGACTGATGATTATTTGTTGTGAAATTCCCTTATAGCAGCCGTAGTGTCCAACAAACCTCCACTATCGCATAAATCACCATGAAGACAAACATGATCAAAACAGTCAAATTTCTTCAACCAAATCATATCCATGGAAGATGGGTAATAAAATTGGTGAGATTATAATTTTTAAGAGCTATATTGGGTTTTGGTATGTATACACGAGAGCATGAACCCTTCAATTAATTTTGATAGAATTTTCCAACTAGGGTAGGCTTAATTCCATAATATTTGAATAGGCACAAAAATTAAACCCCATGAAATTGAATGGTATTCGCTTTATACTACATGTTTATTCATGAATGAACAAAGAGGAAAAAAATCATAGACTTCGGAACCAAAGTGGAACACTCCAGAAAAATATGTATACAATCCTCATCTCCAGCTCCAAAAAACATGAAAAAGACATAAAAAACTCTAATAGTGATGTAAAAAACATTCCCCTTCCTTGTATCCCATTAGACAACATATGAAAACAGCCCAAAAAACCATGTTAGGGTGATCATAACACTAAATATGTAATCCCCAATGACTTCACAACACATGCCACTAGGAAAACAACAAGTTTTCACATTTTATATAAAACATGAGAGAAGAAGAAAAGAAGTTTATATCAAATAAAAAAATATGAACCACATATAAAAACATAAAATAATGATTTTTTCCACATCTTACCACTTGGAATAATTTTTAAATTTTCACACCCACATATAGAAACTTTTCACGCAACAAGAGACATCTCTATACTCATGAGTAGCGATACACCCTATCACCAAGAGGTCACATGGTGACCCAATATTGATCGTGGCCTTTCTGACCATAATCCGTCACACATGATCATGAACGTACACTTACAAAATTTTGGTAAGCTACCAATTAATACATTAATTTAAAAACATGACTTCCACCAAAATTAATTAGAAATCTACTCGGTTTCACCTTTCAAAAGTAACCCTTTTCAAAAAATATGAAAACAATGGGTTTTCAAATAAATTTATCAATATATTTCAAAAAAACAAGAATAATTTATCAATATATAGGCCATCATGTTCCTAAATTGTATAATGAGAGAGAAGCCACATGCCTCGAATTTGTTTGGCATGAAGAATCTTGGATGATTCCACAAATTAGATATCTTCCTTTCATTCCTCTATTAAAACCCCATAAGACATCATCAACCCAATCCCAAACCCATAGATCCAGGTATTCCAAACTAATATATGGTTTCATTTAAGACCAACCAAGGAGATCTATGATAAGAAAGAAAAAAAAGGTCCTAACATTTGACTTATACAATAGAATAGAAAAAATTCATCAGGATCGAATTTCAGATATCAAAGATCACTAGAGATCCTAGGATGTCAAGAGGAAAAGATAAGAACGAATGGAGGAATTCAAAACCGCAAGATGGGATAAAATTGTCTAGATTTGATGAAATTATCATCATGTAATGGGATTTGATAACATGAATTTCTGAGAGGTTTCTTATGTTGGAAACCCATCACCTCTGTTTTATTTTCTAGAAAACCATTTCACGATGTGAATAGTTTTCTTATCATGAGAGACCTTAGCCCTTTCAATAAGGTATATCAATGACAAAAAATGTAAAATTAAAATCATAAAATGATGATGTACCTAAAACTGAGGGTGTTACACATATAGACATACTCATACACATATACACACATAAACATACACATACACACACACATACACATACACATACACATACACATACACATACACATACACATACACATACACATCGATATACACAGATACATATTCATTGACATGCACATGTACGAATACATGTACATACACATATACATGTATATATACACATACACATACACATGTATATATACACATACACATATACAAATGCATATACACATACACTTACGCATACACATGCAGATGCATATACATACACATACATGTTTGTACACACACACACACACACGAACATACAATTACAAATACACACATACACATACATAAAGATACATATGTATCCATATACAAAATATATAAACATACATACACATACACATACTCACGTAAATCCACATAGACACACACACGCACACACAAACAGACACATATATATACACAAATACACATAGAGATACATACACATACCCATACCCAAACACATACACATACAAAAACAAAAACACAAACACATACACATACACATACACATACACATACACATACACATACACGTAGATGTACACGTACACATATAGATACACATACACATACACATACACAAACACTTATACCTACACATACACCTACACAAACACAAACACAAACACATACACATACACATACACATACACATACACATACACATACACATACACATACACATACACATACACATACACATACACATACACATACACATACACATACACATACACATACACATACAAAAATACTTATGCCCAGACATACATATGTACACATATATGCATCTACACTTACACACATATATATACATACATATACACATATATACACTAACACATACATGAACATATATATACACATACACATACATGCATATACATATATAGATATGTACATATACACTCATGTCTACACATGAAAAAATATATAATTACATACATGTGTGAGAACAGACACAAAAATATGTATATATTCTCATACTATATAACATATACATGCCACATTAACGTACACATATGCACATTCCATGTACATATATACACATACATTTACACATACACATACACATGTACATACACATTCATACACATGCATATACATCCACACACACACAAAAATACATACATACATGTACATATTCATATATAAATACACACACGTACACACATAAACAAACAGGTACAAAAACACATACACACAGACAACACAACACATGCATACACATACAAGACATAAATACAAGCACATATACACATACACATACATCCACATACATACACACACATACATATACATACAAATACATGTACATATATTTTATATTATTTAATATGAATATAAATATATAAATTCAAATATGAATCACATATTTAAATAAAAATACTCATTTATATATTTATATAATTACTTAAATGAAATATTAATATAGCATATTTACATTAATTATATATAAATTTCAGAATTAATGTTTATAAATACAATATAAAAAATTTGTATTTATTTATAAAAATTGGATAATTTTTTATCTATAAAATTGTGCAAATAATATTGGTATATAATTTTTAATAAAATTTAAATAAATCATATTTTTATATTATTTTTAATTTTATTTACTTATTGTAAAATACATTTTATTTTAAAAAATATAAATATGAATATATAAATTAATCATTTATCTGTTCTTTTCTCGCACTGTTAATAAACAAGATTTTATCACCACTAAGAAAAAGAAATGTTATTATGGAACATTTATTAGTAATAACAAAAGAGCTGAGAAATGGTACATTTTATCATTGTTTTCAAGTCCTGATAAAAGTTACCTTTCTCCGCACTGTTAGATAGTTCAAATAAATTCACATCCCTTTATTATTTCTTTTTTTAGCATTGATAAAAATCAGTGTATGGTATCGATCAATTTGTTGGTGAAGGAAATAAAAAATGGCCCGTGTTTGATGTGTAATGGATCTGAAAAAACCACATTAATCCATAGATAATCAAATTATTCTTTTGTGTTGGGGATAAAAATGGTCTTTCATTGAATGAGTCACCGTTCATTGGTAATTTCTTATTTATGTCTACCAAATAAACTGCAAATGATCATCCTGAACTATAAAAAATTCCATGACAAATTAATAGAATATTTTTTTGGGTTTTTATTCACCATAAGAATGAAAAAATGAATATGCAGTGTTCAAATAGTGAGGAAATTATCCATAACATTTAGAGTGTTGAGATTTATCCCATTTTAGAGGATATTATTTTGGGGTTTGACTTTTTCAAATCTTCCATATGTGGTTTAAATACAGAAATATTTTCAACAAATATTTTTTTCCTGGTAATATATTTTTTGAGATTTTATGATTATATCATTTTATGAATATTTGAAAGGATGATGCACAAAAAAATAATTTCATTGTTTCATTTGTTTATAAATACAGAGTAGCATGGGTGATTTTTAAGAGAGAAGAGAAATCTGGTGGTGTGCAGCAGATATGTGGGTGATGGTATTTGGGTGTGGGTGGTAGTAAGAAGCACAAAATTGGGATGTTCAAAGAGGTGCTAAATTGATTCCAAATTTTTGTTTTTGATCTCTTGAGGGTGACCTCTTATTATGAGAATGACAGAAAATTCATTTTATTGATTTTTGAAAAACACTTTTTGGTTAAGTGAGAACCCTCCAGAACACAAATCCATTTCAAAGGATAATAGAGAACACAAACCAAAAAAGAAGATGGAACATGCCGGTCAAGGATCCTTTCCCAGAATCAAACTCCTTGAGCCATCATAAATGAAACAACCAGCCAAAAAGCACTAAAATATTTCAACATTTACCAAAGCTATAGCATCCCACCTTTTTATCACATAAACTTTCATTACATTTTACAAAACCGAGGATCTTTAAGGTTTAGTGTCTTGGAAACCAGGAAATTAAAACAATAAACAAAAAAAAACATTCTTCTTAAACACTTTAAAGGCTTCTCCTTATGTTCATCCTAGGTTCATTACTGCATCTCATAACCTGGGGACATACATCAAAGGAAAGGGTGAGCAGAAGGCCCAGTAAGGGAAACAAGAGAAACATTTTACATATGAACTTGAGATACATCAATAAAGTCATGAAAAGAACTTTAAGGCATGAAAATGAAATCATGAGGCATATCATAATAAAAACAAAATTTTTCATAACTTGAAGATGTGGCTACATCATTTAACATAGACAATCATGAACATATCACCAAGGTCCATCCCCAAGGTGTCATTTGAAAATTACCAAGGTTATTCACCAAGGTATCGTGAAAATTGTAATCTCTAGTGGTTACATCATTACCCAATGCATTGGAGCGCTATCAGGGCGCACCCTTAAATTTGCCTTTATTATCATGTGAGCCACATATATCATCATCAAACATTTCATAAATAACCCACATAGCATAAAATAAATGGGTTTTATTTCATAATCATAACGTTTTAAAAACTGCTTTAAAGACATGATCTTTACGTCACTTTAAACCCACGGAAAGGTAAAGCGGGTCTCATGTATGTAAATCCCAGAATTTAAAATGGAACATTTTGATATATATGTGAATACCCTTGTATAAATAAGAGCTTTGAGTATTCACTTTATAACATAAAATAATTTTTGAGAAAAGAGAGAGGCATTTTGAGGGGAAAATT
The DNA here is from genome assembly GCA_963277665.1 of Viscum album. NCBI lineage: Eukaryota > Viridiplantae > Streptophyta > Magnoliopsida > Santalales > Viscaceae > Viscum > Viscum album. The sequence goes on along the minus strand of OY728162.1, from coordinate 1,273,360,432 downwards.
CTTTCGGGGTTTTAGAAAACATTGAAATGAGAGGGGACATGGGTCACCCACTCATAAATGATCCATAAAATAGTAGGGTGAAGGAATAAGAAGGACATATGGACATGGTAATGAAATTTTAGGGACATACCATTTGAATTGAAAAACATGGAAGAAAAAAAAAGTTTAGATTTCTCTTATGAAAATTCGGCAGCCTTACGGCGTCACTTAACTTCAAAAGAAAATGATTTGACAAGATCAAATAGGGTCCCTCATCATATGATAATAAGAGATCAGTATGATGGATATATAGATAATTCCCCAACATAACAAAAAGTAACTTGAAAGAATTGACATGAAAGTAGAACTTCAAAACGAGAAGGGTGAAGAACCACTTAAAAATTCGGCAGCCTAACAGCGCCACTTAAAACTTTAAAATACTGAATTGAAGCGATCAAATGGGGTCTCTCATCATATGAACATAAGAGTCCAGTATGATAGATATAGAGATCATACCCCAATATAACAAAAAGGAACTTGAAATAATTGACATGAAAGTAGAACTTCAAAACGAGAAGGGTGAAGAACCACTTAAAAGTTCAGCAGCCTAACGACGCCACTTAAAACTTCAAAATACTGAATTGAAGCGATCAAATGGGGTCTCTCATCATATGAACATAAGAGTCCAGTATGATAGATATAGAGATCATAACCCAATATAACAAAAAGGAACTTGAAATAATTGACATGAAAGTAGAACTTCAAAACGAGAAGGGTGAAGAACCACTTAAAAATTCTGCAGCCTAACGGCGCCACTTAAAACATCAAAATACTGAATTGAAGCGATCAAATGGGGTCTCTCATCATATGAACATAAGAGTCCAGTATGATAAATTTAGAGATCATACCCCAACATAATAAAAAGTAACATGAAAGACTTGAATGAAAATAGAACTTGAAAACGAGGAAGGTGAAAGAATCCCTTAAAAATTCGGCAGCCTAACGGCGCCACTTAAACATTCTTAAAACGAATTGATGAGAGCAAGGGGGGTCTCTCATCATATGAACATGAAATAGGCAGTAGGATGAATATAAAATAACATCCTCCAACATAAGAACATGGAGTATAAAAGAAATGACATAAAAGAGATTACTTGAAAAGAAAGAGAGAGGTCGGATCCCTTACCTTAAAATGTAACTCTTGAACCTCAAAGGTTGGGACCTTGAGGGCTTGGGGACACCTTGGGAGGACTCCTTGGGAGGTAATGATACCAAACTTCGTTGGGGAGGAGTGGGAAGTCGAATTGATGAGAGGAGGTCTTGGTATTTATAGGGAAAGTGAGGGGACAAGGCATTAATGGCCAAGGGACACCTCACTAGTGGTTTTGGCAAAACCATGGGCTTGCCCATGGTATTTGCCCATGGTATTGGCCACTTGGGACACCTCACACCTTATCTTACTATTCATAATTCAACCATATTGAATATATACTTAATACATCATTTAATGATGTCATTAAACACCCGTAACTTAAAAACTATACTTTCACTATTCACCGAAAATTCAACTTTCTCAGAATAATCCCAAAATTTCACCTTAACCAAATATCAATGCTCTGATTTCAAAAATGAAATCTATTTTATAAAAATAATTTTCTAAATATTTTTAATTTAATTTTTAAATAAAAACACTATTCATCGAAAATTCATTTTTTCCAGAAAAAACCCCAAAAATTACCATAACATAATATCGATGCTCTGAGTTCAAAAATGAAATCCGTTTTATAAAAATAATTATCTAAATATTTTTAATTAAATTTTTAATTAAAAAACACTATTCACCCGAAAAAACTAATACTTGAATAATAATTTATGAAACCATTATCTAACCATTTTATTGAATCACATTACTTAATCAAGGTGCCTAGTTTATATTAATACTTTCTTTAAGTGAGATTACTAATACATTTGGACACATTACTAATCCTAATCATAAAATCACTATTCATAATTTAATATTCATCAAAAATTAAGTTGATCTTATTAGACTCTAAATTTCGTACTGAACATAATTGTAGAAGACCATTTTGCGAAAATCATTACACATTTTTAATTATTTAAGGTTTACACAACCATTTTTAAAATATCCTTTTTCTAGAATTCATCAAAAATATGCATACAATTTTTATCCAGTCATTTGAAAATTCATAAACATCATCATAAAAAGAAATCCAAATTTTTATTTAAAACAAGGATTACACAAGGTAGTTACGGTCTCGTTACATAGCCCCTTATAATACCAGCATAGGACCTAAGAGTAAGGTGTGCTAGGGTGATAGAATCTTGGGGCGGCTCGGTCAACATTGCCCGAGTAGTAATTTCTATCAGTTTGAACTTCTCGCGAAGGCGATTCCGTTCTAGCTTCACATGATGAAGTTCGGCTTGGGTTTGGTCCAGAGCAAAGGCCAATGGTGCCACCTCCTTCCCAATCTCTGTTAGATGGGCTTCAATCGGTCCAAGACTACTAGGTGAGGCCATAGAATCTTCTTTCTATAATAATTAACCAAGATTACTTGTATTTAGAGACAATAATCGAAACATTTAGTTTCTAGTGGTCATATTGAACAATGGTCATATAACAGTCAAAACCCAAAGGTCTCATTTTAATTATAATCATGTTTATCAAATAAAACATTTTTGTTGAGTATAAAAATAAAATAAAATAAAATTACACACAAAATTAGGAAACAATCTTTATTCAAAATTTTGGGTTGTTACAATCTTCCCCCCTTAAGAAATTGCGTCCTCGCAATTTTTTAAAATTAGGTTTGAAATTTCATTGAAAGTCCCACATCGGAAAAGGAGTCAGTAAAACTATTACTTTAAAATAATGAAAGGGAAGTACGAAGGTCACCCGAGTTAGCCCACACTAGGATTCCATGTAGGAAAACATGGACATGGAGGAGAAAACAAAGGGTCATGTTCTGAGGGAGAGTGATAGAAAACATGATTAGGAGAACGTTGACCACGAGAAAATCCCAAACTTATGTTGTGTGTAAACGGGCTTTGATTACCTAGTAGGAAACGTAAACCAACAACATTTTTGTTTTACGTTTCTTTTAATAATTTTGAGGAATTCATTTACTACATAGAACAAAAACATAAGAAAATATACCTACCTTCAAGTATAGTTTCACCTTTTAATAAGTTTCTACCAAATCTAATCTTTTCTCCCAAACGATGAGCATTCAAAACTACTTGGTCTCATCAAAACACAAGAATCATCTTATAGAGAATCATATAATCCACAAAAGATTAACTATCTATTTCTTCTATCTTTAAACATTATCCCAAAAAACAGAAAGGTTAAGGTAAAACAACTCTTCAAAAAGAAATAATCCCATAGGAATGGAAACTACTTTTAAATCATCAAAGTTCCATGGTACTACCCAAAGTTCATCATAGACTATTTCATAAATAACGGTCCTTAAAATTCCTCAAAACAAACCAAACTAAGATTGAAACCCAAATACAATAAGGATTTGATAACATAGTCTTCCAAAACAACTTCATTGTTCATCTCCAGACAACATCAACCACTCCTAACATCTTATAAAAAAAAGTAGCTAACCTAAATATATTTTACCCAAGATAGGTTAGTCATTACCATAATTAACCTAAATTACTATAAGTTCACCTTAAATTCATCGATTCTTCAAAATATAAGTCAACCTTACTCCTCAATGAAAATACTGTAGTAATCTATTTACCTCGATCAAATATGGTTCCCAAAATAATGAACGTCTTCCAAAATAATAATCATATTTTAATCCCCTAATCATCTCTGTCGTATTAACACGACAATTGTCGCATTTCCTATCACATTGGTTTTTGGGACATGTTCTTCCATTTCCCGCCATTAACTAAGAAAAGAAACTATAATTAGTGGCTTATTTACTTAGATAATAATCATGAAAATAAAACTTTAAGCATAAAAGGATAAACATGTAGAATAAAAGTATATCCTAACTTGTGATCCCCTAGGTTCCAATCTAGGTTATCCATGATCATATATTCTTATGTGAATCTTTATTATGTTTTATCCTTGTTCCTTTAATAATGGTTCATACTAAGCTTATGAATTTACCAAAGCATATCCCCTGGGAGTGTCGTAACCAAGAGTGCAGCAAGGCCCGTTGTCGTTTACCAATTCCCGTTCGAGTCTAGCTCAAAGCGGTGTTTTCGGGTTTTACCCCTATGTACATCTGTACCAGAGCCACCTCTACCTGCTCGTATCCAGACAGGGATGTATTTGCTTGGAAACCCCTTACTCAATACTCACCAAAATACCAGGAAGATTTCCTATATTTAAACTTTTCCATAGGGTTCTTCCTAGAGTTTTCATATCCTAATTTCCACAAATAACTAAACCATCCTTTGATACCAACTATAGCATCCCACCTTTTTATCACATAAACATTCATTACATTTTACAAAACCGAGGATCTTTAAGGTTTAGTGTCTTGGAAACCAGGAAATTAAAACAATAAACAAAAAAAACATTCTTCTTAAACACTTTAAAGGCTTCTCCTTATGTTCATCCTAGGTTCATTACTGCATCTCATAACCTGGGGACATACATCAAAGGAAAGGGTGAGCAGAAGGCCCAGTAAGGGAAACAAGAGAAACATTTTACATATGAACTTGAGATACATCAATAAAGTCATGAAAAGAACTTTAAGGAATGAAAATGAAATCATGAGGCATATCATAATAAAAACAACATTTTTCATAACTTGAAGATGTGGCTACATCATTTAACATAGACAATCATGAACATATCACCAAGGTCCATCCCCAAGGTGTCATTTGAAAATTACCAAGGTTATTCACCAAGGTATCGTGAAAATTGTAATCTCTAGTGGTTACATCATTACCCAATGCATTGGAGCGCTATCAGGGCGCACCCTTAAATTTTCCTTTATTATCATGTGAGCCACATATATCATCATCAAACATTTCATAAATAACCCACATAGCATAAAATAAATGGGTTTTATTTCATAATCATAACGTTTTAAAAACTGCTTTAAAGACATGATCTTTACGTCACTTTAAACCCACGGAAAGGGAAAGCGGGTCTCATGTATGTAAATCCCAGAATTTAAAATGGAACATTTTGATATATATGTGAATACCCTTGTATAAATAAGAGCTTTGAGTATTCACTTTATAACATAAAATAATTTTTGAGAAAAGAGAGAGGCATTTTGAGGGGAAAATTCTTTCGGGGTTTTAGAAAACATTGAAATGAGAGGGGACATGGGTCACCCACTCATAAATGATCCATAAAATAGTAGGGTGAAGGAATAAGAAGGACATATGGACATGGTAATGAAATTTTAGGGACATACCATTTGAATTGAAAATCATGGAAGAAAAAAAAAGTTTAGATTTCTCTTATGAAAATTCGGCAGCCTTACGGCGTCACTTAACTTCAAAAGAAAATGATTTGACAAGATCAAATAGGGTCCCTCATCATATGATAATAAGAGATAAGTATGATGGATATATAGATAATTCCCCAACATAACAAAAAGGAACTTGAAAGAATTGACATGAAAGTAGAACTTCAAAACGAGAAGGGTGAAGAACCACTTAAAAATTCGGCAGCCTAACGGCGCCACTTAAAACTTTAAAATACTGAATTGAAGCGATCAAATGGGGTCTCTCATCATATGAACATAAGAGTCCAGTATGATAGATATAGAGATCATACCCCAATATAACAAAAAGGAACTTGAAATAATTGACATGAAAGTTGAACTTCAAAACGAGAAGGGTGAAGAACCACTTAAAAGTTCAGCAGCCTAACGACGCCACTTAAAACTTCAAAATACTGAATTGAAGCGATCAAATGGGGTCTCTCATCATATGAACATAAGAGTCCAGTATGATAGATATAGAGATCATACCCCAATATAACAAAAAGGAACTTGAAATAATTGACATGAAAGTAGAACTTCAAAACGAGAAGGGTGAAGAACCACTTAAAAATTCGGCAGCCTAACGGCGCCACTTAAAACATCAAAATACTGAATTGAAGCGATAAAATGGGGTCTCTCATCATATGAACATAAGAGTCCAGTATGATAAATTTAGAGATCATACCCCAACATAATAAAAAGGAACATGAAAGACTTGAATGAAAATAGAACTTGAAAACGAGGAAGGTGAAAGAATCCCTTAAAAATTCGGCAGCCTAACGGCGCCACTTAAACATTCTTAAAACGAATTGATGAGAGCAAGGGGGGTCTCTCATCATATGAACATGAAATATGCAGTAGGATGAATATAAAATAACATCCTCCAACATAAGAACATGGAGTATAAAAGAAATCACATAAAAGAGATTACTTGAAAAGAAAGAGAGAGGTCGGATCCCTTACCTTAAAATGTAACTCTTGAACCTCAAAGGTTGGGACCTTGAGGGCTTGGGGACACCTTGGGAGGACTCCTTGGGAGGTAATGAGACTAGAACTTCGTTGGGGAGGAGTGGGAAGTCGAATTGATGAGAGGAGGTCTTGGTATTTATAGGGAAAGTGAGGGGACAAGGCATTAATGGCCAAGGGACACCTCACTAGTGGTTTTGGCAAAACCATGGGCTTGCCCATGGTATTTGCCCATGGTATTGGCCACTTGGGACACCTAACACCTTATCTTACTATTCATAATTCAACCATATTGAATATATACTTAATACATCATTTAATGATGTCATTAAACACCCGTAACTTAAAAACTATACTTTCACTATTCACCGAAAATTCAACTTTCTCAGAATAATCCCAAAATTTCACCTTAACCAAATATCAATGCTCTGATTTCAAAAATGAAATCTATTTTATAAAAATAATTTTCTAAATATTTTTTAATTTAATTTTTAAATAAAAACACTATTCATCGAAAATTCATTTTTTCTAGAAAAAACCCCAAAAATTACCATAACATAATATCGATGCTCTGAGTTCAAAAATGAAATCCGTTTTATAAAAATAATTATCTAAATATTTTTAATTAAATTTTTAATTAAAAAACACTATTCACCCGAAAAAACTAATACTTGAATAATAATTTATGAAACCATTATCTAACCATTTTATTGAATCACATTACTTAATCAAGGTGCCTAGTTTATATTAATACTTTCTTTAAGTGAGATTACTAATCCATTTGGACACATTACTAATCCTAATCATAAAATCACTATTCATAATTTACTATTCATCCAAAATTAAGTTGATCTTATTAGACTCTAAATTTCGTACTGAACATAATTGTAGAAGACCATTTTGCGAAAATCATTACACATTTTTAATTATTTAAGGTTTACACAACCATTTTTAAAATATCCTTTTTCTAGAATTCATCAAAAATATGCATACAATTTTTATCCAGTCATTTGAAAATTCATAAACATCATCATAAAAAGAAATCCAAATTTTTATTTAAAACAAGGATTACACAAGGTAGTTACGGTCTCGTTACATAGCCCCTTATAATACCAGCATAGGACCTAAGAGTAAGGTGTGCTAGGGTGATAGAATCTTGGGGCGGCTCGGTCAACATTGCCCGAGTAGTAATTTCTATCAGTTTGAACTTCTCGCGAAGCCGATTCCGTTCTAGCTTCACATGATGAAGTTCGGCTTGGGTTTGGTCCAGAGCAAAGGCCAATGGTGCTACCTCCTTCCCAATCTCTGTTAGATGGGCTTCGATCGGTCCAAGACTACTAGGTGAGGCCATCGAATCTTCTTTCTATAATAATTAACCAAGATTACTTGTATTTAGAGACAATAATCGAAACATTTAGTTTCTAGTGGTCATATTGAACAATGGTCATATAACAGTCAAAACCCAAAGGTCTCATTTTAATTATAATCATGTTTATCAAATAAAACATTTTTGTTGAGTATAAAAATAAAATAAAATAAAATTACACACAAAATTAGGAAACAATCTTTATTCAAAATTTTGGGTTGTTACAAAAGCCACCTGCACAATCCAATACCTCATGGAATCTGTCGAACCCAACCAAATTGGGGTCATTCACGATGGAAAATGATGCAATGGCAGAGGGGACCAAGAAAACACCGAACTATCCAGGTGTAGAAACCCTCGACCTCCATCGGTGACGCAAAATAGTCTCAGGTCGAACCATTGTCTTCCATGTATGCGCCTACAAGCATCCCGCACTGAGGCTTCCCACAAAAACACAAGGCGGTGATCCTGATAACCAAATTACGGCGACACGGTGTAAAATCAGAAGGGTAAGTGGTATGTTCTGGAATGCAGAAAAGAGGCATGATCTGGAATTGAATAATTATCCTTGGACTGATCTACTTCCAACCCAATATTTATTATCAGAGAAGGTTATCCATGTTTCTTTCTAATTAGATACATGAGATTCATTCCTTGATATTTATACCCACATTTAACTATTTAATGGGAAAAAAATATTTTTCTCTAAGGAAGAAATGAGTTAAAAATATTTTTGTGTGAGATAAGATAATAGGAGAGTTGAAGAAAAAATCTGATAAGCCAGAGATAATGAGAATTATTGATCTTCATGATATGATATAATTGGGGAAAAGTAAAATATAGATGTATTTGGGTGATAATAAACTATGGGATGTGATGAATCTAATATAGCTCTAGGAGATTTGGGTGAATCTTAAAATAATTTATAAAGTGAAATCCCTCAAAAATTGTTTATATTTGAAAAAATGGTAGAATTATTTCTAAATTCTAGAGAATAGAGATTTATGTAACAATATGGATGAGTTCACAAAACTTCTAATACTGTCGTCTTCAATGGTAGTTATGATCGATGATAATGGTAATGAAGTATTTTTAGAAATTGAAGAAGAAGTCAATGATTTTATTCTTTGTAGTTAGTTACATGATTCATAGGATAATTTCATTACCTCATTGTTGTTTGGGAAACACACACTAAATTTGTATGATGTGATTTCATCATTTTGGATGAATGAGACTCTCTAAAGGGAAAATAATGGTGAATCTTCAAGTAATAGTGGTTGATGTAGAAAATATACATGGTAATCTGAGTGGTCAGTCAAGGACAAGAAGAATGGTCAAGTAAGTTTTTTTACAAAAAGGAGCATCATGTGTAGAGAAACTACTTTGAATTGAAAAATATTAAGGAAGAAAATAAGGCACATGAAGGTAATTATAAGGATGTTAGTGTAAGTCTTATTCAGGTTGAGGGTGATTTTATTTCAATTGGTGTTTTGTAATGATGCTCAGATATGTACAATGAATGAGTGGTTGACTATGTAGCATTGTACCATATTTCACCAAAGAGGGAACTATTTTACTCTTATGAAGATGGTTACATTGGTAGAGTGAATATGGGAAATATAGTTTTTTATAATTTCATTAGTGTTGGTTATATTTTTATTACTATTAATGCCGGTTTTTGGATGACACTTAGGGATGTGAATCATGTGTAAGGTATATTCCATATGCTTGTACTCTTGATACTGATAGATTTAGGAGTTAACTTGGAAAATGAATATGTACCATGTACATATGATATATGGCTTATGTGCGAGTGAGAATGGATGATACATGTAATAGGATGGATACAAAGGTGTACACTGATGTGAAAAATGCAGTTTCAAAGAGTAATTCTTTCATATTTGTTGCACAGGTGATTGGAGAACATGATTTGAATAGGTTCAACTAAGATGAATAAGGTTTGAATGTCAAAGCATGTCAGGTCAGGTGTTTTAGATCTTTCACTTAATTATTTTTTTTATTGAGATCAATGAGTGAATAAGTAATTAAAATCAAAGACCAAGGTGATGTGTTGAGAGTTTCAAACTACTCATAAGATTTTGGGGAGAGGGAGAAATGGATTCCAATAGGTGATCCACATTATACGGTGATAAGAATTATGGGAGATCGAAATATTGTTGATTATTATATTAGTAGTGTATACATATGTATGATGAATAATTTAATATTTGGATTTATTTTCTAGGGGGAGATTTTTGGATTCCATTGGTGATACAAAAGAGGGGTTTCAAATTTTTTGCAATGGATGATGATTGGTGCGATACCAACTGACTTATGATCCCACTATGTTCATTGGAATTTCGCCTCCTTCTTTGGTTGGATGAAGGGGTTTACTATTGATAATTAACTCTATTTTGGAAGAGATTACTGTGGGGGATGATTTTTGAATCTTTCCATGTCTGTTTTAAATGCAAAGATACATTTTCCACATATTAATATTTACCATTGATATTCTATTTAATATATATAATTATATATTTTTTTAATATTTGGAAGGATGTGGTGAAACACATGAATTATAGGGTTTTCTAATCCTATAAAAGGGAGATGAAGGGGTTTTGTATAGAGAATGAACAAAATCAGGTGATGTGGATAAGATACATGGGTGTTGGTTTTTGGGAATTGGCAGTAGTGATCATCAGAAAATCGGGTTGTGCAATGAGGTGTTAAAATGATATCGCGTGTTGGGTTTTGATATACAAAGGGTGAAATATTATCATGAGATGATTATTTGAGAATATAGATGTTCATAATTGTGTGTATTTCAAATAGTTTTTCTAATCTATATTTTTTATTTAAGTTTGTGGCTAAACATAGATTCAATGTACTCTCTAATTCATTGCATTTCACCCCACTATTTCCCTATGGTTTTTAATAATATGAAATGCATGGGGTTTTCATGTTAATTTTTTGTTTCCCAATTTATTTTTCTACTCTTATTTCTACACTTCATTTTTGTTGGGGATTCTCAGAACTATTCTGTAAAAATTGAATAATTATCATGAGACCAATCTACTTTTGACACAACATAGAGATGGGTTCAGAATGCAGTCACTAAAGCTAGTACGCCATTAGTTCATTGTGGTAAATGATAGAGGAATATAAATGTGGTGATGTTGGGTGATTAGGTATTAAGAAATTCTCATCCATCAGCCAAATTATCCTGGAATCGACCACTCTAACGTGAAGCATCATGAGGAGAATCATGATCAAAACAGTTTCATCCCTTCACCCAAATACCATATTGGGTGGATGCATAATTAATTAAGTGAACATAGAATTTACAATAAGTGCTGTAGATTTTGTGGGAATAATTTAATTCACATGGGGTTGAATTTTCCAATCTAGGTAGGCTTGACACAATGACATTTGAATAGGTGCAATAATTCAACCAAAACAAATTGAATGGTCTTCACTATATACCACTACCTTTAGTCATTAAATAACAAAGTGAAAAAAATAAAGTAATCATTTAATAGATAATTAAAAATTAAAAATTGTTAAAATAATAAAATCATATAATTCAAAATAATAAATTATATAATGAAAAAATAAATTCATTATTCATCTATCAATTCTACAAATAGACACTATTTTGGGCCATTGTTGTTGGCCATAATGATGGCTTCTTGTCCTTTTTTTAAATTATAGAAATTACACTCCTTGATTTCTAGTAAAAAAACCACAATTCATAAATTAATTATGTCTATATTATTTATACTTTTATTATCTCAAAAAATATTCTCATCCAATCAATTTGTAATCTCCTCAGTCCTAATTTCATATAAATATAAATCTATAAAATTAAAATAAAAATTATTACAGAAAAATAATAATATGAAACTAATAATTAGATGTCATTATATTTTTTAAATTAAAAGTTAGTACAATAAACATTTTTTTCATTTAATTTTAACATATTAGAAGTTTCTAATCATTTTTAAAATTCAAAACATGTTAATCGGTAAATTAAAGCACACTATGTGTCAGATTAATGTTTTCTATACTCGTATATGTGAAAAATAAATCTAATACAATTTTACCATAATTTCACTAAAATATAAGATATGTTTTCATGGTATTTATGGATACAATGATGTTTTAGTGTTTTAGAACACTAAAATTTTATTTTCAATCCTCTTGTGAGAAATATAAATTTTATCAACCTGATATCAATACCTAAATTTTAAAAATAAATATACGATTTTTTCAGATGATTTCATGTAAATTATATATATATGTATATATATATTATTTTAAATCTAAAGTGAACATTTTTAAAGATGGTCATTTCATTAATAAATATTTTTCCTATCGGTCATAGAACACCACACATTGGATTATTGTTCTGACTGATCATATAGATCATGAATAATTCCAAAATATTTAACCTCTAATTTCATAAAAATATGATTTAATTTTCAATGGTTTTAGTTGATAAACGCACAATTTAATTTTTTATGACACTAAAAATGTGATTTCAATCATCCTGCTAAAAAGAGAACTCAAATTCATCCTCCATCAGTTGCTAAATATAAAAAATATATAAAATTTTATTTTCCTAGGATATCATGATAATAATGGGTTTCTTGATTTGTTTTGACCCCCAAACACACATTTTTAAAGACAATAAAATCATTAAAAATTGCTTCAGTTAGTCTAAAGGAATCACACTTCTTATTAACATTTTATCTATTAATATATGTCAAAATGATTCCAAGAAAATTTTACAATTATTACAAACCAATCAGAGTTTTTTTCTATAGATATAACTATTATATGCATGTTTTAATGTTTAAAAATACTAAAAGTATTTTTTCATCATTCTATGAAAATGTCAATATAGATTAAAATGATTATATTTAAAACATAAAAAAATGATTGTGTTATTATTTCCCTATGATTTCATTGAAATCACTGGTTGTTTTCTTGGTTTTGATCCCTTATCACACACTTTTAAAGTTTTAAATTCTTTAAGAACCACTTTTTTAGTTAGTTAAATCACACAACAAGTAAAATTGACGTGTTATCAACATTTAAATGAACATATTAATTACAATATAGGTCTCATAAGATTATAGAAAAATATTAGTCCATTTTATGTAGTTAAATTTCCATGTTAAATAGTAGTTACAACAGTGAAAACTAAAGTGGTAAAAGTTAAAAACCTTAGAGGTAATGGTTCTAAAATATTTAAAAAATTATTTGATTTGAATTTTTGAGGTCTTAAATGAACATATCACCATTATACTACAATATTTATTAATTTTAATCTACTTTTATTGAGAGGGACTTCCTAATATTAAAATGTTTTGGTTATTTAAAAAATTCCATCCCTTATCCCTTATAAAAGGGGATCCAGTCTCCTCACATCACCTCATAGAAAAACCCCATTAGTTCATAAAAAACTATAAAAAATAAAATAACCCACACTACTAGCCTCTTGAATCAGGTTATGTTCTTTTCAAAAGACTATCCCTCCAAAGAGAAACCATCATTACAAAAGAGATAATTCATGAATATAGGTGTTAGTTTAGAACATCTGTTTCTCTTTTTTATTTCTCTATGAGTTTTTATTCATCTAAAAATTACGTTTTTAGCAAAGTAAAATGATAAAATTAGTAAAAATATTAAATTTTTATGTTATTATAATTATGGTACAAAAATTAGGCATCATATATCTTTCATTTCACAAAAATAAAAACATGAATCATACTTTGTGTGGACTACTTCCGCCATGATACTAGTTATACCGATTTATGATTTCATTCTTTCCTTACATATAAGGTCATGAAAATGGATTTAAAGGATAAATATAAATTTTATGATATAATAAATGTTATTTTATAAAAAATTATTGAACATATTAATGATATGATCAACATACAATTAGAATAAATTCAATCATTTAAAACAAGCATATTTAGGGGAAAATCAAGGATTAAAATTATATAACATTTTCATATCCATTACTTATTCTTATAATTACATTAAAATTTTGGTATATAAATATAATATGAAATAAATTATTTCAATAATCTTCAAGTTTTCTGATATTTGAAATTATTCAACCTATAATCATAAATAATCATTTCATGTTCATGATTGGGTTGGTTTTACCAGCTTTCAAAAAAATGATATGAAATTATTTCTTGGATGATGATTTAAATATTATATTAATATTTAATTAGTAATTAAATTTTTTTCTATAAATTATACATCAATGTTTAACTCATTAATTAATAAAACACCCTTCGAAGGTTGAAAATCACCAAAAAATGTATATTTTTAATTTAATCTTCTAGAATAAAGAGTAAAGTACTCATAAAGGGAAATTTTAAAATATTAGATAATTATAATCTATACATTAAATTAAATTAAATTAACTTTGAATGATGTAATTTTCAACAAGAATTATTTTTAGCATCGATCCTACGAAACTACCATGAGTAGTCAAAACTATAATCGCTTGATGTGAGAAAAACGGGAAAAAATATACATATAGATAAAGATTATAAATTAAATTTATCAATTGTTTTAGGTATAAATAAGATTCTAAAATTATATTTTAATATATTAATGTTTGGTATACATGATCATAGAGTGCATTCAACTAAGTCGAGAAATAATATAAGGGTTTATTTTTCTCAAATTCAAAATCTATTGAGACAAGTTTAATCTTTACACCTTATTCCAATTTCAATGTTTTAAGTAATTATTTATTGTAATTTTGTGTCATGATCCTATTTTATTTCTTAAAATTAAATTTTTTATTTAATTTTATACCAATCTTGGGGTCTTGATTCAAAAGTTATAAAGTTACTCTGGGGTTTTTTGGTGACTAAAATATTTCCCATGGGTAATAATCACTCATGTTGGATTTTTATTTTTAAATATTGATATATTATAACCCATGATGATTTTATTTTTCATTTAAACCATCATTTCTTGGGAAAATCAATGTTCACACCATATTCTTTTTTTGTGATGAATCTATTATTTTGTTAAAATGTATTTTTGATAAGAATAATTCTTGTTTCCTTTAATTGATTTGTCTACCATATCCATGTTTTTAATTCCCACTAATGTTATAATTCCCCAAATTGAAAATAAATTTTTTTAATCAACAATGACCCTTTTATACCACTTTATCTATTTTAATTCATATGTTTTACTATCAATTTAATGATGTGGGATACCCAAATATGTGTTCCAAAGAATTAAAAAATATTTTCCTTACCATTAATTTATATAAATATATTTTACATCACATTTTAAATCACATTTTTATATATGATTTACTTCATATAAATGTATATTTATTGGATTTTTATGTAATTTTTTTAAGACTTATCTTCATCTTGAAAAAAATGATTTTTTTTGGAATGTCTCATTATTAATTACCCATAATATAAAATAAGATTTTATAGGTTTTATTATTATTATAATTATTTCAAATTATAATATTTCACACTACTACACTCTAAATAAGATCATTATGCATCTTCTATAATTATATTACATCTAGATCAATTTATAGTCATCCATTAATTATGGTATGTTCTTGTTTAGGTTGGCATAACTGGCTACTTGTAAAATACTATAAATTTATATCATGGATGGAAATGGGAAGATAATTTATTTTATTATATTATATTAATATGTTAATAATGATTATTTTTGGTTATTAAATGGTAATATAAAAAATAAACTAGTTATTTAATAAAACACTATTCATTTGCTATAAATCATGGAATGATACTCATCACCAAAGCCATCTTTAAATATTGTAACCAAAAATCCCATAGAAAATAATTATATCATTATAAATAATTATTTAAGGAAACTTCTAGTACCTTTTATTATTTTATAGTGATGAATTTTAAAGGAAGAATTAATAGCCACAACACTATTTTATAACTAGTTCAAAAGATTCAACATTATTGGCACCCGATATCAAAAATAGATCAAAAATAACTAATATACATGTATATAGTAATTATAAATGAATATTATAAAAGATTATAGATATGAAATTTTTTCTAAAATGGGTGATTATGATAGTTACCTTTGTTATATAAGAGGTTATTGTACATTTCAATAGAAAATGAAAGTGTATCTAAGTGTGAATTCAACCTTAAAATATTATTAAGGTATATAGTGGACTATATACATAATCTATAGTGTAAGATTGATCTAATATGTTTTTTTAGTTAGAGATGAAAATTAATGGGGGATATCGATTAAAATTACTAATTAAGCTAAGGAAATAAAGTATATGGAATGTGATACATTTCAAGATATATTTTTTTAAAATAAATTCCCCATAATAAACAAGATGATTTGGGAAAGGATTTTATTAAATTCAGGACAAAGGGAATAGGAATGTGTTTATAATTATGAATCAAAATAATTTATTTATTGATTTGGTATAGACTATTTTCTTCAATGTTCATCTGTTCTTTAGAATATTTCAAGAATGTTTTAGAATTCCACAAGTAATTTTGACCTCATTTTTACCCATTTTAGACTTTCTATAAAAAATTTTAATTGGAATCTTCATGTAGTTCTTTAAATGTGTTACTTTTTTCAAGATGTGTGAATGAAATTTTATATTTTAACAAGAAAAAGGATTTTATTTTCCTACCATTATGTATACTCTTTCCTTTGATTATTCCCTTATAATTTTATATAGTACATTCCAAAGAGAATTATTTGCCTAATATTTTGTAATTCTTTTTGGTTTTAAATCAGTGATTTCAATATTAAAAGGGTATTTTTATAAAGAAATTTTCTTATGATCTTGTTAAATTATTTTAATCATTTTTTACAACCTTTGATGAATACTATTATTTACTGGGGATATTATCTAATGATACCATCCACCATATTTTTATAGATGGATTATGAACAATTTAACTGAGTAAATTATTATCATTATATATTTTAAGGTTGAATTCACACTTAGATGCATTAGAAGGTATAATGGGACAAAACATGGTGGGTTTTTAGAAAACACCCTACCCAATTATGTATATTGTCTTAGAATGAGGCCTAAATAATAATTTTAAGATGTTTGAAATTATGCATTACATCATTAGGGAATCAGTTATTAATGTCCATGAGATTATTCAAATAGTTATTTTATCTATTTATAATTTTTCAGATCCTGTGATTATTTATATATAATTATCTTGTCATCATTTATTATTTATATATTATACAATCATTGTTTTTCTATTATTTTTTCCAATGTATTAATTCACTTATTAAGCATCTGATCCTACCCTTTTTATTTATTTTTTAATTTCAATAGGATACTAGGGATTTTACAATGTTTGATTTGAAAAGATATTCATGAATGAATAATAATTTTTTTCCATGAAAACACTATGTTATACTTTATATTTTCAAATGTAATGTGATATTCATGAGTGTATCTATTTTAACTATACTACTAAACAATCAAATCATTTCGGAAGAAATTACTTGTATGCGGAGAAAATTTAATATAGTATCCACTAGGTCTAGTCTACTAGTGTCAAGGTTGTTACAGTTGGAAGCATAGAATGTAAAGTGGGACCCTTTGGAACTTGATTTAGGAAAACATAGATTATAGAACATAACGATTTGATATATAATAGAGGTAAATCTATGTAAAAGTTAATATATTTATGTATTGGGAAATATTATATAGTTTTCATAGAAAATAAATCCCTATATAGATACTTGAATGTGTATATGGTCAGGTTACAAATGAACCTTGGGGTAACAACTATGAAAGGGGTGGATTGGGTAATAACTCAATCATCATCGGTGCATGGAGAGTTGTCCTAAGACATCGCACATAAATGGAAACTCTTATAGGATATGTTTTGTTAGAATCACATACTCTTTACAAAACATTATTAAATATATAAAAATATTTTTATGATTTGAAAATATTACCAAGGATACTAAGCTTATGATATTGGGATTAGCTATGAAAAAATATTAAATTTATGTTAGGGTTTTCAATGGATTTTGAATTATAAACTCTAAATCATAATGCTATAAGTTAATCCGGATTATTCCATTGATTATAAATAGATCCAAATTAAAGAAATGAGAAACATATCAATACACATATTATATGTTAGTATTTCATTCATTATAATTTCAATAAGACTATAGTTGGGGTTAAGAATATTATAAAATTTTTGATAAAATTTATGATTGGTAATTTTGGATATCTATGGAGAAAAAATTTTCTTCATCGAATGACACTATTATGTTGGACTACTTAGTAACAAAAAAACCTTCCCCATTTAATAGAACTACTAATATGTGATTTTATGAACAATAGATTAAGTCCCTTAAAATATATTTCTTGTTTTGGGATGTAATGAATGGGAACGAGTTATTTTGGTTGTGTTTTATCAAAAGATAGATTCAAATAAAATTTTTACATAGAAAAAAATAATATGGAGGATAATGAAATATTTGATATGGAATGGGAGGCTTTTAAGGAAAAATTGTTTGAAAAATACATTCTTTAAGAGAAATTAATTGATTTGGAAATGAATTATTTAAAATTTGGATAATGGGAAGAGGATAGTGTTGCTATGTTTGAATGAAACATTACATTATTATAATGGTATGTTTTGGAATACATACATAATCCAAATAAGTTAAATGCTAAAATGGAATATGATCTCCTATGAACACTTACTCTGCAATATAAATCATTAACAGTCATATCTTTAATCAAGGTGGTCGCATGCTATTATCATCAACCAATGTGATTTATGTACATTTCTATAAATTTCTAGAAAATAACACACCTTTTATCACCATAGAAATGTATTTAATTAGAATATTATATTCCAATAAATTTTTATAAGATATCAAATTCTTTTTAATAGAGTAAGGGATGAAACATTTACCATATTATTCAATAATTCAATATTATTCATGGGTCATCTAATGTATCCCACTTCACCACAAGAATATGTCATCACATATTTCATCAATACATTAAATCAAATGAATAAAAATATTCATTAATAATAATCATAAATTATAAATATAAATACAACCCTTCATAGATAATAAAATCTAATATCACATGTAAATATTCATTTACATCACAAGGGTTGTCTTTTCATAATCTCATAAATTGGAAATTACTAAGGGTGTACACCATGAGATTGTGCCCAAAATATTTATGAGTCTCTACCCCTTATTTTCGGTATCATTTGTTTCTCATTAAATTCAATAATCCATCTATAAATCATAGATTTATGAATAATATTTTTTCACCTCAATATACTCATCATAGTAGGGAACTTTTATAACCTTTAAATCTGACAGTTACTCCTAGGATATTATCCCATGCGACATCATGCAGACTAACAATCATGATGTGATAAAATCTTTAAAGATATTCCAAATAATGAATACACATAATCATAATGTATATATAAGATGGATCTGGGGAACCAAATCCAATTGAATCTGACATGAACTGGATCCAACTATTAATAACATTCAATATTCTATCTCTTAGATGATGCTCATGCTTCTACTGAGATACCTCTTTTGTCAAGAATTTTACCATGTTCTCTTATGTAGAAACTCTACTCATTGAAACAAAACCCAATTCGGAAAAATAATTCATGAGGTTATACTTATAGTGTATGTTTATTATTCATTGGTGTGACCTTAAATCCTTTATGAGATCCACTATTGTATTATTATAACAACATAATGGGATAAGGTCTTTATATCTAGGAACCACATCAAGATATTGGAAAAATTTGTGTATCTAAACATCTTATTTGAATTTATTATAAGTAAATATATACTTGGACTTTGTTATGGTGTAAAAAAATACCGGTTTTTGAAAACTCTTCCTTATCACAACTCCAATTTTGAGATTGAATACATATACCAAATATGAATTTGGAACATTTTGATCTATTTTATAGATATATTTGGTATAATCACTGATGACCAGCTCCTTGTCTTCGATATTAATCAATAATATATCATTATTTCTTCTTAGATACTTAATGTTAGCCTTAATAGATTTATAATGATGTTCACATGAATAATATTTATATCTTCCAACAATGATCAAGGCATTGGTCAAATCAAATCCAGTACAATGAATAACATATCCAACTGATCCTATTATAGAATTTTATATCATATTACCCATTATCTCACTCTTAATGTTTATGATAACAAACATTCTTGTAAATATGTATACTATGTGTCATTGGGACCAATTTTCTGTTAGATTTTTCCAAACTACATATCTTTTGTATCAGTATAATGTATATGGCATGAAATAGTCCAGGAAGCCTCCTAGGTCTATCATGAATGATCTTAGTCTCTATAATGCATGGTACCTCACAAAAATGCCTTCCAAAAGATTCAACTATTTAATGAGTCCATAAAATATAGTAAGACTAGTATTCCATTTCAAATAAATAATATTTTTCAATTTATACTATTAGGATAATTATTTCACTCAATAAAATGATTGTAAACAAACGGATCACATTCCTTCATAATGAAACAAAATTATTTTATTAATTCATTAAACTTAATTTTTGGGGAATTGGAATCATGTTTCAATACATAAATATATCTCAGTGCTTATGAAACTTTTTTAGAATTAACTGAAGTCAAAAACCCTTTAGTTGTGTCCTATAGACACATTTAAAAAGGTTCCAATAAATGAATGAATTTGAGACCGTTATCAACCAAATATCCTTGTAATGGTAACCTTGTATTGAAAGTTGAATTCTGATATATTAAAATATGGAAACTGGAAAATAAATGTTTTCATAGAAAATTCAGGGGTGTTATTTCGACCCATTAGGCATAATTTTTTATTTTTAGGTAATTAATTTACCCAACACCTATTGTTTTATATTGAATACACATTTATTCCAAATTATAGTTACATTAACGAGTGGATCAACCAAAACAAAATATGGTTATGGTATATGGAATATATCATATAATTCAAGGATTCATTTCTTGATATATCTTCATATCTCTCTACTACCTATTTATTAGGGACATGTTTATTATTTTAAATCAATAATGAATCAACATATGTGGTGACTAGGACAAAAATATTTTTGGTTCTCTTACCACTATTATTATCTTATAAAATACTTGTGTTTTATTAACAAATTCTTTTATAGAGACCATATGAATATGTTCATATTCCAACTATTAATTATCCTGAGCATTAACTTTACCAAATAAGATATTTTTCACATTTTCCTTCATTAGGATGTTCTCCATCTCAAGAAATATGATTAGTCTTATGAAACCCACTATGTCACTAGTACATAAAAGTTTGAGTTTTATATATCGTTTTGTTTATTTAGGGAGTTATTGGGTGTTGGGAGTTAGAAATGGGAGCTTTGGGAAGTCATATAAAGGTACACATTTAGTTTATGGTTTGTCTGAACATGCTGCTAACCATGTGAGTGGGATACAGTGTACGATATTTTGATTTCACATGGTTTTTCAATCCATGAAAAAAATTGGGGAAACCTCACTACTCAGTTTTTAGGGTGATAATATCCCCGCGTGATTGGAACAAATTTTTCATAACTATGTATCCAAACTGTGCAACATGTCTAGGTCCCATAAAAATTGAGAACATAAAATTTTCCCCCAATGGACTTTATAACTCCTTTGGCAATCATTTATTCCTCCCATAGTGCGTAGCACCTTAGCATTAGTGGTGAAGCTTCTCCTATCCCTTTTTTGCGGCTTTCTCTTGGATTTTATGTGTTTTGGCATGAGGTAATCCCTCCACTTATTCATTCATTCATCCTTTCCCCCATGTCAAGATATTTCTTCCATTTTATTTGAGATTTTTTACCCTAGAAGGGGTTTTGGTTGATATTAGGTCATGTATTTGGGAGATTGTTTCTTTTATTGTTTCATAGTTGTTTAAAGCCTTGATATCCCTATTCTAGGTGGTTGGTCTTGATGTCAATGAGTTTGGTACCATTTAAAAGGTAGATGTCTCTATTTAAGTCTATTTTTCTTGGAATTATCCTTAAATTTATAATCAACATTGTTTTTTTACATTTTCATCGCAATTATTTATGATTGATGTGTATTCCATGATCAATTAGATTAATGGATTGGTTTGTAAATTGGGTTTTTAAAGATGGTTTTCCAAAAGTGTGTGGCTTAAATTAACACCGACTATTTGATTAAATTTCTTAAATTGGTTATATTCTATGAATTATATTTTTAAAATTTTTTAAAAATTGATTTACATTGTGGGAAGATTTTTTGAAAAGTGGGAATTTTGTGTTCTGAAATTGGATTGAAAAAAGGTTTCTTTAAAAATGGATCTATATTGTGATTATAATAGAATGGAGTAGCACGTGGGTTAATTGGGGTGTAAGAAAGTGGTTTTCTGAAGGATTTTGATAACCTTTGGGGTGAAAGACCATGTGATCTTCTATTTAGTTTACAAGGGTCTATGAATTACTTTGGTAGGAATACTAATAGTGATTCCACTCATTTGTTAATAGACTATGAGGGATCTTGTATTTGGGCCTGATGAAGTCATTGATAGAATCCACTATGCTTAGTTATCTAGTATATATACTATTTTTAGTTCCACTCACATTATGAACATGAGGTTATATCCCTAAGTGAACATACTTGTGCTATTTTGGTTTATATACATGTGCTTTTTATTGGTTCCATATTTTATTTAATGAGATATATTTTTACCATTTACATTTATATTTTCATATGAGGATATTTTTTGTCCTCACAAATTTATCTAAATTTTTGATACATTAAATATGTTCTTCCTTGTGTCATAATTTAACAATTTTAGTAATTTTTTTATATTTTTATGAAAAAATGGTTTTGTTTGAAATGGAAAAATAAAGGGTTTTGAATGGTTTAATTGAAAATGGTATGTTTCCAAAGTGGCATAGTTTTGAATTTTTTTTTCAAACAAGTCTTTTGTTTTTCATGGGAAAAAGACTGATATATAATGATTGTGTTATCTTACTAGTATTTATGCATCACACATCACATATTTTTTTGGATATATATAAATTTTGTTTTGTAGGATAATGATAAAGAAAATGGAACCATAGTCTTAAGGGGATCTTCTTGATTGTCATTTTCCATCATTTTATGGAGGACATGTGGTATCAACGGGATTGGATCATGTCAAGTTATTTTGGGTTTTTTTCTAACTGTTTGGTTGTACATATATGCCTTTTTTGGAATTTTTTCTTTTATATTTTTAGTTTTGAGGAATGAGAGGAGATACCATGTATATGGCCTTTTTTATTATGCTTATATATGATGAGTATTTTGGTTTATTGTGTACTCCTTATATATGAATCATCAATATGGATGTGTTTTTTTTCTTGTTAGTGACTCTTATGTAATTGGATGAGTCATCCAATTATATATATGTGTGATTCTGGTTTAATATGGGTGAATCTTTTCCCACGATATTGTGGTTATACCCAATACTTTTCACCGACCCATGGTGATCAGGAATTCACATTGGGTCATATGGTGGTTTATATCAGGTGATTGATTCAGTCAAATAATTTCAAATATGTTCCATTTTTTAGTCTTCCTAATCCATGGAGAGCTTATGCACTATATTATGATGTTATTTCTATGGGTTTGGTGTGTGTGATAATGTAAAACGAAGATGTAGTGGCCTATGGATTATAGAATATACTCCAGTTCGAGGAATGTTATACATTACACAACCTAAAATTGGATACTATAATTGATGTATTGATGATTTGGTGAAATTAGTTATTTAGTGAGAGTATTTTAGTGTATTCTGATCATAATAGCATGAAGTATATTTTTACCATGAGGGACCTAATCCTCAGATAGAGTCATTGAGTGAAGTATCTCTAGATATTTGATTTTAAAATTTCTTATACATCTAAGAAGGGGAATATGGTTGCTAATTCCTTGAGTTAGAAGCTTCCAGTGTAGTGTTTTCAATAATTTTCTAAACAGCATGGTCTAATAATGTTATTTAATGATTTGATTCTAGATTTTATTGAGGATAAATATAATGTGTTCTTATCTAATGTATAGTTTAACCCATATCTTATCAATTAGGGTAGGAGTGATCAGGTATTTGACCCCAGGAGCTAGTAGATTAGTAGTGCTTAAAATATATGGAGACCCTAGGTGATTGGTCTCAATACTTGGATGATTATCTCCTATTAATGGAGTGGATGAATGTGTTTTGAGACTAAGGTATGAGGTAATGCATGATGTGCATCATTCCATTTGGGTTGTGTATCTTGAGGACTCCAAGATGTTGTATACCTTAAAAGGCTAGTAATGGTGGACCGAGTTGAGACATATAGTGGAAGACTTTTTTTCCAAATTCTTTTCATACCAAATGATCAAATATTAGAATCAACAAATAGCTGAGTTATTCTAGCAACCTACCATTCTATTGTGGAAGTGGGATGATATCTCTTTGAACTTCATGATCAAACTATGTTTTACAACAAGTGGGGAAGATTCAGTGTGATTTATTATCAATCATTTGATGAAATACTCCTACTTTCTTTCTATTAGTGAGTTATACGAGGTAGAGGAACTCATAAAAATGTATGTTAGAGAGGTTTTTATGATTCATGGATTTCCTTAAATGAAAGGTTTAAACTGGGATTACCATTTTACTTATTTATTTTTGAATGGAGTCCTAGAAGATTTGTGAACTGCAATAAAATTGAGCACTGTGTGTCACCCTCAAATGGATAGTCAGTCTGAGTAGACCATCCTGAATCTTTAGGATATGTTGTGGGAATGTTACATTGATTTCAAAATTTCATGGTAAATGAACCTATCATTGTATAAGTATTCTTATAACAATAGTTATCATGCCTCCATAATAATGTCCCCATTTAAGGTGTTATATGGATGATTGTTCCAGTCCCCATTGTGTTGGGATATAATGGGAGAGTATATCTTGGTTGGATAGAGTATCCTCTAATAGATGATTGTGATAGTTCAAAATGTTAAAAAATTGTTAGCGGCATCTCAGAGTCATGATATATTGTATAAATAACATCTTCATCACCCATTGGAGTTTTAGGTTAGTGAAAATGCGTTATTTAGGGTATTAGTTTGATTAAGAAATCAAAATTTTATAAAAAAAAGGTAGTTTGTGACATAATATTTTATTACATTTTTTGTTGTGAAGTGTCTTGGGAAGGTATCCTATTTGTTATAGTTTCCACCAAAGTTGACCTCTATCCGTGTTTCCTTTTTTTTCTAGTTTATAATATATCATACAAAACCAAATCATGTGTTAGAGTGGGGTGATTTAAATCTTGATCCTAATACCACCATTTTAGAGTAATAAGATTGAATCGTAGATTTTTAGAATTAGGGGAACTATGTTAAACCAATCCTTTTTATCAGTATGCACTAGTATTGAGGAGTAAATAGCTCTGATACATGTTTGTTGGAACCTTTGGGGAGGGAGAATCGGCCTCACATGTTTTGTTTTGAGGATTATTTAGGAATTTTTAGGGGCATAATATGACATAGTGAGGAGTTTAAAACACCCTATGAGTCACTGGTACATCAAATTTAATGTTTCATTTACCATTTTCTCCATTTATGGAGTTCCTAAGTGCCCTGAGTTAGAAATGAAATTTCTTTCCAAGATAGACCAAGGTGAAGAATTAAAACATAATTTTCATATCAATGCGACAAGTAGTATAGGGGATGGTAAATAAAGTCAATGAGGTTTTCATGGTTTGAAAATAGTTTTTAAAATTATGTGACACCCAAAATGAACCACACAACTTGTTTTTTTGGCAACGGTATCCCCACATATTTGTGGAATGGTTTTCCTATACGTCCTATTAGGTCACACAAAAATTAGTAATTTTCCATTTTACCCTAGAGATTTTATACCTCCTTTATCCTAAACTTGATTCTCTCATCATGAACAACCCCTTATCCTTGGTGGTAAATCTTTCACTATCATTTTTTGGTTCATTTCTCTTACAATATTGGTGGGTTGTCTTGAGGTAATCCCAACCGTCTTGATTTTTTCCCTTTCCCCATCACAACATTTTTCTTCATTTTTAAAGGATATGTGTAACCCTCGTATGTGTATTAGACGAATATAGGGAATCTAATATTCTAAATTGTTTTTTCCTTGCGGACTAGGTGTGTTTGGCCTTGTTATCTCTATTCAGTTTGGGTTTCATAAAAGGAAATGTGTTTTGAATCATTTATAAGGTAGTTGTCCTTATTTATGTTCATTTTCTATGGATTAAATTTAAATATCTAACCACTATTGATTTTTGTCGTGGAAATTTCCATTTAAATGATTTATTATTGATGTGTATTCTATTTTTGATGATTTTAATGGATTTGTTTTTCAATATGGTGATTAAAGAGGGGTTTCAAAAAGGGTGTGTCTTATATACACAGACCAAGTGTAATTTTAAATCCTCTAAAGATATTTTATAGTTTAAATAAGGTTTTTAAATTGTTTAAGAAATGGTTTCACCTTATGGGAACACGTTTTATAAAATGGGTTTGTGGTATTGTGTAATTTTCCTGTAAAATGGGTTTTCAAGCATGGAACTTTCATTTGATTATGTTGTCATGAAGTAGCACATTGGTTAACCGAGGACTGAGTGAGGGTTTTTAGAGACTATGATTTCCTTCAGTGAAGAATACCATGAGATTATCCATTTAGTTTCCAATGGACCATGATTTCATTTTCTAGGAAGACTAAGAGATATTACACACATTTTACGAGAGACCACGAGAGATCTTGGAGTTAGTCCCATAGAAGACTGTAAGTGACTTCACTTTTCATAGATTTGTTGAATAATTTGTTTTGTACCAATCTCATTATTCCCTTTAGGTTGGATCCCTAGGTTCACTTAATCATTCATGGTTGGTTTACATGATTCTTCATTTTATTAGATCCACATTTTAAGTATTGAGATATTTTAGACCCTTATCCATTTTTATGGTTATATTATTATGATGTTTATGATCACTCATTCATTATTTATTGGATACATTTGTAAAGTTTTACCTAATATACTTGTTTATATATTTGATCTATGTTTGTGTTTTGTTTTGGAAACCCAATTTTTTTTAAAATAGAAATCTTATGGTTTTTTAATGGTTTAATGGAAATGGTATTTTTCTAAAGAATCATTGTATTGAAAAGTGTTTTCAAATTAGTCAATTGGTTTGCATTAGTAAAATAATTAAATAGATCCATGAAGACATCATACTATAACTTGTTACACTCAACCTACATATTCATTTGAGAGTATGCAGATTTTGTTTTAAGAATAAATAAATGTATGGAAACAATGAACCAATATTAGGCTTCTTGATCACTATCATCCATCATCTTGTGTAGGAGATGAGGCCTCATAGGGATTGGTTCATTTGGATTAGTTTTGGATGTTTTGTATATGTTTAGATGTAGGTATAGTTTTTATTTGGATTTATACCCTTTCCTTTTTGAGTATTGAGCTATGAATAGTGATACCATGTATATGGCCGTTTTTTGGCAGGCTTGTACATGATGCTTATTTTAGTTTATGATATTTTATTTACCTATACTATGTTAAATTAGATATATGTCTTTTTATATTAGTGGCTCTAATGTTATTGGGGCGGTCTTCCCATTTCATAGATTAGTCATTTATATTTACCATGAGTGAAGCAGTTCCAAAGAGACTGCGGGTTTTCTCATTGCCTGTCTCTAGTCCCTAATGACTGAGAACACGCTACAGGAAGTGTGGTTGTCCAACAGGGGTGACAGGTTGGATTTAACCTATTTGGTTCATTACATGTCTTGCGATCATAAAAATATATTTTAATGGGTTGTGTAGATTACATTCAAATATATCCTTGGGATTCCCCATTAAGATGCACTTCATGACATAGAGAGACATTTTTTTCCTAAAATAACCTAAAAAATATAACATAACCCCATACATGAGTGTGTGACAACACATAATTAATTAAATAAATTAATTCATATGGTATTATATTTTCCTCTTTATTTGGTACTCGATTTAGAATGTGTGAAGATCCATTTAGTGCATACCAACAAAATGATAATGGAATATCCAAATAAATCATAATTGATCTCACCAGTTTAAGCAGGCTATTGTTACTCCTTTAATAACCACCATTTTAATATGTTATATATTATTGAGTGAGTTGATATTGAATCCCAAAATCCAATTAAATGTTGAAAACAATCTTTGTTCATATATTAACCACCTCAATTGGATTAATGATTCTTTATATTCTTACCAGGTTGATTATCTACTTAATTATTTAATTTTTTATATTTCACAAAGTAATCAGACTTATACATCATCCAATAGACATATCCACCTCAACTAAATTCATCAAAAAACATTATGATCTAATAATATACACCTCTATCCTTTATTATAGATGGTCTATACACATCGGCACATAATAATCCACGAATCTCATCATCCCTTTTACCTTGTCCACCAAATTTTCATTTGGTCATTTTCCTTATAAAAAATAATGACATCATTCATGTTATTTTAGCTCAAGAGTCTAAATAACGATCTTGATAGAGATTTTATAGACAATTGTTATTTATAATAAAATGTATGTTATTCCATAACTAGGTGTAATATGCGTCATTTGAATATGAATCTTTATATATTTTTAATACTATTTTTTTATAATTTAATACATTATGAAAATTATTTAGTTGTTACATGCCCAAATAAATTCCGTCTTTGTAAAATATGAATTCTTTAATTTAATATTTTTGAAATAAATTCATCCATTTTAAAGAATGAAATTGAGATAATATTTTTAGTAAAACTTGGACTAAAATAATAATTTCTTAAAACCAAAATCATTCAAGTTATAAATGGATGGTGGTAGTATAATATATAAAATAATCAAATCCATGCTTTATTGGGTGCTCGAGGATCCACCTATACTTTGGAAATCTTTTAGAATCTAATTGGTTCATGCATTTGGATATAAATGTGTCCCCAACAAGCTATATATAACAAACATGTGTAGATATAAAAATATTTTACTCAATAATGAAATCACCTTTATCTTCCCCTTTCTTATAGGTGTATTATTTATATTAGTAACCTACATTTCCCCATGTATAACTTACTACAATTTGTTTCCTTACCAACATTTGAGTCTTTTTCTTCATTAAAGGATGGTGCTTGGGAGCCATAATCATAGAATGAGTCTTTGGCCCAATTTCCATGTTCTACGTTTTTCTTTTCCACCATAAGGACAATATGTTTTTAATTCCCCCTGATGTTTTCAACATGGAGAATGAGGGTAGGAATTTATAAAAGAGTATTTTCACTATTTACCATATAGTAGTTCACAATGATAACAGAGAATGATTTTTGTAGTAATTATAGGATGAGATATATGTGCAGCTCATTAGGTATCTTAAAGAAAAATATGTATAAGTGATCTATACATCCAATCATCTTGACTAAATTATGAAAAACAGTATCTAAATCTCCAAAAATGCACATGTATAATGAATTAGAGATTTCAAATCTCTCTTTTATTTAATTATATTGATAGAGATCATGATGGTGAGACATCATACTATACACATCCATATCCTCATATTACTTTATAATCTCATTTTACATGGGAGGTAAAATGAAACATTGTACATTTTCGGAACCATCCAAATGTTTCAATAAGAAATATAATTTTTCCTCACTAGCCTCTTGACAAATAACATCAAAAATGGGGTTTCCCAACACATTTAATTACATCTCATAGAATAGAATAATGTGAAAGCATATTTTACATTCTTTGAAACTAGTTTCATTTAGAAGGTTATTCTTCTTATGTATAGATCAAAATTACATGGTCTAACTCAAAAAGGTTTTCATCTAAAGAATTTAATAAGAAAATAATTTTAGTATTTTTTCTTATAAAATTATATAATAAATTTTTATTTATATCCCACAATTTTATCAAAACCCAATAACCTCTATTTTCCCCTGGTTATTCCATTAGAGTGATATTATAATGGAAACGATCCATATTACCCTTCTCATAACCCATCAATACTTATATCAATCTATTTTATGGGATTTTGGTATGAATAACATGCCAAAAATATTAACTAAAAACTCCTTGATATATTGAGTGGTATCCCCAATCCTGAATTCCAGAATAAGGATATCCTCAAAACATTACACACACGTTGAACTAAGTCTCATTGTGGTGATGAATCCATAGTAAGAAAAATATTATGTTTACCCAAAAATCAAGGTAGAAATTTTACAATAATTGAAAGCACCCCAACGTAGGTTCGGAATGTACTTTGAACTATGTTTCGATTCTCACCCATGTAGTGGAAGGTCATACCCAATTAATTTATTTAGTTGATAGAATATTTATCATTATGTTTAAATTATAAACTTTATCAAAATTAAATTACTTTTAGTGTTATGTTGATTTACAGATGTTATTAACCATTAATTTGATAAAGATTATGCATAATCCATTTTTTATCAACATCTTCCATTCTAGATAATTCACAAATTTTTGTGGTTGTGACAAAACATATCTAATGAAAATAACCATGATAATTTATATGAATAAAATAATAAAAGGTGGTACGATCAAGAATCATTCCTAATGGTCAGTTTAATTAGAGTACGATAAATTTGCCATTGACATAGGGGAAAACACTTTGAATCATGACTTGGTTTATGTTTTAACATTCAACATGTCCTCCCATGTATCTCATAAATTGGATTCAACATGGATCCAAAAATGAAACCACATTAATTTTCCTTGGATATCTATATGTTACATAATATTTACTCATATTTTGGTTAGGGTAACAAAAATATTGGTTACTAGGGATTACATAAAAGGAAAAAATGGACATTTAGGACACTACATAATGAGAGGAGGGATGATGTCCATGCCAAAAATTTAATTAAATGACAACACTAAATTAAAAGTAAACCCATCAAATATGAAAGTATATTTTATTATCATAAGGATCAGCATACAAGAAACTAATTACACAATAAATAAACATTCATTTATTCTCAATCATCATTATTTAAGATAATTTAAGCTCATATTAATTAATTATCTTCCTTTATTTATCTATTAATTTATCTTAATTCACATTACATTTTTCTTGATATCAACATCGATCATAATTTAAATCAATTAAAATAATTTTCTAAAAGTTAAATAATTTAAAAATATATATTGGTGGACACACATCAAGTACCCGTTCAAAATATCCAGTGTTTGTGATATTCATATTATAATAACTATATTAGTTATTTCCCATTAATACATGATTTATTACATTAATGAACACACAATATGACCCTGAATATTGAGAATTATAGTGTAGATTTGAATTAGTTACATATTATAACGCCTAGAATGTGATACACAACAACCTTATTAAAATATTCTTTAATATGATTTTAAGATTCCATGTTTTTTAAAATTTCATGGGATAACTAGGGAAAAACATATGAAAGAGATGACATATATATCATAGTAACAAAATAAACATGGAATAAAGGGATAAATTTTAGAAAATATGCGTATAAATGTAGAAAAAAATAGTAGGACTAATAAATTTGAACAATGATACATGATATAACATGATAACCAAAACACAGAAACTGTAGAAACAACTTAAACCTCTATATTATAAACATAGGTCACATATATTCCAATAAGACATAATGTTGTAAAAAGTTATATAAATGAATTAGGTTCACCCCCTATCACAAAATGACATATAATGAGACTAAAAATTACGCAATGCGTTAGAGCACTATATAATTTTGGGCACACCCATCACTTTCATTTCATTCTCATGATTAACTATGACACATAGATAATAGAACATGGATTCATTCTTTATATTATTTTATTTCATGATAAATGAGTGTGGAGTAAATACATTTAATTTCCAATTCAAAGAGGTCTAAGTGTATAATGTTGAATACCATTGATAGAGAATGGGTATTGTTTTCACTATATAATTGTCTTGGCATGGATAATCAAGGTGAAATTTCAATAGTATAACAACATCACATAAAATTTCATAAAATGGATTGATGAGAGAAAAATTGATCTCTAAAAAATATGACATAGATTGAAAAGTAAGTGGTATATGTATTAATAAATTCCATCACATGTAAATGACGATAGAAGATGTTAGGAAAAGACAATACATGACTAAAGAAGATAAAGGAAAATATCCCTTACTCGAGTGTGTGTCTCCATATGATTGAGAGGGGATTTTAGAGAGATTGGGGGAACCATTGGAGGACAATAGATAGTATTCTTCCGAGTATGGATGTTTTTCAAGGATTTTTGGTGAATATAAATTGTATCTTGGTGGGTTTATATAGGAAAATATGGGGATTTCATTAATTTATATTTTTTGGAAGCATAATAATAAAATACCCAAAACCAAAAACTATCCCCTAGTTTTTGCCGATCGTTTCTTCAAAATGGCGGCGTTTCCAATTATTTTATAAGTCCAAGGTCCAAATATAATAAAATAACATTCTTTCTTAGGTGTAGGTGAGTCATACACTTAATGAAATGGTTTTAAAAACTTAACATATTAATTGTTTTAAAGGATTCATAAGAAAATTAATGAATCATATATATAAACATAAAATATAATTAATTTAAATTTAAAGTATATATTTGGTATTTTATACCCTTTATTGTATTTATTACATCACTTTTGGGTCTTTATGATTTCATAATACACAAAGTATGTTTATACAATATATAATTTATTACCCAAAAATTAAATATTCTTAGAAAATTATGAAAAATTAATTGTTGGATAATTTAAAAAATATGATTAAAAATTAATATTAATTTTAATTAAATAGTTTTTTGAACATTTTATTTTTTACTTTTAATAGAAAATTGAAATTTATTAAGAAATTATAAGTTTTTTGAAAATAAAAGTTTTCAAACCCTTATAAAAATTACATTTTACCTCATAAAAATTACATGCTCATACATATTTAATAAATATTAATTAATTATAATATTTTATTAATATATTATTTTTTAAAAATCTATAAATTCATCAATATAAATTCAATAATTGAATTTGAATATTACTATTTCTGTTTTTTTGAATCAAAATAAATATCATTATAACGTAACAAAATAGGATGAAAATATATTCTTTATACTATTAAAAATAATGTATCTAAAAATATTTGCAGGGTCTTGATACATATCACATTAATACACCAGAAAACTCCCAAAGGGTATTGTTTGCGATGGTCGGACTTTCATGGGGTGGTTCAACGAACATGGTTTTGGCTGTGATCTCAATGACCTTAAACTTCTCTAGCAAACAATATCACTAATGATTATGTAATTGGATCTAATATTGGTCTTGGTCAAGGGAAAAATCATAGTGATTCTATCTCCACCATAAGGTCTGATAAATGGGGTTTATAAGGTATGATCCTATGGGTTGTGTCCATCACACCCTTTTTCTATGTCAATTGGATTTGTTAATACCCTATATATGCACTAATCTTGTGACTACTATTCAATAGGTATATTATCAATGGTAATTATACATAATTGTATTTTAAATCCAATTGAATATAACATATCAAAATAAGTGCATGTTTTTTCTATAACCATATTATATGATAAGATATTTAATGAAATTAATTGGGGAATATTATTTATACTTGTTTAGGCCCTTAAAATCTACCCCCTTAATAAATTTTTCTATTGAAATTTTCACATACCAAACTAAAATAGATGAGGGAAACACTAATTTATCACTTCATCTGGTTCCCATTTCACTTATTGAGACATTTTGTTTTTCTAAAACACTTTGACAAGGTTCATTGTCTTATTTCACAGAAAATTGTATATATTCTCTAGGATCTTCACCAGTTTATCCTCATAGAAAAGGTCATTTCTCAAAAGTAACAAATATGGATTGAGTACATGTTAGGGGTCTGAGATGTGCTTTCTCAAGATGGATACATGGAATAAATCATGTACATGAGATAGATTAAGTGGGAGTTTAAGTCTATAGGACACCACTTCGATGAAATTAAGAATATCAAAGGGGACAATGAATCATGGACTAACCATTACTTTCTTCCAAAATATCATCAATTTATTACATAGATATATTCATAGGAATAAAATGTCTCTAACATCTAGGTATAGGTCTTATCAATGATTATCAACACAGATCTTCTTTCAAGTCTAAGAACCCTTGATGTGTTGTGGAATGGTCTTAACATTGTCCACCATTTCCTCAACCATTTTAGGACCTAGCTGTTTTCATTCCCTAACATCATACTAGCATGCAGGTGTTCTACAACTCTTTTTATAAATAGCTTTATAAGGGGCCATTTGGATGCTTGAGTGGAAACAATTAGTTTAAGAGAACTCGACCAGAGGTAGATGTCGGTCCCATATTCCTTCGAAGGATATAAAACATGATCACAAAAAAGTATTCCAGTGTCTAAATATTCAATTCCGTTTGGACAAAAATTTGAGGATGATAGGCTGTACTGATATATAGCTTAGTGTTTATAGAATCTAGGAGACTTTTATAGAACATGGGTGTAAATATCATATCTTGATCAGATACAATCTATAATGGTACTCCATGAAGTCATACCACTTCTCTGAAATATATACAAAAAAGTTGATCGAGTGATAAGTCCTTAAGAACTGTGATGATGTGAGTAGTCCTGGTAAGAAAATCCTCAACAACCCATATATAATTGTCTCCCATAGATGTCTTCAGATGTCTGATGATAATGTACGTGGTGATTTTCCCCATCTCGTTGTTAGTATGGGTAATGTTTTCATGATCAACTTAGACTTCTACCTTTCAGGTTTCCCTTATTCACATACCAGGAACTTTGATGTATATTCAGTGATATCATTCTTTATATTGTCCCACCAATAGTTCTATTGGTGATATCAATACATATTTATGATTCATTGGTGAATGGAGAATGTCAAACTATGTGAATCATCCAATAGTTACTTATTTAACCCATGATTTGATGGTACACATAGTCTTGACCCAAATCTCAAAACTCCATCATCATTTACATTAAACTCTAAGGATTTCCATTCTTCTAAATTCATACCTCATCCCTTTGAGAATATTATAAAATCTGTAGAAGGGATTATTGTTTAATAATTTTTGAAAGGATTCATGATTTTCTTTCTTTTATTATTCCCATGTATATAATATCCTAATCTATGAATATTAAATACCTATAAATTATCATCAATGTTATAATTGAAAGATTTTTTTACATAGAGAATCTGTTAATTTATTCACATTCTCAGGACGGTAGTGAATTGATAATCCATTTTCATTGATTAGCTCTAACTATATTAATTTTAATATATTTATCCCTTTTTAGTGAATATATACTTTAGGGTTTTTTTGATTTGTATAGATTTCACACTTCCCCCTAAAGAGATAGAGGGAAAGTATTTTCAAAGATAATATCACTACAAACAACTCTAGATCATGGGTTGGGTAGTTCTATAGGTAACTTCCAACTTTATTCAAGCTTAGGCATTGACTTTGTCATTCTAGATTAGCGCACATTCTAATCCATTCTACGTAGAATCACTTAATTCCTTGAAAATATATCCACTTGTGGTTAGTGTGAGAATATGTGTATTTATAACCCTCCTTTTCATCTCCCTAAATCTCTCATCACATTCATCATTCCATGTAAACATGAATCCCTTCCGAGTAAGGTTGGTAAGAGGGTTTCACAATCATAAGAAATGTCTCACAAATCAATGATAGTACCTAGCTAATCCAAGGATATATGTCAAAAATATTGGCCTCATACATCCTTTAACTGCTTCTATTATTGATGTTTCCAAATATATCCCATTTATTAAGATGATATTACCCAATAAAGGAACTTCCTTCAACTAGAACTCACATTTTTTTGTACTTATCATAAATCGTATCCTTTAACAAGGTCTTTAGCAGCGTACTAAGATGATCATAATTCTCTTAAGTCATTTTGAATTATATAATTATATCATCTATAAATACTACCATAAATTTTTTTAGGAAATATCTAAAGACTATATTCATCAATTCCATGAATATTTATGGCGAATTAGTGAGTCTAAAAGGCATTTCTATGAACTCATAGTGACAATACCTTATACAAAAAGCTGTCTTGGAGATATAATCCTACATCAACCTAACGTGGAAATATCCTAAACGTTGATCCAACTTGGAGAAGTATTGTGATTTATATATTTGATTGAAAAAGACATCAATATGAGACACAAGATACTTTTTATTTATCATGATCTTTTTGAGCTCAGGATAATCAATGTAAAGGTGAATTGATCCACCATTCTTCTTGAAGAAGAGTACTAGTGAACCCCCTCGTGAAGAACATTGGAATATGATCCCTTTATCCATATTTTCATATATTTATTTCCATAGTTCCTCAAGTTATACAAAATCTATTCAACATGGATTCATCAATAATGGTAATTCCCTATGTAAAATAATGATTGAAAATTCAACCTCTCAGCTAGGAGGAAGACCAGACAATTTATTGGGAAACATATCAATGCATTCCCTTACAATAGAAACGTCATAGATAATGGTTCTTCCATTACACTAAATAATTTTAGTGAGATAATATTTCCCGTAGCTAAATAATATCCATGATTGTTATGTTAGTACTGAAAATATTCATCCTCCTCTTTGTAGATGTACACAATTAGGGTTCTATTCGAAATACGGAGATTTATTTCCTTCACATGAAAATTTATTTTGGCCTTATATAGGGAAATATAATCCATACAGAAAATTTCATTAAATTCCACCAAAGGTAGTATGATGAGGTTCAGTGGGAACTTATGAAAAAAAAATTGTGACACAGGAGGAGTGATATACATAGGATGCAATAATTTTCACATTTTTTCATTTTCACTTATAACCTTACTTACATGATTTGTGGTAGTGTTTTATTATTTATACTGGACCTTCATGATATAATGGAATACGTAGAAACCGAATTAAAAAGTACATTCACTATTATTGAATGAATAACTAATGTACCTATCACCACATCATTATCAGGATCCAACTCAATGGTTGTGATGGAAAAAGATCACCCTTTCTTCAATAGATGTTTTTAGTTTTCTATGAAATACCATGTCTTATGTAATTTATCTGAAAAGTGGTTTGGTTATTTGTAGTTGAAGAAATAAATAATGCGCTATGTGTTGGCTAGAGAATTCCATTCCATTGTCACATTAGTGAGATTATATTATTGGTAGTTGTTAGCTAGGTGTAATCCCTTCCGAAACCTAAATAATTTTCTTATTTCCCTTATGTAATTTATAGGGAACTTCTCTCCACACATTTGATAGGTGGGGTGATGAAATTTTATAGCATCATTAGATTTCATCATCAGACCACTGAAATTAAACTCCACTTTTCTATTCTTATCCTAGGGATACCCTTGAGATTCAAAGATCTCCATTTTGACGTTCAGGGAACATCAGTCATTTTTTTCATAGATATCAAAGTCATGGATCACCATGGTTTTTTGTAGACTATGTTTTATCCCACAAAATAAGTGGTAACCCATGAATGCGAGGGTAATGAAAAAAACAAAGGTGTATCGCGCAAGTATTATGACATTTTCCTTATACGCCTTGATAGATTCATCAACATTTTTATCGAGGAAAAAGAAAATTCTTTCCATTATAAGTTAGAGTGTGTGAAAAAATTATTTATAAAAAATTTTTGTAAGTCCTTCAACCCCATTACATGAATATCTTCCTCAGGCTTCATATTCTTGATCGACGTCCACCATTTATCAGCCTCTCCCTTCATATGTAATTTAGCTAATATAAAATTCTCTTATTTGGAACATTAAATGATGGATAATATCTTCTCAATGGAGTTGACTCATTGTTCATTGATTAAGGGATGATATGATCCATTGAATTTTGGAGGCCTTTGTCACATAAAGGACACAATCCGAGTTTTTTATCTCTTAGGGGG
The DNA here is from genome assembly GCA_963277665.1 of Viscum album. Lineage (NCBI taxonomy): Eukaryota > Viridiplantae > Streptophyta > Magnoliopsida > Santalales > Viscaceae > Viscum > Viscum album. The sequence goes on along the minus strand of OY728162.1, from coordinate 1,273,322,406 downwards.
ATTTAGACACTACACCTAATCCTAGTTTTTATTCAGAAATTGTGTTATCTGAGAGAGTATTGTAAAAATGTTAATGGTACCTACTTCGACCAGGTAAGGCATGTCGTTGGCGAAGTCATCACATTTCCTATTGCACTGATTGTTTAAAGGATTCCTCCTATTTTAACCATTGTCTAGAATAAAGGAAACATTAGGGATGAGTATTTTAAACTATTAATCACATAAAGTGGAATCCAATGACTTTATAGTGACAAATTATAAATTACATTTATTTTTTAACTTATGAATTTCATGGAATCAACATATGTTATCCATCATCTATTTCCTAACATATATTCTTATGAGATTTGTTTCTACATAATAATGGTTTATAATGAGATTGTAAATTTTTCAAAGTATATCCCCTAATATTGTCAAACATGGTGCACAGTAAGACCTGTTTTCATGTACCAGTTCTTGAACGACTCTAGCTCAATACAGTGTTTTCGTGTTTTACCCCTAGGAACATCTGTCCTAGATCCACATTCCCTTGTAATATCTATACTTGGATAATTTTATTTGATACAACACATACTATATACTTACCAAAATTTATGAATTTTTTCTTACACGCATTCTTCTCCATAATGATTTTCTAGTCTTTTCTAATCCAAATTGTAAAAATAACCAAAATTATCCTTTGAGACCCACTATAAAAACCTTGTTCTTTATATCACATTAATACTTTATTTATTACATTAAAGAAATCATAATAAAACCCCAAATATTAATATTTATTGTTTATTTGATAATGAAGTACATATAATAATATCATGAACAAGAGACACAACAACATTCTTAAAAACATCCTTAAAAATATTCTAAGATTCTAGGGATTTTAATACTGCACAGGATAACATGGGGAGAAACATTGAATGAGATGAGATATAAAGACCACTAAGGGGATAAACATGGGATAAAGTGATACATTTGAGACAATAGACATATTATTGGGTCATAAAAATAGTATGAATCATAAACATGAACAATCATACATGATATATCATGATAATCATAACATGGAAAATGTCACCACAAATTAAAACTATGAATCATAAATATTGTCAAGGTTAAAGAACCAATACATAATAGTGGAAATAGTACCATAATGTATCTATGTCCACTCCCTATCTGAACATGACATCTCATGAGGATAAAAATTACATAATGCATTTGAGTTCAATATAATTATGGGTGGACCTATCACATTCATTTCATTCTCATTCTTAAGTGTGCCACATAGATAAAAAAACATGGATTCATTCATCTTTATATTTTAGTCTTCCTTAAAGGAGTTTGGAATAAATATATTTGAGTACCATTTAAAAGAGTTATAAATTTAAAAATGAGAATACCCTTTTTTGGAAATGGGTATGTTATTCACTACATAACTGTTTTGGGATGAAAAATCATGGTAAACTTTTAATAGCCTAACGACATTGCTAAAAATTTCATAAAATGGGATGATTAGGGAAAAAAGGGTCTCTAATCATTTGGAAATAGATTTTAATCTAATGGGGATATGGAAAAACATATCCAGTCACAAGGAAATTAAGTTAAAATATATAAGGTAAAGAAGATACTTGAAGATAGAGGAGAAAATAAAAGATTCCTGACTTGAGTGTGTGACCCCAAATGCTTGGTATAGGATTTTTTAGAGTTTGGGGGTACCATGGGAGGAATTAAAAGAGTGTAGAGAAGAGTATGAAAATTCTTAAAGGTGTTTGAGGGAATATTAATGAGAGAATTGGTGGGTATATATATGAAAAGAGGTGGATTTTTTTATTATTTTGTTTTTGGACTCTACATAATAAAATAACCAAAACCACAAACCTTCCCATGGTTTCTACTCAGGGTTTCTACTAAATGGGGTTGGTTTTCATAATATTATATGTCCAAGGGACAAAATTAATAAAATAATACCCATTAATATGTGAAGATGAGTCATACTCTTAAAAAAATGGTTTTAAAACCAAAAAACATATTAATTGGTTTGGTGGGATCATAAGGTATTTATAAAATTAATAAAATAAACATAAAATCAAAATATATTAAAGGATTAACATATATATGGTCGCATAAATATTTTATTGTATTTATTACATCACATTTGGGTCATTATGATGTCATAATACACAATGTATATTTATACCATATTTAATTTTTTAACCAAAAATTCGACTATGTTAGAAAATTATGAAAAATTCACAGTTGGATAATTTATATGTAATTATTCTGAAAATTATATTCATTTTATATTAATAATTTTAAAAATATTTTAATTTTTAATTTGAAAATGAAATCAACGTTTATTAAGAAATGCATGGTTTTTTTGACTATAATAATTTTCGAACCATTATAAAATTTACATTTGACTTAATAAAAATTATATGATCATTTATATTTAATAAAAAATATTTTAAAAAAATATTTAATAAATATATTTCTTATTTTAAAAATATATTAATTCATAAAAATAAGATCCTTAATATAATTTTAATATTAACCAAAAATAATATTTCAGTTTTATTGAATCAAAATAAAAAACATTTATAATGTAAAAATAATAGAAGGAAAATATATTCATTATTATATAAAAAATGAAGTACGTACTCATATTTCTTGTGTATTGATACATTTCCCTTTAATACACCAGAAAATTCCATAAGGGTAAGGTTTGCGATGGTGGGAGTTTCATGGGGTAGTTCGATGAACATGATTTGAGATGTGATTACAATGAGCGTGAACATCTCCCACAAGTGATTTTACTAATGGTTTAGTTGTCGGATCTCAACATAGGATTGGTAAACTGAAAATACCAATGATTCTATCTCTCTTTGAAGTTTCTATAAATGGGATTCATAGGGTATGATCCTACTGGTTGAGTTAACCACTTCCTTTTTCCATGTCAATTGAATATTTTAGAACCCTATATTTATACTAATAATGTGATTAATATTCAAAAAATATATCATCATTGGTAATTATAGTTAATGGTATTTCAAATATAATTAAATATAATAAAACAAAATATTTTTATGTGTTTTCTATAACAATAAAATATAATAATATATTTTATTAAATCAAAAGTGAAATTTTATTTATAATAGTTAGGGTCATTACATGTATACTATTTACTGATGTGATATGTAGAACACATATCTTATCATCTATATTCATGGAAAATAATATTAAATAAATATAACATGGCTATATTTAATGGGATCCCAAGTCATTAAATAGGTTCAAGGATAATTATCATTTTATAAAACCTACTAAAAACTAGTTATACAACTAATATGATTCATTCCGTTGGGAAGGACATCCAAATGTGATTTTTTGACAAAGTATATCAGTACAAATTAATAATAAAACAGGAACAAAAAAAGGATGTGGTGAAGTGATGGTGGAGAGTGAAAATAACCATAAACTAGGATATTAAAAAGTAAGAACACAAGAAGTATATAAAAAATCATTGCGAAATAAAGAAAAATCAAGAAGTGAAGTAGGGGTATTTTTTTGGATATATATATATATATATATATATCTTGATTAATGAACATGTATTGTGAAATCTAGTGAAAAGGAGCTAATAAATTCACTCAAATGAAAAACTAGTGGGTGATTAGATCCTACAGTGTCCGAACTGTACCATCTACTAGTCAATACAATGATGATACTATTATGCTACCCACATTGAGATATCCACTACTCAAATGAAATCTCAGACGATCAAAAGTTGTAACTAAGATGAATATTAGTAAAATTTTCACTAAATCAAATATTTAATAATTATTCACTATTACGAATAATTAAAATGAAGTTACCTTCCAATAATATGTTGTATATGTTTGAATTTATAGTAATAATCAGCATAATCTCATCCAATAATTTCAATTTTAACACATGATCAAGATTTGACTATCAAAGTATTTCAGTATTTAAAAAAAACCAAGTAATAAAAAGAAAAAATGAGGGAAAATGTTTTACAGGTAGAAGAGATCCAACTACTCCCTAGCACCACTGGTGATATTGAATTCTCTTCTAAGAGATCACTAATTGATGGTGATGTCTAGTGTTTATCTAGCCACCGGTCTCCCTAATCCTTTAGCTCTATGTATTTTTTTCCTTCTACATCCATCATTAATATATATAACATTTCTTTCACTAAAATTTCCCCAATAAAATACTAATAGATCCTAAAATTATCTATGGTCTCCAAATTGATCTTTCACCATAAAAAATCATCCCTTCTATTGATGATAGCTAAGCTCATAAAAAGGAATGTATTTCTTCATATAGTTTTTTTCCTGTAGTGACCATGATCAGAAATATAGATGATCACCATGTGTAATGTTCAATGGTTGATATTTATTAGTGAGAAAACTTGAAATTTTTCTTGATCATATTCCCACTCATATCTGCTTAAATTTATATTGCTTTCTGAAATATAGGGAACTAGTGTAATAATAAATCATTATTTTTTTCGATTTGATGTAATTTTTTGCTTGCACATACAAATCCATTTTTCAGGGACACTACAACATGGACTAGGTACCTTTTCATAGATAAAATTTCATAGTATTTATCCTTCTATCATATTTAAATACAAATAGTTACCCTTCCACAACAACATTTTTCTTTAAAACGTTTTGACCATTTTCCTTTCAACAAAACTGGAAAATACTTATCTTCTTCAACTCACCCAAGATCAAAATTTTTAACAGACCAAGACCATCTTCATTAATTGATCAAACTATCATATGAATTTTCTCAAGCCCTTGAAATCTATACTATTTTAAACTCGTAGACACATCAATACAGAATAAACTAAGGCTTCTACAATTCAAAAACAAGAAAGATGAGACCAAACAAAACATGAACCAACAACTCAAAAAATAAAATTCGACTATATTTTATCAATGTAGTTCAAATAATCTTCCTAGTTTTACATTATAAGGATGTTAAGTAGTGTCAAAATATTCATCATAGATTAGAATCAGAGTAACGATAAACTAAACCTATAGAAAACTTGTGTTTTTCATTTTGTTTTAGTCCAATATATGTCATATTATACCGTTTCAAGACCAAGAAACATATTGTGTGATATTGAAACCACAACAATGGGGTACTCCCATATACAATTAAATTTTATAGAGAAAAAAAGTACCATTATGTGAGTAATACCAACCCATACATGAGATCATATATACGCTTAATCCATCCACACACTTACTCTTACGCCAATTGATTTCTTTCATAGCCACAATCATCCTTCATCAAGAATTCCTGGTCTACTTCATTAAATAGTGAAATATTAATCTTTATGTTAAATAGAACAAATGGACTTGACCGTGTGGTGGATCTACCATCTAGTGTTTTTTTACTAATATCATATTCAAGTTATTAATTTGGTAAGACATTGGTGGTTCCGGTGAAATATTCAATATTTAGAGGAAGCTTCCACTACATGATTGTTTTTGATATATTAATTTTTAGTTTCAATAACATAACATCTTAATGAATCTAAAATATCAACTTTTTTGGTATCATCTTCATTAGGAACTATTTTTTATTCTTTGGAAACATCATTTTTTTGAGATCACATTTTCATACGATATCACTTTATTTCTAAATATGTTCTTTATCAGGGTGGACCTTATGTTCATGAATCATGTTGTTTCATCAGAAATTTATTACAAAGGATCATATCTTAGTAACCAGATCAATAATACAATCATTTGTTATATCTCTCCATCCATTGATAAGGACTCTTCTTCCTTCATAGTTGAGAGTGAAATTCTGAATTTCTGGTGTACTTAGTTTTGTGTCTACAGTTCTGGTATATTTGGACTCATTGGATTTTGGAACTTGTATCTATAGTATTTTTTCATCATTCAAGGATAGATACAAAAAATAATTGATGAATGTTTATCACCTACTTCATTTGAATCATAATTACTGATTTTATTCCATTTTATTGAAAAAGTTATTGGGAAATACAACAAGTGAAAAACACATAAAAGAAAAATAAAAAAAAATATGTAGTGGAAATAAACAAATATACATTCATTACCTTTAGATAATATTGAATGAAAAATGTGATATCATATTAAATTTAAGAAATATGTGTAAAAAATAAATGTTGATGTTATAAATTTTTAACATGGACAACCAAAGAAGGGGAAAACCACAGGAACAAGTCATGAGTATATCATGAAAAAAATAATTACAAGTACAAGGAAGAGACTCTCAAATATTAGTAAGATCTTGAAAATAATACTCAGGTAAAAGTGGATCAAATAGCAGAAGAATATTCACTCTAAAAGCAACAGAAAATGAAGAACGTAGTGTGATAAAGAAATCCAAATAGATGTGACTAAATAGAGTATGTGTTCACTATATGAATATAATGTGCGGATAAAAAGAAAAAGGATGGATGAAATAACATTATACATGAAACCAAATCTAGCCAAGAGAATTTACCCATTTGGAGATCTGAGAACCGCTATTTGAAACCCTAACTTCACCACGTGGAAGATGAGAAGTGTGTGACACCATGCATGGGATAAAACGGGTGTGGTGCATCACCAAAAATATCTTCCTAAACCAAAAACCAAATACTCATATTTCTTTTTATAATTTAAAATGGAACGTGAGGAAGCTAAAGTGATGATACGTCTAAATAAACAGCTCCTCTGACTCCTCCAGGGATTACAGACAACCTTACTACCATTTGGAATGTCTCAATTTTTGTTTTCGGTAAACTCTTCGTCAACATTTGTAACTTATTTTCATCAATATAGATCTTCTCATGCTCAAATTTTCTCAATTCAAGGATGTTAAAGATACAATAATACCAAATATCGATATGTTTTGACATTCCATGAAAAGTGGATTGATTTCTCAAAAAAATATCACTTTGACCATCACAAAACAAAATTTCCATGTAATAACTAAAACTGATCTCTTAGATAATTTGTTTGTTCCACAAAAAATATATTCTTGCATATTTACCTGTAATAAACAAGAAATTTGTGGTAGATAAATCGACACATCTCTATAATCTTGAATTCCAAGATAAAACCTTTTATAAAAGTGATCAAATGGTATTATGTATATTTACTTGAATCCATACCTCCATCCATATCTAAAAATATAATGCCACAAATCGAATCTTCCCTATTTCCAAAACACAATTTCAGTTCAAAAGTACCATGAAGATAACAAAATATATACTTCATTTATCTCCAATTATCTCTTCATGGATTAGATCGAAAATGAATGACCACACCATCTACATGAGCTATATCAGGTCTACTACATACAATCACATATATAAAACAACCAATATAAGATTAATAGTGTGTGTGTTGCATCCCCTCTTTGTCTCCATCAGTAGAATATGCCAAAATAGTAATTAGATTAAAATATCAATAGGGGTACAAAAAAATTATTCTCTATAAATAAAAAATATATAAATAAATTTCTCAATATATCTCTCTTGATATAACCATAATTTATTTTCCTCTATTTCATGAAAAAATAACATTCCAAGAATATATTGTTCTGGATCCCAATCATTCATCGCAACAAATTGAAAAAGATCTTTACCCAATCTGTCAATTAAATTTACATCATTACCATCCAAGATCATATCATCAACGTAAAAAAAATAGTATAATTAATTAATCATATTCAAATCTATAAAAAACAAACTGATCAAAACATTTCATCATAAAACCCTGATAAAAAATGATAGATTCAAACTTCTTAAACCACATCCTCAGAGCTTGCTTTAAATCATGTAAAGTATTACTTACACATTAATCATAATTCTATTCACATATTTAAAAAAACATCTAGATACTTTATATAAATATACTACACTGAATCCCCATGGATTAAAGTTGTCTTCACATATATATGTTCAATATATAGATCCTAAATAGAATCCAAACTAAGAACAAGTTTACTAGAAGATATTTTGACAATAGGTGAGAAAAATCATCAAAAACAATACCTTTCTTATGAAGGAATCCTTAAAAAACTAATCATTCCTTGTATCTTGGAAAATAACTAGATTATTCATTTTTATAAAAATAAATCCATCAATTTTACAAATATCTCTTATCTGTAGTTAAATTAACCTCGTCAAAAGTATGATTGTTGTTTAATGATCTCATCTCAAAATACTTTACAATAACACATCAATCCTTCTGATCACTTTCCATCACCTCATCAAAAGATTCTTATTCTCCCCCTTTGGTGAGGAGCACATACTCATTAGTTTAATTCCATGTAAAAATGGTACAATATTAAGATGATGTTTGGATTGGAAATGTGGTTTAATTAATAACCCCTAGTATACGATCATTAGAAATAAACGGCACATTATAAACATTAACACAAACCTATTCAACCTTAATATCATTATAAAAATCAACACAGTCATCAGAACAATCAATATGAGGTAAATGTGGATTATAACTTGGCTCCAGAATGAAAAATCCTTCAGAAGCTGGAGAAGAATATTCTTTTCCCTTATCAATATCAGCAATAGTCCGATCATCATTAAAAAACTGCATCACTTCTTCTGACAAGTTTCGTAAAATTAAGATCATAGAACATTTATTCAAACTCATCATGTCCATATCCAATAAAAATACACTGTCATTACTTACCATCCAACTTGGAGCTCTCATCTCATGGAACATGAACAAAATCAATGTGACCAAAAACATGTAAATTTTCATACTCGATATATTTCCCAAATAATAACATGTATGGAGTGCCTGACTTCTAGAGAACCAAAACTAATAAATTGATAGTATATTTAGTATTAAATAAATCCTCACCCCAAAAATTTCCAGGAAACATTACTTTAGAACAAAAATGTCAAAATTATTACACAATGTCATGCTCATCCTCTCAGCTACACTATTTAGCATAGTTTTCTTGGGAAGCATATTATTATGTTGAATACCTTCCCCCCTATAATACTTATCAAATGGGACACAATAATCTCTCCCAATATATATGAGAATACATTTCAAATTATTACTATATTGCCTCTCAGCTGAAACCAGAAATTTATTAAAAACACTAAGCAACTAAATTTTTGAATTCAAAACATAAACCCAAATCTTACATGACCAGTCAACAATAAAATAAGAAAAATAATTACAACTAGTAATGGTATTATATATCAAAGGAAAAAAATTTATAATGTAATAGTTTAGGTACTTGTGACTTAATATGAATAGAATGAATACTGAACCCCACTCTAATCAATTTCCCATCCATTTTTTGATCATATATGTACACATTGAAACTCTTAAAATATGGAAGTAGATTTATCTTTCCCAAACAACCAATCTCTTTCTCACTAATATGGAAAATCTTATAATTCCATAAAATTAGAAGGAAAACTAACCATGAAAACATAATAATTGTCAAATAAAATAGAAGCTATAGTCCAGTAAAAAACTCAATACTTCTTCCCTCAAACCACAATCAAGGATCCCCTAGAAATATTCCATTGGAAATCACTAAAAGTTCCGGTAAAAAAGTCATCATTAAGAAAAATTATACAGAACTGATATAGAAAAACCTAGGGGACATGGTGAATATTCATAAAAATAAGCTTAATTCATATATTGGTATCAAAATAAACAATCCCGATACCTAAAACATCATCATGAACACCATTGCACATCTTTAAAATTAAACAATTATCAGGGATATAAGATATAAAGAACTCTTTTCTTGATTTCATGTGAAATCATGCCCCATTTTCAATAACCCAAGAAGAATAATCAGAATAAATATTAATGGAGTCATATTAAATAATAATATCACCCCTATAGTTTTGATGACATGATAATCTCCATCACCATTTGTATTCTGAAGAATTTTCATCATTATTTTTCTCTTTTTTAAAATAACATAAAAACCTCCAAGAATGACTTTTCATAACACGATGATAAGTATTTTGATTAGGAAAATAATACAAGGGATCCCTATGGCATCAAATGGGATCTATTTAGATGATACATCAAATAAAATGATTTTTTATTTATAGATTTCAACAATCAAAAAATACTCTTGGATGAATTTTTTGAGGTGTGAAAATTACTTGAATATATCCACAATAATCATAGGTATCATAATTTCCACATTAAAATCAATAAATATTATCTATAAGTGTAAGTGCACTCCAAAAATAAATGTTTAATGAATTATTAGTTTGTTTTCTCATGATATTTTCTGTATACTATGAGCTTGGTTATGGGTTCCCAGTCAAACCAAAAAATTAAATCTTCTAAAGGAAAATAGAAAATTAAATTTGTGTGGAGTAAAATATAAATTCTATATGCTTTGAATTGGATTTTCATTGTCCATTTCACTTACCTTGTTTTCTTTATCCCTGATTTTTTCCTAACTTCTCTCCCCAATCTCTATGTCTAAAATCTTTGAAGAATATTTCTCCTTTTTACATCTCCAAATCTATTCATTAATTGAAAAATAATTCAAAAAACTAAATTTCATTGTACCATTATGAGATAAACTCATTAGAGTAATACACAAATTCTCCTAAGAACTGGGTAATGTATTGAGTAAAAAAATGATTAAAACTTCATCTTTAAAAGTATCACCCATACTATAAAATTGACCAAAAATTCCATATTATTCATTAAATTATTTAAACATAGACATTACATATTTTAACATAAAATTCATCACCTGAATGCGGAGAATTAATTTATTGTTTCCTATCTTGGAAGCATAGTTAGTCTTAACATTCTCTCACAAAGTTCTGATATGAGAGATGTTGGAATATGGTTAATATTTTTTTATTTGGTCCATTGAAAAATTTAACCAAACAATTATCTGACTATAATTGGATTCCGTAATTTATGCTAGGAAAAACCTAACCATATGATATTAAATGTTGGGAAATATGATTAGTGACAAACGCACAAATGAACAACAAAGAGAATGCATAGTGGAAATAGTCTTACTTAACTTTCCAAAGGTATTGAAGAATTAAATTGGACGCACATAGACTAGAAAAATATGTGAATAAAATAAATTCCTACACTATAATTTATTGGCTAGAAAAACCAAATTATATAAAAACTACAAGACCTTGTATTGAAAGACAAATCCTTTAATATTCAGGGGTATAATGCATCGAATCCCAATGATGAGCAGGATCGCAAAAATAATTCTCAAATAAAATAGTGGATCCAAGGTAGAATGAATATGTAGTATAAATGTATCATAAAATAAATAACATAGACTAATAAATAAATAAAAATATATATGACTGTTTAGAGTAGGTATTCACTATTGGAATAATAGGAAAAGATAAAAAATTTTAAGATTGAATCAAAGAACACAACAGATGAAATTTAATCAGACCTAGATAATTATTTAGGTTATAAATTATAAAATCAGTACCTAAAACTCTAAATTAATTTCATGGAATATGAGAATGGAAATACACCAGTCCTGGGAAAAAGGAGTTTTCACCTCACTGAAAACTTATTCCGTACCCAAACATATTATAACCCTCTTCCAATATATCGGTATAATTTTTAATTTTTTTTATTTGAGTATCACATGAAGTGAGCCATGTGAGGGGGATAAAAAAAATAACAGAGATTGGGTAAGTCCCCATTTACTAAATTTATCAACATAGATTAAGGTTCACTATCTATAGATCTTGTTCTTCCACAAATAGAAAAATAAAGATCTCAGTTTGATTGTTTCTTCATTAAGTTGTGGGTTTAATTTTCATGGCATCACACCCATTGTTCGTTAATCCCTAATGTAACATCCCAAGTATGTAATGAATAATATATATTCTTATCTATGTCTATTTATGAATTAGATAGTGTTTTAGAGGCTTAAAATGAGAATAAATACAATCTTAAGCATAGAATTCTCTAATATTTTTAAAATATTCTTTGACCGACTTTTGATGACGAACCATTTTTAAATATATCATTTGAAAATTTTATAAGATATAATTTTCAAAATAAACTTATTCTCAATTATTGGGACATTGAAATTTACTTTGGATAAATTTATGGAATTTTTTTGACAATGATTATTTTTTAATGAATAGTAAAAAATACTGCATTTTACATCAAAACTGGTTTTTCATCTAATTTAATTATATGGATAGATTATCATTTTAATTAGATTTAAAGTGTAATTAGAATATATTTCTACCAATTAATCCAATGGTGTTCATTAGAATTAATTTCACTTTGGAATTGGGCACAAACAAGTGTCAATCTTTTCATAGATATTATTTTAAAAAAACCTGCTATTTGTTTTGACAATGAGAATTATTTTTAAATTCATTATTGAAATTTCTATGTTTTAAATTTGGTAAAATGGATTCCATATTTTGAATAATAAGGTCCAAATTATGTAATTAATACTCTTGTTTTTGGACATTATGAATAGTAACGATGATAATTATCTTTAATTATCTTGATTAATTAGTAATCGGGAAGTTAAGGATAATAAAATAATATCATAATAATAAAAAATGACCCCAACATGTGTCCTAATGCTACTGGTTCTGTCATGGATGACCATGGGATGCCTTGTGCGAAACTTAGAGACCCAATGGAATCAATTTTGGGTGAAAGTGACAGTTTATCATTTTATTTTTAACGAAAAGAGAATATCACTAAAGAATGTATCACCTGAGTAAATTTTTTTTAGTTTTGTCTGTGTAAATGATCTCTTATACTATAAATATTATTTGGAAATATAAAAATATTTCCTACATCATATTTGTTTTATAATTTTTATACATTAAATAAATTAAATTATTTATGATATCAGATGATGCATCGATTACCTCATTAATGAATGATTTAAATAAAATGGATAGATAATGTAAAATCTAAGACTTACACTTGTCAAAGACCTATTGGATGTGTATATTTCGAACCCTTATCACCTTATACTCAAAATATATCAATGTGGGACCTTTAAAATCCGAAACTCATTTTAATATAAAGTAACATTTTATAACATTCCAAGAGTGCCCCTCCTCTTCTCTTATAAAAGGCCCCCACCTCTACCTCTTTACCCACACTTCTCAATCCATTGGCTTGGCCAAGCTCTGCTCATTTTATCTCTCCACATCCCTCTCTTCATCCAAGAAGCCTTACCTTAGGCAGAAAGTGTAACATCCCAGGTAAATGAAGAATAAGATATTTTCATACTTATTAATATTTTTGAATTAAATATTAACTATACATTAAAGGGGTTTCTATGTTCGATAGCATACCTGATATGCAACATCTAGTTTCTTTGGAATCTTACGTTGCACACTAATAATATAATATTATTATTTTAAATGGTAGTTAACTCCTAGCCGTTTTATTGGAGGTAATGACAAATACTAACTACAATATGATTATACATTATTGTTAAATATATTTACATTTATCAAATAATAGTTATAGGCTTAAAAAGTGAATGAATCTAATTTTAAGCGTAATTTTCATTAAAAGGCCGATTTATCACCTTTTAATGGAGAACCCTTTTGAAATATATTTTTGGTCACTTTAATACATTATAATTGACCAAATAAAATCCCTCTTTCTAATGGGGACATCAAAATTTTCTTTGTGCAATTTTTTGGAATTTTTCCGATAAAGTTCATTTTTAATTAATAGTGAAGAACAATGTATTATAATTCAAAAGTCCCATTTAATCTAATTTATTTATATGGTTAGAATATAATTTTAATTGGTTTTAAAGTGAAATTGAAGTATATTTTTACCATTTAATCCAATGTTGGTCATTGGAATTAATTTCAATTTGAAATTGGACATAAACAATTATCAATCTTTTGATAGTTATTGTTTCTTAAAAAACACGCAATTTGTTTTAACAGCGGGAATTAATTTTTAAATTAATTAATGCCACTTCTATGTTTTTAATTTTGAAAAAAAGACATCAATTTTTAATTTGGAATATCAAAAAATTATGAGGCTGAATTTTTGGTATTTTTCTGATAAACATCAATTTTTGATGAATAGTGAAACCACTTAGAGGTAGTTGAAAAATTGACTTTTTTATTTAAATGAAATTTTACCAGTTCTGTGAATTGAATTTCAAAAATCCGACATACATGATTGTTATCATGATGTAAAATGTGGTTCATTAAGATGAAAACAATTTTTGGTGAATAAAAACTTTTGACTTTTAATTACCAGGGTTAAAGGTAAATAGGGTAATTCAAGGTTAAATGAATATTATAATAATTCAAAATTAACATAACACATTTCCAAACCTTATTTATTGAGTCATTAAGGACAATGGGAATCTTTGGGTCGATTTTGGGACCCCATTTATCCACTTTGGAGTGATAATGACAATTTAGACTAATTAATTTAATGTAAAGGAAAAATAGACATAAAAAAAATATTTTAGTAAATATTTTGTTATATGGTGTTATATAAGGAATATATTTGACTATAAATATTAATTGGGAAGCTAGAAAGATTTCCAACATGATATTGGGTTTTTGTAATTTTTATACTTCTAATAAATTAAATTATTTATGACACAATAATGATGCAGTATTTACCTCATTAATAAATGATTAAAATAAATAAGAATATAATGATTACAATATCATCCAAAACATGTCTAATTCTGATTGGGCAATTTTATATCGACCATGAATAATATTTTCTTCGACTATAATGATATGTGGACCATTAAAAACCGAATATCATTATATAATAAAATAATATTTTCACACTTTCCTAAAGAGCCCCTCCTCTCCCTTATAAAAGGAGACCACATCTACGCAATTCCTCACACCTCTCAAGCCATTTGGATCATACAAACTCTGCCCAATTAGTATCACCACATCCTTCCCGTCCTCCTAAAAGCCTTACCTTAGGTAGAAGGCACTTCAATAATTCCTTTGGTTCAAACCAAAGGGAGTTACCCAAATTAAAGGTAACAGCTTCTCTTAAATTGTTTTTTATTTTACTTCTCCAACCCCTAAAATCTTTTTATTTCCTTTCTTTTGTAACAACACCAGCATCCACAATATACTAGGATGTTTTTATTAGAAGTATTCGAACTACACTTATAAACACCTCCATCTAATGGTTGAAGAACATAATGTTTCTGTGGATGGAAAACTAACACCTCACGAAATGATGATTTTTCAATTACATATTACCGCCTCTCATGGTGGACATTATGATTGAACTGTATTTATATATGAAATATATTATGTTTATTGTTTTTTTATTCTTGTGTACTTCCCATTTATTTCACACCTTTATGGTTTTCAGGGTGGGTAAATACGATAATCTCATTTGAGGAAGCGCTGACTACCGCCCCCTCAAAGTGATGTGATTTGTTAATGCCTTATGTGGGATGTATAAAGGATAGATGTAATGATATTATATATGATATTATACTGGAATTGTAATATACCTATGTAAAATTATGTTTTATTTCAATGAAAATAATAAATAGAAATGAAAGTAGCGTTCATGCATACGTACGGCTTACCGTCTTCATGAACGGTGCATTTCATTTCTTACCTCAAAATGTTATGCACTATTATATATACATGTATATACAGGATATATATGATATATATGATATCTAAATGATAAATTTAATTATGGATATAATGAAATATTGACCATGTGGACAACTTGTAAATATAAGGTGTTCATTTTTTTACTCAAGTACCAAATATCGACGAAAAGAACATTATTAACTTAAATGATTACATAATGTTTATAATATGGTAATAAGTGATTTAAAAGGAATAATTAACATGAAAAAGGTTCTTAAGTAGGTAGAAATTAACTTTACTTTATTATTTATGATATTAAAGAACGATCGAGTCAAGTCGGACACGAGGTAAGGGATTTCATCTAAATCTCTTTTCATTGATTCATATTTTGTTTTAATACACAACATTCATTTATACGCTGTATAAACACCCTTGAATTTTCATAGGGAGTATTTTTCAATAAAGAATTTTACTAAACGAAAAAAGGAATGTTTCTTTTAACGTACCTGGTGACAATGACCTTTTCCGCCACCGCGAGAATTATTTGATCATTGGCTTCCTCAACAAGTCGTAATGTTTTTAAAATAAATTAAATACCATATACTCTTTTCTATATTTTGGTATTGAAAATGGTTTGGAAAATGGTTTTTATGTCAATATATTTAAGTGATATATTTTGACTGAAATGTGTAAATGTTTTCTTTACTTTATATTTGTTTTATGTGTTATGATTTTTGTTGGTACTTGGACATTTGATGGGTGGTTACATGATAAACCAAACGATGGGTGGTGCCGTGAATACCAGGATGGGTGGTTACGTTATAACCTCCAATGTATTGGGTATGGATGTTGACCATATGGCTATTCCATTTAGTGATATGTGTGGAAGTCGACTGTATGGTTTTTCCATTTAAGAATGTTTATGTCCCAAGTTAACTTTATATGTTATGTGCTCTTTATATGTGTTATATGGTAATATTTTAGTTACAAAAGGGTAATTAATGAACTTTTATATAGTAAAGAGTATTTACTTCTTCAAAAAAGGTGAAAAGTATTACTTATTATAAATTATTCATGGTTTATTTGTTGTTTTTAAAATCTTATAGTTTCTTTCTTTGTGTATCTTCTACTGAGCATTTTATAATCATCCCATGTTTTTGAAATGTTTTTCACCGGACATAATGTGGATAGGGTCAAGGATGGGATCACGGAAATGTCATGCCATCTAAAACATGGAAATAAACATGACATTTTTTTAAGAGTTCATGTTTTCTAAAAAAAATGGAAACTGAGAAGAAGTGTCTACTTTGTAATATTTTGTAATGTAATAGTTATGGCCTAACACTCTAAAACACTAAACCTGAATAGATCCTCAATGTGAATTATTAAATTAATTCAATACTAAGAAATGTTTAAGGTCGGGTCCTTATAGTTGGTATCAGAGGTCAGTTTAGATAACTTTAGGTGTTAGGGTATTGTTAAAGTAATATCCATAAAGTAATTTATGTTAATATTGAAATAATATAGAATTTCCAGATTACCATGTTTCGTTGACTAAGATATTTCTATATTTAGAATGGTTTTCCGTAGAGGCAACAAGGTAGCTATGTTGGGATGACATCAGGAGGAAGAGAACCTTCCAAATCAGAAACCTGATATGGTCAGAATCGGAACCGAATAGTTTGTTGCAGTGATGGCACAATTGACTCAGGCGATAAATGGTGGTGGTATCCATATATGAGATCAGCCAGATCAACCACATAGGAAAATGTCAGTAGTGGAGCATTTCATGAGGCAACATCCCCCATCATTCAAAGGATCATCTGACGTTGTTCTAGATAAAGGGTAGATTAAAGAACTGGAAAAGATTTTCGATGTCATGGGTTGTTCAAAACATCAAATGGTTAGTCTTCTTGTTTACCGTTTTGAAGTTGAAGCTGATCATTGGTGGTCAATGGTGAAATATATGATGGATAATGAGGAGATTGATGCTCTTGATTGGGATGAATTCAAAGGTATGTTTCTTGAGAAATATTTTCCTAAGGTGGTTTGTCTTAGAATGGAAGAAAAATTCCTAGAATTGAGGTAGGAGGATCACTCAGTGGCCGCTTATGAAGCAAACTTTACTCGACTGGCAAGGTATGCACCAAATTTCATCTGATATCTTGATTGTAAGATAAATCGATTTTACTCAGGAATGAATCCACAATATCGAAGGGCTTTAGCTTCTCGTGAGTTCAAAAGTTATGAAAAACTTGTTCGTTGTGCGGAGAAGGTGGAAATGGAGTTTTCCAATGATCAAGTATTATTTAACAAACAACAAAATAAGAGGTAAAGGTGGTAGGTGAAAGGAAAGAACTCTTCAAAAAAGTCTGATGGTAAGAAACTTAAGTTTATAGTTTGTGATAATTGTGGTAAAAAGCATGTTGGGGAATGTCTTTTGTATTCTGGTAAGTGTTATCGATGTGTTAAAATGGGACATAAGGCTTGTAATTGCACTGAAAAAGATCAGGGTAATGGTAGGACGAAATCTGATTTACAGTCAGAAAAATGTTTCAAGTGAAATGAAATGGGTCATTATGCAAATGAGTGTTCAACAAAGAACTCAACCGTAGGAAAGAAGACAGACTACAAGCATAAAGGGGTGGAGAAATCCTTTGCAACTGATTCAGAAAATTTTGGGTCATCAAATGAAGTTGTATCAGGTACACTGTTTGTTTGTTCAGATTATGCCAATGTGTTGTTTGATTCAGGGTCTACACACTCTTTCATTTCTGAGAAGTTATCTAGTAAATTGGGAATTCCATCTCATGATATTAATACTGAAATTATGGTAAAAACACTTCGAGGAAATGTAGAAACAAAAAGAAAACATAATAACATTCATGTCCTTGTGAGTTGAAAGAATCTACCTGCAGACTTTTTGTTTTTCCTCTAGTAGAGTTTGTTGTTATTTTGGGCATGGATTGGCTTTCTGTTTATCATTTTAAGATTGACTGCAGAGATAAAGCGGTTTCTTTTCAGAATGATTCTCAGTTTGTGTACAAAAATGAACCCTTTCTTTTGATAACATATCAGGAAGTCGAAAAACTAGTAAAAGATGGAAATGAATGTTACCTTGAACATATTGTTAAAAACAAAGGAACTGTTCAGATTAAGAATGTGCCAGTGGTAAATGAGTACCTTGATGATTTTCCTGCTGAGTTTCCTGGTATTATACCTGATCATGAAGTTGAATTTTCCGTTGACATAGTTCCTAATGCTAATCCAATTTCAACACCCCCTTATCGAATGACTCAAATTGAACATTTAGATTCAAAGAAGTAATTTCAGGAGTTATTAGATAAAGGTTTCATTCGACCTAGCACATCACCATGGGGTGCTCCGGTCTTTTTTGTTAAAAATAAAGATGGTTCAATGAGACTTTGCATTGATTATAGATCATTGAATAACATTACTGTTAAGAACAAGTATCCTTTTCCTCATATCGATGATTTTTTTGATCATCTCCAGGGAGCTCAGTATTTTTCAAAGATTGACATGAGATCAGCTTACCATCAGTTGAAAGTAAAGCAAGCAGATGTTTCGAAGACCGCGTTTCATACTAGATATGGCCATTCTGAATTTGTAGTTATGCCTTTTTGGTTAACCAATTCCCCTGCTGTATTCATGGATCTTATGAATAGTATTTTCCGTGAGTTCTTGGATAAGTTTGTGGTTGTGTTCATTGATGATATTTCAGTTTATTCAAATAGAAAGGAGGAAAATGAAAGTCTTTTAAGGGTTGCCTTGCAAACCTTAAAATAAATAAAACATTATGGGAAATTCAGCAAGTGTGAGTTTTGGTTACAAAAAATTTCATTCCTTGGTCACATTGTTTCAAAAAATGACATAACTGTTGATCCTACTAAAATGAAAGTTGTTGAAGAATGGACAAGACCCACAAATATAATAGAGATTTGTAGTTCTCTTGGTTTTCCAGGTTATTATCGGAGTTTTCTTGAAACTCTTTCACCGTTATCTAGTCCAATGACTAATTTAAGTCGAAAAGGTGTTAAGTTCATCTGGAAAAAAGAATGTGATGATTGTTTTCTAGAATTGAAAATAAGATTGGTAGATGCTCCAGTTTTTGCACTACCTTCTAGAAATGGTGAGTTTGTTATCTACATTGATGCTTTGTTGAAAGGACTGGGTTGTTTTCTAATGCATAAGGACCAGGTAATTGCTTATGATTCATGTCAGTTGAAACCACATGAGTTAGATTACCCTACACATGATTTGGAATTAGCTGCTGTTGTTTCTGCATTAAAAATTTGGAGGCATCACTTATATTGAGTGAAGTGTAAAATATATACTGATCACAAAAGTTTTAAGTATATATTCACTCAGAAATAATTGAACATGAGACGGAGATGATGGTTGGAATTAATCAAGGATTATGGTTGCACGATCCATTACCATCCTGGAAAAGAAAATAAAGTGGCCGATGATTTGAGTAGAAAAAGTAATGTGTCATTATCCATGTTACATTTGGAATGAGAGCCTTTGGTTTTTGATTTGATGAATTATGGCATAGATGTTTTTGGTGCTGGGAATTCTTCTGTTTTGTTTCAAGTGTTAGTGAGATCATCTCTATCAGACTGAATAAAGCATGTGCAGAAAAAGGTACAGTTTGTTCAGAAGGGTAAGTTAACTGATTTTATCATTGATAATGATTGTGTTTTAATATTTGTAATGAGATTATGTGTTCCATGTGATTCATCGTTAAAGAATGAGTTATTATGTGAAGTTCATAGTTCTTCGTTTTCAGTTCATCCCGGTAGTACTAAGATGTACAGAGATCTTCGAGTGTATTACTTGTGGGATGGAATTAAAAGAGATATTTCTGATTTTATTGTGAAGTGTTTGACTTTTCAGCAGGTTAAAGAAGATCAGATAGAAAAGTTATGCAGATAACTGGAGGAAGGATCTTTCTTTGGAGGTAGGTGATCGTGACTTTCTCAAAGTTTCTCCATGGAAAACTGTGATGCATTTTGGTAAGAAGGGAAAGTTGAGTCTGAGGTTCATTGGACCTTATGAAATTCTAGAGAAAGTTGGATCAGTTGCGTAATGAGCGGCTTTACCTCCATGTTTATCCTATATACACAATGTTTTTCATGTTTCTATGTTGAGAAAGTATATGCCATATCCATCTCATGTTTTGAGCTTAGAGGTAGTTCAGTTGGAAGAGAATCTCTCTTATGAAGAACAACCAGTCCAGATTCTTGACCGTAGAGAGCATGTGTTGCTGAATAAGGTAATTCACCAGGTAATGTTTTTGTGGAAAAACTATATGGTTGAAGAGGCAACGTGGGAATCTGAAAATTCTATGAGGGATAAATACCCCCACTTATTTTGATAAGTGAATAAAAATTGCGAGGACGCAATTCCCAAAAGGGGGGAAGGGTGTAACGTCCCAGGTAAATAAAGAATAAGATATTTTCAAACTTATTAATATTTTTTAATTAAATATTAATTTTAATTTCAAGGGGTATCTATGTTCGATAGCATACCTGATACGCAACAACGAGTTTCTTTGGAATCTTAGGTTGCACACTAATAATATAATATTATTATTTTAAATGGTAGTTAACTCCAAGACGTTGTATTAGCAGGAATGAAAAATACTAACAACAATATCATTATACATGATTTTTAAATATATTTACATTTATCAATTAAAATTTAGAGGCATAAAAAGTGAATGAATCTAATTTTAAGCATAATTTTCAATAAAAGGTCGATTTATCGCCTTTTAATGGGAAACCCTTTTTGAATCTAGTTTTGGTCACATTAATACATTCTAATTGACCAAATAAAATCCTTCTTTTGAATGGAGACATCAAAATTTACTTAGTTCAATTTTTTGGAATTTTTCCGTTAAAGTTCATTTCTTAATGAATAGTGAAAAATATTGTATTTTAATTCAAAAGTGCCTTTTATTATAATTTATTTATATGGTTAGATTATCTTTTTAATTGGGTTTAAAGTGAAATTAAAATATATTTTTACCATTTAATCCAATGTTGGTCATTGAAATTAATTTCACTTTGAAATTGGACATAAAAAGTATCAATCGTTTGATAGTTATTTTTTCTCAAAAACACGCTATTTGTTTTAACAGCGGGAATTAAATTTTAAATTAATTAATTCCACTTATATGTTTTGAACTTGGAAAAATAGACATCAATTTTGAATACATAAACAAAAATCTTTTAGTAATTAATTTTTATATGGTGTTATATAAGTAATATATTTGACTATAAATATTAATTGTAAAGATAAAAATATTTCCTACATGATAGTATTTTATTTATAATTTTTAGACATCGAATAATTTAAATTATTTATGACACAATAATGATGTAGTATTTATCTCATTAATAAATGATTAAAATAAATAAGATTATAATGATTCAAATATTATCCAAAACATTTCTAATTCTGATTGGATAATTTTATATCGAGAATGACTCATCTTAGCTTCGACTATAATGATTTTTGGACCATTAGAAACCAAATAACAATATATAATAAAATAATATTTTCACACTTTCCTAAAGAGCCCCTCCTCTCCCTTATAAAAGGAGACCACTTCTACGCAATTTTTCACACCTCTCAAGCCATTTGGCTCATCCATATCTTCCCAATTAGGCTCCCTAAATACCTCTCCTCATCCTAAAATCCTTACCTTAGGCAGAAGACACTTCAATAAGTCCTTTGGTTCAAACCAAAGGGAATTAACCAAATTAAAGGTAACATTTTCTCTTAAATTGTTTTTTTTATTTTACTTCTCCATCCCCTAAACTCTATTTTATTTATTTTATTTTGTAACAACAACCCTATACTCAATATACTAGGATGTTTTTATGAGAAGGATTCTAACTACACTTACACACACCTCCATTGAATTAATGAAGACCATATTGTTTCTGTGGATGGAAAACTAACGCCTCACGAAATGATGATTGTTCAATTACATCTTACCGCTTATCATGGGGGCCATTATGATTGAACTGTATTTATATATGATATATATTATTTTTATGATTTCTTTATGCTTCTGTACTTACCTTTTATTTCACACCTTTATGGTTTCCATAGTGGGTAAATACGATAATCTCATTTGAGGAAGTGCGAACTACCTCCCCCTCAAAGTGATGTGATTCATTAATGACTTATGTGGGATGTATAAAGGATGGATTTAATGATATTATATATTATATTATACTGGAATTATAATATACCTATGTATCATTATGTTTTATTTCAATTAAAATAAGAAATAGAAATGAAAGTAGCGTTCATGCGTACGTACTGCTTACCGTCTCCATGAACGGTGCATTTAATTTCTTACCCTCGAATGTTATTTACTATTATATATACATGTATATACTGGATATATATGATATATATGATATCTAAATGATTAATTTAATTCTGGATATAATGAACTATTGACCACATGGATAACTTGTAAATATAAGGTGTTCATTTTTTTACTCAAGTACCAAATATCGACAAAAAGAACATTATTAACATAAATGATTAAATAATGTTTATAACATGGTAATAAGTGATATAAAAGAAAAAATTAACTTTAAAAAGGTTCTTAAGCAAGTAAAAATTAACTTTAATTTATTATTTAGGATATTAAAGAATGATCGAGTCAAGTCGGACACGAGGTAAGGGACTTCATCTCAATCTCCTTTCATTGAGGCATATTTTGTTTTAATACACGACTTTTTTTATAACCTGTATAAATACCCTTTACATTTAAAAGGGAATATTTTTCTATAAAGAGTTTTACTAAACAATAAAAAGGAATGTTTCTTTTAATGTACATGGTGACAATGACCTTTTCCACCGCCGCGAGTATTATTTGATCATTGGCTTCCTCAACAAGTCGTAATGTTTTTAAAAGAAATTAAATACCATATACTCTTTTATGTATTTTGGTATTGAAAATGGTATTGAAAATGGTTTTGTTATGTCAATATATTTAAGTGATATATTTTTATTGAAATGTTGAAATGTTTTCTTTACTTTATATTTGTTGTATGTGTTATGATTTTTGTTGGTACTTGGACATTTGACGGGTGGTTACGTGACAAACCAAATGACGGGTGGTGCCGTGAATACCAGGATGGGTGGTTACGTTATAACCTCCAATTCATTGGGTATGGAAGTTGGCCGTATGGCTATTCCATTTAGTGATATGTGTGGAAGTCGACCGTATGGTTGTTCTATTTAAGTATGTTTGTGTCCCAAGTTACCTTTATATGTTATGTGTTATTTATATGGGTTTTATGGTAATCTTTTGGTTACAAAATGGTATGTAATGATCTTTTATATAGTAAAGATTATTTACTTCTTCAAAAATGGTAAAATGTATTACTTATGATAAAGTATTCATGGTTTATTTTTTGTTTTGAAAATCTAACAGTTTTCCTTCTTTGTGTATCTATTACTGACCTTTTTATGCTCATCCCATGTTTTTGAAATGTTTTTCACAGCACATAATGTGGAATAGGGTCAAGAATGGGATCATGGAAAAGTCATTCCATATATAACATGGAACTATACATGAATCTTTTTTTAAGAGTTCATGTTCTGTAAAAAAAATGGAAACTGAGTAGAAGTGTCTACTTTGTAATATTTTGAAATGTAATAGTTATGGAATAACTCTCTAAAACTCTAAACCTGAAAAGATTATTAATGTGAATTATTCAATTAATTCAATACTAAGAAATTTTTAAGGCCTGGTACTTATAGAAATCTCTTCAAGAAAACCCTTTGGTTCAAACCAAGAAGAGTTACCTAATTTAAAGGTAAAGACTTCTCTAATGTTCTTTTGTTTTATTTTTCTTATCCAACCAGTAAACTCTTTTTAATAATTTATTTAGTAACAAAACTAGTATCATCAATATACTAGGATGTTTTAATAAGAATTATTCTAGCTACACTTACACACACCTACATCTAATGGTTAAAGAGCATACAGTTTCCGTTGATGGGGAATTTCTGCCTCACGAAATGATGATTGTTCAATATCCTTCTAACACCTTCAAAGGTGGACATTAAGATATCACTATATTTATATATGATATATGATATGTTTATTGTTTCCTTAAGCTTCTATATTTTTCATTTATGGAATACCTTTATGGTTTACATTATGGGTAAACACGATATCTTCATTTTTGGAAGTGCAGACTACCGCCCCCTCAAAGTGATTTGATTCGTTAATGCTATATGTGGGACATATAAAGGATGGAGTTAATTATATTATATATGATATTATACTGGAATTATAATTTACCTTTATATCATTATTATTCAATTCTATTAAATAGGAAATAGAAATGAAAGTAGCGTTCATGCGTACGTACGGCTTACCGTCTCCATGAACGGTGCATTTCATTTCTTACATCTAAATGCTATGTAATATTATAAATTCATGTATATACTTATATATATGATATATATGATATCTATATCATGATTATAATTATGGATATAATTTATATTTTACCACATGAACAACTTGTAATTATAAAGAGTTTATTTTTGACTCAAGTACCAATGATCGACAAAACGACCATTATTAACTTAAATAATTACATAGTGTTCATAACATGGTAATAAGTGATATAAAAGTAATAATGAACTTGACAAAGGTTTTTAAGAAATTATAAATTAACTCATTTTTATTATTCAGGAGGTTAAAGAACGATCAAGTCAATTCGGACCCGAGGTAAGGGTCATCGTCTCAATCTCCTTTCATTGATTCATATTTTGATTTATACACAACTTTCTTTTATACGGTATATAAAACCCTTCGACCATTAATTTTATTAAAAATGAATCTTTTTTAAACAAAGAGTTTTATTGAACGACAAAAGGAATGTTTTTTGTCATACGTATGCGGCGACAACGACTTCTCTGCCACCGTGACCATTATTTGAGTTTCAGCTTCCTCTACAAGCCTTAAGTTTTTTTAAAATTAAAAAATATATACCATGTTTTAGTTTTCTTTTATTTTGGTATTTAAAATGGGTTTCAAAATGTTTTTATTATATCAATGTGTTGTATTGATATCTTTTGAATGAAATGTGGAAATATTATGTTCCCTTTATGCATGTTTTAAGTGATATGATTATGTTAGGGTTCTTTGGCATTGTTATGAAGACAGGTGGTTCTGTGATAAACTAAGGGTGGGTGAGCCCGATATAGATCTCCAATGAATTGGGTAAAAAGAATGGGTTAAACATTAAGGTTTCTCTGAAGATATTTAGGGAATATACTGTGATGGGTATTCCAAACGTAACCATGAGGGTTAATCCCTATGTAATAATGTTATGAATGCCTAAAGTTACCTTTATGTCTTATGATTTCAATGAGTTATTCATAAATCATATGATTTCATGAGGTATGTTAATGTGATTATGTATTATGAGTAATGTATTATTTCATTGATTCTTATGTATGCATGTACTAATGTTTCCTTTCCGTATTTTTATATCCCTTACTGAGCTTTTTATGCTCATCCCACGTTTTTGAAATGTTTTTCACAGGTCAAGGGATAGGTACATGATGTGATGATAGTTTCAAGGAAGTGTCATGAAATAATCCATGTTTTGTTTTAAATATGTTTCCGTTGATGGGAAAAAATGATTATTTTGTTTTATGTAACCACTTTGTTTAAATGTGGAATGTAATTCATGATTTATGATCTAATTATCTAAAACTCTAAACCTGAAAAGATCCTCAATGTGTATTCTTAAAATAACTCAAGATTAGGTAATGATTAAGGATGGGGCCTTATAGTTGGTATTAGAGTTCGGTTTAGATAACTTTTGGAGTTAGAATTATATTAAATGATTATCTAAAAATATTTTTTGAAATGATATAGCATTTTAAGATTACCATGTTGATTCATCTAAGACATGTTTTTTCAGAATGGTTTTCCGCAGAGGAAACAGGGAAGCAGTGCTAGGAAGGCATACATAAGGAAATGACCTTCCAAATTAGCATCCTGAGATGGTCAGAATTGGAACTGAACAGTTTGTTGCAGTAATGGCGCAGTTGACACAAGTGATAAATTGTGGTGGTATCCATGTACGAGATCAGCCAGATCAAACGCAGAGGAACATGTCAGTGGTGGAACATTTCATGAGGTAACATCCCAAATAATTTAAGGGATCATATGACCTTGTGTTAGCTTAAGGGTAGATTAAAGCACTGGAGACGATTTTCGATGTCATGGGGTGTTCAGAAAATCGAAAGGATAGTCTTTATATTTACCGTTTGGAGAGTGAAGCAGATCAGTTATTGTCTATGGTTAAAAATATCAGGGACGTTGATGAGATTGATGCTCTCGATTGGGATGAATTCAATGGTATGTTTCTTTAGAAGTATTTTTAAGGCCGTTTGACTTAGGATAGAAAAAAAATTCTTGGAATTGAGGCAAGAGGACGACTCAGTGGCTACTTATGAAGAGAGGTTCACTCGATTGGCAAGGTATGCTCCAAATTTTATCTAAGACCTTGATAGTAAAATCAATCGTTTTTACTCAGGATAAAAGCCAAAAAATCGAAGGACTTTAGCTTCTCGTGAGTTCAAGAGTTATGAAAATCTTGTTTGATGTGCTGAGAAGGTGTAAATGGAGATTTATGATGATCACGTGTCCTATAACAACCAACAGAAGAAGGGGCCGAGGTGGCAGGAGAAAGGGAGGAATTCACCAAAAAGGTCTGATGGTAAGAAAAATATGTTTCCAATTTGTGATAAATGTGGTAAAAGGCATTCTGTGGAATGTCATCTGAATTCTGGAAAGTGCTACCGATGTGGTAAGATGGGACATAAGGCTTGTGATTGCACTGAAAAAGATCAAGGTGATGGTAAGACCAAATTTGATTTATAGTTAGTGAAATGTTTTAAATGCAATGAGATGGGTCACTAAGCAAACGAGTGTCCGACAAAGAGCTCGAGTGATGGGAAGCAGTTAGAATACAAGGAGAAAGGGGTGGTGAAATCCTTTGCAACTACATCAGCAGATGTTGGGCCATCAAATGAAGTGGTATCATGTACTTTGTTTGTTTTTTCAGATTATGCCAGTGTGTTGTTGGATTCGGGGCCTACACATTCTTTCATCTCTAAAAAAGTTTCTAGTAAAATGGAAATACCATCTCATGAAATGACTCCTGAACTTGTGGTAAAAACACATAGTGGAAATGTTGAGGCAAAAATAATTTATAAGAATCTTCCTATCCTTATCTATGGAAAGAGCCTAATTTAAAACCATATTGTTTTACCTCTATTGGAGTTTGATGTTATCCTGGGTATGCATTGGCTCTATATTTTCCATGCTAAGATTGACTGTAGTGCTAAAGAAGTTTCTTTTTAGAAAGACTTTCAGTTTGTGTACACGAATGAACCCTTACTATTGATAACATATCTAGAGGCTGAGAAACTTGTAAAAGATGGAAATGAATGTTACCTTGTACATATTGTTGAAAATAATAAAACTGTTCAGATTAATGATGTGCCAGTGGTAAATGAGTATCCTGATGATTTTCTTGATGAGTTTCCTGGAATAATACTAGATCAGGAAGTTGAATTTACTGTTGACTTAGTTCTCGATGATAATCCAATTTCAAAACCCCCTTATCGAATGGCTCAAATTTAAATTTTAGAGTTGAAGGAGCAATTGCAAGATTTATTAGAGAAATGTTTCATTCGACCTTGCACATCACCATGTGGTGGTCCTGTTTTATATGTTAAAAAAAAGATGGTTCAATGAGACTTTGCATTGATTATAGAGCCTTGAATAAAATCACTGTTAAGAACAAATATCATTTGCCTCATATCGATGATTTGTTTGATCATCTCCAGGGTGCTCATTTTTTTCAAAGATTGACATGAGATTGGGGTACCATCAGTTGAAGGTAAAGGGAGAAGATATTCCGAAGACCGAATTTCATACAAGATATGGCCATTATGAATTTGTAGTTATGCCTTTTGGGATAACCAATGCACCTTCTATATTCATGGACCTTATGAATTTAAATTTCCATGAGTTCTTGGATAAGTTTGTGGTTGTCTTCATTGATGATATTTTGTTGTTTTCTAAAAGAAAAGAGAAGAATGAAAGACATTTAAGGGTTATTTTGAAAACCATAAAAGAAAAGAAATAGTACGGGAAATTCAGAAAGTGTGAGTTTTGGTTGCAAAAAATTTCTTTCCTTGGTCACATTGTTTCTAAAGATGGGATAACTCTTGATCCTGCAAAAACAAAGGTTTTGAATAAATGGACAAGACCCACAAATGTAACTGAGAATCGTAGCTTCATTGGTTTGGAAGGCTATTACCGAAGGTTTGTTAGAAAAATTTCCCGGTTATATAGTCCAATGACTAAGCTAACTCAGAAGGGTGTTAAGTTTATCTGGAAAAAAGAATGTGAGGATTGTTTTGAGGAACTGAAAAGAATATTGGTGAATGCTCCAGTTTTAGCACTACCTTCCAGGAATGAGGAGTTTGTTATCTACAGTGATGCTTCATTGAAAGGACTTGGTTGCGTCCTAATGCATAATGATAAGGTAATTTCTTATGCTTCACGTCAGTTGAAAACTCATGAGGTAAATTACCTTACACATGATTTGTAATTAGCTGCTATTGTTTTCGCTTTAAAATTTTGGAGGCATCATTTGTATGTTGTAAAGTGTGAAATATATACTGATCACAAATGATTAAAGTTTATATTCACTCAGAAAGAATTGAACATGAGACAAAGTAGATGGCTTGAATTAATCAAGGATTATGATTGTACAATTCATTACTATCCGAGAAAAGAAAAAAAAGTGGCTGATTCTTTGAGTCGAAAAGTAATGCATCATTAACAATGTTGCATTTGGAACATGATCCTTTGCTTAAGGATTTGATGAACTTTGGAATAGAAGTTGTTGGTGCAGGATGTCCTTCTGTTTTGTTTCAGGTATGAGTGAAATCTTCTCTATAAGACATAATTAAGCATGCACAAAATAAAGACAGTGAGTAGCAGAAAAAGGTAGAGCTGGTTCAGAAGGGTAAGTTGTCTGAATTAAACATTGATAATGATTGTGATTTGAGATTTGGGAAGAGATTGTGTGTGACCTGTGATTCACAGGTGAAGAGAGAGTTGTTATGTGATTCTCATAGTTCTCCATTTTCAGTTCATCCATGCAGTACTAAGATGTGTAGAGATATTTGGTAGTATTACTGGTGGAACGGAATGAAAAGAGATATTGAAGATTTTACTGTGAAGTGTTTGACTTGTCAACAGGTTAAAGCAGAGCGGCAGTTACTGAAAGGGATGCTTCATCCTTTACCAGTGCCAGAGTGGAAATGGGATAATATATCCATGGACTTCGTTGTCAGATTGTTGAAGACACCTCAAGGTAATAATGCAATCTGGGTTATTGTTGACCGCATGACTAAATATGCTCATTTCCTTGCTATACGAGATACTGTTTCCCTAAATCAACTTTCCCATTTGTATCTTGAAGAGATAGTCAGGTTACATGGAGTTTCTCTCTCCGTTGTATCTGATCGTGATCCCAGGTTTACTTCTAACTTTTGGAAATGCCATGAGAAGATATTGGGTACTGAATTAAATTTTAGTACAACATTTCATTATCAATCCGATTTGTAGTCAGAATGAACAATTCAGACTTTGGAGGATATGCTATGTGCTTGTTTGATGGATTATTAGGGATTTTGGGACCAACATCATTCTTTTTTTGGGTTTTCATATAATAAAAGTTTTCATTCCAGTATACAGAAGGCACTATTTGAGGCATTATATAGGAAGCGGTGTCGAACTCCAGCTTTCTGGGATGAAGTGGGTGAAAGGAATTTGATGGGACCAGAATTGTTAGAATAGTTGGAAAAGAATTTCAGCAGATATAGAGACACATGAGAACAGCTCAATGCAGGCAGAAGAGTTATGCAGACAACAGGAGGAAGGATCTCTCTTTTGATGTAGGTGATCATGTTTTTCTCAAAGTATCACCATGGAAAAGTGTGATGTGATTTGGTAAGAAAGGAATGTTTAGTCTATGGTTCATTTAAACATAGGAAATTTTGGAGAGAGTTGGATCAGTTGCATACCAAGTGGCTTTACCTCCGAGTTTATCTCAAGTACACAATGTTTTTTATGTTTCAATGTTAAGGAAGTACATGCCAGATCCATCTCATGTTTTGAGTCCAGAGGTAGTTCATCTAGAAGAGAATCTATCTTATGAGGAACAACAGGTCTAGAATCTTGAAAACAGGGAGATTGTTTTGTGGAATAATGTGATTCAACAAGTAAAGGTTTTGTGGACAAACCACATGAGGGTAGAGGCAACATGGGAATCTGAAAATTCAATGAGGGATAAATACCCCCACTTATCCGATAAGTAAATAAATTGTGGGGATGCAATTGTATAAAGTGGGGAAGGATGTAACATCCCAATTAAGTAATTAATAATAGATATTCTTATCTATGTCTATTTATGAATTAGATAGTATTTTAGAGGCTTAAAATGAGAATAAATCCAATCGTAAGCATAGAATTCTCTAATATTTTTAAAAGATTATTTTACCGCCTTTTGATGGAGAACCATTTTAAAATATATCTTTTGACAATTTTATAAGCTATATTTGTCAAAATAAACTTATTCTTTATGATTGGGACATTGAAATTTACTTTGGATAAATTTTTGATATTTTTTGACAATGTTCATTTTTTTAATGAATAGTGAAAAATACTGCATTTTACATTAAAACTGCTTTTTCATATAATTTAATTATATGGCTAGATTATCTTATTAATTGGTTTTAAAGTGTAATTAGAATATATTTTTACCATTTAATCCAATGGTGTTCATTAGAATTAATTTTACTTTGTAATTGGGAATAAACAAGTGCCAAACTTTTCATAGATATTGTTTAAAAAACCCGCTATTTGTTTTGGCAACGAGAATTATTTTTAAATTCATTATTGCAATATCTTTGTTTGGAATTTGGTAAAATGGATTCCAGATTTGGAATCATAAGTTACAAATTATTTAATTAAGACTCTTTTGTTTTTGGACATTATGAATAGTAACGACGATAATTATCTTGATTAATTAGTAATCGGGTAGTTAAGGATAATAAAATAATATCATATTAATAAAAAATGACCCCAAAATGTGTCATATTTCTACTGGTTGTGTCATGGACGACCATGGGATTCCTTGTTCCAAACTTAGGGACCCCATGGAATCACCTTTGGTTGAAAGTGACACTTTATCAATTTATTTTTAATGAAAGGAGAATATCACTAAAGAATATATCACCCGTGTAAAAAAAATTTAGTTGTGTTTGTGTAAATTATCTCTTAGACTATAAATATTATTTGGAATTATAAATATATTTCCTACATAATAGTATTTTATTTATAATTTTTTGACCTTAAATAAATTAAATTATTTATGGCATCATGATGATGCAGCGATTACCTCATTAATGAACGATTTAAATAAAATGAAACGATAATGTAAAATATAAGACTGAAACTTGTCAAAGACATATTGGATGAGTATATTTATAACCCTTATCACCTTATCCTTGAAATATATCAATGTGGGACCTTTAAAATCTGAAATTCATTTTAAGATAAAGTAACATTTTATAACTTTCCAAGAGTGCCCCTCCTCCTATCTTATAAAAGGTTCCCACCTCTACTTCCTTACCCACACTTCTCAAGCCATTAGATCAGACAATATCTGCTCATTTTATCTCTCCACATCCCTCTCTTCATCCTATAAGCCTTACCTTAGGCAGGAAGCTCTTCAAGAAACCCTTTGGGTTAAAACCAAGAGGTGTTACCCGATTTAAAGGTAAAGACATCTCTAATGTTATTTTGTTTTATTTGGATTCTCTAACCCCCTAAACTATTTTTATTCATTTATTTTGTGAAAAAACTATAATCTTCAATATACTAGGATTTTCTTATAGGATGTATTAGAGCTACACTTACACACACCTACATCTAATGGTTAAAGAGCATACTATTTCTGTGGATGACGAATTTCGGCCTCACGAAACGATGATTGTTCAATATCATTATAACACCTTAAAAGGTGGCCATTAAGATGTAACTATATTTATATATGATATATAATATGTTTATGTTTTCCTTAAGCTTCGGTATTTTTCATTTATATCATACCTTTATGGTTTCTATTATGGGTAAACGTGATATCTTAATTTTTGGAAGTGCGGACTATCGTCCCCTCAAAGTGATTTGATTCATTAATGCCATATTTGGGACATATATAGGATTGAGTTAATGATATTATATATGATATTATACTAGAATTATAATATACCTTTATATCATTATGATTCAATTCCATTAAATAGGAAATTTAAATGAAAGTATGGTTCATGCGTACGTACGGCCTACCGTCTCCATGAATGGTGCATTTCATTTCTTACCTCTAAGTTTTATGTAATATTATAAATTCATGTATATAATGGATATATATGATATATATGATATCTAAATCTTGAATATGATTCTGGATATAATGGATATTTTACCACATGATCAACTTGTATTTATAAAGAGTTTATTTTTGACTCAAGTACCAATGATTGACAAAACGACCATTATTAACTTAAATAATTACATAGTGTTCATAACATTGTAATAAGTTATATAAAAGGAACAATGAACTTGAAAAATGTTCTTAAGCAAGTATAAATTAACTCAAGTTTGTTATTCAAGAGGTTAAATAATGATCAAGTCAAGTCAGACCTGGGGTAAGTGACTTCATCTCAATATCCTTTCATTGTGGCATATTTTGATTTACACACAACTTTCTTTTATACGGTGTATAAAACCCTTTTACTTTTACATTTATTCAAAAGGAATATTTTGTATACGAAGCGTTTTACTAAACTACAAAAGGAATGTTTTTTTGTCGTACGTATAATGTGACAATGACTTCTCCGCCACCGTGACCATTATTTGAGTTTCAGCTTCCTCTACAAGACATAAAATTTTTTTAAAATGAAAAATAAATAACATTTTTTACTTTTTTTTATTTTGGTATTGAAAATTCTTTTCATAATGTTTTTATTATATCAATGTATTGCATTGATATCTTGTGATTGAAATGTGGAAATGTTATGTTTCCTTTATTCATGTTTTATGTGATACGATTACGTTATGGTTCTTGGGAATTGTTATGAAGACGGGTGGTTTCGTGATAAACTAAGGGTGGGTGAGCCTGATATAGCTCTCCAATGCATTGGGTAATGCGAAGGTGATAAACATTAAGGTTTCTCTAAAGATATTTAGGTAATATACTGTGATGGGCATTCCAAACATAACCATGAGGGCTACTCCCTACATAAGAATGTTATGAATTCCTCAAGTTACCTTTATGTCTTATGATTTTTATGAGTTATTAATAAATCTTATGATTTCATGAGGTATGATAACGTGCTTAATTTTTATGAGTAAATTATGATTTCATTGATTTGTATGTATACATGTACTAATATTTCCATTTCGTATTTTTATATGCCTTAATGAGATTTTTCTGCTCATCCCATGTTTTTGAAATGTTTTTCACGGGTCAAGGGAAAGGTACATGATGTGATGATAGTGTCAAGGAAGTGTCATGAAAGAATCCATGTTTTGTTTTAAATATGTTTCCGTTGATGGAAAAAAATGAATACTATCTTTTATGTAACCACTTTGAATAAATGTGGAATGTAATGCATTATATATGATATAATTATCTAAAACTCAAAACCTAAAAAGATCCTCAACATGTATTCTTGAAATAACACAAGATTTAGTATTGTTTATGGCTGGGGCCTTATAGTTGTTATCAGAGGTTGGTTTAGATAACTTTAGGAGTTAGAATTCTATTAAACGATTATCTCAAAATATTTTTTGAAATGATATAGCATTTGAAGATTACCATGTTGCTTCATCTAAGACATGTTTTTTCAGAATGGTTTTCCGCAGAGGAAATAGGGAAGCAGTGCTAGGAAGGCATATAGAAGGAAATGACCTTCCAAATCAGCATCCTGAGATGGTCGTAATTGGAACTGAACAGTTTGTTGTAGTAATGGCGTAGTTGACTCAAGCGATAAATGGTGGTGGTATCAATGCACAAGATCAGCCAGATCAACCGCAGAGCAACATGTCAGTGCTGAAACATTTCATGAGGCAACATCCCCCATCATTCAAAGGATCATCTGACCATGTGCTAGCTGAAGGGTGAATTAAAGCACTAGAGAAGATTTTTGATGTCATGGGGGTGTTCAGACAATGAAAAGGTTAGTCTTTCTATTTACCGTTTGGAGGGTGAAGCAGATCAATGGTGGTCGATGGATAAAAATATCATGGACGCTGATGATATTGATGCTCTTGACAGGGATGAATTAAATGGTATGATTCTTGAGAAGTATTTTCCTAAGGCTGTTAGACATAGTATGGAAAAACAATTCTTGGAATTGAGTCAATAATATGACTCAGTGGCTACTTATTAAGAGAGGTTCACTCGATTTGAAATGTATGCTCCAAATTTTATCTGATACCTTGATAGTAAAATCAATCGTTTTTACTCAGGATTAAAGGCCAAAATATTGAAAGACATTAGCTTCTCGCGAGATCATGAGTTAAGAAAAGCTTGTTCGATGTGCTGAGAAGGTGGAAATGGAGTTTTCTGATGATCAAGTGTCCTATAACAACCAACAGAAGAAGAGACCGTGGTGGCATGAGAAGGGGAAGAATTCTCCAAAAAGGTCTGATGGTAAGAAAACGGATTTTCTAGGTTGTGATAAATGTGGTAAAAGGCATTCTGGGGAATGTCTTCTGAATTCTAGAAAGTGCTACCAATGTGGTAAGATGGGACATAAGGCACGTGATTGCACTGAAAAAGTTCAAGGTGATGGTAAGACCAAATTTGATTTATTGTTAGTGAATTTTTTTTATGTGCATTGAGATGGGTCACTATGCAATTGAGTGTCCGACAAAGAGCTCAAGTGATGAGAAGTAGTTCGACTACAAGCAGAAAGGTGAGGTGAAATCCTTTACAACTACTTCAACAGATGTTGGGCCATCAAATGAAGTGGTATCAGGTATTTTTTTTAAAGATTATGCCAGTGTGATATTGGATTCAGGGTCAACACATTCTTTCATCTCTGAAAACGTTTCTAGTAAAATGGGAATACCATCCCAAGAAATGACTCTTAAACTTTGGTAAAAACACATGGGGGAAATGGTGAGGAAAAAATAATTTATAATAATTTTCTTATCCTTATCCGGGGAAAGAACCTAATAGAAATCCATATTGATTTACCTCTAGTAGAGTTTGATGTTATCCTGGGTATGGATTGGATATCTTTTTACCATTCTAAGATTGACTGTAGAGCTAAAGAAGTTTCTTTTCAGAAAGACTTTCAGTTTTTGACAGGAATAAACCCTTACTGTTGATAACATATCAAGAGGATGAAAAACTTGTAAAATATGGAAACGAATGTTACATTGCACATATTGTTGAAAACAAAAAAACTGTTCAGATTAATGATGTGCCAGTGGTAAATGAGTATCCTGATGTTTTTCCTGATGAGTTTCCTGGAATAATACCAGATCGGGAAGTTGAATTTACTGTTGACTTAGTTCTTGATCTTAAGCCAATTTCAAAACCCCCTTATCGAATGGCTCAAATTAAACTTTTAGAGTTGAAGGAGAAATTTCAAGATTTATTAGAGAAAGGTTTCATTCGACCTAGCACATCACCATGGTGTGCTCCTATTTTATAAGTTAAAAAGAAAAATGGTTCAATGAGGCTTTCCATTGATTATACAGCCTTGAATAACATCACTGTTAAGAACAAATATCCTTTTCCTCATATCGATGATTTGTTTGATCAGCTCCAGGGAGCTCATTTTTTTTTTCAAATATTGACCTGAGATCGGGGTACCATTAGCTGAAGGTAAAGGAAACAGATATTCCGAAGACCACGTTTCGTACAAGATATGGCCATTATGAATTTTTAGTTATGAATTTTGGTCTAACCAATGAACCCGCTGTATTCATGGACCTTATGAATAGAATTTTCCATGAGTTCTTGGATAATTTTGTGGTTGTTTTCATTGATGATATTTTGGTGTTTTCTAAAAGTAAAGAGGAGCATAAAAGACATTTAAGGGTTATTTTTCAAACCATAAAAGAAAAGGAATTGTACGGGACATTCAGCAAGTGTGAGTTTTGGTTGCAACAAATTTCATTCCTTGGTCACATTGTTTCTAAAGATGGGATTACTGTTGGTCCTGCAAAAAAAAAGGTTGTGGAAGAATGGACAAGACCCACAAATGTAACTGAAATTCGTAGCTTCCTTGGTTTGGCAGGCTATTTCCGAAGGTTTGTTAGTAATTTTTCCCAGTTATCTTGTCCAATGACTAATCTAACGTGGAAGGGTGTTATGTTTATCTGGAAAAAAGAATGTAATTATTGTTTTTAGGAACTGAAAAGAAGATTGGTGAATGCACCAGTTTTGGTACTACCTTCCTGGAATGGGGAGTTTGTTATCTATAGTGATGCATCATTGAAAGGATATGGTTGAGTCCTAATGAATAATGATCAGGTAATTTCTTATGCTTCACATTAGTTGAAAACTAATGAGGTAAATTACCCTACACATGATTTGTAATTAGCTGCTATTGTCTTCCCTTTAAAAATTTGGAGGCATCATTTATATGGTGTAAAGTGTGAAATATATACTAATAAAAAAGTTTAATGTATATATTCACTCAGAAATAATTGAACATGAGATAGAGGATATGGCTAGAATTAATCAAGGAATATGATTGTACAATTCATTACCATCAGGGAAATTCAAATAACGTGGCTGATGCTTTGAGTCGAAAATGTAATGCTTCATTGACAATGTTGCATTTTGAACGTGATACTTGGTTAAGGATTTGATGAACTTTGGCATAAAAGTTGTTGGTGCAGGATGTCCTTCTGTTTTGTTTCAGGTATCAGTGATATCTTCTCTATCATACAGAATTAATCAAGCACAGAAGCAAGACAGTGAGTTGCAGAAAAAGGTAGAGCTAGTTCAGAATGGTAAGTTCCCTGAATTAAACACTGATAATGATTGTGTTTTGAGATTTGGGAAGAGATTGTGTGTACCATGTGATTCACAGTTGAAGAGAGAGTTGTTATGTGAATCTCGTAGTTCTACATTTTCAGTACATCAAGGAAGTACAAAGATATATAGAGATCTTTGGGAGTATTACTGGTGGGACGGAATGAAAAGAGATATTGCTGATTTTACTGTGAAGTGTTTGACTTGTCAACAGGATAAAGCAGAGCGGCAGTTACTGAAAGGGATGCTTTAGCCTTTACCAGTTCCAGAGTGGGAAAGGGAGAATATATCCATGGACTTCGTTGTGGGATTGCTGAAGATACCTCAAGGTAATAATGCAATATGGGTTATTGTTGACCTCTTGACTAAATCTGCTCATTTAATTTCTATACGAGATATTTTTTCCCTAGATCAACTTTCTCGTCTATATCTTAAAGAGATAGTCAGGTTACATGGAGCTCCTCTCTCCATTGTATCTGATCATGATCCCAGGTTTACTTCTAAATTTTGGAAAGGCCTTCAGAAGTCATTGGGTACTGAATTGAATTTTAGTACAAAATTTCATTCTCAATCTGATGGCCAGTCAAAATGAACGATTCAGACTTTGGAGGATATGTTATGTGCTTGTTCGATAGAATATCAGGGAAGTTGGGACCAACATCTTTCATTGGTTGAGTTTTCTTATAATAACAATTTTCATACCAGTATACAAATTGCACTATTTGAGGCATTATATGGGAAGCAGTGTCGAACTCGAGCTTTCTGGGATGAAGTGGGTGGAAGGAAGTTGATGGGACCTGAATTGGTAGAATAGTTGGTAGAAAAAGTTCAGCTGATACAGAGACACATGAGAACAACTCAGAGTAGGAAGAAGTGTTATGCAGACAACATGAGGAAGGATCTCTTTTTTGAGGTAGGTGATCATGTTTTTCTCAAAGTATCTCCATGGAAAAGTGTGATGCGATTTGGTAAGAAAGGAATGTTGAGTCCAAGGTTCATTGGAACATATGAAATTCTAGAGAGAGTTGGATAATTTACATACGGAGTGGCTTTACCTCTGAGTTTATCTCAGGTACATAATGTTTTTCATGTTTCAATGTTAAGGAAGTAAATGCCAGATCCATCTCATGTTTTGAGTCAGGAGGTAGTTCAGCTGAAAGACAATCTATCTTATGAGGAACAACATGTCCAAATTCTTGACCACATGGAGCATGTGTTGTGGAATATGGTGATTCATCAATTAAAGGTTTTGTGGAAAAACCACATGAGTGAAGAGGCAACATGGGAATCTGAAAATACAATGAGGGATAAATACCCCCACTTACTTGATAAGTAAATAAAATGTTGGGACACAATTTTCTAAAGTGGGGAAGGATGTAACATCATAAGTAAGTAATTAATAATATATATTCTTATCTATGTCAATTTATGAATTAGATTATGTTTTAGAGGCTTAAAATGAGAATAAATCCAATCTTAACCATATAATTCTCTAATATTTTTAAAAGACTGTTTTGCCGCATTTTGATGGAGAACCATTCTTAAATCCATATTTTGATAATTTTATAATATATATTTGTAAAAATAAACTTATTCTTTATGATTGGGACATTGAAATTTACTTTGGATAAATTTTAGGTATTTTTCTAACAATGTTGATTTTTTAATGAATAATGAAAAATACTGCATTTTACATCAAAAATGCTTTTTCATCTAATTTAATTATTTGGATAGAATATCTTTTTAATTGGGTTTAAAGTTTAATTTGAATATATTTTTACCATTTAATCCAAGGGTGTTCATTATAATGAATTTCACTTTGGAATTGGGCATAAACAACTGACAAACTGTTCATAGATATTGTTTAAAAAAACCCGCTATTTGTTTTAAAAACAAGAATTATTTTTAAAATCATTATTGCAATATCTTTGATTGGAATTTGGTAGAATGGATTCCACATTTGGAATTATAAGGTACAAAATATGTAATTATGATTCTTTTTTTTGGTAATTAATAATAGTAACGACGGTAATTATCTTTAATTATCTGGATTAATTAGTAATCAGGTAGTTAAGGATAACAAAATAATATCATAATAATAACAAATGACCCAAAAATGTGTTCTAATTCTACTGGTTGTGTCATGTCCGACCATGGGATGCCTTTTGCCAAACTTAGGGACCCCATGGAATCACTTTTGGGTGAAAGTGACACTTTGTCATTTTATTTTTAAAGAAAGGAGAATATCACTAAAGAATGTATAACCCGAGTAAAACATTTTTAGTTGTGCCTATGTAAATTATCTCCTAGACTATAAATATTATTTGGAAAGATAAAAATATTTCCTACATCATTGAATTTTGTTCATAAAATTTTTACATTAAATAAATTAAATTATTTATGTCATCATGAAGATGCATCGACTACCTCATTAATGAACGTTTAAAAAAAAATTAAAAGATAATGTAAAATATAAGACTTACACTAGTAAAAGACCTATTGGATGAGTATATTTTGAACCCTTATCACCTTATCCTAGAAATATTTCAATATGGGACCCTTAAAAACCAAAACTCATTTTAATATAAAGTAACATTTTATAACATTCCAAGAGTGCCCCTCCTCTCCTCTTATAAAAGGCCCCCACCTCTACCTCCTTACCCACACATCACAAGCCATTGGGCCAGCCAAGATCTGCTCAGTTTATCTCTCCACATCCCTCTATGCATCCTAGAATCCTTACCTTAGGCAGAAAGCTCTGCAAGAAACCCTTTGGGTTCAAACCAAGAGGAGTTACCCGATTTAAAGGTAAAGACTTCTCTAATGTTCTTTTGTTTTATTTGGCTTCTCCAACCCCCTAAACTCTTTTTATTAATTTCTTTTGTAACAATACCATCATCTTTAATATACTAGGATGTTTTTATAAGAATTATTAGAGCTAAACTAACACACACCTACATCTAATGGTTAAAGAGCATACTGTTTATGTAGATGGCGAATTTCGGCCTCACGAAACGATGATTGTTCAATATCCTTATAACACCTTAAAAGGTGGCCATTAAGATGTCACCATATTTATATATGATATATAATATGTTTATGTTTTTCTTAATCTTCTGTATTTTTAATTTATGGAATACCTTTATGGTTTTCATTATGGGTGAACACGATATCTTCATTTTTGGAAGTGCGGACTACCACCCCCTCAAAGTGATTTGATTTGTTAATGCCATATGTGGGACATATAAAGGATGGATTTAATTATATTATAAATGATATTATATTGGAATTATAGTATACCTTTATATCATTATGATACAATTCCATTAAATAGGAAATAGAAATGAAAGCATTGTTCGTGCGTACGTACGACTTACCGTCTCCATGAACGGTGCATTTCATTTCTTACCTCTAAATGTTAGGTAATATTATAAATGCATGTATATACTGGATATATATGATATATATGATATCTACATCATGAATATAATTCTGGATATAATGTATATTTTACCACATGATCAACTTGTAATTATAAAGAGTTTATTTTTTACTCAAGTACTAATCATCGACAAAACAACCATTATTAACTTAAATAATTACATAGTGTTCATAACATGGTAATAAGTGATATAAAAGAAATAATGAACATGAAAAATGTTCTTAAGCAAGTAGAAATTAAATCAAGTTTATTATTCAGGAGGTTAAAGAATGATCAAGTCAATTCGGACCCGAGGTAAGGGACTCCATCTCAATCTCCTTTCATTGAGGCATATTTTTATTTATACACAAATTTATTTTATACGGTGTATAAACCCCATTTAATTTTATGTTTATTCAAACGGAGTATTTTGTATACGAAGAGTTTTACTAAACTACAAAATGAATGTTTTTTTTTCATACGTATGTGGCGACAACGACTTCTCCGCCACTGTGACCATTATTTGAGTTTCGACTTCCTCTACAATCCATATCATTTTTTTAAAATGAAAAATAAATAACATGTTTTAATTTTCTTTTATCTTGGTATTGAAAATGCTTTTCAGAATGTTTTTATTATATCAATGTTTTGTATTGATATATTTTTATTGAAATGTGG
This sequence comes from Viscum album, assembly GCA_963277665.1. Classification (NCBI taxonomy): domain Eukaryota; kingdom Viridiplantae; phylum Streptophyta; class Magnoliopsida; order Santalales; family Viscaceae; genus Viscum; species Viscum album. The sequence goes on along the minus strand of OY728162.1, from coordinate 1,273,280,453 downwards.
AAATGTTTTGTTTCCTTTATGCATGTTTTATGTGATACGATTATGTTATGGTTCTTGGGAATTGTTATGAAGATGGGTGGTTCTGAGATAAACTAATTGCGGGTGTTCCCGATATAGATCTATAATGCATTGGGTAAAGCAAGGGGGTTAAACATTAAGGTTTCTCTAAAGACATTTAGGGAATATACTGTGATGGGTATTCCAAACGAAACCATGGGGGTTACTCCCTACATAAGAATGTTATGAATGCCTCAAGGTACCTTTATGTCTTATGATTTCTATGTGTTATTCATAAATCTGATGATTTTATGAGGTATGTTAACGTGCTTATGTTTTATGTGTAATGTATGATTTCATTGATTCTTATGTATACATGTAATAATGTTTCCTTTCCGTATTTTTATATCCCTTAATGAGTTTTTTTTCTCATCCTATGTTTTTGAAAGGTTTTTCACAGGTCAAGGGAAAGGTACATGATGTGATGATAGTGTTAAGGAAGTGTCATGAATGAATCCATGTTTTGTTTTAAATATGTTTCCGTTGGTGGGAAAAAAATGAATACTATCTTTCATGTAACCACTTTGTTTAAATGTGGAATTTAATGCATGATTAATGATCTAATTATCAAAAACTCTAAACCTGAAAGGATCCTCAGTGTGTATTCATGAAATAACACAAGATTAAGTAATGTTTACAGCTGGGGACTTATTGTTGGTATCAAAGGTCAGTTTAGATAAATTTAGGAGTGAGAATTCTATTACATGATTATCTAAAAATATTTTTGGAAATGATATAGAATTTGAAGATTACCATGTTGCTTCATCTAAGACATGTTTGTTCAGAATGGTTTTCCACAATGTAAATAGGGAAGTAGTGCTAGGAAGGCATATAGAAGGAAATGACCTTCCAAATCAGCATCCTGAGATGGTCGGAATTGGAACGGAACAGTTTGTTGGAAAAATGGTACAGTTGACTGAAGCAATAAATGGTGCTTGTATCCATGCACGAGATCACCCAGATCAACCGCAGAGCAACATGTCCGTGGTGGAACATTTCATGAGGCAACATCCCCCATCATTCAGAGGATCTCCTGACCATGTGCTAGCTAAAGGGTGTATTAAAGCACTAGAAAGATTTTCGATGTCATGGGGTGTTCAGACAATCAAAAGGTTAGTCTTGCTATTTACCGTTTGAAGGGTGAAGCGGATCAATGGTGGTCGATGGTTAAAAATATCAGGGATGCTGATGAGATTTATGATCTCGACTGGGATGAATTCAAAGGTATGTTTCTTGAGAAGTATTTTCCTAAGGACGTTCGACTTAGGATGGAAAAAACATTCTTGGAATTGAGGCAAGAGGATGACTCAGTGGCTTCTTATGAAGAGAGGTTCACTCGATTTCCAAGGTATGCTCCAAATTTTATCCGAGACCTTGATAGTAAAATCAATCATTTTTACTTAGGATTAAAGCCAAAATATCGAAGGTCTTTATATTATCGGGAGTTCAAGAGTTATGAAAGGATTGTTCGATGTGATGAGAAGGTGGAAATGGAGTTTTTCGATGATCAGGTGTCCTATAACAACCAACAGAAGAAGAGACCAAGGTGGAAGGAGAAAGGGAAGAATTTTCCAAAAATATCTGATGGTAAGAAAACTCAGTTTCTAGTTTGTGAAAAATGTGGTAAAAGGCATTCTGGGGAATTTCTTTTGAATTCTGGAAAGTACTACCGGTGTGGTAAGATAGGACATAAGGATCGTGATTGCACTGAAAAAGATCAACGTGATGGTAAGGCCAAATTTGATTTATAGTTAGTGAAATGTTTTAAGTGCAATGAGATGGGTCACTATGCAAACGAGTGTCTGACAAAGAGCTCAAGTGATGGGAAGCAGTTAGACTACAAGCAGAAAGGGGTGGTAAAATCCTTTTCAACTAATTCAGCAGATTTTGGGCCATCAAATGAAGTGGTGTCAGGTACTTTGTTTGTTTTTTCAGATTATTCCAGTGTGTTGTTTGATTCAAGGTCTACACATTCTTTCATCTCTGAAAACGTTTCTAGTTAAATGGTAATAACATCTCAAGAAATGACTCCAGAACTTGTGGTAAAAACACATGGGGGAAATGTTAAGTCAAAACGAATTTATAAGAATCTTCCTATCCTTATCCGTGGAAAGAACCTAATTGCAAACCATATAGTTTTACCTCCAGTAGAGTTTGATGTCATCCTGGTTATGGATTGGATATCTGTTTACCATGCTAAGATTGACTATAGAGCTAAAGAAGTTTCCTTTCAGAAAGTCTTTCAGGTTGTGTACAAGAATGAACCCTTACTGTTGATAACATATCAAGAGGCTGAGAAACTTGTAAAAGATGGAAATGAATGTTACCTTGAAGTTATTTTTGAAAATAAAAAAACCGTTCAGATTAATGATGTGCCAGTGGTAAATGAGTATCTTGATGTTTTTTCTGATGAGTTTCATGGAATAATACCCGATCAGGAAGTTGAATTTATTGTTGACTTAGTTATCGATGCTAAGCCAATTTCAAAAGCCCCTTATCGAATGGATCAAATTGAACTTTTAGAGTTGAAGGATCAATAGCAATATTTATTAGAGAAAGGCTTCATTCGACCTAGAACATCCCCATGGGGTGCTCCTGTTTTATATGTTAAAAAGAAAGATGGTTCAATGAGACTTTGCATTGATTATAGATCCTTGAATAACATCACTATTAAGAACAAATATCCTTTGCCTCATAGTGATGATTTGTTTGATTAGCTCCATGGTGCTCATTTGTTTTCAAAGATTGACCTGAGATCGGGGTACAATCAGCTAAAGGTAAAGGAAGAAGATATTCCTAAGACCGTGTTTCGTATAAGATATGGCCATTATGAATTTTTAGTTATGCCTTTTGGGATAACCAATGAACCTGCTGTATTCATGGACCTTATGAATAGAATTTTCCATGAGTTCTTGGATAAGTTTGTGGTTGTTTTCATTGATGATATTTTGGTGTTTTCTAAAAGTAAAGAGGAGCATTAAAGACATTTAAGGGTTATTTTGAAAACCTTAAAAGAAAAGAAATTGTATGGGAAATTTAGAAAGTGTGATTTTTGATTGCAACAAATTTCTTTCCTTGGTCACATTATTTCTAATGATGGGATAACTGTTGATCCTGTAAAACCAAAGGTTGTGGAAGAATGCCCAAGACCCACAAATGTAACTGAGATTCGTAGCGTCCTTGGTTTGGCAGGATATTACAAAAGGATTTTTAGAATGTTTTCCCAGTTATCTAGTCCAATGACTAATCTAACTTGGAAGGGTGTTAAGTTTATTTGGACAAAAGAATGTGATGATTGTTTTCATGAATTGAAAAGAAGATTGGTGAATTCTCCAGTTTTGGCACTACCTTCCAGGAATGGGGAGTTTGTTATCTACAGTGATGCTTCATTGAAAGGACTTGGTTGCATCCTAATGCAGAATGATCAGGTAATTGCTTATGCTTCATGTCAGTTGAAAACTCAAGAGATAAATTACCCTAAACATTATTTGTAATTAGCTGCTGTTGTTTTCACTTTAAAAATTTGGAGGCATCATTTGTATGGTGTAAAGTGTGAAATTTATACTGATCATAAAAGTTTAAAGTATATATTCAGTCATAAAGAATTGAACATGAGACAGAAGAGATGGCTAGAATTAATCAAGGATTATTATTGTACAATGCATTACCATCCGGGAAAATCAAATAAAGTGGACGATGCTTTGAGTCGAAAAAGTAATGCATCATTAACAATGTTGCGTTTGGAATCTGATCCTTTGGTTAAGGATTTGATGAAATCTGGCATAGAAGTTGATGGTGTAGGATGTCCTTCAGTTTTGTTTCAGGTATCATTGAAATATTCTCTATCAGACAGAATTAAGCAAGCACGGAACCAAGAAAGTGAGTTGCAGAAAAAGGTAGAGCTAGTTCAGAAGGGTATGTTGCCTGAATTCAACATTGATAATGATTGTGTTTTGATATTTGAGAAGAGATTGTGTTTGCCTTGTGATTCACAGTTGAAGAGAGAGTTGTTATGTGAAGGTCATATTTCTCCATTTTCAATTCATCGAGGGAGTACTAATATGTATAGAGATATTTGGGAGTATTAATGGTGGGACGGAATTAAAAATATATTGATGATTTTACTATGAAGTGTTTGACTTGTGAACAGGTTAAAGCAGAGCAGAAGTTACCGAAAGGGATGCTTTAGCCTTTACCAGTTCTAGAATGGTAATGGGAGAATATATCCATGGACTTCGCTGTGGGATTACCGACGACACCTCGAGGTAATAATGCAATCTGGGTTATTATTGACCTCTTGAAAAAATCTTCTCATTTCTTTGCTATACGAGATACAGTTTCCCTAGATCAACTTTCCTGTTAGTATCTTAAATAGATAGTCAGGTTACATGGAGTTAATCTCTCCATTATATCTGATCGTGATCACAGGTTTACTTCTAACTTTTGTAAAGGCCTTCAGAAGTCATTGGGTACTGAATTAAATTTTAGTACAACATTTCATCCTCAATTAGATGGGCAGTCAGAATGAACGATTCAGAATTTGGAGGATATGCTACGTTCATGATCGATGGATTATCCGGGAAGTTGGGACCAACATCTTTCTTTTCTTGAGTTTTCTTATAATAAATTTTTTCATTCTAGTATACAGATGGCACCATTTGAGGCATTATATGGGAAGTGATATTGAACTCCATCTTTCTGGGATGAAGTGGGTGAAATGATGTTGATGGGACCAGAATTGGTAGAATAGTTGGTAGAAAAATTTCAGCTGATACAGAGACACATGAGAACAGCTCAAAGCAGGCAGAAGAGTTATGCAGACAACAGGAGGAAGGATCTCTTTTTTGAGGTAGGTGATCATGTTTTTTCTCAAAGTATCACCATGGAAAAGTGTGATGTGATTTGGTAAGAAAGGAATGTTTAGTCCAAGGTTCATTGGACCACATGAAATTATGGAGAGAGTTGGATCAGATTCATACCGAGTGGCTTTACCTCTGAGTTTATCTTAGGTACACAATGTTTTTCATGTTTCAATGTTAAGGAAGTACATGCTAGATCCATCTCATGTTTTGAGTCCAGAGGTAGTTCAGCTAGAAGAGAATCTATCTTATGAGGAAGAACCGGTCCAGATTCTTGACCACAAGGAACAAGTGTTGTCGAATAAGGTGATTCATCATGTAAAGGTTTTGCGAAAAAACCACATGAGTGAAGAGGCAACATGGAAATCTGAAAATGCAGTGAGAGATAAATACCACCACTTATTCGATAAGAAAATAAATTTTGGGGACGCAATTTTCTTAAGGGGGAAGGATGTAACATACCAAGTATGTAATTAATAATAGATATTATTATCTATGTCTATTTATGAATTAGATAGTGTTTTATAGGCTTAAAATTAGAATAAATCCAATCTTAAGTATAGAATTCTCTAATAATTTTAAAAGATTGTTTTACCACTTTTTGTTGGTGAACCATTTTTAAATCTATATTTTTAAAATTCTATAATCTATATTTGTCTAAATGAACATATTCTTTATGATTGGGACATTGAAATTTACTTTGAATAAATTTTAGGTATTTTTCTGACAATGTTCATTTTTTAATGAATAGTGAGAAATACTGCATTTTACATCAAAACCGCTTTTTCATATAATTTAATTATATAGATAGATTATCTTTTTAATTGGTTTTAAAGTTTAATTAGAATATATTTTTACCATTTAATCCAATGGTGTTCATTATAATTAATTTCACTTTGCAATTGGGCATAAAAAAGTGCCAAACATTTCATGGATATTGTTTCAAAAAAAACCCGCTATTTGTTTTGACAACGGGAATTATTTTTAAATTCATTATTTCGATTTATATGTTTGAAATTTATTAAAATTTATTACATATTTGTAATCATAAGGTCCAAATTATGTAATTATGACTCTTTTGTTTTTGGACATTATGAATAGTGACGATGGTAATTATCATTAATTATCATGATTAATTAGTAATCGGGTAGTTAAGGATAATAAAATAATATCATAATAATAACAAATGACCCCAAAATGTGTACTAATGCTACTGGTTGTGTCATGGACGACCCTGGGATTCCGTGTTCCAAACATAGGGACCCCATGGAATCACTTTTGGGTGAAACTGACACTTTATCATTATATTTTTAAAGAAAGGAGAATATCACTAAAGAATGTATCACCCGAGTAAAACATTTTTATATTTTTCTGTGTAAATGATATCTTAGAATATAAATATTATTTGTAAATCTTAAAATATTTCATACATCATAGTATTTTTTTGATAATTTTTAGACATTAAATAAATTAAATTATTAATGACATCATGATAATGCAACGATTACATCATTAATGAACGATTTAAATAAAATGAAAAGATAATGTAAAATCTAATAATCAAACTTGTCAAAGACCTATTGGAGGAGTATATTTCGAACCCTTATCACCTTATCCTTGAAATATATCAATGCTGGACCTTTAAAATCCGAAGCTCATTTTAATATAAAGTAACATTTTATAACTTTCCAAGAGTTCCCCTCCTCTCCACTTAAAAAAGGCCCCCACCACTATCTCCTTAGCCACACTTCTCAAGCCATTGGATCGGCCAAGCTCTACTCATTTATCCCTCCACATACCTCTCTTCTTTCTATAAGCCTTACCTTATGTATAAAGCTCTTCAAGAAACCCTTTTGGTTCAAACCTAGAGGAGTTACCCGATTTAAAGATAAAGACTTCTCTAATGTTATTTTGTTTTATTTTGCTTCCCCAACCCCCTAAAATCTTTCTATTCATTTATTTTGTAAAACAAACAGTATCTTAAATATAATAGAATGTTTTTATATGAAATATTCTAGCTATACTTACACACACCTACATCTAATGGTTAAAGAGCATACTGTTTCTATGGATGGCAAATTTCTGCCTCACGAAACGATGATTGTTCAATATCCTTCTAACACCTTAAAAGGTGGCCATTAAGATGTCACTATATTTATATATGATATATAATATGTTTATGATTTCCTTAATCTTCATTATTTTTTCATTTATGGCATACCTTTATGGTTTCCATTATGGGTAAATGCGATATCTTCATTTTTGGAAGTATGGACTACCGCCCCCTCGAAGTGATTTGATTCTTTAATGCCATATGTGGGACATATAAAGGATGGAGTTAATGCTATTATATATGATATTATACTGGAATTATAATATACCTTTATATCATTATGATTAAATTCCATTAAATTGGAAATAGAAATGAACGTAGCGTTCATGCGTACGTACGGCTTACCGTCTCCATGAACGGTGCATTTCATTTATTACCTCTAAATGGTATGTAATATTATAAATGCATGTTTATACTGGATATATATGATATATATTATATCTACATCATGAATATAATTCTGAATATAATGGATATTTTACCACATGAACAACTTGTAATTATAAAAAGTTTATTTTTGACTCAAGTAAGAATGTTCGACAAAACGACCATTATTAACTTAAATAATTTAATAGTGTTCATAACATGGTAATAAGTGATATAAAATGAATAATGAACTTGAAAAAGGTTCTTAAGAATGTATAAATTAACTCAAGTTTATTATTCAGGTGGTTAAAGAAGGATCATGTCAAGTCGGACCCAAGGTAAGGGACTTTGTCTCAATCTCCTTTCAATGAGGCATATTTTGATTTATACACAACATTTTTTTACGGTGTATAAAACCCATTGAATTTTAAGTTTATTCAAAAGGAATATTTTTATACGAATCATTTCACTAAATGATAAAAGGAACGTTTTCTTTTCTACGTATGCAGCGACAACGACTTCTCCGCCGCCAGGACCATTATTTGAGTTTCGACTTCCTCTACAAGACATAACTTTTTAAAAAAATGAAAAAATACATATTTTTACTTTTCATTTATTTTGGTATTGAAAATGGTTTTCATAATGTTTTTATTATATCAATGTGTTGTATTGATATCTTGTGATTGAAATGTGGAAATGTTATGTTTCCTTTATGCATGTTTTATGTGATACGATTATGTTATGGTTCTTGGGTATAGTTATGAAGATGGGTGGTTCCGTGATAAACTAAGGGACGGTGAGCCCGATATAGCTCTCCAATGCATTGGGTAATGCGAAGGGGTTAAACGTTAAGGTTTCTACGAAGAGATTTAGGGAATATACTGTGATGGGTATTCCAAACGTAACCATAAGGGTTACTCCTTACGTAAGAATGTTATGAATGCCTCAAGTTACCTTTATGTCTTATGATTTCTATGAGTTATTCATAAATCTTATGATTTCACGAGGTATGTTAATGTGCTTATGTTTTATGAGTAAAGTACGATTTCATTGATTCTTCTGTATACATGTACTAATGTTTCCTTTCCGTATTTTTATATCGCTTACTGAGCTTTTTATGCTCACCCCAAGTTTTTGAAATGTTTTTCACAGGTCAAGGGAAAATTACATGATGTGATGATAGTGTCAAGGAAGTTTCATGAAAGAATCCATGTTTTGTTTTAAATATGTTTTAGTTCATGGGAAAAAATGAATACTATATTTTATGTAACCACTTTGTTTAAATGTGGAATGTAATGCATGATTTATGATCTAATTGTCTAAAACTATAAAACTGAAAAGATCCTAAATGTGTATTCTTGAAATAACTCAAGATTAAGTAATGTTTAAGGATGGGGCCTTATACCTATATTGTAAATTTGTACTAGTAGTGTGCTATTTTTCTTGGTTAATGTACATTAAATCAGACCCTTTTGTCAATTTCCCCCTACAGTCAATCATTAACTCCCATATTAAATTCAACACTTATGATTTTACCATGATTTTTCCCCATTGTCATGCTAGATTCCATTCTAGTCAATGATGACTCGCATGGTCACTCTAGTTAAAGTTAAAGTAGATTTTTTATTTTTTCATATTATTAAAATATAGCAGCATGATATTTATTCATGTGGTCACTTCAAAATATTATTATTATTTCACATGGATAGCTTTGATTTTCCATGTGGTATCCCCATATTTTATTTATATTTTTTAAACATGTTGTAATTCTATTTTCAATTATAGTCTCTACAACCTTGGTATGTTCACTCATCACCTTAATTAAATTTTTATCATGGGTCCTAAAAAATAAAAATAGAAAATTATCATTTCAAAAGAATTTAGAAAAAATTAAAAAATAATGATTTAAATTGAAAATGAGTCCAAAAAAATAATTTTAACAAATGAATTTTATCATTATCCCATAAAATTAAACTTGGAAATCAATATATATGATTTAAAAAAATTAAATGAAATAATTTAATCAAATATTTGTAACAAATAAAAAATTAAATAATTTAATTAAACTTCTATCCACCAAAAAATAAAATTTTAGAAACGATAAAAACAATTTAAAATATTAAATCACATATAAAAAATATATTCCATTGATAAGATATTATGAATTCCAATATGTAATAATGAAAAAATTATTTTCAAAAATTAAAACATCATCAAAAACCACTTGATAAAAATGATTTTCAAAAAATATTGTAGAATTTATGTAACACCCCAAGCTTCCAAGATACGCTTCTCTTTAAAAAATGCAATATCTTGCATTGTCCGCAAGTTTGAGATTCTAACACACCACAACCAATCAAAGTAGCTGTTATGAATAGTAATACCTAATTTTTGAAATTTTATAAAATTTATCTTGCCAAATGGACTTCAGTTTTGGATTCGGAATATCGAAATTATCCTATGTTGAATTTTTTGTATTTTTCTGAGAACTTTTAATTTGTTTTGAATACTGAAAATTACCTAAAAACAACTTTTTTAATCAAAATAATTAATAGTGATAAATTATAAAATTGAGTGGTTTTAAAGTATAATTAGAATATATTTTTACCATTTTATCCAATGGCGGTCATTATAATTAATTTCACTTTGAAATTGGACATAAACAATTGTCAATCTTTTGATATATATTGTTTCTTAAAAACACACTATTTGTTGTGACAGCGGGAATTAATTATGAAATTAATTAATGAAACTTATATTTTTGTACTTTGGTAAAATAGACATAATTTTTGAATTCTGAATATCAATTATAGCTTAGGGTGAAATTTTGGCATTGTTCTGAAAAACATAAATTTTTGATGAATAGTGAAACCACTAAGTGGTAGTTATAAAACGGATTTTTCATTTAAATGAAACATTACCACTTATGTGATTTGATTTTCAAAAATCCGACATACATGGTTGTCATTAGGAAGTAAAATGCGGTTCAATGGGATTAAAATTATTTTTTGGTGAATAGTAACTTTTATGTTTAATTAATCGCGATTAAAGGTAATTAGTGAAATTTAAGGTAAAAATAGTATTATAAAAATATGGAATGACCTTTACACTTGTACTACCCCTATTGGATGTGTCATGACCGACCAAGACAATCCATGTGTCATCTTGGGGAGCCCATGGAGCCACTTTGGTAGGAAAATGGCATAAATAACTTTTTATTTAATGTTAAAATAAAAATGTCACAAACAAGAGTTGTTTTACTAAAACAATTTTTAAATGGGGTTATAAAAGTCATAATTTTTACTATAAATATTAATTAGAAATATGAAAAGATTTCCTACATCATGATATTTGTTTTATAATTTTTAGACATTAAATAAATTAAATTATCTATGACACCATGATGATGCAGCGATTACCTCATTAATTGACGATTTAAATAAAATGAAAAGATAATGTAAAATATAAGAATTACACTAATCAGAAACCTATTGGATGAGTATATTGCTAACAATTATCACCTTATACTTTAACTACATAAGTGTGGGACCTTTAGAATCCGAAAAAGCATATTATAATAAAGTAACATTTCAATCTTTCTAAGAGTGCCCCTTCTCTCATCTTATTAAAGGCCCCCACCAGTACCACCTTACTCACACCATAAAATACTTTTGTCTTGGCCAAAATATGCCCAAATACTCTCCCAAAATTCCTCCCTTACTCCTAGAATCCTCAATTTGGACATAAGTCTTCCCGAGGAAGCCTTTGGCTCAAATCAAAAAGAGTTACCCGATTTTAAGGTAATGTCTTCTCTAATGTTGTTTTGTTTTATTTTGATTCTCCAACCCCTTAAAATCTTTTTATTCATTTGTTTTGTAACAACACCAATATCTACAGTATACTAGGATTTTTTTATGAAAATTATTTGGTTTAAACTTGCACACACCTTCGTCTAATGGTTAAAGAACATACTGTTTCTGTGGGTGGCGAAATACTGCCTCACGAAACGATGATTGTTCAATATTATTTTAACACCTCTAATGGTGGCCATTTTGATGACACTATTTTCATGTATGATATATATATATATTATGTTTATGTTTTTCCTTATGCTTCTGTATTTCTCATTTATGTCATACTTTATTATTTCCATTATGGGTAAACGCGATAATTTCATTTTAGGAAGTGCGGACTACCGCCCCCTCAAAGTGATTTGAATCGTTAATACCATATGTGGGATGTATAAATGATGGAGTAAATGGTATTATACATTATATTATACTGGAATTATATTATAAATTTATATCATTATGTTTCATTCCATTAAAATATGAAATAGAAATGAAAGTAGCGTTCATGCGTATGTATGGCTTACTGTCTCCATGAACGGTGCATTTCATTTCATACCTCTAAATGTTATGTAATATTATAAATGAATGTATATAATGGATATATATGATATATATTATATCTACATCATGAATATAATTATGGATATAATGGATATTTCACCACATGAACAACTTGTAATTATAAGAAGTTTATTTTTGACTCAAGTACCAATGATCGACAAAACGACCATTATTAACTTAAATAATTACATATTGTTCATAACATGGTAATAAGTGATATAAAAGGAATAATGAACTTGAAAAAGGTTCTTAAGCAGGTAGATATTAACTCTAGTTTATTAATCAGGAGGTTAAAGAGCGGTCGAGTCAAGTCGGACACGAGGTAAGGGAACTTCTTAACCCAATTTCTATTCTTTGGGTTAATCTCTTACTTTCAAATTATGTCATGATATTATTATTTCCTATCTGGTATTTATACTTTCTTTATGTGTAAATATAGTGAATACACATAATAGATCTATTTTATTTTAAAAATGATATTTGTAAGGACTTCGTCTCAATCTCTTTTCATTGAGGCATATTTTTTTTATACACAACTTTCATTTATACGGTGTATAAACCCCTTTGACTTTTACTTTTATTCAAAATGAATATTTTTATGTGAATCATTTTTACTAAATGACAAAAAGAATGTTTTTTCTTTCGAATGCGGAGACAATGAGTTCTCCGTCGCCGTGACCATTATTTGAGTTTCAGGTTCCTCTGCAAGCCATAACATTTTTTAAATGAAAAATAAATACAAAGTTTTAATTTTCCATTATTTTGGTATTGAAAATGGTTTTGATAAAGTTTTTATTATATCAATTTGTTGTGTTGATATCTTGTGATTGATGTGTGGAAATGTTATGTTTCCTTTATGCATGTTTTATGGGATACAATTATGTTATGGTTTATGATATGTTTAAACCTGTTCATATGAGGAATGCATTGGACTTATATGTGATGGGTGGAGCCTGCTATAGCTCCTTGATGCATCGGTAGGTCTCATGAGACAAACTAGTGTCTTTGAATGAGGCCTTGACAAAATCTTATTTGTGGTTTTGGAACAAGGCCTTGGATACGTGGTTATGATAGTCTGACATTATGAATTCTATCATTATGAAAGTGGTTATTGATATTACATGTGATTATTCGACTAGTAGAAAATCCATGTGAGTAAGTAAATGGCATTATTTAATTTATTTTTGCAATATTATGCTGAAGTTAAAGTTTAAAAAGGATTTTGTTTTAGTTATACATTGCCTTAAATGTTAATGTTTATTTATGAAAGCTTCTGCAGTATTGTTATCCTTACTGAGCATCAGAGCTCACCCCTTTCAATGTTTCCAGGATGTGAAGAAGTATTGTATGAATGACCTGTAAGGATAGTCAGAAGAGGATATGAGTGTGGACTATGGAGACTCTGTTATTGTAGTTTTTCACTTTATGATGTAATGTAACAGTTATGAATGTATCTAGTGTTTTCAAGGCTACGAAACTAATTGGTATTTCGAGACTTGATCTTTTGTGATCATGCCAATGTTACGAAGTAATGCACCGACTCTGGGTAGCTAGGGTCGGGGCGTTACAGTTGGTATCATAGGTAGTTTAGTACTAACCTTGGAAGCTAGATTTAGATAAACTCTGACTAGAGCACATAGCCCGAAGATAGACTTTGAGGATTAGTATAGAAGAACTTCCTAGAATTTTGGTATTATAGAGATTTTGTGAGTTTCCGAGCAATAAACCCCTCTCTGGTTACGAGCAGGTAGAGGCGTCTCTCTCACAGATGTACCTAGGGGTAAAACCCGAAAACACCTCTTTGAGTTAGACTCGGACGGGAACTAGTGCATGACAACGGGTCTTGCTGCACTCTTGTTTACGACACTCCCGGGGGATATGCTTAGGATAATTCTCATTTTCTTTAAAAACCACTATGATGGGTTATGAGTATATACTTCCTCAAAGAAAACTTTTCTTTTTTATGGTTATGGATTATATCCGTAAATAGTTCAATTTATGTTAAGTATTTTACAAGTATGGAATTATGTATTTTGATTCATAAACTAATCTTGTTTATTCCAATGTTTAGAAATGGCGCCTAGTGGAAGGAATGGAAACCGTATCAATGCACACACTCCGTGTTGGGATTTCCCTCCTTCTCAATATAATTATTGTGTATCTGGAGATACAACTAGTGCTGATCAACTTATTACCATACTGGGACAACTCACTCAGGTTATGAATAATAACCTTACTCGTATGGAGCACCCTGATCCGCAACGTGGAGGATCATTGTTAGACCGCTTCATGAGGCAACAACCGCCAACATTTAATGGGGGTACAAATCCATTAGTAGATGAGCAATGGATAAAATCCATAGAGAAAATATTTCATGCCTTGGGGAGTAACGAAAGGGAGAAGGTTTTCATGGCAGTCTACCGCCTCACTGGAGATTCCGATTAGTGGTGGTCGCTGATTCAAAACACAAAGGAAGATGAAGAAGTATCAAGTATGGAATGGAGAGAGTTCAAAGAGATTTTCTTAGAAAATAATTTCCACGTGACCATCGAGCAGATATGGAAAGGAAATTTCTGAGTCTGAGGTAGAAGGAGGATGAGAATGTTGAAAAGTATGAGGCTAACTTTACAAGGTTAGCGAGGAATGCTACAGATTATATACGTAACCCAAGAATTAAGATCGATCATTTCTTTGATGGGTTAAAACCATTTCTCCGTCGAGCACTAGTATCACAATCTTTCTCAACGTACAAAGATATAGTCGCGTGTTCTATCAAGACAGAAATGGAATTCTCTAAATCTTATTACAATAAATTAAAGAAAGAGAAGAAGAGAATGGTGGAACAGGAGACAGATAAAGGGAAAAAGGGAAAGAAGCATTTTCAATTATGCAATAATTGTGGGAAGAATCACCCCGGTACCTATCTAAAAGGAATGGGATTTTGTTATAAATGTGGAGAAAAAAGTCACCAGGCTCGTGATTGCAAGGGAAAGAAAGAGGCTATCAATGTTGAATGCTACAATTGTAGGGAAATGTGGCATTATGCAAATGAATGTCCTACGTGTCAGGGAAACACACCTCAGAAAAGTCTAAGGCATCAAGGAAAATCTTATGCTGTTACTACAGTTGATGTGAAATAATAAATGTATTAGTGCTTTTGGACTCAAGGATTATATTCTGGTTATAAGGATAATGTGATATATATATAAGGATTGTACTGCAGTACTTGTTGTTTTCATTATGGATTTAATATGATGAAGGTAATCATATTTTTAGTATGTACAAAAAGAGAAACTTTAATTTGATTGGGGAATCTGATGTTACAATTCATTTTGGAATTTAGAGACCTTTTAGAGAAAGTCTGGACAGAGGTATTTTGGATAACTATAAAGGTTGGAATGGATTAATTTGATCTTTGGATAGTATTGTTTAAGGTTTAAACATTTCTGAAGATTATTTTTGGAATATTATAATACTGTAGTTTTAGGAAAATGACAACCTGAAGGGTGGGGCATAACCCATCGCGTCGGACAAAGCTGCAGGAATCGAACCCACAACCATAGTGCGATAGACCTTTATTACCTACCACTAGCCTACATGAAGTCCCTAGTTATTACAAAATATTTTTCCTAATCTAAATGGTATGTGGTAATATTTGGAACCTTATACAATTAGGATAAATATAATATTTTTGAGTTCTGTTACCATTTGGAGTGAAATATGGGTTCGTGGTAAAAATTTATTAAAGAATGAAAGCCTACATGACAAGTAAGTATATTTCCTTACGTCCTTAGTAAATCTCTTAAATAAATTTCTCAACTTTATGAAAGGTAACTTAAAATAAAAACATTGTCGGTTAACTTTTCCAACTGGGGATTCAATGACCGTTTAACCAATCACAAGTTTGTGATTTTCTTGTGGTTAACTTTCTCCTAATCCTGTTTTCTACAACTCTCCATCCCTTGATGGTTTTTTTTCTTCCATATCAATATTTTCATAGAATCCTAGTATGGGCTATCTCAGGTGACCTTTGTACTTATCTTTCTTTCTTTTAAAGTTATATTTTTATTAACCATACATCCGATGTGGGTTTTCCACAAAGGTATTTTCTATTTTCAACCATTTATTATCAAAGAAAAATGTCAATTTTCGAGGATGCAATTTATTGAAGTAGGGGAGAATGTAACACCCCGAGCTTCCAAGATACCCTTCTCTTTCAAAAATGCAATAGCTTGCATTGTACGCAAGTTCGAGATTATAACACACCACAACCAATCAAAGTAGTTGTTACGAATATTAATACCTAATTTCTGAAATTTTATAAATTTTATCTTGCCAAATGGACTTCGTTTTTGGATTCGGAATATCGAAATTAGCCTATGTTGAATTTTTGGTATTTTTCTGAGAACTTCCAATATGTTTTGAATAGTGAAAATTACTTAAAAACAACCTTTTTAATCAAAATAATTAATATTGGTAAATTATAATATTGAGTGTTTTTAAAGTATAATTAGAATATATTTTTACCATTTTATCCAATGGTGGTCATTATAATTAATTTCACATTGAAATTGGACATAAACAATTATCAATCTTTTGATATATATTGTTTCTTAAAAACACGCTATTTGTTGTGACAGCGGGAATTAATTATGAAATTAATTAATGCAAAATATATTTTAGTAATTTTGTAAAATAGACATCGTTTTTGAATTCGGAATATCAATTATAGCTTAGGGTGAAATTTTGGCATTGTTCTGAAAAACTTCAATTTTTGATGAATAGTGAAACCACTAAGTGGTAGTTAAAAAACTGATTTTTTGTTTAAATGAAACATTACAAATTCTGTGATTTTATTTTAAAAAATTCTACATAAATGGTTTTCATTAGGATGTAAAATGTGGTTCAATGGGATTAAAATAATTTTTTGGTGAATCGTAACTTTTAAGTTTAATTAATCGCGATTAAAGGTAATTAGTGAAATTTAAGGAAAAAATTGTATTATAAAAATATGGAATGACCTTTACACTTGTCCTACCCCTATTGGATGTGTCCTGGCCGACAAAGACAATCCATGGGTCATCTTGGGGACCCCATGAAGCCACTTTGGTAGGAAAATGACATAAATAACTTTTTATTTAATGTTAAAATAAAAATGTCACAAACAAGAGTTGTTTTACTAAAACAATTTTTAAATGGGGTTATAAAAGTCATATTTTTTACTATAAATATTAATTAGAAAGATAAAAATTATTCCTAAATCATGATATTTGTTTTATAATTTTTATAAATTAAATAAATTAAATTATTTATGACACCACGATGATGCAGTGATTACCTCATTAATTGACTATTTAAATAAAATGAACAAATAATGTAAAATATAAGACTTACACTTGTCAAAAACATATTATATGAGTATATTTATAACCCTTATCACTTTATACTCTAAATATATAAGTGTGGGACATTTAGAATCCAAAAAATCATTTCATAATACAGTAACATTTCAATCTTTCCAAGAGTGCCCCTTCTCTCCTCTTATAAAAGGCCCCCACCACTACCACCTTACTCACACCATAAAAGCCTTTTGGCTCGGCAAAACTCTGCCCAAATACTCTCCCAACATCCCTCCCTTACTCCTAGAAGCATCACTTTGGGCAGAAGGCTTCTGAAGGAGGCCTTTGGCTCAAATCAAAAAGAGTTACCCGATTTTAAGGTAATGTCTTTTCTAATGTTGTTTTGTTTTATTTTGCTTCTCCATCCCCTTAAACTCTTTTTATTCATTTCTTTTGTTACAACACCAGTATCTAAAATATACTAGGATGTTGTTATGATAAATATTTGGTATACACTTACACACACCTGCGTTTAGTGGTTAAATAACATACTGTTTCTGGGGGTGGCGAAATACTGCCTCACGAAACGATGATTGTTCAATATTCTTTTAACACCTCTAATGGTGGCCATTTTTATGAAACTATTTTCATATATGATATATATATTATGTTTATTTTTGCCTTAAGCTTATTTATTTCTCATTTATGTCATACTTTATGATTTCCATTATGGGTAAACGCGATAATTTCATTTTAGGAAGTGCGGACTACCACCCCCTCAAAGTGATTTGAATCGTTAATACCATATGTTGGATGTATAAACGATGGATTAAATGGTATTATACATTATATTATACTGGAATTATATTATACCTTTATATCATTATGTTTCATTCCATTAAAATATGAAATAGAAATGAATGTAGCGTTCATGCGTACGTACGGCTTACCGTCTCCATGAACGGTGCATTTCATTTCTTACCTCTAAATGTTATGTAATATTATAAATGAATGTATATACTGGATATATATGATATATATGATATCTAAATCATGAATATAATTATGGATATAATGGATATTTCACCACATGAACAACTTGTAATTATAAGAAGTTTATTTTTGACTCAAGTACCAAAGATCGACAAACTGACCGTTATTAACTTAAATAATTACATAATGTTCATAACATGGTAATAAGTGATATAAAAGGAATAATTAACTTGAAAAAGGTTCTTAAGCAGGTAGAGATTAACTCTAGTTTATTATTCAGGAGGTTAAAGAGCGGTCGAGTCAAGTCGGACATGAGGTAAGGGAACTTCTTAACCCAAATTCCATTCTTTGGGTTAATCTCTTACATTCAAATTATTTCATGATATTATTTTGTCCTATCTGGTATTTATACGTTCTTTATGTGTAAATATAGTGAATACACTAAATAGATCTATTTTATTTTAAAAATGATCTTTGTAAGGACTTCCTCTCAATCTCCTTTCATTGAGGCATATTTGGTTTTATACACAACTTTCATTTATACGGTGTATAAACCCCTTTGACTATTAATTTTATTCAAAAGGAATCTTTTTATATGAAGCGTTTTTAATAATTGAAAAAGGAATGTTTTTTCTTATGTATGCGGCGACAACGACTTCTCCGCTGCCGTGACCATTATTTGAGTTTCGGCTTCCTCTGCAAGCCATAACTTTTTTTAAATGAAAATTAAATACAAAGTTTTTATTTTCCTTTATTTTGGTATTGAAAATAGTTTTGATAAAGTTTTTATTATATCATTGTGTTGTATTGATATCTTCTGATTGAAGTGTGCAAATGTTATGTTTCCTTTATGCATGTTTTATGTTATACAATTATGTTATGGTTTATGATATGTTTAATCCTATTCATATGAGGAATGCATTAGACTTAATAAGTGACGGGCGGAGCCCGCTAAAGCTCCTCGATGCATCGGTAGGTCTCATGAGACATACTAGTGTCTTGGCACGAGGCCTTGACAAAATCTTATTTGTGGTCTTGGCACTAGGCCTTGGTTACGTGGTTATGATAGTCTGGCATTATGCATTCCATCATTATGAAAGTGGTTATTGATATTGCATGTGATTATTAGACTAGTAGAATATCCATGTGAGTAAGTAAATGACATTATTTAATTTATTTTTGCCATATTATGATGAAGTTAAAGTTTAAAAAGGCATTTGTTTTAGTTATACATTGCCTTAAATGTTAATGTTTATTTATGAAAGCTTCCGCAATATTGTTATCCTTACTGAGCATCTGAGCTCACCCCTTTCAATGTTTTAATATTTTCCAGGATGTGAAGAAGTATTGTTTGAATGACCTGTAGGGATAGTCAGAAGAGGATATGAGTGTGGACTATGGAGACTTTGTTATTGTAGTTTTTCACTTTATGATGTAATGTAACAGTTATGAATGTATCTAGTGTTTTCAAGGCTGCTAAACTAATCGGTCTTTCGATACTTGATCTTTTGTGATCATGCCAATGTTACGAAGTAATGCACCGAATCTGGGTAGCTGGGGTCGGGGTGTTACAATTTATTCATTAAAATATATTTTTCATATTAAACCAAGGATCATTTGAAATTTAAAGCAAGAAACCCTGAATTTTTTAAATATTCCAATGTATGAAAGTTTCTAATAATTGTACAAAATATTGAATTATTTTACATTTAAAATATTTTTTTCCTTAAAAAACATATTAAATTTATAAAATGGAATGTGAAAAGATGTAATAACATAATTCCATGGAAATGTCTCCCATGTATAATCAATTTCACTTTTGGGAAACTAAAATAATTTTTTATTTATTTACCAAATCACATAAATACAAGTGGTTATTCAATTTAGATTCATATATACAATAGAATTAATAATATTAATCAAACTATTTATTGAAAAAAACATCATGTCCCTTATGTGAATTAATCTCACTACCCGACTTCAACCTTATTCAAGTTCCAGTTCTAGGAGTATAGACTAGTGACATTCAAGAAGAATTAAATATATAATAGAATCACAATTTTCTTCCACTCTGTATGAGGTTATATAACCAATGTTACACATTCCACTTGAATGATACAATCAAATGAGTTTATTTATAAATCAATTACACCTTCTTCATTTGGGTTCAACATTCAATTAACATTAACGATCTCATTTTTTTTAAGAGAACATTATTTTATTTTTTACTAATCATGAATTTGTGAGTAGGACTCTGAGAAGAAATTATTTATTTAAGAAATTATTTATTTATCTAACAATCTCAACCATTGTCTTAGAGATTCTCTATGGGATCTCAATTTTTCTTTTTACACCACAATCAATGGGCTTATATGATCCTATTTGAGTTGGATCCCTAAGGTATTCCATTTTACCAAGGGTATGTCACTAGGTTCATGTTTCAAAATATTATTTCGTAATGATATAATTCTCATATGAAAAATATTTAACCCATAAAACACCATTTTCTTGTTCTCAAATGATATTTTCATAAATGTATCAGACACCAACACTAATCAATCATAAAATTCATGAAATTTTAAAATCATAAAATACATAATAAAGTATGAAATTATCCATTTGAAGAAGAAATTGAATTTTATAATTTAAAAACATATAGATTTAACAAATATATGAATTTATTTACAAAAATATAAAAACTTTTATGCACAATAATACAAAAAAGATGATAAAAAAGGATTCATTTTGGAAAAAATTGAGGGGTTTTCGAATTTTTATGTAATTAAAGAATAATTTAGAATTATAATTAAAAAATTGTTACTCATAATGAATGTACCCAATCCCTTCCACTTAAAATAAAAAATTATATCAGATGGTTAATCTTATTGTGAGAGAAAATTTTCATTCAAATAAAATTTTCAATCCAGCAGTTTCAAAATTATTCGAAGTTGTTAAATTAAATTTCAACAACAGAATTTTTTAATCAAACAAATCCATTTTTAAAAAAATAAATTTATTTAATTTAATGGATATTCTTTTTATTGTTAAAAAAGAATAAATCTCATTTCACCTCAAATAGATTCATGGAAAACAATGAAATGGGAACCTGAAACATTTTAAAACTAATGAAACTTAATGGATGAAATCTTGGGTTAAAAACATTATTCTAATTGGTTTTCGAAAAATTATATATTAAAAATACTGAAAACAAGTTCAGGAAATCATATTCAAACTTTTTATAACATATTGTTAAATCTTCCCACACTTAGTTCACAATATCATGCAACATAAATGAGCCAAAATAAAATTTACATAATTAAATAAAGTACTCCCCTGAATGTGGATATTTTTTCATCTTAGTTCATTCAATATCACTCTCCTCTTGACCATAAAAAATACTTGTCGGGTTAACTTGTTCAAGATCCTATAAAATTAAAACATATATAATTTATAATTTAGTAGTCATAACATTAGAACTTAATATACTTAATGGTGGAGTTAGGGGATATTTCTATCCAGATGTTTCTGACAAGTAGTTACACTTTTTTATTGAAACATAATTGAATTTATTCTTCAGTGAATTTCATTAAAAGATTATCTTTGTTAAAAACCAATTATAACAATATTAGAGGTAGGTAGAGAATAACCAATATCATATATATTAATTGAAAATGACCAAAAAAGAAAACAATCCAATAAATCATTTGTTGACTCCTATAAATAACTGAGTTTATAATATTCTATTAGACTTAAATAATGAATCAAATTCTAATGAAATAAGTGAAATTAAATCCCATATTCTAACCCAAAAATTAATGTTTTTATCTTCTAGTTGAATAAATATGGAATTTTATCCTCCCTAACAAATTCAATATCCCCATCGACCGGTAATCTCTGAATGGTGAATGGGAAATACCACTTGTTTCTTAGTTTTTTTGGAAACAACTTATGCCTAGAAATAAATAGTAGATCCATTTTAATAAAATAAAAGTAACTATTTTGGATGATATATTCATATAATGAATTGTTTATTTAATTTTAAATTTGGGAAATCACATAATATCTTCTTTCGATTTCCTTCAAATCACTTAACTCCAGTAATCTTCTCTCTCCAGAAAATATTAAATCATATTTCAGATCCTTTATTACCAAAAGTAGTTTTGGTTCAACTCCACAGGTAGATAAAATGTCTTTTTGAATATAAAAATATAAGGGGATATTTCTATGGGGGTATTCTAGGTAGTCTTGTAAGCCCACAATGCTTTATCCAATTTGATTGACCAGTATTTACTAGAGTTTCTAAAGGTCTTTACCATAATTGGTTTAATCTATCTATTTGAAATGATATCCTAATCACTATATTATGAGTGATAGGTTCTTGAAATCCTAAAATCACACACATAATTCTTCCTTAAATACATGAAATTATAATTCTTAAAATTAATTCCATTTTATATGATAAATGATTTTGGAACATCAAAACATGAAAATATTGTTTTTATGAATTAACAAACACTAGAAGCCTTATTATTGGGAAGAGAAACAACATCATCCAACATGGAAACATATTCCAAAACCAAAATTAAATAATCATTAAAATATAAGGACGTAAATGAATTTATAAATTCCAAACCACATACATAAAAAATTCCTACCTCTGTAATTTATTTTTGGTGGTATCTCTAGCCTTCTATAAATATATATTGGCCTATAAACTTCATCACATACTATAACTTGATAATTCAAATCTATGAATAAATTGGGAATGTAAAAACCATCCTAATGGAAGTTTTTGGTAGTTATCTCACTCATAATATTTTCACCCCTAGGAGATGGGTGAAAGATATCAAAAATGAAAAGTATTTCCTCCCAAACCAAACATATCATAACAAATCCATCATCATATATTATAAATATTAATTTATTATAATAAAAGGAATGTATTTCATTCTTTTAATATTTTAATGATACTTCTGAATTACACAAATATTATTAAATTTTCAATATTATACATTCTAATAATATTTTTTTACTAAAGCTTCAAAAAGTTCCTCATCTAGAAAAGTGTTTCCAATTTTTATGAGTTCTTTATCTTGAATATCAGGTAAACTAGACAAGTGTTCTTAAATAAAGTTCTTAGACACTTTTTAATATATTTTTTATAAGTCAATCGATTTATATAGAACATTCCATCTCATAATCCTAGGTTTGGAATCTTTTTTAGCTAATAGATATCTGTAAGTCTAGTTGTATGTGGTAATAATATCCTTGGATCAAACCAAAATCTACGTAAAATATTTCAAATAAAAAATTAAAGTATCCAAATTATTTTTAGTTTTATTATAATTTTTCTAGTAATGATATGATATATTTCTATCCTAATAAAAAACATTCTATCTCTTCACTTTCCACTTCTCTAAAATAGCACCTACAAGCACATAACTAACATCAAACAACACCTCAAAAGGAAACATCTATTCAAGGTTGGTCATAATTGGTGAAGTTATGAGTTTTTCCATGAGAAGGATAATATTCTCTAGTAATCTCTCATTAAATTAAAAGTTTTTATCTTTATAAAGTCTGGAGCATAAAGTCCTTTTTATTTTAGATAAATAGTTTATGAATCTCTGGTAAAAATTAACATATCCTAGGAAACCCCTAATTCATTTCACATTTTTTATAGGAAGAAGATTCTCTATTATCTATATTGTTAATTTTAAACTTCTATACCCCTATTTGAGTCCTTATAACTTAATAGAATCAACTCAATGAATATGAATTTGAATATTTCATAGTTTATGACAAGGTTTGTTTATTGGAATCACTAAAAAATAGTTTCAAGAATGTGTAAATAGATCTTAAAGCCACTTCCTATACCTTAAAAATTATCTCTAAAAACCTCGATTATCCTCTCAATCATTTTAGATAAAATAGACATCACACATATTTTAAAATTGTTTGGGGCATCACACAAGTCCAATAGAATTCTTCGATAGAATATTTTCCCAAATAGGCAACTGAATATGGGCTTCTCTTGATCCTAAAGAGAATTGAAAACATGGTTCTGACCAGAATTCTGGATAAAATTTAAAAATTATTCATTCTCATATAAAATCTCTAGAATTTAGTATCAAAATGTCATTGTGAAATAGTCTTTCCTAGTGTAAGAATTCAATTTCTTATAGTGTATGCAGATTCTCTATTTTTTTATTATCCTAACTTGAACTTATTTTTATTCTAATTTAAAAAAATTATTTCAACATCCATTTTAGGAGAAAAAAAAGAAATGGATAACACATGGAATATCAGAGATTGAAAAATTAGTCTGTTACCCATAAATATATTCACTTAATCTTTAACCCCTTTTTTATGTTGGGATACAATCTTTTCTATGTGTTTGTTTTGGTTTCGTGGATATTTTATGTATACAGTATGGCGGACTTATACCATTAATATTAGCAATATACCTTTACATGATATACTTAAACCTCATTAAGACAACCAAAATAAATTTCCTTTAACATTCCTCTAAACCCATAAATATGATAACAGGTATTGTATAACACTCACCTAGGAAAGAATATCTCAAATGATCTGGTAGGGGAATGAGTTCAAGATTGGGTGCTTACTAAAACGATTGAATACAATTGTCTCTTAGAGGACCAATGTCCTGACACTTATTCATAAAGAAATAATTATAGAAATATTCCTCTTAATCAATATTATTCCCCAAAAATCACTCTCCAAATATAGATTATTTTATTGGGGTGAAAATGCGTTCTAAAGAAAAATTTTCTAGGTTTTTCAGGATTCCCTCACAATTTCATTTAAAGGATACTTCTCCTTTCTAGAATTAATTCCCATATACTTTTTCATATGGATATCAAGTGTACTAATAATTTCATCCATCACCCATAAATAATATTCTTCATCTTCATTAAAATATTCTTAAACTCCCAAAATCTGATCTCTAAAACATATTTAGTGTTTGGTGAGTTCCTTAAAATTTTGAAAACATTAAATTCCACTTTCTATGCATAAAAATTTGAAATTATGTTTCCCCATGAATATAAAATGATAGATTTACTTGTTACTATAATGATTCTTCAAATAATGGCAGGTACCTCCTAGTCACATTCCTTAAAAAAACTAGATAATTAACTGGAATAAATATGTTCCCATATCTTATTAACACGTCAACCACCCTACCATCTGCGTGAGTAATATAATATTATAAAATTTATAAAATAACAGGGTTGGGTTGTGTTTAGTATGAATATGAAGTGTATAAAAAATATAGTAGAATCATATTTGTTTTTTCACTAAGATCCAATAGAAAATTAAACTAGAAACCTCTATCTCTAAAGATACATGAGATGATAAAACTCCATAAATCATTAAGATTGGAAGGCATTACATTCTATTAGAAATAAATAAATTTCTCTGTGAGATTTTTTTATAGAAAACTATTCCAATTTCTTTTTGTTTGAATATATTTTGGTTAGAGGATTTATGTAATATGACATTTTACTAAAGGCCTTAAGTAATGGGATGTTAATGTCCAATTTCTTAGTAGAATTTAGATATTTTAATAATTATATATCCTCTTTTTTCATTATTTATTGAAAAATAATTCTTGAAAAAATGTTCCTAATTTTTTTCAATTCATTCGGTTTATTCTTAATTATTATTTTTCCCTTTTATTTTCTTTTAATTTCATGCATTTTCTTGGAATTATTTTTAGGTAAAACTAGCTCAATGGTCTTCTACCAGGATTGTCCAGAATTTTATATTTTTCATTTTCAAGATTTTGGGTTTTGATTTCATCTATATTTTCTTTTTGGGAGTATTTGAGTTCTTGATAGCATCTTAGTGGCTTTGGTGACCACTTCTAGTTGTGATATACCTAATATTATCCAAAGGATTCAGTTTAGTAGAGATTACTAGTTTAAAATTGTCCATATCTCCAAAAACTCTATCAAAATTATTTCTTTTCAACTATATTCTATAAACCTGAAATTTATTTGTGATTTATCAATATCATCATTATTATTCTATTCATCAAACCAACTGGTCATATTTTGAAACATCCCCTTTAATTCTTCTTTAGAACTATAAGATTTAGACTTCTAGGGATGGAATTTCTACCTAGGTTGTTATTAGAATCCAGGGGGAGCAACATGTTTAAGAACTCCCTATTTTTATATGAAAGTTTAAAGCGCTTGTATAGCCATATTTGTTTGTGGTTGATAATTATTTATCTCTAGGATATATACTAGTATGATATCCAATATAATTTTCATTTAATGGTTCTTAAGAAAGAATATCAAAATTAGAACAAGGGATTTATGAGTTCCCAAACATTCCACATTGGTTTAATTTATCCATAAGAGTGTTGATTATTTAAATGACTGAAAATATAATATTGAACCTAATATTGTTGATAAAGACCAATTTCATTCATAAAAGTTTTTATTCTTCTTGAGTATTTGTACTTTGTGTTTTGTTCTAGGGTAGTGAAAATTTGTTTCAGCTCCTCAACGAGTTTATCAGTAAAGTTACCTTGAGAAGATTGTTCAAATAATGTTTGGTGGTATGTAATTATACTATTATAAAATGTTTCTATATGAAATTATGATTTAAATTAAATATTTAGACACTACCATAGAAAATCCAATAATCTATCCCAAGTTTCATGGAATAGTTTAACCTTATCCTGAAGAAATCTAGTAATTTTTTACATTTTTTAGAGATCATTATACTTGGAATTTTTTGGAATGAATAATTGTATAGTTAGTCCCAATTATAAAAAAATATTCCTCTATCTCAAAAAAAACTCCTAAATTTTTTCTTCAAACAACATTAAAATAAAACTATGTTTTAGTTCCTCTTCAGTCAACCCACTCAGTTTCATTTATTTCATAACACATAGAAGTCCCTAATAAAATAAGAGAATAATCCATGGTAATTCCATTGAATGATGGAAATGTGGATATGTGAGATTTCTTTATTTCATATGTGAAATACCTAGGGGTATGACTAATAAATGATGGGTTTCTTGAAATAGTTAGAATATGAATTTTCATAAGTCTAATTCTCACTATTACAATATTTTCAGGTTCAGGTGGATTGAGATTTTTAGCTTGTTGGTTGCTCTTATTTTCTATAATTTTATAAATATCTTCTATAAAAAGATTCATTTTTAGTAGTAGAGAACATGAATGAATCATTATTTTAGGTATAAAAGTCTAACTATGCCTCCCAGTAGACATTGTGTGCATTAAAAGATTGAATATATTTTTTAAGAGATTTTTATTTTGTTTTATATATTAAATTTTAATTTATTTTGTTCACTTAGTCCCAATTTCCCTCCCTGAAAATTGCACCACACTTTGAAAAAGACTGTAACACCCTGAGATTTTATGAGAAATATTTTTTTATGTCTTATGTTATACATAAAACCAATGGAATCTCTCACAGCACACAATACGGACTTGCCTTGCATTACACGCAATCACGACCTTCTTCGATAGCTTGCGTCACACGCAATACCGGGTTTCACTAAACAATGATATATTATTATGGACTATATGTTATGAATATTATTAACTACATTTTGAATTTTATAACATTATTACTCATCTTACACATTTTCTAGAATATGGTAAGAGAAAAAAATAAATTTTTTGGGTAAAATAAGTATTTTTAAAAAAATGCAGATTTGCCGCCTTTTGATGGCGCACCCACATTAAATCTAGTTTTTGACACATTTATAAGTAAAATTTGACAAAATAAAATTATTCTTTGGAATCAGGATATAAAAATTTACTTTGGATAAATATTTGAAATTTTTTCTGATAACTTTCATATTTTGATGAATAGTAAAAATATGCTAATTTTTAATTAAAAACAACTTTTTACATTTAGATAATTTAGATGGTTAAATTATAATATTGAATTGTTTTAAAGTATAAATAGAATATATTTTTACCATTTAATATAATGTATGTAATTAGCATTAATTTCACATTAAATTCATAGGTAAAAACATTTCAATCATTGACAATGTTTTAACTTCTAAAACCTGTTTTCTTAACAACATGATTTATTTTAAATTAATTAGTTCAATTTATGTGTTTCGAATTTTGAAAAATGGATTCCATATTTGGAATCAGTGGGTCCAAATTATGTTAATAGGCTACTTTTTATTTTTTTTGGCATTATGAATAGTAACTACGGTAAATTTTATTTACCATAGTTAAAGATTAATCGGGTAATTAAGGGTAAATATAAGATTATAAAATTACCCTAACACCTGAAAAAATACTACTGGATGACTAAAAGTCGACCCATATCACCTAAGGGTTAGATTAGATTTATTTAATGGACTTTTTTCCATGAAAATAATTTAATATATATTAAAACCAAAGAATGTGACAACATGTCACATTCGTAAATCTTATAAGTATAATAATTTTAATTTAGTTATAAACTTAATAAAACTTAGAAAATAAGAAGTATACAGAAATATAATACAATTATATACATCACAGAAATTTATTTAGAATTTTTAGGGATTAAATAAGTATCATTAATTATGACACAATAGTGATGTTGAAATTACTTTATTAATTAAAATATCAAATAAATGGTTTTAAAATTATTAAAATAAATATTATATGAACTATTTAATTTTCTCCACTACATTTCTAGTTACATATTACATTTTATGGATATATTGAATCTTTTATTTTAAACATATATTATGTATATATTTTATTTAAATTCAAATAAATGAATAGTTTCAAAATTGACACTATTGTTATTTTATAAAAATAACATATTATAAGATTGTTTAAAAATCAAAAAAATATTTAAAAATTATAAATTAAAATTTATATAGTCAAAAATTTCATAAAGTGTCAATTTATGGAAAATTCACAACACATATATAATTATTTATAATAATTTAAAATTTAGAATATTATTACCACAAATAAAATTAAATTTATAAATAAGGATAAATTGAGTTTATAATGTTTAAAATAAATTTCTAACATTTTTAAATTTTATTGGGTGATTATATTACAACCCTATCTCATCTAATATTCGGATATGAGTCATTTTGGAAGTTTTTAAGTGGGGTTGGGATTTAATATAAACTAATATTTATTATATTTCCAAAGGTGCCCCTCTCCTCCATTATAAAATGGCACCTCCTCCCTCTCCTCCTCACACCAATTTGAGCCTTCAAGACCAGCCAATCCCTGCCATTTCACTTCCCCACTTCCCGAGAAACATCCTAGAGGTCCTGGTCTTCTTCAAAGACCTATTTTAGTGCCCTAAGAGGAGGTCTGAAAGAGGCGCTTCAAAGAAGAGGAGGTTCAGACACTTACGAAGCAAATCAGACCTAAGGTAAGGGAAATATCACAATATCATTTTTATCTGAGATTGTTTATACATTGAAATTTAATGGGGTGTATTTTATCATCCACATCCATGTTTCCTCAATATGTAATATTATTTCCATGCAACTTAAATTGTTTAAATCCAAATTTACCCTTCGGTGATTTTTTAGTAAAAGATATGAAAGGAAACTTTTGTCGTTTTTCGTATGAGATACCTTTTGACTTTTCTGACAAATGTACGAGAAGAATGATTTTTTATCTTATTTGGAATGAATGGATTTTTAAAACATTATTTCCAAGAAGATTCCTTTACAATTTTTCATGTTTATTTTTAATCAACTTCTTTTTGTTTAGAATTGTATGACATGTTAAGAAATGAAAAGTGTTTTTGAAGTAGAAAGGCTATTTTCCTCAAGAATGGAGTTCAAGTGTTTTATAAAATTTATTTTCCATCTAAGATAATAAAGGGTTCTATTTCTATCACTATTATTACATTGATTTGATTATGTTGTGATGGAATTATTTTTATGAATTCCTTTATCTTATATGAATTATTTTATGATGTCACGATGTTTAAGAATCCCATTTTTATTACATGGGTTATGCTATGATGTATGGATTATGATTTTGTGGAACACATAAGAATGGTATTATTATGAGATGGGTGGGACCTATATATCCCTCCAATGCATTGGGTAAAGATGTTATATCTCAAGAGATAGACATGGATGGAACGGCAGGTTAAACCGGTTCAGTGAAACAGGACTGAAACGAGGAATGAACTCGGTTCCGAAATGGACTTTGTCCACTAAGATAGTATTGGAAACGAGTCTTGACTAATAAGAAATGATTCTCTATGATTATGTGTGTATGCCACAAAGCTTCATGTTTTAAGTTAGGATTATTGTGATTACATTACACTACCATGATTTATCCCATGTTATGAATTTATGATCTCTTTTTCAGGGTAAGATTTCCAAAATGTTATGTTGTTATGAATATGATGTGATTGATATTTCTTTTTTTTACCCTTACTGAGCATTTGAGGTCACCCTTTTGTATGTTTTATTTCCCAAGGTCAGGAAGACGGTTATTAAGTAAGATATGCCAAAAGGGACCATAGACATGATGAAATAAATGGGAGATAGTGTAGACGCTTTATGAACCAGTTGTTTATGTTTCCCAGTTTTTAAAGACACTATACCTATACCGTCATTTCATGGTTTTGTTATATGTTGTAATAAGTGTACTTAAATTTTGATGTACTAATAATGTATGTTAAGTATGGGTCGTTATAGTTGGTATAAGAGGAAAGTTATAGTCAACCTTTGGAAACTAGGATGTGAAAGCCTTAGTAAGAATCCTAAGGATATCTCTAAGAATAGAACACAATATCAGTGTTTTAGAAATTGCCATGAACAACCTATGATAAGACCTTAAGTGTAATTTTTTTTCTTGATTATGTGGTTTTCTTTTTTAATTTGTGTCGCTCACACTATTCTTCTTGGTTTTTTTCAATGGCTGGAACCCGAAGGAACCGTGTTAATGCAGAATGCGATGGGCAATGCAATGATTGTCCCCCTAAGAAACAAAAAGATATGGGAGCTAGAATTAAAAATCTTGTAGCCATGCTCATACAACTTTCTAAAGCTATGAATCATGCAGGACTTCCAAATGAGAAAAGGAAGGAGCAACATTCAATTAAATCCTTCATGAGGCAGCACCCACCTTCATTCAGCGGGTCTTCTGATCCATTAGTGGCTGAACAATGGATCAGTACCACTAAAAAGATATTTTCAGTTCTTCAATGTTTTGAACATGATAAAGTCATCTTAGCAGTGTATCATTTGGAAGGTGATGCTGATCAATGGTGGAATCTTATTTAGAATATAAGTCAAAGGGATGAAATTGGTTCCATAGAATGGGATGAGTTCAATAACATATTTTTCAATAATTATTTCCCTCGTATTCATCGAACAAATATGGAGAAGGAGATTCTTGAACTGAAGAAAAAGGATGATGAATCTGTTGGTACCTATGAAGCAAATTTTACAAGACATGAAAGGTACGCTTCCCGAATTATTATCCAACCTGAGAGTAAGATCGAACTATTCTATAGTGGCTTAAAACCAAGTCTTCGAAAGGTGTTATCCATAAGGGACATCAATTGCTATGGTGAAATTATTTGATATTCTCTCAAGGTTGAGATGGATATTGGTGTAACCCATCAGTCACATGGGTTTGATAGGAAGAGGAAAATGGAATTCAAAGAAAAATCTAAAGACCAAACTAAAAAGAAAAAGAGTTTTCCCTTATGCTCAACGTGTGGAAAGAAACATGGAGGGAGTTGTCTTAAAGGGACAATTAAATGTTTCAAATGTGTCAAGGAAGGTCATCGGGCATTTGAGTGCCGCAATGATGGGAAGAAGATGTCTAATGATGAAAACAAAGGAAGGGATACACAGAATGAACCTACTACACTTCAATGTTTCAAGTGAAAGGAGATGGGTCATTATTCCAATAAATTCCCTAATCCAAGGGTTGTTGATGTTGATCAACTTCAGCAAACTCTTAAGGCTAAAGACAAAGAAAGTCACATGTAATTACTATCAGCGATGTGGAGTATGATAATGATGTGGTGAAAGTTACACTTACCATCAAATCTAAAGTAGAAAATGTTTTATTTGATTTTGGATCCTCTCACTTTTTTATTTCTAAAGAATTTTCTAAGGGTATCAGCGTATTACCTCAATAATTAGATTTTGAGTCAGCTGTGACTACCCCTATGGCACAATAGTCGCATCAAAATTTTATAATTCTTCTCCGATTGAAGTTTGTGGGAAAGTGATTCCTGCAAATCTTGTGGTCCTTCCTACAGTGGAATCTGATGTGATTCTTGGCATGGTTTGGATTTCTTTATATGGAGCTCATATCAATTTCCAAAGAAGGGAAGTCACATTTCATATTCCAGATCAATCTATGATCATCTATCAATGCAAGGATAAACATAACCTTCCAGTGGAAATTTCTTCAATATTATGGGTCTTGATTCCACCAAATGAAGCTTATTTATCTCAAATGGTTGGTGAGAAACTCAAGATTAAGAATATTCCCATTGTTGGGCAGTTTGATGATGTCTTTCCAGAGGAATTGCAGGGTCTTCCACTAAATCGTGTAGTTGAGTTTTCAATAGAACTCGTGCCGGGTGCTTTGCCTATTTCAAAGACACCTTATAGAATGGCCCCAACTGAGTTGTAGGAATTGAAGAAGCAACTCCATGAGAATCTTGATAAAGGATTCATATGCCCTAGTACATCACCTTGGGGATCACTTGTTCTATTTTTTAAGAAGAAATATGGATCAATGAGACTTTGCATTGATTATCGAGAAATTAACAAGATCACTATCAAGAACAAATATCCTCTCCCGCGCATTGATGACTTGTTTGGATAACCACACGGAGCTCAATACTTTTTCAAGATTGATCTTCATTCAGGGTATCATCAATTAAGGATAAAAAGGTAGGATATAACAAAGACGGCTTTCCATACAAGGTATGTACACTATGAATTTACAGTGATGCCATTTGGTCTTACTAATGCCCCTGATATCTTCATGGATCTGATGAATAGAGTCTTTAGAGACTATCTTGATCAGTTTGTGGTAGTATTTATAGACGATATTCTTGTCTATTCAAAGAACAAGGAAGAACATGAAGATCACTTGAGAATTATATTGAAGACACTGAGAAAGGAGAAGCTTTATGCCAAATTTACAAAGTGTGAATTTTGGCTTCAAAAATTTTCATTTTTGGGTCACATAATCAAAAAAGAGGGGATATTTGTAGATCCAACAAAAACAGAGGTTATCGAATGATGGTCGAGACTAACAACAGTAATTGAGATCCGAAGTTTTCTTGGTTTGGATGGATATTATCGACGTTTTGTGAAAGATATTTCATGATTATCTAATCCACTCACCAGGTTGACTCGAAAAGGAGTTAAGTTCGTGTGGATGGACGAATGTGAAGATAATTTAAAGGAGTTGAAAAGAAGGTTATCCAGTGCACCTGTACTCACAGTCCCTTGTAGTGGAGAAAGGTTTGTTATCTACAGTGATGCATCCAAGAAGGGGCTGGGGTGTGTTCTTATGCAAAATGATATGACGATAGCTTATGCCTCATGACAATTGAAAATCCATGAGCAAAATTACCCAACTCATGATTTGGAGTTAGATGTGGTAATCATTGAATTAAATATTTGGAGGCATTATCTTTATAGAGAAATGTGTGATATTTATACTGATCATAAAAGTTTAAAGTATATTTTCACACAAAAGGAGCTGAATATGCGCCAAAGAAGATGGTTGGAGCTGATTAAGGATTACGACTGCTCAAATCATTACCAACCTGGGAAGGAAAACAAGGTGGAAGATGCATTAAGTCAACAAGACCATGCTAGATTATCCATGATGAGGATAAAAAAAGATCCAATATTTATGGATTTACAAAGAATGGATCTTGGAATTATAATGGAAGGGGAAAAATCATTTCTTTCCCAAATTATTTTTCAACCATCTATACATGTGAAGATTAAAGAGGCACAGAAAGAAGATGTAGAGTTACAAAAGAATGTGAGAAATATTCCTTAATTCAACCTTGATTTTGATGGGATAATAATGTTCAAGAATCGAGTTTGTGTTCCTCCCATACTAGAATTAAAGGAGCTGCTGGATTAGGCTCATTGTTTTTCATTCTCTATTTATCCTGGAAGAACGAAGATGTATATGGATCTGAAAGAGTACTTCTAGTGGGATGGGAAGAAAAGAGATGTTGCTGAATATGTCTCTCGATGCTTGGTTTGTCAGCAAGTTAAAGCTGAGAGACAGAAGTCTAAGGGGATGTTACAACCATTACCCATATGTGAATGGAAATGGGAAAACATCACTATGGACATTGTCACAGGACTTCCTAAAACATACAAAGGCAATAATTCTATCTGGTTCATAGTTGATCGTCTTACAAAGTCTGCACACTTCATTTCTATTAGAGAGGATTTATCTATGGATCAGCTTGCCAGGATATATGTAAAGGAAGTGGTAATATTGCATGGAGTACCACCTTCTATTATATCTGATCAGGATCCGAGGTTTACCTCAAAGTTCTGGCGAAGTCTTTAGCATACTCTGGATACAGAGATGAGTTTCATCATTGCTTATCATCCTCAGACAGACAGTCAGTCTAAGAGGACAATTCAAACTCTAGAAGATATGTTGAGAACTTTCTATATGGATTTCAAAGGTGGTTGGTATCAACACCTACCTTTGGTGTAATTTTCTTAAAATAATAGCTTTCACTCCAGTATTCAGATGGCTCCTTATGAAGCTCTCTATAGAAAGAAATGCAGGACTCCAACTTGCTGGGATGAAGTTGGGGAAAGAAAGCTAATATGACTTGATCTTGTTGATGAGATGGCAGAAAGGGTTCGATCTATTCAACAACACATAAGAGCAGCTCAGAGTCGACAAAAAAGTTATGCCGACAACCGAAGAAAAGACTTAGAGTTTGAAGTGGGTGATAAATTGTTCTTACGAATATCTCCCTGGAAGAGGGTCATGTGATTTGGAAAGAAGGGAAAGTTGAGCCCTAGATATATCGGTCCTTTTGAAATTCTGGATCGTGTTGGGAAGTTAGGTTACTGATTGGCGCTTCCACCGAATCTCTCTCAAGTTCATGATGTGTTCCATGTATCTCTCCTGAGAAAGTACATACCTGATCCTTCACATGTACTCAGCTCAGAAGTTGTACCGCTGGAGAAAGATATTTCTTATGAAGAACAGCTGATAGAGATTCTGTGTTGTAGCGAAAAAGTACTACGGAACAAGACCACTTTCTTGGTGAAAGTTTTATAGAGGAACCACCAATTAGAAGAAGCTACATGGGAACATGAGGATACGATGAGGGAGAGGTATCCTCATCTATTTGTAATTAAGTGAAGAATTTCAAGGGCGAAATTTATTTTAAGGGGGGTATAATGTAACACTCTGAGATTTTATGAGAAATATTTTTTTATGTCTTATGCTATACGCAACACCAAAGGAATCTTTCCCAGCACACAATACGGACTTGGCTTGCATTACATGCAATCACGACCTTCCCCGATAGCTTGTGTCATACACAATATCGGGTTTCACTAAACAACAATATATTATTATGGATAAGCCGTTATGAATATTATTAACTAAATTTTTAATTTTATAACATTATTATTCATCTTACACATTTTCTAGAATATGGTAAGAGAACAAATTAAATTTTTCTGGTAAAATAAGTATTTTACAAAAAATGCAGATTTACCGCCTTTTGATGGAGCACCCACATTAAATCTATTTTTTGACACATTTATATGTTCAATTTGATAAAATGAAATTCTTCTTTTGAATCAGGATAAAAAAATTGACTTTGGATAAATGTTTTACATTTTTTCTGATAACTTTCATATTTTGATGAATCGTAAAAATATGATTATTTTTATTTTAAAACAACTTTTTCCATTGAGATAATTTATATGGTTAAATTATAATATTGAATGGTTTTAAAGTATAAATAGAATATATTTTTACCATTTAATATAATGTATGTAATTATCATTAATTTCACATTGAATTCATAGGTAAAAACATTTCAATCTTTGACAATGTTTTAACTTCTAAAACCCATTTTCTTAACAATGATATTTATTTTTAATTAATTAGTGCAACTTCTGTGTTTTGAATTTTGAAAAATGGATTCCATATTTGGAATTAGTGGGTTCAAATTATGTTAATAGTCTACTTTTTATTTTTTTGGGCATTATGAATAGTCACTACGGCAAATTTTATTTACCCTAGTTAAAGGTAAATCGAATAATTAAGTGTAAATATAAGATTATAAAATTACCCTAACACCTTCCAAAATCCTATTGGATGACTAAAAGTCAACCGATATCACCTAAGGGTCGGATTAGATTCATTTAATGGACCTTGTTCCATGAAATTAATTTAATTATTATTAAAACCAATTAATGTGACAACATGTCCCTTTCTTAAATCTTATAAGTATAAAAATTTTAATTTAGTGATAAACGTAATAAAACATCAAACATGAGAAGTATACAGAAAGCTAATACAATTATCTACATCATAGAAACTTATTTATAATTTTTTAGGATTAAATAATTATCATTAATTATGAAACAATAGTGATGGTGAAATTATTTTATTAATTAAAATATTAAAAAAATGGTTTTAAAAATATTAAAATAAATATTATATGAACTATTTCATTTTCTCCACTAATTTTCTAGATACATATGACATTTTATGGATCTATTAAAGATTTTAGTTTTAACATATCTTCTTTATATATTTTATTTAAATTCAAATAATTTAATAGTTTCAAAATTGACATTATTGTTATTTTATAAAAATAACATTTTA
Source organism: Viscum album (assembly GCA_963277665.1). Taxonomy (NCBI): domain Eukaryota; kingdom Viridiplantae; phylum Streptophyta; class Magnoliopsida; order Santalales; family Viscaceae; genus Viscum; species Viscum album. The sequence continues at coordinate 1,273,243,430 of OY728162.1, read as the reverse complement.
TAAAATTGTTTAAAAATCACAAAAATATTTAAAAATTTTAAATTAAAATTTATATGGTCGAAAATGTCATAATGTGTCAAATTATGGAATATTCATAACACTTATGTAATTATTTATAATAATTTAAAATTTAGAATATTATTACCACAAATAAAATTAAATAGATAAATAACGATAAATCAAGTTGATAATGTTTAAAATAAATTCCTAACATGTCTGAATTTTATTGGTTGATTAGATTATAACCCTATATCATCTAATCATTGTATATGAGTTATTTTTTAAGTTTTTAAGTGGGGTTGGGATTTAAAATAAACTAATATTTCTTATATTTCCAAAGGTGCCCCTCTCCTCCCCTATAAAAGGGCACCTCCTCCCTCTCCTCCTCACACCAATTTGAACCTTCAAGCTTGGCCAATCCCTGCCCATTTTACTTACCCACTTCCCTATAAACACCCTAGAGGTCCTGGTATTCTTCAAAGACCAATTTTAGTGCCCTAAGAGGAGGTCACAAAGAGGCGCTTCAAAGAAGAGGAGGTTTGGACACTTACGAAGCAAATCGGACCTAAGGTAAGCGAAATATCACAATCTCATTTTTATCAGAGATTGTTAATAATTTTAAATTTACTGGGGTGTATTTTATCATCTACATCCATGTTTCCTCATTATGTAATATTATTTCCATCCACCTATAATTTTTTAAATCCAATTTTACCCTTCGGTGAGTTTTTAGTAAAAGATATGAAAGGAATATGTTGTCATTTTTCATACGAGGTACTTTTCAACTTTTTAGAAAAAAGTATGAGAAAAATGTTTTTTTAACTTATATGGTATGATTGTATTTTTAAAACATTATTTCCAATAAGATTCCTTTACAATTTTTCATGTTTATTTTTAATCAACTTCTTTTAGTTTATAATTGTATGACATGTAAATAAATGAAAAGTGTTTTTGAAGTAGAAAGGATATTTTCCTCAAGAATGGAGTTCAAGTGTTTTATCAAAATTATTTTCCATCTAAGATAATAAAGGGTTATGTTTCTATCCCTATTATTACATTGATTTGATTATGTTTTGATGAAATTATTTTTATGAATTCCTTTATCTTATATGAATTGTTTTATGATGTCACGATGTTTAAGAATCCCATTTTTATTACATGGGTTATGCTATGATATATGTTTTATGATTTTGTGGAAAACATAAGAATGATATCATTATGATTTGGGTGGGACCTATATCTCCCTCCAATTCATTGGGTAAAGATTTTATATCTCATGAGATAGACATGGCTGGAACGGAAGGTTAAACCGGTTCAGTAAAACAAGACTGAAACGAGGAATGAACTTGGTTCAGAAATGGACTTTATCCACTAAGATAGTCTTGGAAATGAGTCTTGACTAATAAGAAATGATTCTCTATGATTATGTGTGTATGCCACAAAGCTTCAGGTTTTAAGTTATGATTATTTTGATTACATTTAACTACCATGATTTATCCCATGTTATGAAATTATGATCTCTTTTGTAGGGTAAGATTTCCAAAATGTTATGTTCTTATGAATATGATGTGATTGATATTTATTTTGTTTACCATTACTGAGCATTTGAGCTCACCTTTTGTATGTTTTCATTCCCTAGGTCAGGAAGAAGGTTATTAAGTAATATATGCTAAAAGGGACCATAGATATGATGAAATAAATGGGAGACCATGTAGACGCTTTATGAACCAGTTGTTTATGTTTCCCAGTTTCTAAAGACACTATACATATACGGTCCATTCATGGTTTTGTTATGTGTTGTAATAAGTGTACTTCAATTTTGAAATACTAACAATGTATGTAAAGTATGGGGCATTATAAAGACCATAGGACATTAACTATGTTCATGGAAAATTAATTATTTATAAACCCTATTAAAAACTACGAAAGATGTGGATAGTTGTTGTCCCATAGGTAAAAACATAAAAATGTGTGTGTTTGATCAAGAAGATGGAAAAAATTCTCAATAAAATAGTAACAAAAAATAACTAGTAGTTATGTGATAGAAGAAAGTGATGGCGCAGAGTTAAAGCAACCAAAAAACTAGGAGATAAATAAGAAATTACATATGTAGGAGAGATCAAATTACATTGAAAAAAAGTAAAAATCTAGAAATGAAGAAGGGGAATTAAATTGGATATTTTTTATTTTATTTTTATTGATTTCATTTTCTATCTTCATTCATGAACAAGTATTGTTTGATATTGTGAATAAGGGATGATCCATTAATTCGATTGGCCCTCAAGTGGGTGAATAGGTCATACAATCTCCCGAATGTATCATCCAATAATTTATATAATAATCATACCAGTTTTATACCAAAATCAGTTTCCCGGTTAATCCTAAAGGGATACTATCATTGAGCTCTCCCCTTATTAGATGGAATATAATATGATCATGTAGTAATAAAGATTTAAATAGGAACCATTTCAACTGGTTATGAAATTTCATGATTATTTACAAATATGAAGAATAGAAATAAAGATATATTCAAAAAAACCTGTTGTATATGAATGAATTTATATTAATATCTAGTACAATCTATATCCCCTATTCAATTTTTAACTTATGATCAAGCTTCGATATTTAAAATATTTCAATAAATTAAAAAAAAATTAATAAATAAAAATAATGCATCTTGGAGACAAAACAAGTTCCTAGTAGTGGAGCTCCAAATCAACCCAAGATCCAATGGTGATATTACATACTCCACTAATAGATTTCTAATTAATTAATTTTTTAGTATCTTCTAGCCTATTATCTCCTTTAACTCTCATTTTTTTTCTTCCAAATCCTTCTTCAATATATACAATAACAGGGTTTTTAAAAATCCACACTAAAAAAATAATTTCAACCCCAAAAATTCTCCATGGGATCCACATAGAAATTTTGATATATGAATTCCTCCCTTTCAGTGAAAGTATTCGGGCTTATATAATGATATGTTGTTCTCCTATTAATTCCATTCCACTAGTAACCATAATAATGATTGAAAATGGTCCCCACATGTAATGTATAATTGTTGGGGTTTCTGAGTGAGAACACTTGAATCTTACACCCCCATGATCATCTTCACCTTGTCATTTTGTAGATTTAGGAAGAGAAGTGAAAATTGAAAAATTATATCATTAATGAAATCTACTATGATGGAGAAATTTAACTATCACCTATGTCTCCTTGTATTGGATTCAATTAATTTCTTTACAAAATTTTGGGCACCTATACTATAATATTTATTTTTCTTAGTATTGGATGTAGTTTTGGTCTCGTAATTGTGTGGTTTTTGTAGACTATGTTCAAACATAATATCAATTTACTCTTAATGAATCCTAGTGGCTGACTTGGGTTAGATCTCAATGAGTAGCATTTGGGAGTTTAAAAATCCAAGTACCTGTGTATTTTTTTTAATTTTAAAAACAATATAAAACAAGTGGTGAATATGTTTTTTCTTTTAATTGAAATAAATACAAAAGAAATAAAATTAATAATAGATAGTGACACATGTGAATGGGGAAGGGTTTAATATATGGTTTGATCAATAATTAATTTCATTTTTTATTTATGATGTTGTCATGAAATTGACAATGAGCTTCTCATGATTCATGCATCACCTTCCTATACTAAAATCGTTTGATCTTCGTCACTTTTTCAAAGCACATAGAATTAACCATCCTCCTTGGGATTATTTAATGAACATGTTATGATCAGAAACATGCCATCAAACTCAACCTAAATCCATTGTATGTTTTTATGCCCTGACTCCAACCATTTGATCGAAATAAGAGAATCAGGATGATGGGAGAAGAATAAATTTTGAATGTATTTAAATAGTATAAATTGATAGAATTGGTGGAATATTTCCACATGAATACCAGAAACCCCCCACTGTATCATCTCAATTAATTAAAAACATAATAAATTTAAATGAGGATTTTAGAAACATTGAACTTACCTTAGTAATTCACCTCATTTCACTAATACATGTTCATAGAATTTAAGATATCATGATTTCAATTATGATAATGAGGTAAGGGAAGTAAAAATGGACTAGGGGATAATAGAACAATAAATGATTGAATAAAACAAAATTAAAATAAAAATAAAATCATGGAAATATAAATTATACAAGGAAACCTAGTTTTAATGATTAGAAGAAGTATAATGTTTTATCTATGTGAGAATAAAAATATTTATATGTCAGCATAGAATCTCTGTTACCAAATTAAGTAGAGGAATGAGTTTCAATGAGTTGATTATCCCATGGGATGAGTTCCACATAGACCAATATCAATGTTTACGATCAATTATATTCATATATTTTTCTATGTTTACAAATCATCCCATGATTGTGCACATTATGGTCTGGGAATAGTCATAGTAGAAAGTTTTAGTGCTTCATGACTATAGTGGAAATATTTGATAATTACCCTAGGATGAAATATCTTAACTTATTTTTGATTTGCATGTGGTAGATAATGAACTTGAATAAATTTTGGATTGAGAATTTTTCTTGGCATCTTCTAAATTGGATTGAATTTTCTTGTGTTATCTATCATGTATAGTGTTATTATTTTTTTTGAATCCAAATATACATAATTGGATTAGAAAAAATCACCACATAATTAAAATTTTCATAAAGGGAAAAAATACACCAACAATTTAATTTTTTTAAATGATTCCATTGATTTCAAATAGCTACAACCTGAATTCAGCGTGTCAGCTTCATGTGGCTCAACCATGGCTCAGAGGTTCTTATATAAGTCATTGGATGTGGATCTATTTTCTTTAGTCTAGGGAGGCACAAATATCTACTTTGATTTGGGAGTCATCATCGTCATCTTTTATGATATATCGATAGTGTGAATTCCTTATTCATTCATAGTCGATCTCGAAAGTGTAATGCATGAACAATATGGCTTTCCCAGTCTATCTGAGATGCGTTTGGGGAAGTAACTAATGCGCAAACATTTTGGTCATCTCCTCCACATAGGTTTCACAAGATTCATCTCTTGGTATGGTGGTCTAGTTACATAATGTGGTGGGGTAAGGGTTTCACAATGGCACAACGTCTTCTTCGGCCCTCTCCATTATGGCGTTGAGAATGAGTTTGCATCATCCAGATCCGGCAGACCAGTGGTCTAGATATGGTAGTGCAGAATCATCTATCTTCAACCATTACTACAAAAAATAGAATAATAAACAATATAATTTATGAGAACTAGATAAAAACACTGATAAAGGTAACCTTTATCAGCATTAGAAAATATTAAAAAAGGGAGAGCTTGACCAATTCAAAATAAAAGTGCAGATAAAGAGAATTTTTATGAGAGGTTTTCTGAAGCGCTGATAAGGGATTTTACCATGTAGCAGTCCCACATCAGACTTCTTGTTTTTAATTGTCGCGATTTTTGATTCTTGACAACCCACTAACACACCATGCCATGGAAGTGGTGGATTGACACCATCAAACACATCAACACACAAGGGCCACACAGAACGGGTCATACAGGACTCAACCCACCAACCCATATCTCTCATTATACATAGACCAAACCACCTTCCAATTCCAACATATACACGACCGCCAAGTTTTTATTCTCTACCTAAAATTAAAATTAAAAATAAATGTGTTAAAATATTAAAAACATTGAAATAATAAAACAATTCATTGTAAAAAATATGAATAAATTTAAAAATATATTAAAAAATTCAGAAAATAAATATTTATTAATAAATATAACATATATATATATATATTTAAATTATAAATATTAAAAAAAATATTATATATATATATATATAATTAATACAATAAAATAATTAATGAAATAAAAATTTAAAATGAGTAAACTAAAAAGATTAAACAATATATTGATTAAATAATTATCAATAAAAATTAATAAATTTACTATGAATATATATAAATTAAAAATATTAATAAATAGTATATATTTTACACAGATACCTGAAATTAATAAATTCTAATAGTTAAAAAAATCAATAAACAAATACATGAAAAAATAATAAAAAAATTTATTAATGAAACAATTATTAATAAAAATGAAAACAATTAACACACACACACATATATATATATTAATTATTAAAAATAAATAAATAAATAAATATATATATATATATATATTAAATATATATATAAAAAATAAATAAAATGTAATAATTAGAAATATATTAATGCCTTATTGAATTTAATGATTTTTATGCAAAATTATTCATTAATATATTTAATATTTTTAACATAGAAATATATTTAAATATATTTCTATATACATCTATATCAGTATATATAATATATCTTGAAAGATTATTTATATAATCCCGAATTTGTATGCTTACTCAAATAAGTCATATATTTAGTGAAAAATGGGTTACAATTATAAATTAATATTAATTGAAAATATTCAATAATTGAATCATAAAATAGACACTTAATTGATTGTCATTTGATTTTTCATTTTAACATATATCAGTCGTGTGGAACATTGATTTAACACATACATATATGTAATGAAGTCATTATATATATATATATATATATATATATATATTTTCAAAAACAAAATATTTTATTAATTTATTAAATTTTGGATATTCATTTTAAAAGTATATTTATTAACATAATATATTTTATTTATATTATGTTTCTAATCTGTAAAATTTACCATTTTTATATTCTTATTAAATATATACTCTTTATTATTTTTTATTATTTTTTTCAAATTTATTCATTATTTAATAATATATATTCATTAATAAACTTAACTTTTTATTATTATTTTGGTAACCTGTTCATTTTAAAATTTCCTTTGCTCAATATCTTTATAATTTTATCAATTATCAATATTTATTTATAGATTTTTATTGATTTAAATTTATTGTTTTTAATATGGTTTAAATTTATATAAATAATATGGATTCATTTTATTTTTATCATGTGTATTTATAAATATTCGTTTTCAGTTTTTTAATAATATATATATATATATATTTAATTACACTTATTGATTATTTAAATTTATTTATTCTCATTATTATTTATTTTATGAATAGATGTTGAATATTATATAATGACTATTTTCAAATTTAAAGGTATCCAAATTGTATTGTAATTTTTTTACACATTAATTTCACACGCAGAATTAATTAAAAGAATCATATAAAGAAATGCACAAATAATATTTTTGCAATTTATGTAAATTTTATTATTAATTATAGATATTCATTGAGTAACATAAATTATTAAATATATTATGTTTTTGGTCAATATATTTTATTTATTCATTTTTAATATATGATAATGTTTTATATTTTAACCATTATTGAATATTAATTGATTCATATTTATTTACTATGATTCAATATATTCAATATGTAGTGATGTTCATTTTAATATATATCCATATTTAACTTTTTGATTAATTTTTTGGATTAATAAAACTTTAACATTTTTTAAAATATACCACTCACAGAATGGGCCTTGGGGCAAAATTTCATGCCTACAAGCCATGTAGTGGTATACCGTCCCATTGAGACTTGTTTCCAAATATATATGATGTAATAAAGTTAGTGGTGGGTTGGGTAATCCCTTTGGGGGGGCTTTGACATGCCTTTTAGGCCTGTATGTGTTTGGTGTGTGTGGGTTTGATGTAATTGTACCCTAAGCACCTAATATATATATATAGTAATTTTTATATATACATATTTACAATCCTTTTAATATATTTATAATTATATATATATATAATTGTATATATAAAACATATTTACAATACATTAAATATATTCATTTGTATAAAAATAATTATTAATATATAGTTAAAATATTTAATTATTTTAATTATTTTATTAAAAATTAATTATATAGGTCGTTATTAGTGCTATTATATTTAGTACTCATGAAAGAAATCTTTATCAGCACTATCATTATAGCACAGTTAAACATGAGACTTTATCATCACTAGAAAGACACAAATAAAGAGGGGTTTAATCTGTGCTTTTTTAGTTTGGCATAAAAATCTATCTATTAGCGCTTTTTAAAAAAACACTAATAAAACCTTTCACTAACATATAAATATAAGTATAACTGAAATGATTTCTCTTGCACCATTCATGCTCCCATGGAATTCCAAATCTATCGCCACTCCCCCTCTACCTTCTCTCAAATGAGTCATCGTTGGGGTATATAATCTGTATCCTTCATTTTATCTTCCATCCATGTTATTATTTGTCCTAACTCACTACCTCAAGATATTTTCCGAACCCTAGTTGGGTTTAAGTTCTTTATTTATAATTCATTGACTCATATGGAGTTCAGGTTTTAATTAAGAGTATCTTCTCATCATTTTTATGGAAATTATTCATCTGTGCATGTTCCTTATAGGTGATTCCATTTTCCCCCTTTCTTATAATGTAACCAAATTCTTGAATTTTTATCACATATTTCTTTAATAATTATGCTTATTTTGTTAGTAATAATTTATTACATTGAAACTTCAAAGGTTATAATTTTTTTTGTTTTTTTAAAGTGATGTTTTCATGTTTTACAATTAAATGGAATTTTAAATTGTTGTTATTGTTTTATATATCTTATTAAATGACTAAATATTTTTCTTTAATCATTTTAAATATGTGAAATGGGTTTTGTTTTCAATGTAATTTGGTAGAACTCTCTATTTTAAGATTGTCTTGTGATTTAATTTTGGATTTTGGTTACATAAAAATCTTACATATTTTAATTTATTTATTTTACTCTATAGATTTATATAATTTATGGTTTTAACCATTCAGGTTATTTTTTATGATGTATCGTACATTATCTTATTTAATAAAAAATATATAATTTGAAAATATTTTTTGGAAATTAATTTCAATTTCAAAAAGGTTTTAAATAAAAGGGGATTTTAAATTTTATTCCTAGTAAATGTTCCAAAGTGTTTTTTGTAATTTGAAAATAATGAAATGAATTATATAATTTTAAAAATGATTTTAAAAAGAGAATTATAAAAAAATGAATTTGTTTTTACTATTGAGGCATGTTTGAAACATTCAACAAATTACTTCAATTTAATTAAACAATTTTGTAACCTTATTCTATGACCATGAGACTTTTTCAGTGGTGAATTTTGTACTGATATGTTCTTTGTCATTACATAATTATATATATATATATGAGGTATTGGAATAAAGGGTGTTTTGGGAAGTGGGATAGGGTATTATTCATTATAATTATAACTTCTATCAAAAGAATCCAAGGAATTTTTGTGTAATATTGAATTAATTTTGTAATCTAAACATGATTATACTATCTAGAGCCCTTCGGTAAGTGATAATTCATTTGAGAGTGACCCTGGTGAATTTAGTTGAGGGAAAGAGGTTGATTTTTATTGTCTAACCAATTGTTCTAACCTAATCACATCTAGGATCATTCCACTCACTGAGGTGTTTGGGGTTATCGAAATTGGATAATATAAGAAGGCTGGGATGGCCATGTCAAGTGAGCCACTTTGATGGGTCCATGTGAGGCAACTAGCAAATAAATGGGGTTAGATCCCCCACCACTAGAAACTAGATAATCCAAATTTAACTATCTTGCACATTATAAAGGTTCTATTTAATATTATTTAAATTCATTAGATACCCATTATTATATTTTTTGGATTTCCTTAATTTTAGTCAGTGATAAACTAATTTATTGAAACATTTATTGATGTATATTGATATATTTTGGAAATATGATATTTTAAATAGAATAAATTGAATGTTATTTCATTATTTTTACTTTATGATATTCCAAAAATACCATTATATGATCTAGATTCTTTGGATGATTTTCATTCATATTATGACCATAACATATGTCAATTTAAATATCATTGAATAGTGAAATAAATAGGATTAAAATTTTAGGTTTAATGGAAACCAATTAGCAAGTGTTTGATACTTTATTTTATAGTTTTTCTGTATAATTTATAATTATATTTGGTGTATGTAGTTTGAATGGGGTTTTATAGCTAATCAGTGTAGATTTTATAGGTTCTCTCTATTTTAATTAGTTTCATTGTATTTTGTATACATTTATTTAATGTATCATTAAATAGAAAAGAAATTCTATAATTCTATAATTGTTTTTTTAATTTATTTAATCAAATTTCATATAATTTAATGTTTATTCATGTAATAATTGAAAGGATGCATTTGGAATAAATCTTTTTAATTTTAGAAAATAGTTATTATATTGAAAACTCAATTTCATTTATTTCATTGATTATGATGATGAATTTTTTATTTCTAATAATTTGATGAGATTCTTTATGATTTTTTATAAATAAATTTATTGGTATTTAGTTTGAATGAGTTGTAGTTTTTGTAGATGAAATATATATTTACTTTTTATTATTCCATGTAGTGTTCATTTATTTTAGATGATTTAGGTAATAAGTGTTTTATAATGACTGCTGTAAAAGCCTATAGAAGATTTCAAACACATCTTATCATTTTTCTTCTTAGGGAAACTGAGGAAACAATAATGTCCCATCCACCAGTTATATATGCATATATTATAAAGCATGAAATAGGGAATAATTTAATCATTACTCGTAATGTGAAAACATTTTAGGTGAATTTTAGTTGATAACATATTATCTAAAATTATTTATTTTATCCAATTTGATTCAAAATTGTTAATTTATAAAATAGAATATGAGTTTTAAAAATAAACAATGTGCATCAAAACCAATGTACTCCTATCGTAAAGAAAGGATTAGTACACTTCACTACAGAAGAAAATGATATTTATTTAAATGTAAAATAAATCATTTATGTGATTTAAAACAACATATGATCCTTTATTATATTAAAATTTATCAATCCAAATATGTAGCCACTTCTATCCCACTACATGTTCTATTAAAGGAGGAATGCCTAAATAAATAGCGTAAAATAGTTGATAAAAACAAAAACATATTATCGAAAACTTGTATAAGTATGAAATAATAATAATTAATTATTATTTATAATATTATTAAATAAAAATATATATTTACGTAAGTATATTTTTACACAGTTTAAACATAATAATTCACTTCAACCGTACCTAAAGAAAAAATACATTCAGTGGCTTTGAAGCTACTAGAAAAATATGAATGTGTTAGAGGGGTAGGCTTTAGAGATTCTCCTCAAACATATTTCAGGAAGAAAAATACAAAAGAAGATACATATCAGATTATTAAAGGATTATTGGTTCAAATTGATTATTTTAATTATACTATTGTTTGTTTTTGTTTGTAGACCCATATATGAAAGATAAAAGATAACCAGTAGTGGAAAAATACCAGTACATTGAAAAAAAAATAACCACACTATATTGGAGGTTAGTCATTAAACTCATCCTCATAAATTAATTGAGGCTATCTATTTTTTCATTAATCATTCTCTTAAATTTGTATCAATCAAATTCCAATGAATTTATATTTCCAAAATCTTATGGGGTAAATTTTTATGTTTTTTTGTATCTATCAATACGCATGAACTACTTTTTTATAATGAGAACATTGTATAATATCCCAAGAGACATTATACAAAATAAAAAACTCATAAATGATCACATGAGAGTTGGGATTGAAGTAGCTCAAGATCTGAGAGTTGTGTTACATGTTCCACTTGATAATCTATATATAAAAATGGTCAATGATGCTATTGGATCATTTATAAAATGGATATCTAATATTATAAGGATATATTAGGCATGTCTTGAACATTTTTTTTCAATTTTAATATATGTAATAGTTTATCAAAATAGGACTTATATGAGTGTGGGAGCCTTCAAAATAAGTATCAAAAAGTCAAAAATTAAATAAAAACCTGAAGAATGGGTATTATTCTATCTAAAAATAGTGGAAGAAATAACATGATGTCCTGGCAGTAAAATCAGGCAGAGAACGAAACCTACAGAAGGAAAAGAAATCACACAACCCTAGGAGGGTCACAAAAATGAATCATGTGATTTGTATGATCTTTTTATTATCACAAATTGTTTCTCTAACAAATCATTTTGTTTATGTGAAGGTAACCAAAAAAGTGTTGGTGGTTATGTGACGGTTTCCAAACATGTCATTATGATCATGAAACTTTTCAATCGATAGATTCATGAAGGTAACATTAAATCACTTGTAAAATAAAGGTGTAATTTTTTTAAAAATTCATGCAATGGTTAGTTAAGTTGATTTTCAAGAAATGTGCTTATGTGATTTGAAAGATCCCACAGAGTCCCTTAGCAGCATCTCACAATTATCACATAAAATCATATTGGCATGTCACCTTCATCTTTCAAAGGATGTGAGACTTGTAAAATAAGGACGGAAATAAAAATGAAAAAGGATTAAGCGTATCTCGAGGGGAAGATTCATGTATTTTCATGAAAAGGGGCCATGCACATCATGTGATCTCCATAGATCATTAGAATAACTTTTACAATCCATATTGATTTTGAGAGATTCCTTTAACAAGCCATGTTGATCCCACAAATGACCTATGTCAACCCATCTTGTTCTCCCAAAGGGCCCATATGAGTCTTCTTAAATCACACAAAAAGTTTTGTAGGTGCCTTAATATCATGAAGACTTTTAGACATTTAAGTTAAATGATTTAAATTCTATTTGATATGTTAAAATTATTATTCAAAATCCATTGGATAAGACACGAGTCAAATAAACAAGGAAATGATGGAGCATTCTTGAGGGTTTATATTATCATGTGATTCCTTGTACAACTCGCTGATGGATCATGTGAAGTGCATGATGTGATACTCCCTCCACCACTCAAGATCATATCTATGAGATATGAACAATTCGTGGTGGAAAATAATTGTTGTGGTGGGGACCATAAATTCTCCCCATATGTAAAAAAACACCAAAGACGATGACTACACTCCAGGGGGAATATAAGAGTTGGACTATCAGAGTTTAAATTCATGAGATTTCATGAGTCTTCCACTGGATAAAATGTATTGAATAACCTTAGGTATCACATGGCATGAATAGTTACTTTGTGTAACCACCCTATAGATCACTTTAAGGACTTATGACATAAAATCAGATTATGGGGTGAATTATCCATATGTCAAATCAATCATGTGTGGTCCAAACAAGTTAATGGTTGATAAAACTTGGGGAATATATGCAATAAATACTAAAAAAGATTGAAGGGTTGTGTGAAGGCATCATGTGATTCACATGACCTATGAAGATAATGTGAAAACACTAGTACACATCACCCAAGCCTCGTGATATCTTATAGAAATGTATTCCATGTCTTGGGATGTACTTTGGACATGCCTCCCAAGTCTTTTGAAGTTCCCAAAACAAATTACACAAGTCATGTGGTGTCCTCCAGATGTGTTGGCTAATTCATAATATGGACTTCCGATATGTCATTATAAATCATGTGACACTATTGGATGTGTCTTCTTTGATCACACACGAACCCTTGGACGTGTCAACTAGGTCTTACGATGTCCTCCAAACATGACATTGAGGTCTTGGAATTTTCACTAAACATGCCATCTGAATCATGTGGTTTACTATGGAAAATTAAATCGGAAAATGAGATTGTATTTGGACATATCATCTAGTCAACAAGGAAATACTCAATCATTCTCTTACATATCAGACAAACACCCCCGAAATGTCAAGAAAACAATTAGGACATGTCATATAAACACCCTGAGACATTATAACCTTTTCCATCAGAAATATTCAGGCATACCATGATCTGATCATTGAGTATTCTAATTATTCTCCAAATAATATACATAAGAATCACTCTTAAGGACTCATATCAAATTTTTATAAAACTCGGTGTATGTCCACCCATATATTAAGCACTCTAGCCTGTGGGATGCCAAGCCTCCCTTGGGATTAACACTCTTCATCATCCATCATCATATTGGGATGAAAACAAAACTACAAGGATTGTGATCCCATCTATAAGAAAGATTTATTGGAATTCTTGTTAGGGAATGGTATTCATATCAAACACCCCATAAGGTGTTCCCCAATGTATATGTCTTGAATTCAAATGAAATGTGAGTTTTCAATTTCTATCCCTTATTTCGTATACCAAGCAAGGATAATATGAGCCTATGTATTTTCAATGATAATATCATTCAAATCCTTAATCATCCCCGGTTAGGGAATCGATATTGTGGAATCCCTATTCAGTGACATGGTACGATTTCCCCTTTACAAGGGCACTCACCTCAAGGGAAGATGTTAAGAAATTACCATATTGGTAAATACAAAGGAAATAATCCTCATGATAATTAATTATAAGTAACCACTATTTACTGGGTTGTAGGGTAGATATAACTATGATGAATCAGATTTTTTTGAAATAATATATATGTTGGATAACTTCCCAATGCCCGAGCACCATACATGGTGGATAAGTTCCCTCATATATTTTATTTTTGAATGAAACTAAACAACATAGATCAAACAAACTATGTGGTTTTTGATTTATGTTATATGGAAGATACATAGGGTCCATCATAAAGGCTCAATCCCATCCTCAAAATAAAATATGTTACCTATATGTTGTTAAACTCTAGAGTTCATAGTTATATGGATTAAAAATATAAGCATATACCCATTGATAAAAAATAATAATAAATGAATGAAGACACTGACATATATACAGATGATTTAATTGATAGAACCCCAGTTACAAATAATAGTATTCGATGTCTAATCATTTCATTAGGGTAACCAGTTCTATATCAGGATTATGAAGATATTCTCAAAGATATCTTAAATCAATATGAGAGTCCTAGAATAGGAAAAAATTCCTCCCAAAAGGTTGTGATGAGCCTTACCTCCCATCCCCTAAAAAATTTGAGTTATTAAGTTCCCTTGGGTGTGAAACCCCATATAACCTCTTACCTTTGGAAAGAAGGTCTGTACCATATTATAAATATGAGAGATGATGGAGGTTTCAATGAGATTAAAATGGTGAAAAAAGATTGGATGATTGTGAAACCATAATTTAATACCCCTAGAATAATCCATTAAAAGGGAACAAAAATGATACACCTATTATAAAGGCATGTAATGACAGAATAACCGAATCATTATAGGGATCATGCACTTTTCCTCACATACATTGGACACAAATAATTTTCTAAGTGAAGAAAATGGTGAAACCAACATGAATCTCTCAAAGAATAAAAATTATTAGTTGACCATGTGTCATGCCATTTTGTATTGAGTCACGTATGAAAAAAAATTTATTCTTGATGTGAACTCCTATATAACTAGGGTTCCAATTAAATAAGTCTATTATCATTATGACATGTCCATGCAAGAAAAATTGAAAAACATAGAATAATAAAGGTCATTTGAGTTACCCATGCATAGTTGATTGAGAATGTTTTAGACATGTGACAATGAACTACTTGGGGACATTTTTAATTGTTTTATTTGTACTCTAAAATCTTGAAGGCCTTATATTTTTATTCATTTTTAAATATTCCACATTTTAAGGGTTGGGGGGAACTATTACATGACCCTCAATCCTAGAGGCATAAGGCACATACATGAACCAATATCATAGTGAAACAAGGACCAATATATGATCTTTTGAAGTCCCAAGACCTGAATACACATTAGAACTGTCCCTCCCCAGCATTTACATCTTTGAGGGTTCCTATATGACCATATCTCATGGTTGATCAACTAAATTCCCCATGTAGAGTTTCACGGTGTTGGGTACCGATGTAAAGTGTCATACCCTCATATTCTTCCAATATAGTTAGCTATTCTTTGGTTGATTCTACATTCTCTATATCATCTTATAGGGACTTATACTATGTGTTTTTTTAGGGATGATTCTTTGTCTTTGTGGTCTGGAGGGACAGTGTCCCGAAGGCCTTGGATGTCCCAAAATCACTATGTCCCAATGGCCTTTAGTGGTCTGAAAGCCATATCGCCCGAAGGGCTTAGTGGATTGAAATCCCTATGGCCCGAAGGCCTTTGGTTTCTTGAAGGTCTAGAGACTCGAATGACCAAACTGGTGGCCCAAAGGCCCAAATTAAATGAATAGTTTAGGTTTTTATAGTACCACACAATACCTGCTACATTAAATACTATAGTATTGATACTGTATCCCATGAATTTACCCCCACCTAGATTTGATCTTATGTATTTTGAATGCCAAGAAGGAGCATCTAACTCTTGAGTATACATTGGTTGACTAGTTTTCTTTATAACTGCACATGATACACTAAAAAAACACCCCAACCCAAGATTATATCCTCATCGAGAGACTTTTCTAGGACATCCTCTTTTGATGCAACCCCATAGGCCACAGAACATCCAAACCCACTAGGCCACATCAACTTTGGCTGTAGAATGAAATTTTTCTAGAATACCACTGACTCGGTTTAATCCCGACCATTAAGGAAGCATGTAAGGGTCCCTAGAAATTGTAGTTGACGTGTCCCCCTTGTTTATGGAATGTTGCAGTAAAGATAGTTTCACTCATTTCCACCACCAATTTCTTCATAATCCTATCCCTAGAGTGATACTGTCATCATATTAAGTATCTAAGGAAGGTTAATCAAGGATTTGACCATCAATCTATTCCTGTTTAGGAGAATCCAAGGAGGGATCTTGTTAATCTCTTTTATCATAAGAATCCCTTCGGTTCCCCTAAATCACATGATGAGGGCATAACATGACACATTGGTGCTTTGGAAACTCAATCTAGGGTACCAAATAAGACTCTCCAAGCATATAATGATGTGGATAAATGGTAGTGGGATCATACCCCCACTTCCATTTACAAATCATGCTAGTATATTCTTATGGTATCTAGAAGGCATTCTCATATCTCTCCCTTCTTGGATCAAGTATTCATCTATATTATTTCTGCAAGAATGGGGTAGAAACATATCTATATTTCCATGAAAGAATATTATCCAAAAAATTTAAATAGATCATGGAGGATAGGAGTGGGATTATATACTCAATTAAATCAAAGAGATATATTAGTATATCTTGGAACCTGAATATTTGAATGCCTAAATTTCAATATACACATTTATAAAGTGTCACTACAACATAGAAAGAGAAAAAAACTTGACCGAAATATTCTGGCACAATTATAGATTTATGAAAAAGTATATATTCCTATTTCAAAATCCACATAAGCACTACACCATGATCAATACGAACATTTGGCTACATTGGATAAAGCTCATAATAATTCTCTAATTTAGAAGTATTATCAGAATATTCTTATATAGGATCATGCAGAATACTTTGCTCATATTCTCATTCCAACTAGGGCTCACAAAGTGAGATTGTCACATGCATTAGGATGAGTGTTAATTCCTATAAAAAATGACTGATGGCATACTACAAATTCATAGGAATATGCTCAATCCATGTTCTGACTGCAGGTCACCATGTGAGAGATGCAGATGCCCTGAGACATGCTCATATTTCTCTTGAAATAGACCATTGACATTCTATAATTGCATAGGAACATAGTTATATTTCATTTCCAACAAAATCTAACCACATGAGTGGAAAATTCCTTATGGCATGCCCATATTATAGTTAGTGATGATACTAAGTATACTCGAATAGATCATGGAATCCATGTTCATATTCCTACTTCCACTGATGAATGACAACCCCAACATCCTTCATAGGCTACATAAGTGGGGGACCATATACATTCCCCTATTCTCAAGGTCCATTAGCTTTTTCTGATGGGGAATCCATATTTCAATCTTGTTTATTTCACTACTTTAGCCATGATTGACCAAAATATTATAAAAACCACCCATATGCGTGATCATCTTTGTGTTGATAATACAAAATCTCATCGTCATAATTTATTAGCTTCTCCAACATTGTATCATAACCCATCATTATTATATTGTCATTAACATATTTTGAAAACCATAAAATAGTATAATCATTTCCCTATGGATCCTCAAAATGCAAGTTAATATATTTTGATCACAACACAGAATTTATCTCATATACCTAATATTATTAATTTCAGTGTCCTTCAGGCTATTTGATAGATATCCTCCTCACCTTAGAGGTACATTGAATCTTGAGCTAAATAAGATGGTTTTAGAGACCCAATATTGGAATACATAGACATTACATTACTTTTGCGGAATACTTAATACATAACAAAAACAGACACAAAAGGACCATAATAGTTTAGTGTCTTTGGAAACTCGAAATATAATATTCTAATCGTGGTGAAAGATCTTTAACATCTCCCATAAAGATCTTCCCCTTTTTGTTTTCCTACCTAAAACCTTTCTTTAAATCTTATGGAAAAGAAAACATATAAAGGGTGAGCTAAAATTCTCATTAAGGGTAAGCATGGAAAAAATATAACAAATCATATAAAGTTGAACTTAAAAAACATGAACATAATGTTTAAACATAAAAATCTTGAGCAATGACATAAAACATGGCATTACGTAAGGCATAAATCATAAAGAAACATTAATCAAGATAAAATAGACTGGGAATAAAAAATGTAATTGTTGAAACAATTAAGAACTTGATATGATTTCTATAGTAGCCAAGGCATTATTTCCAAGACCATCTTAGTGGACAAAGTCCCTTACTAAATCGAGATCACTCCTCGTTCCAGTCCGGTATCACCGAACCAGATGAACTTGTCGTTCTAGCCATGTCTATCTGATGAGATATAAATATTTACCCAATGCATTTGATGGAGATATAGGTCCCACCAATCTCATAAAGAAATCATTCTTTCATGTGCCACAACATAAAGATAAATCATTCATCCTATCCCAAAGAATAAAATGGTTTTTATAAACATCATACCATCATAACATAATCCATATAAAACAAATGGATATCATTTCATCATAAGAAAAGTGAAACCATGTAAATCATAGTGACATTATACTTGAAATATACACATATGAAATAATGTCATCTTAGATGGAAAACGGTTTTGATAAAACACTTGAATGGAATTCTTGAATAAAATATCCTTTCTTCTTAAAAATAATATTCTTTTCACAAAATTCCATGCAATTTTCAAAGAAAATGATTTTTTTGAAAATATTCATGAAATCTTGTAGATTTATCTTCCTGAAAATAAGGTGTTATAAAACAGTAAAAATCAATTCATACCGTATAAGTTAAAAAAATTCTTCTCGTACTTTTGCCGAAAAAGTCAAAAAGTACCTCGTATGGTAATAAAAAGAAATATTCCTTACATACCATCTAGTAAAAGTCAAAAATTGGTAAAAAAATCTTTAAACTTAAATGAAACCATTTTTAGAAAATAGGGACATGAATGAAAAATATAACCCCGGTAAATACTTACGAATAAACAATCTCGGATAAAAACGAGATTGGAAAATTTATCCCTTACCTTAGGTCCAATATGATTCGTACGTATCCTAAACCCTTGTATAATGATTCAAATAATGTCATTTACTTATTACATAATAATTTTCATTTTTATGATATCATATATGGTTCACTTATGACTTTATATTACCCATTTTTTCTAAATTCCATGTTAAAAAAGTGTTTTGGGTAAAATCGTTTTATTTATCGTACGTGTTTGGACTTGTTGTTATTGATATTATTATTAATTATATCATGTTTTACTTAATTACATAATTTAAATCATGATTTAAATATCATATATATTTATTATATATATATATATAATAGAATGATAAATGAAATGAAATGCACCGTTCATTGAGACGGTAGGCCCTACCCAGGCATGAACGTTGTTTTCCTTTCCTTATTGACTTGAATTGAAGTAAGTAGATGACATATATATATATAAATAAATAAATTAATTTTATCATGTAATATATTTTAATATTATTCATTATATATACATTATAATCATTCTTGAGTGGTTAACATGGAGAATGAATCTCATCGCGTCGTGGAGACGACAATCCGTACGTACGCATGAGCAATGATATCGTTCCCATAATTATTGAATTGAATTGGATTGGATGATATGATATCTCAGAATCATTATGTTGTTATAATAACTATATATAGATATTCTATACACCATTATACCCATCCATGTATGGTGGTGGTGTAAAAACAAATTACACCACGGCTTGGAGACGGTATTCTATACGTACGCACGCGTGATGATTTCGTTTTCTGTAGGATGGATAAAAAAGTGAAATGTGTTTTTTTAATATTTATAATAACATATATGTATATTAGTGATACTTATTTTACTACTTTATAATGAAACAACTAAAGAAGAAGAAGTTGAAGAAGAAAGAAACTTGAAAAAATCGGTAGAAGAGATTACCTCTTCTTCAACGCACATCTTTTAAGATTCCTCTTAAAGCACTAGTTGTGGTCTTTTGAGGAGACCAGAACATCAATAATGTATCTAGGGATGTTTATAAGGGAAATTGGCAGGGGTTGGTCGATCATGAAGGCTCAAAATCATGTAAAGAGAAGAAGGAGGAGGTGCCCTTTTATATGGGAGGAGAGGGGAACTTTTGGAAAAACTTAAAATATTATTTTATAATAAAGTCATATTCGGTTTATAATAGCCCAAAATTAATTTATTTTGAATCTAAAGTGAGGATGGATCGAAATAATCTCAAAAAATAGGTTTTTGACAAGTTTAGGTTACTATTTTAATCTTATCATTTAGATTTAACTCTATGTTAAATAATTTAACCTTTACTATGTCTTCTTCTTTTCTTACACTATATGGTTAATAAACTTACTATAACAAGACAAAAGAACCCCAAGTGGTTAATTATTAATATATATAACCTTTTCTAAGTCATTTGGATGAACAATATATTTTTAAGAATATAATAACAATTAATAATATAATATTTTTTTTAAAAAATATTTTATGTCAATTTTGACAATATTGGGTAATTGATTTTTGTGAAAATCATTACAGAATGATTAGTTCTAAAAAAGTTAATTAAATTGCAACAAACATGTCATATTAACCTATAAAATTTGTGGAATTCCTAAAAAGTCTCAAATTTCATTTATTTGGGTATTTATAATATCAATTATTTTAATATTTCATTATTTAGGTAATTACTACATCACCATTGTGTTATAAATAAATTATACTATTTAATGTATATAAATTATAAATAAAATACCATTAGGTAGGAAATCTTTTTATATTTCTAATTAATATTTATAGTTGAATTTTTCTTATGTGTAAACCTATATTAATAATGTTTTAGTTATTAATCTTTGATTTTAACTATTTTAAATCTTTTTTAAATATAATAATAATAAATGTCCTAATCTAATCCAACTGGACTTAAAGGGTAATATATTATTCCTAATATTATTTTTGGTTGAATTAAACTTTCCAAATAGAATTATTACATGAGTTAGGGTAATAATAATATCATTTTTACCCTTAATTACCCTATTCACTTTTAACCGTGGTAAATAAAAGTAAAACGTTACTATTCACCAAAAATTATTTTTTTCTTATTAAACCACATTTTACTGCTTGATATTAACCATGTCTATCAGATTTTCGAAATTCCACTCACAGAAGCAGTAAAATTATGTTTTATATAAATTTTCAAATTCTTCTAGGAGTTGGGTAAAAGACGGTGAAAAGATGAATAAAATTTATATATATGTATATAACTATTATAAAATGACTCCAATTAATTACATTGAACTTATATAGCTTTTATGTATCTATTTTTACCTAAAATAAATTTACATAAAATAAATTATTATTTAAATAAAAAGTCTGTTTTAACCAATAACTCGGTGTATTTCACTATTCATCAAAAATTGAAAGTTTTCAGAAAAATACCAAAAATTCACCCTAGGATAATTTTGATATTCTGAATCCAAAAATGAAGTCCATTTAAAAAGATAGAATTTATAAAATTTTAAAAAGTGGGGATTACTATTCATAACGACTAGTTTATATAATATTTTAATAACATATCGTTGTTTAGTGAAACATGGTATTGCGTACCACACACGCAATTGTGGAAGGTCGTGATTGCGTATAAAGCAAGACAAGTCAAAGTTTCATGTAGTGAAAGATTCTTTTGTTGTTTTGTATAATAGAATCCAACTATATTTCATTTATACATTGAATATATATATATATATATACACTCAATGCTGCGTAGAATAATTTCTAAAAAACAAACTTGAAATTGTGTGTAACACGAGCCAAGAATAATGTTGCGTATACTACAAACTAATACGGTATTGCGTATAATACAAGCTAATCTTGGGGTAGTGTATAATATAAGACATCAATGAAATTAAAAATAATATATCCATAAAATCTCGGGATGTTACATTCTACCCCCCTTAAAATGAATTTCACCCACGAAATTCGTCGGGGTTATAAATGGTTTACTACTTGAAAGTTTCATTCATAGAAACCCACATAGTAAAAAGGAATACTAAAACTTCATTTTAAAAAGGGAAGCTAGAATCATAACAGTCACCCAAAGTAACTCAGCACTGGGTTTCCACATAGGACAACATAGGTGAAAATATGGATATGTAAGAGAAGTATAACTGTCAAGTTCTGATGGAGAGTGGTAGAGAACATGGATATGAAAAATCCATCAATCACAAAGCCGTAAATTTGTGATGATTTAAGTTACAATCAAATTAATCGGGTATGAGGGTACTAGGACAACATTTTTTTAGTTCTCAGGAAAATTTATCTAATGTTGAATAATTGTTGAATTAAAATAAATACTTACTTGATTTTGGTACAATTTCACCATTGTTCATGCCTTGAACAATTTACAATTCATATCGTAAATAAATAAAGGTGAATTTGTCATTTGTGAAGTGTAACCAGATTACGTGATAGAATGATAGGTCATTCCTTCTGTTTCTATCAAAAATTGTTTAGCACAATTTATTAAATATACATAAGTCCATCTATGCTGAGATTAATTGAATATGGTTACTAAAATGGACTCAGAATTCATTGATCATAGTGCTTTATAAAATAAAACTAGTTTCTACTATCCAGGGAGTTCTTATAGGCCAGAGGCAGACGATAAAGGCTTGTCTTACTTCTGTTGTGGGTTCGATTCTCACATCCTTGTCCAATGCGATGGGTTGTCATCCATCCTGCAGGTTCTACTTTTTATAAAACTACACTATTATAAAATTCTATAAATAATATCTAAAAAAGGTCTACCCCTAAACAATACTATATTATGTCCGACATAATCCATTCCAATCTTTAGGCTTATCCAAATACATCTGTCCAATCTAATAGTGTAAAGAAAATGATTACATGAAATGTCACTTAACAAGAACGTGAATGTCATTATTTATCCCCCATATATCATAAGATATATCTTGTTGGTCACATTCCAAACATGTGAATACCTTAATCATGTATTCTTTTTAAACATGAATTACCATAGAACCTTAGTGAAAACATGAATGTTATCAA
Source organism: Viscum album (assembly GCA_963277665.1). Taxonomy (NCBI): domain Eukaryota; kingdom Viridiplantae; phylum Streptophyta; class Magnoliopsida; order Santalales; family Viscaceae; genus Viscum; species Viscum album. The sequence goes on along the minus strand of OY728162.1, from coordinate 1,273,219,868 downwards.
AAGTTAACTCTTTCCACATACCAAAATCACAAAAATTCTATATACTCAAACCATGATATAACTTAGTCTTTATATCAATCAAGAGCTCAATAATACTATCAAACATCTCATTATCTCCATATCCCTTCATTATGCGCATATCATTTACTTTCCAAAAATATCTGAATAACCTTTCATTGTTACTGGTACCATTCAACATATACATTCAAATACTTTAGGAAAAATAACAGTGTGACAATCCTATGATGTGTCTTTATTCGATAGTACCATTACCTATACAACATAACTCTTAATAAACATAACTCATTCCAGTACCTTCTTAAACCATTGACCGAGATTGAACAAATATTTAATCTCACATAAAATTTATAGTCTCTTCATCATCATCAATATAAATAAAACCCATATGACTATGCTGATTCTCTTCATGAGACTTTCCCTTAGCGTGTTGGGTTTCATAATGCCCGTACATTCCACATTAAAAACATTTATCCATTTTTTATATCTTAGAAATACCATTATCCTTGTTCATGGTGTTAACTGAACCTTTTTCATTGCAATTACTGGCCTTGTGTCCTTCTTTTCCACACCAAAAGCATCTTCCAGTTCTTTTGAAACATTCTCCTTGATTCCTCTTCCCACATGATTTACATGAGGGAAATTGAACTTTATTTCCTCTATGATCATCATGAAACTTCATCTTTCTCTTAGTTGAGTCAGGAAACTTACCAATTTTGAGATTATTGATCATGTTATGAGAGTTCTGATTAGGCATAATAACGATGTTTGGATTTCCAAATCCCGTTTTATTTGGTGTCTCATGATGAATATCATTCCCTTGTCCCTAGACATACCTTATAATTATCTCTAGGGATCTCACTAAAGTTTTCTCATCCTAGTTTCCAAAGGTTAACTAAACCTCCCTCTGATACCAACTGTAGAGACCCAATATTTTAATATATAGACATTACATTACTTTTGCAGAATAATTAATACATAACAAAAACAGAGACACAAGTACTGTAATAGTTTAGTGTCATTGGAAACTTGGAATATAATCTTCTAATCATGGGGAAAGATCTTCAAAATGTCCCATAAAGATCTTACCCTTATTGTTTTCTTACCTAAAACCTTTCTTTAAATACTAGGGAAAATAAAACATATAAAGGGTGAGCTCAAATGCTCAGTAAGGGTATGAATGGATAAAATATAACAAATCATATACATTTGAACTTAAAAAAACATGAACATAATGTTTAAACCTCAAAATCCTGAGCAATGACATAAAACATGGAAGTACGTAAGGAATAGATCATAAAGAAACATTAATCAAGATAAAATAGCATTGGAATAAAACATGTAATTGTGGAAACCATTAAGCACTTGATATGATTTCCATAGTCGCCAAGGCATTGCTGCCAAGACCATCTTAGTGGACAAAGTCCCTTACTGAATCGAGTTCACTCTCCGTTCCAGTCCTGTATCACTAAACCAGAATAACTTGTCACTCCAGCCTTGTCTATATCATGAGATATAAATCTTCACCCAATGCATTGGAGGGAGATATAGTTCCCACCCATCTCATAATGAAATCATTCTTTCATGTGTCACAACATAAACATAAATCATTCATCATATCCCAAAGAATAAAATGGGTTACATATATATCATCCCATCATAAAATAATCCATATATAACAAATGGATATAATTTCATCATAAGATAAGTGAAACCATGTAAATAACAGATACATAATAATTGAAACATACACAAATGAAATAATGTCATCTTAGATGGAAAACAGTTTTGATAAAACACTTGAAATGAATTCTTGAGGAAAATATCCTTTCTTCTTCAAAATAATTTTCTTTTCAAAAAATTCCATGAAATTTTCAGAGAAATGGATTGTGTTGAAAATATTCATGAAATCTTGTAGATTTATCTTCATGAAAATATGGCGTTATAAAACGGTAAAAAACCATTCATGCCGTATAAGTTAAAAACAACACTCTTCTCATACTTTTGCTGAAAAGGTAAAAAAGTACCTCGTATGGTAATGAAAAGAAAGATTCCTTACATACAATGTAGTAAAAGTAAAAAATGGGTAAAAATTTATTTAAACATAAATGAAACCATTTTTAAAAAATAGGGAAATGGATGATAAATATAACCCCATTAAATTATAACGAATAAACAATCTCGGATAAAAATGAGATTGGAAAATTTATCCCTTAACTTAGGTCCGATATGATTCGTACGTATCCTAACCTCATGTATAATGATTTTAATAGTGTCATTGACTTATTACAGAATCATACACATTGTTATAATATCATATATGGTTCAGTTATGACTTTATATTATCCGTTCTTTTGTAAATCCCATGTTAAAGCAGCATTTTGGGTAATATCGTTTTATTTATCATACATGTTTGGACTTGTGGTTCTTGATATTATTATTAATTATATAATTTTTTACTTACTTAAATAATGTAAATCATGATTTATATATCATATATATCGAATATATATATATATATATATAATAGATAGAAAAATGAAATGAAATACACCGTTTATGGAGATGGTAGACTGTACGTACGTATGAACGCTGTTTTCCTTTCCTTATTGACTTGAATTTAAGTAAGTAGATGACATATATATATATACATAAATAAAGAAGCTTTATAATTTCATATATTTCATTATTATTCATTATATATACTTTATAATCATTCTTGAATGGTTAACATGGAGAATGAATCTCATCACGTCGTGGAGACGGTAATCCGTACATACGCACAAGCGATGATATCATTCCCATAATTATTCAATTGAATTGGATTGGATGATATAATATATCAGAATCATTATTATGTTATAATAACTATATATAGTTATTCTTTACACCATTATACACATCCATGTAAGGTGGTGGTGGAAAATACAGATTGCACCACGGCGTGGGGACGGTATTCCGTACATACGCATGTGCGGTGATTTCGTTTTCCGTAGGATGGATAAAAGGTGAAACAGGTTTTTTTAAAATATATAATAACATATAGGTATATTAGTGATAATTATTTTATTACTTTATAATGAAACAACTAAAGAAGATGAAGTTGAAGAACAAAGAAACTTGAAAGAATCGGTAGAAGAGATTACCTCTTTTTCGACACACCTCGTTTATGCTTCCTCTTAAGGCACTAGATTTGGAATTTTGAGGAGATACTAACCTCTATAATGCTTATAGGGAAGTTTATAAGGGAACTTTTCAGGGTTTGGCCGAGCTTGAAGGCTCAAAATTGTGTAAAGAGAAGAGGGCGGAGGTGCCCTTTTATAAGGGAGGAGAGGGGAACTTTAGGAAAAACTTAAAATATTATTTTATAATAAAGTCATATTCGGTTTATAATAACTCAAATTTAATTTATTTTGAAGATAACATGGGGAAGGGTCTATGTCCTTTCAACTAATAGGTTTTTGATAAGTTTAGGTTACAATTTTAACCTTATCATTTAGATTTAAGTCTAAGTTAAATAATTTACCATTTACCATGTCTTCTTGTTTTCTTACACTATATGGTTAATAAACTTACTATAACAAGACAAAAAAAACCAAATTGGTTAATTATTAATATATATAACCTTATATAAGTCATTTTTATGAACGTTATATTTTTTGGAATATAATAACAATTAATAATATAATATTTGTTTTAAAAACTATTTTATTTCAATTTTGACACAACTGGGTAATTTATTTTTGTGAAAATCTTAACAGAATTATTAGTTCTAAGAAAGTTACTTAAATCAATACTAACATATCATATTAACCTATAAAACTAGTGTAATTCATAAAAAGTTTCAAATTAAATTTATTTGGGTATTTATAATATCAATTATTTTAGTATTTCATTATTTTGGTAATTACTGTATCACAATTGTGTCATAAATATATTAACTTATTTAACGTATAAAAATTATAAATAAACTCTCATTAGTAATTATATCATTTTTTCTTTCTAATGAATATTTATAGTCTAATTTATCTTATCTATAACCCTATATTAAAAATGTGTTAGTTATTAAACATTGATTTTAACTATTTTAACTCTTTTTTAAATAAAATAATAAAAAATGTTTTAATCTAATCCAAGTGGACCTAAATGGTAATATTGTTTTTCCTAATATTGTTTTTGGTTGAAATTAACTTATCCAATATAATTAAGACATGTGTTAGGGTAAGAATAATATCATTTTTACCCTTAATTACCCTATTTACTTTTAATAGTGGTAAATAAAAGTAAAAAGTTACTCTTCCCCAAAAATTATTTCTATCTTATTGAGCGACATTTTAATCCTTGATATTAATTGTTTCTCTCGGATTTTTAAAATTCTATTCACAGAAGCGGTAAAATTATGTTTTATGTAAAATTTCAAATTCTCCTAGGAGTTGGGTAAAAGACGGTGAAAAGTTCAATAAAATTTTTATATATATAAAACTATTATAAAATGACTCAAATGAATTAAATTGAACTTATATAGTTATTATGTATCTATTTTGAACTAAAATAAATTTAGATAAAATAAATTATTATTTAAATAAAAAGTCAGTTTAAACCAATAACTCAGTGTTTTTCACTATTAATCAATAATGGAATGTTTTTAAAAAAATATCAAAAATTCACCCTATGATAATTTTGATATTATAAATCCAAAAATGATGTCCATTTTAAAAGATAAAATTTATAAAATTTCAAAACGTGGGCATTACTATTCATAATGGCTAGTTTATATAATATTTTAATAACATATCGTTTTTTAGTGAAACTCGGTATTGCGTACAACACACACTATTGTGGAAGGTTGTGATTGCGTGTAAAGAAAGCCAAGTCAAGGTAGCGTGTAGTTCAATATTCTTTTGTTTTTGTGTATAATAGAATCCAACCATATTTCATTTATCCATTGAATATATATATATATACACTCAATGCTGTGTAGAATAATTTCCACAAAACGAACATGAAATTGTGTGTAACACGAGCTAAGAATAGTGTTGCGTATACTGCAAGCTAATACGGTGTTGTGTATAATACATGATAATCTTGGTGTAGGGTATAACAGAATACATCAAAGAAATAAAAAATAATATATCTCATAAAATCTCGGTGTGTTACAATGGTGATCATTTACTCACTATTATTCCTTATGGTAGTGTGGATATGGATCATAGGGACTCTACTCCTAACATCCATTGTGGTCAACCTATTCACAGTGATATACCCCTTAGATAAGGAAATCCTCAAATTTACCATGTACCTCTATATATAGAGGTGGTCAATAATCATACAACATAGTATAGAGAGGTCTTCAAAACACCAGGTTCAAACATATATAATTACACATCAACTATCATTAATATTTCACCTTGGACATTAGGTAATATAGAGAAGAAAAATTTGTGGACTCAGTAGGTGGAGGAATGTAAATCTAAGGAAGTAAAGGATGACATGAATATATGGATATATTTATATAGAAATATCCTCACAACCATGTTATGGACCCTCAACAGTTATGACTATGAGATCCATGATGATCTAGAGAAGGAGTGTATACCTTACCTAAGACAAAATATGAGTCCAACTCATTAATAGTTAAAGTCTAGACACATCCCCTATCCAGGATAATAGGGACACCTTCAGACCATAAACATGATTTGCTGTCAAATAGATCTAGATGCAATCTCCATGGCTTGAAAGCTGAAATAGGAATATTGTAGCGTAAATCTCTAACACTCTTTCCACAATTACATATCAAATCTTCAACAAATGATCGCTAAATAATCACTGAGTATCCTTATATAAGGATTGGGAAATAATTAAGTGTTTCAATTCTCTATTACCATATAATAATATAACTCCCTATAGAATACATCATCTTATTTCATATCCTTTTGAAAAATTAGTGTAACAGGTAACACACACTCCATTTGGTTAATTTAATGGAATACCCTCACTTTAAAGATGTAAATATGCCATGAATGGAGGGAGGGGATTTCTAAAAGACCTCTAAACATACTCCCTAAAGAAATGAGAGCACATTTAGAACATGAAAGATGACGGTTAATGAAACCCAAAAACATGGAATAGAAAATAACTCCCATCATGGGGTACTATAATCCCCTTTATAGACACAATCATAATTGTTCCAAATCAAAGGGGACTTAGTAAGAGCTTCCTTAAAAACCTTTTAGGAGAGAACCCATCCCATAGGGTTGGGGGAATATATACCATTACCTTCACCCCCTGGCAAAAAAATCCCTGAGTATATCTTGAATTTATCAGTGATTGCTATAAACCAAACCCAACCCATAGTGATGATAAAATTTCTATCCCAATCGCCATCACTAGGTTCAACAGAACATGAGAGGGTCCTAGAGATGTTAGTGGAAGTTCTTGGTCAACTCCAACATACAAGGATTAGTGAAATAATATGTAAATTTCCACCTTAGGAGTCATCAAATCATCAATTGGAATCATCTAATACTTAACAACCAGATCAACAAGAACCAATTATTTCTCTAAATAGGCCCAAACAATCCGGATGGGTAATTTTACATCATCATCATCATTTAGGATGGAATGTGTCTACATTGGGTTAGTAGGTAAGCATTGAGAGTTGGTATCACATCTAATACTCCATCCGAAAGGTGAACCTTTTTAATTTGGGGGTGTTTGATAGAAAGTACCAAAAGACCCTCATATTCACTATTCATATACCGATAAGAGAGGAACATAAAACGAAGGTAATCAAACCCAATAGGGGTAATAAACCAAAAGGTCTGATATATCTGGTGGTCAGAGAAGATACTCTAATGCAACCCCCGAAGAAGGTTTATATGGAGTAGAATCATCATATTATGTTGACAGTAACGAGATAACAACCATTTCCCAAGACACCTCAGTGAATGTCATAACCATCAACAAACAGATGACGTGTATCAATATGAAGATGAAGAGGGGCACAATAAGGAAAACATACCTTGATAGTAGGGTGATTTTGATTTACCAACGAAGGCATTATGTTCACAAAATCAAAGTGGGATCCATAACCTAGAACCTAAGAATTGTTAGCTTCCACCTCTATAGTGTACCACCTATAGGGATAAAGGGAAATGTGTGGCTATATCCCTCTCACCACAAAGAAGATCTAAAATTTCTTACATGGAGGACAAATTTGAAATATTTGAGAATGAGATAAAAAATTTCATACAACCCAATGAGGAGCTAAATTAGGAATCTTTCCCACTATATATCATCTTTTGGAAGAAAAAAATCCCTCCTACCACACATCCCAAAAGATATGAGCCACCTATATGAGGTGAATATGATAGTCAAGATGGATTTTTATCCAAGAATCTAGTCTATTTAATTGAGTAATTGGATGACTATAGAGAATTTCCTCTATTATAGTGAGATATTATCCCCTTATAGGGTGTTTAATCATTCCATGAATAGATTAAAAATCAATAGGATATGAATATAGGGAAACACCATGAAGCCTCACCTAATCCCTATTGATGGGAGGTGGCGTAGAAAATGGTACCTCTAGAACTGATCAATGTTATTGAATCCCTGAATGCTAGAATGGATTCCATGTTAGGATGGAGTGCACCCGCACATCCCAAGAAGAAGACATATTCTGAATTCATGGATAATACACTACCCCCCAATTTTAAAATCCAACCTTCTCAACCTCTGAAGACACAGTAGATATTGAATATCACCTTACACACCATTTTTCCTAATTTAGTATGATAATAGGCCCATGGGGTCAGCGAGAGGAGATCATGATGATCTATTTAGTATAAAATTCAATAGGTCCAACCATTGTTTGATACAACTATCTTCTTGTAGGATCTATTGTAGGATGGGAAGATCTCCATCATCAATTCCTCTGTTAGTTCATCTCAAATATAATAATGAAAAAAATTATCTACCTCACAATATATAATCATAGTAAAAAATATAGAGTTTCTGAGTTCATTTCTATATGGAAAGGTTCAAATTATTCCCTTAGCACCCATCTATGATAAGATAAGATACTAGAACCCTATAATAAAAATTTTCAGAATGAGACAAAAATTCCATTGATGGAGATGAAGTATACTAGGGGATTATGTGAGTTTTAAGAAATGGTGAAATGCCTTGAATATTCCATTTAGTAATCTCAATCTATGTCTCAATTCATGACCTCGACACATGGAAAAATTATTTGGAAGGTAGAGGCCACTGCAGTTATAATAAAACTATTAATTGTTCCAATTCAATCAAATAATAAGGCCCTAAATATCGCTTTACCTTATGCAAAGTGAAAAAAATCAAAATCGGCCAGAAGAAAAAGGAGATCATCATCACATGTGTTTCATGGAATGGTTGATTAAAGCCTACTATTTCCAAAAATGGCAGGTCCTCAATTATTTCTTTATATCCATGAAAAATAAGCAACAAAAGATAACACATCCCAGGAACCCCAACATGGTCAACCTCATTGATCATTATGACTACTGCCCTTACCATAGGAGGTTGGGTCGCGTTATTCAGGATTTCTTAATTTTAAAAAAACATCCAAATTTTTGTTCATTATAGAGAGGTGATGTTGTAAAATTCTGCGACCAAAGTGACTTGTGTATCCATTGTCTAACGATAAAGAGAGGGTGACTGGAAATAGGCTCCAGCTAGGTGTGTGAAGAAGTTTTACCACCGGATGAATGAAAAGATAGTTGATTGAGTTCATGAAATCCTCAGGTACCATATTAATAAACCCATAATAATCATGTCACGTAGGGGTGACATCAAATATTCATCATAGAGTTGGATGTAATCGTCAATCATAGGAAGAGATAGAATAAGAAGTGTCATATTTAGTTCCCACAAAAGCTCCGACTCTTTGAGACTTCATTCCTGAAACGTTTAGAGAATGGGAATCACCATTCAAAATGGAATCCTCATTAGATTAACAGATCATATTTTGTTCAATTAATGTAGTTCAATTAATATATCCCTTCTCTGATGATGAGTTTACCTCCGAGTATGAGTCCCCCATACCAAACTAGGGAGTCAGTGGCTGAAGGCTCAGGAGCCGGGGTACAATGGAAAAAAGGGTGTCATTAGAACCAATATCATGGTCACATCCCTATTAAACACATATATACAGATCATACCCATGGATGAGAACTTCAGTAAGACCAAAAGTGTCACATAGGTGACCCACATCCCTTCAGTGTTGATCCAATCCCAGTAATATTACCCATCCAATTGGTGGTAGTTCAATTATCCGATAATATTAGGAAAAGGGGAAGGTCGGTGTGACCTACACCACTTGAATCATATGCTCCATCGACATCTACACATGCACCAATCTTTTCCACCTCAATCACGTCAAATCCTGAGCTACATAATAAGGATGAACCCCACTTCTGTATGAAAAAAATTTAGCACAAAATTATAGTATTCTAAAATAGTTTATAGTTTTTCAAGCCAAACTCTCAATACTGGATGCACTCCATATTTTAAAATATCCATGAAAGGAACTCATTAACACCCTCCAAACCCCACATTAGTTTGAGATAAATGTTTTTGTAGCTATGTTATGTTTAGTGGAGAGTATGCCATCAGAATGAAATTTCACAATCTCTTTAACAAAAAGGTAATGAAGAAGTCTTCTAGTTACACATCACACCCCTATATGTTTTCTAGAAAGATTTTAAATTTTTATATCCAATGTGCACTGATTGTCAATTTTTTCAAGATCAACATCAAACCGATTCAGACCCCTATACATTTGGGATATAATGGAGTGGATTTATCTCATAAAATGATAACCATTCAAGGGTATGATAAGAATGAGTAAAAAACTATTGGGATGATCAAGATAAAAGATTTTTTTTGTGACCTCACTTTTAAAATTGATATCATGGTTATACAAAAATAAACAAAATATCCTAACCTTCTTGGAATGATATGGATTCATATCCATGTGGTGGTACATTCAACATTTCATCAGGGATTGGAAGACCCAAATGATGGGATGGTTAGAATACTACATGGTGATAGAACTACCATCAAGTATTTTGATTCCATATATGGTAAGGAATGTTACTATAAAAGCTAATGAACCCAAGTAATGGTGGACAATGATATACATGGTATAACCCCCAATGGATTGGGGAATTCCACTTTGAATCCATGGAGTATGATTGAGGTAGATTATAGTCAACCTTAAACATTATTGAGGTAGTTGACATATTCTATGATTTTATAGATCCTCCAATCCCCAACGATAGTACAAAAGAATACAATTAACTCCCTAATATATCTGTGAAAACATTGGTGGTTCTAGTTAAAAATGTTTCTTCCCATGTCCTCTCTCAACTCCTCAGTGATAGAGATGCATCCAAATAACCCACCACACTAGAAAACGCCTCCACAAACTTGAAGATGTAAGAAGAATAGGATGACATTGGGAATACCCCACCTGAATTCGAGGAGGGTGTCTCCACCACCATTGATGAGCTCAAGTAGGTAAATATGGGAATATAAGAAGACCCATTTCCTACATTGAAAAGTTTGTCTGTGCCTCTCAAGGAGTAGGAGAAGTATATTTCCTTTCTAATGGATTATTGATTCATGTTCTCTTGGAATTATATGGAAATGACAGGAATGAACCCTAATGAGGATATACACCATCAAGGCATACCCGATGACAATTTTGGTTTGACGTAGGAAACTAGGAGGATGCACCTCTCTCATGATACAAATATAGAATTAGAGGTTAGAAAATTAATCAAATCCAACATTGTCTGAGAAGTTCAACAACTAAGATGACTTTCCAACATTGTCCTTGTTATTAAAAATAATGATCATATAAGTGTCTTCATAAATTTTAAAAACCATAATTGGAACTATATAAATTATGATTTCCAAATTCTAATCATAGAAATCTATATCAATTCAACATCTATCTTCCAAGAACATTCTATTATGAATGGGTTTTTAGGACGTAATCAAATAAAGAAGGACCATGAAGAAGAGTTATCCACCACCATTAGAAAACCTTAGGTACTCTTTTTTCTATTAGGTTATTCCCTTTGAATTAATATAAGTTGACTCTACTTACTAAGGGGCATGCTTCATATATTCAATCTATTCTTCATATGAATAATAGAATTTTATGTCGATGTCTTAGTGGTCAAATCTCAATATCAATTTTATCACTTCACAAACATTCAAACTATATTATTTAAGTTGTGGAAGAAAAATATCTACTACATCATCTAAATGACTCTTGGTTCTGATACATGGTATTTGGATGTTGAGAAGAACTACCTCATGATCAAATTTACAGTAAAAAATATGATTCATTACTTGTAGAACCATGAATTACACTTGGTCTCTCATATTTTTCTGCTCAAGTACATCATTGTTCATCCAATACTAACATGGAATTGTGCTTGATGAACATTTATTTCCAAAATATATGACATATAGTTCATGTCATAGAAGGAAATGAATGATTCAACCCTAGCTAATTTAATTACATCACATCCCTCCATAGAAAGTACAGTAGTGGAAATAGAACCTCAGGATGAAATTGTTTTCTATTCACATTACACTCCAAAAGCATGGGATTTGTATTTTTATAGTGCCTCCTAAGGTAACATTGTGAAATGTTTGGAAAAATAAAAGCTCAATAAGGTTTGTCTAAGGATTGTATTTGTTTCTCTAGATAAATATATTTAACCCTACTCTTTATCTTTGTCTAAAGGCTACAGATAGAATTATGACTAATACTAAGACCTCGTTGTTGGTTTATAACTAAACCAACATCTTTAGATGGCCTACCTCAATGCCAAATGGGATTTAGGCTTATCGATAAAGAAGATCAACAAATAATGTACCATCAAAATGGAATAATTTTCCCCTCTAATCGGTTACATCAGTGGACTATGGTTAGAGTTATCTTTTAAACCAATGTTTCATCATGTAAGTCATTAAAAAATACCATTCCAATTGAAATTCTAATATAACCATAGTCTTGGTTTACTCAAACTAGGATGAAGTGATTTTCTCCATCACACAATGAAAGATGGTATCGTCAACCATCATATTTGATACAGATGGAATCAATAACGAAATCACTACCCCAAATAATGATGAACAAATATCCACCCTAGATTTATATATAGCACAATTTATTATCTTTAAAATTGGACACCTTCGATAAATTAGGAATAAATTGAACAAAATCGATGTTGATAAGAAAACATTACCCTTCAGGTTTTCCAAAATGAGACCAATCCCTCTAAAAACTATGCTTTGATGGGATCCTACTCATATACATAGAGAAATGAGAGATTCCCCCATCATGGAAGATGTCCACATAGTCTCTTGTATCACTCATCAATCTGGGTCTAGGCTCCCCCATCAAATCATGAGGGTGGGTTACCACTATAAAACAATGATACAAAAATATGTTGGATTGAATAAGAAATATCATGTATTCCAGATCCATGAAAAATTCACCCCTCAACCCCCATAAGTTCTACATACATATTAATATTATTTCTTTTTTTCCATATGAGGAATGGACGCTATGGGGCCATATAACCTAGCCAAAAATATGAAGTTTAAGTATATCATTACTAGTACTAACTTATTTCTCAAATAGGATGAATCAATACCACTCATGGAATTCATGAAGAATAATATCACTAACATTTTAAAATCCATCATCATCACATGATTTAGAGTCCCAAACATGATATTAATGGAAAATGGAATGAAATTCTATTCTACCGACTTGAAGAAATTGAACCAGGGGTACATAATTTAGTCTATTAAATCAATACAAAATTATGAAGAAGAAAAAGAAATATATAGGCATTAAATTAAACTCTATCATGCCACTGTTATTTCTAACCTTTCTCAAAAAAAAAGAACACAAAACTTGATTCACAACCATTTTTATGGCACTCATTGTGTGACTCAAAAAACCCTCGGGTAGAATCCATTATTTATACACAGAAGATAAGATACCCTTGGGTTCTAGGACCCTTCCTTGAATAGATCTCACTCCATTACAAAATTCATCATCCAAACATCTGAGTATTCATAAATCTTCCATGTCCCTTATAAAAGAGTTGGGATCCCCTCTACTTAACCATAGTTATAAAACCTATGGATTCATTCATAAAGGATATGATCTAACAATAAAAATAATATCCTACTTACTATAAAGTAACTCTAATCCTTGGGATCCTTGGCAACAATATGGAAGAACAATTCATTATAGAGTGTTTTGGGTCATCCTCGGTATGTCTCCCCATTCCACTTTTGAGCCCCGGTAGCACCGCAACAAAGCTCAACATAGTGTGGTATTTTTTCTCATCCCCAGTATGTCTACACCATTCCATAATTATATATTCAATATTTTTTTTATTAATTACTCAACCCATATTCCAACTATTTTTGTGGACATGAAATCAATAATATTTCATCATCCACAATTACCATCTGCAAAATCATTCAAGGTCCTTGGAAAAGTGTGGGGACCTCAACTTAACCATGCATGTAATAGATATGTGTTAAACCAGAAGGTATTCCAACCTACCAACTATAGGCATCCTGTACTTGTATGAAATGATATACAATACTCAAGATCCCTAGAAACAATGTGATAGAACTTCACATCCTATGGTGTTTTGGGTTATCCCGAACATGTCTATCCTATTTTATATTCATCAATAATTTATATGTAGCAATAATTGGAACTACATTGCATTTATTTCACCCCTAAAACAAGAAATTAAACTAAAGGAATTTCATCCTTACATTATGAAATTAAAATACATCAAATAAATCATCACAAAATGACATTATACATCACATAATACTTCCATGCCACATTATCTTAAACATCACGGCATCCATCCTTACCACAAGAAGATAAAATTAATAGAGAAAATTTCAAAATGAAAATTATATTACCAGAAATAGAAAGATTAATATAGAGACCATAAAGTAAAAAAAGTAATGGTCTAGTTTTCAAGACCATAAAACAACCAACTAAAAGAGACACCATGCTCACAATGCTAAAAACCTAAAAAGGTACCCTGGGAAGAATTCGTGTTTCTCCTCACTAGGTTTTCACTTTTTTTGGTCAAGGTAATATTGATCACTCATATAGTGGGAAAAGTCATAAAACTCACCCGGTCAAAAAATAATAAGGGGGAGTCCTATGAAGAAGCCATGTCCACCCTCACAAAGCTTTCCACTATATAAACCTGAGAGAAAAGTAAGGAATAAAATAAAAAACATGTTGACAACATCATTTCCTATAAAAAGTCAAGCTATCCTTGCTATATTCTCTAACATAGAAAAAAATTAGATTATATTCCTTTTGGTACATATATCATACCCAAATTATTCCCTTTAAATCAATTTATATCTTAACAACTACAACAGGTACATGAATGAGGAATCTCATTTTAGTGAGAATTCAAAATAATTTCTGAAGAAAAATAAATTTTGATTTAAAAATTCAAATTAATTTGTTTAAGATTACATTGTATTTTTCAATGAAAAGTTATAATTGAAGATTTATGATGCATAAAATCAATTAAATTTCATCAAAAACATGAAATAATGAAATACAGACAAATGATATATAAATATTGAGAGATTCATTAATTGATAAAATGAATAAGAAGGGGGAATATCCACATAACAGAGTCTCTCCTATGAATAGATGAATAAAGGGAGAGTCAAAAAAAATTTATCCTATCAACACATGTGTTTGAAGGAATCCTTGATCTATAGATATTTGTACTCCATGGAGTGAATGGATTGGTGTAATTGGTCAAGATATTCAATTTATAACTCTATAACTAACTAAAATGCCTCTTACATTGAAATAGATTCACGCATGGTCTTCTCCTCTAGGTGAAGGATTTCTTATTCCACAAATACAATTTTCTAAAATACATGAAGTGCACACCGAAACTAATATTTTTCATCCTAAAGATAGATAATTTTAGATTGTAATAGGAATATCTCAACCTTTCTAACACGGATCATGTCTCAGTGAGATGTCACCTCTAAACCATGGTGAAAAACCTCATTAAAGGTATCAACCTGTCTTTGTTTTACAAAATACAAAGCCTAAGCCACTACTTCCCTTAATTCAAGGGACGCCCATCTAAACCTCAATGAGTTTTCTTCCTTCTCTAAACATGAAGAATGGTATAATAAGAAAGGTCATAACCAAGGGTGGTAAACACAATCCAAATATGTAATAATCAGTACTTCATATCTTCTAAAGGAGAATATGAAATTAAGGATGAAATATCCATACACACATAACGCCAAATTAGTTTATAGGTTGACATAGACTCAAAAACATTAACTAATCCAAACATGGGGATTGAAATATAATCAATAACTAAGTAGCTGAATGAAGGAATAATGATTGTAGTCTTTAATGAAGTGGTAATAGATAGAGCCTCTACATTTCTTCACTAAGCTGGAGGAATTCTTGAGGAAGAATAGACTAGAACATCCGAGCTCAAGGGTAAAGAAAGAACAACAAGAGGAAGAATGATTGTCATCTGGAGGATAGAAGGTATAATTTTATATTGTAAACAAAAATGTGATCGATGTTGGAAGCATAAATTTTGTGACAGTGTCACGAGAAATGATTATTTACCAAACCCCATCTTCAGGTGAGGAGTCAACTCCTTCTTTCGACAAGATTAGTAGAGGAACCACTAGTGTTTTCTCTATTATCATAATCTACTCACCACCTTTACGGGATATAATAGAAAAAGTAATGTTAGATGACATGACACAAATTAAACCATATGTTGAGTATCCTATGGAGTATTCACCTTATCTGAAATAAGCCTTCATCATAGATAAATACTTTGCGGAGTAGCTAACAACATTAGTTTCCTTCATAAGTGTGCTCAATTGAATATTTAAAACAAATACTATATTATTAATTGATATAATATTCATAAAAATCAAATATTTGGCCAAAGTACTGAGATAATTATATATATATGAATAAATAACAACTTGGGGATCGTTTGGCCTATTATAGTAAGTTTGTTAACCATATAATATAAAAATACAAAGAGACATGGTAAATGACAAACTATTTAACTAAGAGTTAAATATAAAAGATAAGGTTAATATGGTGACCAAAACTAGTCTAAAACCTATTGATTGAGTGGTTTTATACCCATACCAACCTTATCCTATAAATGATTAGTTTTGGATCCATTAGAAAATGGAAAATATTTTATTATAAAATTATATTTCAAGCTTTTCCTAAAGTGACCCTCACCTCTCTTATAAAAGAGCACTTCCCCTTATCTTAATTTCACACCTCAAAAGTTATTTTCCTCAGAAAAAAACTACCCAAATATCCTCAAAATTTTCCTCCCTTAATCCTAGAGGCATTACTTTGGTCATAAGTCATACCTAAGGGGCCCTTTTTATCTAATTAAATGGGAAACCCGAAGAAGCAGTAAATATTTCATCATCTCTTTCAAGTTATTTTTTTCTTCAACATCCTCTTACTTTGTTGTTTCCATTATAAAATAATATATCCAGTATCTTCTATATACTGAGATGTTATTATAAATATGTTACAACAATATTTTTTATTCTATCCATCATAGGAATGACAAAGTCACCATACATGCATATGTATGGCTTACTGTTTCCACGTCATTGTGTAGTTTGTTATTCAAAGATTTAATTATTTGTATGGGTAAAAAATGAGTATAAATGATGTAAATAATAAATATAACATGTTATTTATTCTTTAAATATGATATACCATCTAATTACATATGACTTCTTTACCAATATAATGATATTGTCGCTCGTGCGTACGTACGGGTCACCGTCTCCGCGAACGTGATATGATTCATTCCCATTCGCAATAATTCAAGAATAATTTTTATTTTAGGATTAAAAAAAATAGTTATGAACTTAATATCATTCTAGATGTGAATAAAATACATCTTATCCATAACAAACATGTCTTACATAACCGAGTATATAAAGGAAGACTGATCAGTTAACACCAAAAACTATAATACCACTAAAATATTATTTAAAAATAAATATTAGAGGATTATATATGATATAATATTTATGTATATAGTTCTTTTATAATTTCATAACAATTATTTAACTATTATACAAGAGGTTAACGTACCCTCAACCAAGGAAAAGTACTCGGTAAGGGTTAATTTCACAATCTCTTTATTATATGAGGTAGTTTTTATATAAATATCTACTATGACCTATTTATCATCCAAATCCATGTTTCTTAGTAATGTACTTCAAAAAAATTTATCAATTTACTATACTATGGAATAAATTCATTTATACCCTTTTTTACTATTAATAAGATGGTTTGAAAGGAATCTTTCCACGGTTTTCCAAACAAGGTACTTTATGGCCGTTTCGAAAAAATTAAGGTAGGAATGTCTTTTTTAAATTTATACGGTGGGTGTGGCTGTTTTCTACCCTTATAACATCGTCGAAACTTAACACAAAATATTATAAGAAAATTCTAAAAATAATTATATTTCTTTTAAATGATTTTAAAATAGAAAGTGATATTTCTCAAAAAAGTTTTGATTTCATCTATGTCAACATATTTGATGGATTTTATTCTTGTTTGATGTTGATTTATCATGATAAAAATCTTCCATATTTGTATAGAATTTTTTGTGTTATGTTTGACTATGGATGTGTTATTTTTACACCATTCATGGTTTATGGATAATGTATTGACATTTCATATGCTATTTTTAATACGAATGATTATGTTATGTTTAAACCTTTTCATATGAGGAATGCATTGTACTTAGTATGTGATGGGTGGAGCCCATTATAGATCCTTAATGAATCGGTAGGTCTCATGAGAAAAACTAGTTTCTTGGAACAAGGACTTGAAAAAATATTATTTTTAGTCTTAGCACAAGGCCTTGACTATGGGGTTATAAAGTCTGGAATTATGCATTCCATCATTATGAATGTGGCTATTGATATTTTATGTGATTATTCGACTATTAAAATATTCATGATAATAATTAAATGGAATTATTAGATTTTATCATTTCCATATTATGCTTATTTATAAGTTTAAAAGGATTCTGTTTTAGTCTTATACATTGCCTTAAATGTTTATTCTTATTTATGAAACATTCTGCTATATTTTTATCCTTACTAAGAATCTGATCTCACCCCTTTCTATGTTTTAGTTTTCCCAGGATATGAAGAAGTATTTAATGGTTGACCTATAGGGATAGGATAAGGATATAAGTGTGTTAAAAAGGTGATAAAATGTTGTTGATGTTTTTATTTCATGATGTAATGAAAAACGTAGGAATGTATCCAGTACTTCAAAGGATACTAAATTAATCGGACATTCAGGATATGATCCCTTGTTATCATTCCAATGTTATGTAATAATTCTCTTAATCAAGGTAATTTGGTTTGGGGAATTATAGAACTCGTCTCATTCTATGGATTCAATATCATGTTTCTCCCTTGTATTCTTAATTAGAGTCCACCATTGGTCTACTTCACCTTCTAAATGACAGAAACCCAAAATGACCTTTTCATGATCTAGATAGAAAAGGATAGAAAATAACATTTCAATGGTACAGATCCATTGTTCAAGAACAAGTGGATCATAAGTCACACTGAATGAAGGTGTAAACTTCCACATGATAAACTCAATAGAATATTATTCCATTCTCTGCTCATTTGGAAGCCTAGAATGATTTATAACTTGTTTAAGTATAGAAATAAAATTTGGAACTACATAACCCATAACATTTAGTTGTTTAGGAGAATATTCAGTTCATCACACAGTGCACTGAACAATAACATGTTTTCTTAGGGTCCCAACCATTGTCTAAAACCAAAAATAATAGTGTGAGATGCCAAAATCATACTAGTAAAAACATAATAAAGGGATATTACATTAAATCTCTTACAGCTTTGGTTTAATCCTAGGTTATTCATGATAGTTACCATAATTCTTGTAATGTTTCCTATAATTATACTTAACCTTAGGGACATACTTAGACATACCATAGAAATATCTATAGGGATCTCTCGAATCCTAGTTTCCAAAGTTTAACTAAACCTTCAATCTGATAGCAATTGAAAAGACCCGAGATTGATGTACATGTACAATAAATTTCTTTTTTGGGAATACATAATACAATATACAAACAAAATACCAAATACAATATTATTTTAGTGCCTTCGGGAATTCAAAACATAATATAGTAATCATGGTGAGAGATCTTCATCATCTCCCATAATGATCTTACCCTTTTATTTTCCAACATAAAACATTTCTTTATATCCTAGGGAAAATGAAACATAAAAAGGGTGAGATCAAATTCATAGAAGAAGTTAATGGTCTCCTGCATCTTCCAATCATATCAAAATTAATTAAAAATATATCTGTATGGTAAAAATAATACAATGGACATTTGAATATGGTGGAAATATTATTCATACAACTTAATCAATGATGGTATGTCCCTATTCATCCATGAAAACCTCTAGTGTGCCCTGAACCAGCATTCTATACACCAATGTCGAGTAGTGGATCTAACCCTTTATGATTTCAATCATTGCATCAAGGTATCTGTAACACCCTAACCCCTCTACACCGGAGCCGATGCATTAAAAATTACATTGGAATGATTAAAAGGTATCAAATCATGAAGTATCGAGTATTTTATTAGTCTTGAATAAACTATACAGATACATTTAAATCATATTTCATTAGGAAAATAAAAAAAATAAAACACATAACAAAAATTAATAGAATGCATCCATGAGAACTCAATAAATGGATTCCTCTTCATGACCTGTATAAGGTAAAAAATGAAAGGGGTGAGCTGAAATGATTAGTAAGGGTTAAAAATAGATAAATCCTGAATCAATAATAACATAATCATAAACAATTAGGCATAATCAATATGGCTTGGTGAATAAATGAAAAACACACACCTTTAATAATCTGACAATTAAACTACATCCATAACATTTTTCATAGTGAACAATCATGGATAGTAATAACTAAAAATTAATAAATATAATTATTATTAATTGAAAGGCATGTATCTGGCATATGATACCACAATACCATAAAAATGGTTTATATCTGTGGGAAGAAACTCGTCTGAGTTTTGGAAACAGACATGAAGGGTTTATCACCAACTAATTTGTCTCATGAAACATGTCGATGCATCAAGGGGGTGTAGCAGGCCCCACCTTCCACTACAAGTTCATAACACTAATTATATATAGATATAATACAAGTACAATATTCCTTCTCAACATCCATATATATTTGAGGATACAGATTCATCAATGGATGCTGACATAAACAATGATACTTTAAAATTATGCCATTGAATTTTTTTGAAGAAATAATCCTTAAACATATCAAAGTATCCCATACCACCATGAAACATTAAAATCATAATCCCTTGGAATATCATGAGAATAAGGAAACTCTTGATATGATATACCAAATGGTAGTACATAAAACACAAGAAATAAATAAGTAGTGATAAAGGAATATAACTCTAAAAGTCAAAGTGTGATGAGAAAATCCATTTTACTTTGGAAAGAAGAGTTATTTTGGTAAATTATTTATATTTTTCATAAATATGGTTTAAAAATGTATAACCTAGAAAATAAATGTTATGTTAATTGAGATTAAATTTGAGGCATAAATGATTTCCCACTAAAGTGAAATCATGTAAAAATTGATATTAAAGAAGCATTATAATTAAATTATTTTAGTGCGGTTTAAGAAATTCCTTAATGATATTTTAAAGCACAAAGGCATGTTTTCTTTCATATAACAAGAAATGAACCAAAATAGAAATTTTATTTTGAAATGTGTTATTTGAAAAGATAAACATGGCTTAAAATAGATTATAGAGTGAACATCAAAATAGGTAATACTTTTAGAAGATCCTTGAATCAAGCTTGCATTTCAGAAGAATTTTTGAAAGATTATTTTAAAACACGTGACTCCACAAAAAATAAATAAGGATTATTATTGATACACACATATAATAAATTTAATTTTTTTTGGAGTACATTAGAATAAATAAGAATTTAATTGAGGTGAATTAAGAATAAGAGAAACACGAATGGAAATGGACATCCGGGTGGAAAATACTTACAACTTTGTAATCAATTGAACCATATACCCCAAAATTAATATTCATAAAATGATATATTTATTATAATGAAAATAAAGATATTCATGTTATGAAACATCAATGGTCAGTATGCATAAACCATAAACATGTAATAGTAGTGAATACATAATATCTCATAAAAATGGATGTGAGATGAAGGAACCCTTACCAAGAATGTATCACTATATTGAGGACAAATAAATGACATAATTATGTGTGAAAAAAATATACCCACAAAATAAAATCAGATATACTGAATAAAACAATCATAAGTCATTCACACCTATTCGGGTAAAATACAAAACCAATGGCATTGATGTTTAACTCAACGAATGAAAATTGAGTTATGATATCCCTTACCGTAAGCTCAAAGGTGTTCTTGATTGTTCTTAACGACCAGCATAATAAAATTTAGATTTATTAAATAATAATTCCAGAACCTCATAAACATGTAATTGATATAGTGTAACCTTATTAGGTACATTCAAGCCCTTTTTTATGTGCTTTTATGGACTCAATTTTATTGTTTTGGAAGCATTTTCTCCCTTGGTTTTCATTATTTGTTTACATATATTCATGAATGGAAGTTTTTTTGAACTGTGGTTAAAGATAAAGAAGTTTTAATATATATTATTATTTAAATTAAATAGGTATAAATGATTTTATAATGATTTTGGGTTATATAGTTGAGGATGATTCATTAGTTAAAATTTATTGATAAATGCTTGGATTATGTTTTCCCATTTTGGGCATAATGAACTTGTTTTGTGTTATTATATTGTATTATGAGTGTGTAATGATTCCAAAATATTGGATATGGTAAAATACATATATTATGATCTGGTTCAACCATTAAAATGGTTTCATGACAAGTATTGAATATATTAATAGAAATTCAGATCCCATCGTCCTTGATTATGATAAATTAACACTTCTCGGACGGTGTATTCATTTTTAGTATAAGAGGAGGGGGAAAGGGAGATGATGATGAAATATTCCATCAGAATAATAAAATTACAATTCATTTAATTTAATGTAATTATCATATAATTTTGATGATGGGAGATGAGGAAATAAGTAGAAAAAAACTCAAAAATAATTTTTTTTTGAGAAATCTCTCAAATCAATTCGGCAGCTTAACGACGTCACTTTGAATTTTATAAAATAATTTGTTGAGAGAAAGGGGGTATCTCATCAATCATAAAAAAATATGGTCAGTAAGGGAGAAATTTAATAACAAATATTATAATAATCCAATGAAAATTTAAAAAGAAGAACTTAAAATGAAAGAAAAGAAAGAAAACTAAAGAGGGTGTTTGCCTCTGGATCTCTTCCCGTTGAGTTCCTTCTTAAGGCCTTTGGATTTAGTTTTTTGGTGAGACCAGTAGCTCTAGGACGTGGGGAAGGGACTTGGGAGGAGTATTGGGAAGATAATAGGTAAGGATCAAGGCTTTAGAGGTGTGGGAGGAAGAGGGTAATGAGGGTGGTATTTATAGTGGAGGAGAGGAGGTATTTTTCATTATTCTAATCATTATTATAATATCTCTTATCAATACTATGAATAATATTAATTCATGTAACCAAAAATAGTAATAATGTCATGTGAGTTCAAACCAAGTGGTATTACATCACTTATTATGTCACAAATAGTGTGTGATACTGATAATTTGTATATACGGTATTTTACCATATTTCACTATTCATTAAAAATTCAAGAATTTATGAAAAATCTATAAAACTCACCGTAACCATTTTTAGATTTGTAGAATTCAAATATGAACTCCATTTTTTAAAAAATAATTTTATAAATAATTTTAATTTAATTTTTAAATAAAATCATGGTTAATTCGAAAAGTAACAATGTTAAAGGTACAATTAGTTTTATATCACATTGAAAAATTAATTAAGGTCTTAGCATCTAATTACCTTAATAAAATAATATAATAATATTATTTACTATTCATATGGGTCATATTAATATTCAAATTAATATTCATATGGGTATGTTACTATTAATCAAAAAATCCTGTTGGTTTTATCAGACTCAAAATGACTTAATTATCACAACTCTCGATGGACAAATTTCAAAATTCAAAACATAGTAGAGTAAAAGTGTGCTACAAAACTAGATTATAAAATGTGTTGTTTTGTAGGGACTCAGTGTTTCATGCATTCAGAATTAAATCATTTTTTAAATTATTGGGGTATAAAATTATTCTTTATTTACAAAATTTCTTCCTCAAAATTTGATATTGAACTTTGGATGTTAATGGTTAATACATAAAAATTTCTTTGTGGGAAACCCACCTTAGGAATACGTTTAAAATACCCTCTTAAATAAATGAAGGGTAAATGCATCTATTACTAAAAAACAATGATTTCTAGTTGAACTACACGGTTATGGAAGAATAATCAAACCATAATGTAGTGATATTAAACTCTAAAAACCCCATAAAATGATCAACTAAAAACATTTTTTAAATGATTAAAAATTGAAAAATATAATGATTCAACACATTATTATTTAGGTCTCTAAATTTCCATGATGAAATTATCATTAACTCCTAATCAACAAGAATCAGATCTAAAATTCACATTCTGAACACGTGAATAACTTCATCATGTATCCTCTTGAAATATGTAAATACCATAAATTACCATAAAAACCATATAGGAAACACACATTGTTCTATATTACTCATGTAAGATAAAAGTTTTAGGATATATCCCTTAAATACAAAAGTTTTTCAAACTCAATCGATGATAGCATAGACTTCTTCTCACCAAGTGAAAAATTAGTTCCAAGGTAGTTAGTATTTATCTGAATCAATCATTTCATCATCATTATCTCAACATCTGATATATATTAAGAGTTTCCTTTCCCTCAATCACACACACACACATATATATACATTTAAAATGTTTAACTTTATTTTAAATCACTTTTCATTTGTACCATTCATCATACGACAAAAAATCCTTAATGAAAGAGTATAACTACACAATCATTATATGTCTCATAATTCATATAACCGGTACATTACAGACAAAATATTGAAATGACATGATTATTGATGAGGAATATTAAGAATTATACTTTATCTATGGTAGCATCATAACGTGATCATTATCTAAAACCAACATTTGGGGTATATTCCATTGATGATTGGGACATTGATTCTCATAGTGTCCCATCTCCTTGTAGTTGATGCATTGTGCATAGGAAACCATTCTCTTATGCTTTCAATAATGAACATGGTTTCCTTTTTCTACAAACATATAGAAAACTCCCATTCCCTTCAAGCATATACCATGGTGATTCTTTCCACAATTTTCTCATGTGGGAAATCTCTTCTTTCCCTTCTTCCCTTTGTCCCAGTATTTCTCTGCCATCCTCTTGTTATTTCTCAACCCTTAAAATATAGAGGACTCAAATAAGTATTTACATATCTTGTTAATAGATGATATTATTTCCTCATATGATGAGTATACTTGGGAGACAATCGTCCTTTGAAAAGATGGATCAATACCACTAGAGATATGATCATTTTACACTTTTCATCACATGCATTGGTGATGTTTTTATTCCTTCGTATAGGTACCATTTCTAATCAATTTCTATATTATATATTAGCTCTTAAAATTATGAACTCTATATAACTCTAACCATTATATAACACATATCATAAATATAATCATGATAAATCTGAGAACCATATTCTTTGGTCACTTTGGGGGAACAAATCCTTTATAATGATGGGTAAATAAAATTCGAATTATCATAAGCATATCCCCAAGGAGTGTCAAACCAAGAGTGCAACAATGACCATTTTCGTGTACAAGGATACCCCTAGTCAAGCCCAAAACTCCATGTCAGAGTTTTCACTCCTAGGTACATCTGCACATGATCCATCTCGACTTGTTTGTTTTTAGACCGGGATGCATTTTCTATAAATATCCACAAAATATTTTCATTACAAAAATTATAGGCTGTTCTAGTTTATTTATCCTCATAGACCATCATATGGATTTTTTCCATGACCTAAATTGTCAAAATCTAGTTCCAAATGTTTCTACTAAACTTTCTCTGATGCCAACTATAACACCCATATCCCCCTAAACCGGAGCCAGTGCATTACTAATTACATTATCATGATTACAAGTAATCAAATCCTGAAAGAAACAGTATTTTACAAGTGTTTAAGAAACAAGAAACATACATTTAACTCATATTACAGTAATAAAGGTAAAAAAATACAATACAAAACAAAAACTAATAGACTACATCCATGAGAACTCAATAAACGGTCTCCTTTTCATAACATGTTAAAGGTAACCAAATGAAAGGGGTGAGCTCAAATTTTCCATAGGGGTTGCAAATAGAGAGTTCCTGAATCAAGAATAACTAATCAAAAACAATTAGGCATGGTCAATATGGCATGGTGAATAAATTAAAAACATGTTCCTTTAATAAAATGATAATGAAACTACATCCATAGGTTTTGTCACAGTGAAAACCTCATGGATAGTAATAAATGAAAATGGATAAAGATCATGCTTATTAATTAGACATCATGTATCTTTCTCATTATACCACAATACCATCTAAATGGGTTATATCTGTGGGTAGAAACCTATACATTTTGGTGAATCAAACTCTAAAGGTTTGTCACCAATTGATTTGTCTCATGAGACCTATCTATGCATCAAGGGGCTGTAGAGGGCCCCACCACTCGATGCAAGTCCAGAGCATTCCTTATACATAGATGTAATAAAAATAAAATATTATTTCTCAATATCCATATATATTTGAGGATACAGATTTATCAAATGATGTTGACATTAATTAAGATTCTTTTAAATGATACCATTGAAAAAATCTTGAGGAAATAATACTGAAACATTTTAATGTGTCCCATACCCCCTTGAAAAATTCAATTCATAATCCCTTAGAATATCATGAGAATAAGTAGACTCATGATATGACATACCGAATGATAGTACACTCACCACAAGAAATAAATAAGTGGTGAGGAAGGCATATTTCTCAAAAGGATAATGTGGGATGAGAAAAATCCATTTTACTTAGGAAAGAAGAGTTCATTTGTTAAATCATTTATATTTTCCATAAATCTGGTTTTAGACATGTATATCCCAGAAAAGAAAATATAAGGACATTGAGATTACATTTTATGCCTAAATGATTCCCTATTTAAGTGAAATCATGTAAAGAGTGATTTTAAAGAAGCTTTAGAATTAAAACATTTTAGTGCAGTTTAAGGAATTAATTAAAGTGATTTTAAAGCGCAAAGGAATTTTTTCTTTTATAAAACCAGAAATGAACCAAAATATAATTTTAATGTTAAAATTTTTTATTGAAAAACATTAATATGGATTAAAAAATATTATATAGTGAAGATCAAAATATGTAATAATATAAGAAATTCCTTGAATCAAGCTTGCAATTCGAAAGAATTTTTGCAATATTATTTTAAGGCGTGTAACGTGACAAAAAATATACAAGGATTTTTATTGGTACACATATAAAATATATTAAAACATAATTTATGAGGAGTACATAATAATTAATAAGAATTTAATTTTGATAAATAGAGAATAATAGAAACCAGAATGAAAATGGTGGTTTGGGTTAAAAATACTTACAACTTTGTAATCAATTGAACTGTATTCCTCAAAATTAATAATCCTAAAATGATACATTTAATATCCTAAAAATAAATATATTCATGGTATGAAACATAAATGGGTAGTATACATACACCATACACAATTAATAGTATTGAATACTGAATATCTTACAAAAATGGAAGTGAGATGAAGAAACCCTTACCCAGAACGTATCATTAGATTGAGAACAAATCAATGAGATAATTATGTGTGAAAAACATAAAACCACACAATAAATGTGAATATACAAAATAAAAAAATCATAGGACATTCACACATATTTGGGTAATATATAAAACCAATGATATTGATGTTTAACTCAACGAATGGAAATAGAGTTAAGATATCCCTTACCTTAAGCTCAAAGGTGTTCTCAATTATTCATAACAACCTGAATAATAAATTTTATATTCATTAAATAATAATTCCATAACCTCATAAACATGTTACTGATTAGGTATAAACATATTAGGTTCATTCAGGACCTTATTGATGGGTTCTAAGAGATTCAATTTTATTGATTTGGACGTATTTTCTCCCTCGGTTTTCGTGATCTGTTTACTTGTATTCATGAATGGAAGTTAGTTTGAAATGTGGTTAAACATGAATAGTTTTTAATATATAAAAATAGTGAAACTAAATAGATATAAATGATCTTATAATGATTTTGGGTTATAAACATGAGGATGATTCATTAGTTAAAAGTTATTGACAAATGCTTGGATTAACTTTTCCCAATTTGTGCATAATGAACTTGTTTTGTATTATTATTTTGTATTATGAGTGTGTAAAAATTAGAGAATATTGAATAAATTAAAATTCATATATTGTGATATGGTTCAACAATTAAAATGGTTTCATGACCAGTCTTGAATATCTTAATAGAAATTGAGTACCCGTCATCCTTAAATGTGATAAATTAACACATCTTAGATGGTGTAATAATTTTTAGTATAAGAGGTGGGGGGAAAGAGATATGATTAATAAATATTACATCATCATAATAAAATTTTATTTCATGTAAGGTACTATAATTATAATTTAATTAGGATGAGGGGAGATGAGGAAATAAGTAGAAAAGAACTCTGAATACAAGAATCAATTGCGAAATCTCTCATGAAGATTTGGCAGCCTAATGATGTCACTTAAAATTTATTAAAATATTTTGATGAGATAAAGGAGGTATCTCATCACTGTACCATTTTATGGGAAGTAATGGGGATATTTAATGACATATACCAACATAATTAAAAGAAATTGAAAATTAATAACATAAAATGAAAGAAAAGAAAGAAAACTAAAGATGATGTTTACGTCCTAATATCTTCTCCTTGAGATCCTTCTTAGGGCCTTTGGTTTTGGATTTCTGGTGAGACCAGAAGCTCTTGGAAGTGGGTAAGATACTTGGAAGGAGTATTGGGCCGAACCTATGCAAGTTTCAATGCTTGGGAGGCATGTGAGGAAGAGGGGAATGAGGGTGGTATTTATAGTGGAGGATAGGAGGTATTTTTCATTATTTTAATCATTATTATAATATTTTTTCTCAAGACTATAAATAATCATAATTCATGTGAAAAAAATAGTAATAATGACATGTGAGTTCAAACAAAGTGTTCTTACATCAGTTATTATGTCATAAATAGTGTATTATACTTAAAATATGTATATACTATATTTTACCATATTTCACAGTTCATAAAAAATTCCAGAATTTCAGAAAAATCCAAAATTTCACCCAAACAATTTTTCTATATTTAGAATTAAAAAATGAACACCATTTTTGAAAAAGAATTTTCAAAATATTATAAATTTAATTTTTAAATAAAATCAAAGATAATTTTAAAAATAACAATGGTAAAGGTATAATTTGTTTTATATCACATTGAAAAATTATTTAAGATCTCCTCATATTA
This sequence comes from Viscum album, assembly GCA_963277665.1. Classification (NCBI taxonomy): domain Eukaryota; kingdom Viridiplantae; phylum Streptophyta; class Magnoliopsida; order Santalales; family Viscaceae; genus Viscum; species Viscum album. The sequence continues at coordinate 1,273,190,944 of OY728162.1, read as the reverse complement.
TTAACTTAATAAAATAAAATAATATTATTATTTAATATTGATAACTGTCATATTACGATTCATAATACTTTTCATAAGGGTATGTTACTATTAATCAGAAAATCAAGTTAGTTCTAACAGACTCCAATTGACATACTGATCACAACTCTAGATGACCATATTTCAAAATTCAAAACATGGTAGAGGCATAGTTGTGCTCAATAAATAGATTATAAAATTTGTTGTTTTGTTGTGACTTAGTGTTTCATGAATTATAAATTAAATCTATTTGTAAATTCTTGGGGGTGTCACAGTATTAATGAAAATCCATGAACTCAGTGGGATGGTATTTGAAGGTGACACATTTAGGATAAGTAATATGGAGAGAGAATTCTTAATGTATCTCATCCATGTGTAGTAGTCCCCTAGAGATCAACATTGAAATTTGATCCCCTCTAGATCACCCATCATTGAAATTCTATGGAAAAAAATAACATTGGATAAACTTCACTCATAGGTGTCACACTCACTACATTAGTTCTAATCGATGGTTAGGTTGGGAAACAATTATGGTAAATGTTTCACTCTTTAATGAGGAATTGTTGGGGATGTCAGTCTGATCGAAGTGAGCTACATTACTAGCCTTACATTAGATTAAAAAATTAGTCAAAATCTTGAATCCTTGGTTATTGATGTGGATAAATATACATTTAAATACAAAGTGATATAGATATAATCATAATGTTGGGAGAAAATGATCTTAGATTTATATGTAGGTAAGTATATCTAGTCATGAGTCTCCTCACCCATGAAAATAAACCAGAACTTGTGAGCCACCATTGGAGGATTCTCAAATCGAACGTAAATATGGGCATGCAATTTATTTGAATACACTGAAACTTATGGTTGAACTGACCTGGTGCAAACTTTTCATGGGGATATCTCCCATCAATGCATGAAAAATTGACACCCTAAAAAATAGACACGATATAGGCTATATACTCAAGGATTCCCCAACTATTGTCAACAATACTATAAGAGGGAATCATCTTATAGGGTTCGAAGGGGAAACTCTCATGATGGCTTCGACATGAAGCAATCCCAATCCTTTAATATTATGGGGCGCATCCCACATATTCACTAAAAAATGTTTTGAAATGAATACAGGGAATGTCATGAAAACTTATATACTCATAGATTCCTATACGAGCCCCCATCCAACCCCATAGTACCTGATAGGGTCTGGAATCTATGTGTTGGGATATTACCCTAAACATGTATTGCAATAGGTGATATATCTTTTGAAAAAGAATTTATATCCCAATGAACCTCCCTCATTCCATTGACGCATACATAATAAAGGTGTAGACTCTGACTATATCCTTTTCCTTAATCGGGAGAGGGTACTGGATTAAATGAAACTAGAAAACTAAACGGTCTATTCAACATTAGAAATAACATCCCACACCCCATTGGTGACTAAACAATCTTTAACTATGGTTGATCAGAAACCCTCATTACTATAGGAGTTCTCGATTGGGGAATCCTTTTGTTTCTCATATTTTAGATCATAATGCAGTTTTTTGATAAAATATCTCACAAATTTCTTATATAGGATATATTCTCCAGGAAGAAGGTAATTTTTATCTTACATGATGTACTCCTTGGAATGAGGAAGGGTCCTATCCATGTCATCCCATGCAAAAAATGGGGTGAAAAAATCATCATACATATATCCTATAATGGGTGCACCACAAATCTTCTCAATATCCTAGAGGCTGATGCTCACCTCACCATGCACCATGTAGAATATGTTTGTTTCTGGACTCCAATGTTTGAACATGTATTCTATCATGACATTATTATAATAAGTGATGGGTTGGTATATGTAATTGGATTCACACAACTCTCAATATTTTTTAGGTTTATAGAAAATTTAGAATTGATATACTACACCCAAAAGGTCCCACACCAATCCATCCCGAATCTCCCCCCGATTGAAGTTCCTAGTTTAGAAACTACCCAAACCTCTAGTTTATTAAATATTTCCAAATTATCGAGTGGTAAATGTGGATGATTGAATCATTTTTATGGATATTTTTTCTAAATTTGGTAGGTATAAATTTCATCATGTACCTATGCAAGAAATTTTCCTCAGAATTGAAATGGCTTATGTGGGAGATAATTTCCTAGGAGGTAATATGGCTCAGATGAATCCAAGAGGGAGGCCCAATTTATGATAACAATAGTGGGATAAGAGAACCACATGTTATATCAATCCCTTAAATAGTTAGAATTTATGAGTGTGGATATTCCATAAATTTTATCCCAATAAGGTCTATCAAGCATATATATGATCACGTAATAGTAGCATGATAAATAGCACCCACACAGGAATCAATGGAGTTATAATGAGCCACCATAGCTACAACCTCTTTCTTTTAAGTCTGAAGGAAACCAGAATCCATTAGTATGAAAATATAAATATATAATGTTATATGACTAAAAAAATCATGTAAAAATAGGTGAATGACTCTAATAACATAATGTGAATCAGATGAACCATGACTGTATTTGTGATTTCATAACCTAACATGGGTCTCATGAATTTTATAACCCATAGAAGTCTATGAAATATCATGCCCCATAGAGAACCTCACAAATCACATCATCCATGGAGAATCTCAGAAACACATGACCAATCATAACACTTATGGTCTCATAACCCTGATATGGTCACACAAACTGTATGATGATCAAGTGATCACATGACGGAGCCGATGGATCTTATTAAACCAACAAGAGTTCCACACAATTGAGGAAATGGGAGAAGGTTAAATAATGTTATAGGTAAATATATTTTTTATTCATTTGAACCAGTGATGAGTTAAATAATTCATGCAGTGAGATCTCGTGAAAATATTTTGTGAAAATTATTGTGATCATTTTTGGATAAGAGGTCTTGAGAAATGAATCTTTCAATGAGGTATTGTGAAGAAATCATGAAATGAGGAAATTAAAAGAGCTATGTAGTTTAAAATCATAGATGGAATGAGCTTCCTCTTCCTCCCATAATTATTGGATGCTTCACAGAATAATAATGGTCACCTAGAAGACCAAAATCTATATAAGTCATTGATTAGCCAAAGATACAAGTATTTGAGAAATCATTTAATCTCCTCAAAACACAGTCCTAGTCCATTTAGTTCTCTCCCCCTGAGTGAGGGAATTTTTTTATGCCTTCCATTTGAGTATTCAAATTTCTATAACTGAATAAATATTCGAAGCATGGGTATTATTATATACAAAAAAAGGGTGAAATAACATTATGTACAAGTGACCAAGTCAGAAAAATTGAATAGTATCTTGAAAGGAAGATGATCAAAATAAATTAGGATATTCATGTGAAGGGATCATGTGATGCACATGATCTTTTCTTGATCAGATTAGGATACTTTTAGAAAACTTCATGCTTTTGGGATGTTTTCTAAATAAGTAGTAATGGTCATTCAAAGGTTTTAATATAATTTCATCCAATCATTTATATTTTCAATTGATAGACACATGATAGTAAAAAAAACCCCCTTATAAAATAAATTTGGAAAAAGAAGAAGCTTAATGTGATGGAGAGTCACATTAATTTTCATGAATCATGATAATATGATTTTCATGACCAAACAAATACCTTGGAGACATGTCAACATTTATAGAAGAAATCATGTTGGCATGTTATCATCAGTATGTGATGAAACTCATACACATTCATTCAATCATTTGATTACACATTGAATCTATAGACAGTCAAAGGTATATTTTTGACAATGATCATACACTATTTCAATATGAAATATTAATCATGTGATGCATCATAAACTAGAAGTGTCACTTCCCATGACAATGATCACATTCTTTCAGGAGATCCATTAATCATTTTTGTGAAACAATGATGGATAACCAATAGTAGAGGCCAATATCCTTATAAAATAAAGAGGAATATAATACTAAAAAAAGAGGAAGCATCTCATGAAGGGAAGATAGAAAGATTTTCATGAAAAGGGGTTGTGATCCTCCTGTGATCACCATCGATCGCATAAAGATCCTATAGAAAGAAATAATAAACTCATGAGAGGTACCAGAAATGAAATATTGATCTCATAAAAGACCCCTACCAATACATCTTGATCTCATGATTGGTCCTAGAAAAATATTATATGTTCATGTGAAAACCTTTTTGAAGGTTTCTTGATCTTGTGATGATTATAATATATTGCGACTCAATGATAAAAAGGATATTTAAAATGGAAACACGATTATGTAAAATCCCATAGATAATCCATGTGTAAAAAAATATGGTAATGATATAGCATTATCTCAGTTTATTTGTATCATGCATAAGCTTGGATGACCTACATTAGGATAACATGAATCATGTGATAAGGTAATTCATCAACTAACTCCACCTCAAATATGTGAGATATTCTTCACACAAGGCAGTGTAGAACTTGGGTTGAGAGGCCTATATATACCTCCCCTTTGGCATAAAAAACACATGCACAATAGAAAGTACACTTGTGTGAGAATATAAGAGTTGACTTATCATAATGAAATTCAAGTAATCGCAAGTGTATTTCACTAGGTAATATCTGAGGATAAGACTATGGGATTAGATGACATGAATATATGCTTTGGATGATCACCCTAAATATCTCATGAAGAAATTCCAGCGTTCCAAGTTGATTATGTGAAGAATTATCTATATGTCAACATGGTCATGTGATGTATAAAAATGAAAATGGTTGAATAAAAATGGGAAACATATGTAATAAAGTCTGATAAAGATGGATGGAATCTGTATGGGAATCAGGTGCTTCACAAGACCTATCTGGATAAGGCGACAAAACCAGGACAAATCACCATAGTATTGATAAGTTATTTGGGCATGTAGCACTTGTGTTGATAATCCCTTTGGCCATGCTTCCAAAGATTTTAAAATTCCTCAATACATATCAGAAAAGTCATGTGATTTCCTATAGACAGGATGACTAAGTCATTTGATAGCCTTCCAACATGTATTTAAGGATTATACGATACCCTTGGACATGTCTTCATTGATCACGTAAAGACCCTCAGACATGTCAGTCAAGTCATGTGATTCCATTCAGACATGAAATCCAATTCATGTGATGTTCAATAGACATGTCATCCATATCAGGAATTATCTTATGGAAAATTCAATTGTATCATGTCTTTGTATTTGCCCATTTACTCAGGGAAACTAGTACATGTCAAAACCACCTTGGGCATGTCATAAAAGCACCTGAGATATGTTTGGAAGAAAGTGAAGAAATATCAAGAAACTACCTTGGGAAATGGTAACCTTATTCGAAAGACATATTTAGGAAAAATTCAAACTAAAATATTGGAACATTTATTCCTATTTGAATCAAATACATATGAATACTTCATAAGGACCAAGATCTAGTGGGAATCAACCTCAGTGCAAGTTCGTCTATATATCAGACACTCTAGCCTATTGGATCCATGTAATTTTGTGGGATTATCATTATTCCTCACATAGCTGAAAATTGATTAACCAACTAAACTATAAATACTCCAATTACTAATATAAGTAGGATACATTGGATACCTTCTTTTGGCCCGATCCCTATATTAGACATCCCATAATGGATTCTATTGTGTATAAGTCCTAAATCCATAGGTAATGTGACTAATCACTTATTGTCCATTTTATCTCACACTGACCATAGATTATGTGGGATTAGGTATTTGAAATGGTTGTATCATTTTCATTATAAATCATCACCATAAAGTGAAACCTTAATGTGTAATACATATTTAGTGACATTGTATAATTTCCCTCATACAAAGGTACTCACTTCATTCAATATACCAGAATAATTTTCATGTCGGTAAGTAATGGGTAAATTACCCTCACATGTATTAATTATCAGTCACCGCTCATCAGTGAGGTAGAGGAAATTAAAAAATGATGAATTTGATTTCTATTAAAAATAATATCCATAGGATGACATCCTAATTCTTGAGTTCCATAACCAGGGCTGATTTTAACTCATGTATGTCCTTTTCTCGTGGAATTAAACTACACATGTAAAAACAACTATGTGGGTTTTGATTTATTTTATTCACTAAATGTATAGAATTCCATATAATGGTACAATTCCATCCTCTAAATACCAATTACCTACATGGATAGAGGTAATATCTGGAGTTCTTGGTTATATGGATTTATAATATAAGAAGTTTCCCATTTTTATGAAAAAAATTGGAAACAGATAAAGAACCTCAGATACATACATATTTTCTCATTGATAGAATCCTCCATTAGACAGAAAATAATTCGACACATGATCATTTTATGGGGTTAACCATTCCCATAGAGAGATTTTGAATTGAATCATGAATATACCTTAAATACATAAGTGATTCCCAGGATAGGAAACAATTCCCCCCAAAAGGGTGAGATGAGCTTGACCTCCCATCTTCTCAACTAGTGCGAGTTTTAAAGTGACATAGAGTATGAAACCTCAAATTATTACTTTCCATTGGGATGTGGGTATGTTCATTATTATAGATGTGGAATCCATTTATAATTTCTGAGAGATGAAAATGATAAACCGAGAGTGGATGATTGTGGACCTATACATGAATCCCAATAACCAACATTCACAATGGAAACAAATAGACCCAAAATGAAGGCCTTTAATGACGGGATATCTAAATAATTATAGTAATCAAACAATGTGTCTCTTGAACCCGAGAAACCACACATTCACCAAGATAGACAATGAGGTATGGTATTACATATAGATAAAATGATTGGAAACAGATTTAAGAATCAAGAAAACACATTGAATCAATCATGAAAAAAAATTCCTTTCAAGAGTACCTTGTGCCTTCCAGTTCTATTAAAAAATATATTATTATTACAACTTCATACTAACACCATATTCAAAGATGGAGATGTGTCATACACTCTATATGAATAATAAATATTTGGAAGTGTCATTGCAGATGTGGTTGATATCAAGAGTATAAATGAGATTCTCATGTTTGAATGGATGAGAGTCATAGTTTTAAATACATTCAAAAGGTATATTTTGGTAATAAATACTTCCAAAAAATGAACCAATATGTTCATTAATGTTAATAACTATTCATATTTTCTGAAAAAATTATATTAATACTAAATAAAGAATAAACCTATGAAGACCAATTTGGATTCATTAATAAATATATTATTTTTATGGATAAATATTCTTTGGATTTGAATGAAATTGATAATAAAGATGATGTGATAAGAGAGAAGTTTAGAAATTAAATAAGAGGCAACATAAATTTTTTTATTCCTATAATATTTGGGTAAAACTCTGGAATATAATCCTATTTTTTATTATTATTTTCATTACCATTTTTTAGGAATCATTAGATGCTAATACCAATATATTTTGATGCAACGAATATTAATATTTTTGTATCCAAGGCTTCTATTTCAATCAAATTTACCACAGATTATGTGTATTTGGAATTTTTAATGCACCGAAATCAATATTTTGTTGATAAACATCAAATTTTATGATTCATTTTGGGGTTTAATGATATTTTCCTTATGATAAAGAGATATATAAGTATAGACTAAATCATTGTATGAATTTAGTTAATGAAAAAAAGAAGCCTATGAATTTCATCAAATGGAATCAGATTAAGACATATATTGAAATATTTAACAATCAAAACAGATTTCAAAATAATTTACATATCTTGGAAAATGTTCCTATTTTTTGAATGAAGATAACAACATAAATTTTTGATTTCGTTTGAAATTTTCTGAATGATAACTTATACTATAAAAATGAAATAATCCCTGAATAGTTAATTTTAGAAGATAATTACAGTTTCATTAAAAATATTTCATAATAATTTGTTTTAATATATTTTTTAGTACTAATATTATTTATAATAATATTTAAAATCCTAAAAATAAGTAAATTTGTTTATAGATGAGTGGTAAAAAATAGACAGTGTTAGAATTTTTTCTAATGCATAATTTAATTGATTACCTACTATGTCTGTGATCTGGTATGGGATATGACCTTATAGAAACACATGGGGTGTGAATCATTAGAAACACAAATCTTATATATCATTTTTTAATTGTTTATTAAGATGAAGTGTAATGGAGTAAATTTATTTGTTTAGAAATGAATGGAAAAAATACATGGTGTTATAATGTATATAGATGTCATTAACATGTGAATTCCTATTACTTATTTATTAAATTTTCCGAGAAGTTTTTCTATATTTTTATTTATATTTATTTATCATTTTATGAAAATGTTATTTCCAGAATGAATACTCAAAAACTTTTATTAAAAAGCTTAACAAAAAAGATCACAAAATAACTTATAGAGTTAAACAAAGAGATGTTCCCTCATTTTGAAGAAATAATTTAAGAGTCTTAAAATGAGTTGAAATTTTCAAATACAAAGTTAAAATCATTATTAGTTTCACACACCTACTATGAGTTTGCATGATAGTAAATCATAATCAATAATGACCTCGACCTTTCCTCCACTTGAGTGGGCTTAGGATTTCAATATTTTGTGGCTGATCTCATAGAAACATCCTTAAGAAGAGTGGAGTAGTCCTGGCATGGAATTATTTTAAGAGTATTCATATTTGACCCTCTATTTCTAATCATCTTTCTCTTTCCATTTATTATAATATCCAAAAAGGAAAGAGCTCCACCACTACCTGATGGTCGAGTGGTGTCTAATAAAATCATCGGATGATCTTTAACACTTCCATCATTTGATATGCCACTAATGTTTCAATTATTAAGGAAAATGCATTATTCCAGAAATCTAAGATATCTTTTTGGAAGTCCACAACCTCAAACTGATGATTCATGTCCTCACATTTCCCAGCATGCTAAAGATTCAAGTCTCAAATAAATCCATACCAATAGTATAAGAATAAGAAGAATTTCTTTTACCCAAAAATCATTCATCCCCAACCTATGTATCCTCACCCATGCGGACTAATATAGTAGAATAACCATCTCCCATGAAATATGAAATCCCTTTTGGAGATCCAATGTTAATAGGAGAAGCAACAATATCCAAATCATTGAGTCTACTAGGTTCTCAAATTACTATTTGTCCTATATAATAAGACAGAACAATAATATTACCATTCTGCACCACTTCAAATCCCACCAGATTAATCTGATTATCAACTCTAGCTACATCCAATCCTTTAGAAGGGGTAAAATGATCATCCTTTGATGTTACCACCCTTGTAAAATCTTCCCGATCATAAGAGTGTATACTATTTACTCTACCTTGTGACTTCTAATTTAGAACAAGACCCTTCCCCTTCAAGTTAGACATCTATGAATTACAATTCTCAACATATTTCACATAAATCCCATTTTACAAGGGCCTTACCCATATTTTTTTAATCTGATAATAATTTTGTTAAATATCCACATTAGTTCAAAACACATGTCACATGATGTAAACCTGGGAAAAAATTATTATTATTTGATAATTTAGGAAAATGATCCATAAGTAATTTTATGATATGTAAGATTTTTCCTCAAATCAATATAAAACCCTATGTGGTTGGTATGAATCTATGTTCATGTTTTCAATTCAAAAGTGTCAGTTTAGTTTAAAACATGTGTTACATCACCAAAATGGAGGAAATGATCTTGTATTAATTTCAAAAATTATGAAAATAATCCATAATTAGTCTGTCTCATGTAGAAATAAACGACATATTAATATGACATAGTATGTGTTTAGTATGACTTTAATTGTGTGTTTTCAATATAAATGTTTTTTAGTTTAAAACGCATTCCACATTCTTAAAATTGAGAAAAATATTTTATATTTTTTTTAAACATTAGGGAAACAATCAATAATTTATTGTTCATAAATAAAAATTAACCTCATTCTAATCAAGCACAATATGTGGTCAGTATAAATCAACAAGGATGTTTTCAATATATGTGCCATTTATTTTAAAATGCATTTCACATCACCAAAACTGAGCAAAAAATCTCATTTTTTTAAATTTGGTGAATACAATAAATATTGTTTTGATGTGTTGGATAAAATAAAATTTAAATATAATAGTAGAAGTGGTTTTTGTGACTCCACGTAAATGTTTTCAATATAGTAGGGTCATTTTAATTTAAAACGTGTGTCACATGATCAAATTGATCATATAAGCTCATATTATTTTTATGTATTATAAAATTGACCCATAATTAATTTCAGACATATGGGAATATACCACACATCTATTTGATATATGATATTGTAAATATGTCATGATGTTCATGAGTTTAATATAATTTTATTTTAGATCAAAATATGTATCACATATCCAAAACTAATAAAATGACTTCATGTTATTTTAAAAAATTATAAAAATTATCTATAATTTATTTGTGTTGTGTAAGAGTTGATTTCACGTTAATCAGATAGACATTGTGGCTTGTATAACTCGATGTGAATGTCTTCAATGTAAAAGTGTCATTTAATTTTAGAACATTAGTCACATTACCAAAAATAGGAAAATTATATTCAATTATTTTAAAACAATTAGACTGTGATCCACAACATATTTGTGACATGTATGAAACATCTACAAATAATTTCAACAGATGATGTGGTCGGAATGACTTGAAGCATAGGTTTTCAATATAGAAGTGTCAATATTGATTAAAATAAAAATCCAAAAGACATAACTAAGAAAATTATCTTGGATTATTTTCAATCTTTTGGAAAATGATATAACATATTTTTCCATGTAGGAATTGACCAAATGGAAATCTAACACACGGTGTGGTTAGTGTGAATCAAAGTGCTTGTTTTTAATATAAGTGTTATTTTAGCATAAAACGCATATTACCTATCCAAAACCAAGAAAAAAAATCTCATTTTGCATTCAAATTTTAGTATAATTATCTATAGTATAATTTTTTCATGTATGAATTGACTACACATCAATTCGATACATGATGTGGTCCCAAAGTGTGTGTGTTTTCAATATGAAAATCATTTTACTTTAAAACTCACCTCAAATGGCCAAAATGAGAAAAACATCATATTATTTTCAAATGGTTAGACAATGATCCATAATGTATTTTTTATGTGAAGGAAGAAATTTCACATTAATTTGACACATGAAGTATTATGAATGACTCAAAGTGTGAGTTTTCCATATAAGATTCATTTTAGTTTAAATCAAAACTCTCTTCATCAAAATAGAAAAAGAGAACATATTGTTTCTAAACCTTATGAAATTACCCATAATTAATTTCTGATATTTGGGAATTAAAAACACATCAATCTAATACACTACTTATTCTATTCAACATTATGAATGAGTTATCAATTTTAGTTTCATTTTAGTTTAAAACGTACCTCTTATAGACAAAATCAAGAAACAAAATGGGATTATTTTCAAACTTTTGGAGAATGATCTACAATTGTTTTTTGATGTGTCTAAATCAACGACATGTTAATATGATAAACAATGTGACTAGTATGACTTGAAGATCATTTTTTCAATATAAGTGTCATTTTAGTTTAAAACATTCCTCACATACCCAAAATTGAGAAAACAATACCATATTATTTTCAAAATTTTGAAATATAGTCAATAATATATTTCTAACATGTAGGAGTTGACCACACATACCTTAACACATGGTTAACTAATAATATCGTTAATATATATAGTAATTAAAAATATAATTTATCATATGTTGAATATATTACATTAATTTTTTTTATTTAATGTTACTAATATATATATTGTTTTTATTATGGGTGAAAACTTTTATATAGAGTATATACATTGGAAAGAGTCTACTAGTTTTTTTTATATCAGTTGTAATTTTTTCTAGTTAATTGTATATATAAAATTAATGTAAATATTTTCAATAGAAATTTTGAACTGAAACGATAGTACAATGTGTTATTTACATTCCAATCTAGTTTATTATATATTTCTATATATTTATATTTTTTTATTGAGTGTGATTTTATAGGGATGTAGTATATCTGTTTTTGGGATGTAGTTGTGTAACAACTGAAATGTACTTTACTAATGATAAATAAAATGAATTGATAAATGGAACCTTTATTAGTGATTTTTCTAGAACTACCTAACGACGATGAATTTTAATATTTCTCATTTTTTCAGTGATTCTAAACATTCAAAAAGATCATTTTTAGCACTGTTAAAAGTGTTTTTTTTGTGGCAGTAAACTATAGGCATATGGGTTGATGGTCTAGGTGGAGGTGGATCCTGGATGACAACTCATTTATATAGTATGATTCAAATTGAATGGCTTCAAATATAGACATGTATAATTAATGGATGTTTCCAAAAAGAATAAACACAAGGGCTTCTTTGGATGTGATCTTCAGTTGAGACTCTTCTTCTGTTGATCACTCTCATGACAGTGCCTTAAATTTTATTTCATGGATTGGTGGATCCCAATGTAGGTATACCAATCATGGGAAGGATTACAGATGATGGGTGCAATCAGTTAATAGAATAAAATATGTTATCTTGGGAAAGTGGCTTAGAGGGAACAACAGGTTGGAGAATTAAAGACATAGTAACCTGAATGGAGATTCCCACAGTTAGTATATTGATCACAAGGAGAATGGGATGGTTTCTGTGGAATGTGACTGTGAGTAAGGGGTATGCATGGTTGGTAGACTCAAGGATTATGGTCACTTGAAAAACTTCATGTGCATGGTGAATTTGAATTTTTCACCGTGTGGTCAATTGTTTTTTTCTTGAACGGTCACATTATTTTTTCAGTAGATGGTTAACTGGAATCCTTCAAAGTGTGGTCAATTTTATAACTATGAACCTTTTCATTTTTTTATAATCTTGTCAAAAAATATTTTTAGTACAGATTTTTATTTCAATATATTTCGAAAATATTAAAAAATAGAAATTAAAATTTCAAACATCAATTTTTTTTAAATTACATTATATCAATCAACTACTTATAAATATGATTCATTCAATACAAAAAGTTTCCACCATTAAAAACATATCACTCTAATCAAAATTTACAATTCTATTTTTAAAATAAATTTAATTTTAAAATTTTTATATAATTTAAAAAATGATTGGTAGTATTAAAACCTAAATATTAATTGATTCTACAATTTCAGTTCCAGATTGAATATTTATGATTTTAAATTAAAAATTAAAAATTAATATCAATTTGATTTTTTGGATTCTCAACAAAATTTCAATAATGAATAAATCAATAAAATACATTGATTTCAGAAAAATAATGATTAAATATAAAATTCTAAAAATCATAAAAGAAAAAAAAATTAAATAATTTGTATTAATTTTTTATAATTTAATTTAATAATGGAATATATTTTTAAAAATAACTGGGATAATATAAACCCTCTCACTAAAATACATTTTCTTGGGCCATTGTAGCAAAATCCTAGAACATTTCTATAGCTTAAATTTTATGTGTTCGATCCATCCATCACATTTAAACCCATAGAGTGACACTTCCTCAAAAATAGTTTTCATCAATAAGCCTATCACTTTCAACCTTTAACGACACTTGGAAAATCCTCATCTTCTTCGCCTAGCCCGAAATCTCAAATTTATAAATAGCTGAAGACAATATTCATAAATTTCTAAAACTATCACAAGATTTTCCTCAAGCGCCTAAATATGTGATCCTTTAATATTTCAGGCACATCTCAAGGGAAGTAACTGAGGCCTCCTCTATTCTCACACCTATAAATAGAGGACAATAAAAACCTGAACTGACAACATGAAAAAATAGACTTCAATCTCCATCATTAAAGTAGAAATCATATTCTATATTCTACATTAGATTTTTCTTTAATAGCATCAAAATATTAAACAATGGATTGAAATCAAAGTAGTGATCGATTTCCCCTATATAAAACATGGGTTATAAATTTCATTTCAGTTCGAGATTAGTCATATTCCACCCATTCTATACTAAACACCTTGTTTTTTGTTTATGGAACCAAAAAATTGGGTCCACCTCTATTTATAAAATTTCATAATTGTTAAAATGTACACTTATGTGATTAAGACCTTCCCTTGTGTGAGAAAATACTTCCCCATATTCCATCAACATACTTACAATTAGGACAATTTATATCTCTTAATTAAATGGTCAACCATCATTTATAATTCTCAGTCTATTTTAAAAAACATTTGTAGCTCAATCTTCCAGTTTAGTCGCACGTCTGGTCATATTTAAGTGATGGATATTCCATCCAATGTTTTATTCATCAATTATAGATTAAAGGTCCTCGTTTAGTGGATCTTGATTTTTTTTTATCTTATTATGTATCTTTTAATATTTAAAAGATATTTTTTTAATTCAAAAAAACAATTCTGCACCACATGTGTCAGATTTTGAAGATATTTTTATATCTCTTTATTTCCTTTCTTTATCTCTTTTTTGAAAGGGGTGAGCTAAAACTGAGGTTCTATTAAAGCGTTGGTAGAAAATGAATCAATCATAGATGATAGAAATATCACAAAGTAGTGTAAAACAACACCTTGAATATGTTAAATAAAAATAATTCCTTCAGCATAGGCAACATCGAGCAGTGACAAATTTGATTTGGAAATGAGATGTTGAAATGACACTGGGTATTTAGTTGTAATCTTTGAATGGTCACATCTTATCGTGGAATGATTATGATAGAGGTGATATAGGCATATCAGTGTGTGTATTTTTATACAGATTTTCTATGAAATATTTTCAATTCATGTTTTGAGCTACGATATGGATTATGTGTATTCACTTAATATTTGTGGATTTTATAAGAGTCATCCCATAGTTTTTTAATCCTCCATAATGGAGTGTTTTTTCATGTAAAATTTCTTTTTCTCCCATTAATTTTATTCTTTTATTTAACTGATTTTTTTCATTAGAGATTACTACAATCTATTTTTCTCAACTGACCCTCATGATGATCTGCTTCCTCTAAAAAAATTGGTATCGATATCGATTTTCTCTTTTTATTTCTAATTGGACATAGGTGATTTGTGCCATGTTATTTATTCCCACATTGAACTATTTAATAGTAATTTGTTACGATGTGGTATCTACAAGTTTAATGGTTTTGGCTTCTAGAGAAGAAAATGGAGGTATTGAAAAAAACAGAGAATTTAGAGAATATATGTGATAATGATTCGAAGGATACTAGATAGTTAGTGACAATCATAATTCAGATTTATTTTATTGATAATACTCTATGGGAGGTGATTAATCTAATATATTTAGATGATATCTTGGAAAATCATGAAATTAGATGTAAATCAAAAAACCTCATAAATCATTTAAATATAAAAAATGACTAAATCATTTGTTAATATGAGAGATATGAGATTTAGGAAACCATATGGATGATTTTACAAAATAATGATGGATCTGTCATCATTGGTGGTCACGATCGATGATAAAGGTAATGTAGTAATTGTTAAAAAGGAAAAAAGAAGACTTTTATTTACTTGTCTTTGGTTCGTTATTGAATTCTTATAATAATATTATCACAAATTTATTGTTTGGGAATGAAACATTGATCTTAGATGAAGTGATTTCATTGTTGTTTATAAACAAGACCTGTAAAATGACCAATGATGGTGATTCCTTAGTTAATTTTTGTATTCTATGTATATAAAATGGATGTGGTAATTAGAGGAGTCATTCTAAGACAATAATAATGATCAAATGATTCTTTTGTAATAAAGAGGGTCATGTCTAGAGAAACTCCAATGCATTGAAAAAAATAAAGTTTAAAATAAGGCTCATGAAATCAATCATCATGATATTTGTGTAATTCCTATTTATGGTGATGGGAAAAACATCAAGGTAACATTGTAGTGTTTTTGAGTTGATTATGTTTAATGAAAAAAGAAGGCTTCCAAGGCCAGTTGTGGAGTTCAAGAAATATTTTTGACAAGGTATATTGAAAAATATCCGTGGAAAAGGAATGGGTTATTTAAATGTAACATAGAAAATTTTGAATATAAGGTGGATCTATTTCATAGAGTCTATCAAATTTTCAGGGTCTAAAATTTGGAGGATGCCTCAAACATTATAAAATTTGGAAATCTATGAATGCCTCAATAAAATATGACGAACTCATGGATTTATGGAATATTTTATTTTTGTGAAGGTGTGAATATTTGAGAAGGTATATGGTGTTGTGAATTAGGGGTTTCACAAAGGTTTGGAGAAACATTAATGCGGAATGTAAATTCATTAAATATTCATGACTATTTGAATCCCCACGAATGGAAGCACTCCCCGATTACTTCATAAAGACATGTTGGTTCTTGAAAAAATGACAAGATTAAAAAAAATGTGATGATTTTGATGCAATATAAATAAAAAGAAGGAAATTCCAATAAATTATCCACTACCCACATAGAAAAATAGAGAAATTCATAATGAAAATAAAAAGGCTTTGAATTTTTGATGGTGATTCGTGAAGGTTGTTCTTACTATAATGTCTGTAAAGAAAGGATGTTCATAAAGGATTTGTAAGACCACCATGTGTTATAAGCATCAAAAATGTATTAGGTTTTATAAAGCATAATTAAGATACACAAAAGGAGTTAGATTGGCAAAGGCTATGTGTTGTTTTCAAAAGTATGGAAAATTGCAATGGTTGAGTGATCTTTGCAATAGCAGGAAGCATCACGAATGGCTATTTTTGGTTTTTGAAAGTAGTGATATTTTATAAGGTTGTGAAGTTCATGAAAGAATAATATTCTTGTGAATCATTTGGTAGATTTTACAAGTCTCTTAGAGCTTCACAAAAGCATTAATAATCACAAAAGTGTTGAGAATGGATTTCCAAATAAATATTTGGTATGATTGGGTTCATCAATTTGATGAATGTGGAGCATAAAGATACACCAAATGAGGTGAAAAATATATTTATTCAATTTATCAAAATAATAATCATATGAATGAGTAGTGACAACACAGTAGTTAAGAGAGAAACAATCTTTTAAATAGTAACTATTAGTAAACCAGGAGGGATAGTGAGTTTGATCAAAACATTGTAACAACACAGTGATATAGTGTGATTGGTAAATAAGAACATTTTCTATATATTATCTGTGGGAATATCCTAGTGTGGGTGAACAAAGTAAAATTTCTATTCCTTGTGCGTTCTTTAACTTCTTTTTATACAAATTTAATGGAATGGGCAAGAAGGGTGTTTTTTAATGATGATACAAGATCGGAAGGGGTAGTTTTTTTTGCCATTAAGAGCCTAATTCACCCACTCTAATGGTAGTTAACCTGTTTGGGATAACAAATGGTTGGAGTTATTTACATACAATTTGTATTGATGCTCATAGGTCAAATGTTTACACCATATGGGTGGTTGATTCAATAGCTACATTTCCTATTACACTGAAGAGTTAATTATTCTTTTGTACAATGAAGACTAATTAATATATTGAAGAAGGAAAACACAAACTATTCTGATGTCATTGGGGTTGGTGATATTTTTATCACAAAAAGTAAATGTTGAATGATGATCCTATTGGATGTGCGACTTGTTCTAGTTATATTCCATAATATGGTATCTGCTTGTACTCTTGATAATGATGGATTCAGGAGTTCGTTTCATAATGTATGATGAAAATTGTCTTGAGGATCGATAGTATATGCACGAATCAGAATGGATGAAATGATGTATATGGTAGATGTAAAATCATGAGGTGATGTGGAAGATCCAGTTCTGAAGAGGAATTCATTATATTTGTGTAAAAAGAAAATGTGGTGCATGATATAAAGACCATCGACTAAGATGAAGAATGTTTGGAAGTCGAAGCATGTCAAATAAGGTGTTTTGGGTTATAAACATAATTTCATTCAATTAGATAGTTCTATTAGTGATGATTGAATTAAAATCTATGTTTGAGGTGATGCAATGATAGTTTTATACTACTCATATGGTACTGATCAAAGAGTTAATTTTTATTGGAAGTACTCTAGATTATGAAGTGATCATAGTTATCGGTGAACCAAATATTTTTTATGTTGGTATTAATAGTACAGACATATGTATGATTAATACTTGAGCTTTTGGAGTTATTTTTTAGGGGAAAATTCCTATTTTATCTTAGGTGTAAAAGAGGGATGTCTTATTTTTTTGCAGAGGATGGAGGTTGGTAAAATACCAACCAGATTATGATCAATCTATGTTTCTTGGATTTCATCTTCTTTGTCAATAGGATAAAGGTGAAGATCTATGGGGTTATTACCATGCTATATCATTTGGTTTTTATAAGATAATGTTTTATTTTTTTTAAATTAAACAATGGACTCCTCTCTACATGTATGAGATTTTAGAGAGATTTCAATATCTATCTAATGCTTATCAGTATCTATTTTTTGAATGGGATGTGTTGAAAATGTGGTTCTATGAGAGGTGATGTTAGAAGAGAATCAATGATGGATGATTGATATTGTGTAGAGGGGTATGCAATGACACTGTAAATAGGTTAAACAACCACAGTTCTTTGAACGTAGGCAGTATCCAAAAATCAAAAATTTGGTTTTTCACCGAGGTGTTGCAAAGATACTTTGTGTATGGTTTTGATATTCAAAGGGTGAAATCTTCTCACAAGATGATTTTGTGAGACATGATAGAGGAATATCGGGGTGTGTATTTTCCATCATGTTTTATACACTATATTTTCAATTAATGTTTCATCATTATACATGGATTCTAGGTACTCTTTTATTTTATATTTTATTAGAGGTTCTCCATGGTTTTTTATTCCTATAAATTGGTGGAGTTTTTCCACATTTAATTTATGTGTTCTCATTTATTTTATTATTTTATTTACCTGATCAATTTTTTATTAGTGATTCATTAAATTTATTTATTTAAACTGAGATTTTATCCTCATAATGATCTGCTTCCTCCTGAACAGGTCATCAGTGGTTCCAGTAACATATTTAAGATTCAGTTGAAATCTAACACTATAATATTGGATCTAGTGTATTATTTTTCAATTTCAAAAGTGGAACATCCCAATGAATTTTTAAATTCATCTGATTTGGTCTCAATTTCATCTTCACCAAGTTCATCTTTTTCCAATCCATGGTCATTTAGTCCCCTATATCCTCATGAGATTATTATCTTCTTAGATATATTCTTCATTCCATTGGACCTCATGTTCAAAAATTATTTTAATTTTCTTCTACAATTAATAAAATGAGATTATATTTCAATAACCATATCACCAATACTAGCATGGATAAGTGACCATATTCATAGGCTATAGATTTTCCTTCCTTTATGATTTAAAGTTAGATTTTTTATTTCTAGTGAACAACATATGTGTTTTACAGTTCTCGTTCAGTCAAATATATTTTATTGTTGAATCTACATCAATAGTATTTCTCTAACCACGAATGAATTAAAGAATAAATAATTGATGATTTTTAATTTCCTATAAGATTAAAATCTTCATTATTAATTTTAATCAATCATAATTGAATAATAGAGCTTACGTTATCTAACATTTCTAAAATCGATCACCTCGTATTTATCTTCTTTAACCAAAGTTCATGTTCTTCCTCAAAGAGAAAATTTGGGATCTCAGTATGGTTGTTTCTTCATTAATATGTGGGTTTCATTTTCTTAGCATCATACCCCTAGTTTTATAATCCCTTTACAATTAATCGGTGGTGGAAATGTAGTACCTTGCATGGGTATGGTGTTATCGATCATACCCTTTATCGATTTTCCCTTATAGTGGATTGTTATATCCCATGGACACTTAATCACTTATGAATTTTTTATGACTATTCCACCTAGTTTCTATAGATTTACAAACTGTAAATTATCACATTAATGGTATATATAAATAAATACACAGTAGCATCTTAACAATTATATATTAAAAAATGCATCTTGATATTTCTTCATGTGTCTACGTCATAGGATTCCTATTTTTTCACACTGAATGTTTTGATTTTCCTTAGGGATATTTTAGAAGTTTTCCTATTTTTAAACGTATGTCCATTCCATTTACACTTATTCTCTATCCAACCTAAGAATAGTTGCTCTAAATCTTAACCAAATTTTCACAGTATGTACTAGTAAACACGAAACTAAAAATTATTAATTCACAAAAACACCTACAAAATTTTAAAATTTATTAGTTAAATAGAAGATGAGTAGAAAAAAATAATTAAATAAATTATTTAGATCCAACTAAATTTTATAACTATCCCATAAAATATATATTATTATACCATCTAAATGAAAGAATATATTCAAATATCCATAACACATTATAATAGGACAAAAGATTTGTCAATTACTCTACAGTGAAAATTGAAATTCTCAATAATAGAAAACAAATTTCAAATATATATATATATATATATATATTTTAAAAAAAATAATTCCTATGTAAATATTTAAAGAATAAAAACATGGAATAAGGATGGAGTTACTTTTAAAAATCAAAATATTTCATAAAAAATGGATAAAAAATTTTTGTTAACGAATAATAGAAATATTTTATTCTTGAAAAATTATACAGGAAATGAAACCAAAGATCTTTTCAAATCTGGAGACCAAAAAACTTTTTTTTCATTATTTTAAAATAATAAATGTATATAATTATTTTATAAACAATTCAATAATACTCTATTAAAAACATTTTAACTTCAAAAAATAATCTTAATTAACAAAAATGAATATCAAAAACTATAATAGAATATTTCCAAATAAAATTCCTTGAAGATAATGAAGGGATAAGTGGATGAAATAAATATACCATAGAGAAGTCATGTGATGTAACATCAACTTTATTATATTTAAAGGAACAACATTGATCTTTAATGAATGACCATTGACCAAATTAGAATTTGTGAAAAAAATTATTTCATATGTTCCTCCTCTTTAGAAATATTTATAAATAATTCATCAAACAAATTTATCACTCTTATTTCTATCTTATATATTCTAAATTTTATATTACCTATAATTCGTCAGAATTTAGGGTTTTTCATCAAAGGGATTTTTCCTTATAAAAACTATTTTTTCTCTATTTTGGCTTCTTGGAAACCACTAAAACCAATGAATTTTTATAGGTTTGTTTAATAATTCTAATGTCAAGGGTTTGTGATCCTTTCATGTTTCATAGATACCTCTAATTTCAAGGTCTATTAATTCAAAATTCCATCTACTAATTGAGGTGGGAAATATTATGGCACATAAATAAACTCTACTATGTATTATGTGGCCTGCCTATTTTCAAACTCCCTTATCAAATTGTGTGTATTTTAATATATTTACAATTTGTGTCTTTGATATTTTAATATCATATAAATCACTTTATATTTTTTATTTATATAAAATACTATCTTATTTTTAATTTTTATTGTCTTTTCAATTCTTATACTCTAGTATTACTTTACACTTAATAAATATATTTCATTTACTATATCTTTAAATACATTTTTCTGGCTCTAAATTTATATTTGATCTCTAAGAAGGTATTGTTTTTTATTTTTAATAGTCATTTCATCCCCCAATTTTAATCTTACTACAACAAGTAAAATTTAAAAATTTAATGTCATATAATGACAAATATTTATTATTTTGGTTGTATGATAATGTGTGTACAATAGTTAAGATGGTTATTTCTCTAGGATACTTGAAAACTTATTAAGCATCAAGAAAGACATAGGAACTTAGTGGTATATTTTTCTGAATGACCGTGATATATTATTAGAATACAAATATTTTTTTGGGGTTTGTTGGATAGAATAAAAAATTAATAGTGTTTAATACCTAATAGATGTGCACAAAAACCACATGAACCATGAAATCATAAAAGATAGGTGTCCTGTGAGTTTTTCATTAGACTAATTTCCAATTGGATTTGCGTTTAACTATATTCCATTTGTTAAAACAATGTTTATATTAATGATACTAACTACAAATGAAAGTATTGAATAATAAATAAACCAATTTATAGTTAAAACAATATTGTATGGTTTTTTAATAACAATATTCATGGGAAAATGAATATAAGGAATCCATTTTAGTTGGAAAGTTTCCCAAACCATATGGTATATGTCTAGAAGGAAGTTGTTGTAGCCTATATTACCTAGAGGAATTTTGATAAGGGATGAAAAACCATGATAAAGGAAATGAAGTTTGGTTAGATCTGGAAAAATTTACCTCCAACAACTAGAGTGTCTTGGAAGCCAACACTCACATAAAAACTTCCTTGAGGTTAACCATGATCAAATAGTTGAATCCCTTTTCCCAAATCCCATTATTAGTATATGAGTAATGAATAAAGACAACATATAATTTATAATTGTTTTCTTGGTTTTGGTTATTAATATTTGGGCATAGGAACTCTTCAATTCAGTTGAGGATGAGTAGGTTCCACAAGTCAACAACACATAATTAAATAGTCTTCACTATTTACTCCACATTCAATCATGTGCCAACAAAGTGGATTAAAAATAATGTCAAACATTAATAAATTGATGTAATAATATCAAAAAAATTATAATAAAATAATGTGACTCACTATTTGTTGTAGAAAACTCTATTTGACAATTTTTTTAAAAAATAATTGAAATTATATTCCATGAATGATTTATTTTTTAAAAACCATAACTATAAAATTCAATATTTGCACATGATATATTATTATATAGGCTCTAAAACAATCTCATTCTTTAATTTTTCGTTCTCTTCACCAATCATTTAATATAACCAAATAAAAAATAAATTGAAAATTAAATTTTTATAGTAAAAAATAACATAAAAGTAATAATTAAAACCATTGGATTATTTAAATTAAAATTTAGTAAATAAATAGTCTACGATAATATTTTTTTCAATATATTAAAACTCTTTAATCATAATTTTATTTAAAAGTTATTATTTAGAAAATTTGAGAATATTGAAAATAAAATTAATTAGTCACCTAATAGTACATGTAACAATTAATTCAAAATAACATACCTATAATTTCACATGAATTATAGATATTGGTTCATTATTTTGGCATTTTAACATACATTTTTGGGTTTTAAAATGCTAAAAATTTAATTTTAGACATCCTTGAATAAATATAACTCACATCAAGTCACTATCGATTCGTACATTTAAAAAAAATTACATTCATTTTCATATGACTACATGAAAATAAACACTTGATTACTTTGTTTTAACCCATAACGGAACATTTTCAATGACTATCAATTCTTTAAGAACTATTTATTCATTATGTAAAAGAACACCACATGTTATATTGAAATTTTGTTTCCTTAAATATATAAAAAATTATTCCCAACACATTTATACTTTTATTTCATTAAAAAACTGATGTAATTTTTAATAGTATGAATTGGTACATAAATTTTTTTATGTTTTAATATATTGAAAATTAATTTTAGGTAATTTTAAGAAAACAAAAAATTGGATTGATTCTTCTTCAGTTTCTAAATTTCAAAAATCAATATGTGGGTTTTTACTTGGATCTTAATGGTAATAATAGGTTGTTTTAGATTTTTATCACCAAGAAAAACATTTATAAAGACTTATAATTCTTTAGAAACTTATTATTCAGTTAATCTAATCACATCACACATTATATTGGTGTTATTTATACCCATATATTTCATAAATAATTCCAAGACCATTTTCAACTAATTTCATTCCAATATGAGGACATTCTCAATTGTTTTTATCATTACATGTATGTTTTAATGATTTAAAATATTAAAAGCTATTTTTTACCATCTTATAAATAAAAAAATGTGGATTGAAAAAATGTTAGTTCCAACATTTCAAAAATCATTATTTGGGTTTGTCTAAGGATTTCATGGAAATCAAAGGTCATTGGGATCATTTTCAACCTTTATCACACATTTTTGAAGGGCTTCAATTCTTTAAGATATAATTATTTAGTCAATCCAAGCACACCGCAAGTTAAATTGATGAGTTTTTTGGTTTTTACATGAAAAATTATTTCATGACCATTATCCAAATATTCCTCAACAATCCAAGGTAATTTTTTATGTTTCCTACTATTAATCACATAAATTAGTGTTTTAAAACACGAAATAGTATTTTTGGTCATACCAGAAATGAAAAGTAAAATCAGTTTGGTGCGTTTTGGGTTTCTACATTTTAAAAATAAATATACGATTCTTATCCTATAATTCCATGGAAGGAGTATGTCATTTTATTTGTTTTTACCTCTTGGAGCATGTCATTAAATATTATTAATTATTTAAAAACTAATTATTCTGAATTTATAAGAACACCACATGACTAATTGATGTTTCATCTACCTGAAGACAAAAAAATAATTTAAATGTAGTTTTTATATTATTTAACCTCAATTTGTGATTATTTTCTATGGTATTAACCATTATAAGAATACTTAATTGGTTTAAAACATAAAATTATATCTTTGATTATCTTGGAAGACCTACTAATTGGATTTATGTTCTGTTAGTTATATCATTTAAAAAATAATTCTACTATTTTTGTTTTATAGTATCCTGAAAATCATTGGTTTTTTTCTTTGACTTGAAATATGAAACATGTTTTTAAAGAACACCATTTCATTAGTGACTAATTATTCAATCAGTCTGAGGACACCACAATTTATATTGATGTTTCCTCTACTCATACACATCAAAAAATAATTCCAAGGTTGTTTTTCTAAAATTTTACATAACTATGGGGTTTTTTATATGGTTTGGACTATTAAATACATGTTTTACAGTTTTAAAACCCTAAAAATTCATCTTAGGTAATTCAAAGAAAACAACATCACATATTGTCTCATTGTTAGTTTTTATATTTCAGAAATTAATCTAATGTTTTAATAAAATGACTTCATTGAAATCAAAGATAAATTATTTTGGGTTTTAACCCTATGGATCACATTGTTAAAGGCTAATAATTAATTAAGAACTTCTTATTCAGTCAGTCTAAGAAGACGACATATATGATTAACAAGTAATTTTTTAATAAACATAAAAAATAATTGAAATACTATTTTCCTATGATTTCATGTCAATCCGAGGTCATTTACTATGGTTTTGGTCACTAGAGGAAAGTCTTAATCTTTTAAAGAACTAAAAGAGTGTTTTTTGTACTCCCACGAAAAAGAAAACAAAGATTGGGAAAACATTATTTCAAATATTTCTCAAATAAATATAAGAATTTTTTCTTATGATTTCAAGGAAATTGAAGGTCATCTCTGTAGTGTTAACGCCCTTACACATATTTTCAAATAGAGACAATTCATTAAGAACTACATATTTTGACATTCTTATAAAACCACTTTGACAATTGAAATTTAATATACTCATTACCATCAAAAATAATTTGCATATATCTTTCATATGATTTCACATAAATCACAGATCATTTTCTTTGGTTTTTCCATTACACACATGATTTGGTGTCTTAAAACTTTAAAATTATTTTTCAGTCATCCTTGGAATATTCAATATCATTTTAACATACCTTTAGTTCCAACACATAAAAATTCAATTTAATATTATTTTCTTATAATTTTTTAGTAATTGAATGATATTTTCATCATATTAACCCCCCTAATGAACATTTTAAAATAATGTCATTTCTAAAAAACTAGTTATTCAGTCTGTTTGAACATACTACATGTAATATTGATGGCTAGTGTTATTTTACACACAATAAATCATTTAAATATATTTTTCTGTTTATTTTAATAAAATAAATTTTTGTTTACTGTATTTTTTATTATTACACACATGTAAATTTGTTAAAAAAATGAAATGTTGTGATCAATCATCCCAAATAAACAACATCTCTGATTGATTATTTTACAGTTCAAAAATTTAAAAAATCAATATATAGTTTTTTTATTATTATTTATAAACAATTAAATGAATCATTAATGGTTTACCCCTCTGGTGATAGTTTTTAAAACCTATCACTTCTTTTAGAACTTCATATTTATTCAATTCAAGAACACCACATGTCCAACTTCCATTTTGTTTTATTGAGACATAAAAAATAATTCCAATATATCTTTCCTATAATTTAAATCAATAAGATATTTTTTTAATTTTTTTATAGTTACATGAATGTTTTAGCATTTCAAAAAACAAAAATATGTTTTGGTCATCTTGGGAAAACAATAACTTGAATTGATGCATCATTAGTTGCTATATTTCAAAAAACAATTTATGGTTGTTGTCTTGTTATTTCATAGTAATTGGAGGGTCATTTATAGTTTTTTACCCATCCCCCTCCTTTTTGAATACTTTTAAATATTTACAAAATTATTATTTAGTTAGTCAAAGTACACCATAATTCAGATTGATGTTATGTCGGGGCATACATGTCAAAAGTAATTATAGGACCATCATATAATGATTTCATGTTAATATGAGGTCATTTACTATAGTTCTAACTATCACAAAAACATTTATCTTTTTTATACATTAAATAAATTTTTTTCCTCTATCATAAATAGAAAACTCATATTGAGTTATCATCCATTAAAATATTTCCCAAATCATTATAAGGTTATTTTCTAAATATTTTATAAACACCAGCGGTCCTTTTCATGATTTTGACCTCCCTAACCCATATTTTCAATGCCAGACAATTCATTATGAACTACATATTAGATATTATGGAGCACACCATACAATATATTGATGTGTCTTCTACTCATAGATAGTAAATATAATTATATGTTAATTTGACAGTGATTTCCTATCATTTTGAGGTCATTTTATATGTTTTTTTTATTGTGACATGCACTACTTAGTCATTTTAAACACTGAAATATCATTTTTTATCATAATTGGAAAGTGAAAACTCAAATTGATGTGTCTTTAGTAACTAAATTTATAAAATTATTATATAATTCTTCCTATTATTTCATGAAAATTGGTGGTTGTTTTAATTATTTTCACTTCTAATACATGTTTTTAAAGACAATTAATTCTTTAAGAACTTATTATTCGTTCAATCCAAATACAACACATGTTGGATTTAATTATTATATGATGATACACATTGAAAATAACTTTTATAATGTTCTCTTATAATTAAATTCAATATGATGTTTTTTTATGGTTTGAACCAATACATCAAGTCTTGGTGTTTTAAAATAATAAAATTATTTTTTTTCACCCCAAGTGAAAGGAAATTCCGAATTATAAATAATAAATTCCTACATTTCAAACATCAATATACTATTTTTCTATGATTTCATGAACATCAATGGTAATTTAAATGGTTTTGGCCCACTAACACATGTCTTTATAGACTATTAGTTCTAAAATAGCTACTTATTCAATCAGTTTGATCACACTACACGTTGTATTTTCATTCCATTTACTATTAAACATATGAATTAATTCAAATATAGTGTACATATTATTTTCTAACAATTTATTGTAGTTTTTTAGATATTGACTATTACATAAATTATTTAGTGTTTTAAACCACTAAAATAGATTATTTGGTCTTCATGGGAGAATAATAACTCATATGAATTAACTATTGGATAATACACTTCAAAATTTAATCGAATGTTGTGAACCCATGATTTCATGATAATTAGATGTCAATTTCATGATTTTAACCCTATTTCACGCATTTAAATATTGTAAATTCAATTAGAACTAATAATTCAGTTAGTGTGAGAACATTACATGTCGAATTCAAATGTATTATACTCATACATGCCGGAAAATAATTCAAAGACCATTTTTGTTTGATTTAAAGTCAATATTTGGTCTTTCTCTTTAGTTTTTACTATTATATGCAACAAAAATTGTTTTAAAACACTATAACGAATATTTAGTCATCATAGAGGAATGAAAACATTTATTTCCATACCTCTTATTGATAAATTTTAGAATAGAATATTTAGGATTTTTCATATGATATCATGTTAATTTGTGGTTTTTTATTTCTTTTTACCCCGTGGATTTTTTTAATGATGTTCGATTCTTTAAAAATTGGTTATTCAATCACTTTGATCCCACTACCTATTGGATCAATGTTTCATTTTCTCATACATTTAAAAAATAACTGAGGTACATTTTTTCTATGGTTTCACATAAATATAAGGACGTTGTATCATTTTTTAATGTTACACACATCATATAGTGTTTCAGAACATTAAACAGAATTATTTCTTCATCTCAAGTGAATAATATCTCAGATTGATTCAATATATATTCCTACATTTCAGAAATAAATCTAATGATATTTTTAGTGTGATTGGTTGAAAATAATATTTTTTTTATTTGCTTGCACTTATGTCTTATCTTTGTAAAGATATATAATTCATTAAAAACTATTTATTCAGTTAGTCTAAAAACACCACATGTCAAATTAACATATCATTAGCATGTACATGTCACTAAAAACTCAAAGATGATTCTTTAATGATTTTTGGTTAATATACAGTCTTTTGATTCCTTCAAATGGTTAATACTGAATTGAACATTTCCATTATCTTTGGAAGATTACAATAATTTAAATGGAACAAAATTTTCATTCAAATATTATTTTGAACTATAATATAACTTTATGATAACTAATTTAAATGAGAAAAAAAATATCCAATTTAATTTATTTCAAAATAACTATATAAATTAAATTCAAATAAGATAATAAAAAAAACTATTTTTTGGTCTTGATGGAGGTAGTGAAAATAAAAAAATAATATATAATGAAATTATAAATATAAACACTATAAAAAATAATTTTCTTTAAATTATACATACATTGGCATGAACCTAAATGAAATAACTCAATGTTAGATATGTGTTACCTGAAATGAAGAACCCAAATATATTTAAGAATATAGAAATACACCTTATCTTTTAACAATGATAATTATTAACATAGTGATAAGAATAAAATTTATTGGAAACATAATTACATATAAAGTGGATGAAGATATGTATAAAGTAATTTTGTTAGTAGATAATAGTTTACTAGATACAAAACCTAATTATTTTTATAAAAACCCCTAGTGGAAAAACATGAAATTTTATAAAATTAGGAGAAATAATATATATATATAATTAATAAAATCATTTGGAATAAACCTAGATTTGGTTTATTAAGTGTACTGATTCATTAAAAATTAATTTTCTATATACATGTTAAAAGTGGTCTAGAAAAAATATCATTATTCTGTAAATGGAATGTGATATGACATTGTGTGTTAATATATATAAAAAAAATGCATTTAGGTGACCATGAAATATGAATAGATATTACAGTACAATTTATAACCACATGAGGCTTGAATTTTAAAATAGAAATACTTTTAAATAAATATAAAAGGATTCTTTTTTTGTTCCTCAATTAAGTCGAGAATACAAGATACTCCTATATTATAGAACATAAATTCCATGAGATAAAATAAATTTATCTAGAAGTTAGATGACTTGGATTTTAATTATATGAATTTAGGAAGACACATTATCTATATTTATAGAAAATTATTGAGTTGAAAATAGTATGAACTTGAAAAAATCAATTAGTGTAAATAAAAAACCTTGTGTAAATTGAGATAAACTTTAATCAAGTCAACATTCATGCAGGAATTTATTTTTCACATATCCAGATTTTTTGCTGAGTACATCTAGGAAATGGAAACCAAAATTATTAATGATTTCTTATATGTCATGTTATTCACCAGTCAGTTCTATATAAGAAAAACTAAATGGAATATATTTTAAAATCTTAACATAACATTTTATTATTCTCTATGTATAAAAGGATAAGATAAGTTATTGAACTAAAAATGAAAATATATCACTATTAAAATGTTATAGACAGCTTAAAAATAAATTTTATCCTTTTCAAATTGATATCATAAATAGTTAAGAACATTAGTTGGAATTTAAAATCCTATATTCATAGATTCATTATCTTATAAAACTAAAATTTATTGACTTAAAAATACTCAAAAGGAAAAAAATAAACATGATAAAAGAATGGAGTTATAGTTTTATAAAATAAAAAATAGAAGATAAAAATAACAATACATCAAAAAATAATTGATTTTGAAAACAAAATAAGAAGTGGTGTTCGATGAATTAATGGTTAAAACAATGTAATAAATTATATATTTTATGAATGAA
Organism: Viscum album; assembly: GCA_963277665.1. Lineage (NCBI taxonomy): Eukaryota > Viridiplantae > Streptophyta > Magnoliopsida > Santalales > Viscaceae > Viscum > Viscum album. The sequence goes on along the minus strand of OY728162.1, from coordinate 1,273,160,667 downwards.
TAAAATAAATATAACTTATTATAATAGTTATCCTAAAATGTTTCTCCAATGTAATCTCATAATAAATTTAAGTCTAGTACTCCAATATTACTTGAAATTCAATGTAAGAGAATAATCACTAATAAACTCCACATATTGCTAATTAGAATTTATCATTTGACATAAATCAAAAACTCGATGAGTTGAGTAATAATTAAAATAGAATATGTTATAATAATTTATGTAATATATATATATATATGAAAAAACAAATATATTACTTTAAAATTTGATTTCAGAGGCTAATCTAATTGAAAATTGAAAAATATTATTAAGAAGCAATTTGGAAAAAATAGAAAAAATAATATCATCCAAATTTTTTATACCTAAAAGGTGACTACACAATTAAATACTAATGTTTTAGTATCTAAACTAGCAAGAAAACTTTTATTTATATTTAATTATGTAAAAAATATTAATTGTTATCTCAATGGATATATATATTTTATTACACAGTGTAAATTTAGATATAATGAATGGATGAAAAACTGTTTGATGACACTAAAATAAATGAAAATTATAATAACAAAAAATTAAATTGAATGAATAAAATAATGGAAACTAATATTATTAATGTATTTAAACTGAAAAAATCAACTATAATTATTCAAAGCCTATTGGGACTCACATGGAAATATTATTTTCAGATTAAAAAGTTTCAAAAAAAATCATCCCATATTTGATAATGAGAAGGAAAATATAAATAAAAAAAATTTAAAATAAAATATAAAATAAAACTCTAATCATGTTTCCAAATATCTTGTGTTGTTTCCACTAAATGTCATTTAGTCAAGGAAAATAAACATTGAACATCAATATACTAGAATAATGTGTTTTTACTGATAAATTTTATTTTTTTACATAATTCAAAAACACATTGGATCTAGAAACTACTTGACCAACCACTTAAAGATTTATCTTAGATATTTCACATGAAGTAATAGTTATAATATTTTATAATATGATCCATTGATGGAACTGACCTAGGTTGTAAATGTGTATGGAATGGAGGACACGAGAAAATAGATCAACTATTTTATATTATGGAATTAAATGGAGGAGAATAATAAACATAATACGTATGAAAATCAGTCGATGGTATTTAAAAAATTATAAATTGTTCTGTGACTTCCCTGATACCAAATAAAGGTTCCATGCACAAAAGAAACTTGCTATTGGAGATAGCCAACTCATATTTTGTATCATATATTATTCCCAATTGTACAAAACATATAATCCCATGACCATTAAAATTAATTCAATGGTTAAAAAATTAAAGAATGTTGGAACCAAAATGAACATTCAACACATAATGATTTATTAGTAATTTAATCAGATGAATTATATTATGATGAATTATTTATTTATAAATGAAACTAACAGAAGTTTTACATTATACTATCATTGTGTCTCAAGAAAAAATTATTGATTCCATTTAATAGCTATCCAAAACTAAATAATGAACCTCTAAGAATCAACATATAAATCTATAAGCTCAAGCACAGGGGATCCCAATGCTAGCATCGTTCATCTTCAATATCTATGGGAATAAATATGAAGAACTCATGTTGATCTCTCTACAGTCAAGAACGGTGGTGGTGGTGAATCACTCTTGGATACAAAAAGCATTTTTTGATAAGATATCTCTAGGTATTGATAGGACTCTCTAGATGACATTGTGAAGAAAAAAAGAAATAGGTAAGAGATTTAGTTGGAAAAAATATAATTGAATTTACATAGTGATAGGTTTATCAAATAATAATTTCACATGAACCCTTATTATTTCTTTAATATAGGTGGAACCATTTGTCAATTAGAATAATATTTTCTTTATTTCTTAGAATTCATAAAACCCGTGAATTAATAAAATATTATTTCTTGAATAAATTGTTTTACATTTATTGAAACAATATTTAGTATATAATATTTTCCACCACACCTTCAAGCACTATTTGATATTCCTATAAAATATTTATCTTTACTTGAAAATAAAAATTATTTTATAATTTATTATCATTTAATTATTCATTAAAAAATAAATAAATACTATATTCTCTAAATTTAAAAAATTTATTTATTAAACATTTTTCTCACAACTATTCTCTCTAACAAATAGTAACATAATATGTGAGATAAAGAAATTATGAATAATTACTAAGCCATATGTGGGAATAATATATAGTAAACATATTATATAATATTTAAAATTATAATATTTTTTTTATATTCTTGACATACTTAGTTTGTGACTGTCTAGGCCCCTTTATTGATTGCATTTTGAAGAATTATCTATTTATCATGGTTAATATCATATAAAATTATAAAAATCATATAAAAAAAGAAGTTATAAGTCACAATGAGAAAAACATTCCTATGAATGATTAAACTGTAATATAATTATTTTATCCACAATCTCTAATCAAGTAGATTCATGTTGTTTTAATAAACCTATAGGCTGAATTTCTCAATCTTTGACTTTTTGGAAATGAACTTGTCTGTCATAATCATGGAAATGGATTTAATTAGACAATTTCATTATTATTAAATGGAAAAAGGTATTAAATTCTATATAAAAGAATAATTTTAAAATCCATTATTGCATTATTCATTAATGAAATATTATTCATAGCACACTCAATGTATGCTATATTATTGTGAGCATTTATAGCCGCAATTTTCATTAGTACATCAAATAACCAGAATCATAAAATTTATTATTAATAATAGTAATGTAAATGGACCATTACACTTGTCCTTTAATAGAAACATACAATTAACCTTGAAAATTTTAATTTCATACTGGAGGGAAGTGTTCTTATACTCTATTTCACTTGAAATTATCAAGGCTTTATACCATGACAAAGTGCATCAATGTCCTATGAGTCTCTACCCATGATATCCTATTTCATTTTTATCCCATAAAATGATACAATATCATTATAGATAATTTATTTTAAAAATATTTCATGGAACATATAATTTCTCATCCTCGCAGGAAACTTCTATAACCTTTTAGTGAAATAATTACTCTTTAGAAATTATCATAAACTATGTCACATAGAATAACAATCATAATGTGAGAAAATGAATATTGATATTCAAAAAAATAAATAATGATAATCATAAAGTAAATTTATTTTTATTTCAAGGTATTATCTCTAACATTTTCCACTTAATGGGGCCTATAGTAGGCTAGAGTAATATTTTTAGGCCATCAGCTACCTGGTAGAGGCTACTGGCTAGTTGGTGGCATCGAGCAAAGTGGAAAAAGCTTTCTACTTTCCTTGACTCAACCCCCGATCACTAATATGACTTATTTACAACCTGAGGATCATTTAGGGACATATAGAGGATATAAACATAACCCTAAGGAGGATTGGAAAGTAACATTAACTTCATAAAGCATCAATATAATTCATTTATTCATAGTGAATTTCCTTTGATAAAAATTTGTATTAGTGACAAAATTGTTTCCTTGGATCCTCCTTTTGAGATTTCCTTCACTTATTTTTTTCATAAACATTGATTTTAAATATTTTTATCACTTTATATCTCCATTTAATCTTCTATATATTTCAATATAATTGATAGTGCTTCTTTAAAAGTTTTTTGGATAATAAAATATAGTTTTTATCTGTTTTTAATTTATTGGTAACTGTTAAAACCAAGGGCTTCTGTTGGGATTCTTAGCTACCACTAACGTAATGTGGGTTTTTAATTTATTTCCTTGTATACCTATAATTATAATGTTTTTTAATTTATAAAATCTTCTAAAATTAAGGAGGGAGGCACAGGGGATCATAAATAGCCTCCACTAAGAATCTAGTGGCATAACTTTTAAGAAACCCCCCTATATAATTCTATGCCTTGTGTTATATTTACATTATTAATATTATAATTTTTAATAGCATTTAAATAACAATTTTTTATTTTATAAATTAATCTAAAATTTATTTAATACATACCACTTTATTCATGCTTATACATTTGAATTCCTTTACTCTTATCAATTCTATTACATTTACTCTATCTTTAAAATTATTATGCTTCCAATTTAAATTTTTATTTAATAATTCAAAAAGGATTGTTTTTGTTATAATTTTTAAAATAAAATTTATCCCCTATGTTTTGATCTTTCTTCAAATAACATAATTTACCCAATTTATGTCATATAATGAAATGTATTTATTATTTTTCTTGAGTTAGAAAGATGATGTAGTAGTCGAGAAATTTCTTTATCTGTGATACTCAATAATTTTTTAAGGGATGAGAAATACTATAGAACTTACTGGAATTTGTTATTTGAAATGATAAATATATATTATAATACTATAAGAGATCGTTTAAAGTAGGGAAAATTGATCCACTACTACAGATATGATTTTTAATAGCCCTACAAGTAGCCTTTATTATTACTATGAAAGTGAGTATATTGTAATATTTTTTAAAAGATTATGTCTTTTATCAACACCATAAAATTACTAAAAAATTACCCATTTATCCGTGCTAAAAATTCACTAATTAAGGGGGTAATTTATTAATTCTATTTCAGTACAGTTTAATGGTTTTCTTTATTAGTGTTTGTTGTTGAGATAATAAATGGGGAACATTATTAATATGTTTCTAGCGAAGTTTGAATGACCCTTCAGTAGTTTTATTCCTAAAATTATTAAAATCCATATTTCTATAGTGTGATTCTAAAATTATAACACTCTAAAATAATAGATAATAAATTATATTTCAATTACATTTAATTTAATTATAAAATAAAAAATTATATTAATCATAAATAAGAAATAAATAATTAATAAAATTTCCATTTTAGATAAAAAATACACATAGAGTCAAATTTAGCGAGTATGTGTATGATTAATGTGTGTACATTGTTCCCAAATAAGACATCATTGAGTTCCTATAATTTTATATAAGGTAGAATTTTCCTCAAAAATAATGTCATTTATTATCCCATAATACATGGATACCAATTTGTAATATTAATTTCTTTTAGAATCAGTCAACGTAACACCTGAATCCCACATTAATTTTCGAACATCGATCAATGGACCCAAATAAAAATAAATATAATTTCTTGATTTTCTTGGTCCTGTTATATGAAGAGACAACATATTTTATTTTCTCTTCATGAAAAACCACGATTGAAAGTTATACTTTAGAAATATTATTGGCCTTATATAATGATTTCGGCATTTTAAACATAGATAATTCAATCCATCTTTAGATAGCACATGATAATGGTTTCTCATATTGTTTCCAAAATAAGGATAATCCTAATCAATTTTATTCCATGAATGGGAGATTGTGTGGTGAATATGTTTCCTATCTTGATTTCATGTATCTACATGACACATCAATTGCCTTTTAGTCGCATCACTTCCATACAAGATTTTAAACATTGGAATGATTAAAAATTACCATAAAAATCATGAAAAAATTTATTCATCTTTTTTATATCAAGGCACACCACACATTGAGTATTTATTATGTGATTCATGGACCATAAAAATATTATACATCCATTTATAGAGGTATTAAATATTTCATAGATCATACTCACTGCATGTAGTAGTCATTTAGAGTCATATGTTCAAAAAGGAATATCATTATCTTCTAGTAGCATCTCATTCAAGATAGAAAGTGATTTTGTAAAGCCTGTGTCACTCCATTCATTTACAGATATAAAATTTATGGCTTTAGTATGACTGAAAATGTTTTATGTTTAGTATATACAAAATACGGCCACTTCCAAAAGTCCTTAAATATTGATTTTTTTTTGAAAATCACAAATTTTTTCTTCAACTGTCATTTTAATTTACAGAATATGATCTCCATCATCATTAACACCTTTAATCATATCATTTATATGGTATTCATCATTGTTCAAACATGTAACCATATCATATGATCCATAAAACACATTATTATCATACTCACTGTCTATATTTAGTTTATATCCATGTTTTTTATAACATTTATATCTCTGAACTACTCAGTGATAGAAAGTGTGTTTTTCTAACTCTTCTTGGGTAATTATTCTTGAATAATAACAATGTAAACCCTGATAAAGGAATTGAGAATAGTCATATGCCTATTCTTATGTAAAAAAAGATGAACTCATACACCTCATCCTCATAATCTTCAATCATATGATTGGAATCCATCCATTTTCAATTCATATCCATCATATTTTATTCAGCAATATTCATATTTTAGTAAATTAAAAAATAAAAAAAAGAATGAGATTTGAACCCTAAAATTCAATTCTTTATACATACACACAAATAGTCATCATATTTGATATAAAATAATATTTAATCAATAAATTTCTAGAATATATTTAGGCCAATAAATATATGAATTTAAAGTATTCTAACACACATTTTTTTATTTAAATAGGTAACACATCATAAATAATTCTTCTTTTCAAATGGATTCATTGAGGGAGATAATAAACTCCATACCATAATCAATATTCACAATAACATGATGAATTTATACAATTGTATAACTATTATGGTATATATAAGATAATTTCACTATAAAAACATATACAGAAAAAACTACATATATTATCACAATGATTTTGCAGTGTTTGAAACAAAGGAATCACATCATTTAATGTTTTTACATTAATAAATTAATGAACGATATCATATAAAAAATATTATCTTGGTAAAATAAGATTACAAAACATTAAAATTTTATTTATCCTTAATTTTAAATTTAATCACTCCACACACACTATAGTATTAGACATTCCACACATTGGTTTTAAACTATATTTGGATATTGTTTATTAATCTAATGTGAACCATTAAAAACATGATCGCTAAAATGGAACTCACTGACACTACTAAAAATATATTCTACGACGCAACCCATTTCCCACGACCCCCTAATAATTTTCTCTCATATGATCTTTTCTATGGTGAAGGACCGATTGAGATTCCTTAAAAATTAGTAATGAAGATCATATCTTCATTTTTGAGGTTCTATTTATCCAAAATGTTCGACTTCTACTACAACAGTCCTCTGGGTCTGCAAGAACATGAGTACGGTGTGAGTGAGACACAAAAATATGATTTTTTATAAAGAGGGTGATGGGTTTTATCAGCTTTTTCTGATCACTGATACATTATACCTTTTATTAGTGTTAAAAACTCTACAAAAAATTATTTGTTTGTTTGTATGTTTTAGTATTGATAATGTACACTTTTACCATCAATCAAAAAAGCATAAATAAAAATGTTAAAAAATAAATAATTAAATAATATAAATTTTAAAAATAATAAATATATTTAAAATTAAGTTTGATAACTATTTAATTATACAAATATTAAAAAAATTCAATTAAATTAATTAAATATATAAATTTAAAACATTTTTAAAATATAAAAAAATAATAAATAACCATGTAAAAATAATTATAAAAAATAAATAAATTCCCAAAATATAAAAAATTCTTTAATATAAAAAATTATCAAATTATATTAATATATTATGTGTTTGGGGGTCAATTACATTCAATCACATACACACAACACACACACATTCTAGAAAGGTAGATTATTGACCCCCATGGGGATAACCCACCTATCAATGTTTATTTATTTTGTACATGGCCATAGGCCCGGTAGGAATGAAGCCTACAACATGGCTGGAAAACATGGGGCATCGTTTTGTCTAGATTATCCATCCTACCTCATGTTTTGGTCACCACCTACTCGTTTTGTAATAGTACCTACACCTAAGAGAGATTGAACACTGGATCTCATAGATTTCAAGAAGGATACTTTACCACTTTGGTACATGCTCCTTGGAATGAATAAATCATTTTTAATGAGTGAATATAAAAAATGAATAAACAAATTAAAAAAAATTAAAAAAATATTTAAAAAAAGTTTATTCAAAACCTTAATAACTTAATTAAAATACGTTAAAAATGACTAAATTAAATAAATAAATTGTATTACTCATATAAATAAACAATTTATTAAAAATTTATAAAATATGTATTGGAATTTATTTTGTTTTTTAAAAAGAATTTAAATAAATTCAAAATGTAAATTCAAATAAATAAAAAATATTTAATGATAATAATAAAAAAATGAATAATTATTATTCACATAAATTGAATACATATTAAAAATATTTAAATATTGTAATAAATATATGTAAATGAATACTAGAAAATGAATGAATTATGAAAAATATAGAAGTTAATAAAAATTACAAATGAATATACAATATTAAATTAAATAATATTAAAAATGAATAAATAATTTTTAATAGAAAAAAAATATATTTTTTTAACAAATTTGTTAGATGAATTAAATGAATTGTAAATACCTAAAAAATGAATAAAATATTAAAAATTTCATTTAAATGAATTACTTATATAAATTTTAAAAAAATTTAAAAATATTACAACTTAATAAATAAAGTTGAATAAATATTAATCATATAAATTTTAAAAAATTGTAATTATTTAAAAATAAAAAATAATTATATATAAATAAATTTTAAAAAATGAATGAATTAAAAAAATATGAAATTAGTGACAATATATTTTTTAAAAATTTTAAGTGAGAATTGAAGTCTTAGACCATTTATTAAATGATGAAACACAAAGACAACTCCATAACGAGAGAAATGATTGGGTTACAAAAAGAGACTTTCGATCCTCAGGAAAAGTGGTTTGGTGATAATAAAATGTGTAAAATGTTTTCTTAATCATATTCAAATTCATCAACATAGTCACCAGATTCCCACTCCAAATGTGAGCTACATTAGTTCAAGATCCCAATGATCGCTGAATTAGACCTTTCTTACTCTAAAGTGAGCATGATCTTTAATTCCCTAGTCAAGGATCTGCAAGACACATTCCTTGGAAGATTGGAATAATCCTTTTGCAACCATTTTTTGGAGGAACCTAAATTAAGCCTTCACTATTGACTATCATTACCATTACATTGACAACATTATTCTTCAAAGAAACATCGACACGACTGCTGAGAGGCTAGAGATGAGGGATGTCCAATAAAACCACATATTACTATTTATCACATCCATTATCTTAGATGCTACCCCAATTACAAAAAATTCATAAATAACTGAAGACATTCTGAATCTCTTGAAAATAATCCATGTTCTGATTAACATATGATTTCTTAGACCCATATTTCTATGGAACATGTTTGGAGAATTTCCTGGCCAATGGAATCACTATGAAATATTTTCCTTCATAATTTGAAGGAAAGTCCTATGGTATGACACATTTTGTAAAAAAAAACATTTTCATACTATCCCATAGAATATAGAACTTCACAAATTTAGTTAAAATCCAATCCATGGAATTTATTGACAATAAAAATAGAATTATTAACTGGTTGATTGTAGTTAGGAGGAACTATTTTTGAGTTCTTATCGACATGTAGATCAGAACCTTCATTTCGTGCACCTTATAAATCGATTTCATTAGAATAAGATAGACCAGAATAGTCAGCATTGACTCTAGCATTTCCATTTCGACTCTTATTGAAATTTGTTTCCTCAATATTAATTTTTCTCTTACCCAATTTAATGAATCTGACCCCACTATTCCCTCTAAGAGACAATGAAGAAAAGAAAAGATCCTTATGGAACTACACATTCAAGTTCCCAATCATTTTTCATCCAACAAAATAATGTGGTATAATGTCATCTAAGAACTTGAGGTCAAGATCATCATTCTCAATAGAGAGAATGATTTCTTTGTATGTGTGGAAAAAAATACACCTTAAATAGGATTCTTTGAATGTATCCAAATGGAGCTTCCTCTATAGCTTTGTCCATATTGACAGGAGCACCAATAATTGTGGTGATGTGGAACAATATCCTTGGATTATAGATTTTCTAATTCAAACAGAAGACATAAATGTTGAATTGCATTGTACTATTAATGACAAAAAACAGATTAAATTTGGAATCCCAATCATGGATACAGTGAATACATGGTTGTAAAGCTATCAAGATGAACACCGCACACATGATTTTCTGGTCAGTAATCATGAAGAGAATGAGAAAATATCCTTGGTCAATTGGAGTAAATCTCCAGTTGTCGAAAACCCAAATCTTCACAAGTTGAGGGAGATGGGAATCCACCCTCTATGGATTCAATATTTAATACAAAAAAACCCTAGATATGATAGAAAAATTAAAAATCATAAGACTATCATAAATCAATTCCTGATTGGAAAGAATATGAGTTGTCAATCTACTATTGATTATACGACCCGAGGCCCCTTCTTTGAGAGAAGAAAATTTTCAATTTGCGTTAGCCTTAATCAAATCCTCATTTAATGAAGAATGGGAGGAAAACATCACCTACCATGAGGAACCCACCTTCATAACCAGTTTAGTTAGAATTCCCCCTTCCTTAAGCATGACTTCCAAGTATCATCGAAATTCTATAGAGGATTTGAAACCGTAGAACCTTGGATCAGCAAGGAGTCACCGTGAGAGCACCACCCCAACCACTATCTTTTCATTTAATAAATATTAAAATTGAATAAATAATATTAAATGGTATAATGTTTCAAAATAATATATACAATTTAAAAAATGAAAACAACAATTTAAAAAGTAAAATGTTAACATAATTACATGAATTATAGATACATAAAAAATAAAAAAAGGCATAAATAGATAATGTTTATTATATAAATAAAAAATTAATAAAAGTTAATTATAATTACTAAAAAAATTATCATGATTAAATTCCATTTATAAGAATCAGAAATATAAATTCCAAAAATAATAAAAAGTATTTAAATTTAATAAATAATGTTGAATAAATATGAATCATATACCAAAAGGGTCCACGATCCTAGGAAATATACATCTACCAAAATTTATTGAAAAATAAATGAAAACATTAAAAATAGAATGGGAGGGGTTAAACAAAGGGTAAACCCTCAACCAAAATAGAAAACTACAAATGAAGAGAATTGGGATATTCCCCATAATCATGATCTAAGAGGTCTTTAGAATATTCCCATTCTAACATCAAATTCCTCTGATTGAAGAGTACCTAGTACTTTCCACTGAGTTTAACCAACTGTAGAGTGAAATCCGTAAAAGAAGACTTCATAGACTGGCCACACACACGTGCAACAACCCAATCATATATCCAACGTCCTTATCCATTATTTTTAGATAATGAAAACATTTCCATTTCTTAGTTGGTTTCCTAGCCCCATCCAGTATTTCCCTCTCTGAATGAGAAATGTTCTCCCTGATATGCTACCCCTTAAGGTTAGTCAAATAAGAAGGTGCTATGTGTGTAATGTTTTTCACTATTGGGGAGACATATATCTACATATTTCTCATTATTTTGTGGGATAGGGAATGCTCTTGGACCAATTCCTCATAAAATTATTTCTAGAAAGCCCTTTCCAAATCAGTTTGACTATGTTTAGAAATATCAAGCACCGGTTCATCAGCTGAAATCTTAGTGAACAATTGTTTCTTGCACGCACCCTACCACTCCATATCATCCCCTACATTCTGATGAAGAGATTATGATTTCTCTATTGAAATAAACTAACCAAAGGGATTAAGTTGACATTCAATTTTCCCATCAGCTTGTTGTGGGAGATCAACCACATGAATGCTTGAACTAAAAATAATAATTGTTGGGGATTCTCATCCCGGATCTCCTTGATTTGAGATCTCAGCCTAATGATTTCCAACTGGTGGAAGAGGAGGACAGACTTCAGGTTTTCTTTTCCTTTACAGCCTCCTGCACCTATTAGTTTCCTTCCTATGCAAGATATCATTAATGGAAGCTTGTACTTCAACATCATAATCAGTTTCATCATGACAATCCTAATTAATTTTGGAAGACCCAATAACACATCTTTGAAAGAACCTTTCCCACATCCACAACTAGATATCCTCAGTGCATTGGCCTTTTTATTCTGAATAGACGTGTTTACTTCCCCTCCATACCTGAGCAACTCAGTGAGATTTTGAGTCGGACTAGATCCCTCATTCATGAGAGGGTCGTGTACCGAGTCCTTCCCATCATTTGCAAGCACAGGTGCATGCTTCCTCCACCTGCACTTCTCTAGTAGATGCCCCTTCTAAAAGCATGTTGGCTTCCTCCACCTGCATTGAGGTATTCACATACACATAAATACAATTAGATACAGAAGCTTGCATATACATACACATAAATATTCATACATACAAATACTACATAAACACACACACACACACACACACACTCAGACATTCATAGACATACATTCACACATACATACACTCACACATACATATACATACACAAACATATATATACAAGCACATACACATACACATACTCATACACATACTCATACACATACACATACACATACACATAAACATACACAAACACATACACATACACATACACGTACAGGTACACATACACATACACATACACATACACAAGCACAGGCACATACTCATATAGATACACATACACAGACACATACACATACACATACACATACATATACAAACCGACACCCACATACACATGCACATACACATACACATGCACATACACATACACATCCACATACACATACACCTACACAAACACATCCACATACACATTCACATCCACATCCACATACACATACACATCCACATACACATACACATACACATACACATACACATACACATACACATACACATACACATACACATACACATACACATACACATACACATACACATACACATACACATACACATACACATACACATACAGATACACATACACATACACATACACATGCACCTACACATATACATAAACATACATATACACATAGACATAGACATACACATACACTTCACATACACATACACATACACATTCACATACACATACACATACACATAGACATAGACATACACATACACAAACACAAACAAAAACAAAAACAAAAACACATACACATACACATACACATACACATACACATACACATACACATACACATACACATACACATACACATACACATACACATACACATACACATACACATACACATACACATACACATACACATACACATACACATACACATACACATACACATACACATACACATACGAATACACATACACATACACATACACATACACATTCACATACACATACATATACACATAAACATAAAAATGCACACACACACACACATATTCATACACATAAACACATATATACATACACTTAAAAATAATCTCATATATATTCACATACATGTTCCCGTACACCCAAGTATTAACATACGAAATATATAATTATACAACCATGTGCATACATTCACATAAATATACATACTTATAAATTCTCTATAAACATAAACATGCCGTATAAACATACACACACATACATATACATAAGAACATGTCATATATATAGAGAAACAAACATACACATACACATACACATATACATACATGTATACACACATGCTTGTACATACACATAGACACGCCTGCATACACATACGTATGCACATATGCTAACACATGAAAACATAGAAACACATACACACATAAACATATATATACAAAAAACACACACAAAACACAACAAATGAATATGCATACAACACGTATATACATAAACATACATACACATACATCCACTTATATACACATGCATACATACATATATATATATATATATTTGTGTATGTATATTTGAAATTTTTTAATATGAATATAAACATATAAATTAAAATATGATTCACTTATTTTAAAAAATATATTCATTTATATATCTAAATAAATGTTTAAATAAAATATCATCATATCATATTATATTAATTATACATACATTTTCCAAAAAATGTAAAAAATATAATATTAAAAATTTTATTGATTAATTTAAATTTGATATATATATTTATTTATTTAATTATGAAAATAAAATGGATAATATTTTTTATTAAAAGTTATATTGACCATATTTATATGTTATATCTTTATATATATAATTATTGTAATATAAATATTATTTAAAAATACATAAATATGTATATATAAATTAAATTATTCATTATTCCCTTTATTAGTGCTTTTTTCATGTAGTTACAGATAAATATTTTACTAGAAGTAAGAAAAGCACTAATAAAGTGACACATTAATCCATTATAACAAGAGCTGAAAAGGGTACCCTTTTATTAGTGCGGATAAATGTTACATTTATCACCTCTTTTAGCTAGTGATGTTAAATGTCCCCACTTTATTAGTGTTTTTTGGTGCTGAAAAAAGGTTGTACCAAATATCGTGTGATACATTGGTAGAGAAAAATTAATATTTGTGTTTAACATGTAATAGACGTGACAAAAGCCACATGAAGCAAGATAAAACAAAAGGTAGGTTTCTGGTGAGTTGGCCCCATGTTAATATCCTTCTGGGAATGATCAATAAATACACCAATTATTGGTTTTTTTGTGTTTTTGATAACTACAATGAAAAATCCTTAATACTACTACCAAACACAAGATAAATAACACTCAACTTTATCAGCGCCAATAAATCATGGATAAATTTATCATTTACCATCGATTTTATTAGCACTGATAAATACTGGCCTTTTTGATAATTTTTTGAGTACGGATAGAGGGTATCCTTGGAGAGCGTTGAAAAAAAAAATATTAAAAAAAGATACCATTAAAAATCATATAAAAATATAAAAATATATTTATATAGATAATAATATAATATATTTTATTAATTGTGATTTATATATGATTAAATAAACATTTACACTTAATATATATGATATTTAATAATAAATGACAGGTAAAATGGAAATTATATAATTTTAAAATCATATTTTATGAAAAACTATTTATAGATATATATATATATATATGTATATATATATCTTTGTTAAATATAATTTTAATAATACTATTTAATTTATTATAAATCACATTTATATGTCAGGTATTTGGTGATAATGGTTTATCAATTACTTGAAAATTAATTTTATGTGAAAATATTATGTAATTAATATTAATAGACATTTAATAGAATTTTGTTTTATCACTATCATTTGTTTGTTAAATTTTAAATATATATAAATTAATAAATTTATAATTATAAATTAAAAAATTTGACTAAATATGTAACAGTTAATACTTCATATAATAATTTTACATGTACTTATGTGAAATTAATTCAATTTTATATAGGAAAAAATATATATAAATAATAAATTGTTGATATTATTGTTCTAAAATTTTATTAATTAATATATAATATCTAAAATATAATGTTTTTAAGTATTTAAATTTATTAATTTCTTGTATTTATATATAATATATTCATTTTAATATTTTATAATATATATATATATATATATAATTTTTTCAATTTTTATTTTTTTATTCATTAATATGTAATAAATGTTTATCATTTTTAATTTTTATTAATATTTAAGGATCAAAATTTATTTGGTTTTTTAATACAAATTTAATTTAGACAATTAATATATATATTCTTTTTCATTTAAATTTAAATTCATTATTTATAATTTATGTTATTAATATCTTTGAATTATTTTTTAATATTTTCTCAATGAATTTGTATATAAATTTATGTTCTCTCACTTTTCATGTTCATTAATTTAATAATATTTTTTCGATAATAATGTCAATTTATTCTTAACATTATTATAATATATTTATTTTAAATATTTATTTATTTAATATTTTTATAATTTATTCATTTATAAAATTTTTACACATAATAATTCCTTAATATATTCATTATTTTTTAAATATAAATATAAATAAATAAATATATATATATTTAATATTTCAATAAACATGATTTATATACTAGAAAGACTATATTATCATTAAATAAGTCATGTATTTAGTGAAAAAACATTTATAATTGAAAATTTATATTAATTTGAAATATTGGAAAATAAGTATCAACTAATTGAAAATTTATAACATTTTCTTTATGTCCACATTTTAACAGATTTTAGGCTTTTGTTACAATAATTGCACAAACATTTACATAATTAATGAAAATTAATATAGAAACATTCAAACATAATATTTATGTAATTTAATTAATTTTAATATTCCCTACAGAATATTATTTATTAACATTATATATTTAATATATTTTTTTAACTAGTAACATTTTTAAAATTTTTTATTTTTATTCAGTATAACTTATTTACTATATTTTAAAACATTTTTAAACATTTTTTTTCATTTTTAATATTACTTATTCATTGATAATTTTAGTCATTATTAATATTTTTTTAAATAATTAATTATTAATTTGTATTTTTTTAATAATTTTTTAATTTTATACATTTTAATTTTTACTTATAAATTTTTTATTCATTAACTATAATATTTATTAACATCAATGTAATTTATATAATTAATATGTATTCATTTTAATTTTAACAAATATTAAATATTAAATTTTATAATAAACTATAAAATTGACAGAACTTATTGACATATTTATTATTTTTTCAATATATTGATTATTTATATATTAAATTTATAACTTTATAAAATTCACTCATTTTATATAATTTTTAATTATTTATTCACTAATAATGTTAATTATTTTTTACTTTTATTTGTAATTAATAATTTTGAACATTTATTCTTTTAGTATTTTTTCGATTTATTTCAAAATATTTATTAATTAAAATTTAATATTTTTAATATAGTTTTAATATAATTATTTAATATGAATTCACCAGTATTTTTAAATTATTGTTAATTTATATAATTAGGAATACTTATTCAGGTTTTTAAAAAAAATGAATTTTGTTCATTTTTTAGTTATAAAATTACACTCATTTATAACATTCACATATTTAATATTATTTATTCATTAATTATGTAAATATTGTTTTAATGTTTTACACTTTATTAATTTTTTATATATAAACATTTATTAATTTTTCTAATTTATTGTATATAGTCTTTATGAGTAATTTCCATAAAACATTGATAAAGATTGGTTTTATCATCAATAAAATAAAAATCCATGATTAAACTGATATTTATCAGTGCAGTCTGAATGTGATTATAAAGGTATGTTTTATTAAAACTAAAATGTTTTGATATAGACCAATCATTTTAAGCGCGACTGGGTTGTGGTGATAAATATTGATTTTAACATGCTTTTTTTATTTTAGAGCAAATAACCCTTATTTCTTCACCACTTTTGGAGAGTGTTTATAATACCATTCGACTGTTTTTAATTGAACAATAATAGAGAAAACCATCAGTCAATCCATTTAAGATATCACAAAACTGAAACATCACAGCCGCTCCACATCGAACATCTCGGATGAATCTTCATTAATAATCCCCAATTTATGTTATTCTTTATTTTTCTTTTAATTTGATCATGCAATGTCTTCATTTTTTTAAAATTTAAAAAGGTTTTGGGTTTGTCGTGTGATCTATTGAA
Source organism: Viscum album (assembly GCA_963277665.1). NCBI lineage: Eukaryota > Viridiplantae > Streptophyta > Magnoliopsida > Santalales > Viscaceae > Viscum > Viscum album. The sequence continues at coordinate 1,273,143,090 of OY728162.1, read as the reverse complement.
ATCGATGGGACTCAAGACCCACTGATCCACATCAGCTCATTCTCCCCACACAATTTCAAAGAATACCATTTCCTATGAAATGTCCATCCTGAGGAATCATTTTAGTTTAATTTCAACAAAAATGACCAATGTTCAAAGTAGCATGCTGATAAACCTTCCATAAACTAAGGTATATATTTCCATAGTCAATATTATTTCTGAGTTTCATTCCCATATAAGTAAACAAAAAATTTAAATAATTTACATTGATGGGTAGAGTTCTAGTGTGGATCCTGAAATGAAATTCTCTCATGGGGAAATGTGAAGTTTGAATTTTGTTCATATTTTATTAGATTTTCATCTAAACTCTATTACATATTGATAATAATATAAAATATTCTTTTATATAAAATTTTTACGACTAGATATACAAAATAAAATGGAAATTAAAACAATAACAACTCATAATTACTTTTTCCTTTCACACATGACACACACACATTCATTATGAGGGGAATGGCCCACTTTCAATATTAGAATACCTTTTATATTACATCTCATAAAATTTAATTTTAATTAATCCCTATAAAATATAAATAATTATTATTTTTTTTTATTGTGGTGAATTATTATCATTTATTAAGGAATTGATTTTGTATTGAATGTTGTCATTGGAAAATATTTTAGTCTTGAACTCAATTTAATGATATATAAATATATCTCATTTTTTATATATTATTTTTTCCCTCAATATTTATTCACAACATTATTTTAATTTTATTTTTTTTCTAATTTTGATAGAATATAATTCGAATTTTAATATTTATTGTAATCTGTTGTTGATTTTTCAATGTTTTATATGTCATATTTTCTATTTTCATAAATTTTAGGATACTACATGTTACCATATTTATTTTCATATTTTTATGATATATAAATATTTTAATATATATTATGATTTATCTATTGATTATATGTATATTTTTTATATCGTTTCTTGATGAATTGGATTATACAGGTTAAAGAGTTTATTTTTTTCTTATTTTTTTAGACATTATAAAAAATCCATATTGCTATTGTATGACATTTGTATGGATAAAAAACTTCATTTTGATGCCATCACTATAAATAATGTTTTTGCATTTTATTTTATAATTATTCATATTTTAATATACACATTGTATTAGATAGTTATATCTCATAAGTCTGTAATTTTTTTTGTTTTTATTTATAATCAAATCTTTTGAATTTTCTATTTCATTGGTCATTTTTTATAAATTCAACTGCTAAAACATAGTAATAATCCTCATTTAAATTAATTAAATGATTTTTTATAGTATTTGGGTGATAATGTTTCAATATAAATTCTTTGGGGAAAAGGAAAGGTATGATTTAGTCTAAGGCGTGAGATTTTCTAAAACACATATCTCATAATTTTATGTTCTAATATTACAATGATAGATGAAATTTAGTTTTAATATTGTATGTATTAATAGGTAGGATATACATTTTAAGAGGTTTATTTATAATCAATATAATACATTAAAATAATTATTCTCATTATCAGGGTGGTATTTTTTAAAAAAGCCTAGATTTTAACAATTCTATCCTAAGGATAGAAACATTTGAAAGCTATAAAAAAATTACTTTCACACTGAATATTTTAAAATTGTTTTTAGAGATTAATCCATATAATCAAATAAATATTGATGTTATATTAAGGTTTCAAATATAATAAACATGAATTATCTCTGTAACCACAAATGAAGTTAATTTTTCTTAACTTTAATAAATTATGAAGTAATAGAATTGAAACCATAATTACAAACTATTTAAAAATTAATATAAAAAATATTATAACTTGATCAAAAATATGTTCAACCTATGTAAAAATTTATTAAATAGTGAATGCATACACACAAATTCATAAACTTTTTTACATATTAATGTATATATACATTATTTACATTATCTATTTATATTTATATATTTATTCAAAACTATGAGTATTATTAATAATTTTAGGATAAATTTGAATACAAAATGGATATTTTTTAATCACATGAAAAAAATTATGAGGATGGAGTTAATGATTTTTTCATGATTTAAATAGAGAATGAATACAACTTTCTCAAATCATTTTCTTATGTTTACATTTTTTTATTAAATACACTGCAATCTAGAAGAGTTAGAGGAAGATTTTATTTTTCATGGAATAGATCAGAGTTATAAATTTTGAACTAAACATGGAAACTAAATATAAATAATAATAGAGATAATACAATGGATTATAGATTGTTTGATATGAATTCTAGTTTATTTGATGCCGGTGATTATATGAAAGAAATTAAAATTAAAATTGATGATGACCATTTCCATTATAAAAATTTGTTCATGAAGTCAAATTGGTTTGGTAAGAGAACATTTTATACAGTTTTTACTAAATATAGAACATTTTCAGATGTTTTAAAGTTATATAAATTTAAATATAGTAGTATATAGAGCAGTAATATCTTTACATAATTTCATAGTCTCTCGAATCTGATGGTACTTTCAGAAAATGGGATTCCTTGTTGAACATATAATGCGAAAAAATGATACATTTAATGATAATGATCTATGAAAAAAATAAATTTCTATCAAAATGATTGCACATTGTTTCACAAGGACCATAAATCTCTTAGAAAATTCCCTAATAGTGTTTCAAATTTCTACAATAAAGAAGAATTAAGTCCTTTAAATTATGTGTGGCACTTTACTATAATTCAATGGTTTATAAGACTATACTAATGTCAATAAACCATTAAAAAATTGATATGTAATGTATATACAAGAATTGAATATGGGAAACTGTGTAATTTAATATACACTCTCGAGTTAAAAAAATGGATTATTAGTGTCCTGAGTTTGTAAATGAGCATAGAAACCTCTATTTAGCATTTTATACAGATGGAATAAATATTATTCATGTATAGAGTAGTTTTCACTATGACTGACCATTTTATTGGTAAATTATAAATTTCTATTGTGGTAATTCATGAGAAACAATTACAATATCTTGTACTTACTTATACCTAGTTCAAAAGAACCTCATAATGATATTGATACCTATTTGGATCCAATGATTGAATATTTAATATTTATGTGGCATATAGGTGTTACATTTTATAATTCTCATAGAATTAAATAATTCACAATGATATCATTGTTGTATGAGAAGATAAAGTACATTCCTACTTAAAAAACTTTTTAGGATATAACATTCAAGGAATGATGAAGTACACTATTTTTAAAGAAAGGATACACACAAATTAGGTCAAAACATTCCATGAAGATTGTGTTTTTAGAGTATTATAAATTTTAACCCCAACGAAAATATTAATGATCTTTGATAACATCAGTTGATGGGAATAAAAAATGTTTTACAACACCATATACTCTAACGGGTGATCAAATGTTTGTGAATGGAAAATATTTTAACACTATTTAAAGGTATTTTTTATCAAGACTCATTATGATATCATGTGGGAAAAAATATTATATTTCATTGAATTACAATTCATTTTTACCTGATAGGTCATATGATTAGATACATTGAACTATGTGGTCCCGTCGCCTTTAGATGGATGTACACCATTAAACAATATATTATTATTTTGAAAGGTAATTCCAATAATCTAGGTTATATAGAAAATTGTATTATAATATGATATATTATTGAAGTATATGTTTAATTCTGTACCGATTACCTATTTATGTTGGATGCCTCAGACTCCCAAAATCTCATCAAAATAGACATCTTAAAGGTGATGGTATTTTTGGAAGATATGTTGTTACAATTACAATTATAGAGCAGGATTATGGTCAACTTTACATCTTATAGAATAGTATAGAGGTGTATAGAAACCTTAAATTCCACTAATAAATTTTTAGAAATTTTAATTCATAATGGGATAAAGGGTGGATATCAAATACCCATAATAAACAGTTTATACGATGGTTCCAAGATCATATTTATAATGATTTATCTTGAAATCAAAATTCTAGTGCTGAAGGACATAGATGGCTAGCCAAGAGACCAAAAATAAATTTTATTTCTTACACAAGTTTTTTAACTAATAGTTATACATTCTATAAAAAGAAACAAGATGAAAATGATAGAATGAAAAGTGGAGTTATGCTTATGGTGGAAGAGATGAATGTAATTGGTATAAAGGAATGAATTCCTATTTATTCAAATATGTCACATTTTTTTGTCATCAAAGAAATATTCAAGTTGTATTAAAGATGTTTTCATGTACCAATTCATTATTGCAGATTAGCTGAGAAAATAAATTTAGTGAATGCTTATAAATTATGGTATATTAATGTGAATTTTAGTGTGGAAGAGTATTGGGATGAGCTGTTCATAATGGATTCAAAAGAATTTTTGGTATTTTATGTCTTGGATATAGAAAAAAATGGGTCAATTTTCTTATTAGCGAATAGAAAATTTTGGTTCATAGGATAATTAAATTGGGGATGACCCTTTAGTTGGGATATCACAACCCTTTCACAGTGGGCCCACTGTAGACATTATGTTGTTGGTTATAGGGGACAACAAAGAGGGGATTTGGATACTCGATAGAGTAAACCCATACCTACAAAAATTGAACAAAAAAAGAGAGTTCAATGAGCATGTTAAATTTTGGTAAGACACTTTTCTTTTCCTATTAATATTATGAGTTATGTATATAAATATTATAATATATATTAAATATTTAACTACTAATGTAGATAATTAATTATTCACATGATGATGTTACTAATTCAAAGGAATAACTGGCAGTCGATGCTGAAACCATGGAATTATTGAGGTTCAAAAAAAAATTGATAATGAAAAAGAACATCATAACATTGTCATGTATACTAAAATTATCAATGAAATATGTAATGTTATTATATTTTAGGTTGGATATATTCAATTATTCTAATAGGTAGACCCCATCAATTTTTTTTCATAAGTTACATTTGGATCACAATGAGAATTCATGTTACAATTGATATAGATACATGGAAAATTTCCGATTGAAATATTAAGTTAAACTATATAAGAAGGTTTTAAGATAATTCTATGATGTAATTTCACTTTTTAACTGAAAAATTATATAAGGAGACATTTATTAAATTTCATTATCTCTTAAAATTTTCATATCTATTAGATTATTATCATAATAAATATGACTTAATGCTCTCTGAAAATGTACGTAGAGACATACGGACACTTACAAAGACTCATCATAGATTTTCTAAGGGGAAAGTAACCCCCCACCCACTAACTTTGTATTCACATATTATAAACTAGAAAAAATGTACATATTTAATTATTCTTTCTGAGGAAGAATCAATTTAGGTTCATTATAAATGATAATATTTTATTTGAATTTTTTTTCCACATTTGTTAATAATTATTAATTTATGAAACATCGATGGAGTGCTAAAAATAAGAAACATGTATCAAAACCCATGTACCCATACTATAAATAATGGATGTGGTATGCATCACTTTAGTAGAAAATGGTTTGTATTTTAAATTTAAAAAAAATTATATTATATGAATACGTATATGTTTCAATTTTTATATGAAGATTTATTAACCAGAGTTGGAGGCGACATCCATCCCATGTCACGTTTTATGGAAGTAGGCTGACATAAATAAATATGGAATACTAATGAATGAAAACAAAAAAGTAGTATGAAAATCATGTGTAAGTATGAAATAATAGTAATTTATTATCATTTATAAAAGCATAACATTAAAATATTTATTTATGATCATATGTATTTTATATGGTTTACACAAAAGAATTGAAATTGAATGTACCTGAATAAAAACTACATTCAGTTTTACTGATTTGGTCATAAAAATATGGCAAAGTTAGAGGTGTTGATTTTTGAGTGTCAACTTAAATATATTTAAGGAAGAAAAATAAATGAGAAGATAAATTTATAGGATTAAAATAATTCTCGAATAGAAATATTATTTAAAAGATATTATTGTCTAGTATGGTTTTGTGGGAAAATAATTTATAAAAGATCAAAGTGAATATATAGTGGAACAAACATCAGTATATAAAGAACCACATTACTACCGCTATCTTTAAGGCTACCAATTCTTATCGACCTCCTATCCCCACCTAAGAAATAAATTTTTTTCATTACTCATTCTTATAATTAGTGAATTATAAAATGTATAATAAAATTATATTACTAAAATTATACAGGGTGAAGTTTTATGTGATTTATATCTTTCAACACTCACACATCTTCATGTTGTGAGGGGTACAAAGTAGAATATACTAGGAGACATGATACATAATAAAAAAATCCAACCAAAATTAATTGAGAATGGGGTTCAAAGTATCTCATGATTTGAGTGATGAGTTTCATGTTTCTCTCAATGGGATAGATGACACCAATATTGATAATGCTATTATAAATTTCATAGCATGTTTATCTAATCATATAAAGATATGTTAGGTAAGAAATTAACTTTTTTTATCGAAATAAAAACCCAATAATAATTCATGAAAATGTGTCTAAAATATGGTTTGGAATTATAGATAAATAAAATGGAGGTAAATAGAATGTCAGAACAAGAAAATATACTAAATCAAACATGAAATAAAAAGGTTTTTCTGAGAGTACATTCATCCCACTAGTTATATGACTATGTATACTAACATTAAAAGTTCATACATATAAAAAAATTCAATGATGGAAACATTTCCTACATTGAATATTGTTAATAAAAATTTGGATGTTTCATTATTGAATTGGTTGTTCTGTATAGTATAAATGATATTATCATGTTGAATGGTTGGTTGTCGTATTTTCTAATACATGTATGAGTTATATTTTCATAATTCGTCTATCCAAAAAATGATATACTATGTTCATTACATTTAATAACTATTCATATTTTATACATCTATATATATTACTATAATATTAAGGAAATACCTATGAATAATGATTTTAACTCATTATTCTATTAATAATTTCTATTGGAACAATTTCATTGTAAATTATTGAAATTTAAATAAAAAATACACACTATGTGAGGCATTTGAAAGGAAAATAACAAATGATGAACTTTTCTTGATGGATACAATGTAAGGGTGAAATAATACAATATAATTATATATAATATATATTTTATTTTTCATTAATATGTTAATTTGTTTTTTAGAAATAATTTGATGCTCATCATATTCAATTTGGATAGCCCAAATGTTTGTTTTTTGCGATCTAATGCATTGATTTATATAAAACTCACCACACATAATGTCTATTGTAAATTTGTAAAGCACAAAAATTAAAATTAAATATAAAAAATTATAATTATATATTTTGTTTTTTGTTTTAATGATAATATTTTTATGATAGGGAAATATATAAATATAGGGCAAATAATGGTATGTGATCTATGACTAAACATAAGAAGCCTATATATTTCTTAAAATGGGGAAAAAATAATATTCATATAGTAATATTTAATGAACAAAACATATTAATTTTTTTCTTATTTTAGTCAATGTTTTTATTGTTTCTGATAAAAAATAATTATATTTATTTTGGATATTATTTTCGAAAATTTATGAAATATATTATATTCCATCAACAGACTGGTATCCCCCAAAAAAGGTAATTTCTGAAGGTAATTAAAATTTCATTTATAAAATTTTCTAATTGTTTATTTTTGTATATTTTCTTTGGAATACCACAATTTCCAACAATATGAATACTCAAAAAAAAGAAGGGAATTTTTGTAGAGATGAGGGGATATATTACATGGTTTCAAAATGATTTAGGACATTATGTTGAGGTGATTGTCTATTATGTTTTTGATATGGTACAAACTATGAAATAATAGATACATCTGGGATGTAAAATATTAATATTATAATTCTTATATATTATTTTGACATTTTATTCAAGGATAATTATAGTAATCGATCCTCTCTATAGATTCTGGTAGAGCTAGTAAAAAGTTTGAAGCTGCTCTGACTCATAAAAAATTTGACATCTAGGAGACAAATGGAATATTTGAATTGAGAAATGGTTCAAGGATCTATATACAAATAAATATGATTACATATTAACAACTTGTGATGGAGGTAATTCCATGCTCATAACCTCATATATTTCATTTTCTATCTTCATTATAAGGGTCATTTAAATTTAAAATACATATCACATAACCAAAACTTTGAAAATGAGATCATATTATTCTCAAACATCAGGACAATGATATGTAATTGATTTTTTATTTGTATGAATTGACCACAAATAATTTGACACATGTTGTGGTCAGTAGGGATTTATGTACTCTTTTCTGTATTAAATTTCCATTTTTGTTTAAAATTTGCATCACATAGTCAAAGGTTAGTAAACAAGACCCTATTTTTCTTCAAACATTAGAATAATGATCCATAATTAAATTGTGACAGGTAGGGAATAATCATATATAAATGTGAAACAAGATGTCATATGTGTGACTTCATGTATGCATTTTCAATACATACGTTCAATATTAGTTTAAATAATTCCATTTTTTATTAAAACAGGTTTCACATTATCAAAATCAAGAAAAAGATCTCCAATTGTTTTAAAATTTTTAGAAATTTAAGCATAATTATTTCATGATATATACTAATAAAAATTAAATAAATTCAATGGATGATGTACTCAGTATGACACAAAGTGAATGTTCTAAATATAATTTATTAATTTTAGTTTAAAAATCACCTAACCAAGAAAAAACGAAGAAAAATTTCACGAATTAATTTTAATCATTACGAAAATGATCTAAAATTAAATTTTAGATCTAGGAATCAACCACCCATCAATCTGACACATGATGTGGTCAATATGACTCTAAGTACATGTTTTAAATATAATATTGTTGTTTCAGTTTAAAACATGCATCTTAGAGATAAAACAAAGACAATACGATTATATTGTATTCAAACCATACAAAAATGATCCATTATAAATATTTTTCAAGTAGAAATTGATTACACAACAACACGACACAAGATGTGGCCACTATGACACGAAGTGTATGTTTTCAATATAAAAGAGTCATTTTAGTTTAAAACATCCATAATGATCAAAAAATTAAGTAAATGATCTTGGAAACATTTATAAATATAAGAAAAAAATCATTAATTAATTTAGGACAATTAGGAATCGACTAAATTCCAATCCTATAGATGATATGGTTGGTATGGCTGAAAGCATGTATTTTCAATATAAAAGTTCCATTTAAGTTTATAATGTGAATCACATATCCAAAAGTGTAAAAATGGGCTTGGAATATTTAAAAAAAATATGAAAATGATAAATTATTCATTTTGAAATTAATCAATTGATTATACATCAATATGACATATGATGTTGTTGGTATGAATCGAACTATGTGTTTTCACTATTGAAGCTCTATTTTAGTTTAAAACCCATTTTACATAAAGAAAACCCTGGAAACCAAATTATAGTGTTTCCAAACATTACAAAAATTATTAATAATTATTTTTTGACTTATATGTATAAAAAAATATAAATATGAAAGATGATGTGTTTGGTATGACTAAAAGTGCATATTTTCAATATAAAAGCACCTTTTTGGTTTAAAATGTGCATCACATTATTGAAAAATAGAAAATGTGCTCAGATTATTTTCATAAATTAGGAAAATGATCAAAATTTAATTTTTTGTAGGAATTGAAAGCATTTAAATCTAACCCACGATGTTGTTGATATGACTCAAAGTGTTGTTTTCAAAATAAAAGTGTCATTTTAGTTTAAAATGTGTACTATCTAGCCGGTACCAAGAGAAAAATATTATAATATAGTTAAACAATATAAAAATTAGTGATAATTTAATTTTTTATGTAGGAATAAACCACACATAAATACAACAGTTGATGTGACATGTATGACTCTATGTGCACATTTTAAATAAAAAGTACCATATTAGTTTAATGACATAATTACTGAAAACTATTTAATTAATTAATATAATTAATAACTGATAATATAAATAATATACTCTATAATTAAAAATATAATTTAGGTAGATTATTAAATAATAATTTCTTTAAAAATTAATAATATGGTTATTATTTTATAGTATAATTAACAATTATTAACTAACAAAATATTTACTATATAATAATTAATAATATAATATATCAAATGTGAATTTTATAACATTATAATTAATTTTTTTTATTTACTTTGACTAAAATAAAGATTGGTTTTATTGTAGGGATATGCTTTTTTATGGAAGATGATCTATGGATAAATCATACTATAAGAGTTATAATTTTTGATATTGGCTACAATTTTTTCTTATTAATTTTAAATATCATATCAATGTAAATATTTTGTAATAAAATTTTTAATTAAAATATTAGGGTAAAATTATATTTATATTTCAATATGATTTTATGTTTATTTTTATTAATATATGTTTGTTTATTTGGATGGCTATTATATAAATATTTCACGAGATTATATTGTTCTAAAACTTATTCACAACCCTTAGCAGCCCTAAAAATAAAACATTGATAAAGAACCCCTTTATTATCACTAAACATAATAGTTATAATAAATGGGGGCCTTTATTAGTCCTTGAATTTTAGCGATGATAAAGGTCTACCATTTTTCAAAGTCACTTTGATTGTCAACATTTCTTCCACTAAAAATTACTATTTCATACACTATTATAAGATGGATTTATAGAAGTGAAACTATAAAAATCAAGATGAATGAAATTTACATAATTTATCGTGGTTTGTTTTAATGCCACAAGATTTGGAAAATGGGTACAAGGATTTCATTTTAGTTGGATAATACCTCCGGTCATGAGGGATGGGTCTCGAAGGCAGTCATTTAATCTTGTACGCCATAGAGGCTTTCTGGTAGATGATCAAGTACCATGTTTTTGGAAATGAGGGGTGACTAGGTCTCAAGAAATTTACATCTAGAATCCAAATTTTCCCAGAATCCTCAACTCTCACATGAATCACAATGAGGACAACCATAACCAATACAGTCACATAAATTCACTAAAATCTCATACATGGTTGATGGGTATGGAAATAAATGGGGAACAAAATAATAAGTGATTTTTTGGGTTTATCAATGAATATATGGGATTATGAACTCTTCAATTCACTTTCATATGAATTTTACAATCATTGTAGGCTTGACACCCACATATTTTAATAAGAGAAACAATTCAAATGACCTTCACTATAAACTCTACATTCAATCATGAACCAAAAAAGTGGAAGGGTGAGCATGTCAAGATTTAATAAATTAAAAATTAAGAAGATAATATAGTTAAAAATAAATAATTATATAATGGAAAATTACAATAATGTTTAATATATGACATCATCAAGGAGTGGCCACCAATGACCACATTTGGTCTATCTTTGTTGGTTGCAGAGATCACTGTTCGATAATTACTATTTTTTAAATTTTTTAACATTAATTACACTCTAAGATTGATATTTAAAAAAAATAATGATATTGAAATTTCCTATGTCTATATAATATATATTTTCATAAGATCCCAAATAATCTTGTCATATCATTATCCGAGCTCCACACCCATCATTTTATACAAATAAAAATCAAATAAAATAAAAGTAAATTATATTATTATAAAAAATAAATAAATTAATAAATATAACCCATTTGATTATTTCAATTTAAAGTTAGTACAAAATATATTTGGTGATCATTTTCAATTCAATATATTACTAGTTTCTAATAATTTATTAATATTGATACTATTTATTTAGTAAATATTTGTACTCCAAATATCAGATTAATATTTTTCTACACAAAGATGTCCTAAATAATTTTAAAGATGTTATCATATAATTTAGATTATATCCAATATCAATTTAGATAATTTTTATTGTTACACATATGTTTTTATATTAAATAAAAAAAAATACATTTTGAGTCATCTAGGAAAAAATATAACTAATATTGAATCATTTTCATTTACTACATTTCATAAAAAAATGTACAACCATTTTAATATGATTTCAGTGATAATAAAATATTTTTTCATCATTTTGATCCACAATTGCACATATTTATATAATCTCAATTCCTTAATAACAGTTTATTTTTTCTGTTTGAGAACACTAAAAGATAGTATGACATTCTGTATACTCATACATGTCAAAAATAATTCCATGAAAATTATAAAATGACTTTTTTTATAACCTATACTCATATACAATGGTTTTTATCCATACAATCATCTTGTAATGTATTTAAACACTAAAAATGTGTTTTCATTAATCCTAGAAAAATGACCACCCATATTGATTCTATAACAATGAATCATTTGAAAGACATATAAAAATTTATTATCCTTTGCTTTCAAGGTAATTAGTTGTTTTTTGATTTTTATACCCATACACACATATTTAAAGACCATCAATTCATTATAAACATATTATTTAATCAAAATGATTACATAACACATTTTATTGGATTTATGTATTCTTTTATATGTCAAAAATAATTCCAAAAACAATTTCCTATGATTTCACACAAATTTGAGGTCATTTTATATTGTTTTAATAATTAAATGCATGTTTTTGGATTTAAAATTCTAAAAAGGAATTTAAAATCATCTCATTGAAATTGTAACTTGGATTGACAGATCATTAGTTACAAAATTTAAAAAAAACATTTTATGATTATTGTATTCGTATATCCTAAAAATCATAAGTTGTTTTTTTTGGGTTTTGACCCTTCGCAAAACGTTTTTAATCGGTTTTAGTTATGAATTAATTACATATTAAATAATTCCAAGCACACAATAATTTTAATTGTATTGAAATTTACTAGTACAAGTCAAAAATAATCAAAATAGATTATTTAATATTTCAAAACAATTAGATGTTTTTTCTGTGGGTTTGAAGGTTACACGTGTGCCTTAGTGTTTTAAGACACTAAAAATAATTTTCATTCGTCTTTAGAAAAATATGAAACTTATTTATTTACTATTACTTCACACATTTCAAAAAATAATATATTATGTTTTTAATATTATTTCATGACAATAACACATTTTTATTAGGTTTTACCCATTATGACATGTTTTTTATTACTTTTAATTGTTTAAAAACTTCATATTCATTATGTATGAGAACACTGCATGTTGGATTGAGGAACCATATACACATCCACATAAAAAAAATATAAAAATATTTTTCTAAAAAATTAACTTCCATAGGAGGATAACTGCTATGGAATTCACCATTTAATGAATATTTATGTGGTTCAAACACAAAAAAATGTATTTTCAATCATCATGGGGAAGTGAAAAATATGATTTATGTGACATTAGTCCCAATATATGAAAAATAATTCTAATTTTTTTTCATATATCAGCCTAAAAATAAATGGTTTCTCACCTGGTTTTAAAATATTGAAATCTTTTTAAGGACATTTAATTATTTAATGACTTCTTATTTAGTTAATCTGATCACGACACATGTTGGATTCATGTTTGATCGATTAATAAAAATCCAAAACTGATTCTAATATGGATTTCTATGATTTTTAAAAAATATTTGGGTATTTTCTATATTTTTGACAGTTTTATACACATTTTAGTGTTTTAAAACACAAAAAGGAATTTTATGTAATCTCGAGAAACAAAATCTCATACGGATGTTAATTTAATTCTTAAATTTTAAAAATAATTATATGGTTTTTATATTATGAATTCATGTAAATTGAATCTCATGTTTTTGTTTTTAACCACATGGAACATTTTTTTAAAAACATTTAATTCCTTATGAACTGATTATTCAGTTTGTCTTAATAAAGTGTAAATTGGATTATTGTGTCATATATTTTTACACAGTAAAAATATTTTGATGATAGTTTTATTTGAGTCATGTTAATAAGATTTCATTTTCTATGGTTCTAGAAGATAAATGTACATCCTCTTTTTTGAGACACTAAAATAATGTTTTCTATCCTCTAAGGAAAATTAAAACTTAGATGGTCAAACCATTAGTTCCATTATTTCTAAAATATGTTTATTGTGTTTTTATTATTTTAGGAAAATTAGAGGTCATTTTATTTGTTTTTACCCCCTTGAACTTGTTTTCAGATAAAACTAATTCTCTAAGAACATCTTACTCATCCAGTCTGTATAGTTACCATACTTTTTCTTATATTACTATTACATCATTTTAATGATAAAAAACATAAAATTGTGATAATTTTGGATCATTATTTTCGGGTCTTGTCAAAATTAGGCATAAAAAGAATTTATTCATAATAAAATAAATCAATTTTATAAAATATTAACCTTTATCCTTCTTAAGTCCATATTCTAGTTAGTACATATGGTCCCCTGAGGATATACATCAAATAAAGGGGTGACTGAAAAGCCCAGAAAAAGGATGAATATGGACCTAAATCAATATAAAATTGGTGCGATAATAATCAACATTATAAGATAAAAATTTTAACATCATCATAATCATGGAAGAAACATTAGATAAATTCATGTAATTTAGAAATGCATAAAAATGTAACATCAGGACTTAGTGGTCAAATATCACACACAGTTGTGTATAGAGAAAAGATCACGTTCACCCATTACATATGAAATTAATAATAACATCATCATAATGAAAAACTCTAGAATAATTTTCACACCTCATGTTAATTATATAATGATATTCCTCATAATAACAAATTCATTGGACAAACATATATTTGTGAGCCCACCTGTCCCATTGTAATTTTTACATAATCATTTATGACACATCGAATATATAACACTAATATTCATGAAATAAAACCATGGAATAGAAAGGGTTTCAAACATGTTTCATCAAGAATACATTCATGAATATGATTTGGGGTTCCCATATGAAAAAGGGAAAACATATTTTTCAAAACTATAAGAGTTATTATGTGAATAATAAACAAGTCAAGAGGAGTAAAAGGTGTGTTTTAGAATGATGTGTTTCTTCAAATAATATTTGAATTTTTAATAAAATCATGAAGGAAAAATGTATATCCATGAAGATAAAAGAATAAAATAATGGAATTATATTTATGGAATATTATATGTACAAACATAATAAAATTTGTGTGAAGTATGAAGAATCCAAAAAATAGATTTGGGTTCGAGAATCCCCATACTTTTTGCCCGAATGCATTTTTCACTTGTACTTAATATAGAGGATAAAAAACTTATATTCATTAATTAATAAAAAAAATAAAGATTATAAATGTATTTTTCTATTATAATTTTATTATGTTCATTTATGTGTATTATGATGAGTTATAGATCTTAGTTTGGTCATTTTGGGAATGTTCATTATAGTGGTTTTCATGATTGGTCGATTTGTATATAATTATGGAAGTTGTTGTAAAATAAAAATATTTTTACAGAAGTTAAATGAATTATTATTAATTATCTTCCATAATTCTAAATTATCCCATATATCATTTTTTTTCTTTTATGAGGATAGATCATTTGATAAATCAATAATGAAAAATATCTAATTTATTTTAGCAGTTTTTATGACCATCGTGAACTAGTATCATTTAAATTAATTTTATGTGTATATATCAGTGATAGAAAATTAAATAAGTTATAATATACATATTAAAAACTATTTTAACCATAATAATGGTTTTATGACCATCCTTGATGGTAGTAATGGAAAACTAAAACTCATTGTCCATGAATGCGGTGAATCGATATATCACGAATGCTATTTTCATTTTTAGAATAAAAGAAGAATAAAATAGATTTGATTATGGATATTCCATTTAAAAAATGAAATTGTAGTATATATATTATAATTTTTTTATCATGCCACTTTTTATAGGGGAGGTGAGGGAAAGATAATAAAAGAAGATAAATTTAAAAGAGAAAGAATGAGGATTATACCTCGTGTGTACCATCTCTTTGAGAACCCCCTTAAGGTACATGGGTTTGGTACTTTTTTAAGACCAGAAGATCTTGAACATGTGTAAGAATATGGATAATGGAATTGGGTATAAATTTTAAAAGCTATAATTCTTCAGAGCTGTGAGGTGAAGGGTGGTTTTTACAAGGGGATGAGAGGGTTGTTTTTAATTACTATATTTATTTGATGATTATTTTTTCAGAAGACTATCAATACCAATGATTGGTATGAATAAATACAGTAAATTGTTTTAGAGATTTTGAAATAATGGGTGTATACATCATTCATACATCATCTTTGACTCAAAAATTCATGTATTTATCTTTTACCATAAATTACCATATTTCCCTATTCAGCAAAAATTGAACTATTTAAGAAAAATTTAATAAATTCACCGTGTCCATTTTTATACATGTATATTTCAAAATTGGACCCCATTTTATAAAAATAATTTTCTATATATTATAAATTTATTTTTTATATTAAATCATCATTTAGTTGAAAAATACTGTTTTTATTATTATAATCGATTTTATGAACCTTTTAAAAATTATTTAAGGTCTAATAGAAATATATTATAATTATTAAACAATATAATTTTAATTTATGAATGTTAATTTTATTTCAAATCATTATATTATTTATAAAATTAAAAATTAACATTTCTATTTCACAAAAAATACGAACAATTATTTTACTATTTTAAAATCATTTTTTACTTATACCATGATAAATTTATATAATATATTATAATATAATATACCTAAATTTTATTTATATTTTCTTAGGAGAGTTCAATATTTTAACAACTATATTAATATTCCCAATGGTTATATTTCTATTCCAATTATATTGGTTCTGTAATTTCAACAAATACGACTATTTTCATTCGTTTCTCATTAACGTATATTTTATACCATGATTATATATATACTTTAACCTTCTTAATTAACATTATATTTTATTTATATAGATTGTTTACATGATTTATGTAATTCTAGTGGATGGATCATATTAAAATTTTCCCATTATTATTATATTTATTATTTATTATCCTCCAGTAATATTTTACATTAATATTGGTTCATTTTGTAACTAATGTATAATTACTCATTTATAATGTATGTATTAGCTTCCCCATGTGATATATCTATTTCTTGACATCATTATAATAAGGTGTATTTCATGATAAAATCCTAGGACTTTATATTTTTCTCGCCTTATGAAATTTCACCCTCAAAATTTCATTTTACAAACTAAGGTGAAAATAGGTGAAGGTATATCTCTTTCATTTCTTCCCCAAGTTCCCATGTCACCTATTTAGACATATGGTTCCTCCAAAACACTTTGTAAAGGTGAGTCATCATATTTCATATGAAATTTTCTTTTTGATCTATGATCTTACCTAGTTTATCCTCATATGAGAGGTCATTCTCTAGTTGTACCACCTATAGATTCAGTACATGTGAGGTGTCAGATATGTAATTCATCAAGAAAGGTAAATTTATAAAATCATGAAATTCAGCCACATCTAGTTGATGTGAGAGATTAAAGTATATTACTCATATGTCATCAAGGATATAAAACGGGAAAATGTTCCTTGGTATAAGCATCCCTTTCATTCCAACTGACATGACATTATTCCATGGTGATATTCAAAGGAAAAGTATTTCTCTAAAATCAAACGGAAATTCCCTTTAAATATTGTCATTATATATCTTCTTCCGACTCTGAGTAGCTTTTATATGTTGATGGTTATATTGAACCATATTTATCATCTCTTTCATAAGATTAGATCCAAAAATCATTCATTATCCAAATTCATCCCAAAAAAATTGGAGTTATACATCAATTCCTATATAGTGCTTCATGTGGAGCCATTTGAATAGTAATTGGAATATATTACTATATGAGAACATAACTAATTAGATATATTGATCAATCCACCTATTCATTCTATTAAAAATATCTTATCATGTCTTTGTGCATATGAATAGTCATTTCAGATTGGGAATCAGTATAGGGGTTATAAGCTCTGATAAAATTTAATTTGTTACAAAAATCATATTGAATAATTCTTCAAATTTAGATATCAACCTTGAATAATGATCAGATAAGTTCGAATGTGGAACCCCATTTAGCCTCACCAATTCCTTCATATATATAATGGTATGGTCTTTAAGAGATAAATCATCAAAAATATAATTGAAGTGGGAAGTCTTGGTGGGTCAATCCACCAAAACCCACATCACTTTCTTTCCCTTGGATGTTTTCAGGAGACCAATGAAATAGTCTATAATTATATTATCTCAATTCCATATGGGTATTAGAAATTCTTTCATCATCTATTTGGACTCCTTCCACACTAATTTAACTTTCTCACCAACTATACATCTTGAGATATATTTTCCAATTTCCTAATTCATGTTCCCACACCGGAAGTTCCCTCAAAGATCATGATACATCTTGGTACATGTTGGATTGATAGATAAATAAGATATATGCATGTTATCCAATATTTCTTTCATTATCTCAAATTATTAATTCACACATATCCTAGTTCCAAATGGAATCACACAATCATCATTTATATAGAACACATGTAGCTTCTATTCCAGTACAACTTTCATTATGTTTTTTATCTCTAGATCAACCCTTGATGCTTCCTAGATATTCACATTGATAGATGGTTGGGAAATAATTTGGGAAAGATAGTTTTTATTCCTTACAATTATTATTTCCAAAACCATTCTTTACATATACAAGAGTATTAGTTAATTCTTAATAAATATCATGTATTGAGTAGATAAGTTTTTTTCTTTTAAGTGAATCATCTAACTTGTCACCATTCTTAAATTGTAGTAAATAGGGAAATCATAGTCCTTGATTAGATCTATCCATCGTCTTTGATCCATATGGATCTCCTTTTGTTGGAATATATACATTATACTTTATTGATCAGTATATATGTCACTATTCTCACCATATAAGTAGTGCATCTAGATTTTCATGGAATGAATCAAACATTCAATCTCTAGATCTTGTGTCGAGATGTTCTTCACCTAGAACATCAACTGATGTCCAGGTTTGAAAATAAGATTATTATTATTCATGGGTACACAACACAATAATTTCTTTCAAGTATCACTGTACATCAAACGACCTTCTTCACTTATTGGTATTTTGATTATATGTGTCATGATTATCCTCTTGTATATATTTTTAAATCATTCATCATATTCTTCTATCTATACAAAATTTACCCTTTTGTGTTAACTTTTTTAGCATGTTAGATAATTATTTGAAATTTCTCACAAAACATCTGGAGTACCCTATTATTCCAAAAAAAACAATAGATTTCTTTGATACTAGTAGGTATTTTCCATTCCTCAATTTCCATTTTTGGAAGGTTATATATAAATTTTGTCACTTGTGATCACATGACTCAATAATGTGACATGTTGAATCCAAAAGTGACACTTTCTAAACTTGGTGTAAAATTCCTTCGTCCATAATGTCACTGGAATAGTGGATTTATTTTCATCATGTTGTTCCTTTATATTGGTGTAGAAGATAATATTGTTAATAAAAACCACCAAATATTTTTACAAGTAATTTTTAATAAATATTTTCATCAGAAGCATTATGATTTTATGGGTATTATTAAGTCCAGAGTGTGTCACTATGAACTCATAATTCACTTTCCTTTTTTGGAACGTAGTATTTTGGATATATTATATATTTACCTTTAGTTAATGATATCTATAATGAGGATCTATATCTATGAAGTAATGATCTCTTTATAATTGATCAAAAAAGTCTTCAATCTTTAAAATAGTATACTTGTTCATTATTGTGATTTTATTAATCTCCCGGTAATCGATAGACAATAACATTGGTCCCTGCTTTTTCATTACAATGTGCACTTTCACACCCCATGGTCATACAATAGGGTTTATGAAACCTTTTTACAAATTCACTTGGAGCTGCTTCATTAACTCTTCTATTTTGATGAAGTCCATCCTATAGATGAATTTTGAGATCGGAGTGGCTCTGGGTTAATGTTATATTGAGGACACTACATCATGACCTGGGGAAGTCATGGTAACTCATTGTAAAATACATTAGTGTATTTATTAACAATGGAAATTTCCTCAAGATTGATTCTTTCCTTTTTTGAATCTATTTGAGTGAGGTATGATTCTTCACAAGGTGTCAACACCTGCACCACTGGGGGATTTTCAAAACTAGATTCATGATCTTTTAGAATTTTATAGGGGAGAATGGGATGGTTCAGAATATTAAAATCTATTTCCATTTCTAAAAAATTGATTTCTCCTTCATATAATGAGAGCTCATCCATGACCAATATTACATTGAATTCCACAAATGTAAAAGTTATGAGATTCATTTGGAGAATAGTCCCACATAAGGCAATAGGAGAAGATTCCAACACATAGGTTGCAATTGTCGCAACACTTGGTGTTTTATGGGTATCTATACTTCAAGGTAATAAGTGTTTAATTCAATAGTTCTAGAAAAATTGTTGCATATAAAGGAATATGTGGAACAAGAATCAAATAAGATGTTTTTGAATTTGTGAGTGATTAGTAAGTGTACCTTGTAAAACTTAATTATCATGCTCCACTTCATTAGTAGTGATGTGATATGCTTTTTCTTGATCCTTTTTCATTGGTGGATACTAAAACTAATTAAATATAATGAACAATGTTTTAGTGCATTTGAATGAATAATACCCTTTACCCTTAGAGTTTAAGTGTTGAACCATGGGAGGAGATGTCCTTTCCTCCAACACATTATTCAACTTATTCATGTATCTTCAAAATTCATAATCATGGTGTCATTATCTACCACATTATAAAAATTTCCATATTCCTTTTAGGAATTTACCATGTTTATTCTTGGCACATGTTTCATAAGTGGGTGGTTGCATCCTCTTTCCCCTTTCATTAACGTACCCACCAGTTGTAAACTGAATTATTTTCACTCTATCTCTGTAACCATTGGATCATTATCCCAACTCAATCTCTAATTTGAGAATACATCAATCCACTTGTTCATTACGTCAAAAATATCATATAGGTATAGCCTTTATATAGTGTGGGTTTAAACAACTATGAAATTAATATACTTTTCAATAATTTTTTGTAACAAAACCTGAAGAATATCTTGAAATCCTTGAGGTGTTTTCTTTGTCATCCATGATAGATTCCCCCTCCTTTTCTTCAGGTCTATAAATTTTATATCAAATGTTTATTGAATATTTTTTGGGGAATACTTGTAAAGAAATATATTCTTAAATTATTCCCACTCTTTCTCTTCAATTTCATCCATTATATTGGATTTAATTATCATCTCCCACCATTGATTGAATTATCTATCTAATTGATAAATGGATATACTAACCTTCTCTATATCAGTATAATGAATCATGGATAATATTTTGTCCAATTAGTTAACCCACTATTCTACCAAAATTGGATCAAAATATACAGTAAATGTTGTTGGGTGTTTCCCAATAAAGGAATCAATGGAATGTTTCTCCATATTGGGTTATGTTAGATGTTCTACATTGTTGTAGTTATTATTCATATACTATGGAAACTGGTTAAGAATATTAATAATGCTTTTAACTGCACATCCCATAGAAATGGGGATATCGTTAATATAATTGTTACATTATTCCACACATGAATTGTTGGCTTGGTTTATCCTAGCTCCCACTATTTTCTAATACAGAAATGATTTAAACAAAATTTAATTAAAAAAATCCAGACTAAATAATTTATTATTATGTTAAATTAACTCTAGAGAAATATCTTATGGGTTCCCTCAGTTTATATTTTTCTAAAAAAAATATTATTATATGTTTACATATAATTAGTTCTATCCCAAAAGTCTAAAATCCTAATTACCAAGATAACTAATCCATTTTAAAATACCAACTATAGTGAACTTAATTTCTCATACATGACTATTACAAAATTTTAAAGGTACACAACATATAGGCGTTACAATTTTTGATCAAAGGTTTAGATTCGTGGAACAATTAGGCCCATAAATCCCTTCTACATAACAAATTATAAATATATATTTAAAATATTATCCTTTATTGTTCTAAATATACCATTATATTTAGTAAATACGGCCTCTTGAGGATATACATCAAAGAAAAGGTGATATAAAAGTACAATAATAGGATTAATAAGGACATGAATCAATATAGAATAGGTGAGAATAATAATCATCATCATAACATAAGCATATAATCAATATCATACTCACGATAGGAATCAATATAAAAAGGCATGTAATGTGTAAATTCATACTAATTAAACATCATGTCTTAGTAGTCAAATACAAAAAATAAATGTGAACAAACCTAGCATCTTCTTTACACATAAAATATGAGAATAATAATAACATCATCATTGTGAAAAAATATAAAATCATTTTCAATAATAATATACATTAACTAATTAGATACACCACATTACCTAATGCATTGGTGATATATATAATTCTAGGCCCACCCATCACATTATAATACTTACAAAATCATGCATGCGGCATAAAATGCATAACAATCAAAGTCATGAAATAAACCCAACAAAGACAATGTGTCTCATAAGGGTTTCATTAAGAATAAATTAATGAATGTGATTTGCGGTTCCCAAACGAAGAATTAAAAACATATTTCACATAACCATTACCATTCATGAGTGAAGAAGAAACAACTCAACAGGAGTAAAATGTCTTCTCTGAAAAGAAGTGTTCTTTTGGATAATCATGTTATTTTTCAAAAAAAAACTAAAGTCAGAAACTTGTTTATCCACGAAAATAAAAGGTAAAAATAATTAAATTATATTTAAGAAAAATTAAAGGAACAACAATAATGAAATTTCTATGAAGGAGGGAGGACCCAAAGAAAAATAGTTGGTTTTGAGAATCCCCTTACCTTATGCCTGAATGTGTTATGCACATGCACTTAATACCATAGAAAACCAAATTAGATTCATTATTTACTAAATAAATAACATCATTTACATGTATTTTATTTAATATTATTTCATTAATTTCGTTTATATATATTTCAATGAGTTATAGATTTCAATTGTTTCATTTCAGGAACATTTTATTTCATGGATTTGATGATTAGTTCTTTTTTATAAAATTATGGACTGTTTTTTAAGATGAAAAGAATTATCCACAAGTGAAATAAAATTTAACTTATTAATATGTATAATTTAAAATTATATATATATCACTTTTTTCTTGTATGAGGGTGAATCATTAGATAAAACTTTATTGAAAAATGTTATTTTTTATTTTACCAATTTTTACGACCATCATGAAGTTATATCATTTTATTTAATAATATATTTCAATATTGGCTCTAGATCATGAAATAAGTTATATTATACATATAAAAATTTTATTTAACCACAATAATGGTATTATGACTAGCCTTGATGGCGGTAAGAGGAAATGAAAACTCATCATCCATGAATTTGGTGAATTAACATATCGTGGATGATGTTTTCTAGAATAAAATGAGTAGGAAAGATATTTGAGGATTGGGATTCCATTAACACAATAAAATTACAATATATATATGATACTAGTGTCATAATTCCACTTTGGATAGGGGTTGTGAATATAAAATAAGAGAAGAAAATAAATTTAAATGAGGAAGAATGATGATTATACCTCTTAAATATCATCTCTAGAATAACCCCCTTAAGGAACATGGGTTTGATAAATTATTGAGAACATAAGATCTCAGATTTGGATAAGAGTATTGAGAAGTGAATTGGGTAGAATTAATACAAGATGAATGGATTAGGAGGTCTAAGGTGAAGGGGTGGGGGAAATATTTATAAGGGGATGAGAGGGGTATTTTTTTATTATGTACATTAGTTTATTATTTTTGATCATGACTATAAATAGTTTTGATTACATTAAATACATATATTAAATGGTTTCGGATCATTCTAACCAATGTTTTACTATGTCATCAATACATCATGAATGACTAAAATATTTATGTATCTAGCTATACAAAATATTTCTGTATTCCACAATTCATAAAAAACATCTATTTTAGAAAAAAAATAAAAATTCACCAAAACCATTATTAAATTTTTAGATTTCAAAAATATAATCCATTTTATGAAAATAATTTTCTATATATGATAAGATAAGTTTTTAGATAAAATCATCATTCATTCAAAAAATACCGATTTTAATATTATAAATGATTTTATGACCATTTAAAAACATTAATTAAGGTCTCATAAATTATCTTATAAATATAATTAAACATAATATTATTTAATAATATATTTTATGAAAATAATGTTTTCAATTATATAATTAGAATTATGAAAAAATTGTAATTAAACATTTAGGTTTTACAAAAATACCAACACTTAATTTATCATTTTTAAAACATTTTTACCTATACCATTACATAATTATATAACATATTAACATATACAATTCCAAAATTTTATTTATAATTTTATAGGAATGGTTATTATTCTAACAACTATTTTACTATTCCTAAGTGTCAAATTACTATTCCCACAGTTAGGTTACTACTCTAAGTGTAAAGGTAACTTAATTTCATTAAATACCCCTTATTTCATTCATTCCCCATTTAATTATATTTTATCTCCTGGGTATATATATAAATTCATTTTAAAAATTAATATCATGATTTATTTCTCAAGCTTTGTTCGCGAGTGAAGTCATTCTAGTGGATCAAGCATATCTAAATTCTCCCTTTATTATCTTATTTTATATATACTGTACCATTGTAATATTTGCAAATCTTAATGGTTTATTTCACACTAATCCTAGATATTTTTTTATCTCTTTTTTAGTATACATATGTTTATCTCTTTCAAAAAACTAAAAAGGAGTTTTTAGTCATCCAAGAAAAATAAAAATTCATATTAACAAGCCATATACACCAAAATTTAAAAATTTAATTTAATTTTATTGTCCAATTATTTGTCAATAATTGAAGTTTGTTTTCTTCATTTAGACCCCACTGACCCACATCTTCACAAACTATACATTCTTTTAGAACCGCTTAATCAGTAAGTCTGAAAACAACACAAATCAGATTGATGATATATGTGCTTATACACATTGAAAATAATTTAATGATTCTTTTGATATGATTTCATTTCTATATGAGGTCATTATCTACAATTTTGACCATTAAACGCATGTTTTAGTGTTTTAAGACACTAAAAATGTCTTTTTGGTCTTCCTAGTTAAATGAATACTCATATTTACTACCATGTTAGTTTTTAAATTTTATAAATAATTTTACGGTTTTTTCGTTATGATTTCAAAGTAATAATAATAAGTTTTAATGGTTTCCCCCTAATAGATTTTTTGATAGAAAATTAATTCTTTAAGAACAACGTATTCATTCAATCTAATCACACTGCATGACATAATGACATGAAGTTTTAATGTACACAAGAAAAAGGAATTTTCACCATTACAGTTACATTTTTGTATTTTAAAATACTAAAAAGGAATATTCAACTATCTTGAGAAAAAACGCTGATTGATATGCCAACTATTCCATCATTTCGTAAATCATTCTGTGGTTATTTTATTGTGACTTAATAGTAATAAGAAGTCATTTTGTTTATTTTTGTCAACATAACACATTTGTTTTTTAAGGATGATAATTCTATAGGAACTACATATTTGTTCTTATTAAGCATAGTGTAAATCATATTAATGTTTCATCTACCTGAACAAATTATATATAATTCAAAGATAGTTTTTCTATTATTTCATGTCAATATTAGGTCATTTTTATTATTTTGATCCTTCCATCTAGGATATGGTATTTTAAAATAGAAGAAGGTTGTTTTATGACATCCTACAAAAGGTAATGGTTACATACATGTGTCTTTAGTACATACATTTCAGAAATAATTCATTCAGTATATTCTATAACTTCATGAAAATTAGTGGCCGATTTCTTTTTTTTTCACCCACTCACACACATTTTTAAAGATTGTTAATTTTTTGGGAACTAGTTATACAATAATCTAGATCACATCACATGTTAGATTGATGTTTTTTTTGTAAATTAGCATAAACAACAATTCTAATATAATTCTCCTATGATATATTGTTAACAAGAGGTCGTTTTCTATGAGTTTAACCATTACACACACACCAAAGTGTTTTAAAATACAATAATGAATGTATTATCACCTGGAGTAAAAAAACATGGATTAATACACCATTAATAATTATATTTCTAAAATAAATTAAAGGTTTTCCTATGATTTGATGACAATAAATGTACATTTTCCTAGTTTGGACCCACTGATGCCTATTTTTAAATAATTTAAATTATGTAATAATAATTTATTCAATATTTTTGTGAACACTACAGATTATATGTGCATATAATTTACTCATACGCATCACAAATAATTCAAATATATTTTTTCCTATGATATTAAGACAATATAAGGTCATTTTGTGACCTTTTTTTTAATTACACATATTATTGTTTAATAGCACAAAAAATATTTTTTATTCATCCTAAGAGAGCAATAACTCGTATGGATTCAGTCATAGTTGATACATTTTAAAATTTAATATACAGTTGAAAAATAATGATTTGATTACAACCAGTGGTCGCTTTCTTGGTTTTCACTCACTCACACATGTTTTTAAAGACTATAAATTCATTAAGAACAACTTATTATGGAAGTATAAGTACACCACATGTCATATTGACATTTATTATACTCATAAATGTAAAAAATAAATAAAATAAAATTTTTCTATGATTTCATGAAATCACAGTTTATGTTATTTTATTTTGAGTATTACATGCATGTTTTAGGGTTTAGAAAAACTAAATGGCATATTCGATCAACTTTAGAAAAGAAAACTTGACTTGAAATTGTGTATATTGATATTTTTTAAAAATTATTATCTATTTTATTCATATGATTTCTTTGTAATAATAGTTTTTTTCTTTATTTTGACACTATGGAATAAATTTTTGTAGACTTTCAATTCATTAAAAGTTACATATTTAGTCAGTCCGAGTACACATTATATAGTATTGATGTTTTTTTTCTCATAAATATAAAAAAAAATTTAAAAGATGTTTTGTGTGGCTTCATAAAAATATAAGGAAATTTTATTTGGTATTGAACATCGAACATACATTTTGTTGGATAAAAATACTAAAATGGAATATTAGGATATCCAAAGAAAAAAATAATTGTGATTGACACATAGTCAATTCCTATATTTAAAAAAACAATGTATGGTTATATATCTTATAATTTATTGAAAATCAGAGGTTGTTTTCCTGTTTTTAACCCCAATCACACATTATGAATGATTTTCAAATCATTAAAAGCATATAATTTTGTTAGTCTGAGAACACCACAAATAAAATTAACATATTAAAACCACATACACACCACTAATAATTCAAATAGGATTTTTCTTTGATAGTATATATAAATGATATTTTTATTATATTATGGACCATTATAATAACTTTTTATTGTTTTAAAACATAAAATGTTGAATTTAGTCATCTAATGAAAATAAAAAGCTCAAATTTATGCAAAATCGGTACCCATATTTAAAAAATTAATATATCGTTGTCTTATAATGATTTCATGGGAATGAAGTTTAATTTATTATTTGTTTACCCTATAGAACATATTTTTTAAAATTTTCAATTCTTTATGAACTACTTTTTCAGTCATTTCATGTACACCACACATTAGAATTATTTTTCTTCTTATCATACATGTCACAAAAAAATCAAACATAAATTTAAATTGATTTTAAGTCAATATGATGTTATTTTATGGTATCGGCCTTTACAAAAACGTTTTTTTGTTTTAAAAACTAAAATGTACATTCAGTCATCGTAGGAAAACAAAAACATATAGTGATGAATGATTAATTATTTTATTTCTTAATTAAAATAAAGATTATTATCCTATGATTTCATAGAAATAATAGAATCATTTTCAATCATTCTTCTCATTATAGAAATAAATTTTCTAAAATAAAACCAAATTGTTAGTGATACTTTATTAAACATTTCAATAATCTTTTGAATAAGATTTTTATATATACAAAAGGATATAGTCATCCAAATGTGATTTAGAACTATAAGTTTTGTTTTTGATAACTTATTTTAATAAGATAAAAATAGAACAAATATAATGTACATCAAAATATCTAAAATTAGAAAGATTTTTTATTTTCAAAAGTTATATGAAAGAAGAAATTTAAACATATGTAAGATACTAACTAGAGTCACTCATTATCAGTCATATAAAACCGAAATCACTAGACCCCCAAAATAATAAATAATATAGAAAAACACCAAAACTTTTAATAGTGATATTTATTCACGTGTTGATAAAACAATATATTGGAAAATTAATTACATTGATAGTGGATGAATAGTTGAATCAAATTATCTTGTTAAAATATGTCTGTTCACTTCATACAAAATAGATTTATTGTTGCTCAAACAATTGTGTAAAGAAAACCATTTTTTTAAAATTATATGAAAAAGGGAAATGTTTTTTGGTAAAAACTATAGATATTTTTTCTAGAAATGTGTAATTGGTTTATTGAGTGGATTGTTGCATTGAAAAAGAATAGTCAGTAAACACAATAAAATGGATCCAGAAAAAAAAACCTTGTAATCATAAGACTAGTAATAGAAATTGATATGAACTTGTTATATTAATATCTATATAAATCAGTATATTTATATCATCCAGAAATAGGTAAGGAGATTCCAATACAATTAAAAAGAACAAAAGGCATTACTTATTAGAGTATAAATGTTAACGAAATTTAACACTAGCCTTTAGGTTTCTCCTTAATTATATTAATCATACCTGATGATCATATATCATAGAAATGGAATTCCATGAAATAATATGAGTTTATCTTGACATTTCGTAACATTTATTTGAATTTAATGAATTTTTAAAGCCACTAGATCTATATTTATAAAACTATATTGAGTAAGTAAAATAAGAACCTGATAAATTGATTAGTGTATATAAAAGGGTTGGGTAAATTGAGAAGAATATAAATAGATTCAACCTTTGAGAAGGAATTTAATGTAGAAATATATTAATTTTGTGGTAATGATAATTAGGTAAGGAAAACATTTAAAAGGAATGACTGCTTATAAGTCATATTATTTCACTATATTTTATAATTAAAAAAGCGATGTTTTAAATTTTAATTATTTTACATAACATTTAAAATTACTCATTGTATAAAAGCAGAAGATAAGTTAATTCTAGGAAAATGAAGATACATCACCATTAAAACTTTCTATATGGCATACAAAATAATTCTCATGCCATTAAAAATGGTAATTTAAATTATAAACATAAGTACTTTGAATCCAAAATACATTATACATTACTTCGTTATATCAGAAAACTTATAGATATTTTAATAAAAATACATAAAAATAGAAAAGTTGATTTGGTAAAATTATGGATAGATAGTTTTAAAAAATAAAAAATGGATGATAAAAACTAACAACCAAAACAAATTTATTTTACAAAAAAAACAAGTGATGGTACATGATTCAAGGGTTAAAATAATATAATACCTTGATACAATTTTGATAAATAAAATAATATAAGATATTATAATAGTAAAATTTATATTTATCCCTAATGTACTAAGATTATAAATTTAACTCTAGGCTATAAATATAACATAATATTTTTATTAAAAGAAGAGAATAATTATGAACGAAATCCATGTAAAACTATTTAGAATTCATTATTTGACATAAATCACACACACAATGACCTGAGTATTAAGTACAATAAAATATGATATAATAATTTTAAAAAAATAAATATATAAATTTTTATAAACTAATTTATAAATTAAATTTTATTGGATAATTTAATGTAATTGAAATTTAAAATATATTATTTGGAATATATTTGGTAAAAAATAAAAACAATAATATCAGTCATTTTTTATCCAATAAAGGTGATAAGACAATTGAATTATATTATTTTAGAGTGAATAATGATAAGATATTTATTTTATATTTAATTATAGAAAATATAATAATGTGTTTCCAAATGAATATAAATATTATATTCCATTACATATATTTAGGCAGAATAAAATGTCAAAAAAATTAAGGTTCCTCTAAAGTAAGAGAAAATTGTAATGAAAATAAATAAATTTATATCATAATGTAATGAAATATTTTAATATGGAAGAATTTTAACAACACAAAAATTCAACATGAATTCTTCAAATCCTCATAGGATTCAAATGAACCACTTATTTTCATATTAAAAAATTTCAAAAAATAATATTAACATATTTGATGCTGAAAATGTAACATTAAATGAAAGAAAGATATAAAATTAAAATTGAATGGAATATCTTGTAATTTGGTAAAATAGTTTTTATATTTTACAATAATCATCATTAAATATTGATAAAAAAAATATTATAACAAAAAAAATAATGTAATAATGTGTTTTTTCCTTTTACATTTTATTTTTAAACACATGTCAACTATAATTTTGATCTAGAGGGAACATAAACAAAAAATTAGATATTTCTATTATATGGATCACTTGAAGAAATTTAGTCTATTTTTTTAATGTGATATATCAAAAAAACTATCCCTAGTAGAACATGTGATTACCTGGAGGATATGAGAAAATAGATAAACTATTTCATATTATGGAATCAAATGTATGAGAATGTGAAAGATAATAGGAATGTAAATTGATCAATAATATTTAAATAATTAATATTTTTTTGAAAACACTTTGATACCACATGAAGGTTATAGGAACAATGGTATTGTGTTATTAGAAATGGATAACATGACTTTTTCCGTAATCAATGAGTATTTTGAGTTGTACATGACGTAGACAATTATAAAAATAATAACAATTCGACGAATAATTGATGAATGAATGTTGGAATGTTTTTTATCATATCATAATAATTTATAATTAAATTTATTATTTTGATTAAATTTGGATAAATTATATCTTCATTGATGAATCTGAAAACATTCATAAATCATACCATTATTATATCCCAGGAAACAACGTTAGATTCGCTCCTATAGAAATCCACTTGTGATACAAGAACCTTAGAGTTTAATTAACGAAACAAATGAGCACTAGAAAAGGGGTAAATTCATTATTCTTCTTTGATAACCCCAAGAATCATTTTGAGGAACTCTCATTCATCTCTCATTGAATTACTATCATCATTGATGCCATAAAGATCTATTTGAAGGAATATCATTTCATAGGATCTCTAAAGGACATTAGAGGAATCTATCTATGTCATTTTCCACAACAAACAAATTTATAATGCATTAGTTGAGAATAATATAATTAGGGTTACATAGAACTATATTTAGGAAATAATAATTTCACATGAACTCTTGTTATTTCCTAAATCCCTACCGGACCCCAAGTTTATAAAAATAAAATTATCATTATTTCCTAGCATATGAAAAATGATCAAATTACCGAGATAATATTTATTTAATAAATTGTATGAAAATTATTCAAAAATTATTGAAAATAAAATATTTCTCACCTGAACATCAAACATGTTTTGACATTTTTAAAACCCCATGTTTTTGTGAAATTCAAGTGTTTTTATTTAATTTTATATTATTTATATTTTTCATTTCACGTAACACCGAATATAGATTTTTTATATGAATGAACTAAGTTATTATCTCTTTGTATGCTACCCCATGTTAATATTTTTTATACGATACCCCAAGATAAGCTATTTATATATACAACATTGACTTGAATTTCATTATACACAATAACCAATTATCTTGCATTACACACAACATTGAGTTTAAGCAGAACAACGTTTGTTTATAATAATTAATTAAACGAGATAGTTATAACATATGCTTTAAATTTTTTAATATGAATAGTAATAACCAATTTAAAAATATTATTTTTAATGGGTTTATATGAACAAACATAATAATTATAAAACTCATAATTTTAGGTAAATTATTTATATGTTTGGAATTACTATTTTCTCAAAAGAACTTGTTTTTATGTATTTTAGTGAACAATAATGTAATTATTTTCAGAGAATTATATAGATTTAATTTTTTAAAATAAAAATCATTTTTGAATTAAGAATGTCAAAATTTTATTATGGAGAATATTTGGTATTTATCCGAGAAACATAATTTTTCGTTGAATAATTAAAAATATGGAATTTTAATTCAAAACGTATTTTTCATATAATTTGTTTATAAAATTAAATTATATATTTAGTTGATTTTAAAGTCAAAATATATAAAATACACACCTATTAATAAAATTTAGGTTATTGTAATCATTTTTATGTTGAATATTGATATTAAATCTTAATAAACTTTTGAACATTCTCACTTTAGAAACCCACTTTCTCACCACGTCTGTGAGTTAAGAATAAAAAAAAATTAATCTTATATGAATTAAATTTAGAAAAAATTAAATACATGGTGTTAACCAGTATAATAAGATCAAATAATATTTTTACCAAAATATTATTCAATGTGGTTAAAATAAATTATAGTGATTAAGGTAAAAGTATACACAACAAGGCACTAAACCTTAACCATAAGAGCCCAAATGACCTACCCACTTGTCCAAATCTCATTTATGGACATAATTTGGAAATTAAAAATACATTTATTTAGTTTTTTTCTTTTTTCTTTTATTAGGTTAAAACTTGGGTACACATAACTTGTTTTCAGAAAATGCCAAGTGTGTCCCATCCCTCCCCTATAAAAGGTCACCACCTCCAAATTCCTCATAACTCTCAAACCACTTATATTAGAAAAATAATACCGATGTAATTTCCCAACATCTGACCATTCCACATTGAATTCGTCCTATTAGTCGAAATCCCACCATGGAATGTCTTTGGTGAAAACCAAAACGAGTTACCCGAAGAAGATATAACATCCATCCTCAAGATCCTTTCCTTTATTTTCATTCTCCACTACCTCAATTATTACTATTAAATGAATACATAAAATCCTCATTAAAATAAATATACTTATATGTTTTTATTATCAATATTATACCTCTACTTAAACACTATTACATATAACAGGTAATGAACACACAGTTCTTCTGTACGGTGAACTCTGGCATCCTGAAATGATGTTGTTAATTTTTACTTTACCACCTCTCATGGTAAGGAATTTTGAGGGTAACAATATTTTTATATGATATATATTGTATATGTGATGTATTTAATCTTGTATATTTATTATGTAACATAAATACCTTCATGACTTCCATTTTGTGTAAATACAATAATTTCATTCGGGGAAGTGTAGACTTCCACATCCTCAATTCGATTGAATTTGTTCACACACTACATGTAATGTATGAAAAATGGGTTAAGTGAAAAAATTAGATATTAAAGAAATAATAATTATTCATTTATAATAATACATCTATATATATACATACATGTGATTTACATAATTTTTATCAATATTACAAACTAAAATGGAAACACCATTCATCCGTACGTACAGTCTACCATCTCAATGAATGTTTTTATCCATTTAATTTTTCTTTATTATATACATTTTTATAAATAAATATATACTGAATATACATGATATTCATCTCATGTTTTAAATTATAAAGATCATTATATAATTATGAAGACCAAAAAATTCCAAATTAATACACAAGTGAAAAACAAAGAAGATATTACCTGAAGTGAAACATTAACATGGAATTGATAATTAGTGGTTAATATAATGTCATAATAAAACCATATATAGTATTATATATAATAATGTGTTTATTTAAAAGATATAAAATAAAATTATATTTATAATACAAGAGGTTTTTATGAGTATGATGTGAGTCAAGACATAATGTATGATAATTTCATCTCACTTTTTATTTCTGTGAGATACAAGCCTTATTCAGCAAAAAATTACTTTGATAAAAATTTTGTGTTATGCACCTATATATTTATATGGGGTTTATATAATGACTTTTTTTACATGTTATATATTAAATATAATTGTTTCAATTACTATTTAAGAATCATGTAATTTTATTCTTTATATTTTATTTTGATTTAATGTTACCAAATTGGTAAATTTTTATAGCTTCGAACTTATCATTTATCGATATAGTTTAAGATTATGCTTCTATTGGTGAAATATTATGATACATATATCAAGAAAACTCATTAATTTTCCTAAACTATTGATATGAATGTTATATCCATGTAATGGTACCTGTTCTCATCTATTTGGTGAATAATATAATTAAGAAAATGTTTTCATGAAGATATAACTTTATTTCTCCTTTCAGGGAGAAATATATCTTCCTTCGAAACCGTTTTTTTAAAATTTATTCCAAAGAATTAAATATTATCCTACGATGTTCAAATGAAAATTTTACCCATTTATTACCTTATAATATTTCTTAAAATGGATTATTATTTTCATTTTATGATCATTCCACTTTTCTATAATTTTAAGGTACAAAAGAAATGTTTGATATCTATGGACTTACCCGCCATCATTACCATAATTTACTCAACCATTTTATAGTTTGTTTATAAGGTTAGTTTATTTAATATATTTTTTTCTAATATTTCTTAAATTTTCTTATTTTAAAATTTTTTTCAATGAAATTGGGTTTTAAATAAATAAGGTTAAAAAATTGTGTAATGATTAAAAATTGATTTATATGATTTTAAATGATTCATTTTTACGCTTTCAAATGGTTTTACTCAAATAAAATAATTTTATTGATTTCAATGATTTATTTATTTCCTTTCAATGTATTTAAAAAAATGGTTTTCACAAGGTTTTCAGACATGATTATATGATTTCATGGTTGTTCTAAAGGAAAATACTCTTCAAATTGTTTTCTGTTTTAAAACGTATTTTTAGAGCATAATGGATATTTTCCTCATGAAATATTTTAAACAATTTTTTTCATGATTCCTTTATTTTTACTCATTTCTTTTTTTAGGAAAAGGATTTAGAAAATTTTATATGTGTTATAAAAATGATTTTCCATAAAAATTTATGTTCTTAGTGATCGTTCAAAATCATTCTCTATAGAATATGAAAACCTTGGTTGTAGTTTATAATTTTATAGGTATATGATCCAAGGATATCATTTATATTATTTCATTGAATGGTAAATGTTATGATGGATTTATGTTTATGAAAACCATTTCTATTAAATGCTCTATAGAATGATTAAGTCTTAGGAATACTATTTCTTTTTAACATTTTGTACGATGATAAACTCATATGAATCACACATCCATTAATAAGATTTTCTAGGACGAAATTATTATAAAACCTAAATATTTTCCATATGTTATGAAATGATTAAATATTTAAGGTACCTATTTAATTTCATGGGTTATGATATGATGTTTATGAAATCCCTCTATTTTTATGGTTCATAACATTAATAATGTTTTATTTTCTTATAGAAAATATATGTATGATTTAATTATGTGATGTATGAGACCTATATATCCATCCAATGCATTAGGAATATATTTATATATCAAGATATAATGATGAGAATCAAGTCAATGTTCCTGATCCAAAATGTAAAGATGGAGAAACCTGATCCTGTACAAGGAAAAGACTACAACTGGGGATGATGGTGTGTCTCAACCAATAGGTGTAGTCACCATAAAGATAAATGATGGGGAAACATAATCTACAATGTGATGATGGGGAAACCCGATCCACCATTGTATGATGGGGAATCCAAATCCCATAAAAAAAGTGCAACAACTGGGGATGGTGGTGTGTCCCTCCCTTTATGGGTAGTCCTCGTGAAGTGCCCCTCTAAGTTATAGAAATTCATTGTGATAGATATATAACGATATTACATATTAATGTGTATGAAAAAAGACTACCAATTAGACATATGATATTCTTTCATAGATTATTATCTTGATTTAATTATGACTCATGACTTATGAACTAAGGACCTTCATGACATAATTTGTGTTTATGATATTCTGGGTAAGATATTCTAATTTTATGATCACCTTATCATACCATTATGATCATGTTATTGCTTACATATTTCCCTTATTTACCCATAATGAGAATATGATCTTACCCATTTTTATGTTTCCTTCCAAAGGTTATGAAGATATGTTTTATGCATGACATGTCTAAGAGGGGTGCTAGTTAGGTAGAGACTAGTGGGAGATAATGTCAATCACTCATGTACCAGTATTTATGTTCCCATGATTCTAAAAATGATAAACTAACACAGTCTTTGGGAATCTATTCTTATAATGTATTAAGTATCCTAATAAAAGTGATGTACTGTCTATGTATGCTAAGATGGATTTTTGTAGTTAGTATTAGAGAAAAGGTTTAGTAAACCATTATAAACTAGGATAATAAATCATTAGTGAGATCCCAATGTATATTTATAAGGACATGTCTAGGGATGTTTCTATGGGTATGTGTATGGGTGAGATAAAATTTATGAAATTTTTGAAACATTGGTAAATGTTAGATTGAGTGGTTTAATGATATAAATCATTATATGGATACCAAAAGTGGATGTGGTTCAAGATAAAATGTTTTTAGGAGTAATAACTCCATCATGGTCCGCCGGTTCTGACTCGATTATAACAATGTAAACGACAATGTGTCTTACTACACACCTAGTTTGACACTCTCATGACATATGCTTTGGGAAGTCACAAACTCTTCAAAAACCATAATGAAGGAATTAAAAATATGTTGGGTATGAATAACATAGGATATACTGATGTTTCATATATTAATAAAGGTGTCAAAATTTAGACATCCAACTATTGGGATTTCATGATTACGTTGTTCCTCACCATGATAATTATTTCTTACACAATGATTTATGGTTTTTTAAATTGAGGTAAATAGGAGGAACTTGGTTAACATTTAATGTGAAAGATTGTGTTTTGATCAGCAGTCAAATGGTGTAGTCATTGGAGTGAAGGATGTTGGGATCATGCCTAGTTAATTTTTAAAGAACATGATTAACCACATGTAACTTAACTAACTCTTGGACTCACCACGGAAGATAATTAATGAGGTCACTAAGATTTTGGGTAATAGATAACGCGGAGGAAATATAATTTAGTTCTCTGGGTATCATGATTTTGGAAATAATCACCCAAGTGAATGTCTTAGAAGAACAAGAAGATGTTTTGGTCATTGAAAAGAAGGAAACATAGTATATAAATGAAATGGAGTGATAAAGGGTTCTGTTAATAATATGTATGTGAATATTGGACTCCCTTATATTTCATCAATATGTAAATTTTTTATGTGTGAAATGAATGGTCATTATGAAAATGAATTCCCTAAGTGGATAAGTCCTAAATATAATAATAAATGTGATACTAGTAATTCTTATATTGATGATGATGATGATACTATAGATGAAATTTGAATGAAAAAGAGGTAAACAGTAATATGATAAAGTATAATTGTTATGGATTATGGATTAAGTGGAAAAATATATGTTTTTATATACATAGGTTCAAGATTTTTATTATATGAATGGTAAAATATACATGGAATTTCCATTTATTTATTTTCCCTATGGATTTAAAAGTTATTGTTCAATGTTTCTCATATATTGTTGATGTTATTTAATGAAAAATTGTTATTTTTATTAATGAAATATAACCATTAACATGTTCCTTATATTAATATAATGTTGTTTGGATAATGACACGATGATTATAAATAAGTAAATTATATAGTAATTATTATCGTACAACTAATTAAGAACTTATTGATAGGTGGATTATGATATCATTGATTATGTTTATAATTTTTTTTTTGACTTATGTAATGTGTCCAATAATTTTTGGAATACTAATTCATTCATGTTTTCGAAGAGTATTTAGGGTATTCCATGTAATTATAATGTTTTTTTTTGAAAATATGATGGGGGTAATCACATGTTTTGAATGTGACAACCAAGAGAAATTTTGGTATATAAGGTGTATAAATGTTGAACTAATTTCGAGAACTTTATTATAATGTATTGTTTTTTAACATTTCATATGGGTTATAAGGTTAACGATTTATGGAATATTTATGTTAAAATTCAGTTCAAGTTTATGATATTATTGTATTATCACAACACATGAGGATTTATGAATATTGGAGGACCTCCTATAATAACCTTGTGTTGATAGTAACAGTAGAGATATGGGATAACTTATCGTGGATCTCAAGATCTGTTAGTGCATCAAGAATGAAAAAATAACATTACATTTAGAGAAATTGGTGAAGTGGAAATTGGACAATACATGACCAAATGGTGAGATTTTACACATGAGAGGGAATTAAATAAAGTAAAAATTCTCATCCAAAATATTCAACCATAGGGAATGGATCTTGAAAATAAAAAACTCATCCTAATACATTCTTTTCTAACTAATCAAATTTTCTCGTAGGTCATCATAGATTTATGAATTTGTGATTGTTAACTTTCTCCCACCTATTTTCTCTATAACTCTCCTCTAGAAAAAGATACATATATTTTACTTCAATTTCTATGTTTTCACATTCCACCTATGTTCTCCAATGTGGAAAACAAGCTATGAGTTACTTTGGGTAACCATTATGGTTTCAAATTTCCCTTCATTAAAGGTTGTTTTAGTACTTATATTTACAATTTTTGTTTCTATTAATGAATAATAAAATTATCAAAACATCGATAATCTAGATGCATTTCAAGAGAAAATTATTTTTAAGGGGTTAAAATGTAACTCCCATAGTTTTTGTGAAATATTTATTTTCTCAAATTAATTTAATCTTTTTGATATTTTTCATTTCACACAACACTGAATATAGATTGGGTTATATGAAAGAACCAAGTTATTATCTCTTTGTATGATACACCATTTTGATATTTCATTATATTAAAATCCAATATATATTTTTATTACACAGAACACTTAATTGGATTTCATTATACGCAACACCGACTTGGTTTGCGTTACTCGAAACACTGAGTTCCTATGAAAAAAAATCTTAAATTATAATTAATTAACCGAGATATTTATAAAATTGAAACAAAATATAATTTTATGAATAGTAATAGAAAAAATTAAATATTATTTAAAATGGTTTTATATAAATAAAACATATTTACCAATAAAAATTTTATTTCTGGTAATGTTTTCATATATTTAGAAATACCATTTTCCCAGAAGAACTGCTTTTTATGTCTTTCAATCAATAATAATAAAACAAATTTTAGATAATTTTATAAATTAATTTGATAAAATAAGTATAATTTTTTATTACATAATATTGATAAGATTATAGGGTGAATTTTTGGTATTTTTCTGAGATACTTCTTTTTTTAGCGAATAGTGAAAAATACTAACTTTTAAATCAAAACAAGTTTTTCAACTTATTTATTTATATAGAAATATCATATTTTAACTCTATTTGAAGCTAAACATGATCATATATAAATCTATTAATTCAATTTATTTCATTGTAATCACTTTTACTTAAATTTGGATATAATATCATAATGTACTTGTGAACATTTTCACATTGAGAAGATGATTTCTCGTCTCGTATGTGAGATTATCCTTAAACATAATTTTTATTCTTCTGTGAATTGAATTTTTAAAAATGAAAATAAATTATTTTAAAATGTACAATATTTATAATCTAATAATTTCAACATCTTTTTTTATGAAAAATATTAGCGAGTGTGATTAATTTTAATTATAGTGATAAAGGTTAAAGCAAGCTTAACAAGGGACTGAAACAAAAACATAAGGTTAAAAATGACAAATAATGATATACAAACCCATTTTATTAAAATATTTAGGTCATAAAACATCCATTATTATGTTTTTTTTTATTTTTTATGTCCTTTTTAATGTAAAATCATTGGTACACCTAACTTGTTTCAAAAATTGCCAATTTTGTCCCTTTCCTTCCCTATAAAGACCACCACCCATCCCCATACTTCATAATACTGAAAAAAATAATGATTAGTTAAAATATTCTCAAGTCACTTCCTAACATTCCTACCTTCCTCTTTTAATCCTTCATTTTGGTTGAAATCTAGCCAAATAATCCCTTCAGTGCAAACCAATATGAGTTTCCCAAAGTAGAGGTAACATCCTTTCCCAAGATCCTTTATTTTATTTCCCTTCTATACTACACCAATTATTATTATTAGATTCATAAATAATAGACTTATTATCCTCAATATACATGTATTTTTTGTTTTTAATTTTTGACATAAACATACACACATGTCCATCTAATGGTTAACTGACATACCATTCTTATGTACGACAAACTACCACCTCACAAAACGATGTCATCTATTTTTCATTTACCACCACTCATATTTTATATTTATTATGTATATTATATTATTATATGATATATATGATGTATTTATTTTTATTATATTATTATATTACGCATACCTTCATTCTTTTAATTTTTTTAAATACCCTAATTTCATTTCGGGAAGTGTGGACTACTGCCTCCTCAAAGTAATGTGATTCTTTCACACACTACATGAAATATATTAAGGATGAGTTTATTAAACTTATTTGATATATATTAAATAATAATTATAATATAATTAATATATATATATATAGATAAACATATTTCATTTAATTTTTTTCTTTAATTTTTATAAAGAAAAAAATAAAGAACATTCATGCGTACGTATGACCTACTCTCACCATGAAGGGTGTATACCATTTCATATTTCTGTATTCTATAGATTACTAAATATAAATATATACTGAATATTAAAGATATTTATGTTATTTTTTACATTATTTAAATAATGGTATTTTTACTAGGATAAAAAATATATCAAATTAAGACACATGAAAAAAACAAAGCGGATATTACCTGAAGCGAAAAATTAACTTGTAATTGTTAATAAGATGCTAATATAATGTCATAATAAACCCATATATGGTATTATATATAATAATAATTTTCTATAAAATATTTATAATAAACTTATCTTTAATAAACTAGTGGTTTCTATGAGTGTGAAGAGACTCAAGATATAATGTAAAGGAATTTGATCTCACATTTTATTTATGAGAGATATATGCCTTATTCACCACTAATTTTATTTTTTGTGGTGTATATACTACCAATTTATGTATTATATAATTATTATAATCCAATTTTTTGGTATTTACATATCCATTTAATCATCAATGTTTCATAGGGTATATGTTTCATGAGTTACGAAATCTGTAAACTAATTTTGTATCAATTTTCCTTTGAGACACATATCATGTTATAAACCAATATTATCACTTGAGGTGTACATAATGCCTTTTTATGTGTTATATCATGAATATAATTATTTTCATAATTTTTTATGATCCATTTAAGGTTATTTTTAGTATTTTTTTGTTATTTATTGTTACAAATGTGGTAAATGTTTATATATTCTATCTCATCGTTTGTTGAGGTTGTTTATTAATCTTTATATTAAAGCGGTGACATGAATTAGTCAACCAATTAATCCCCCATTGGAATTTTTTGAATGAAACAAATTTTACAAATAAATTATGAGGAGTAAAGAGCTTACACAATAAGGGTATTGAGGGTGCGATAAAAGTTGACATTTCAGACAGAAACAAACCAGAAGCTAGAGTAAAAAATAAACATGTCGAAGTCCTGTCATCAACCTGTCAAGGACTTCATCCATAAGATGTTATTTTTATTTCCATTGAGTTAACCACAACCACATTGAAATATCCTAGAATTTTCTATTTATACTTTGTGGAACATCAGTAGCATATATCTATTCCTCATACACAATAAGATGAAAACACACTATGGAAGTAAAGATGATTCCTTTGTTATTACCGTAGCATCCAAAATAGATTGATATCCTTTATCCTCTTAAGTTGAGGAACTAAATTTCAATGAGAGAATAAAATGTCAGATATCAGGGAAAAATCCTCTATCAATCAAGGTATCTTCCTCATCCAACACCTGGAGCAATACGTCAAACTTTTCTAATCTTGTTAAATACATGACGAGCTGATGCATCTAATTGTACCTTTTTTCGCTCTTTAGTACATAATAATATTAAGATAACGATTTTATGCAAATATGATATTCTTCCTACAGTAAATAATAAATTCACGTTTTTTCAAAATTTTGATTCTTAAAAAACTTCAAAAATGGTTTACTATTATCCTGTTTTATATAAAAGACAATTTTACCCATTTATTATCTTTTTAAATAATGGTTTTAAAAGGATTCAAAATTTCATTTTCTGATCGAGGCACTTTTCTAAAATTTTAAGTTATAGAAGAATGTTCAGAATGTATAAACATACCGACCATCCAGACTATCATTTACATGATTCTCCTTTTGTTTGTTTAGGAGGTTAGTTT
The DNA here is from genome assembly GCA_963277665.1 of Viscum album. Classification (NCBI taxonomy): domain Eukaryota; kingdom Viridiplantae; phylum Streptophyta; class Magnoliopsida; order Santalales; family Viscaceae; genus Viscum; species Viscum album. The sequence goes on along the minus strand of OY728162.1, from coordinate 1,273,100,524 downwards.
TTTTTAAAATATTAATATTCTGAAAATTGGTTTATTTAAAAATAGTTTTCAAAGAAAATGTTTTTTCCAAAAAATATTTTATGTATAAAAATTGTTTTAAATTATTTTCAATGATTCATTTATAAGTTTTCAAATGGTGATTTTCAATGAAAATGATTTAAATGATTTAATATATTCTTTTATATGATTTCAATGTGTTTTAAAAAAATTCTTTTCAATGGGTTTTCAATATTATTTATATTTTTTCAAGGTTTTTTAGGATAAATATTCATCAAAATTTCTTATGTTTGAAAAAACATTTTATGAATGTTTGAAGGATATTTTCATTAGGAAATTTTTTAAATTATGATTTTTTATGATTCCATTAGAATTTTTCATATTTTTTATCAAGTAAAATGATTTAAAAAATGTTATATATTTTAGAAAAGTATTTTAAATGAAAATTATGTTCTCAGAGATCTTTCAAAATTCTTACCCATCTAAGATTAAATCATTGGTTATAGTTTTTTATTCTCTAAGGATATGACCCATGGATACCATACATATTATTTCTATGAATAGACTCTGTTTTTATGTACTTATGCTTATAAAATGTGTTAAACCATAATAAATGTTAATGAAACCCATTTCTATTCAATAGGTTATACCGTGACAAATACTTATGTAAACTTCTTCCTTTTATGTGGAACTATTGGATAAAATGATTAGGAAACATATATATTTTCCAGAGGTTATGATATGAATAAATTTTTGTGATACCAATTTAATTTCATGAGTTATGATATGATGTTTATAAAACCCATCTATTTTATGGTTCATGATATGATGTAGGTTTTATTATGTTTTAGAACATGAATGTATGATTTTATTATGTGATGGGTTTGACCTATATCTCCCTCCAATGAATTTCGTAATTATTTATATCTAATTATATTCTTATGGGAACCAAGGATATGGAAATGATCCACTAATGGATTGTGACTCAAGATGGTGGTGTGTCAAGCCTAGTAAGTGTTGTCATGATGAAGATGGAAGATGGTGAAACCCAATACCTTAAGAGAAGATGGGGAAAAATGATCCACTATGGGAAGATGGGGGAAAATTGATCCCTTATTAGGAATGTTATGCGCCTAGGGATGGTGGTTTATCTGATTCTGTAGGTGTAGTCCCCACGAAGTGACCTTATAAGTTCTGGCAATGCATCATGAATTATAGGGAATGATATTAAATATTTATGTGTATTAAAAAAGTCCATGACTTTTTCCTATGTTAGGATTTCATGGATTATTCTCTTTCGTTCATTATGATTCATGCCTTACAAAATATAAAACATTATCCCATGATTCATGTTTGGGATATACGGGGTATTATTGTCTAGTGCTATGGTCACATTCTCATAGCCTTACGCTCATGTTTATGCACAAAAATATCCCTTATTTTCCCTTACTAAGAATATGATCTCACCCCTTTTTTTGGTTTCCTTAAATAGTTTGTGAAAATATATTTTAGTTAAGATATATTTTATACAGGTTCTAGTCTTAGAAAAAATCTTGGGCAATAATGTTTCTCACTAATGTACCAACATTTAAGCTTCCTTTCTTCCAAAGGCACCAAACAAAAACGGTCTTGGACATATACTTTTGTAATGTATTATGTATTCTGAAACAATGGATAGAAAGTAAATTTTTATTAAATATTCCACTCCTAAATATTCACTCAAATAACTAGTTTAGGAATATTCATGCTCAATAAAATAAAAAAATAACTAAACAAAATATGAGGATAATATTTATTCAACCTGTTAGGTAATAATAATATTATTTAATTGAAGTTCTTGATACACTTAGTGTGTGACCCTCGGGGCCCCTTTCTTGGTTGTATTAGGTAAAATCACCAAAATATCAAGGATAGAATCCTTTGACAAAATATTTATTCCATAAAGAAATAATTTAACTATCATGATGACATACAACCTCACAAAAACACTTACTATGAAATATAATCATTTTATCCTCATATCAATAATAATGAAAATTTCAAGTTGTTTTCATCAACCTATGCATTAATGTCTATTTCTATGACTGTATGGAAATGAAATTGTCTTTCATTATCATCGACATAGATTTAATTATGAAATTGTATTCTCATAAGAGGGCCGAATATATCAACATCCATTTAAATTCAAAGGGAAAATCAATTCCTACATTATTCATTAATTAAATATTATTCAAAGCACACTTAATGAATCATACTTTATAGTGAGCACATGTCATCATAGATTTTATCAGAAAATCATATAACTTAAATAATAATATTTATTAATTAAAATATTAATTTTTATAGAAAATTACACAAGTCCACACAAAGAGGCATCCAATGACACGAGTAAATGCGGATTTCCTACAAAGGGTTATTTTCTCATAGTCTCAATCATTGGAAATTATCAAGGGCATACACTATGACAAATGGAATCAATGTCTTTTGATTACCCACCCTTAATAGGAAATCTCACTTGAAACCATACAATTGATAACATCCTATTATAAGAAATTTACCTATGAATATTTTCATTACACTTGTAGTTTCACATCCTAGTGGAGAACTATTATGAGATTTCATTACAATAGTACCTCTTTATATGTTATCATATACTACGTCAAGAAAAATAATAATCCTCATTTGATAAAATATCAATTAAAATTCAAAATAATAAATACAGGTAACCATAAATTACCTAGAAGCTAATTTTTGTGTACAAACTCAAATATTGGCTACTGGATGGGGTTTTTAGTAGCCTATAAAGTTACATGTAAGCCCCAAACTACTATGTAGAGGCTACTCACTAATCAATGGTTCCTGATAAGTTTATAGAGCTTCATGCTTTCATTAACTTATCATATAATGACTCATATTAATCCTTTACTCAACAAGATGATGAAGGTATATAGAGAGGATACAAATATACCCCTAAGGAGGCTTGGGAATAATTATCAACTTTATAAAAATTAGATGAACATAATTTATATATTTTTAAGGATAATTGATCCATGAGAATTAGCAAAAAATTGTTTCCATTTTTTCTCCTATTGAGATATATTTGAACATATTTCATAAATTACTCCAATATCTATTGTTTTTCTAACTCATTCTCTAAATATCAACTTCTCTATATTTATAGTTAATTTATTACATTTTATTAATGGGTTTGTTCCGAAAACACCACCCTTTTATCTCTTTTCATGTTATTTTTAACCACTAAAACCAACAATCTTTTATATGTTTCTTGGATACCATTGAACTAATGGATTTTTTATTTTATTTATATATTATTCCACTATGGTTAAGGTCAATTAATTCATATAACCTTATGAAATTGAGATGAGTGATAAAGTGTCTCAAAATATCCACAACCAGGTAGTTGGTGGCCTAACTATTATCAAAGTCCCTTATCAAACTAGGTGCCTTGTCTTATATTTAATTTGAAAATCATTTACTTTATAGTCACATATCAATATGATAATAACATAACATATATAAATTATTCTCTCAATTATTTAATATTATTTTTTTCTATCATGATGAATCCTTTACAGTTTCCAAGTCTATTCCATTTAATATATCATTAAATTCCTTCTCCATCCTCATTCAATTTGAATTTAGTTGTTTTGTTTTGTTTTAATTTATAAAATAAAATTAATATCCTCACTTTTCATATTAGTCTAACAAATATAATGTATATAATTGATTTTATATAAATAAATATATTTTTATTTTATTTTTTCTATTATAAAGATGGTGTAGTAGTCGAACAAATTATTTCTTTGTGGTACATGAATCTTTTTTAACTGAAGATAATTTTTTGGAATCGTTGTGTAATATATATTTTTACAATGATAATAATATCTTATAGGTCTGGAAGAGTAATTTTGTAAAGGAAAAAATGTGTTCACTATTATAGATATGGGCTTCCACATCGCTAGAAATATATTTCCTTATAGCTAAAAATCACTGATGTCATAAGACACACGAAAAGATGATGGATTTTATCAATAAATAAAAATGAATGATAGAATATCCCTTCATCAATGCTAAAAATAATGAAATAATGGGGTACTATGTCTGTGCTAGTTTAGAAATGATAATGGGTTCCCATTATTAGCATTTTTTATTGAGGTGATAAATGGGAAACTTTAAGAACATGTTTTTAGAACTGATAAAGTATCCTTTTATCAAAATTATTTCTAAAAATGATAAAATATATACTATTACATCATGGTTCTAAAATTTTAGAACACTGTAGAAGAAAATACAAAATTTAATTTCAAATAAATTAATGTGTAACACCCTTAATTTAAATAAACGATTTACTTATTTCATTTTTAAGTCAATATTAATTTTTACAAATTTGTAAATCAATATTAAATTCTTATAAAAAGAATTTCTTGTTTGTCATCTATTTTATAGTCCTATGGAGTTTTGAAACTATTGAACTCGAATAAAGCGTGAATTAATACTGTTTGTCCTATTTCTGGATTCAATCATCATCAATTGTTTGTTTTCATAATAGATATGAAAATCTGAAAATAACCAGCGCATCATTTTTGAACAAATCTGATATGTTTATTGTGTGGCTCTGGATTATTAATTTAAGATGAAATCTCAACTAGAAATGATATCTTATTTTTAAATCAATTTTTTCATGATTTTTTTATATATTTAACTATCCATTTTTTATATTAAAAATACATAACATTAACATCAAATTTAATTTAGTATTTTGGATTAATTCAAAATTCAACGAATATACTATTTTGGATATATTTTTGATTTTGATTTACTTTTCAATCAAATATTCCTATTAAATTATATTAATAATATTTTTCATATAATATAATACCAATATTGTTTTTTATGTCTATAAATATATAATTTTAGTTCTTTTTTAGGGGTATATATTATGAGATGTTTCACTTCCTCTCTGAGTGATAGACATTTTGTACATACCTATTTGAGTACTACCTCTGTCCATTAGAAATTTAATAGAAAAAATCACCTTTCAATTCCTTACTTATCTCCATAAATGGTCTGATAATGATCCATTATATTTAGGGGAGAAATATTTAGTTTCTTATTTTGAAATCTTATTTTTTAAGGTATTTTAGTTTTATAAGAAAATTTTGTTTCAAATAATTTTGTTTGGTTATAATTTTAATAGTGTTAAAATTATTTTTGCATGTGAGTTTAATTAAGAAAATAATACATATGTGTAATTTGATCTTAAATTATATGTGGGTAAATGATTTCATTTATTTAAATTATATTTACCTTTCTCGTCCTATGGGATTAATTTTGTTTAAAAAATTTCATTTGTTTAATGATTTTTATATACATATATATGACTTTAGTATTATGAATATATAAGTTAAGGGATAAATATTTCAAATATTTATTTATTTTAGGAACTTATTCTTATAAGTGATACTTCAATATATATCTTTAATTATTTAATTTTAATGTAGATATAAGCATTCTAAATGAAAATTGGAAATAGTGGTGTTTTCAAAATTTAATTCTTAATTTTAATTGGTTTTAGTAAAGGATATACTTCTATTTATTTATCTTGATTTTATCAATTTAATGACACTTTAATTATTTGTTTCCTCAAATCTATTCTTTTTAGAATGATATTTATTAATTTGTTTCATTGGTAATTTTAATTTCATGGGTCATCCATCACTTCAAACATTGTATATATGTTATATGTATTGTTATTTGTTACTCAATTTCATCAAAAAACTATGTTTTAAATTTATTTCCAATTGAGTATATGTTTTTAAGACCTTTGAATAAAGGAAATAACATATTTGTTTAATTGAAATCAAACATATTATTTTATTTTAATTTATCATTAAAATTTAATATTGTTTATATATGTATGTATGTGATTTATGTATAATTTTATAGATATAATGTAGTTAAATTGTTATTTTTTTATGACAATATAAGAAATAATTTTTTATTTTATTATATTTCAAATTACGTTATGATATTTTTTTATTGGATATATGTTATGAAATAATTTTAGATTTATTGATTTATAGTATGATTAAAATAATATAAATCATATTGTTGAATTTTAATTCATGAACGCCAATTACAAGATTCGACTATCATCTTATTCGATGACATGTAATGCATTTATATAATATTCATAAGTTTTATTATTCACAATTATATATATATATATATATTGGTTTGTGTAACTATATATATGAAAAATTGTTTTAAGAGTTTTATACATGAAATATTATTTCATGTATATTAATTATTCTTTTATTGACATATCACGTACATAAGAAAATGATTAAAATGATAAGATTCAGTTGTTCAAAAATTGTTTATATTAACATATATACACACATATGTATATGAATATAATGCCCTGAATTTCAAAGCTTAAAACCTAGTGAGAAATGTATATAACATTAATGTAAGCCTAAAATGGGGAGTGAACTCGTCCTTCACTAAGTGATTAGGACTAGACAACCTTCAATGGTTAAGTAGCCCAAATATTCTGTTTTTAGAGGCTTGCTTAGTATTTTCTGAGGAACAACCAATTTATTTTAAAGTAATCTCAAGCATAATTATCTTCAAAAGAATAACTAATTTCACAAGATATATAGCATTACAATTTCATAGTTATCTTCAAAAGAGTTTATTTATATGTTTTCAAAGAATTATGTATTTATCAAAGGTATTTTAAAATCTATTTTCCAAAGTATCATTCAAATGTATTTAAAAATGAATTTGTTTCAAAATATAAAGGTAGATTTAAAAACTTTTTTTTACTAATCATTTACTAGGATATTGAATTCTCACCATTTGAATAAAAATGATTTTTTACATGTATCATAGATGTTTAATTACAAATGTCTTCTCTTTTGGAGTTAGAACGAGGGGAAAGCATAATGGGAAGTTGTTCTATTTCTGGTTCAACTCTGATAAATATATGGTGTTGTCTAATCCTATAGAACCTATATAGATAAAAGGTAATATTCCAATTAAAGGGTTGTGTAATGATTTTGTTAATTTTATAAGGATAAGATTACACACTATTTTTAAACACAGAGTACGGAAAAGTGAAATCATGCTATTATAAGTAGTATCAAAGGAACAATATATATAAAATTAGAGATTAGATATTGTCGTGTCTAAGAGTTTATCATCCCTAGTGATTCTTTAATTCAGAAGACATAAATTCATAATTTTCGTAAGTCTGAAGAAATAATTTAGAGGGTGCAATTCATTTAATGGGTGGAGACTGTAACACTGTAAGTTGAAATAAAATATTTATTTATTTCATTTTAATTAAGTAAATATTAATTTTTAAAAGTTTGTAAATAAATATTAAATTATTGTAATAACAATTTCTGGTTTGTCATCGTTTTTCTAGTCCTATTGTTTTTTTAAATCCGTGAACTCTATTTAAGCATGAATTAATACAAGTTTTCCTATTTTTGGATTCAATCATCATCAACTGTTTTTTTCATAACCGATATTAAAATAAAAAAATGGCATGTTCATTATTTTTCAACAATTCTGATTTTTTATTGGGTGGCTTTAGGTTATTTCTTTATGAAGAAATATTGACTGAAAATGATATCTTATTTTTCAATTGACGTTTTCCTGATTGATTCTATATATAAATATCCATTATTTAAAAAAAATAGAACATTAACATCAAATTTATGGCGGTACTATGGTTTGTTTCAAAATTCAATGAATCTACTATTTTGGATATATTTTTTATTGGGATTTAGTTATCAATCATGCCTTTCTCTTAAAAGATATCAACCAAATTTCCCCAATAATATAATACCGCTACATTTTTTGAAGTCTATAAATAGAGAATATATGTTATTATTCATGGGTATATATTATGTGATTTCTCACTCCCTATATGAGTGATGCACATTCTGTACATATCTGAATGGGTACCTCTCACCATGAGAGTTTTAAGATAAAAAACAACCAGTCAATTCCAAGAAAATCTCCATCAATGGTCTCATAAGATTCCATTACTGGTAAGGGAAAAATATTCAGTTGCATATTTTGAAGTCTTATTATTTTAAGGTGTTTACGTTTTATAAGAAAATTATATTTCAAATAATTTTTTTGGATAGAATTTTAATTGTGTTAAAATTACTTTTCCATGTGAGTTTAATTGATAAATTCTATATATGTGTAATTTGATATGATATTCTAAGTGGGTAAAGGATTTCATGTATTTAAATTATATTTTACATTTCTCAAGCTAAGGGTTTATTTTTTTTAAAACAAATTATATTTGTTATATGGTTTCTAAATACATATATATGAATTTAGTTTTTTTAATATATAATGTAAAGAATAAATATTTCCAATATTTTTTTATTTTATGATCTTATTCATGTACGTTAAACTTCAAACTAATTATTTTATTATTTAATTTTTAAGTAAATATATGCTGTATAATTGAAAATTTAATAGAGTAATGTTTTAAAAATTTAATTCTTAATTTTAATGAGTTTTATTAAAGGGTATACTTCTATATATTAATCGTAATTTTTGTAATTGAATGATACTTTAATTATTTGTTTCCTAAAATATATAATTTTTTATATAGATATTTATTTAATTTTTTAATTTTAAATTTTAATTTCATGGCTAATCCCTCATTTCCAATATTGTATCTAATTTATATGTATTGTAATGTGATAATAAAATTCATTAAATACTATGTGTTCAATTTATATCCAATTGAGTTTATGTTTTTAAGACCTCTGAATAAAGGAAATTAAATATTAATTTAATTAAAATAAAAAATTATTTTATATTTTAATTTATCATTGCAATATAATATTGTGTACATATAAATGTATGTGATCTGTGTTTAATTTTATAGATCTAATGCAGTTACATTGCTATTATGTTATGAAAATAAGAATATAATTGATTATTTTGTTATATTTAAAATTTAAGTGATGATCATTTATATCGGATTTAAGTTATGAAGTAATTTTATATTTCATGATTTATAGTATTTTCAAACAATATAAATCAGATTGTTACATTTTCATTCATGAATGTCGATTACAAGATATGACCGTCATCTTATTCAATGACATGTCGTGAATTTATATTTCATGGATCCATTTTATTATGAACATACATATATTTATGTATGTATGTGTGTGTGTGACTCTATATATAGATTTTTTAAGAGTTTTATAGATGAAATATTATTTCATGTATGTAAATTATTCTGTTAATAACATTTTACGTACTTATAAAAATGCTTAAAAATGATATGATTCAGTTTTTCAGAAATTGTATATATTAATATATATATATATATATATATATACACACAAACACACATATGTATATGAATATAATGCCATGAATATCAAAGAAGAGAACCTAGTGATAAATGTATATAACAGTAAAGAAATCTTAATTTGTTTTTGGAAACTCTAGAAACATAAATGTTGTAAATATGGAAGGTTAATTGAGAGTGAACCCATTCTTCACTAAGTAGGAATTCCCATACAACCTTCAATGTTTATGTAGCCCAAACATTTTTTAGTGTCTTGTTTATTATTTTCTGAAGAAAAATTGGTTTATTTTAAATTTCTCTTAAGAATAATTATCTTCAAAAGTTTAACTACTTACAAAATATTTATAGCATTACCAAAAGAATATTTTTTATATAAGAGTATATATATATATATGTTTTTCATGAAGTATTCATTTATCAAAGGTATTTTATAAACTTTTTACCAAAATATATCTATAGTTTATTTCCAAAATATTTTTTTTCAAAACAAAAAAATATTTTTCAAAAATATTTTTTCACTAATAATTTAATAAGAAATTTAATGCTCACGGTTTTTTAAAAATGATTTTTCACAAGTATCTTATAAGATTAATTTTAGATTTCGTAGCTTTTGGAGTTAGCATGTGCAGTTGCATAATGGACAGTTGTTCTATTTTTGGTTAAACTCTAGTATATGTATGGTGTTTTCTAATGATCTATAACCTAGACCAGTAAAAGTTATTCTTTTTTTAAGTCTTTATTAATTCTTCATTTAATTTTAAAAGAAAAAATTTATGCGCCATTTTTTTGCATAGAGTCTAGAAGAGTGGGATCGGGTCATTATAGAATTTATCAAATACAGGAAAGAACAGTATATTCAAAAGTATTTCAATCATTTATGTTTAAAATTACATTGGTATGTATAATTTAAAAAAACATTAATAACCAAAACTATAATGTTTCATCTTTACTGGAACCTCAACCCCTCTCCAAAGAGCTCTATTATTCATCTAGTTTTTGAATAAATTACCCCATCCAGGGGAAACAAGTGCACTTGTATTAAAACAATTATCCTATAAGTAATACAATAAAAAAGTAAATTAGACATAAATATGAAACAATTAATTAATAAATTGTCATATTTAAGTAGAAAACATACTCATCGAGTCATACCAAGCATACCATATATTGGATAAATGTGTGTACCATGATTATAGTGGGACACCTTGGAGTTCATTTAATGTTTTTATAGAAATAATTTCATAAGTTTAAATGTGATTTATCATCTCATACAATACAGATTTCAATGTGAAATGTTAATGTATGTAAGAATCTTACAGTCTTACACCTGAATGAAATATTTATTTAAAATCATTGATCAATGGATCCAAATAAAAATCAATATCATTACATGATTTTTTTGTCTCAATATATGAAGAGGCAACATAATATACTTTTTCTTCATGCATAACTATGATGGAATGTCATAATATACCGATATAAACATCCATGTACAATGAGTTCTTCTATGTAAACCGAAAGGATTCAAACCACCTATATATAGCACAAGATCAACGTTTCTCATATTGATTCCTAATTAAATATGATTTTAATAAATTTTATTTTATTGAGGAGTTTCTATGGGGTAATGATGTTTCTGACAGTGATTTATTGTATCTTCATTACATATCAATTACCTTACAGTCTCCTCACTTAGATGTAGGAACCAAAATCCTTGATTGACTAGAAAGTGATGTACATTAATGAAAGGACATTGTTGATTTTTATACCGAGAAACACCACACTTTATAATTTTTTAATGATTTATGTTCCTTTCAAAAGAATATACAATCACTTGGACATGAATGTATTATTATAGGGATCAAACCCATTAAATGTAACATTGCTTTAGGATCATAATCTTGTAACGGAAACTCATTATCTTCTTCTAGTATATTATTCAAAGAAGAATGTATTTTAGAATAGTTTATTTCAGTCTCTTCATTACTATATTTTACATTATATTTCTGCAGTATTGCTGAAAATGTTGAATATTTACTACATCCAATATATAGTCCCATTATTACAAAACTATCACACATTTGAAACATTTTTTGGGAATAAGTATGGTCATCTTCAACTATCATTTTAATTTCATCAAAAAGATCATCATCATCATTCAAATTTATAATCTTATCCCCAATAAGATATTAATAACTATTCACACTTGTAATCAAATCAGATGATCCACAAAATGATGTGTTACCCAATCACTAGCTATATCATGTTCCTTCTCATGATCCATCTAACATTTATAACTTTGATCTATTGTGTGAAAGGTCATGTGTTCTTCTAGCTCCTCTGGACTAATTAGACTTGAATGAAAACCATAAAAACACATATAAAGGATTTGAGAAGGGTCATATGCACGATCTTTGGAATACATGATGAACTCTTTCACCTCATCCTCATAATATATTTCATATGATTGAACTACATTAATTTTCAATTCATATACAACTAGTTTGATTCAGAAATATTCATATTTAATAAATTTACAAATAAATAAAAATTATAATCTTAGAACCCTAAAGGCTATTCTTTATTTACACACAAATATAGTCTCCATATTTGATATAAATTTTCATTGTGTAAAAAAACTTATATATTATAAAGGCCCATAATTATACAAATTTAAATTATTATAACATTTATTTCTTCTAACAGAATACACATATCCCGAAACAAATTTAAACATGAATTTAAATAAGTTATTTATATAAATTTGAAACATATTAAAAATTTTAAATCATATTTAATAAAAATGAAGAAATATTAATATTTTAAATTATAAAAAACATTGAAAATATTAGAACATAGTAAATAATTATGTAATAATAAATATTAGAAAATGGTTTAATTATGAAAGATATAAAAAATTAATATAAATAAAAAATGAATATATATTATTAAATTAAATAATATCAAAAATAAATAAATTAAAACAATTATGTATTGAAACTATTAAAATAAATGAATTCATATGAAAAATTACATAAATTATTAACTTATATATAAATGAATAAAATATTAAATATACCATTAAATATATTCTTTAAATAAATTAGATTAATTTAATAAATATTAAAAAATAATAAATAAGATTGAATAAAAAATAATCATATAAATTTAAAAATTATTAAAATTATTATAACTTAATAAATAATTATGTACAAATATGTAACAGCCCGATTTTTTATCAATGTAATTCCATTCTTACAATTATTTCATATATTAAAATCACATTTTATTATTTATATAACACAATAAAACTATATAAAGGAATAATTAGGGAAATAAATGGCATCTCTTGAAGTTAAGGAACATATACCGATAAAATATTAACTTGACCTTTGGAATAGTAATGTGACCCTTATTAATAGTAAACTAAACAATGTAATAGTAAAATAACAAATTAATATATAAATAAAATTTATCTATCTTATAAGTTACACTATGATATAATTATATCATAGATTAAATAAAGAAATATTTTTAAAATTATTAATAAAGTGTTGGTATTTTTATAAGTCGTGTATATTTAATTACATTTTTATGATTAATTTTAAAAATGAAAAGAAAATTTATTTTCATAAAATCAATTCATAAATTATTATTTTTATTTCTTATGATTTTAAGATAATTTTATGTGACCTTAATTAACTATTCAGTGTGTGAGAAAATCAGTTTTAGTTTCAAATTTTATATTTTTGCAAGTAAATTTTGATTTTAATTAAAAATTAGATTTATCATATATAGAAAATTAATTTTAAATAATGGATTTCATTTTTGGATTATATAACATGAAAAAAAATTTGGGTCAATTTTTTGTATTTTCCTAAAATTCACAATTTTTTGTGAATAGTAAAATATGATAATTTTCAATAAATGCTAAATAAATAAATTCATGCATAATGATAGAGTCATGGATAATGTAAATGGACATTTGTTCTAACTAAAATGTTGTCCTTACTATTTTTGGTCATAATATTCAATACTATATATAGTCTTGAGGAAAAACATTAAACTAATGATTAAAATAATGGTAAACCCCTCCTCTCATCCACTATAAATACCACCCCTCTTTACCTCCTCTACTCACACCTCTCAACCCATTTGTATAGTAAAAACTCTACTCAAATATCTCCCTAAGATACTATCACACTTATATATTCCCTTGGGATATTCAAAAAGGCCAAATCCTCTCCCCTAAAGATGTTCTCAAGGAAGATATATTCAAGTGGTAAATTCCCCTTTTCATTTCTTTTATATGCATTGAAGTTCCTTTATTTATTTTTCATTCCTAAAATATATTCATACAAATTTTATAATAACTAATGTAAATTATATGTACTATAATTTTTTTTGATAATGGAAAAATTCCTCATCATTTGTCCTTCCCCCTCTTTTTATACTAGAAATGAAAACACCGTTCGAGATGTGTTAATTTATCATATTCACGGACATTGGGTTTTCAAATTATATTACCAACTTCAATTTTGGTCATGATACCATTTTTATGGTTAAAAAAGACTATAAAATACATATTATTTTTTATTTAAGGTTATTTAATATTTTTTACATGTGATATTTATTTGTAATGAAAAATGACTTTTTTGTGATAAAAAAACTGACAATTAACCAAAAGAGTTATCATTACAGTTATCTATAAAAATTCATCTTCACTCCAAATAACCAAATTATTTTTATAAATATTTAATATTATGGATGTTCAATAATAACATAAAAACTCAATTCTAGACAACCATTATCATCTCACATGTTTTTCCTTACATGTATATAATTAAACCAGTCATGAAAACCAAGGAATAAAATGCTCCCAAACAATGAAATAAAACATCGTAACCCATGAAAAAGGTACTGAATAAACATAATAAGGATATAATAAATGAATTAAATGTTTAATTTTTTTTCAAAATATTAATAAACTAATGTAATTTGGTTAATCAGGACATTAAAATCTAGTGATGGACACCATCATATTTAAGGTAAGGGATTCCACCTGAACCTCCATTATTACTTTAGGTTTCTCTATCTTTATTTTCTACACAAATGAAGTAATATATTATTTTTAATAACATATTATAAATTATGTTTATATTCTCCAAAATCTTGTATCTAGATCGATTTATCATTCCCTTTCTGGGATATATGTGTTTTTAAATGATTCCCTTCTAAATTATTCCCAATAAGCAAGCCCGTTTGAAGGGAACTTTTTAATTCATACAAATTTTCAAGTACACTATATAATATATTTTAAGAAACCATTATTTTTATAAAACCACTCTTTTAATTATGACAAAAATATTGTTTTATGTCCGGTCTTATATAATGTTTTATTATATTTATGTTTTAAATAACCTTTTATATTTTCCTTTAACCACACTAAAATGTTTTAATTATAATGATTCTTATGTACTCCTTTTTAAAAGTTGTTAATTCATTTTGACATCAATTTTAATGATATATGAAAATTCTACCCTATGATAGTAAATGAATCATCTAATTCCTTTCCTTCATGGAGATTTTTATGATACTCCCATTTGTTATTCATTATGATATGATTATGATACATAATTATTACCTTGGGTAACCCTTACATTTATGTATGATTGATTATATAAGATTATAGATGTGGAAATAATATTCATGAACATGTTATTATGGGTGGACCTAGATAGATCTCCAATTAATTGGGTAATTTTTAGTATCATGAGACGTTATGTAGAACTGTTTAGGCGGTTAGGCTTGACTTGTGCTACCATGTGCAATGTTCTTAGTGGTCAGCCTTAAGTGATGATCCTATGTGTGAAACGATCTCTGAATCATCCTATAGTCAAGTTTTATGTTAATTATACATTACTATGAATCCATTTTCATATAATCTTTTGATTATAAGTTATGATTCCATATGTTCCATGCCTTTTTTATACCATTATGTTATTCCTTATAACCCATGTGCTAATGATTTATTCTTCTGTTTATTCCATTACAAAGCTTCTTTACTCATCAATTTTTTCATGTTATACTCATGTTATTTGAGGAAGATGTACGTGCCAAATAGAAGTTAATATATCCTTATGAATATTAAGTAAAGAAATTTTTTTTACATTTTTTTTGTTTTATGTACCTAGTCTTCCAAGACATTAGACTTTACAATCCTTGGCCTGTAATATAATGCATCATTATCATTAAAATCATGAAATTATATGTGTAAATGGCTAGGGTCACTATAGTTGGTATTAGTGGATACACTAGTAAGTTTTGGAGATTAGGAATAGAGTACATTAGTAAGAACCTTAGGGATGCGACTAAGTATAAAATAACATACATTAATTTTGTAAATTATAGAGTAAGTGGATTTTCAAGAAAATACATCCATGTATGGATATGAAAATATGGATACGGATCTTGCACAGATGTATCTAGGGGTAAAACCTGAAAACACTACATTGAGATAAAGTTGAACGAGAACAGGAGTATGATAACAGGCTTTTTTTCACTTCTGGTATGACACTCCTGGGGGATATCCCTTGGAAAATTCAAAATATAATTGAAAACCATTATTAATGGTATAAAAATGATCCCATAAGAATATATGTTATGAAACTGATAAAGTATATCCTTGATTTTAATATATAGAATAACAAGTTAGGATATAATTTTCATTTACATGTTTATCCTTTTATGCTCAATGTTTTCTTTTATTATAATTAGATAATCTGAAAGACCTATATTTTTATGTTCTTTTTATTAGTTAACTATAAGAAATAAAAGAACACATGTCAATAATCAATGTGATTGGAAATGCGATGATTTAGTTAATGATATGTCGAATATAATGGGAAAGGGTTCTCAAAACATTATGACAGTACATTCTTAGTAGGATCGTGTTATGAATAATAAAATGAATCATGTGGAAATACCACCCTTTCTATAGAAAGAGAAGGTTTCCATCTAATCCATCTGGTGGTAAAGGCGTCCCATGTTTAGTGGATCTTCTTATCACCTCCTCACGGAACTGTGGATGAACTCCATTGATAATATATTATCAATCCATAATGCTCATAATAAGAGAATTTAATACCAGAGTTCTATAATTTTGATGGGGAAGACGATATGTTCTAGGCTGTAGCCAATAATATGAAGTCCCCGGATGAAATTTATTCCATTCATTGGGAGGAATTGAAGACAATGTTTTTTAATAAATATTTTCCCTCAATACTAAATCTCAAGAGAGAAATATAGCTCCCTAGACTTAATCATAATCAAGAAGAGTCCACGAGGGATTATAAAGAACAATTTACAAGGCTTTCAAGATATTCCTACATATTTTTCATGAATGCCAAAAAGAAAGATATATTGCTTCATTAGTGGACTAAAATGATTCTACAAAACATTTTTCCAATTCGAGACTTTGAAAGCTATGAGGATATTTTCTATTGTTTTCTCAAGGTTGAAATAGAGATTGAATACTCTCAATGGTCTCATGGGACTAGTGAAAAAAGAGGACAATAAAGTCTAATTTCAGTACTTCAGAAAATAAATACCATGATATAGAGAAGATCGAACATCCCACATGTAAAAATTGTGAGAAGAAGAATCCTAGGAACTATCTAAAGGGAACAAAAAATTGCTTCAAATGTGGATGAATGAAAAATATGGATAAGAAATTATAGAGGGATATGAAGAATTACACTAATTTGGAAGAGAAAATTAAGGTTCATATCATCACTTCACATGTAATGTAGTGTCACAACTATATGGAGCATGGGAATTATGAGATCAATTTCCCTATGCCAAGGGTTGTTAGAGGAAATAAACCGAAAACTCCAAGGAAACAAGGAAAGGATTATTCTATCACTACTTATGAGGTGGATTCATACAATGATGTGGTGAAATTTTATCAAGTTATTCATTAAATAATAAAGAACATACTATATGATTGTAGTTATACACATTATTTCGTGTCTGGGAAGTTTAGTTGAACTATTTAAACACAATTGTAAAATTTAGAGGTTGTGTTATTTTTTAGAACATTAAATCGGAAATTTATTTCATCAAATTTTTATAACGTCTACCTTGTCAATTTTTGTGGAATTAACTTCCTATTAAATATTTTCATACTTCATTTAGTGTAGTTTGATTATATTTTGGACAGGTATGGGATATTTTTATACAAATCCAACATTAACTATCTGGAAATGGGATGTCACAATTCACATCCTAGAGTATCCTACAATCATGAACAAGTTTAAGGAGGAAGATGAATATTATTCAGAATCATTTCATCAAGTGTGGGTAATGTTGGATTTGAGCAAGAATATCTTTCTCTAAATAATGATACAATAGAGAGAATCATGCTTGAAGACATGCCCATTGTAAGGGACTAAACTGATGTATTTCCCGAAGAAATTTCTTGTCTTCATACTGATGGAGAGGTTGAGTTCCAAATTGAACATATTCCTAGATACCTACCTACATCAAATAATCCTTATAGAATAGAGATAGTTGATCTAGAATGGTTTATGAAGCAGTTACATGAGAATATAGAGGAGGGTTTTATATGCCTGGGTGTTTTACCAGGGGGTTCACCAGTCCTGTTTATTAAGAATAAGGATGGATCAATACACATATATATTGATTGACGTCAGTTGAAGAAAATCATGATAAATAACAAGTATCACATTCCTTAGAGTTATGGCTTGTTTTATCAGCAACGTGGGGCCAGTTATTTCTCTATGGTGGATCTTTAGTCAAGATATCACTAATTAAAGGTGAAGAAGGATGATATTCCAAAAACTACCATTCGAATTATGTATATACTCTATGTGTTCATAGTTATGGCCTTAGGACTCACTAATTCACTTTCAATATTCATATATTAAATTAATATAGTCTTTAGACATTACCTCGACAAATTTTTTGTAGTCTTTATAAATGATTTTATAGTTTACTAGAAGAGAAAGGAGGAACATGAGGATCATTTCAATAATGTTCTTATGAAATTTATAAGGGAGAAACATTATAAAAAAGTATAGTAAATTTGAGTTCTTCGTGGAGTAAGTATCATTATTGGGGAATGTTATCATCAGAAAATGGATAACTGTGGACCCTTACTAGAAAAAGGAAATCAAAGAGTGGTTGTGGAAAACTTCTATAATAGAGATCCATAATTTTCTGGGTCATTATGGGTATTATAGATGATTTGTGAATAAATTATGATTCTTTTCATACCCAATTATGATGATTTCACATAATGAAGTGAAATTCATCTGGACTCAAGAATGTGAGGAAATATTTAAGGATCTCAAAAGAGGCTTATCAGTACACTAGTACTAACACAACTGATTAGTGGAAACTCTTTATGGTGTTTAATGATGAATTAATGTAGGGATAATATTGTGTGATGATGACAATGATAGTGGGATATTTTATACTTCATGTCAGTTGAAAATCTAGGAGCAAAACTATCCCATGCGTGCTCTGGAGTTGGCAGTTGTGATCTTTGCATTGAAAATATAGAGGAATTATCTCTATGGGGAGAAGTGTGAGATAGTTACTGATCACAAGAGTATAAAATATATATTAATATATAAAGATCATAATATACACAAGTTATTATAGTTATATCTCCTAAAGGATTGTCACAGATCAATCCACTACCTTCCAGTTTAGGGAAATAAGGTGGAAGATGCTCTATGTAGAAAGTATCCTACATGTTTATCAATGATGAGAATTGAGTAGGATCCATTCCTATTATATTTGTAGAGGATGGACATGGGAATTATCAAGGGTGGAACATCATAATTACTTTCTCAAATTAGTGATAAAAATCCATCATGAGAAAATTAATGGATGCTCAAAGAAAAAATGTGGAAATTTTGAAAAGGGTGGAAGCTATTAAAAATCAAAAATCCTCTTTGTTCAAGATTGATGAGGAATGAGTTTTATGATTTGGGTCATGATTATGTGTACTATCCTATATAGATATAAAAAAAAGTATTTATTCATATAGATCAGCCTTCTATATTTACTAAGGGAGTAAAAATATGTATTTAGATCTCAGAGAGAACTTTTGGTGAAAAAATATAAAGAAGAAGATTGATGAATCTACATAAAAGTGTCTGGTATATCAATAGGTTGATGATAAATTTTAAATGTCTAATGGGATTATACAACCACTACCCATACCAACATGGAAGTTAGAGAATCATACCATGGACTTTATTATTGTAATTCTAATGACATCAAGAGAAAACAATGTTATATGGGTCATTGTGGATCATCTTATAAATAAATCTCACTTTATCGAAATTCAAGAAGAATTATCATTGTATGAACTTGCATGGATATATACCAATCAGGTGGAATGTCTTTATGGATTACTATTATCTATTGTATCTGATAGAGATCTGAAGATCACCTCGATGTTCTGAAAAAACCTCTAATATTCTCTAAGCACTGAGTAGAACTTCAGTCAGAACTATCATCCTCTATATGATGTCCTATCTGAGAAAAATATTTTGAAAGTGGAGGATATGTTGAGAGAATGTTTAAAGTAATTCAAAGGAGGGTGAGACCGACATTTTCAATAGGTCTAATTAGCTTACAAAAATAGTTACCACTCCAGTATCTTAATGGAAGCATATGAATCTTTTTACGTGAAATGGTGCAGAACACCAGCATGTTCAGATGAAGTCAGTGAGCGTGAGCTTCTAGAATAGTAAATGGTTGAAAAAATGGTGTAGATGGTGAAAACAATTCATCATAACAACAAGAAATACCAATTTTGAGAAAATAGTTATGAAAACAATCGTTGATGGGACCATGAGTTCAATGTTGTAGACATGGTACTCCTCTGCATATCTCCATAGAAGAAGTTCATGAGGTTTGGGAAGAAAAGAAAGCTATGTCCCAGGTTCATTGGACCCTTTTGTAAGATACCTTATAGGTAAAGAAAAATAGATTTTCATATCTTTGTCTATTTATGAATTAGATAGTTTTTAGAGGCTTAATATGAGAATAAATTCAATCTTAAGTATAGAATACTCTAATATTTTTAAAAGATTGTTTTACCACATTTGGATGGAAAACCATTTTTAAATCCCACAATTGAAAATTTTATAAGCTAGATTTGTAAAAATAAATGGATTATTTAGAATTGGGACATTGATATCTAGTTTGGATAATTTTTTTTATTTTTTTGACAATGTTCAATTTTTAATGAATAGTGAAAAATACTACATTTTACATCAAAACTACATTTTCATCTAATTTAATTATATGGATAGATTATATTTTAAATTGGATTTAAAGTGTAATTGGAATATATTTTTACCATATAATCCAATGGTGGTAATTATAATTAATTTCACTTTGAAATTGGACATTAATTTTTTTATATCTTTTGATAGATATTGTTTCTTAAAGACACGCTATTTGTTTTGACAACGATATTTATTTTTAAATTAATTACTAAAATTTCTATGTTTGGAATTTGGTAAAATTTATTCTATATTTGTAATCATAATGGAAAAATTATGTAATTAAGACTCTTTTGTTTTTGGACATTATGAATTGTAACGACAGTAATTATCTTTAATTATCGTGATTAACTAGTAATCGTGTAGTTAAGGGTAATAAAATAATATCATAATAATATAAAATTACCCCAAAATGTGTCCAAATACACTTTTTTGAGTCATGGCCGACCATTTGAATCTTTTTACCGAACTTTAGGTCCCATAAAGTCACATGGGTGAGATTGTGTCATTTATGACATTATTTTTTAAAAAAAAGGAAATATAAAAAAGGTTTGTATATCCTAATTAAAACAATTTTAATTTTGTTTAAATAAATGATATATTTGACTATAAATACTCATTTAAAGCTAAAAATATTTTAATATCATGGTATTTAAATTTATAAATTTTAGACATTAAATAAATAAATTTATTTATGACACCATGATGATGTAGTGATTACTTTAGAAATGAACGATTTAAATAAAATGAAAAGATAAGGTAAACTAAAAGCCATAAACTTGTTTAAACCCTATTTAATTGGTGTATTTATTACCCTTATCACCTTATACCAAAAATATATCATTTTGGGACCTTTAAAATCCAAAAATCATTTTATAATAATGTAACATTTCAAGACATTCCAAAAGTGACCATCCACCCTCTTATAAAAGGCCCCCACCTCTACCACCTTAACCAAACCTCTCAAGCTCTTGGATCATCCATCCTCTACTCATATTATCTCTCCACATCCCTCTTTTACTCTTAGAAGCCTCACATTGGGGATAAGTCTTTCCAACGAAGCCTTTGGCTCAAATAAAAAAGAGTTACCTGATTTAGAGGTAATGTCTTCTCTCGAGTTTCTTTCTTTTATTTTCCTTCTTCACTCACCACTATCTTCTTATTTTTTGATCCCATAATAACACCAATATAATAAATATACTAGTATTTTGTTATGATAAGGGTTATAACTACACTTACACACACCTATGTCTAAGGGTTTAAGAACATACAGTTTCTGTGGGTGGCGAATTACTGCCTCACGAAATGATGATTGTTCAATATTTTTTTAACACCTTTCATGGTGTCCATTATGATGTCACCATATTTATATATGATATATATGGTATTTATTTTTTCTATATGCTTCTGAATTCTATTTTTAAATCACATCGTTATGCTTTTCATGTTGTGGAACTGCGATAATTTCATCTAAGGAAGTGTGGACTACCGCCGCCTAAAGTGATTTGACTCGTTCATGCGAAACATTAAATTTATAAGGAATGTAATTAATGAAATTATGTTACCTATATAAAATATTTATTAAACTGTAATTATAATATATATATGTCTCATTTAATTTTAATTCCTTTATTATGACAAAGAAATGAAAGTAGCGTTCATGCGTATGTACGACCTACCATCTCCATGAACGGTGCATTTCAATTTTTTATCTCCAAATGTTATGTAATAGTATAAAATCAATATATTTTGGATATATATGACATTTAAATCATTAATACCATTTTGGAGATGATGTACTTATAACTACATTGGCAAGCTTTTTTAAACAAGTTCATTTTTGACTCATGTACCGAACATCGACAAAACATATGATATGAACTCACATAATTAACTAATTATTATAAAATAATAATATGTGATATTAATTGAAAAATAAACTTTAATGGATTTTTTTAGGAAATTATAAATTGACCTATGTTTATTATTCAATAATATAAAGAACAAAGGAGAACAAGTCAGACATAAGGTAAAGGACTTCGTCTCAATCTCCATTCATTGAGGAATACTTCAGTTTATATACGACCTTCTTTTATTATTTGTATAATAAAACCTTTCTAATTTTAATTTCATTTAAAAGGAATCTCTTTACAAGAAGATTTTTACTAAACGACAAAAGGAATGTTTTTGTCTTACGTATGTGGTGAAAACAACTTCTCTACCATCGTGACCATTATTTTAGTTTCCACTTCCTCTACAAGACTTAACTTTTTAAATGAAAAATAAATACCATGTTCTAATTTTAATTTATTTTTCTATCGAAAATGGTTTTGATAATTTTTTGATTATATTAATGTGTTGTATTGATATCTTGTGATTGAAATATGGAACTTTTATCTTTCCTTTATGCATGTTTTATGTGATAAGATTATGTTATGGTTGTTGGGGATTGCTTATGAAGTCGGGTGGTTCCATGATAAACTAATGGAGGGTGAGCCTAAGATAGCTCTTCAATTAATTGGGTAACGTGAAGCAGTTAATCTCAATGGATTCTCTGAAAAGATTTAGGGAATATACTATGATGGGTATTCCAAACGTAACCATGAGGGTTACTCCCTACATAATAATGTTATGGATTCCTCGAGTTACCTTTTTGTCTTATGATTTCTTTGAGTTATTCATAAATCTTATTATTTCATGAGGTATGTTGAAGTGCTTATGTTTTATGAGTAAAGTATGATTTCATTGATTCTTATGTATACATGGATTACTGTTTTCTTTTCGTATTTTTCTATCCCTTACTGAGCTTTTTATGCTCATCCCTTGTTTTTTGAAATGATTTTCATAGGTCAAGGGAAAATTATATGATGTGATGATTGTGTTGAGGAAGTGACAAGAAGAAAACCATGTTTTATTTTAAATATATTTCCTTTGGAGGAAAAAATGAATAATTTATTTGATGTACACACCTTGTTTAAATGTGGAATGTAATGCTTGATTTGTGATCTAATTATTTAAAACTCTAATCGTGAAAAGATCCTCAATGTGAATTCTGGATATAACCCAAGATTAAGTAATGTTTAATTCTGAGGCATTATAGTTGGTATCAGAGGTCAGTTTAGATAAATTTATGTGTTATAATTCTATTAAATGTTTGTCCAAAAATATTTGTTTACATTATGGTCAAATTGAAATGATATATCATATGAAGATTACCATGTTGCTTTATATAAGACATGTTTGTTAAGAATAGTTTTCTGCAAGGGAAACGAGGAACCAGTTCTGGGAAGGCATACAGAAGAAATGACCTTCCAAATCAACATCCTGAGATGGTTGGAATTGGAACTGAATAGTTTGTTGAAATAATGGCACAGTTGAATCAAGCGATAAATGGTGGTGGAATCCATGCTCAAGATTAACCGGATCAACTGTATAGGAACATTTCAGTGGTGGAACATTTCACGAGGAAACATCCCCCACAATTAGAGGATCATCTGACCCTTTGCTAGCTGACGGGTGGATTAAAGCACTGGAGATGATTTTCGATGTCATGGGGTGTTCAGACAATTATAAGGTTAGCCTTGCTGTTTACCATTTGGAGGGTGAAGCAGATCAGTGGTGGTCAATGGTTAAAAATATATGGGATGCTGATGATATTGATGCTCTTGACTGGGATAAATTCAAAGGTAAGTTTCTCAGGAAATATTTTCCAAAGGCTATTTTACTTAGGATGGAAAAACAATTCTTGTAATTGAATGAATAAGATGAATCAGTGGCTGGCTATGAAGAAAATTTCACTCGATTGACAAGGTATGATCCTAATTTTATCCGAGACCTTGATAGTAAAATCAATCATTTTTACTCAGGCATAAAGCCAAAATATCGAATGGAATTAGCTTCTCGTGAGTTCAAAAGTTATGAAAAGCTTGTTCGATGTGCTGAGAAGGTGGAAATGGAGTTTTCCAATGATCAAGTGTTATATGAAAACCAACAGAATAAGAGACCAAGGAGGCTGGAGAAAGGGAAGAATCCTTCAAAAAGTTTTGATGGTAAGAAAACTATGTTTATAGTTTTGGATAAGTGTGGTAAAAAGGATGTTGGGGAATGACTTTTTAATTCTAGAACGTGCTTCTGATTTGGTAATATGGGACATAAGGCTCATGATTGCACTGGAAATGATCAGGGTAATGGTAATACCAAATTTGATTTACATTTAGTGAAATGTTTTAAGTGTAATGATATGGATCATTTTGCAAATGAGTGTTCGAAAAAGAGCTCGAATGATGGGAAGTAGTTATACTACAAGCAGAAAGGTGTGGTGAAATCCTTTGCAACTACTTCAGTAGATGTTGGGCCATCAAATGAAGTGGTATCAGGTAATTTGTTTGTTTTTTCAGATTATTCCAATGTGTTGTTTGATTCAGGCTCAAACCATTCTTTCACCTCTGAAAAATTTCTAGTAAATTAGGAATTCCATCTCATGAAATGACTCTTAGAATTGTGGTAAAAACACCTGGGAGAAATAATGAGGCAAATAGAATTTATAATAATCTTCCTATCCTTATCCGTGGAATGAACCTACTTGAAAACCTTACTGTTTTATCTCTAGTATAGTTTGATGCTATCCTGGGTATGGATTGGCTTTCTGTTTACCATGCTATGATTGAATGTAGAGCTAAAGAAGTTTTTTCAGAAAGACTTTCAGTTTGTGTACAAGAATGAACCCTTACTGTTGATAACATATCAAGATGTTGAGAAAATTGTAAAAGATGGAAATGAATGTTACCTTGCACATATTGTTGAAAACAAAGAAACCATTCAAATTAATGATCTTCCAGTGTTAAATGAGTATCTTGATGTTTTTCTTGATGAGTTGCCTGGAATGATACCAGATCGGGAAGTTGAATTTACTGTTGACATAGTTCCTGATGCTAAGCCAATTACAAAACCCCCTTACTAAATGACTCAAATTGAACTCTTAGAGTTGAAGGATAAATTGCATGATTTGTTAGACAAAGGTTTCATTCGACCTAGCACATCACCATCGGGCACTCCTTTTTTATTTGTTAAAAAGAAAGATTGTTCAATGAGTCTTTGTATTGATTATAGATCCTTTAATAACATCACAATTAAGAACAAATATCCTTTACCTCATATCGATTATCTGTTTGATCAGATCTGTGTTGCTCAGTATTTTTCAATGATTGACTTGAGATCGGGGTACCATCAGTTGAAGGTAAAGGAAGCAGATATTTCAAAAAACGTGTTTCGTACAAGATATGGCCATTATAAATTTGTAGTTATGCATTTTGGGTTAACCAACGCACCTACTATATTCATGGACCTTATGAATAGAATTTTCCACGAGTTCATGGATAAGTTTTTGGTTGTTTTCATTGATGATATTTCATTGTCTTCTAAAAGTTAAGAGGATAATGAAACACATTGAAGGGTTACTTTTCAAACCTTAATGGAAAAGAAATTGTATGGGAAATTCCACAAGTGTGAGTTTTGGTTGAAATAAATTTCTTTCCTTGGTCACATTGTTTCTAAAGATGGAATAACGAATGATCCTACAAAAAAAAGGTTGTTGAAGAATAGCCAAGACCCACAAATGTAACTGAGATTCATAGTTTTCTTGGTTGGGCAGGATATTACCGACGGTTTGTTAAAAACTTTGTACGTTTGTTCAGCCCATTGACTAAGCTAACTCTGAAGGCTGTTATGTTTATCTGGACAAAAGAATGTGATTATTGATTTTAGGAATTGAAAAATAAAATTGGTGAATGCTCTTTTATTGGCACTACTATCCAGGAATGGTGTGTTCGTTTTCTACAGTGAAGCTTCATTGAAAGGACTTGGTTGCATCCTAATGCAGAATGATTTGGTAATTGCTTATGCTTTATGTCAGTTGAAAACTCATTAGATAAATTACCATATACATGATTTAGAATTATCTTCTATTGTTTTCGATTTAAAATTTTGGAGGTTTCATTTTTATAGTGTAAAGTGTGAAATATAAACTGATCACAAAAGTTTAAAGTATATATGCACTCTGAGAGAATTGAACGTGAGATAGAGGAGATGGCTAGAATTAATCAAGGATTATGATTGCATGATTTACTACCACCCAGGAAAATAAAATAATGTTTTAGAAGCTTTGAGTCAAAAAAGTAATGCTTTATTAACCATGTTACTTTGGAACATGTTACTTTGGTCATGGATTTAATTAATTTTGGCTTAGAAGTTGTTGGTGCAGGAAATTCTTCTGTTTTGTTTTAGGTATCAGTGAAATCTTCTCTATCAGACAGAATTAAGCAAGCACAGAAGCAAGATAGCGAGTTACAGAAAATGGTAGATCTGGTTCATAAGGGTATGTCACCTGAATTCAACATTGATAATGTTTATGTTTTGAGATTTGGGAATAGATTGTGTTTTCCTTGTGATTCACAGTTGAAGAGAGATTTGTTATGTGAAGCTCATAATTCTCTATTTTCAATTCATCCAGGTAGTTCTATGATGTACAGAGATCTTCAGAAGTATTACTGGTGGGATAGAATGAAAAGATATATTGTTGATTTTACTATGAAGTGTTTGACTTGTGAATAGGTTAAAGCTGCATGGTAGTTACCAAAAGGGATGCTTCAACCATTACCAGTGCCAGAGTGGAAATGTGAGAATATATCCATGGATTTCATTATGGGATTACCGAAGACACCTCGAGGTAATAATGAAATTTGGGGTATTGTTGATTTCTTGACTAAATATGCTTATTTCCTTGCTATAAGAGATAATATTTCCCTATATCAACTTTCTTGATTGTTTCATAAAGAGATAGTCAGGTTACACAGAGTTCCACTCTCCATTGTATGTGATCGTGATCCAAGGTTCACATCTTACTTTTGGAAAGACCTTCAGAAGTCGTTGGTTACTGAATTGAATTTTAATACAACTTTCCATCCTCAATTAGATGGGCAGTCAGAACGAAAAATTTATAATTGGGAGGACATGATACGTGCTTGTTCGATGGATTATTATGGAAGTTGGGACCAACATATTTCATTGGATGAGTTTTCTTATAATAAAAAGTTTTATTCTAGTATACATATGGATCCATTTGAGGAATTATATAAGAAGATGTTTCGAAGTCTAGATTTTTTGCATGAAGTAGGTGAAAAGATGTTCATGGGAACAGAAATGATAGAAGAGATGGAAGAAAAAATTCAGTTGATCAAGAAACACATGAGAACAGCTCAGAGCAGGCAGAAAAGTTATGCGGACAACAGGAGGAAGGATCTCCCTTTTGAGGTTGGTGATCATGTCTTCCTCAAAGTTTCACCATGGAAAAGTGTGATGTGATTTGGTAAGAGAGGAAATCTAAGTCCAAGGTTTATTGAACCATATGAAATTCTGGAGAGATTTGGAACATTTGGATACTGAGTGGCTTTACCTCCGAGTCTATCTCAGGTACATAATGTTTTTAATGTTTCAATGTTAAGGATGTACATGCCAGATCCATCTCATGTTTTGAGTCAAGAGGTGGTTCAGCTAGAAGAGAATCTATCTTATGAGGAACAACTGGTCCAGATTCATGTCCATAGGGAGAAAGTGTTGTGGAATAAGTTGATTCATCATATAATGGTTCTATGAAAAAACCATATAGTTTAAGAGGCAACATGGGAATCTGAAAATGCAATGGGGGATAAATACCACCACTTATTAGATAAGTAATTAAATTACGGGGATGCAATTTTTTAATGGGGGGAAGGACGTAAGATCCCAATTGAGTAAAGAATAATAGATTTTTATATCTATGTCTATTTATGAATTAAAATGTTTTTTAGAGGCTTAAAATGAGAATAAATCCAATCATAATCATAGAATACTCTAATATTTTCAAATGATTGTTTTACCAACTTTTGATGGAAAACCATTATTAAATCTAACTTTTGACAATTTTATAAGATCTATTTGTCAAAATAAACTTATTATTTATAATTGTGACATTGAAATTTACTTTTGGATAAATTGTTTTTTTCTGACAATGTTCATTTTTTAATGAATAATGAAAATTACTTCATTTTACTTCAAAACTTTTTTTTCATATAATTTAATTATATGGTTAGATTATCTTATTAATTTGTTTTAATAATAAATTATAATATTTTTTTACAATTTAATCCAATGGGGGTAATTATAATTAATTTCACTTTGAAATTGGACATAAACAATTGTCAATCTTTGGATATATATTGTTTCTTAGAAACATGCTATTTTTTTGACAACAGAAATTATATTAAAATTAATTACTGTAATTTCAGTGTTTGGAATTTGGTAAAATGGATTTCATATTTGGAATCATAACATCCAAATTATTTAATGAATACTCTTTTGTTTTTAGACATTATTTATAGTAACAATGGTAATTATCTTTAATTATCGTGATTAATTAGTAATCGGGTAGTAAAGGGTAATAAAATAATAACATAATAATATAAAATAAACCCAACATGTATCTGAATCATCTTTTTTGAGTCATGGACGACCATGTAAATATTTTTACTGAACGTTAGGGCCCATGGAGTAACATGGGTGTGATAGTGACATTTATGACATTATTTTTAAAAAAAGAGAAATATAACAAAGGTTTGTATATCTTATGTAAAACAATTTTAATTTTGTTTAAATAAATGATCTCTTAGACTATAAATTGTCATTAAAATTATAAAATTATTTCTTATATCATGCGATTTTTCTATAATTTTTAGACATTAAATAAGTAAATTTATTTATGACACCATGATGATGCAGTGATTACCTCATTAATGAATTATTTAAATAAAATGAAAATATAATGTAGAATATAAGACTTACACTTGTCTAAAACCTATTGGATGTGAGTATTTATTACCCTTAGCACCTTATCCTCAAAATATATCATTTTGGTACCTTTAAAATTAGAAAATCATTTTATAATAAAGCAACATTTCAAGACATTCCAAAAGTGACCCTCCTCCCTCTTATAAAATGCCCCCACCTCTTCCACCTTAGCCACACCTCTACAGCCCTTTTATCATCCAAAATCATCTCATATTACTTCTCCACATCCATATATTACTCCTATAATCCTCACATGGGGTATAATTCTTCCCAAGGAAGACTTTGGCTCAAATCAAAAAGAGTTACCCGATTTAGAGGTAATGTCTTCTCTTGAGTTTCTTCCTTTTATTTTTTTCTTCACTCACCACTATCTTATTATTATTTGATCCCACAATAACAATAGTATTCTAAATATACTAGGATTTTTTTATGATACGGATTGTACCTACACTTATACACAACTCCGTCTAATGGTTAAATAACATACTGTTTCTGTGGGTGGTGAATTACGGCTTCATGAAACGATGATTGCTCAATCTTATTTTAACACCTTTAATGGTGGCCATTATAATGTAACTGTATCTATATATGATATATATGGTATTTAGTTTTTCTATATTCTTCTTAGTTTTATTTTTAAATCACATCTTTATGCTTTTCATGTTGTGGAACTGCGATAATTTCATCTGAGGAAGTGTGGGCTACCGCCCCCTCAAGTGATGTGACTCGTTCATGCCAAACATGTAATTCATAAAGAATGTAATTAATGAACTTATGTTGCCTATAAAAAAAATATATTATACTATAATTATAATATATATAATTCTCATTTAGTTATAATTCCTTTAATATGACAAAGTAATGAATGTATTGTTAATGCGTACGTACGACCTACCGTCTCCATGAACAGTGCATTTCATTTTTTATCTACAAATGTTATGGAATAGTATAAAATGAATATATACTGGATATATATGATATTTAAATCATTAATACCATTCTTGATATCATGTTCTTATTACTACATGGGAAATTATTTTCAAACAAGTTCATTTTCGACTAATGTACCGAACATCGACAAAACGTATGATATGAACTCACATAATTAACTAATTATTATAACATGATAATATGTGATATGAATTGAATAATAAACATTGAATGAAGTCCTTAATAAATTATAAATTGGCCTATGTTTATTAATTAGGAATATAAATAACGAACTAGAACAAGTCGGACTTGATGCAAGGGACTTCGTCTCAATATCCTTTCATTAAGGCATACTTCAATTAATATACGACCTTCTTTTATTAGTTATATAATAAACCCTTTTTACTTTTAATTTCATTGAAAAGGATTATTTTTACACGAATTTTTTTAATAAATGAAAAAAATAATGTTTTTTTCTTACGTATGCGGCGACAAGGACTTCTCCGCCGCTGTGATCATTATTTGAGTTTCGGCTTCCTCTACAACCTTATCTTTTTAAATGAAAAATAAATACCATGTTTTACTTTTCATTTATTTTGGTAATGAAAATTGTTTTTATAAATATTTTATTATATCAATGTGTTGTATTGATATCTTGTGATTGAAATATGGAAATGTTATGTTTCCTTTATGCATGTTTTATATGATACGATTTTGTTATGGTTATTGGGAATTGTTAATGAAGTCGGGTGGTTCCATGATAATCTAATGGAGGGTGAGCATGAGATATCTCTCCAATGAATTGGGTAACTCAAAGGAGTTAAATGCTATGGTTTATCCAAAGAGATTTAGGGAATATACTATGATGGGTATTCCAAACGTAACCATGAGGGTTACTACCTGGGCAAGAATGTTATGAATGCCACAAGTTACCTTTATGACTTATGATTTCTTTGAGTTAATCATAAATCTTATGATATATTGAGGTATGTTAAAGTGCTTATGTTTTATGATTAAAGTATGATTTCATTGATTCTTATGTATACATGGACTATTGTTTTCTTTCCATATTTTTCTATCCTTTACTGAGCTTTTTATGCTCATCCCATGTTTTTAAAATGTTTTCCACAGGTCAAGGGAAATGTACATGATGTGATGATAGTGTCAAGGAAGTGTCAAGAAAGAAACCATGTTTTATTTTAAATATGTTTCCATTGGTGGGGAAAATTAATACTATCTATGATGTAACCACCTTGTTTAAATGTGTAATGTAATGCATGATTTACGATCTAATTATCTAAAAGTCTAAACCTAAAAAGATCCTCAATGTGAATTGTTGAAATAACCCAAGATTAAGTAATGTTTAAGGTTGGGGCCTTATACCTTTGAGATTTTTGATCATGTTGGAGTTGTAGAATATTTACTAGAACTTCCACTTACCATGTCTAAAGTATACGATGAATTTCACATATTCCTCTTAAGGAATTACATACTAGATTCTTCACATGTACTTACTTCAGAGGTGGTACAGTTTTAGAATAATGTTCCTTTTGAGGAGCAATCGGTGAAGATATTAGATCATAGAGATAATGTTATATGAAAAAAAGACTAATCACATGGTCAATGTACTATAGTGGAACCATAAGTATGAAGAGGCTACATGGGAATTTGAGAAAGAAATGACGGAAAAGTACCCACACTTTTTTATAGCTTGTAATATAAAATTAAATTTTGATGGTGAAATTTCATAAGGGTGGAAGTACGTAATGAACCAATGTTTTATCAATGGATTAAATTATTATAATTTTATCATATAGTATAATCACATAATATTACATATAGAACACAATACAAACCTTATAAATGAAGAATGAATGAAATAAAAGGTATGTTATGAAGTTAAGGAACACATACATATGAAATTGTAACTTGACCTATGGAATAGTAATGTGACCCATGTGAATTGTAAACTAACCAATGTAATATTAATCAATCCAATGAAATTATAAACAAAATTTATCCATCTTATAAGTTACACTATGATATAATTATATGATAGTATAAATAAATAAATATTTTAGAAATTATTGTTAATGTGTTGGTATTTATGTAAGTCATGTAAATTTAATTATAAAATTTATGATTAATTTAATAAATTAAAGGAAAATATATTTTCATAAAATGAATTCATAAATTATTAATTTTATGAAATATGATCATAAAATAATATTATGAGGCATTATTTAATTTTTCAATGTGTTAGAAAAGCAGTTTTAATCTGAAAATTTTTATTTTTTCAAGTAAATTATTATTTTAAGTAAATATTAAATTTCTCATCTGAAGAAAACAATTTTTCAAAAATAGATTCCATTTTTGGATTCTATGAAACAAAAAATGGTTAGGGTGACTTTTTGTGATTTTTCTAAAATACTTAATATTTTGGTGAATAGTAAAATATGATAATTTTAGATAAATGCTAAATAAATGAATTTATAAATAATTATAGAGTCATAGATCATGTAAATGGATATTGGTTTGCACTGAAATGATATCTTTACTATTTTTGGTCACAATAGTCCATAATATTCATAGTCTTGGGCAAAAATAGTAATCTAATGATTAAAATAATGGGAAACCCCACCTCTCATCCACTATAAACACCACCCCTCTTTACCTCCTCTCCTCACACCTCTAAAGCCTTGTCCCTAGTCCAAATTATGCTCAAATATCTCCCTAAGACCCTATATCACATATATAAGCCCTTGGTATCTTAATAATACCATGTACTCTCCCCTAAAGAGTTTTTCAACGAAGTTATATTCAAGAGGTAAAGTGACCTTTTCATTTTTTTTATTTTATGTTCCTTTCTTTATTTTTTTATTTACTCACCTCCTTTCATACAAATTTTATGATAACCCTAGTACATTATATTTACTGGAATTTTTTAATGATAATAGAAAAATTAATCCTCCTCTCTCCTTTAACATCATTTTCTACATGAAATGAAAATACCATCTAAGATATGTTAATTTATCACATTCACAGATGACAGGTTCTCAAATTATTTTACCTTATTTTAATTTTGGTCATGAAACCATTATTAAGGATAAAACACACTATAATATATGTATTATTTATTATGTAAGGTTCTTGAATATTTTCTACATATGATATTGATTTATAATTCCATATGAGTTTGTTGTGATAAAAAAACTGCCAATTAATGAAAACAGTTATCATTAACATTTTTAATAATGATTCATCTTCAATATGACTATCAAATGAATTGTAGAACAACATAATCTAATGTATGTTCATTAATTACATACAACATCAATTCTGGACACTCATTCTAATCTGACATGTTTTTCCTCACATGTATATAAGTTAACTAATCATGAAAACCGAGGAAATAAATGTTCCCAAACAATGAAATTGAACCTCTTAACCCATCAAAAATGTCATGAATGAAGTTAATAAGGTTATAAAAAATAAATTAACTGTAGAATAGGTTCATGAAAAATAAATTAATTTATTTTATCTAGTTATCTAGTAAATTAATATATTGTTAAGGAAACCATTGTACTTAAGGTAAGAGATTCTATGTGAGCCTCCTTTATTCTTTCGACTTTCTCTATCTTTATTTTTTTACACAAATGAAGTTGTCTATTATTTTCATGAAAATATTATAAATGGTATGTATATTCACCAAATCCATGTATGAAGATCCATTAATCATTATATTTTTGGTATATACATGTTTTTAAATGATTCCCTCCTAAATTATTCTGGATAAGCAACCCCGTTTTAAAAGATCTTCTGAATTCTTCCCCATTTTCAAGTACACTATATAATCTGTTTTTATGACACAATTATTTTTATAAAACAAGTAATTTTATTATGAAAACCTTATTTGGTAACTTATGGTTTTATATAAAAGATTATTCCCTTTTATGTTTTAAATGACTTTTAATATTTTCTGTTAACCGGACTAAAATGTTTTAATTCTAAAGATTCTTATGCATTTTTTTACAAGTTAGTACTTCCAGTTGACATCACTTTTTATAATATATGCCTATTATACCCTATAATGAACTATGAATCATCTAATTCCTTTACTTCATGGACATTTTCAGGATACGTTTCTTTGTTAACCTTTGTAACATGATTCTGATACCCAATTCTAACCCTGAAAAACTCTTATATTTTTGTATGATAGATTATGTATGAATCTATATGTGGAAATAACATTCATGAACTTGTTATGATGGATGAATCCAGATAGTGCTCCAATACATTGGGAAATGTTTAGTCTCATGAGTTGTTATATTCAACAGTCTTGGCAGTTAGGCTTGACTCATGCTACCATTTGTAACGGTCCTGGAGGTTAACAATGACTTGTGCTCCTCTATGTGGAAAAAGCCTTAACTCGTGATAAAGTCGTGTTTAAATTGCTTCCACATTACAATGACTCCATGATTATATGTTTACATGTTTACATGTTATGATTACATATGTTTCATATGTGTTTATATCCTTATTTAATGCCATCTAACCCATGTGCTAAAGCTTTATTCTTATGTTTATTCCCTTACTGTTCTTTTTAGCTAATCCCTTTGTTCTTGTTATCCTCAGGTTATCCTATGATGATGTATGAGCATAATAGAAGTTACAAGCTCATCATGATGATTAAATAAAGAATTGTTTTATTTACTCCCATATTTTTAGTTTTATGTACCTAGTCTTCCAAGACACCAGACATTACGATCCTTGTCTTGCAATATGATTCTTTATTATGCTTAAAATCATGTAATGATTTTTGTAAAATACTAGGGTCGCTATAAAATTAATGTTCAAAAAACAAATAAATACAAAATTAATAAATCTGATAAATCTTAAAAATGAATAAATACTATCAAATGAATGAATATTTAAAATAAATATATAAAATTGAATAAAATAAAAAATATATTTAAAATATTGAATTTGTAAAAATAATTACATAAATTGAAGACAAATAAAAAAAATAAAATTGAATAAGTATATGATTTCAATTATATAATTAATGAAATTATTATAAATGTATTATACTGAATATAAAAATTTATTAATATTTAAATTCATATATATGAATCAATTATATACATTTTAAAATTATTAATAATATTTAAACATAAAAAATAAAAATGAATTACTATTAGTCATATTAATTACTATCATAATGAATATATTCATACTTATAAAATAGATATGTATGATTTAAAAATATGAATAAATTCTAAAAATATTAAAAAATAATTAGTATAATTTTTTTTAAGAATAATATTAATATAAATAATAGATATTATCAGTAAATAAAAGTAAATAAAATGAAAAATTATTTTTAAATGTCAACTCAAAACATAAACTATATGAATTACAAACCCATGCAAACAAATAAAAATGAATAAATTAATAATATTAGTGTGGTTAATTATTGATGTATGCATTTTATTGATTGTATATAAAAAATACAATTAATTGTCAACATTTAGAATTTTAATGAACAAATAAATATATTTTTGTTTAATTAAATGATTAAATACTTAAAAATATAAAAATAGATATCAAATTTTAATATATTCCATAAATATTAAATGAATATATATTTTAAATGAATAAATTACAGAAAATACTCAGAATAGAAATATATTGATAATGAATAAATAATATTAACTCAATAAACATACATCTACGCACATACATAACTGACATGTACGTATATATACACGTACATGTACCCATATAGACATAAACACACACATACACATACAATCATACATACGCAATGACACACATGTACACAAACCTAGACATAGACATAGACATAGACATAGACATAGACATAGACATAGACATACACACACACACACACACACACACACACACACACACACCCAAACACATACACATACCCCTTCACATACACATACACAAAAACTTACAAATAAAAATACACATACACATACACACGCACATACACATACACATACACGTACACGTACACGTACATGTAGAAATACACTTACACATGCACGTACACATACACATACACATACACCTACACATACACATACACATACACGTACACATACATAATACACATACACATACACATGCACGTACATATCCACATACACATTCACATCCACATCCACAAACGCATACACATACACATACACATACACATACACATACACATATACATACACAAACACATGCACATACACATACACATAGACATAGACATAGACATACCCATACACATACACATACACATATAGTTATACATACACATACACATAAACATACACATACACATATACATACACAGACACATACACAGACACATGCACATACACAAACACATACACATACAAATACACATACACATGCACATGCACATACAAAGACACACACACACACACACAGACACACAAATACACAAAAACATAAACAAACACGTATGCATACACATACACAAACATAGACACACACACAGAAACAGAAACATACACATACACACACACATACACATACCCATACACATACACCTACCCATACACATACACATACTCATACGCATACAAATACCCAAACACATACACAGACACACACACACACACACACACACACACAGACAAAAACACAAACACAAACACATACACAAAAACATACAAACACACATAAACATACACATACACATACACATACACATACACATACTCATACACATACACATAGAGGTACACATACACATACAAATACACACACACACACACATACACATACACATACACATACACATACACATACACAAACACATACACATACACATACACATACACATACACATAGAGGTACACATACACATACACATACACATACACATACACATACACATACACACACACATACATAGACTCATACACATACACATACACATACACAAACACATACAGATACAGATACACATACACATACCCATACACATACACAAACACATACACAAACACATAAACATACACATACACATACACATAAACATACACATACACATACACATACACATACACATACACGTACACATACACATACACGTACACATAGACATAGACATACACATACACCTACACATACACTAACAGTTACACATACACATACACATACACATTCACATACACATACACATACACATACACTTACACAATCCTTAGACTTTATAATTATTATTCATTCATGTCACAAATTTCATAATTATATTTATTTTCTGAACTAGGATGAAAATAGTTGATGGAGAAGTTTTATATGTTGGGTACTCCATGAGTGAAATTTCATTAATGGATAAGTGTATGAATGATTTTACCTTCCATCTATATGGATACAGATATCTAGGCCCTTTGATTGGAATGTAATCATCACCGTGAATTCAACGACCATGGTGTAACAACATATTTTTTTTCAGATAGTCAAATAAAAAAACATTAATCATATAGGTTATTGACATGGATGTACATACTGCTTTATGTGATGTTGTGACAAAGGTATTAAATTACACAACTGGCATTCATATGTGAGTTTTGTCATTATAAAATTAGGTTCTTTCTCTTGGGTGCCTTGACCTATTGCATGATATTAAGCATGAATTTTAGTCATGCCAACCAAATTCCAATGAGAAAGATCCCTAGACATACACATACACATACACAGATATGTACACATACAAATACACATACACATACGTGTACACGTACAACTGCACATACACATACTCATATACGTACAGATACAAATACACATACACATACACATACACATACACATACACATACACATACACATACACATACACATACACATACACGTACACATACACATACACATACACATACACATACACATACACATACACATACACATACACATACACATACACCTAGACATACACATACACATACACATACACATACACATACACATACACATACACATACACATAGGCATACACATACACATAAACATACCCATACACGTACCCATACACATACACATACACATACACATACACATAGGCATACACATACAGATACAGATACACATACACATACACATACACATACACATACACATACACATATAGATACACATACACATACACATGCACATACACATACACATACACATAAACATTCACATACCCATACCCATACACATACACATATGCATTCACATACACATACTCATACACATACATATACACATACACATACACAAACACGTACACGTACACATAAACATACAAATACCCATATACTGACACATACACCTATACATACACATACACATACACATACACATACACAAACACATAAAAAAACAGATACACATACACATACACAAACACGTACACATACACATACACATTCACATACACATTTCTAAACATACAGATGCATCTGACTCCGTACACACACATGTACATATTCATATATACGTACACACATATACATAGATTAACGTAAACACATAAACATACATATACTCAAAACACACACACACAAAACACAACACATGCATTCACATACAACAAATAAAACATGCACATATTGATTTAGACATTCATCCACATACATAAGATGGAGTTTGTGTCCTAGAAACAAATGTTTGTACTTTGATTAAATGTATATTCGACGTACTAAATATTAATAAAACTTTTTATAACATATTGATTGTTGTTCTGCATGACATTAATGAAATAATGTCTTTGAGTATACAACACATTGATATGGTCATTACTATTCCCATCTATGATGAGAATATTGATGTGCAATGATGATATTCCTAATTAATGTTTTCTGGTTGGGTAACATACTATGATGGGAAATGTAATACATAGAGTATCCGGTGCGAGTACTCATAGGTATATGTATATTATTATTTTGAGTTCGTAATTGGTAATCTTTAAGATGGGTTATTCTGAGAATAGACCCACTCGTAGGAATTCCACATGTTTTGGTGTCATCAGATATTTCTATCTATGATTGTGTGTCATAGAACTTTGACTTTATATTTATTATTAATCCATGTCACAAATTTCATTATTATATTTATTTTGTAAACTAGGATGAAAATAGTTCGTGGAGAAGTTTTATATGTTGGGTACTCCATGAGTGAAATTTCATTAATGGATAAGTGTATGAATGATTTTACATTCCATCTATATGGATGCTAATATCTAGGCCCTTTGATTAGAATGTGATCATCACCCTAAATTCCAAGACCATGGTGTAATAACATGTTTATTTCAGATATTCAAATAAAGAAGCACTACTCATATAGTTTATTGACATGGATGTTCTTGCTGCTTGATAAGATGTTGTGACATAGGTATTTTATTACACAGTGGGCATTCATATGTGGGTTTTTCATTATCAAATTAAGTTCTTTATCTTGGGTGATTTGACCTATTGTAAGATATTAAGCCTAAATTTTAGGTAAGCCAACCAAATTCTAATGAGAAAGAACCCCAAAGGGTCACACACTGTGTGTTTCTATTGATCTCGAGAACATTTTAGGTGTGTGATGAAGAGATCCTTGTCAAATAAAAATATTCATGTGAT
This sequence comes from Viscum album, assembly GCA_963277665.1. NCBI lineage: Eukaryota > Viridiplantae > Streptophyta > Magnoliopsida > Santalales > Viscaceae > Viscum > Viscum album. Next base: position 1,273,060,349 of record OY728162.1, on the reverse strand, counting down.
ATTTTTGATGTTAATTGTATGCTACTTATATCGATGTCTAGTTAACTAATGAGTCTCATTAAAACAAGGCTGAATATAGAATTTTAGATGACCTCCTTGGTCTATATGAGGAGAGATATAGAGAGAAACAATTTGAGATTTACAAGGATCTTTTTTAGAGAAAGCTTGTAGAGGGTTCCCTAATAGGGCGTCACACTGTTAAGATAATTGGATACATTGAGAGCCTAGAGGCTCTACGGTTTAAACTCATCAAAGAATTGGTCACACATATTATTCAAGAATGGCTCCGCCAGTTCATCTCTATATTTTTTGTGAATTTTAATATAAACCTCAATGATAAGTCTCTTCTAGATCATCTCACTCTTCTTGGACTAGTTTACAAGGATGTGATTCATGAATATTATTCAGTCCTTATGGTGAAAAAATGGGAAGTTAATGTAATGATCTCCATGTAAAAATATACATCACACCCTTCCATGAAGTGGAAGGTCAAGGGGAATTAAAGGGAATAATGTGTTGTCTATTTTCCATGTGTGAAGAAGGGATGTTGGAAGGAAAACTACACAAAACCAAAGAAACAATGGGAATATTCATGTGTATTTGATATAGATTTAAATTTATCTATTTATAAAAATTTTATATTTGATATATCTTAAGGTTCTCATATATGTATTATAGTAGAGGAACCAAGTAGATTGATAATTATTGATTGAGGGGAGGTAGATCCATGAGAATCAAATAGATAAAATAATTTTACTGAAGCTATCAGGGACTATCACCTCACATTTCCAACCAAAATGATCACTGTTTTAAAGGGTTGTTATTACGTTCCTCTAGTAACCAATAATAATATTTCTATATCCGAACTAGATATAAATAGATTTTTTATAAATGTTGGGAATAAATGTTTATTTTTTATAAATTTTGAAAATTTTATGGTAAAGAACATTTAAATAAATATCTTTATGTGCTATAATACACAAACAATGTAATGGAAATTGACAATAATGGTACTTCACTTGACTCATAAAACACCCAACATTGGCACCACTTGGTAGGTCATGTAAATAAAAATTGATTGACTATGTTACATCAAGAGAGATATTTATATTGATTTGAACTAAAAGAACTTAGATCATTTCACTCATGTTTGAAATGAGAAATGAACAAATCCCCATTTATGGGGAAAGTTGAAAGGGATAAAGTGATTCTGGAATTTGTTCATACTGATGTTTGGGGACCATTTCCTGTTGAAGAAATGGGTTGGTAACCATACTTCATAAATAATAATGATGATTGTAGTAGATATGGATATGTATATTCAATGAGGTCTAAGTCAGATTCGTTTGATAAATTCAAGGAATAAAAGAATGATGTTGGATACCAGCTCAGAAAGAATATTTAAAAAATCTTGTCATACCATAGTGAGGAATGCCTTATTAAATACTTCATTAATTAATTTTATATGTTTGGGATATTATTTCAACTAATTCCTCCTTAAAATCCTTAGTGGAATAGTGTAAGTGAATGGATGGACCACACCTTATTATACATGTTGATATCAATGATGATTCTATGAATCTACCACTATCCATTTTGGGATATGTGAAAAAATACCCTATGTACTAAAATGGGTCTCAAATAAAGAAATAGAAGATATTCCAAAAAATTTATGGAATATAAAGAAGACATTATATTCCTACTAATATGTGTGGGGTTGAGAAGAAATTTTTATGTACTCTTCATGTATGAAGATTTCAACCCGAGGCACAAAGTGCATCTTTATAGGATATCCAAATGAAACAAAGGAATAATACCTATAAAATCCTTTAGTCAAAATGTTTTTGTTTTATAGAAGTCCCATACTAATTAAAAGAGATATTTATTCCAAAAGTGATACTATGAGAATGATAGACATTGATGATGTTTTGGCCCATGATTCACAAGATTTGGCCTGGAAATAAATTCCACAAATCCCCATGGAATGAAAAATTATTCCAGAGTCACAGTTACTGTATAGATATTCCAGAGATGGTAGTAAACTATAAAATGTTTTTTTAGTCACCATAGATGGTGACTCATTATTACTAGATAATAATGATCCTCCAACATATAAGGATGTATTAAGGGACTCAAATGTTTCCAATTAGTATGATTACAAGAATTTTGAAATGGATTCCCTGTGTAAAAAAATGATTGGATTTTGATTAACAGATGTCATACTCACTAGTTAAAAAAGTGAATTCAAGAATAAATTGGACATGGACGGTTAATTCAATACCTATAAGTCAAGAGTAGTTCAATTATTTTTAACAAGATAATTTAATCGACTATAATAGATCCTTTTACCGATTTCAATGAGGAAATCCATCAGAATTATGTATTCCATTATGGCCTTCCATGATTATGATTTTGGAAAAAGGGATTTCAAAATAGACATATTTAATTGGAACCTTTAGAATGATTTTTTTAATGACACAACCCAAAGGGTTTATGATTCCAATTGATGAAAACATGGTATTCATATTCTAAATATATGTTTATTGAATAAAGTATGCATCCATGTCATAGAAAATTAATTTTGATGAGCCCGTAATTGAATTTGGGTTCAAAAATATTTGATACATATGTTTATAAATGGTTTAATGGTAGTGAAGTTGTTTTATTAAAATTATATTTTGATGTCATATTACTCATTGGAAATAAAATACTAGTCTTACATTGTATTAAAGCATGGATGAATAAATTATTCTCTAGGAAGTCCTTGAGAGATGCCACATATATTCCAAGGATCGAGATTCAACATCATATATCCATGACGTTTCTTGGATTAAGTCATTGTGCGTAAATTGAAAAGATTATGAAAATATTCGTTATGGAACAATCCAAGATTGGATTATTTCTCACATCACATGGAATTCATATTTCTAGGAAAATGTTCAATTGGACACATGTGGAATGATATATATTGTAATGGAATCCATACACATTATTGATTGGTTCAATTATGTATACTATGTTTTGTAATTGAATATATTTTTCCTAAATATTATATCTATTATGAAGATATCAAGCTAATCTAGGTGACCATCATTGGATAGAAATAAAGTCAATCTACAAGTATCTAAGGCATATAAAGAATATATTCTCGGTTTATAGTGGGGATGAAGAACTGGAAAATAGAGGATATGAATATGTTAGTTTAAAAATGGATAAATATAAAATGAAGTCACAAATGGGATACATCGTCACATTTAATGGTGGTGATGTGAGATTGAAGTTATAAATGTAGGGTTTTAGTTTCAGATTTTACAGAGGAGACTGAATATATTACAGATTCTGAGGAAACAAAATAAGAAGTACATATGTGAAACTTAATCCAATAAATTGACATGGTAACTAGAAGTAAAGATACCATAACACTCTATTGTAATAATACTAGAACAGTCGATCTTGAAAAAGATACGATCTCACATTAGCGGATGAAGCACATACTTTATAAGTATCACCTTTTAAGGGATTCTTCGTAGGGAGGTGAAGTTGCAATATGTAGTATTTACATGGAACAAAACATGGAGAAACCCATGGAAATAGCCTTGAATCATCATAAACATGAATACCATGTGTGGACTAGTGGATTGAAGGTCGTAGGTAGTTGTCTCTAGTCCATGTTAGAGATTTTTGGAATTGGGGTCCTAGGAAAAATATTTTTCACTTTGATTACAAGTATATTTGATGTTTTGAATATTAATAAAACTTCCTAGTAAATATTGTAATTATTTTACATGTCTATAATGTAATACCATTCTATAGTATATGTCAATTTGATAAGGTCATCCTAGACCCTACTATGATGAGAAGATTTATATTCTATGATGACATTTTTAAATAATGTCTGGTGGTTAGATAACATACTATGATGGGACACATAGTACATAGACTGTCAAGTGAGAGTACTCATAATTAGATGAGGCTTATTCTCATGAATTTCACACATATTAATATATGTTATTGAATATTTTTAGAGCATAGCTTCCAATTGAAATTCTACATGTTTTTCTATCATTGGATATTCCTATCTAATAGGGTGTCTGATGGTAGTTAGACATTATGATTATTATTACTGCATGTTACAACTTATGTACTTAGATGTATTTTTTAAACCATGATGATAGAATTTCATGGAAAGGTTAGGTACATTGGGTAAGTCATTAGTTCCATGTAATTAATGGATTAGTCGAGGAAGAATTTGTTACATCCATCATTATGGAAGCTTATATGTGATACATTTGATTATAATGAAACCATCACCCTAAATTTAATACCCATTGTGTATCTTTGTGTTTATTTTAGATATTCAAAGAAAAATGTATCAAGAATATATGTTGTCAAACATGGTGTGAATCATGATTGGTCAGATATTGAGACAAAAGTATTATATTAGATAATGAGCGTTCATCTGTTTTTGTCCAAATTGTGAAATTAAGTTCTTTCTATTGTGATTTATGACCCCTTGTTAGATAGTAATATTAGTCTTTTGGGAATCCCACCTGATGTCGATAGGAAATAATCCAAGTGGACAACACACTATGTTCTTCCATTGACCTTGATAAAATTCTATTTGATTTTTATTATTGTAATAAATATCATTCTCTTCATTGGTGAATAATTTTATTCATGTTTTATTGATCAATAATATTCACAAGGTAATAAATAATGATTTATTTATTAATAAATAATTTATTTGATTAAGGGAATATGTATATAAAAATTTCACTGGATTGTGAACAAACTATTTTGTTTATTTATTGAATATTATAATAAATATTTATTCATTAGATTGTGATTAATTTTTTTAATTTATTAATGAAATATTTTTTTGGTTTCTCAATAATTACTAGTGGATTTCACAATGACCCAGACTGATTCTAGTGCAAAATAATAAATAAAAATTCCATTGCATAGTATTTTTTATGGTTCATGTTGGTGAACACAAGAAAATAATAATAATGATAATATTATTAAATTTTATGGGATTTATTAAAGGTTTTAAATATTAATTAATGGTAAAAATGAAACTAAATAAGATTTTATCTTAAACCCTGGACCTATAAATATTTCCTCTTTCTATTGTATATTGCATCCAAAAATTGAGAATAGAGAATTGTTGCACACAACTAATTCTATCTCGAATCCTCTTTATCTCTCTAACATAAGAACAAAAAACATAAGAGATATTTCTTCATGACTAAAGAATGAGTGATCATGAATTAAGAATGAACGACATTCGAATCACTATTCTAGCACCGAGTGGTGCTGTTTAAGGATAATTGGAACTTGTGTGGTTCACCTCGAAAAGGATTATGTCCTTGGATCCTCACAACATAATGAAAAAAATAATAAAGGGTCTTTTAAGATGATAAACATTCATTTATGAAGAATATTTTAAAGGAAAAATATTTATTTCATATGATATTAATTAAATTAATTATAATTTTTTCATGAAAGTTCCCCTTTAATGGTTTCAGGTAGTGATTATTAAAATAAATTTTAATATATCGCCCACCGCAACACACATCCACTATACCCAGAACCATAAACATAAACGTGCATGGATATATATAAATATACATGTACGTGTAATGTTAATTATTTAATATGAATATAAAAATATAACTTCAAATATAAATCAAATATTTGACTAAATATATTCTTTTATATAATTATTTAATTATATAAATGAAAAATTAATATATCATGTTTATGTTAATTATATATACATTGTGTAATTAATAAATATCTGTTTTGAGAAAAACATTGGTATATTTAATAGGTTGATAATTTATTAGCATGTATAATGGAGTTCAAACATGAAGGAAACTCATTTAGTGAAACATGTTCCTCTATGGAATAACCATAGGTAACAATAAGATGGTATTCCCCATTCCCCTCTCTTTTAGTAAAGGAGAAGGGACATCATGGAAATATTTGAAGCATAGAATGAATATTCAAAAACATAATGACTATTGATTAGAAGCCTATATCTGAAATACATATAACATTAAAAATAATGAGATAATTTGATTCAATGATGACGGATTTTCAAAAAATATTTTTCGAAAACATCATTGCAAATATTGATAGTATGATCTTCAACGAAAAGTTTTAACCAAAAAGTATGAAGTTTCGCTTTTCATGTAGAAAAAATACTCCTAAAGGTGTAATGAACTAACACACTAATATTGATCAATCCTCCCCCAAGTATATAGGTATCCACAATAATCGTTAAAACAACTATAATTGGGGGGTTCCAAGTACTTGTGATTGTTCAAGTAATGAAACCCACATGATTAATTTCTTTTCCATTCCATGTATCCAAATAAGAAGAATCCCACTCGACATGGAATTAAGGTGTATGGATATATGGGTAAATATTAAGCCATTTTTTCTGACCCTTATAATCAATTACATGGTATATAACGAAGCCACCAACTCTACAGAATGTTAAGAATACCACAACATTATTAGTGTTGTTAGTTCAGATTCCATATCAATGAGGTTATCTATATTTTAATTTCACAAGTTCTACCTGACCCTTCCCTTGAGGCATTGGATAATATCTTATAGATGAATTTATAGTGTTGACATTCACAATGGAAATAGGGGGTCATCAGTGTTATGGAAATTCGAGGGAAATTCCTTGTATCAGCGGATTATAACACTGACCTTCCACAAGGAAAAATAAAAATTCAGTGGGACCAGAAAACACCAATTTATCTTCCATAGAGCATCACTCTATATATTATATATCTTCAGAATCATCATGCAGCCTGACTTTGTAGAATAACAACCTGAGCCTTCTTTACACTAGGATATCTTTTCTTATCCCATATCCATCAAAAAATGGATGGTTAGGATAATCTCTTTTTCTCCTTCATTAAACCATGAGTTATGATTTTCAATACCCCACCCATCACATGCATCATTGAAAATAGTTAGAACCATCACCTCTTCAAAACCATGAATATTTAGGGAAGCTTCCATCAACGCATCTCTATCCATATGCTATGGTTAATTGAAAATTTTAAATGATTTCCTATCTCCAATCCTCCAAATGAACCATTTGATAAGAAATCTGCTTGAACGACATAAGAGTTACAATATGAAACTAGTGTTGGGGGACAATAAAGACCCTTTGAAATCTATGTGGGGGATATATTACTTGTTATAAGATCTAGGAACCAAGGTAACTCGGATGATGCAGTAGTTTCCAAACCTTGTTTATCTATGAGGGAATCATTGAGGAGGTGCAATTCCCGTAGCCACATTCCCCACCCATATTAGGGGTAAAATATATTCAAATCCTACCAGTCGATTTTATATCTTCCAGTATTATGTTCTCACTAGAAATTAGTATTGTGAGAGTGGATAGTTCCACTATAGAGCCCAAGACCATGATGAGGGACATGATTTAACTTAGGATTTATTTTTCCACTACCTTGGTCAGGGTTTCCTTCCATTCTTTTTAAATCATATTGATTAACTAGAAAAGAATTATTTTTCTAGTCTATCAAGAATATTTAAAAATACCTCCTTTTTAGAGTGACTAATGATCATGGGGTGACCAAAATATTTATTGTGTTTTGAATGTTTGAATACCCTAGGCCTTGTTAAGGTGCACCTTTCTGATTGTTGGACCTACATAGATAAAGGATCATTTAGATTTGGCAAGGTTAACTAATTTCCTAGACACTAACTGATAACTAAATGTTTTTTAAAAAAATATACCCACATTCATCAAGGGTGTCCATTGGAAAATGAATGGTATCATCTAAAAAGTAACGGTTAATGATAGGTAGAATTCGTTGGAACACCTTCACACCATGAATAATATTATCATTAAATACCACTGAAATCATATTAGAGACCTATTTAGAAACTAAAATAAAGGGAAAGTGGGGAGATGATTCTTTTAGAGAACACCCCTTTAATGGCTAAAGGCCTATGATAAATCAAAATTAATTTTGATCCTGAAATAAATAGTCAAGACACAATGAATGGTGACTTCAGTTAATTTGGAACAAATTTTTTTTTCTAATTTGAACTAAAGGAAAGTCCATTCCACTATGTAATAAGACTTTTATCGTATCAATTTTTTATACCATAATACCACTTTTATCATCCGAATGAATTCTCAAGGAATTTAATACATCATGTTCAATCATGAAATTATTAGTGACTCATATTTTAGCAATGAAGATACATTTGTTTTCCAATAATAATGGATGGAAACTAGGTACACATGAAATTGATTAGATTATTTGAAAAAAATTTGTAGATAACATTACATAAGATTATATGCTAGCATTTGAAAACAAAGATTCTTTTTTTGATCTTTGGATTATTCTTAATAATAATTTCACTATTATAAATGGAATTTTCCTTCCTCGTGCAAAGTTATTTAATCAGGTTTTAAAAATATAGTTTTATTTTATTTCTAAAATATTCTATAAATAGAGAATGAATCCCATCCATCCACAGTGATTTGGTAGAATGAATATGATTAAGAGTCCTTAAAATATCGTCATACGAGAAGTCTTAGGTAATATGATTGGTAATTTTGTCTATAACCATGGGTTTAATTAATGATTTAATATCAAAGGAGATGACTAATTTCACAACAACGTATAACATGAAAAAATAATCTATGATAATGTCTTGAATCCAAGTTTCAATAGTCACATCCCTAAAATCCACATTTTTATATAGAAAAATGGATTTACTACAATGCCTATATGAATAATGTTGGTGGCTGTAGAAGGTATTGGTGTCAGCTTCCTAGATATGGATTTCTGGATCTTGTAAAGGATAGTAAATTTCTTTAATATTAAAATTAATTTGAATCTCGGCCTTGAGTCCCAAATATTAAAAGGATTCCTATCCAACATGGGTGAGAGTATATAATGTTCATATTCATTTTAATTGAATCGAAAGCTAGTCATTATGGTAATATTTGAAATTGTTTTATCTTTTCAACATATAGTTCATCTAGTGGGTATTTCCTCTGATATTATTATTTCTCATCTTCTTTATTGAGCATACCACACCCTCACATTCTTTAGAATTATAATAAAATCATGAAAATTTAAAGAGTGTCTTAGTTATTGGTTCACTATATCAATGGGAAATATCAATGATGCTAGGAAATGGTATGATGGGGTAGAATCCTATTGAGTTATTGAAATAATTTAAAGAGATTGGAACATTTAACCATCCTAAGGAATCTATTCAGATGTTTTGTGATGTGTGTTTACCAATAATTTCCCCAAAAATAATTAAATGAATTTCTGATTTAGTCCAAGATAGAAATGTTATGTTCCTAAGTTGCATGCTGTAACTCCATCATAAAGGAGTAAGATCATCATTCACAATGCTTTTTTATTCTAAAGAATTATTTCATTAGAAACCCCCCCCCCCCCAAAGTAGGATGGGACCTGGGAATCTCATGTGTAAATATTGAATCAATATCTATGAAATCCATTTATTCCTTTGTTATTTCCATCGATAAAACCCAAAAATGGAATAGTCAGGGTTTCATGCTATATAATAGTGATGGAAATTTGTTTTCATGATAAATATTTAACCGTGGCACCCACATACTCCCTATAAAAAAGATGTATACTATCCAAGTGTCCCTTTAGAGGGATCAAGTTGAAACCATCAAACCCTATGGTTTTAGTGATACCAACCATGTCCTTTATTTCTAATTTGGTTTCGGATATGAAACCCACAATAGGGTGACTTCTTGCACAATGATTCTAGAACATTTGAACAGATCATGTATTTCTAATCCCATGATAGTTCCATCATATTATTTTCATTTTGATAGGTGGGGATGAATCAATACTTCCTTTACAAATGATTATTCAAGGAATAACCCATATTCTACATCAATCAATATTTTGGAGTATATTTTGTTAACCAGTAGACCTTCCATTACTCTCTCAGGTCCTTTATTTTCTATGTTGATCCTACTAAATCAATTAATCCCTCTCACTTATATCCTCCAAATTCATAATTTCATTGAGCCAGATACCACATGTAAACTTGTATTCGGACATGAAAATGAAGAATGCATAGTTTTATCAAGGGGAGGATGAGTAATCAAACTCGGGGGGGGGGGGAATTGATGCATTTTTTGTTGGGGGTTTAGTAATGACCTCAAATGTTTCATGTAATTGAGAATGAAAAAAACAATCTCCCAATGTGTCTTTTCCTAGACCTAGTACTATTGTTATAGTCTTTCGGTTCTTGAAATTCCACACCATCTGAATGAGGGTTGGTCTGTTGGTCTGTGAGAAATACAGGAAGACCCAAAATGATAATTTTATTATGTTAAGGGTCAGATTGAACATTTATATCTTTAGAGATTTTATCTCCATCTATCATATTTTTCTATATTTAGAATAAAACAGGTCCCCTTAATTTTGTCACGCATCGTAGGCCCATAATATATGATCATGTTACATATCTTTCAACTATATTCACACTACATTCTTTCCCTCTTTTCCCAATCCATCCACATAAGATGCATACAACTAGAATCTTCTCATACTCAAAAAAATACATTTGCTAGAAACCTTTATGGATAGAAACATAAATCATAAAAGTGTCTGAGTCACATTGATCAACACCCAAATCTGCACCATCAGCCCCAAGTGGATAGGATTTGAATGGTCAAATTCCAAAAACTTTCCAATTTCAAACAAGATTTCATGAACAATGCATTAACATCTCATACAGAAGGGAATTATAAACATCTAAAACCAAAAAAGGGTTTTGGAAAAGATGATATATTGGATATCTATTACATCTCCTATATCCTCCATTAAGATTATATAGTTATCAAAGAACCAAAATCTTCTCCTAAGAAACTTATGGTTTCCCTTTATATTAAATAATTCATAAATTAAGGGACCCAATTAAAGTCCTCTTATCGACACGCCGTCATTATAGAACCATATTTTTGGAAAACTATTATATAGGTATATTAGATTACAATTAAGCTTGTTGATGATTTTTCTCACTGTGAGAAGAGACATATGATCCATCATGAATGTGTCTTCATATTTATTTTCCATAATAATTGATTTCTATTTTTCGTTCAATGATAGATTCAACCTTCGGTAAAGCAGATCTGACTCTATTATAGAATGTATCAAGGAGAACAAAAGACAATAATATTTAACAGATGGTCTATAATCGATAGTCAAGAGTGATAGAACTCTGAAAAAACACAGCCGATCCTATGAATCAATAGGACTCCCAAAACCCTTCAACCCCCGGGACACACTCAATAACTTGAGAAAATTTTTTATTTCTAAAATTTTAATATTTAATACACCGATACAAATATACTATTAAACATTTTTATTGTTAAATATAAATATGATACTTATATATATATATATATTAATTAAAATGAGATTGATAATATGTTTTTATTAAAAGTTTTATAAATATTTATTATATATTATAATTAAAAATATATAATTATCTTAATGTAAATATCATTAAAAAATATATAAATATGTTTATATAAATTAAATTACTTAGTGTTCACTTTATCGGTGCATTATTCATGTTGTTAAATATGAATATTTTATTAGCACTACAAAACGTGCTGATAAAGTGACATGTTTATCAACAATAAAAAATTTACTAACAATGTGTACCATTTTTAAAGTGGTGAAAAATTTAACATATATCTATCCTTCTAGAATTTTTTAATAAATGTACCCCCTATATCAATGTTTTTTCGCAATAATAAAATAATGTCCAGAATATCACACGATATGCTGGTAGAGAAAATAATAAACAGTGGGTGTTTAATGTGTAATAGACGTGCACAAAAACCACACAAAGCAATTAAAACCCAAAATGATGTTTTAAGAGTTTTTGCATCAAACTAATATCCAAGGGGAAACCCTATACTATACACTATTAATTTTCAAATTTCTTCATATTTACTAACACTATAACTGAAAATAGTGAATTCTAAACCTGAACCCATGATAAACAACACTAACCCTTATCAACACTAAAAAAAAATCACTAATAAAGGTAAACATTATAATTTATTTTTTTAGTGTTGATTAATACAGGACTTTATCAACACTTTTCTAGTACTAAAAAATTCATCTCTTTATTAGCTATTTTTATCGCTAATAAAGGGTGGCCCTTTTCAATGAAAAAAAGCATATAAAAAGTTATATTTATGTAAAAAATAACATTAAAAGTCACATATTAATATATAAATATATTTATATTGAATAAAATACAATATATTTTCATAAATACAATATATTTTATTAAATACTATATATACGACTGAATATACATTTACAATTCATATATGGGATATTTAATTAAAAATGGATTATAAAATAAAATTTATATATTACTAATAATCAAATTACATAAAGAAATATACATTGGTATATATATAATTTACTAAAATATAATTTAAATATTACTAATTAATTTAAATTAAATAATATTTTCATTTCATTTATTTAGTGAAAAATGTTTTATAATTAATGTAAAAAAATAATATTAATTAAAAATATTATCTAATTAATTTTAATATAAATATAATAACTATTATATCAAATTTTTTATTTATTTAACATATGTATCAGTTAAGAAATATTTAATTATTAATTACAAAAAGCGAGTAGATATTTCAAACCAAATACACCATAAAACAATTTCGTACGTATATATTTTTAATTAATGTAATTATGTAGAGATACAAATACAAAAAAAATACACTATTAATTTTATTTTTTATATTTATTATTTTTAATATTTAATATATAATATACCACATTTTTATTTAGTAATGTTTCTTCATTTTTTATGTTGGTATTTAATATAAAATATTTATTTTTTAGATAATATAAATGTATATATTTAATTTATTATTTTTATTTTTTATTTGTTTTATAATTGTGTAAATTTATTCATTTATAACGTTTCTTTATAATTATTGATTGAAAATTAAATGTTTTTAATAACTTGATAATTTATATAATTAATATGTGTACTCATTTTCATATAAAAATATATTTATTATTTTAAAAATTATATAATTAATATATCTAAATAATTTGTTATAATATTATTTCAATATATACTATCACAACCCGTCCTCGGGGCCCGTGTCATGACTACCCCAAGCCCGACTTCCATAGACCAGGGGCTGGTGACTAGCACCAAAGGCATAAATCCCGATAACTAGGAAAGAACTTCCTTTATAAAAGTAAACAAAACACCACAGAGTACAAGCGGAAGTAAAACACTAAGTACAAAGAAAGTGATGAAAAGTAAATGGGCCAGAATACAAACCCAACTGAAAGTGAAGCTACAACTGAACGAAAGTACAACAGAAAAAGACAAACAGCTGGAAGAAAGGAAGCAGCTCCTGGGTCGTCCTCCTCGGATCCTACCTGAAGGGTAGGTAGAGATGGCGCAGCTTCTAGATCATCCACCACGGATCCTACCTGAAGGGTAGGTACAGATAGCTTCCATAACTCTCTCACCCGTCAAGCTTCTCCGTGTGTCATCTCACCATGAATTCCACCTTCGGGTACTGACTCGTCATGTAGTCCACCTCCGGGTACCGTCCAGTCCAGGAACACTCGGCCTCCGTCAGCACTACCTGTCGTCTGCAACCAACACAACGAGGTGCGGGGATAGCCCATGCAAGGTTGAGTATAACGATACTCAGTAGGGACCCAAAGACCCTCAAGGTATAAGTCCCCATCCTTAAACCTCACTTAATCTTGAGTTATTAGAAGATTACACATTGAGGATCTTTTCAGGTTTAGAGTTTTAGAGAATTAGTTCAGGAAACTTGCATTACATTCCACATTTAAACAAAGTGGTTACATAAAAGACAGTATTCATACTTCCCATCAATGGAAACATATTTAAAATAAAACATGGATTCTTTCTTGACACATCCTTGACACTATCATCACATCATGTACCTTTCCCTTGACCTGAGAAAAACATTTCAAAAACTTGGGATGAGCATAAAAAGCTCAGTAAGGGTTTTAAAAATATGGAAAGTAAACCTGAGTTCATATATACATACGAATGAAATCATACTTTACCCATAAAACATAGGCACTTTAACATACCTCATCAAATCATGAATAAATCATAGAAATCATAAGACATAAAAGGTAACTTGAGGCATTCATAACATTCTTAAGTAGATAGTAACCCTCTTGGTTACATTTGGAATACCCACCATAGTATATTCCCTAAATCTCTTCGGAGAAACCTTAACGTTTCACTCCTTCCCATTACCTAATGCATTGGAGAGCTATATCGGGATCACCCGCCCTTAATTTATCACGGAACCACCCGTCTTCATAACAATGCCCAAGGACGATAACATAATCGTATCACATAAAACATGCATAAAGGAAACCTAACATTTCCACCTTCCAATAACAAGATATCAATACACCACATTGATATAAAAACATTATGAAAACTATTTTCAATACCAAAATAAAAGAAATGTAAAACATGGTATTTATTTTTCTTTTAAAAATAAGGTATGGCTTGTAGAGGAAGCCGAAACTCAAATAATGTTCACGACGGCGGAGAAGTCATTGTCGCCGCATACGTATGACAAAAACATTCCATTTTGTCGCTTAGTAAACGCTTCGTATAAGAAAGATTCCTTTTTGGATAAATGTAAAAGTCAAAGGGGTTTATACACCATATAAATGATGGTTGTGTATAAAACAAAATATGCATCAATGAATGGAGATTGAGACAAAGTCCCATTCAAAGATGGTATCCTTGGATTAAGGTTAAATAAATTACATAAATATGTGTGACAAACAAATACATGAAATATAAGTGGGTATTAAGTGTAATAAAATCAGATTAAATTCACAAATAATCATAGAACGACATATTCAAGGAGTACAAGTTTATCCCAAAGAATCAAAATAGGGTTAAGAAGTTCCCTTGCAAAAATTCGACAGCCTAACGACGTCACTTCAAAATTCAGAAAAAGAGTTGATGACAGATAAAAAGGGTATCTCATCACTTGGTCATAAAATTTACGTCAATAAGGATATATAATAACATATCCCTGCATAATAGTATGTGAATTAATAGACATAACAATATATGTCTTTTAAAAAGAGGAGGGTGAAAGGTTCCCTTACCGACATGGGTATCTTTCGAAACATACACCTCGTGAAAGAAGGACAATACAACATTGATGTAAATACCCATAAAAGAAAGTATATTACACAATGAGTAAAATAATGGGAAGATCATAGACCACTCAAAGGAAATTGTGGCAAATGTAGCATAAATCTCACAGGAATAAAAGTGAGATGAAAAATCCATTACGAAAACTCGGCAGCCTAACGACGCCACATAAGACTTACAAAAATGGATTTATGAGATCAAATAGTGTATCTTATCATATTAACATAAAGTTTATAGAAAGAGTAATATAAAATAACATCCCCCTACATAACAAAGAGGAGCTTAAAAGAAGTTACATAAATGAGAGTACATAAAAAGAAAGAGATAGGTTAGATCTCTTATGAAAATTTGGCAGCCTAACAGCACCACTCAAAACTTCCAAAATGGATTGATCAGAGAGAATTGGGTCTCTCATCACATGAGCATAAAAATTATTGTATGATTAATATAAAAGAACATCCAAATAACAAGAAGGATGAGCTTTAAAAGGACTGACATAAAAGAGTGTACTTAAAAAGAAAGAGTGGAGTAGGATCCCTTACCTTGGGTCCGACTTCACTCGATCGTTCTTTAATCTCCTGAATAATAAAATTGAGTTAATTTCTACTTCCTTAAGAACCTTTTTAAAGTTCATTATTCCTTTTATATAACTTATTACCATGTCATAATCATTATGTAATCATTTATGTTAATAATGTTTATTTTGTCGATATTTGGTTCTTAAGTCGAAAGTGGACTTCTTACAATTACATGTTGTTCGTGTGGTCAAAGGTTCATTATATCAAGAATTTTATTCATGATGTAGATATCATATATATCACATATATCCAGTATATTCATGCATTTATAATATTACATAACATTTAGGGGTAAGAAATGAAATGCACCGTTCATGGATACCGTAAGCCGTACGTACGCATGAACGCTACTTTCATTTTTATGTCATATTAATGGAATTAAAACTAAATGAGAGAGATATATATATGTTATAATTCCAGAATTATATCCTTAATTTAGATGTAATATATTACATATATATCCATTATATATATGTACTTATAATATTACATAACATTTTGAGATAATAAATGAAATGTACCGTCATGGAGACGGTAAGCCGTACGTACGCAAGAACGCTACTTCCACTTATATTTCATATTTAATGGAATTAAAACATAATGATACATAATATTATTTTAATTACAGTATGGTATCATATATAATATCATTTAATATATCCTTTATACGTACCACATATGGTATTAATGAATCAAATCACTTTGAGGGGGCGGTAGTCCGCACTTCCTTAAATGAAGATATCACGTTTACCCATAAATGAAACCATAAAGGTACGCCATAAATGAAAAATATAGAAGCTTAAGTAAAACATAAACATATTAGATATCATATATAAATATAGTGTCATCTTAATGGCCACCTTTGAAGGTGTTAGAAGAAATTTTAACAATCATCATTTCGGGAGGCAGAAATTCACCATCCCCGGAAACAGTAAGTTCTTTAACCATTAGATGTAGGTGTGTGTAATTTTAGCTTGAATACTTCTTATACCAACATCCTAGTATATTGAAGATATGGTATTTGTTAAAAAATAAATGAATAAAAAGAGTTTAGGGGGTTGGAGAAGCAAAATAAAACAAAAGGAGACAAGTGAAGACATTACCTTAAAATCGGGTAACTCCCTTTGGTTTGAGCTCAATGGCTTCCTTGGGAAGACTTCTGCCCAAATTTAGTCTTCAAGGTGTAAGAGAGGGAAGTGTAGAGACACAATGGGCAGGGGTTGGCCGAGCCAAAGGATTTGGGAGTGTGGGTAAGGAGGTAGATGTGGGGGCCTTTTATAAGAGGAGAGGAGGGGCACTCTTGTAAAGTTACAAAATGTTACTTTATTTTCAAAAGAGTATCAGATTTTAAAGGCCCAACATTGATTTCATTCGAGGTTAAGGTAATAAGGGTTCGAAGTCCACTCATCCAATAGGTTTTGGACATTTGTATGTCTAAGATATTACATTATCGTTCCATTTTATTTAAATCGTTAAATAATGAGGTCATCGCTGTATCATCATGATGTCATAAATAATTTAATTTATTTAATGTCTAAAAATTATAAAAAAAACTACTATGATGTAGGAAATATTGTTATATTTCCAATGACTATTTATACTCAAAACTATGACTTGTATAACCCCATGTAAAAATTGTTTTAGTAAAACATTTCATGTTTGTGTCATTTTTACTTTAACATTAAATAAAAAGATATTTATGTCATTTTCCAACCAATGTGGCTCCATGGGGTCCCCAAGTTGACCCATGGATTGTCTTGGTCGGACATGACACATCCAATGAGGGTAGGACATGATTCTAGGTCATTTCATTTTATTAAAACATTATTTTCACCATAAACTACACTAATTATCTCTAATCGCGATTAAAAACTTAATAAGTTAATATTCACCAAAAAATTATTTTTATCCCATTGAACCACATTTTACTTCTTAATGACAACCATGTATGTCTGATTTTTGAAATTCAAAACACAAAGATGGCAAAATTTCATTTAAACCGAAAAATCAGTTTTTATAAGTACCACTTAGTGGTTTCACTATTCATCAAAAATTGATGTTTTTCAGAAAAATCCCAAAAATTCACCCTAAGCTATTTTTGATATTCCGAATTCAAAAATGAAGTCTATTTTAAAAAATTCAAAATATATAAGTCACATGAATTAATTTAATAATTAATTCCTGTGTCAGAGTAAATAGCGTGTTTTTATGAAACAATAAGTATCAAAAGATTGACACTAGTTTAAGTCTGATTTGTAAGTGAAATTAATTCCAACGACCAATATTGGATTTAATGGTAAATATATATTCTAATTTCACATTAAAATCAATTCTAAAGATAATATAATCATATAAATAAATTAGATTAAAAAGAGGTTTTGAATTAAAATACAACATTTTACACTATTCATTAAAAAAATGAACATTATCGGAAAGATACCAAAAATTTACACAAAGTAAATTTTGATGTCCCAATTCTTAAAAAGAGTTTTATTTGGTCCAATAGAATTTATAATGGTGAAAAAAACTATATTTCATGACGGTTCGCCATCAAAAGGCGATAAGTGAACCTTTAGTGAAAACTAGGGCATATACGCCTAAAATTGAATTCTTTCCATATTTTAAGCCTTTATCGTTTATTGGATAAATTTAAAAACATTTAAAAACATATATAATCATATTTTAGTTATGTATATTAATTCCCGCCAATACAATGGCTACATGTTAACTACCATTTAAAATAATATTATTTTTTTATTAGAGTGAAACGTAAGATTCCCAAGAAACTCGTTGTTGCGTGTTGGGTACGCCATCGAGCATAGAATCCCCTTTAAAGTCATATTAATATTTTATTCACAAATATGGATAAATATGAAAATGTCATATTCTTTATTTACCTTGTGTGTTACATCCTTCCCCCCTTTTGGGAATTGCGTCCTCGAAATTTTTAAAATTGAGCTTGGAAACATCCTTGAAAGTCCCACATCAGAACAAGAGTAAGTAAAACAATCACTTTAAATTAAATGAAGATAAGTATAGAGGTCACCCGAGTTAACCCATACTAGGATTCCATGTAGAAAAACATGGACATGGAAGAAAAATCAAAGGGTCATGTTCTTGAGGGAGAGTGATAGTAAACATGTCTAGGAGAAAGTTAGCCATAAGAAAATCACAAACTTGTGATGGGCTAAACAGTATTCGATTCCCCAATAGGAAAAGTTAATAGACAACATTTTTGGTTTAAGTTACTTTTTATTGAGGAATTTATTCATAAGGAATCATAATCACTTATCATGTTGACTTTCAACTTTTACTAGATTCCTTAATCAAACTCATATTTTTTCCAAAAGACGAGTATTTAGGGAGACTTGTTCGCATTAAGAGTACTATAATCAACGTCTAGAGAATAACCTAATCCACCAAAGAGAACTATATACTTCCCATATCTTTAGACCTTAACCAAAACCAAAACCAAAAAGGTTAGTTCAAGGTCAGATAATCCAGAAAAGGATAACCCTTTAAAAAGAAAATCTATGCTTAATCTCCAAAATTTGTCCAACAAAACCCAAAGTTAAACGAGGACCATCCGATAAACAATTTGTCCATAAAATTCCTCAAAGTAAACCAATCTAATATTGAAACCCAAATATTTGAAGGATTTATTCACATAGTCTTCCAAGTTAAATCGTAACATTTATCTCCAAACATCATCAGTTACTCCTAAAGTCTCGTATTGAAATGTAATTAACCTAATCACATATCCTCCATGATAGGTTAATCATTTTCATAAATAACCCAAAATCAACTTACTCTTAATTCATAAAATCATATAACTAAAGAGAATCAGTCAAACTAACCTGGGACTTCATGTAGTCCAGTGGTAGGCGATAAATACCAGTCGCACTTTGGTTGTGGGTTCGATTCCCACAGCTTTGTCCGACGCGACTGGTAGTCACACGGTCTGCGTGTTGTCCTTTTTCCAAAACTATATAATTCTCAAATCATTCCCCAAAAAGAGATAAAATCATAAAAAATAACCATAACATAATTTAACCTCAATTTTATCTCATGCCTTTCACTTCCATCATGACATATAGTAACCCATAATTACCTCAAATGTAAGGATCATATAAACTCTAATGGTTACCTTTATAATTATTACCTGAACTTCCACATCGATTGGTCATCTCGTACATGATGCATTAAAGATAATACAAAGGTTCAAGTGGTTGATCATGACTCCTTGATAGTTGGTTTATAACAACCATGAGTTTCCTCATTGAATCCCCCATTTTATCTAGTATCTTAATCATAGATCCACCACAGTTTCCTTCAAACCTGTTGTCTCTTTGGTGCCTGCAAGATCCATCCATTCACTAAAAACAGAAATTTCAGTGTGAGTATATCAACAAAACCATCATGTACTAATGAGGAAGGTAAACACTAAGATACACTAACTCATTCACCTTATCTAAAACTAGGACTCTTTCTGAAATCCTAACCATTATGGTAATGCCACTTATGCTTAAAGAATACCCTAACCTCTAAAGATATCTAGAACGACCTTTGATACCAACTATAAGGCCCCAGCCTTAAACCTTACTTAATCTTGAGTTATTACAAGATTACACATTGTGGATATTTTCAGGTTTAGAGTTTTAGAGAATTAGATCATGAAACTTGCATTACATTCCACATTTAAACAAGTGGTTACATAAAAGACAGTATTCATTCTTCCCATCAACGGAAACTTATTTAAAATAAAACATGGATTCTTTCTTGACACATCCTTGACACTATCATCACATCATGTACCTTTCCCTTGTTCTGTGAAAAACATTTCAAAAACATGGGATGAGTATAAAAAGCTCAGTAAGGGTTATAAACATATGGAAAGGAAACATGAGTTCATATATACATAAGAATGAAATCATACTTTACCCATAAATCATAGGCACTTTAACATACCTCATCAAATCATGAATAAATCATAGAAATCATAAGACATAAAAGGTAACTTCAGGCATTCATAACATTCTTACGTAGGGAGTAACCCTCTTGGTTACGTTTGGAATACCCACCACAATATATTACCTAAATCTCTTCGGAGAAACCTTAACGTTTCACTCCTTCGCGTTACCCAATGAATCAGAGAGCTATATCGGGCTCACCCGCCCTTAGTTTATCACGAAACCACTCGTCTTCATAACAATTCCCAAGTACCATAACATAATCTTATCACATAAAACATGCATAAAGGAAACCTGACATTTCCACCTTTCAATAACAAGATATCAATAAAACACATTGATATAAAAACAATATGAAAACCATTTTAAATACAAAAATAAAAGAAATGTAAAACATGGTATTTATTTTTCTTTTAAAAAGAAGGTATGGCTTGTAGTGGAAGCTGAAGCTCAAATAATGGTCACGGCGGCAGAGAAGTCATTGTCACCGCATACGTATGACAAAAACATTCCATTTTGTCGTTTAGTGAACGTTACGTTTAAAAAAGATTCCTTTTGGATAAACATAAAAGTAAAAGGGGTTTATACACCGTATAAAAGATGGTTGTGTATAAAACAAAATATGCCTCAATGAATGTAGATTGAGATGAAGTCCCATTCAAAGATGGTATCCTTGGATTAAGGATAAAGCAATTACATAATTATGTGTGAAAAAACGAATACACGAAATATAAGTGGGTATTAAGTGTAATACAATCAGAGGACATTCACACATAATCATAGAACGACATATTCAAGGAGTACAAGTTTATCCCAAATAATCAAAATTGGGTTAAGAAGTTCCCTTGCAAAAATTCGATAGCCTAACGGCATCATTTCAAAATTCAGAAATAGAGTTGATGAGAGATAAAAAGGGTATCTCATCACTTGGTCATAAAATTTACATAAATAAGGATATATAAGAACATATCCCAACATAATAGTATGTGAATTAAATGACATAACAAAATATGTCTTTTAAAAAGAGGAGGGTGAAAGGTTCCCTTACCAACTTGGGTATCTTTCGAAACATACACCTCGTGAAAGAAGGAAAATACAACATTGATGTAAATACTCATAAAAGAAAGTATATTACACAATGAGTAAAATAATGGGCAGTACATACACCACTCAAAGGAAATTGTGGAAAATGTAGCATAAATCTCATGGGAATAAAAGTGAGATGAAAAATCCCTTACGAAAACCGGAAGCCTAACGGCGCCACATAAAACATTCAAAAATGGATTGATGAGATCAAATATGGTATCTCATCATATTAACAAAAAGATTATAGAAAGAGGAATATAAAATAACATCCCCCAACATAACAAATAGGAGCTTAAAAGAGGTGACATAAAGGAGAGTACTTAAAAAGAAAGAGAGAGGTTAGATCTCTTATGAAAATTCGGCAGCCTAACGGCGCCACTCAAAACTTCCAAAATGGATTGATGAGAGAGAATAGGGTCTCTCATCACATGAACATAAAAATTATAGTAAGATAAATATAAAAGAACATACCAATAACAAGAAGGATGAGCTTTAAAATGAATGACATAAAAGAGTGTACTTAAAAAGAAAGAGTGGAGTAGGATCCCTTACCTCGGGTCCGACTTGACTCGATCGTTCTTTAATCTCCTGAATAATAAACTTGAGTTAATTTCTACTTAATTAAGAACCTTTTTCAAGTTCATTATTCCTTTTATATCACTTATTACCATGTCATAACCATTATGTAATAATGTATGTTAATAATGTTTGTTTTGTTGATATTTGGTTCTTAAGTCGAAAGTGGACTTCTTACAATTACATGTTGTTCATGTGGTCAAAGGTTCATTATATCCAGAATTTTATTCATGATGTAGATATTATATATATCATATATATCCAGTATATTGATCCATTTATAATATTACATAACATTTAGGGGTAAGAAATGAAATGCACCGTTCATGGAGACGGTAATCCGTACGTACGTATGAACACTACTTTCATTTCTATGTCATATTAATGGAATTAAAACTAAATGAGAGAGATATATATATGTTATAATTCCAGAATGATATCCATAATTTAGATTTAATATATTACATATATATCCATTATATATATGTACTTATAATATTACATAAAATTTTGAGATAAGAAATGAAATGTACCGTTCATGGAGACGGTAAGCCGTATGTACGCATGAACGCTACTTCAATTTCTATTTCATATTTAATGGAATTAAAAAATAATTATACATAATAGTATTTTAATTCAAGTGTGGTATCATATATAATATCATTAAATATATCCTTTATACATACCACATATGGTATTAACGAATCAAATCACTTTGAGGGGGTGGTAGTCCGCACTTCCTTAAATAAAGATATTGTGTTTACCTATAATGGAAAACATAAAGGTACTCCATAAATGAAAAATACAGAAGCTTAAATAAAAAACATAAACATATTATATATCATATATATATATATATTGTCATCTTAATGGCCACCTTTGAAGGTGTTAGAATAAAGTTGAACAATCATCGTTTCGGGAGGCAGAAATTCTCCATCCACGGAAACATTATGTTTTTTAACATTATATGTAGGTGTGTGTAAGTGTAGCTCTAATAATTCTTATAACAACATCCTATTATATTTAATATAATGTATTTGTTACAAAATAAATGAATAAAAAGTGTTTAGGGGGTTGTATAAGCAAAATATAACAAAAGGACACAAGTGAAGACATTACCTTAAAATCGGGTAACTCCCTTTGGTTTGAGCTCAAAGGCTTCCTTGGGAAGACTTATGCCCAAAGTGAGGCTTCAAGGAGTAAGAGAGGGAAGTGGAGAGACGAAATGGGCCGGGTTTGGCCGATCCAAAGGCTTTTGGAGTGTGGGTAAGGAGGTAGAGGTGGGGGCCTTTTATAACAGGAGAGGAGGGGCACTCTTGTAAAGTTACAAAATGTTACTTTCTTTTCAAAAGAGTTTCGGATTTTAAAGGTCCCAAATTGATTTATTTCTAGGATAAGGTGATAAGGGTTCGAAATCCACTCATCCAATAGGTTTTTTACATGTATAGGTCTTAGATATTACATTATCTTTCCATTTTATTTAAATAGTTAAATAATGAGGTCATCGCTGCATCATCTTGATGTCATAAATAATTTAATTTATTTAATGTATAAAAATTATAAAAAAAATACTATGATGTATGAAATCCTTTTATCTTACCAATGACTATTTATAGTAAAAACTATGACTTGTATAACCCCATGTAAAAAATTGTTTTACTAAAACATCTCATGTTTGTGTTATTTTTACATTAACATTAAATAAAAAGATATTTTTGTCATTTTCATACCAAAGTGGCTCCATGGGGTGCCCAAGTTGACACATGGATTGTCTTGGTCGGACATGACACATAAAATGAAAGTAGGACATGTTTCTAGGTCATTTCAATTTATTAAAACATTATTCTTACAATAAACTACACTAATTACCTCTAATCGCGATTAAAAACTTAATAAGTTACTATTCACCAAAAAATTATTTTTATCCCATTGAACCACATTTTACTTCTTAATGACAACCATGTATGTCGGATTTTTGAGATTCAAAAGACAAAGATAGAAAAATATCATTTAAAAGGAAAAATCAGTTTTTATAAGTACCACTTAGTGGTTTCACTATTCATTAAAAATTGAAGTTTTTCCGAAAAATCCCAAAAAATCACCCTAAGATATTTTTGATATTCCGAATTCAAAAATGAAGTCTGTTTTACAAAATTCAAAACATATAAGTCACATTAATTAACTTAATAATTAATTCCCACTGTCAGAGAAAATAGCGTGTTTTTATAAAACAATAAGTATCAAAAGATTGACACTAGTTTAAGTCTGATTTCGAAGTGAAAGTAATTCCAAAGACCACTATTGGATTTAATGGTAATAATATATTATAATTTCAATTTAAAACCAATTCTAAATATACTATAATCATATAAATAAATTTTATTAAAAAGAGGTTTTGAATTAAAATACAACATTTTACACTATTCATAAAAAAATAAACTTTATCAGAAAGATACCAAAAATTTACACAAAGTAAATTTTGATGTCCCAATTTTTAAGAAGAGTTTTATTTGGTCCAATAGAATGTATAAGATTGAACAAAACTATATTTCATGACGGTTCTCCATCAAAAGGCGATAAGTGAACCTTTAGTGAAAACTAGGGCATAGACGCCTAAAATTGAATTCTTTTCATATTTCAAGACTTTATCTTTTATTGGATAAATGTAAAAACATTTAAAAACATAAATAATCATATTTTAGTTATTTATATCCATTCACGCCAATACAACGGCTACATGTTAACTACCACATAAAATAATATTATTTTATTATTAGAGTGCAACGTAAGATTCCCAAGAAACTCGTTGTTGCGTGTTGGGTACTCCATCGAGCATAGCATCCCCTTTAAAGTCATATTAATATTTTATTCACAAATATGGATAAATATGAAAATGTAATATTCTTTATTTACCTGGGGTGTTAAACAAGGTCTCACTAAAACCAAAAAGGTTAACCAAAAAGAAGATCTCAACAGATAACCTCTACTTAGGTATATGCTCTTGAATATACCTAAGTTATCAAGTAATTCATCTCAATCATGAGGAAAACACCAAGATCATGAAATAAACGGATATCCACTACCTAGGTATATGCCCATACATATACCTAAGTTATCAAGTGACCCATCTCAATCATGAGGTAAACACAAAGGTCAAAAGTCTCATCTCAAACCAGGATTTTTATTATCGAAACTGTAACTACTGAAGAGCTCCGTCTCTGGAGTGTACAGTGGTCCTGTCACAAATTCGAGGTACTTCTCACTAACCTAATACTACTGAGGTACTCCTCTTGTCGAGTTTCGTGTGCCATCCACCCAAACACAGTAGTGCTTCCCGCCGGGGTATGCCACCCAAATACAGTAGTGCACACCCCCTAGTATCCTGTAGAGGTACTCTCCGGACGAGTACCGCGGGTCTGCACTATCACACAGGTAGTGATCCGTCTTCCATGGGTCTGCACCTCACAAAGTAGTGCTATGTCCACTGGGCTGGTCGACTCACTCCATGTCGAGTCGGTCAAGAAGTCGTCAGGACTGAGTCGGCTACACGGTCTCCGTACTCCGCACGCTCGTCTCTGGGAGGGTCCGCTCCACAAGCTACAGGTCGATACTCCAAGTATCTCAAAGTCCCACTAAGAAGTATCTCAAAGGACCACCTCTTCATAGGGGTCTCAACGCAACAGACGACGCGTCAATCGGACACCCGGTCTGTGAGTTGTAGCCTTTTCGTCCCAGGGGCCCGGTTGGTTTCGTGAGCGAACCAACCCGGCCATATCTCAACTGTATCCCGAAATATCATAGGGTATACTCAAAGGTACTGTTTCTCCACGTGATCACCAATGCCGCTGACGGTTCGTCAAACAGACATTCGGTCTGAAAGATATCAGCTTTTCCGTTCGAGGGCCCCGGTTGGATTTCGGTACGATCCAACAAGTCCATACTCCAATTGCATCCAAAACTCAGGCGAATCGTGCCAAAAGTTCCGTCTCATCATGTGGAATTCATCGAGACAGACGACGCGTCAATCGGACGCCCGGTCTGTGTGTTATTGTCTTTTTTGGTCATAGGGGCCCGGTTGGTTTCGTGAGCGAACCAACCCGACCGTACTCTGATGGAATCCAAACCTCAAGAGAAGTAATCCAAAAGATCTGTCTCATTTAGAGGAAATAAACAAAGTCAACGACACGTCAATCGGACTTCCAGAGCTCAAGATATGAGCGTTTCCGCAATGAGGGCCCAGTTGGTTTCGTGTACAAACCAACCTAGCTGAACCCGAAGTACTCTAAAACCATGGGTGTAGTATACCGAAACGACCATCTCAATCCAAGGATCACATCTCCGCTGACGGCACGTCATTCGGAGTCCCGTAGCCCAAGATATGGGAAAAGACCAAAAACGGTCCGAAAACGGGGGGTCTGGGCCCGGACCGACCCGGCCCAACCCCCCCTGGGTCGGCCCAAACTGGGTCGATCGACCCGGGTCCGGGTCCAACCCGGCCGGGGCGGCCCTGCCCGGCCTGGGCGCGACCCGACCCGGCGGGTCGCCTTGGCTCGACTCAGCCGAGCGAAGGAACCGCGGCCCCCGCGCGGGGGGCGCTCCGCGGTTCCCGGACGCGGCTTGAGCCCCATCCCGCTTTCCGGTTCTGCGCGGCCGCAGAACCATCTCGCCTCCGCGGCTGAAGCCGCGGCAGTTTTTGTTGGCAGTGCGCCGGGCGCCGCCGCCGCCTGGCGGCCGGTGGGAGCTTCCGCAGGCCACCGGACGCGCTCCGGTGGTCCGTTTTGCGTGCGGTCTTCCCCAGTCGTCCTCCCGGGATCCGATCTTCACTACAAGGCTTTCAAATCGCCCTCACGGCCCCGTTTGTCGTCATCCGACAATCCGCACATCAATTAACAAAACACGCCGTCTTCATGGTTCTCCAGCACGACGCGATGGCATCAAGCCCCTTCGTCGTGGCCCGACTCCGTACGCGGATGTCTTCGGGTTTCTCTGACGTGGCGCGACGGCGTCGCGCCCTTGTTTGTTTTCACGACGCGGCGTGACGGCGCCGCGCATTCCTTGCCGCACGTTTCCGCGCGGTGCGATGGCACCGCGCCATCCCCGTTTCAATCCACAATAGAATCCCACAAGGATAAGGAAGAGGGTCGGCAGTGTTTGTGCGGTCCGGCCCCCTCCCATTAATTGATAGAAAATGGTCATATTTCACGAAGATCGTCAAGGTAATAATCACAAGCAAGCAAAAAAATAATCCTCAACATCAAACCGCATGAACGAACGATCCAAGGATCAACCTAGAATTGGTTGGTCCACGCTCGTCGTTCTTTTCTCAAAAGATAATAGAACACCAAAATAAAATCCACTACCTCAAGCGTCATCGAGCGAGGGTTCGTCGCGGATTTTGTCGTCGCGGAAGAAAGCGTCGTGGAAGGAGCGTCGCGGAAGAGGAGTCGTTGACGTCACGGTACACGGCGTCGCGTCGTCGATCTCCGAGGGTTTGGCGTTCTTCTTCGGAGGTTGGAGCGTTCTTCGTGTTCTTCGTCGAAGAAGAATGCTTTCCTCCAAATTCTCTCCACGGCACAAGTTCCAACAGAAATAAAATAAGAGTTATCTTATTTTATTAACGCACATGACACATTTTAATTTCACGAAAATAAACGAACAATTAATTCAATGAGTTAATTGTAACGATTTAACTGCCCAATTAATGAGGCGTTTCTTATCCAGAAAAACGCACGGTTGACTTTCATTAAAGAGGGTTTTCGCGAGTGCGTTACATAGAGGAAAAGAAATGGTGGGGCTTGTGTGGACCTCACCTCACAAATATCCTGCCAAGATGGTAGGATATTTTGGATTGCACCCTATCCGCTGTAACTTAGCTCAAGTGGCTTTAAGTGGCTTTTAATTGGCTTTAAGTGAGATAAAAATAAAGTTGTCGCACCACTTTATTTTATTTCTTAACTTAACCCCAAAAATTTAAAAACCACACCCGGAAAATGCAACTCTGGAAAAGGCTTTTCTAAGAAAATACCGGCGCTACGATTTCATCAGTGCCCTCGGAATTTGATTCCGAGCACCGGTTCAAAAGTTATAAAAACCCGCTCGTTCGTTCACTGAACGTACCTGAGCTAAACATCAGAAATTAATTCCGGGCACACTGGGCCTTGGAATCAGGCGCCGTCAAAAACTGCGTTCTTGTAAAATTTCAAAGAAAATTAAGAAAAAAAAATTCCTTGAAAATTCTTGGGTATTTACATTACTCCCACCTCAGGTCTTTACGTCCCCGTAAAGCTTCAACACAAACTAGGGTCGCAAAAGTGGTATTGAACACGCATCTGAGCCTTCCACTCCCATGTTCTTACCTGGAGGTTCACGTACTTCCCTTGAAAGCACACCCGAGGAATAGGCCATCCTCGAAGGATCCGCTTCTGTCGATCCTCGACCCCCACTGGAACCTCCGTGAAAGACACCCTATCGCCATCTTCCAGCTCCCCATGGTCGATGATATGCGAAGGGTCGAGCACGTGTCTCCTCAGTTGAGATACGTGGAAGTCGTCGTGCACCGGATGCAACTGAGGTGGATGGGTCAACAGGTAAACCACCCCTCCTACCCAGCTGAGAACCTAAGAAGGTCCACTGAACCTCAGAGATAACTTTCCGCCTTGGTCTCATCTCCGTAAACCTCGTCAAGGTGAGACCCGTATAAGGATGTGATCGTCATCCTCGAACTCAAGAGGTCTCCAATTCCTGTTTAGAACTGGAACTCAAAACGACTGCTACCACAAGGGTAATTTTGACTGACTCAAGAGTGATCGGTCACACCCTAGAGTTCATGAGTTTATCATATGCTACCTAGGGTTTTCTTTCCACCAACCAAGGAAAACCATTCTTGACGTCGTAGTTAAACCACAAAATTTTTTCCTAATACCGTCAATTTCTGTATGAACTGTGATTGTCCAGTCCATACTCAAACCAACGTCGTAAGGCCTCGACGTTGCCACCAAGAGATTCCAACTGAAACTCTCACCTCGAGGGTCTGATCACACTGTCGGCGTAAGTGTGATTATTGAGTCTTCTCCCAAGGTATCTCCAGACGTGATGGTCAAGTCCACGGCTTACCGGAAACTCTAGGTCTGGAACAAGATTTTTGAAAGCGAGGAATGATTCATATCAACATCTGTTACTACAGAAGCTAGTAGTTGACACAGACTGTCCCTTGAATCATTTTTAGAGCCATTGGGTCACACTCCTTGACCGCATACAACCGCACTCTTCCTCCGCCCTCCAGCTCCCTGAGCCTGGCAGGGATAACTAAGGTGGGTGGTTGTAGCATGTTATGATGTACACCACCCGATGCTGCTCTCCTAGCTCTGCCTCCACGTCTGCCCCTTCACAGACTCATCTCTATTTAAAGCTTTCTCTTCATGAATCATTTAACTCGCCTGAGTCTCTAAGACTGGCACCAGTTTCCTGTTTCTTACTGCACTATGTAGTCTTCATCCACTCCTGGATGATCTACACCTTCTTTGCCTATGATCTGGAAGAGCTGCTAAAATTTCTCCTTTTCCAAAAAGAGAAACCCGGTCTCATCCCCCTGGATGAACCATGCCCATTGCCTAATATAGTCAATCCTGACATGAAGGATGCATTCATTCCATGGATGACGTCTTAAGGCCTCGACGTAACTACTAAGAGATCCAAATGTCCCTCTTTCCTCCAAGGGTCGAGTCACACTGTCGGCATCAGTGTGAGGTCACTGGGTCTCCTCCAGTAAGAATCACAAAAGTGAGGGTCAAGTCAACAGTCTTAACCAGGACCACTCAGTATCAACCAAAAAAAGGAAAGGAAAGCAAACATCACAAAGATAAGTGTCTTTTTATTATTGCAGCTCATAGTACAAAGACACGAATACAACATCAACATGGAACTAGAAGTACAAGGGACATATCCACTAGTTCCTCTCCTGTCCACCTGCTCCCGGAGCTCTACTTCCTTGTCCACTGCTCGGCTGTTCCTCAAGCACCAGCCACTTCTTCTGTCTCGGTGGCTCCTCCAACACCCGCTGATCAACTGTACGGGGGGTCGTACAGTCACGTGCCAGGTGACCCTTTCCGCCGCATTCATAACACTTTATGTTCCTCGTACAGCTGGCTCTGGCCCTCTTGGACCTATGCATCATCTGTCTACTGCACACAGATGACTCAGCAACTGATCGAAAAACACACGACAAAGTCATCGGCTCCTGAACATGCTCGGGGTGTAGAGCTACTGGCAAAAACTCCACCCTGAAGAAGGTTTCAAATTCTTCCCATGTGAAGGCCATCCCATCGCAAAACTGGAACAGGTGGCTCCACCACCTTCCTTCTGCTTCCTGAAGAAGGCTGGAAGCAAAGATCACCATGAAGTTTGCTGGCGTCCCCACTAGCCTGAAGACTCTTACCACAGCCTCCAGCCAATCCTCAGCTGCCTGCGGGTCCATCTCTCCCCAGAACCTGGGAGGTCTCTGGCGCTGGAACTCATGCAGCGCACTCAAGTGGCGTGCATCGCCTACTGCTGGTGCTGGTGGCATCGGTGGCCCAACGTATGGTAGTACCGCTGGTGCCTCCGCTGGTGCCTAAACTGCAAGAGGGCCTTGTACCGAAGCCTCATCGCTCGACAGGCTGTCAGTAAGCATATCCCTCTGGGCTCTATATGGTCATCTGAGAAAAGTCATCCTGAAAGAAACAAAGTGACACTGTCAAACGATTATACCTGGTGAGCGGACCTGGTTTGAGCTGATAATTAAAAACTTCTAAAAACACACACGCAATCAGTGTTTTCATGCACAAAGTCGAAAATCCGTTGTCAGGGTCCTGGTGTATGGATACGTCGGCCACCCGCACCAACACTGGACTCCCGGAACTAAAAACCACACTCGGTACTCTTAACACTATTGCTTCATAGAAAGAAAATATCAGAGTTATAAGTTCTGTGGTAGAACCGACTCCTCTGATACCAATTTGTCACGACCCGTCCTCGGGGCCCATGCCGTGACTACCCCATGCCCGCCTTCCATAGGTCTGGGGCTGGTGACTAGCACCAAAGGCGTATATCCCGATAACTGGGAAGGATTTGCCTTTATAAAAGTAAACAAAACACCACAGAGTACAAGCAGAAGTAAAACACTAAGTACAAAGAAAGTGTTGAAAAGTAAATGGGCCAGAATACAAACCCAACTGAAAGTACAGCTACAACTGAATGAAAGTACAACATAAAAATACAAACAGTTGGAAGAAAGGAAGCAACTCTTGGGTCATTCTCCTCGGATCCTACCTGAAGGGTAGGTACAAATGGTGCAACTTCAAGATCATCCACCACATATCCTACCTGAAGGGTAGGTACAGATAGATTCCACAATGCTCTCACCCATCAAACTCTTCCGAGTGTCGTCTCGCCGTGAAGTCCACCTCCGTATACTGAATCGTCATGTAGTCCACCTCCGGGTACCGTCCAGACCTCAAACACTTGGCCTCCGTCAGCACTGCCTGTCGTCTGCAACCAACACAATGAGGTGCGGGCATAGCCCGTGCAGGGGTGAGTATAACGATACTCAGTAGGGACCCCGGGACCCTAAAGGTCTCACTAAAACCAAAAAGGTTAACCAGAAAGATAATATCAATAGATAACCTCTACTTAGGTATATGCTCATGCATATACATAAGTTATCAAAGAATTCATCTCAATCATGAGGAAAACACCAAGATCGTGAAATCAACGGATAACCACTACCCAGGTATACGCCCATACATATACCTAAGTTATAAAAAGACCCATCTCAATCATGAGGTAAACACAAAGGTAAAAAGTCTCAGCTAAAACCAGGATTTTTATTATCGAAACCCTAACTACTAAAGAGCTCCGTCTCTGGAGTGTACAGTGGTTCTGTGATGACTCTGAGGTACAGCTCACTAACCTAAGACCGCTGAGGTACTCCTCCTATCGAGTACTGCGGGCCAGCCACCCAAACACAGTAGTGCTTCCTGCCGGGGTATGCCACCCAAAAATAGTTGTGCACACCCCCTATTAGCCTGTAGAGGTACTCTCCGGACAAGTATCACAGGTCTGCACTGTCACACAGGTAGTTCTACGTCCTCCATGGGTTTTCACCTCACAAATTAGTGCTCCGTCCACTGGTCTAGTCGACTCACTCCAAGTCGAGTCGGTCAAGCAGTCGTCAGGTCTCAGTCGGCTACACAGTCTTCATACTCCACACGCTCGTCTCTAGGAGGGTCCTCTCCACGAGCTACAGGTTGATACTCCAAGTATCTCAAAGTCCCATGAAGAAGTATCTCAGAGGACTGCCTCATCATAGGGGTCTCAATGCAACAGACGGTGCGTCAATCGGATGCCCGGTTTGTGAGTTATTATCATTTTCGTCCCAGGGGCCTCGTTGGTTTCGTGAGCGAACCAACCTGGCCGTATCTCAACTATACCCCAAAGTCTCATAGGATATACTCAAAGGGACTGTTTTTCCACGTGATCACCAAAGCTGCTGACGGTTCGTCAAACGGACGTCCGGTCTGAAAGATATCAGCTTTTCCGTTCCAGGGGTCCGGTTGGATTTCGGTACGATCCAACATGGCCATACTCCAACTGCATCCAAAAATTAGGAGAATTAAGCCAAAATTTCCATCTCATCAAGAGGAACTCAACGAGACAAACGACGCGTCAATCAGACGCCTGGTCTGTGAGTTATTGGCTTTTTTCGTTCCAGGGGCCCAGTTGGTTTCATGAGCGAACCAACCCGACTGTACTCCGATGGCATCCAAACCTCGAGCTAAGTAAGCCAAATGATCCTTCTCACTTATAGAAAAGCAACAAAGTTGACGGCGCGTCAATCAGACGCCCGGAGCTCAAGATATGAGCGTTTCCGCTCCTAGGGCCCAGTTGGTTTCGTGTACGAACCAACCCGGTCGAACCCAAAGTATTCAAAAACCTTGGGTGTAGTATACCGAAACGACCGTCTTAATCCAAGGATCGCATCTCCGCTGATGGCGCGTCATTCGGAGGCCCGTAGCCCAAGATATGTGCAAAAGACCAAAAACGGTCCGAAAACGAGGGGGTCTGGGCCTGGACCGACACGACCCACCCCCCCTGGGTCGGCCCGAACTGGGCCGACCAACCCAGGTCCGGGTCCGACCCGGTTGGGCGCGACCCGTTCCGGCGGGTCGCCTCGGCTCGGGTAGGCCCAGCGGCCGAGCGAAGGAACCACGGCCCCCGCGCGGGGGCCGCTTTGCTGTTCCCGGACGCGGCTTGAGCCGCGTCCCGACTCCCGTTTCCGCGCGGCTACGGAACCATATCGCCGTCGCGACTTCAGCCGCGGCGGGTTTTGCCGGGGGCGCGCCAGGCGCCGCCGCCGCCTAGAGGCCGGCGGGAGCTTCCGCGGTCCACCGGACGCGGTCCGGTGGTCCGTTTTGCGTGCGGTCATTGCCAGTCGTCCTCTCGGGATTCGATCCTCACTGCAAGGATATCAAATCGCCCTGGTGGCCCCATTTTTCGTCGTCCAACAATCCACACGTCAATTAAAAAAACGCGCCATCTTTATGGTTCTTTGGCGAGACGCGATGGCACCGTGCCCCTTCGCCGTGGCCCGACTCCGTCCGCGGATGTCTTCGGGTTTCTCCGACGTGGCGCGACGGCGTCACGCCCTTGTTCGTTTTCACGACGCGGCGCGACGGTGCCACACATTCCTTGCCGCACGTTTCCACGCGGTGCGACGACATCGTGCCATCCCCGTTTCAATCCACAAAAGAAACCCACAAGGATAAGGAGGAGGGTTGGCCGTGTTTGTGCGGTCTGGCCCCCTCTCGTTAATTGATAGCAAATGGTCATATTTCATGAAGATCGTCAAGGTAATAATCACGAACAAGCAAAAAAAAATAACCCTCAACATCAAACCGCATGAACAAACGATCCGAGGATCAACCTGGAATTGGTTGGTCCGCGCTCGTCGTTCTTTTCTAAAAAGATAATAGAACACCAAAATAAAATCCCCTACCTCAAGCGTCGTCGAGCGAGGGTTCGTCGCAGATTTTCTCGTCACGGAAGAAACTGTTATGGAAGGAGTGTCGCGGAAGAGGCGTCGTTGATGTCACGGTACACGGCGTCGCGTCGTCGATCTCCGAGGATTTGGCGTTTTTCGTCGGAGGTCGGAGCGTTCTTCGCGTTCTTCGTGTTCTTCATCAAAGAAGAACACTTTCCTCCAAATTCTCTCCACGCCACAAGTTTCAACAGAAATAAAATAAGAGTTACCTTATTTTATTAACGCACATGACATGTTTGAATTTCAAAGAAATGAAACGAACAATTAATTCAATGAATTAATTGTAACGATTTAACTGCCCAATTAATGAGACGTTTCTTATCCAGAAAAATGCACGATTGACTTTCATTAAAGAGGCTTTTCGCGGGTGCATTAATTAGAGGAAAAGAAACGGTGGGGCTCATGTGGGCCCCACCTCACAAATATCCTACCAAGAGGGTAGAATATTTTGGACTGCACCCTATCCGCTTTAACTTAGCTCAAGTGGCTTTAAGTGGCTTTTAAGTGGTTTTAAGTGAAATAAAAATAAAGTTATCGCACCACATTATATTATTTCTTAACATAACCCCAAAAATTTAAAAACCACACCCGAGCAAACGCAACTCCATAAAAGGCATTTCTAAGAAAATATCGGCGCTGCGATTTCATCGGTGCCCTCAGAATTCGATTCCGAGCACCGGTTCAAAAGTTAAAAAACCCGCTCGTTCGTTCACTGAATGCACCTTAGCTAAACTTCAGAAATTAATTCCAGGCACACCGGGCCTCGGAATCAGGCGCCGTCAGAAACTGCATTCTTGTAAAATTCAAAACAAATTAAGGAAAAAAAATTCCTTGAAATTTATGGGTCTTTATATATACAGCATTTAATTAAATTTCAACCATTTTTTAAAATCATCATTTAATTTTATCTTTTACTTTATAATGTTAATTATTTTCTTACATTATTTATAATATATTCATTTTAAATAATTATTTGTTCAATATTTGTACAATTTACTAACTTAAACTATTTTTTATACATAATTATTCATTTGTATATTTTTTATTTTTTGTATAGAAATATATTAATATATATATATATATGAATATATCTAATATATCTTTAAATCAGATTTATATAATGAAAAATATTTATTTACACTGAATATATCAATTTTCTAGTTAGAAATGGTTTATAAGTAAAAATTAATATGAATTATAATTTTTTTTCTAAATAAAACTGATTAATGGACATTTAATAAAATACTAATTTTTTCAATTTATCATATATCAAACATGTATTAAATTAATTTCACATAGACAAATAGATAATTATTAAAATTTTAAATTTTTTAATGAAAAATAAGAATCATATAACAGGATATCGAAGATTAGGTGAATCAAGAGATGAAACCCAATATGAAAAATTACCCAACTAAATATGATGATCACTAGAATCACTGTTATTTGAAAAATAATATTCCACCCTATTATCGAGCCTCTAGTAAAATATAACAACCATGTCATGAATAAAAAATGCATAGATTGCATCTTTAAAACCCACAAACAAAATGATTAGAGGTCGACATCCCATGTACTGATAAAACTGATGACAACGAGGAATTCTCACTATAGAGTGATGAATTTACAATCATGATCAATAGTGAATTCCATGAAGAAGATAATTTCTTTTTCATCCACTATTATTGTTCTGAAAGAAGTCGTGATGGAATTTTGTATTGTAAAAATGATCTAAATAGAAGTGTCATGAACCACAATAACTAAACAGATTATGCCCAAGTTTGAGGGTGAAAAACCCACATTAATTTTCAGTGTGAATGTGATATGAGGGATCCAAAATCAAGTTCTAAGAATAAACATTGGGATGTTAAGACAATTCTCAATCTGTCTCTACATAGATAGCCAAAGGGTTTCACGGTCGATCAATGAGGTGCATGGTTTGAATACATGGATGTTGATAATGTTTTACCCTTTATAATAGAATATCCAAGATCGTTTGCACAGGTTAATCAGGCCCTCTATGGTAATAAATGATGACCCATTTATGAAAAGTGTAGTGAAGTGGGATGCTACTTCTAGGAGGTAATCATTTTTTGGACTAAATGTATGCAATATGACCCTAGACTCGGTACATTGGAAGATATAATGCATGGTAGATTTGTCTATAAAAATAAATATTGGACATTTACAATGATATGATTTATAGAAAAAATTATTGAGTTCATGGTAATGGAGGATCCCAAAAAATATTGACACCAGAAATACCACACATCTGGACGGATTGGTATGTTCCAGATTGTTTTCTAAAAAACACCATCCTCAAAAGGTGACAAATCAATCACTATAAAATATCTATATTTCATAGTATAGATGTAGGGGATCTATCTAATCATATAGAGGTGATCTAGATGCATTTAAATCTCTCTCAGGATACTCCAGATTTCATTTCTATCTGTATTTCTAAACAAGGAGAAGAGTTTCATAGTGAACCAAATGTGATCGGACTCACTGAGTAAAGAAAGAACATTTTCATTTTTAGAGACTTTTGGGGAGGGGAATGTATCTTTCCTT
This sequence comes from Viscum album, assembly GCA_963277665.1. Classification (NCBI taxonomy): domain Eukaryota; kingdom Viridiplantae; phylum Streptophyta; class Magnoliopsida; order Santalales; family Viscaceae; genus Viscum; species Viscum album. The sequence continues at coordinate 1,273,023,186 of OY728162.1, read as the reverse complement.
CCATTTTCATCAACTAGTAATATATAATTCATGATCTTGATAGTTTCTCTATCACTTATTATCTGATAAAGACCAATTATAAGGATCTTGTTTGATCCCCTCAAGCTGCACTAGAAAAATATGGATGGGGGGCCAAAGGGTGAACTACATAAGCCGACAAAGTGGTTGTGTATAACATAGATATCCTTCACACAAGGGAAACATGATGATGGATAAAACACCATCCATATTTAGAAATAAGAGAATCATCGAAGATATGGAAATATCTAAACCTCATTCCCTAAAATAGTCGTCATTTTTTAGCGTGTCATATGTAATCTAGTGGAAATTTGTGTCCCTATTGTTGATACCCCATAATAATCTAGATTGGTATAAATAAATCAAGTTAATAATGATTATAAAGAGTTTTAATTATGATATAAAATATTAAAAATAGTCTTTGAGACCGCCTCTATGATAATTTTTTTATCTCCATTGAAACCATTTTGAAATTACATCCATAGATGTTTTCACCACTACATCGAAAAATATGTTGAGTACCTATTTTTTATGTGTGACTCAAAATCGTAGGGAGCCAAGGGTACTTTTTGGGTTTTCATATATCTGAATACCAAATCTATTTTTTTGGTTTCCATTGTTTCATTATGGAACTACAGTAGATATGGATATCTCTAATTTTTTATGATCAACCACTTTTTCTAAATATATTTACTAAAGGAATATACAGAGGATGACATCCTCAAATATTTTGATAGTGTACATGGATAAGATGACATAATTATTGATGATAAAAATATGGGAGAAGGGATGATTCCAGTGAAAGACCTTATATTCATGAATAAGATTATAATTTCCTTCTAATTTAGTGAGATTATTAAACATATCATCCATTAAGATAATTTAGAAAGGGGATATAGTCTCCCTGGATAAGGTCCCGGAAGGGAGAGAAGCTCTTCTAGAGTCCAACATTGATTCTGATCTTATAGGATTCAAACCAAAATATAGTTCATGACCACATTAATCCATATAGAGTAGAATATCACCTTACTGAGAATGAAATGTAGGAAGGCCTATTGCACTCTATCGAGATATTTTTTCATATCCAGTTTCCAAGACATTATTAAACTTTTCGAAATATTTTGGGTTTTTATTGAGTATAAGGGTTTATGGGATAAAATTTCACTTCTAGAAATAAGTTTATTGGTGAAAAAATGTAACACCCCGAGATTTTATGAAAAATATTCATTTTAATGTCTTGTGTTTTACGCTACACCAATATTAGCTTGTGATATACGGAACACCGTATTTGCTCGCATTATACACAACACTATTCTTGGCTCACGTTACACACAATTTCAAGTTTGTTTTGTAGAAACTATTCTACGCAACATTATGTATAGATTTTGTTTAATGTATAAATGAAATAAGTTTCTATTATGTTATACGCAACACCAAACAGAGCTTTCACTACACGTAGCCCTGAATTGGCTGGCATTACATGCAGTAAAGACCTTCCTCGATAGCGCGTGTAGTACGCAATACCAAGTTTCACAAAATGAGATATTATTATAATATTATGAACTAGACATTATGAATAGTAATACCCACTTTTTTAAACTTTATAAATTTTATCTTTCAAAATTGACTTCATTTTTGGATTCAGAATATCGAAATTAGCTTTGGGTGAAATTTTGTTATTTTTTGGATAACTTTCATATTCTGATGAATAGTGAATATTACTAAATTTTAATTAAAAACAACATTTTTAATCGAAATAATTAATAGTGAAAAATTATTAATTTGAGTGGTTCTAAAGTATATTTAGAATATATTTTTACCATTTAATACAATTTTGGTCGTTGGATGTAATTTCACATTTAAACAAGACATAAACAAATGTCAATCTTTTGATAGTTATTATCTCTTAAAAACACGCTATTTGTTTTGACGACCGGAATTAATTTTTAAATTAATTAATGCAAATGATATGTTTTCAATTTGGTAAAATAGACATCATTTTTGAATTCAAAATATCAAATATAGCTTAGGCTTAATTTTTTGTATTTTTCTGGATACTTTCATTTTTTGATGAATAGTGAAACCTCTAAGTGATAGTTAAAAAACTGAATTTTTCATCAAACATGATTTTATCGCTTCTATTAGGGGAGTTTCGAAAATCTGAGAAACACTGTTAATATAAAGGACTAAACTGTGGTTCAATGAGATGAAAATATTTTTTGGTTAATAGTAACTTTTTACTTTTATTTACCACGGTTAAAAGTAAATAGGATAATTAAGGGTAAATATGATATTATTATTACCCTAAAACATGTCCTAATTCAATTGGATAAGTTTAATTAGACCAAAAACAACATTAAGAATAAAATATTACCATTTAGGACCACATGGATTAGATTAGGACATGTAATATTAATTTATTTAAAGAAGGGTTAAAATAGTTAAAATCAATGTTTTATAAGTAAATCATTTTTAATATAGGGTTTTACAGAAGATAAATTTTACTATAAATATTAATTATAAAGATAAAAAGATTTCCTACATAATGGTATTTTATTTATAATTTTTATACATTATATAATTTAATTTATTTATGACATAAAGATAATTCAGTAATTATCTTATAAATGAAATATTGACATAATTGATGTTATAAAAACCCAAATAAAAGTAATTTGAGACTTTTTATGAATTAAAATAATTTTATAGGTTAATATGACATGTTATTATTGATTTAGTTTACTTTTGTCGAACTAATAATTCTGTTATGATTTTCACAAAAATCAATTACAAAATTGAGTCAAAATTGACATAAAATAGTTTTTAAAACAAATATTATATGATTAATTGTTCTTTTATTCCTAAAAATCTACGGTTCGGTAAAACGACTTAGATAAGGTTTTATATATTAATTATAAACAAGTTGGGGTTCGTTTGGCTTTTTATAGTATGTTTATTAACCTTATAATGTAAGAAAACAAGAGGACATTGTAAAAGTAAAATTATTTAACTTAAGGTTAAATCTAAATTATAAGGTTAAAATAGAAACCTAAACTTGTCTAAATTATATTGGATGAGATTATTTTGAACCATACCCACCTTATATTCGAAATAACTCAATTTTGAGCTATTAAAATCCAAATATGACTTTATAATAAAATAATATTTTTAGTTTTTCCAAAGGTTCCCCTCTCCTCCCTTATAAAAGGGCACATCATCCCTCTCTTCCTCACACCACTTTCAGTCTTCAAGCTCGGAAAACCCCTGCCAAATTCTCTTCTCCGCTTCCCTAGAAACATCCCAGTGGTCCTGGTCTTCTTCAAAGTCCAATTTTAGTGACCAAAGAGGAGGTCTCAAAGAGGCGCTTCAAAGAAGAGGTAATGTCCGTTACCGATTCTTTCTACTTTATTTCTTCTTCCACTTCTTCTTCTTTAGATGTTTTATTATGAAGTAATGACACCAGTATCACTCATCTACTGATATGTTATTATAAGTATGAAACAACCATATTTCACCATCTATCCATCCTAAGTAAAACGAAATCACCACGCGTGCGTACGTACGGAATACCGTCTCCACGCCGTGGTGTAATCTATTTTTCCACCACCACCATAATTGGATGGGTATAATGGTGAAAGTAATAAATATATATGATTATTTTAAAGTTATATTGATTCTGTAATATTATACATACACTTTTTTACAATTCCACATTCGTGGGAATGTTATCATCACTCATGCATACGTACGGACTACCGTCTCCACGACGCGATGAAATTTATTCTCCATGTTAACCATTCATGAATGATTATAAAGTATATATAATGAATAATAATGAAATATATGACATAATAAGGATAATGGATTTATGTATATATATATATGTATGTCATTTACTTAATTCCATTCAATTCAAAAGGGAAACGAAAACAGCGTTCATGCGTACGTACGGGCTACAGTCTCCATGAACGGTGTATTTCATTCCTTTTATCGATCTATAATATATATGTATATGATGAATATATATTATATATAAATCATGTTTTAAATTCTGGAATTATGTAAATCAGGATATATGTAATAATAACAAGAACGACAAGTCGAAACACATACGATAAATGAAATGATTTTACCCAAAACGCTACTTTAACATGGAATTTACAAAAGAACGAGTAATATAAAGTCATAAGTGAAACATAAATGTTATCATAACAAGGAAAATGATTCTTTAATAAGTCAATGACATTATTTAAATCATTAAACATGAGGTTTGGATATGTACAAATCATATCAGACCTAAGGTAAGGGATAATTTTGCAAATCTCATTTTTATCCGAGATTGCTTATTCGTAAGTATTTAATGGGGTTATTGTTATCATCCATGATCATCTTTCCTAAAAATGGTTTCATGTATGTTTAAATTATTTTTTACCCATTGTGACTTTTACTGAATGGTATGGAAGGAATCTTTCTTTTATTTACCCTACAAGGTACTTTTTGACTTTTTTGACAAAAGTACAAGAAGAATGTTTTTTTAATGTATACGGCATGAAAGTATTTTTATGGTTTTATAAAGCCTTATTTTCATGAAGCTTCCTCCAAAATATTTGATGACTATTTTCAACAAAATCCTTTTCTTTTAAAATTGAATGACATTTTTTGAAAACAAAATAATTTTGAAGAAAAAAGGATATTTTCCTCAAGAATTTATTTCAGGTGTTTATTCAAAACCATTTTTCATCTCAATGACATTATTTCATATGTGTATGTTTCAAGTATAATGTCTTTATGATTTACATGGTTTCACTTTTCTTATTATGAAATGTTATCCATTTATTTTATATGGATTATGTGGTGATGGGATGATGTTTATGAAGCCCATTTTATTTATTGGGTTTTTATGAATGATGTATGTTTATTTTGTGGCACAAGTAAGAATGATTTCATTATGAGATGGGTGGGACCTATATCTACCTCCAATGCATTGGGTAATGATTTATATCTCATGATATAGACATGGTTGGAATGGGAAGTTAATCCGGTTCAGTATTACAGGACTGGAACGAGGAGTGAACTCGATTCAGAAAGGGACTTTGGCCACTAAGATGGTCTTGGCAGTAATGTCTTTTCTACTATGGAAATCATTAGATGTGATTAATGGATGCCACAATTACATGTTTTATGACCATGATATTCTATCATTCTTAATGTTTCTTTATGATCTATTCCTTACGTACTTCCATGTTTTATGACATTGCTCAAGCTTTTGATGTTTAAACATTATGTTCATGTTTTTAAGATCAAATGTATATGGAATGTTTTATTTTATCCATGCTTACCCTTACTGAGAATTTGAGCTCACCCTTTTTATGTTTTATTTTCCCTAGGATATAAATAAAGGTTTTAGGTAAGAAAAAAAATGGAATATCTTTATGTGAGATGTTGAAGATCTTTCACCACGATTAGAAGATTACGTTCCAAGTTTCGAAAAACACTAAACTATTATGGTCCTTGTGTGTCTGTTTTTGTTATGCATTAAGTATTCCCCCAAAGTAATGTAATATCTAAGTACGTCAAGCTTGGGGTCTCTACAGTTGGTATCAGAGGAAAGGTTTAGTCAACCTTTGGAAACTAGGATGCGAAAACTATAGTGAGGTCCCTAGAGATATTTATAAGGTATGTCTAGGGATGTCCCTAAGGATAAGTATACGTATAGGATATAGTCCTAGAACTACAGTAATGATCATAGAATTTAACCTAAGATTTTAGATATTGACGGTACTTCCCCTTTACTATGTTTTTTTCCCTATCATGATTTTTTCCTCTCACACTATTATTTTTGGGTTTCAGAAAATGGATGGAAACAGGAAGATTCATGATAATGGAGGATTTGACGGACAATGAAATGATATTCTTCATGAGAAACCAAATGAAACAGGATTTGGAAGTCCAAACATCGTTATTATAATCTCATAATATGATCAAAAATCTCAACATTGGTTTGTTTCCTGACTCAGATAATAAGAGAAAGATGGAGTTTCATGATGATCATAGAGGAAAGAAAGTTCAATTTCCCTCATGTAAATCATGTGGGAAGAGGCATCAAGGAGATTGTTTTAAAGGAACTGGAAGATGATTTGGGTGTGGAAAAGTAGGACACAATTCCAGTAAGTGCAAAGGAAAAGGTTCAGTTAACATCATGGATGAGTATAATGGTATTGCGATGACATCAAAAATGGCTAAATGTTTAAAATGTTGAATGTACAGGCATTATGCAAACCAATACCCTAAGGGCAAGTCTAATGAAGAGAATCAGTATGGTCGTATGGGTAGTATTTATGTTGTTGATGATGAAGAGACTACAAATGATATGTGAGATGAAAGAATTGTTGAATCTCGGTCAATTGTTTATGAAGGTAGTGGAATGATTACATGTTTATCAAGTGTAATGTTGTATAAGTAATCTCATGGTACTATAGAATAAAGATACATCTAAGGATTGTTACACTGTTGTCTTTCCTTACGTTTTGAAAGTATATGATTAATGGTACTGGTAACCATGATAGGTTATTTAGATATTTTTGGAAAGTAGATGATATGCCCATAATGAAGGGATAAGGAGAAAATTAAATGTTTGATAGTATTCATGAGCTCATATCATGATATGAGTATATAGAATTTTTGGATTTTGGTATGTGGAAAAAGTTAACTTTTGACATCATTCATGTTTTCACTAAGGTTTAATGGGTATTCATTTTTCAAGAGAATACATGATTAAGGTATTCACATGATTGGAATGTGACCAACAAGATAATGGGGGATAAATGATGGTTTGTTGTTGACATTTCAAGTAATCATTTTCTTTATTCTATGATCTTGGACCGAAGTATTTTAGATAAAGATTGGAATGGATTATGTTGGAAATAAGATAATATTGTTTAAGGATATAACTTTTTTTTCTATTATTGATGGGATGTTATAGTAATGTAGTTTTAGAAAAAGGACAACCTACAGGACCGGAGACAACCCATCGGGTCGAACAAGGTTGTGGGAATCGAACCCACAACCGAAGTGCTACTGGCCTTTATCACCTACCACTGGCCTACAGGAAGTCCCTGTTTAGTAGAAAATTGTTTTACTATATTAATCAGTATGATATATGATGTATAAGTCCATTTTAGGAACCATATATGATTAATCTCACTATAGATCGACTTATGTATATTTAATAATTTTTTCTAACCTTTTGTTTGAGACAGATGGAATGACATGTCATTCTATCACATGATCTGCTAACACTTCACGAATAACAAATTCAACTTCATTTCTTTAAGAGATGAAGTGGAAATTGTTCAAGGCATGAACAACAGTAAGATTGTACCAAAATAAAGTATTTATTATAATTAAAATTCATCAACTTTAGGGAAATGATCTTGAAAACCAAAAATGTTGTCCTAGTGCCCTTATATCTGATGAATCAGATGGTACCATAGATCATTACAAATTTATGGCTTTGTGATTGTTGGCTTTTTCATAGCCATGTTCTATACCACTCTCAATCAGAACATAATGGTTAGATTTTTCATCCATATCCATATTTTCACCTATATTATCCTACGTGAAAACCCAGTGATGAGTTAACTTGGGTAACCGCTACGTTTCATACTTTAGTTTTTAAATCCATGTTTTGGTATTCCTTTTTACGATGTGGGTTTCTATTAAAGAAACTTTCTAGTAGTAAACCATTTATAACCCCGACGAATTTCGAGGGAGAAATTCATTTTAAGGGGGGTAGAATGTAACACCCCGAGATTTTATGAAAAATATTCATTTTAATGTCTTGTGTTGTACGCTACACCAAAATTAGCTTGGGATAAACGCAACACCGTATTTTCTTGCAGTATACGCAACACTATTCTTGGCTCGTGTTACACACAATTTCAAGTTCGTTTTGTAGAAACTATTCTACACAACATTATGTATAGATTTTGTTTAATGTATAAGTGAAATAAGTTTTGATTATGTTATACGCAACACTAAACAAATATTTCAATACACGTATCCCTGACTTGGCTTGCACTACATGCAATGAAGACCTTCCTCGATAGCGTGTGTAGTACGCAATACCGAGTATTATAAACGAGATATTATTATAATATTATGAACTAGTCATTATGAATAGTAATACCCACTTTTTGAAACATTATAAATTTTATCTTTAAAAATGGACTTCATTTTTGGATTCAGAATATCAAAATTAGCTTAGGGTGAAATTTTGTTATTTTTCGGATAACATTCATATTCTGATGAATAGTGAAAATTACTAAATTTTAATTAAAAACAACTTTTTTAATCGAAATAATTAATAGTGATAAATTATTAATTTGAGTGGTTATAAAGTAAATTTAGAATATATTGTTACAATTTAATACAATGTTGGTCGTTGGATGTAATTTCAAATTTTAACCAGACATAAACAAGTGTCAATCTTTTGATAGTTATTATCTCTTAAAAACACGCTATTTGTTTTAATGACGGGAATTAATTTTTAAATTAATTAATGCAACTGATATGTTTTGAATTTGGTAAAATATACATCATTTTTGAATTAAAAATATAAAATGTATCTTAGGCCTAATTGTTTTTATTTTTCTGGAAACATTCATTTTTTGATGAATAGTGAAACCACTAAGTGGTAGTTAAAAAACGGAATTTTTCATAAAACATAATTTTACCGCTTCTATGAGTGGAATTTTGAAAATTCGAGATACGCGGTTAATATCAAAGACTAAAATGTGGTTCAATTAGATGAAAATATTTTTTGGTGAATAGTAACTTTTAACTTTTATTTACCACGGTTAAAAGTAAATAGGATAATTAAGGGTAAAAATGATATTATTATTACCCTAACACATGTCCTAATTCTTTTGGATAAGTGTAATTAGACCAAAAACAACCTTAGGAATAAAATATGACCATTTAGGCCCACTTGTATTAGATTAGGACATGTAATATAAATTTATTTAAAGAAGGGTTAAAATAGTTAAAATCAAAGTTTAATAAGTAAATCATTTTTAATATAGGGTTATACATAAGATAAATTTGAATATAAATATTAATTAGAAATATATAAAGATTTCCTACATAATTGTATACTATTTATAATTTTAAGACCTTAAATAATTTAGTTTATTTATGACACAATGATGATGTAGTAATTGTCTTATTAATGAAATATTGACATAGTTGATGTTATAAATACCCAAATAAATGTAATTTGACACTTTTTATGAATTAAACTAATTTTATAGGTTAATATGACATGTTATTATTTATTTAGTTAACGTTTTTAGAACTAATCATTCTGTTATGATTTTCACAAAAATCAATTACCAAATAGTGTCAAAAATTGACATAAAATAGTTTTTAAAACAAATATTATATTATTAATTGTTATTTTATTCCTAAAAAATTAAGGTTCGGCAAAATGACTTAGATAAGGTTATTAATAATTATAATAAACATGTTGGGGTTCTTTTGGCTTGTTATTGTAAGATTACTAACCTTATAATGTAAGAAAACAAGAAGACATGGTAAAAGTAAAATTATTTAACATAAGGTTAAATCTAAATGATAAGTTTAAAATAGAATCCTAAACTTGTCTAAATTCTATTATATGAGAGTATTTAGACCCATACCCACCTTATCATCGAAATAAATCAATTTTGGAGCTATTAAAAACCGTATATGACTTTATAATAAAATAATATTTTTAGTTTTTCCGAAGGTGCCCCTCTATTCCCTTATAAAAGGGCACCTCCTCCCTCTCTTCCTCACACCACTTTGAGCCTTCAAGATTGGAAAAACCCGGATTAATTCTCTTATCAACTTCCCTAGAAACATCTTAGAGGTCCTGGTCTTCTTCAAAGACCAATTTTAGTCCCTTAAGAGAAGGTCTCAAAGAGGCACTTCAAAGAAGAGGTAATGTCTATTACCGATTCTTTCAACTTTATTTCTTCTTCCAATTCTTCTTCTTTAGTTGTTTCATTATGAAGTAATAACATCAGTATCACTCATATACTTATATGTTATTATAAGTATGAAACAACCATATTTCACCATCTATCCATCCTACGGAAAACGAAATCTCCGCGCGTGCGTACGTACGGAATACCGTTTCCACGCCGTGGTGTAATCTATTTTTCCACAACCACCTTACTTGGATGGGAATAATGGTGAAAGTAATGAATATATATGATTATTGTAAAGTGATATTGATTCTGTAATATTATACATACACTTTAATAAAATTCCACGATCATGGGAATGACATCATCACTCGTGCGTACGTACGGACTACCGTCTCCACGACACGATGAGATTCATTCTCCATGTTAACCATTCATGAATGATTATAATGTATATATAATGAATAATAATGAAATATATGACATAATAATGATACTGTATTTGTTTATATATATATATATGTATTTCATTTACTTAATTCCATTCAATTCAAAAGGGAAACGAAAACAACATTCATGCGTACGTACGACCTACCGTCTCCATGAACTATGTATTTCATTCATTTTATCGATCTATAATATATATGTATATAATGAATATATATTATATATAAATAATGTTTTACATTCTGGAATTATGTAAATTAGGATATAAGTAATAATATTGAGAACGACAAGTCAAAACACATACGATAAATGAAATGATTTTACCCAAAACGCTGCTTTAACATGGAATTTACAAAAGAACAAGTAATATAAAGTCATAAGTGAAACATATATGATATCATAACAATGAATATGATTCTGAAATAAGTCAATGACATTATTTAAATCATTATACATGTGGTTCAGATATGTACGAAGCATATCGGACCTAAGGTAAGGGATAATTTTGCAAATCTCATTTTTATCCGGGATTGCTTATTCGTAAGTATTTACGGGGGTTTTTGTTATCATCCATGTCCATGTTTCCTAAAAATGGTTTCATGTATGTTTAAAGTCCTTTTTACCCGTTTTTACTTTTACCCAATGGTATGGAAGGGATATTTCTTTTATTTACCCTACAAGGTAATTTTTGACTTTTTCGACAAAAGTACGAGAAGAATGTTTTTTTAAACGTTTACGGCATGAAAGGATTTTTACAGTTTTATAAAGCCTTGTTTCATGAAGCTTCCTCCAAAATATTTTATGAATATTTTCAACAAAATCCTTTTATTTTAAAATTTCACGACATTTTGTGAAAAGATAATGATTTTGAAGAAAAAAGGATATTTTCCCCAGGAATTCATTTCAAGTGTTTTATCAAAACCATTTTTCATCTCAATGACAATATTTTATATGTGTATGTTTCAAGTATAATGTCTCTATTATTTACATGGTTTCGCTTTTCTTATTATGAAATGATATCCATTTCATTTATATGGATTATGTGATGATGGGATGATGTTTATGAAACCCATTTTATTTATTGGGTTTTTCATGAATGATGTATGTTTATTTTGTGGCACAAGTAAGAATGATTTCATTATGAGATGGGTGGGACCTATATCTCCCTCCAATGCATTGGGTAAAGATTTATATCTCAAGAGATAGACATTTCTAGAACGGTAAGTTAATCTGATTTAGTATTACAGGACTGGAACGAGGAGTGAACTTGATTCAGAAAGGGACTTTGTCCACTAAGATGGTCTTGGCAGCAATGCCTTGGATACTATGGAAATCATTACATGTGCTTAATGGTTGCCACAATTACATATTTTATTACCATGCTATTCTATCATTCTTAATGTTTCTTTATGATCTATTCCTTATGTACTTTTATGTTTTATGACATTGCTCAAGCTTTTGATGTTTAAACATTATGTTCATGTTTTTATGATCAAATGTATATGGTATGTTTTATTTTATCCATGCTTACCCTTACTGAGCATTTGAGCTCACCCTTTTTATGTTTTCTTTTCCCCAGGATATAAAGAAAGGTTTTAGGTAAGAAAAAACAAAAGTGGAAGATCTTTATGGGAGATGTTGAAGATCTTTCACCACGAATAGAGGATTACGTTCCAAGTTTCCAATGACACTAAACAATTAAGGTCCTTGTGTGTCTATTTTTGTTATGCATTAAGTATTCTGCAAAAGTAGTGTAATATCTATGTACGTCAAGCTTCGGGTCTCTACACAAAAGCTCTTTGGATTTCAGAGATACTAGTAGAGAGATAGGTGTGCATGCAGTTGACTAGTATCTTTGAGAGGATATTAAAAGTGACATTAAAAAGATTTATGAACCCAAAATTAGGGACCAGAGAGATTCTATGAATTCTGAGAATGGGAGTAATGATAGTTTCATTGATGGATTATAGGTTAGTTTTTCTATTCCACAAGTCTCTAATCAGATTAGAAACATCATGTCCAATGATATGTTAAATTGTTTTAAAGAATATGGCATTGAATCCATCTGAAAAAAGGATTTGATAGAATGGATTTTTTAAGGGAAACAAGGATTTCATCATCATTGATTTCATGGGTGAGCTTTATGTTCATAAAATACATCACCAATAGTTTGTATGTGAGGAAATATTTGTGGGAATCAATGAATCACCAATCAAGTAAATATAGTTTAAAAATTGCAAGATAAAGTCATAGATATCATCCTCATTTTATATGGAAGTTACATAATATGAGGTGAAGAAAGAAAAGATGTTATATCAGTATCTCAAATAAACCTTTTGATGAAAATAATATCTATTTGACTAAACCTCATTAATATTAATGTCGTGAGAATTCACTAACCAATATAGTTTTTTCCTTATCATTTAGGTCAGTTTACACGGAATAAATTATAGAGAGGTTCAAGAATGTGGGGAATGAAGAGAAGATTTTCATGTATTATTTTTTTAGTGTTTCAGTAACGATTTTATTAGAAAAACTGACAAAATCTACACTAAAAATGATTAAAGGCAATCCAGTGGATTTTTAGTGTGAACATATGGGTCTTCGCTAGTCCATCCTTATTTAACCACCTCTTCATAGTCACTTTATCTCATATGTAATCTTTATGAACTAAAATAAAATTCCTATCACATTTTGTTTTATATAGTTGAGGTTAGGTTTAATGAAATTATGCTAGTTGTCCGACATCACTGTAGAAATATTTGATATTTGGAAGAGGTCAAAGATACTGATCCATTTAGATGAAATTTAGAATATACCCAAATATTCAAAAATCCAGGTATTCTATAAGAACCTATAGAACCATGTAAAATGGATTCCAACATGTCCCGGGTCAAAAAGACCCATGATTTGAACTTCCAATTAAAAATATATTGTATAGGTAGAGGGTTTATAGAAACCCACTCTCTTTTAAATTTGTATCATAATCTATTTGAAGCCCCCTTCAAAAAGAAGCGGCAGTGGAAGACCATTCCTATTCGAACTTAAAAGATAATTGGAATTCCAAATGTATTTTTGAGGGACAACCATAGAAGAAAAAAACTCCCAAGAAGTCACACTAGGATAGTGGACTTAGAAAATAATATTGTTTAGAGTGAAACCTTTAATCTTAATATATGCCTATTCCTTCCACATTAGGCAAAGGACACCATCACAACCTTAGATAGTGAATTTTAAAAATTCCTAAAACCTCACATTTTAAGCAAAAATTCACACGTATCTACATTCTAGGGTGGTTTTAGATAAAAAAAACCATGTTTGGGCAACATTCAGTGCTCCAGAGGTGCAACATCCAAACAATGCATTGGTTTATAAGACCAAGGATGTTCGAACATAATATTATCGTGGGGATTGGTGGGGGTAGTTCAAGCCATATTCCACCTCAGTGTATTGCATAAAATAACCATTTCATACCACCATCTATATTTTTGGTAGTCATTATCTTGAGTGTGAAGTATTATTATTTTTTTGGGATCCCTTAGGTTCTGATGATAGATGATTTGTGTAATGTTGACCGCTATATTTCCCCCTTCATGTCTATGGAATTTTTAGTTCCATTTTCAGGTGGATCAAACACACATTCATTAAAAAGGGTGTGTAAAAGGGCATGGTGGAAAGAGTGGTAGGTGAATCATAGTGGATGGATTTTTGGGCTAGGAACAAGAATGTAGTTAATTTTACTTGTTGAGTTAGAGCTTGTTAAAGGGGTTGTAGCCTTGTTGAAGGTTTTTACATGTGATCCATAGGGATCTAGATATTTTCATGAATGTGGTTGGTTGAAAGTATATTTAATTTTTTCGGTTTACCTAGGTAAATTTGACTAGTGACATGAGGTGGAGGTTCTTACATAATAACTTTAGAGTGATATGGGGCCAATTTTATACTAAAGTGCTTAGAAATATGGCTTTTATCCATATGACGTTTTTATTATTGGATGAATGGTATCCCTGTTTTTTTTATATGGAGCCATGATCTCTACTGAATGATTTTATTGATGGATAGATAAATGTTTCTTCTCTTGAAAACACCAACTATAAGCTATTAGAATTGAGAAATGAAAGATTCAATCAAAGGGTTCTTGATTTGTGTAGATATTGTGGCTTTAATGACACATGCTCTACATATGTTTACATATCTCACTTTTTTTGTTTCATGGGTGGTTATATTTCTATAAATATATATTTTGTGTGTTATATTTCAATAAAAGAGAGAAGAAATAAAACTAGTGTTCCCACAACTTATATTTTTATTTCTATATATTTTTCAAAATAACCGCCAATGATATTCTATAGCGTGCATCTTGTGTTCAACACTCTGAGATCCTCCATCAGTGGTATCAAATGGGGTTTGATGGTGAGATATTTCATGAGTGATCTATGAGATGTGAAACTGATTAAATGTAGTGGGGAAAGGGATAAGAAGGTGAATATTTTGACCAATCCGGATTTTTTCCTTCATTTGTCAAAAAGTTTTCTTTTAGAATTAGGTAACTTTTTTTTATATTTTTATGTAATCCATGTTCCTTTTGTGACACCTCCCTCTATCTCCAATTATCCTCTTTTTATTCTCCCATTGTTTCCATGTCTCTTCATTTCTCAAAAAATATATCTCATTTCATCCTATATTTACTTCCCTCTAACATTTTGATACAAAGAAAAATTCATCTTTCATTTATTCTTGTAATGTTTTGGAAGCCTTCAACTCAACAAAATTGTGATCTATCTATCCCAACAAAAAAAATGGAAAACTTCACTACATTAACAAATATATCAATTTTAAACTCCAAAAAATAACTATACCCTTCCAGATTACATCATCATTCTTTTTCCCACCAAAAAAATATTTTTTCTCCACGGAGAATGCATTTTCACATTCTCTAATCCTGAAGCAGATGAAAAACAATTATGATAATTGGTGCTTCCAAATGTGAGTGTTCCTTGGCTCTGATGATGTCATGGACATTATGGCTGGTAGATACATCGAACCAGAATCCAAATCAGTGGAGGATACTCTACTGGATGTTCAAAAGGACACTCATTACGTTGGAACATTAGCGATGCTACAAGTCAAAATATGACATTTTCAAGGCCTTGATGGAGCAACATTTGAAATAATTGCTTCATCAAAATCATCGAGGGAGATCTAGGAAAGTCCTCAAAAAGCATTATAATATGATGAAAAGGTGACGCATATACGGATTCTTTCTCTACAAGGTGAGTTCAAATCCCTATTTCAAAAAACATATATTACTATTTCCATGTATCATAAATGTGTAATGGTTGTGGTAAAACAATTGCGATGAAATTTAGAAAATATTGATGACAAGAAGGTATGTGAGAATCTTTTTTGATCCCTTGATCCAAAATTTAATTACATATTAATTTCCTTGTATGAAAAAAGGACCTAGAGGATATTTGTGTCAAATAACTCATGGGATCTCCATAATCTCACAAATTGATAGTGAACTGATAGAGTGATAACATGTAGTCGAGCATTCCATGCAATCAAAGTCGTATCTCAACAACTCTGAAAAAGAGAAAGGGGGACATCGTGATAAATTCAAGGTAGAAGATTCCTTGGATAATAATTTGATCCAATAAGAGGAGGATGAGGTGGAAGATTACCAACTCGAAGAGGAAGTGAATATCAATACTATAATCCTAGATAACATGTATGAGGTAGAATTGGGGGATTTAACAATAATAAACCATATAAAATAAATATTCAACACTATAATTGTAAAATATATGGACATTATAGAAATGAATGTTAGTATACAAAACCCTTGAAGAATGAAAAAAATGATGTATATATCATCAAAGCATAATATTGTTTTAGTGAGTCCCATGTGTAGATGGCACAAACATCAACAAAAAATCTAGGTATGTGGTCTCTAGACTATGGAGCTAGAAACAACATGACATTGAAAAAACACATGATTATGAATTTTGATGAGTGGGTTTGAGGAGAAATTTCATTTGAAAATCTATAAATAATAATCATTATATGGAAAAGAAGATATCTTGATCAAGAAAAAAGATGACAATCATACTTTCATCTCCGACCTCTATTAGGTATCTAACTTGATGACCAACATATTGAGCATTGAAAAGTTGGTGGAAAAGGACTTTCACATAATCTTGAATAATAAAAAATTGATTATGGATGATAAAAATGGAAGGAATATCACAAAATTACCTACGAAAAAAACTAAAATTTTTCTCTTATGATCTATCCCGATGTACCATGATGTTTTACAATGGTGCATGATGATAAAGACTAGATATGACATCTCAGGTTTTGATATTTAGATATTGAATGATTATGATTATTAGGAATAAAAAAATATGGTGAATGGGATTCCTCTCATTCAACACTAAAATCAAATATTGAAAAGCTATATTCTAGGAAAATAACAAAGAAATAGCTTTGCAACAAAGGCCAACTGGAAAGCTGCATCGTCACAAGAGCTCCTTCACACTAATGTGTGTGGTCCATCGAATCCAAAATAAGATGGACAAAGAGGGTATTTTATAACATTTACCAATTATTATATTAGAAAAAAGTGATATATTTTCTAAATATGAATTCATAAGTGGTTTTCCTCTTCAAATAATAACAGTGATGGTGGAAAATCAAAGAAAACATCACATAAAAACATTGAAATCTGATCGAGATGGGGAGTAAACCTCATATGTTTTTATAGAGTACCTCAAAAATCATGGAATTAAGCACCAGAAATAGTTGGATGAAAAACATATATTCAATGGAGTATCCAAAAAGAAAAATTGAACCATTATCAATATGGAAAGAAGCATGTTGAAGGACAAAGTAGTGACCGTGAGATTCTGGGTTGAAGCATCCTTGTGTGACGTGTATCTACACAACAGATGCCCAACCAAGAATCCTAATGTAAAGACTCTATATAAATAATGGATTATTCAAAATCAAAGCATAATTCATATTAGAGTCTTTGTTTTCAATGGAAATGTTTGTATTCTAGAGGGAAAAATAACAAACCTTTAGAAAAATTGAGTGAAGTTTGTCCTTGTGGGATAAAAAGATATTACAATGGGATATCACTTGAATAATATCATCACCAATAGAATTATATTTAGTAGAGATATAATATTTGATAAAAGGGATACTTAGAGTTGAAATCAAGAGGAATATTATATAGTGGTATGAATCACTCTAGAAGATGAAGATATGAGTTAAGAAGTTCCAATGGTGTAATAAGGAATTGAAGAACCAATAAATACATCACCACATAATCCTAAACCTAAAGATATTGAATGAGTAATTTCTCATATATGTCCCCAATATATTCAATGACCTTTGGATATATATTAGGGATCAAAACCAATGGAGGAGTATGTAATGTTTTATTGTCTCTCAGAAACTTCTGATCTAGTTAGCTTTGAGGAAGCTGAAACTGATGAAATGTGGAAGAAAGTGATAGATGGTTAAGATAATTCATTCGATGCCATAAAAGGATAAAAGTAAATTTAATGCTTTTAATATGGTGATGTCATTTCACTTATTGGTCATCCACTTAGATATGATTCAAATTCCTGGGTCATAAGAAAAAAAAGTTTAAGGGGTATGGTGGATAGATAAACTATTTTTATCTAGACGTCACCAACAATCCACTGTTGGAATAGAGGAATGATAGATTCAAACAAAGGATACTTGATGTGTGTTGATATGGTGGATTGGAAGACACATTATCTCCCTATTTTTACTTATATCATTTTTTATGTGGTTATATTGATATAAATATGAATTTTGTCTGTTGTATTTCTATTTTAGTGACAATAAATAAAACATATGTTCCTGCTATTGATATTTTTTCACATAAATTTATCAATAACTCCCCCATTTATCTTCTTCTTCATGAACCTTTGTTTACTACTATGTGATCCTATATTAATTATTACCTTATACATCTATTTCCCTTCATACACACAATTTTTTCACATTCCCAATACATACACAGAAAAAATTAGAGGACATGATATTTTTTATATTATAATGGGATCCAAAGTTAACTATCACCCGTAGAGAGAAATTATCCCCTCATAATTGTTTGTATCACATTCAAGAGAACCTTGATCCCCATGTTTGGTCCCTATATAACTGGTTCTAAGCAATTATTATCAATGAAACCTCTTATGCCACTACTGATTTTATGAATAGTTTGATCTTATCTTCGGATGAAGGGGATGTTTTTTAAGAAAATCTATAAAGATCTTTTAGTGACGGTAATATTCATGAAATACCGTTGATTTTTAATTCATATGTTAATATAAGGTGATTATTGAATGAACATCGTCTTCTGAGGAGCAAAATTAACTTCTCCTATTCACGAAATATTTGATGATATGTGGGATAGATCCTCCATCTCGTATGACCACACCTTCTAGGAACCAAAAAATTACAATTTATTTTTTAGCACATTAAGAATGAATGGTTGACTGTCAATGAATTTAACCATTATTCAAAGAGACATACGATGTACAAATAAAGGGTCTTCATTCTTATTATCGATAATATGTTATTTTTTCTTCTCTAAATGTTATAGTTTCCACAATAGATTCATCAAATCATTTTCCATTGAGATGAAGGCTGAAGAGGGGAATGTTTCGATTATCGAGGGAGGACAGAAAGTGGAGAAAAACACCACATAATCACTAAAACAACAACCATCCTAGGAAAACCAATGACAATAAACATCCTTTAAAACTTAAGAGATCTCTCTCAATGGTGGGGAGACTTTACCATTTTCATTATACTTTTAATACAATTCTCTTGAATTAATTTTTATTTAGAAACACACAAACAAACATAAAATATTTGTGTAATTTATTACATTTTTTATATTCATTGTATAATTTTCATTATAACCATATTATTTATCAATTAGATTATGTTCTTAATCATTTAATATTATTAATGTTTTTATATTATAATTCAATATCTACGGTTTTTTACATTTCATTCTTATTTTTTATTTTTAATATTAATTATTCCTTGATAATCTTATTTATTTTCGATATTTGTTTAATTTATTTATTTTTCATTTTTTTGTTTAAAATTTGTTTAAATTTATCAATTTTAGAATTTATGTGTACATGTTTATTTTCTAATATTTAATTTTTTTTAATATGGTTGTAATTTATATAAATTATATATATTAATTTTCATTTCAACATATATTATATTTTAATTTTTCAAATAATCAATAAAATTAATAAAAATTATTTAATTTTTTTCAATATTTGTGAAATATATTTATTTTTTATTAATTAAATTTCACTTTTTTAAAATTAATTAATTTAATAATATTTATTATTATTTATTCACCGATGATGTTAATTATTTTTGACTTTTCTTATTTATTGAATCAATTTTAATATTTATTCATCTAAATATTTTTTAATTTATTAATTTTCATATCTTTTTTAGGCATATTTATTTATTTAAAAATAATGTTTTTAATATAGATGAAATGTATATATTTAATAATATTTTATCTAAATTTTTAATTTATTCACAATTTATACAATTAATAAAACATAGTAATTTTTTTTATATTTGATGTCTATTCATTTATAGTAATTTTATTCCACTCATTAATAACATTAATATATTTAATATTATTTATTCATTAATAATTTTAATATTATTTAATTTTGTCACACACTATTTATTTTTAATATATATCCATTTACAATTTTTATTTTGTTATATAGTTTATATCAACACTTTCCCAATGGTATTGATAATGATAGGTTTCATCAGCACTAAAAATCCATGATAGAGACCCATATTTATTAGTACTAATAATTAATGATGACAAATATCAGTTTTATCAGTGCTTTTAAATTTTAGCACTCATAAAACATATCTTCATCAGTGATTTTTGGAAAGTGTTGTTAAATCCATTTTTTTGTCTGAAATATATTTATAATAGAGAAATTCATCCCTTGTGCGGTCTAAGATCTCATGGAAGTAATCCTTTTTTGAAGCCCACAAGAAATTATGAGACGAATAAACTCTTTTAAAACCCATGGAATGTGATTATTTATTATTTTTTAGTCAATATTTTATTTTTTATGTGATTTAATGGTTTATGAAAAGTTTGGGTCTATCGTGTGTTCTATGGAAGTCAATGAGGATGAAGCCTCGCTGATCCTCAACACCTCTTTCTCCCCACCCTCACACATAGCATACTATCTCCTCTACCATGCTCTTCCTATAAAATAATTTTAGTTTACATTCTATTATAATGACCATTATTTGAAGTAGTATATAAATAAACCATCCATAAACTAGGGATCAGTTACCCATGATTCATATTATTTTTGAGTGTAATGTCCATATAAGTAAACAGTGAATTTCAATGTTGTACATTGCTGGATAGATATCATATGTAGATCACAACATGTAATTATTTTACAAAGAATGAAGAAGTTTGAATTCTATTTATTATTTTCAAAAAATTACAATAAAACGGTTTTCCTTCAAGATTATAATTATCTATTATTATAATTAATCTATTTTTTTGATAGTATTTAATTTTTTTAATACTTTAATAGTCTTATTTGTTTTTATAAATGGCTAAAAAATGACATTTTATAAAATTAAAAATTGTTTTAAATAAATTTTTTATATTTACTAATGTAAATTATATTCTATGAAATTTTTAGTGTTTATGAACATGTTTTAATAGTCTTAATTATTTAATAATTGTTTTATTTCTAATTTTCTCTAATTATTGTTAATATTTATTTTTTAGGAGTTTCCTTATACAAAAAAAAATTGAGCCATCTTATTGAGCCATCGTGACTAGATAATGAATTCATATCATGATGATGTTACCAATGCATAAGAAGAACCTTCTATTGGTGTAGAAATAGTGGAATTATTAGGGGATCAATAGAATGTTGATTAAAAATAATGGAATAACATAACTATGTTAACAAAAAAATTCAATAAAGAAAGAAGAGTTATAAAATTTGAGGTTGGTTAGAATCAACAAAGCCTATATGTTGACCCAATTGAGGATTTTTTTCATTAGTTATATTGGTCTGATAAAACAAATTACTTTCTAATTGATATAGATTCATAAAACAATGTGTTTCCAAAATTTAAGACAACCATATGTCAATATAATATGGTACCTTTAAAATATACATTCTCTATTTTATTGAAAAAATAAATAATGAATCATTTATTTAATTTTCATTATCTATTTTAGATTATTATAATTTAAGATGATTTTTTGTAAGAAATATGTCTTAATGGTCTCTAGAAATTCTCATAGAGGCTTCTGGACACATATTACAAAGTACCATCTTAGATATGTCAAGGGGAAAGTTAAACCCCACCCACTAGTTACATATGCACTCATTATAAACCAAAAAAACATTGATATATTCCATTATTCATCCTGATAAAGAAGAATTTTAGGTTCATTGTAATCGATAATAATTTTAATTTAAAATTTTTATTTTATCCACTTTTACACAAATGATTTCATTTATCAAATAATAATGAGTTCCAAAAATATGCAACATGCATAAAAATATATGTACACCTACCATTAAAAAAGGATGGGGTACGTTTCACTTGAGAAGAAAATGCTATGAAGTTTTAATGTTACTTAATGTTTTATGTAATATTAAAAAAATATTCCTTTATTTATATTCTGATTGATGAATCATAATCTAAATCCATATCCATCTAATGTCAGGTTTAATGGAATGGGGCCTGTGTAAATAACGTCGGTAAATTAGAAAATAAAAAGACACAAGAAGTATAAGAATCATGTGTAAGTATGAAATAATAGAAACTGTTTTTTCATTATAACAACACTACAAAAAAATATATTTTAGTTTTTATGTTTTTTATAGTTTTGACAGAATAATAGAAATCCATAGTACCTAAAGAAAAAATAATTTCAATCTCTTTAAATAGACCATAAAAATATTATTGCATTAGAGGTGCAGGTCATGGAGTGTCACCAAGAAACAATTTCAAAAATACAATGAACCTAAGAGGTTCATATGAGATAACAAGAATGATGGAGGAGCAGGTAGATTCTGTGAAATATATTATTATTGGTATGTTTTGGAAGATCAGTATATGTGAAAATGATCAAAGTGAACTGGTAGTGGAACAATGATCATTACATGAAAAGCCAAATGACCCCACTAGCTTTGAGACTAGTCATTCCTCTGGGCTCCCTTCCATAATCGAGGTATTTAATTTTTTAACAACACTATCTCAAAAATGATAATCAAATAACTTCTGATAACTACATATTAAAAATATTCTACTGGGTGAAGTTATAAGTGATTTATATCTATCAACATGCATACATCACATTTTTGTGATGGGTATGATGTACAATATCCTAGGGGACCTGATAGACACACAAAAAAACTCTAAAAATGTCACATTATTGTGGGGATTGAACTAGCTTCTAAGAAGATTCTAGATTTTCTTATTCTACTTGATGACTAGGATGTTACCATGTTTCATTGTTCTAATGGAACATTTATAGTATGGTTTTATTATAATATAATGACACAAAATTAGTGTCATTAATTTTCTTAAAAATTTAACAAATGTTAAATATTGATGAAAAAGTACAAAATTGAGGTATGGTTTTACATATATATAAAATAAAGGGGAAACCAAAGGTCAGATCAAGGCAATCTAGTGAATCAACCATGAAATTAATTGGACATTTTAAGTGTACCTTCACCTATTCAGTTTCACTACTTCATATATTAACATTACATGTTTTGGTAGATACAACATTCAAAGATGGAAATATTTCCTACATTGAAGATGAACAAGATATTTTTTTATGTCATTAAAATGTTATTTGGGTGGAGAGTATAAATGTCTTTACCATATTTGATTAGGTATCTAATTTTTGAACTTATTCATAAGGTAGATATTTGTAATACATCTATAAAAAAATATAAACTATGTTAATTATATTTAATAATAATTCCTATTTTCTAGAGGTATATATTACTACTATATAAATTTAAAACTATGTGAACAAGTATTTGGACTCATTAATCCCTCTATCATTTATATTGAAAAATGATATTTGGAGTTGATAGATATTAAAGAGAAAAAAGTTCTAGTAAGTGAGAAATTGTTAAATAAAATAATAGGTGGTAGAGTCTTCTTAATTCATAATACACATGGGTAAGATTATATATCTATTAATATACAAATTTATTTATTTTTCATTAATTACATATTTATATTTGTTTTTTATGAATTACTGGGTTTTGATCACAATAAATTTAGATACCCCCAATATTTGTTTTTTGGATCCAATTTTTAGGCTTCCATCAAACTGAAAACACATGATGTGTATTATGAATTTTTAATACACTAAAATAAATTTTTTACTGATAAACATCCAAATAAATGTTTATTTTCCACTTTTAATGAGAATTTTGTTTTGATGTAGAGATCAAAAAATATAGGCCTAATCATGGTATGTGGTTGGGGACTGACCATCATTATAATATGAATTTTTTCAATTAGAAATATAATAATGTATATATAATATAATTTATCTATCATAACATATTTCAAAATAATTTAGTTTGGATTTCAATGTTTCTATTGTCTCTGAAGCTAAATAATGATAAAGATTATGTATATTAGGTTTTATAATTTATGAATGATTTAATATACCATCAAAATACTAGAATACATGATTATTTAATTCTAAATGTAATTACAATTTCATATAAAATTCAATTTATTATTTTTTTTCTCAATATTCTCTCTATACTAATACAATTTTCAAAAATATAAATAATAAAATTTGGTAAATTTTTCTCGTAATTAGTGGATAGAATAGATGGTGTTAGAATGATTTTCAACATCAAGTTGAGGTTATTATCTATTATACTTCTGATCTATTACTGGGTATGACCTTAAAGATAATATTTAC
The DNA here is from genome assembly GCA_963277665.1 of Viscum album. Lineage (NCBI taxonomy): Eukaryota > Viridiplantae > Streptophyta > Magnoliopsida > Santalales > Viscaceae > Viscum > Viscum album. The sequence goes on along the minus strand of OY728162.1, from coordinate 1,272,998,697 downwards.
GAAGTAAAAAATTGCTATCAAAATGATTATGCTTTATTTTTGACATGGTTCACAATGATAAGGTTAATAGAAGGTTATTCTCAATCGATTATAGATGAGTTAGTAATATGTAATGTTAATGGAAGGTTATTATATATGTATTATTGATGAGTTAGTAATATGGATAATGTTGTTGATGCTCACGAGAGATTGTATATTGTGGGTGCAACATATATATTGGTGATAAGGAAATTTTCCATGATTAATTCTATAAAAAAATATAAAGATGTATTAATAACCATTCTGAAGGTACTTTAATTCTCTTTGTCTCATCATTTTATTTATTTCTTCGATTTAAATGTTTTTTTATTTTAAAATTCACATCAGAGAGGTAAAACTAAAAATATGAGCATAAAGTGTACACAAAATTTACAAAAAATATACACAATTAATTTTGAACGTGTTTTAACTGAGAACATATAAATATTACATTTCATGTAGTTAGTATGACTATATATTCATTTTTTCAGAATAAAAGTTCAATTTCAATTTAAAATTAACATCACATAGAAAAAACCATGAAAACGAGCTTATATTGTATTCAATAATTAAGAAACATGTCTATATTTCATTTGTGATGTGTATGAATAGGACATAAATCTATCCAATACATTATGTGGTTGGAATGACTCAAAGGGTGTTTTTTTTCAATATTAAAAAACTGTTTTAGTCTAAATTGTGCTTCACATAGACAAAATCCATAAAAGAAGATGAGATATTTTATAATTTGTTTGAAAATGATTCATAATTCATTTAAGATATATGTAAATAAATTGGATATCAATTTGATACATGACTTGGTTAGAATTTCATGATTTATAATTTTTCTATATAAAAGTGTTATTTAAGTTTAAAATGTGTGTTACCATTAAAAACTATGAAAACAAGCTATTTTTTCAATTTTAAAGAAAATGGTAAATAATTTATTTTGTATGCACTTGAGTAAACCACAAATCAATATATAACACTATGTGACTAATATGACATGATGTGAGTGTTTTTAGTATATGATTCCCAATTTATTTCTAATGAGACTTCACATAGCTAAAATTGTTAAAATGATATTTTATTATTTTCAAACATTAGGAAAAAGATTCATAATTTATTTATGATATATAAGAATTGGCGACACATTAATATGAAACACGGTTTGGTCATTATGACTATAAGTACACGTTTTTTCATACAAGAAGATCCTTTTATGTTTAGACTGAAAATCACATATGCAAATCCAATAGAAAGAGCTTGGATTATAGATTACATAGTCTAGGGTGGAGTGAGAACTTAGGTGGTCTCTCGCACGGCGATGCCCTAGGGCGATGACCGCTGCCGCGGCCCCTCCCCAAGCCGAGGGGGAGGGAAATCCTTCGTCTCCTGCTGGGGAACGACCTCCTTCCTTCCCCAACCTCACTTATCTTCCTTCTTTCCTAGAAATTGAGCTTAGCCACAAAGTTATAGACCTTTATGACGAATTTCCTCAGCTCCTACTTTTGAATTTGGAATTTTCAGAGGCTTCAATGCTTCTCAACCTGAGGCTGGTGGCTCGTTTCAGTAGATATTGTCCGTCGATCGAGTCGTTTGATAATTTTTTTTCTTGTTCTTGGGGTTTACAGAACTCGGAAACCATAGGGCTTCTTGACAGGTGACATATTATGATCATGTTCTTCTCTGAGGATGATCTATTTTCAGCTTGGTCCAGAGCCCCCTGATCATGCAACGACTCCCATTTCCTTCTCTTCTGGTGGTCTTATGATCTCCATATGAAACGGGACGCTCTGACTACATCTTTATGCGTAAGCCTTCCAGAACTCCCTCTTCCGTTTCAAAATCCTTCAATTATCCGTATGGTGGGGCATCTGGTTGGCCATTTCTTATGTTCGGATAGTAGATCAAACATGGTCTGTCACCCTATTTCTCCCCAGATTTGTGTCGAGGTTGATGTGTCCAAACCAGCGATTGATTGGCCCAGTATTATGGTTGGTAAAGAATCTAGGTGCAAGAAGAGGGTGGTCTTTGAGAGATGGAAAAAGTTTTCCTCTTATTGTAGGTGGTTGGGCCACTCCATTTCTTCATGTCGAAGTGGGAGCAGAAACCTTAATGGTATGAAATCACCTCACCTTCCAATCGGGCCAACTATTGAGGACACATCCGCTGATCCCTAGGCTCACAACGTTGATCTCACTCTTGATGACCATATAATTAAACCGTGCAATAGGATCCCTGACCCATGAGTCGTGGATATATTTTCTAAACTGAGGAGTGATCTAGATGATGGTAAGAAGGCAGAGCAGGTCCTGCGGGCTGGACCATCTTATGGTGATAAGGTGAAGTCTGGTGGTATGGAATATGGACAGGATGTCGAACCCTCTACTATTGCCAATGCTGATGATGCCCATGCAGATGCACGAGGACTGCCATAGGTGCATGTTTCCTCTAGTCTGAATGTTGTTCTGTCCATGTTGCATGTTTTCCCATGTCCGAACATAGTTCCATCTCTGAGTTTGCGACTGCTTGATCCACAGGATCCTCCAAGTGCTATTCAGACCCACAATCGGTTCACATGTTTGATTGCTAAGGGGAAGGAAAATGCAAACCTAGAAGGATGGAAAACACACATTCCAAGGTAGAAATGAAAAAAGGTCTTGAAAAGGGATTCTAATGATACTGAACCAAGAAACAACGAAGCAAACTCCTTGGCGTCGACAAATTATGAGCAAGACCCTCAAGGCCACATGATTGTTGGGTCTGGCTCGAGAAAGGGAAAGCAAGGGAATATTGTCTCTGAGAATTTCCCAGTCCACAAGGGAGGGAAAAAGTCAAGGACCTACAAAGAATACTTGAATACCCCAAAGACAAATGTTACTAGATCTTCAGGGAAGTTTAGACATAATGTGACAGTGGAAGGAATGGGGGTCCCAACAATTTTTGAAAGTGACAGGCACGTGTCTGGAGAGTTGTGCGAGCATGTTTTATGTAAGGTGATCAAGGCCCCTGATGGAAAAATAAAGGAACCAAAAGTTGAACCAATACCGGATAGTACTTAATGTAGACTGGTAGACAAGGTGGAAGAGAGGAATGGGGAATGTATGGAGATTGTCTTACACTCTGAGGAGGAAATGTTGGAAAGAACTTTTCAGATCAATGCCTCGAAGGAGGTTATCCACAGAATTTATGAGAGGTTTCTATGTGTTTAAACTAATGAAGAACAAAGTGAGTGGATCACCAAACAGGACTGCATCCTGGCGCGGGGTTTCAATGAAAGGAAGATCACCGTGGAAGAATTCATCCTGACCTGGGACAAGATAGTAGCTTATATTTAAGGTCTTCTCAGGAATGATCCGAACATGTAGGTATCTACTCTGAATTGGAATCTTTATAGGGTGGTTGACTCGAAAATCCTTAGACTTGTTTTTAACAACTTTGTGGGATCATTTTGTTTTTAACACCTTTTCTTTGGACATGTGCGGGTTTTCCACTTTTTCCTCAAAAGAGATTTGGAATAAAAATTTATCTTTCAGGTCAAGTCAGCTTGGATTTTATTAAAACATTATAAAAATGATCTATAATTAATTTTTGATGTAATGTAATTGACTATATGAAATCTGAAACTATATATAATAAGTATAACTCAAAGTACGTGTTTCTAATATAGCACTATCATTTTAGATTAAAAAACGTATCAAATAGTGAAATCCATGAAACATTTCACAAGTTATTTTCCATCATTTTAAAAAATATTCACTTTTCATATGTGATATGTATGAAATCACCACACATAAATCTAACAAACGATGGAGTCGATAGTAATCAAAGCGCATTTTTTCAATAAAGAAGTGCTACTTTAATTAAAATGTGCATCACAAAACCAAAAAAACAATCTAAAAAATTATATTATTTTAAGATTTTTGGAAAATGATCCATATTAATTTTTTATATTTATGAATTAACACCACATCAATATGAGACATGATGCGACTACTATGAAATAAAGGTCATTCTCATAATATAAAAGTTTCATTTCAATTTAAAATTTACATTTCTAATTCAAAACTGAATAAATAATCTCATATGGTTTTCAAACATTGGGTAAATAATATATAATTCATTTAATACATGTAGTAGTTGACTATATGTCATCCGGCACATGAAATTCTGGGTATATCATGAAGGTATTTTTTTAAAAATAGAAGTGACATTTTAGTATAAAATTTTCCTAAAATTAATAAAAAATGATAAAACAAGCTTATATAGTTTTCAAATTTTTTTAAAACAATAAATAATTTAGTAGGTTCATTTTGGAATTGATTAGAAATAAATTTGAAACCTTATGTGTTCATAAAGACTCGAAGTGTATATTTTCAACATAAAAGTTGCACTTTTGTTTAAAATGAAAGTCACGTATCCAAAAACAAGAAAATGGGCTCAGATTTATTTTGAAAATTAGAAACATGATCCTTATTTCATTTTTTACATTTTTGTATAACAACAATGACAATATAAAACAATATGTCATCAATATGACTCGAAGTTCATGTTTTGAATATAAAAGTTTGATTTATGTTTAATACTTGAATCACATTGGAAAAACATATAAAACTATCACATATATTTTTAAACAATAAGGATGCTGTTCGTAATTAATTTTTGACATAGAAGAATACAATTCATGTGTATCCCACAAATTATTTTAGTGGTATAACTCATAGTATTCATTATTAATATATAAGTATAATGTTAGTTAAAAATTCATTGAAGTAGAAAAAACCATGGAAAAAAATATTGTCAATAAAATTTATGGAAATCATCCAAATTTCATTTGAGATGTATAATTATCAACAAAATTATAATCTGGTAAATGATATTCTAGGTATGGAGGGAATTACATGTTTTCAATACAGATGCTCCATTTATGTTTAAAACAAATGTCACATAGACAAAACTAAAAAATGTGCTCATATTGTTTTAATTTTTTTGAAAAATAATCCATAATTCTTTTTTTATATGAAGGAAATGATGTCACAAGAATTCATCACATAATGTTTTAGGAATGACTCGAACTGCATTTTTTTAATATTGATGTGCTATTTTAGTTTAAAATGTGCATCACATAACCAAAACCTAACAAATGATTTCATATTTTATTCCATTTTTTTAAAAATTCTACATAATTAGTTTTTAGTGAGTTTTAATAAAACATACACTAATTTGACAAAATATGTGGCTTGTATTACTCAATGATTGTGTTTCCAATATAAAGGTGTTATTTCAGTTTAAAATGCATGTCACATTGTCAAAACTAGGAAGATGAGCTCAGATTTATTTCAAACATTATGAAATGATCCACAATTCATCTTATTATGTTGGAATGAAAAACATATCAATATGAAACATGATGTTATTTGTATGATAAAAAGTTCATTTTTTCAATGTAAACATGTTATTTTATTTTAAAACACTTTATATATTTCCAAATCTGAGAAAACATCCTCACATTTTTTCAAACATCATGATAATGATCCATAATTCATTTGTGAAATATAAGAATTGGACAAGCATCAATCCAACACATTATTAGGAAGGTATTTCTCCACGTAGATGTTTTCAATATAAAAATATCAATTTTTTAATGATATATTTATTAAAAAATATTTGATTAATTAAGATAATTAATAATAGATAATATCATTCTTATATTCAGAATTTGAAAATATATTTTTTATTATTTTTAAAAAAATGTATCTAATAATTCATTATATAATATTTAATTAATATTATAATTTTGTGTTAATAATTATCATGAAATTACAATATAATTAATAATAATAAAACTAATATTAAAAATGATAATTTCATTAATATATATAGTAATTAATAATATAATTTCTCATTTGTGGATAATATAATAATAAAATTATAAGTTTTTTATTTTCTATTAGTTTTTATTATATTAAACATTGATTTAACTGTAGGGATACAATATGTGCAGATGTTGATCTTTGAAGAAATAATTATATAAGTGTTAAATTTTTTATATTGGTATATTTTTTTATTAATTGTAAACATCACATCAATTTAAATATTTAATAGGTAAATTTTGAATTGAGATGATAGTGTAATGATATATTTGTATTTAAATCTAGTTTTATGTATATTTTTATGATTTTAAGTTTGTTGATTTGGTTTTATATTATAGGGATGTTGTAGGGGAAACTAAAATTTTGCAGTAACTATGTGTCCTTTTGCATCACTAAAAATAAAGCACTAACAAAGGGTACCTTTATTAGTGTTTTATTTTTAGCGAGGATGTTAGATCTCTTTATCAGCGGTAACAAAAACCACTGATAAAGGCGTAAAAATCCTAATAATTATCTGATTATTAGTGTTTATTTGTGTAGAAAAATACTATTGGTAACAATCTTATAGGCCAAATATATAGTAATGAAACTATAAAAAACACAATAACTGAAATTTATAAAATACTCCATGGTTGGTTTATTCAACCTAGGCACATAAAAATGATGCAGAGAGGCTAGTTCTCTGAACTATGAGGGTTGGGTCTGAATGGAATTTGTTGAATCCAATATTCCATTGTTTTGTTATGGTAAAGGATAATGGACTATGAAGATGGTGAAGTGGGGTGATTGGTTTTTGTGATATTCAACACCTATGTAAAGAGTGTCCTAGAAGCCTCATCAAACACATAAAGCATCATGATAATAACCAAAAAAAATTACATCCCTTCACCCAAATCTCATCATTGGTAGATGGGAAATTAATTAAGTGTACATTAATTTTATAAAAAGTGTTGTGGGATTAGATAGGAATACGCATGAAGATGAAATCTTCAATTCATTTGTATTTTAACTGTAAAATTACATTAGATTTTAATTGGTGTAAAAAGAGAAATGGTATTCACTATGCACTCTATGTTCATTCCTAGACCAATAAATTGGAATAAAGAGCGTGTAAATATTTTATAATTGGAATAATAATAAAATAATATAAATTTCAATAACTAATTTAGTAATATAAAATTACATATTTTGTTCATCAATTAATTTTATAAATAGTGACCTCTCAAGGTTTCTTTTATTCCATCACTATTCTCTACATTGATCTTCATTTTATAAATAATTTTAATTTTTGAAATGACATCTTATGAATGATATTTGTTTTAAATAAAATTAATTAAAATTCAATTTGTCAACATGATATATAATTTTATAATTTCCCAAATAATCTCATACTATCCTTTTCCAATCCCCACACCCACCATATTATAAGACTAAAAATAATGTAAATTAAAAATGAATGTTTTTATACGATGAAATATGAATATAATAATAATTAAAACCCATTATATTGTTAAAATGTAAAGTTAGTTTAATAAATAGTATGTTGTCATCTTTTTTTCAATAAATTATGATTTTATTATCATTGTTTTGAATATAAAACCATATTGTTTTTGTAAATATAAGCACACCACACATCAGATTAATATTTTTTCTGGTTGAACATGTCACAAATAATTTAGTGAAAAATTTCCTAAAACTTTACATCAATATGATATCATTTATCATGGTTTTGATAGTTACACATACAGTATATTTTTTTAAAACCCTAAAAATATATTTCCAATCATCCTTATAAAAATTTAACTTTTTTTTGACTTTCTTAAATTTTATAAATCAATATATCATTGATTTCATATGACTTTATAACCCCAATATCATATTTTTAAAGAAAAATAATTCTTTAGGAACCATTTATTTAGTTAGTCTTAGAATACCACTCATCGGATTGATGTTCTATCTATTTGTACATATAAAAAGTAATTCCAAAATAGTTCTCCTATGATTTAATGAAAAACCAAAGACATTTTCCATGGTTTTTGGTAATACAAATATGTTATAATGTTGTAAACCCTTAAAAATGTGTTTCCATTTATCCAAGGCAAAATTACACTCATATAAATTATACTTTAATTGAGACATTCCAATAATAAATAAAAGGTTATTTTCATATTATTTCATTGAAATCAAAGGACATTTGAATTTTATTTGACCTATGACACTCATTTTTAAAGATATACCATTCTCTAAAACATTATTATTCAACAATCCGAAAATATCACGCATAAAATTGTTTTTATTTCAACACATATTTTTAGAAAAAAATTCCAAGACAATATTCCTTTTATTTGACACCAATATGAGGTTGTTTTCTATAGTTTTCATATTTTCATTCACGTTTTAATGTTTTATAATGTGAAAAAAGGAGTTCTAATCATGCCATTTTGAATTAAAAAATATAATTCCACAATAATAGTTCCAACATTTAAAGAATCATTATATGGTTTTTTCCAAGGATTTAATTTTAATATAATATATTTTTCATGGTTTTTACAACATGGAATACAGTTTTAAAGGAAGGAAATTCATTAAGAACATCTTATTTAGGTATTAAAAGAACAACACAAGTCAAATTGATGTGTCTTTTTCTCACACATGTCAAAAAATTTCCCAATAGTGTTTTCATGATATTTAAAATAATACAGGGTAGGATACTATAGTTTTTATCATTACGTGCATGTGATAATATTTTACAATAGTATATTGTCATTTTTAGTCATGTAGACGAATATACAACTCAAAATAGAGATTTTTTATTCCTATATTTTAAAAATTAATATAAAGTTGTTGTCCTATAATTTCACAATATAGTATGATGTATTCTGTAATTTGAGAACATAGTGCGTGTTTTTCAGGATTGTAAATTCATTAATAATTACGTATTCAATCACTTTGAGTGAACCACACATTGCATTAATGTTTCTTCTTCCCATACAGATAAATAATAATTAAAAAATAGTTTTCTTGTGATTTTAAATCAATCCTAGATTGTTTGTTATGGTATTCACCATTACATGCTTACTAATGTGATTTAAAACTCTTAAATTATAAATTCTATCATCCTAATAAAATGTGATCGATTTGTTTTGAACCATATAGATAGTTATCCATAAATCATTTTTCATATGTAACAATTGACCGTATATTAATCCGATGATCGATGTTGTATGTAAGTCTGTAAGTAATGATTTTTATTATTATATGTTACATTTATGATTAAATTGCATGTTTTGTAGCCAAAATCAAGGAAACATGATTTTAATATTTTAACAAATTAGGAAAATGATACGTAATTATTTTTTGATGTGATGGAATTGAATTCACATTAATCTAAAACACGATGTATAGGGTTTGACTTGAGGTGCATGTATTAAATATAGATGTACCATATTAGTTTACCATGTTTATCACACAGTCAAAACTGAGAAAATGAGAATGAAATGTTTTAAATCATTATCACGATGAGCCGTAATTAATTTTTTATGTGCAGGAATTGACCACATGTCAATTTGAAACATGATGTGGCCGGTATGACTCAAAATACATGTTTGTAACATTTATGTTCTATTTTAGTTTTAATATCAAGGGACATTTTCATGACTCAGAAAAAAAATCTTGAATTATTTTCAAACCACATGACAATGATGTTTATTTCATTTGTTCCATATAAAATAAGATTGTGTGCTAATCCAGAACACAATGTGGAAAGTATGACTCGAAGTACAATTTTTCAATTATAATGTGTCATTTTAGTTTAAAATATTCATCACGTAGCAAGAAATTGAGAAAATGAGCTCCAAATGTTTTAAAACATTAGGAAAATGATCCCAAATTCATTTTCGGCTTGTTTGAATCGACCACATGTAAATCCCACAAATGATGTCTCCAATATGACTCAAATTTCATGTTTTCAATATCTAAATTTTGTTTTAGTTTAATGATAAAATTATTACCAACTATTTTTATAATAATGACTATTATTAATTGATAATGTCATTAATATATTCAATAATTAACAATATAATTTATATAGTTGATTAATTGAAAATGTAAATAATAATTGATATAAAACTTATACTATAATCATTAAACACAAAAATAATTGGATACGTAATAATATAATTAATATATATTATAATTAATAATATAATTTAACAAATGTTTATTATATAATATTAAAATTATATTTTCTTAACATTTTTATTTAATGTTACTAAAATCAACATTATTATTATTATATTAACAATATTTTTCACAAAAGTTTATTGTTAGAGAAATTATTCTATAATAGAAATGATTTTTTTGTATTTTATGAATAATAGTATGTATCAAATCAATGGAAATATTAAGTATTTAAAATTCAAATTGAAAATATTGTCCAAAGTTATATTTGTGTTTAAATCTCATTTTATATATATTTGTATTCCTATATCATTGTCGATTTGGTTTTCTCGAACTGGGATATTGTAGGGGAGGTTGCTATTGTATAGTAACTACATGCCTATTATCAATAATAATACTATAGAATTGATAATGGTCCCTATTTTCAACACATTAGTTTTATAATTGATATATTACCTGTGTGTCAGTTCAAAATAAAAAGTGTTGTTTAAGGTATACCACTTTTAAGAACACTATTAATTTCATCACTTTTTTGTGCTAACAATTTTAATTTTTAGAACTATTTTTGGCCGATTTTGAAGTAGTAGAAAATTTAAAAAACTTGACGACTAAAGATAAAAGATAATTTAATTTTTTCACTACAACATGAGGTCAATTACAATCAATTTATCAAATACAGACATTTTAATTTTCAAAATCCTAAATATGTGTCTAATGTTGTCCCAGGGAAACAAAAACATAGACTGATGCTCCATGAATTACTAAATTTTGAAAATAAATCAATGGTTATTTTCATATGATTTAAAGGAAATCATAGTTTTTTTATTGGTTTTTACCCCGTGTGTAACATTTTTAAAGACTAATAATTCTATAATAACTTATTATTTAGTCAAACTGAGCACACCCCACATCAAATTGGATTTATTTCTACCATATAAGTCCAAAATACCAATAAAACATTCCTATGATTTTACACAAATATGAGGTATCTTTATATTGTTTCACTACCATAAACACAATTTAAAAATTTAAAATAAAATAGGATTTTTCCCATCTCATGAAAATAACAACTTTGTTTGACACGTTGTTAGTTAGATAATTTCAAAAATAATTATATGGTTTTTGTCATAACATTTCATGAAAATAAGAGGTTTTTTCCTAGGTTTTAACACCTTTTTAGATGTTTTTAATGTATTATAATAATTTAAGAACATTTTATACAAAAATTCAAAAAACACCAAAAGTCGGATAGACATATTTCCTGCTCAAAGATTTTAATTAATAATTACAAGTTTTCTCTCCAAATATTTCAAAACAATCGGAGGTCATTCTCTAGGGTTAAATTACATTGGTAAAAACAGGTTACCATGGTGAGAACTAAAATTATAAAAGCTATTGACCTTAAATATATGGGTCCTAACAAGATTAAAACATGTTTTTTTGCTTAAGTGGTGGACATTTGACATGAATTTATTTCCTCTCCAATCAATTATTTATACATTTTGGAGCCACATTTGATGGGATTATATTGTCATTACAGAAATGTTTTTTGTATTGAACAAATGTCATCCATTTAAACATATAAAAGGGATCTCATCTTCTTACATAACCTCATAATACCAGACCACTAATTCAGTCCAAACTATATCCAATCCACTCCTACATACTCTTTTCCACCATAAGGATGTTAATGTATTCTCCAAATATAATGACTTAATACCCCATGATCCCTCATGGGATGATAATTAGCCGAGGGTGACACCCCATACCTACTTACAATAGGCTTGCAGTGGGTGAATGGGGTTGAGTAGGCTTATCACTAAAATTAGAGGCCATAGCCTATGTACCTGTATGCACACATAGATCATAATCCATGAAAAATTGTAGAGATATAATAAAATCAAAAAGCATATAGAGTATAGACAATGCATGTAACAATATGTAGGAATGAATAAAATTAAAATACAATAATAAAATAGATATAAAGGGATAAAATAAACACTCAGCCAAAAATGAGGTCCAAAACTGATAAAAACATAAAGAGGAAAAACTGAAAAGAGATCAACTTCAAATCTACAAGGCTAAACATTGATCATAGTTTGCACCACGAACCACTATGCCCCATTCAAACTTGTTCCAATAAGGCCACCACCGATATTTCTATTATCTACATAAGGCACACCATATGATGGATAATCTATTATAGGTATGAGTATATAAAATCTTAATAATATTTCTCAAGAATCCCAAATGGTTTAATATAAATAAAAACATCCATATTAAATAAAATGGAAGAGCCTAAACAAAACCCACCATTTGATAACCCTGAAGAAACCAAATCCCATGGAGGAAAGAGGATCCCCATTATCCATGATATATATAATATATTGGTCTTAAAAGATATCCATGGGTCCTATATCATAAAAGAGCACCACACACTATATATAGAGAAAGAGGGTGGACGACCCTCTCCTTGATACTTCATACAACAACCAATGGAGAACTATCTCAAAGACATTCATTTCATGTGAACACATAAGAATATTGAAAACCCACAACATTCCACTACGTAGAACAACCAAGGTAACACTATATCCAATAGAGGAATTACTCCCTACTAGATCTAAATGATAGATATTACACTCCATAGATAGTTTGACCATGCCCTCTGTTGTGTGGAGGAGTTTCATCATTACCTATATATTGGTTTTGGTGGACCCACCACCTAGGGAGAGACATGGGACTACGGAACACAGTAACACTCTGAAGATTACACCTAATAAAATCCACCATATAAGCATCACAAAAAAAGTACTCCACTAACATCACATATCATTTTGAATATGATGCTAAAATAAAGGCCAACATCATGTCCCATGAGGAAAAATACTCATGAAAAGAAACTCATGGGACCACTTCGATGTCTCAATAAAAAATATATGAAAGGTAGAATATTGTAAGAGGAATACACTATGTGTTCTTCTTGGGTACATTTAGTTTCAAATGAATCTGAACTATGTATCTTTATCATGACCGTACTTAGCATATAATACCAATTTACATGACATGTGTGTAAGGTCACATGATCTGTGACTCTGTCTGGACACATGGGTGTGTCGTCTTTTGAACATATCTTGTCAATCCATGTGACACTACATGATTTGTATATTAAGTCACGAGATTTGAATATTGAACTGAGGTGTTGGACATGTACACATGGTACACAGCTCAACTATCCATGTATATATACATGAAATGTATGTTATGGGACATGGTGTATGTGACCACATAGGGTTCAACATGTGTGCCTTTTTAACCTAAATTAATTTCTTGGGTAGGATCAAAAAATGTGTTGGATTGTCCACATGATGTGTGATATTCAATTAATAAAATACCATATCTATGACAATAACTTGGACTACATGGTGTGTGTTCCACTGGGATAAACTCCGTGAATTTTCCTTTTTCATATAAAAAGAATATTTCCTCCAAGTGAATGAAAAATTATTTATTTTTTCCACATTTCCCAACATTTTCCCCACCTAAAATGAATGAATCTTAAGAGAAAGGTTCTTAGTACTTTATTTTTGATATTCAGTAGTTAGAAAATGGATGTTCAATTACCCGATCGGTAATCTATCACATAATATGCTTTAATTTGGGTTTTTGAACATCAATTTACTCACAAAACACCAAAAAGTTACCTTAACCTAGCTAAAAACATAAACATGTCAGCCATCCACACATATGGAGCATATTTAGGGGTTCAATCGAGCTTGAATCCAGTCTGAGAGTGTCAAATCATCATCCCACAAGTCAACAATGATGAATGTGAATACAAATGGAAGAAAATCATTAAAACAAAGAGAAAACCCGTCATTACCTTGTGTAATCTCATGATATGGTTTAATAATTAATAATTAGGCTAAAATAAAGGAACAACATATATATATATATATTAATGGGTTAAATAACTGAAATTAAATTCGGGTTCGTGAGAAGAATAAAAACTTCTAAAAATCAAAAAAAGATATAAAATCCATGAATATTGAATTATTAAAAATATATGAAAGTCTATAAAGTGGAATTATATTCCAATGTAATGGAATAATTATTGGGGAATAAAGTTCCTTCTAGTGATGAAGGTAATGATCCCGATGTGTTCATCATTCATCTGATGATTCACCATGATCATTTTCTATTGTTCCCTGTTTCTAAGTCATTAATACCAAAGGATCTCTCCTCCTATTATATAATAACCAAGGATTATGTGACTAAATATGAGATTTTTCATAATGAAATAATTATAGAGTGGGAAATAGTTTAAGTCATTAAATAAATTAAATAATTAAATTATTTAATTCACTAAATGCACCCGTAAAATGGATGTTCTGAACCAGGAGTTGGATAAAGACTAAATTTATATCACACATAGGGTTAATCCCACATTCTATAAATAAATATGGTCATAAATTCCTCATATGTTGTCCAAATTAATGGGAAAATAATTTATGTAAAAAATATGTGTTTTCAATCATTAATATATATTAATATTTTATAGATGTTAATTTTATGGTCCTACGAAACCTAAACACAACTCCAACTTGGAGGGAAAATCCAAATATACATAGAAATATTAAATAGAATAATATAATGAAATCATCTTCCTTACATAATACACTCATTCAATGATTTTGACCCAAAAAGAACAATCTACACAAAATTCCAACATTTACATGATCCCTCCTACATTCTCCCATATTCCCAAAGTAATTGAACCAATGTAATGATCTACCCTTGTTGGATCTTCTCCTATACTACCACAATTTACATTCAGTACTCCATGTAAGTGATATTATCCAGAATTTCTAGATCATTGAACCCAACAATAAATTAGCAGTCAAGGATAAAATACTCAACTTCATAACATGGAGGACATCATGCACATGGTGTCACGTGAGGGTCAAGTTCGTGTGGAAAGAAACCTCACAAACACCACATAGAAACTCATACATCCTAAGGAATCATAGTGAAATGTTTAAACCCCAACCAAAAATCTTCCATAAAAATTATGTAAATACCTTCATGAATATATAGCATCCCTTATGAAACTCTAAGTTCCTGGGTTGTTAACGTTTCTTGTTGTTGTACCATATCTTTAATAAAAAAACGCAATTTCCCCCTCCAAACCTCATTTCTATTTCAAGTTAACCTTAAGGGTATCTTGTATAGTTCCTTACTTTGTTACATGTAGATAATTGAGTAATAAATTATTTTATTACAATACTCTACCAATGAAAAATGATCCATTTTTCTTTGACTGAAAAAACACACTATCCCACATTAATTATCCAAAACATGGATGGTCTGATTAGACAGGGTGTAACGACCCAATGTTTTATCAATGGAACTCCCTTATTATAATTATGCTTTATTTTATAATGTTATTATGATACAAAAATAAATATCATGATAATAAATACTATGGGACTATTAAACATTATCTTTCCACTTTTGTGTCTTGAATTTCGATAATTTTACAGACACAGTTGTGTTCAGGGTGTTTTTTGGGGTTTGATGGAACAAACATAAATTTTTGTTGAATAGAAACCTACCCTTATGAATATTTACCTACCTTTGGAATAGTAATATGACCCATAGGAATAGTAAATCATCTAAAAGAATAGTAACCTCACCCTTTAATGTATAAATAAAATTTAGGTATCTTATAAGTGATAATATAACTATAATAATAGTATTCGAATTATTGTAAGTGATAAATAAATAATTAAAATTATTTTATTAATTTAAATTATAATTATTTTTCTAAAATGTGTTCAAAAATTATAAATCTTACATCTTTTGGTCTTAGAATAATTGTATACAAACATATGTAATTTTTGGAAACACTATAAAATCAATTAATGTTTTAAAATTTGTATTTTGCAAGTAAATTATGATTATAATTAAAAAATAAATGAATAATATTAATATATATTTTTGGGAATAATGGATTCCATTTTTTGATTCAAAACCACAAAAAATACGGTTTTTATTTGGGATTTTTCTGAAATACTTAAATTGTTTATGAATAGTAATATTTGATAATTTTGTGTAAGTACAAAAACTAGAATTTTTGCATCATGATTCTATCAGGGGTGATGTAAATAGCCATTTTTTAAAACTCACATGCAGTTATTAATATTTTTATTCATGTAATCATCATTATTTATATTCTTGTGGAAAATTAATTAAATAATGTTTAAAATATTGTGAAAACCCTCCTCCCACCCACTATAAAAACCACCCAAACTTCTCTCTTCTCTTCACTCCACTCAATCCTTGTTCCTTGCCTAAAATATACTCAAATATCTCCCTAAAGCTTCCCCAGAACGTTGAAATGACATTGGTCCCCTTAGAAGACCAAAACATCTCCGATTAAGAGGTTCTTAAGGAAAATTAAATCAAGAGGTAAATTCCTCTTTTCAATTCTATTACTTTCTTTTCAAGTTCCATGTTTTTATTTTTTATCTGTACCTCCCCTCATCAAAGTTTTATGAAAAATAAATTGCCATACATGTAATGGAATGGTGTTATATTAATGTAATAATTTATTATCATCTCTTATTTATCATTGTTTTATAATAGTAGTAAAAACGCTATCTGATATGTGTTAATTTACCACATTCAAGGACGATGAGTTTTCAATTTCTATTACCATATTAAATTAAGGTCCAGAAAAAATTATTATGGTTGAAACATACTATAATATATATCTTATTTCTCATCTATGGTTCTTGAATCTTTTTTTAGACATTTATTTATTTAAAAGACCAAATGTTTTCATTGTAATAAAAAATAGCATATTAACCCAATATGTTATCACTGAAGTTTTATATAATGATTCATCTTAAATCCAAGTAAACTACTAAAAATTTAAACCATTTAACCTTATTGATGTTCAATAGTAGAATATAACTCAAATTCTAGACAACCATCTTCATTTTACATGATTATCCATTCATGTATATAAGTAAACCAATCATGAAAAAAACGGACATGAACAATAAAATTAAACCCCATAACAAATAAAAAATGTAATGAATGAACTCAAAAAGGATATAATAAATCAATTAAATGTAAAATAGGTTATTTAATTATTAATTAATGAAACTAATTTGATTATTTAGGTTATTAATATCATGTGGAGAACACCGTCAGGCTTATGTTATGAAATTATACCCAAACCACCGTTATTCATTGAAGTTATTATTTCAACATTTATACCCAAATAAAATCATATATTCTATTTATATACATATTATAATTTCATAATATATTTAAAAACTCTTGTATCATGATCAATTAATTATTCCTTTTTGGGTATATACATTCCTTTAGGTGATTCCCTCCTTAATACTTTCAGATAAGCAAACCTGTTTTAAGGGGAGATCCCAAATTATTTCCCAATTTCTAGTGCACTCTACCATATATTTGATGACACATCAGTTTTTATAAAATAAGTCTTTTTATTATGAAAACATTATTTTTTCAGTTCTATTTTTATATAAAAAATTACACCCTTTTCGATTTTGAATTCTCTTCATTATTTTCCTTAAAACCTCACTAAAATTGTTTCATGCTAAAATCGCTTGAATACACTTTTTACATGTTATAACATATATTTGACATCAATTACCATAATATATGCCTATTTTACACTATTAATTTCCATGTATGTTCTAATTACATTCTTTCATGGACACCTATACGATATGCAAATTAAATTATGATTTATGATATGGTTTGGATACCCATTTCATTCCAAGGGTTCCTATATGTTTATGCATGAATGATTATATATGATTATATATATAGAATGACTATTAATGAACATTTTATGATGGGTTCTTCTAGATATTTCTCCAATGCATCAGGTGAAGATTAGTCTCATGAAATTTTATGTACAACGATCATGGCGGTTATCCTTGACTCGTGCTACTATGTGGAACATTATTTGTGGTTAACTTTGACTTGTGCTCCTCTATGTGAAAAAAACCATTAATAGATCTAAAGTCATTTTTTATGTTTCTTCAAAATTACTATGATTACATGTTTATATGATCCCATGATAAACATGTTATGGTTCCATATCTTCAATTACATTTTACGCCTTTTTATATCACTATGTATTGCTTCTTAACCAATGTTCTACGGAGTTATTCTTATGATTAAACCCTTACTAGAATTTTAGCTCATTATATTGTTTATGTTATCCCCAGGTTATCCTATGAATATGTATGAGCACAATAGTAGTTTTTATATCATTGTGGATATGAAATAAAAATATATTTTTATGATGATTGATTATGTACCTAGTCTTCCGAGACACTATAATTTACAATATTTGGATGGTAATTTTATGTTTAATTATCCTCATGATTATATAATGATTTATGTAAAATAATAGTGTTTCTATAGTTGGTATTATAGGATAGTCTAGTTATTTCTGGAGATTAGGAACAGATAACTTTATAACGAAATTTAAGGATGAGACTAAGTATATGAAATCGTCCTTAAAATTTGGTAGGTATATACTAAGTGTTTTTTCACGAAAATACATCCCTATTTGTATAAAAAATAGGTAGAGGCACATTTGGAACATATACATCTCGGGGTAATACCCAAAAAAGCTACTTGGAGATTGACTTGAACGAGAACGTGTGCATGAAAATGGGACTTTCTTCACTCTTGGTTTGACACTCCCTGGGGATATTCTATTGTAAATTCATTATCTTCAAATGAACAATTATTAAGGAAACAAAAATATACCATAGGAATATATGTTCAGAAATATTTCCTGGATAACCTAGATTAAAACCTTGGGAATCACAATTTAGGACATTCATTTTCTTTAAGAGTTTATCCTTTTAGGTTTAAATATAATTTTTTATGTTTATTAGATACGTATTGAAGCTCCTTAATTGTACGTTATTTTTCTTTGTTAAAGGAGGGAAATATAAGAATATGTTTCAACCATTATATGATAGGTAATGTGAAGATTTATCTAATGATATGACAATTATGAGGGGAACAAGTGCTCAAAACATCATGATAGTACATTCTCAATTGGCTCAACTTATGAATAATAGCATGAATCAAGTTGAACACCCTACTCATCCAAGGAAAGAGTAAGTTACCATAGAATCCTAAATGTGTCAAAGGCATCCCATGTTTAGTGGATCTTCATATCCCCTCCTCAAGGAATAGTGTATTAACTCCATTTAAAAAATATTCTGAATCCCCCAACACTAAGATGATGAAAAAGTTGTTCTGGAAATCTATTATTTTTATGGGGAATCTGAATTGTGGTGGAACTAATAAAAAATATGATGGAAAACAAGGAAATTGATTACATGGATTTGGAGGAAATCAAAACAATATTTCTCAATAAATATCTTCCCCAAAACCTGCATCTTAAGATAAAATGGTGTTCATTGAACTCATGTAGAAGGAAGATGAGTCCATTAGGGCATATGAAAAAACCTTTAAAATCCATTCAAGATAACCCTCTGGTATTGTAATGAACACCAAAAATTATGTTGGATCACTTCATTAGTATATTATAGACGATTAAAAAAATTGTTTCTGATTCATGACATTGAAATTTATGAAGAGATTGTCCATTATGCCCTAAATATTGAAATAGATATCGTAGAATCTAGATGGTCTTGTGGGTCCAATGAAAAATATAGAATGTGGATTCTAATATGGATGGGTCAGAAAATAAATCACCTAATTGAAAGAAGTCTGAACATCCCACATGTTAAAATTGGGGAAGAAGAATCCTTGAATCTATCTAAAGGTAAATGAGAATTACTTCCAATGTGGAAAGATATGACATATAGAAAAGAACTTTCGAAGGGATATAAATCATCCCACTAATGTGGAAGAAGAATTTATTGTTTAGATTAATACTTACTGTGTTGTTCGGTGTTACAACTTCATAAAACAAGGGCATTATGCGAACAATTTCTCTATGTCAATGGTTGTGGGAGGAAATCAAAAACAACCTCCAAGGAAACAATGAAGGGATTATGTTATCACTACTACTAAGGTGGAGTGGGACAATGATGCGTCAATAGGTACACTAGTTCTTCATTTATGAATAGAGAACATACTATTTGATTCTCGTTCTACACATTCTTTCATATCATGAATGTCTAGTAGAACTATTCAAACACCACTTCAAAATTTGGAGGTTTAGTTATATATGAGAACAATAAATGGGGAAATTATTGTTTCCAATGTATATAAGTCCTCCCCATTTTACCTTTTTGGAAGGAAAATCCCAGAAATACTTTTAATACTTCCATTAGTAGAGTACGATTCTATCTTGGAAATAGATTGGTTATATTTATAAAAAGGAAACATTAACTGTAGGGAAAGTTAAATCACTCTTCAAATCTCGATGAATCCTATGATTATATACAATTGTAAGGAATAATATGAATATACTTTAAAATCATTGTCTTAGTTGTCGATATTAATTCAATATGAGCATGTCTATCTAGCTCAAATGAATGAGGCAAAAGAGATGATACTTCTCGATGATATGCCCATCGCGAGGGATTAAACTGATGTATTTTGTAAAGAATTTCATTTTCTTCTAGAGGTTTAGTTCTCAATAGAAATTATTCTAGGATCCCTACTTATATCAAATACACCTTTTATAATAGTCACTGTAGAGATGGAAGAGCTAAATAAGCCGTTATAGGAGAATCTGGAGAAGGGTTTTATATGCTTGTGTGATTCACCATAGGGTACGCCAGTCCTCTTCATCAAGAAGAATGATGGTTCAATGAATCTCTACATTGATTATCTTGAGCTCAATAAAACCAAGATAATGAATAAGTATCCCCTACCTTGGATAAATGACTTTTTTATTAGATGTATGGTGACAGTTATTTCTATATGGTGGACATTCGATCAGGATATCACCAATTAATGGTGACGTAGGAAGATATTTCCATGATTTCCTTACGAATGATGTATGGACACTATGAGTTCATAGTGATTCCCATCATTCTCACTAATTCTCCGTAAATTTTCATGTAACTAATGAATATAGTGTTTATATATTATTTTGACAAATTTTTTGTTGACTTATCTATTATATTATGATATACTCCAAGATCAAGGAGGAATATGAAGAGCATTTGAATACTATTCTAAAGACCTTGTGAAGGAAGAAGATGTTTGAAAAGTAAAATAAATGTGAGTTCTAGATGGAGGAAGTATAATTCTTGGGGAATTTTATTACCAAGAACCGGATATCTATGGTATCTTCTATGACAAAGGAAATTTAAGAGTTTACAAGAAACATTTGCTTAATAGTAATTCATATCTTTGTTGGTCCTGTTGGGAATTGTTGATGATTTTTCTAGAACTTTTCATGATTGTCAATCCTAATGAAAATTCTATCACGGGAGGGGGTGACACTTTTCTAGACTAAATAATGGGAGTAAAGCTTTAAGGATCTCAAAAAGAGGCTTATCAATGTGTTATTACTCAGACTCCCAACAAGTTGAGATCTCTTTATGGTGTAAACTGATGCATCAAATAGTGATTAGGGTGAGTTGTAATTAAAAACGATAAACTGATATCCTACACCTCAGGGAAGATAAAAATCCATGAGCAAAACTATCCTACACATGATCTGGGGTTGGTGGTTATGATCTTTGCATGGAAAATCTGGCAGCATTATCTATACTTAGTGAACTGTGAGATATATAAAGATCACAAGAATCTAAAATATATATTCACAAAGAAATATCTTAATATGTTCCAGATAAGATGGTCATAACTCATCAAGTATTTGGACTACTCAATCTAATACTGTCCTGGTATGGAAAATAAGGTGGAAGATACTCTAAGTATAAAGGATCATGCATCTTTAAAATTGATGAGTGTTGATAGGGATCATATCTTCTTAGATTTGTAGAGGATGTACATGTGAATGTTTAAAGGATGAAATCCTTTATCAAATGGTTTCTATACCATCCTTCATGGAGAAAATAAAGTATTCTCAAAGAGAAGATGTGTAAATTATGAAAAGGGTGGATTTTATTAGAAATAGGAAATCCATATAATTAAATATTGATGAAGAAGGAGATATAATATTTGGGTAATGATTATATTTTCCATCTGATCCAGAGATAAATTAGGATCATATAATTTATTCACATATCTTAACTTTCTTATATTCATAATAAGAGGGAAAATATGTATCGTGATCTCTGAGATAACATTTGGTGAGAAAATATAAAGAAGGTGATCATTGGATACACATCAAACAGCATGGTATGTCAGTAAGTGAAGAATCAGTGGAAAAAATATAAGGGGATGATGAAACTACTACCCATACTAAAATGGAAGTGGGAGAAGATTACCATGGACTTTTTTCACTAGACTTATAAGGAAATACAGAGGAAACAAGGCTATATGAGTCATTGTGGATCTTCTTACAAATAAAGCTCACATTATCTCAATTTGAGAGTACTTTTCATTGGATCAACTTTAACAGATATATATCAAAGAGGGCGTAAGTATGGATGGGGTACCACTATCTATTATATGCAACATAGATCTGAGATTCACCTTGAAGTTCTAGAAAAGTCTCCAACATGCTCAATGCACTGAACTGAACTTCGGTACAACCTATCATCCTCAAACTGATAGAAAATCTGAGAAAACTATTTAGACTCTGGAAGAAATGTTGTGGGCATATTCAATGGACTTTAAAGGAGGGTAGGGCCAACATCTTCCACTAGGTGAATTGACAGACAAAAATAGTTTCCACTCTAGCATCCAAATGGAACCATATGGAGTCCTTTCTGGGAAAATGCGCAGAACACCGACATGTTGGGATGAAGTCTGTAAGTGTAAGAGGCTAGTGCCTAAATTTTTTTAAGAGATGGTGGATAAGGTGAAAACCATTCAGCAACACATCAAGTTATCACATTGTTTAAAAAATATTTATGTATAAAATAATTGGTGGGACCTTGAGTTCAAATTTAGTGACACGGTATTTCTCCACAAATCTCTAAGGAAGAAGGTTGTGAGATTTGGGAAGAAAGGAAATATAATTCCTAGGTACATCGACCCCTTTGAGATCCTTGACCGTGTTGGAGAAGTAGTCTATCAACTAGAACTTGCACCTTACATGTATAATGTACATGATTTCTTCCACCTATATTTGTTAATGATGTATATACCAAATCCTTCACATGTACTTTCTATTGATTTGGTATAGTTAGAGAATGATATTTCTTATGATGTTTAGCCAGTGAAGATCTTGGATCATAGAGATTAAGCTATATGAAACCAGACTACTCACCTGGTCAAGGAACTATGGTGAAACCATAATAATGAAGAGGAATCATGGGAATTAAAGGAAGAAATGAAATAAACGTACTTGTACATGTTTATGGGATAGAATAAAAAATGAATTTTTGAGGGATAATTTTTACACGGGGGGGGGGGGGTAGAATGTAACAATCCATTGTTTTATCAATGGAATATAATTTTTTTAATTATGAATTATAGTATATACACATTAGTAAATACAATATAATATCATGAAAATATATAATATGTGAAAATTAAACATAATTTTTTCCCTTTTATGTCTTGAATTTCAAAATCTGATATATACAGTAGAGTTTAAGGTGTTTTTGGGGTCTGCTAGAATAAACATATTTTTTTGGTGAATATAAACCTAGCCATAGGAATAGTAATACACCCTTATGAATAGTAATTTGACCTTTATAAATCATAAATCGTCCAAAAAAATAGTAACCTCTCCCTCAAATGTATAAATTAAATTTAGGCATCTTATAAGTGATAATAACACAATAGTAAAAGTATTGATATTTTTGTTAGTCACAAATAATTAATTATAATTAACCAATTAATTTAAATGAAAATTTATTTTCCTAAAAGGTGTTCAAATGTTAATAATTATATGTCTTCTGGTTTTAAGATAATTTTATAAGACCTTATGTAATTTTTGAAAACATTATAAAACATATTATAGTTTTTAATTTTGTATTCTTAAAGTAAATTTTGATTTTATTTAAAACCTAAAATAGTGATATTTAGAATATTTTTTTAAAAATGGATTTCAATTTTGGGATCTACACATTAAAAAATGGTTTGGGTGAATTTTTTGAATTCTTTTGCAATACATGAATTTTTGATGAATAGTAAAATACAATAATTTACAATAAGTACTAAAACAATAATTTATGCATAATGCTTGAGTCATGGATGATGTAAATAAAAATAGGTTCAAACACACATGAACTTATTAAGTTTTTTTTCATGTAATCATCACAATTTTCTTGTCTTGTGGAAAATAATAAACTAACGATTAAAATATTGGGAACACCCTCGTCCCCACCACAATAAAAACCACCCACATTCCCATATTCTCTTCAATCTCTTCAAACATTATGCCTTTCATATCTTCTTCTCAAATTATTCCCCATGATCCTTCACCACTTCCAGTATCCATTCATCTCCTAAATAGAACAATCCTCTCACCTTAAGAGGCTCTCAAGAAAGAATAATTCAAGAGGAAAATCCCTCTTTTCTATTCATTTAGTTTCATTTCAAGTTCCTTTTTTACTTTTCTATCCTCATCTCTCCATATCTAAATGTTATGAAAAATCCATAACCTTACATGTACAAGAATTATATTATGGCAAAATTATATTTTATTATCATCTCTCCTTTATCCTTATTTTATACAAGTAGTAGAAACGCTATCCAAGATGTACTAATTTACCACATTCAAGGACGATGAGTTTATATTTTTTATTTACATCTTCAATTCTAGTACTAAAACCATTAATATGGTCAAACCAGACTATAATATTTTTATTATGTTTCATATATGGTTCTATAATCTTTCATTACACGTGGATTTTATTTATAAAATAAAATGTGTTCATTGCGATAAAAACCCACCAATTAACCCAAAAGGTTATCACTAAAGTTTTATATAATGATTTATATTAACTATAAGTAACCAAATGAAATTTACAACCATGTAACCTTATTTATGTTCAATAATAAAATATAACTCTAATTCTATAAAACCATCTTCATTTTACATGATTTTCCATTCATGTATATAAGTAAACCGATCTTGAAACAAACGGACCAGAACAATGAAATTGAACCTCACAACCAATCTAAAAGGTTCTGAATGAAATGAAAAAGGCTATAATAAATCAATTATATATATAATAGGCACTGAAATTATTAATTAATTATCCTAATTTTATTATTTTGGACTTTAATATCATGTGGAAAACTCCATCGGACATAAGGTATGGGATTATATGTGAACCTCCATTATTTCTTTAGGTTATTTTTACTCTCTTTTTACCCAAATGAAATCCTATATTATATTTATGTACATATTATAATTAATAATTATATGAATAATATCATATATCAGGATCCATTAATGATTATCTTTTGGGGATATACATGCTTTTAATATATTCCCTCCTCAAAACATATTGATATGAAAACATGTTTTAAGGGAACATCCCAAAATTTTACCCGACATCAAGTACACGCTACCATATGTGTTAAGGAAACATTGTTTTTATAAAATCAGTTTTTGTATAATGAAAAAATTATTTTACCACTTCTGGTTTCCTATAAATGATTATTCCCTTTTTGATCTTAAATTCTCTTTAGTCTTTTCCATAAATCCGCACTAAAATGTTTTAATGAAAAAAATTTCCTGAATACTATTTTTACATGTTATCACTTATATTTGACATCACATACCATGATATATGGCAATTTTCACTTATTAATCTCCATGTATGTTTTAATTGATTTCTTTCATGGACACTTTTATCCTTCAATCCTTAAATTAATATTTATAACCTGATTATGATACCCAATTTTTCTAGGGGTCCGTTATGTTTGTGTATGATTGATTATGTTTCATTTGTTATGTAGCAATATTATTCATGAACATTTTATTATGGGTCTTGTAGAGACCCGAAGCTTGATGTACATGGACATTACATTACTTTTCCCGAATAATTAATACATAAAAAAACAGAAACACAAGGACTGTAATAGTTTAGTGTCTTTGGAAACTCGGAATATAATCTTCTAATCATGGTGAAAGATCTTCAACATCTCCCATAAAGATCTTCCCCTTTTTTCCATACCTAAAACCTTTCGTTATATCCTGGGGGAAAGAAAACATAGAAGGGGCGATCTGAAATGATCAGTAAGGGTAATCATCGAGAACATAAAACAATCCTTAGACATCTGAATGTAAAAAAACATGACCATAAAATCTAAACATAAAAATCATGAGCAATGACATAAAACATGGCAGTATGTAAGGCATAGATCATGAAGAAAGATTAGTCATGATAAATTAGCATGGGAATAAAACATGTAATTTTGGAAACCATTAAACACATGATATGATTTCCATATTAGCCAAGTCATTGCTGCCAAGACCATCTTAGTGGACAAGTCCCTTTCTTAATCGAGTTCACTCCTCATTCCAGTCCTGTATTACTGAACCGGTTTAACTTTCTATTCCAGCCATGTATATCTCATTACATATAAATATTTACCCAATGCATTAGAATGAGATATAGGTCCCACCCATCTCATATTGAAATCATTATTTCATGTGCCACAATACGAACATAAATCATTCATCATAGCCCAAGAATAAAATGGGTTTCATAAACATCATTACATCCTAACCTAATCCATACAGAAAAAATTGGATATCATTTCATCATTAGAAAAGTGACACCATGTAAATCAAAGAGACATGATACTTGAAACATACACATGTGAAATAATGTCATCTTAGATAAAAATGGTTTTGATAAAACCCTTGAAATGAATTCTTGAGGAAAATATCCTTTTTTCTTCAAAATCATTTTCTTTCCACAAAATGTCTTCAAATTTTAAAATACAATGATTTTGTTGAAAATAGTCATGAAATCATTTGGAGGAAGCTTCAAGAAAATAAGTCTTTATAAAACCGTAAAAATCCTTTCATGCTGTATATGTTAAAAAAAATTCTTCTTGTACTTTTGTCGGAAAAGTCAAAAAGTACCTTGTAGGGTAAATAAAAGAAAGATTCCTTCCATACCATGGGGTAAATGTCAAAATGGGTAAAAATGTCTTTAAACATACATGAATACACTTTTATAAAACATGGACACAGATGATAGAAAACACCCAGTAAATACTTACGAATAAGCAATCTCAGAAAAAAATGAGATTTGCAAAATTATCCTTTACCTTAGGTCTGATATGGTTTGTACGTATCCGAACCTCCTGTATAATGATTTAAATAATTTCATTGACTTATTAAAGAATCATATTCATTGTTATGATATCATATATGTTTCACTTATGACTTTGTATTACCCGTTCTTTTGTAAATTCCATGTTATGGCAGCGTTTTGGGTAAAATCATTTCATTTATCGTATGTGTTTCGACTAGTCGTTCTTGATATTATTACTTATAACCTGATTTACATAATTCCAGAATGTAAAACATGATTTATATATAATATATATTCATCATATAAATATGTATATTATAGATCGATAAAAGGAATGAAATACACCATTCATGGAGACGGTAGGCCGTACGTACGCATGAACACTGTTTTCGTTTCTTTATTGAATTGAATGAAACTAAATATATGACAAAAATATATATATACATAAATACATTAGAATTATAATTTCATATATTTCATTATTACTCATTATATAAACTTTATGATCATTCATCTATGGTTAACAAGGAGAATGAATCTCATCGCGTCGTGGAAACTGTAGTCCGTATGTACGCACGAGTGATGATATCGTTCCCATAATTATTGAATAGAATTGGAGTGGATGGTATAATATATCAGAATCTGTATGATGTTATAATAACCATATATATTTATTATTTACACCATTATACCCATCCATGTAAGGTGTTGGTGGAAAAACAAATTTCACCACGGCGTGGAGACGGTATTCCGTACGTACACACGTGTGGTGATTTCATTTTCTGTAGGATTGATAGATGGTGAAATAGGGTTGTTTCATACATATAATAACATATATGTAGATTTGTTATAATTATTATATTACTTAATAATTAAACAACTAATGAAGAAGAAGTGGAAGAAGAAATAATGTTGAAAGAATCGGTAATGGACATTACCTCTTCTTTGAAGCGCCTCTTTGATACCTCCTCTTAGGGGACTAAAATTGGTTTTTGAAGAAGTCCATAACATCTATCATATTTCTATGGAAGTGGAGAAGAGAATTTGACAGGGGTTGGCCGAGCATGAAGGCTCAACGTGGTGTGAGGAAGAGAGGGAGGAGGTGCCCTTTTATAAGGGAGGAGAGGGGAACCTTTGGAAAAACTAAAAATATTATTTTATTATAAAGTCGTATTCAGTTTTAAATTGCTCTAAAATTATTTATTTAGAAGATACTTTTGGGATGGGTCTAAATACTCTCAACCAACATAATTTATACAAGTGTATGTTTCTATTTTAACCATATCATTTAGATTTAACCTTAAGTTAAATAATTTCACTTTTACCGTGTCTTCTTATTTTGTTACACTATAAGGTTAATAAAATTACTATAACAAGCCAAAAGAACCCCATGTTGTTTATTATTAATATATATAACCATATCTAAGTCATTTGGCCAAACCATTGATTTTTAGGAATAAAATAACAATTAATAATAAAATATTTGTTTTAAAAACCATTTTATGTCAATTTTGACACCCTTTGGTAATTAATTTTGGTGAAGATCATAACAGAATTATTAGTTCGAAAAAAGTTAATTAAATCTAAACTAACATGTCATATTAACCTATAAAATTATTTAAATTCATAAAAAGTCTCAAATTACATTTATTTGGGTATTTATAAAATCAATTATGTCAATATTTAATTACTAATATAAATACTGCATCATCTTTGTGTCATAAATAAATTAAATTATTTAATCTCTATAAATTATAAATAAAATACCATTATGTAGGAAATCGTCTTATCTTTCTAATTAATATTTATAGTCTAATTTATCTAATGTATAACCCTATATTAAAAATTATTTACTTATTAAACATTGATTTTAACTATTTTAACCCTTCTTTAAATAAAATAATATTAAATGTCCTAATATAATCCAAGACGGCCTAAATGGGCATATTTTATTCATAAAGTTGTATTTGGTCGAATTAAACTTATCCAATAAAATTAGGACATGTGTAGGGGTAATAATAATATCATTTTTACCCTTAATTATCCTATTTACTTTTTACCGTGGTAAATAAAAGTAATGAGTTACTATTCACCAGAAATTATTTTCATCTCATTGAACCAAATTTCAGTCCTTGATATTAACCGTGTCTCTCGGATTTTTGAAATTCAATTCACAAAAGTGGTAAAATTTAATTTAAATTAAAAAAAGTCAGTTTTTTAACTACCACTAAGTGGTTTCACTATTCATCAAAAATTGAATTTTTTTAGAAAAATACAAAACATTAAGCCTAACCATTATTTGATATTCCGAATTAAAATTTGATGTCTATTTTTCCAAATTTATATCATATAAGTGGCATTAATGAATTTTAAAATTAATTCCCATTATCAAAACAAAGTGTGTTTTTAAGAAACAATAACTATCAAAAGATTGATAATTGTTTATATCTAATTTCAATGTGAAATTAATTACAATGATCAACACTGGATTAAATGGCAAAAATATATTCTAATTACACTTTAAAACCACTTAAAAAGATAATCTAATCATATAAATTATTGCGATGTAATAAGTTGTTTTTAATAAAAATATAGTGTGTTTTTACTGTTCATTAAAATATGAATGTTATCAGAATAATATGAAAAATTTATCCAAAGTAAATTTTTATATCCTGATTCCAAATAAGAATTTTATTTTGTCAAATTGACCTTATATACTTGTCAAAAAAAAGATTTAAGGTGGGAGCGTCAACAAAATGCGGGAAAACTGCAATTTTTGAAAAATACATATTTTACACGAAAAAAGTATTTTGTTCTCATACCATATTCTAGAAAATGTGTAAGATGAATAATAATTTTATAAAATTAAAAATTTAGTTAATACTATTCCTAAAAGCTAGTCCATAATAATATTATAACAATATATCATTGTTTAGTGAAACCTGGTATTGCGTACAACACACACTATCGAGGAAGGTCGTGATTGTGTGTAATGCAAGCCAAGTAAAGGGTTGCGTGTTGTGCAATACTCCTCTATTGTTTCGTATAACAGAATACAAACATATTTCATTTATATAATGAATATATATATATACTCAATTTTTCGTAGAATAACTACTATCAAAATTGTGTGTACTATGATCCAAGAATAGTGTTCTGTATACTGCAAGCTCATACTGGGTTGCGTATTGCGCAATGAAATCTTGTAGTAGCTTACAACAAAATACATCAATGAAATTAAAAGAATATTTTTCATAAAATCTCGGGGTGTTACATTCTACCCCCCTTAAAAGGAATTTCTCCCTCAAAATTCATCAGGGTTATAAATCGATTACTATTAATAGAAAGCCAGATCGTAAAAAGAAATACTAAAACATAATTTTAAAAACTAAAGTATGAAATGTAATGATTACCCAATGAAACGCATCATTGGGATTCCATATAATAGAACATAGGTGAAAATATGGATATGGAAGAAAAATATAACCATCACGTTTTGATGGAGAGTGGTAGAGAACATGGCTATGAAAAAGCCAATAATCACAAAGCCATAGATTTGTGATGATCTAAGGTACCATCTGATTCATCGGATATAAGGTCCCTAGGACAACAATTTTGGTTTTCAAGATCATTTCCCTAAAGTTGATGAAATTGGAATTAGAAGAAATACTTTCATGATTTTGTTACGGTCTCACCATTGGTCGTTCTTTGGACAATTTCCACTTCATATTTTAATGAAATGAAGTTGAATTTGTTATTCGTGAAGTGTTAGCTGATCATGTGATAGAATGATGGGTCATTCCATCATTCTCAGACAAAAGGTTAGAAAAGTTAAATACAGAAGTCTATCTATAGTGAGATTAATCATATATGGTTCCTAAAATAGACTTATACATCATATATCATACTGATTAATATAATAAAACTAGTTTCTACTATATAGGGACTTCATGTAGGCCAGTGGTAGGCGATAAAGGCCTGTCACACTTCAGTTGTGGGTTCGATTCCCATAGCCTTGTCCGACGCGATGGGCTGTCACCCATCCTGCAGGTTGTCCTTTTTCTAAAACTACATTACTATAACATCCCATCAATAATATCTATAATCAAATCTAGCCCTAAACAATACAAACTTATGTCCAACATAATCCATTCCAATCTTTAGGCTTATCTAAAATACTTCGGTCCAAGATCATAGAATAAAAAAACAATTACTAGAAAGGTTATCTACTGAGAATGTGAATACAGGTATTTATCCCACAGATATCATATGATATATCTTATTGGTTGTATTCCAAACACATGAATACCATTGTCGTATATTCTCTTGAAACAGAAATTACCATAGAACCTTAGTGAAAACATGAATATTATCAAAAGGTAACTCTTTCCACACACCAAAATCCCAAAAAAATCTACATAATCAAACCATAATATCACTTACTCCTTATATCAGTCATGAGCTCATGAATATAATAAAATATCTCATTATCTTCTTATCCCTTCATTATGCGCATATCATCTACTTTCAAAAAATATATGAATAACCTTCCATAGTTACCAGTACCATTCAACATATACTTTCAAATACTTTTGAAAAAACAATAGTGTAACAATCCTTAGATGATTCTTTATTCCATAGTTCCATACATTATTCTTTATAAACATACAATCATTCAACTAACCTCTTAAACCACTGACGGAGCATCATCATTTCTTTCATCTCATATTTCATTTGTAGTCTCTTCATCATCATCCACATAAATACGACTCATATGACCATGCTGATTCTCTTCATGAGATTTTCCCTTAGGGAATTGGTTTGTCTAATGCCCATACATTCTACATTTAAAACATCAAATCATTGTTGATGTCAACGCAATACCAGTATCTGTGTCCATGGTGTTAACTAAACCTTTTCCTTTGCACTTACTGGCTTTGTGTCCTTCTTTTCCCCACCCAAAGCATCATCTAGTTCCTTTGAAACAATCTCCCAGATGCCTCTTCCCACAATATTTACATGAGGGAAATTGAACTTTCTTTCCTCTATGATCATCATGAAACTCTATCTTTCTCTTATTATCTGAGTCGGGAAACTTACCAAAGTTGAGATTATTGATCATATTATGAGATTTCTGATTAGGCATAATAACGATGTTTGGACTTCCAAATACTGTTTCATTTGGTTTCTCATGAAGAATATCATTCTATTGTCCGTCAAAACCTCCATTATCCTGAATCTTCTTGTTTCCAGCAATTTTCTAAAAACCAAAAAGAATAGTGTGAGAGGAAAAATCATGCTAGCGAAAACAACATAGTAAAGGGGGAGTACCCTCAGTATCTAAAATCTTAGGTTAAATTCTAAGATCATTACCATAGTTCAAGGACTATATCCTATATGTATACTTATCCTTAGGGACATCCCTAGACATACCTTAGAAAAATCTCTAGGGATCTCACTAACGTTTTCGCATCCTAGTTTCCAAAGGTTGCCTAATCCTTTACTTTGATACAAAATGTAGTGACCCGAAGCTTGAGGTACATGGACCTTAAATTACATTAGTGGAATAATTAATAAATAATTAAAATAGACACACAAGGACCGTAATAGTTTAGTGCCTTTGGAAACTCGGAATATAATCTTATAATCATGGTAAAAGATCTTCAACATATCCCATAAAGATATTCCCCTTTATTTCTTACCTAAAAATTTTCTTTATATCCTGGGGAAAAGAAAACAAAAAAGTGGTGAGCTCAAATTCTCAGTAAAGGTAATCATAGAGAACATAAAACAATCCTAATACATTTGAATGTAAAAAAACATGAGCATAAAATCTAAACATCAAAATCTTGAGCAATGACATAAAACATGGTAGTATGTAAGGCATAGATCATGAAGAAACATTAATCATGATAAATTATCATGGGAATAAAACATGTGATTTTTTCAACCATTAAACACATGATATGATTTCCATAGTATCCAAGGCATTGCTTCCAAGACCATCTTAGTGGAAAAAGTCCCTTTCTGAATCGAGTTCACTCCTCGTTCTAGTCATGTATTACTGAACTGGTATAAATATCCATTCCATCCATGTCTATCTCATGAGATATAAATATTTACCCAATTAATTAGATGGAGATATATGTCCCACCCATCTCATATTGAAATCATTCTTTCGTGTTACACAATATAAACATAAATCATTCATCATAACCCAAGAATAAAATGTGTTTCATAAACATCATTCCATCATAACGTAATCCATAAAAAATATTGGATATCATTTCATAATTAGAAAAGTGAAACCATGTAAATAATAGTGACATGATACTTGAAACATACACATGTGAAATAATGTCATCTTAGATGAAAATGGTTTTGATAAAACACATGAAATGAATTCTTGAGGAAAATATCCTTTTTTTCTTCAAAATTATTTTCATTTCATGAAATGTAATGAAATTTTAAAAGAAAATGATTTTTTTGAAAATAGTCATGAAATATTTTGGAAGAAGCTTCATGAAAATAAGGCTAGATAAAACCATAAAAATCCTTTCATGTCGTATACGTTAAAAAAACAATTTTATCGTACTTTTGTCAGAAAAGTCAAAAAGTACCTTTTAGGGTAAATAAAAGAAAGATTCCCTCCGTACCATGGGGTAAAAGTCAAAATGGGTAAAAATGACTTTAAACATGCATGAATACACATTTATAAAACATGTACATGGATGATAGCAATAACCCCAGTAAATACTTATGAATAAGCAATCTCGGATAAAAATGAGATTTGCAAAATTATCCCTTACCTTATGTCCGATATGCTTCATACGTATCCGAACCTCCTTTATAATGATTTAAATAATTTTATTGACTTATTAAAGAATCATATTCATTGTTATGATATCGTATGTGTTTCACTTATAAATTTATATTACCTGTTCTTTTGTAAATTCCATGTTAAAGCAGCATTTTGTGTAAAATCATTCCATTTATCGTATGTGTTTTGACTTTTCGTTCTTGATATTATTACTTATAACATGATTTAAATAATTCAAGAATGTAAAACATGATTTATATATAATATATATTCATCATATACATATGTATATTATAGATCAATAAAAGGAATGAAATACACCATTCATGGAGACAGTAGGTCGTACCTATGCATGAACGATGTTTTCGTTTCCTTATTGAATTGAATGAAACTAAATAGATGAAATATATATATATATACATAAATCCAGTAGCATTATTTTTTATATATATTTCATTATTACTCATTATATAAACTTTATGATCATTTATGTATGGTTAGCATGGAGAATGAATCTCATCGCGTCGTGGAGACAGTAGTCCGTACATACGCACGAGCAATGATATCATTCCCATAATTATTGAATAGAATTGGAGTGGATGATATAATATATCAGAAAAAGTATGATGTTATAATAACCATATATATTTATTCTTTACACCATTATACCCATCCATGTAAGGTGTTGGTGGAAAAACAGATTTCACCACGGAGTGGAGACGGTATTCCGTACGTACGCACGCGTGGTGATTTCGTTTTCCGTAGGATGGATAGATGGTGAAATAGGTTTGTTTCATAATTATAATAAAATATCAGTATATTAGTTATACTGATGTTATTGCTACATAATGAAACAACTAAAGAAGAAGAAGTGGAAGAAGGAATAAAGTTGAAAGAATCAGTAACGGACATTACCTCTTCTTTGAAGCACCTCTTTGAGACCTCCTCTTAGGGAACTAAAATTGGTCTTTGAAGAAGACCAGAACCTCTAGGATGTTTCAATTGAAGTGTAGAAGATAATTTGGCAGGGGTTGGCCGAGCTTGAAGGCTCAATGTGGTGCGAGGAAGAGAGGGAGGAGGTGCCCTTTTATAAGGGAGGAGAGGAGAACCTTTGGAAAAACTAAAAATATTATTTTATTATAAAGTCCTATTCAGTTTTTAATATCTCCAAATTTATTTATTTCGAAGCTAATGTTGGGATGGGTCTAAGTCCTCTCATCCAATATAATTTAGACAAGTTTAGGTTTCTATTTTAACCTTATCATTTAGATTTAACCTTAAGTTAAATAATTTTACTTTTACCGTGTCTTCTTTTTTTCTTACACTATAAGGTTAATAAACATAATATAAAAATCCCAACGAACCCCAAGTTGTTTATTATTAATATATTTAACCTTATATAAGTCAATTTTCCTAACCTTAGATTTTTAGGTATAAGATAACAATTAATAATATTATATTTGTTTTAAAAACCATTTTATGACAATTTTGACACTATTTGGAAATTGATTTTTTTGAAAATCATAACATAATTATTAGTTCGAAAAAATTTAATTAAATTAAACATAACATGTCATATTAACCTATAAAATTAGTGAAATTCATAAAAAGTCTCAAATTACATTTATTTGGGTATTTATAAAATTATTTATGTCAATATTTTATTAATAATATAATTACTGCATCATCTTTGTGTCATAAATAAATTAAATTATTTAATCACTAAAAATTATAAATTAAATAACATTATGTAGGCATTTTCTGGATCTTTTTAATTAATATTTATAGTCATATTTATCTTATGTATAACCCTATATTAAAAATTATTTACTTATTAAACTTTGATTTTAACTATTTTAACCCTTCTTTAAATAAATTAATATTAAATGTCTTAATCTAATCCAAGTGGGCCTAAATGGTCATATTTTATTAATAAGGTTGTTTTTGGTCGAATTACACTTATCAAATAAAATTAGGACATGTTTTATGGTAATAATAATATCATTTTAACCTTAATTATCCTATTTACTTTTAACCATGGTAAATAAAAGTAAAAAGATACTACTCACCAAAAATTATTTTCATCTCATTGAACCAAATTTTAGTCCTTTATATTAACCGTGTCTCTCATTTTTTTGAAATTCAATTCACATAAGTGGTAAAATTTAATTTAAATTAAAAAAATTCAGTTTTTTAACTACCACTAAGTGGTTTCACTATTCATCGAAAATCGAAGTTGTTCAGAAAAATACTAATAATTCAGCCTAAGCATTATTTGATATTCTGAATTAAAAAATTATTTCTATTTTTCTAAATTCATATGATATATTTGACATTAATTAATTTTAAAATTAATTCCCGTCATCAAAACAAATAGCGTGTTTTTAAGAAATAATAGCTATCAAAAGATTGATACTTGTTTATATCCAATTTTAAAGTGAAATTAATTCAAATGATCAAAAATGTATTAAATGGTAAAAATAAATTCTAATTAAACTTTAAAACCAATTAAAAAGATACTATAATCATATAAATTATTGCGATGAAATAAGTTGTTTTTAATTAAAATATAGCGTGTTTTTACTATTCATTAAAATATGAAAGTTATCAGAATAATATGAAAATTTTATCCAAAGTAAATTTTTATATCCTGATTCCAAAGAAGAATTATATTTTGTCAAATTGAACTTATAGACATGTCAAAAACAATATGTAAGGTGGGTGGGTCATTAAAAGGCAGAAAAGCTGCAATTTTTGAAAAATACATATTTTACACGAAAAATTTATTTTGTTCTGATACCAAATTATAGAAAATGTGTAAGATAAATAATAATGTTATAAAATTCAAAATGTAGTTAATACTATTCATAACGGCTAGTCCATAATAATATTATAACAATATATTGTTGTTTAGTGAAACCTGGTATTGCATACAACACACGCTATCGAGGAAGGTCGCGATTGCGTGTAATGCAAGCCAAGTCATGGTTGCGTGTTGTGCAAGACTCCTCCATTTTTTTGTATAACAGAATCCAAACATATTTCATTTATACATTGAATATATATATACACTCAATGTTTCATAGAATAAATACTATCAAAATTGTGTGTAACATGATCCAAGAATAGTGTTGTGTATACTGCAAGCTCAAACGGTGTTACGTATAGCGCAAGGAAATATTGTTGTAGCATACAACACAAGACATCAATGAAATTAAAAGAATATTTTTCATAAAATATCAGGGTGTTAAAGGTCCACCTAGATATCACTCCAAATAATTGGGTAAATTTTAGTCTCATGAGACATTTTCTTCAACGGTCTTTTTGGTTAGCCTTAACTCATGCTACGATGTGCTACAGTCTTAGTGGTTAATTTCGACTTGTTATCCTCTATGTGAAACAAGCTGTGAATTGTGCTAGAGTCCTTTTTTATGCTCCTTCCACATTACTATAATTTTGTGTTTATATGATCCCCAATTATTAATTTTATGATTTCATTTGGTCAATTATTTTATATTCATTTTCATATCACTATGTCATGATTCTTAACCAATGTGATAATGTTTTATTTTCATTATTAATCCCTTAATTTTAATTTATCTCATATCTTTTTTCATGTTATCCTCTAGTTATCCAAGGAATATGTATGAGCACAATGGAAGTAAGGAAATAGTTATCGAAATTAAATAAAACTTTGTTTTTTATGATGTTTTATTAGGTACCTAGTCTTCCAAGACACTAGACTTTACGATCGTTGGATTTTTATTTGATGTCTAATTATGCTAAAAATCATCTAATGATATGTTTAAAAGGCTACGGTCGGTATAATGGGAATCCACCTAGGGTGCAATGTTGTTATCATTTGTAATTGTGTCCTAAAATCGACCTCTAATGCCCTCCACAACCATGAGGTATATTGATAATCATGGTCAGAGACTTATATCATGGGTACTAATGAACCCATGTGATCTTCTACACATAAACCTCCCAAAAATATCAAATAATCTATTCCCTTAAATTATAAGGAGGTTTACAGACCTTGTTAGTCAGTGAACAATCAACTAAATAACATCATGGAATATCATTGAATGTTAATTACCCATCATAATATCTATCATAATTCCATCCAACTAGATTTTAGATAACTCAAGAAGATGAGTCGGACCTTTCACAACATAACATTCACAATTTAACTACTGTTAGGTGAGGCATTGAGAAATAGACATTACAAAAACTCCAACTAAATCCAACTTACCCAAAATTATATTGACGTTACATGAACATATTCACCCCATCAGGATGTAAAACCTAATAGTTATTATGAAATTCCACAAATAACTCATCATGAAACATGATTGGAATCATCATCTAACTCTAGAAAATGATTCCATTCTCATATCCATCAGAAAATCCATACGATGTGTATCTATAGGATATCTAGTAACAAAAAAACATCATATTAAACATATAATAATTGATAATATCTCACATGATGATATAGTGAAGGATTCTCCACTATTGAGTGAAGATAATATACACACATGTCCTCCACATGGGTCAATTGTAATGAGGACAACTACTCAGACACATCCTCCACCAAGAGAGAATGAAAATTCCAACTGAGGGAATCATCCATGAACCTCTAAATGTACCCCAACAAAAAGAGAAATATCGAAACCTCCAACATGCTATTAATTGTTTCCCATGAAAGCACTGCATAAATATTTACCAGATCCACAAATACTCTATAATCTTATAAGGTATTCCCTCTAAATTAAACCACCTTGATCTAAAACTTAATCTTTTAAATCTTACAATAAAGATGTTGCTTCTGGAAAAAGATTCAGACCATCATAAATTATGCTACATACTCATCCTATGACACAAGGTACATGAGTACATCATTGATAATTTTAGCTATGAATAAGTACAATTATAGTCGAAATCATCGATTCATAAAAGCTATGAGCACAATGGTTTAATTAATTTCACAGAATGGAATTATGAGGAACATATTGTTCTTAATGTGACATTGTAAAAACTTATTTGGAATATCATCATCAATATATATCAACTAATTGTATCTAGACCTAAGATCAATATATGAAAACTGAGTCTCACCGTTCAACTAATTGAAAAGGTCCTAATTCCTTAATAATGGGTACTTGTTTCGTATCCTTTAATAATTTATGAGATGTTAATAAAAACAAAACATCATGATATACTTCTTTTGATAAATTATAGATATGAAAAGGGGGAACACTGGGTATGAAATAACTCTTCATAATAACTCCTTAAAAAACACCCTCGACTCCCAGAGCTTTTTAGGGGCCATCCTATATTTCTTTGATGATATTAGTGTGGTTGGAGGGTTAAATTCAATGTATAAGTCAACATACCTCCCAATTGTACAAAATATTAAAACTTTATAGGGTGTCGGTAACACTAAAAAAGATCCCAAGAATAGTAGTATCCTCAAAGAGTCTATCCATATCATTAAAATTGAATTTATATCTTTAATACTCCCTCGGTAGGTGTCTTTAGATGATAAGGTCATGTGAAAGGCTCTACTAGAATCTACATTTATTAAATAAGGGATTTTTAATGATAGGAGTGACCAATGAATTTTTTATATAATATAGAGAAGATACATGTCATACAACAGATCACTATGAAACATTCAGTTTATAAGATTCTATTGTCTAATTTTTTCCTTCAATTCTCCCATGGGTTACCATAAAATTAGGGCTCAGGCTAACACCATAGAATTTAGAGGGATATGTCACACAAACACATTAAGGTAACTCATACGATATAGATAAAAATTTTAAACTTTGGGTTTCACTGAATCCACTAAAACACTTTAAATTACATTATAATAGAATTCATCTTTTTGGGGAATAGCCCTCCATCCTTGCATGATTGAATCCCAAACCTACCACACTAACATAGGGATAACCCATAAAAAACATAATTAGTGGATAAAAACAGAAAAATAAAAAATTGAATATAAATTATACATATTAATATATTTTGAGTCTCTCGATTTAGAAAACTCTAGTTTGTGTCAATTAGCATGATAGTTTGCCCATACCTGAGCATAATGACCTTACCCATAAATATAAAAACATCACCCACGCGCAAAATTTAAATATATTAAACAATAAATTCGAGCTAATTGACCTTTAAACATACTAATTACACTACACTTAGAATGTTCTACAAATACATGCATCTGAGTCCAAGCATGAGTACACCTTAGGAATTGATTCCCTAATGACTTATACCTACTATCTGTTGTAGATGGATCAACCCTATTATGTGCACTTACAACTCTAGTTTCTTATTTTCCATTATTAGGATTATCAATATAAATGGAGCCTACTGAAGGGGATCCTAAACCTGAATGGGTGGTATGGTAAAGGAATAAAACATGATATGGTGTAGTCAATGAAACTCTATACAAGAGAGTGTCACCTCATCATACTCCTAGGTAACTAAAAACAACTAATTTCTAACTACACTACAAAAGATGATTGTTTCAAATGCATCCATAATATTGAGTGGAATATTCATAAATCAGACAACTAAAACCACTAACTCCTAACAAATTACTCCCACATGGGGGTTTATCTCACCCCATTTATAGGTGGAACTTAAACCTATAAATCTAAATTTATAATCAATAAATGTTTATAGTTTCTGTGAATAGATAAAAATAATGTTTGATAAGTATGTTTTCAAAAATCAAACTTACTTACTGGGGTGGGTCCTCCCACCACCCAATGGGTCTAAATGATTCTCTTTTCTCATCTATAAGAACCCTCTTATAATATAGATCTTTAATTAGAGCCTCAATATTATGATGGTTATCACAGAGACCGTAAATTGGGACATCCACACTCAACCGGTCATTATTTTGACCCTATAACTATATTTTAGATGGATATCATTAGGGATACATACCAATATATGATAATGTGTAACATAGTCAGATGAGAATAACTGGTGGCCTACCGCAAGAATGGAAATTTAATTTAGAGGAGAAAATCCAATTTGATTCATGTAAAACTAGTTTCCAAATAGCTGATTCCATGACATGCTAAATCGAAAAATTGGTAGTTAGAGTCCTTTTTAATGATACATTGACAACCGCACCATCACTGGGTTCCCTAGATTGGGAACAGATCTTGATAAACTTAGACATCATTACCATATGTTCCTAAATAAAAACTAATGACATTTACAACTCCAAGAACATACCAAAATGACAAAAAACCATTGATACTACAATATCATGACCCTACTCATCAGGAAACCTCTTAGTCCATCAAAAAACCAAGTGTAAAACCTCTATCCCACCACTAATAAGCTAAGGGATAATGAAAATAACAATGTAGGGAAATCACTTAAATTTTAGGACTAAGACTAAGAACAACTGCATATACACAAAATAAGAACAATGAAATAGTGTAGAGATATAAAAATTGACTAAAAAATCAGGATTAAAAAACTTCTATGCAACTACCTAAATGAAAAAATAAATGTAAAGTAGGAAAATTCAACATATATGAAGTGAAAAAATACACACATAACCAAAAAATGAGGTCCAAACGTAATGAAATCTGAAAAATGGAAAACTAAACCGTCCACATCTTGCAATGTCCCTGATAGAACACTAAACACAAAAAACCCCATAGAACACAATACACTTCTGAAACAATTCCCACCAAGGTCTCCACCAATATTTCGATCATATACATAATACACAATATATGTAGGAAAATTCCATGTAGGGGTGCGTGTATATAAATACATATTACTTTATCCTAAATCCTAAAAAAATAGAAATATATATAAAAAAAAGTCTACTGAACCAATAAGAATGTGGGTCATGAAAACCTTATATTAATTATTCTTAATAGATCCCAATTTAAGGGATGAAAGGGGATATTTATTATTCATTACTGTTATGAATGAAATGTTGGTCCACATATCCAAAAGACATTTCTCACAGCCAAGAACTCTATGGAACCTAGTGAGAAATATGATGAGGGGACCATTCGTTACTACTGTGTAGAAAAATTAAGGGCGAACTCTCTTCTAGACATTTATATTTTAAAACCGCTCAAGAATGTGGAGGACCCCCATACAACCACTATATAGAACATCCAAGGGATCATTGTTTATAATGGAGGTACATCTCACTACTAGAGATCAATGATAGAGACTCCTCTACACAGATAGAGGACTAACACCCTATGTAGTTTGGGGGAGTTCAGTCCCTAACTATATATTTTGCATGGGGGACCCACCAACTATAGGGCGATAGGGGAGTACAGACCCTGATAACACCCCGAATATCATATTTTATCACTACCACTATAAAAGAATCCTTGAAATAATAATTCTATAAATATAACCCCACTTCATACCTCTAATATTGAAAATGAGGCCATTATAATGTACCACATATAATACTAATCCACATTATCTAATCATTATCTTAAAATAAGGACCTAAGAAAGAGATATTCATGGTATAATATTCCAAGGGGAATACATGATGCATCATTCTAGGGTACATGATTTTTCTCATGAAGCTGAACATTGGGTTTGTCTCCACATTGTACATAGAATTTAAGAGAAATATAAATGGAATGTATTTAGGGTCACATGATGCATGGCTATATCTTCACCTATGTGTATCCTCCCTTGGAAACATATTGGATAGCCATGTGAATATATATGACGTGTTGATGGGGGAATAGGACAAGCATGTTCTCCTTAGGTCCTAGGTTTTTACACATGTTACATAAATTGGATTTCCATGTACATACACATGACACGCCCATTAGGGTACTTGTTGTGTCTAAACGCATGGGGTCTTGGGCATGTGCCTTTGGTAAAAGAATTTTCTATCAGTGTAGGGTCATATGATGTTTGTTCCCAAGCACACGATATGTGATATTTTACTCTTCCAAAACCTAATCCACCATGATAAACCAGCCTAAATTGCATTTTTTCCTTTGGGATCCATGGTGGGTAGTTATTTTTACATATAATGAGAATTATTTCTTCATATGGATGACAAATCCATAATTTCCTCCTCCTTACACACAACTTGAGCTTCCTACAATGGAAAAATCCAAGAGGAAGGGTTTTATATTATTG
This sequence comes from Viscum album, assembly GCA_963277665.1. Taxonomy (NCBI): domain Eukaryota; kingdom Viridiplantae; phylum Streptophyta; class Magnoliopsida; order Santalales; family Viscaceae; genus Viscum; species Viscum album. The sequence goes on along the minus strand of OY728162.1, from coordinate 1,272,955,274 downwards.
ATTTTTGACCATATGTGGTTGGAAATAAAATATATATTAAAAAAGTCGATAATATTTTATTTTAACTCCCAATGTTTCGGGTATCAAACCTCAATTTAATCACCAACAACCCATAAACTACCTTTATTCATCCAAAAAACACTGAACTCTAGAGAATTCACAATTCCACCCCATATCATGGTTTTCAATCACACTCGAATTCATCTCATAAATGATGAAACACAACACCATAGGTGAATGTTCAACACTATGAAGAAAAGTGGGGGGAATATCATAAGAAAAAGTTAACTACCCTCGTTAGATAGTTTAATCCCATCCAATGATTTTAAAATGTGGAAAAGGGTAGAAATCAAGTAATAAGAATTATAAATAATCAATTTATAGAGTAGAAGTAAATCAAGGATCATGTAAAAAAACCTCCAAAATAAAAAGTTCATATAAATTAAATGCTTGAATAATTATTCAAAATGGAAGAAAATTTATTAAAAAGTGTGACATAACTTAAAAATGGATCAATAATTAGTGAATAATTCATCCACTAGTGAATATCTATCTATGTTCATAATTTGTATCATGATTCTCCCTAACCACTTTTTTCCAATTTGTGTTCTTTTTTTTCAATGCTATTGATGATATCCTCCTACTCTATAATCTACCATGGTTATGAAGATAACCTTAGAGAATTTCCATAACTAAATACTTATAGAGAGTGAAATATTATTATGTTATAAAATAAATAAATAAATTAAATTATTTAATTCAGTTAACTCAGCTTCCAAAAACTACTGTCATGAATATGCCCAATGTTGACCTAATTTATGTCACACCTATGGAAAACCTGATGTTCTAGAAACAACCATGGTTAATGATTTCTCATATGACTTCATGATAAATATAAAATCCACTTATTTTGAAAATATGTGTTCTAATGGTAAATATATATATATATATATTAATAAATATAGGGTATAGTAACACCTAAACACAACACCAACATGGAGGAGAAATCTAGAGACATAGTGATATATTCAAAGGACTAAAACAATAAAACCATAGTTGTCATATTCTAACATATTTTAAAGATTTTCTCCCAGAAAAGTACAAGATACACTAAATGTTTGTGGTACTGAGCTGACATCTGACTCTAACTCTCCCGAGTGCTCCCCTATGTGCTCCCATATTTCCAATGCACCCAAACGAAAGGATTGATCTATACACAAATAATATTCTCCTATAATTCCTTGATTTTAAATATGTACTTTAGGATGGTGAATCTATCCTCAATGTTTAGATCTCCATAGAAAATGAAATTCTATGGGTCAAGCATATATTTAATTTTATTTGATACTTGGAAGACTTCATGAGATCAGTCTCATAGTGGGGGTATGGAAAAGTGGTAATCAACCTCACCAACCCAATATATATTCTTTTATAAATAATGAACCTTAGGGAAATGATTACTCACTTGAAAGAAATCTAAAATCGACATCATGGGGTGCCACTAAATAATACATGTTCACCCTTTTAAAAAAATTGAGTTCTACAATGACGGCTTGTATAATATTTCTTCTAACACAAATCTATCCTAAAATTATTATGGATCAAATAAACACTTCCTCGATATTTCATACACCATTTTAACCCCAATAGGAGAGGTATCACCCACATTAGTCTATCACATGGGTGACCCATAGGGTCTCCCATTAAGTTTCACACAATGATACATGAATTTATAGGGGTGATGGATACAATTATAAGGAATGTACACTAATATAATGTGATGAACATAGCTCTAGATGAGATAAAAATGTGCTCTCCAGTAACACATTCTCAAAAACCATGGTTGAAAACATATTCTAGCCATTATAATGATGGTGGAACATTTTGATCATCTACATCTATATATTTAAATCCTCCTCCAATCATCTCTGAAACTATGATGTATACAGAGCATCATGGGGTTAGAGATGAATATCATGGGTACCCATGAATCTGGACAATCACCAACACGTATAGCCGCAAAAATTTATCAAGCATGTTCTACCCCCATATTTCAATGATGTTATATGGAATGGTATGTTGGTAAATAATAATATTTGATAACTTCATATAAATTCATTGATTGTGGAATACTCATTACAAAGTATATTTATATGTTATCCCCCTATTATTCATATAACATAATAGGTTGAGTATGGTCAGACTAAACCTGATGTTCATCCATTATCAATTGATAGGTGAGGAGAAAAAACGTTTACAACCCTCTAAATCAGTCTAGCATACCAAAAATACCATTCATGTTCCTTGTACATCTTCACCAAAATAGGATATATAACCCAATGTGTAGTATAAAAAAACCCAACATATCTTCATGAAATGTGATCATAACCTCCATATTCCCCATAACAAGGTTAACGTGATCTTCACATTCAGAAATCCCATCTGGTTCATATCAAGAGGATATATGGTGACATAAATATTAATAGTATATATATCCTAACTATTCATCACCCTTAAGCTGAAAAACTATTTGAGTCACCACCATTGTCTGAAGATAAGATACTCTTATCTCCTTTAACAGGGTCAGTTTCAAAATGGAAACATCTCTGAAGCCTCCTACACTGGGATAGAACAATATTTCCTACTAAGGTAATATTTGATGAACCTATGATAGTACCCCTAAAAAATGATAACTCCACACCTATGACATCCACATTTGTGGTTCCCATGTTAGCACTACATTAGTATTTTCTAGATCCACGACAACACCAAGATTAGTGATAACATGGCATATAAATTGGACCTTGTTGATCCAAAATTGACACTTTGAGTGATGAAAATAAATCTAGTTCCCTAAAAAAATCCAATGAACATCCTCATTTTCTCTTTATTCTCCTCCTCTGATACTTATTATATGGGTATGTCATAAATAAAGAAAAAAATGAATTCATCAAAGTATGGATATAATATTTTATTCCTAAGAGACGTAAAAATAAAAAGGGAATTAGTCACAATAAAAGTAATTAGTAAGAAAGCATATGGTCTATTGTGATATGAGAATTATATATTTTAAATGTTATCCCCCATGATCTCTCATATGATCATATGAATAACTAATATTGATATTTGAAAACCAAATCACTCCTTTAAACTGATTAAAAGGGCCATCATTCCATTGAAAGGGGTAACTGTTCTTAATCATTCATAGATTCAAGATATGATAAACAATATATTACATCAATATAACATCATTCGTTTCATGAACAACTCTAGATATATCCGTGCGGAACACTAGGTATAAAAATAGTTTTTAGAACGGTCATAAAACTGCACCCTAAGCTCCCAGATGAAACTAAGGACTATATGATATGACAAAAAAGATTATGGAATGGTCCTGAGATGAATGTTGATGTATAATTGAAATTACATCTCACTTGGAGACAATGAAAATCATTATTGGTCTCATTGACACTACAGTTAGAACACATGGTAATCTTTCTCCTCCAAGGGTTAATCCTAACAGCTAAAGAAATGTAAGATGATTTAAACATTCATAATTTGAGTATTTAGATGTGACAGTCCTGCTAAATGCACCAAAAAAATCTATAGGTCATATAAAAGAGATGTGGGATGATATGACTAACTCACAGTTTCATATAGATAAACTAGATAATTCCCCAGTTGTACCTAATATCATTCTTATAACTCTATGTGATAAGATTAAACTGCCTAAAGAAATCCTTCTATTTTTCCATCACATAGTGCACAATTAGGGTTCAAACCGACAGATAGGAACATCCCAAGATACCTCACACATGGACAAAAAAGGATATCATCCACCACACATCAATGCTAAACAATTTTGGTGGAACTGTCTCACCCACATAACTTTAAATTTATTTTTATGTGAAGACATCTGGGTGGGGGAAGTATTCCCCTTCAATACAAGATATACGCCCCAACCTACCATGTGAACACAATGATAATGTATAAAATAATGAATAGGTTATAAAAAGTACTGATGAAAAATAATAATGGTGTGTATAGCATTCCTCATACAGTATTCAGTGTCCCTGGATTAGAAGACTCAGAAGTCTGTCCTACCGTATGAGAAGTCAGCCAGTCCTAAGAATAATGACCCTATCTATCATAGGCATCATATCACCCATTCCTAGAATTTCAATGTCTTTTATGAGACCTCATAGATGAATAAAAATCATGATACTTGATTCCAACATGGTTAAATTATACTTCATATCCCTATATATGAGTCCTAGAATGAGTTTTCCATTTGTATCATGACCCTAAAAACTAATTCTTTCTATGATTGATCAACCCCATAATATCCATTTCAGATATATTTTAAATGATCCCTTCAAATGAAGACACCCATATCCCAAGCCTACTGAATGTCATCCTAAAAAATAATAGGTGTATCTATATAGGGATAAAACATTCCAAGTAATGGGTTCTCACTCTCTACTAATGGGATTATCACCTTATCACGCATCTAGGAAAATAAACCACACCAATTTCGTTATACCCTATAGAAAAGGCTAGATTCAATGATTACCATCATCTGGGGTGGCATATATATAAAAAAAAGAACTGAAAATATAGACTCCAGCACATCCTCTATCACCTCAGTGTCTATATAACCTTTAATTTTGGTCACCAGTAGTCTTTAAACTATTGAATAATTCACAGTATTTGTGTATAGTCTTCATGAATATATGGTCATAAGAAATTTTTCATTTGGAATGAAACATAAATCTAAAACACTTGGGTAATTTCCTTTTGAGGCAGGATGGGTAGAAACACAACTTGTTTCCAGTTTGGGAAAACACCATCTTGAATTGGATCTTCAACTAGAACCTCGATACTCAGTTGGCTTTCACATAAACAGAAAACTAGGGATTACTTATTGAACTGGTCATCTTTTTGAACCTGTATATATATCCCAGCTGGCTATCTTAACAAATTCATCCAAAAAAGTTAGAAAAAATCACCACGTTTAGAATAGAAAATATTTGGAACTGACAAAATATAAACATTAAAGTGAAAATGTACATAATTATATACGAGGCACATACCATTGGTTTCCCTACAATTGATGACTTGACATATTGAGTCGAAAAATCATTATTCAAAGTCCTTGTGTATGGATAATCCATCCATCAAAAAATCATGTGATTACCTATCTTGTGATCCATACATAATACACTTATAAAAAATTAATCTATGTTCACAAACCATACATCCTAACATATACAACTGCAAACACCAAACCAAATAACGAACTACCTCTAATACCACTCTTTCATGACCCATCCAACTAGGACATCTCATGGGTTGGTAATAAGTTGATGGCGACACACTAAGACTACCTCTAATGAGATAGTGGATTGAGACTAGTTCCATGAAAGAATATATCTAAATTTGGATGCCTTTCCTAAGTACCTATAGGTATATATAATAACAACTCCAAGAAATAGCGCAATAATAAAAGAAATTAATGACAAATCTACTGTGTAAACCATGCATGAAAAAAAATCATGTAAAGAAAAAAGTATAATAGGATAATAAAAAATATATAATGGTAAAATATACATTCACAACTATAAATGAGTTACCAACACGAAAATATATGAAAAAAATGAAAACTGAGGAGATCCATACTCGCAATCTCCATGGAAATCCACTAAACAATCTCAGCACCATGAAATCCAATGATTAACTGAAACATTTTCCACCATGGTAAATAATTAATTTTCTATTATATGCATAATAAAAAACAACTTTGAGAAAACCCCATGTATGGGTGACTATATACATACCCAAAATGATGCCTTGAAACCCAAAAATAATTAATAGAAATAAAAATAGTAAGCTCAACCTATAAGAAAGAGGCTAAACAAAACCCTACATCAAATATTCTGAATGAAACCTAACATAATGAAGGATAAGGGATGTATATGAACCACGATGGATATGAGAGAAGTATTATTATATCCCTAAAGGTCCCATATCATAGAAAATCACCACGTTCAACAACATGAGAATCAAGTGGAGGGATCCCCCCACGCTACAATATAAGACAATAGTGGGAGTAAAATATCCAATCCATACATCTTGTGTAACCACTCAAGAATGTTGAGGACCCACACCTTACCACAGAATAGAATATATGAGAGAGATAAATCTATAATATAGGACCCACTCACCAGTACAGATCAACAGAAGTGAGTCTACTATATAGATAAAGGACTCGTACTCTATGTAGGGTGTTGGCGTTCCATCACTACCTATATATTGGATATGGGGGATGCCCAAATAGGGTGATAATAAGGAGTAATAACCCCAGTAAAACTCCAAATATCACACATGATCACTTCAATAGGATTAACATCACTAACAATATCATTCTTCTAACTCTACCTCACTCTGAACTCTAATTAAAAAACTAAGTCCACTATTGTATCCAATGTGGAAATCAATATAAAAGATGGAAATCATATGACAATATTCATATATGAATGAAAGATATATACATGGTAAAATATTCTTTTGGGAGTACCTAGAATGTTATACTAGGGTACAATGAATACACCATTAAATATAACCATGTTCGCGTCTCCTCGTTATACTCAATGTGTAAAAATAATGTACATATTCTGTACAGAGGGTTACACAATATGTAATTATGTCTGGACACCAGGGTGTGTCCTCCCATGGACACAACATAGTTAGTCTTGGGTCTATTAATAGTGTTCATATGGGATCACACAGCATGTATAGTCACCTGGTGTCCTGGGAGTGTTCACATGGTAGAAAACTCACCTAGAGATGTACTCATAAAAGACATTTTCCCTATGCAACTTGATGCATATGAACAAATAAGGTATTGGTATTGTACCTTAAGAATATATATTTACTATCTAGGAAAGACCAAACAATATGTGGTCCTATCAATACAACATTTGATATTTATCTCTTCAAAAATCCTAGATGCTGCAAGAACTCAGACAATAGAACATGTTCTACATGTATAAATGACATGTTGTCAAATTTTTCATAGAAAACAAAAAATTACATTATATAGATAAAACATCCATCATTTAAACAACCTTACCCACCATTTGACCTATCTAAAATGGATTAATCATATGTATGAGTTTTCAAATGGTTGATTTCCAACCTCTGATGGTCGGAAATAGGATCTCTGATTACTTGATCGGTAATATGTTGCACAATCTATAACCATATGAGGTTCCAAACCTCAACGTCAACACCTTCCATCTATAATATTCATCAATTAATATTCACAACACCCAAAGATTTTCCATTATCACATCCCCATTGTATCCAGTGGTTCAATCACACTCAAATATAGTTAGGAAATGTTGAGTATCAACCACATGGGATAATAACAAACAACACAAAGAACAGTGTTGTAAAAATCACCTGAACGAAGTGAAAAATTATCATTGTTAAGTGTGATCCCATCCAAAAATATTGTAATGTAGAACATGTGTGAAATGTGTTCATAAAAAAATATACTTGTTAAGAACTAAAATTAAATATGTGCTGATGTGATGACTAAAAAATGATGGAATAAAAAATATCATTTAAAATCCAATATTAAAAAAATTTCTGATGGGAAGAAAATATATAAAATAGAATGACCTACCACAGGAATTGATAACTCATTAGTAAGAAACACATTAAATAGTGATAAAGTTGATGTTCTCACTACATTTTTTATTCATCTCATGATTCATCATGGCCGTCTCTTGTGGATCCATGTTCTTGAGTTTTCAAGGAAAATGTAGATATTATCATCCTATTCTCTATTTTCTTAAGGTTATGTAGATAACCATATGTATTTTACAAAATTTCATACTTATAAAGAAGGGATTTGGGTTATTTGATTAATAAAATAAAATTATTATGTTATTTAATTCACTTAACACACCTGCCAATCTCTCCCTTCAACCGGGTTCCAGACAAAAAATAACATTATATCATTCTATGTGTGAACCAAATATTTCGGAAACAAAAAACATATCGGATTTCCCATATGATGTTTTGATCAATTATAAAACTAGAAATTCCTAAATGTTATGGGTGTGTTATTAATAATATATTAATTCTTGTGTCCTATGACACCAAAAAAATACCTGCTCCAATGAAAAATCCAAATATATATAGAAATACTAAAACGACTAAACCAACAAAATTAATGCTATTAAATTATTCCCCACATTAATGATTTTTACTTGAAAGAAAAAATCAAGACAAAAAGGTGGGGTACTGAGCATTTATCATGACTCACATAATATCAAGATCTCTCTAGCCTTCTCATGTGCTACCAAGGAACTCGAACCAAAGTAATTGTTTATACACAAATAATTTTCTCTTATCAGTACTCGATTTGCACCGAGTACACAGATATGGTGACATTATCTTCAATATAAAACTTGGAACATTCTATAATGTGCTATGGTTTGACCATCTATCAACTTAATTGTGACACATGGAAGAAATCGTGTACTAGATCTCACATAAGTGTAACAGAATGATTTAGGATTCCTCACCTACCTTAAATAGAAACTCATACAGCCAAATAAACCCATGGAAAATTTACTCTTAAACCAAAACTCTACAATCCATGTCATGTGTATACTCTCAAGAAGACATGGTATCCATGGTAAAACAAAAAACCATAAGAAATTGGTATGTGTAATATTTTTATTAACACCAAGATATCCTCAAACTCTCATGTATCACCTGAACCCTTCTTTTATGTTTCCTACACCATTTTTATTGAAACATGTGAGGTATTAAAAAACTCAATCTGTTATAAGGGTGACATATTGAGTATCCAGTCTAGTTCCTCTTATGGTTCAAATCCATGAATGGTGTGATATATAATATTACAAGAAAACTCATTAATTGTATGGTGATCCTCACAACTCATTACAAAAAATAAACACATTGTCCTATTAAACATTCTACGAAACCCAGATGGTCTGGTTAGACAGACCAACTACTAAGGGTTCAATATTGTATTCATCCATAATGATTTCTTGATGTAATAATTTTACAACCTCCACCACCATAACATATACTGGTCATCATGGGTGGAGCAAATATTGTGGTTTCCCATGAAACCGAATGATCTCCTACACATACAACCTACCTAACTCTCAATAATGCTCATTAATTTTATGCTATGGAAGTTTTATGAATTGGTAAGTCAGTAAAAAATAAACTAGATAGTGTCCTTGAATCTCACTAAACATAGAAGACCCATCACAATATCTATCAAAAATTCATCCCAATTCCATTAAAAAAACTCAAGAGGGTGATTCATAACTTCCAAACCCTAACATTCATTCTTCACATATTAACATGTGATCCAATAAGAAAAAAAAATTAACAATACTCTTCCTCATGAAATCCTACTAAAACGTCTATCAGAGGTCCTCATACATCATTACCACATCATAATTTACAATCAATGGTGTTGTATGAATCTCCCATGATACTTTTTCAAAAAACATGATTGGAACCACAATCCATAAATAGAAATAGTTGATTTTCTCTACAACTTAAAAAATTAAATTTGTGCATCAATAGTGGATATTTAATGCCACAAACCATGATAGTTGACACCTCTTAACTAATAATCTCTCACATATTAGATAAGTGATATAGTCAACAACATTAAAAAAAGATAGGATGAACCCATATCCTCTACCATGGAATATTCCAATGAGGCCAATTAATCTGAAGCATCCTCCACTATGTGAGAGTTGGATATTCTAGTAAGGTAATATTATAAAAACATATTATAGTTCCATTAAAAACATAGAAAACTCCCCTCCTCCAACAAGATCTTCGGTGGTTCTGAAGTAGGGAGTAAATAAATCATTGATGGATCCACTATAACAAAATAAATAAAGATGGCATTTCCTAGAATGATCTCCACATGGATCCAAAAATAACACTTCTAGAGAATACTGTAAAGATGGTTATCCCAAATAGATTATAGGACCACCATAAAATTCTCTTCATGATCCATATCTAATTTATATTATATGTGTATGTCCTTTATAAATATAATAGTAAATCAGTCCATGTATAGATGTAATATTTGGTTCATAATTTCCATGAGCATAACATGGAAATTTTTTACACCAAAAGGCATCATGAGGATCTAATAGTGTCTATAGATACATCACAATTCCATCTCTGGAATATCATCATTCTAGACTCTCATGTAATAGTATATGAACAAAAGATTGATCTTTGGAAAACAAAACACAAATTTCAAATGATCAAAAGGTTCCTTAATCCTTTGAAAAGGGTACCAGTTATTTATTTTTTCTTGATTTTGGTATTGATAATCAACATAAATCATCAATATATCAACATTGTTTTTTGAAAAAATATAGTGATTCTTAGGGGGCAGATTGGTTTGGAAAGAAGACATATCAGAAAGGACATAAAACTATAACCACTACTTCTAAATCCTTTTGAGGTCAATTTTATATATTGAAGAAGAGATCAGTGTGGTCCTAATGTGAATGGTGATCAAGTCAAACTGCCACCCTCTTAGATATAACATAATAACAATCATATGGTATTATTTACATTATGAAAAGCTCTCATGAGAATATATCTATTTAAAGTGTTGAGAAACAATGTAAGATGTGAATAATGATCATTAAAATAGCCTCACTAAGATTATTTAGATATGAAGTTTGATTTATAGGATCCACTATAATATCCTAGACATAAACATTATATGTGGAAATATAGGAGTGACATGAACCTTTATCTTTCTAAAGAGGATAGGACATGGGTTATACCCAATATCACTCTAACATTTTCACATTAGAATCTTATACTTTGTGATGATTTCCTTATATTTTCTAATAGGTTCCCCCACAGAAAGTTCTAAAATCAACACTCTAGCACATTTAAGAAGACCTCACACATACAAATCAATGGAACTCATCCACTACACCTCAACACATTCTGCATAGTGTGGTACTAAATAACATGAATGGATTTAGATTGAATCATCATTAAAAAATATTTTTTGGGAAAAGAAACACCTTCCTCACATGATCTATTCCACCACCAACCTCACTACATTTGGGATAATGAAAAGGAAAAGGAATAAGTGATAAAAATAACTAATGAAAAAAGTATAGAACATATATAGACCATACCTTATACTATATCCAATTTCCCTAGACTTGATGATTCATCTATCTTTCCGTATGTATGATGGGTCTGGAAAACATGAGGATAAGGTCCACAATCACCATAGGAATAACATCACCTATGCTCGATGTTTACATGTCCTATAAAAGACTTTTGAGATAAAGAAAATTTATGATGATTGATTCCAATATGATTTTTCTATACTACAAATCCCCAAATATGAATCATAAAAATATATTCCTTCTATGTCAAAACCTAATAGATGATTATTTCTAGCTACTACAGAAATCTCTTGACATTAATTTCTACTACCATCTATATATTAACAATGAACCCTTCCTAGAAATTACCCCATATCCAAAGACTTATCATGATTCTCCTAAAAATGAACAGGTGGTCCAGTAGAGGAATAAAACTAGTTGTCAAAAAGGTGGTCAATATCTACCCAAGTGAGTGTCACCTCATCACATGGTAATCCAAATACTGTAAACTTCTACCTAACCCATTGAAGGGCTTGGATTAAAAAGAAACCAACAACTTGGGTGGAATATGTAATTAATGAAAAACTAAAACTACAAAATCATACTAGCACTATATCACGTAAGGGTTTATGCCACCCAAGAATCTGGAAGACCCCCAATAATTCTACTCCAGAATGATTTTAAATCTACATGGAAATTCATATTAAATAGCTTGAAATAATTGTTGCAACATTTTTTATGGAATATAAAACTAAACCACAGGGGTTGATTCTTCATGGTAATTCACATATAAAGACATTTCGCAGTACCTGTATGAAAACCCCCTGTTACACTAGATCCTAAAATGAATACTCGATAGCATGATGGCCATCATGGGGATCTTGAATTCGTCAATCCCCACTCAAATGATCATTTTCAGAACCCTATATTTGTATCCTAGGTATCTATCATAAATGTGACATTTTGAAAGACTGTATGATGTACCATGGTTAGACAAGTGTATCTAGGTAGTTGACTCAAGAAGGAAATTAAATTCAAAAGTCCCAATGAAATATGATTCATGTACCAATGGGTTATAAAAAATCATCCCTCTATATATAGAGTCAAAAAGTGGGTGTTTAGAGTCATGGTGTTTGGATACATCACCCTTTACACCATAATTTGGATACCTAGAAAGAGATATGAACTTGAGAAACTTCAACATCATTTGATATGTTAATAAAAAAATCGCATGTCATTTACAACTCTAAATACTAACCAAATGGATTGGGGCATGCGACTTGCACATCGTAGGCATATCACTAAAATGGGAATCCATATCCAATGTATCTATATGAACACACACTACCATTAAAAATTGATGATATATAACAAAATATTGTAAAATATAGATTGTAAAACTAGAATGCAACAACCTCAAGGAATGAATCAAAGTACATGAAGATAATTCAATATATATAAAGGGAAAAAATACACCACCAACTTGAAATTAGGTTACAACATGACAATAATTGAAAAATGGAAAACTGAGGAGGGCTTGAATTGCAATATCTAAGGATGACCCGCAAACAAATTTATCAATAAGAACCTATATGCTGCATTAAACTAGTTCCACCAAGTATTCCACTAATCTAGATTCTTTATACATAAGACAAATTACATTCAAGAAAATCCCATATTAGTGTGAGTATATACATAATGTGTATGATTCCCCCAAAAAAGGAGTAATTGAAATAAAAATAGTTGGTCCGACCTATATGAAAGATGGTACTGAGAACCCAATATTAGATATGCTCAAAAACCCAAATAAAAGGGAGTAAAGGGGATATCTATCATCCAATATATCGAATAATGAAAAATAAACCCACATACGTCAAGGACCAATCTCATAATCAAGAACCATGCACATCCTCACGAGAAATAGATTGGAGGGACAAATATTCCCTACTACATATTAAACCCCAGGTAGTACTATATCATATCTAGGAGTATCCCATAACCAATAAAGAATGTGGAGGACCCAAACCATTCCAGTGTGTTGTATAATCAAAAGTGATCTATCTCAAATAAATGACCCATTCAATGAAAGATCTCAATGATGGGGAGTTCACTACATAGATAGAGGAACCACTCTCTTTATAGTGTGTGTGTGTGGGTGGGGGGGGGGTTCATGTTTACTAGAATATGTGATATGGGGAACCCTCTACCTGGTTATAGATAACGGAGTACCTATAACACCTTAATATTTTTATGAAATAATTCTCTTTATATAATTTAATTTCTTCGATAACAATCATTACACGCAATATCATGTGCATACATACCATGTGACATTATTAAAATATTATATCTGATTTGTTGGACTTGTGGATATGAATATTAATAAATAATTTATGAAAAATATCTGATAGTCAAATTTATAAAATAAATTCATTCAGAATCGAATTATTTAAATTGAAAACATAAGTTATTTGAAAATAAAGTTTATTTTTTTGTTCTGAAAAACAGTTTTTATTAAAAAAATATATTTTATATTAATAAATTAAATTAATTTTTACTGTTGACTAATTTTAATATTTAATAGAACAATTTTTAACCATCCAAATAATTTTTTTATTTGCATTGGATAATAATAAATAGATTTTAGTGCTAAAAAATATTTTTTCATATAATGTAGTTTTGTCACATTTTGTATACATGCATTAAAATTGATATATAAAATTTTATTGGTATTTAATTATATGAAATTGATTACATATTTATAATTAGGAGGTTAATTTTTTTAAAATATTATACTTTTATTTGTGGTAAATATTAATAGTAACAATGGTAAAATTTTATCACCACTATAAAGTGTAAATCAGGTTAATCTATACTAAAAATTAGTAATAATGACATTAGTTTTCATACTAATTCATACATAATGAAGGAAAATCGACCCATATCTTTATAATATAAAATTTTATAAGTTTAATGGAAACTTATCAAGGAAAAAAACTTATATATTATTAAAATCAAAAAATGTTACAGAATTTCAGTCTCTTTATTTTTAATATCTCTTATGTGCCCATATAAGATAAAAAAAGTTATGTACAAATATTAGTGTCTAATTTGAGTTTATTAATTTTTTTAATTATATGAATTTATTTTTTATTATTATTAATTATATAATGAATCTAATTTCTTATGAATCAACAATCCAATATTTCTCCAATTAATATAAATTTTTACAAATGATTTTCACAATATTAAAAGATATATAATTTTAGTGACTTAGTGTATTCTGATTATATTTTTGGAGAATATAACATAATCATGATTTTAATAATATTATATTCAAATTAAAACATTGTATTTATTTCTTTTATGTCAAACTATGTGATTAGTGTCTAAATTGACAACAATTATATTTATGAGAATAAAATTTTATTAAATCACATTAAAATATTAAAAATAATAAAATAGGACAAACGAGACAATATATGGTCCAAAATCTTAACTTTTGTCCATTTATAGGCCATATAGAACCATTTTACTTGAGATTGTCTTAATTATATTTTATTTCTTTTATGAAATTTTAGGATTGCCTTTCCCCTCTCCTATAAAAGGGACACTCCTCCCAAATTTCATTACACCAAATTGAGATTTATATCTCAAATATCCTCTCCCAAATTTTCTTCTACATTTTTATATCTATATTATAGAAGTTATGGTCTTCTCGAAATTCCAACTCTAGGGTCCATAAGAGGAGATCTAAAAGAGTTCTTTCCATGAAGAGGTAATCGCCTTAACCAATATATTTCTTTTATACTATTATTCAAAAACACTAAATCTATGGTATTTATCATAAAATTATAATTTTATTATCCTATATATGGTAATATTATATTATTATTATGGCATTACCATCATACACCCTCCATCCCATGAAACGATAAGTGAACGTATCGCTCGTACGTACGCATAACTTATCATCTCCATGTAACGATTTAATTACAATTCAATCAGCATATTTTATGGATGGGTATTATGATGGGTTTAATATTTATATATGATATTTATTAATAAATTATAATTATTTAATGATAATATCATGTTAACCTTATTA
The DNA here is from genome assembly GCA_963277665.1 of Viscum album. NCBI lineage: Eukaryota > Viridiplantae > Streptophyta > Magnoliopsida > Santalales > Viscaceae > Viscum > Viscum album. The sequence continues at coordinate 1,272,939,947 of OY728162.1, read as the reverse complement.
CCATCCAGTCATTTGGGAAATGATAACAACATTCGTGTGTACCTGTGGACTACGATCTTCACGAAGGGATGAAATTAATTTTTAATTTTTTATTATTTGGATGGAAATGATGTTTTTTTCAAATATTGATTATATATAAAAATTAATTATTATTTTTAATGGTGAATTATTATTTACTATTATTTCATTCAATCAGTTGGAAAATGGAAACAATGTTCATGCGTACGTACAACCTACCATCTCCTTAAAAATGAAATTAATTTTTATATATATTTATATATATATGAAATATGAATATAAATATTTATATAATAGATATATATGACATTTATATCATTATTAGTATTATATAGGTTATGAATACAAGATAAATTTACAAGAAAGCTAACTACTGAACTGAAATACTCCTGAAAAATTAAATAGTTAACACTCAAAAATAATAATTTTATAAGGAATTATTAATAAAAGGGGTGTTGAAATATTATAAAGGGAACATATTTTAAGTTATAATTATAAAAATGACACTTGTATTGAATTATAAAAAATATTGATTTATTATAATAATTGTTATTGTGATTTCAAAGAAAGGAAAACTTATGGTAATGGATTTTCATCTCACTTTTATTTTTGTGGGACAGATTCCACATTCACCACTTGTTTCTTTTATGTGGTGTATATACAAGAAAAAATTTATTTTATGATACATAATTTTGATTTTATGGTTATTTATGTATCTATATGTGTTTCTTTATTTCGTGGGTTTTACGATTAAAATGACACAAAAATGTTAAAGGTTTTATTTCAAAATCTTATCAATATCAAGGATGGTTTATGTTTAATTCACCATTGGGAGAATTATTTGATTTTTATCTTCCATATTCATGTATAATAAATATTTTTTCATGTTATTTTACTAATATCACATTTTTTATAAATTTTATTTACCCATATTGACTTATTATAAAATGTTTTGAATGGAATATTTTTGACATTATCCAAACAAGGTACTTTGTGACTTTTATAAAAAACACCTAAAAAGAATGTTTCTTAACTTATAAACCCTGAACTGAAATTATGATATAATTATACAAACATTTTATTTATTTCACTTTTCAGCTTTAAATGACTATTTTCAAATAAAATTATTTATTTATTTCATCTGTAGGTTTATATTTAATAGTTAGTTTATATATTTTAAAGGGTATTTTATTCAAGATGACTTCAAAGATATTTTAATGGTATCTATATTCATTAAAAACAAAAACAATTGAGTATAATTATATTTTAATAGAGTTATTATCCAAGGAAACAATCACTATTATTTCTTTATAAGTATTATTTTTACGAAGAAAAGATGAAATTTTTATAAACCAAATTTATTTTTCATGGGTTATCTTAGGATGAAATATTTATGAATGTCGGTTCTTTTCATGTTTACTAATATTGTAAATATTTTATGAATTATTTTAACACATATGTATGATTTCATTAAGTGATGTGTAGAACCTATATATCTCACTAATTAATTTGGTAATGCACAATATCTCATGATATATTTATGGGAAGAAGTCTATGTGCCTAATATATTCAGGGAATCAAGTCAAAGTGCTCAATCTATTATGGGGGTAAAGTTGATGTGCTTGATTGAAAAATAGAAATAGGTGTTGATGCATGATATTATGGTATTTTAAATTATCATTGAAATATTAAATAGTTTCTATCTTTATGTTGATTTTACACACATTTATGACCTGAACATATGGTTTATGATTGAGATATTATGAGTTATCATTAATATGATTCCTGTGTGTTAAAATGATATATTTTTATTAAATAACTGATGTTTAGAACATTGTTATATTGGTATGAATTATTTTATGTTATGGTCATGATCTCAAACCCTTATAATTATATTATCCTTCCATATGATCATATATTGATATCTCCCATTTTTACCTTTACTGAGGTTCTGTGCTCTCACTTTTCATAGGTTTCCTTTACCCATGTTATGAAGAATGTTTTTAGTAGGGTATTCCTATGAATATTTCTAAAATGTAAAATATTTATAGGATATGTTAAATATAATTCATAAAGTAAAAATGATTTTATATATTCTATAGAAAAACTCTATGCCTTTCAAATTATAGTGTGGACCATGTTGTTTTGTATTGAATATTCATCTTAATAGATTTAATATTTATATATAAAAAGATCGAGATGTCATATTACCGACCCAAGTAACACATTGAAGATTATTCCTGATCACTACAATCATAATTTTGTCTCAAAATGAATCATTCTGCTAAAATCATCTCCTACAATACCACTAATCTTAAAACAATTTGCACGATCATATTCCATTTGGAGAACAAATTAGTATAAGCTACTCATGATACTGAATACAAGTCCTGAATTAATAGATTTGTATGGTAGATTATTTTGAGTGGAGTACATGGAGTTTCCTACTACGTAACATGGTGTGTTCAAATAATGTTAACCCCAACCATGTCTTCTAATAGTACATGGAATGAAAGACTAATGTACATGGTGTGCATATATAGTCACATAGGGTGTAACTCTGTCTAAGAAACTGGATGTGTCCACCCTTAGACAGGGCTTGGAAATCCCTATGAAACGAAACATTGTGTATATGGGGAAAGAGGGTGTGTACATCCACCTAGGGTCAAGGCCATGTAGAAATGGTTCAAAAATTAGCTAGCCATGTACATATACAAGACATGTATGATAGGGTAAATAGTGTGCCTTACCAAACTTCCTAGGAAGATGCCAACATCTCATGGTTATTCAACCAGTGTAAGATCACAATAAATATGGTCCTAGTCACAATTGGATGTGGTATTTAACTCATACAAACCCCTAAATGGTACAGTTGTAACATCCAAATTAAATAAAGAATAATATATTTTTATATTTATTAATAGTTGTGAATTAAATATAAATATTATTTTAAAAGGGATGCTTTTATTTATGGTGTACCCGATATGCAACAATAGGTTTTTTGAAGTCTAATGTTACACACAATACTGAGTCATCCTAAAAAATAATAATATAATATTATTTTAAATGGTAGTTAACACCTAGAACTTTTATACGATAAAATGAATATAACTAACTAAAATATTATTATACATGTTTGTAAAATGTTTTTACATTTATCCAATAAATTTTTGAAACTTAAAATAAGAAATTGTTTGATTTTAAGCATAAATACTCAAATATTTTTTAAAAGGTCGATTTATCTACTTTTGTTGGAAAACCATATTTAAATATAGTTTTAGTCACTTTTATATGTTATATTTGAAAAAAATAAATTCTTATTTAGAATCGCGACATCAAAAATTACTTTGGGTAAATTTTTGGTATTTTCTGATAAAATTCAATTTTTAATGAATAGTTAAAATTATTCTATTTTAATTCAGAAATAACTTTTAATAGAATTTATTTATATGGTGAGATTATCTTTTTAATTGGTTTTAAAGTTTAATTATAATATATTTTTAACATTTAATCCATTTTTTGTCATTTGATGTAATTTCCCTTTGATATTGGACATAAACAAGTGTCAACCTTTTGAGAGTTATTATTTCTTAAAAAACCGATTTTTGTTTTGAAAACAGTAATAAATTTTAAATTAACTAATACAACTTCTATTTTTTTAATTTTGTAAAATATAATTTATTTATGACTTTTTAATATCAAATATTGCTTAGGTTGGATTTTTTTTTATTTTTCTGAAAAACATCAATTTTTGTTGAACAGTCAAAACACTCAGTAGTAGATAAGAACCTGAATTTTTCATTTAAATAAAATTTTACCACTACTGTGAATTGAATTTATAAAATCCAACCTACATGGTTGATATTAGTAAGTATAATTTGGTTTGAGAAGATGAAAATAATTTTTTTGAATAGTAACTTTTGCATTTTATTTACCACGGTTAAAGGTAAATAGGGCAATTCAAGGTAAATTTTTTTTATAATAATATAAAATAACCTTAACACTTTTCCTAATAATATTTGATAATAAATTTACAAACATGGGAATTAATGGGTTGATTTTGGGACCCCATAGATCCACTTAAGCAGGAAAATGACACAATATATTAATTAATTTAAAGTAATGAGAAAAATGACCTAAACATATATCTTTTAGTAAATAAATTGTTACATTGAGTTATAGAAGTTATATATTCGGCTATAAATATTAAATTAAAAATAAAATTATTTCCTAAATCATGGTATTTTTTTATAATTTTTAGACATCATATAAATAAAATTATTTATGACACAATAAGGATATTCTGTTTACCTCATTAATAAATGATTTATATAAATAAGATTATAAAGATTAAAACAATATCCAAAACCTATCCAATTATTATTGCATGATTTAATTTCAAACAGGAGTCAACTTATCTTATACTTTAATTTGTTTTGGAGATTTATAAACCATGAATCATTCTCCAATAAAATTATATTTTCAAACTTTTCTAAAGATCCCCTCCCCCTTATAAAAATTCCTCAACTCTAACCCATTACTCACACCTCTGAAGCCCCTTGGATCATCCAAACACTGCCCAATTAATCTATCTACATCCCAATATTCCTCTTATAATCCTTCCTCTTGGTTTAAGGCAATTCAAGTAAACTATTTGGTTCAAACCAAATAGAGTTACTCGATTTAAAGGTAATGTCTTCTCTTAAGTTATTTTCATTAATTTTACATCTCCAACCCACTAAAAAAATTTATTCCATTATTTTATAAAAAAAATAGTATAATAAATATACTAGGTTTTTTTATGATAAGGATTATAACTACACTTACACATACCTTCTTCTAATGGGTAAAGAACATACTATTTCTATAGACGGCAAACTACTGCCTCACGAAACAATGATTGTTCAATCTTATCCTACCACGTTTTATTGTGGAAATTAATATGTCACCGTATTTGTATAGGATATATATACTATATGTATATTGTTTTCATTATTTGGTATTTTTCATTTATATAATTCCATTATGCTTTCCCTAGTGGGTAAATATTATAATTTCATTTGAGAATGTGCGGACTACCGCCCCCTCAAAGTGATATGACTCATTAATGCCATATGTGGAACATATAAAGGAGGCATTTAATGATTTAATTTTTGATATTATAGTATAATTATAAAAAATCTATTTATCATTATGTTTTCATTCCATTAAATATTATATATAAATGAAATTAGCATTAATGTGTACGTATGGCTAACCGTCTCCATGAATGGTGCATTTCATTTCTTACCTCTGAATGTTATATACTATTATAAATACATATATATACTAGATAAATATGATATATATATATGATATCTAAATAATGAATATCATTTTTTGGATAATAAATCTTTGACCACATGAACAACATGTAAATATAAGAAGTTCATTTTTTACTCAAGTACCAAATATAATAAAATGAAAAATTTTAACATAAATGATTACATAATGTTTATAACATGTAAATAACTGATATAAAAGGAATAATAAACAAGAAAAAGGTTCTTAAGAAAGTAGAAATTATCTTTATCTTATTATTTAGGTTATTAAAGAACGAACTACTCATGTCGAACACGGGGTAAGGGACTTCATCTCAATATCCTTTCATTGAGCAATATTTTGTTTTATTTACGACTTTCTTTTATACAGTGTATAAACACAATTAAATTTTTATTTCATTCAATGGTAATAGTTTTCTATGAGGTGTTTCACAAAATTTAATAAAATAATGTTTCTTTTTAACATAAGTAGTGGCGACGACCTTTTATTCCGCTGTGAGTATTATTTGATCTTTGGATTCCTTAACAAGCCATTTTTTTAAAAAAGAAAAATAAATACCATATACTCTTTTTACATATTTTGGTATTGAAAATAATTTTGATTATGGATTAATTATTTCAATATAATTAAATAATGTATTTTGATTACAATATGGAAATGTTATGTTTCCTTTAATACATTTTATGTGTTATTAATATGATATGGTTCTTAGGAATTTTTTACGTATACGAGTGGTTCTGTGATAAACCTAGGGCAGGTGAGCATGAGATAGCTCTCCAATTTATTTGGTAACATGAAAAAGGTAAACATGAATGTTTCTTCTGATATATTTATGGAATATACTGTGATGGATACAACATAAATATGTTATGGATACCACAAGTTACCTTTATGAGTTTTCATTACTATGTTTTATTCATAAATCTTATGATCTGATGAGTTATGTTAAAAAGCTTAGTTTTGGATGAAATAATGTTTTCTTTCTTTATTTTATAACCCTTACTGATATTTTTATGCTCATACCAATTTTTGAAATGTTTTCATAGGACTTAAATATGAATAGGGTCAAGGATGGGATATAGGAAAATTCATGCTCTCTAAAACATAGAACTAGATATGACTATTTTTTTCAAGAGTTTTTATTTTATGAAAAAATGGAAACTGAGTAGAAGTATCTACATTGTAATTTATGAGTTCTAATGTAATATTTATGGCCAAATTCTTTAAAACACTAAACCTTACAAGAACCTCAATGTGAAATATCCATTTAATTCTAGATTATATATTGTTTTAACGCCGGGTTCTTAATGTTGGTATTAGTGGTCAATTTAGATAAAATTAGGAGTTAGAATATTGTTAAATTAATATCCATAAATTAATTTATGTTAATGATATATCATTTATATCATACCATGTTTCTTATACAAATATAGTTTTGTGTTTATAATGGTTTTTCATAGAGGGAACTGGAAAGTTATTCGGGGAAGGGAGACAAAGTGAAATGACCTTCTAATCAGTATCCTGAGATGGTCAGAATCATAATTGAATAGTTTTTATACAATTAAAGCTCAATTGATTCAGGTGATAAATTATGGTTGTCTTTATAGATGATATTTTGGTTTATTAAACAATTAAATTGGAACATCAAAGTCATTTAAGAATTTTCTTTCAATCATTAAAAGAAAATAAATTTTTTGGGAAATTTAGTGATTGTGAGTTTTTGTTGTAACAAATTTCATTCCTTGGTAACATTGTTTCAAATAATGGAATAACTGTAGATCCTGCTAAAAGAAAAGTTGTTGAATAATTTCTAGGACCCAAAAATATAATTAAGATCCATATTTTTCTTTGTTTGGAAGGTTATTACAAGAGGTTTGTTGTGAATTTTTCACTGTTGTCAAGTCCAATGACTATGTTAACCCAAAATGGTGTTATCTTCATTTAGAAAAACAATGTGATGATTTTTTTTGGAATTGATATGAATATTAGTGAATTATAATTTTTTAGAAGTTCATTCCAAGAATGGAGAGTTTGTTATCTATAATGATGCTTTGTTGAAAGGACATGTTTGTGTCCTAATATATAATGATCATGTAATTTCTTATAATTCATGTCAGTTGAAACCTTATGAGTTAAATTAACTTATACATGATTTGGATTTAGCTTCTGTTGTTTTTTCTTTAAAATATTAGAGGCATTATTTTTATGGTGTAAAATGTGAAATATATACCGACCACAAATGATTGAAGTATATATTCATTGAGTAATAATTAAACATGACATAGAAGAGATGGTTGGAATTAATCCAGGATTGTTATTTCACAATACATTACCACCTGGGAAAGGTAAATAAAGTGGCTGATTCTTTGAGTCAAAAAATTAATATTAAATTAACCATGCGACATTTGGAATGAGATTCGTTGGTCTTTGATTTGATAAAATTTGGAATAGAAGTTTTTTGTTTGGGGAATCCCTCTGTTTATTTCAGGTGTCAGTGCAATTAGCTATTTCAGACAGAATTATGGAAGCACATAAGGAAGAAAATGAGTTGCAAAAAAATGTAGAGTTGGTTTAGAAGGGTACGTTGCCTGATTTTAACATTGATAATGATTGTGTTTTGAGGTTTGGGAAGATATTTGTTGTGCCTTGTGATTCAAAGTTGAAGAAAGAGTTATTTTTTAAAGCGCATCATTCTCTGTTTTCAGTTCATCCAAGTAGTACTATGATGTGCAGAGATCATCTGGAGTATTACAGGTGGGATGGAATGAAAAGAGATATTGCTGACATTACTGTGATATGGTTGACTTGTAAACAGATTAAAGCAGAGCGATAGTTACCGAAAGAGATGCTTCAGTCTTTACCAGGGCCAGAGTGGAAATGAGAAAATATATCCATGGACTTTTTGTGGGATTACCAAAGACATGTTGAGGTAATAATGAAATCTCAGTTATTGTAGATATATTTAATAAATCTTCTAATTTCATTCCTATTCGAAATAATTTGTCTCTATATCAACTTTCTCAGTTGTATGTTAAAGATATAATAAGGTTTAATAGAGTTCACCTCTCTTTTTTGTCTGATCATTATCCCCAGATTACTTCTATCTTTTGGAAAGCCCTTAAGAAGTCGTTGGTTATTGAATTGAATTTTAATACAACTTTTCATCATCAATCAAATGGACAGTCTGAACCAACAATTCAAACCTTGGAATATATGCTACGTTCTTGTTAACTGGATTATCAAGGATGTTGGGACAAAAATATTTCTTTGGTTTACTTTTCTTATAATAACGGTTTTCATTTTAGTATACATATGGCTCTATTTGTGCATTATATGGGAAGTGGTATCGAAATCCAGCTTTTTGGGATGATGTAGGTGAGTGGAAGCTGATGGGACTATAATTGGAAGAAGAGATGTCATAAAAGGTTTAGTTGATTTATAATCACATGAGACCATCTCATAGTAGGCATAAACGTTATGTGGATAACTGGAGGAAAGATAATTATTTTGAGGTAGGTGGTCATTTATTTATCAAACATTCTCCTTTGGAACGTGTGATGTGTTTTGGTAATAAGGGATAATTGAGTACGAGGTTCATTAGACCTTATGAAATTCTAGAGATAGTAGCATTAGTTCCGTATAGAGTAACTTTACCTTCTATTTTCTCCCAAGTACACAATTTTTTTCATGTTTCAATATTGAAGATGTATATGTCGGGTCCATCATATGTTTTGAGCCAAGAGTTAGTTCATTTGGAAGAGAATATCTCTTATTAGGAACAACCAGTCCAGATTCTTGATCAAAGAGAGAATGTGTTACAGAATATGGTAATTAATCAAGTAAAGGATTTAAGAAAAAAATATGGATTAAGAGGAAATGAGTGAATCTTAAAATTCAATGAGGGAAAAATACCCCCACTTATTTGATAAGTGAATAAAAATTGCGAGGATGCTATTTCTGAAAGGATAAAATGATGTAACATCCAAAGTAAATAAAGAATAATACATTTTCATATTTATTAATATTTTTTAATTGAATATAAATGTTATTTTAAAGGTTATTCTATCTTCGATGGCATACCCAATACACAACAATGTGTTTCTTTGAATTCAAATGTTTCACACAATGCTGAGTCATACTATAAAATAAGAATATAATATTATTTTAAACGCTAGTTAGCGCATAGTCGTAGTATTGGTGGGACTGAATAAGGATAACTACAATATGATTATACGTGATTGTTAATTGTTTTTAAATTTATCTAATAAATTTTAGAGTCTTAAAATAAAAAAGAATCTGATTTTAATTATAAATACTCTAATATTTTTTAAAAGGCCGATTTGCCCCTTTTTATGGAGAACCCTATTTAAATCTAGTTTTGGTCGCTTTTATACATTCTATTTCAAAACAATAATACTTATTTTGAATCTAAGAATTGAAATTTACTTTTGGTAAATTTTTCATATATTTCTAATAAAATTCATTTTTTAATGAATAGTTAAAATACTATATTTTAATTCAGAACTTCCATTTAAATTACATTATTTATATGGATAGATTAACTTTTTAATTGGTTTTAAATTTTAATTATATTATATTTTGAACATTTAATCCATACTGGACGTTGGAAATAATTTAACTTTGAAATTGGACATAACCAAGTGTTAATCTTTTGATAGTTATTATTTCATAAAAACACGCTTTCTGTTTTGACTATGAGAATTAATTTTAAATTAATTTATCCAACCTCTATGATTTTAATTTGGTGAAATATACATAATTTCGGAATATGTAATATGAAATATATCTTAGGATGAATTTATGGTATTTTTCCGAAGAACATCAATTTTTGATAAATAGTGAAAACACTCAGTAGTAGTTAAAAAACATACATTTTCATTTAATTGAAATTTTACTGCTTCTGTGAATTGAATTTATAAAATCCAACATATGTTGTAATTATTAGTACATAAAATGTGGTTCAATTAGATGAAAATAATTTTTAAAGAATAGAAACTTTGGACTTTTATTTGCCTCTATTGAAGGTAAATCGGGTAATTCAAGGTAAAAATAATATTATAATAATATAAAATTACCTTAACACTCATCCTAATACTATTGGTAGATACAGTTCTGACCATGGGTATCGTTGGGTCTATTTTCGGACCCCATGGAGGCACTTAACAGTGATAATGACACTTTATATTAATTAATTTAATGTAAAGACAAAAATGACATAAACATATCTCATTTAGTAAATCATTTTTTACATGGGGTTATATAAGTTAAATATTTGACTATAAATGTTCATTTTAAATCTAAAATGATTTCCAACAACATGGTATTTTTTATACTATTTAGACATCAAATAAATAAAATTATTTATGACACAATAATTATGTAGTGTTTACCTCATTAATGAATGATTTAAATAAATAATATTATATAAATTGAACAATTATCCAGATTCTGTCCAATTAATATTGAATAATTTTATTTCAAACATGAGTCATCAAATATTATACTTTAATGAGTTTTGGACATTTATATATCGAAAATAATTATATAATAAAATAATATTTTCAATCTTTTCTAAGGAGTCCCTCCTCTCCCTTATAAAAACCCCTCACCTATACCCCATTACTAACACCTCTCAACACCCATGTCTCGTCCAACCTCTACCCAATTAATCTCCATACATCCATATATTCTTCCTAGAATCCTTCCTTTAGGCAGAAGTCAATTCAATTAAATCATTTGGTTCAAACTAAAGAGAGTTACCAGATTTAAAGGTAACGTCTTATCTTATGTTATTTTCTTTTATTTTACTTCTCCAACCCCCTAAAATTTTTCAATTATTTATTTTAAAAAAACACAAGTATATTAAATATATTATTTTGTTGTCATGAAAAGTATTATAACTATAATTACTCACACCCTTGTCTAATGGGTAAAGAACATACTTTTTCTATGGAAGGTGAACTACTGCCTCATGAAATGATGATTGTTCAATATTATCCTACCACCTCTTATGGTGGCCATTAATATGGGACTAAATTTATCAGTGATATATATTATTTTTATATTGTTTCTTTGCTTATGTATTTTTCATTTATAGAATACATATATGGTTTCCATAGTTGTTAAATACGATAATTCCATTTGGGGACGTGCGGACAACCGCCCCGTCAAAGTGATAAGACATGTTCATGCCATACGTGGAACGTATAAAGGAGGGATTTATTGAAATTATATATTATATTATATTGGAATTATAATATACCTATGTATCAGTATATTTCCATTTCATTAAATATGAAATATAAATGAAAGTATTGTTCATGTGTATGTACGGCTTACTGTCTTCATGAACGGTGCATTCCATTTCTTACCTCCAAATGTTATGTACTATTATAAATAAATATATATACCGGATTTATATGAAAAATAAGATATATAAATCATAAACATCATTCTGGAGAAAATGAACTTTTGATCAGATGTAGAACTTGTAAATATAAGAACTTCATTTTTGACTCAAGTACAAAATATAGACAAAATGACAATCATTAACATAAATTATTACATAATGTTTTTATCATGGAAATAAGTGATATAAAAATTATAATAAACATGAAAAATATTCTTTAGAAAGTGGAAATTATCTTTAGTTTATTATTTAGGAGATTAATGAATGATCGAGTCAAGTCGAACATGAGGTAAGGGACTTCGTCCCAATCTCATTTCATTGAGGGATATTTTGTTTTATACACAACATTATTTTATAAGGTGTATAAAAACCTTTGACATTTCATTTCATTCAAAGGGTATATTTTTCTATGAGGAATTTTACTAAATGGAAAAAAATAATGATTCTAATTAATGTAGGATGTGACAACAACCTTTCCCCCACTGTGAGTATTATTTGATATTTGGCTTCCTTAACAAGCTATAATGTTTTTTAAAAAAGGAAAATAAATACCATATACTCTTTTTACATATTTTGGTATTGAAAATGGTTTTGATAATGGATTTATTATGTCAATAAATTTAAATGATATATAGTGATTACAATGTGGAAATATTTTCTTTCCTTTAGGTATGTTTTATGTGTTGTGAATATGATATGGTTTTTCGGAATTTTTTACATATATGGGTGGTTCCGTGAAAAACCTAGGGTGGGTGAGCCCGAGATAGATCTCCAATGCATTTGGAAACATGACAGAGGAAAATCTGAATGAATCTCCTAAGAGATTTAGGGAATATACATTTATGGGTATTTCAAATGTAACACTCCACGTGGTTGTGAAAACATCAATGTAAGTATGTTATGGATGACACAAGATAACTTTATGATTTTTTATTACTATGTGTTATTCATAAATCTTATGATTTTATGAGGTAAGTTAAAACCCATATGTTTTGATGAACTAATATAATCATTCTTTATTTTATAACCCTTACTCATCTTTTTATATTCATCCCATGTTTTGAAATTTTTTTCAAAATATTTTAAGAAGAATATGGTCAAGGATGGGATCAACAAAAAGTAATTCTATCTAAAACACCGAACTAGACATGACTCTTTTTTTGAGAGTTTTTTATTTTATGAAAAAACGGAAACTAGGTAGAAGTGTCTACTTTGTAATTTTTGAGCTGTAATGTAATAGTTATGGATTAATTATATAAAAATATAAACTTGAAAAGATCCTCAATGTGAATTATCCATTTAATTCAAGATTATGTATTGTTTTAAGCCTGTCTCCTTATTACAGTACCCTAAACTAAATGATATGCATTCTGCTGGGATACACGGTGTGTAGTTTACTTTTTTCATTGATAGTGAGGAATTCATTTATTCCATTTCTTGATAAGTTATTTATAATACCTTCATCACAATTTGACACAATAGAAATTACCGAATTAGAGGATGAAGGTTTAAAATTGATGATATATGTCCTTTGATGGTTGAAAATTAGATATCTGATTACCTGATCTGAAATACATCACTCCATCCACTATTATTTGGGTTCCCAAACCTTGAAGACATCGCCTACCTCCTGCAATCTACAAAGATCCTTTATCAAAACACTGAATTCTAGGCTATTAAAACATGTTAAAATTATCATGGGGTTTTACTATTCATGAATTCAGATTTTATATGATTAATCATGATTGTAAGGGTCAATGATGATGAACACAATGAATGGTGGTAGGGGTAAAAAATTAAAGTAAAAAACCATCATTGGAAATTATGATCCCATCCAATGATTTCATAATGAAAAATATAGGTGAAATCAATACATAAATAACCTAAATAACTAGGTTAAAAAATAAAAATAAATCTAGGCTCATGCTCTGAATGAAAAAACACCTAAAATAAAAAGATCATATAAACTTCATACATTAAATATCAGTAAAAATGATAGAAAATCCAAATAATAGAATTACCAACCTCAATAAAGGATCAATCATCAGTGAAGATGGAATAATATACTGATTAAGGTTATTATACTATTAAATCCAACATTCATATCATGATTCTACATCATTTCTTGTTGTCATTCCATGTTCACAAGTAATCAATTCCAACATAGCTCTCCTCATCATCCTATCTAATATCCTTAAGGTTTGTGGCTAATCATAGATATTTTATATAATTAAATAACTATATTGTGTTAAATAGGTTTAGTTAATTGAATAAATTAAATTATTTAATTATTTAATTCAATTAACACACATTCCAATCACTTTCCTCAACTGAGCACCCAACACCAACCAACATTAGGTCTTTCCTATGGTAAATGAAACATCTTGGATAGAACTGTGGCATCAAATTTCTTATTTTGGTATCCATCAATAGGAATCCCATTTATTCCAAAACTATATGTGTGTAATATATAATATATATTATAATTTTTTATATATTAATTATGGGGTCATGTGACAACCAAATAGAACTCTGACTAAATGGAAAATTTGAAATATATATATAAATATTTAAAATATTAATCCAATGTAACAAAAGTTTTTACATTATATCATAAATCTAATAATTTCACCCAAAAAAGAATAATTGGCACAAAAATACGGGGGTATTTAGTTCATCTCTTACTCTCTCATTAGTAGGAGCTCTACAACATGCTCCCATGTTTCCAAAGAACTCAGACTAGATCAATGGTTTTTCCTCAAATGTTCTTTTCCAATCAGTCCTAAATTTCCAAAAAAAAATACACTAAGAAGGTGAATCAATCCTTAATAGATATATTAATAATTTATATACTTTGGTATGGTTCAAGAATGTATCTACTTCATTGGAACACATAGAATGAATCTTTCACTGAATATCATAGTGGGGGTATGGAGAAGTGGTATAAAACCACATAAACCCTACATAGAAACTTGTACGACCCAAAGAACCTTAGGTAAATGTTTACACCTTAACCAAAACTCTATAATATAAATCATGTGGAGAATCTGTAGAAGATGTGATCTCCCTGATCAAACACTACAGGACTATGAAATTGACCTATAAATATTTTTTTTCAATATTGAGGTGACCTTATATTCACATTGATCACCTAAATCATTCTCATACATTTCCTGTATCATTTATTTACCAACAATAGAGGCCCTTCCATCTTCATTACATTAAAAGGGTCCCCTGATGGATCTCACATATAGTCCCTCACATGTTTCCATGTCAATAGTTGAGTGATAAATACTATTAAAAACAAAATCCACTAATGGTAAGTGATACAGATAGCTATAACCATCAACCCAAGACACCAGCCCACAACACATTCTCCAAAACCATGATGGTCTAATTAGAGTATCCATCTACCTGGGTGTATTACATTATTCTAATACATAACATTAAATGATAATTTCTCCCACATAACCATGATTATCATTTTCTCATTAATAAATCATCATCATCCACATGGAATCCCTTCTAGTTATAACTAATTCAAAATCATTATTCGTAACATGAGGAAAATGAAACACATGAAGGGTGATGTCAAATAATAAATAAGTGTAAGCATAAGGATTAGAAAAATTATTTCAACAGTGAACATAAGATGTGAATAAGGGTATGGTGATATAATAAAAGTGTATTAGTGAATAATAAAAGTTCTAACACACATTAATACATGGTTCATCATATATTAATCATGGACAAATAATTAAAAAGGGGAAAATTCATATAAATAAATAATAATGTGCTAGGTGATATAAATACTGATAAAATATATCATATAATCATAAAAATAATAAATAAAATGTATATTTTTATTATAACATCATCTTCAAATAAAATCTTACAACACCCATATATAATCCTTGAGAATTAGAATTTCTATACGATCAACATCCAGTATAATAATCCCTATATCATAATCATTAACTAATGAATTGGAGCACTATATAGGAACAACCTTTATATAAGATATACCAAGCTCACTAGACACGATTTAGGTACACACATAATTTATAATTAAGATTTACCATAACTTGAATAACTTATATAAATATTTCATCAAAAAACTCATAGAAAAAATTCATTATTCTTTTATAATTATATCAACCCCTAGAAAATAACTGGATTTCATGTCAATATATTTTAAACAATATTAAAAAATTGAAATTAAATAGGTTCCATAACTATCTCTTTGAAATATGACTAAACGATGGAAAAGAAATGGGTTTCATAAAAATCTCTTTAAACCATGGTTGTCCCATGCAAAAGAAACATAGTCTATAATAATGTAATTGAAAAAATATTTATACATCCCCAGAAGGACTTATGATTGAATCTTTACAAAATACCTCAATTATATCAAATGTGAAAACAATGTATTTTGACATTGATGAATTTAAATACCTTTAAAATATAAATAAAATTATTTTAATGAAAATTCCGTTTTGATTTTAAAAACCAATTTTTAAAACATAAACCATTTTGAAAATAATTTTCATTGGAAAAACCCCTAAAAATTATAGTTTATGTTTTCAAAAAATTATTTTTGACAATTAATTTGAAAAATATCATTTTTTATTTGAAAAAATCTTTTAATTTTTTTGGATAACATGGTTTTGGAAGAAAAATATTTCCAACCAAAGAGAAATATAATGTCATATTTTATTCAAATAATTTATCAATTACTCTATGTATTAAGAGTGGTAAAATAGTATAATTATGTGAAAATATAATGAATAAAAAAATTATAAGATAATTCATGATAATTATATTATATAAAAATTGCATACTTAATCATACTAATCCCGATAAATGATTAGATTATAATAGAAGACTCATACAACTTTGGTTTCTTTGAATGATAAAACCCATTAAGGAATAATATTATATGAAACATAGGATATTAATAAAATAATTGGATCAATAATATAATATGTCAAATGGTAAGTATATATACCTCATTAAAGAATTTAGGTGTATAAAATAACAAACATATCAAGAATGAAAAATTAACACATAGATGACTTACTGCTTTTGTAACATTGACTCGTAAATCCCATGAAATATATATCATAAAATAAACATGTAAATATGGATAAATTTATGCATAATAATTTTACAATACATTAATGGGTAGTATATACACCACCCGGCAATAATTAGTTGTGAACATGGAAGAAATCTCAAAAAATAAATGTGAGAGGAGGAAAAACCTTACCTCACACATCCTTTTGGTGAAACATGATTTAATACCATATTTAATTATTTTAAACAGATTATTAACTTATTATAGAACCATATTATTTTTTTAAACAATATATAAGTTTCTAATGACAGTTTTTACATATTTATAAATTATTTCATGTCAATGTTACATTTTTTGTAATTACTACTTACTTTTTCTTATATTCTAGACTTGTTATTATTCTTCTATATTCATAAATAATTTTATAATAATATAAATAATTTAATATATGATAAAAATATTATATATATCCAGTATATATTTATTTAGATTCATTCGTATAATTTAGGGGCAGAAAATTAAATACACCTTTGATGGAGATGGTTGGTCGTTCATATGCAAGAACATTGTTTCCAATTTATTTCTCATAATGAAAAAAATAACATATATTTAATAATTCAATTTGAATTTTTATTTCATATTTAAGAAAATATTATTATTAAAACTATCATTAATACATTCCATGTAAACCGTTACTTAATCAAATAGCTTTACGAGGCGGTAGTCCACCGTACACTTAGACGATGTTATCATATGCCAAAACAATGGACATATTTATTGTATGTGTTATATAATAATTAAATAATAAAAATAATATCTTTAATATCATATTATATATATAGTATTTAAATCAATATTTCCATCCATGAAATGTGGTAATGGAAAAATTAATGACACTGGTTCACAAGGTGGTTGTACTTCGTACACATGATCAATGATTTTGTAGCTTGTTTGATGGAATTGTGTGTCGTTTTATGTCCAAAATTAATATAAAAACATAAAATCATATGTAAGATACTGATATTATAATATAATCAGGATATTAAAATTGTTGAAGTAGTTGGATATTGAAAGTAAATAAAAACTCTTTTAGAATAACATTATATATTTTTGGGTATCATTCTTAGGTTCTAAATAAAACCATAAAATATGTTATTTCATACCAAATTTAGGGTTTTCAAATGATAGGGGGAAATTTTTTATGTGATTTGGGTTATGTTTTTAGGAGACAAATGTATTTAATGGTGTGGATAATTGGGTAGAGTGAGTTTTCTTTTATAGATGAAAAGGAGTTGAACTCTTATAAATTATAAAAATTATTAACTATTGAGAGGTATATTATACATAACATTTTCAAAAAATTAAAAAATAATTTAGTGGGTGGAATTTATGTCTGATCCAAACATTCACCACAAAAAATTATATATGTTTTTTTTTAAAATATCTTCCCTAACTCTTAATTTCCCTTATTTTTTTCAATTTTAATTTTTTATTAATGAAACTAGTTTTTAAGATATATAATTCATCAATTAAGAATAAATAAATTCGTGATTTATCACTAAATTTATAAATAATAATTTATAATATTAAATCAAAAATATAAAATAACGTTTCAAGTATTTTGAAAATTAAATCTAACAGAAGCGCGTGTAATGAAAAAAACACTACATGAACCCTTATTGTGACTGTAATGTTTTTACTATTTAGTGGTAAATATGATAATTATAAAATAAATATTGTATCATGAATGGATCATATTAGATATTTATAAAAATTTAAATTTCACTTTATAGATGATATGATTTTAAAAATTATAAATGATTCTTTAAAATACCATTTATGATAAAATAACATTAATGTCAATTTAGAAATTGTTTACATAATTTGAATATGAAAATATCAATATAGTATTTTAATTAAAATTCATTATTTTCATTGATTTTTATCATGATATATTCATCTTCAAAGATAATTTAACAATAAAAAATCATTTTATTTACCTCACTTTTGCTATATTTATTGTCGTTCATTTTATCTAATTATAAACTCAATAATCCAGGTGTTCTTGTTTCTTATGAATTTAATTTAGTAACATTTTCTCTAAAAAATAAAGGTAAATTATTATGATAAAACAATAATTTATATTTCCAAAAAATATTTATAACTGAACCAATGTGGGGTTTCCATATCTCTGAATCATTGTAGAAATTAAAAGGAAAAAGGTACTTTTTTTTGAATTTTTATTTTCATAAATTATTATTTTTTTCACATTCAGAGAAATATGTCCCAAAATATATTAAATATTTAAACTAAGGTCATACGGCTCGAAATATTTCCATCCATTTTTTTGGACATGGTTTGTGTCATTTGTACACCTCATATTCTTTGTTTAACCACCATATAAACATAATTTTACCTTAATCGCTATAATTATTTGTAATTATTTTCACTAATAAAAATGTTAAAAAATTAATTTAACCTTATTATATAATATAAATTATGTTTATTTTAAATATTTAATCCATTTCCAAAATTAATTTATATGGGTCATAATATATTTCAAAATTAAACCCACATATTTGATGAGAAAATAACATTTTAAAGTAAAATATTTCTAATGTTCATTATGTTTATATATCAAAATCCATCATAAAAAAATATTAAATTAAATATATTGGATTAATATATTCATGAAAGAAATATTTTGACTTTAAATTAAATTAACAATATAATTAGTCATTGTAAAAAATTGATGTTAAAAGAAATTTTTCAACTAAAATTCAGTATTTTTAACTCTTCACCAAATATTTAAAATTTTCAGAAAAAACATAAAATTAACCCTAAGAAAATTTTTAAATTAAAATATAAATAATTTATAATATTTATTCAAATAAAAATTATAAAATTTTAAGAAATATATTTCAAATAATTGCCCCATAAAAAGGAGACAAAACTGGTTTAAAAAAAACAAATACGGGTTTTCACCATAAATAGGATTTTTTAATCCATTGACTAGAAAACAAATAAGATGAATGTTAAACATTATATTGATTTTATAAATACAAATTTTATGAATATATTCTTACATTATTGATCTCTTTATTTTATTTTTATATAACCCACTTATGGGTGTTTAAATTGTTAAACTAAAAAATATTTTCATTTTATTTTCAAAATGATTTTACTTTCACTTACAATTAAATTGTCCACAAACAATTAATTTTATAAAATTGTGTAAAGAATATTTTCATTATTTATTTAATCCAATACATTACCTCCATTCCATCATCTTGGTGATAACTATAATGTTAAATAATACTATTAATTGTATATTATTGTTCAGTAAAACTATGTCTTTTGGGTAACTCATGAAATTTGAAAAACTATTTGTTGCATGTATTATAATAAAAACTAATTGTTTAATGTATTAAAATAAAAACATAGTATTTCATACCATCTATTTAATAAAATATATATTTTTCTTTTAAAATATCTCAGTCTTACTCCTTCCCTTTAACAAATAGCATCCTTGCAATTTGAACATTATTTTGGTAATCAAAGGAGAGACATTTGATTTTTTTTTGAAAAACAAAATCCTCTAATGTGTAAATGAAACATTAACATGATAATATATAATGTGAATTATAAAATTCAAGTTGAATAGTAAATAACTAGTTGTCAAAATATGACAATAGAGGTGGGAATGGAGGAAATTGTAAATAATTAGAGAGATTGAGGTCACTGATAAAAAACATGTAAACTATCAATATAATGTTTAGATGCTAATGAAATAAGTCTATATAGATCTAAAAGACCATTGGTTAATAAGAAATAAAGGTACTAGGATACCATTTTAGTTTTAAGGTCATTTTCCTAGAGTTATGGAATTCTATTACGATAAAAAATAAGAGAATATAGAAATATACTTACATGATTAGAAGAATCGCCTCCTTTAACCAATTTCCACAACAATCAAATATTTTTTTCAAGATGATGTGTATTCAGGATGATTTTTTCATGACTAAATAAATTAAATAATCTTTTAACGGTCCAAATTAACCCCAAAAGTGTGACAATATATTCATAATGTTTTTGGACATTATCTAAATCAAAAAAAGGTTAGAACCAGGTATGATAATTACCAAAATGAATAAAAATTAATACAAAACAATAATATTCAAAATTCAATAGTAATACCTAAATTTAAAACCAAATCATCCCATAAATAAATATCTATATAATTTATCAAACATTTCCAGACTGTGTTTGAAATAAAAGGATTTTAAGTATTTGATAATAAATTCTTATGAGATATATAAAATGTTAATCCTAAATTTAAATCATATATGTTATTGAAAAAACATAATATTAACATGTAATAATTTCATACTATCGAAGAAATAACATAGGCTAGTGGTAGGTGGAAACCCCTTACTGTCCTTTGGTCATGGGTTCAAGCCCCATCACCTAGATGAATGCGACAGTTTACAGCCCATCATAACAGTTTTCACATATTTCTATTTACTAATAAAAAATATACCCTCCCTAAATACACTTTATGTTCATTCTATGGGTTACAAATACCCTAACCCAAATAAATAAATATATAAAATGGAAGTAACAACCTCAAAATTTTTACAACTTAAATCCCTCAAATTAGGTGTCGATGACATTTAAAATATGATCATATTAAATCTTTTAGACCTATGATGGAATAAATATCTCTTAATATAACATCACATGAAAACAACTAAACCCCCAAAGTTATCTAAAATGAATTTTGAGACAAACTATAATTACCCTAGACCTGCAGTCTTAGATCCTAGGCTTAATACGTAAACTATACATTTCTGGATTTGATTCCAATAATTGTAAACCAATTTTCTTAATCTAAAAATTAAAACCTAAAATTAAAAATTGGACCACCTACAACCCCAATGACGTTTTTGGCACAATGTTATCTATAATTATGACTAATTCATAAACAAAAAATTCACAAGACTTTAAATAAGACTTTATCCTATTTACCCCATCTTTACTATTTCACATTATGAAATAACTATCTACTATATGGAATACATTCTAGACATATCTCATTCTAAATAATTCTTTATAACCTAGGAAATTGGAAATATAATAATGGTGAACAAAAATGTAAAGTTTGGGAAAAAATAAGAATTAGAAATTGAAAATAATGAATGAGAATAAGAAGCATATATGAGTATGACAACAATATAAAATTTCCTATGAAAATAACAAAATAAATCATACCCATTAATTATTAGATCATCAAATATGAAATCATGGAAATGGAATTAAAAAATAAAAAAATATATTAATCAACAATCACGTTCCTTGTGATATTAATATTGATCAAATGAAACATTATAAACCAATTGGAAGCATAGATAATAAGGATTGGTATCTTCAAAAATTATATTCATAGAAAAAAATTATAACCCTTAAAAACCCATACAAATTAGAATAACCCTAAAATGAAATTCCAATATAAATCCTGAATGATCATAATAATTACCCAATTAATTGGAATTCTATCTGGGCATTCCCATCACATAGGCTATTATTGGGGTCAACCAGTGATTTTATAGTGTACTTGTTATATATACATTTCAAGAACCACAACATGAATAATATACATATATATTTGATCATAAAAATAATATTATTATTATTATTTTATAACCTAATAAACCCATGGAAAATAAATGGGTTTCATGTAAATATCATTAAAACGTGATTAACATGTGGAAAGGAAATAGGTTCCATTACAATATTTTGTATACCTTATTAAACTGTGAAAAAAAAAACAGGTTCCATAATGATCTCTTTGAAACATGGTTATCTCGTGGAAAATAAATGAGTATCATAACAATATCACTTAAAAATTATTATTCCATCCTGAGAAAGAATGATGATGGTATCATTATAAAATATCAAAATTCCAACATAAGTAACCCCAATATTTCATTATATTGATGAATGGAAATCCATTAGAAATATTATTAATAAATGTTTTAGAAATATACACTTTTTTAGTTTAAAAATAAATTTTTAAAACATAAAAAATTTTGAATATAATTTTATTTGCAAACAACCATGGAATCATAAAATATATGATTTTAAAAAATCATTTAAAATATTGCATTAGAAAACTTTTATTTTATATATGATTAATAAAATTGAAGCATTTTTTAAAACTTGTTTCAGGAAAAAAATAAATTTTTTAATGAAGAGAGAAACATAGACAAATATTATATAAAATATTGTTCGTTATTATAAGTACCTAATAGTGGAAAAAGGGTACAATTACAAGAAAATATCATGAATTTACATAAGAGAATATCATGAACTTCCCAAGCTGACTTTCATTATTTTCATTAAGGTATGTGGTATTTAATAATTATATAATAATTATAAAATCATATAAATCAAATATATCTAATATAAATAGTATCCAGATCATTATTTTCTACCATGAATGGTGGAACAGAGAAAAATGAACGACATCGGTTAACGAGGTAGTAGTATATCATACACAAGAATGATGATTTTGTAACCCATATTATTGAATTTTGTAATGTATTATGTCATACCCGTACCATTCCCAGTATATGTAAGATACTTATTTTATTATATAATTTTTATAGGAAAATAATTTAAGAATGTGGAGAAGGAAATAAAAAACACTTTTAGAAGATAATTACCTATGCTTTCAGTATCCTCTTTAGGTATGCACTATATATTTAAAGGAATAATTTATAAATGAACTAAGGCTTCCAGTATTATATTAAAGAACTTTTTGTGTTACATTTACAGAGGTTGGATGATGAAAATGGCTTGATATGTGTGGAGAAGTGGGAAGATTGAGTATACTTTTATAATATTGGAAGAGTTGAATTATTAGAAACATTGTAAAAATTATTCACTATTGGGAGGTCTCCTATATATTATATACATATTAAATTTAAAAATAATGGATTTTTTGGAAATTATGTCAACCAAAACCTAAAAAAAATCATTTTTAATCATTTATTCCTTAACTCATATCATTTTAGTATTTCATTAAGGTAAGTAGTTTTATAACCTAAGTAATTCAACCAATAAGACTAAAGTAAAGTAATAATTATTATAAAATTTATACCCACTAATTTGAAACATGAAGTCCAAACAACATAATGAAAATATCATGTTAGTTGGGAATTGAATTTAACAGAATGTTATGTATTGTGAAAAAACACAACTTTAACCCTAGACATGCCAATAATGTATTAACTATTTATGGATCAATATGTTCATTATAAAAGATAAATTGGAACATTAATGGGCCATATTTTATATTTTTTAACATTAAAAAATCAATTTATTGAAAATATGGGTTTTTAGTAATTTTAAATCATTTTATAATACATCATTTTTTATAAAATAACGATAATGTCAATTTTAGCATTATTTATTTCATTTAAATTTGAAAAATATCAATAAAACAATTTAATTAAAATATATTAATTTCACATATTTTTATCTAGATATATTAATCAAAAAAAACTTTAAAACAAAAAATAATATATTTTCCATACTTTTAATAAAATTAGTTTTTTATTTTATTTAATTATTGAATAAATTATCAATGTGTTGGAATTTCATTAGAACATAACATAACTATTTCATCTCTATAAATTTAGGGTAAATAATTATGATAAAATAATTCATTTTAATTTTATGATAATTTATATAACTAATCTAATTTTGTTTTCCCTATCTCGAAAGACTTATAGAAATTAAAATGAGGAATGGTAATTGTTTTTCCTTTTCCTTTTATAACATGATATATTGGTAAAATTCATGGAATGGTGTCCAAAAAACTAATATATGTTGATCCTAAGTTCATAAGGGTCAAAATATGTCCATAAAAATTGAATTGGATATTCTTTCCTCACTTTTATCCCTTATATTCTATGTTTATCAACTAAAGAAACTCATTTTTTACTTTAATAATTGTAATTAATTTTAATTATTTCCAATAATCACATTGGTCAATATTTAAGTTAAAATTATTGGATAATATAAATAATTTAGATTGAAAAAATATGGAATCCATTTTTTTAAGTTCAATTCATAGATGTAGCATAATTTAATTTCAAATTAATCCTGTCGACATTATGAGATTGGAGGGTTTTAAATTAAAAAAATTACAATGTTCACAATGGTTTTATATCAAAATTTATTTCAAAAATTAGTCAAATGACCAATATTTTATTAATAAATGTTTAATTGAACTCTTTTCAATTTTAATAAATTTCAAGATATAATTAAACATTGTAATTTTTTTCAAAAAGATAGTTTATAATTAATATTCAGTGTTTTAACTATTCATAGAGAAATGAATCTTTTCCAAAAAATACTAAAAATTCACCTGAAGATTTTTTTTGTATTCCAATTTTAAAAATTCAATTTATTTTTTCAAATAAAAATTATAAAAATTTAAAATATGTGTGGCATAAAAAGGTGGCATAAATTCCTTTTAGAAAAAATATAGTTTCAAATTGTAAAATTGAATTCATTTTTATCTACTGGCTAGAAAATACATAGGATGGAGGTTAAAAATTAGATTGAATGTATTACATACAAATTTCATTACTATAATTTATAAAGTGTTATTTGTTTATTTATTTGTATAAATCAAATATGTGGGCATTTAAATATATTTTTATAAAATGATTTCATTTTATTTTAAAAAGTGTATTATTTTCATTTCCAATTAGTTGGTCTCTAAGTAATTAATTATATATACATGTGTAAAACATATACCATTATTCTGTTAATCCTATCTGTACACTACATTCTATTACTGAGGTTATAATTGTCCTGTTAAATAATAATATTAATAGTATACTATTTTCAGTAAAACATCGTATTCTATATAACACATGTTATTGAAGTAACTCATTGTTGTGTGTATCATAAGATAAAATAAGAATTTAGTGTAATGAAATATAAAGTCATTATATCATTTAATTTATGAAATAAAATATAATTTAGTTCTTTTAAAATATCGTGGTGTATCATATCCCCTTATAACTATGACGTATAATGAGAATCATGGATAGAGGAAAATTTCACTAGTATCCAAGAAGCTAGACGATATACTAGACATAAAACTTCCCCAAACTCTTAATTGATCTCTACCCTCAAATAGAAAGGATGTGTTTCTAAAAGGATAGTCTATAAAAAATCACTCATATAGTGTTTTGGCATGTAACTGAATGTGGAATCCCCATTAAAATATCTATAGATACGCCATCCCAATACCATTTAGAAAATTAAATATGTTGAGTTAGACCAATGAATATTAAAAAATCATAAATTTCCTAATTGTGAGTGAGGAATTGAGAATCAAACATGAAAATAGTATTTACCTAGTAGGCCTACCAAAACCAAAATCGATGGCCCTTCAACAACTTCACCACATTGGGATATATGAAAAAATGACTATATTGTAACGCCCCAAAACCTCTTCATAAAACAAGGCCATAAAAACTGTCCATCCTGGAAAATTATTTCCTGGTCCCCACATTTAAAAAATGCATCTTCTACATCTCCATATGATATCAACTCATACAAATCACTAGAGTTATTTTATACCTACTGGGCATCTCTTACATGATGATGAAGCAATAGAGTCACTGCAATCTACTAAAGATAATTTTCACCCCTCTCATCCACCATGTAAAACTGTAATGAAGCCAACTACTCCAATACCACCTTCACTAAGTCATCTTAGTATTTCATTTTAAGGGAATATTCCATGAACATTTAATAGTGCCCCCCAAAAAAATGAGAAAATTCTACAAATCCAACATGTTGTGGGTTGGATAATAAATAAGAACATCATCAATATTTTATAAATAAACATCTTCACCATACCCAAAGATGTAATTACCCCAAAAGTGAACCTTTTAGATCCAAAACTGACACCTGAAGAGCTTACCATAAATACTGTACCACCCAAAGTAAGAAACATACTATACTCAAATGATTTTATTGCTCTAACTCTAATGCAGAGTATATGAGTATGTCATGGATAAAGATAACTACGAATCCATTGAAGTATGGATGAATGGTTTGGCTCCTAAGAGTATTTGACCTATTGAGGGTGATAGTCACCTCATGAGGAATCACCAAACATGTGGTGTTTATAGTGACATCAGAAGGTAGTATTTAGAGTATTGTTGTCTTGAACCCTCAACATATTATAACTGAAACTATGATATATCATTGAAAAACCAAGTGATAAAATTCACCAAAATTGAAAGGTCATCAATCCCCTTCATCGGATCCTTATTCGTGATCATTTCCTAATTTATGAAATGATAAACAATATAATGGTGCAAACTCGATTTCTATTTGTTCACAAGAAACTGTTGGGATACCATGGGGATACATTGGATCAGAAAGAAACATGCCTCATGGGTGTCTTACCGTACACCAATAGCTCACAGAGCTTGTTAGGGGCCATCCAATATAAATTTGAATATATTAGTGTAGTGTCAGGGTAAAAACTGATACAAATGTAAAAAAATAACACCAAAATTTACAAAAATATAAATAATCATAGGGTATCATTGTCACTATGGAATGATCCCATAAATACATCTCTTCTACAAGAGTCGATCTATATTAGCTGAAGTGATGTACGATCATTGAACCTCTCATATTAGGAGCTTTTAAATGTCATGTTTGAAATAGAGGTTCCTATAGAATCTCTTTGTCATAATTAGGTGATATAAAACATA
Source organism: Viscum album (assembly GCA_963277665.1). Classification (NCBI taxonomy): domain Eukaryota; kingdom Viridiplantae; phylum Streptophyta; class Magnoliopsida; order Santalales; family Viscaceae; genus Viscum; species Viscum album. The sequence continues at coordinate 1,272,912,286 of OY728162.1, read as the reverse complement.
TGGGTGACAATTTCCTTCAAATCAGAAATTTAGAGAAGTCATGAGTTATACGATAGATCATTATGATACCTCTAGATCATAAGATTATTCTTCTAGAACCTTCTAATCAGGTTTACCATATGTTACCCCATATCCAGGGTTTACACAGATAGCCTAGAACATCAAAGGTGACCCCACTCATACATATAAAATTTACACATCTACACACCATGATTCTATTTTCTTGGTGAGGAATTAATTATCCTATAATAAATTCAATCATATCCCAAGAGAACACATTTGGTAGGTGAATCATTGTATTCCTTACTTGCATAAATCCGGAAAATTCCATAATATAATGAGGATAAAAAATATAACAAGGAATAATATTTAAAAATAACCAAATAAAAAATAAATATAGCTATAGAATATTTATCATACTATATTTGGAGTCCCTAGATTGTAAGACACAACTATATTTCCTTCAGTATGATGAGGCATACCCAATCATAGTGACCCTTCCTATTATAGTCATTTCAAAAATGACGACCATAATGTATGAGTTTTAAAAAAATCCTAAAAGAGTAATAACCATTCTTATTAGTGTGTCTACAATTCTTACACTTTGTTTTAGATCACTGTGTTTGAGTCAGAGCATAATTATGCCTCATAAATTTAGACCCTACAGACTGATGCCTACTATTCATTGAAGATATATTATCCCCATGATTTCCACTGCCAACTATAGTATTACCAAACTCCCACATCAGAAATATCTCAATCATCCATTCCAACTCAAGATGATCCTAAACCTAAAGTAGTGTTCTAGTAGAGGGATAAATTTCTCTATAGAGTAGAAAATCAATCTCTACCAAAGTGAGTGTATCCTTATCATACAATTGGGAAACAAAACCCCCACCAACTTATAACAACACCATAGATGAATTTGTGGAAAATAATACCATCACATATAGTACTAACCACATAAAATGAATAATTGAATTACATACTATATCAAAATCAATTCCCCTTTTGGGATTGTCTCACCAAATAATTCAGGCCCCTAATCTTCAAACTCTATATGAAGGATCAGTCTATATAAAATTTCATACTAAAACTATTGGATGAGAAATTTATGTATTAGGAATGAAACATCAAATAACCCAATTAGGGAGGGTTCTCTCATAGATCAAAAGGTATATGTGTTTCCGACTACCCATCTGTTGAAACCCCCTCACAAACTAGATCTTGAATAAGAGCCTTGATATTGCGATGAACAACTAGAAGTTCTTAAACACTGGTATCCCCACTCAATTTGTTGTAATCATTCCATTATTTCAATATCATAATTGGGTATTTTGAGATAGAAATCCTTAAATCTAAAAAGACACATAATAGTTGAATGATAATATTTTTGGATATGATCGAAGAATGAAATTAATTTCAATGGACCCAATCCTAAATGATGCATGTACCACACGTTTTCCAAAAAACAAATTCCATATCATACTGAGAAGACAAGTAGGTAGTCAGAATCCTAGTGTATCAATATGTTATATATTTCACCATCACTAAGTTTCCTATCCTGAGGGACGAAATTGATACACTCTAACAAAATTTTCTTATGTTCCCAAACCATACATCATGATTTTTTCAACTCCTAACATCAACCAAAACGTAAAACCAAATCTTATAACACATCTCTTAAGACTATTCCAATGAGGACCCATTTTGGGATGATTATAAGCTAAGGGGGACACTCCACGACCACCTCCAATGAATACTAGAACCAAGTAGGCATATCATTAAAATGAGATGACATTGCCTATGTACCCACACCCACATACACAACCAACTCCATAGGAGTATTAAATAAGATAATAATGAATGAAACATTAAAATTTTAAACCATGAATGCAACAAACTATTGTAAATCATAAAAGTATAGGAAAATAATACAATGCATTTAATGTAGAAAAAAAAATTCCCAACCAAAATTGTGGTCCCAACGTTAAGAAATGAAATAGGGAAAACTAAATAGAGCTCGTCTCACAACCTCTAAGGCCAACCAAAAAACATGGTCAGAAATAAGAACCATGATGATCTATGGAATCCATGTCATCCAAGTTCACCACTAATCTATCTATCATCTTCATAAGTCATGACACTTATAAAAAAATCCCGTGTGGGGTGAGTAAATACATATACAATATGTAGCCCCAAAAAAGTGTGATAGAAATAACAATAGTAATCCCAACCCATAAGAAAGAGTGTATAGAACACCAATCATCATATATGATCAAATAATCCCAATCGAAGGGGGGAAAGTTAATCTCCATGATCCACATCACATATGAATGATTATTGTACCTACAGCTCCAATGGTCCATCTTGTATAGAAGAACCATGCACAACCACATGAAAAATAGAGTTGAGGGGATTATCCTTGTTACTATGTAACATATATGAGGGTGCATTACTTCTAAGAAAAATATATTGTAGAACCTCACAATAATGTTGAGAAACCACACCTCATCACAATGTCGCATAGTCGAGGGAGATCTATCTCCAATGGAGGACCCAATCACCACCTATGAATAATGATGTGGAGTCCACTATATAAGTATAAGACCCACACCCTATTTATTGTTGTGGAGTTCCATATATGCATTTATATTAGATGTGGACACACACCACATAGAGAGAAATATAGGACTAATAATTCAGATAACACTCCAATGATAACAAATTATCCCTGCCAGTTGATAAGAATTGCACATAGAATATTTCCACTAACATCACCTCAGTTCATACCTTTTATGGAGAAACAAAGGCCACTGTGTCATCCTATGCCGAAAACTACTTAGGATAAGCTGTTCATGGGACCAATTCCTAGTCCCAATTAAAAAGATATATATGGTAGAAAAATATATTGGGGTTACAAGATGTGTCCAACTAATTTACATGGAATTTTCAAAGAATCATGTCCTTTTCTATGTTTCCATATTATATTCATCATGTAGGATCAAAGTACATTGTTTGTATATCGGGTCACATGGTGAGTGACTCTGTCTGGACACCAAGGTGTGTCCTCCCATTGACATTTCATGGATAAAAATGTGACTCAATATGATGTATGAATGGGGTCACATGAAGTGTAAATTCCCTCGTGGTACTAGGTATGTACACCTGTTACATGGATCAAATAGCTACAAATATATACACATTGTTTCCCATATGGTACAAGGAGTTCCCATTATATTACATGTTGTCTCTAGACACACATGATCCTGGTCATATTCCTTCAGAACATGGCTTGGCTACCCGATTAGGATCAAAAGGAATGTGGGCCCTATCACATTGAATGTGATATTTAACTCGTCTAACACCCTAGCCACTATGAGATCCCAGACTACAAAGTGTGTGTCCCTTTATGATTCAGAGTGTGTAGTCATATATTTCATATATATTTAAGACTTCCTTGATTGAAATTACAAGTAATCAATTTACCCCCACCAACCATTCCATTAGGATCAAATAAATTAGCTAAATCGGGGGGTGTATGGTTTTTGATTGTTTATTTATGGCCCATGGTGGTGGGAAATAGAATATTTGATTACTTGATTGGTAATCCATCATTCCATACAACAATTTTTTTGGGTTAAAAACATAAAATTCATTAACTAAAATCCACAATATTCCTTGATTAACCCATAAAAAATTTAATCATGGTTTTTCCTACAACTTCCATGTATCTGATTCTTTGAATATGCTCGAATGTGGCCCAGGAATGTCAAATCACGGCCTCCTAGGTCAATAATGAAGAATGAAACAAATGGTGGAAGGAAAATAACAATAAATAAAATTAAAACCCATAATTTTTGAAATTGATACCATATAATTATTTCATAATTTAAAAAAATACTGAAATAAAGTCACACAGAATATAAATAAATGGTTTCAAGAACACTAATTAAATTCAATATCTTGTGTTGAAGGATATAATCCATAATGAAAAAAATATATTATATATTCATAAAAAAAATTAATAAAAGGGTAGAAAATCCATTTAATAATAAGTCTTATCTCAAGAAAAAATAAATTATTAGTGAAAATCCGGTTTTCTAGTGGTGAAATTGGTTATCTGACTTTGTTCATCAATTTTATCACGATTGTCCATGATTTCTTACTATCGATCCATGTTCATGGGTCATCAATTCCAATAGAGTTACCCCCACTAACTCTCTAATCTAACACTGTTATGTGGATAACCATTTTGATATTCCATAACGGAATACTTATAAAGTGGTAACCGAGTTCAATCCATTAAAATAATTAAATAATTAATTTATTTAATTTTGATAATGAACCCTCCAATGGTTTCCCACAACCAAGAGCCCAATGTCGACCAAGTTTATTTGTTACCTCGGGTAAACCACAGGTTTATAAAAAAAATTCTAAAATTCCAAACATCAGTTCATGATCAATGGGAAAACCATATATTCTAAAAACATACATGTGTATGAATTAATATATATTTATAATTTTTATATGTCAATTTTTGGATCCTCTGACCCCCAAATACATCACCAACTCCATGGAAAAATTCAATTATAGATATAAAAATTAAAATGAATAAATCAATCAAATTACATTCATTATAAAAAATATTATCCTTCAATGTCATAGTCCCCTCCACAAAAGAGATAATCCAATAAGTTAGGTATAAGTTCCTAACCTCTCTTACTATTTTTTATTTTTTATGTGTTTTTATTTTTCCGAAAATGAATTTCACAATCATAAAATGTTAAATTTTTTAAAAAATATTATTATTTTTATGTTATTTCAATTATGGTATATGCATTAACCCCCCTATTTATATTTAGAGAAATGAAAATTTAAAAAATTATTTTGTTAGAATGCTACCTCCATGGTAAAAATAATAATTTTTTTAATTCATCATAGACATATAAAAAGGTTAATGAGAACAGATTTTTAGGATATGTACTATTTTTATGATATAATTTATGTTCTTTTATCAAAAATTATATAACCTATTAATTATATTGTTAACATATGGTTGTCATAAATTCAACAGTTTTAAACAAGTCTAATAAGGGGGAAATCATGATATCAAATTATGTAATATTTTCATATCCAATAATTTTAAATATAAATAATATATAATTCTAATATAATTTAATAATTAGAAATACATTATATCATTATTTTATGTGAGTAATAATTTTTCAACTAAATCAACATAAAATCATCAATAATCATTGTCTCTTCCTGATTGGTTCGGTTTGACCACCTACATGAACAGTTCAATGAATTTATATCATGGATGATTATGAAATTAAAATAACTTGTATACTATTATATAAATATTTATTTAATGATATTAATTTTTTATATATGGGAATATTTAATATTTAAATCATAAATTAAGAAAATAAACATTATAGGAGGAAAATCATTGAATAATGTTTGTCGATGATTTCATATTATATTATAATTAATATGGTAATTAAATATATAAAATTAAAAATTAAAAAAAATTATAATTATTCCATTAAATTATGGAATTTTCATGAATAAAAAATCGCAACAATTCTCATATGAAACTATTACAAATGGTACAAATTATAAAACACATGATTTTGGAAAATTTGAAAAAACTAACAAATAAAAATGTAGATAATGGATATAAATGAAAATTAAAATTATTTTTAGTTATGAATATGGTTATAAAATTATTTATTAATATACTTGTGTTTTTTATACATGATCTTAGAGTGTGTTTAACTACGAAGGGAAATAAGGTAAGGGTTTTTTAACTTAAATTTGAATCCCTTGAGACATGTTTAAGCTATACGACATGATTCATTTTAAATGGTGTAAATAATTATATATTTTCATATTTTTTTCATGATCCTAATATATTTCAGGATATATAATATTATATTTAGGGTTATAACCATTTCATGGTTTTTATTAAAAAGTAACATAAGTTTTAAGGGGTTTTAAAGAATCAAATATTTTAATTGGGTCATAATTTCTATTATTTTAATATTATCATTATATATTTATATATTCTAACATTTGATTTTTTTTATTGTATTTCAACCATATTATTTGTGGAATTTTGTTTTCACAACATAATATTCTACCTTGATGATTCTATTGTATCTTTAAAATGAATTCTTGATGAGGCTGGTTTCTTTTAATGGAACTGACATGAATATCAACATTTTTAAATCTAACCAATGTTATCATTACCCTAATATAATTTCAATATAATTTTAATCTCAAATTATCCATGTATCCCCATTTATTAATTTTAAGGGAAAAAATTCACTTCCCTTTTAACAAAGTCAGTTTTCAATAAATTCATTTTAAAACATTTAAAATGACTTTCCTTATTAGGATTTTATTACCTATCAGAAGTTTAAAATTTTATAAATATGATTTATATTTTATCAAGGTATATTTATTGGAATTTTTCAATGTATTAATTTTCCCTTTCTTGTCTTCATCTTAAAAATTGGTTTCAGAAGCTGACATTCTGATTTCTTCCTACTACGAAAATAAGTTATATTTAATATCTTTATATTATTATAATTATTCTCAATTGAGACATATAAAACTAATAAAAAATAATTATGATCATTATACATTTTATATAATGATATTGAAACTGAATAACATCATAAATTTTCATAATCATGGTATCTTATTGTTTGAGTTTGTTTATACAGATACACAACCAATGCTATAAATTTTTATAAAGGATGAAAATGGGAAGTCAATTTCTGGTAATATGTTATATAAATAAAATAATAATAATATTTTTTTGTAAAATGGTTGTATAAAAAATTTAACTATTATATAAAAAACCATAATTTTTTCACTAAGATTCATGGAAACATACTCATCTCTAATTTCATCTTTAATGGACATAACCAAAAATATCTTATAATTTAATTATAACATTATAAACAATTATTAAACATAAAATTAATATATTTTGTACAATTATATAATTGTTAATTTAAGTTTATGAATTAATAAAAAATCCTTTATTGTGAAACAACATTAAAGTGATCAAGAATACTCACACCCGATATCAAAAATCGATAATAACTAACTAATATACATGTGGATAATAATTATATGAAAATAATTAGAAAGGTTATAGATATGAAAAATATTATGAAACATGTGATTGAGATATTTAATTTTTTTTATATAATATGTTAGAGTGAATTTTTACTAAAAAGGAAAGTGTCAGTAACTATGAATTTAACATTACATTATTTGGAAGATATACTGTGATCTATGTACATAATCTAGTGAGAAATATTAATCAGACATTTTTTAAAAGATTTATTCTAATAAATGTTATAAGCTTATTTAAAATATTAATGATCCCTATAAAATATATTATTTGGAATGAGTGACTTTAGGATATATTATTTGAAAAATACATTCATCATCATAAATGAGTTGATTAATAAATGGTTTTTTATATTTGTGACAAAGGGAAGAGTCAACTATTTCTAATTATGAATCAAATGAATTTATTCTTCAATTTGATCAAGTATATTTTCTTCCATTTCAATTTTTTTAATTTTTTTTTATGAATGTTTTTAATATTCACCAATGATTGATAAAAGACATTTACCCACTTTTAACATTCTATAAAATGGTTTAAATGGAATATTCCTAGAATTTTCCAAATGTGATAATTTTTACTAAATGTTGGACCAAAATTTTTGTATTTACATTAAAAACATATAGATTTTCCGACCATCATGAATAATATTTTCATTTAATATCCCTTTAAACGTTTCCATGGTTTTATTCTAAATAAAATACTTTTCTTAATTTTTATAAACTTTTTAAATTTTAACTAAGTGAAACGAAAAAAATAAGTATTTTCCTCTTTAAATGATCATATGATTTTCAAAAAATATATTCATCTATTTCAACATAAATTTATGAATATTATGATTTAATGGGGGTATCCTCTAGTTATTCCTTCCACTATATATTCCAAGATGTCTTATGATCATTTTTCATGGGGGAGAGTGATGAAATTACATATTATAGTTCATCCAATATGAATAAATATTTATTATTACGTATTTTTTATTATGATTTATTATTTATTAATATGATGTATACATTTGGAATATTAAGTTATTTATGGGGAATAATATTATTTATCTCCTTAAATAATTTTTAGGTCTAATATTTCAAAATAGGTTGGGTGTTTTGAAAATTCATTAACTATTAATGTATGTTTTCTTCTAATTAGTCTTTGAAAACAAGTCTAAGATGTAAAAAAACATGCATTGCCAAATTAGAAAATTATTTTTTGATTTCTGTGTAATTATTCAAATGGTTATGTTATGCATGGACATATTTCAATATCAAGTGATCATTTATATGTAATTACTTAACCATCATTTATTCAATCTGTATATTCCATACTTATTTATTATTTTTCTATTTACAATGTATGAATTTTTTTATATATCATCAGATCTCAAAATGTTCTTTTTTATACATTCCCCAGGATTTCTAGAAGTGTAATATGATATATATTCGTTGATATTCTAAGAGGAATAATAATTTTCCAAATAAATGTGTTGTTTTTTATTTTGAAATGTAATGTGAGATTTAGGCGCGTATATTGTTGTCCAAGACTACAAAAATATTCAATAAGTTGGGATTTTATTACTTCTATCTAGTAAGAATGTAATTATTCAACCACCATATTTGGGATACATGATTGATTATTGTTATAGTCAATGACATAGATGGTTTAGTAGGACCTTAGAGAACTAGATTTGGAAAAACATAGATTAGAGAATATAACTTTATGAGAGACTTGAGGGACAAATCTAAGAATAGGAAAATATAATAATGTTTTTTAAAAAATTGTATGGTTTTCCTATAAAATACATCCTTTATATATATTATCTATTAGATATATCTGGGGAAGAAATTCACTCATATAAAACAACCTTTAGACGGTCAGATTGTGTATTAACTCGATCATCATCATTTCACAATGAGTGGGCCAAAGACAGTACACCAGGTTAGTGACTCTTGAGGAATATGATTTTGTTAGTTCATATTCTATTTATTATTATTTATAAAATACTTAAAAATATTTTTTTGATTTTATGATATTACCAATGATACTAAGCCTATGATTATGAAATTAACTATTAATAAATTTTCAGTTTATGTTACTTATTCCACCATATTCAAAATTATAAACTTTGATTCCTAGAGGTACGATATAATATATTTTATTAAATTTTATATAAATTTATCTTAATGGATATAATGGAAAAATTATCTACACCTGTAATCCATGTTAGGATTTCCTTCCAAGTAAATTATACAAGGAAAGTGTTAGAGATAAGCATATTATAAAAATATCCTTGAAAATTAAAACTAATAATCCTATATATAAAGAGAAACGTTTTTCTTGACCTCAGGATTCTATGATGATGGAATACTTAATACTGTAGAAAACTACACAATTTAATGGAACTACTAATATATTATGGGATCAAAAATTTATTCATTCCTTTGAAAAGATACTACATGTTTTGGGATGTAATGAATGGGAAAATGTCATTTTGGATGTGTTTTTTAATGTGAAATGATAAAAAATGGATTATGATTATTTGAAATACTAAAGAGGATAATGAAATAAATTATATTTAATGAGATAATTTTAAGGATATATTATTTGAAAAAATAATTCCTCGTTATAAACAAATTTATTTGGAAAGGTATTTATTAAATTATGGAAAATAGGAAGAGTAATGTGTTTCTAAGTATGAATAATGATCTAAAAGTTTAAGAGATCATTATTTTTAATAAATAAACTATAATACAAATTTATATTTTTCAATTATATAATACCTCTTATGAACACTTTTCATATATGATAATTCTTTTATCAGCATATATTTAATCAAGAAGATTCATACTCTTTTAATCAACATATGTTATTGGGGTACATTTAATAGATTTTGTAGAAATAAACATTCTATTGATCACTATGTTCATATATCTAATTATTATATTCCATTAAAATCATAGGTTCTGAGATATCAACATTTGTTTTTGGGAGGAAGGGGTAAATTATTTTTCAAATTAATCATTTAACCAATATTATTCATGTCACACCAAAAATATCACACTTTTACCTGATCATATTTCATTACCGATTTCTTCAATAAAATAAATAGAATTCCAGAAAATACACATTAATACAAATATTAATATATAAGTGAGATTACATGCCATTTGGGACATCTAATAACACAAATAAATCTGTATTTTCTTCTAGAGTTTCATCTCCCAATTATGTATTGAATTTGAAATTTTTAAGGGTTCACACCCTGACGATGTGCATCGAAATAATATGATTCACCACCCCCGATATCATATACTATAGTTTTCCTTTAAATTATATAATCTGACTATAATTCATTTATTCACAAATATTATCGTGGAACTTCTAGGTCCTCACCATAATGGGGAATTGTTATGACCTTTCAGTGTGATAGTTACTCTTATAGAATTATCAAATGCCACATAACGTAAAGAACATTCATGATGTGATAATAATTTTACAGATATTAATAAAATTGAGAATAATTAAGGAAAATTTATATAAAATTAGAATCTCGGACCTTAACTCCAAAAGGCTCCAATATTCCATACAATAAACTCCTGCCAACCTTCATTCTATTAGAATTATATGATACACATACTTTAGTTCTTGTAATTCATTAGACATGGGGACATCCATTTTATCTTTTTTAGATATTTATCCCACCACAACATTAACCACTAAAGAAAAATCCCCCAAGAAGTGAAAAATTCAGTGTGTGTTTGTTGTCCATTGGTTTAACCATAGACCCTTTGTGGTTTATACTATTGTAGTGATAACACAATACATTTTAGTTGGGTATTTACTTATACGAACCCCGTATATATCGTGGTTAATATTATGTAACTAAATTTATTCTTGGGATACATAAAAGGATTTAATATAATCATTCTCTACTATATAATTGATGATATCTGGTTTCTTTGAAATATTTTGGATTAGAAATCATTTTTTGAGATTGGAAACATAGCTATAATGTGAATTTTTATAATTCAGATATGGATTAATTCTATATACATTATAAATCATGATGATATGATCTTAATATTATCTATACACTAGGATTATATACTTATGTCTTTATAGATACATAAGGATAAGCTCAAAGGGAGACTAATGATATTCACTAGGATCACCATGATATCTTCCTTCCATGATCATGGTGCATTTTAAATCAATCATAGTACAAAATATTCAATATATTTTTTATCCTATTACATATTAATTTTTAATCTTACTCATTATCTCCCTCCTATTATATATGAGAAAACACATTCTTGGCTATATGTACACCATGTTATACTAGAACCGATCCTCTATTGAATTATTCCAAGTGAAATAAATTTATTATTGTTGGGCGGAGAAAAAGGGAGTGATGGAAAGAGGGGGGTGAATTGCCTTTTAAAAAATGATTAACAAATTAAAATCAAAGTTAAAGTGCAGCGGAAATAAAGAGGCAATCACACAAGAAATTGTTAACAGAGTTCGGCCAAAACCCGGCCTACGTCTCCGCTCCCAACTCAACCGTTGAGAGATTCCTACCGCTTGCTTTTCAATGGTTTTAGCAAGAAACCCACTAGGCTTTGAGGTAGCACTAGGACCTATTACAGCTTGCTTTTGGTGGTTAAGCAAGAACCCACTTGCTTTTAATGGTTGAGCAAGAACCCACTAGCCTTCTTACAGGTGAAGGCTAGCTCACCTATGACACAAGCCTTTTAAAACGAAAGGCTTGAAGAAACCTCTTCACACCTTACTGGTGATGTGAAACCCAAAAGAACGAGGGATGAAGAAAGAGTTTGGGGTTTGTAGGCACAAACCCAAATTTAAAGATCAAAATAAATAAAACAATAAAACCTGTATGTTGAGAAGCCTTGGGCGCCTTTGATTGATTGGAGATGTTGAAGGCCGCTTCCAAGCTTCTTTGGAGGAGCTCCTTGGATGTGGAAGTTTGTTGGAGCAAGATGGGTTCCTTGAAGGAAGTCTGCCGGAGGTACGCCAAATGATGGACAACGTGTCCGTGGGCTTTGTATATGATCCGGTTAGTGTCCGGGGCTTCCTTGGCCTTTATTTATAGTCATGGAACCCATTGGGGGCCTTCGGAGCCGTTGGAGAGGTCTTCGGAGCCGTTGGAGGCCAAAATAGGGTTGACTGGTCAAATCCAACGGCTAGTTTGACTGGGCTACCGGCTGGCCGGTACAGCTCCACCGGCTGGCCGGTGCCTTGGCAGAGGAGAAGAATTTTGGTCCAGGCTCCACCGGCTGACCGGTGGAGGAGCCACCGGCTGGCCGGTGGGGAGACAGTAGCTAGCCATTGGTCTGGGTGCCACCGGCTGGCCGGTGACAGAGCCACCGGCTGACCGGTGGAACCTGGCAGTGGGCAATGCCTCTGCCAGGTCCACCGGCTGGCCGGTGCTATCACACCGGTTGGCCGGTGGACTGAAATTCAGTCCACTTTGAGATGCTTTCTTGGGCCATTTTCTTGGCAACCTTGTGCCTATTAACAAAAACACTTGAAACAAGGTTAAACACTTATGAAAGTGATTGTGATCATGAAAATCAAAGAGCGAGGAAAACAAGCGGTACAACAATCTCCCCCTATTTTGATGATCACAATCACCAAAACAATCAAAGTAAAATACTGAAATTAAAGACATTCTTAAAGGATAATTTGAAAGTAAAGAAAAGCATGATAAAAAAGGTTTCTCCCCCAATCAATCAAGAAATTTCTCCCCCTTTGTGATTATCAAAATAGAATGGGGCATAAAACATGATTGAGGGAAAGGGTTTGAAAAACTAGATATGAGAATTGAAAAATCAATTGAGATTTTTGAAATTGAAATGAAAATTTGAATAACAGTTTGAATTTAAAGTTTTGAATCAAAAACAAATTGAAATTTTAAATTTGAAACCAAATGAAATTTTTGAAATTGAGAGTTTTGAATCAAAAATGAATTTAAATTGAAAAATGAATCGAAAAAGATTTTTGAATTTAAGAAAATTTCTCCCCCTAAATAAAACAAAAGATCATCGGGGAAACGAAACTATTTTTGGCCCGGAGAGACTCGCCAAAAGGGATTTTTCAATCCAAATTTGTTTCATGGCGGGTCTTCTCCTATAAAATTCGTCCGAAAAGTAAATAGATTTAGGCATACCATAACAGGCATTTTTGCAATTGCATTCATAAATTAGGTGCCCGGGTTTTTTACAATAATTGTAAAATTTATAACTAGAGCTCCCCCTTACAAAAACAGTGGGTGCATGGGAGGAGGAGGCTTGGTTTGTATAGCCAAGTCCTTGAGTGGTCCTAGAAACCCTTTGAGAACCCAATAATTTGGTCAAATTTTGTTCACCTTGGGTGAACTTGGCTAAGGATTCTCTAAGGTCCTTGATGGTTGATTCCAAAGAATCAACATTTGGGAAATTTTGGATTTTTAGGGAGAGTTCCTCCTTCTCTTTGAGAAGTTGTTATTTTTCGGAGGAAAGTTTTTTGAAATTCTTTTTCAAGGAAGAAAATTTAGAAGAAAGTTCATGAAAACCATTTTCTAATTGGTCTCTAGCATGTTGGAGTTCTTCATATGATAAATGATTAAAAGAATTAGAAGAACTAGAGGAGGAAGAAGAGGAAGAGGATGATGATACCTCATGTTTTGTCATTAGGCATTTTGTACCTTGGTCGCTTGAGGAGGAGGAGGAGGAGGATGATGAGGTGTCACTTCATGTCGCCTTGAGGACCTTTTTCTTTCCTTTTTCCTTTTGCGTGGCCCGTTTTTTGTTGAGTGGGAAATCGGGCTTGTAATGCCATTTTTGGCCGCACCCGTAGCATTTTACCTTGGGCTCCGATCTTTTGTCGGGTTCTTGCTTTCGATGCTTGCGGGATTTCTTCTTCTTGTGCTTCTTCATAAACTTGTGCATTTGGCGGGCGAGATTCTCCATTTCCGAGTCGCCGCTTGAAGATGAAGGAGATGGGGAAGATGAGGATGATGAGGAGAAGCTTACTTCTTTTTGTACCTTGAGGGCAATGTTCTTTGGTGTCTTGATTGTTGTTCCCTCCTTTTGAGCTTGCCTCCTCAATGTGATCTCGTAGGTCATTAGGGATCCAATGAGCTCCTCGACCGGCATGTTTTTGACATCCTTAGCTTCTTGGATTGCCGTCACTTTAGGTGCCCATGAGCTCGGAAGGACCCATAGAATCTTCTTGACCATTGCTTCAGCTAAAACATCATCACCAAGAGATTTTCTACCATTGCAAACGTCAGTGAAGCGTGTAAACATTTCAGAAATAGACTCATTTGGAAGCATTGAAAAAGATTCAAAGTCTTGTCTATACATATCTAATCTAGTATCTTTGACTTTATTAGTGCCTTCATGGGTCACTTCTAAAAGCATCCAAATTTCATGTGAAGTGGTGCAAGTGGATACACGATTAAATTCATTTCTATCTAACCCGCAATGAAGAGCATTCATGGCTTTGCCATCAAGCTCAAAATTCTTAATATCGGCGGGGGTCCATTTGGATTCGTCGGGGGAAGACAAAGAATAACCTTTCATGACAATTTTGTAAATAGGATATCCTATGCTTCTTAAAAAAGTGGTCATGCGGGTTTTCCAATAATTATAGTCGGTCCCATCAAAAAATGGAGCACGACCCAAAGAAAAGCCTTCGGGGGCGAAAGAGGTTGATGCCATCACAATGGATCTTAAATTTGAAACTGGTTAGGGTATTACTCAAATTTTGGCTCTGATACCAATTGTTAGACGGAGAAAAACGGGAAGGAGAGTGATGGAAAGAGGGGGGTGAATTGCCTTTTAAAAAATGATTAACAAATTAAAATCAAAGTTAAAGTGCAGCGGAAATAAAGAGGCAATCACACAAGAAATTGTTAACGGAGTTCGGCCAAAACCCGACCTACGTCTCCGCTCCCAACTCAACCGTTGAGAGATTCCTACCGCTTTCCTTTCAATGGTTTTAGCAAGAAACCCACTAGGCTTTGAGGTAGCACTAGGACCTATTACAGCTTGCTTTTGGTGGTTAAGCAAGAACCCACTTGCTTTTAATGGTTGAGAAAGAACCCACTATCCTTCTTATAGGTGAAGGCTAGCTCACCTATGACAGAAGCCTTTTAAAAGGAAAGGCTTGAAGAAACCTCTTCACACCTTACTGGTGATGTGAAACCCAAAAGAAAGAGGGATGAAGAAAGAGTTTGGGGTTTGTAGGCACAAACCCAAATTTAAAGCTCAAAATAAATAAAACAATAAAACCCGTATGTTGAGAAGCCTTGGGAGCCTTTGATTGATTGGAGATGTTGAAGGCCGCTTCCAAGCTTCTTTGGAGGAGCTCCTTGGATGTGGAAGTTTGTTGGAGCAAGATGGGTTCCTTGAAGGAAGTCTGCCGGAGGTACGCCAAATGATGAACAACGTGTCCGTGGGCTTTGTATATGATCCGGTTAGTGTCCGGGGCTTCCTTGGCCTTTATTTATAGGCATGGAACCCATTGGGGGCCTTCGGAGCCGTTGGAGAGGTCTTCGGAGCCGTTGGAGGCCAAAAGAGGGTTGACTGGTCAAAGCCAACGGCTAGTTTGACTGGGCTACCGGCTGGCCGGTACAGCTCCACCGGCTGGCCGGTGCCTTGGCAGAGGAGAAGAATTTTGGTCCAGGCTCCACCGGCTGAACGGTGGAGGAGCCACCGGCTGGCCGGTGGGGAGACAGTAGCTAGCCATTGGTCTGGGTGCCACCGGCTGGCCGGTGACAGAGCCACCGGCTGACCGGTGGAACCTGGCAGTGGGCAATGCCTCTGCCAGGTCCACCGGCTGGCCGGTGCTATCACACCGGTTGGCCGGTGGACTGAAATTCAGTCCACTTTGAGATGCTTTCTTGGGCCATTTTCTTGGAAACCTTGTGCCTATTAACAAAAACACTTGAAACAAGGTTAAACCCTTATGAAAGTGACTGTGATCATGAAAATCAAAGAGCGAGGGGAACGAGAGGTACAACAATTATATGGTTAGTGTTTATAGCTTTAATCAGTCCAATATATCAATTGGATCTATAAAAAATGATATTAATCACTATAATGGTGTATAATTATCCTAAGTCCATAGAGAAGTATTTTGATAACCATTAATTCACTAATTTTAAGATTGGTATGTCATTTCTAAAAATTAATTATTCATTTACATATACTACTTTGATAATGTACGTAATCTCACTAACCCACGTGTAAGGATATGTGTCGCATTCATTCACAATTAAACAAAATTATTTCGTATCTTAATTGAAAAAATTATTCATCTCATTGATCCTTTCATCAATCCATAAATGGATCATTAATTATTGTACACCATTTTAGCATTTCCAAGAGTCAAAAAACATTCGAGTTGTATCATAGATAAATATTACAGAACGTTCTTAATAAGGAAGGTTGTTATTACATTAATCTTACAAATCACATAGGCATGGTGAGAATTTATATAATGAGTAATTATGATGGATTTGAACATGTTAACCAGTAAAAAGTTTTATTACTAAAAAAATTCAAGATTCTATTTCAACCCATTAGTAAATTTCAATTATTTTTAGGTATTTACTTTACCTTCAATGTCAAATATTCTATTGAATACCAATTGACTCCCAAAAAGATTTACAAAAATTTTTGGATCAAATAAACCCTAAATTTTGTTCTAATAAATTTAATACATATCAAAATTCATTGATTATTACCATTATATAGCTTAATATATTACTACATCCACTTTATAAAGAGATTGGTTCAACATTTTTAACGAATATTAAGTCACCCAATTTGGGGACTACAAGAAATTTCTTTTTTGTTCTGTTACCTCTCTGATGATCCTATTTAATACTTGAGATTTAGGAACTAATTCTCCCATAGGGACCCATGGAAACTATTCCTATAGTATATATTATATATCTTGATCATCAGATTCATCAAATTCTATCATTCTCACATTATCCTTCTTGGTTACGTTCTCCCTCTCAAGAGATAGTCCATCTTGTGAGGGTTTCATTCCTATCTATGGGGTTGTATGGAAAGTATAGCCTTATTTATTTTGTATACCCTTTAAATTATACACTTATTTCCTATGGGTGTTAGTTTATTTTATGAAATGGACATCAAATTTCCTCACAATCACATAAATTAGTGTCTGACAACACAAATTTCATTCAATACATTAATTCACATGGTATTTTTTTCCACCATATTTTCTACTAAGTATATAATGTATACATATACATGTAATTCATATAAACAAAAAGGTAATTGAAGATCATCGGGAATCATCATCAAACTCACCTTGTCAATCAATGTATGGAACCTCCTTTCACTATGAAAATTCCACTATGGTGTATAAGGTAGAGTGAGTTAAGATAGAATCCAAAAATCCCATAGAAAGTCAATAATATAAAGGCTATGATATTCACTGACTCAATCAGATCAAATAATATTTCTATTACTACCACGTTGATTATATAAATTGATATTGGATTATTTTAATTTCATGATAGGATCAAACATATAATTCATCATTTAGATGTATCCACATATACTCAAACCATCAATAAAAAGTTATTATGTAAGAATATCCACCATTAGGTCGACTGGAAAATGTCTACAAATAAAAGTGTGTATAAACCCTATAAGCTATTTTGAACTTTAAAAATGACACTAAATGGTTTTTTAGTCATTTTTCTTTATAAATAATCATGAAATATTTCATGTTTTTTTACCTCAAATCATTTTGTGTAACCTCTTTTTAGATATTTTCAATAAAATTATTATTTACATAACCAAGATGAAAATACAAAAATTGGTTGTTATATCATACATGAGAATATTATTTATTATCAATTTATAATATTTGGTTTTCATAATATAATATTTAATTAACATTATTTAGTTTTCTTATACCATAATAAATGTTTCCATCATAAAAGATGTATTCATTATTTCAAACTTTTTATATAAATTCATCCATTTCAATAAAAGAAATAAATATGATGTTCTTAGTAAATATTCGATCCAAATAAGAGTTCATTAAAACAAAAATAATTTTAGTTATAAATGTAAGCTTGAAGTATTCTATAAATAATGTACTAAGTCATGGTGAATTTGTATCTCGAAGATCCACATCTTTATTGTAAGTATTTAAGAATTGACACAGTACCATCATTTCAATATATATGTGGCCACCAGAAGCAATATATAATACCCATTATGTTTAAATGAAAGGATTTAACCCGATATTGAATGCACCATCAACTTCCATTCACATATAGATATTGTACCTTATCCAGTAGAATGGCTTGATAGATGAAATGCATACTGTAATTTTTTTTTTCTTTTCCTTACATTGAATAATGTTCTTCATGAAAAGATTGTGATCAAGAGACTTAAACATGGAATTAGTCTTAGATCCATTTTTTGTTCTACTTTTTCGTATTCACGATATTGAACAATGGTGTTTTATAGCCATATACTAGTCAAATTGGAGAATGAGAGTGATATTTTCTGATGGATTCCTCTACCTATTTATCATATTATAGTTTAACATGAAATTATTGAAGGATTTATGATGTGAGGAATGGATGGGATCCAGGTGAAATTGATTAGGGTTCCTAGTGACAAAGATAATTAAGCACTCTATAAAGATCCCAATTTGTGTATTGATTTTATTTTTTGTCAAAATATAATCATTGGTTGTCAATGGTATTCAATGAGATAAGAATTTCTAAATCCGGTCGATATGATGAAGTAGTTACAAATTAAATGGATGTTGGATGAAGTCCTCGAGTTTTGGTATCCTAAGAAACCTGTGAATGGTTTGAAGACATTGAGTTTTAGGGTGATGGATAAATAATTTTTATAGATTCATTTGATGGGAGTAGATTTCATGGTTGAATAATTCTCCTATAAAATATGACAATGATTATCAAATTTTTATTTCACTAGTATCATAATTTGATTGGAAAACGTGTGATAATATCCTTTTGAAGGAAAGGGGGAAAGGTGTTGAAAATCATATTTAGAACTAATTTGAATGAAAGATGTTAATGGAATACACGAAAGTTACAATACTTTCCTCGGTAAATCTGATGATACTAAGGGTAATCTATAAAAGGTCTTATATCATGATTGATGGAGTTAGTGATGAAAAAATATAACCATGAATAAGTATTGTTAGTGTCGCGAAAGCATATTTTTTTGGTGGATGTACTTTCTAGAATTTTCTACATTTTGAGACAAAAAATCCAGAGTGGGTTTTTGGAAAAGGAAATTTTGTTTCGAAGGTGTTTGAGAATATGTTTTTTTAGTCCATGAAGCATAGATCAGAGCGAAAATAAAAGGTATCCATAATGAAGAAGGAAAATCAAAAAAGGAAGATTTTCATATAACATCTCCTTGTGGACTACAAATCATGCTACACAAACCACGTAGAGAAAATAGTTTACAAGATGATCAAAGTTTGCAGGATACATGATGTTCATGGGAAAGCTATTGTTTATGGATAAGAGGCGGGGATTTTTTTGGGGATGCGATTTTCCACCGTGAAGATAGAGTTAAGGCTCTATACAGACTGCATAGAACAATTTTTGGTGAAGGCTATCTCACATAAATGTTTTGGTAAAATTTGATTATTAGGATTTGTGTATTTATTTTACTATCTAAAGGAATCTAATCCCATTATTATGTTAGAGAAAAAAACATAAGAAACCATCATTGATCCAGGATGAATTTGGGGAAGTCTGAAGTAGTTTATGAGGGATAATTATTTGAAGAATATGGGTTCTGGAGGAAGAAATTCCACGAAGGAGGAAGTAGTACATAGGTGATCATTTTTATGAATTAGGATGTTCAACGGGAATCAGTCCCTGGAATATGTTTTTAGTGAACTTTTTCATATAAAATAAAATGGACTGCATAGGAGGGGAAATCTATGGGGAATCATCGATCTGTAAAGAAGAGGTAGTCCATAGAGGGGGAGGTGGTCTGAGGAAGAAGAGGTGGTTTGAAAAGAACTCATGTAACGGGATGCAAGACAACTGGTAGTGGAAGAAAATCAGTTTTTAGAGGGTTTTTTCATTAAGTAAAACCATGTGTGTACCTAGTTTATACTCAATGGAAAGAAAAGAGAAAGAAAACATTGATTTTTTGTTCGAAGAACAACCATACATGAACCTAAGTTCAAATGCGTACAAAGAAGAAGAAAATTAAATTGATACACTCATCTGTTCGTATTGAGTGTCCAAGAAAGAGGATAAGTCCCTTTCAAAATGATTGCATATTACTGTGTGTCCAAGAAGAATAGAGTGTTCCCACTTAATGATTGGTTGTTATTCAGGTCAGATTAGTTTTGATGACGCTTTGTTGAGATTATCTTCATTGATTTAATAATTACAAAGGCATTGTGGGTTTCTAGTAAGAAGAAGAATATATCAATGTATAATTTTTATTGAACTAAATAAGCAAATGAGAAAGTGATGAGAAGATATGGTAAAAAATTGACATCATTTGATTAGAATTTGGGTTAGAAAGAATTTATTACATTAGTATACTATAGTAATATTATTTTGACTTAAAAAAGAATAAGATGGTGCATCTATCATGTTTTCTACTGGGAAGAGATAATATGAGTTTCTTGTATTCTATTGTGCAAGTAAAAATGTGAAGAAGAAGGCTACTAGATAATAAAGATGAAATGTGATATCAAAGAAGACTCAATAGGTGGGGGACTTTGATGGTGTAATAAACCCATAAAAAGGATAAGAATGTCTTGGGAGGTAGTATAAAGATCCATCCAGGTGCTATAAAACATGTGTTATTAGATTGATTTCATAGTCCCACATGAGTGTAAGGGAATATCAAAATCTTTAAAACCACATACAGTGAATTGTTTCTAGGGGTTCTATGTTCAGGATAATTTGAAGACCATTCCAAAGAATAGATATCATTATTTAGTATTGAACCCTGTAGAAATATCATGTTCTATCATTACATCTTTCATATACGTGCATGAAACAGGGAAAATAGAATAAGAGAATCAAGATCCTAATAGGTATAAGAAGTATAGAGATAAAAAGATACAATTGAATTAAAAATTACCCAAAACATATTTGTAAAGACCCAAATTTATGTGGAATTTTTTTTCATAAATACATTGGAATTTTACGAGTCCGCGAAATTTTCTGGTGCATGATTATGAGGCCCGGTGTGCTCAGAATCAATTTCTGATGTTTTGTTTGGTTACATTTAGTAAACGTATTAGCGGTATTTTATAACCATTGAACCAGTGCTAGGATTTGAAATATGAGGGCACCCTTGAACTCACATCCCCAGTTTTTTCATAAGAAGACTTTCACCTCAACTACAGTTGGTAGAGAATAATAGTTAGTTATTCGGTTTTTAGTGAATGACTTAAATTAAAATAAAGTTGTGTAGATTTATTTTTAATTTTTGGTTAAAAAATTCACTTAGAAGTTGGAAGTTGGAAGTGTGGGGACCACCCGACTATAACCTCCCATGAGAGGTTATTGTGGTGGGGCCCACATGAACCTAACCTCCCGCGAGAGGTTACGAAGTGGGGACCACACGGGACTAATACCCCCTAATAATGGTGGTAGTGTAAATCCTCTCGACTCCCCACATTAATGAGGGAGATTCTCTCCACACCCCTCCTTTAATGTTCCAAATCCTCCTCTTTAATTTATTGTGCCAACTTCATGAATTAATTAAGTGGATCCAACTTAATTAATTCATAATTTTTAATTCTTTCCAATGGTAGATTTTATAATCTATTACATTCTCTTCTTATTCTTTTGTTTGGAAAAAGGTTGGGAAAGGAGGATTATAGATTTTGAGAGAAAAATCTCTCTCCAACAAAGAACGAAGAATGCTCCCAATGAAGAATGCCTTCTACCATGAAGAACGATCTCTTTCGACCTTCATCCACGCACTCCTACTGACGTGGGATGTCTTCGACCAACAATCCATCCTCATCGTTATCAACGAACCGATGCATGAGCTCGGGATTGGAAGTGTGTGGTGGATGTGATGAAGGAAAATAACTTCGTCTTCTTCCCCGCGACTCTGTCGACAAACAACGGTCAAGGTAGGGGGTTTATTTTCATATAAATTATTTCCTTGATTTTTCTTTTGCGGATTGGGAAAGAATTGTTTCGGAGGCTCTATAATTTTAGGTTCATCATTCACCTTTCTTGATGGACTGATTTGTATCACTCTAAACGAGGACAGTGTGGCCTAAACTAACATGGCCCGACTCCCTCTGTCGATATATTTTGCGATGTTCTTCGATGAGGCGATGAAGGGGACATGCGACGATCACGCTCCCCGTGGTCTCTGTGACCGGCGCCGCCTGCCGGCTGTGCCGTATATCGGCCGAAGAAGCCTCGTCCGCGCTGGGCCCCGGCCGTGCCACCCAAGCCGCTCCCTCAGAACCGGCCAAACCAGTCCCAACCACCGTTGCCTCCCGGATGCCCACACCACCCGGTTGCCCGCGCACTCCCGGACGCCCCCGCCTCCTGGTCTCCCTACATCTTCTGGCAGCCACCAGCCTCTCGTGCGTTGCGGACGAACCATGACAAACAATGCGCCTCATGCCTCCACTGGATGAAATGACCTTGGCCATCTGGGCTGATACGCCCTAGTCAGGCCCTATGCGGCGCTAGCTAAACCGACCTCGGTCATCTGAGCCAAGCCGCCTGAGCCGAGTCGTGCCCCTCACAGCGCTGGCTGAACTGGCCTCAGCCATCCAGGTAGAGCCGCCTGAGCCGCACCCCTCGTGGCGCTAGCCAAATTTTCCTCTGCCATCCGGGATGAACCGCCAAGCCATGCCCCACGCGCACCTGGCCGAGCCTGCCTTACGTGCCCCTCTCGACACCTCTGGGCCGAACCACCCTTACACCGACCCGCAGCCATTCCACGCCCTCATGCCCGGTTCGTGCCCACGCACAATGTGGAGCATTCGCGGCCTACTAGTCCAGGTCCAGCGGGCCTGGCCGAACCCAAAATAGGTCGGCTCAGACAAAGTCGGGCCGGGTTGGTCCGACTGGGTCAGACCGGACCCGGGCCCACTACGACCCTTTATATTTTTGTGGCCATATCTTTGATACATAACGTTTGTTTGATTAACCATCAGTGGTTCTAGTATTCGTGGAGTGTGATGGTCCCTTTGTGTATACCACATTGATTTTTTTGGGTAGAGTTGAGATATGGTTAGGTTAGATAGAGAACAAATCCAACCAGGCCATCAGGACTAAATGGCTAATAACTCACAGACCAGGCATCTGATTGACGCTTCGTCTGTCGTGTCGTGTTTCTTTTGGAAGGAAAGATCTTTTAGATACATCAACATGGGTCCTTATGGTAGTTGATGTATAGACACCTTTCTTGAGGAGTGGATCCTCCTGGAATCAAGCATGCTTTATTCAAAACCATGTGGCTGGCTTCACTCTGACTATTGTTCCTAGAACCTGTGTGGGTTTGACAGCTCTGACAACTGTTCCTGGATCTTGTGTGGGTTTGACAGCTCTAACTACTATTCCTGGATCCTGTGTGGGTTTGACAGCTCTGAATAATATTCCTGGATCAAGTGGGTTCAACATCTCTTACTATTGTTGTTGGATCCTGTGTGGGTTGGACAGCGTGGACTACGGTTCATGGATCCTATATGGGTTCGATAGCTCTGACTACTGTTCTTGGGTCATGTGTGGTTTCGATAGCTCTGACTACTGTTCCTGGATCCTCTGTGGGTTTGAAAGCTCTAACTACAATTTCTGGATCCTGTGTGGGTTCAACATCTCTGACTAATGTTCCCAGATCCTACATGGGTTTGACAAAGTAGATGATTTAGTGGTTACATCTAATCATATCTAACTCTCTACATATGTTTTAAACTTGTGTGAGCTGAGTCAGTTACTTATGTGTTTTCCTCATGATTGAGATGGATTACATGATAACATAGGTGTATGTATGGGCATATACCTAAGTGGGGTTATCCGTTGATTTGAAACTTTTTGTTTTATCCTTATTGGATTTTGTGAGACCTTGAGGGTCTTGGGGTCCCTACTGAGTATCGTTGTACTCACCCCTACACTGGCTATGCCCACACCATGTTGTGTTGGATGTAGATGACAGACAGTGTCGACCGAGGCTGATAGTACCAGGACTCGATGTTACACAGAGGTGGACCAAACAACGTGTCGGTACACGGAGGAGACAGATGAACGTAGAGTGTTGTGGAGGCTATCTATACCTAACCTTCATGTAGGAATCCCAGAGGAAGACAAAGCAGTTATTTTTCCTTTCTCCAGTTTCATGTACATTATAGTTGGGCTTGAATTTCCGGCCCCCTTACTTTCACCACTTCTTTGTTATACAATTTACTTAGTGTTTTGTATCTAGTTGTGTGTTTTGTTGTGTGCGATTATTGGTTATAAAATCAATTCCTTCTCAGTTATATGGAATTATGCCTTTGGCGCTAGTCTCCAGCCCCTGGCCTAGTGAAGGTGGGCTTGGGGTAGTCCCGACATGGGCCCCCGGGGGATGGTTCGTGACATGATTCACCTCTATCAATGTCAGTAATATCCCAAAAATGGTACTCTCACTACATCTGTCCAATCATATTGACTACATGAGGCCAAACTGAAACCAAATCTACAATCTTACACTTGAATAATGAATTTCATATCTAATGTCTCTCTTTAATTTATTTTTTATTATATAGTTAATGATGGTGATAGATCAGGATATACAAATCCATATCCTCATGTTACATTATAATCTAATTGAAAATTGGCTATATCATGAAACATTGAAAATAGGCGGCATCATTCAAATGTTTCCTGTAGAGAGAAATTTATTTTTCCAACTAGCCTCTTGTCTATGGCCTTTATAAATTGGGGTTTTAAGAACATATAATCTTATTTACATTGAATTGAATAAAAAATTGTATTTTACAATATTGAAAATTAGTTTTCATGAGAATTTTATCCTTGTTATGTATAGATCATGATGATATGGTTGAATTTATATCCCCTTTTATTCCATTAATTTATGAAGATAAAGATTTTAGTGTTTTATCTGATAAAATTAGAAAATAATTTTTTATTCATATCCCACAATTTTATCAAATCCCAATAACCCTATTTATTTACCTAGGATTATTCCATTTTAATGATGTTATAATGAAAAACATCCATATCCCCTTATCATAATCTAGATGGTGGTTTTTCAATCTATTTGATGTTATTTCTATTCGCATACCATGAAAATAGTATTAACTCATAGATCCTTGATCTATTGAGTAGATTTTCCAATCCCAAAATCATATATGATTTTATCATTATCACATTTCACACTAGTTTCACTATGCCTCATGGAGTAAATTGAACATTAATCTAAAATTTGTAAATTCGGTCCAAAACTAAAGATATAAATTTATTGATAATTAGAAGCACTCGAATAGAGGATGGGAATGAACATTGAAATATGTTTATATTTGTATCCAAGTATTAGAAGAATATACCAACTTAATACACACACACACATATATATATATATATAACATATTTATTTTAATCATTATGCTTGAATTTAAATTTTTTTCTATTATACATACTTGATAATGCTATGTGGATTTATTCATATGATTGACCATGAATTAGAAAAATTTTATGTATAATCAAACCAAATTTATTTTCAACATCAATTATAGTTAATTTATTTTCTTATGTGACATTCATATAATATCCATAATGAAAATAACCATTCTAATTTATAGAAATACAACAATAATATGTTGTATTATCATGATTTTTTCATAGTGGTTAGTTTTTCTTGAGGATATTAAACTATCCCATTACCTTGGGGAAATCACATTGATCAATGAATAGGTTCTATTGGTAAATTTCCACTTATCCTATAATGCATTTCCTAAATTGGGTTTTCCTTCATTAAAATCAAGAACAAGTTAAAATTTCCTAAATGTCCATATATTACATAATTTTTACTCTCATGTAAGTGAGGGGAACAAAAATATATGTTTTAGGGTATCACATAAAATAAAACTATGTGATCTATTTAAATTCTCATCCATCGTAATTTGAATCAAATTATATAATTTATTTAAAATTGACTAAGTACAAAAAGTGTAACTTCATAGCAACATGGTGAGTGACCTTTTGAATAAAGAAACTTAAATGATATTTTTATAATTTTTACTCCTTGTCCATTTAGAATACACAGCATATCACATAATTTAATTCCATGAACTATTAAAAAAATTACAATGGAAACATTGATTGTGACCCTAGGACATTAAATAGGTTCAAAAAAGTAATTAATTATAAATATATTAAAAAAGTAGAAAAAACATGAATAATGGTTAATATATATATAGAAGTATATCCAAATGTGTGTGAGTTCCCAATTAGAGAAGAATTATTTCTAAAGAAAATAGTAACACCACAACGGTAGTAGTGAAGTGATGGAAGAAAATAATAATGGGATCGGCAATAACCAGAAACTAAGAGATTAATAAGCAATAACATAAGAAGGATTACAAAAATCATAGATAATTAGCGATGAATCTATAAGTGATAAGGGGGAATTATATTGGATTCTTTTATTTTTATTTTTCTATCTTCATTTATGCAAACATATTTCTAGATATTGTAAAAATGAGTCGATCCATTCACTAAAATGACTAACCTATGGTTGAATGGATCTTACAGTCTCCCAAATACATTATCCACTAATCTAAACAATTATAAAACTAGTTTTACCCCAATATCAACTTCTTAGTTTATTCTAATGTGCTACACAAATTGATAAATCCACATCATAGATGGAATGGTAGATAGTCATGTATATATAAAGACACATGCAAGAATAGTTTCCTTAGGTTCTGTAATGTCAAAGATGTCCAGTAAATTAAAGAAAGGAAATGAATATAGCTTACAATTATAAATTTCATATGAATGATCTTATATCAATAATCAGATCATTATCAGTCCCTTATTTAGTTTTTAGTTAAACATGATATTTCAATTATCAAAATATTTCAATATGTACAAAATAAACATTGTAAAATAAGTAAATAAAGAAATATAGAGAGAAAAGAAGTTCCTACTGGAAGATATATGACTCTTTCCAGGATCCATTGATGCCACTCCTTGATCCTCAAATACATCACTTATTATTTCTTCAATCTAGTGATTTCCTAGGCTTTGGACTCTAGTATCCTTTAACACTCCATTTTATATTTATGATCATTTTACTATATATTGTAGTACGAGCACAAGAGCTATGATATGTGAAAATATTTATAGCCACTAAAATTCTACATGAGAATATATTGAGACTTACACTATAGAAAATATTCCATTTCAATGATCCTATCAAGGATCCCATAAAATAATGTGTCTTTCATGGGAATTCTATGTCATCATTGACCAAGATCTTGATTGAAGATGATAGATATATAGAGATATCAATGGCTGGGATTGTTGAGTGAGATTGATAGAACCTTTTAACTACTCCCACAGTCACCTTCTCCTTGATATTTTCTTGATTCATGTAGAAAAAGGCAAAAAGAATAAATATTGAAGTTGAGAAAATATGCTCTCATTGAAAAATCACCTTTTCTCCACTACCACCTCAAAATTTATACAATTTATCTATTTCTAAAATTTAGGTAGCCCATGTAATAAGATTTAATTTATAGTTATATGAAATAATTTGGATCCTGCTAATGTAAATCCATTTTTTGAGCCATAGCCTCATGTCCTATGATCATTTATCAGGATTAAATTTCATAGGATTGATCCTTCTATTACATTTAATTTCATAGTGTAACCATTATGTTGAAAAAGTTTTCATCGCAAGCTGGTTACCTTTAACCATTAAAATCTCATAAAAATTTCCTAAATAACCTGTAATGAATCCTTTTTAATCTCCCAACCACATTAATGGAGAATAAACTATTCCTCATATATTCTCAAACATAAATATTTGTAAAGTCAAAAACATTATCTAGAAACACCAAAAAATAATTCAATTTATCTCTATCATCACAATGAAAAGGAGATTTCAGATATTGTATTAGATTTCATAATTATTGACATGAAAATATTTTTCCTAGATTATAATTGGAGTATTGGAAAAATTTCCCAAAAGAATAGTTGGGTTTGTAGTATTTTGGGGCTTATCATGGTCATCTTCCATCCATTCAATCACATTCCCCTACTTGTGAGATGATGCAACCACATTAATGAGGTCCACCCCTCATCATTAAATTTAACAAAGGATAAAATTTACCCTTGCGTTAAAAATACATAACCATTTTTGAGAATATAAATACCCTTACACTAGACATATACTTAAACATATGCTATTTGATAGATTTCAAGGTCATATTTCTTAGAGATTTCTATGTGTATTTCAAAAAGAATTGAAAGATAAATCTCCATGTGGTGTCACATATTGGGTCCCCTTTATGTGGAAGATCTGAAACCTATTTTCTATATTATCATGATCATATTTATGGTCTCAGTTATTGGTTCATTCCATGGTTTTGGGGACATCTTCAAGCATTATACCAAATGATTCACTGCAAGATTAGTTTTAGTGTCATTTTTTAAGTTTCAACAGAAGAACATACCAATGAATGTCAAAATTAAATTGGTTTAGTATAAGTTTCATCCATACCATTTTTGTATGCATGAAATGCATTTTTGTTCCCCCATATCAACAAGATTTCAGTGTCATCCCATATGCATTCTTCATTAAGGTGGACCTTTTTTGGTGGTCATCCTCAAGTGGGGACACCATGTGAATCTTTTAGTAAAAAAATATTAAATAAAGGATATATGAGGGTTATAATATTTTTCAGAGGTGCCTATTTTTTTCACATCACAGTAAGAATTATTTTTTCATGGGAGGTTGGGCATCTATCTCAGAATAGTGCAATTAAGGTTTTAAGCATACCTCAAATTTATGTTTTCGTTATTGATATCTAGATATGAATTTGGAAAAATTATATGTGTTTGATTAGATATCATATGTGGAGTTATTTGATCCAATCATAGTATTTCTCATAAGCACGTTTGTTTTTATAAAGTAAACACTTGATATACATGGTTAGATCTATTTGGATTTCCTAATCAGGGAACATTCTTTATTTCAGGATTCCATCAGTCAACATATTCATTATACTTTTGTTCCACTTTTTATCTAAGTATTATTTTAGAGATCTGGGTCATCTATGTGACTCTCTAATTTGGACTAATTTTTATTAGTGGATACCACTTTTGAATCTATTCCCTTTAATTTTCACCTTTTATTTTCCTTGTTTAAAATTTTTACTGCCAATGTTTTTTTTCTAATAATATATCCATTAATTATACGTCTATTTTAAAATTTATTTATTATTTTTAGGGAAAGAGATTTATTTATAGTGTGGGTTCTTTTAGAGCTCATTTTCTCATTCTACACTTGTTGTATCTCCCCAAATATAGTATCAAATTGTATGGTTTATGTTTAGATTAATTATGGAAGATAATTAATGTTATATGATTTTTTTGGATGGTACCAACTACCATATGTAGTGATTGAAAAGAAAAGATATTCTTTTTATCAAAAAACATCATATTATGATGTTTAGTACTCATAATCCCAAAATAATGTTTGATAAATAATGAGAGTTTAAGCATGAGATGGTTTGTATTTTAATTTTATGGTTGTTTAAAGACAACGTGATGAGCCACATTGTCAAAATCGCTTAAGCTTGAAGTTCTATGGGATAATCTTGATACTACCTATGCATTCAACATAGTAAATAATTAATTTTTTCTCCTCACAAAAATATTGAATTTTAGGTATAATGAAGTTATTTCTATTTCTGACTATTTGATTGGGTATTATGGATGATTTGATAAATTTTATTGTAATGTTATTACTTTTTATTTTTTTTTGGTTTTAGGTATTTTGTTTCATAATACTTTACCCTATTATTGGGGGAATTTTTGTGTTACTCTAATTAGTTCTTCATCTAATGGTGTTGTGACATTATATTTTGTTATGACTATTCTCTCAAATAAAGAGTTCATAGGTAATACTCATGAGATATTATTTCGAACTTTTATTCCTAGCTAACAAGGTGGAAGTCAAGAAACGAATCAGTGAAAGAGCAGTCGAGGAAAGAGGAAAGTAGTGGAAAATTTAGGAAAAAGATGAATTAGTTGGAATGTAATCATTGGGGTAAGAAACTAAATGTTAAGATGTTTTTATGTCATATTAATATAGAAAGAAATTAAGTAAAAATTTATTAAAAGAAAGGTGGTGTAGATGAGTGTTTCAACGCCGCTACGTGGGTGACCATGTTATTGATTATGACTCCATTATTTTTTTTTGATGATTCATGATAAGTTGTAGATATTCGTCCCTATTTTCACGTGAAATGATAAAAATTATTATTTACATTCTATTTCCTAGTTAAATTTTGGATTTTGAGAATTGGTAATGATGGTGATGCTGATATTGTTGTCATCGAGACTATTTGTTTAGATACTCACAAAATAAAAAAATAGATTTTGAAGTATGTTTGACATGAACCTAAAGTTCATCTAAATCATTTTTAACTATTTTTTTCATGATTATAGTTGTATTAGTTTTTTTATGAACAATGGAATATTTTAAAAAATATTTGATTTTATCTTGAGTAAATAATCAGTCATATTTTTACTGGAGTAGATCTTCAATTGCATGAGATATTGCATTCATTTTTTTTGTTCAGTTTTCCTTCCATGTTGTGGAATAAGGGGCATAGACACATTAGTGATACATGGTTTAGTTTTTATGACATGATAAATCTACTTCCATATTTTAGTAGATTCTTATTAGACACGTGTGATCACATTTTGGTCAGAAAACTGAGAAAAGAGAGTTTCAAAGTTAATCAATTTCATAGGAAGTCACATTTACTTGAGTTAGTAACTTCTAATGTTTGGGGTACTTTTATATTTAAGAGAATTAGTGGATATATATATATTTTTTATGATTATTTATGATAACTCATGAAATTTTTGGATTTTTTTTTGAATTCCAAAGGTCATGTGCTCATTGTTTTTAGGAAATTGTTGGATTCATGTGAGAGTGAATCTGGTGGGAAGTAGAAAGTTATTCATAATGGTAATGGGGGTGAGTATTGTGGTCTGTTTGATCCGTATTATAGGAATGAATGTATTCAAAAACAAAAGGTTCTGCCTAAGACACCAAATCAAAATAGTGTTGTTGAGAGGATAAACATAAATTTAATAGAATGTTTTTTTTGTTTTATTTCAAAAGAAATGCTTTAATGATATTTTTGTGTTGAGGTTTTATTAACTTATTCTAATAATATCAATTTCTGACATGATTCTTCATTGAAGATAGATAATCATAACAAGTTATGTTATGGAAATAGATCATGTACGATCATATATGGGTTTTTGGTTTCAAGGATATTATTCATGTTTTAATACTTGAGTGATCAAATATGGATGGTATGTAAAGATAGGGTATTTTTATTGGCTATAGACATGATCAGTTTGGGTACATGTTCTATGATCTTTATTTAAAGAAACCAATTCGATGATGTAATGATTTATTTAATAATAATGAGACTATTTTTTAAATATTATAGAGAAAAATATATTTCCACAACATCTGAAGGATTTTTCAGTCATTATCAATGTTTCGATTCTCATTTACCTCATATTGATGATTTTCAAGATTTTGTTGATGTGAGGAATAATTTTTAGGGATAACATGTTGGAGTTGATTTTTATGATGCATCCATTGTTTTTGATTCACTAGTTTCAGTTGTCATTAATGAATTCATAGTTCCATTCAAAAGATCATCTCCGTATCATTCTACTTCTACATAGTATAAACCTAATGATTATGTTCCCCTCCCTAAAGAGGGAGAACTAGATTCTTGTAATGAGGTGATGAAAAGTGATTATAAGTAAATATAGGTTGTGGGAATGAATTAGGAATTATATAATTGCATGAGATTCATTATTTTGATCCAGTAAAATTACCTACAGATATGGGAGGTTTGAAAACTCTATGGATTTATCATATCAAAAATGAATAATCCAATTATGTTCCCCGATAAGAAGAACAATTAGTTATGAATGAAATATATCACCAGAAAGGTATTTATTTTGATGATGTTTTCACACATCTTATAAAAATGTCATCAATTCATTTTGATCTTGGTTTGGATGCATTTTTTAATCTACATATTGAGAAGATGAAGGAAAAGATATATTTTATCCATTGAGATATATATTAGGGGACATATATATGGATAAACCATTGTGTAATGACCTTGAACCTATTAAACTAGATTTGGTGGTTACATTATTACATTGGTATAATATATAATGAATCACATAAAAAAGAATCGAACAATTTATGATCTTTTAAAAACTAGATATATACTTGAACCTTACATTACAATTGAATATATAAAATTCAATGTAGTGAATACTTTGGTAGTTCCATTATCCTCCTACATTAACGTAACATATCAATCATAATTAAATTCTTATAATCCTAATTAAAAAATAAAATAAAAGAAAGGGGTGAGTTCAAACGCTAAATAAAGGATTCTATACAATGGATGCTACTATAAATAATTAATAATAATTATGTCATGGTAAATAAAAAACACATTAAATTTAATCAATAACTAGAACATAATATGAAAAGAATAAAATATGATGAATTAATTCCATATAAATAATCACCTAATCGTGAAAAATTAATATAGATAATCCAATAATCGAATAATAACATGGAAATAAAAAAATAATCACTTAATGATCGAAGGAATAATGCCAGACAACTAAAACATACCATCAAGGATTCATTCTAAGAATCTAATTAATGGGAAAGGTCATTTCTAAGACCCAATTTAGTATGGTTCATGAGACCTACCAATGCATCAAGGGGCTATAACAGGGCCCACCCATCACTTTCTAATTTAAATGCATTCTTCATATTAAAGCAATGAAATGCGATAAACATATAAATTTTTATATAAACGAGTATACAAAATGTAAAAATCATTACCCAATAAGTATACATAATCACAAAGATTATAGTGTAATATGGTGAATTTTATCTAAACATTACATTCAAAATCAAACAAATCATAAAAAAAATTAATAAAACTCAGTAGATGATATATTAAGAGATTAATCTAATTGAATCATGACATTCAACAATGGATGTTTAAATAGATGAAAATTTATTCTAATCTCAAAAATAAATTATGAAGAAAAATATATCCTTTCAATTACAAATCACTTATTATTTAAAAAGTGCACAATGTTAAATGAAACCATGTTATTTGAAATGAACTGTTTCATGGTTCCTTGGAACGTGTGTTCTGATAAGGAATCACTGCTTCCATGCGGTTTCCGTTGGATTTATTTGTGGAACTGGAAACATCCAATAGTTATTTATCCAAAAGGTACAAACTTTCCAATGGAAGGCATTCATTGAGTTTTAATATATGATGCTTAAGAACATGCATCGTTCGAGAGGAGGGGGGTCAAACTCATCACCCCCTTTTGGGGGAATTATTGTATACTCTGGGACTCTCTAATAGATTTGAGATATTTTCATGTATCCTTATTAATTTACTAAGTATAACAAAGTTTACCCTTTGAATTTTCAATCAATTATTAGATTGTGTAAAATTTAGAATCATCTGTATGTATTCGAGGTTCTCAATCAATGGTATCCTCTCATATACTATTTAGATATTCGTTTACCCATTATTATGATGAACCTAGTTTTTAATCCACTTAGTGGGGAACTATGAAATTTATTATCGTCCCGGGAGAAGAAGGCTTGTTTTTATGTTGGGATCATACACATAAACGGGCTACCTATAGATCCTTTTCAAAGGAATCAGAATCCTTGTAGTTCAGTTTCACTTAATGGGACACATCATACAATATAAGTTCATGTGATAAGGACCTAGTCGTATAGTTTAATATCATGTGATATGGAAATCTATGAAAAAGGTGCCTAGTCAATGTTTGATCTGGGACGTATGCCTAAACATCCCATGGAACATGGAAATAATCCAGGTTTCCAGGCTAGATTAGACTCCTTTGGGAATATGGCATAGGTAGAACAGGGTATATTTGATGTTTCAAGTTTGATCCTTATAGAGGTTTCATACATATCATATTTGGCTGGGAATCAAAGCCCATGTAGTTCGATTGGTCTCATAAGAGATTATAGTCCTTTGAGAAATTTGAATTTGGGTTTAATTCCTGAAAATGATGAATTTGTGACTTGGATTTTTAATTTGCGGCTAACACATAAGGAGGATGACCATTTATGGATGAAATGAGATAGAGATCGGGCCTTATGAAAGCTTCCTATGTATCACAATTATGGTGGGAATCATATATCTCATAGTTCAAGAGATGAAGTTATTGTGAGGATTTTTTGATCATCACAAATATCTTAGCGCACATTATTATTGCTTGTTTTTATAAACAAAAGGATGAAAAATATTCAACAAAGGCAACCACACAATTCCTCCTCCGCTGGTAGAGGAGGAAATGCCTACGACAGTGAGGGTGGATGATGCCGAGGAGACTGGGGAAGTGGCTGAGGTGATGAGACCTCACTCTATTCTCTTCACATTGGGAAAGGATCCGATATAAAGAAGGGGTGAATGTGAATTATGTAAAGAAGAGAATGACTGAAACCTCCTACTAAAATGGTTAGGGGCTTACACCAGGATGGCTTCCCTAAAATTGGTATTGATAGGGGAGAGATAATTATCCCTTTATTTAATGGAAAATCATATTTGAACCGTACCATCCCTACCAGATACCAGAGGTTATGGGTTTTAGAGACAAAAAGGGGATGAAAAAACCAAAACCATAATACTTTAAACCAGGAACTTACCAACACTATTCATGGGAGAAATTTCTATGTGACTGTGGATATACAAACCAACAGACACTCCATGAATCCTAACCCCGTTATGAATCATGTGTGTGAAACCATTGACTATGGATATACAAACAAAAATAGGAGTCACAGTAATGTGTCATTCCCAAAGTTTTGGTGGAGTTTTCCCTTTAATCCCTTTCAAACAATGGATTCAGTGAGGAATAAGCCTTGCTATGAATGGCTTTGAATAATGCATGATAGCTTGTAGACTCAAGGGAGTGGGTGAATCAAAGAAGGTCACCCAAGTAAGTATCTAGCGCACAATTATGGGAACGATAGTAGGATTGGGAGACCTTATGTTCACTTAGGTGATGAAAAAAATAGATGTCAATACATGGGTGATACTTGACACAAACCATCAAGAGTATTCACAGGTATTCTTAGATGTTGGGCGCTCATGTTCCTTTGAGAGGAAGGGGCACGGAAGTGCTTCTAACTCAGAGAGGTTGGGAACTTTTGAAACACAATATTTTTGGATTTAAAACACTAAAAGGACTTAAGACTTATGATCCATCATCAATTCCTCCACTCTAGGTGTTAAAAAACTATATTTAATGTTTTTCAAGTTTTGGGAAAAGCACTAGGGTGACCAAATAAGAAATTAGGCTTCAGGGAAATTCCTCTGTAAAAATGAAGTCCCCAAGGGTCTATTTATAGATAAATATGTGACCATGGGTGAAATGGTGGTGGGGAGTGCAAGTGGGTTGAATTCTATAATTGGGCGTACAAGTACCTTGCAGGCCGACATATCATTTTTTGACTATGGTGGTCGAGTTTTTATACCTTTTCATATCTTGATTTTCTTTATGAGTTTTCTCCTTTATTTTATAAGGCATTTCCCTTTATCACCTTTTATACTCTGTAATAGTATGTAGTGTCAAAAAAACCCCCCCTCATAATTGGATCCAGAATAAATAGAGGACCCTATACTGAGGTAATGAAAATGAAAAAAAAGAAATAAAAAAATAGGATACCTTGGCAACAAAGTGGAAGCATGAAAGGTAAATTGGCACGCAAGATTTTGGTGCACAAGGTAATTTCATCACATATATATAGTGGATTTTCTTTTGAAAAAATTACAACGGCATTTAGAAATTCATCTTTTAGCATGCAAGTATTTTCGATCAGATGCATCTTTCTGTTTCTCTTCTTCTTTATGTTTTCTATTTTCAGGCCTGAACTAGGATGCCACACTTGTGTTTTAGTTTTATACTTTCATGAATTATTTTCATTTCCTATTTTTCTTAATTATTTTGTAAAAAAAGAAAATATAAACTTAATTTTAAGGTGATTTTTTATCTCTTTTATAGTTTCAGTGTCTTCTAGAAGAATCAGAACTGCAGATGAATTAGTCTGTTAGAGAGTTTGTTATGTGATAAATATTTTCGGTTGTTAATAATTTGACATCTGTGAAACCACACTCCCAAACATGGAAAGGTACCTAAATAAGTATCACATCAATTTTTCTATGAGTACTTATTTTCCTTTGAATAGTTATGTCCATCTGTAGAATGTCAACATACCAGACCTGAAGAACTATATTCAACATTCTTGGTTTCAAGACTATACCAATTTCTCATCTTCCAATAATTCTATTTCGGATGCATATATCAATTTTGGAACCTCTAATAAGGCCCATTACATGCATCACAGCCCATGTGCACCATATTTTAATGCACATACACCTGATCTACATCCACACTCCAATTCTCCAATCTTTCGAAATTCTCAGATGGATCAATCAAAAGACTGGAAGAAAAGTATGGAATTATACCCAAGAGGGGTGTTAAATCAATATAGACGTGTGAATATTGGGTGCAAAAGGCATTTTTATAATTTATGGATGACATAAAAGGTGTTGTGTTTTATGATTCTATATGGGTTGGGAAAACCAATGTATATAGGAATGGAAATTTTGTGCCAGAGTTACTAAGCTGATGGAGTCTATAAAATAACATCGTCCATTTGACACATGGAGATATAGGCATTAGTTTTTGGGTTGTCTCCAAGTTCTCTAGAGAAAAAATCCATGGAGATATGTATGATGAGTTTATTCCTCCCATGGTGACCTGGAATGACTAAGAAAATACACCATCCTTGGTTCGTGAGTTGATGAATATTTTATATAAAATATAGAATATGAACACAATAATGTCCCAAACAATAAAGGATATTCCTCTATAGGAGTGGATAGAAATTTTCTGGGAAAATAAGAAGGGGAAGGATCCTAGTTGTACTCATTTAACTAGATTAACAATGGCAGAAAAAAGAGGTACACCTGACACTTTCTGGCCAATATTAGAGAAGGTAGTGTTTGAAGCATGGGGGATTAAATTCTAAACCAACATTCTAGGGAAGACACATCTTCCAGGTTTCCTGCCTGTGTAGCTCAGTGAGTATATATGGCCAATTTTAGATTCCAAGGAAGGTGTAAGGCGAAAAACATTTATCCTCGTAGCTATGTTGGATGAGAAAAATATATAGGGTTGATGACCCCTATTTTCAAAAATATTCATAAAGGATTACTATATATTTCCATAGGGACGTCTATTTTTAGAATAGTGGGATGATTCTAGGTGTTTAGGGGGTAGATCACCACTAATTTTAGAACTTATGGTTCGTAAAGTGGGATACTAGTCTATGGGAGTTATTTCAAACCATCTATTCAGGAATTCTATGGTATTTCACCTTTGTCTCTGAACACTTATGATAATAAGGCTAGGATGAGTATGGACAAGTAATTGCATATTTTCTAAAATTGTAATCCACCTACAAGGTGATTTTTTTATGATGGGATGTCTATATTATAACTAAGGGTGTGTATGTTAGCTTGTAGAGATGGCGTATTGGCCACCAAGAATAACAGGGAATCATATGTGAGGCATATGATCCTTATAGATTTGCGCTTCAATTCAGATATCTGCAAAAAATTACTGTATCTCTTCTCATGTGCAATAGATTAGTGAAACATATGATGGTTTCCCGAAAACAATGGTTGCTAAAAAGTTTGGAGAAAACATGTGAAATATTTAATTTACCTGTTTTCGATGTAATATGAAGATTGAAAATCTAGTATGCTGAGAACTGGGCTTCATCTTACCCTGAAGTGGTGTTAAACCATGTTTTCCCTTAATTTGGGATAAATAGAGGCTATAGGAAAGAATGTATTTATTTTGAAGTTAATTATTCATCATCATGTTCTGGCTCATTGGAGTTAGAGGGTGGATTTGGCGTGTATCTAAGCTCACTGAAGTGAACTCATTCAAGTTATAATCCACATTTCAGAGTTTAGAGAGCCACACCATCAATATCTGTTGAAGTTGTACCAAGGCAGTCTAGTCGCCTTAATTTAGAATAGTAACGAGTCTCATTTTATCATCCCCCATTTGTGACTATAGGAATTGGAAAGAACCTAAAATCCAAAGCTGCAGGATTCCCTTCACAGCCCTCTGGAATGTACTATGAATATATATGACTAGAGGATGTTAGAACATGGAAATGTGTGAATTGTGATGATGAAACCACACAAATAGATTTATTTGAAGGGTTTCATATTCCATGAATTAGGGATCTATGGGCCACTTCTGATATTATATTTAGCATCAATCCTGATGAAGTGATACCATATATCTGAGAACTAGAAACTATCATATATGCAATGAAAGAATAAATTCCCACCATGAAGTGGGTGAAATAAATGATATATCATGGTACCACTGAAGGGATTGACATTTAATTAGAGGACAAATGGTATGATTTGGTGGATACTGAAGATGTAAGGTTCCCTTTTCTCAAATTATTTTATGCTTTTCAATTTAAATTTATAGAGACCATTTTTTACTCCTGGAAAATATTATTTCATCTTACTACTGGCTAAAGGAAAGTCAATTGATGTTCCAACATCATGATATAACCCTAGTGGCACTGCTCTTAGAGCTACTATATCACATCGTGAATCAAGAGATATATCTCTGGGAAACCAGGCCATAGAGGATGAGATAAAAAAGG
Source organism: Viscum album (assembly GCA_963277665.1). Taxonomy (NCBI): domain Eukaryota; kingdom Viridiplantae; phylum Streptophyta; class Magnoliopsida; order Santalales; family Viscaceae; genus Viscum; species Viscum album. Next base: position 1,272,873,028 of record OY728162.1, on the reverse strand, counting down.
CTTCTAGTTTATAATACATATTTATTGGGATTATGATTCAAGTCCTTCAAGGAAAGAGAAGAAACTGAAGCATTGAAGAAATAAGACCATGCTTAAACATTTTCTCAGTATTGGTAAGCATTCCTAAAATCATGAATTTTATCCTTATTAATATAAATTATTTAATCTTCATGGAATTTCAAGGTATTGTTTTGTTTATTCTCATAGAGAAATCACTGATAATATTTGAGAAACTATAGTGGGTTCTTCTGAACATGAACAAATTCATGCTAACCCAGTGGTTCTAAAAGAGGCATTTTGGCCAAAGTAACCAACGTCTATTCTCAGAATTAAAATAATTCCTAATATAAGAAGATAGGAGACCTCTGGTAATTTATCATTGGTTCAAGACACAATAAATTTAAGAAAAAATAACTTGCATCTTATGATACTTTATGTTAATCACATGAACTGCAAAATCTGGTGACAATTGATACTGACCCCACAACTATTGCGGAGGAAGATATTCGGGGCCATTGTTTGTCAAAGGATCATTGTGAAGCATCTACTCTGAGTGATCCCACATGTGGAAAAAACATGGGATCTAAGATATCAATGGATGCTATTATGAACCTTGGCATTTATTTTGACGAAGTATTAGAACATGTTAATATGCCAAATACTTTAGATGATTTTGAAGTTCCGTCTATAGAAAAAATTTGAAGTGTGTTTTCTTTTTTTATTCTTATTAATCATTTTATGATTAATTTTATAACTATTATTGGTAGAAAAATGAACTTCCATCTAAAGAAACTGTTGCATCGACAATTTATGAAGGAAGCGTCAACATTCTTGTTGATCATACCATTATGAAGAAATTCGCTCAGGTGAATCTTGAGACATAAAATTATCCCGAGATTCATTCTGAGGATCCAAATAAAACTAAAGAAAGAATTACCCACCAATATAGATCTACCAAAACCTATGAAACTTAGAATATTGGGTAGGATTCCTCTCAAGCATCCAACCTTTTTTAAGTAAGAGATATAGATATTTTGATTGTGTTAACCCTTGTTGTCCCTTGAAACAATATAGAACCATAATTTCTAATTCACCACATAGGGTTATCAACATCAATGGATAAATCCAGAGCTGAACCCTATGCATAATCTCAAATAGTATTAGGAAGTGAAACAACCATTATCAAGGAAGGAACATAACATTGAAATTATTTAAGTGAATTATTCCCATAATATGTTCCCCCTTATGACATTGATTCTCAATCAGACCCGAAACTACAAAAGGCTCTTCATCTTGCACGTTGCAAGGAATGGAAAAATATATGGAAGATAATATATAAAATGAACCTAGGGGAACTGTCATCATGAATTCCACTACTTTCATCTTCATTCATTACAATGAAATATTCATGTGTTGAATACCTTGCATTTCATACTGTAGTGAATGAAATTATTCGAAAAAAGGATAAAGAGGATAGAATTCAGAAAGATCTGATAAAATCTAGAATGTTGATCAACACTAATGAATTCCATATAGCTTTATCCAAATATGAGTTAAATAATAATTCAATATTTAAAGAACTAAATGTGAAAATTAAACAAAAGATTGTTCAGTAGCTGTGTCATCAACAAGAGTTAGACATTTTCACATGGGAGCTTGACCAGCTTTACAACTCAACAGTAGAAGTCCACTAGGATGATGAAAAATCCATTGTAGATGTTATAGAATCACTTCATCATGCTGAAGAGAATGAAATTTGTCGGCCTACCGAACATCAATAGGAAGTTGACGGGGCTCAATAATCCATTAAACAAATGAGAAGTTATGTCAAAACCCCTTGTTATTTATTACATAGAGACTCTAGTTTGTGGATGTTCCCCAGTAAATTTTTTTTACTCATAAATAAAAATCATTTTTCTTTCAATCACCTATTTTTTCAATCTTACGAGACTCTAATTTTTTACCTATTCCAATGGTCCTAGAAAGTGTAGTTTTATTTTTTACTAGGGTTATCAAGAAAAACCCCCAAACATTGTATCTTTTGAATTTTTATTGATCAATATTTCCTAAACCATACAAAAATTTTTGTATATATTACCAAGATTTTACTCTTTTACATAGTTCCCATTGTTGGTTTTATAATCTGGTGAGTACTATGTATCTTGTTATTATCAGTTTAGAGTCATGCATGTTGGACTAAAAGGCTAGTTTTTGAGGTCGAATAGTTTTGAACAAATTTTTTTAAAAATAAATCCCAAACAAGGATCAATGGCTAGTAGTTTTTCCAATATTATTTAAATAATTAAAATGGGAATTTTGAGTGGTGATTTTTTATGGTCACCAAATCTAAAAGTATTATAAACATAAAGAATGTCTCTTACAAGAATGAAGTTACCATTATTTGAAAAACCCGTTATAGTGGTTATATTATTCAAGGCCAGCTAAGGCATATGCCGCATAGCCAAATAGTGATATATCTTGACTTACAATCCCATTATGTAGGAAAATTATACAAGGCCACATAAGGGAACATAGTTCATAGTTAGGAAAATTAATTCTCAAGAATTAAACATTTTATTGTTCCTAAACAAGTGAAAATATGATTTAGGTGACTCAACACCACAATGGGTGGTTTTCCCAAGGAATGAGATTTTAATAATAAAGGGTTATCTATGCCAACAATTGTTATGATTGGGGAAACCATTTCTACACAAATTTGGTGTAAGAGTAATGATCAAAATTTGGATGAAAGGAGATTTTTGATACCATTCTATGTTGTTTTATGTCATGCAGTGAGGATGTTATACTATACAGTTTTAAGTCATGTAGTGAGGAAATTGTACTGTGTAGTTTTAAGTCATGCAGTGAAGCTGTTGGGGTTGAAATTATCCAATTTTTTAAAAATTTATTTGGAATTATGCTACCATGTTCTTTTATGAAAGGGAAGAATTGTAAACTAAATTTAGAAAATTTTTGGACCTTAAGAATGATATGGGAAATGGGATAAAAGGAATTAGGGGGAGTCTTTAGTAAGAATGAAGTTTCCATTATTTTATGAACCCATTATTGGGGTTTTATTATGTAGGTCCATCTAGGGAATATGACGCATAGCCAAATAGTGGCATCTTTGTACTTACATGCCCGTTATATAGGCAACGTATGTAAGGACACCTTCGGTCACATACTATATAGTCATGAAAAAGAGTTCTAAAAAATTTGACATTTATTTATAAAAGACAATGAATGTTTTTGGAGATTTAGATTTTCCACAACACAGAGTTTGTGTCATGGAGAAAGGTACTTGAATAAGGAAAGAGTACTTAAAATCATGATTTCTAAAGAACTGGATGAATATGATTTCAATGAAGGTGTGACCCAATTGTAAGAAATATGGTGTCTATAGTTTCCGGTCATATGAATGGTACCAAAATGGAGATAGTAGATGATTTGTGGTCAAATTATCCATGGTTATTTCATATTTATTTGAAAACATGTATAGGGAACTGTGGAAACCATGGTCTTGAAGACTCTCACATCAATGGAAAGGTAGTTGAAAAAATATACATGGAAGACTTCTTTGAAATAAAGATTCTTGTATATTGTCATCAAATTTTGTAGGGAATAAAATATATTTTATCTAATAATTAATTTATCATTATTTTGAAAACACATTATGGGGTTTTATTATGCAGGTCCATCTAGGGTATATGTTGCTAATCTAAATAGTTGCATCTTTTTACTAATAGACCTGTTTTGTAGGATACATATGCAATGCCACCTAGGGGCATGTAACATATAGTCAAGAAAAAGAGTTCTCATATATCAAAAACATTGTGACCAATAAAACATAAGAAATATTATGAATATTCAAAAATATTCAGGATTAAGATTGTGGAATATGAAAGGGGGTAATGATCAATGCACATGAGAAATATTTGAATCAATATTGGACAATTGTTTAGATTCCTTTACAAATATATGAATCATAAGATAATTGGGGACATTCTGGTTTCCTTGGTGGGATCACTAAGGAGAGAACCAAAAATGAAGACTCCTACATATATTTTTCAATATATGTGGAAGATAGATAAAAATTTATCCCATTACTGGGACTACGAAATAAGGCCTAGCTTTCAGTACATCTCTTAATGGAATGAGAATCAATCTGTACGTAGTTTTTTGAACACTTTATATATTGTTTTGATTCATACACAGGGAATAAGAGGGGTGAGGGGTTTATCATGGTGGTTGATTGGCCCATGATTTGAGATCTAGGTGTCTCTATGTATCTCATTAAAAATGAGAATCAATCCAAACGTTGTTATTGAAACAATAGTTTCCCATACTAATTGAGTTTGATGTGGGAAATGAGTGAATTTATCACCATTTGGAGGAATAGTTAAACTTAAGAAAAAACGGGTATGATGTTAGAACCAGGTATCTTAAGAGAGCAATTTGTATAAATCTGGTTCACATATAAGATGAGAAAAAGGAAATAAAAAATTTTGTGGGGCGGATGGCCCCAATTTTGGATATCCAAGCCTCTCAACGTAATTTATTGAAGATGAGAATCAAGCCACATGTAGTTCTTGAAATGGGGTCCCAATTCAGATATTATTCAGGTATATAGAAAGATATAACTCATGTGCCACTGAAAATTTTCAATGATGTCAATGATTCTTTCACATTGATGCTTTTAACGTCAAAATAATGAATTCATTAATCGTACATTTTAATGTTGTGTAACGACGAAAAATGATGTCATTCATTTTAACATTGTACAATAAGGACAAAGATTCTACACATTTTAAAGGAGTGCAACATGGATGCATATTGTTGTTATATTGTTTAATGTCTTTCAACTAGGACTCTATGTTGTGCAGTTTAGAGTCAGACAGTAAGGAAAAATGTAATGTGCAGTTATACGTAGAAATTATTAAAAAATATTGCATTGGTTGGAGCTGTAACAAGGTCTCCATCCATTGAGACTAGAAAATAAGATCCATTTGATTAATCCTTATGTATGGAATAAGGTACTTCCCACATTGGATCAATCCTTGGAGGCTTCATTCCTGTTATCATTATTGTCCAGAGGACCAATACCAATTTTCCATGAAGAAATGAGTGGAGGGAAACATTGCCATTAAAATAATATTCTATTCTATTCTAATAGATATCGAAATGATTCAATGTACATAATTGCTTTTCATCTAATCATTACGGCTCATCAAATAATTTCTCAGACATTTCATCTGTAGAAAACTCTTCAAAGATATCAACTCAAAGTGAGGGAAATTGAATTTCAATTGGAAAAACTGCTTTTGTGTTGTACACTAATGAGTATGGTGTTAACTAAGTTGCAGGATGGGTAGTAGTCTAATAAGCCCATAATGTATGCAAAAGTTTATCAGGCCAAGATTTATTATCTTTATCCACATTATTTTGGATTATATTTGATTTAGTTTTATTAAAATAATTTATCATTCTATTGTTTTATACATGATAGTGAGATGAATGGTTGGATTTGATATTGTACTCCTTATATAAAATCTTTACCTCAACAAGAATAATTTTTTTCCTTTTCGATTAATATAGTATGAGGGAAACCAAATCATTTATTGAGGTTATCCTTAAAAGAGCTAAAAATAATTTTGGCTCTGACTTCATTGAGAGGTATTGTCTCCACCCATTTGGAGAAGAATTCATAATTAGTATGAATATACTTGAACAGCTTAACCGTAGCTAGAGGATAAGGTCCTACTATATCTATTCCACTGGTGGAAATTGTCCAGGAGTATTTAGATATATGTAGAATCTTTGGGGATTTATTAATGATGTTGGAATTCACTTGGAAGGGATCATATTTCATGGTGAAATATGTCCAATTTTGTATCACTGAAGGCCAGATGTATCCAAGAATTCATATTTGATCAGAAAGCTTGTGGCCAGACTGGTGACCACCCCCTGCTCTTGCATGTAATTCTATTATGACCACTTTACTTTCTTGTCAATCAATACACCTGAATGAGACTCTATAGAAGCCTCATTTTTTGAGGATCTTCTGGTGATCTGGTTTATCATAAAGTGTGAAATTGGCCACATGTCATCAGATCTATTCTTTGTCATCTCCATCTGATGGGAGTAATATATTTTTATTGTATTCCATGATGTGTGTCATACATCCCATTGTATGACTATATGATTCAAAAATAGGGATGATTTCATAAATATACTTCAATCTTGTTTGAATGAAATGTGAAACCACATGATGATGGGAAACACTGATGATTGAATTATCCTGATCTGGACTTTCCAAAGCAATGGCTGCATTAGCTAGTGCCTCAGCTTGTGAATTTTGTGACCATGGGACATAAGAAAAAATTGGCTCTAAGGGAAATTCATCCATTAATCCTCTGACATAGTTACACAAAAAGATTAAATCTGAATTTTCGGATATCATAATCCCCATTGATCTATTTAATTACCAACTCTGAATCATCCTTAACTTGCAAGTGGTTCACGTGTACCTAGATCTCCAATTCTAATTCTACAATGAAATCTTGATGTTCTGCGTCAATGTTGGTACCTCCTTCTTAAAATAGGATAGAATATGCAAACAATACTTTTTATAGGGAGATAAGTAAAATTCCAAATACAACATTGTTGAGTTTAGCATTTTCCATTCTCTTCCCTATTGGACTTTTGAAAGAACTGTCAAAGTACATTTCCCATGTTTGGGTATTATCTAGAATGGATCAGATTTCTTCGTCAGGAAATTCAGTATTCAATGATGTAACTTCTACAGATGGGTTCTTAGCATAGAAATATACCAGGACTTGGCATTTTATCGATTTCTGAGGCATGAACTAGATATCAAACTGTTGAAAAATAACTACCCACCATTCCAAATGTATCGTAAGCATAGGATGAAATAGGATAAATTTGAGTGGGTTATTACGAGATAGCATGTGGACCTCATGATGTTGCAAGTAATACCTCAATTTTTTAATTTTAAAGATTAATACGAAGATGCACTTCTCCATAATTGAATAACGAGTCTCTTTTTCATTAATAGTTTGATTGTGATAGTAAAGGCTATTTTCATTTCCAATATAGTTTTTTTGGGCAAGGAAGTTACTTAGTGGTCTCTCTAAAGTTTTCACATAGAGAATAAGTGGATTAACTTCAATAAGTGTAATTAATACCTCTTGACTAAAAATGTATTTCTTGAGGGTATCATATGAATCTTAGTAGTATTCAGTCCATTGATATGTGAATCCCTTCTTCATTAATCTAGTGAAGGGTAAACACCTGCCTACCAAATTTGTAATAATTTTTGAGTATAGGCAATGTTTCCATGAAGTACTCTTAATTCATTCTAATTTAAAAGAGGTGAAATTCCAAGGATTGAATTTTTCTTCTATAGATCAAAATTGATTCCACGATGGCGTACAATGAATCCTGGGAATATTCTCATGGTTACCGCGAAAGAACATTTCAAGGGATTCATCTTCAAATTATGTTGTTGAAGCTAACTGAATATGGTTTCTAGATTAGCCAAGTGATGAGAGCATTTTTTGAATTTAATCACCATATTGTCCACATAACATTAGTCAAATTTTCATAATAAGGGTTTATGATATGGTGTATGGAACATTGATATGTCTCACCTGCATTCATTAATCCAAAGGGAATTACCTAACAGAAAAACACACCTTGAGTGGATCTGAAGGTTGTAAACCCCTCATCATATAGGGCCATTCATATTTTATTGTACCCAGAGTATCCATCCATGAAGGAGAGTGCTTCATAGCTGGATGTTGCATAAATTAAAAGGTATGTGATTAAAAATTGAAAACCATATTTGGGATAATGCTTTTTAAGTTCCCTGAAATCGATGAAAACTCTAATTTTCCTGTTCATCATTTTCATTGGGACAATTTTGACCATCCATTTTGGAAATTTCACCTCTCTAAAAAATATATACTTAACAATCTAGTTAACTTTAACATCAAATTTAGAGGCTTAATATTGGTGTGTTCTTCATGTTTCCTATTTGAATCCTCGATGCTCTTCTAGAAACCCCAAATGAGGAGTGGCCACATCAGGATTAAGGCATATAATTTCTATATAGTTCTATGAAAATATATCTCAATGATGATTTAGAAATGATGTATATGTCTATCGCTCTAGAGATGTTATGGAAACATTAATTAAATTGGGGGTGGATCTACTTCTGTACCCAGATTTATTTAATTGAGATCATCCATAGTGGTAGAGATTCCTTCCTTAAATGATGGAGGAGTGTCATTGTGATCTTCTTCTTCTTCCTCTATACAAGTTACTTATTCTATTTCATATTTCATAGTAGATGATGAAGCAAAACATTCAGGGATAGGAATAGAGTCAGTATTTGAACATCCTGAATAAGAGGATACCATCTATAACCCCACTAATGATAAAGGGTATTCTTGGAGTATTGAAGAGGATATGGTGGATTGGGAACCAAATTCTTTGTATTATTCTAGTATTTCAAAAAATTATTCTAGCTTTATTGAAAAAGTAGATACTTGCTGAATTTTAGTGGATGAAATGTTGACTTCTCCATTCAATCTTTCACCTCTCCTTGGTAAATCAACAATTTCTCTCATGAAGTCATGATCAATTACCGTAATTGAAATTATTGAACTCACTAGATGAGTGATTTGATTTAGGTATATCCTTTCAATTTTATTTATATGAAACACATAATCTACACTCAAATGATTGAATGGGTTAGCTGGGATCTTTACCAGGCCATTTAGAGCATTGATTCTGGTTAACACTTTGGTCATAGACCTTGTTCCTTTTGTGTGGTAGAATTATGCTTCAATATAATGTGATTCAAAAATTTTAAATGGATCCATATCACCATAAATTTTCCCAGTTTGATAATTTAAGAAGTACCTGAATCATAGGTGATATGGAAAAGGGATGACTATATTTGGATGTATCCAAGGCCTTCAAAGCAGAATGTTAAAAGCTATGTCCTAAAGAACAACCATAAAATCTGAAATAGAAATAAGATCCCCAAACTGAGTTATGAGTGTAATATTTTGAAGATGTTATTTCTTATTCTTTTCATAAACTTGTAACATTAAAGTGGATAGAGATAAGCCAGATTCGATAAGGCCCAATCGAAAAAGTGTACCGATGGGAATGTGGTAGACTCTTGATCCATGATCATTGAAGGATCATCGTATGTCTTTAAGATTATCCCTAATAGATATATATAAGGTCATAATGTTTCCATGTACAACATAATCCTCATCTTCATTTGTAAAATAAATGACCGCATTACATTATGCATGATCATTCTTTATACGGTAAACTTCAGCGGCATCATCATTAGTTTGTAACTCTTGAGGACTTGATAAAGCCTCAATAAGTTTTCTTGAAGATCTTATGACAGATTCAAGGCATCCATGATTGAACAATTGGTCAAAACATGGGATAAATTTTTCAAAACATCGTAATTTTTGTCCAAAATTCTGCATTTTCTAGCATACAGATGCAGTTTTACAGGTTCCTTTATAGTTGATTCTACCGAGGTACATTTACCCTATATCAAGGAAAAATATGTAAATACATTTTTTTGGTAGATTAGACTAACTACATCTATCTACATTCTAAGAGAATGATGGTGTAATCTCTAATAAATCCACCAAAATAATCATATGGGGACTAATCCTGTCTTGTGTGGGAGAATGTCTTAGTTCATGCTGAGCCCACTAAAGGGCTCTCCCCTAATTTTCTGCAGAATAAACGGTCCGAGTAGGGGTAGAGTTACAATAGTGGTTTGTAAAATATCCAAGTCTTCCCATGTATCCTTTACCATGGATTCTTACTCTAGTTACCCAGAAAGGTATATGCAATTTAGGCTCATCATAACGGGAATCATCATTTTCATAGGGATTCATTAAATTGATAATGATGATGGAACCCACGATCAATTAATCATATTATAAATACTATTCAGGCTAGTTGTGTTGTAGTTACGCCATTGGTCTTGGCAATGCCAGTGCTTTTGAAACAAATGGCATGAAATCTACCAATACCAAGGACAACATAGTCCTTGATATGATCTCATCCTCTTCTGATAGCTCTTTGTCTTTTTGATCACGTCGTTACATTGAGGATATACCTTTTGAGGACTATTATTTTGATTATGATGGATTTAATAAGGCATAAGTGGAAGGAGACACAATCAGTTTTTTCAAATATGTTTGTGAAATGGAATTATTTTGGTTTATTGTTTTCATAATCATCCAATCATCATATTTCAGAGTATTTTTACTTTCGGCATCCTTCCATTTGCATTAATTATCTGTATTTGTTGTAGTAGAACATACTACTTGGGATGATGAACTATTCTAGATTATACCATTTTTTAGGAGGTCATTAAAAACAAAACACTACTGAATGGCATGCCACAACATTGGTGAAAGAGACAATAATTTATAATATCATTGTCAACTTCTTTGTTTGGTTTGATTGTCCTTGGAAACTGAACCTAATTATTATCCAATGTTGAAATGAAGTAAATGGGAACTATTTCATTTCTAAACGAATAAACGTTGTTCTTTAACTCCTCTAATTATCTCTTCCATTGATATTTTTTATCATATTGAAGAGGTGGTCATTACTAATTATGCATGGTAGATGGAGCCCTTTGATATGATGATGTTTTTAAGTATAATCGAGTCATATTTCTTGTTAGAGTGTGACTATAACAGACCCCTCATACCCTATTATCCTTCCTAAAGATGATGGAATTACAAAAGATTTAACATTAGTTTCCATAATGTTATCCTAAACTTCATGGGAAATTGAAGAAAGGTCTTAAAACCCACCTATGTATTTCACATGGATCAATGGTGTGCGTGACCCATCACAGTAATTCGGCACACAAATAGGTAGTGACTATTCTTGAGGGAGTTCTAGATTTGAGGAATATGTTAATCATTTTCATCACGCAATGAAATCTGAAACACTTTTATTTTCCCTTTTCGTGAAATTTTTAATGTTAAAAAATGTTGTCTTTGGTAGTGTTGAGCTGAATTGGAGAAGGAATTTCAGATCTAGATCTTCCCATATATTAATTGACTGTGACTACAATGTTTTATACCAGACAAAAGTTGGACCCCATAATGATTGCACAATGAATCTGAGCATTATAGCTTGTTGTTGTTAAGCGGTCCCCATCATGGGATCACAATGAGAATGAAAATGTGTTAAGTGCTACTCCGGATCTCCTGAATGATTAATGATTGGGAATGTAGTGTTCACAATGCTTGGTGGGGGAGAGATCAGAACCACCCATTCAGGGTATGATTTATTTTCTGGGTGTACATGAACACACTATTCTTCCACAACATCATATTCTGTTTTTAATGCCTCAATTTTATTCATAATCATTCGGGGAATAGATGGATGAGCTTGGACTTGTATTGTATAGAAACTCCAGCTTGAACTGATAGGACTAATGGAAAAACCTTTGGTGGTGGTGGTGCTCTTATATGTCTTGGATAACCCATGGGTACATGCCTATAACGGTGTGTTTTATCCTTCCCAAGATATCTACCCAATATAGGTAATTCATTATCCACATCCATAGTAAAAAAATTCCCTCTTTTCTAAGGAGTTTCTATGGGATGTGAAATTTGAGGATCTTCCTGGGTAGTATGCCTAACAGAAATTCTTCTTGGATGTAACTCTGTATTGAGTATTTTCAACTCATTCATTTCCTTCTATTTTTTGGAAAACCATTCTTCAAAATAATGAGATTGACCTTCTATAGTAGAAAAGTGAGATGTGATATAACTTTTAAATTTCCCATTATTATATTCCTTTTGAAGGGGTGGGAGTTGGTTTCTTAAGGGTATACCAAGATTCTAGGTAATCCTATGATATCATATACACACACCTCCTTTATCTTCATATGTGTGTAAAGCATTTTGTATAATAACTTCATCTTCTAACACCATTGAATGAGACTCATTCTATGGAGAATATTATTTTATGGTATTAATGACATTCACTACTGTAAAATGAATTGATGGCATTATGTTTGTATCTTTGTTAGATCGTCTCCTTATGTATCTTCTATGAGACTATGTTCTCCTATATGCCGAATTCTCATTAACAGTTCGAATGACAGTAGCATGAATGGAATCAATGGATAGTTTTGTTTTGCGTTCAATTTTTGGTTTCCACCTTAATCAAGAGAAAACTAACATTATTTGAAGAGGGGATTGTAGATGTGAAAAATTCCACAACCCAACAAGCTGGGGCAATCTAGATTTTCTTTTTCAATCCTTCAAACTCTGTTTATTGAATTCAAATACTGAATTAAACAATCTCATAGCCCTGTAGGATGGGGTGGCTCTTGAACTTCTATATCTGAGATTCATCCATCTTCTCTTCTAATTTTTTGATTTTTGGTATGAACGTTGGGTTTCTGAATTATTTTAAAACCACATAAATAACCTATTTCAGAGATTATGGGTTTATACAATATTTAGTCTTTGCAAATGTACCAACCTACTGTAAAACGTCTTCCATAATTGGTTATTTTATGAAAGACTATGAGTCTAAAGCTCCTCCCCTCCAACATTTCAAGTGAATTTGGGTGAAAAAGGATGTTATAAGGAAGGACACTATTGTCGGGTAGTTAAAGCTACTAATATCATCAATGTTTTAAAATATACAGATGTTCTTATTTCTATTCCTGGTCAATAAATTTATTTCATAAAATAAACCTATCATTGAGAGCAATGAGGCTACTTATATTGAGGAGGGTGAACCCTTTAATTCTATTGTCCCAATGCTTTCTCAATTTGTACTAGAATCATCTCAGGCTGATGGTAAAGCCACACAAATTGAGGAAGGTTTCTTAAAATCAAGCTCTTGAAAAGGGAAAAACAGGTGGTGGATGCAAATGGATTCATTACTCCCAATTCTAAAAAAAATAAATAACATAGGAACTACTCTCAAATTGAACGAAAAATTCTTACGAGATCACTTGTGGATTCTCGAAAGGACAACACAGAAATTACAACACCAGCAGGTGTGGTTGATTCAATAGTTGACATTTTTTATGCTTCCCAAACAATGGCTATAGATTTTCCTCCACATATGGATGTTGTTTATTCTATTGCTCCACCTAATGATAACCCGAATGAAGACTCTGACTGATTATGAAGGAGAAACAAGATGAAATAGCTTATCAAAGGCTAAAAATGGTGAAATTTCAGTGGATAATTATCTTGATATTAAACTTCGAATGTTTAATCAGAGGTTGATATAGGAGTCCAACCAAACTCCCTATCTTTCTTGATCAGTTCTTCTATGTTTCCAGTTTGATTTAACAACATCTTTTCCTTTTTTTCAGAATTAATGGGTAGTGTATAATGGTTCTTCTCTTATTTTGGGTTTCATTGAAGCATTGTTTCTTAGCCTATCCTATAGATCTGGACATGTTCTGGATTAGATTTTGTGGATCTTGAGGCCGGTTTTTTTCAGGTTCACTTTCTAGCTTTTGTATTGAAGCTACTGGATGTTTCTTCCATTAAAAGATGTTTCTCATCATGTGGGAAGGATCCATGATATAGTCTTGCTTCTTTCTTGTGTGTTTTTTGTTATCTGTCACCCAATTTGGGAATACCAAGACTTTTTTCATCCTTAGTGGCTACACATATAGCCCCTTTGGCTTCTGATCATGGATGTTCATAGGAACCTACTTTGCATAGACTTGGTTTTCTTCTCTCTTGGGTGCGTCGGGGCTTACTGATTCATCCTGTCTAGATGTGCTGGACCAGCTTTTGAGGGGAGTGCTATTCATTTGATATTTCTAGCCCATTTACATATTTATCTCGCTTGGCTTTTTTTCACTTTTGATGCTTTTTTGTTTTGGTGCTCTTCCTTGATGCCTCCTGAGGACAACATATCTTGAGGAATTGAAGCATGCTGGGAGTTGTTGAACCCTTGGTCTGATTTGTTTTCTTACATGAAGGAATGAGGTTTATGGAAGTTTGAGTGAGTTGTTTTTTCCCCCTTTTTGATTCTTTTTCATGTATCTCTCTCATTTTTTAGGATGGTGTAAATTCATTACACCTCGATCATGCAGTTTAATACCTTTTTAAATAAATTTCCTTGGGGAATGTATTGGGTGATCGATTCATGTCTCCGTTTGTATAAAAAACCTATTTCAGAATACCATTGTGCTATTTGATACATGTGTGTCATCAAATGGCTGAAATCATCTAAGAGGGAGGGATGTATAATGTACTTAGATGCTTGATGAAAAAGCATCTCAACAAAATTCTCTCTTTGTGCCTGACTCTGATAAGAGCTAGTTGAGGTCTGTTCTTGAGTGTATCATATATTACACACAATATCTATTGATTGTAGTCAGCCACAGGAAATGACATTGTATGAGACCACTTTTTGTGTGCTTTCATCATTTTGGAGTGTAGTGAAATGCAATCCTCTGTGTGCACCCAATCGTCTGATATGAACACCAAATGGGGTATCATAAAGTAACTCGCATGGCCTCTTTAGTGCATCAAGGCATGCATGCTGAAGGATTATCTTATTCTTTTCAACCTTTGGGTGTAAATAAACTGAAAGAGATGCCAAGTTTATTTAGCATTGAAACCCTTATATTCCATTTACATGATTTTGTTATTCTTAATATTTTAATATATTTGATTTCATATGATGAAGCATTTTGCATAAGTTCAGGTGTACATCATGAATGAAATCTTCTACATTCAATTTTGGAATGTTTAATTGGTTGTTTTCCAATGGGTATAACGTGAATGGTACTTCTCCTTTATCCAACTATTTTCTCATGTTCAATATATCTTCATCATCGTTTTCTAGAGGTTTCTCCACATGGTCTGACCAAAGTGAAGGCTTCTCGATTGTTTTATTACAAACAAAATAATTTGTTGCTTTTTCTACTTCTAAATTATAAGACAAATGACCCAAGGGACGTTCAGAGAAAGACCATCAACCTGGGATTTTTTAATACCCCAATATTTCATAGTACATTATCTCATTGAAGTAATTCAATAGCTTGTGTTACATGTAACACCGAGTTCAAGCGCACCACAACTTACTAAACTAACCATTGAAAAATAGGTTATGAATAGTATTAACTGTATTTTGAATCTTATATACTCTATATAATTTTAACATCTATATTATGTGTTTTTTAGACATAATATAAGAACAAAATCATTTTTCAGATAAAAGAAGTATTTTTCAAAAAATGCAATTTTACCACCTTTTATTGGAGAACCCATTTTAAATCCAATATTTGACACTTTTATAGATTTAATTTCATGAAATTACATTCTTATATAAAATTGGGGCATAAAAATTTAGTTTGGATAATTTTTTGGTACTTTTATGATAACTTTCATATTTTGACAAATAATAAAAAATACTATGTTTTAATTGAAAACAACTTTTTTAATTGAATTAATTTATAGTGATCAATTTTTAATTTGAAAGTATTTGAAGTATAATTAAGTTATATTTTTATCATTTAATACAATGTAGTTCATTATAAGTAATTTCACATTTAAATTTGACATAAACACATGTCAATCTTATGAAAGTTTTTACTTTTTAAAAACCCATTTTTTGGTTTTAACAGTAAGAATTAGTTATAAATTAAAAAATGATACATATTTGATTTTAAATTGGTAAAATATACTTCATGTTTTTATTCATAATTTCAAAATTATCTTAGGGTAAATTGTTGGAATTTTTCTGAAAACTTTCAATTTTTGATGAAAAGTAAAAAACAAGGCGTTATTATTTAAATCCGACATTTTATTTTAATAATTAGTTATTATATTTTAATATATTTTAAGTCAAAATTGATATATAAAACCTATATAAGTTCAATTTAATTCATTGGAGTCATTTTATAATAAGTTTAGACATATAAATTTCTGTCGAACTTTTTACCGTCTTTTACCCACCTCCTAGGAGCGTTTGCAAATCTGCATAAAACATAATTTTATTGCTTCTGTGAGTTGAATTTAAAAAATCCAAGAGACATGGTTAATATTATTAAGTAAAATTTTGTTCAATAATATGAAAATATTTTTTGGTGAATAGTAACTTTTGACATTTATTTACCACTGTTAAAAGTAAATAGGGTATTTAAGGGTAAAAATGATATAATAATTACACTAACACATGTTCTAATTATATTGGATAAGTATAATTCGACCAAAAACAACCATATAAATAAAATATGACCCCCTTAGATCTACATGGATAAGATTAGAACATTTATTAATATTTTATTTAAAGAAAAGTTTAAAAAGTTAAATTCAATGTTTAATAAATAAACCTTTTTTAATATAGGGTTATGCATAAGATAAATTCAACTATAAATCTTCACTATAAAGATAAATAATTTACTACATAATTTTATTTTATTTATAATTTTTAGAAATTATATAATTTAATTTAATTATCACACAATGATGATGCAATAATTACCTTATTAATGAATGATTAAAATAATTGATATTATAAATATCCAAATAAATGTAAATTGAGAGTTATGATTAATTCCACTAACTTTATAGATTAATATGGCATGTTAAAGTTGGTTAAATAAATTTTATTCAATGTGATAATGTTTTCATTTCTTCCAAAAAAACAAATACTTAATAGTGTCAAAATTGACATAATTGAGTTTTTAAACAAAATATTATATTATTAATTGATATAATAATCCCAAAAATCTAAGGATTGGAAAATTGTCTAAGATATGGCTATATATATTAATATTTACCCACATGGGGTTCTCTTGGCTTGTAATAATATGTTTATTAACCATATATTATAAAAATACAAAGAGACATGGTAAATGTCAAACTAATTAACAAAGAGTTAAATCAAAATAATAAGGTTAATATGATGACCTAAACCTATATAAAACCTATTTAATGAGTGTTTTTAGACCCATTCCCACCTAATATTTTATCTAATTAAATTTTGAGCCGTTAGAAACCGAAAATAATATTATTAAAAAAAAATATTTCATGTTTTCCCTAATGTGACTCTCACCTCTCTTATAAAAGGCCACTTCCCCTTCTCTTAATATCACACCTCCAAAGCCTTTGGTATCAGCCAAACCCTACCCAAATATCCTACCAACATTCCTCCCTTCATCCTAGAGGACCTATGTTGGTCAGAAAGCAAACCTATGGAGCCCTTTCGATAAACTCAAAAGGAAGAACCCGAAGAAGAGGTAAATATTTCATCACCTCTTCAAGTTCTTTTCTTCTTCCACATCCTATTTCATTGTTGTTTCCATTATAAAATAATAATTCCATTATCTTTAATATAATATGATGTTATTATAAAAATAGTACAACCATATTCATTATTATATCCATCCTATAGATGACAATGTCCCCATACATGTGTACGTACGGATTACCATCTCCACATCTTGGTGTAGTTTGATATTCAAACACTTAATTATATGGATGAGTATAATAATGAGTATAATTGATGTAAATAATAAATATAACATTTTAATTATTCTTTATATATGATATAACATCTAATTATATAATATTTTTCCATCAATATAATGATATTTTCACTCGAGTGTACGTATGAATTACCGTCTCCAAAACGCGATGAGATTCATTTTCATATTCACCTTTAAACGATGATTATAAAATATATATCATTAATAAGTATATAATATATGACATAATAATGATACTGGAGATATATATATTAATTTATTTAAGTACTTACATATATCTTATTTACTTTGTACTGTTCAATACTATATGAAAACAGAAACATCATTTATGCTTAAGTACGGCCTACTGTCTCCATAAACGGTGTTTTCCAATTCATATATATTTCTATTATACATATTTGTATTCTGAATATGTATGATATATATGTCATTATTTATATTCTGAAATTATTTAAATCATGATCTATATGATACAATAAAGAGTAACGAGTTAAAACACGTTTGATAAAGAATGTGATTATTACCCAAAATGTAAATTTAACATGGGAAATATTAATAAATGGGTTGTATACAGTCATAAATTAATCATGTATGATATCTTAAATATTAATATTTTTCTGGGATAATTTAATAATGTACTACGGTTTTTATACAGGAGGAAAAATGTACCATCGACTAAAGGAAAGTGCAAGGTAAGGGTAATTCCACAATCTCTTAATTATCCAAGGTTGTTTTTATGTAAGTATCTACTGTGAAATATTTATTATCCATGTCAATACTTCATAACATAGTTTTCAAAGGGATTATTTTTATTATAATTTTTTACTAATTCATCATTGTAAATGTTTTAATGATTTATCCTTCTTGAACCTTTTTCATTAATGTCTATATTTTCAAAATGATTTCAAGGATTTATTTATATGGACATGAATGTTTTAAAATGTTAATTCCTTTAAAAAGTTTCAAAGTGGTATGGTACACTTTTATTAAAAAATATATATTAAATGTCTTCCTTTAAAAATTGTGTGACTTTTAAATGATTTAATGAAAAATGGGTATTCCACTCAACGGGTTTTACTGATCATTTTCAACTATATCACTATCATGTTTCATATATTATTTTAATTAATTTAGATTAATTATAATACAATATTCCATACTATATTGAATGAGTAATTATTTGTTTGACTATAGATGTGTTATCTTTAAACCATTCATGGTTTATGGATAATATATTGACCTTTTTATGCTTGTTTTAATAGAATGGTTATGTTATGTTTAAAAGTTTTCATATGGGGAATGCATTGGACTTATTAAGTGATGGGTGGAGCCCTCTATAGCTCCTCGATGTATTAGTAGGTCTCATGAGACAAACTAGTCTCTTGGCACAAGGCCTTTACAAAATCTTATTTTATCCATGGAACAAGGCTTTGACTATGCGGTTATGAAGTATGGAATTATGCATTTCAACATTATGGAAGTGGATATTGATATTGCATGTGATTATTCGACTAGTAGAATATCCATTTAAATAAGTAAGTGGAATTATTTTATTGTATATTCACCATAATATTCTGAAGTTTAAGATTAAATGGATTTTGTTTTAGACTTATACATTGCCTTAAATGTTTATGCTTATTTAGGAAATTTTCTGCTATATTGTTATCCTTACAGACCATCTCAGCTCACCTTATTCTATGTTTTAATTTTTCTAGGATTCCAAAAAGTGTATTATGATTGATAAACATGGTTAATCTTGGGGATTAATTCCATTCTCAAAGGATAATTTATGTCTTGTTTTATTTTCTAATGTGTAATGTAATGTTCTTGTATGTAATCTATTTTCCATAACTGATAAACTGATCGGTCTTTCAGGATTTTATTCCTTGTAATAATGAAAATGTATTAAAACAATGCACCGACTCTGGGCTTCTCAGGTGGAGCGTTACAGTTGTTATCAGAGGAAATTTAGCAAAATAATTGGAAATATATTTAGAAAAACTCTAATTAAAGAACATTAACCTATGATAGATTTTGAGGATTAGTATAGAAGAACATCCTAGAATTTTGGTAATGTATTTATTTTCTATATTTTCCAAGCAATACATCCATATCTGGATATGAGCATGTACAGTAGGCTCTAGAATAGATATACCTATGAGTGAAAACTATGATAAGGAGTATTTGGCTTGACCTAGGGTATCTTGGTACACGAAAGTTGGCATTGATGCACTCTTGGTTATGACACTCTTGTGGGATAAGCTTAGGATAATTCATGTTATCATTACAAGCCATTATGAAAGATTTATGATTAAATTCATCCTCAAAGAAACTATTTTTATGATTATGCATTATATGGATAAACATTTCAATTTACATTAGGTATTTTACATGTTTGTAATTATGAATTGTGATTCATAAACTAAACTAGTGTATGTCATTGTTTAGAAAAGGTTTCCAGTAGTTGGAATGAGAACTCCAAAAATACACATGATCCAAAGAGTAAGAAGGAACATATCTTTCATCGAATTAAGCCTACATTTATAAAGAAAATATTCTCCCATGTATTATCATAATATAAAGAAATAATATCATGTGTTAATAAGATATGTAAAAAAAATTAGTCCTATGGATTTGAAAGGAATGGAGAGAAGAAAACGATAGTAGAGAGAAAGATGGATAAATGAAATAAGGGGAAGAATGATTATCACATATGTGATAACTGTGGAAAAAAACACTTTGGCAAATTCTTGAAGGGAATGAGAGTTTTTTATAAGTGTGGAGAAAAGGGACACCGAGTACGTGATTACAAGTGTAAGAAAAAGGATTAAAATGTACAATGCTTCATCTCTAAAGAGTTGGAACACTATGCGAATCAATCTCCAAACCATGAGAGTATAGCCCAAATGCTATTACTAGATAATAATCATTTTGAGATATTACCGAAGGTGAAGAGGAATGATTAAGAGTTGTTAGGTTGTTATTAAAGTATTGTTCCATTTGAATATTGTATTAACAGTGTACATGTTATAAAAATTATAGAGTATATAAGGGTTGTACTATAGTACTATTTCATTAAGGACTTGAGATTGTGTGAAACTAAGAAAAGTGACTCAATGGAAGGTTAAATTTTTGGAAAATATATCATTGAGAGAAATATAAACCTCAATATGATTCTGATAATGAGGTAGTTATTGTGGAATGATATATGATTTATTTTGATAAATTATATTTGATATTATAGAAATCCTTGGAACTGGTTAATGATTTGTATATTTCATCATTGTTGGAGTTTACAACATGTTTTGATAGAAGGAGTATATCCAGTATTCTATAATGAAAAAGGGAGCATGAATGCAATAAATAAGGTTTTATGGAAATTAAGAGTGTTAGAGTGTTTTAAAAGAATACCTAATAAAGGTATTGACATGTTATTACGTGGAAAAAAGGATCTTCATTGTGTTTACCTTCCTTATAAATTTTGGACTGCGAGTTTTGAAAGAAGTATTTTGGATGGGTCTAAAGGGTGGAATCAATTATGTTTGACATTGGTTACTATTTTTAAGGTTAAATGATTTCTTGAGATTATTTTTGTATTGTCATAAAAAGGACAACCCCGAGGTCAAGCGACAACCCATCACATTCAGCAAGACCGCGAGACATGAACCTGCAACCGAAGGGCGACAAGGTTGGATCACCTTCTACTGGCATAAGTGATGTCCAAGATTGTATAATGTATTTTTTTTAAATAGTCTGACATATGAGTTATAAATTCAATATTTTCAGAACCCTATAAGATTAGGATTTGTAAAATATTTTTGAATTCTATTATCTTTTGGAGTGAATGATGAGATTGTGGTAGGAATTAGTTGACGGGTGAAACTATACTTGTCAAGTATATATATATATATATTACTCTTATTCTATGAATATATTAATTATTAAATATTAGGGAAGGGATCTTAAAACCTAAAATGTGTTATCCTAATAACATATGTTTTTTTAACTGATGATATTTTACATCATCCTAGATTGATGGCTTTGAGGCCCTCAATTTTTCACTTGTTTGTGATTGATGACTTCAATAAATCCATATAAGTATTTTCATTTTCCTCCAATTATGTGTCTATAATTTCTACCAATTTTCTCCAAATCGAGATCATAATTTGGTGGTGACTTTTTCATTTCCCTTTCCCTCTTATTAAAACTAAATTTTATTAACCCAATTTCCGATGTGGGTTTTCCACAAAGGTATTTTTCTATTTTTAACCATTTATTTTTTAAGAACAATTTCAAATTGTGAGGAAAAAATTTATTGAAGGAGGGGAGAATGTAACACCCCAGAATTTCATAGTACGTTATCTCATTAACATAATTCAATAGCTTGCACTACACGCAACACCATGTTCGAGCGCACCACAACTTACAAAACTAACAGTTCAAAAAGATGTGATGAATATAATTAAATAAATTTTGAATCCTATTTAATCTATATAATTTTAACATTCATATTATGTGTTTCTTTGACATAATATAAGAAAAAAATCATTTATTAGATAAAAGAAGTATTTTAAAAAAATGAAATTATACCACCTTTAATTGGAGAACCCTTTAAATAACCAATATTTGTCACTTTTATATATTCAATTAAATTATATTAAATTATTTTCTATAAGTGAGACATAAAAATTTAGTTTGGATAAATTTTTGGTACTTTTCTGATATCTTTATTATTTTGACGAATAGTAAAAAATACTATGTTTTAATTGAAGACAACATTTTTAATGGAAATAATTTATAATGTTAAATTATCATTTGAAAGGTTTTAAAGTATAATTAGTTTATATTTTTATCATTCAATACAATTTAGGTCATCATAATTAATTTCGCATTTAAATTTGACATAAACACTTGTTAATATTTTGATAGTTTTTAATTTTTGTAAACCCGCATTTTGGTTTTGACAATGGGAATTAATTTTAAATTAATAATTGAATATTATATGTTTTTAATTTGGTAAATTAGAATTCATTTTTGAATTATGAATATCAAAATTACCTTAGGGTAAATATTTGGTATTTATCTAAAAACTTTCAATTTTTTATGAATAGTGAAAAACACCGCGTTATTATTTAAAACCAACATTTTTTTAAATAATTAGATATTTTATTTTTATTTATTTTAACTAAAAATAGATATATAATACCTTTATAAGTTCGAATAAAATAATTGGAGTCATTTTATAATATGTTTAGATATATAAAATTTTATCGAACATTTTATTGTTTTTACCCACCTCTTAAGAGCATTTGAAAATCTGCATAACAATTAATTTTACTACATTTGTAAGTTTAATTTATAAACTCAAAAAGACAAATTTAATATCAGTAACTAAAATTTGGTTCAATAATATTAAAATAATTTTGTGTGAATATTAACTTTTAACTTTTATTTACCATGGTTAAAATTAAATTGGGTAATTATGGGTAAAAATGATTTCATAATTACCCTAAAACATGTCCCAATTCAATTGGATAAGTATAATCAGACCAAAACCAACCTTAGTAATAATATTTGACCCCCATTTTCCACTTGGACAAGATTATGACATTTATTATTATTTTATTTAAAGAAGAGTTAAAAAAGATAAATTCATTGATTAATAAATAAACCATTTTTAATTTAGGGTTATACATAAGATCAATTATACCAAAAACATCCATTATAAAGCTAAAAAAATTTAATACATAATGTTATTTTTTTTATAATTTTTAGACTTTAAATAATTTAATTTATTTATGACACAATAATGATGCATTTATTACCTTATTAATGAAAGCTTAAAATAATTGATATTATAAATATCCAAATAAATGTAAATTGAGAAATATGATTAATTGCACTAATTTTATAGGATAATATGACATTTTATAGTTGGTTAAATAAATTTTTCAAATTTGTAATGTATATATGGATTTTAAAAAATCAAATACTAAATAGCATCAAAATTGACATAATTGAGTTCTTAAAACAAATATTATATTATTAATGGATATAATATTCATAAAAATCTAGGGTTCGGACAAAAGATATAGATAAGGTTAAATATGTTAATAATAAACCACATGGGTCCCTCTTGTCTTTTTATAGTAAGTTTATAAACCATGTAATATAAAAATACAAAGAGACATGGTAAATGTCAAACTATTTAACTAAGAGTTAAATCTAAAATATAAGTTTAATATGATGACCTAAACATGCCTAAAACATATGTATTGGGAGGTTTTTGACCCATCGCCACCTTATCCTTTAAATAATTTATTTTTTATCCATTAGAAATAGGAAATTATTTTATTATAAAATAATATTTCAAGATTTTCCTAAAGTGACCCTCACCTCTCTTATAAAAGGGCACTTACCCATATCTTAATTTCACACCTCCAATGCCCTTTGGATCGTCTAAACCCTGCCCAAATATCCTACCAATTTTACTATCCTTTTATTAGAGGCCTTTTTTGGTCATAAATCTAACCAATGGAGCCCTTTTGATCAAATCAAAAGGAAGAACCTGAAGAAGAGGTAAATATTTCATCACCTCTTTCAAGTTCATTTCTTCTTCCACATCCTCTTTCTTTGTTGTTTAAATTATAAAATAATAACTATAGTATCTTCTATATATTGTGATGTTATTATAAAAATTTTACAACCATATTCGTTATTCTATCCATCCTATATATGACAATGTCACCATACGTGTGTACGTACGAATTACCATCTCCACATCGTGGTGTAGTTTGTTATTCAAACACTTCATTATTTGGATTGGTATAATAATAAGTATAACTTATGTAAATAATAAATATAACATATTAATGATTATATTTATATGATATAATATCCAATCATATACGATTTCATCATCAATATAATGATATTGTTGATTGTGCGTGCGTACGGATTACCGTCACCACGACCCGATGGGATTCATTTCCGTGATCATCATTAAAAGATGATTATAAAATGTATATCATTAATAAGTATGTAATATATGACATAATAATTATACTGGATATATATATATATATGTACTTAAATATATCTTATTCACTTAGTTCCATTCAATAAGCTATGAAAATGGAAACAACGTTTATGCATACGTACGACCTACCATCTCCATAAATAGTGTTTTCCATTTCATATATATGTCTATTATTCATATTTATATTCTAAGTATATATGATATATAAATCATGTTTTATATTCTGGAAGAATTAAAATCATGATCTAAGTGATAAAATCAAGAGTAAAAAGTTATAACACATACGATAAAGAAAAAGATTATTACCTGAAATGTTAATTTGACATTGAAATTATTATTAAATGGGTAGTATAAATTCATAAATGAATCATGTATGACATCATAAATATTAATATGGTTCTGCAATAATTTAATAACATACTACGGTCTTTATACATGTGGTTAAATGTACCCTCAACTAAAGGAAAGTGCAATGTGAGGGTTAATTCCACAATATCTTTATTATCCGAGGTTGTTTCTACGTAAGTATCTACTGAGACATATTTATTATCCATGTCCATGTTTCATAAAAGAGTTTTGAAATGGATTATTTTTAAGGTATTTTTTTACTAAAACTTCATTTTAAATGTTTTAAAGATTTATCCTTCTAATCCTTTCTCTTTAATGTCCATGTTTTCAAAATGGTTTCAAGGATTTATTTATATAGACACGAATGTTTTAAAATATTAATTCTTTTAAAATGTTTCAAAGTGTTATGGGACACTTTGATTAAAAAATATATTTTAAATGTATTCCTTTATAAATTGTGTGACTTTTAAATGATTTCATGAAAAGGGGTATTCCACTCAAAGTGTTTTACTGATCATTTTCAACTATATCTACATCCTTGTCTGGATATTATACTTGATTAAAGTTGATTTATAATAATACAATATTCCCTATTGTATTGAATGTATTATGATATGTTTGTCTGTGTATGTGTTATTTTTATACCATTCATGGTTTATAAATAAATTATTGACATTTCTTATGCTAGTTTTAATATGAATGATTATGTTATGTTTAAAGATTTTCATACGAGGAATGCATTGGACTTAGTAAGTGACGGGTGGAGCCCACTATAGCTCCTCGATTCATTGGTAGGTCTCATGAGACAAACTGGTGTCTTGGCACAAGGCCTTTACAAACTCTTATTTGAAGTCTTCGCACAATGCCTTGACTATGTGGTTATGAAGTCTGCCATTATGCATTCCATCGTTAGGAAAGTGGCTATTGATATTGCATGTGATTATTCTACTAGTAGAATATCCATGTGAATAAGTAAATGGAATTATTTTGTGGTATCTTTTCCATATTATGATAATGTCTGTGTTTAAAATGATTTTTTTAGTATTATACATTGTCTTAATTGTTTGTGCTTTTTTTGGAAAGTTCCCGCTATATTGTTATCCTTACTAAACATGTGAGCTAACCCCTTTATATGTTTTAATTTTCCCAGGATTCCCAAAAGTGTATTATGATTGATAAGTGGAGTAAAGATAAAGTATTAATGGTATTCTAAAAGTATAATTTATGTTGTGTTTTATTTTCTAATGTGTAATTTAAAGTCCATGTATGTAATCTATTTTCCAAGACTGTTAAACTAATTGGTCTTTCGGGACTTGATTCCTTTTAATCATTCCAATGTATTTAAATAATTCATAGACTCTGTGCTTTTGTGGTCGGGGTGTTACAAATTTTTTATATTTGAGAATGTATTTCACCTTTTAGTGGTAAGGAATCATACATCACTCAAATTATGTTGGAAAGTGCATCAAAATAAGAGGGATTTCTCATTACTACATTATTGATTATGGAATTATCTTCACAATGTGAAATACTAATAGAGATAGTACTTTTTTAGAAAATGAAATCATGGGGAGGACCACCATTTTATATTACAACATGGGATAAATCCTCTTTCTTCTTTATATTCTAGAGACATGGAGGGTTTCCCTAGATCTCATCTAGAGTTAGGCTATCTAGATTGACTAAATTCTCATGAATAAAGCCTTCATGAGGAAGTCTCTGATGGGGAACTTCATAATTACTGATAATAATCCAATAATTTGGTAATGAGGGGGGGGGGATATTGAGTTGAAACATATAAATGTTTGAGGGCTTCAAGAACTCTAGCATTAAGAGGAGCTAGATCACAGATTGGCTCTTGATTTTCTAACTGTGTTTGAAGAGACTTATTCCTAGATTCTCTTTTACAAGTAGTTGGGGCCACTTTCTTAGATAAGTGGTTATCATGGGTAGTTGTATGTTCCTTCCTTGGAGAGTTCATTGGAAAGGGATGATTATCTCCAATTGGAAAGGGTGTTTGTTCTTGATATGGTTGTATGTATGATATTGGGGAGTACACCCTATACACCACCTAGAATGTAAAAGAGGTGTGTATCAATTCTGGGATGGAAAGTCGATGTGTCATCCTAGGTGTGGGAAAAAATTTATGTGTCTATTCCCTTGGTACTACTAATTTTTATATTAAGATATTATAGAATTATTCTAGAATATGGAAAGGAATTTGTGTCTTCCCTTTCACGATTTCTAAGAGGTGTTTGGTGTTTCAGCAACCAGAACAGGAATATAATTCCATTTCATATAAAGATTAGGTGTATGTTATTTCTCATGTTATTCTTATCCTATCAGTGGATACTAAAAGTACTCATGTATAGGGGCATATAAATGAGTCTTCCATAGGTTTTCTATTAGAGCATTCCGACTGACTTTTATGGGTGCTTCCAAATGAGACTTTTGATAAGCTTGATTAAAATTGGAAGGTGTATGTGCCTACTGGCTGCTTCCCACAAATCATGGTTGACAAATTTCTCTAAATATAGTCAGAAGAGACTACCACAAGAATTAGTGAGTATAAGAAGGTATATATTTTATTTTTACATATTTCTAACACATTTGATTGGAAAGCTACCATGAATGATGTTAGACGATCCTACTGACTGGTTGGTAGTTTGTAAACATGTCATTGTGCATATTCATGGTACTCCAACATATATAACTGTTTGGATTGGTGATTTTCTTTAGTATGAGTCTATTTGACAGTGGAATTATCATGGATGGGTGTATGTACCCAATCATTGATTGCCATGAAGTTAGGTTTATAGACTTCTCATGAGGAGGAAAAGGTAATAACTAACTTCGTATTATCCTGATGTTGTTCTCTAAGGTTTGTCTTATGAACCTAGTTATAAGGGACCTCACACGAACAACTATAGGCAACACCCCCATCATGTTTGGGGTTCTCTTCCACAATATTCTTCTATTAGTGATTGTTGGTGGGAGTCCTCAAGAAAGAACCCTGCATATTTGAATTGTGTCTATGAGTGACCTCTTGATACAACTCACTTTATTATGGGAGGGACTAGTTGTTTCTCTCCAGGGATAAGGACCCAAAACGGTTGAAGATGGTGGATGACATCGTCTTCTTCTTGACCATCGATCGTCGCTGACCAGACGATCGAGGGTTGTTGTTAACCTAGAGAGCCTGTCAGGCATCCTACAATGTTGGGATAGTACCATGTTGATGGAATTTACATAATAGTACATTGTAGACCTAGCGTGGATGATGCTAAGTTGTTGATGACGTCCTTCTAGTGGATAATGATCCATCTTGAGCAGCAGCTGAGGAATTTGTTGTATAAAACATGAAGGAATCCATTTGGAGTAAAGGGAGTTCGGAGAAAACTAAAGAAAAACAATAAAATCAATTAATGAAATATCTTTTTAGATATACACATGCAATATTGATTCTTTTTTCTAAACATCCTTTGTTAATTGATAGGGTTCTGATAGATGGGTATCACTATTAACATGGTAAAGAATTCATGTCAGGTTCGCCATTTTTGTTTCAATGTTCCTTTAATGTGTGTTCTAATTAGGAATCACTACTTTTAAGTGGTTTCAACTGGATTTATTTATAGAACTGAAAACATCGAACAGTTCATTATCCAAAAGGGACATACTTTCCAAAGTTAGAAATTCATTGATCATGAACTTACGATACCTAAGAACACTAATTGGTCAAGAGGACGAGAGGTCGGGCTCATCAAACCCTTTTGGGGGAAATTATTGTGTACCCTGGGACACTATTAAATATTTGAGATATTTTCATAGATCCTTATTAATTTACGAAGTATAACAGAGGTTTCCCTTGGAATTTGAAATCAATTTTTATAATCTGTGAAATATAGAATCATATGTATGTATTCAAGGTTATCATCAATGGTATCTTCTTATATATTATTTAGAGATTTTTATAAACATCATTATGATGATAATTTTTTTTAAGACACTTAGTGGGGGACTATGGAATTTATTTTCATTTAGGGATATGAAGTTTTGTTTTGATGTGGGGATCATACACATAAATTGGATACCTAGATATCATGGTGAAAGGAATCAAATCCCTCGTAGTTTGGTGCCACATAATGAGAAAAAACATACCTTTTATGTTAATTTAATATGGACCTAACCATATAGTATAATGTCATGTGGTAAAGACATATATGTGAAAGGTGCTTAGTCAATGTTTTTTGTGGGTATTATATCTAAACAGCCCAAGGAATATGGAATGAATATATGGGTTTCCATGATAGATTATACCCCTTTGGGAATATGGCCCAGGAAGAACAGGGTTGATTTGATGTGTTGGTTTGGACCTCCGAGAGGTTTCCTACATTTCCCATTTGGATGGGAATCAAATCCCACATAGTTTGATTGGTTTTATAAGAGAGTATAATCATTTGAGAGAAATGAATTTGGGATAAATTCATAAAAAAGATTCCTGAGAGATTTTAGGGGTTTAATTTGTGGATTAATCCTGAGGATGATTCCCATTTATGGATGAGATGAGATGGAGCTAGGGTGTTAGAAATGATTCCTATATATCCCAATTATGGTGGGAATCAGAGTTCTCATAGTTCAAGATATTGAGTTATTGTGTGGATGATGTGATCATCACAAATCTATAATCCCATGTGAGTCATGCTCGATGTGAGAAACATGAGGATGTTAAGGATTTATCAAAGGAACCCATACTTTTCCTCCTCTATTGGTGGAAGAGGGCATGCTTTCGATAGTGAGGGTCGATGAGTCTGAGGTGACTATGGAAGAGGGAAAGACGACTGGCCTTCCCTATGTACTTTTTACAATGGAAGAGGGACCAATATATTTAATGAGTGATGGTGGAGGAAGTAGAGAGGAGAAAATGTTCAGCCTCCTACTTTACATGTTCGGGGACTACGCCAGGTTGGCTCGCCTAAAATTGGTCTTGGTAGGGGAGGGAGACATATCTTTTTCTTGAATGGAAAAGAAAGTGTGAACCATACCTTCCCTACTAGAGACCCGAGGTTATGGGTTTTTGAGATTAAAAGGGGAGTACATAACCCAAACCCTAATCCATAAAATAGAAAACTTCCCAACACTGTTTCAGGGAGAATGGTCTATGTGACTGTGGATATACAAACCCACAAACATTCCATGAATCCTAACCCCATTGTGAATCAAATGTGGGAAACCTCTCACAGTGGATATACAAACCCAAATATGAGACATGATGATGTGACATTCCCAAAGGTTTGATATGTCAGGAGGAATCAGTGGAGGGTTCAGCATAACTCCATTCATACAAGGGAGCCAATGAAAAAGAATCCTTTCCCTGAATGGATTTGAAGAAGACTTGATGGATTATAGACTGGAGGGATAGGTGAATCAATAAAGGGATCCCAAGTAAGTATCTGGAGCCCAATTATGGGAACAGAAGTAGACTTGGGCAACTTTATTTACACTTAAGTGACGAAAAAATGGATTTTAATACATGGGAAAGACAAGACTTAAGTGTTCAAGAGTACTCAAAGGTATTCCCAGAAGTGGGTCACTCTTGATCCTTTGAGAGGAAAGGGTGGAACATAAGTATTTCTAATTCTGGGAGGTCAGGGGGCTTTAGGAGTAATAGTGTTATGGAATTAATACACTAAAAGTACTTAATTCATATGATCCTCATTCAGTTCCTACACTCTAGTTGTTAAATAACTACCTTGTCCCTAGCCTACGGGCCAGGTAATCTTTGAGCCTACGGGCCTTGTATGGGTTCCCCCTCATATCTAAACAGGTGGTTTATCAAAAATCAATAAAAATGAAGGCCTTCTGGCCATTTGGGTTTAAAGAACTACTTTTAAAGTTAAGGAAGACGTGGGTGAAGCTCTAGGGTGACGAGATAAGCAATTAGCCTTCAAGGAAATTTGCCTGTACAAATGAAGGACCGAAGGGTGTATTTATAAGAAAATAAGTGACCTTGGGAGAAATAGTGGTTGGGTGTGCAACTGGGTTCTACACCAAAATTTGGTGTGCAAGTACCTTTCACGCTGACAGATCTGTGTTTGACTAAGGCCATCCAATTTATAATCCTCTTCAAATATTGATATTCTTCATGTATTTTCTCCTATTTTCTTAAACAATTTATCCTTTTAACTTTTAAGACTCTATGAAGGAATAGAGATTCAAATTGAACTATAAAAATTTTATATAAAACATAAAAAATTAAGGCATCATGATAGTGGGAAAATCATCTTGGGTCGTATATGTTAATAAAAATTCCTTCCATTTTTGAGAAATGTCACAAAGTGCCTCATTTATAAAACATAATAATTATACATTTGAATTCATTTTTTGATAAGTAAATAATGTGTGAAAATTATTTTGAATACTTTTAGGGGAATATTCAAAAAAAAATTGAAAACATTTTTTGAGTGCATGGACTTGGATGAGAAATATTCCCCAGTAGAGACATAAACATATAAAATCACAAATGTGATTATGAAAAAACCCTTACCAATTTGTAACCAGTTGAATCATATGTCTCATTAAAGAATAAAATTCTAAAAACATATTAAATAGCATGTAAATAAATATATCCTTGATATAACATGTCTATGTGGTGTTATATACACCTCAGATAAGAATATAAGTTCAAAACATGAAAATATTCCTCAACAATAGAAAATCAAGATCAAGCCCCTTGCAAAGGTCATATCATAGAGTTGAGAGTTGAAAAACATTATATATTATAATTATTCACTATAAATACAAAGAAACAATGATTAAATATAGTCATAAGATAATCAAATGTCATTTCACGCATAATTTTATGCTGACATAATAATTGAAGTAAAAGTTTAACCCAATGAATTAAAATTGAGTTAAGAAATATGACACCTGACACTTCCATTTTGTTTTTTAAACATAAAAAGACTTAATAATGTTTGAAATAATTTTATTAAATAATTACAAATAGTATAAAAATTTATAATACCATATAAGATTATTTTATAACAACTTACCACACTTTCACTAACAATATTTTATTATTTTCATTTTTTTATTGCGTTTGTTTCTCTGTCTCATGGATGGTTACCATGTGTATAATTATTGAAGTACTTTAAAAAGGGAAATAAAACACTAATAGTGAAATGAAATTCTATTAATTCAATTAATTTTTTAAATGTTCTCATATATCATTTTTCTTTTGGACATGATGATTATTCATTTTATTAAACGTTACTGATAAATTTTTTGTTTATTTCGGTTTTCTGGTCAACCACCACGAACTAGTTGCATTTTATTTAAAATTATGTCAATATATCTGTTAAATAAAATGAAATATTTTATAATACACTTATTAAAATATTTTTTAACCATAGTAATTTTTTATGACCTACCTTGAAAGTTGTAATGCAAAATGAAAAATCATTATCCACGAAGATGGTTAACCGCAAAAATGTGGAAAATGGTTTTGTTTATTTGAATAATAAGAGATGAGAAAAGGGGCGTATGGAAGATATTAAATTAGAAATATAAAATTATATTATATAAAATTTAATTTAATTATTATGATTTTATTAATGAATTAGGTGGAGAGAATGTATAATAAGAAAGGATATTAAGAGAGGTGGTTTGATAAAGTTACCTCATAAATATCACCTCTTTGAAGTACCCCTTGAGAAACATGGAATTGGTATTTTTATGAGACAAATAGAACATGGATGTTGCGAGAGTAGGAAGTATAGGTATTTTTATATATTTTAATAGATTAATGATTTGTGAGGAGAAAGGGGGCGGTGAGGAGTTGAATTTATACATGAGGATTGGTGGTTTTATGTGATTAATTAGTGATTATTTTATATTTATATCCAAACATAGTTGGGTAGAATTAGTTCCAATTAATTTTGTTGATAGTTAATGTTATAAATAATGTTAATGGTCTATTAAAACATCAATTTCCCATTTAATGTTGTACATTTTGGGTATTTTAAACTATTACCTTTTAACAATAAATTGACATATTATTTTACCTATATTGTGGTAAATCTTTTTCTTAACATGGAAATTTCTATGCCTAAATATGAAAGTGACCATCTAAAATAACTTGAAACTCATAATTAAAAATAATTAATTCATTTTACATTTTTAAATTTATAAAAAATTATTGAAATAAATACTAAATATGTTATGCCTAGAACTCATAAATGTTTTTTTAAATGTTAAAATCCTTGTTTTCGGAATTTCTATTCATGTGTTTCCAGATGTAAAACCTTATGTATTATTTCATTAATTATATATATTTTATTATGTATAAGGGATAATTGTTTTAAATCATTATCAAATAATTCTTATTTTATAATAGTTATGGTATTTCATCAATACATATTTTTTATCTTTTTAACCCAAAAATATACTATTTTAGAACATTCCCAAAAAAATTTCCCTTAAACAAATTTGATGTGATGAGTCAAAAAATGGATAGAATTTTGTTAAATTATTTTTATTAATTTTTCAAAAATATAATTCAATTTATTTTCTCAATGAAATTAATAAAAATATAATTTTGAGATAAATATATATCTGAAGTGCGAAATGACTTTAATATAAATTATGTGTTTGTTTCATATGCATAATTACTTTTTTATTAAATATTACCATCATATTTTTATAATAATATAGTTAATATTATTAAATCCATCCAATTTAATGGCTAGATAATAATGGTTATTTTAATATAATAATATTATATAGTTGAATTAAGTTTAATGTTCTATGGAATATAAGTTATCTAATTGAGTATTCTTTCAAAATATTTGGCATCTACATTATCCTCTTAGATAAATTGAATACTCACAATTTTTAATTTAACGTCAATTTTTTTGGATATTTTAAAATTACCTTAAGGGAAACTCAAATCATAATAAGGGTCAATAAAACAACCAATTAAAAAGAGTAAAAGGAAATTGTGAAGGACACTACCAAACTAGGTTTCTGTATAGGAGAGCATTAGTGGGAAGTAATAACATTAACATAAAAAATAAATCTATGTATCATGATTTGATGGAAAGTGATATAAATCATGGTTTTTATAATTTTTACCATAAAAAACATAAATATATAATGGGTTAAACAAGAATTGATTTCTCAATAGGAAAATTAATAAGATAACTTTTTGGTTCCCAAATTCATTCCCTAGAGTTGGGAGATTCAATTACTATACTGATAAAGAACTTGAGAAATTTATCGTATGTGATTTAATTCTATATCATAAGCATAATATCATAATTTAGTTGTGCTTTGATTAATTTAAACTTCATATCTTATCCCAAGATATGGATATTCATATTGAAATTATCATGCCTGAAGCACTTTTTATGAATTATAAGATAAACAAGTCATTCTTTCAGCTTCTAATTAATTACTAAAACCAAAATTGTTTTCACAGTTTATTCATTTTCATAATTAATACATTCTCATAAAAAAATAAATTCCAAAACTCAACATAATATAATATATAATTATTTAACCATAATACGCTTCAAACATACTAATGACTATATTCTAAACAAAATATTTGACCAAACAATAATTCATTGAAAATATAAATTAGTTAATCATGTCACATTCCAAACACGTGAATACATTGATCAAATATTCTCTAAAAACCTTGTAAGAAACAAAAAACCATAATGAAAACATGAATTATTCTTTATTTATCAAATTAAACACACATATGTGGGTAAATTTCTTGAATCCAAACATGCACGAAACTCTATAAAGGATAACAAAAACCACTAAATCCCTAAACAATTTCATGGTCACAAATTTTATACCACAATAAATTATTTAATATATTATCAACATGAAGCACAAATTAAGGGTAATATTGACTTTCATCCGGAGTTTTCAAATAATCTATAAATTCTAAAAACATGTTTATTTTAGTACCATTCAACACAATCATTAAAATCATTTAAGAAATAGTACTATAGTAGAATCCATTAACAATTCTAAAATATGATAAATAAATCACTATTATAGTATATTTAATGGTTCCAAATACCTTCTTAAACCCTTATATAGGACTCATATTCTTATTCCCTATTACTTCATCCCTTTTATAGGTCATTTGTAGTCTCTTTATCCTCAGTAATATAACCCTTACCCGTACAAGATTCACAAGCTTCCACCCTAGGAAATTTATTTTTATAATTCCCAAAATTTTCCTATTTATAACATTAAACTATTGATTATTTATTAGAGAGGTCACCTTTCTCATATATTTCATTAAAAAAACATTTCTCCATTTTTTCCTTAGAAATTACATTTTCTGTGTCCTTTTTGGCACCGAAAACATTATCATGTTCATCTAAGACATTTACTTTTCTACTACTTATAACATTATTGACATACAGAAAACCAAATATTTATTAATCTGTGGTCTCCACCACCAAATCTCTCAAAAAAACTATAATTATATTCTTCGGTGGATCTGAGAGTCAGTTTTGGTGCATGCTGTTATTCATAAATCATGATAACTAGTTAGAAATAGTCACAACATTTCTTACTCTAATAATTATCCAATTTAGTTTCTTCAAAAAAATATTTATCACATTCATCATTAACTATATTAGTTATGGTTCTGTCCATTAACTAAAACCAAGAAGCACAGTGTTAGAAACCCTAACATAGTGAAAAATAACATAATCTAGAAGAATCATTTATTAAATTTCTAAATAATGAAACATTCTGAATCTATGAATACTTGGTTGTAACCAAGGTTATCCAAGGTTATTCCCAAATATATAGGATATTATCCCATTATTAGACTTATCTTCAAAATCAATATTATAGTCACTTTCCATACACTATGTTTTCAGAAATCTAGATCCCATTATTTCTACTAAACATCCTATGATGAAAAATTTAAACACCCAAACCATTGTGGAATAGAGCCTATGATTACATTATTACATTAGCATTATATTTGAGGAATTGAATCCTAGAGGACAAAAAAATTAGTAGTTTGGGAGAACAAGATACATACATAAATATTATATTAAAATTTAAAATATAAAATTAAACATAGAGAATATTTTTAGATAACCATTATTTTCAATGATTAACTCTGTATATCAATCATATTAAACTACTTTTCATCCTAGAAAAAATAAAACATTAAAAAGTGGTGAGATCAAATTCCAAGTAACGGTATATATATATATAAGATGATATCATAATTAAAAAATAAAAGTAATGGTATGGTATGGTATATAATTGAAACAAATTATATTTAATCAATAATACGATCATAATATGGACAGAATAAGATATAATCAAAAAATTCCATATTAATAACCACATAAGCTAGTAAATGTTACCGTTGATATTATACAATTCGAATAATTACATGGAAATCGGTCTATAACCTCATAATGAGGGAATCAATAATTGCATACATCTAAAACATGGCATCAATAACTTGATCAAACAATCTAATATCATCAAGGATTCATGCCACGAATATAACAAATGTGTATGGCCTTATCCAAATCCAAATATAATTTTCTTGTAAGATCTACCAATGCATCGAGTGGATACAAAGCACCCAATATTTCACTTTATAAATACAAAATTCTCAAAATATAAATTTTTTGAAACATAATCATCTTATACATTTGTATGAAAACATGTATAGGAAATGTAAATATATTTCCCCTATTACTAAACATAATCAAAAACCATCTAGAGTAATATGGTGAATGGTATGTAAATAATTAATTCCCAATTAAATAGATCATAAAGAATTAAATAAAATATGGTAAATGATATCATTGAAGATTAACTTCAATGAATCATAAGAATAAAAGAATCATATTGACATTGATCAAAATAATTTATTAAGATCATTAAAAATTTATTAGGGAACATTTTTTCACTTACATTAAAATAACTTATTTCAAAACAATGATATTATAAAAGAAAAAATATTTTTGGAAGGTAATATTATTAACATGAAATATAAGAAACAAAAACACTAATTAATCATGGTCGTGGGGAAATATTCTCATGCCATTTAATTTTAAAAAAAATACTTTAGTATTTTAGTTAGAAAAGACACAAAGTAACTGATTTGAAAAAAAAATTAAACCCATTTTGTGATAATTCAGACATGTATAAAATGATTTCAAATAATTTTTGTAGAATAGTAAAAACTATTTTGAAAACTATTTTAGAATACATGGAAATAGAATCAAAATTTCCCCAAGCAGAGACATATATAAAATTAATCCCAAATGGTATGGTGATACAAACCCTTACCACATTATAATTAGTCGAGTCATATTCCACATGCAAGATTAAAATTTAAAAATAAATAAATACCATGAGAATAAAAAAATATTGATTTAAATAATAAAATGGGTATTATATAAATCACATAAAATTATATAGTCTCATAACACTAAAATATGCCTCAATAAAATAAAATTGAGATGAGGCCCCTTATAAAGATCATATCACTGAAGTGAGAATTAACAAAATTAATTGATAATATTTATTTCTTATAAATACACAAAAAAAAGTGTACATACATTCAAAATTGAATTAAAATTCATTCCACGCATAATCATAAAATTACATAATCAATGAAGAAAAATTTTAACCCAATGTATTGAAATTTGGTTAAGTAATATCATACCTCATGATTACCTTTATATATTCATACATAAAACTCTTATATAATGGATTAAATATTTTTATTAAATTATTAAATGTCTATAT
Organism: Viscum album; assembly: GCA_963277665.1. Classification (NCBI taxonomy): domain Eukaryota; kingdom Viridiplantae; phylum Streptophyta; class Magnoliopsida; order Santalales; family Viscaceae; genus Viscum; species Viscum album. The sequence continues at coordinate 1,272,835,253 of OY728162.1, read as the reverse complement.
TCATATTTATAATATATTATATGATTGTTTTATGACATATTCCCACCCATTAATTAATTATATTTCATCATTTTCATTGTTTTGGGTGTAGTCGTTTCATGGTTTAGTGGACAGTTTATTGTATATAATTATATATGTTCCTGTCAAGTGGAAATAAAATTCAAAAGGTGATATGAAATGGTATTAATTCAAATATATTAGTTAAGTGGTTCTATATATCATTTTTATTTCATACAAGAGGATAAATCATTCGATATAAAGTCAATGAAAAATGTTTAGTTTATTTTGGTGGGTTTTTCGATCATCACAAACTAGTTTAATTTTATTTAATATTATGTATATATGTTTGTTCCATAACATGAAATAGGTGATAGTATATTTAATAAAATATTATTCGACCAGAATAAAACTTTTATGAATAGATTTTAAGGGATAATTGGAAAATTAAAAAACATTTTCCACAAAGATGGTTTGCCTCCATAATTCAAACAATGATTTCATTTCATTGAAAAATATGAGATGATAAAAGGGGTGGATATAATAAGGACCCTTAAAAATATAACATTCTCATATATATATGATATATGATTAATTCTAATTATATGGATGAATGAGGTGATGTGAAGGTAGAAGAATAAATGAAATTATGTGGTGTGGTTTGAGAAGGTTACGTATTGAATATCAGTTCCATGAATGATCAGTTGAAAAACATGTAATTGGTCACTTGGGGATAAAACTTTCCCTTGGGCATGTGGAGAGTATAGATGAAGGGGTTTGGTAGAGATTTTAAGAGTGTTATGGATTTTGATGAGAAATGGGGTAGTGATGAGTGGTATTTATACTCCAGAGGGGTGATTTCAAGTGATTAATTATTGATTATTTTATATTTGAATACATCCAATTTTTTGTGGAATTAATTACAATGTATTTGTTTAATATTTAAGGATTTAAAAAAAAGTTAAGGTAAATAAAAAATCAACCACTAAATTAATTAATGTTTTTTGTTATTTTACTCTTTTACCGTTTATCTTTAACACACTACATTATATTACCTATACTATGTTAAATATATTTTTACCATGAAAACCTTTCATAAAAAATTGAAAACAACCTTATAAACTAATATGGAAAACCTAATTAAAAATATCTAATATAATTTAATTTATTCAATTTACTAAAGCGATAGAAATTAATTATAAATATATTACCCATATAACTCATAAAAAAAGTTTTTTTATAGTTAAAATCATGGTTTTAAAATTTTTTAAGAATTTGTTTTGACATATAAAACATTATATATTATTCCATTCAATAAATAAATTTTGATCAATAATAGGGGTTAATAAATTTTAAATCTTGATCATATAATAATTATTTCATAAGAGTTATGGTATTTCAAAAAAAGATTAATTTCACTTCATCAACCAAAAATAATCTTTTTTAGAATATTACCAAAACATTAACCTAAGAAACTTTTAAAGGGTTGAGTAAAAAATGAGGTTTTTTTCAAATAAAATTTCTTAATTTAACAAAAATTATTTATATTTATTTTCTCAAAAAAATAAAAACATATGTTTTTGAAGAAAACATATATTTAATGAATAAACTGTCTTTAATAAAAATTATGTTTTCATTTCCTAAAAAATAATTAATTTTTCATTTAATATTAAAATTAAATTTAATTCATAATATTTTTATTCTTATTCTAACACATCAATTTAATGAGTAGTTTATAATGGTCATGTGAAAATAATAATATTTTGGAATTCATTTAATGTCGGTGTTTTGAGAAACCTAAAAAATCCAATATAGTGTTCATTTAAAATATCAATATGTCACAAAATAGTTCTTATTTAAACATGAAAATAGAATAATGTTTGTCGGTTAAATAATATTTTGTATGGTTTGATGTAAAAACCATGGAAATTGTATAAGAAGTTTGAATAAATCACTTTTCATTAGGGTTAAAAGAAGGCATCTTCTGATCATTATGTATTTTTTCCTGGATTTACTGATGTGATTTTACTATAATATGTATTTATGTTAGTGATATTAGCATTGTATTCAATGATGCTTCGATAATTTATATATTGAAGAGGGATCTTTTTCAGTATTATTTGATTAAAGACATTAGGAAACCATGACAGATTCATTTCATTTCAATATCCCATGAAAGTAAGTCCAAGAAATTATAGTTATATCATTAATGATATATTGAGTAGGTTATTTTTATATTATCTGTTGATAGAGTTATATTGGTAAGTAATCCTCTTGCATTAAATTTTATGATCATTACTAGTATGTCTCTTTCTAATGATGAGTATAAAGTGGAGATGAAACACCTAGCTTATTCATGCTATTGGGGTAGTTAGTCATTTTATATCTAATCTAGGTAGATGAAATTAGAGTGTAGTTAAGTATATAATTCATTATCATCATAGAACTTATAACATTAGACTGTGTTTTGGATGTGGGTAATCTATGCATTGTGGTTTTATAAAACCATATTTTGTATCAGATGGGGATTCTACGAAGTCAACTTTAGGTTATTTGATCACTTTTACAAGGTGTGTTGTATCTTGGAAATCTAGATTGTAGAAAAGGGTTACTTTATCTACCACTATGTAGTGTTTATTTCAGAGAAAGAGAAATGAAAAAAATTGATTAAAACATTTGATCAAGAGGTAAAATTTAATCTGTATTGGTATGTTTTATTTAGTGATAGAGATGTTACAATCTTTTATGAATGAATTCCAATATTAATATAAGGGGGGAAATATTGATGTTTGGTATCATTGGATCTAAGACATCCATGATTTGTTTCTCAGTAAGCTCCACACAGGTGAAAATGGGTCAAAGATGGTGATCCATATTTTTTCTAGAGATAAATTTTAGACCTGATGTTTGATTTTAAGGTTGGTTGTCACCCTGAATTAAGTCATAGGGGAGTTTCATGGGTTTCCTCCTCCCATGGGGACCCAACATACCAATTTTAGCAAAAAAGTATACAATAAATCGATATATAGGGGTTATGATATTTCTCAGATTCACATGTGTTTTTGGAAATCATAAGAGTATTTTTCTCATGGGCGTATATACCTTTTGCTCAGTACAATGTGCCTAGGGTTTCAAGAGTACAACAATAATATTTTTCGACAGTAGTTTTTAGATATGTAATTGGGAAAATTATTCAGGTATAATCATAATTCATCTACAATGTTATTTGATATGATCCTTGTGTTTTTCATTGGCACTATTTATTCTGACAATGAACACCTTCTCTATATGGTCATGTATGTCTGGATTTATTTATTAGGCTATGCTCATCATTTCAGGATTCCTTCTAACTGCATCTTCTTTCTATCTTTGATCCACTAACATATCTAAGTAATATTTTTATATCCTTATCATCTTTTTGAGTCTATTAAGATTAAACTTTTTTATTATTGGCACATACTTTCAGTACATGGTGTCATGGGTTTTGAGTTTTGGGTATTCCTCATTAAAAATTTGTAAAGATGAAATTTTTTAAACATATATTATTTCACTAGATTTAGCTTTAATTTTTAACAATTTTTTTATGGGAAAGAACCTTATTTTTATTGGGTGTTCTATTTAGTACTCATTTAGGAATTCTTGCCTTTATATTTTTTTCCAAAACCCTCATTCTAACAAATCATATTTATCTTCTTTTACGAGCCTTATAATGCTCTATGATTTCAGTAACTAAATCACCAATATCATATTTGATTTGTTCTCATTAGCCTCAACGGATAATTGTTCTTCTAGAATGAGTCAAAGTTATATTCTTCATTTTTGATGAACCCCATATGAACTCTATAGTTCTGGTTTATTCCACTTCCTTGGATTGATGAAATTCCACCAACACTGTTTCTTCAACCTCAGCATTGTGACTCAACAAATCATTGATGAATGTTCATCATGTAGCAATTTAAAAGCTTAATTAATTATTTTAGTCGATAACCAATGAATAATTGATCTCAGTTTAGACCCCATTTTATATTTTAATCAACACATTTATAGTTTTATCATATGCAGATCTTGTTCTTCCTTAACAAAATCCATTATCTCGGTAAGGTGGTTTCCTCATCAAGCGAGATGTTTTATTTTCATAGAAACACAACCTGGATTCATTAATCTCTTCAAATTTAATCACTGATGGTCATATGTTATCTAATGTGGGTGATATGTGGATAATCATCGGATTTATTAATAATACCCTATATTTGATTTTTATTACATGTGACAATATCAACACTTACAAATTTTTCATCATTTTTGTTTACTCTCACTCTTGATGACCATAGGATTTATTAGCACTGGTTTGGTCATTAACATGAAATAAATCTTATCTTTTTCGTATTTCTATATTAAAAAATGTACAATATTAATATTTTCTCATATTTTCACTTCAGAAGATTAAAAAAATTTCACATCGAAAGATGATATTTGTTTTACAGTCACTCCAGATTGTTTACACTTTTAAAACGTGTAGTCAATACATTTTCACTTTCTGTCCTACCAATCCAAGCATGGTCACATGGACCCTAACCAATATTATCACCATGTGTTTTAAATATCATATAATTAAAAATTAATAATTTTAAATTCATAAAAAATATATAAAACATCAAAATTTGTATCCTGAAGAGAAAACGAGTTGTAAAAATGAATAAAGAAATTATTTTTAAAAAAATATATTATTTACCATAAACTTAAAGTCCAACATTTATTTCTGATTGAACATTTGACAATAATGAGTTTAATTAGATATTTGTAACTCTTTAAAATAAGGAAAAATTTAAATATTCTTCAACCAATATTTTAATGATAAATATTAGAAAACCATTCCAAATTATATTTTTCTTCACGGAAAATACATTCCACCGAAAAGATGAAAATAATTACAACATGGAATAATGAATTTATTATTTTAAAAAATGAAAACATCATCAAAATCCACTTGATAAAAAATATTTTAAAAAATATCAATGACATTATTGTTCATTAAATAATATATTTGAAATCAACAAAATAACTTTTGAAATTTTGGAAACCCAAAAAATGATTTTTGAAATACCTTAAATGAATTATAATTTCACCCTTTTTAACCAATATATCATAAATATCTATTTAAAACAAATTTTTTCATTCAAAAATATATTTAATTTATTAAATTTGATATTGAAAATATTTTGTAAAAAATTATCAAATGAAAATCTAACACATTTAGTCAATATTACTCCTAAGAAATGAAATTATATTTGTCTATTTATTTACAAATAATCCTAATAACATTTTTCTATCTTATAAATATTCAAATACACATTATATTTAAGAAAAATCATTAAACAATTATTTTCCAAAATATTTCATTTCTCTTATGTAAATTAATTTTCCTACCCGAGTTAAACCCAATTTATGTTCTACTTCTATAAGTGATGACTATTGAGATTCAAGTGGACTAAGATATTTAAGATAAGCGATATAATATTTCATTATTTATCAGTTCCTCAACTAGTATTCTATCATACACTTAATTGATACAAATAAAATGATTTTATTTAACAATAAATTTACATATTCTTCATTCGAGTTCAATGTTCCCCTCATCCTAATGAAATAATATTTGAAAAAAAATCATTTGATTGTTTCCCATATTTTAATTTTTTTATACCACTTTCAAAGGCATATTTTAGTGTTTATTTTATTTATTTATACTAAAAACATATCCCATGTCTCAAAGATTCAATGTTGAATATCAATTTTCAAATTTATCCAGATTCAAATGATATATACGATCATGATTGAGTTGGATCCATAAGTTTTTCAATTTGTGATAGGATATATTACTAGTTTCAAGTTAAAACATCATGTTTTCAAAGGTTTTAATTTCAATTCCATGAGTATATAACCTATGACACTATATGATATTGTTTTCAAACAAAACCTATTTTAAAATATTGGCAAAAATTACTCATCAATCATGAAATTCTAGGTATTTTTGGAACAACAAAATCCCTCAACTGAGCATGAATTAATCAATTAATCCCAACACATTGAATTGTATAATTTCCTATCCGAGATACATAAAATAAATTATTTTGTTAACAATGAAATATCATGTTTTTATAAAAACATTCTGATATTTTTCTAAAAAGGAGGAATTTTTTTAAAAAAAAATTAGGTTTTCTAATGTGTGTGTATTTTAAGAAAAGTTAAGAAAAAACAATTAAGTAACTATTCAGATTAAAAATCCCCTCACTCACCACATAAAAAAAATTTCCCCTAATTTTGAATCATATGGTGGGAGACCATTTTCATTCAATTTTTTTTAATTTTCCATATTAAAGTTTATTAGAAGGGGCTACATTAAAGTTATACAATGAGAATTTCCACACATACAAATCAATTTTGAAAATAATTCTTCGCTTCATTTGAAATTCATTATTTTTTTATTAAAAATTATAAATAATAATTCAAATATAATATAAAAAAAGTATGGTAATTAGTGAAATAGTGACATGTAGCATTACAAATCCAAATGCACTTTATGGGTGTAATCTAGGTTAATAAAATTTAGTTCATAGTGGGTTTTAAAAAATTTATTATTATTACGACTACAAACCCATTCAAGAAAATAGATTCAAACCATTCATAAATTCATCGTAATTTCCCCAACACTACGATCAAAACATAATGAACCATAAATGTGTGCAATTAAAATTTAAACAATTAGAAACAGTAAATCCCATAATGTGGAAAATTATCATATAGGTTTAGTCAATTTAAATTTCCCATGACCTTTAAAATGATATCTGTATTTCTAATTCTATACCTCCTATAAGATTTAAAATTTTAAACATTACTGTACAATAAGAAACACTTTATAAATAAATTAACAAAAAATTAAAGATAGTAGAGATTTTTATCTAGATTTTCATAGGAAGTACCTACACTTTTTTCATGAGAATTCATTAAATTTATACTAAATATATTTATAAGACTTATTTATTTGTACTAAACACCAAGGTTAATGAGATTATAATAAGTTATATAAGTATCATTCTCATAGATATTCAAAGAAATAAAAATCATATAAAACAATACAATGAAACATGGGTTGAAAACCATGAACCAATAAGTTTTTAGTCTTCAGTTAGAATTTAGTAATTTCTAAATTTTCAAGTAATGATATAGAATTAATGCCCATTGGATTACCCTAAAAGTAAAGCATGATTCACTTATGATTGAAAAAATGAAATTCTGTCTTCCCCAAATAATTATAATGACCTATTGAACCACACTCTCAAAATGTTATATGGGTAGTACCACATGGTTCTCAGTTATCCAGGAAAAATATAAAGGATTTAATTAAATATAAATTTTTTTCTAAAAATAAATTCTGTAATATTTATTATAGAGACATGAATTTATTTTGTTATTTATTTCAAGAAATTTTAATTGTCATAAGATTCTTTCTATATTCCATTTATCTCACTAAACTCCATCAAAATACGCTCTCAAACCAATTTAAGATCATAGTTCATAGATTTCACTATAAAATGTACATTTGATGAAACTCTATAAGTAGATGAAATTTATTTCCAAAGAGATTCCTATAAGGATTAAACTATACAGGGGACCTTTATTCAGTCTTATAAGCCTATAAATCATTATCCAATTTGACTGACCAATAATTCATTATGTTTTATGAATTGATTATATAGAACTTGTTTCATATTTATGTTCAAAACTTATCTTTAACACTAGATTATAGGTGATAATTTTTACTAGTCTTGTGAGAAAACCTATAATTATCCATTCAAGTCATGAACTTATAAATCATGGAATGATTGTAGTTTTATGGGATGAATACTTTTACAAATATTAACCATGGAAATATGTTTTTCATTAAGAATATAGAAACACTAGAAGTAATATATTTGGAATAATCCACAACCTCAACTAACATTGACACATATTCCATAACTATAAGGGTCCTAACCCTTGACATAAAAAATTTCTTCCTATGAAATTACATTACATGGAAAAATTTGTATTCAACTAAAATATATCATACTCTATAATTCAACAAAAACAATCACTAGATACCTAAAATAAATGAATAGTTAATACCTATAAAAACACACCTCCAAGACATTATAGAAAATTATCCCACTCTAAAGAAGTCCAATACAAGGTGATGAGTGGAATATTTCAGGAATGAAAAGTATTTCATCCTCAACCACACATCTCATAAGAATTCCATTATTAGTTTTTATAAATAGAAAAGGATTATCTCAAAAATAATTTTTATGATCAAAAATAAATATATATATTTTATTGTATGAATGTTCATGAGTAATTACACCAAAATTAAAAATTCTGGCATAATCATCGTACAAAGAATATTTCTTCCCAGAATCAGAAAAAAATTACTCTTCTGGAAATGGGGTATTAGTTTTCTTAGGTTTTATAACTTATATATTTAATAACCTTGATATTATTTCATCATCATCATTATTATCTATTTTAATATCCTTTATTTCCAATTCAAACACATATAGAAGAAGTTTCCATCTCATAATACTCAAATTAAAATGTTTTTTCCATCGATATTTAAGAGATGTGTTGTTAGTGAATATAATTATATTCGAAACTACCAAAATACACTTAAAATTTTCAAATTAAAGAATAATATCATCAAAATCATTTTTTATGATTCATTTAGGAATCATGTAATATATTTTAGGCCTAATAAAAAATATTTTGAATCATTCATTTCCTATATCCCATATAATAACCAAAAACTACTTCAATAGCATCAAACATATCCTCAAAAGGTAACTTCCTTTCATGTGAAGTGATCATGGGAGAAGTTAAATGATTATACATGAGTTGGTTAAAGAACCCTATCACATTATCATTAGATGAAAATCTTTTATCCAAAATAATAATTTATCATAATAGTCTTGGGGTTTTTGATAAATCCATAACAAAGCTTCGATAGAATATGACATATCCCAAAAAAATACATATGAATTTGACATTTAAATGAGTGGGAAGCTTCAATATTATCATTATTTTGGAATTTTGAACCTATATCCCCCTATTTTAAACCTTATAATCCGATAAAATTCCTTTAATTTCGAGGAATTAGCACTTTTATAGGTTTAATGAAATGTCTGTTTATTGAAATATCTATAAAATAGTTTCATGATTTTGTGAACTCTTTTCAAATTCACTTCTAAAATATAAAAAATCATCCATAAAGGCATCAGTTGTCTGATGAATAATTTTATGAAAAATATTCAATGTGCATCTTTGATATTTTGGGGAGAACCATTCTATTCAAAGGGAATTCCCTTAGAGGAAAATGGTCCAAATGGAAATGTAAAAGTGGTCTTATCCTGATCTATATGACTTATAATGATTTTTTATTTAACCAGAAGATCTATAAATAAAGAATAATAATTCATTCCCAGCTAAACTCAATAACAATTCTTCCAAAAAGTTCATTGGTAAATTGGGTTTCCAAGTGGTATCATTCAGTATCATATAATCTATCTTGATTATCTCTATTTTTCCCCTAACATGAACTCATTCTTTCATTTATTTGTAACAAATATGAATCCTTTTTTTGGGACAACAAAGACAATGATAACCCATGGACAATCTAAGATAGGAAAATTTTCAGTGTATCCTATAATCTAATCAATTACTCTCTAACTAATTACATTATTTTGGGATTAAATAATATTTATGCTTCAAACCTAGGATTATGGAGAACTTTTAGGTAAATTTTATGTCATATTGTGATGTATTTATTCATTTAATATCAGAAATAGACCAGTCAATGATAGACTTAATCTTCTCCAATACAATTAAAAGACTTTTCACATGGATTTCCACTAAAGAACAAAATATTATAACATGTGGTGTAGAGAACTCAACTATGAAAGTATATTTTAATAGAGCTGATAGTGGCCTGAGTTATAGATTGGTTACTTATGGACTGGATTGAAGAATATTTGATATGGGACGTGTAAGGTCCTCATATTAATTATTAAATAGGACACTGTATAAAACATTCCATTCATATTTTCCAATAAAAGTGCACCTCACATAAAAATTAATTGATTGGGGTAAAAATATGTTCTATGGAAAATTTGACTAGGTGTTTTATAATTCCCTCCTCAATATCATCTAAATTATCCTTCCCATTTCTAGAAATAATTATCATGTATGTTTTAGTAGGTATATATGGTTCACTAATAAGTTTGTCCAAAATCCATAAAATATCTACTTTCTCATTATTAATATATTCTTTAACACTAAAATTATTTTATATAGAACAAATATGGCTATGGGCGGATTTTTAAGTTTTTACTGAAAACATAAAATTACTCTTTATATTCAATGAGATTAAAAATTAATTTTCTATTTTATATATCAATGATAGCTACCTTTATGGATATAAATGGACTAAAAAGAATGGTACGTATTTGATGGACATATTCCATATCTTCAATCAATAATTTAAGAGGAAAATAATATTCCCTACTCCCACTAAAATGGCATACACCCTACCAACTATTTGATTAATGGAATAATATGCAAGCTGAGAAAATTATTTATAGGTTTTGGAACTCCAAATAATGTGCTCTATAATAAAGATAGTGTTATTTGATTTATTATCTCTCTAAGATCACATAGAAAAATAATCTGGCCACCTATATCTCTAAAGGTATAAGGGTTGACCAAAGTCCTAAGATCTTGATGTTTGGATATATATATTATTCTATAAGATTACTCTACATTCCTTTGTGGGATTTTATGTTGATATATATTCCACTGTATTGGTTTTTAGAATATTTTTTGTGTGATTTAATATAATATTGTATTTTTATTAAGGCATGATGGAATGGGATGTCATATTAAATTTCTTATCAACATTAAAAAAATTTATACTGTTCTTTATCAATGTTTTTTATTAATTATAGAAATTGAATTTTTGGGGAAAATATCCTCATTTTTATTTAAATTCCATCAATATATTCATAGATAATCTTTTTTTATTTATTTTATTTTTAATTTATTTTTTTTTTGTTTTTAGAAATTATGTAATGCTTCAAGGGAATTATAGTGGGGCTATCAATATTTTTAGTTTCATCATTTTCCAGATTTTGTATTTTAATATGATCAATAATTTAATTTTGGGTATATTTTGGAAATTTTATAGCTTCTAGGTGGTTTTGGATACTCATTTTAGTTATGACAGCCATAAAATATTCCCAATGAATTATTTCAGTGGTGTTATTTAGTTTACCCCTTTTTATATCACCAATATATATATCTAACTACTCTATTTACAACTGCAGGTTTTTTACTAAACATCTGTTCGAGGTTTTATAAAATAATTTCTATTCTTATGTTCAAAAACCTATAGATCAACAATGTAAACATACCCTTGAATATATATTGGGAAGTATAATATTTATAATTTAGGTGGGGTTTTAATTTTTCCTATGTTTTTTCATAATCTATATGGATTGGTTGGTATTATTACTCACTTCTCTCTCTTATTAAAGGTTTTGAATATTTATTATAACCTTGGATGTATATGTTTGAGAAAGTATCATCCCCAGGCTACATCCAAGGACCATATCTAACAAAAGTATCTTATTATGGAGTTTGGGAAGTAATATCTAAATTGGAATAATTTGTTTGTGATTGGCTAAAAATTTCATAGTGGTGGAATTTATACCTAAGAGTATGTTCATTAGATTCATTATAGAACCCATAATATTGGACCTCAACTTGTTAAATAGGGTCATCTTTTTCTAATAATTATTATTATTGGTAATATTCACACTATGTTTTGATTCGTAGTATTAAAAAAACATTTCTACTCTAATGTTGTTTTATCACTAAAGATCCCTCAAAGAGGTTAGTCTATAATAGATTAATAGTATGGGGTGAGACTATTGTAAAATGTGTCCATAATAATCTATGAAGTGAATGGTTGATTTAGAGTGTAAATTAGTTGACCCTATAATCTATCCAAATTTTAATTAAATAGATCAACCCCAACCCGAATAATTCTATTAATTTATTACATTATTTCAGTGATCGTTATCCTAGGAAAAATTTCATGAAAAAAGAATTCCATATTATTTCACAAGTATAACAAAATTATTCAACCATTTTTTGGAACTACCTACAATAATTTCTGAAAAAATAGAATTGATAAACCCAATGTTTCAACTCCTCATCACTCAACCCTCTAAATGTAATATTTTTGACTAAAAAATGGAATTATCTACATATGTATAGAGAATCATCATGGGTCATTCCATTGAATAATAGAAACATCGAAATGTGAGATTTCATGATTTCAAAATTATGATACCAAGTGTATTAGCTAATTTAGTATGGGTTGGTTGAAATTTTTGAGACATGAAATTTGGTAAGACAAATTCCCTCTATTAGCTTATTGGTAGGTTTGGGAGTACTAATATTTTCAGGTTTTTGGTTATTCAAATTTTATTTTCCTTCTTGCAGATCAATAATTTATTTTTTTTCATTGTTATTTCACTTAAATTCTTATTGATATTTCTTATAAAAAGATATATACATTTCCATGCTAATATTGTATACATTAACATATTCAACATATTTTTTTAGAATATTTCTCATTTGGTTTTTTTAATAATTATTTGCCTTTTATACTTGTTCACATGTTCCCTCCCTAAAAAATGACAATATATGAATGAGAATCAAGGTCAATAAATTGATTAAATGAAAATTAATAAATTATAAATCTATTTAAATACTATAAATGTATAAAATAATGGTTGATCCACTTGAAAGGACTTCTAAATTTCATCGAGTGTAATTTATATATTTAATTTTATTAAAATTTATTTTCCAATATATGTTTTAATTTAAGAAACATTTATTATTAATTTTTAATAATTTAATTATTTTTATAATTAATATTATTTATTTATTTATTTTTATTCGTTTATTAATTTTTTTGTCAATTCCTGTTCATGCACTGGTATATGTGTATTTTATAAGAGTTAAAACCAAAGTACTGAAATATAATATTTTTCTCAACTTTTATTTAGAAATGATATAATTTCTAATTTATCATTTCAAAGAATTCACTGATAAAACTCTTCATCCTCTTTATAAAAGAACCCTATCATCTTGTGTTTCTTGCAACAAACTCAATCTCTCCCAGAACCAATGTTATGATGCATTTGAAGTCATTCATTTTGGGCATATCATACCTCAAAATTGACGGTATGATATTCCCAACATGTTTTCAAAGAATCAATTTTTGTCTTTTTACTTAGGGATGAGCCAAGGATGGAATATTATTTATGGGTCCTGGTAAATGGGGTTTCTTGTGGAAAGTATTTTCAATTTTTATGGGTGCCTAAAATATTATTAATCTTGGTTTTTCTAGTTCATATTAGATAATTAAATAGAGTCCTTCTATAGTTAAAAACCTATGTAGGATCATTCTAATAGTATAGCATGTGGGTTTATTAAATTAAAAATGTGGCTTAATTAAAATTTTAATGTTTCTAATTTATCTTTTTTTAAACTAAGAATTCAAATATGATATCATTCATCAATTTAAAAATATAGTAACCATAATCATTGTGATTAACTTATTTCAAACACTGTTGAAAAATTCTCAAAACATAGTAATTTATTTTGATGTATTTTTTTATAGTGAAATTTAACAATATATACCATAATATCTATTTATTTGATAAATTCAAAGATTTATTGTGAACACTGATAGTGGAATGGAGTGAATTATCTCCCATGATGGATCCATTTGGGAAAAATATATTTATGATATGTGACTTCATGTAATTAAAAAATAAATGTAATAATATGATTAATTCATATAATACCTAGCATATATATATTCGAAAAAATTATTGATAAAATGGAAATTTCTATCAAATATGATGAATAGATTTGTGTGTGTGTGTGTGTGTGTGTATAGAATTTCCTTTTTGGGTTCTAAGCTCATTCCTTTTGCGTATATATTTATTTTATTTAAATATAAATATTAGTGAATAAAATAGGATCGATATGGATAAATAATTTGTATATTCCTATCATTTGAAAATTGTTTATGAGGATGAGGTGAAAGATTTCATTATTTATTACAAACATCATGAATATAATGCTTCTTATATCCTTTTCTCATGTTTACACAGTTATTATTAAAGAATATTTAGTCAAATGGAAATGAAAGAATATTTTTTTTCATAGAATAGATCATATTTAAAAATGTTGGACTAACTATTTCAAAGTACTAAATATATATATGTACTTAGATTACAATATTTTTTGGATCATCAAATATGATTAAAAGTGTGAAGAATGATGATGACCATATCAAGGATATTTTTATAGGTGTGAATAATGATAAAGACTGCACTGATGAAATGAAGATTATAGCTAAGGATTGACATTTTCATCATCTAAACTATTTCATATGTCATGTAGTCTGAAAAATCACCATTTTTTATGTTCTTACTAAATATATTATATTTTACGTAATACATATGCTATATAAGTAAAATATGACAACATATAGAGTTACATTGGATAACTGAACTACATTCAATCTTGAATGATATGCTAATAGAACACAATCAGATTCATTTCTTGATCTGTAATGTGAAAATCGTGATTTGTTCAATGGGTATTCTCTATGAAAGATTACATTCTTATCAAAATGACAATCTATTGTTTCACAAGGGAAATTAGTCCCTTAAAAATGACCAAGGAGAGGCACATCTTGATACAGGAAAGTTGAATCATTAACATCAAAATATGAATATTACTTTCCAATCATTCCAATAATTAGTCACCTAAATATAATTTACAAGACTAAAAGTAAATTTATGGGGCATAGAAATAGAAGAAATCAATATTTGAAACTCTACCACCTAGCATACTATCATTAATGGAGGAAAACTGACCATGAGTATCCCAAATTTTTAAATGTGATGAGAAAACATGGTCTTATTCAATCTATATATGGACTAAATCATTTTGGTTTATAAATATGGACTCACTAGACAAGACAGATTATGTTCGTAAATTATATACTTCATCCATGGCTCTACTTGAAGTTAAAATACATTTCTCTCTATACTAATATATGAATTAAAAAAACAAGAAATGATATTGAATTATATTTTTATCCATTATTCAAATATTTGAATTTAATGTCATATTTTAGTGTTATGTTGTATAATTCTTAAAGAAATCATGATTTCATATTAACAGCCATGTTGTGTTGGAAGATAAATGAATTTCTTCATTTTGAAAAAAACAATCGGATATAAAATAAAAGGATCTCAATGATGTATCATTTATAAACAATGTGTACTAGCTAATTTGACACACTATGTGCCTGATTTGACTCAAAGTGTATGTTTTTAGTTAAAAAATGAAATTTTATTATTTTATTTTTTAATATTTATGTTTCATCTACTTCTTTAAATAATTACTAGAATATGAATTGTTTTTTTACAGGTATACTCGTCAACTCGAGTTGGGGTAGTTTACTCAAAAATTGGTAGCCTAATCAAGACATTTTGGGAGGGGTTAGAGTCTAAATAAAAATAAATATTTTTTAAAAAAAATTAATGATTTTTGGGGTAAATTGTAAATACCAATATTATTTTTCAACCATATGTTTGAGATTTTTATAATATTATTTTTTTTCTTGTGTTTGTGATATAAATCAAATTAAAATTAAATTTTGTATATTCTAGTACAGTGTGATATAACTAATGTTGCAAACAATAACATTATATATTTTATAATTTGTAGGAATATAGAAGATAAATGGTCACCTTTTTACTGAAAATGGGATAATAATGTTTCCCCTTTATTATGTTTTGAAAATGAACCGATAAAGGAATCCCAAAATTAGTGCTCAGCTACTGTCGATAATGTGAACCCTAAATCAGTTATTTTTATAGAATTGGTGAAAATATCATTTATATATGATTTTTTGGCCCTTATAAAAGTTTTTATCTTGTAATGATTATTACAACATCAATTCCTTTTAGTACAGATGATGGATATCTATACCACTGTTATAGACCATACCTATTATAGTGGTACAATGTTTTCATCCAAAAAATTAAATTTATATTCCTATATGATATATGTATCATCAATAAAAGTATATTCCACAATGTGAACTCATCATTCATAGCATTTAACAAAGTTTCCAGTATCCAAAAGAAGTAATTGTCTCGATTACTGCATATTGTTAATAATAAAATAAATAACAATAAATATATTTCATTATATGTAATGAGTTGTGTACATGTTGGTCTGATTAATATGAAAATAGAGGAGTTGAATTAGATTTTAAAAATTAAATATATAACAATCCCTTTATAAATATTATATAAAAATTGAAAATATAAGTAGAAGGAATGCAAATATAAAGTAAATGAAATAGAATTGATAAGAGAAAATGAATAAAAAATTATAATATTGGAAGGAATTATGTATATTAAATTAAGGATTGATTGATTTATATTAGTTAAAATAAATATTTATTGATATGAAATTAAAATGTAAATGATGTGGAATGTAAATATAATACAAGTCACGTGATATGATATGGGTGTTTGAAAACTGTTATGCCACTAACAATGTGGTGGAGGTTATTTGTGATCTCATACCTCTATCTCCTCAATTGCATCAGGGTTTATGAATTAATATATCATGACATTAGTGGTATCCAATAAAAATTAAGTAAACAAAAACAATTGAATCTATGGATATAGAGGAAACTTGGATTTAGTCCCTGTTTATTTCTTTTTCTAAAAGCCCCAAATGTGAAAAAATTAAGTCATCTTAAGGAAACCCCCAATGAAGAAAAACTATTAATTATCTATATATATTTCTTTGATAAAATTAATATAATGAGAGAGAATAATATGGTATAGGAATGTGTTTGGAGAAAAATTTAAAAAGGGTTTTCAAGATGAAGAGCCAAGGAAATAATTTTTCCTTTAATGCTCATTGAATTGATTATCGTTTTCTATAGATTAACGAATTTTGTGGAATTTTTATAAATTTGATGTAACTACCCAAGAAAAATATAGGGTCTATTTATATTCTTCATATTTCACAAAATTATCTAATTTTTGTAAATAATTCATTGGAGTCGGTGATGGTTGAATCAAGGAAATAGGTATTCCTTGACAACATGTCTTGACACCAACATATATCTTGTAGCTTCCACTGGGCAGTCGGTGGCCTACATATAGCTTTCAAAGATTTTTTAGACCCTATCTTGTAGCCAATGATCATTTTAGTAACCTATAAAAATCTCATATGTAAATTTTTATTACCTTAATTTACTTTTTTAATATTAATCCACTTCATATCAAATCCTGATTGTCCTTCCACATGGAATATTTTGTGATAATTTCAAAAGAGTAATTGTTTCCTTGAAACATCGTATAATTTTCTCAATAGGATGAGAAATGAGAAGTTTCAGGTCTGTATTCATAATTTAATATTCTATAATTGGATGATATCATTTGATGAATTTAAATGAAATTTGATATCAAGGGCGCAAACTAATATGTATTTGAGGCACTTTCTCATGATGTTCACCCTTAATAATTTATAGAGAATAATATTTTTAGAACACAATCTGCTAGTATGAAATGAACATTTACATGTTTCTCCAAAGGTTTCTATTTGAGTACATGTGTAATAGTCATTAGAAATTATGATTATTATTAATGAATATTATGATTCAGGTGCTCTGATGTATTGAAAAAACTATGATGATAAATACTCAAAATGAATTTT
This sequence comes from Viscum album, assembly GCA_963277665.1. NCBI lineage: Eukaryota > Viridiplantae > Streptophyta > Magnoliopsida > Santalales > Viscaceae > Viscum > Viscum album. Next base: position 1,272,817,337 of record OY728162.1, on the reverse strand, counting down.
GATATGTTATGTGTCATTTGAATAATATTTTATTAATGAATAATGTGATGAAGAATTTTACCCATATATTTTTTTATGTAATTTTATATCTCGAGCCTTTTTATGAGAAAAAAAATTCCAAATTATATTCATGTCGACGATAAAGAATGACAAGTTAATTTCAATAGAGTCAAAGAAAGAGACATCATGATAATAGGTTAATGATGGAAGCATGTAGTCTTATATACTATGGATATTATCATATAAGTATAATATGTAATAGAATGATTTTTTATTAGGTTTTAGTTCATTGATATATTTGAAATACTTCTTTACTGAATCCTTGACATGTTACACGATGATAGCCTTGATAATTATGTGATTCAACCTAATGACACAGATAATGTATCCTAGAGGGCCACACACTAAGCAAATATAGAACCTCAATTAAATAATAATATTATTATTTTACAAGTTGAATAAATATTTTCCATATACTTGGTTTAATAATTAATTTTGTTTCTCTCAACAAACATATTTAATCAATTTTTTTTTGAGAATATTTGAGAGAAATATATTTTATAAATATTTAGTTTTTAATGAATATGATATTTATTTATTTATTTGAAAATAATGGAGTGATATTAATATTTTTAATAAATAATTATTATTAAATGAATGAATAATATTGTGGAGGAATATCGAACTATGTTTGAAGGATTGGAGGGATTTATTATATAATAAATATTTTATAAAATAATTTTAAAAAAATAAACGAGAATTATTAATAAAAAATTTGATGGTTTTCTAAATTCCCAAAACTAATAATAAAATTAGCACAATAGACATGGGGTCCTGCGGGGATTAAATAAATTATAGGTGAACATGTTTATTTATGGTCTTCTAACCCTAGAACTATGTAAACCCAATTATATTATTTACAACAATATCTATATTCATTAGTGTTTTGTGAATAATGAAATTTGGATAATCCCATCCGAATTTAGAGAGATCCAATCTGATAATTATCTTAAGAACAGAGAGTGATCCTCATATGTTACCCTCACGATTTTAGATATGTCAACAATAGTACTTGAAAGTGATTCTGATGTATATTAATGATGAATAATGTAAGCATTAGGATACCCTGTGCTACCACTCAGGGATTCCTACAGATATTCTTAGATATTTATGGTGATCATGTGCATCACCACTGGAGGGAATCAAAACATGTTTATTGTGTAATAATGATGATACAATGTATAGATGTTTTCAGATTCATCAATGAAGTAAGAAATCATCCTTAACAAATTAAAGTGCAAAATGTAATTATAAATCATTAATTCAGGATTATTCATTTTGGTTCCATATTTTTTTTCATTAAATAATCCTTGAATTAATTTTGTTGTTTACTTTATTCTAAGTTGAGTAAAAATCATAATATTAATTGAGTATGTTAGAAAATATGTTTTCCATGGGAAATCACATGTCTATATTGTTCCACAAACCTTCATGTCATATCATTAGGGTCAAATAATAATTTATATATATTTAAATATTATTTATTGATTTTCATGGATATTATATAACTCAATATCCTCCATTATATTCCACGATAGGGTCAAATTCATATATTTTATCCAATCTTCTAGATCATTTCCATGTACCACCTAATATAGTTCCTTTAACGGATCACACTAAAAATCAGACTACGTATTACTCCATGTACGCCAAATAAGATAAATATTTATGTCGGTTTTCAAGTAATTTCTAGATTGAAAGTGTAGTTAAATTATGTTAAAAATTAAACTTTATTTCTAAAGAAAACATTATACATGTATGTTGATGTTCAAAGTTGTTATTTATTTATTCAATTATTATTAATGTAATCTTCACATACTATTGACCACATGATGAGATTTTCCATACATGTTATATTTTATATTTTTTTTATTTAAATGTTCCTTTTCATCATAAAATATGAAATGATTATTTTTGAAAAAAACTTAATATGAAAATAAAAGGTCCATGTAAATCCCATTTGGATTTGTATAATTACTATTGAATGTTTAGGTTATTTAAATTCTATTAGAATATTATTTTCCATTGTTTTATACATTCGATTAATTTTTTTGTTATTACAATTTTCATTTATATTAATGGAATTTAACAGTTTTTACGGCCCTTTATTCTATCTAAATTTTCAAATTTCATTTTAATATTTAGATACATTATGGTAATCATTAAAATATTTTCCACAATTAAATATCAACAAAATGTATCCTACTAATTTGGATTCTGAAACATTTTGATTCAATTGTCTTGTACCCTGAAATGAATTAAAATTTGAATGATATTATATATATATATATATATTCCCAAATTTATTCCCAATAATATTGTTCCATTTTAGATTAATTTAACTGATACATTCAAATTTAAATGTATTGAATTTTAATCTTCACAGTTATATATTTATTTGGAAATCTTATTATAACAAATTTTATTTTAACAAAAATACTCCACTCGTCCTGTGTTCAATTTATTTCAAATGATAAATTATAATTTACTCTATGTGTACTTAATTACTGAATATTATGTTATTTAAAATTGTATGTAATAGTTTTGTGCTGGATTTAATGTTTTGAGGCTAGTACATTGGGGAACCATTTCAGGTAAACAATTTTTAATCCAGAAACTCAAAAAAATGTATTACAAGAATTTATAACATATTTTATATAATTATTTTTCAGAATATTACCCATGTATATTAAGTCACAAGAGGGGTTTATTCCTTTAAATTTCCTCACGTAGTGTGTCTTTTTTTCAATTTCTGTCAAAATTAATCCGTGTTTTTTCATTGAAATGATAGATGGATTAATAAGCATAAATATTAATTCCTGGGGTTTCCCCTTTTTATAGAAGTAATAAATTTTTATATAGAAAATATTAATATCTAATAACATTAGTTATCATATTAGATCATTTTTTGGGTAGATAGATTACCAAAATGTACCTCATTTATTAATTCAAAACTCATACAATTATATATTTAAACATGATATTCTCATTTATACTCTCAAAAAGAACCATGTACTTAATGAGATATTAAAATATTTCTTCTTTATATTCTTTTTCGTAAATATTTAAACCTTTTAATTTCATATTTAAATGAACTTGAAATTTTAATATATACATCAATGGAACAGTTGGGGTGAAGGTTCTTCTAGTAGGTCCCTCAGATTTTTTGGATGATTTATTGGATGGACTTGATCCAAACATCTCTTTCCCATTAGTTTTATCTATCAATAATTCAATACATGATTTCAAACCATTTTCACCAACTAATATTTTTTTATTTGAAAAAAATATTAATGACATAACTCAAGTTCTATTATGAAATTAGTTTACAGTCCTATCAAAATTTCAATATAATTATCGACAATAGTACCATCTAGATCATCAAGTGGAATAGTAAACTAAGAGATAAACTCAAGAGAGACTTCATCACCACTGTCATGTGAACTTTTTTTTTATTTTGTGTCATATATTCTGGGATATGTTAATCTAAAAAAGTTGATTTCTTGGCGGTGATATATGAAAATAGTCTACATCTTCACCCTAATTTTTTTTGTAAAATTATTTTATGAAAATTATATTAATTCAAATTTTGGATAAAGTGTAATGAAAAAATTGATTACATTAGGTAAGGTATGATGTTATTGGAAATGGAATTCCTCAATTTGAATGGTGTAATTTGTCTCTTTATGTTTTGATTGTTGTCACACTCCTAGTTTTCTATAAACAGTTCACATGTATTGGTCTACCAAAGAAGTCTATAATATAATGTTTTTCACGAAATTAATCTTAACCTTTCCTCACTGAATCATCTAATATTTATATATTTTTGACTATTTCTTGATAAGATATATTCTGTTTTACACTCCAAAACTATAACCTCTAATGATTCCATATTATTCGGTTCATGTTAATGATACATAATGGGGGTTTTCTTTGGGTAAAATTGATGTTGATTCATATGTATATCCAAAATAATAAAAATATAAAAAAATTGATATTTATTTGAAATAATATTAAAAATCATACCAAAATAATATTCTGTCATACATACACATGATTCACATAATTCTTATCTATGTTCATCAACTGGTTTCCATGTTTATTCACATGGTCCTCCATCCATAGCACATGAAGTGGGATGGAAGCAATTCCATATTTTGATTCATCAATATGCATATTAAAAAAGAGTATATATTTTTTATTATCCCATAAATCATTTATTTTAGATTTCAAATAAATATCGTTTTACTCTCTTTTGAAGTATACCCAATCATTTCTTTATGATAGGGTACATGGGATATGATGCATGTTGCTTATTTTTTAAACTCATTCACAGCTTCTTAAATTAAATTTTTTGAACCAAAGTTGATAAAATTAATATTTTCAAATTAAATATTATCAATTATAGTGAAAATTTAATGATACTTCATCCGGGTTAATAACGAAATATTTATGTGTTTCCTAGTTAAAAATGTGTTTATATGTAACTGATGGGGGAGGATTACTTTCCCCTTAGAATCTATGATATGAAACATTTAAAGAATTGTTTTGATGAATTTATGTGCTTTTACAGATACCTTTAAGACATATTTCTTATGTAACGAATCTAAAATAAATTTACATTTCAAGGGATAATGAAAATTAAATTAATTTTTCAATATATACTTTTTCAGAAAAATATAGAATGTAAATTGTATTTTTATGTCAATATATTCCCTTATTATTCTACTCAATGTCATTATGGAATTTTTCTATGTGTATATATCAATTAGCACATGAATTCTCATTGTGATCAAAATGGAACTCATGAAAATTGCCTTTTGTGATTAATAGTTTGGCCACTTTGATTCTATCCAATATAATTTTTTTTAACTATTCATCATTCCTTGATAATTTTAATTAACACAGATATTCAATGAAGTTTTTCTTCATCAACATGTTTTTTGTCCCTTAATAATTCAACAATTTTAGTGTTGATGTTCAGTTCTTCCTCAGTTTTTGTAACATGATCATATAATGAAGTAATTAACTATATTAGAAGTTAAAATTTTAAATTTCTATTAAAAAAAATAGCTAGAATGCAAAATATTATGGGGAAAATCATTTTATATTAAAAAAAATTTAACCTATTTATTGAAATAATTTTTTCCACTAAATTTTTAGAGGATATAGCTGCTTTATAGAGTATTTGAATCCCCAATTTCTAGTCCTCTATAACATACAAGAAATTATCTACATTGATTCCACTGTAAATTGACTATGATCTTACAATAAATGTGTCATCCCAAATTAAAATTTAATTTGTCCCTATTGTTTTTGTAGTTCTCAACAAGGAAATTGACCAATTCATATTTTCTTGATATAGGATATAATATAACCCTACTACATTTGACTCCATTATGAACATATCATCTTATACCATACTATACTAAAATTTATCTTCATGAATCCCAATTTATAAACATTATAAGCACTCCTATTTTCAATCCATTAGAAAAAGAAAATTAGTAATGGAAATTTTGTATAATCAAACTTTTATATCTGTTTGAGTATGTAGAAATTTTAAATTTCCACTTAAATTGGATTTCTATCCATGGAAATATATATGTGTGTCATTTCATCCAGACAAGTATGTTTTCTTTTTTGAATATTACTACCTTTAACTGTTCCTTTTTATGGAACAAATTACCATTAATTACAAAACCATTTTAATTTATATCATTTACATTTGATCCCACGCTATCCAAAGTTAATGATCAGTAATTGAATTCGTATTTTAAGAAAACTCTAGATAAATATGATATTGAAACCATTATATTGACTATCTATTATGTGAATTTTATATCCAACCTATTTCCATTAAGGGATTCAAATGAATAATAATTATATTTTTATCTTCAAAATATTGAGAAACTTCTAAACTATTATGTATAATGTAAATTCGATCATGCTCCCACTCTGTGATGGTAATTTTAAAAACAACTCTTCTAAAAATCTATTCCCCCACAAAGAATCAGCTATGAAGTGATTTTGGGAGACTGATGTTATCAACATATTTTAGGTAATCAGTATAGAATTCAAAATCTACTTTCAAAATTATGTCATTCTACAATGAATCATTCTAGATGACTTAAATTATAGATAAATCCTTTGAAAATATTCACATACCATTAAATAGGTAAATCCATCATTAGAGGATAAGACCATGTAGTTGAATCTCTCTATCCAAAATAACCATTAAGTAGAACATTATATCAAATAATTATGTTTTGAAAAACATATATAATTCAAAAAATATAACAAAAATATAATTATTCATTCTTGGAAATATCACTAGGTATATGGTATTACTTCTTATGGATTTAAAAAAATAATCTCGTTAATATATGTCATACATTTTGGGAAAATGAAATGTAATGTTACAAAAATCATGTATTACACAAAAAAACATTTTATTCATATGATTTTGTACCCGATAATGTGAAATGAGTCATCGAAATGACATTATTGATATTTTATGATTACCCCTCCTGAACCATCACACCATTTAGAAACTGGAAAAATTAAAATTTATCTTTTATGGATAGAGTTTGTGATATTAGGAAATGAAAATTTCATCTTTCACCCTTCATTGGTTCCACATCTACCCATATCTATTTTTAATCATGTCTAACCAAGCCTTGATGGAATCTATTTGTTAGTAACATATTCTATTGTTCCAACAACACTATAAAACAGATTTTTTCTATACACATGACATTAATAAAATTTTGGATGTGCATAAAATTCCAATGTAGTAATTCATTGGAAATTGATCACTTTTTCAACCATATTTTATATTTTTTTGGGAAAAAATTTATTAAAAAAGGGTCAATATATTTTACTTTCTCAAATTTTATAAATATGTTATTATAGAATTATTGAACCTTGTTTCTGAATTCCCATAAAATGATGTCTTCCTGGTAAGGTATTTATTTGATCAGGGTAAAAAATTGTGATATCCAAAAAATAATTTTTTTTAGGAATATTCTAGCCTAAATGATTTTAAAAATTCATCCCAAATTGGATACCCTTGTGTTCCTTTAATTAAACAGCCTCAAAATTCTTTATAAGCCTGAATTCCATTTATCATATCATACAATAGGAATCTCATTTTGAATTATCCACTTATATGTGCATAATAAAATGTAACAATGATATCCCACATTAATTTATAAATATAGATCAATATATAAAAATAGTTTTTTTGAAATTATCAGGTTATTTTGGTCACGATATTTGCAGAGAAAACATAATATATTTGTTCTTCATGAATTACCAAAGTGTAAAGTTATAATTTCAAAAATTATCTAAACATGTATTATGTTCTCTACTCTATACACCAAAAGGGTTTTTATTATATATTGATAATTAAAGATAGAGGTTTCTAATTTCATTTCTAAATTTAGGATATTCACAATCATCTTTATTCCACTTAGGAGAGTATGGTGGCTATTGTAGTTTCACATCATCAATTATTTAATATTCATGCCTTCCAAATTGTATTGAGTTTTCCTAAATTCCAAACAGTCGTCTAAACTATGGAATGGAAACAATATAACATAGATCATTCTGAATACTTGATTAAGCTTTCGTGTATTGATTCATGCCACACTTATGAAATTTTATGGGTGATTTATATTTATTGTGAAGTAAAATGAAATCATTTGGATATAAATGTATTATCTAAAAAATCATCCCCACAGAACATTTTATTCTTTTAACATATTATGTTTCATAAATGAAAACATTTTATTTTACTAGCACATCATTCAAGAGACCAATAAGTTCAATAAATTTTGTGTATCTCCATTTTTTGTAGCTTAAAAATTACATAACCTCATTACATATAAAAATTTTGTATATTTAGTATAGATGGAATAATTTGGTCACTATGTACACCGATGTAACATATCAAAAAACATTAGACCATCATGAATGTCATCTTAATTTTCCATTATCATTTCTTATATGATCTTTTCCTCCATTTACATTGGTATTTTTATCAAATGATTAATAAAAAAGAAGTGTCATCCCAATCAATATGTACATTTAGTTTCTCTCCACCTATTATATAATATTTATATCTCTGATCATAACTGTGATAGATCATCAATTCTTACAACTATTCCGGATGAATTTCCCTTTAATAAAAACAACATAAACATGGATAAATTATTTGAGAAGGGTCAAATTCATGCTCTATTGTATAAAATATAATCTCTTTAACTATATCCTCATACTTATTTATCGTATGATTAGAATATATCCATTTTATATTCACATTCATCCTATAATTTATAATAAAATCAAATTTATGGAAAAAATAAATTAATAAACATAAAGTGTTCACAAAATATATCTATACATTTAAATAAAAAAATAAAAATTTGAGTGTATTTATGCTCCATTTTGGGAATGTTTATAGAGATTAAAAATGTTTTTTATTGAGATATAAGAGTTTTTCAATAAATTTCAAACTAGTTGGTAAGGGAGATTTAAATTGGATTACGTAAAAATTCAATAAAGGGAAGTCATATTAACTTCAGACATGGTTAGTGGGATAATTCAAGTTTATTATTTTAAAAACCATAATATAATTATATACATTCATTGAAGATATAGAGTTTTCTATTCATTAAATTCTAAAAGCTTCATTTTCTATTTCATGTTTTTATAGTTCTCTAATGTCTTTATAGATGGATAATAATCAATGATATTTATAATATTATTAAAAATATAACACTAAAAAGGTATAATTAATTAATTTATTAACATCAATGATCAAAACCCTCTAAATATAGTTATCAAATCCATCAATAAATTCACTATAAAAATAAATTTAATCAATCATTGTAACTTTAAAACCTCCAATTATAGGACCTGGGTTTTATAAAATCTCATTTCTTCAATCATATCATATAATTTGTTTTCTCCAAAGTATCCATGTTGGAATATTATAACTTAAATACTATAAAAATATTATTTTACTAATTTCATGAGGATTATTCTCATGTGTAAGTAATTTAATTTAATGAAATGATTAATGAAATTAAAAATGAATAAAATTTTTATTAATGAAGAAAACATAACAATTTTTGACTTCTGAGTTATAAATTTGTAATAGAATATTTTTAATAAAAAATGAATACTTTTTAAATTTAAATCATAATATATTATTCAAAATAATGTCCAAAAAATTATGATTACTTACCTCCCAAATATTATACAACAATAATATGAATTTAGATTGAGATTTTATAATGAAATAAATTGGAGAATGAACTCCCTTACTAACATAATCCAATTCATAGAGAAATTATCATATGAATATATATGTAATAAATACTTTAACAATAACTTATAATTATATATATACAATAGAAAAACAGTAAAGAAAACATAATGTATATTCAAATTGAAGAATATAGAAAATTGTGACATAAACAATATTGACTAATCAATAACATATAATACCAAATATTCGAATTTTAAAAAAATTATATACCAATTAGGAATAATAAAAAATAAATTAATATAAAAATGTTTATATACGGAGTGGAAAAAACCATTGACATATAAAAATGAGTTATATTTAAATGTCACTGTTGTTGGTTGAATACTAAAAAATTTTAGAATAAGAATAATAGAAAAAACAATGAATTAAAATATGATATTACATCCACATAATAAAATAACAAAATAATTATATATATAATTGTTTAGAATTAATTAAAATTAAATTGGATATGATGTAACCTTAAAGGATTTATATAATTTTAAGTGGTTATTTCCGTTTTAATGAATGTGTTTGTGTTCTGTGTTTAACAAGACAAACTAATTCCACATTGTTAATGACTTTATTTTCATGGTATTTCATAAATTTGTTGGTAAAAAATATAATAAATATAAATATGGATTAATATTATCTAAAAGTATTAATTTTTAAATAAAATTAAAGAAAATAAGAAACAGAATTAAAACATCATATTTATCCATGATTGAATTTCATGTCACAATCAACACTTTAAATATACCCTTCAATGTAAAGCCTTAAAATTCATGGATTATTTATAATTAAATGAAATTCACAAAAAAAGATAAACCAGGGATAATTAGGCCCTAGTTTATGGAAGATTTATCTATATGCTACTTCAAATATTTTTCATTTTTCTTGAAATAAAACTAAAATGATTACCTTGGAAGAACATTGTATATAATATATAAGAATGATAATGTGGGGAAGAGAATCTATAGACTAGTGGTTATCAAGACTCTTTTATTTCCACATAAGTTACAATGAACCCAATCACTTGGTAAAAATTAAAAACACATAAAGAATGAAATATGAACTAAAAAGGATATGTACATTCACATAGCTTGGGGTTTGAGAGTGTTTACTCATCAAAGAAGTTTGAGGGTGAGTGAATGTGATGTTTACTTCCACAACATCTTTAAAAAAAGAATCAATGGTGTTCAATATTGGTGTTATATTTAAAAGAATAAAATGGTTTATGAGGGCTTTCAAAAAATCATTAACAATGATAGGTTCTAGTCGTTCTAAAATAAAAAACTAATGGAAAACCCTATCATTATCACTGCCAACTATTTACAATGATAATGATGGGCCTTTAACAACAATTTTTAGTGTTGAAAAAACATATCCTTCACATTTCATAGAGATAGAACTAATAAAGATATTTTTGATCATGGCTTTCTTTTTTTAGCACCAAGAAAACCTATCTTCATTAGTGTTTTTTGTAATGTGCTGATAATAAATATATAAAATAAATTGGAAAATAACTAAACAAATATATTTTCAAAATAATTATATATTAAAAAAGATAAAAAATAATTACACTATTAATTAATAAATAATCATAAATATATGAATGTTATAAAGAGATTGTATTTAATAACTAAATATTAATAGGCTTCTACAATATTTTAAAAAGATGAATATTTTTTATTAATTTTTAAGAAATATTTAAAAATTTAAAATAATGCTGAATACTTATTAAATATTTACATTACAACCATATAAAAACATTTGATTTTAATGAATAAATACGATTATGAAATATAAAAATTAATAGATAACATAAAAAATTAAATAAATAATTATAATAATTGAATAAATGAAAATAAAAATCAAAGATTAATTGACATTTTGAGAGAGTAAATAATACAATATAATATTTAATGAATGAATGTTAAAAAAGAATGAAATTTAACAATTAAAAACAAAATAGATTTCAATAAATGTTAAAAAAAGGAAAAAGAGTTATTAATTATATAAAAAATTAGAAAAAATAAATATGAATACATGTTAAAATGAAAATCAATTCATATTAATTAAATATATTACAACCATATTAAAACTTTAAAATTTTATTGATTATACATGTATGGAAATATTATAAATGGATAAAATTAAAAAAAAACTAAAAAAGAAAATTTCAAATGAATAAATTGTAGAAAATATAAAAAAAAATTAATATTATTAACGAATATAAAATATAATAAATAATAAAATTTGAAAAAAAATATTTAAAATATAAATATTAATATATTGAATAAAAATATAAAAAACTGAATAAAATGTACATATTAAAAACAAAATATATATTAAATATATATTTTTTTGTAAATAAAATTTTGTCAAGAATATTAAAATTTGAATAAATTACATAAATATTATGTGTTCCTCTATCTTTACTTATAAAATTACATTAATTATTTATATCTTTGTGAGAAATTAATGCACCCAAAGTATGGAAAATGTTAAATTAAATAATGAATTGACATTTTATTAAATATATGTTACCTGATATGGATCAGTCAAATTTTCTAATTAATATTAATTTTTAATAAAATCACTTTTCACTAAGTACAAGACTTATTTAACCAAAATGCATATATTGGATTATAGAAACCATATTTAAATAAAATATTATATATATATATATATATGAATATATTTATATAATAGAAATATTAAATATATTAATGAATAATTTTGTATAAATATAGTAAAAACGAATAAATAATAAAAATTTAATTGAATAAATATTTAAAATGAATATATTTTTAAAATTTATGGAAAAACATGAGACTATTAATGAATAAATAATGTAGAGTAAATTAATGTTAGATTTGACTGAAATAAAAATAAAAATAAATATATTCGAAAAATATCAAAATTATTTAGAGTTGTTAATTATATTTTTTTAAAAAATAAAAAAGTATAAATTATAGGTAAAGGGACTAACATGTTTACAATAATTTATATTTACATGGTGGAGGCTTGAAATAACATTATGTAATAACTACTTCAATATTTATCAATTTTGGATCTCCATTCGAATAGAGTAATCTCTAATTATTTTAATATTATGGGTATATAAAAATATTTTATCCCTTTTAACTTATAAATTAGGCTATTCTATCCTCACTTTACCTTAAACCACAAACCCACTAGTTCAAAGAAAACAATATCATATCCTACCCTATAATATCCTAGCCAACTTAATGAGGTTATGTTCTTCTCAAAATGTCACAACCCAACCCACTCAGTCCCCTCCTGGGTTGGAAGCAATCCCATGGTGACACCCTAAGCCAACCACTAATAGGATAGGGGTCAAAGACTACCACTAAGTAGGCATATCACGGAAATGGGAGGCCCTATCCTATGTAATTATATATATACACAAAACCAACCACATGAAATAGTGTATGTATATAATAAAAGACCGAAACATTTATATTTTAAACCATTCATGTAACAACCTCTTGGAATGAATCGACATATAAGAGGATAAAAATCAATAGTCTACCCAGATTCAATAGAGTTGAGAATAAAAAACATTATATATACTTATAGAAACATAATAAAAGAGAGGAAATGTGATCTCTATCATCTAATCATGTTAATAATGAATAGTCTACCCACATCTCTAAATATCCCATCTCATAGATAATAACCATGAACAACCTCATGAAAATAAAACATGGGGGTCGATCCTGATTGCAAAATATCACAAATAGGGGGATAACTATATCATAGACATGAATCTCAAAAAACATCTCAAGAATGTGTAGAAAACAAACCTCGACACTCTATAAAATTTCTGAGGGATAACTATCTCTGACAGATGAACCACTCAACACTAAAGCTCAATGACTATGATTCAACTCGTAGTTAGATAACCCACACCCTCTATAGTGTGGATACATTTTACCTTTACCAATATATTAGGTATGGGGGAACCATAACCTAGAGAGATTCAGGGGAGTACAGAACTCAGTGACACTCAAAATATCACACCTAATCGTTACCACCAGATAATAATCCCTAAAAATAATTCCACCAACATCACCACGATTCATACCAAAGATGTCAAATTGAAGGAAACCATCTCATCCCAAGAAATAAACTACTTAGGATCAGCTACTCATGGTCCCAAATCCAAGCCTCAAATAAATATATATACATAGTAAAAGATTTTATGTGGAGAACATGGAGTTTCCTACTAGGGTACATAATGTTTCTAATGAAGAAGAAACCTAGCCATGTATCTTATATGTTGTTATCATTTAATACTGAATTACATGTTCTTTACATAGGTTTTCATAGTGTCTAATTCCATTTTTTTACATAGGTGTATCCTCTTGTACACACGTTTGGTCTAACCATTTGACTCCTCACAATGTGTAGATGGGGTCACATGGTATATACGTTAACCTAGGATCTTGGGAACGTAGACAAAACACATGGCTCGGCCAGGTATGTACATATATATGTTATGTACCTTAGGGTTCATGATAAGTCGGACCACATAGATTTTTAGGTTCTCATGAGATTGCTTCATGAGTAGGATCATGCAAGGTTTGGGGATAGCCACACAACATGTTATATTAAACTTATCCAAAACCCTATACACCATGAAACCCATACTACATTACGTGGGTTCATCCAGGGTAAACACCATGTTGCTAGATTTTTCATCCATATTGATGCCTTTATTAAGGGGGCTTCTACATCCATAATTTTATCCACCTTAGATGACATTTAACCACCATAAAATGGCCAAATATGAGGTGTAATTATTTTGATTATTGATTTTTATCCAATAGTTGTCATAAATCTAGCCTTTCATTACCTGATCAGTAATACATCATTCCATTCAATACCTTTCTATGTTCCAAACCACAAATAAATCACACACCAACCATAATATACTTTGACCCACCTACCAAACACTAAACTCTATGTCATTCACACATATTCCAGGTATCTAGGGGTTTGATCACCATCGAATGTTTCCGAAAAATGTTCACTCATAATCCCATGGGTCAAAAATGACAAACATGATGGACAAAAATGGAGAAAGCACAAGAAAAATGAGAGAACCCGTCATTGGGTTATGTGATCCCATCCATTGACTTAAAAATGTGAAACATGGGTGAAATCAATCCATAATGGATATAAATAACTTTTTTCAATAGCTCAAAACTAATCCAAGATCATTAAAATAATGGGAATTAACTTAAATAAAAATATAATATAATACAGATACCTAATAAAATATTCAAAATGGAGGAATATCCCTTAAATTAAATTCCCAACCAGATGAAATGATTTATCATTATTGAAGCACATGCCTAGTAGTGATGATGGTGATGATCTTATAGTATTATTCATTATTCTCATGATTATACATTATCACCTACTACTAATCTACATTCCCCGGGAATCAATGCCAGCATACCATTAATCCTCCTATTATTATATCTTTTATGGTTATGTGGCTAACTATAGGGTTTTTTCATACTCGAAAACTTAAAGAGATGAACTGATGTACTGGTCCTTAAATAAATATATTATTCAATTAAATTAATTCACCCCCAATAGATTCCCTCAATTGGGAGCCTAATGTTGCTAAAATCGTATCATGCATATGGTAAACACCATCTTATATAAACAATAGTGGTCTTTTACTTCACATATAATATACCAATAAATGTTAAAAATAAAAATTCTAAAAATTTGTGTATGTGAAATTTAATATATTTAACATATTAATTTCTGATTCTGATAACACCCTAACACAATACATCCTTTAAGGAAACATCCAAAAATATATATTAATATTTAATGGCTAAACCAATGAGACCGGAGTCCTTAGATTCTCCCATCATAGAATCCTTTTTCACCTAGAAAATAATTTTTTAAAAAATGAAGAGTTACAATTCCCACATCTAACTCCCACACTCCCTTGAGCTCTCTTACACATTCTCATGCTTCAGAATCACTTGAAAAAATTGAACGGTGTATTAATGTAGGATCTTTACTTTCCAGTCCTTGATTTAAATCATATACACCAAGAAGTTGACTCTATCCTCAATGTAAAACTCTCCAATGAAGATAACATGCAATGGTTTGTGCACTAATTTAATAAGATAAAACACATAGAATAAATGTTTCACATAGGCAAAATGGGAGGGTAAGGAAAATTGGTAATAAACCTCACTAACCCCACACAAAAACTATTATGGTTAAATTTACCATAGGGAATGGTTTAATCCCTGAAAACATTACTTTCTAATCCTTGTACTAGGGACAATATCAAATATAAATGGTCTCCTAGATCTAAATAAAAAGGTCTATTACATTATATTAGGTATGATTTTTGTCAATGTCATGCCTTTCTCATACAATTAGGGATCAATTGAACCGTTATCTGACATTTCCTAAATTCTTTATAGCCAAACATGAATGTTATCAGAAACCATAGTCCATTATGTGGTATTCATATATGGTCTCCCATATAGTTCCTCAAATCATGACATTGATATAGTGGAGATATAGATAATATTTGATGAAAACTCCACCAATTTCGAGTGATCTCCAAATATTCGAATGAAAAATATACATGTCGGTTGGTAGCACATTCTCTAAAAACTAGATAGTTTGCATAGACTGAGCATACACAAGGGGGTTTAATGTTGTGAACATATGTAACTGAGTCCAGAAGGCATCATATCACATCCTCTATGAACATGATGTATATCAATAATCATGGATTAATATTAACATTGTGGGAACCCATGACTCTTGAAAATATCTTATACAAAAAACCTCCCCAAACATAAATACGATCCTTTCCCTTGAATTAAAAAAAGTGCATCGACATGGTAAGGGAACCAAAAATAACCAAAATAAAATCATAGCCTATATCTAAACATGGAGGACACATCAATATATATATTGATATTCCACCCCAATTCCATTAAAAAAATAAAATAATTGATTCAGACATACGAGAACCTAACATTTATTTGTTACTAGAAAATAGAAGTGGCATTGGGAAACAATAATTTCCACAATTATCCTTATGATAGAATACCAAAAATACTATCAAAGGTCCTTGTAAATCATATCCACACCCAGATATACATCCCAAGGGGTATTATGAATCTCTACCAACACCTATTCATGAAACATGCCATGAGACACCATCTATCCAAGGAAAAATATGACATGGTCCCCACATTCAAAAAATCCCTCTACTGATTATCCAAAGGATATATGGTCATAAAAATCAATATATTCTACTTCTACCGACTCAGAATCACTCACACATTGAACAAAAAGTGATGTCACCACCATCAACTAAAGATAAGAAGAAACATATTAATCTACATGGGTCATATGTAATGAGGAGAAATTCACAGAAACCCCCAACACCAATTGAGTATGAGAGGAATCTGTCATGAACCAACGATTGAACCCCACCAAAATGAGAAAACTACACACCTAAAAATCACTATTGGAAGTTTCAGATAATTCACTGTAATAATTATTATCAAATCCTATACTAAACAATACTCATATAAGGTATACCCCAAAAAGTGAACATGAAGGATCCAAAAATGACACTTTGATAGATTACTATAAGGTGAGTGCTTATGATGAAAGATTAGTAGAATCCTAAAATGCTCCACATGGTCATTCACTCACACAATGTCATTATGTATGTCATTAATAAATAAAACTATAAATTGTTCCATGTATGACTGGATGATTTGGTTCATATGAGCCATGAACATAGTGGGGGAATAAATCACACCAAATGACATCACCAGGAACTGATTATATTTGTAGAGAAATAATAATTTCATATTTGGAATATTATCCTTATAATCTCTATATTGATGATATTCAAACCTAATATCAATTCTAACTTTAACATTTCAACTGATCGAATGATCCATCCTCCAATGGCCCAAAGGACATAATTTTTTTTGATAATCCACCATTCATGGGGTGAGGTGGAATCCCTACAAGTCCCATAGGTGTAAGTATTACATGGACCATTGGCCTTAGAGGAATTCATTTCCCGTAGGCTTCAAACATTACTTACAACCGAGATTAACTACTTGGAACTGCTCCTCCCCTGTATCTTCATAGTGAAATCAGCTCTCCACCTTCGCATGGCTATTGTATTAGGCTTTCTCATGTATGCACAGGCTTGTCCTGATGGCAGGTTCCATACCCTCTCATTCATGCAATCTGTTTAACTTCTACTCTGGTGAAAGCACCTTGATCCTCCTCCTTCTAATGATTTCTCCTTGTTGGCTGTCTGGTTTGCATCCGCACTTAAGGTGGCCCGAAGGCATTGAGGTGGCCCGAAGGCCCAACTGACCCAAACGAAAATGTGGCCTGAAGGCCTTAAAGGACTCAGGAAAAAAATCGGTGTCCCAAAGGCCAAAACGGGGGGAATATTCCCAAAAAATATAGTGCCAAAACAATGCCTGCTATAGTACCTTCTATTGTAATGCTACAGTACCTGCTACATTTCAGCTACAGTACCCGGAAATTGGCCTCTTCTTTAATTTTATCTCGGGTCTCTTGGATACACTTAAGGAGTCCTCACAAACTGGGATGAGTCTCATGTTCATCAAATAATTCATCAATCCTATATATGAGGTAAATTTTCTTGATTATTTCTTAATTTAGTAGATGATTAAAAAAATATTCATGATCTTGGATACTTTTTGCATGAACAACTCCAGAGCTACCTAGGGGGACACACTGGGTCTGAAATAACCCCACTCAAAAAGGTCATAAAATTATTCTTCATCAACCAGAGCTCATTAGGGTCTATCAAATTTGCCTCATAAGATATTGGTGTCATCCCGAGGTGAATGTAAATACATAATCCATACTCACACCCTCCTGGAGATTGTGATGAAACATTATAGGTTCTCATGGCCACTATGAAATATCCCCTGAGAATAAATCTCCTCAAATAATTGATCCAAATTGAAAAAATAGATGTATGATCATTGACACTTCCTTAGTAGGAGTATTTTTATGTGAAGGTAAATCTACATGCTCTAATAGAATATCCATGTGATGTTACAAGATTGGAATGAGTTGTGAATTCATATATCTATTTTAGTGAAGTAAATGGTCATATTGTAGATCATTATGATTCCTCAAGGTTATAAGCGTCCACTTCATAGAGTTGTTCTCCCATTTTCTTTCATGTTCCTCCAAAACTAGGGGTCACACCAACTCCTTATCACATCCATGGTGACCTCACACATACACATCAAATAAATTAGTAAACTTCACATCAATATTGTATTCATTTTGTAGTAATAACCCAAATGAAAAACATCAAATCATGTCATAAGAGAATATGTCTTTTTTAGGGGAGTATCCCTCTTTATTACAAGATAAATGTGGAAAAGTAAAATAATAACATGGGTATAAACCCTATAATTAGGTATCTATTATAAAAATAACTGGAGAAAAAATAAAGGGGTAATATATAACATACCACATACTTTATATGGAGTCCTTATATAGGAATATTTTAGGATAAATCCCTCAAGGTGTCGTCTTAGTGTTTTTGGCTGATTTTTTTGTTGAAAAATCCAAATGAGGAAAATTATTATGGTTGGTGTTTCCATAGTATATATTTAAGGTGGCATAATTTTCAGAGTGTTTTCCAAATTTTTGGGCCTCAAAATTGGGAATTTTTTATGGGAATGGAAGTTTTTTTGTAGTGGATTTCATGGAAATCACATATCAGACCATAAAACAATGATTTTAAACCACAAAGGAGGAATGTGGAATGACAATGGATATCAGAAAAGGAAATATTTCTATATATTAGTGATATACATAATGTAAAGTGATCTATACAGACCACATAACAAATACATTTAATGGAAGGATTGTAGTTCACAGGAGGTTCATTAGTTCATGGGAGACATGTCATTTCTAGATTAAGGTGGTGATTATGGACACAATAAAGGGATATTTTGTTTTTAGAATACACCAACCACTGCAAACCAGAAAGACTCTATTCAAATCGCATAACAAAATGAGTTGAATGATATACCACATGGAGGTTTTGTGTAATTCAAATTAGTGGGTTTTGAAGGTCAATTTTCATATGTTAATACCCATAGTAAGATAATTAAATATAGTGAATTTTATTAGAAAATATTATCTCTCCGGGAATAATTCAACAATGTATGATGTGGTTTGTGGGGGAGGACTCCACAAAGTGAAGTAGTTCATAAGGGAGGATTTTTTGAATTTTAAAGTAGTTCTTACAGGACTCTATATCCCTCAAAGGAAAAGGGACTACGTAGCATAGGTGGCCCATGGAAGAAAACAACACTTATTCAGCAAGGGTTATCCGTGGAAGAATATTTAGTCCACAAAAGAATATATGGTCCATGAAGCAATTGAACCTTGTGCTGTAACTCTGTTCATGGAAGATTCAAGGCATTTTCCTAGGATGAAGGAAACTTTGTCGAAGGACTAAAATAGATTCCAAAAGAAATTCCCACCAAATAACAGTAAGAGGAAAATATATTATTCAACACGGTATCTACCTACAGTTAAGGAATCATTATTCAGTGATGATGAAGGGACCTACATGTCCATAAACAACATGTGGATACATTCTGGAGTAATGAGAGAAAAGGAAGAGGAATAAGGTGATCCTTTCCGCCGGTAATCAGACAATGAAAAAGACATAGGGAATCACCCTTGAGAAATAAGTGAGATGACCCTAATCTACGTAAAGGGTGTGAGACTGGGAATATAAGTGATCTAACCTGAACCCTATATTTTTGCAGTTATCTATAGTGTATTTGGTACATTGTCACATCATTGTAGTATGCTCCTTGGATGTATCTCAGTGAGGGTGTTCCTTGTAATATTTTTTGTGCCTCATGCCTGATTTCAATTATGTTTATACATTTCTATGGTAAATGGATTGAATAGTGTTTAGTTTAATGAAAAACAAGATCCTAAGGGGTACTAGTTTTAATCTGTTATACCCTTATTCACCCCTATTCTTTTATGGTATTTGACCTTGTAAGTAAAATAAAAGATTTAGATGTTTTTATCCTTCCTTTTGGGTTAGTCAGAACTGAGCGAAAGTACCCTACCTATAAGAGTAATATCATTATCCATTCACAAAATTTATATGTATTCTACAAAGGCCTCTGATATAAAGAACCCTAAATATGACTCTGTCTACCATGCTTCTTTAGTACTATAGATTCATGCCTCTAGATTTGAGAAATCATATGCCTCCACCACCAAGATCCTGATGACTACAAAATTCTAAATGTCGTAGCTGGATTATCCCCATGATGTCTATGGGAAAACCTAGCTCCCCAATGAACCCATCCATGAAATATCTTTATATCACTAGATTGTTCAAGAATCTATGGATCCTAAGGTGGTGGTCTGGTAGAGTGAAAATGACATAGAAGAAGAGGTTCTTAAACTCATACCAAGAGGGTGTCATCTCAACATATGACTTGTTAACCAAAACAAAAAAACTGAACACTACATTATGAAATAAGTTCCTTGTAAACACAACCATTAGATCTGGTGGATTCCATTTAAAATGGACTATTCAAACTATATACTCCATCCAATACATTGATTCCTGAGGGTCTATATCACCCCATAATATTATTTTAACGTAATAGTTTAACTCTAGACAGATGCTATGTCTATGTAAATAGTTATCAGAAATATCTAGAATGAATAGGTTAATAATTTTTTGTAAAACATATAATTGACACACATGGGGTGGGTCCTCTCACTACTCAATAGGTAGAAACATTTATTGCATACAATATAGTTAAATCACCACATGAAAAGACAATTTAAATGGAGAATCGATACTATGTTGGCTATTATAGATACCCTAAACAAGGGAATTCCCACTAAAATGGTCATCATCACAACCCTATATCTGTATCCTAGATGGTTTTTCTCATGTTTATATTCTATAAATAACATGACATACCATTGTTAGATGAGAAAATATAAGGAGATACTCATGAAGGACTTGAATGTCAGTAGACCATATACTATATGATTTATGTACTACTGGCTTCCACAATAAAAATTGTGGCATGAAAATTAGACAATAAATTATTCAGATTCCTGTTATATGGATACATCGTCTTGCACACCAACAATAGGTACCTTGGTGTAAGATCTAAAGTCAAGACACTATGACATCATTTCCCAATGTTCCCAAAAAACCTCATTGGATGTCCAAATACAAATGCCAACCTAAATGAAAAACCATCTCTTATGCACTCTATCATGACCCAACCCACTGAGAACCCCCCCCCCCCTGAGCCCTCATTAATTCAAAGGGTTACACTACAATACCACCTATAATATGCTAAGGGATAATTTATAAGACCATGTATCAATATCACTAAAATCAGAGGCCTTAACCTAAATACCTATAAAGATACACACACTACTATCTCTATGAAACAAAAATAATATATAAGAAAAGAAGAAAAACTTAATAATATAAAACATTCATTCAACCATATCTAGGAAATAATCAAAGTATAATATAATTATACAGTGTATTTAAAGAGAACAAGTAAATGCCCCACTAAAAATGAGGTCTTAACCTAACAAAAACTAAAAATGGTAAAATTTAAGTGATCTGAGATCAAAATCATAAATGTTGAACACCAAATATGGTCAAAACCAATAACAATTATGCTCCAATGAAATCAGGTCTGCCATTGTCACTGCTAATCTATCAATCATCTACAAAAGGCATAACATGTGCAGGAAAATACCATTCATGGGTGTGTATATGGATACCTAGTAAGATGAACTAAAAACCAAAAAATGATTAAAATAATTAAAATCATTCAGATCAACTAATAAAAAAGAGGGTATAAAACCCCAACATTATATATTCTCAAAAAAACATAATCGAATATTGGAAATGGGATATCCTTTATCTAATCCATATAAGAAAAAAGAGTCTACCAGCAACTCCAATGGACCTGAATTGAATCCAAGAACCATAGAAAACCTCACGAGAAGTATGGTCATGGGACTTATCCACACTACATTGTATAAAACCTAATAGAGTACTATCTACTAGTCATGAATCTCATGTAATCTCTAATGAATGTGGATGATCGACACTTTTCAATTACATATAATAGACAAGCGAGAACTATCTCTAATAGAGTACCCACTAACCCCCATAGCTAAATGACTATGAGTAAAATACATATATAGAGGAATCGTGCCTCCAATAGTTTCATGGAGTTCTATCTATTCAATATAAATTTGATATAGGGTGCCCGCCACCTCGAGAGATACTTGGGATCACCAATATTGGTAGTACTCTGAAGACTGCACCTCATCTCTACCACTAGATAAGTATCACTAAAATATGAAATATCCTAACATCACCCTGTGTCATACCTATGATGGTGAAACTATGGCCACCATCACATCCCATGTAGAAAATACTCTGGATAGTATTATTATGTGCAAAAATATAAGTCCAAAAGAAAAACATATGTTGCATAAAATATTTGAGGGGAGTACATTGTATGCCCTTTTAGGGTGCTTGGTGTTTCCCACAAAGCCAAACTTCGATTGTTTTTCTTCATGTTACTTTCCTTATAAGACCAAATTACATAGTTTATATAATGTGACACATGGTGTGTGACTCCAATTGGAAAAATGGATGTTTCCTCCCATAAACAAGGAATCTTTAGCAATGTGACTCCACAAGTGTGTGGATGAGGACACATGGATTGTACATTCACTCGGGGTCTTGGGTGTGTTCAAAGAATACATGAATTGGTTATCCATGTATATATACATGGAATTTTCACTTAGGGAAAACAGTGTGTCTAACCAAATTGGGTCCAGGGAATGTGGATTTAGTACATGAATTGTATATAATGGTATAATCATTTTATGTGTAGGTTTGACCACAGTTATTGTGATATTAAACTCATTCAAAATCCTATCCATTGTGAGAATTTGGATTACACAACATGAATTACATTTAGATATATGGTATGTGTTCTTCTTTTTCAAGACAATGAAGAATTTCTTCCTTAATATTATAGATCCAAGATTTTCATCCCCTTACTCATTATTTGACCCATCTAAAATGAATGAATCTAAGTAGGAATTTTCAAATTGATTATTTGAAATATTTGGTAGTTGGGAATCAGATATCTGATTAACTGATGGGTAATCTATTATGCTATCCTCCACCATTTGAGGTTACTATGGTTGATGTCATCAATTTCCACATGTAATATAACTATATCCATTTATAAAACACGAAATTCTAGGATGTTCAGACATCATCAACATATCTAGGTGTTCGATCACTGTCAAATCATTCATAGTAATGTTGAATTATGACCTTGTGGACTATAATGAATAACATGAAAAATATTAGTGGGAAAAATATGATCAAATTGAAACCCCACCATTTTTCAATGTGATCTCATCTACTAATTTCATAATTCATAACATGGGTGAAATCAAGGCTTAGATATTATAAAAGACTGGTTTTAGGATATTTAATTGAATGTAGGATATTTCTAAGAACAAAAAATGGTAGAAATAAAAAAGAATATATATAATCCATACATAAAAAATATATAAATGGCAAAATAATCCATAACATAATTTTCACTATCATAAGAAAGGATTGATCATTATTGAATAACACCTCCACTATAGATAAATTTTATGATTACTTCATATTATTCATTCATTATATGATTATCCATGATCTCTTATTGCTGATTCACATTCTTAATTCATCATTCTAATAGATATCTCTAACTAATCAACTATAATCTCCCAGGGTTATGCATAAAACCCTGGAGTGTTTCTACAATGGAACTCACATATAAATGTTTCCTAAATTAGTTTAATAAAGAAATCCTGTAATTAAATTTTTTAATTCACTCAATGAACCTGCCAATGGATGTCCTCAATTGGGTTTTCGACATTGACTAACTTAATGTCATATCTATGGTAAACCCACTCATTATGGAAATATTTGTGGCTTCAAATTTCCCATACCTATGGTAAACCCACTCATTCAATATTAAAACCATTTATTCTAAAAGTATTAATGAATGTAATTTAATATAAATAAATATTTTAAATATATTAATTACATGGTTCTGCGACATCCAAACAAAACACCACATCTGAGGAAAAATCCAATGATATATAGAAATATTCAATGGAATGAACAAATAAAACCTTATTTGTTAGTTTTTCCCATTATTGAAGTAATTGTTACCCAAAAAATAAATTGATATATAAAAATTTAAGGGGTACTAAGACTGCATCTAACTCATAAAATACCATGTGCTCTCATATATATTATTTTTCAACCAATGTTCTCAAACCAAAGGAATGGTCAATCCACAAAAGAACATCAAATTTTCTTCATCAATTTTCATCATGTAATCATAAAATGTTACTCTATCATAAATATACATCTCACCATAGTCTATAATAATTTCATTACCCATCCCTAAGGGACCTGTTCCCGAACAACCCCAAGCATGCCTCCAATATGTCAGGGGATAGAGACTAGAACCAATTAGTCATATGCCACAAATGGGAGGCATTTTCATAAGTACATGTACACAATCACACAATCTAGAAGACCAAAATTCTAAAATATAAAAACACTATGTTGAAAAATCTTGCATACACTAAGATAACAACCACAGAGTATGGTAGTAGTAAATTGGACAGTAAATATGGATAGAATACTTCCTCACCAATGAAAGTGTCTTGAAAAGTAAATAAAACTGGTCTTGAAACTCATCCATATAAAACCCTACCTGAAGGGTAGTTGTAATAGAGGTGTTTTAAGTCGTAGGATAATTACTCTTCTATTTAATACCCTAATAACCATCTGTTCTTGGTCCACCTAGAACTTTGCCAAATCGTCGACCATCTGCACAAGACACAACATGTGAGGGAAAAGCCCATGCATGGGTGAGTAAAATAATACTCAGTACGAAACCCCAAAACCACTAAGGAATACACCCAATAAATACATGATGTACACCATAGTGACATAAAAAATGTGTACCACAATTTAATAATGGAAGCATAACACAAGGAAAACATGGAGTATACCACTCAGAAAACACTATCAACTCACATAGGTATTAGTCTATAGAGCACAAAGAATGATTATCAGGTGTAGTCTGATGAAACCTTATCTCTAGATGACATGGAGTATCAACATGTCATGGAGTCTCATTAAGACTCTGATTATTGATATGATAGGAAGTCACAGTAATAAATGGATTCTTGATAAGTCATGCATACCCAACGTCACATAGTATTTATGTCACAAATCTCATGATCACAGTCTGAAGATCACAATCATCCATAGGATTTCGCTCATTGCATGATTATTCTGGATGAACCTACCTTCAAAGCCATTAGGTTGTACAACAACTTTAAAAAAGACTCACTTATAGTATCAAAAAAGTTCATTCTCATATAATGGGTCCCAATTCCAAAAATGGATCATAAAAATGGCACAAATTTGCATTGTTATGACGGTTTTCATAAAAAATGAATGACCTAGGTCTAGGTCCGACCCAGGCTGACCCACCAACCCAACCCATTTCAGATGACCTTCCCTAGACTGGCCCATTGGACACGTCCTTATGGTCTGATAGAGTGGCCAGATCTGTCCTGCCTGGCCCGCTGCATACGAGCGGACCTCCTTCTACAACACGCGGCCAACCTAGCTGTGTGTGCTTGGTGAATGAGGCGTTATTGTGGTCAATGTAGATGGTCACCACATCCCAGTGCCCCATTGTGGCCAAATAAACTTTGGTATCTATGTGGACCTAGACACATACATAGCTCCTTGTCACCACATACCGGGTGACTGTCCATTTGCTCTGCCACTATAGGCTCCCATGTAGTCCTTCCTGGATTGTGGCCTCACACCCCACCGTCAATCACCCTGACAATATCATGTCTGCATCATTCTCCCCCTGGACTGCCCCCCCCCCTCACCGAGCCGCATGCTGCCTCCACCCCTAGACACCCTGCTAGCGTCCCTTTATCTACCCCACACTCCACCTAAACCCCACTAGATACACATCTCTCAGAACCACCATAAACCACAGCCTTGGGTGATTCACACTATGCCTTTGTTCTCTCACCTCTTTGAGGTCGTCACTATGTCATATCCTCGGCCTAAGATCATTATGCCACATAAAAAAGGCACAAAAGTCCTTTGTTCATATTTCATGAAGAACAAAGAACCTAAATAGAATGGTGGAAACATATAAATTAAAAGGAATTCCCCTAAGAATGGATCATGGCCATTTTCATGTAGGCCTTGATTCGTTCATGTTATAATGAAGAATAAAGAGAGAATGATATGAATCTCTAAATAGAATCATCCTTTATAATAAACCCACATAAATTATCCCAGCCAAAATAATTATTGCATAGCAGATCAACATGTTTGTGGGTTAGTCGGCATTCGTCATTTATTTTTTCTAATATTAAGGAAAAGATCACAAATAAAAACAATTCCCTACATAGATTTTGGATAAGTTTTTGATGAAGGGTGAAGTTGCATCATTGTTTTTCGTTGATCTGTCAAATCATTGTTTCATTGATCTTGATTTTCCAATCTGTCAACATTCATTGGTGGGATATACATATCCTTGCCTCAGAGGATTTCTCGGGTTATATCATAACCCTAGATTCTGATAAATAGGCAACATTAAAAATAAAAATAACACTATATAAAAATGAATCATTTTTAATAAATATTTTACTAATGTTTATGTAAAACAACTAACATTCACTGTCATACTGCATTGGTCGATGATGGGACTTATCTAAGGTATATTTATTGTTGTTAACGCAACAGTGCCCTTATATTTTTTATGAAGAATACCGTTCAATTTTTATTCCACTTTTAAAGAAATTTCCCACTTGTTTTTTAAACTAAACATAATCAAATAAACTATTCTAGGCACCATGTGCCACATAATTACATGCATTTTTAGCGCATGGTTTTGGAATTTTCCAAATTAATTTATAAAAATAAAATTGGAGAAAATAATAGTCATTCAATTCTCCCCATCTTATGGATTGGAATCCCAAATATTTAAAATGGGGGCTACTAAAGAAATTAATGAGGGTAATGAGCACGAATCAGAGCCTCCCACTCCCATGTGATCTCATAGAGATTTTATTGCTTCCACAAAACGCGCACCATAGGAATCAGCCACCCACAATTGATTATTTCAAGTCAATCCTTGATCTCCATTAGGTGCTATAAAAATGTCACTCCATCTTTAATATCCAGCTCACCCCAGCCGATGATGTTCAATGGATCATGAACGTACCTCCTTAGCTATGACATATGGAAGACGTCGTGCACCCTGTTAAATTGTGGGAGTAGAGCTAGGCATTACACCACCTATAGAAGTCTATACAGAATCTGAAATGGTCTGATATATCTTGGAGAAAGCATTCCACCCCTACCAAATATTTGAAATACCCTTCAATGTGAGACCTAAAGGAACACATGGTTTCCCTCCTAGAATACTAGAGGCCTTCTTCTCCTACCAACATTTCACTTCATCCATATCTATGTCATTCTCATCCTCTATTGGATGATATTAACCTTCTTAGTGGTATATCGTACCCACTTCGGACCCATGACTACTGACTCACCTGGGTAAGTCCATCAATGTGATGATTTTCATAGTCAGTTGCAGAAGGCCTCAAATGATGACATACCAAATGTGGAGTAGTGGATACTGTTGTACACAAACATCACCTGGGGTATGTGTTAATCCCAGCTACTAAGGAAGTCCATGATGCAATCAAATAACATATCTTCTAGAAACTGAATGGTACTCTCCATTTGGCCATTCGTCTGGTGATGAAATTCTCTACTCAAGCATAAATAATCCCCTAATGCCTCTTATAATCCCATCCACAACTAGGATATGAAATGAGAATCGTGATCTAAAATGATTATTGATGGTACTATATGATGTCTAACTATATTTTGGACATAGAGGTATCCCAAGATCACTATTGAACTCTACTCCATGATAGGTAGGAAGTGAGCTGACATGGTGAGTCAGTCAACAGTCAACCATATGGGATCAGGTCTCCAGGACATGCATCGTAAACCTATCACAAAGTCCATTGATATCTCATCCCACTTCCAATCTGGAACCTCAAGAGGTTGGGTGATGTTTGTTGGAACATGGTGTTCAGCCTTCACTTATTGGAAAGTGAGGCATCAAGAAATGAAATCTTCCACCCCCTTTATCATCCTCAGCCACCAAAACTAACATCAGAGGCCCTCATACATCTTCTCCAAAATTTGATGTACTGTCAAAGGGGATTGTGGAACTCCCTCAGAACCTCCTCTAGCAATTCCACAGGAACAATTGTGCACCCCCTAAAAATAATTATGTGATCCCCACCGATCAAATATCTTTTAGTTTTATTCCATGTGAATTAATAACCATGTCAGGTAGCACAAGTAGTATCCCTTATATGTGCCCCCCTGACTCACGGTAAGATTGTAGGGGTGGACACCAATGACTAAATGTAATATTTTCCATATCCAACCACAAAGTATATCTGCAATGATGCCAGCTACTATGATGAATCACTCAGCAACATCAATCTTTCTCACATAATGAGAGAATCTTCCACTAAATTACCCTTCCCATTAGTATAGACAATATTCAATTCATAGTCCAAGAGGAACCCTATGAATCGCCTCTATCTCATGTTCAAATATTTCAAATAGAAAATATACACGAAACTATTTTTTTTTTGTAGATGGTGAACTACTCACCCATCAGGTAGGGTCACGACTTCATGATTGTAAAGACTAACCCTAATAGCTAAAGATAATGGTTCGCGTAGTTTTTATTAGGATATCTCTACTGGAATGAACCATAGGAAATAACCAATTTCCCCTACATCATGACACAACCAAGCCATGTCCCTGATGCATCTTAGAACACTACATACTTGTTGCCCTCCTTTGGTGGACTCAATACGGAAGCACTTATCAACCTCTACCTAAACTTCATAACGTAATGATGGAACTTCTCTATCCACACAAAGGTATTCCCAGTTCATGTTCATGACGTAAAGGGTGATGTTACTTTTGAAATTTTAATTACAAGCATATGATAGTACCAAGACAAAACAAGTAAAATATAAAACTCAGTAACACTCTTAGGTGACTCCCAAGCAGGAACAGCCTCAATATTCGCTGGATCTACTAAAACTCTAGAAAATGAAATAATGTGTCCAAAAAAGTGGACCTCTAGAATCCATAATTGAAACTTTGAGAGGTTCCCAAGAATATGCAGTTCTCAGAGTGTGTCTAAGACCATCCTCAATTGTATCACATGATCCTCCTTAGTCACCAAGTACACTTGGATATCATCAGTGAAGACCACCATGGACCTGTCTATGTATGGATGGAATATTTTATTCATGAGTCCCATGAACACTTCTAGGGAATTATTCATGACAAACAGCATCACCATGTACTCCTAGTGGTTGTACTGAAATCTAAATAATTTCTTTGGTACATCGTTATTCGGTAAATAAAGATAGTGATAGTCAAATATGACATTAATCATTGATAACCACCTCTATCTATTTATCTAATCGAAGAGGTTATCAATCCTTAGTAGAGGATACTACTTCCTTAAGATCACATGATTCAGTTCCCCAAATAACCTCAAACTAATGTCTACCTTCTTAGCAAACAAAATGATGGCTTCATAGCGTGAAAAAATGGGTCTCATGATGTCCTTCTTCTACAACTCATCAAATTGTACCCTCATATCATGATGGTCTGAAAGAGCCATATGATATATAGGGGTATATATCAGTTCTATTCAAGAGTATAGATCAATGTAGAAGTCTACTTCCATTCCGGTAGGTTATTAAGGGACTTCCTCTAGAAAGGGATCCTCATACTCCCCCACCACTGCAGGAAAACTTAGGATCCTATCCTCCACTGCACCTTTGGAGATTTTATCCAACAGATGATTAATCAGCTTGACCCACTTATGAGTAATTCCTCCATACACCTCATGAATTTCCATTTCACCAACAATGGAAAACCTGGAGTCATCACCACAGACACACCACACTGTGTGCCTAAAATAGTTAATCTGATCATGGATTGTGGATAACCAGTACATACTAAGAATGATGTTCTAAAAATCCAATATTCCACGACACCCTTATCATTATTCTAAATAAATTATATATCTTTCTCTACATGCAAAACTGAGTTCGAGCGCACCATTATCTTTTTAAACAAGCCGTTTAAAAAAGAGATTATGAATAGTATTAACCAACTTATGAAATTTATAAATTTAATTTTTCAAAATAGTCATTATTTTTTGAATTTGGAATGTCTAAATTATCATAGGGTAATTTTTGGTGTTTTTATGAAAAGTTTCAATTTTTGTTGAATAATTAAAAACACTACATTATTTAAAAAATTGACTTTTTCATTTAAATAATTATTTTAATTTAAATTTATTTTAATGTTAAAAAACATACATTTTACCTATATTATTCAAATGAATTTCATTGTAATCATTTTTATAATATAATTAGTTATAAAAAATTATTGAACATTTGATCGTCTCTTTCACCCAGAATCAAAGCACATGCATAGATTATCATTAAACAAAATTTTACCACTTCTGTGATTTGAATTTCGAAAAACAGATATACATGGTTATAATCGATACAAAAAATGTTTTCTAATAGGTTAAAAATAATAATTGGTGAATAGTATCTTTTGAATTTTATTTACCACAATTAAAGGTAAATGGGGTAATTAGAGGTGAAAATAATATTATAATAATATAATATTGCCCTGACACTTTTCCAAATTTTACCTTATAACTTTATATCGACCAAAAACCTAATTAGGTATAAAATATTATCATTTTTAAGCCACTTGTGTTACATGAAGTCATTTATTGTATTTTATTTTCAAAAAAGTTAAAAATGTCATATTCAAATTTTAATAAATATGTCATTTTTAATATAAGGTTATATAAGTGGCCTAGTTGACTATAAATAGTATTTAGAATGATAAAAGTTTTATCTACATAATTATAATTTATTTATAGTTGTAGGAAATAAGTAATTAAATTAAATATTGACATAATAGTGATGTATTAATTTAATTATTAAAGATGGAATTAATTAATTGATATTACAAGAATTAAAATAAATATAATTTGACTTAATTAATTAAATAAAATAATTTTAAAGATAAAAATGACATTTTAGTGACATAATTGAATTATTTTTTTTTGATTTTATCATGTTATTATGATGTTTTCAAAAATGATAATATTTAATACAATCAAAATTGTCATAAATGATTGTTTGTAATAAATAATATGTTATTAAATGTTACAAAATTCATAAAAATCTAAATTTCTTCAAAATAAATAGGATAGTGTTAAATATATCATTACTAATTTAATTGTCATTTTTTAGGGATTTTATTTTTTAACCCTATAGTGTAAAAATACAAGAAGCCATGGTAAGAGTTAAACTGTTTAATTAAGGGTTAAACCCAAAGGTTATGGTTAATTTTGTGTCCAAAACAAATCTAAAAATCATTTTCTGAGAGAATTTAGTCCCAAACACATCTTATACTATAAATAAATTACTTTGGAGCTCTTTGAACTAAAAATAAATTTTCAATAAATTAATATTTTATGATCTTCAGAAAGTGCCCATCAACTACCGTATAAAAGGGAACACTTCCTTCTATTTTATCACACATCTAATTCCCTTTGGATCATCCTAATAGGCCCATATATCCTCACAAATTAATTAACTTCATCCTAGAGTCCATACATTGAGTATAAATCCATTCTATGGAGTCCTTTTTTACGAACCAAATATAGATACCTGACATGGACGTAAATGTTTTTTCACCTCTTTCAATGTTATTTTCTTATTATAATTACTCTATTTATGTTTTTTACATATAAAAATAAAAAATACAGAATCATAGATATAAATATATGTCATTATAATCATTTTACAACCATATTACTCATTTTATCCACTATAGGAATAACAATATCACCATGTGTGCATACGTATGACTTACCGTCTCAACATTGTGGTGTAATTTATTATTCAAAACAATATTAGTTGGATAGATATAATGATGATTATTATTGATATAAATAACTAATATAACATGATAAGGATTTTGTATAATTAATAAACAATCCAATTCCATACTATTTAACCATGAATGGAATGATATTTTCGTTGGTGCGTACGTACAACCTACTATCTTTATGATGCATTGAGATTATTTCTTAATGTTAAATGTTAAAGAATGATTTTAGAATTTATATTATGAGTAAATATAATAATTATGAAATTCATATTATTTTTGATATGAATAAAATAAATTTTATTCACAAAATACATGACTTATATGCCAAAACAAGAATTGTAAAATGAAGCAGTTACTAATAGAAATAATGGTAATGGTGAAATATTATTAAAAAATGATATAATAGGATCATATATGATATCATAAGTATGGATAGCATCCTATTTAAATTTAATAACATGATTTAAACATTATATGTGTGTTTAATTCAACCTCTACTAAAGAAAATTTCAAGGTAAGTGTTAATTTCACAATCTCATTATTATCAAAGGTTGTTTATACATTAGAATATACAAGGACATATTTATCATCAATGTCCATGTTTCATAAAAATGTATTCCAATGTATTATTAATATTACTATACAATTTTTTAAATTAATTTATACCGATGTTTTACATTCTATAAAACATATTGAAAGTAATCCATTTGTTGTTTACCAAACGAGGTGCTTTATATGATTTTCATGAAATTAAATAAATACTGTTTTTTAACTTATATGGTATGAGGGGATATTTTACACCACTATGAAACATTAACAATATTAATATTCCATTACAATCATACATGTTTATTTTCATAAGATGTTATTTCTTTTATAATTGCATTACTTCTAAATAATTTTAATATAAAAAGGGATATTTCTCTCAAAGAGTTTTGATAAATTTATTCAATTCAATTAATCTATGTAAACATCCTTTGTTGTATTTTATGGTTAATTGAGTCTGATTTATTATGATATAAGTTTCCTTATTTTATTGTCGTATTTATAATATATTTGACTACCAATGTATTATTTTTAAACCATTCATGGTTTGTGGTTAAAGTATAAAAAATTTTAAGATAGTTTTAATTTCAATATTTATGTTATGTTTTACACCATTCATAAGAGGAATGAATTAGAATTAGTAAGTGATATGTGGGGCCCATTGTAGCCCCTTGATACAGGGGTAGGTCTAAGGAGAAAAACTAGTGTTTTGGAACAAGGCCTTGATGGTATGGTTATTTATGTTCTTGGAATGAGGCCTTGACTCTAGAGTTACGACGTCAGTCATTATGAATTTCCTCATTATGAGTTTAGTTATTGATAATTAATGTGATTTTTAGACTAGTTGAAAATTTGTGTGAATGTTTAAATGGACTTATTTGATTAATTATTTCAATATTATTCTGAATATTACTTTTAAAAGGATGGTGTTGTAGTTTTATACCTTTCTTTAAAAATATTATTTTTATTTATGTTAGCTTCTACTATATTGTTTATCCTTATAGAGGATCTGATCTCACCCATTTCTAATATATCATTTTTCTAACGATGTGAAGAAGTTTATTATGATGGACCTATAGGTATAGTCTAAGAGATATGAGATTTTTCAAAGGGGATAATTTTTTGATTTTCATTTAAGAATGTAATATAAAACTTATGTTTTTATCTACTATATCCATGGTAACTAAACCGATCAGTGCTTCGGGATTTTATTTCTTATGATCAGGCCAATGTGATAAACTAGTGCACTATGTCTAGGTAACTTGGTACATGGCATTATAGTTGGTATCAAATGGATTTTAGTACAATCCTTGGAAAATAGAGCTAGAAAACCATTTATTAGGGAACATTACCCCTAAGATAGACATTAAGTATAAATATTAAAGAACATACTCTAATTTTGGTAATTTAGAGATTGTGTACCAAAGAGTAACTACTCCGAAAATGTGTTCTGAGCTTGACTCGGGGTAACCTAATACATGACAACGGGCCTTACTGTGCACCAAGTTTGACACTCCAAAGGGATATTCTTAGGATAATTCACATTTTATTTGAAAATTATTAATACGTATATAAAAGTAAATATTTCCTTAAATAAAACATTTTTATGCATATATATTAAATATACATAAAAATTTCAATTTATTTTGTATATGATTCTCGTTTGGAATTATGAATTATGATTCATTACCTAATATAGTGTGTTCCATTGTTTAGAAATGGATCCTAGTGGAAGGAATGGAAACCATATGAACATACATAATCCATTTAAGGATTTCCCTCTTATGTAAGATAATGATAGTGGAGTGGGTGATACCACTAAAACATAACCACTTATACCAATACCGGTACAACTAACACAAGTTATAAATAATATCCTTACCCATATGTAGCAGCTAGATCCCCAACATGGAGGACCAATGATATTCTATTTCATGAGGTTGAATCCCTCAACATTTAATTGTAATAAAAATCATGTTTTAGCGGATCAGTGGATAAGATCCTTATAAAAAATAATTTTTTCTTTAGGGAGTAATGAAAGAGAAAATTTCTTCATAGGAGTCTATCCCCTATCTAGAGATTTAGATCAATGTTGGTCATGAATTCAAATCATGGAGGAGTATAAAGAGTTAAAACATATTGAATACAGGGAATTTAAATAACTCTTCCTAGTAAAATACATTTGTCATTATCTATGAGGGGATATGAAGAGGAACTTTCTGAGTCTGAGGAAGAAGGAGGATAAAAACATTGATAAGTATGAAGCTAACATCAAAAGGATTCCTAGGCATTCTATTGACTACATACATAACCCATGAAGTAAGATTGATTTATTCTTTTATGGGTTAAAACCATTACTCGGACAAGAATTGGTCTCAAAATATTTCTCATCATATTAACATATATTTTCATCTTCCATAAAAATGGAAAAGGAATTATTTTTATCTTATTAAATTAAGGTAATGAAAGAGATTAAGAGGGCCTCTAAACTCTCTATAAATGGATGTAATGGGATTGAAGGAAAAAATTTCACTTCTACCCTATAATAATTGTCGTAATAAAAACATTTATACTTGCCTAAAAAAGATGATATTT
Organism: Viscum album; assembly: GCA_963277665.1. Lineage (NCBI taxonomy): Eukaryota > Viridiplantae > Streptophyta > Magnoliopsida > Santalales > Viscaceae > Viscum > Viscum album. The sequence goes on along the minus strand of OY728162.1, from coordinate 1,272,781,509 downwards.
TTTTATATGTGTGGAGAAAAAGGCCACTAAGAGCATGATTTCATGTGGAAGAAAGAATCTATCCATGTTTTGTGCTATAATTTCCATGATATGAATCATTGTGGAAATGATTTTCCTCATCGTTAAGTAAATATTCCATAGAAATGGAATAGGGATAAAGGTCTTGATTTTTCCAACAAAATTGCTGAGGGAGAAGTTCTTACTGATGTGGTGGATGGAACTTTAATCATTTCCTCAAATTTATCCAAAAATATATTTTATTCTATATCCTCACATTCATTTTTATCTTCATTGTTTTGTTTAAAAATTTGATATTTTCAATTCACATTTACAAGTGAGTTTTCAGTCAAATCCTCTAAGGGGAGTATCACTGTAATAAAGATGTTTCAGACAGATCCCATTATGGCATATAAACATTCTTTATCTACTGAATTAATCATTATACCTATGGTTGACTTTGATATAATCCTTGGTATGGATTGGATATCTAAATAATATGTGAAAAATTATTACAATAAGAAGGAAGTTGTGATTTGTGAGAAAGATATAGAATCTATTATATTTAGTGCAGAAACATCATCACCTAATTTTCAAATGAATCCACCTCCAATACCTTACTGAATGAGATTCATATAGAGGAAGAGGAAATTATCCCTAGTGATGAAGAAATAAATATTCAAATTGAGGATGAACTTATTTTATGAGAATATAGTAATGTATTTACATTGGATTTTCTTGGACATCCACCAGAGCGAGAGTTGAGTTTACTAATGATTTAATCCTTTATACAAGGCCAATATCAAAAACTCACTATAGAATGGACACTCTAGAATAAGTATATATGAATAAAAAATATAGGTGTTTAGTAATAAGGGATTTATTTTCCACAGTGTTATTCATGGGGATCCCCAGTTCATTTTATTAAGAAGAAAGACTGATTAATGAGGTTGTTCATTGACTGTAGATAAATCAATGCTATTATAATAAACTACAAGTGTCCTTTACCTCGTATTGATGATTGTTTTGGCCAATTTCGTGGAGATTAATATTTTTTGATGATTCAGCTCCATTTTGGATATCGTCAATTTGTTTTTAAAAAAATAATATGCTCGAAAGACAACATTCCGAAAAAGGCCTGGTCATTACGAATTTATAGTATTGCCATTTGGATTGACTAATGCACCCTCTTTTTTCATAGATCTAATGAATAAAGAGATCAAGGAATATCTTGATAACTTTTTCTTATTATTTATTAATTATTTATTGTTATACTTCAAAAATTATGAAGACCATGCGGAGCACTTGTGGACTGTTCTGAAAAATCTTAGAAGAAATGAACTATATGGGAAGTTTAGAAAGTGTACATTATGGATTCATGAAATTTCATTTCATGGCCATATTATATTCATGTATGAAATCTCTATTTATCATACAATGATATAGTCAATCCAATAATGTCCAGCACTGACGAGTAAAACTAGGGTACACAGTTTTATTGGTATAGAAGTTTACTATTGACTCTTCCGCTAGAATTTTTCTCGATTGGAATACTCATTAACCAAGCTCACACATAAATGGAATAAATTCTTTTGAAAAAACAGTGTGAATTTTTATTAATACTTTAAAATAAGATTATTTAATGATACTATCATGAAATTATCATCTTGAAATGATGGGTTTGTGATTTATAGTGATGCATCATGGAAAAGAATTAGTTGATTACTTATGCAGAATGATAGGGTTGTTGATTTTTCCTCAAGGAAATTAAAAATTCATGAATAAAACTAACCAAATCATGATTTGGAGTTAGATGTAGTGATATTTTCCTCGAAGATATGGAGACACAAATTATATGGGGAAAGATGTGAGATATATACTAATCACAAGAGTTCGAAATACATTGTATAACCGAAAGGAATCAACATGAGAAAAAATGATATTTCTTGAGCTACTCAAGTATTATGTTTTCGCAATACACACATACCCAAGGATGAAAATTAAGTTAGAGGATCATTTCAGTAAAAAAGACCATGGATTTATAAAACCAAATTAGAGTTGAAAAGGATCATATGATCATGGATCTAGTAAAGATGGAGATGGGAATTATCATGGATGGTAAAACATTAATAAATTTTAAAATTGTTTCCAAACCTTATTTAGTGTAAAAGGATAAAAATTATTTAGTATGATGATGAGGAGTTTCAAAATAAAATTAAATATATGAATGATGGCGGTCTGATTGACAACATATTTGCAGATAGTATTTTGAAATTTGGGAATAGGATTTGTGTTCGTTCTATACCTGATCTAAAAATGGAATTATTGGGTGATTCTAATAGCTCCAATTTATCTATACACCCTGGTAGCAATAAGATGTTTAGAGATTGGAAATATCATTTTTTGGCGGGACAACATGAAGGGATATATTTCTGATTATGTGTCAAGATGATTGGTTTGTCAATAGGTGAAGGGTGGAAGACAACATCCTAGAAGATTCATGAAACCTATTCCTATACCTTTATAGAAATTGGATTATATTATGATGGACAATTTCATGGGGCTACCAAAGGATCCGGGATGAAATGATGTGATATGGGTCATTATTGTTCATCTCACCAAATGAAAACATTTTTTTGATATATGGGAAGATTTTCTACTTTAATAGTTTGCAATACTATATATTAATGAAGTTGTATGACTTCGTGGTGTATACCCATCGATCGATTTGGACCGCGATCCTCATTTTACATCAATATTCTAGAAATTTATTTAGAAGACTCCGATATTATGCTTCGTTTGAGCAATACCTACCACCCTTACACTTATGGAAAATTGGTGCAGACTACAAAAAAATTAAAAAAAAATTGAGATCTATCTCACTTGACATTCATGGTATGTGGGATCAGTATTTACCTTTGGTATACATTTCCAATTATGATATATTCCTGTCAAGTATTCATATGGCACTGTATGAAGGGTTATATGGAATGAGATGTCAGTCACTAAATTGTTGGGATGATGTTGGTGAATGAAAACTTATAGGCCAAGAATGTAATGGGGAAACAACGAAAAAGGTAAAAAATATTCAGACCCCTATCAAAATATCTTAATATAGGAAAAAGATATATCCTGATAATTGATGGAAGGATTTGGAATTTGAAGTGGGAGATCATGTCTTCATGAATGTTTCTCCATGGAAGAGTGTTATTCAATTTTGGGAAAAATGGATAATTAAGACCTAGGCACATCGGACCTTTTGAGATTTTTAGTCAATTTGGATCTGTTGATTACCTTTTTGAAATTCTGCCATTTCTCTCCGAAGATCACGATGTGTTCCATGAATCAATGTTAAGGAAATACATTCCAGACCCAACAAATGTAATCGCCTACGAAGAAATAAAATGTGAACCCAGTCTATCAAGTTGTGAAGATCCTATGAAGATTCTAGATACTAAAGAACATGTGTTGATAAATCGAACAACTCATCAGATAATGGTTCTTTGGAGAAACTATAAAATGGAAGAGGTTACATGGGAACTTGAATGACTTATGATAATAAACCACCCAAATCTTTTAATGAAGTGATATTATAGACATTTCAAGGATGAAATTATTTAAAGGAGAGACGAATATAACACCCTATGCTTCTACAGTAAGCTTGTTTTTTTAAGTTAATTAATTATCATTCTCTACACGCAACACTGAGTTTGAGTACACCATGACCTATTAAAACTATCCATTAAAAAAGTTTTTATGAATAGTGTTAACCAAATTATGATATTTATAAAAAAATTCAAAATAATCTTCAATTTTGAATTTGGAACATTGAAATTAGCTTAGGGTTAATTTCTGGTATTTTTATGAAATGTTTCAATTATGGATGAATACTGAAAAATTATTCATTATTGTTAAAAAATAATTTTTCATTTAAATTATTATTTTACATTAAATATATTTTAATTTTATAATATATAAATTATATTTATATATATATTATTTCAATTTAGTTCGTTGGATTCATATTTATAGTTGAATTAATTATTAAAACTGTTGTTGAACTTTTGAAAGTCTCTTTTATCCACCTTTGAAGCACATATAAAGATTAGCAATAAATTTATTTTTACTGATACTATGATTTGAATATAAAAATTGTCTCATTATAAATATGAAAAAATTGATTTAATGAGATCAAAAAAAAATTTGGTAAATAATAAATTTTGAATTTTATTTACCACGGTTAAAGGTAAATAGGGAAACTAAAGCAAAAAATAATATTATAATAATAAAATATAACCCTAAAACATGTCATAATTTCATTGAATAAGTGTTTCTTGACCAAAATATATCATAGTTTGAAACTATGATTCTTCTTAAGCCACCTTTTAGGATTAATACAATTATTATATTTTATGTAATGAAGAGTTAAAAACTATCGTATTTAAATTTTAATAACTATATCATTTTTAATATAAGTTTATATAGGTGATATGTTCTTATATAAATAGTTTTTAGAAATATAAAAAGTTTATATACATAATGATAATTTATTTATAATTTTAAGAAATAAATAATTATATTAAATAATGAATCAATAATGGTGCAGTAATTCAATTATTAAGGGAGGAATCAATTAATTGATATTAAAAATATTAAAATTAAATTCATTTTACTTGATTAATGACATAAACTTATTTTATAGATAAAATAGACGTGTTAGTGGCATGGATGATGTATTTTTCTAAATTTTTGTGTTGGTTTGATATTTTAAAAAATCAAAAAAATTAAATAGTGTCAAAAGTGAATTAAATGATAGTTTAAAATAAATATTATTTTATTAAAAGATATAAAATTCACAAAAATATCAGGATTATCCAAATTACTAGGTTACTGTTAAATATTTAATCAATTATTAAATTGTGGTTCATTTATCATTTTATAGTAACTATATTAGCCTAATAGTGTAAAAATAAAAGAAGACATGGTCAGAGTTAAACTGTTTAACTAAGGGTTAAACCCAATATAAAAAGGTTAATTTTGTGACCTAAAGTAGTCAAAAAATAATTCAATGTGATTATTTAGACCCATAATCCTCTTATATTCTAAATAAATCTATTTGGACCTATTTTAAAACAAAACAATATAATAACTTAATATTTTATTGTCTTCAAAAAGTGTCCCTCTCCTCCCTTTTAAAAGGGAAACCTTACTTTCCTTGGATTCACTAATAAAAACTCTTTTATATCAAAATAAACTACCCATTTCTTCACTCAACATCCCTAAATTAATCTTATATTCCATACTTTGGGATGAAATCTAATATATTGTGTCCATTCATAAAATCCAAAAGGAGATACATGAAAAGAGGTCATTGTTTTATCACCTCTTTCAATGTTATTTTCTTCTTCTACGTACTCTTTCTATATTGTTTCCATATATAAAAAATAACTCTAGTATCATCCATATACTTATATGTTTTTATAAACAATGGAAATTCATATTCATCCTTTTATATATCGTAATAATAATGTCACTGTGCATGCGTATGTTCGGCTTACCATCTTCAGGTTGTGGTGTAATTTGTTCTTAAACACTACTTTATTTGGAAGTACATAATGATAAGTTTATTTGGTATAAATTATTAATATAACATTATCATTTTTTTTATAATTAATATACCATCCAATTCCTTACCATTTAACAATCAAGGGAATTATATTGTCACCCGTGAGTACGTACGACCTACCATCTCCACGACATGGTGAGATTCATTCTCCATGTTAACTATTCAAGAATGATTGTAAAATTTAAAATATGAGTTTAAAAAATAATTATGGACATAATATCATTCTATATATGAATAAAATAAATAATATTCATAAAAAATATGACTTACACCTGAAAACATGAATGGGAAAATAAAGCAGTTAACACCCAAAAAAATTGTAATAATGAAATGCGAATTAGAGAGTGATATAATAAAATAATATATGATATAATAAATATGGATCTGGATCTGGTATAATTTAATAAAATTCTTTAACCATTATATTTTATGTTAAAGCACCCTCGACTAATTGAAATTACATTTTAAGGATTAATTTCATAATCTCATTATTATCCATGTTTGTTCATATGCAAGTATCTACCGGGATGTCTTTATCTTTAATTTTCATGTTTCTTAAAAATTTATTTCAAAATATAATTACTATTCCTTTATAATGGTTTAAATAAATTTATAAACATTTTTTAAATTTAAAAAAAAAATTCAAATGAATCTTTCAATCGTTTTCCAAACGAGGTACCTTTTGACCTTTTTGAAAAATTAAGGAAAGAATGTTTTTTTAACTTATACGGTGTGAGGGGTATTTTCTCCTGTTATGACGCCTTAAAATTTCGATGCTTCCCTTATAATATTATAAATATATTTTAATATATAATGTTCTCCTTTATATTTTAGGGCTTCTAAATGATTTTAATGTAATAAAGTGGTATTTCTCTCTAATAGTTTTAATAAATTTATTAGATTATTTTCATCTATATCAACATCCTTTGATGGGTTTTATGATTCATTTAGGTTGATTTATTATGACATAATCATATATATTGTATTGAAGTTTTTATGATATATTTGACTATGGATTTGATATTCTGATACCATTCATGATTTATGTTTAATGTTTTCACATTTCGTATTCTAGTTTTAATATGAATATTTATGTTATGTTTTACACCATTCATAAGTGGAATGAATTTGAATTATTAATTGACATGTGGGGTCTACAATATACTTTCTATGCATTGGTATGCCTCTTGAGACAAACTGTTGTTTTCACACAAGACCTTGATGGTTTTTTTATTTATGGTCTTGGTACAAGGCCTTGATATTATGGTTATGATGTAAGATATTATGAATTTCCACACAATGAGTATAGTTTTTGATATTTCACGTGATTATTTGACTTGTAGAATATCCATGTGAATGTTTAAATGGAATTAATTAATTTATTCTTTTTGTATTATGATGAATATTATGTTTAAAATGCTTTTTTATTAGTTTTATTCCCTGTCTTAAAAAGCTTATTCTTACTTATGATATCTTATGCTATATGGTTTATCCATACTAAGAATCTGAGATCACCGCCTTCTTATGTTTTATTTTTCCCAGGATGAGAAGAAGAATAAAATGAATGACATATAGGGATATTCTCTAGGATATTAGAGTTTTAAAAGGGGATAATATTATCTTTTCCATTTCAGTATGTAATGTAAAACATTTGTTTGTATCTAGTATCTCCAAGACTACTAAATTAATCGATCCTTTGGGGTTTCATTTCATGTGATCATCAAAATGTAATAAAATAATGCACCGACTCTGGTTAGCTGTCGTTAGGGAATTATAGACATTATAAGGTCTCAATGCCACTACCAAGAGATCCTAACTGAAGCTCTAACCTACACGAGTAAACTCACACTATCATCACCAATGTGTGATCATCATATATACTCCTATCAGAGTCTCTAGGAATATGGATTGAGTAAAAAGTTATTTTAGAAGCTCTATGCCTCAAAAAAGTTTCATGTAAAGAAAATTATGAAAGGAACCTGTGATTATAAAAATATTATCTATGGTAGAAAATAAATACATAATACATGTAATCATCCCTAGGGCCCTGGGGTCATAAGTCACTATTTCTTGAATCTGGCCTCATCCCAGTCCACTAGCTCCATGAGTTCATGGTAGACCACTTGGAGGGGTGGTAACATGTCAAACCTCCTCCTACCCAGTTCATCCCTAGTTGCTCATATGCCACATATTTCACCATGAAAACCACCATGTGAGCCCTAATGCTCATGATTCCTCTTCTACATAGATGGTCCATTGAACATATCCTGATCTTCTATATGACGCTTCAGGTAGTCTCATTCAAGAAGTCCCCAAACACCTCACGAGTAATACAACATATCCTTCAGTTGACTCGCTCAGCCTTGGAAGTCCCTCACCATTGAACCTATGTCCTGGGGTCGTCCCCTAAAGCAGTTGACATTTTTTGGTCCCTACAACTACTGTCGACTACCCACTAATAAATACTCAGCTTCCTTGTTCCTACTAATAGCTCCCACTCACGGTCTCTACTCCTCCATAAATAATTCCACTAGCAGAGATCAATCCAATACCCCATCAAATGTATGAATTATATAGGGTATCATAGATTTCTTGATCTCCCTATGTAATACATTCTTAGTAGTCCAAGCATTAAATAATAGTTCTCATACAATATCTGTGTAGTAGTAGGAATGATCATTAAACCTTGTTGAGTACTCCTCCATAGTCTAACTGCCCTACTGTAGATGCAGGACCTCCTTCATGTGCATTGAGCACAACTAAGGTGGGAAGAACTCCTCTATGAAAAGTTTCTCTATGTAACCCCAAGATAGAGGGACCTCATCATGTGTCTAGGGCACTAAGATCCATTATCTCCCCACTGAGCTCTAAATAAGTGTAACACTCCAAGATTCAATGGTGTGTTTCTCTTTGAATAAGGAAATAGCTTGTGTTGTATACAACTTTGAGTTTTAGAGCACCAAGACCAATCAAACGCGTCGTTATGAATATTAACACCCACTTTTTTAAATTTTATAAATTTTATTTTTAAAAATGGACTTCATTTTTTGAATCGGAATATTAGAATTAGATTAGGGTGAATTTTTGGTATTTTTCTAATAACATTCAATTTTTGATGAATGGTGAAAAACACTACGTTATTGTTAAAAACTGACTATTTGTTTAAATAATTAACTAAATTTATTTAAATTTATTTTAACTTAAAATAGATACATAATAAATATATTACTTAAATGTAATTCATTGGAGTCATTTTATAAAAATATTAGATGTATAAAATATTATTGAACTTTTTAACGTCTTTTATCCACATTCTTGGAACATTAAAAAATTTTCATAAATCATAATTTTATGACGTATGTGAATTAAATTTATGAAATAAAAAAGACATGGTAGACATCATTATGTAAAATTTGGTTCAATAATATTAATTTTGTTTTGTAAATAGTAAATTTTGAATTTTATTTACCACCGTTAAAAGTAAATATGGTAATTAAATTTAAAAATGATATTATAATTACCCTAAAACATGTCTTAATTCTATTGAATAAATGTATTTAGACCAAAATTAACGTTATGAATAAAATATGATCCTCTTTGATTCACTTGGATTAGATTAGGACGTTTATCAGTCTTTTATTTAAAGAGTTAACAGTGTTAAATTAAAATATTCATAACTAATGCATGTTAATATAAAGTTATACATAACATAAATTCGAATATAAATATCCATAACAAATAAAAAATTATTTCCTATATAAAATTATTTTATTTATAGTTTTTATAAATTATATAATTGAATTTATTTATGACACAATAATGAAGTTGTAATTACCTTATTAATGAAAGATTAATATAATTGATATTATAAGTATCCAAATAAATGAAAATTGAGACTTTTGAAGCATTAAAATAATTTTATAGGTTAATATGACAAGTTATGATGGATTTAATCAATTTTTTTATCTAATCAAGATATTTTGACTTTCACAAAAACCAAATACTAAATTGTGTCCAAATTGACATAAATAAGTTTTCAATACAAATACTATATTATTAATTGATATAATGTTACTAAAAATATAATGTTCATCCAATGTACTTATATTAGGTTTTGTATGTCAATAATGAACCACTTGGGGTTCTAGTGTATTTTTATAGTATGTATATTAACCATTTATTATAATAATACTAGGATATATGGTAAAAGTTAAACTATTTAACCAAGAGTTAAATTTAAAAGATAATGTTATTACGGAGACCTAAACATATATAAAACCTATTGGTTGAGAGGTTTTGGACACAAAAACACCATATCTTCGAAATAAATTATTCTAAAGCCATTATAAACTGAATATTATTGGATAATAAATTAATATTTCAACCTTATCATAAAGTGACCATCACCTCTCTTATAAAAGGGTACTTCACCTTCTCTTAATTTCACACCTCCAAAGACATTTGGATAATCCAAAACCTACTCAAATATCTTCCAAAATACTCACAAATAATCCTAGAGCACATTCTTTTATCAGAAAGATTACCTAAGGAGCTCTTTTGATCAAATCAATAGGAAGAACCCTAACAAGAAGTAATAATTTCATCACCTCTTTCAATGTTCTTTTCATCTTCCACTTCTTCGTTATTTTTTGTTTCAAAACCAAAATAATAAATATAGAAACCTATACATACTATGATTTTATTAGAAATACTTTAAATAAATATTAATTATTATATCCATCCTATGAATGATAAAGTCACCATACGTGTGTACGTACGACTTACCGTCTCCACGTCGTGGTGTAGTCTGTTATTCAACACTTCATTTTTTGGATTGGTACAATAATGATTATAATTGATGTAAATAATAAATATAAAATTTTAATTATTCATTATAAGTAATATACTATCTAATTACATATGATTTCAGCATTAATAGAATGATATTGTCACTCATGCGTACGTATGATTACTGTCTCCATGAACACGATGAGATTCATTCCCCATCATAAACATTCAAGAAATATTTTCATTTTAGGATTTAAAATAAAGTTTAATAACTTAATATCATTATGTATATGAATCAAATACATCCTATCCACATAAAACATGGCTTATCAAACAAAACATTTAAATTAAAACAAATCAGTTAACACCGGAAACTATGATACTACTGAAATATTATTAACAATCCTATATTTGAAGATCATATATGATATCATTTTTATTTATGTGGTTCATGTATAGTTTAATAATAATGACTTAACTAGTATATAGATTTTTTACATCCCTCGACCAAGGAATAGTATGATTTAAGGGTTAATTCTACAATCTCTTTATTATCCATGGTTTTTTATACGTGATTATCTACTAAGAACTCTTTATCATCCACATCCATGTTTCTTAAAAATGTATTTCAAAACATTTTTACTATTTCCTAGAATATGGGTTAACATCAGTTATTCCCTTGTTTAAATTTTTATAAAATGTTTTGAAAGGAATTTTTCTGTCATTTTCCAAAAAAGGTACTTTATGACCTTCTCGAAAAATTAACGCAAGAATGTTATTTTTAACTTATACGACTTGTGTGGCTATTTTATGCTGTTATAAAATCTTAGAAGCTTCCCATAAATGCTCATAAAAAAATTTCCAAATAAATATTTTATTTTCTATTTATGTTACTTTTAAATGATTTCAAAATGGAATGATATATTTCTCTCAAATAGATTTGATTTCATCTATGTCAAAATCCTTTGATGGATTTTACAATTGTTTGTAGTTGATTTATTATGATACAATCATCCATATTGTATTGAAGGTTTTGTGATATGTTTGAATGTGGATGTGTTATTTTTATACCATTAATGGTTTATGGTTAATGTATTAACTTTTCGTATGATACTTTTAATATACATTCTTATGTTATGTTTCAAACTTTTCATATAAGAAATTCATTGGACATAATAAGTGATGGGTGGAGCCCACTATAGCTCCTTGATGCATCAGTTGGTCTCATGAGACAAACTTGTGGCTTGGCACAAGGCCTTGAAAAAATCTTTTTGTAGTATTGGCATGAGGCCTTGACTATGTTGTTATGATGTCCAACATTATGAATTTCATCATTATGAAATTGGCTATTGATATTACATGTGATTATTCAACTAGTATAATATCCATGTGAATAAGTAAATGGAATTATTTTATATATCTCTTTAATATTATGATGAAGTTTAATTTTAAAAGGAATTTTTTAGTCTATTACATTGCCTTAAATTTTTATGCTTATTTAGGAATTTTTTCCCTATATTGTTATCCTTACTGGGCATCAGAGATCACCCCTTTCTAAGGTTTTATATTTCCCTGAATGTGAAGAAGTATATTATATTTAACCTACAGGGATTGGCCAATAGATATGAGGGTGTTCAAAGGGGACACAATGTTGTGGTGTTTTCATTTCATAATGTATTGTAAAACATATGTATGTATATATTACTTACAATGATACTAAACTAAATTTTTTTTTGAGACTTGATCTCTTGTGATCATGAAAATGTTATCTAACAATGCACCAACTCTGGGTAACTAGGGTCAGGGCGTTATAAGAAGACCCATAGGTAGACCTGTCATCCGGTCGGTAGTTTTCCTCACACAATGGGAGACATGAGTAACTGCCTCCATGCAATCATCAGCTACTTGGGGGATTGTCTCACCCCAAAAACTATGATATTTATTCCACTGAAACTCATGCAACACAATCAGTCTTTATGTATCCTCAACTAGAAGTGCTGGTAGTAACAGTTCCTTGATAGGCAGTACTACAACAGGAAAACCACCCAGAGGTTCCATCTCTAGAACATGACCATGTAATGATGCCTCGTCGCTATGTAGAGTATTTTCGTGATCAAAAAATGGAATCATAAATTAATGCTTATGCAGAGGTATCTTTAAATAGATCAAGATGGTCCATTGTCAATAGAGTATACTAGGTGAGATGACTTAATAAGTACATGAGAACACAACAAAATCTTAAATGATGCATGTACCATTAATTTCCCTAAAATGAGTTTTTCCATGTACTGACTATAAAATTAGGTATCTAGAGTCTTATTGTATAGATTCATCAGCTTCCACACAATCACATGATACCCTAGCCTAAAATCCAAACATGAAACTCTTAATATTGCTTCCCCAAACCATCCTCATAGACTCTTGATCCTTAATTATAACTGACCTCATCTAATACCACTCTATTACGACCCATCCCATAGGGTCCCATATATTGACTACCCCAATCCATCCTACAATAGTCCAAGGGTGGTTGACTAGCATCGATTATGAATATCCCATAAACGGGAGGCATTTCCTAAGTAACTGCACACATGGACCCAATATTTGAGCCTAAAATGATAAAATGTAAAAACAACGAGTAATAAATGAATGTTTTCACTATGATACCAACAAAAGAGTATGATAGTTGGAACATAAAATGTAAAGAAGGCCAAAATTACAATCCCATCAAAGAGAGAGTCTACAAAAGTAAATACATAGCTTCATAAAATTTATCTGCAGAAAACCCCACTGGAAGCATTGGTGTAAAAAAGTTGTCCAAAGCCATATGAGCACACCTTGTGTGTCTGATCACCCTAAAAAACACTTGGTCCAAGTCCACATAGAACTCAATCAAATAGTTGGTCTCCTACACAAGACACAACATGTGAGGGAATATCTAGTGTAGGGGTGAGTAAAAAAATACTATGTTTGACACCACAAACCAAAAAAGGAATACCATTAATAAATCCACAAATTACACCACAATGAAATAAAAGAAGTATACAACACAGAAATACATGAAGTACACCACCAAGAAAACATGGATTACACCATTAGGAAAACACGGTCATATCATAGAGGTTTTTTTCTTTAGAAGAGTAATCATAATTATTAGACATAGTCCGCAAAACACCCAGTATCAGTAACAAACAGAGTCTCGATAAGACACGGTGTCTTAGAAAGACATGGAGTTTCAGTAATGAACAATGTTTCATTAAGACATAATGTCTCAGTAGGACATAGAGTCTCGGTAAGACACATAGTCTCATTATGTCATGCAGCCCAAAATTCACGTAGTCCTAAAGTCACAAAATCTCAAGATCAACATATAAAGATCACAGTCATCCACATGATTCTTCTTGTAGCATGCTTGTTTTGGAAGAAACTACTACTCAAGGCAACAAGTAGAAATGAAACATCCTCAAAGACTCACTTAGATTATCTCAAAAGAACAATCTCATCTCAAAGGTTCCAACTCTACAAATGGATAATCAAATGGACACAAGGATTGAATGTTATGGTTTTTTTATAATAAAGGGCAGACTGGTTCCGACCTATACCGACCCGCCAACTAAACCCTATCTGATCGACCATAACTAGACTAGTTCAACTGACCCTACCTGGCCCGTCCCATTTTTCCCTGCCAAATGGGGCTTTGGCTATTGAAGCCGGAAAAAATACTTCTCTCCAATGGGGCCAACTGGACTGTGTTCACCAAGTAAACACAGTGCTACAAAAATCAATGAAAATGACCATCGTTTCCCCAAAATTCCCTGAGGCATTTGCCTTCATGGGATCCTTCCGGACCCAACCACATATGAGGCTCCTCTCCAATGCATCCCTTATTGATTCATCCAACCACAACCACCATGGGCTCCCAAACCTTCCCCCTTTGACTGCAACCTCACACACCCCCATACGCCACCCAACTAGTGTCCCATATTCCATGGGCTCCATCTAGCCTAGCCCCCCATCGGGCTGCATGACGCCTCTGCCACAGGCCGCCCTATCGGCCACCTGCTGTCTGCCTCTTGCTCTACCAAAACCACAATAGTTCCACTACTCTGGATTCCCCCATAAACCTATTCTTTGGGTGATTCCTACCACACTTTCACCTTCGCACCTCCACATTTTTTTTTGTCGAATTCCCAGTCTCGGATCCTTGCACCACAGATCGAATGCAGAATGATACTTTTTTCATATTTCCTGTAGGACGAGAAACATAAAAATGTTTGGGAATGTAAAAAATGCATAGGAATTCTCAATGTATGTATATTTTCCTTGTTCAAGTCAACCAATATCTGTTCATGTTATAATTAAGAACATAGAAAGTGTAAAACGAATCTCAAAACAAAACCATCCCTGATAATTAACCTGCATAAATAATCCATCCTTCGAGAATGATTGAACCTATGACTGTCTTGTTCATGGGTTGGTCAGAGTTCAACATTTAATTTTTAAAAAGAACATAGAGAATATTAAAAAAAATAAACAATCCCCTACCTGGAATTTGGATCAGTTTTTGATGAATTGTGAATTGTGTTTTCATCGTTTATCGATCCGTCGAATATGAGGTTTTTCGATCTTGATTATCCAATCTGGAGATAATAATTAGAAGGAGATCCTTGTTATTTCTTTAGAGGATTTCTATTTTTATTTTATAACCCTATATTCCTAACAATTGGCATCATTAAAAATAAAAAAATGATTTGTCAAAATGAAATATTTAAATAAAATATTTTAATGATGTTTACGTCAAAAAACAATCATTCATAGACAACCCCTGCAGTCGATGTTAGGCCCCTCTTAAGGTAAATATAATGTTCAGTATACAAAGGTGCCCTTATATTTTGGATTCCAACAAATATTTTTGGTTTATTCGAGTTTTAAAGAAAGACTTCCGATACAGTTTATAAAAAATGAACATATTTCAACAAACTACTCTAGGCACACTAGGTCTCGGAATTACACTACTTCTCAGCACTTGGTCTGGAGATTTTCCCAGTTAATTTATCAAAATAAAACCATAGGAAATACAATCCATTAAAAATATCATAGGGTTCAAGATATTATTTACTTAGGATTGACACATGGATGATTTTGTGAACTCTATCTCACAATTGGGATAAGACCAAGTGGTAAGAGACCTCACAAAACCCACATAAAAAATTCTATAGCACAAATAACATCAGGGAATGTTTTTCTACCTAAGAAAAAAATATGATATCCACATAATATAGATAGACAGGATACGTTGTTTCCTTACTAATCAATGTAGAAATTTCTATGACATTAGTCTATATATGATTTTTCAACACCAGGATGTCCTCAAATTCTCATGGATCATTTGAACAGTTATATGATATTTCCTACATAATTTCAAAAACAAAAAGGGATATCCCTACAAAATCATTTCAGAAATTGGAATACCTTTAGGGTATCTGGTGTAGTGTATCACATGGTACAATGTTGATAGTGGTGTGATTACTGATATTTCATGTAAACTCCACCAATTGTAAGTTATCAAAAAATCTATCACTAAAAAACAAATTGTTTGGAACATTTATCATTTAGCAAAACATGGATTTTATTCTTATACTATCCCTCATCTTAGTGGTGGAGTGTTTCACTCATCCATAATGGGGTCAAAAAAGATTCATATTATATCGTCCACTATAATGATTTATACTGATTATTATGGTCAAATAAGAACATCATGGGTTCCCACATTGTCGGACGATCTCATACATCTATAAACACCACAAACCCTCAACCAAGAGCTTCCATTGGATGACGAGGTAGTGTTCTAACAAGGTATGTCTGTCAAATATGTCCCAAAAATCATAATGTCCTCTCACAGGGTGTGGAAGACCCATCACAATATCTATTGTTATGCCATTGGAATTAAATTCCATAAAATCCAAGAGACCGAGTGAGACCATCTAGAACCTTGAATTTATTCTTTACCTAATGACAGGCAAGGCATCTCGAATCAATAATGAAAACACACTGCCTTAAGCCAACCTATCAAAAATACAACCAAATTATCTTCTAAAACATCACGGCACCAGGATGTACAAACCAAGGGGTATTATCAAACTCCTCCAATACGTTCTCACACAGTGTGACTATATCCATTTCCTAAACCAGAAAGTAAATACATTCTACCCGCCTTTAGAAAATACATTTGGTGCGTCTATAGTGGTTATCTAGTCACATAAAACTTTCTAGATGGTATCTCTCAATTGAGAATCTCTCATACACTAAAGAGATGGTGCAGTTACCACTATCAAATAAACACAATCTACAACCCTCTTTTTAATAAGGGTTAAGTGAAATGGGGAAAACTACTCTGAAACTTCCTCAACCAAGTGAGAATAGTATTTACTATATGGTAATCTACCATGATGGAATGATAGTACATCTCCAAACCGATAAAACATTACACCTCTGACATGCGCATGAGTTCTTCCAAGAAATTAATGTGTCATTCTTTGTCTGATCCATGACCACAGTATACACAATGTTGAAATTACCTAGAATGTAATCATTATGAATTAAAAACTAACACATCACGATGTTATCATAATTCTAGTGATATAGGATAAATCATTGGGGGTATCCTAAAATTCCCTTCATGGTCCCCCTCTAACATAGATTATATGGGTACATTATATGTAAGGAATACTATGAATCAGTATATGTATTGATAGACGATTCAGTTCATAATGGGCATGAAAAAGGTGTTGTAATAAGTCACAATGAATGGAATCCCTAGGAACTCATAGTGTCTATGACCAAATTTGAATTATACCTTCAAAATATTGTCCTCATGAACCCTCAAATGATGGTATCCATACCTGATATCTATATTCGATAACAAACTAACAACATTTAATTGATCTAAAGGGCCATCAATCATTATAAAGGGGTATTTTTCATGATCATTTTCTAATTTAAGTGGCATAAATAACTAAAAACCCAAAATCCCTCATATATCCTTTTCAAAAATGTCAATAAAACTACCCAGGGGGATACACTGAGTCTAAACTAACCCTTTTTATACAGCTATTACAAATAAAAACATAGATCCCAATACATGTTAAGGCCTATCTAATATTCCATAAGAGATATATGGGCAGAATCAAGGGGGAGTTATAATAGAAAAAGAACTTATTCTTACATGACCCACTAAAAAATATATATATTATCAATTACACAATGGATAGATCCCATGAATGGTTATCTATTCAAAGAGTCAATACATTCTTCTAGAATCAAATTGTCGTCATTAAAACTCACTATGTAAAAGTATTTATAAGAAAAATGGCGAGATAAAGGCTCCACAAGAATATATGGGCCATAAAAAAGTGATTCCGACAGATTGAAGGTTCAAATAACCTCATATATATGTTGTATAGAAGTCACCAGTAATACCAAAAATCAATATAACACCTCTGGGTCATATGCTTCCAATTCCAAATGTTTTCCATTCTTTTCCCACTAGTTCCCCCATAACCATGGTTCAAAATGACACCCTACACATCTAAGGTTACCTCACACATATATATTAAAGCATCTTATCCACCACACATAAAAAATATCCACTTTGTCCAGCACTGACTCACCCACACTACATTAAAAAACATTATACGAGAACATGTATTGGTGTGGGAAGAATCCCCCTTCCTCACATGCTCAAACCGAAAACCTTAGAGAATCTGTTTTCACAATGAAATACATTGGAATATATCTTTAAATATTTTAAAATCTATAAATTGGTTCGTCATGGTATTTTTGATCTCTTTGTGCCTCCAATTTTTGATATTGAAAATATAAAATATATTATATCACCTTCACACACATTCCATGTAAATTTTTAATTACTCACATATAGAGTCTCATTTTGGAATTCTAAGATAATGGTTGAGTTTTTAATGTAATTATTTCCTAAGGTATTAAATAAATTTTTTCAAATCCAGGTCAGAGTCTTGTTGGAGAGATGTTAAATTGAGAATATTGTTTTAATATAATTAAAACAATTCCACCCATGCTATTCAAGATATAAACGAGGTGCTAAAAAAGTCTCCACCTCATTTAGAGTGATGTAAATACCAAGTATGAATCAATGAGAGGTGTTTCTGATCATTGAAGTTGACAGGGATCAATCCTAGATCATGGTGAATTGACTTTAGATCACATATATGAACCCAAAGCTTCAGAATTTCACCAAGACATTGGATGATTTTAGTTTTAAGCCTCAATCCCCATTTTTTAATAATTATAATGTTTAAAATTAATTATGCATTTTATAGGGTCCCTATGAGGGTAGATAAAGATGTTTTGGGGGATTCTAAGATAATTTAGGCTTCTCATAGGGGATTCCCATTTAGAATTCCAGATCAACCAATGTGTAGTGCTAGCCCACACACAATGTGTTCTTTCCATTTGTGGAAGTTGAATATTGGGTCCACATGCCATATATTGGGGTTAAAAGCCATGTATTGACTCCATGTTTTGTGGCTAGGGGATATGGATTGGGATTCTGTGTCTTGAGACATGACCCGGTGAAAGTACATAGCAAGAGTATGTGGACAAGTGGTGCCAGACATGTTCATGGGAAAGATAATTGGTTGAGGGGTTGGGTGGTTATGACATTTAATGTACCAAGGGTACATGATGTGTGTCACACAGATGGCCAATACATGTGGGGGAATTACACAACCTATTGTTCAGGTAGGTTTACACACTCTGTGGAGGCCTATACACATTATGCACCCCTTTAGAGTATTATTCCTTGCGTATCTTCTTCATCGGGGCTCAGATTATTGCATATGAGTAGTCTATAATAAGAAGTTTTCCAAATAGAACATGACGGTTTCCTCTATTTGGGACATTGTGATATAATGTGAGGAAATGTTTTGCATCTCATCTATTAGACACATTTCGACCAAAAAAGGTTGGGTGAGCCCATTTGTCCGTTAATTTGGGGTTATAGTGTGGAATTGCACTCTCAACACATGATTGTGATTCCCAAGGTAGTATGAACTTGGATATAGTTATATAATCCCTTCTGGGAGGTCATGGAGGGTTCCTATTATATCATATTGTTTTCCCAATATTCAGTTTTATGAATATTCAGGACCAATACAACATGGGAGTCTTTCCCATATATAAGAGGGTATCCTAGTAGGGGTTGTGGAATTTTTTGTTATTTTATCCCCAATAAAGCGGGAGATATCAGTAGTGTTTTTTGGAATCATCTGGCATGTGATTTCTTACATACTATATGTTTTAAGTGGGTGTTTTGACATTGTACGTTATATGATCTCACCCTTCACGAGTTGTACTAGGTGGGATTTATGGAATTGTAATGACCAACACTACATGGGATGCAATCCCCTATCTATGTAATATGATATCTTGGATATTACAATGGTATTTTTTGGTCCCCTAATAATACTGTGTGTGATCCCATTTCTAATAGAACATTGAGTTCCCACAATGGGTCCTTGGTGTCACCATACGGTCGTAGAATTTATCCCATATATGAGGATATGTGTTCTTAAGTGTTCCAGACTAGGCTCATTGTCTCCACAATGGATCGGAGAGTGATCCACATTCTAAGAGGAGAGACCATTCATGGTTCTAGTAGGGTTAGTAGCAACCCCCATCAGAGATGGGTGGGATCATCTATCTGAGTTTTATGATATTTTGGGTTCTAGTGTGACGTTATTCATGGTGAGATCAGATGACCATGTTCTCTCTGATGTATGCCAATTGGGATGATAGTGATGTTCTATCATCTTTGTGATTCTAGATGGAGTGGTATATACCATTCTTACAATCATGGATGGTAATGTTGTTCCCAACAGAGTGTATCTCTCATATAAGTCCTATATGGGATGGTTGGGATCATGGTGTGTGTTTCTCTTGGGAGTGTGTTACCTTTGAGCCTCAAGTAGAATACTATATCTGGTTTTGAGGATAGATGCACCAGAAAATTAGTGTCTAATAAGAGTATATCTATATGTTTCTAGGATAACATGGAGTAATTTCACATCTACTAGTTGATACATGACATGGATAGAGGAGACTAATCATGTTTAGAGAAGGATGGTCGGGATGGATCTTCTCTCTCATTTGGGTTCCCCATGAAAGGGGTGAGAAGACTATTAACTTTCATTTACTCCATTTTTTTCTACTTGGGTAACCTACATGGTATTGTCATACTCACCCCTACATGGTCTTTTCCTGTACATGTTGTGTCCCATACATGCCACATGCCTTTCGATGGGGGTCATAGGATGACCCGAGGTAGGTGGAGGTTAATGAGTTTGACTAAACGGGGAGTTTATGAGATATAAAATGAGGATATTTTTGGTAGATTCATTATACATTGATCCCCTAATTTTGATTAGGTTTTACACTTTAACACTTTTTCCCTATATATTCTCATTTTATTCTTTCATTGCTTCTACTATACTCTAGTTGGGATATTTTTATGCATGTGGTTCTATTAATTTAATATTATCTCTACAATTTTTATTGAGGTTTCTAGGGGTGCGTACATATATGTAATATATCATATGGACTCACTTTTATGTGATATGCCTACTTTGTTTTGGTCACAACCCCTTATCCTATGGAGGGAGGCTTGTGATTGTCATGAATCGAACCCCATTACGTTGGGTCGTGAAAATTTTGTATCAGAGGAGGTTCTTCCCAAAAAAATGAGGTTTAAGATGTTTCTAGTTGAGATATCTATTTTCTTTTCATAGAGACAATTTTAAAGTGCTTTGAGTTATCCTTTTATTCCATGGACCCTAGTACTGGTGAGAAAGTTGACATACTGATTCACTAAGACTCTAATAACATGCATTTCAACTCAGAACATTAGGAATATTGTCGTAAGAAAACATTGATACATAAATCTTCTAAGAATTGGATTTCATTTGTGCCTTCCTTCTAAGTATGATCCCAAGATATACACTCCTATTAAGACATTTAATGATCCTATTTCTAGATTCCAATGTGGTAATAACAAAATAGGGTTCCATAGAGGGTTGATGATGAAGATATACCCTGATATGGGGCTTTTCTTTAGGGACCAGTTGTGGGGTTTTTCTATGAGGTGGCCAACCATTTGATCCACCATCCTTCGAACAGAATTTTGTGTTGATAGTTTATACCAAGTATATAGACATAATGGGTGTGTTTCATGAGTTCCATATGAAATGACATCATGGTATTGGGGTGATCCATACCCATATGCTCTTGATGAATGGCTTAAAGATGTCATATATGTTTTCCAACTGCTGAGGAATCCTCCTGACTAGATGGAGGTCCAAGTGGTGATCCTTTACAGGGTTTGGTTGGGTGATGGTGGATTCTGGTGACACTGACCTATGAGAAGGAAACCCTCCCTTGGGAAGAGTTTTATATACTATTCAAGGATGAGTTCTATATACACATGTCAAGATCATTGTGTCTCTATGAGCTTATGTAGTTTCGTTGGTATCATATTACTGCAGATGTGTACTCAGTGAGGTTCACAAACATGTACAATACTCCAAGATATGGTTTTTGATACTTTTCTTAGAGAAAATACATTCGAGCATGGTATAATCTAGGATACCCGAGCATTATTAGTATCATTTTTAATTCCCACCTATGTTGAAGTTCTTGAGTGGGACATGGTGGTGGAGAGATTCCTTGTAGGTAAGACTACAACTATTAGTTCTAGGCAAACGTGAGATGAGACCATGAAGCAGGTATCAAATGGCATGGTTAGGGATCTGGGCAGGTGAGATGCTATAGAGATGATCCCAAAATAGTGGTCCTACAGCATAGGGAATCCTAGGTGGTTTTGGCCAGGTGTAGGAGATAATGTGTTACGATTTCTATGGATGGGTATATCTTGACAGATATTTTCTAACTCAACATGCTACTGAAATGGTGTCTGTTGCTGGACCTCCCTGGCATAAGATGCATTTGGAGAATGGATTTTTTATAATGGAAGATGTGGTAGTGGAGTATTGAGAGAAGCATGATGTAGCAGGTGGTTTGAGTTTCCCCCCACCTTCCACAAGTAGTCCATGAGAGGTTAAGGGATCTAGAGAATGATGATACTTATAGTCTATAGAGGCCTTGGACCTAGAGGATTCATGGATGAATAAAATTACACTCCTTTTTAATTTTACTTTCGATTGTTTTATTGTGGGATAATGTTGTGATGTACTCTATTTTGTCCACTTTTTGCACCATGATTTTTGAGGATGATGCATGGAATCTATAGAAATCAATGTTAGTGTTGTTTAATATATCATCATATGCATAAATAGGATTGAGGATTACCCCACAGAGATAGATTTTTGTGACATGTGTAAAACTCTATGAGCATGTCAGTTCCACACAATGTAGATAATGTCTATGTCTAGTGGATATTCCTCTCTTACTTGTGTGTTCAAGGTGAGGTAGCACATTGGATTTTTTCAGATTGAGGGATCATTAAGACCTAATATTTACACTTAGGAAACCCTATATTTTTCATTGGTACCCTCACATGCTTTGCCTAAGCATTGTACATTGGACATTTGAGGAGGATGTGGTGTGGTTTGACATGGTTTCAAGATCCCACGAATTATGGACACTTCACCCCACTATAAATCATTCTTGAGATGTGATACAAAACCATGGGGGTGAGTTAGGGCTTCCCAATGGGATAATATTGAGGTTTCATTGATGGGTTCCTTTCCTTGTGTGTGTTTTATCAGGATTCCATGATGCTAGAGCCTTTGGTGACCATTTGGTGGGATCTTGGCGATTTTACACCTTTTTCAGCTAAGGAGACAAGTTCCATTTTTGTATGATGACATCATACTGGTTATAGTTGGACATCATAGTGGTTTGGAAATTGTGGTTACCCTCCGTTTGGGCTTGTGGGATGAACATGAAACTATTGGCAAGCTTGCTGGAGTGGGATTCCTAGTGGAGATCTCAGTTTTATTCATTCTTCATAGGATGTCACTTTTTAGGGAAAAATACATGAGGTGGGGAGGATATAGTGACTTTATTTTTTCCCTATAAGAGTTTAGAATATTTCAATGTATATTTCCAAATCTAGGTGTTGAGTTGGTGTGGGATTATAAGGCTTAGAGATCCTCGGTACCAAGATATTAAAAATATTTAATATATTAGATCAATCCTATGATGTTTCCTTGGAAACATGGAATAACTCCAATGGTATGTCCAGGATCAATATTATAAGACCTCATTTAAGTTTTTAACATTGTGTTTACACTATGAGCGATATAAATTTTTTCAGCACCGGCTGCCAAGTTGGAGTCAAGTTAGACAGATTCCCAATAGAGGATATTATTTTAATGAATTTTTGAAAAATACCCTTCCCACACTTTTTTTAAATGATTAAAAGAGGAGACCCCCCCCCCCTAGAATGGAGTGAAGGGTGAACCGAGTCTGAATTGAGGAAAAAATTCACCACTGATCATATATACTAATGGTGATCGCTCCTAGATCATGGTGTAGTGGCATCGATGCATTGATCTGACTTCTATTCTTTGGGGATTCACCCTAAGGTCGGTGGATTTGATTTTCCTATCCAAATCCCCTTATTGTGCATCATTTTAAAGTTTTATATCCCTAAGAAGATTTCTAGGGACCTAATGAGAGTCAGTTTGGAGGTTATGGGGAAAACTATTGTGATTAGGGGTGCTCATGGATGATTACTATTCATAATTCCCAATCACATGATATTTAGTGTAGGTGTACACATCGTATGTTCTTCCCATTTGGTGAAGATGAATTTAGAGGTCTATATATTGTGTACAATGGTTATATTCCATGTATTAACCCCAAGATATGAGTCCATGGGACATGAATAGGGAAATCATGGCAGGAGACAAGGCAGTGTGAATGTACAAGGCTGGAGTACACAAACATGGGGTGCCTAAAATGAGAATGGTCAAGATACATGACCAATGGGCTGGCTGTTTAGGACCCACCATATCCCAAGGGTAAACATTGTGTGTCACATGGTTGGATGAACCATGTGTGGGAAATAAATGAACAGGTGTTCAGGTGGGGTCACACACCAAGTGGAATCTCATATATTATATTTTCTCATTTTGGAGATGTTCTCATAGAATGTGTCCTTCTTTAGGGATTGTATTTAGTCCCATCAGTGGCCTATCCATACATCCAAATTCAATTTCTATTTGAAATAGAGAGGACAACAAAACCCCAAACTGAAGGGGCCTAAAATAGTGCAGGCCAAGGGAATCCCCTATGACCAAGTTCACACAATCAAGTTTCAAATAATTAATAGAGATGATGTGAGTTCTAATGGAACCCTGGTATTCCAAAGTGGCCAAAAAATATGCGGCCTTGTTTCCCTCTGGCCATGTATGGGTGAATCTGATGTTGTTTCCAAGAATATCTCTTCATTTATGAATAGTATATTCTATGGACCAAGGAGATGAACCATTCCCACTTAGGGAATCATGAAAGACCATATAATCAGTTTCCACCTAATAGATGTCTAGGTTCTCTTGCATGTAAATGGTAAGCCCTTTTATCATCACTTTGGACTCAGCCTGAAGTGAGGTTCCATTTCTATAGAATGAAGAATATGAAATAACCAAAATACCCCCAGGTCCTCAAATCGCACCCCCTCCTCTCATAGCACCCATAACACAAGACCCATCCATATTAAATTTTAAACCTACAGAATATGGGTGGAAACATACCCAGTTCCTATATGGCATGGCAAAGCAAGGAAGAGGAGATTGGGTCCTAACCTGAAGAATCCACAAAATGGGTGAATCCTGCCAATCAGAGATAAGAGAGACCATATCCATAACAAGGAAATTAGTCCTCGCAATGATGGATGAATCCGAAGGGATTTGGCCACTGAATCTTGACTAGTTTCTAACTTTTCATAGTCTCCATCACCTAAAATTATAGATCAACACCTGAGCCATCTGTTAATTATCCAAGTCCAACGATCCGTGGAACCATCTGTCTAGAAAAGAATCATCCATGAGACCCTAAGAAGAGAGGTTTGTTAGGACTACGAAGTCAGACCACACTTCCTGTTCTCAATACCCTTCATGGAAAAGATGATGTGAACTCTCCTCCCACCTGTTGCTACAACAATGGAATCTTGGTGCCATAATGATTCAAGGATTCTTGATATTATCATCTGTTATAGTGGTCTCGTTCTTAATGCCTCATGACACAAAAGTATACTTAGATGTAATCTTGTCACACCACAACACCTCATTCTAACTCCCATGGGTATCAGGAGCAGAAACCATCCTTCAGATGTCCCTGTTAGTCCAAGAAGCCAAAGGAGAGGTGTTAAGCACACATTTTTCTAGATCAAAATTGAACACAACGGCTTTGAGGAGGTCATGTTTCTCCCCATCCAGAACACCTTTCATAAAACTAAGATAAAGGATCGCTTCCCTTACTGAGATTAGAGGTGCATGGCATCAACAAAATCAAGGAATAGAGCCTGCCCTGTTTCAGCTCCATAATGGAATGCCCCCACGCCATATAACCAATGAGAGCATTGTTGAAGAGACTGAGACATAAGATATATGATCCACCAGAAGGGAGTGACATGGACATGTACCACCTCCACATTTCTCCCCCAAATTAAGTACTTGGACCTTCCCGAAAGAGATTGTTCCTCAAGAATCTCCCATACAAGCTTCGCATGCATGAAATGGAGCATGCTCTGTAGACTCCTTACACTGATCCCTCCATCGTAAATGGGTCATTGCAACCTATCCCAAATATCCCAATGAATCTTTCCTTCCAACATAGTGTCCCATATGAAACTGGAAAGAACCTTGTGAAATGTGTTAATAACTCATCATGGCACATAGATGGAATCCAATTCTTTAATAGGAATGGCAGACAACACACTATTAACTAGAGAAATGCGGCCACCGAATGAGTGGAAACAGTTCTTCTAGTTGAGAATGTGGATCGTTATCTTGTTAACAATCTGATTAAAGGCGCGAAATGGAATCCTTCCCGAGGATATGGGCGTGCATAGGTACTCCATTGAAAAAGAGCCACATTTAATATTGAGAGGACTATAGAATGGGGAAATCCATCTGGTATAGCACATGTGAGAGATGAAAATATTACATTTTGTATTGATGATAACTTTCCTACCCCAGTATCAGTAGGACTCTAGGATGTTCTTGATGCCCCAAAATAATTCCCTACCTCCATTAATGAGGATGACCAAGTCATCTGCAAACATTAGATGGGTTATCAGTGGAAGGCTCATCTTCCTTCTATAAAGCCAGATATGTCAAGTAGAGAGGCCTCAGTTGATAAGACGACTGAGAATGTCTTGCGGCAGGTCGAAGATGCTGGGATAGATCGGGTCTCCCAACCGAATGCCACACGTCACTTTAAAGAATCCATGATACTTCCCCAAATAGAAAACCACCACCCAAAAAGTGATGAAGCTCCTAAAATGTGGTCCATTACCTTGTCTGGGAACACCATATTCGTTAAAGATCTGTTGATAAAACTCAATTCGATCTGATCATAATCGTTGTTCAAATACAATTTGATCACAAAATTCATGCCAGGGGTCTTGATGTTAATGTCATTCCTCACCTCCTACACTAGATCAATAACACCCTGAAGAGAGAGGACCCTAACAAACCCATGTTTCTCAATAGGGATACATCTGGGTAAGATATTAGATAGCATCTTCTTAATTAAACTCTCTCGGATCTTATATAAGCATTTTCATAAACTCACAGGTCTGTAGTGTGAAAAATAAGAAGTTTTCCTTATCATTGGAATGAGGCATTGGGTGGTAGAACATTCAACCTCGGTCAAGATCCCTCCACATAAATAGTTTTGAATGGCTGGTGAGATGTCCCCCTTAACCACACCCCACACCCCTCTGTAAAACATGCCTAGAAAATTGTACAGTTTGGGTGAACACTCATGGTTTAGATTCATCATCACCTTATTAATCTCATCCTCATCTAGGATTTTCTATATGATAACGTTATCCTGGAAAGACACCAACAAGGGAATATCCTCCCAATAATATACATGGTTTCTGGGATAATAATTGGGAAACCACGGGATATGAGAAGCTAGAAGGTCCCTAATAAAGCTATGTTCCATGCCCCCAACAATATCCCCCTCCTCTGTGCATGTACCATCCTAAAGAATGATGTTGGATTTGATCTTTTGATTCCTTTCATTGATGTATGCATGTAAAAAACTGTGTTTTTCTCACTCTCTCATAGCCATATCACCCGAGATCTCTCATGATCCATACGCTCATATTTAAGAATCAACTCCCCCCAGAAAGCTTTCGTTCCATATAAATATTCAAACATCAAGTTTCTCCAACCTCCTCGATACTGGATTCTAGTTTATCAATACTCTACTTCAATTTTTCCATATCCTAGACGATGGGAGGGAGTCCTCTAGGCCACTCCTAAAGCACGTACTTCAGTCATCGTAGTTTTTCATGGAGGGCCACCCAGGCATGCCCATGAGTACAATCTCCCCACAATCTTTTAACAAGATGATGATATGCTAGACTTAGAGACCACTACTTGAAGAACATGAAGGACTCTAGATAATCCTAGCTCAGATAAATGGAAACCAGATAGGGATATTGGTCAGATATACCTCGAGCAAGGTGAGTAACCTTGGCATTCTGAAACATGCTTATGCCAGATGAGTTGGAAAAACACCGATCAATTATGTGCCATCTTTTTCTGCCACACCCCTAGTTGTTGAGACATGTAAAAAGGGCTCTCAACTACCCTAGCTCAAGAAGACCCTTACCCACAATGGAGAATGAAAACTGTAGGCTTTCTTGTTGGGGAAAGGCCCCTGTTTCTTTCTTTTCCCCCAAGTCAAGGATCGTGTTTATGTCCCCCTCCACAAACCACGGGAGATCCTGCAGGTCAAAAATAAACCAAGGTCATTCCATAGCTTATATCAAACCACCACATCACAACTACCATAAATAAACAAAACATAAAAGCACTCCCTTCCCACAGTGACATTTGAGTGAATGAATTTGTCACCCGTGTTAATCATAACCAAGGAAACCTCCTTGTTCCAGAAGACACAAATATTTTTGTTGAATGACTTTGCTTCCCTGGAGACATGCATTTTAACATTGTGGCTAAACTCTTTAATCTTCGTTGGGTTCTTCTTATGCGGGAGCACAACCACAATAGAAATTTTGTGTTTCTTAACTTCAAAGGCAATGAAATCAGACTTCATTCTAGCACCCAAACTGCAAGCATTCCAGAGGAGTACAGATAACCTTAAACAAAGAGTATACAAGATTTGGCCCCAGGATCAATGGTCTTCTTTCATTGAGAGGAGGACTGATCCTTGAGATATCTCAAATGTGCACGTGTGCACACCCCTTGACTCTAAGAAGAGAATACTATGGAAGAAGGATTAACAGGAACAACATGGGTAATAGGAGAGGAAGTTGCTCTCACCCTTATCGACGACCATAGATTCGAGAGGGGAGAACAGGTGGAGCCATCCAGAGATCCACCAAATAAATTTCAGGGGCCAACCTTCGAAAAGACAACTGGAGAGGAAGGAGAGTGAAACACACCTTCCATTCCCGCACACTCCACATGTGAAACTAGGAGTAACTATTGGGTATGCGGGAGAAAGACTTGGATGTCCGTAAAGGATAGAAAATAGGCTAGATTTTTTTCTCAAAACCATCCAACCTCGGGCATTGGAGGGAAGAGCAGGGAGGCAGAGAGAACCAAGACCAAAAAGGTGGGACTTCTTGTCCTTTATACATCATGATCCTTGCAGGGAGAAAGATCTATATCTAGAGAGAGAGAGAGAGAGAGAGTTGATCCCCAATATCTGAATCAGTTGAGGGGCCAGTGCATCCCCAAGAAATGGGACCATACCACATCTTAGATTAGATTCTGAGACACCAAGCTTGGAGGAGTGAGACACCGCCCTGAGGAGTATTTTTCGCCGAATGGGGTCCTCCTCTCTTCCGATTTTTGTACAAAGACCAGGAGTTCCCCTGGAGGCCGTAGGGAGAACAGAAGATAGAAAATAATAGGAACAAAATGAATTTAACACAATCTTCCATACCCTACACCTTCTAATAAACAATTTTCATAATCTTTTGGTAGAGAACCAAATCCACGCAAATGAGGGGAACCATTTTTTCCTCAAAGGATAGGGTGTTATCGTCCATGCATATAAATCCCCTAAGAGAATCCCTTATGGCCTTCATAACCAAACCATTTTAGAAGGTCAGAAGAAAACTAGGGAGACGAAGAAAAAGCTTAAATCAAGATCTTTCTTTACCCTTATGCAAATCCATTGACCAGGGATCCTAGATGAACCAACATTGCCCAAAGGTTCTGGTAGCTTTTCACCAGACATGAACAAAGTCATCCTACATCTCCCACACCACAAAAAAGGAAGGCTGATGAATAACAGAGATCCTCACCTGGACAGCCAGACCACAAGAGGCCACAAACCGTCTGAAAACCTACCGGAAAGGTTTCCCTACCTTGAAATGAGCCACCAGTGTCCAATTGATAGAAGTGACAGCCTCCGCAAAATCCATGAGGGGAACCTACATCGCAACACTAGAGTCATATTTAGACACCACCGGAGAGTCTGGGTGCATCGCCAAGAAACATAACTTCTGGGATCCACTAGACGAACCACACAATGCATCATGAAAGGTTCATGTAGGATGGAGAGACCCAAGGAGGGAAGAAGGGGGTTTTGGAGGAGTAACGACCACAATGCCTGAGAAGACTCTATGATCGTAGGACGTCGAAGACTAGATCGATGCCTGAGATTTTCTGGTTTGGGAAGAAACAATTAAGAGATTTTGAAAAAGGATAGGCATGTGAGGTGTGTCCTTTTGAGCTATGGGATTCATTCAGTTATACCCTATCTTTCATACATAATTTTCCAATCCTATGTTTAATTATGCATATAATGTTATTGTGGCCATGGTTTGGGAACCGGAGATGCGATGGAAGGTGATGTTGTGGACCTCTTCTATGATAAATATTTAGACTAATAGGAATTAACTGAGTCCCTTAGTGTGTTCTTATAACTATACAATCTGTCATTAGGTCCTTACCATAGGAATTTGATCCCATCAATAGGATTATATTTGATAGATCTTTAACTTCCATCCAGGGAGGTCGAGGTGGGATCCTTTATCAAATTGATTTACCTAAATAGGGTTTGTGGTGTCATTAAGACCAACACTACATGGGAAACAATGACCTTGCTAGCCGGATAGAGTAGTATGGTTTATAATATAATCTGTTATATTATTCCCTATATTTAAGGCGGTATCAGAAGGTTTTTGAAATTGTAGGATATATGATCTGATACTCAACATGCCTCTTGAGTGGGTCTTTTCGCAGCATAAGTTATACAATCCCATATAACAATAGTTTTAATAGTGTGGGTGTTTTGATTCATAATGACCAATATTAAATAAGAAATGATCACATATCTCAGTTACAAGGTGTCTGGGGTGTGATATTGGGTTTCTGGTGTCCACTAGTGGCAGTAGGTTTAATCCTTTTTCTAAGAGATCATTAAGTTACAGGTTTGGGTTCATGGTTTCCCCCAGCGGTCTAGAGAGTGATCCCCTATATGAGGAGATGTGGTATTCAAGGTTCTGGACTGGGATCCTATTGTCCCCCCGTGGTTTGGGTATTGAACACCATTGTGATATATGATTCCGTTCATTGTTCTAGTATGGTTACAGTATCATCCCCCATTATGGATGTGTGAGATTCCATATTATAGTAACATGAAATTCTACGTTCTAGTCTGACTTTCATCATGGTGAGATGAGGTGATCATGTCCTCTCAGATGTATTCCACTTGGGTTGGAAGTGATTTTCCATTATATTTTTGATGTATAATGGAGTGGTATCAATCAGGAGTACTATCAAAGATGGTAATATTATTCTTGACGGCTTTTATCTCTTAGAAGTGTTAAATATGAGATAGTTTAGTTCTTAGGACCAATAGGGGCCTATATACCCTTAGAGGGGGGTGAATCAGGGTATGGATATTCTTTTCTAAAATTCTACTTGCCCCACCGAATCTTGACCTCTTTATTACAAGGGTCACTTTTTTTTCACTTATGTGTTTATTTTGATCACTTCTCTTTATCTTTATCTGATGGTTTTGCTTTAGATGCAATGCAGGGAAGCAACCAGGCAGACATAGAGATTTTTACTTGGTTCACCCTCAATGGGCTACGTCCAAGGAGCATAAAACGGCGATGTGCCACTGTACCAAATACAATAAAGCTCACTGCCAATAATGTTCGGGCTAGATCACTTCTATGCCTAGGCTCACTGCCTTTACAATGTTTAGGGTTAGCTCACTGCTTTCCCAAGGGTCACTCCCTATTTCTCTCTCTCTGGATCACTACCGGTGGAGAGGATCACCTTCGTCCTCTTCCTTTTCTCACTGCTCTGGAAGGAATCCACTCACAGTTTATAGACCTGTAGTTCTCTTCATTTTCATTAATGCACCCATCCTCAAATGTCGATAGATGCTCTATTAAAGTCCAACTTTCATCCACTGATGAATACCACTTTTCCTCTTAACCACTGGGCAATTCACTTTTTAAACACCTTCGCAAAGCACCCTACTTCGCGAGGCTCCCACTTTCATGAAGCTAAAACAAGTCTTCATGAAGCACCTTCCTTTTTGCGAAGCTCACAATTTCACAGAGCACAGACCATCATAAATCTCAAGGATTCGCAATGCTAAGGCCGTTGCGGAGCTCAAGTCGTCGCAAAGTGACTTCCCTCACAAATCTCACTGAGCCGACGCGGAGCACACGACTTTCGCGGAGCTAGACTAGCCGTCGCGAAGCTCTTCTTTCGCGAAGCACACTGCCTTTGAGAACTACCTTCTCAAACCGAGAGAAAAGTATTTTCTCTGAAAATTATCTCTAATTCTCTCGAGGGGGTCAGCCTCTATTTATAGCCGATTCCACCGACCCTCAAACTTTCCACGCAAAGTCAGCACCACGTCATCTCAAGTCGCAAAGCTCTGAAGTTTCCACCGAAATTTTGTCAAAATTGCGAAGTACCACGACAATTTTTCGATCACAGAGCTCTTCATAATCGCAGAGCATCACTATCAACATTACTTTGCACCTTCACTGTGAAGCTCCCTTGAAAATCCCTTCACCTCCATGATCCGCTTCAACTCTTCTGTTCAAGAAGCTTTGATGTAATCGCGAAGAATCATTGTCATCATTCTTCTGGTCTTCGCGAATTCCAAACAATGGATCCTCTGTTCGCGAAATTCGTGCCTTTTCCATATTAAAATATGATCTTCATGGATATCCACTTTTTGCGATGCTCACCAACACTGGGAAACGATGCCACCTTGTACCGATCTTTTGTACCACCTCCATATCATCCTTTCTTTTTTCATCATTCTTTGTTAACAAAGATTTTTGAAAACTTCTCTGGAATGCGACAATTCTCTATGGAAACCTGCTTTTTCAAAAAACACAATCAACCCAAAAATACTGCAATATTACCTTGAGATATTTTTTCCCAACATTAGTTCATGGAGTGTGTCTCTCCTAGGATAATGTTACCATTGATAATAGACTAAAATCCTATAGATGGATATGAGGTCGGAATATCATGAGAATGGGATTATAAGATAACTATATTTGGATTTTTATAGGATTCTTTAAATATATGTAATATATGCTAGTTGAAACACCATATTTATGGACCTGACGTGTCTTGTACAACTTAGGATGGTCGACATGGAGCTTCACAATCCTTTGGATTCAATCAAGATTGGTTGAGAAGACTTTTTCCTTTTAGTATCTACCTTTTATATTTGGTATTTGGGGAACCTATTAGGTATTTTTATACTCACCTCTACATAGATGTTTACCACACATGTTGTGTCTTGTGAGGAACAAATGACTTTCAACGGAGTCCAAGGAGGACCTGAGGCATATGGATCTTAGTGAGATAGACCAAATGATGAGTTTAACATAGAATATATGAGGGGAATTCTAATAGATTCACTTGACAGAAATACCTTCCTCTTGAGTATAATGGACACTTTTATAATTTTTTTGGGATTTTATTTTTTTCTTTTACAATTTGAGTACTTCTTTTGTATTCTATTTGGGATAGATGTATGCATGCATTTCATTCAAGTTTTTATTATCCCTACATGGTTTCCTATGGTTTTTATGGGAGTGTCCATATAAGTTCAATAGGATAAGGCCTCACATTTAAGTGACATGCCTACTTGGTGCGGGTCACTAACCCCTGGATAATGGAGGTCGGATTGAGGTATTCTTGGATATAACCCTATTTGGTCAGGTCATGACAAAAACCTACCTAAATAATGGAGGAATAGATAATCTAATAAGGAAAGATTACTCAAAATAACTGA
Source organism: Viscum album (assembly GCA_963277665.1). Classification (NCBI taxonomy): domain Eukaryota; kingdom Viridiplantae; phylum Streptophyta; class Magnoliopsida; order Santalales; family Viscaceae; genus Viscum; species Viscum album. The sequence goes on along the minus strand of OY728162.1, from coordinate 1,272,747,542 downwards.
AGAAAAATCTAAAAGGGATATACACCATACCACATACTATATCTCAAGTCCCTAAGTTAAAATATTTAGTTTTTTTCCATCAACATGACCGGTCATGAAGTCCGATGAATAATGACTATTCTAATAACATACATCACATCACCCATTCCTAGAAAGTTTGGGTCCCCTAAAATACCTCAATAATTAATAACATTCATGATGAATGATCCCACCACACTTAAACTACACTCTTGATCACAACATATGACTCTATGAATGAGAAGGATTCTTGTTTAAAGACCCCGCCAAATGATTCATATTGGATTTATAGATAGACCAGGACCATGATGTCAAACTTACATCTCTAGCTTCAAAAAAATTCAATCATATGAAACTCCCCATAGAAAATAAATTTTCAATAATCTATTAAATATAAACTAGTTGTCCGGTGATGGGAAAAACTCACTGTAGAGTAGGTCATCAAACTATTCCCAAGAGAGTATCACCTCGTCATATGCCTGGGTAACCAAACCCCACCAATTTCATACTACCCCATGGAGGAAGTTGGTTTCATACATGACCGTATTCTTATGAGGTCTCCATATAAAATAGAAAACATAATATACAAAATGAATCTAATAATATTCCACCTAAGGGTCAATCTCACAGAAGAGTTTTCATGTCCACTGATCCTCGAGTTCTTAATGATTACTCATTATATGAAAAAGTCATCTAGAATGGATGTATATAGAAACTACCAAATTTGGAGTTGAACATAAAACTAACCCACTTGTGGGGGTCCAACCACTAATTTGGGGGTTAAAACAGATCACGTTGTTCTTATATAAAAGAACCTTCATGAACTGGATCTTGAAATAGAGGGTTGATGTTTTGTTAGTTGTCATGGTGACGTAGAATTGGAATGTCCTTAGTAAAATTGTAATATTCATGACCATGTTTCATTTTCATATATATATACCATCGGGAATTTATCTTTTTGGTTGAAAATGTATTCCACTATTAGATAATAAGTTCTTTGGAGTTGACTCAAGAAAGAACTGAATATCAAATGACCCAATCTTATATAATTCATGTACCATTATTTTACCTCAAAAATTATGTCTTGGAATATAGATTAAACAATTAGATATTTAGAGTCCTTGTTTATGGAGACATTAGTCATTCTACCAACACTAAATTCCCTATCTTGAGAGTCAAACTCAAGAAACTCTTTCATCATTTTTTTATGTTACCATGTTAAACAGAACAACATGTCCAACTACAAACACCAGCGTGAAAGATGAACCACCAATGATACCAATATATTAATAATTATCCCACTAGTACCCATATTAGGTTGTTAGTAAGCTGATGGTGACACCCTAATCCCACCACCAATAGTATAGGGGATGGTGACTAGTTTCGAGTAGGAATATCACTAATATTGGAGGCCTTAGCCTAAATTCCTATATGAACACACCTAACTAGCTCCTATAAAAAGTTATGAAATAGAATAATTGAATGAAAATTATGGAAATAAACCATTTTTACAATTATATAATTTAAATAATAAATTTATAGTAGGATAATACAACAATATAATGTAGAAAATATTTTCCCAATTAGAATTGAGTTCCCAACTCAACAATAACTAAAAAAGGGGAAACTAAAGAGATCCTAGATTGAAAAATCCAATTCCAAACACCAAACATGTTCAACACCAACAATATCTATGATTCACCAAAACCTGGTCAAATAAGTTATTCAATGATATATTTATTATCTTCATAAGACACAACATGTCTATGGAAATACCATACATTTGTGAGTATATACATACCCAATAGGATTCTCGCAAAACCAAAAACAATTAAGTAATATAAAAAATAGCCATCTTATCCCATAAAGAAGAGTGTATATAAAACCCAACATTAGATATGCTCAAATAATCTAAATATAAGTGATTAAAGTGAATCTCTAAAACAAATCCAACTAAGAATATAATGTTTTCCCATATCTTTAAAGGCCCAATCTCATATCCAAGCACCATGAATAAACACATGAGAAATGGTTTGGAGCGATCAGACCTTGTTACTCTATAACACAAATGAGGGATGACTATATCCTTTCCATGTGTCTCATGTATCCACTATAGATTTTGTAGGACCCATACCTCTCCACTATTTAGCACATTCTTGTTACCACAATGTATTATCGAGGACCTTCTCAAAACTAGTTATGAATGTTTTGGAGTTCATTATATATATATATATATAGGACATTCTCCCTCTGTAGTGTGGGGATTTACATCTCTACTAGTATATTGGATATGGTTATCCCACCTTATAGATAGAGACAAGGAAGTATCAACCCTGGTAACACTCCAAAGATCAAACCTAGTCACAAAAATTAGATAAACATAACTGAAAGAAGTATTTTTCTAATATCACCCCATGTTTTACCTTTGGATAAAAAAAAGACACAATTATTTCCCACATGGAAAACTACATAGAATAGGCTACTCAAGTGACCAAATCTGAGTATCAAAGAAAGAGACACAGAAGGTAAATATTTTGAGGGAATTATATGGAGTGTCCAACTATGGTCCATGGTGTGTCCCAAGAAGCTGAACCCGGATTCTGTCTCCTCATTATACTCAGTGTATAAAAGTAGTGCACAATGTGTGTTTAGGGTTATATGATGTCTAGAACAGTCTAGAAACCGTGGAATGTCCTCCCTTTGACATGGTTTAGTGGGCCGTGTGACTCTAGAAAACCTGTAAATGGTGTGATATAACATTTACATTCACCCAACGTCCTTGGAGTGTACATAAGGTTTATGGCTTGTCTATCCATATACATATTTATGGTGGATACCTTCGGGTATATGAACCAATTTTCCTGAAATGTAAAATTAAATTCTATTTCATATGATTAAATTTAGTCTAAAAAATAAACTAGGTCATCTCTTGATGATAATTAATGAGTTAATGGTGTAAATTTCTCATAATTGTTTCATCAGAAATCTGAAATTGGGGGTTGTTTAAACAGTTTTATAAATAAAGTTAATTAATTAATGAATTTAATATCTTACAATCAATGTCGATTTTGAAAAATATATCATCATTAAGTTATCATTTCGATGTTATAAAACCCATTGAAATATTTATTTTTATTAATTGATTATTTGGTTTGGTGTAATATTTCAGTTGAGGGTTTCCCAAGATCATAGATACCCAAAAATCCTCTAAAACAATGCTTATAGAAATAAGAAATCTCAAAAAATTTCATAGTCAAATAAAAACCTACATTAATTCTTCAATGTTTTGTAAATAACATCAAAATCTATGTAAGTGGATTCTTGGGTTTTCCAATCAGAACAGGAAAGTCACATGCTCAAAATTACACATTGATTGGATATAAAATAATAACTGATTCAATGAAATTCCTGAAAAAGGTAAGACAAATATAAAATAAAAATTATAAAAACAAATATATGCAATTAAATATTATAATTATTTTCTTAAACTCCCTATTCAAGTGTGTACCTCCCTCACAATAATCATCAATTGTTTAGGCCTCCATCGAGAAGAGGTAGAAGCACGTGTGGAACTCTAACTTTATACATGATATCCCTATGAAGTTAGATAACACAATAACTTCTAGTATTATGAGTGGAATCCATTATGTTTAAAAATGGAAGCAATTTCCCCCTAGTCAAACTATAAAATTGGGTTCCCAAGGATCCAATTTATAGTAAAAGTTAAAGGAGGTTTTAGGAACCTATATTTCAAGATAACACACATCTCTTGGATTTGGAAAACCATAAATCCTCCTATCACTTTCAAAAAAACAGAAAAGTTACTTATCCTGCTTATTGATATATTGACATAAAATATGGAACCATTTGGAGGCCAGATACATTATATGTGGTCAAATTAATGAATTCCTCAAAATATTAGGAATTTTGAATACTCTCTCCAATGATGGAAAATTCTGGTCTTCAAATGAAGGAATTGGGCTCCTTATTCATTTAGATAAATTCATCCCATACATGTTTACATCCAATCAAGAATTTTCCCCCAATTAGATGAATGTATTAGTCAGAGTGTATCATTTATTCTACATCTGTGCATGGGAACTTGTGCGGTTTGGATAGTTTTACTTGATTTTTATCATTGGATATTTAAATCACCTCAACCTACAAGGTAAAGAATAGTAAAATATGAGTTTCACTTTTAAATAATGAAAAAATTAACTAACTATCCAAATGTAATGTGGAATTTTTTATTGTATTAATAGTTTCCAATAAAAACACATTTTAATTTAGTCACATATGGGTGGAGATGAATAGTGACTTGCTATGCAATCACACCCCCATAACTAAACATTTAAAATATTGGGAAATGTCACATTTATAAAAATGATTCAATGATATATTCTAATCATGAAAAGTATTTAACAATAAAAAATCAATTCATGATAGCAATGTGATAAAATAAAAAACAACACCAAGGAGTTATTACCAATGATTTTGGAAACATTTGTATAATAAATTGCATCAAAATGAAATTCAAGATGATATATGATACCAATATGGGAAGGGAATTCCAATCAATCCATGTGAATAACTCTCCACAAGAATGTGTGATTTACCATATCATCCTATTCATTCTACATTTTATTGAGTAAATATAGGTTATTAAAAAAAATCACACATACCTGATTCTTTCCACCAAACCATCCCTATATCTAATGAAATAAAATTTCAATACCCAATCACATAAAAATTAAAAAAAGTCAAATGTTATACTCTTAACCTAGATATCACCATATGTAGTACATTTCATAACTCCACCCCTTTTTTATTATTGTTTTTTATTTATTTCAAAGAACACAATAGTCATATTAAAAGTCCACACACACATGTAAATCTAGTACAACAATGAAATATATTAGATAAGTAATGAATGGTTGGATTTTTTTATAAGTTGGTAAACATTATCATAACTTATATTTAGCTTATATTAAATATGAAATATTTACACTGAACGGTTGGATACAATGATTTACAGAGATATTATGTGACAGAATTTTCACATAAATAATTCACACATAGGGTATCAATCATCTATTGGATTATATATATATATATAATAATTTATATCACAAAAAAACTAATATACTAATAATCCCACCCATAATGATAAATTCATTCTAAAACACACATTATATATGAGAAATAAATTTTTATTAAATGTTAAAAAAATATGGATTTAGTTATTTTTAAAATTAAATTTCATTAGATTTATGGATTTTCTTTAACAAAACATTCAAAATAAGGTACAAATGTGAGAGAGAAAAAAGAAATAATTTGCAGAATATGGGTGGGGAGGTAAAAATACAATTCATAAAGTGAAAAAGATAAAAATAATAAATATGATGATGTTACTAATTGATCCATGAATATACCCTTCCCTTCTACTAGAGTGTGTAGTGTCCACACTAGATGGAAGTAGAATGATGGGTGTAAGGATAAAATCTGGTGGGTTCCACTAATATGTTTATTTATGAAGGTAGATTTTATTAATAGGGGAATTAATAATGTTTTTTTTAATGTTCTTCAACTACTTCCCATTTATAGTTAATTTATGTTCTATGTCTTTATTTTGAACTGGATAAAAACCTAAATGATTGAAATTAAGACAATTGTATGTTCTAGTCTCGTGGGAAAAAATCATTCATGGGTGAAACATAAATATTTCTTTGAAAAAGGGGACCTTCTTACCAATGTTTAATCAAATATGAAGGATTAGGTGTTCATGGAAAGACTTGGTTCTCTCATTTTATAATTAATAGTTTCAATATGATTCAATTAATATTTCCTCCACAAATTTAATATGAAACATCCTGAGAGACTCTACACTTGAAAAAAATAGACTTTAAATGTTTAATGGACCAATGGACCTGATTATAAATCCCAACATGAAGGTGGAAATCAATCCAAAAACATGTATATAAGGAGAGATGGAAATGTAATTTCATTGGAAAGATAACAATCCCACAGTGCATCATTGATTAAAATAATCCAATCTTTAATATTGGTTTGAATGTTTTTTCCCGGAATTTATAACACCTATCTATTTGGTACCTAATCTTGACTATTGGATTAGTGGTGATATTTAGTAGAATCATAATACCTATCCACATATTTATTGAAAAGTGATTTCATTGTTGAGTTACAGAAATGAGAACCCTTCTCAATAATAATAAACCTAAAAAATAAAAACTGATAACAAATCTAGGTTCTAAAAATTTCAACAATATTTTTTAAATAACTAGTAATTGTGGCTCATAAATATACCCATATTGATACATAATCTACTTACCAAGGAAGGTATATGTGTCTGAATTAATTGGGATGTTCCCTGAAAATTCCATGGCCCAAACATAAAAAATGTCTTAGAAAATGAGCAGTTGTTATAGGATTTCATTTCCTTTGGATATGTTCTCCATCCATTGGAAATGAGAAAAAGATCTTCAAAAACCATGTGCATCCAGGTATAGTGTTTCCAAAATAGACTAGTGTAACATGCTTTGTGAGCTCTGTATTGGGAACTAAAGTGGCCCCCTTAAGCAAGTGTGTGACTGAATCTAATTACAAAATGAAACTTTTTAATGGGTATGAAAGGAATTATGACTTGATCAGTACATATTCACCATATGGTTAGGTTAATACCAATTGTACCAATTACACTAATTCTTTAAACAATCATCTAGGTTTTTATTCAAATAAAAAGGAATTAAATATGCTACCAAATAATTTACAACATCAATATAGCAAGTAATGTCTTGTTGAACTCTATAAAATTTATTCTAAAGACACATTTCATTTATGGGAATACAATGCGTTGATTCAATTTTGGGAATGGAAGGATCCAACTAATATACACAAAATTCTATAATCCCTTTTTATCCTCAATTTCAAAATTAAATTCTAAAAGGAGAATCACCCAAAAAATAGACATGGATTGTCTTCTGGTTAGTCAAGGAGATAACAGAGGGTTGCTTCATCAGAAAATAATATTACATTTGATTATAAAATAAAAGACATGAATTTATCCATGGAAAACACAACAAAACATATTTATTTCTAGATAAATTTGTAGTATTATTTGGTCGGGTTTTGTGTGAGTGTGGAATAAGTGACAAAATGTAGAGTTCTATTAACCAATAATGTTAAGACTTAACTTGATTAATAATTAGAGGCTTAACACATGATCATAAATGATAAACAATGCCAAGGTGGTCAGATTAATATGGGTGATGAGAGACTCCATTTGAATGTGTCAAAAATAAACCTCTATGTTTTTATCATACACAATTTCTATATTTAGAGTGATTGGGAGTGGGGGAGAAAAATATTTCTATAATCATCAATGAAATGAATAAAAAATAAATAATTACCTAAGAAATTCCTCACATACCTCACATTTTTGGTGAATGGATTTGAAGTAATGATATAGAATTTTGATTTATCTACATGTTTTCCATCTCCAAATATGACATTTCCATGTACTATAACTTATCATACCATGGAATGAAATTTCTTATAATTTAATACAATATTATTTTCAATATAATAATATAGAACAATACCAATATTTCATAAACACCAATAAGAATGGGGACCATAAAAAGTGAAATCATTTATTCATAATTCCAAGAAATTATTTCGGTAATATGAAAAATCAATAATAGTTAATTATTGGAAAGTACTCGGAGCATTGCACAGATCAAACAGAATACTCCTATTAGAAAATGTAATGAAGGGGAAGATTATGTTTGTATACACCTAATCGTCTAAGGAAATATTGATATGGATGTATCTAGAATACCCACCAAGGAAACAATAATGGGACTTCCATGCTAGCATATATATCATTAGATTAATGAACAGAAATGATAAATGGTCTTTCTTATAGTATTATTCTAGTTGGAAATAATCATTACAAATATTTTAGCTATTTTTCACATGGTTTAGAAAAAATTAATTTTTTTCATTCATGATTAACTTTATATTGTTTATTATGATATTCCTTCATTAGGAAAATACATTGGTTATCAGAGGTAGGGTAAATGTTTGTAGAATTCACTAATTAGGTTACCTTATTTTTGAACACATCAAGAAGGTTTGATTTTAGTTGATGTTGTGTATGCCTAATTGGTTTACTTAATATTGTTAATAATATAAGATATATTCTAACTAATGGTACAAAAGATATAATATTAGAAACCTTTCATTACAATAGTTTTTTATTCACAATAAAAACGATATGAAATTGAAATTAATACTCTAGAGGGAGTTAAATGGAAATGAATACATACATTTTGTCTCCATTATTATTGTTTGGGTATTTAAAATTTGGATGTAGTTGTTTATGTTCCAATATAGAGGGAAATTTTATTTATGAGATTTAATGTGAATGTGGGAGGTGAATGATTTCAATTTACCTATCTATTAAAAAATATTCAGTTTTATAATAAGATTTTACAATGTGATCAGTATGATTTATGGTCAAAGAATCCTTGGTGGTTAGAAACTCAACAATTAAAAAACAGGAAATTAATATTTCTAAACCATTAAAACATTCAACAAAAGAATAATTACCATGAATTTGAATCAATGGTGAAATCTCAGGTAGTTAATCATGGGAATGATAATAATTTTATGTAGAGGATGTGATTACAATAATTTAATTAACTAAGGGAGAGGAACGTTCTTCTATGGTGTTTTTAGTTCAATTAAGGGTGTCGAAGTTGACTACTTTACCACTAAACACCATAGAAAATGCATCATTGTGTACGTTAATTATGATTTTTTTTAGTTAAAGAAAAAGTCACCCAAAAATAATTAGCATAATTTAAATTCACCTGATTATATTCAAATTTAATCCCATAAATTTCCGAATGAAAAAATAAATTTTTAACCCTCTCAAGAACATCCTCTAACACACCCTTGAGGTGTGCAGTGCCATATTTTCCATGTTTAATTACTATTCTTATATACTTTATTTATAGAACCAATAATGAATATATAATGTATAAAGGTATAATATTTATGGAACCACCTAAAAAAAGTGTAACATTGGAAATGAAATACCCCCCCATGGGGAATGGAATCAAGAATGTCCCCGGATCATTTAATATTGTTGGATTTGGTGACTCTATCAATTTCATGATGTTCCTTCCCATGGTCACCTTTTTATCAATTGGAATTTTCTTCTAGTGTATAAAAATATCCTTTAGAAATAAGTCACATCATTTGATTTTCATCATGGTATAAATCGAATGGATGCTAAACTACATATTTTTTTGTTTCCAACATTTCCTTATCATGTTCAGATTTTTTTTGATTTACTTGGTTGGGATGACTTTTGGGGAAATCATAGAGGAATGATTGGGCCGGGAATCTCTTTCCTTTTTTGGATTTTCTCTCAAGTAAATTATTTTTTTCAATTGGATGATTTTTTATGCTTGGAATTGGGGTTTCCTCAATAAGAGAAAACATTAATCGAAGGCCCATTTTTGGATTTTATGTTGTGTTCCACTCTGAATAGTGAGATAACTAACATTTCTCATGTATGTAGGGTTAAATAGTGGATGAGAAGGATTTTTCCCAAGCCATTAACATTTCATTTCACCCTATGAGTTGGAAATTTAGCCTTATTGAGTTTAAAGGCCTTGTAAGACTATACAGATTATTTATTATAATTACAGATTATTTTTTCATTTGTTTTATCTTTACCTCATGGATAGGCCTTGGATTTGGGGGCGATGTTGGAAAGTCCTTTTTGATGGTTGGGGATGTTTTATGGTGGGATAAGATGACTACTCTAACCAAAGTGGTTCCATGATATATAAGGTTGGTTTGAATAACCCATTTTATATATTCTAGATTTTCCTTGATCTTAGTGTTGGGTGGAAAGTATGGTTCTTACATAATTAGTTAGGTATTTTGGTAACCTGGGATGATTACCCATTAAATATCAAAGGGTTAAATCAATTGAGGACATACGTATTAATAACTATTTTCATAATCACATATACTGTGATAAAATGGAAAAGGATGTGATGATTTCCCTTGGAAAGAAAAAGTTATCAGAGTTTGGTATGTAAGTTTTCAATTACCATGTACACCTACTACTCTAATATGGAACATTTTACCTCATGGAGACCTTATATAGTTACATTGTGTAACAGCCTAAGTATTTACAAATAAATTAAACATAGAATGTAATGTGCACATCACTGAGTCTTTATAAAACAAAATTTTGATGTTATGAATATTTAAGAAAGATAGCTATATCTTTTCCAATAAATATAATTTTCCTACTTCTGTAAATTGAATTTCAGAAAATAGAAAATGACCATTATGTTCAGTAATATAATTAATGTTTTATAAGACCAACTTAATTTTTTTGGTGAATTGTAACTTGGCCCTTTTGAATAGTAATGTTACCCTTATGAACAGTAATATGACACTTTTGAATAGTAACCATCTAAATGAATAGTAACCCTTCCAAATTCATTGTAAAATCAACATTTAAAGTAAAAAAAATAAAATTCAAACATCTTATATAGAAATTTATGAAATGATTATATCATAGTATAAGTAAATAAATATTTTGGGAATTTTTAATTAGTTATTTATATTAAAAAACATAAATTTTTAATTACAGTATTATAATTAATATAATAGATTGAAATAAAATTGATTTTTATAAACTCGAATAATTAGTTAATATTTTTATTTCTTATGATTTTAAGATAATTTTATGAGATGTTAGTTATGTCATAAAATCCGTTATAATTTCAAAATTGGTATTTCTAAATTAAATGATGATTTAAATTGAAAAAAATTATTTATAATTTTTAGAAAATTATTATCATAATATGGAATTATTTTTTGAATTCTACATGTCAAAAAATGGTTAGGATGAAATTTTTCTATGTTTATGAAATTTTTTAATTTTTGTTTGAATAGTAAAAAAACATTTTTTATGAAATACGATATTTTTCGTGAAGTTTTCATGAAATTATTATGAAATCAAAATTTATTAAATCAATGAAATAAAAAAAATATATTATAAGAGAAATATTTTATTTAATTAATTAAGAACATGAAAATTATGTTTTTTAGGATAAGTATAAAAATACTTGTTAGTGCCGACATAGTGCCTGTGCAACACTCACAAAGACAAAATTTGTAGCTTATATAAAAAAAAGAGAGAATAAAATTATTTTAATGAACTTAAATTAATTTGTTTTTAATTTTTTATTTTTGAATATATTTTATAATTTTATATTTATTTAGTATTAGTCATATCTAAATGGTTCTATAATGCTTGTGTAAGGAAAGAAAATATAAAATAAAACATTTAAGAAGTTTTGTTGACATGTATATGAGTGAATATATATAATAAATAAATATATAATATTATTTGGGGAATAATTAATTTATTTTTATGATAGTAATTTATTTTTAATTTTTATATGTTAAATAATTGACATTAATTCTTATATAATGCTTATGCAATGGTAGTGCAAGCGAATGAAAGAATAAATAAATAGTTTTAATTAAATTTATATGAACACATAATTGGCCAATAAAATATATAAATTTAATTGGATGTGTATGATTCTTCCAATATTTCTTTTATTTGAATTGGGGATATTTTGGACCCACATGGATCACAATAGTCGTTTATATTATTTTATTAAAATGAAAGACATCTTTCTCCCACTATAATTTTCAATTAGTCTAATATTTTAATATGACTTTTTACAGTACTAATTTTCAAAAAATAATACTATTTTGAAAGATCAATAAATTATATTTCACATATTTTTTAAAAACATTTATGTGAAAAATAACTACATTAATGGGTTGATTAGATATGATGCTGCCAATATTTAATTAACAAATTAATGAAATACATGATTTTATAAATAAATAAACAAATATAAATTGATGTTTTTAATTCAATTTATATTTTCTATAAGTATATATAATATATATATGATGTAATTATAAATTTAATTTGAATTTGAAACTTTTCCTTCACGTTCTTGAAGTAATGATTGTGAATATTTATAATTTGAAAAACTAATTTTCCTTCAATAAAATATTTTATTAAATTATTTAAAAATAAACAAATATTAAACATGAAAAAGAAAGATAATATTCCCCTAAAAATGGGATATCCTATGATTATGAGGCCTTTTATAAGTCATAAACCCTATAATAAATTTATTATATTTTAATAATTTAACTAATTCCTACATAAACCATCATCTCATTTATAAAAGGAGGATCCCTCCTTCAGAAATTTTCATCAACAGTAGCCTTATTTCGTGGCTAAAATCTATAAAATTCCCTCCTCCTCATCCATTACCAAACTCTAGTTCTTCTGGTCATTGAAAAATACAACTTTTAAGATATTTAACGCGGTCTGCAAAGACAATATTTTCAAGAGTTAATATTCCTTCTTCTTCTCCGTCAAATTCAATCTCTTATCCACCTTATCCCCAAATATTATAAAATGATTCATAAAAAATCCATTATCATATATATATATATATATATGTGTGTGTGTGTTTATGGTAAATGAATTAAAAAATATCTCATCTTCTAGTTTTTTTCTTAAATAATGAAATCATCATTTGTGGTGCGTAAATTAAGTGCCTTCGTGGATGGTGATTCTTAATTTCCCTTTTACTGAAATCATGGAATGTTTAAATTCACATGAAATTTTTAAAATTAAATAAATATATATTTTTATATCCATTAAATTAATAAGTCTTTTTTACATAGAATAACATCATAAACTTTTCTAGAAAACCTTGAAACGGATTCCCCTAAAACAACCGGAATAAAAGAATATAGTTAATAAATGGGTGTAAAATGTTATAAGAACATTATTTAAGGAACTATAAACATGAGTTTATTTCTATAATAAATTTGTAACGATATTGAACCCATTATAAAGGTTTTTTGATGTTTTTTAGGAAGTCAACCCCAAGGTAATGAATATCATAACTCAATTTCCATTCATTGAGATAAACATATATTCCACTGGTTATGTTTATCCAATAGTATGTGTGAATGAATTATGGTTGTTTTATAATTTATATACACTTATATTTTTTGGATTGATAGTTTTCACACATAATTATTTCACTAATTCGTCCTCACTCTAATGATATGATCATTGTAAGGGTTTTCCTCTCGAACGTCCATTTCTATTTGGTTATGCTTTCTTCCTATATACACCAATGTTTATTTTCATTATTATTTTTAAATTATTATTAATTATTTATATATATATATTCAAAAATCATATATCTAGATCAGTTCATCAATATTTTTTTTCAAGGTTCCGTTCCCATTTTTCACGATTCGCAAGCCCAATTAAAGGGAATATCTCAATTTCATACCCATTTTCAAGTACAATCTATAATTTTTTTAACATGTTACATGAGGTATGAGCTTGAAGGGGCCTTACATGCTAGGTTTTCCCCCTCTTCGTCACTTCCTTCTTCACCTCAGGATGGCATGATGCTCCTCCTTTCACTCGGTGAGATGTGGAGGTAGGGATCAGATGCTTATTCTCATTGGTGGCTATTTCCTCTCCCAAATACTCATTGATGGATATGGTTTCATTGGTGGTGCGGTGACTCTATAATGAGCTTCGATTGCTGAAGGATTCCATCTCATCTTTGGTGGGTGCATAGGGTGGTTCATTGCGTCCCATTGAGTGTTATGGTTGGCGGTGATGGGATCAGGCCACATCAGGACTTCCTTCAGGTGTTTCAGTGATTTCTATTTTCGTTATATTGCAATAGTTTTGGTTTTAGATGCTTTTGTTTTAGCTACATGATGGTTCTCATTGAATTACTTCTCTAAATATATGAATCTTGGTTTTTTCTTCATGATTTCGTTTTGGTGTCTTGGTTCAGGTTGATTAGCAATTGTTGGTTATGCTTCTATTGGGGTCGGCGATTAGAAGCTTGTTGGCTTCGCATTTCAAATCTGGTGTCCATCTCAATTTGATTCTGGATTTATGGGTTTTGAAAATGTGAAGATTTCACATTTGGATTTGAGATGAACTCGCGATGGTGTGCAATGGTGATGTCATGTTGAAGAAGTAGTTCCAGATGGTATTGTAGTGGTGATTTATTGAGGAACCAGTGGAGATATTTATGAATCCGTGATGATTTTTTGAGAAAGCAGTAGTGATTTTTATAAAGTAGTTCTGATGTAATATTGTGGTTGCTGATTCAAGATGCCAATGGTGGTGGTGGATTGGAGTTTGGTGTAGGTGGTAGACTTCAGATGGGTCTAATGGTAAAGATGAATAAGTTAATGACAATAGTGACATGACAGCGTGACAATGATGACAGTGTTTTGATGTTAGTCTAGAGAGTGATGATGCAGTTAGGTATTCCTAGATGGTGGGTTTTTCCGGTGGAACACTTTTCCCGATATCAATTTTTGAATTTGAAATTTGATTCTGAATGTAGAATTTTGGAATTAGGTATGTGTGTGATGTTTAAAATTGTATTTAAGTTTTCTATAAGGTTCTCACTTCACCAAAAAGTTATTTTTTTAGAAAATGAAAAAAAAAAATCTATTTGAGGAATCATTTTTTAAAGAAAAATATATTTTCATAAATTCACTAATTTTTTAATGAAAAACAACAAATGGCCATTTTTGGTTTTATTCAATGATTTTTCCCAAAGAACTCTGCATTAAAATTTAAAATGAGTATTTCTCACCAGAATTTCCCAATGATTTTATAATATTATTTTAATTTATTTATATATTATATTTTTATTTTTTTTTAATTGGTATTAATCTTTTATGATATCAACTACCATATTTTATTGAATGGTTAATGATTAGTTTTATTGTCAATGATCTATCGTGACACCACTCCCCATATACCTCCAAATGATTAGTGATTATGTTTACTGATTGGGGAATGTTATCAGCATTTCATATGTTTAATTCAATATGAATATATAATTTTATTATGTTTTCCCACTTTCAAATAAATAATTTATTTCACATAGTATGTGTTGAGTGGGGATCGGTATAGCCCCTCGGTGTATCAGTTCATCTCATGAGACAAACTAGTTTTAGTTTTTACCTGTTTATTTACGTTCCTAGCATGAGGCCTGGCAGATATGTTTCTGTGGTCCCAAATTATTCATTTTCTCATCATGATATTATTATTTTTATAGTCCATGTGATTATTTGACTTGAATTATATCAATGGTTATGTTGTGGAATTATTTATTGAACTTTTATTCTTGCAATATTATTCTAATGATTATGTTTTAATTTTATGTACTTTTTAATTATTCACCATGACTTTTTATGTAGGATTCCTCGGTATTATTTACTATTATTAGTAATTTGATATAAAAACTTTTATATTTTCCTTTTCCCAATGTTATAAAGAAGAAAACATTAAAAACACATTAAAGGATGAATTTTATTTCATTTAATATTGTATAACATGTTTTTAGTTTTAAAATGTATTATTAGTATCGTGAATGTAATCTAGTATATCAGTATAGTTAAAACGATAGGTCCTTCTGAATTTTATTCCTTATAATCAAGCCAATTTATTAAAATAATTCACACACTTTTGGATTTTGGGGTCGGGGCTTTACAGTAGGAATCAATGGACATTTACGATCAACAGTGGAAACAATAATTTGAAAACATAGATTAGAGAAAAGAACCCGAAGCCAAAATTTGAGGATGAATATTGAAGAACACCATATAATTTTGGAGGTATTGATATTATTTGGGTTATCTAAGAAGTAAATCCTTATCTAGATGCTAGAATTGGGTGTGGTTCTGGAACATATGTACCTAGGTGTAACAACTCGGAGAAGGTGTCTTGATCCTCACTCGGGGTAACCTATTATACAAAAATGATAATTACTACACACCTAGTTTGAAACTCCCTGAGGATATGATTAGTATAATTCCCATTTTCTTTATAAAAAATTCTGAAGGATTTAAATGTTAACATTTTTTCAAAGAAAACATGCTTATGATTATGAGATTAGCTATGCAAAAAAATTTTAATTTAAGATATCTATTTTACTAGTATTAGGATTATACCTAATGTTTCATAATGTTATGATCTAATATGAGGTATAATATAATTTATAATTAGAACCCACTAAAAGGAATGTGAAACGTATCAATTAACATAATTCAAAGAGTAAGAACAATTATTTCTTCAATGGGTTAAAGTCAGTATGTAGAAGGGAACTAATCACTCAAACATTCTGATCATATGAGTAGATAATATCATGACCTAAAAATAAGTGGAAATATTTCTCTATGTATTATTGATTTTTAAGGAATAAAGAGAATAATATAAAAACAAAAAAAATATAGATAAAGTGAATAAAGGGAAGAATCATTTTCCCACATGTGCTAATTGTTAAAGGAAACACCTTGGTATATGGTAAAAATGAATGGGAGTTTTCTATAAGTGTGTAGAATAAAGCCATTATTCTTGTGAATTCAATGGTATGAAAATGCTTTCTAATGTAAATTTCTTCAATTTTAAGTATATTAGAAACTATTCAAATAAATATCTCATGTCCCAAATGAATATACACCAAAACAAGAAAACGAATCATTGTTAATATAATTCTACTTCCAGAGTTGAAGAGGAATAATCATTGTTCTTATGTTTATATTACTCAATTTGCCTTTTGATTTTTGAAATCAATGATGTAATGGATACATGAATTATATAATATATAATGATTTTACCATAGTAATATTTCATTAAGTATTTTAGGTTGTATGATGAATGATACCAAGGAAAAGTGACTCAGTAGTAAGTTAATGTTTGGAAAAATATATGGCTGAGGAAGATACAACTGCTAATATGTTCTTGATACTGAGATATTTATTTCGAAATAATGAGAAAATTGATTTGGAAAAAGTAAATCGGATAACACTTATATCTTGTATCTAAATAATAAACTATCAATAATGTGGAGGAGTGTATAATATTTTAGACATAAGGAATATATTCAAATTCTAACGTTTTATATAGGAAATAAAGAACCATGGTCATATTTATCATGGTTGTACCATGATTCATGTAATTTCCATGATTAAATAGAATACACAATGAATATACTCACTTGTTTCTATGTGATGACTATGTGCCACTTTATTTTTTTTAATATGTTCATTATGGAAATTAGGTGACCTTTTTTATAAAGGGTTGGACCATGATATTTTGGAAAAGTTATCAATTTATAAAATGGTTTACTTTGATCTTTGGGAAATGTTTCAAAGATTATTTTACCCAATGATACATCTGGTTCCATAAAATGATGTAAGAATAGTTAAAGTCATAACCGAAGGAGAATATTGTGAATATAGAAACATATCAAGTAACCGTGTTTACTTATATTATTATAGAGTGATATAATTTTTCAATATTATTGAAAGGATATTGAAACAAAAAATTTTATCCATGTAAATTCTTTTTTGATGTGAGTTTTCCACAAAGTTATTTTCTAGTATCAACCATTTTTATTTTTCAAAGTGAAATTTCAATTTGCAATGTTTCAAATTATTGAATGTGCGGAGAATTTAACTCTTGAAGGATTTATAAATAAATTTAATATATAAGGTAATGTAAAATACATTTAGTATCTTCAAAACACCACCTTTTGTTATAATTAATTAAAAGTATATAGTTATAACCAGACCATTAAACATAATTTTTCGACTTCTGTGAATTGGGTGTAGAAAATGAATATACATGGTAGTGATTAGTAAGATATTTAGAATCTGATAGGATCTACTTAATTTTTTGGTGAAAAGTTACTTGAACTTTTTGAATAGTAATGTTACCCTTATAAATAATAATATAACCCTTATGATTAGTAATATAGAAATATGAATAATAACCTCAATAATTAAATTATAAAGAAAATTTAGGAATCTTATAAATGAAAGTAAGATATAATTATATCATAGTATAGGTAAATAAATGTTTTAGAAGTTATTAATTAAGTATTAGTATTTTAAAACCCATAAATGTTAATTTAAAATATAATAAATAATATAATGATTCGAAAGAAACTGTATTTTCATAAAACAGAATAAACATTTAATATTATTATGTCATTTGATTTGATGATAGTTTTACGAGACATTAGTAAATGTCATAAAACCAGTTATAATGTTAAAATATGTATTTTTCAAGTAAATGATGATTTTAATTAATATTTTAATTTATCATGATAAGAAAATTATTTTCATAAAATGGGTACATTTTTGAATTATATTCATTAAAAAATAGTTAGGATGAATTTTTTGGATTTTTTTCGAAATAGATTAATTTTTGGTGAATATTAAAAAATAACATTTTTATAAAAGACGGTATTTTTCATGACATCGTCATGAAATTATAATTATATTAAAATTTATTTAAACTATGCAATAACTAAATAATTATATAATGATAGTGTTATTGTATTTATGTAAATTTGAACATGAAAATTATATTTTTCTTATAAGTATAAAAATCATTATCGTTGCTGACGTAGTGTCATCGTAACACAAACAAAGAAAAAATTGGTAGATTATGAAAACAATTAAGAAAATAAATTATTTTAATGAAAATATTATTAATTTCTATTTATAATTGATGTTTTTGAAAAAAAATAATATAATTTTATATTTATATAAATTTAATCATATGCAAATGGTTGTGCAATGCTTGCGGAGGGAAAAAAAATAAAAAATAAAAAAGTTAAGATGTTTTATTGACATGTATATGAGTGAATATATACAATTAAAGAATATATAATTTATTTTGAACCTAATTTAATTTATTTTTGGATAATAACTTATTTTTAATTTTAATATATTAAATAATTAACATTAATTCATATCCAAATATGGTGCAAGCGAAAGAAAAAAATAAGTAAATTGTTTTTAATTAAATTTATAAGAATACATAATTGACTCCGAAAATGGTATAAAATTAAGTATATGATTAAGATTTGTCCAATATCTATTTTGATTCGAATTGGGGACATTTTGGACCCACATAGAAAACATTATCCCATTTATATTCTTTTGTTATATTGAATGACAACTTGTTCACACTATAATTTTAAATTATTAAAATATATTAATATAGGGTTTTACAAAAAAAATAATCAATAATAGTATTTACAAATAAAATAGTATTATATTTCTCATCATATTTTTTTTATTTTTAGGTAATAAATAATTACATTAATGGGTTGAACAATTATGACTCAATAAATATTTAATTAATGAGTAAATCAAATTAATGATACTAAATATTGTAAAATAAATATAATTTGATATTTTTATGTAAATTAAACATTACAATATGTACTTAAAAATATTTATATAATGAAATAAAAAATTTAATTCGAATTGGAATCTTTGGTTTTATTTTCATGAAGTCATGGTTGTGAATAGTTTTTAATTTTATAAATTAATTTTTTAGGAGTAATATATTTTATTAAATTATTAAAAAAAAATAATAATAATGAAAAATTCAAAAATTGATAATATTCCTTCTAAAATGGGATATAATTTTATTTTTAGATGTTTTGGAAGTATTCAAATCTATAATAAATTTATTATATTTTAATAATCTGAGTAATTCCTATATTACCCCCACCTCAATTATAAAAGGTGGCTTCCCCATTCACAAATTATCATCTTCGTAAGCCTTATTTCTTGAAAATAATTGGAAAAATTACTTCCTCATAACATACCACATTCTCGTGATTCGGGTCTCACAAAAATACCACTTTCAAGACCCTTAAGGTGTTTTTTAATGAGAAATTTTCAATAGTTAAGATTCCTTATTCTCCTCTTTCAAATTAATTCCCACATCGACATTATCCGTACCTATTATAAAATGATTCCTAAAAAATTAAATATATCACATATTTTTTAATGATTTAATTTTTATGGTAGTTGAATCATAAAATATCTAATATTATCATTTTATTCTTATATAACAAAATCTTTGTTCGTGGTGCGTTAATTCAACGCCTTCGTGGAAAATGATTCTTCATTTACCTTTTACCAAAATCATTGAATGTTTAAATTTACATGTAACTATATTAAATTAAATATATATCAATATATATATATATATATGTGATCAGTTATTTATTATTATTTCTTCTTGAAATTGATGATAATAATAAAATGACCTTCGAAACCATGAAAAGAACTCACATGAGACAACAGAAATAATATTATTTTGATAATAAATGCCTGGAAAATGTTATAAGAAGACTATTTATGGTATTATAAACATTATTTTAGTTCATTAATAAATTATTAAATCTATTCTAACCATTAAATATAAGGTTTCAAAAAAATCGAAGGAAGTCAAACTCGATGTTCCATTAATTGAGCTGAACATCAATATCATTGGTTATGTTCTTCCAATAATATGAGTGAATTTCTTATGATTGTTTTATAATTTATATCCAATTGTATTATGTGGATTTATATTTTTCACACATAATTATGTCATCGATTTACCTTCACTCTAATGATATTATTTCTGTTTGTGTTTTCTTCCAAAACAACAGTTTCTATTTGGTTATGCTTTCTTCTCTATACACCAAATTTAATTCTTAATTATTTTTAAATAATGATTCTTAATTATATATATGTTCCTAAATTATATATCCTGATCATTTCATCAATCATTCAAGGGATAATAATTGTTTTTAAAGGTTCCCATATCATTTATTCTTGTTATGAAATCCTGACTAAAGGGAATGTCTCGATTTCTTACCCATCATCTAGTATTATCTATAAATTTTTTAACAAAAAATTATTTTTCTAAAAAATTATTTTTTTCACGAAAAACATTCTCTTTTCATATATGGTTTTCTTCAAATATTTCTCCAAAATCACTCTTCATTGCAAAGTAATTTGAGTATTTTTCTGAAGAATTTTTTGATGGTTTTAGAAGAGTATTATCATCTATTTTGACTCCCTTATTGATTATTATGTTTAATTAGGATTAATATTTTTCATATATTCTTCCATATTTTATTGAATGGTTTATGATTTTTTTACACTGGGTGTTCTATCTTGATACAATTCACTATATTACTTTGAATGGTTAGTGAATATGTTTACAGAATGGGGAATGTTATTTAAAATTCATATGTTTGTTTCAATATGAATTTTAATATTGATTATCTTTAACCCCTTTCATATACAGAATGTATTGGACTTAGTAAGAGTTGGGTGGGTTCTGTTATAGCCCCCCAGTGTAACAATAGGTATTATCAGACAAACTTGTTTTGGGTTTTACTCGTTTATGTATTGTCATGGAATGAGGTCTTGATAGTATGTTCATGATATCCAACATTAAGCATTCCATCATTATGAGAATGATATTTGATATTCCATGTGATTATTTGACTCGTAGAATATCCTTGGTTATGTTAGGGAATTATTTATTTAGATTTTATTCATTCCATATTTTTATCAATATTATCTTTTAATTTCATGTGTTATTTAGTTATTCACAATTCCTTGTTATTTATGTATTTTCTATATTACATATCCTTTTTTGGAATCTGATCCCAATATTTTATTATGTTTCCTTTCCCAAGGTTATTAAGAAGAAAACTTTGAATAAGCTTTCAAGGATGTAGTTTATTTCATTTTATATTATATCATGTTTTATTTTTTTCCAAATGTATTATGGGTATCTTGAATGTAATATAGTCATCCAATACTGAAAAAATTCTCATTCTTTCAGGATTTGATTCTTTGTAATCATAAAAATTTAATAAAATAATGCACTGGAATTGGGATTTTAGGGATGGTGCGTTACACATTGGACCTTTCTCCAAATTTTTATGTGTCTTGTGACATGTTTTATAAAATATTCCTTATACTGATTAGGGTCTTCTCTAATAGGTAACCACCTAAAACAGTGTCAACTACATTATTATAGATTTGAATTTATCCTTTAAAAAAGTATTTTATTAAAATTTTCCCTCTTATTTTATATTGTGGATAGCTTGAACAAATCCTTTTAAAATGTTACCAATATTTATAAAGGTTTTCTCCATTAGATTTTACTTTTCAAAAAATTTAAATCCTTAATATTGGATATCACGAGTATGTGAAATATATTTTATGAAAGAGTTGTTTCATACCCTCTAACCATATATTTGGGAGTTACCATAGTATAACTAATCTTTTTAGTTTCTTATAAGAAGAATATGAATCTTTTAATAATAATAAATTATTCGTCCAAATTATTATGTTTTAACATTGAACATACATTTTAAAATTCAATTAAGTATTTATTTTTGTCTTCACTATCATGTACGTGAATTTTTTAAATATGTGATTGAGTCCAAATTTCCGTTCAAAATTAGGTACTATTCTTTATATTTGAATTTATTCTAATGGGATATTCACATTTGGTTAAGATGGTTATTTTAATATATGGTATTTTGTATCTATATTGTGAATTTTTTTATCAGGATTTTTTTAAGAATAATAATAAGGATCTAGAAGATTTTCGATCTATTGTGTGTCCTCCTTAAAGGATTGTTTAGTTTTTTCTAGTGTCGAACACACAAGATCATCACAGGATAATGTTCTAACAAATGATTTTCATATGATAAATATTTTTTTCCTTATAAGGCATAAAAAATAATGTTTTATAAAAAACATATAAAATGTGAGAAAGGGAATAATCACACAAATACTTATAAAATACAATATATTTTTATCCAAAATGAACACAAAAAACTGAAGCAAGTCATGGAATGTTTGAAGCATTTTGAATACATTTTCATGAAATTTCAAATTAAATGGGATTTAGATTAATAAATGTTTTTTTATGGAATACCCTAGTTTGTCTCTTAAAGAAATACGATGAGTTTATAGTGTGATGTTTCAATAATGTTTTTGAATAAAAAATAAAAACCTCAAGGGTTTTGAAACAGTTTTAAAAATAATGTGTCTATATGGAATAGTTAAATTGTTGCTAATGAATGCAGTTTTTTGAAAAAAAAATTATTATAATTAAAATATCATTTCTAGGTTATAAAAATAAATTAATATTCTATTTTTCATAATTGATTATTAGGTTTCGGTACAATATTTTAGTTGAGGGATACACAAGATCTTAGATACCCACAAAGCCTCTAAAACAATGCACATAGGGCTAAATAATTAAATAAAAAACACTTTATAAAATTTATAGCTTACAAGAATTACTTAATGTTTTACAAATAACCTTTAAATATCAAATATTTGTGACAAAATGTGGATTATTTTTTTTCAAATAGAATACACAAGTTATACACTAAAAATCACACTCAAATTAGTTATGAAATAAAAAAAATTCAATTCAATTCATTAAAAATATATAGGATACATTTAAAATAAAACTAATGAAAAAATAAATATGAAAAAATATTGTAGATAATTATTTGATGAAACTCAAAAAACATGAATATAGCTCCATCTCAATGATCACCCTTATTTTATCCCTCCATTGAGAAATGGATGAAGCTCGTGAGGAACTCCTATATAATAATTGACCCACAATGAGGTTAGGGGAATATATAAGATGTATTATTAGGATATTAATTCTTCGGATATCCAAATTTTAATAGTTTTTTCTACTAGTAGATATTTCAAATGGGTTTCCCATGGTGATAATTTTTAGGCATTGTTGACGGTCATTTTGGGCACCCATATTTTGATATCCCAATTGGATCATGGTTTTGAGTGGCCGAAATATATTATCTAGATTCAAAAATTAATGTTTTTTTATAATCATCTTATATCTCCACAAAACATATTGAACAAATTTGAGCCCTACATCTCGATATATGGTCGAATTACATAAGTGTCACTAAAACTAACAAAAATGAAGATTCTCTTCAATGATGGTACAATTGTGGACTCCCAATGAATGAATGGGGAACCTTGAACAATAAGATAAATTGATAAAACAAGGTTTTACATCCAAACAAAAAAATTTATTCTAAATGGATATATGAAATAGCTAGATTGTAAAGGTTAATCCACATGTTTTCATGGTCTCTTACCTCCTTTGGTCGTTTGTACTTGTATTTCATCGTGGCATCTCCCAATAATTTTCATATAAAATGTAGACATTAGAATAATTCCAATTGATAATTTTAATAGTGATTAAAATAAACTAAACAAAAAAATTTTGAAGTTATATTTGTTATTAAATTTGGAATTTACAGTGTAAAACCAGTTTAACAATGTGGTATATGGGTGGAAATGAATAGTGAATTTACACCTGATTAGGGAATTGTGTATCTGACCCAAAAGGTTCCTAAGCATATGAATTTGGAATAAGGTTTGGATATAATTGTATGATCACCTGATCTATGGGCCTAGTCACATGGTCTGTGTTATTTAATTTGGGAAAATCGTAGCAGCCATGAGAACACAGACTACACAACATTTTCCCCTCTTGAATACAATGTGTGTAGTCATATCTTGCACAGAAAATGAAGCCTTACTTCCACCAAGTTGCCCATCCGTGATTTTAGCTACCTTACACACCGATTGGCCATCCTAAATTAACATAATATGAGGGTGATGGTTTCTCATCGTTGGTTTTCATCATCTGATGTCCAAAAAACATATCTTCCAATTACCAATCAATAATTTGTCACACCATCTGGTTTTGAAGTTATCACAAAAAACCATAAATATGCCACCATCCATTCAAAAAACACAAAAAATATATCATTCAAAAGTTTCACATGTTTTTTGGGGTTCCATTTCAGTTGAATCTGGATGGATAATTTCAAATAGTGACCTTATATTTCAACAATATGGAACATGAATAAATGCTTTTGGAAAAGAAGAAATGAAAAGTGAAAAAACATCATTTTTTGGTTTGATCCTATCCAATGAATTTTTTAAAGCTAAGTAAAAATTAAATAGACTGAAAATGATTATAAAAAATAGGTTTCAAGAACTCAAATTAAATTCAGGCTCATTTGAAGAATGAAAAATTCTTGTAATCAAAGAATGATATAAAATCCATTCTTAACAATTTTTCCTGAAGGGTGGAAAATCATTAAAATAATGTTCTTTACCCCAAGAATAGATTAATCAGTGGAAAATAATTCTTTATCTCGTAATTAATGTGATGAACCCACATCATTTTCATTTGATTCAGGATTTACTATGATACAATGTTTTTTATCCACATTCTGAAATATTCAATGATAATAAATCTCTCATACTCCTCCTCTCAATGTCCCATATACAAATGGATGACCCTAGGGATTTTACGTGAAAAATACATATAGACATTTAAATATGTTTACGTAATTAAATAATTTAAAAAAAGAAATTATTTTATTCACACAACACAGCTGCCAATGGCTTCCCTCAAATGTGAATTTGAAAATGGCCAACTTTATATTACACTTATGGAAAACCCAAAAATTCTAAAAAAACCATGCTCTGAGATTTACCATCTAAGTTACCTATCAATGGGAAAATAATTTAATCCTAAAACATTCACGTGCATGTTTTAATATATATTAATACTTTTAATATATTAATTCCAAGGGCCCATGACACCCATTCAAAAATCCAACATTGAGGATAAATAAACATATATATAGAAATATTCAAACAAATAAACCAATAAAACAAGATACATTAAAATACCCCCTCATTCAAGTATTTATTCCATAAAAATAAAAATCTAAAAATAATTTATGGTGTACTAAAATCATGGTCATAAATGGACATCATGGTTACCCATTAAGTCATGAGATGTTTGACATGTAATACCACCATAAACATTCAACTGATCTATTCCCTCAAATAACAGTGAAGTGTGATGAATTGGTAAGTAAGTAAATTATAACCCAAATATCATCATGTACTATCACTGAATGTGTGAACCCCATGATATTTTATACTAATATGTTACCCCACATCTATTCACATTACTCAAGAGGGAATTTCTAACTTAACAAAACCCAACATTATTCCATTATATCCTAACAAGCACGGAATTAGGAAAAACAGTCAACAACACTCCACCTCGGGACAGTTTACCAAGACCCCCTCAAAGGAATTCATTCATATTTTCTACAATCATATGTACACTCAAGGGTTAGTATGTTACTCCCCAACACCTCTTCAAAAATCATGATTAAAACCGGTGTTTATCCATGTAAAATGATGATTTCCTCCCCTAGTGCATCTCTAGAGGATATATGGTCATTAAATAATTGAAAATGTACATATTCCAACATATTATGTCTCACTTTATGATGAAGTGGTGGAGTCACCAACATTAAATATTTATATTAATCGCATTACTACTCTACCAGGGTCTACTAAAACAAGGTCAATTTCTTTAATACCACCTACACTAATAATACACATTAATTCCTACAAAGGGAATCTTCTATGACCCTTTGATAGTACACCACCACATCATGAAAAATACCCACATATAATATTCTCTTAGGTGGATAAATATAAATAAATTCATGAATCTATATCATATCCACAAATACACCATACTAAAAGATGAAATTCCCCAAAAAGTGAACCTCATGGATCCAAAATTGACTATTTAACAACATACCATATTCTTAGTTCTCTCAGAGAAATACTAGGTCTATCCAAAAATTATTCAAATGATCCTCCTTTGTTTAAGATTTTATGATTATGTAATAGATAATGATTAATATGAATTAGTAAAAGTTTGGATGGATCATTTTGTTCATAAGATCTATTAATATAGATGGGTAAGTTGTTGCACTGAAAGGCATCACTAGCAACTCGTAGTGTCTATAGAGATAGTACAATGTTGTCTTATGAATATCATCCTAATGAATACTCAATTGATGGTAGGTGAACCTATGATCTATATTTTAAAACCAAATTGAATATTTAAACTAATCTAAAGGGAGTTCAATCCTTTTTAAGGCATAATTATTCTTGATTTTTTCCAAATTTAGGTGATGATAGAGAATTAATTTTATTATTATATCATCCAACCTTTTCACGAATAACTCAATTCTTCTAAGGTGGAAACATTGTATCTGAACGAACCCTTCTCACAAATGTCTTACAACCGCACCATCATCTCCTATATCCCTTTAGGATCCATCTGATATGTCCTGGAAGATATATCTATGGTACTAGGGTGATAGTTGATATAAAATTAAAACTCCCTACCATTTGTAAACACTATAGAAAACATTACAGGGTCTCATTAACACTATGTAATGATCCCCTAAGATGTTATCTACTCAAATAGTCGAGAAAAACTTCTTGATGTAAAGTGTGATAATTAATATTCCCTCAATAATAGTGTTTAGACATAATGTTTTGAGATAAAGGATCCACTATAATCAACATGTTTTCAAAATTGGATTTATTAAGAGAAGAGTGACATTCACCTTAATCTAGTTATTATAGAGAATCCATGCCTTATTCCATTGATCATTACAATGCATTTGAATTATAAGCTTCCACTAGATGAAGTTCTCCTTCCATTTTCCTATTGGTTCCCCCAAAATGTGGTTTTTCCATAGAATAGTAGAGGATACAATGAAACCTCACACATACAAATAAAAAGAACTCATTCACAATACCATGAAAATATTATCCTGATATGGCACAGAATCACCCACATGCCATCAAATCTAGTGATAATAAAGTTAATATTTGGATGGGAAGAAGACCCTATCCACATAATCCTAAAGAAAAAACCTATCACACTATCACATGGATATTACCTTGAACAAGGATTTTGTTCCTGAAATAGCTGAAGAAAATGGAATAAGGGGTATAGAAAATACCTCATAATGTACCCAAGGAACCCATGATTGGATGTTTCAGCAAGTATTTTCAAGAAAGCAGGAGCATAATGACCTCTCTCTTCAAATATGTAACATCACCCAAACTCAGAATGATGGATTCCTCAATAAGACTTATGATGTGAAGAACATTGAAGCTGACTATTTCAACTAAGCTTATGCAATTCTATAGATCCTCATATCTAATTCTTAAAATGAGTATGCCTTGTGCACTGGTACCCAATGAGAGATACCTATTATCCTCATTATATGTATCAATCCCACAATGTCCAATTACAAATCTAGCATCCCAATGATCCATTCTCATAAATATCCCCATATCCCATGTCTTTTGAAGAAGATCCTAAAACTAAACTATTGGTCTGGTAGAGTTATAAAAATATATATAGAATAGGTTCTAAAACTCTTCCCATGTTAGTATCACCTAATCATAAGCTCGGTTAACCAAATCCAAAAAACATATCACTACCCAATGGAAGATTCTAGTTGCAAACTTAATGATATGCTCTGGTGGTGTTCGTATAAATTTGAAAAAATTAAGCCTATTCAAATTTTCATCATGAACAGCTAGAAATAATGACAATTACATTTATCCAGAAATATAAAACTTATCCAATGTGGGTGAGTCCTCTCACTAAATGATAGGTGTAAATGTTGATTTCTTTTGCTCTGGTGAATCCCCCTAAATAAATAGATCTTGAACATGAGCCTCGATAATGTGATGGATATCAAAGTGACCCTGAACTAGGGTATCTTGACCCAAAATCACATTTTTAAGACCATATATTTGAATCATATTAAGATATCATCATGGAGCCATCTTCAAAGTTGATAAGATATACCATGGTGAAAATAACACATCAGGGGAGACGACTCATGAATGGTCATGAAAATAAAAACACTTAATCATGTATGCTGAATATACAATCAGTTTCCTAAATATAATGCCTTCTAATTCTAACATGAAGTTAGTCAAAATTATAGTGTATGGATAAATCATTTAACTTACCATTATTTGGTTTCATTTCCAAAAATAAAAGCTATAAACACGCTGACATCTTTTCACTATGTTATTATACTGAATCCCATGAAATTTAAAGCTTCAAACACCAACCCAAAAGATGGACCACAATGGATAACACTGTATCACGATGGAATAAATGGGATCTCCATAATCTAAACTAGATACTAATGATTAGTATAACTATAACTCTAAAATTAAAATTTCATACCCAAGAACCATGAAAAACCTCATGCTAAACATGGAAAAGGGCCCACTCCTCCCTACTTCATAATATAATTGAGGGAGAAATATATCCCAGCTATGATTATCATTAAATATGTGAATAATGTAAATTACCCCCTCCTTTTAACTAAATAGCACAAGAATGTTCGCACTATCTGCATTGGAGGAACCACACACTTCCAGAGCATGAAGTTAGGGAATCAACACCATAGATAGAGGACCCAAAACCTCTGTATTGTGGGGAAGTATTGTTTCTACCTTTATATAATATATGAGTAACCTTCCACCTGGATAGAGATAGGGTGATATTGCACTCATTAAAAATCCAAAAATGTAAATTTATCACTTCAATATAATAAGAATCACTAGAGGAAGTGTATTGATATCATCACCATTCTTGATACTCTTTATTGCTGAAATATAGGCCATTGTCACATCCCTAAGGTTAAACTAATTAGGATATTATTCTTGCAGTCCCACATCTATTTCCCAACTAAATAGATACATAATGTAAATGATTATATTAGGAGTGCATAGTATGTACTACTATAGTAAACGATTTTTCCCATGAAGTAGATCCCCACCCCAGTCTCCTCATTATACTCATTATGTATTACCAAAGTAGACGACATGTACATACATCACACAGTGTATGAAAATGCATGGACACCTTGTTATGTCCCCCATTAGAAAGATGTTGAGTATCTATGTGTCTCTACATTTCATGAATACGGGGTCGCATAGTGTGTACATTCCCACAATGTCATGTCCATTTATACATGACACATGGATCAACATTTCATGTACATGTACACAAAGTGTAAATTATCATACATAGTTTATTTTACCACATGGAGCCATAGAAGTGTGGCTTTAAAACATGGAATGGATTCCTGATTAATTTCATTTTTGGAATTGAGAAATAAATTCCACACACTTTTTCAGATGACCCATTATGTGACACTAAATTATACAACACATGTTGAATTTCGATAGATATTTTACTCTAGGGTATAAGAAGAATCATAATGGATTTCCATTTTATATAATACCACTCTATATCTAGGGATAAATATTTCTTAAAATTTATTTGTTTTTTGGTGGCATGTTGGTGTGATCCTTCCTCTAAGAGTAATCTATGAATTCAAAAAAATTATGACTAAAAGTTTTTGATTCCATAAAGAACATTTTCGAGGGCCTTACGAGAACTTTTTTCAACAGAAAATGCACTAATACTTCTTATACACAATAGACTGGGTATTAGTGTGATTTATAGGTTTTTAATTTTCCTGTAATGAATCCAAAATAGACTTATATATCAACAGTTATAGTTGTCTACAGTTAGAAATTATTATAAATAAGTTTATGAATTTGGGATAATAATTCATTCGATTCTGTCACCCATATCACATGAGTACAAGATAAATAGAGTACCTACATTGACCTACCCTTATGGATCACCTAGTGAGACTAGCCTAACTAGACCTTCCTACATCATCAACCTTTGAGAACCACCATATATAGATTAGTATGTACAGAGCACCTACACAACCCACCTACGCAAAACACTTATGTGGACTAGCCTATGAAAAACCACCTATGTGAGATAATTGCATGATTGGCCATCTAGAAGAACCTCCTTTTCCAATAGACCAAATATTTTTTTATCAATTACATATTTAGGCTCACAATTTTATAGGACTGGAAGACTAGAATAATCTTTGAATTTCTACTCAACCATGTCCATAAAACCTTACAGGTAGTTCTTGAAGCCTCATAATAAGAGTAATTAGAATGAGTATATAGATTAGGGTTCCTCCGAGGTCTAAAATTCCAATGAACATTGATAGGAGTCACATCACTCTAGTCCAAAAGTACTAGGGTGAATTACCCCTCCCCAACTAAGGAACTGCATGAGATCCTTCACCGATCCCTAGAGGAGACCCTAGAGATACAAGTATGAAATTACCCATATGTGGTTTCACAAGTGGTTCTTCACCCACTTTGTCAGCTCTAGATTACACGGGTATCATCTAGGTGTGATCACACAAGACTCACCTAGTTACCACTATGGAAAGATGCCACTGATCTTGCCTAGATATGACCTTGCTGAGACCCCTCCTAACTCAGAATGTTATCACCTGAGAAAGATACCAACTATGTAACCCATATATCATCTCGGTGAATTTAGAGAAAATATATATTGTGTAAGAAATTTAATTACTAGATCTATTAGTAAATACTTGTTTGAGGTCAAAACATTATTGAACAAGTATCACCGGGGTGAGTTACTCCCAATCCTCCAAACCAATTTAGAAAAAAAATCTAATACTGCCACTCCTAGGTAACACCTAGTTGAAACACACTCCAAATCGCCCATGTATCACCTTGGTGATGTGACCTATAATCAATTTCCCATATCATTAATGATAATGAACCCATTTCCTTGAGACCCATATCTAATGGAAACTAAATAACTACATCCCCCAAGGCCCCCAAACACATACGGTAAAAAAAATCTGACCCACTTCTTTGTATTCTTTATCAGAAATTCCCCTGGAAAAAGGGATCACCCCATATTTACCCTAACTTTTTAGGGTATTAATACTATGAATCATACATTTTCATTGTAATATGGATTTTATCCCAAGGGATGGTGAATAAATATATAGAAGAATATTCATCCCCATAGATTAATTGATATGTGAGTGTAATTAGGCTATATCTGTATGGATACATTATTACCACTCATGTGGTTTGAAAAAAAATAGATCAGGTGGGAAAATTCAGGATCATAATTTCTTCATGACTAATGCACCATGACCTTACCATCATTTAATAATGACCAAAGTTCAAGTGCCACCCTTAGGCATGACTCCAAGAGTAATCCCCTAGTCTTTCTTGTGGGACACCCCCTGTCTTCCATACAATCACTCTCATCCTATAGTGGATGAAGTATATTGTAAAAAATTATCTATATTAAATTTCCTCTTATTTCTCACCCCAAAAAAAACTGACATGGGATTACAAGTTAGTGGTGATCATGTCACTAGAATAATTAATTTTCCTCAAATAGGACTCCTACTCATTGTAATCCCTAACCACTCTGAACTAAGTTGGATTTTATTCCTATCCAAAAAAGACACATTGGAATCCTCTCATGTTTCAAACCCAACACACCAAACTCACCCTAATATTCAATGGGCCATATTTCTAGTAGTCTCATATCAAACCCCTACATTAGAGGCTATATTCCTTACATGTTCTTATTACCTTCTACCCATAAAGTTGAATCTATTATGTTAGTCATCCCAATATTTTCTTATATACATTGATAATAAAAAAAGGAATTCATTTTGGTGTAAGTCCCACAAAAACATTTTTAGGCCACGTTCACCGAGAAATCCTTATTGAATGACATTAAAATTCTTGATTATTTACTTTTTACATAACTATAAAAGGTATTATGAGTCCCATTAAGTGGTACGAAACTACATGGATATTGGTTTCTCCCTCAAGGATATCCTGGAATCCCCTATCAAGGGCTCAAAATCAACATAATAACAACTCACGTCTCCCTATATGACCATAAATTCCATATTACCAAATTGTGTGTCTTAAAACCACTATTACAAGGTAAATAAACCAAACCAAGATAGAGAGCCTATGACATATACAAATACCTAAATTGATACAGCACCTCAAATATATATAGATAGTTTCTCATCGATACATGTGAAAAATAAGTTAATAATATGTATTGGTGCATGTTTCTATATTTTGAATTTAACATGGATTCATGAATATGTCTTAAATCAATAATAGAGTCCAAGAGTATGAAATAATTCCCCCCAAAAGGGTTTGATTTGAGTGAACTCACATACTCTCAACCAATTTGAGTTTTTGAGGATCATTGGTTATGATCCCCAATGACCACTTACCATTTTATAGTAATATCATGTTTTATCATTGACGTGAGATTTTTTGCGTGTTTCTGGTTTCATGAAAAACTTTATTGGAAATCGACCCGCAATTGACCGATGAAACAAAATGGTGAATCTGATTTAAATCCTTCCATTAACCAAAATAATTATGTTTAAAAACTATCAAGAACCATTCATAATATTAGAAAGTGAAATTGGGCCAAACATAGGTCTCTGGAGACAATCAATCGCACATGTGCTTATCTTTTGTTATGTTGATTTTCTAAGTTCACTAGTTTGTTTTGAAAAAAAATATTTGTAACATTAATTAGAGAATAAATCAATCCGATGATATCCTATGAACTAAAACACTATATGAGTCAAATACCACACAATCTGAGTCATTTCCAAACCACCAGATGCCATCACTAACCCATTGTCTTCAATATGAGGTATATAATGAAATTTTTTGTAAAAAACAAATTTATTGTACTATACCAACATTTTCGATCTCACACATAGTCTATAAAGACATCATTTCCAACATTCAATATGATCAATGAAGGCTGGTGGGAAGGAAACAGATGGAACTTATTGCTGTCTCAGACCATTTTACAAGCCTTTCTGTAAAATAAAAACAAATCATCCCCTAAATTATAGAGGTAGAGGAGGAGATCACCAATGGACTCATATCAAATATACTAAGGTAATTCCATAGGGATCCAACCAAAAATTTTCATCATCAAATCATGGTGACTCCATCTCCTCATCCAGATGATGATGTCTTTCAATGGGCTCTATCTCAGTTCACTTAGTCCCAAGAACCTATGGAAACCCACTGAGGGAAATGATCAAACAAAAAGAAACATTATCACAGTTCTATTACATCATGATATGACCACTCAGAAGAAATGGTATATACCTATGTGAAATTAGATATACATTATTATACACATCTAGTCTACCAATTGAATTTGGCTCTAATCATAAAAACCTGGTGGCAAACCCTAGAAACAAAAACCGAGAATAACCATGTATCTTTCCACAAAAATGTTAATTATTAGTATAACCCAATAAGAAATATATGAAATGTTTAGGTAATCATCCCTTATCCAACAATAAATGGGTATATAATCTACTTCCATATGTACAAGTCACCTATTAAATCTTTGAAACATTGGGAGGACAAGCATTTATTCCCATACACATTCTACAATTCTACTAGGATATAATGTTTGAATCTTTGGAGATGAGGATTTAGGAATGAAACTTTACCAACACTTTTGATGTCACCCATCAACATGATATGATGGTCCCTAAATATTAGACACATATCCGTACTCTAGTATAATAAGTTTATTGGTAAAATGACATTATAAAAGGGTAATAATATCATGCACATTGACCCATTCCTATTAAAGACCGCTATACCTCTTCAAGGAAAACTATAGGGAGGGAATATATCTCTTCCAAAACATTTGAGACATTTAAGTACATTATGGAAGTAACATAATATATTCTTAAGAAATCAAATATACAAAGAATTTATTGTACAAAATACGATACTCCAACAGCTTGAAGAAGATCAGATATGTAAGAGTATCACCAAAGGAAAATTGAAAACCATTAGTATATCAATGATCATATTCATCTTAGTGTTTTTTATTTTATTCCATTAAAAATATATCAATGGCATCCTAAGACCACATTGATCTATTAAAAATGATTGAGTATCATCCACGTTATGAAGGACTTCCTTAAAATATTGTTATCCGAAACTCTAGAGGGCCTCTCTATATTATATATTATGAAGGTCCTATACATTATGACGAAATTATCATTAATGAGATTCATTTTGTTGTTTAGTACCACATAATCCATCTTCATGTTCATAAGATTAAATGGTAATAAATTTATCCCCATTCCATTATCCACCCTAAAGTTTCTCCCCTAGGTATACACTACAGAATGTTTTAAAGTAGTTTGATGTCAAATATTTATTCTAATTATTCAAATTAAGTAATGTTTCATGAAGTTAATTCTCACAATGACATGGAAATGGATGGAAAATATTTCCCAGTAAATACAAACACATAAACAATCTCGGATAATAATGAGATTCAGGAATGAACCCTTACCTTGTACTTTCCTTTGGTCGAGGGTACGTTTAAACTCATGTATAATGACAATAGTATGTTATTAAATTAAACCAGAACCATATTCATATTTATTATATAATACCTGATTTATTTATGGCACTATACTACCCATTTAGTAATAAATTCCTTGTAAAAATAACATTTCATGTAATAATCGCTTTCTTTATTGTATGTGCTTTAACTTGTTATTCTTGATCATATCATTTATATCATGATTTAATTGATTCTAGAATACCAAAAATTATTTATTTATCACATATATTCATACTATAAATATTAATTATATATATATATATGAAATGGAAAACACTATTTAATGAGACGGTAGGCCGTACGTACGCATAAATGTTGTTTCCATTTTCATATCATATTGAACAGAAGTAATTGAATGAGAAATATATATATATATATATATATATATATATTATCATTACTATTTCATCTTTTAAATACTTATTAATAATATATTAAAATATATTCGACATTGAATGGTGAACGTGTAAATGAATCTCATCACGTCGTGGAGATGGTAAGTCGTACGTACGAATGAGCGACAATAACATTCTGCTGATGGTTAAATCATATGTAGTTGGATGGTATATTATATATACTGAATAATTAACATATAATATTTTTTATTTAAATCTGTTATACACATTGTTATACCCATCCAAATAATGAATTATTTAATAACAAACTACACCATGATGCGGAGATGGTAATCCGTAAGTACGCACATATGGTTACATTGTCATTCCAAGGATGGATAGAATAATGAATATAGTCATACCATATTTATAATAATATCTTATTATATAGAAGTTACTTGATTTATTATTTTAGTATCATAAAAACACTGAATGAGGAAGTATAAGAAGAAAATAACGTTGAAAGATGTGATGGAATAATTACCTCTTCTTCAGGCGCTTCCTTTTGATTTGAACAAAAGGGAACCACGGGTTGGATTTATGATCAATATATGGACTATAGGTTAAAGTGAGGGTAGTTATGAGGATATTTCAGTAGGTTTTGGTAGATCCAAATATCATTGGAGGTGTGAATTTAAGAGGAGGGGTTGTACCCTTTTATAAGAGATGTGAGGGGCACTTTAGGAAAAGCTTGATGTATTATTTTATTATAAAATTATTTTCATTTTATAATATCTCAAAATGGTTTTATTTCTTGGATAAGATGGGGAAGGATGAAATAATTTCATCTAATAGGTTTTATAAAAGTTTAGTTCATCATATTAACCTTATATTTTAGATTTAACCATTAGTTAAATAGTTTAACATTTAACATGTCTTCAAGTATTTTTATATTTCATGGTTAATAAACATACTATAAAATTACAAGATAAACTAACATGGTTTATTGATGACATATATAACATTATCTAGGAGCTTTTTCCAAATATTATGTTTTTAGGAATATTATATCATTTAATAAAATAGTATTTTTTTTAAAATTCATTTATGTCAAATTTAACACTATTTAGTAATAGAAATTTTTTAAGTCATAAATTCTTGATTACTTAAGAAAAAAACATTTAATCAAACTTAAAAGGTAATATTAACCTATAAAATTCTTTGATGGCATCAAAAGATTAAATTTACATTTATTTTAATATTTACAAAATCAATTATTTTAATCATTCATTAATGGGGTAATTACATCGTCGTCATTTTTCATATATATATATATATATATTTGATTATGTAATATCTAAAAATTATAAATAAAATAAAATAATGTATAAAATATTATTATCTTTATAATTAATATTTATATATGAATCTATATTATGTATAAATCTCTATTAAAATGGTTTAGATAATACAATTTGAATTTAACACTTTTAACAGTTCTTTAAACAAAATATAATAAATATATTAAACCAACCCAAATGAATCAAAAAAGAAATTAGTTTTTTACTAAGGATTATTTTTTTCTAAATGATGTTATAAAATGGAATTAGGACATGTTTTGGAGTAATTTTAATATTATTTTTACCTTTAATTCACTTATTTACTTTTAACTGTGGTAAATAAAATTCAGAAGTTCCTATTCACCAAAAATTACTTTCATCCTATTAAACCACATTTATCATTTTGAATCAAACCACACATTTTAGATTTATAATATAAAATTCATAGAAGCGGTAAAATTACATTTTATAAAAAATTTCAAATGTGCATAGAAGGTGGATTAATAAATCTAAAAGGTGGGTAAAAAGATGTTAAAAAATGTTCAATGATTTTTTATATCTAATATTTTTATAAAATGACTGAAATGACTTACATTAGGATAATATATGTATTATGTTTCTATACTAACTATAAGATAAGTTTAAATTAAAATTATTTTTTAAAATGGAAAAGTTTGTTTTTATATACTATGTAGTATTATCACTATTCCTCAAAAATTGGATGTTTTCAGAAAAATCCCAAAAATTCACCCTAAGGTAATTTTGATATTTTAAATTACAAAATTATGTCTATTTTACCAAATTAAATTTTTAGGACTGTCTAAAATTAATTTTGTTTTTGTTCACAAAAGGACATAAAAAGTAGTTCATTTAAGAAAATAGTTTTTCTAAATATGAAACTATTTTATGATAACAAAAGATTTTATTATAATATGATTTATTTATGTCAAAAAATTTATAAATAAAATTTAAAATTTATTTTTTTAATATGAATTATTGGGGTTTTACATTATCCCCCTCCATCAATAAATTGCGTCCTCGCAATTTTAAATTGTTTTTCGAAAATAAAATGTTGAAAATAGAAAATACCATTGTTCAAAACACACATAAAAAAAGGGTTAATAAAATTTAGTCTTAATAAGAAGGAAAAAGAAATGAAAAGGTCACCACCAAATTAGGATTTCAAATTACAGTACATTGGTGGCAATTGGAGACCCATAATTAGAGGAAATCGTAAATATTTATAAGGGTAGATTGAGGTCATAAATCACAAACAAGTGAACAATAAAGGTAAAATTAAGTGCCTCAAAGCCATGAATCAATGATGATTTAAAATATCATTAGTTTAACAAAACATAAAGTATTAGGATAACACTCCTTTTTTAGATACTTTATTTCTTTAAGAGGAGGTATTAATATACTATAAATATAATAACTCAAGGAAACATACTTCATTTCATTACCTTCCATAATCATAATCTCATCATTTGGTTGTGCTTCAATATATTTTCAATTCAACCCTAATACTAGGAAAATAATGTTAAAAAATTAATTTTTAAGCCTAAAAATAATTTGATAAATCATTAGGTCCACATGTATTTACCTAATCCCCTATATTTTTACTGAAATCCAAAGGTTTAGGTCAGTGTATCCAATAAATTATACTTTGACATCATACAAAATATCGAGTGCTCAATTTAATCCATCCAACCTTTAGAATTATCCAAAGTACTTGTGTCTATACTCATAGTCTAAAAATTTATATGGGAGGTAAACATAATGAATATATCTTTTTCCACATAATAACATGTGAATACCTTCATCATGTGTTCTCTTAAAACATGGTCATACCATTAATTACCATAAAACATTATTGAATACATGCATCCTCTCTTATTCTTTATTGAATACTGGATATGCTCCTTAAATCCATAAAAGTTATAAAATCCAACAATGATGGAAATAAATAAACAATTAATTATTTACAAAGTTTTCAAGAATATCCAATATAATTTATCCAAATCGATAATATCTTTTTCCAAAATCATTAACTTAGTATCAAGACCATATTAAGATTTATCAATCCATAAACCATGTATTTTCCAAAATGTTTAACGTGATATTGAGTCAATTTTCATATTATAATACAATCTCAAATCCTCAATGAATTTTTTTATAGTAAAATACATATTTATTTCGATAATTCATATAACCAGTAAATCATTGATACAACACTCAAATAAAATAATTATTCAATCCAGATTCACAAATGCATTAATTATTACACTTTCATTGTAGTAACAACTTCTGCTTGACCTTGATCCCTTTGATTCTTCTAAGCTATATATCCGTGTTTTTAGGACATTTATTAGTGTACTGCCACATTTCATTATAGTTGAAACACTGAATATTAGTATTTTCTTTATTTCATTTTTATTCTTTTTCCTCGTGACCCTTTTCTCTACACATATAACAAACACTCAATCCTTTCAATCACTTCCTTGGGTGATTATTTCCACAGTTATCTCATATGGGAAAATCCTTCTATCCCATCTTCCATTTATCAATATTTCTCTCTAAAATAATCTTCTTCTCTATCTTCCCTTCAAATCCATACACATGATACTATTTCCCCATATGATAATAATTCAAGGGTGGCTATTTCTCTGCGAAATGTTGTCTTAAGACCACGAGAGATAAAATCCTTCTTACTCTTTCGAACATGTGAATTGGTGTGGAAGTCATTTCTTCTACTAGGAACCATTTCCAAAAATTGATATTCAATCGGTTCAGTAATGAATCATATTTCATTATTCTAAACATGTGAAATACTTAACATAAACTGAAACATTTATGCATAGCTAATCAGATAATAATAAAAATGGATTATTTGCGTACATATTTAATGAAAAATCCTTCATAATGATTTGTAATGAGAATTATAATTATCCTATTCAAATCCCCCAGGAGTTTCAAACCAGGTGTGCAATAAGAGCCACTGTCCATTACTAGGTTTCCCTAAGTCAGGCCTGGAACACCATGTCCTAGTTTTCACCCCTTGGTAAATCCATTCTAGAACTACATCCACTTGTAGTATCCAGACAAAGATGTATTTCTAGGAATAGCCACATTTTATCAAAATTACCAAATTTCTAAGATGTTATTCTACACTAATCCTCAAAAACTGTCTCTGGACAATGTTCTCTAATCAGAGTTTATCTAAATCTAGTTTCCAAGGTTATTGATAAACTTCCTTTGATACCAACTATAATGTCCTGAACCCAAAATCCCCGAGCTAGTGCATTATTTTAATACATTGGCATGATTACAAGGAATCATGTACTGAAGGACCGATCAGTTTAACAATTTTGGAAAATAGATTATGTACATGAACATAACATTACACTTTCTAACATAAAACACAACATAAATAATCTGTTAAAAATGCCATTATTAACCTTTCTAAAACCTACATAAAAATCATAATAAACTTTATAGAATCTTGGGAAAATAAAACATAAGAAAGGGGTGAGCTCGGATTCTCAGTAATGATAAACAATATAGCGAAATCTATTAGAAATTTTCATAAACTTTTTTCAAAAGGTATAAAATTGAAACAAAATCCCTTCAAACATAAAATTCATCATAATATTTAAAATATAAATCAAATAATTCCATTTAATTATTCACAATGATATTCTACAAGTCAAATAATCACATATATCATTAATAACTAATCTCATAATGATGGAATGCATAATGATGGATATCTTTAAAATAAAGTCAAGGCCTCATGTTAAGACCCTAAAAATAAATTTTGATAAGGAATTGTTACAAGACTCTAGATTGTCTCATGAGTCATACTAATGAATCGAGGGGCCATAGAGGGCCCTTCCCATCACATATTGAGTCCAACGCATTAATCATATTAAAAGTGGTGAATACTAACATCAACATTCTTATTAAAACTAGAATACGAAATGTTAATGCATTAATTATAAACCATGAATGGTTAAAAAATATCACATCCACAATAAAACGTATCATAACTCATTCAACTGAATATGGAAGATTTTATTATAATAAATCAACCTGAATTCATAATAATATCCATTGAAGGATGTTGACATATATAAAAATAATCAGTAAAACTCTTTGAAGGAAATATCCCTTTTTCATGAAATCATTTAAAAGTCACAAAATTTATAAAATATGTCATTTAAAATATATTTTTTAATAAAATGGTCCCCTACCACTTTGAAACATTTGAATGGAATTATCATTTTAAAACATTCTTGCCCAAATAAATATAACCTTAAAACCATTTTGAGAACAGGGACATTAATGAGAAATGTTTAGAAGAATAAATATTTAAAACATGTAAAATTAGGTTTTTGTTAAAGAGTCCCTTAAAAATTATAATTTTTGAAAACAAATTATAAGACATGATCATGGGTGATAAATATTTCCCAATAAATATTTAACCATAAACAATATCGGATTATAATGAGATTGAGGAATTAACCCTTACCATGTACATTCC
Organism: Viscum album; assembly: GCA_963277665.1. Classification (NCBI taxonomy): domain Eukaryota; kingdom Viridiplantae; phylum Streptophyta; class Magnoliopsida; order Santalales; family Viscaceae; genus Viscum; species Viscum album. The sequence goes on along the minus strand of OY728162.1, from coordinate 1,272,705,974 downwards.
ATTGGTTGAGGGTGTGTTTAACCTCTTGTATAATGACTTTAGTATGTTATTAAATTATAATGGAACCATATTCATATTTATGATATCATAATTGATTCATTTATGGATATATACTACCTATTTAATAATAATTTCTATGTTAAAATAACATTTCCAGCAAAAATCGCTTTCTTTACCATAAGGGTTTTAACCTTTTATTCTTGATCGTATCACCTATATAATTATTTATTTTCTTCTATAGTATAAAAAATTATTTATGAATCATATATATACAGAATATAAATATGTATAATAGAAATATATATGAAATGGAAAACACCGTTTATGGAGACTATAGGTCATACGCAAGCATAAATGATGTTTCCATTATCATATCATATTGAACAGAAGTAAGTGAATGAGATATATGTAAATAAATACAAACATATATATATATCTCTATATATTTCTAGTAGAATCATTTTATCATATATTACATACTTTTTAATGATATATATTATTATAATCATTGTTGAATGGTGAATTTGGAAATGAATCTCATCGCATCTTGAAGATGGTAATTCATATGTACGCACGAGTGACGACATCATTCTATTGATGGTGAAATCGTATGTAATTGGATGGTATATTAAATATAAATAATCATTAACATGTTATATTTACTATTTAAATCATTTATAGTCATTATTACACCCATCCAAATAATGATGTATTGAATAAGAAACTACACCATGACGTAGAGACAGGAAACCGTACGTACGCCTGTATGGTGACTTTATCATTAACAGGATGGATAAAATAATGAATACAATTGAAACATATTTATAATAACCTTTTACTATATAGAAGTTAATGTAATTATTATTTTATTATGTAAAAGACAAATAATGAAGAAGTAGAAGAAGAAAATAACTTTGAAATAGGTGATTGAATAATTACCTTCTCTCGTGGTGCTTACTTTTGATTTTAACAAACAGGATTCATAGGTTGGATTTATGTTTAAAGTAATTACTATATGATTAATTGAGTGTAGTTTTCAGGATATTTGAACAGGGGTGGATATATCCAAATGGATTTGGACGTGTGAATTTAAGAGAATGGTAAGTACCCTTTTATAAGAGAGGGGAGTGGGACTTTAAGAATATCTTGAAATAGATTTTATTATAAACTTATATTAGGTTTCTAATAGCTTTAAATTAATTTATTTCTAGGATAAGGTGGTGGTGGGTCTAAATCATTTAAACCAATAGGTTTTATACAAGTTTATGTCACCATATTAACCTTGTATTTTTTATTTAACCTTTTGTTAAATAGTTTAACATTTACCACGTCTTCTTGTATTTTCATATTACATGGTTGCTAAACATACTATAAAATTCCAAGAGAAACTAAAATAGTTAATTAATTACATATCTAACGTTATCTATGTCCTTTGGACTAATATTATAATTTTAGGAATATTATATTATTTAATAAAATAGTATTTGTTTTACATTCTCTTTTATGTCAATTTTGACACTATCCGGTAATTTATTTTTTAAAAGTCATAAAAACTTAATTACACATACGAAATACTTTAAATTAACCCTATCATGTAATATAAACCTATAAAATTCGTGTATGGAAACAAAATTCTCAATTTACATTTATTTTAATATTTATAATATCAATTATTTTAATCATTCATTGACAATCTAATTAATGCATCATCATTGGGTCACATATAAATTTAATTATTTAATGTCTAAAAATTATAAAAAATTACTATAATTTAGTAAATAATTTTATCTTCCAAATGAATATTTATAGTCGAATTTACCTTATGCATAACTCTATATTAAAATGGTTTAGTTAATAAAATTTGAATTTAACACTTTTAACACTTATTTAAATAAAACCTAATAAATGTCCTAATATATACCAAATGGATCAAAAAGGATCTTAGTTTTGTACTATTGTTGATTTGGGTCGATATAAACTTATCCAATTGAATTAAGACAAGTTTTGGTTTAATTTTAATATTATGTTTACCTTTAATTACCTTATTTACTTTTAACTGTGGTAAATAAAATTCAAAATTAACTATTCATCAAACAAATTCCATCATATTAAACCACATTTTACTTACTAATTTCTACTATGTCTATTGTATTTTTGGAATTAAATTCACATATGGTGTAAAATTTTATTTTATGGAAATTTTAAAATGTACCTAGAAGGTGGGTAAATGTTACTAGATAGTGGGTAAAAAGATGTTAAAAAAAGTTTAATGAATTTTTGTATGTAATTATATTATAAAATGAATCAAATGACTTGAATTGGGATAATATATATATCAAGTATCTATTTTTACTTTAAGATCAATTTTAATTAAAAAATAATTATTTAAATGAAAAAGTTTGTTTTGATGTACTATATATTATTTTCACTATTATAAAAAAATTGATGTTTTCAGAAAAATTGAAAAAAATTACCCTAAGGTAAATTTTATATTATGAATTCAAAAATGAAGCCTATTTTACCAAATTCAATTTCTAGGCATGTCTGAAATTTATTTTATTGTTGTTAACAAGAATATATAAAAAAGTACTTATTTTAACAAAATAGTTTATCTAAATATATAACTATTTTAACAAAACCTATAAATTTATTTATAATTTTTTTTATTTATGTAAAAACATTATAAATACCATTAAAAATTTATTTACTACTATTTATATTATATTATTGAATTTTTAAATTAATTTATTATTTAAATAATTATAATAGTAATGTGTTGTTTTACAGAAACTCAATCTTGTGTATAATGCAAGCCATGTCAGTGTTTCATGCAATATAAGAAATTAAAATACATTAAAGAGATAATATATTATGAAATATTGGAGAATTGCTTGAAATACTATTATAAGTGTTAAAACGTTAAAGAATAAAAACCAATAATTAGAACAAAATAATTTTCGACCAATTCAGACATCATGCATCCAGTAAGACAATGGGATCCATCCAACCAACATGTACCATAATAACTATCCCAACTAGAAGAATCCTCATTAAATAGAGATTTTATCATTAATTCCATTTATTTCATTCATGTAATGCGTTCATTCTATAATGATGATAATTATTAGATACACAAGTTCCTTATGAAAAATTAGGGAACTAGAGCTATAGGATATTTCTGTTAAGGAGGTAAGTGGGGGAAAAGGGGTTTCTAAGCTCAAAATTCTGGCCACATCCCCACTAGATACATTTATTCTATTAAGATGTGTGAAATAGTTCTTCAAAGAGCACATAAAGAATATGGGAATGAAACTACATTTTCTAAAAGTCCTCTAGTGCCAATTTGTTTTGTTTATAGAATGTAATGGGGAAAATTAAAATTAACCTATGTAGGTTGGATGGTCATCTCAACCTAATATAATAATAGAAAACATCCTCTCAATAACTGCTCAAACAACTTATTCACCCACCTAGTCACTTCAACCTATAAAGTTCCTACAAAGGAATATCTTCATATAGATAACACAGGCCATTGACTCAGAGGCATGAAATCCTACTATAGATGATTGTATTTATAGGAAATTTGTCAATTATGAATGATATTAACTAGTCATAGGATCTACAAGAATCACTTGTAGAGGCTCTACTAAGTCTTAAATGAGTTATATCATAATGTCACATCTTCTGAGGTATACCAAGCCGAGATTAACGGTATAAAATGTCTTTTTTTCTTCTCTTTTATAGAATAACACAAGGATTCTATAATATATGTACACATTAGGCCATTATATTTATCAGGAAGACTAGAATACATTTATGTTGGATGAGATTTCATTTATAATGTATTAGGTTTTAGTCTCATTCTAATATCAATTCTTCATTGGTTGGGTTATATTGAATCAATCTTATCTTCTTATCCCATTACACTCTAGGGATATGATGAGATTGAAAAAAATTCCTTTGGCTATATCATGATAAAAAAAAAATTGGGATCATATTGTCTAATTCAAAATTACATTCCACCCAACAAAATAGGGATTTCAATTTCATTCATGAAAGGCCTTTCCTATACCTACATGTAGAAATCCCTTCATCGTATCACCAACATCTAAAGAACCATGTCAATCGGTAAAGTAGTACCTTATACGATGATAAATCTCCATTTGAATATTGTGAGGCACAAGAAATTGATGTTTGATTTTGTTAGAGATAATAGAAGAAACCCAAGACCAATGATGTTACTCTATTTACTTCCCCGAATGGTCTGGAAAGGGCCTATAATAACTCATTCAAGGAGCTTTGGGATAAATATGTGCATCCCATCCACCAGATCAAAGATTATAGTTTATAATTTTTTATGTACTCGACAAACCTCATTATATCATTCATTAAAATTGAATCAATCCACACTAAAGAGTACCATGATCCTCTTATTTTTAGTAACAATTCAAGTGAAAATACCCTTTCTTTATATTAAAAAATTTTACCATCCCCAAAGCCATCAGCTCAATCTGAGGCAATTATTGCATCACCACTACGAAATGGAGATATCATTACATATGAATCTCAAAATATCAATCCTTCATATAACTATAAATATTCTCCTTTATCACTCATCCTTTCTAACTCAGGCATGGAATAAGGACGGTAATAAGAGGAATAAGAAGAGGAACCTAACCTCAAAGAGGCTCCTTATTCATTTGAGGAGGTTGTATTTGCAACTATCAGTGAAATATAATAAGTTAATATGGTATGATATGAAGATCTATTACCTACACTAATCAATACAATTATGTCCATTGATAAAAATAGGTATATCCCCTTTTCAAATTGGATCATTCAGATTAATTTTCCTAAAATTACACATACCATATAGGCCTTCATCCTGATGTGGCTGCTTAGAACCATAGATAGTAAAAACATCATTTTGGTTAAAAGAAAACCTATTGAAGAAAAAAAATATGAACCATGACTCCAAATTCAATGATGAATTTGACAAGATAATCATAACCACAATCATTTAGGAATTTTGATACCCAAATTGGATTTCTATTTTATTTCTAGTCATGAAGAGTAACTGGAAATTAAGAGTATGTGTTGACTTCACAGATCTCCAAAGGAACAATCTAAAATATTCCTTCATGATTCCAATTGTAGAACATGTAGTTGATGTGAAGACTGGTTAAAAATCACACACTTTCATTGATTCATGTTTAGGATAAAAACAAATTTATATAGTTAATGATGACAAAGAAACCATTTTCCTTGGGGCACCCCAAATCCCAAATTTCTATATGGTGGTTATCTTAAACATGAAAAATATTAGTGGCACATGCCAGTATACCTTGAACTATATCATTAATACTATTTTATCAAATCCTTTTGAGTTCTATATTGACTATTTGGAAGTGAAATCTCAACAATTTTTTTACCATTAATTATTTTCTTCATATGGTTTTAAACAGACATAGACAACATAGATAGAAAATGGAACCCCTAAAATTTCATTTTGGTGTATGTATGGGAAGGTTAATCTTCTTCATAATAAACCATCATAGAATTCTGTTTGATCTCAAGAACAAAAAATAAATCCTTGATATGTTACCTCCTAAAAAACCACAATGAAATGAGAGGCATATATGGAGGCCATGACTACATTTGAGGCTTTATGGAAAATCTTGGTTTCTTTTTCTTTCCCTTCACCATGTTGATGAAAACAAGGGGTCATGTATTAGTGGAAGGATTTCTATCATTATGTAATAGATATTCTCATTAAGTATTTGTTGAGTTCATAAATGTTTATGATGCATGTTGAATTAAATAACTCATCTTATATGTGGTAGCCAAAGAGCGATCATTGGGTTCATTCCTAATACAAAATAATGATGATGTAAATGAAAAGAGTCTCAATTACCTCATTCAAAAAATTATCAATAGTGAGACTCATTATTAAGATATTGATAAGAAATTTATAGAATTAATATTTTTGGTTTAAATGTTGAAGCACTAATTTCACCATCATGTAGTTTATTTGGTCTCTTAAATTGACCCACTCAAGTACATCCTTAACAACCATATATTTAACACATGTTTATAACTATGGCTAGTCAACATGCAGCAGTTTGACATCCACCTTATAACTCAAAAGGAACTAAATGGGAATGATTTGGCATACATCCTCTAGGATTATTATTCTTTAGAATAAATTCCTATATATAAAAAATTGTTGGATGAAGAAATATTCGCTATCTAGGACTTCCCTAAGACATTGGAAATTTATTTTAATGGCACATAGAAGATTCCAATAATAAATAAAATGGAAAACCCTATTATTAAAAATGTTGGGTTGCGAAATATTCTTATATATCCAATAATGGAAGTGTTTCCTTTTTCCTTCCTATTTTTATAAGACTGCACCAATAACGAGACAGAATACAAGGAAGTAATTACATTCATAGAACTCACATTTCAAATTCTTGTTACCCATATGAACTTAAAATATTATTTATAGTTTGTAATAAAAAAAGGTCATGGGGATTTTACAATCAAGAAATAAGATAATCCCCGTATCTCGATTATATACAAGGATTGATGTCTTAATTCCCCTCTGGTCCAATATTGACTCATATCCCACACTCGCAGAACACTCAGCCAGATACACTAGAAAATGTAGCTTCGACATTGGTAGATCTAAATAAGGGAAAAATAGTCATCATCATTTCACATCATAAAATGGTATCACCATTTGTTTGGAGTCGAATGGAAGTGATCAACAAGGTCGATTATACCCACGAACTAGATCATCTTATAAATTGTTTGATGATTCCAAATCTAGAATATATCCAATATAGGACATTTTATTAGAAAGATCTAGAAAAACAGTACACCTAATCGAGGATATTAAATTTAATCATCTATCACATGATCGGTCATCAAATAGTCCTCTATAACTAACGATTTTATGGAATCCTCCTCAGATTTATTGATAGAGTGGATATTATCCCCATTATTTGATAAGTTCATGCTATTGCCTTTGGAGTACATCAATATGGGAGCATGATTTCACACCAAATAAGATGTTTTGGATATTTTTGGCCTATAATTACACATTTTTTTACGCAATTCACTAAAAAATGTATTTCATGTCAAGTGCATTCCAATTTCATCCATCGTCCCCTAGTGTTTTGTTTTTCACAGTGCCAAATACTCCCATTAATTCCACATAGATGTAATCTATGTTTTTGTTCCATAATCTCACACTACATATAGGAAGTATAAATATAACCTCACTTATCATGAATTCTTCTCCAAATGGTGTAAAGAAATAACACTCAGAGATGTTCGGATAAAAAGTATCTACAGTTTCGTGAAGTCCAACAATATTAATTTTTTTGGTGTCCCAAATAAAATATTTATTACAAATGTTTCCAAAATATATTATTTTTGGTGTCCCCTTATCCTTGAGCACAAGAAGCATACTATGCCTATTCAAATTTATATCCTGAACAGCTAGAAATAATGAAAATTATGTTTATCCCGAAATATAAAACTTATCCAATGTGGGTGAGTCCTCTCACTACATGATAGGTGTAAATATTGATTTCTTCATGTATGGTGAAGCCCCCTAATGAAATGGATCTTGAACTTGAGCCTCGATAATGTGATGGATATCAAAGTGACCCTGAACTAGGGTATCTTGACCCAACTTCACATTTTTAAGACCCTATATTTGTATCATATTAAGATATCATCATGGAGTCATCTTCAAAGTTGATAAGATATACCGTGGTGAAAATAACACATCAGGGGAGACGTCTCAAGAATGGTAATGAAAATAAAAACACTTAATCATGTATGCTGAATATAAAATTAGTTTACTAAATCCAATGCCTTCTAATTCTAACATGACGTTAGCGAAAATTATAGTGTATGGATAAATCATTTATCTTACCATCATTAGGTTTCGTTTCAAAAAAATTAAAGCTATAAACACCCTGACATATTTTTACTATGTTATTAAACTGAATCCCATGAAATGTCAAGCTCAAAACACAAACCCAACAGATGGACCACAATGGATAACACTATATCACAATGGAATAAAGGGGATATCCATAATATAAACTAGATAATAATGATTAGTAAAATTCTAACTCTAAAATTAAAATTTCATACCCAAGAACCATGAAAACCCTCATGCTAAACATGGAAAAGGGCCCACTCATCCCAACTTCATAACATAATTGAGGGATAACTATATCCCAGCTATGATTATCAATAAATATGTGAATAATTTAAATTACCCTCCCCTTATAACTACATAGCAAAAGAAAGGTAGCACTATCTGCATTGGAGGAACCACACACTTCCAGAGCTCTAATGTATGGAATCCATACCATAGATAGAGGACCCAAAACCTATATATTGTGGGGGAGTATTGTTTATACCTTTATATAGGATACGAGTAACCTTCCACCTGGATAGAGATAGGGTGATATTGAACTCTTTAAAAATCCAAAAATGATAATTTATCACTTCAATATAATAAGAATCACTAGAAGAAGTGTATTGATATCATCAACATTCTTTATACTCTTTATTGCTGAAATATAGGCCATTGTCACATACCTGAGGTTAAACTACTCAGGATATTATTCTTGTAGTCCCACATCTATTTCTCAAATAAATAGATACATAATGTATATGATTCTATAGGGAGTACATAGTATGTACTACTATAGTAAACGATTTTTCCAATGAAGTAGATACCCACCCCAGTCTCCTCATTATAATCATTACATATTACCAAAGTAGACGACATGTACATGAATCACACAGTGTATGAACATGCCTAGACACCTTGTTATGTACCCCATTAGAAAGATGTTGAGTATCACTGTGTCTCTACATTTCATGAATACGGGGTCACATAGTGTGTACATTCCCTCAATGTCTTGTCCATGTATACATGACACATGGATCAACTTGTCATGCACATATACACAAATTGCACATTATCATACATAGTTTATTTGACCACATGGAGCCTTAGAAGTGTGGCTTTAGAACATGGAATGGATTCCTGATTAATTTAATTTTTGGAATTGAGAAATACATTCCACACACTTTTTAGATAAACTATTATGTGACACTAAATTATACAACACATGTTGAGTTTCGATAGATATTTTACTCTAGGGTGGAAGAAGAATCATAATGGATTTCCATGTTATATAATACCACTCCATATCTAGGGAAAAATATTTCTTAAAATCTATTCATTTTTTGGTGGCATGATGGTGTGATCCTTCCTCCGAGAGTAATCTATGGATTCAAAAAAATTATGATTAAAAGTTGTTGATTCCATAAAGAACATTTTCGAGGGCCTTATGGGAACATTTTTCAATAGAAAATGCACTAATACTTCCTATACACAATAGACTGGGTATTAGTGTGCTTTATAGGTTTTTAATTTTCCTGTAATGAATCGAAAATAGACTTATATATCAATAGTTATAGTTGTCTACAGTTAGAAATTATTATAAAGGAATTTATGAATTTTGGATACTAATTCATTCGACTCTGTCACCCATATCGCACGAGTACAAGATAAATAGAGTACCTACATTGACCTACCCTTATGGATCACCTAGAGAGACTAGCCTAACTAGACCTTCCTGTATCATCAAACTTTGAGAACCACCCTATATAGATTAGTATGTACAGAGCACCTACACAACCCACCTGCGCAAAACACTTATGTGGACTGGCCTATGAAAAACCACCTATGTGAGATAATTGCATGATTGGACATCAAGAAGCACCTCCTTTTCCTATGGACCAAATATTTTTTATCAATTACATCTTTCTGATCACAATTTTATAGGATTATAAGAGTAGAATATTCCTTGAATTTCAACTCAACCATGTCCAAAAAACATTACAGGTAGTTCTTGAAGACTCATAATAAGAGTAATTATAATGAGTATATAGATTAGGGTTCCTCCAAGGTCTAAAATGCCAATGAACATTGAGAGGAGTCGCATCACTCTAGTCCAAAAGTACTAGGGTGAATTACACCTCCCCAACTAAGGAACTGCATGAGATCATTCTCCAATCCCTAGAGGAGACCATAGAGATCCGAGTATTAAATTACACATATGTGGTTTCACAAGTGGTTCTTCACCCACTGTGTCAGCTCTAGATTACACGGGCATCATCTGGGTGTGATCACACATGACTCACATAGGTATCACTAAGGAAAGATCCCACCGAGCTTTCCTAGATATCACCTTTTTGAGACCCCTCCTAACTCAGAAAGTTATCACGTGAGAAAGATACCAACTATGTAACCCAAATATCATCTCAGTGAATTTAGAGAGAATATATACTGTGTATGAAATTTAATTACTAGATCTATTAGTAAATACATGTTTGAGGTCAAAACATGATTGACCAGGTATCACCGGGGTGAGTTACTCCCAATCCTCCCAACCAATTCAGAAAAAAAGCTAATGTTGCCACTCCTAGATAACACCTAGTAGAAACACCCACCAAATCGCTCATGTATCACCTAGATGATGTGACCTATAATCACTCTCTCATATAATTAATGATAATGAACCCATTTTATTTGGAAACCATATCTAATGGAAACTAAATAAAGTCATCCCCCAAGTCCCCCAAACACATATGGTAAAAATAATCTGACCCACTACTTTGTATTCTTTATCAGAAATTCCCATGGAAAAAGGGATCACCCCATATTTACCCTAACTTTTTAGGGTATTAATCCTATCAATCATACATTTTCATTGTAATATGGATTCTATCTCCAGGGATGATGAATAAATATATATAACAATATTCATCCCCACACATTATCTGATATTTGTGTATAATTAGGCCATATCTGTATGGATACATTATCACCACTCATGTTGTTTGAAAAAAAAATAGATGAGGTGGGAAAATTCAGGATCTTACTTTCTTCATGACTAACGCACCATGACCTTACCATCATTTACTAATGACCAAAGTTCAAGTGTCACCCTTAGTCATGCCTCCAAGAGTAATCCCCTAGTCTTTCCTAAATGACACCCACTGCCTTCCATACAATCACTCTCATAAAATTGTGGATGAAGTATATTGTAAAAAATTATCTATATAAAAATTCCTCTTATTTCTCACTGCAAACACAACTCACATGGGATTACAAGTTAGTGGTGATCATGTTGCTAGAATGATCAATTATCCTCAAATAGGACTCCTACTCATTGTAATCCCTAACCACTCTGAACTAAATTGGATTTTATTCCTATCCAAAAAAGGCACATTGGAAGCCTCTTATGTTTCAAACCCAACACACCAAACTCACCATAATATTCAATGGGCCATATTTCTAGTAGTCTCACATCAAACCCCTACATTAGAGGCTATATTCCTTCTAGGACCTTATTACATTCTACCCATAAAGCTGAATCTATTGTGTTGGTCATCCCAATATTGTCTTATATACCTTGATAATAAAAAAATGGATCATTTTGGTGTAAGTCCCACAAAAACATTTTTTAGGCCTCCTTCACCGAGAAATCCTTATTTAATGACATTAAACTGCTTGATTATTTACTTTTTACATAACTATAAAAGGTATTATGAGTCCCATTAAGTGGTACCAAACTACATGGATATTTGTTTCTCCCTCGAGGATATCTTGGAAGCCCTTATAAAGGGCTCAATACCAACATAATAACAACTATCATCTCCCTATTTGACAATAAATTCCAGATTACCAAATTACGTTTCTAAAACTAATATTACAAGGTAAATAAACCAAACCAAGATAGAGAGCCTATGAAATATACAAATACCTGAATTGATACAGCACATAAAATACATATAGATGGTTTCTCATCAATACATGTCCATAATAGGTTAATAATATGTATTGGTGCATGTTTCCATATTTTGTATTTAACATGGATTCATGAATATGTCTTAAATCAATAATAGAGTCCAGGAGTATGCAATTATTCCCCCAAAAGGGTTTGATGTGAGTGAACTCCCATCCTCTCAACCAATGTGTGTTTTTGAGAATCATTGGTTATGATCCCCAATGACCTCCTACCATTTTATAGTAATATCAGGTTTTATCATAGACGTGAGATTTTTTTGGGTGTTTCTGGTCTCAGGAAAAACCTTATTGGAAATCGACCAATAATTAACCCTTGAAAAAAATGGTGAATCTGATGTAGATCCTTCCATTAACCAATATAATCATGTTTAAAAACTATCAAGAACCATTCATAATATTAGAAAGTAAAATTGGGCCAAACATAGGTCTTTGGAGACAAGCAGTCGCACATGTTCGTATCTTTTGTTATGTTTATTTTCAAAGTTCACTCGTTTTTTTTTGAAAAAAAAAATATTAGTAACATTAATTAGAGAATAACTCCATCCAATGGTATCCTATGAACTAAAACACTATATGAGTCAAATACCACATAATCAGAGCCATTTCCCAACCACCAGATGCCATCACTAACATATTGTCTTCAACATGAGGTATATAATGAAATGTTTTGTAAGAAACATATTTATTTTAATATCCCAACCATGGAGATCTCACAGATAGTCTATAAATACATCATTTCCAACATTCCATATGATCAATGAAGGCTGGTGGGAAGGAAACAGATGGAACATATTATTGTCTCAGACCATTTTACAAGCCTTTCTATAAAATAAAAAAATCATCCCCTAAATTAAGAGGTAGAGGAGGATATCACCAATGGACTAATCTAAAATATACTAAGGTCATTCCATATGGATCCAACCAAAAATTGTCGTCATCAAATCAAGGTGACCCCATGTCCTCATCCAGATGATGATGTCTTTCAATGGGCTCTATCTCAGTTCACTTAGTCCCAAGAACCTATGGAAACCCACTAAGGGAAATTATCATACAAAAAGAAACATTATCATAGTTATATTACTTCATGATATGACCACCCATAAGAAATGGTATAAACCTATGTGAAATTAGACATACATTATTATACACATCTAGTCTACCAATTGAATTTGGCTCTAATCATAGAAACCTGGTGGCACACCCTAGAAACAAAAAAGGGGAATAACAAAAATGTTAATTATTAGTATAACCCAATAAGAAATAGATGAAATTTGTAGGTAATCATATCTTATCCAACAATAAATGGGTATATATTCTAGTTCCATATGTACAAGTCACCCATTAAATATTCGAAACATTGGGAGGACAAGCATTTATTCATATACACATTCTACAATTCTACTAGGATATAATGTTTGAATCTGTGGAGATGAGGATTTCTGAATGAAACTTTACCAACACTTTCGATTTAACCCATCAACATGATATGATGGTCCCTCTATATTAGACACATATAAATACTCTAGTCTAAGAAGTTTATTTGGTAAAATGACATTATAAAAGGATAACAATATCATGCACTTTGACCCATTCCAATTAAAGACCGCTATACCTCTTCAACGACCACTATAGGGAGGGAATATATCTCTTCAAAAACATTAGAGACATGTCAGTAGATTATGGAAGTAACATAATAGATTCTTAGGAAATCACATATACATATAATTTATTGTACAAAATATGATACTCCAACAGCCTGAAGAAGATCGGATATGTAAGAGTATCACCAAAGGAAAATTGTAAACGATGGGTATATCAATGATCATATTCATCTTAGTGTTTTTTATTTTATTCCATTAAATATATATCAATGGAATCACAAGACCACATTGATCTATTAAAAATGTTTGAGTATCAGCCACGTTATGAAGGACTTCCCTAAAATATTGTTATCCGAAACTCTAGAGGGCCTCTATATATTATATATTATGAAGGCCCTATAAATTATCATGAAATTATCAATAATGAGAGTCCTTCTATTGTTTATTACCACAGAATCCCTCTTCATGTTCATAAGATTAAATGTTAATAAGGTTATCCCCATTCCATCATCCACCCTAAAGGTTCTCCCTTAGGTATACACTACAAATTTTTTTGATGTAGTCTGATGTCAAATATTTATTTTAATTATCCAAATTGAGTCATTTGTCATGAAGTTCATTCCCACGATGACATGGACATGGATGAAAAATATTTACCAGTAAATACATACACATAAACAATCTCGGATAATAATGAGATTCAGGAATTAACCCTTACCTTGTACTTTCTTTTGGTCGAGGGTACATTTAAACTCTTGTATAATGAAAATAGTATGTTATTAAATTAAACCAGAACCATATTAATATTTATTATATGATACATGATTTATTTATGTCACTATAATACCCATTTAGTAATAATTTCCTTGCAAAAATAACATTTCATGTAATAATCGCTTTCTTTATCGTATGTGTTGTAACTTTTATTCTTGATCATATCACTTATATCATGATTTAATTTCTTCCAGAATATAAAAAATTATTTATTTATCACATATACTAAAAATATAAATATTTATTATACATAGATATATGAAATGGAAAACAATATTTAATGAGACAGTAGGTCGTACATACGCATAAATTTTGTTTCCATTTTCATATCATATTGAACAGAAGTAATTGAATGAAAAATGTGTAAATATATATATATATTTATAGTATCATTACTATTTCATATATTAAATACTTATTAATAATATATTAAAATATATTCATCATTGAATGGTGAACTTGGAAATGAATCTCATCATGTCGTGGAGATGGTAAGCTGCACGTACGCACAAGCAACAATAACATTCTACTGATGGTGAAAAAATATATAGATGGATGGTATATTATATATACATAATAATTAACATATAATATTTTTTATTTAAATATATTATACTGATTATTATACCCATTAAAATAATGAAGTATTGAATAACAAACTACACCAAAACGCGAAGACGATAAGCCGTAAGTACGCACATATGGTTACATTGTCTTTCCAAGGATGGATAGAATAATGAATATAGTCATACCATATTTATAATAATATCTTAGTGTATAGAAGGTACTTGATTTATTATTTTAGTATGCTAAAAACAATTAATGATGATTTATAAGAAGAAAATAATGTTGAAATATGTGATGGAATAATTACCTCTTCTTCAGGTGCTTCCTTTTGATTTGAACAAAAGGGAACCACAGGTTGGATTTATGATCAATATAAGGAATATTGGTTAAAGTGAGGGTAGTTAGGAGGATATTTGAGTAGGATTTGGTAGATCCAAATATAATTTGAGGTGTGAATTTAAGAGGAGGGGTTGTACCCTTTTATGAGAGATGTGAGGGGCACTTTAGGAAAAGCTTGAAATATTATTTTATTATAAAATTATTTTCAATTTCTAATATCTTGAAATGGTTTTATTTCTAGGATAATATGGGGAAGGATGAAATCATTTCATCTAATACGTTTTAGAAAATTTTAGGTCATCATATTAACCTTATATTTTAGATTTAACCCTTAGTTAAATAGTTTAACATTTTACATGTCTTCGAGTATTTTTATATTTCATGGTTAATAAACATACTATAAAATTACAAGAGAAAGTAAAGTGGTTAATTAATGAAATATATAACTTTATCTATGTGATTTTTTAAATATTATGATTTTAGGAATATTATATCATTTCATAAAATAGTATTTATTTTGAAAATTTATTTATGTCTAATTTAACACTATTTAGTATTAGAAATTTTTTAAGTCATAAATTATTGATTACTTAAGAAAAAAACATTTAATAAAACTTAAAAGGTAATATTAACCTATAAAATTATTGTATGGCATCAAAATATTAAATTTATATTTATTTTAATATTTATAAAATCAATTATTTTAATCATTCATTAATGTGGTAATTACATCATCATCATTTTTCATATAAATATATATATTTGATTATAAAATATCTAAAAATTATAAATAAAATAAAATAATGTAGGAAATATTATTTTCTTTCTAATTAATATTTATATAAGAATCCATATTTTGTATAAATATTTATTAAAATGGTTTAGATAATACAATTTGAATTTAACACTTTTAACAATTCTTTAAATAAAATATAATAAATATCTTAAACTACCCCAAATGGATCAAAAAAGAAATTAGTTTTTTAATAAGGTTTATTTTTTTCTAAATGGTGTTATAAAATGGAATTAGCATATGTTTTAGTGTAATTTTAATATTATTTTTACCTTTAATTCACTTATTTACTTTTAATCGTGGTAAATAAAATTCAAAAGTTACTATTCACCAAAAATTACTTTCATCTTATTCAACCACATTTAACATTTTGAATCGAACCATGTCTTTTATATTTATCATATAAAATTCATATAAGTGGTCAAATTAAATTTTATAAAAAATTGAAAATGTACATAGAAGGTGGATTAATGTATCTAGAAGGTGGGTAAAAAGATGTTAAAAAAAAGTTCAATGATTTTTTAAATCTAATTCTATTATAAAATGACTGAAATGACTTCCATTATGATAATATATGTATTATGTTTCTATTCGAACAATAAGAAAAATTTTAATTAAAATTATTTTTTTAAATGGATAAGTTGGTTTTTTTGTACTACGTAGTATTATCACTATTCCTCAAAAATCGGATGTTTTCAGAAAAATCCCAAAAATTCACCCTAAGGTAATTTTGATATTTTGAATTAAAAAATTAAGTCTATTTTACCAAATTCAATTTTTAGTAGTGTCTAAAATTAATTTTTTTGTTCACAAAAGGACATAAAAAGTAGTTCATTTAAGAGAATAGTATTCTAAATATGTAACTATTTTAAGATAACATAAAAATTTTATTATAGTATGATTTATTTATGTGAAAAAATTATAAATAAAATTTAAAATATATTTTTTTACAATTCATATTATAATACTGAATTGATACATAAATATAAAATTTAAATAATTATAATACTAATGTGTTGCTTCGCAGAAACTCAATATTGAGAATTACACAATCCAAGTCGGTGTTGTGTGCAATATAAGCTATTAAAATACTTTAAAGAGATAACTAACTATGAAATATTGGTGTTTTACATTCTCCCGATCCTTCAATAAATTTCATCCTCACAATTTTAAATTTTTCTTCAAAAATAAAATGTTGAAAATTGAAAATACCATTATTCAAAACACACATCAAAAAAAGGGTTAATAAAATATAGTCTTAATAGGAAGGAAAGATAAATGAAAAAGTCACCACCAAATTAAGATTTCAAATAAGAGTACATTGGTGGAAATTAGAGACCTATAATTAGAGGAAATCATAATTATTTATAAGGGTAGATTGAGGTCATCAATCACAAACAAGTGAACAATAAAGGGAAAATTAAGGGCCTCAAAGCTATAAATCAATGATGATTTAAAATATAATTAGTTTAACAAATCATAAAGTATTAGGATATCAAACTTTTTTTAGATACTTTATATTTTGAAGAGGAGGTATTAATTTACTATAAATATAATAACTCAAGGAAACATACTTCATTTCATTACCTTCCATGATCATAATCTCATCATTTGGTTGTGCTTCAATATATTTTCAATTCAACCCTAAAACAAGGAAAAGAATGTTAAAATATGAATTATAAGCCTAAAAATAATTTGATAAATCATTAGGTCCACATTCATTTACCTAATCCCCTATATGTTTACTGAAATATAAAAGGTTAGGTCAGAGTATCCAATAAATTATACTTTAACCTCATATAAAATATCAAGTGCTCAATTTACTCTGTTCCAACCTTTAGAATTATCCAAAATACTTGTGTCTATACTCACAGTCTAAAAATTTATATTGGAGGTAAACATAATGAATATATCATTTTCCATATAATAACATGTGAATATCTACATCATGTGTTCTCTTATAACATGTTCATACCATTAATTAGCATAAAACATTATTGAATACATTCATTCTCTCTTATTCTTTATTGAATACTGGATATAATCCTTAAATCCAAAAAAGTTATAAAATCTAACAATGATGGTAATAAATAAACAATTAATTATTTACAAATTTTTCAAGAATATCCAATATAATTTATCCAAATCGATAATCTCTTTTTCCAAAATCCTTAACTTAGTATCAAGACAATATTAAGATTTGTCATTCCATCAACCATGTATTTTCCAAAAATTTTAACGTGATATTGATTCACTTTTCATATTATAATACAATCTTAAATCCTCAATGAAATTGTTTTGTAGTAAAATACATATTTATTTCAATAATTCATATAACTAGTAAATCATTGATACAACACTCAAATAAAATAATTATTCAATCCAGATTCATAAATGCAATAATTATTACACTTGGATTGTAGTAACAACTTATGCTCAACCTTGATCCATTTGATTCTTCTAAGCTATATATCCTTGTTTTTAGGACATTTATTAGTGTAATGCCCCATTTCACTACAGTTGAAACACTTAATATTAGTATTTTCTTTATTTCATTTGTATTATTTTTCCTGATGACCCTTTTCTCTACACATATAAGAAACACTCAGTCCTTTCAATCACTTCCATGGGTGATTATTTCCACAGTTATCTCATATGGTAAAAATCCTTCCGTCCCTTCTTCACATTATCCATATTCTCTCTAAAATCATCTTCCTCTCTATCTTCCCTTCAAATCCATACACATGATACTATTTCCCCATATGATAGTAATTCAAGGGTGGCTATTTCTCTTCGAAATGTTGGCTTAAGACCATAAGAGATAAAATCCTTCTTACTATTTTGAACATGTGAATTGGTGTGGTAGTCATTTCTTCTACTAGGAACCATTTCTAAAAATTGATATTCAATAGGTTTTGTAATGAATCATAATTCATTATTCTAAAATTTTGAAATAATTAATATAAACTGAAACATTTATGCATATCTAATCACATAGTCATAAAACTGGATTATTTTCATACATATTTAATCACAAATCCTTCATAATAATTTGTAATTATAATTTTAATTATCTTATTAAAATACCACAGGAGTGTAAACCCAAGTGCGCAATAAGACCCATTTTCCATTACTAGGTTTCCTTAAGACAGGCCTGGAACACCATGTCCTAGTTTTCACCCGTTGGTAAATCCGTTCTAGAACTACATCCACTTTTAGTATCCATAGAGAGATATATATCTTGGAATAACCACATATTATCAACATTACCAAATTTCTATGAAGTTCTTCTACACTAATCCTTAAGAACTATCTCTGGACAATGTTCTTTAATCAGAGTTTATCTAAATCTAGTTTCCAAGGTTATTGATAAACATACTATGGTACCAACTATAACGTCCTGAACCCAAAATCCCTGAGCTGGTGCATTATTTTAATACATTGTCATGATTACAAGGAATAATGTACTGAAAGACCAATCAGTTTAACAATTTTGGAGAATTGATTACGTACATGAACATGACATCACACTTTCTAACATAAAACCCATAATAAATAATCTGGTGAAAACGTTATTATTAACCTTGCTAAAACCTATATAAAAATCATAATACACTTCATGGAATCCTGGGAAAATAAAACATAAGAAAGGGGTGAGATTAGATTCCCAATAATGATAAACAATATAGTGTAAGCTGTTAGAAATTATCATAAACGTTTTTAAAAAGGTATAAAATTGAAACAAAATCCCTTCAAACATAAAATTCATCATAATATTTAAAATAAAAATAAAATAATTCCATTTAATTATTTATAATGATATTCTACAAGTAAAATAATCACATGTATCATTAATAACTAGTCTCATAATGATGGAATGCATAATGATGGATATCTTAACAACAAAGTCAAGGCCTCATGCTAAGACCCTAAAAATAAATTTTGATAAGGAATTGTTACAAGACTCTAGATTGTCTCATGAGTCCTACTAATGAATCGAGGGGATATAGAGGGCCTCGCCTGTCACATATTGATTCCAACGCATTAATCATATGAAAAGTGGTGAAACATAACATCAACATTCTTATTAAAACTAGCATACGAAATGTCAATGCATTGATCATAAACCATGAATGGTATAAAAATATCACATCCTCAATAAAACGTATCATAAATCATTCAACTGAATATGGAAGATTTTATTATAATAAATCAACCTGAATCCAGAATAATATCCATTGAAGGATGTTGACATATATAAAAATAATCAGTAAAACACTTTGAGGAAAATACCCATTTTTCATGAAATCGTTTAAAAGGCACACAATTTATAAAATATGTCATTTGAAATATATTTTTTAATAAAATGGTCTCCTACCTCTTTGAAACACTTGAAAGGAATTAAAATTTTAAAACATTCCTACCCAAATAAATATAACCTTACAACCATTTTGAGAATAGGGACATTAATGAGAAATGTTTAAAAGAATAAATATTCAAAACATGTAAAATTATGTTTTTGTTAAAGAGTCCATTAAAAATTATACTTTTTGAAAAACTATAATATGACATGATCATGGGTGATAAATATGTCCCAATAAATACTTAACTATAAATAATATCCGATAATAATGAGATTAAGGAATTAACCCTTACCATGTACATTCCATTGGTTGAGGGTGCGTTTAACCTCTTGTATAATGACCTTAGTATGTTATTAAATTATAATGGAACCATATTCATATTTATGATATCATACTTGATTCATTTATGGATTTATAATACCTATTTAATAATAATTTCTATGTTAAAATTACATTTCTGGAAAAAATCGCTTTCTTTACCATAAGGGTTTTAACCTATTATTCATGATCGTATCACCTATATCATGATTTATTTGCTTCCATAGTATAAAAAATTATTTATGATTCATATATATACAGAATATAAATATGTATAATAGAAAGATATATGAAATGGAAAACACCGTTTATGGATACTATAGGTCTTACAGACGCATAAACGATGTTTCCATTATCATATCATATTGAACGGAAGTAAGTGAATGAGATATATGTAAATAAATACAAACATATATATATATATATATATTTCTAGTAGAATAATTTTATCATATATTACATACTTGTTAATGATATATATTATTATAATCATCGTTGAATGGTGAATTTGGAAATGAATCTCATCGCATCGTGAAGACGGTAATTCGTATATACGCATGAGAGACGATATCATTCTATTGATGGTGAAATCATATGTAATTGGATGGTATAGTAAATATAAATAATAATTAACATGTTATATTTCATATTTAAATCAATTATATTCATTATTACACCCATCCAAATAATGATGTATTGAATAAGAAACTACACCATGATGTTGAGACGGTAAACCGTACATACGCACATATGGTGACATTGTCATTAACCGGATGGATAGAATAATGAATACGATTGAAACATATATATAATAAAATTTTTGTATATATAAGTTAATGGAATTATTATTTTATTATGTAAAAGAAAAAGAATGAAGAATTAGGAGAAGAAAATAACATTAAAAGAGGTGATTGAATAATTACCTTTTCTCCTGGCACTTCCTTTTGATTTTAACAAACGGGATTCATATTGTGGATTTCTGTTTAAAGTAATTCATATAGGATGAATTGAGTGTAGTTTTCAGGATTTTTGAGTAGGGGTGGACAGATCCAAATTGCTTTGGAGGTGTGAATTGAATAGAATGGTAAGTACTCTTTTATAAGAGAGGGGAGTGGGACTTTAAGAAAATATTGAAATACAATTTATTATAAAATTATATTAGGTTTCTAATAGCTTCAAATTAATTTATTTCTAGGATAAGGTGGTGCTGGGTCTAAATACTTTAAACCAATAGGTTTTAGACAATTTTATGTCACCATATTATCCTTATCTTTTTTATTTAACCTTTTTTTAAATAGTTTAACATTTACCATGTCTTCTTGTTTTTTTATATTACATAGTTGTTAAATATACTATAAAATTCCAAGAGAAACTAAGATGGTTAATTAATTACATATCTAATCTTATCTAAGTCCTTTGGAATAATATTATATTTTAGGAATATTATTTTATTTAATAAAATAGAATTTGTTTTACATTCTCATTTATTTCAATTTTGACACAATTCAGTAATTGATTTTTTTAAAGTCATAAAAACTTAATTACACATAAAAAATACTTTAAATTAACCCTATCATGTAATATAAACCTATAAAATTCGTGTATGGAAACAAAAGTCTCAATTTACATTTATTTTAATATTTATAATTTATTTTAATCTTTCATTAACAATCTAATTAATGCATCATCATTGTGTCACATATAAATTTAATTATTTAATGTCTAAAAATTATAAAAAATTTACTATAATTTAGAAAATCATTTTATCTTCAAAATTAATATTTATAGTCTAATTTACCTTAGGCATAACACTATGTTAAAATGTTTTAGTTAATAAAATTTGAATTTAACACTTTTAACACTTATTTAAATAAAATCTAATAAATGTTCTAATATATCCCAAATGGATCAAAAAGGATCTTAGTTTTGTCCTATTGTTGATTTGGGTAGATATAAACTTATCAAATTTAATAAAGACTTGTGTTGTGGTAATTTTAATATTATTTTTACCTTTAATTAACTTATTTACTTTTAATTGTGGTAAATAAAATTCAAAAGTAACTATTCATCAAACAAATTTCATCCTATTAAACCACATTTTACTTACTAATTTCTACCATGTCTTTTGTATTTTTGGAATTCAATTCACATATGGTGTAAAATTTTATTTTATGGAAATTTTAAAATGTACCTAGAAGGTGTGTAAATGTGCCTAGATGGTGGGTAAAAAGATGTTAAAAACATTTTAATGAATTTTTGTATGTAATTATATTATTAAATGAATCAAATGACTTACATTGGGATAATATATATATTATGTATCTATTTTTTAATTTCAGATCAATTTTAATTAAAAATAATTATTTAAATGAAAAAGTTTATTTTGATGGACTATGCATTATTTTCACTATTATTAAAAAATTTGATGTTTTCAGAAAAATAGAACAAATTTAGGCTAAGGTAATTTTTCTATTATGAATTAAAAAAATGAATCATATTTTACCAAATTCAATTTCTAGGAGTGTCTAAAATTAATTTTATTATTGTCCACAAGCGGATATAAAAAAGTAGTTATTTTAAGAAAATGGTTTATCTAAATGTATAACTATTATACCAAAACCTATAAATTTATTTATAATTTTTTTATTTATGTAAAAACATTATAAATACAATTAAAATTTTATTTATTACTATTCATATTACATTATTGAATTTATAAATTAATTTATTATTTAAATAGTTATAATAGTAATGTGTTGTTTCGCAGAAACTCAATCATGTGTATAATGCAAGCCATGTCGGTGTTGCATGCAATGTAAGAAATTAAAAGACATTAAAGAGATAATATACTATGAAATATTGGATAATTACATGAAATACTATTATAAGTGTTAAAAAGTTAAAGAAGAAAAACCTATAATTAGAACAAAATAATTTTCGACCAATTCAGACATCATGCATCCAGTAAGACAATGGGATCTATCCATCCAACATGTACCACCATAATTGTCCCACCTAGAAGAATCCTCATTAAATGGATATTTTATCATTAGTTCCATTTATTTCATTCATGTAATGCGTCCATTCTATAATGATGATAATTCTTAGATACACAAGTTCCCTATGAAATATTAGGGAACTAGAGCTATAGGATATTTATGTTAAGGAGGTAAGGGGGGAAAATGGGTTTCTGAGCTCAAAATTCTGGCCACATCCCCACTAGATACATTTAGTCTATTAAGATGTGTGCAATAGTTATTCAAAGAGAATATAAAAATATGGGAATGAAACTACATTTCTAAAAGTCTTCTAGTTCCAATTTTTTATTTATAGAATGTAATGGGGGAAATTAATATTAACCTATGTAGGTTGGATCTTCATCTCAACCTAATATAATAATAGAAAACATCCCCTCAATAACTGCTCAAACAACTTACTCACCCACCTAGTCACATAAACCTATAAAGTTCCTACATAGGAATAGCTTCATATAGATGACATAGGCCATTGACTCAGAGGCATGAAATCCTACTGTAGATGGTTGTATTTATAGGAAATTTTTCAATTATGAATGATATTAACTAGTCATAGGATCTACAAGAATCACTTGTGGAGGCTCTACTAAGCCTTAAATGAGTTATATGATAATGTCACATCTGCTGATGTATACCAAGCTGAGATTAACAGTATAAAATGTCTTTTTTTCATCTCTTTAATAGAATAACACAAGGATTCTATAATATATGTACACATTAGGCAATTATATTTATCAGGAAGACTAGATTACATTGATATTGATGAGATTTCATTTATAATGTATCAGGTTTTAGTATCTTTCTAATATCAATGTTTCATTGGTTGGGTTATAGTGAATCAATCTTATCTTCTTATCCCATTACACTCTAAGGATATGAAAAGATTGAAAAAAATTCATTTGGCTACATCATGATCAAAAAATATTTTGGGATCATATTGTCTAATTCAAAATTACATTCCACCCAACAAGATAGTGATTTCAATTTCATTCATGAAAGTCCTTTCCTATTCCAATATGTAGAAATCCATTCATCATATCACCAACATCTAAAGAACCATGTCAATTGTTAAAGTAGGACATTATATGATGATAAATCTCCATTTGAATATTGTGAGGCACAAGAAATTGATGTTTGATTTTGTTGGAGAGAATAGAAGAAACCCAAGACCAATGATGTTACTCTCTTTACTTCCTCGAATGGTCTGGAAAGGGCCTATAATAACTCATTCAAAGAGCTTGTGGATAAATATGTGCATCCCATCCACCAGATCAAATATTATAGTTTATAATTTTTCATGTACTCGACAAACCTCATTATATCATTCATTAAAATTTAACCAATCCACACTAAATAGTATAATGATCATCTTATTTTTGGTAATGATTAAAGTGAAAATACCCTTGCTTTATCTTAAAAAATTTGACCATCCCCAAAGTCATCTGCTCAATCAGAGGCAATTATCGCATCACCACTGGGGAATGGAGATATCATTACATATGAATCTCAAAATATCAATCCTTCATATAACTATAAATATTCCCCTTTATCACTCATCCTTCCTAACTCAGGCATGGAATAAGGACAGTAATAAGGGGAATAGGAAGAGGAACATAACCTCAAAGTGGCTCCTTAATCATTTGAGGAGGGTGTATTTGCAACAATCAATAAAATATAATAGGTTAATATGGTATCATAAGAAGATCCGTTACCTACACTAATCAGTAAAGTTATGACCATTCATAAAAATAGGTATATCCCCTTTTCAAATTGGATCATTCAGATTTGTTTTCCTAAAATTACACATACCATATAGGCCTTGATCTTGATGTGGCTACTCAGAACCATAGATAGTAAAAAGATCATTTTGGTTAAAAGAAAACCTCTGGATGAAAACAATCTGACCCATGACTCCAAATTCAATTTCAAGGTTGACAAGATAATCAGAACCACAATCATTTATGAATTTTGACACCCAAAATGGATTTCTATTTTATTTCTTGTCACGAAGAATAACTGGAAATTAAGAGTATGCGTTGACTTCAGAGATCTCAAAAGGAACAATCTAAAATATGCCTTCATGGTTCCAATTATAGAACATGTAGTGGATGTGAATACTGGTTAATAATCCCACACTTTCATTGATTCATTTTTAGGATAAAAACAAATTTATATACTTAATTATGATTAAGAAACCATTGCCTTTGGGGAACCCCAAATCCCAAATTTCTATGTGGTGATTATCTTAAACCTGAAAAATGTTAGTAACCCATTCCAGTATACCTTGAACAATATCATTAATACTATTTTATCAAATCCTTTTGAGTTCTATATTGATTATTTGGAAGTGAAATCTCAACAATTTTTTAACCATGAATTATTTTCTTCATGCAGTTTTAAACAGACATAGACAACATAGATAAAAAATGGAACCCCTAATATTTGTTTGGTGTATGCATGGGAAGGTTAATCTTCTTCATAATAAACCATCATGGAATTGTGTTTGATATCCAGAACAAAAAATAATTCCTTGATATGTTACATCTTAAAAAACCACAATGAAATGAGAGGTATATAAGGAGGTCATGACTACATTTGAGGATTTATAGGAAATCTTGGTTTCTTTTTCTTTCCCTTCACCAAGTTGATGAAAAAAAGGGGCCATGTATCAGTGTAAGGATTTCTATGAATAAGTAATAGATATTTTCATTATTTATTTGATGAGTTCATAAATATTGATGATGCATGTTGAATTAAATAACTCATCTTATATGTGGTAGCCAAAGAGTAATCATTGGGTTCATTCCTAATACAAAATTATGATGATGTAAATGAAAAGAGTCTCAATTACCTCATTCGGAAAATTATCAATAGTGAGACTCATTATTAAGATATTAATAAGAAATTTATAAAATTAATATTTTGGTTTAAATGTTGAAGCACTAATTTCGCCATCATGTAGTTCATTTGGTCTCTTAAATTGACCCACTCAGGTACATCCTTAACCACAATATATTTAACACATGTTTATAACTATGGCTAGTAATCTTGAAGAAGTTTGACATCCACCTTATAACTCAAAAGGAACTAAAGGGGCATGATTTGGTATACATACTCTAGGAGTATTATTCTTTATAATAAATTCCTATATATAAAAAATTGTTGGATGAAGAAATATTCGCGATCTAGGACTTCCCTAAGACATTAGAAATTTATTTTAATGGCACATAGAAGTTTCCAATAATAAATAAAATGGAAAACCCTATGCTTAGTAATGTTGGGTTGGGAAATATTCTTATATATCCAATAATGGAAGTGTTTCCTTTTTTCCTTCATATTTTTATAAGACTACACCAAGAACAAGATAGAATACAAGGAAGTAATTACATTCATAGAACTCACATTGCAAATTCTTGTTACCCATATGAACTTCAAATGTTATTTATAGTTTGTAATAAAAACGGTCATGGTGATTATACAATCAGGAAATAATATAATCCCCATATCTCGATTATATACAAGGATTGATGTCTTTATTCCCCTCTAGTCCAATATTGACTCATATCCCACACTCACAGAACACTCATCCAAATACACTAGAAAATGAAGCTTCTACATTGGCAGATCTATGTAAGGGTAAAATATTCATCATCCTTTCACATCATAGAATGGTATCACCATTTGTTTGGAGTAGAATTGAATTGATCAACAAGGTCTATTATACCCATGAACTTGATCATCCTATAAATTTTTAGATGATTCCAAATCTAGAATATATCCAATATAAGACATTTTATTAGAAAGAGCTAGAAAAGAGTACACCTAATTAAGGATATTAAATTTAATCATCTATCACATGATAGGTCATCAAATAGTGTTCTATAACTGATGATTTTATGGAATCCTCCTCAGATTTATTGATAGAGAGGATATTATCCCCATTATTTTATAAGTTCATGCTAGTGCCTATGGAGTACATCAATATGGGAGCATGATTTCACACCAAATAAGAAGGTTTGGATATTTTTGGCCTATAATTACATAGTTTTTTACGCAATTCACTAAAAATGCATTTCATGTCAAGTGCATTCCAATTTCATCCATCGTCCCGAAGTGTTTTTTTTTCACAGTGCCAAATACTCCCATCCATTCCACATAGATGTAGTCTATGTTATTGTTCAATAATCTCCCACTACATCTAGGAAGTATAAATATAACCTTACTTATCTTGAATTCTTCTTTAAATGGTGTGAAGAAATAGCACTCAAAGATGTTTGGATAAAAAGTATCTACGGTTTGGTGAAGTCTAACAATATTAATTTCTTGGGGTCCCAAATAAAATATTTATAACAAATGTTTCCAAAATCTATTATTCTTAATTTAAAAGGTTATACCAATAATATAACATAGATTTTAACCACTCATCCCTCAATCTTGATTTAATAAATACACATATAAAGGCTTTCAAAAAGTCCCAGTCAAACATACTTCATAAAATTATTTCGAAAGAAAAGAAATCAGGGACCAAAAATATTCTACATTCCTTTATGGACTAATATACCACAACCGATGCTACTACGTAGGTGAACTCATACTCGTTGGTATATGGGAAAAATCGATTTTTTTTAATATAAGAACAATTTATTTCACATTACATTTCCATTTGTGATTACTTTTCGATAAAAAAGTTTTCCTAGAGGCAATTGAATTAAATTAAATAACATGATGATAATTTACTATGCACCTTATATCGTTTAGAGGTTTATAAAAACAAAATAACTTGTGATTTAAACCAGAATATAAACAATTTTTCATTCCTTCAAGGGGAAATAGATTTGGTCCTTAAGATCCCGATAATACATTGGGAGAATCCTCTAAATTTTGAACAAAAATGGGAAAGGTATTTTTATCTCCATAAGTTATATTCAAATTGAGATTATTTATTGATCACCATTGATGATGCGTCTATTATGACCCTACCAATGTACGATTCCTAAATAAAACATTTATTTCATTAATGTTGTGTGGTCCTATTCAAATTACCCAAAACTAAAGTCAACATTCGTCCTTAATGTAGAATATTAAACTATATAGATTTTTCCATTTCACATGACCCTAAAAAAATGACCCATATCATCATAGATAAAATCTTTTAAATTATAAGACTACATTTTCATTACATATTGGTAAAATATAGTCTTAATATGTGCAAAAAGTAATAGATTCCTTGAAAAAAACTATAAATCCACAACCAATAATAATGGGAATTTTTTTTATGAGATTATTTCACAAACTCATGGGTATATATTCTTATGACATGATTTCCCAAATTCTTGGTCATATATTAATGCATAATACCGATGTACATTACTGTCACTCTTCTATTGGACCTATATATTTACCATATGATATTAAAATAAATAAAATTTTGATAAAATCATGTGGATTGTACCTACTTTTTGATGACATAAAAAACAACACCATGATCTTATATCTTGGTCTTTCCACAATATGATAAAATTTCCCCATTCCACATATATAAGTATGATCAATGTAAGAAATCCTTAAATATATATATGCACATCTTGATACCTACTTCGATAGGATACAAAGAGATGTCTATACCATTTTTCGTAGGCCCAACCAAAAATTACAAACACAACTATGATAATCTTTACAAGTGTTTGACTCTATGTCATCCATTCACTTTTGGTTCCTCCTTAATAGACACTGAATCCACTCCACACCCATTAATATTAGTCAATTTTTTACAAACATTATTTGAATAACCACAATGAATTAATGGAATCCTTCACCGTTTATTTTTTCTCATGCCAAGAATAGATTTTTTAGGCTTAGGAATCTTTGTAAGGGCCTCCTCACCCAGTCGTCTCACTTCGTAGCATAAACACCATGACCATAAATATTTTTTACTTCATTCCAAATAATGTATTTCTTTATCCATGAACTTATTTCGTGTATTTATATTTGGTAATCAATTTCCTTTCCACATGATTTTAATTTTTATAATCAGTGCCCATTTTATATGATGTTAAATTGTCCGTTATTATGGTTGTTTCCTAAGAAATCCACTATTATTATTGTTGGTGTAACACCCCGAGATTTTATGAAAAATATTCTTTTAATTTCATTAATGTCTTGTGTTGTATTCTACACCAATATTACCTTGATCTATACGCAACACCGTATCAGCTTGTAGTATACGCAACACTATTCTTGGATCGTGTTACACACAATTTTGATAATAGTTATTCTACACAACATTGAGTATATATATATATATATATTCAATGTATAAATGAAATATGGTTGGATTATTTTATATGAAACAATGAAGGATTCTTTCACAACACGCAACCCTGACTTGGCTTGTATTACACACAATCGCGACCTTCCTCGATAGCGTGTGTTGTACGAAATACCCGGTTTTAATAAACAACGATATATTATTATAATATTGTCATCAACTAGCCGTTACGAATATTATTAACAAAATTTTTAATTTTATAACATTATTATTCATCTTACACATTTTCTATAACATGGTATAAGAACAAAATAAATTTTTCGGGTAAAATAAGTATTTTTCAAAAAATGCAGTTTTGCCACCTTTTGATGGTGCACCCACTTTAAATCTAGTTTTTGACATGTTTATAAGTTAAATATGACAAAATAAAATTATTCTTTTGAATCAGGATATAAAAATTTACATTAGATAAAGTTTTGATATTTTTCAGATAACTTTCATATTTTAATGAATAGTAAAAACACGCTATATTTTAATTAAAAACAACTTTTTTCATTGTAATATCTTATGTGGTTAAATTATAATATTGAATGGTTTTAAAGTATAAATAGAATATATTTTTTCCATTTAATATAATGTATGTAATTAGCATTGATTTTACCTTGAATTCGTAGGTTAAATCAATTCAATATTTTGCAATGTTTTAAAGAAAAACCCATTTTCATTCAACAACGGGATTAATTTTAATATAATTTCTGAAACTTTTGTGTATTGAATTTGGAAAAATGGATTCCATATTTGGAATCAGTGGATCCAAATTATGTTAATAAGCTACTTTTTATTTTTGGGAATTATGAATAGTAACTACGGAAAATTTTATTTACCATAGTTAAAGGTAAATCGGGTAATTAAGGGTAATATAATATTTTAAAATTACCCTAAAAAATGTCAAAATCCTATTGGATGACTAAAAGTCGACCCATATCACCTAAGGGTAGGATTATATTCATTTAAATAAATTTTTTCAATGAAAATAATTTAATTATTATTAAAACCAAAGAATGCGACAACACGTCACTTTCTTAAATCTTATAAGTATAATAATTTTAATCTAGTGATACACTTCATGAAACTTAAAACATGAATAGTATCCAGAAAGCTAATACAACCATATACATAATAGGAATTTATTTAGAATTTTTAGGGATTAAATAATTATCATTTAGTATGACATAAAGATGATGTAGTAATTGCCTTATTAATGAAATATTGACATAATTGATGTTATAAAAGCCCTGATAAATGTAATTTGAGACTTTTTATGACTTAAACTAATTTTCTAGGTTAATATGACATGTTATTGTTGATTTACGTAACTTATTTCGAACGTATCATTCTGTTATTAATTTCATAAAAATCATGCACCAAATAGTGTCAAAATTAACATAAATTAGTTTTTAAAACAAATATTATATTATTAATTGTTAGTTTATTCCTAAAAATCTATGGTTCGGCCCAATAACTTAGATAAGATTATATATATTAATAATAAACAACTTGGGGTTCGTTTGTCTTGATATAGTAAGTTTATTAACCATATAGTGTAAGAAAACAAAAAGACACGGTAAAAGTTAAATTATTTAACTTAGAGTTAAATCTAAACGATAAGGTTAAAATAATACCCTAAACTTGTCTAAATCCTATTTGATGAGAGTATTTAGACCACTCCCCACTTTATCTTAGAAATAAGACCCTTTGGAACCATTATAAACCGAATTTTACCTTAATATAAGCTAATATTTTGAGATTTTCCTAAGGTGCCCCTCTCCTCCCTTATAAAAGGGCACCTCCTCCCTCTCCTGGTCACATCAATTTGAGCATTCAAGCTCGGCCAACCCCTGACAAAATCTCTTCTCCACTTCCCTAGTATCATCCTAGAGGTCCTGGTCTTCTTCAAAGACCATTCTTAGTTCTTTAAGTGGAGGTTAAGAAAAGGCGCGTCAAAAAGAGGTAATATCCATTACCGATCTTTTTCAATTTCTTTCTTCTTCAACATCTTCTTCTTTAGTTGTTTCATGATTAAGTAATAACATCAGTATTTATTATATACTGATATGTTATTATAAATATGAAAAAACTCTAATTAACCTTCTATCCATCCTACGGAAAAAGGAAATCACTGCGCGTGCGTACGTACGGAATACCGTCTCCACGCCATGGTGTAATCTATTTTCCGCCACCACCTTAATTGGATGGGTATAATGGTGTAATGAGTAACTATATATGATTATTATAAATTTATATTGATACTGAAATAGTATACATACACTTCAACACAACTTCATGATCATGAGAACGATATCATCGCTCGTGCGTACGTACGGACTACCGTTTCCACGACGCGATGAGATTCATTCTCTACATTAACCATTCATGAATGATTATAATGTATATATAATGAATAATAATGAAATATATAACATGTTAAATCTACTGTATTAATGTATATATATATATATATATGTATGTCATCTACTTACTTCAATCCAAGACAATAAGGAAAGGAAAACTGCGTTCATGCGTACGTACGGACTACCGTCTCCATGAACGGTGTGTTTCATTTCATCTATCTATATATTATATATATATATATACTGAATATATATGATATATAAATCATGTTTTATATTCTGGATGTATGTAAATCATGATATAATTAATAATAATTTTAAGAACAAGTCCAAACACCTACGATAAATGAAACGATTTTACCCAAAACGCTTCTTTAACATGGAATTTACAAAAGAACGGGTAATATAAAGTCATAAGTGAACCATATATGATATCATAACAATTAATATGATTCTGTAATAAGTCAATAACATTATTTAAATCATTATACAGGAGGTTTGGACACTTACAAAGCAAGTCGGACCTAAGGTAAGGGAAATAGCACAATCTCATTTTTTTCGAGATTGTTTATACTTTGGCATTTACTGGGGTTTATTTTATCATCCACATCCATGTTTCCTCAATAGTTAATATTATTTCCATCCACCTAAAATTGTTTAAATACAATTTTACCCTTCTGTGAGTTTTTAGTAAAGGATATGAAAGGAATCTTTTGTCGTGTTTTGTACGAGGTACTTTTTGACTTTTCCGACAAAAGTACGAAGAATGTTTTTTTTAACTTATATGACATGAATGGATTTTTAAAAAATTATTTACAAGAAGCATCCTTTACATGTTTTCAAGTTTATTTTTAATTAACTTATTTTAGTTTAAAGTTGTATGACATGTTAAGAAAGGAAAAATGTTTTTGAAGAAGAAAGGATATTTTCTCAAGAATGGAGTTCAAGCGTTTAATCAAAATTATTTTCCATCTAAGATAATAAAGGGTTATGTTTTTATCCCTATTATTACATTGATTTGATTATGTTGTGATGGAATTATTTTTATGAATTCCTTTATCTTATATGAATTGTTTTATGATGTCATGATTTTTAAGATTCCCATTTGTATTACATGGGTTATGCAATGATGTATGATTTATGATTTTGTGGCACACATAAGAATGGTATCATTATGAGATGGGTGGGACCTATATATCCCTCCAATGCATTGGGTAAAGATTTTATATCTCATGAGATAGACATGGCTGGAATGGTAGGTTATACCGGTTCAGTGAAATAGGACTGAAACGAGGGTGACTCGGTTCAGAAAAGGGCCTTTGTCCACTATGATAGTATTGGCAATGAGTCTTGACTAACAAGAAATTATTCTCTATGATTATGTGTTCATGCCAAAAAGTTTCATGTTTTAAGTAATGATTATTGGGATTACATTTCACTACTATGATTTATCCCATGTTATGAAATTATGATCTCTTTAACAGGATAAGATTTCCAAAAGTTATGTTCTTATGTATATGATGTGATTGACATTTCTTTTGTTTACCCTTACTGAGCATTTGAGCTCACCCTTTTTATGTTTTCTTTTCCCCCAGGATTAAAAGAAATGTTTTAGGTAAGGAAACAAAAAGGGGAGAATCGTTATGGGAGATGTTGAAGATCTTTCAACATGATTAGAAGTTTATATTCCGAGTTTCCAAAGACACTAAACTATTACGGTCCTTGTGTGTGTATTTTTTTTATGTAATAAGTATTCCACAAAAGTAATGTAATTTCTATGTACGTTGAGATTCGGGTCTCTACAGTTGGTATCAGAGGAAATTTTTAGTCAACCTTTGGAAAATAGGATGCGAAAATGCTAGTGAGATCCCTAGAGATATTTCTAAGGTATGTCTAGGGATGTCTCTAAGGTTAAGTATACATATAGGTTATAATCCTAGAATTGCGCTAACGATCTTATAATTTAACCTAAGATGTTAGATATTGAGGGTACTCCCCCTTTACTATGTTGTTTTCTCTAGCATGATTTTTGCCTCTCACAGAATTCTTTTTGTGTTTTAGTAAATGGAGGGAACCATAAGGAATTCGGTTAACATTGAATCCAATGAAAAAATTGGTGACTATGAGCAACAAAATAGTGTAATTCCTAGAGAGAAAGATATTGTGATTATGTCGAATCAGTCATCGCGATATATGATTAACAAGGTGAAATTTAGTGGTATGCCTAATTCATCAAAGAAGGGGAAGATAAACTATTATGCATGTTCGCATGTTGAGGAGCATAAAGAAAGTAAGATTGAGATTTCTAAAGAAGGGAAGAAGAACCTTTAGGAATACCTCAAATGGAGGGACTAATGTTATCTGTGTGGAGAAAAGGGTCATAGAGTGACAAACTGTTATGGAGTTCAATGTCTTATTTGTGGAGAACATGGGCATTACCCAACTCAATGCCCTGACCTAAAAAGTTACTTCTAAATCAAGGAAGGACTCATTCTAGGAAAATCATTAAAGTGGATGGACTGAAGTGTTTATGTATTGGTATTCAAGAATAATGTTGTTGAGGTACTTTTATTGTGTATTGGAATATTTATGTATTGTTCTATTGTGGTTTTCAATAATTTTAAGCTACCGGTAACCATGAAAAGTGATTCAAATATTTTTGGAATATAGATGATATGTGAATAATGAAGGGACAAGGAGAAAATTAAATGTTTTATAGTATTCATGAGCTCATGATTGATATAAGGACTAAGTGATATCATTGTTTGAGTAAATAGAATTTTGAGGATTTTGGTATGTGGAAGGTGTTAACTTTTAATTGCATTCATGTTTTCACTAAGGTTCAATGGGTATTCAAGAGAATACATGGTTAAGAGCTTTGAATGTTTGGAATATGACCAAAAAGACAAATCTTATGATATATGGGGATCAAAGATGGTATTAAATCTCTGGTAATCGTTTTCACTATATTATGACAACGGACTGAAGTATTATGGATAAGCCTAAAGACTAGAATGGATTATGTTGGACATAAATTAGTATTGTTTAATGATAGAAGTTTTTTTCGATATTATGTTATAGTAATATAGTTTTAGAAAAAGGACAACCTGCAGGATGGGCGACAACCCATCGTGTCGGACAAGGTCGTTGGAATCGAACCGACAACCGAAGTGCTACTGGCCTTTATGGCCTACCACTGGCCTACAAGAAGTCCCTATTTAGTAGAAACTAGTTTTATTATAATAAGTAGTATGATATATGAAGTATAAGTATATTTTAGGAACCATATATGATTAATCTCACTATAGATCTACTTATGTATATAACTTTTTCTAACCTTTTGTTTGAGACAGATGGAATGACCCGTCATTCTATCAAATGATCTGCTAACACTTAACGAATAACAAATTCAACTTCATTTATTTAAGAGATGAAGTGGAAATTGTTCAAGGCACGAACAACAGTGAGATTGTACCAAAATAAAGTAAGTATTTATTCTAATTAAAATTCTTCAACTTTAGGGAAATGATCTTGAAAACCAAAAATGTTGTCCTAGTGCCCTTATATCCGATGAATTAGATGGTACCCTAGATCGTCACAAATTTCTGGCTTTGTGATTTCTGGATTTTCCATAGCCATGTTCTCTACCACTCTCCATCATAACATGATGGTTAGATTTCTCTTCCATATCCATATTTTCAACTATGTGGAAACCCAGTGATTAGTTTATTTGGGTAACCATTACGTTTCATACTTTTTTTTAAAGATTGTTTTTGGTATTCCTTTTTACGATGTGGGTTTCTATTAAAGAAATTTTCAAGTAGCAAACCATTTATAACCCCAACGAATTTCGAGGGCGAAATTCATTTAAAGGGGGGTAGAATGTAACACCATGAGATTTTATGAAAAATATTATTTTAATTTCATTAATGTCTTGTGTTGTATTCTACACCAAGATTACCTTGCTCTATATGCAACACCGTATCAGCTTATAGTATACGCAACACTATTCTTGGATCGTGTTACACACAATTTTGATAATAGTTATTCTACACAACATTGAGTATATATATATATATATTGAATGTATAAATGAAATATGGTTGGATTCTGTTATACGAAACAACAAAGGATTCTTTCACAACAAGCACCCCTGACATGGCTTGCATTACACACAATCGTGACCTTCCTCGATAGCGTGTGTTGTACGCAATACCCGGTTTTAATAAACAACGATATATTATTATAATATTGTCATAAACTAGCCATTATGAATAGTATTAACTAAATTTTTAATTTTATAACATTATTATCCATCTTACACATTTTCTAGAACATGTTATAAGAACAAAATAAATTTTTCGGGTAAAATAAGTAGTTTTCAAAAAAATTAGTTTTGCCGCCTTTTGATGGCGCACCCACATTAAATCTAGTTTTGACATGTTTATAAGTTCAATTTCACAAAATAAAATTCTTCTTTTGAATCAGGATATAAAAATTTACATTAGATAAATTTTTGATATTTTTCCGATAACTTTCATATTTTAATGAATAGTAAAAACACGCTATATTTTAATTAAAAACAACTTTTTTCATTGTAATATCTTATGTGGTTAAATTATAATATTGAATGGTTTTAAAGTATAAATAGAATATATTTTTACTACTTAATATAATGTATGTCAGTAGCATTGATTTTACCTTGAATTCGTAGGTTAAATCAATTCAATCTTTTGCAATGTTTTAAAGAAAAACCCGTTTTCTTTCAACAACGGGATTAATTTTAATTTAATTTCTGAAAATTTTGTGTATTGAATTTGGAAAAATGTATTCCATATTTGGAATCAGTGGATCTAAATTATTTTAATAAGCTACTTTTTATTTTTGTGAATTATGAATAGTAACTACGGTAAATTTTATTTACCATAGTTAAAGGTAAATCGGGTAATTAAGGGTAAATATAATATTTTAAAATTACCCTAAAAAATGTCAAAATCCTATTTTATGACTAAAAGTATACCCATATCACCTAAGGGTCATATTAGATTCATTTAATTAAATTTTTTCAATGAAAATAATTTAATTATTATTAAAACCAAAGAATGTGACAACATGTCACTTTCTTAAATCATATAAGTATAATAATTTTAATCTAGTGATAAACTTCATGAAACTTAGAACATGAATAGTCTAAAGAAGGATAATACAATTATCTACATCATAGGAATTTATTTATAATTTTTAGGGATTAAATAATTATCATTTATTATGACACAATGATGATGCAGTACTTGACTTATTAATGAAATATTGACATAATTGATGTTATAAATGCCCAAATAAATATTATTTGAGACTTTTTATGACGTACACTAATTTTCTAGGTTAATATGACATGTTATTGTGGATTTAAGTAACTTAGTTCGAACTTATCATTCTGTTATGAATTTTATAAAAATCATGCACCAAATAGTGTCAAAATTGACATAAATTAGTTTTTTTTAAAAATATTATATTATTAATTTTTATTTCATTCTTAAAAATCTAAGGTTAGGCCAAATGACTTAGATAAGATTATATATATTAATAATAAACAACTTGGGGTTCGTTTGGCTTGATATAGTAAGTTTATTAACAATATAGTGTAAGAAAACAAAAAGACAAGGTAAAAGTTAAATTATTTAACTTAGAGTTAAATCTAATTGATAAGGTTAAAATAATAACCTAAACATGTCTAAATCCTATTTTATGAGATTATGTCGACCAATCCCCACTTTATCTTCGAAATAATACCCTTTGTAACCATTATGAACCGAATTTTACCTTAATATAAAATAATATTTTGAGATTTTCCTAAGGTGCCCCTCTCCTCCCTTATAAAAGGGCACCTCCTCCCTCTCCTCCTCACATCAATTTGAGAATTCAAGCTTGGCCAAA
The DNA here is from genome assembly GCA_963277665.1 of Viscum album. Taxonomy (NCBI): domain Eukaryota; kingdom Viridiplantae; phylum Streptophyta; class Magnoliopsida; order Santalales; family Viscaceae; genus Viscum; species Viscum album. The sequence continues at coordinate 1,272,667,653 of OY728162.1, read as the reverse complement.
CCCTGAAAAAATCTCTTCTCCACTTCCCTAGTATCATACTATATGTCCTGGTCTTCTTCAAAGACCATCCTTAGTTCTTTAAGTGGTGGTTAAGAAAAGGCGTGTCAAAAAAAGTTAATATCCATTACCGAACTTTTTCAATTTCTTTCTTCTTCAACTTCTTCTTATTTAGTTGTTTCATGATAAAGTAATAAAATCAGTATTTCTTATATACTGATATGTTTTTATAAATATGAAACAACTCTAATTAACCTTCTATCCATCCTATGGAAAAAGGAAATCACCGTGCGTGCGTACGTATAGAATACCGTCTCCACGCCGTGGTGTAATCTATTTTCCGCCACCACCTTAATTGGATGGGTATAATGGTTTAATGAGTAACTATATATAATTATTATAAAGTTATATTGATACTGAAATAGTATACATACACTTCAACACATGTTCACGATCATGAGAACAATATCATCGCTCGTGCGTACGTACGGACCACCGTCTCCACGACGCGATGAGATTCATTCTCCACATTAACCATTCATGAATGATTATAAAGTATATATAATGAATAATAATCAAATATATGACATGTTAAATCTACTTTATTTATGTATATATATATATGTATGTCATCTACTTACTTCAATTCAAGACAACAAGGAAAGGAAAACAGCGTTCATGCGTACGTACGGACTACCGTCTCCATGAACAGTGTGTTTCATTTCATTTATCTATCTATTATATATATATATATATATATATACTTAATAGATATTATATATAAATCATGTTTTATATTCTGGAAGTAAGTAAATCATGATATAATTAATAATAATTTTATGAACAACAAGTCCAAACACCTACGATAAATGAAACGATTTTACCCAAAACGCTTCTTTAACATGGAATTTACAAAAGAACGGGTAATATAAAGTCATAAGTGAACCATATATGATATCATAAGAATTAATATGATTCTTTAATAAGTCAATAACATTATTTAAATCATTATACAGGAGGTTCGGACACTTACAAAGCAAGTCGGACCTAAGGTAAGGGAAATAGCACAATCTCATTTTTTTTCCGAGATTGTTTATACTTTGGCATTTACTGGGGTGTATTTTAATATCCACATCCATGTTTCCTCAATATGTAATGTTATTTCCATCCACCTAAAATTTTTTAAATCCAATTTTACCCTTTGGTGAGTTTTTAGTAAAGGATATGAAAGGAATCTTTTGTCGTTTTTCGTACGAGGTACTTTTTGACTTTTCCGACAAAAGTACGAAGAATTTTTTTTAACTTATATGACATGAATGGATTTTTAAAACATTATTTCCAAGAAGCATACTTTACAAGTTTTCAAGTTTATTTTTAATCATATACTTTTTGTTTAAAGTTGTATGACATGTTAAGAAAGGAAAAATGTTTTTGAAGAAGAAAGGATATTTTCTCAAGAATGGAGTTCAAGCATTTTATCAAAATTATTTTCCATCTAAGATAATAAAGGGTTATGTTTTTATCCCTATTATTACATTGATTTGATTATGCTGTGATGGAATTATTTTTATGAATTCCTTTATCTTATATGAATTGTTTTATGATGTCATGATGTTTAAGATTCCCATTTGTATTACATGGGTTATGCAATGATGTATGATTTATGATTTTGTGGTACACATAAGAATGGTATCATTATGAGATGGGTGGGACCTATATCTCCCTCCAATGCATTGGGTAAAGATTTTATATTTCATGAGATAGACATGGCTGGAATGGTAGGTTATACCGGTTCAGTGAAACAGGACTGAAACGAGGGTGACTCGGTTCAGAAGGGACTTTGTCCACTAAGATAGTCTTGGCAATAAGTCTTGACTAACAAGAAATGATTCTCTATGATTATGTGTGCATGCCACAAAGTTTCATGTTTTATGTTATGATTATTGGGATTACATTTAACTACTATGATTTATCCCATGTTATGAAATTATGATCTCTTTTAGAGGATAATATTTCCAAAAGTTATGTTCTTATGTATATGATGTGATTGAAATTTCTTTTGTTTACCCTTACTTAGCATTTGAGCTCACCCTTTTTATGTTTTCTTTTCCCCCAAGATTAAAAGAAATGTTTTAGGTATGGAAACAAAAAGGGGAGAATCGTTATGGGAGATGTTGAAGATCTTTCAACATGATTAGAAGTTTATATTCCGAGTTTCCAAAGACACTAAACTATTACGGTCCTTGTGTGTGTGTTTTTGTTATGTACTAAGTATTCCACAAAAGTAATGAAATGTCTATGTACGTTAAGCTTCGGGTCTCTACAGTTGGTCCCTTAGCATAGCTATATCAAAGAACTGTTTTTGGATTCATTTTCAACCTAATGAAGTAGTATTGATTGATCGATTATATATCATATCACATCCATAATACGGTAGAACTCCCCTCTCTTCATGAGAACGCAATTAATGTGCTGAATCTGTTCTAAAACTATTTTTATTTTGATTCTTGTTACCATAGAATATGTAGTGACAGATAGATATAAAATATTGGGTCCATTATCTATGTTTCTATTCATTAAACTATATTCAAAAAAATGTAAGGAACACTCTACCCAATATTGATCAGTTTCTACATAAATGCACCCTTCATTCTCATGCGCGTTCCGTTCAAAAATCACACATCATGTCTTTGAATACACAAATCACCATAAACTTATTTTGTATATAAGTAATAATATAATAAAACAATTAACGAAAATTTTGTTTTTAACAATCCATAATATTCCTCAAACATGGATTTTCATAATTCTTCTCCAAATTGGGACTTCCAATCAAAGTAATTTCCATCCCAAAGAAAAAATCATCATATCTCCCTATGGTTAGATGATTTTGTAATGTAAAACACTTTTGAAATAATTTCCATGGTCAAACCTTACATGCCTTTCCCATCCCACTCCATCGGATCGAGGATCTCTATAGCCATGGATTAAAAACTTTCCTCATCACATCCAGATAATGTCAAATAATTATTTTCTGAATCACTGTGATATTTATGGTCTTGGATGTAAGGAATTAAATGGAACATTGGAGGTCTTTATCTCAAGATTCTAAACTATAGTGAAACATCCTCATTTTATGATGTTAAAATTAATTGTTCAAATCCCGATAATGTGAAAAAAAAAACTATGTACTTATGTGGCCCTTCGCTAAGAGGAACATTGTTTGAGGTTTTATCCTCCAATAATGACTTTTTTTTATAAATATGTGTAGCTTGATTCTTATTGTAATGGGATACATTGTGATTTTTAGATATCTTCTATTAGGCCCATCTTCCATAGAAAAGTATCTCTACACCCTCTCCCCCACACATGGTCATAATCAATTTTGGGAATTATAGAACATGTACCTTCATTGAAAAAATCACAACTGGATTAAAACTCTCCTACATAATCTATGTACAATGCTAAAATAAATGATCCCTTCATACCTATAATAATTTCATTCAAAAAATCATTTTATGGTTTCAATAAACTAGAAAATTCATGAAAATACTGTGTCCATTTGTAATAAGAGTATCCAACATTGAGGGAAACCGTTATTTTAACTATTCGTAACTGGAATCAGACATGAATTTCACCATAAAACTCTAAATATAGCCTATAAATCAAATTAAATTTCAACCCCTAAAAAAAGTATTGTTATCTTTATTTGTGCCAACAACATCACTATAGGAGTCCCTTTCTTATCATGGCATGTAATCATTCCATGTGTACTTATCTCATATCATATATTCATTTTTAAAAATACATAGATCTTGACATAAAACTATCCCTCCTAATTTTCAAAATACGTTGGAGCATTATTGGCCTATAATTCCTTCCTAGGTGATTATCTACATAACTTTTGGTAAAAACTGTTCATCATAAAAATACGTTTCATTGGGTCATCGTATAAGCCCTTAAACTAAAATTTTAAAAGACAGAACAATTGCCAAAATGAAAACATGTAAAAAGAACCTAGGGAAAAGGATGAGTCTTATCTTTATAAACAGGTGCACCATGTGATTTTTGAAAAATTGAGTAATTAAAATATAAAAATCACAAAACATGTTATGTTGAAAACCCATTAAGGGTTTCTTAAGAAAAAGGCATGTCTCACCCTCTATTCCATCTTTATATTTGACTCTAAAAAATTTGTTCAATGATATAAAAAATATAAAATTTACTGGGAGTGTAATATGAATCTATAAATATTCAAATTATGATTTTTTTAGGCTTCATTTCCTAGAAAACAATCTTTTGTATCCTCACAACAGTGAGATATATCTATATCCTAACAAATTATATTATAACGCATCAAATTTCCTTATATTTATCTTAGATTTATAATCCATTCATTTTGAAAGAATCCAGTTCTAAGGGGGTGGGGGAAGGATTTGGTGACATTAACAATTCATGCCACAAATTTTTTCATATGTCCCACGATGCGACAGTCACATAAACATCACATGTGGATTTTTTGATAAAATTTTTCTCCATGTGAGAAGAAGATGTAGATTATAATTCTATTTGTTGTAGGACTAATCCACACTAAGGTATAATTATTTCTATTAATGATTCCCAATTTTGTGGAATAGTGGTGTGAACCAATCTATAAGATTAAGCCACAGGTTCTATAAAAATCTAATGAAAATTTGTTGATGCCATAAATCCCATTTTTGAGGGTCTTATGGGAACTTTTTGGCATCAGAAATTCCCATTATATGGGTTATTCACCACATATAGAGGAATAGTTATCTCCACATGCTTATATTTGAAGATTTGTGGTTCCCAAAAAGACTTAAGGATTAAAATTCATAGTAATCAGATGTTAGGATTTTTTGAAATGTAATTTATTATATCATGAAGATCCTTCATGTAACTCTTTTTCCCATCTCACACATATACAAAAAACAAGAAGAACTATCACAAATAAGCTTTCTCAGGGAACTTCTGAGAACTAGATTTTTCCATAAACCTATGTGGACTACCCTGCATAAACCATCCTACACGGAGCACTTATGTGGTCTACCTATATAGAGCACCTAAAAAAACTAGCCTACAGGAATGACCTGTACAAGCCACTAGCAAGAGAGACTAATGAGAACTAACTCCTTCACCCAGGGTCCTGAGATTTCTATTAAATAGGAACCTTTGGCACCCTAATTTATAATATTATAAATCCAGAATAAGTAATGAATCTCTGCCCACCCTAGTCATTTTCCCAAGTCCTTAAATCCTTCCATGTAACAATAAAAGCATCAAAATAAGAGTGAGTTAATGAGTTTATTGGGATTAGGGTTGATTTAAGGATTGAAACTTCATGGAAAAAATTTAGTTTTAACTTCCCCTAGTCAAATTGAAATAGGTTAATGCTCCCCTACATAACTAAGGACCGTTATGGGACCTATCAAAGAGATCTGAGGAGTCCCTTGGTGATCAGTGAATGGGCTCACCCATGTGTGGTTTCCAAGGTGGTTATTCACCCAATAAGTCATATCTAGATCACCCAAGTATCATATGGTTTTGATTCCCCTTGACACTCCCAGGTATCACCTAAGAGAGATCCCAACTAACTCACCCACAAATTACTTCGGTGTGATCACACCTAATTCATCCAGATATCAAATGGGAAGTATATCTTATGAATCGCTCAGGTTTCACCTAGGTAAAATCCTTCCACCCCACCCATGAATCATATGAGGTAATTTAGCACACCCATGAATTACCGAAGGGAGATTATTTCCATCTATCCCAATCAATTATAGGGTGAGGTCACAACAAGTTCTTCAATATATCCCCTCATCATGGTCCTCTCAATATTTCTCTCTAATTCCCAAGAAATGTCAAAATTCCCTCACCCAAGAATCACATAGTAAATGTACAAATTAATCCCTATATCATATCCTCAATGACATGGAACATCTTTAATTTAGCCCCTATTCAGAGGGGTACTAAATTAAGAACTCTACCAAGGCCTCTAGACATGTATGGTCTAAGAATATGACACACACTCATGTCCTCTCATCATGAATTAATATTTCAAATGGGGTCACACAACATTTAGCCAACACATTATCTATTATTCACATCCTATAAGTCATAAATTATGATGGTAATGTGGATTATAACCCTAGGGATGAAGGTATTGGATCTTGTAGAAACATTCATCCTAGCACATTGAAAAAAAATTGAAGAGATTCAGTCTTTATTCATAAGGAAGTCTAAACCTTGAAAATTATGTTTTTAAAAATGATGGCAGATAGGAATATTAAGGCGTCATATTTTGTCTTGAATGAACATCCATAAACTCACCACCATTTACCATTGAAAAAGGATTAACTATCTCCCTTTGAAATCCTTCATGTTGAAAGCCTCTAGTCATTCGTATATGAAATTTTCATGCCTTCCATACCATCACCCACATCCACTAGGTGAGAAAAGAGATTCTGAAAAATTCTTTATTTTCTATAGCCTTTTTATTATCACACTACTCATGAATCACATGGTCTTAGTGGTTATTGTTGATCATGTCACCATCATGATCAAATACCATCAAACGGGTCTCAAACGCAGTGTATGTACCAACCACTATGAACTATATGGGATTGGATTCCTATCCAAAAAAGTTACAATGTAATCACCCCTGAGGTTCAAACCCAACACAAAAAACACACCATAATCATTTATTTTCCATATTCTTCCTAAAGTCACATCACACCCCCACCATGGATGCTATATTCCTTAAAGGTCCTTGTCACAACATCCTTGTTCGTGTGAATCCCTTGTGGACTTCATCCCATAGTATGGATATATTTCTATTTAAATCAGTATTAAATTTTTTCTTCATTGTATTTCCCCCTCCATATTTTTCTATTACACTTTCTCTTAGAAATATTATTCTGATGAAATTAAACTACATGATTTTTTATATGTCACGTAACACAAAAAGGTATGATTTTTTTTATTAAGTTAAAATAATCAACATGGGTTGTGATTCCTCTAACGATGATACATTGGAATCCGCTATCATGGGATCAATCTTAAATTCCAAAAAACTATAGTCTCTTGGGATGACAATAAATTCTAGGGTGACTACCTATGTCACTTAAAATTTACATCATTAAGCAATAAACATATCCTAGATGAATAATATATGATGTGTACAAATGGTATCCCTCAATGGATAACCACAAATAAAAATATATTATTTACTATCAATATATTTCCATAATTATTTTTTAATAAAAATTTGTTACCGGTTCGATTTTGGGAATTTAAAATTGATTTATGAATATGTCTTAAATTTTTAAGAGAGACCTAGAGTCGGGAATAATTTCCCTCCAAAGGGTGTGATGAGCTCAAACTCCCAACCTCTCAACCAACATGATATATAGGTTTCATTGGTTCTATTCCCCCAATGACTTCTATCCTATGGAATGCAGTACCATGATCCATCATGGAAGTGGGATTGGTTGGGTGTCTTTGGTTCTATGATCAAACCTCATTGGAAACCAACATTAAATGAATGGGTGTGAAACAATCCCATGATGTGTGGGGTTAGTAACATGGTGTGTGGTTTTTAAATATATCATTCCCCAATCATCCATGATTACTAGGAATACATGATGTGTGTACCTTCAAGAAACATAGTGTTCAGTCTACATTTTCTCAAAAAGTGAAGCCTTATTTCATGAAGATTAATGATTCATGATTTCCCCTATATTACACACTATTACCAACCCTAAAATATCCTAAAACAAGGGGTAATGTTTTTTTATTGTTGGTAACCATCCATCAATGGTTGGAAATCAGAACTCGGATTACCTGATCGGTATTCCATCATGAAATCTATCATCACATAGGGCTTTGAAAATCAAATTCCTCACCTTCAACCGACAGTGTAAATCGATCCAACTAAAAAAATAAATCTAGGACCTTATGAAATCCATGTAATGTCATGGGGTTTTATTTCTATAGAATTAATATTGGAAATATTTATTCACAAACCCATGGGATAAAGATGAAGAATTCAATGAACGACTATGGGAAATGAACGATATTGATGGTAAAAACTATCTTTGGCTAGTTTGATACCATATAATGTTTTTATAATAGAGATTACATTTTAAATAATGGAATAATTAATATCAATAACTGGGTTCAAGAACTAAAATTAAATCTGGGATCATGTGAAAAATAAAAAATCAGAAATAAAAGGAAAATATAAAATCAATGATTAAAAAATTATTCAAAATGTTAGGGATTCCCTATAAAAACAATACCTACCACAATAAAATTTTATTCCTTGGTAATGAATGTGTCCTCTAATGATTAAGTTGTTTATTGAAATAAAGTTTTCATTCATCTCACTATTATCCAAGCTCTCCTACTAAAAATCCATGTTCCATAGTAGTCAACACATACAGAGATCACCCACATCGCTTCTCTAGTCTCCAAGGGATTTGAGGATAACCCTAGATATTTTATATGATAAAATACAAATATATATGTAACTAGTTTTTTATTATTAAAGAAGCTAAATAATTTATTTTTTAATTCACATAACATACCCTCCAATGGATTCGATCAACTAGGTAGCCAACGACGACCATATTTTTGTTGGGCCTAGGGTAAACACCAGGTTCAGGAAACAACCATGGTCCCAAATTTCTCATCTTTGGTATTAAAAAATATTAAAACCATTTATTCCAAAAAATATATTCTTATGTGTGCTTGATTATATGTTAATATTTTCTGTATCTTAATTATGGGGTCTTGAAACACCAAAACACAATGATGAATTGGAGTGGAAATAACTATATACATAGAAATATTAAAAGGAAATCACCAATGAAGTTAAATTCATTAAATTATCCTCAACTTCAATGAGTTTTTTTCATTAAATGCATAAGATACAAAAAAGGTAGGGGTATGGATCCCACATATGACTCTCATGATTCACAAAGTTATCATGAATGCTCTTCTGCAACCAAAGAACTTGAACCAAAATTATAGTACTTCCAAGAAATATCATCTTCGATCAGTCCTCAAATTCCACCATGTTCATTAAAAAGGTGACTCTATCATCAATTTCTAACTTTCTATATTCAATAATGTTTTACACGTCGAGCACATATCTAGTCAACTACGACACATTGAAGGCATCATACACTCAATCTCATTATAGGGGTAAGGAAAAGTAGTATGAAACCTCACAGACCCCATGTAGAAACTCATATAGAGTAAGTAACCCTATAATTTTTTTTAATCCAATACGAAAACACTATATTCAAGGTAATGGGATGACTCACAAGATGAAATGGTCTCCCTGATCAAAATATTAAAGACAAAAAGTTCAGACTACATAATATTTTTGTCAACAATATGTTGTCCTAAAACACTCATGGATCACCTAAACCCATCTCTACCATTGTCTACATAGTTTCTACATAAAAAAATTGGGACCCATGAATATTAATGTAACACAATGAGATTTTGAAATGATTACATTGTATTTGATTCCATGCGTGACATGAAACACAAGGCATATAAAAAAGATAACACCCTGAGACATTACGATATATATATATACCAACATATATATATTTATAATTTTTTAAAATAAATACTATCTATTTTATATATTTCACTATATGAAATGCTGCATTTATCTTTCATTACATGAAACCCTGAGTTTCTCTTCAATTACATGCAATACCGAGTTTAAATGTTACATGATATATTATTAAATGATTATTATTTATTATGATACTTATCATCTAACAATATGAACAGGTTTATATGAATAGTACTAATTAAATTTTCAAAATTATTGTTATCTATATAATATAAATGAAATAATAATAATATAAATTAAAACTATATGTTTTCAAAAATATATATTTTTCTAAAATACAGTTGAATTGCGCTTTGTGAAAATAATTTAAAAGAATTATTTAGCAATTTTAGAATAAATTATATGATAAAATGAACTTCATTTATTAAAATTTTATGCCAAAATTAATTTATGGCGACTTATTGATATTTTCTAGAAACGATTATGTTTTAATGAATATTGAAAATACTGAATTTTAATTTAAAATTGCCTTTTTGTTAAAATAATTGATAATGTTGAATAAAATTTTTTATTGTTTTGAAAGTAGAATTATTTCAATATTATAGAAATTAAACCTATTTAGATAATTGGAATCACTTTCATATTCAATTTATATATATTATAATTTTAAACATTTAGACATTCCCACTTTAAAAACATGATTTCTCATCGCATCCATAGAAATAATTTGAAATTATAATTTTACACTTCTGTTTATTAAATTTGAAAAAATTTATTCCATATTTGGAATTAGTATAAATTATAATTTCTAATATAGTTAAAACAATTTTTTACAAAATTTAATAGTTAATGCAGTAAAAATTAATTATCACAATTAAGGTAAAAATGAGATTATCGGGGGTTAACCTAAATTGATAAAGATAAAATTGACTTATTAAACATATTTAGAAACAATTTTATAGACTTATTTATAAAATTAATAATATAGGGATTGATAATGGTCTATCGTGGACCCTTTTTACATATCACAAATTTGGTAGCACTCAATTATATTCAAAAATACCATGTGTTTCCTATTCCACACTTATAAAATGATTGTCTCTCTCTTCTATTATTCACATAATAAAACCCATTTTATTCATCCAATACATCCCCAAATAATAACCCAACATACCAACCATCATCCTATAATTCTTATTTTATGCATAAATCCATCGTAGGAAGGATTTAGTGAAAACCTAAAGAGTATACCCGAATGAGAGGTAATCTTTTTCAATGAGCATCTTATTTTATTTCACTATCCACCACTAGAATTTATTATTCAATAATGATAATATAGTTACATCAGTATATTATATATACTATTATGTTTTTATAATAACGTAATGGTCTACAACTATATCTACTTTAATCAAATGGGTTATGAAATGATTGTTTTTGTGTATGGAAGAGTACCACCTCATGAACCAATGTCATTCATTATTCCATTACTACCATTAAAGAATAGGAATGATGATATATATAAAATATATATTTTATATTTATAACATATTTTCACATTTTGTATTATATAATATATATATATATTACTATTCTTTCTATATGGGATACAGTAATGTCACTCATGTGTACGAAAAACTACTACCTTGTGAAGCAATGTGATTCGTCTTTCACTAACTCTTTACATGGAATGTAATAAGGTTAAATTTAATTATTATCTATGATATAAATGACATAATTATGATAATTTTGAAATATTTATTATTCTATAAATATGTGATAATATTTAATTTCTTTCCTTTTACTTACTTATATATGGTAGCATCGTTCATGTACATGTCAACTACCTCATTCAAGAAGTGATGTGACTCTATTTTCATCACCACACCACATAGATAATATATATAAGTAAATTTAATGAAATAATATATTATATATGATATTATGATAATTATATAAATATTATATTTTACATACCTTTTCTACATAATGATCATTGAAAAATGGAAATGGTACTCATGCGTACATACAAGATACAATATCCATGATCAGAATGTCTGTCATTTTATATAATTACCTTTAATTTTTGTTTTAAAAGTATAATTTATTTAAAAATAATCTAATTTTTTTATGAGTATTATTCTTAAGATGATAAAACTATGTACTATATTCAGGACTTAGATCTTTAATGATAAAACGTGGATGAAAAAATAAGGCAATTGACACCCAAAACAGTGAAAATAATGAAAGATTGTAATTGAAAATGTGATAAATAGTTTTAAAAGGATCATGAATGATATTATAAATATTAATATTATTGTGGTGTAAGTAGATAAATTTTTTAAAACCACTATAAATGAGGTAAAATAAAATTTAATGAAAAGGAAGTATAAGGTAAGAGATTTCATCTGAGTTTACATTCTATTGATAATTATTAGATATTATTCCAATATACAATTTTATTTTGTGTATATACTACAACTTGGAATTTAATATCACATATACTTAATAATTAATTGTATATTAGTTTTCAAATTTAATTATTTCATCTAAGGGGATTTTAATTGAAAATTTCATTGTGGTAAAAGTTATTGTAAGATCTCACATTTTTTTGTGATTGTTATCATTATCTTAAAAAAATAAATTATTAGTAATAAATTTTCATTGTATGTTTTATTCTTTATATATATCGAAATTATTGTTTGTTGGATATGAATATTTCATAAACTTTATACCATTTTCACATATAGTGTTTACTTTGACAGGTTATTTATGAAATGGGGAAATATTGAAAAATATATATCCTTTAATTGGTATGGAAATTTATTGATAAATAATATTTTTATAAATTAAATCAATTATTTGATATATAAGGAATCATTTTCCCATAAAAATTGTTTGGGGAGTGTCTATTGAAATCCGTTCAATGTATCTGTAGTCTCATGAGACAAAATCAGTTGGCTAAATCATATGAGTTTGTAACCTATAGTTTTAAACTATCTTTTGAAAGGTATTGACAATATAGATATAATTGTCCAAACAAGATCGATATACAACCATTTTGTTTTAAAACATATTGTGATATGTATTAATGGTAAAAGTATCATGTTCCTGGGAAACATGATGTCTGATAATCAAGCAGTGGATTCATTTTAGTTATTATTATTTCCCATGATATTTTCACAATGATATTATCTCTATATGCATTTCCCACTTAGATTATTGATTATATGGAATCTGTGTTTAATTGTTTATTTTTACAAATTTATTATTCTATATAGAGTAATTTAAATGGAATTTCGGATCAATTATTTACCATTCCATGTTTATTATACTTATTGATTCATGATAGAGCCCTCTATACTTAATCATTATTGATAATTTGATCTAACAATTACTTTTTCTCTTTCTTAGAAATCCAAAAAGGGTACTCTATTTGATATGAAAGGATATTCTAGGGGGAATAATTTCAATATCAAAAAAACTATTTTGTATTTTTTTCAAATTTAATGAATGGCATAAGAATGTATCTTATTTACAAATAATAATAATATATTTGGTCATTTAGGATATGATTCCTTTTATGTTTCTCCAATGTTATAAAGTGGACACTAGCTCTAGGATTCCTGATTTCAGGTCACTTTAGTTGGAATCATAGGAATTTTATTAAAACATTGGAAAATAGATTTTGAAACCATAGTTCAGGAAGAAAATATCTATGATATTCTTTGAGGATTAGTATAAAAGAGCACACTAATGTTTTGTTAAGGTATAGATTTTTTTCCCTATTAACAAATCTTTGTCTAGATTATACATTTGGACTGGGATTGGGAATATATGTGCCTAGGGGTAAAAAATAAAATTCTTCCATTTTCATAACCCAATTTCCACTCGTTGCATGACAACAAGCTTTACTCCACACCTGGCTTGACACCACCAAAGGATATTATTATTATAATATACATTTTATTTATTAAATCTTATGAAGGATTTAAATATATGATTATAGTGAATTTTCATATTTAAAACAAATGTTTATTAGATACAAATGAATGTTATGATGGAAAGACATAAATTTCATCCTATGGATCATTATATAAAACCAAAGAATTATATGCGTCAATATACGTTCTAGATGATAAACCCTATAGAAAGAAATGATCTATATTGTAACATCCTTGATATTCTATTTATCTTGAGAGGGTGGAGATATGGAACTAGTCCTTAATAAACATCCCCATGATGCCAAAGGCAACTAATAAATGTATCAGGTATTCAATACATATGTGGGGAAATTTTATATTTAAAAATAAAACAGTTAACTAATCAATAATTCAAAAAAAAACAACCCACTATATGATGCGAGATAAAAATGAAAAACAAATTAACATTACATTTATCAATGTCATACTAGAATCAAGTACCATAATAGAAGACTACAATATCACTATAAAAAGCATAAGACACACTAATAAAACTCATAGATAATTAGAAGACCCCAATCAACACAACATTCATGCTCAAAGTTCACAAAATAGACCATGTATCACAATGTAGTGCTAAAAAGGTGTGATACTTTACATATTCCAATGTCCCTCTATATAACATCTGTAAAATTCCAAATTTTCTAATTTAGTGGCGAGTACTAAAACTCAATAGTATTTTTCCAATGAATTCTCTAGACAAGACACTAGGATAGAAATGGTTGCTATATTTATATAATATAGTTTACATAAAACCAGTTCTAAAATATTTTGTTACTAAATTTAAACATGTTTCATATCAACTAGTATTCTATCCAAATAAATTTTTCAATGAAATAAACCAAAAAATGCATTAAAATAATTTCACATGTTCTGTTTGGAATAATTGTTCCATTTTTCATATCCACACCCCAACCATGCATGAAACATTATAATAGTTCCATTTTCATGATCGACCTCTCATTGATCTATCATATTTTCACAATGTAATTAAATCCCATGTGATGCTACACAATTTTCCCCAATCACAATGTCATACTTCAACCATGCCTTATAAATAAAATATGAGAACACACACCATGTATGCCCAAAAACCATGCCATTCCAAAAATTCCCATACCATTACAATAAAACAACATTTTATGGAAAATACTTGTCCAAAAATCTATTTCAAGATCCACAAAATCCATATTTTCAAATAAAATATTTATTATGAAGAAACTAAAGCACATTCCACAAAAAATTACCACAATTCAATATTTTCATCAAAAACGATAAATTGTCACAAAAGAGATTTTATATCAGGATTTTAACAACAATTTCATAGTCAATTTCAATCAATTAAATCAATTTGAAACTATGTCAATCAGGTTTTCCATGATGAGTCAAGAGCGATGCCTCCTACCTCAAGAATTTTATCAAAAATGATAAACATCAGGAAAAAATGTCACAAAACTGGTTTGAACCTCTATAACCCAACTTAGACCTATTCCCCTCTCATCAATACGACCAAATATGATCAAATTTGGAATCTGTAATATTATATATACCCCCAATGGGAATAGTTATATGAAATAAATAGAGAGGGAGGGAGAATTAGATATAATACGAGCATCCATAATGAATAATAAAGATCACACACTATTAGGAATCGACTTATAATCACCATGGAAAGCCTTTAGATCACCTCTTAATCAATGGAAGAACCTTCCCTAAACTTTTCGAAATAAAAAACCAGAGTTGGGGACGCATGAGAGAAAAATGTGTGAGTTAAAGGGAAAACTATATGAGATACAATTTTTAAAGAGGTAGTTTCTTAATAAGAATGGTTAGGAAAACCATGAACTAACCATGAATTATCCCCTACCATAGGGATGGCCCTCACTTGGATGGATCACACGATTACCAAACCATGTGCCAACCATACAAAAGGTCACTATACAACTAATGAACAACACAACACAGTTTCTTTTAGGCCTCTGCACTGCATGGAAAAACCATGAACAACCTGTGCACCTTCCCTTCCCCCCATGCTTCACTCTTCATGGTTTCTTCTAGGTGTTTCAAGGTTTTACCAAACTATACACTAACCACGCATCACTATAAACGACCCACAAACACTCTAAAAGATCTCAAAACTATCCCAAACATCATCCATATATATTATATAGAAAAAATAATAATTAAAGGGTTTCTTAATTCAAACCAAGGATTATACATATATTAAAATCTAACAGATTATGTATGGATTTTTTGGAAATAAAAATGAAAATAGGGTTTTTTACCAAAAGTAATTCGGTTTTAAGAATCATAAAACATATATGGATTGAGTTTATTATAAGATTATATGTCTTCATCAACTTAAGATAAATGGATACCATAATGGTTTAATTATTTTATGATTGATCATAAGTTCTATGTATTAAACACCACTTTTATATGTTTTTGATGTAGGAATGTCACAAGATTATGTATATTTTTGGAAAAATATTATGGGAATTCAAACCATTGGTTTAATATTTATTTTAGTGATAATATTATTATTAGAATAATTACTTTATATTTTCATGAAATATTTGAAGAGTTCTTGATAACCACTAAGGTGAATATACTCAATACATACATTGTAAAACAATTTAAAAAATATTATGAGACTCTTTAAAAACAGTTTTTGAAAACCGTTGTAAAATGGTTTTTAATGATTATGTTTATTTCATGGATTTCCATCATACTGTATTAGAAATGTTATATGGATTATATTAATATAATTCAGAAAATTAAGAAATTATATGATTGGTGACAACCAATCTCATCTAGTAAGGTAGTTGGGCCTGAACCAATGACATAAGGACAATAAGGGTTTAGTTCCTACAACTATCCTATGCGATGTCCTGGTTAATATATAATTTATTAAACTATATGATAAAAAGTATTAATGATGAACCAATGGTATTAATTTTTATGTCTATAGATTAATTAATTTTTTTGAATTACTTCTGCTAACCATACTGGTTCTTGAAAATAGATGGAGATAGGCAGAAAGGCTCATTTTTGTAAAGATATTATGATCCATTAAAAGTGAATTTCTATGCTTTCATTATAAAAAATTAATTTTTGGATATTTAATTGTTATAGTAAAGGATAAGTTCTAAAATTAACAATGAAATAATATAGGATTAAATTATAAAGAATAAATATAATCATATTAGGTAAGTTTATTTCATTATTTTATTACATAGTAAAATAATATTTCAATGTTAGGAAAAGGATCTTGAAACAAAATATTTTCCCATTACCATCATATCCGATGAATCAAATAAAATTTTAAATCATCATAGTTTTATGGGTTTGAGATGATTAAATTTACATTGATCATTAAATTTCTTGTGATCAATGAACTCAATCACTCTATATAATTATTTATGCTTTTATTTGATGTCCAATTATTCAATTTAGGCCAATGTTTTTCTATGTAGAGTCCTAGATATAGGTTATCCAATATGACATTTGTACTTCTATATCTCTATTATTTAGAGAATATTTTTTAACCTTTTTTATGAAGTTACTTTTACAATAATGGTAATTAAAAATATAAAATCATTGATTCCCACTATAACACTTAAATTAAAAGGATAAAATTTATATATAGTGGGGAGATGGTAACACCCAGTGATCATAAAATAAAAAAAATTATTCGATAATATATAAGATGGAAAACACCAACCATTGAAGAAAATTTAATACCAAGGGAATTTAATATAGATTCATCTATTAATTATGTAAATAAAATCCATAAATAACTTTTATTACTCTCAACACTGAGATTATCTCACGTTAAACACAACCCTGTGTTTTTCTTGTGTTGCACACAATAAAGTGTTTGAACAAAGTGAGAAATATTATTAAAATATTATTATTTAATATTATAGTTATCATTTATTCATAAAAAAATTTGGTTATTAATAGTAATCTATAAATTATAAAAATTATGATTATATATTGATTATAAATAAAATAAAAATAATTTAAATGAAATGGAAAACTTTTTAAAAAATAATATTTTTAAAAATTATGATTTAATCCTGATTTAAATATATTATTTAAAATAAAATTTGTATACTCTTAAATAATTTATATGGAAAGATAAACATAATTTTTTAAAATTAAGATTCCAAAATTATATTAGTTTTATTTTTTTGGATTTTTCTAAAATGTTCCATGTTTTAAATAATAGTGTAATATTCATAATTTTAATTGAAAAATTCCAATTTGTTTAAATAATTTATAATGATAAATTATATTTTTAATTACATTAAAAGTAATATTATTTAGGTTTTATATAGATTAATCCAATTTATTTCATTTTATTAATTTTAATATTGAATTTAGATATAAAAACCTTTTAAACTTTTGAACATTTTCCAATTAGAAACTTGCTTTCTAATCATGTCAGCAGGATTCATTTTAAATTAAACTTTTAAAATTCAATGAATAGAATTTAGAAAATTATATTGAATGTTTTGAATTATAATAATTTATATGTTTTAATATTTTCGCCATTATTTTTTAACATAATTAATATTCAATACTATAAAAATTACTTATAATGGTTAAGAAAAAATGGGTTTACTTGTGGTTGAACTAAAAAGATAAGGTCAAATTGACTAGTTCATTTGTCTAAAATCCATTGGTTTGGATTATTTCAATTTTTACACCTATATTTTATATAATGTTACATTTTTGACCCTTCGGCATACGAAAATCATTGTAGTAGTCAATTATTTTTAGATTTACCAAGTGGATCCTCTCACCCACATATAAAAGGTCACCCCCTCTCATCTCTTCTTCACGCATTCACACCATTTTGGATCAGCAAAAAATTTCTCAAGTCACTTCCCAACACACATACCCACTTCATAGAATCCTTATTTTGGGTTAAAATAAATACATGTAAAGATTTACTATAATCCTATGGATGATACCAGAAGAAGATGCAATGTTCTTCAATAAGTGTCTTTATTTTATTTCATTATCGACCTGCACAAATTCTTATTAAAACATGATTATATAATACAATTATTATATTAAATATACTTGTATGTTTTTAACAATTTAATATCCTATAAACATCTCTGCATCCATCAAATGGGTCACATAAGCATAATTTGTGTGTATGGCAGATGACCACCACACAAACTCATGTCATTCATTCTTTCGTTACCACCTTTCAATGTTGGGTATCATGACATACCTAAAGTATATATGTTATATTTATAACATATTTAGAAATATTTTTTAATTATATAATTTATATATCTTTTTAATTTTAATTCCATGGGGGATACAATAATATCTCTTTTGTGTATGACAAACTACTGCCTTGCGAAGCGATGTGATTCATCTTTGAATGACATTATACTAGGAATGTAATAATGTTAATGTAAATGATTATATGTGATATAAATGACATAATTATAATATTGTGGACATATTTATAATTATTAATGAAAAATATATCAATATATTTATGACCTTTACACTCACTTAAAGATTATTTCATCATTCTTGTGCATGTGGACTATCGCCTTCACGAAGTGATGTGACTCATGTTACATCCCCACACCACAAGGATGATAAATATAATTATATTTAAAGAAATAAATTTGTATATATTATATAATGATAATTTTAAAATGTTATATATCACATACGTTTGTCCATAATGATCATTAAAAAATTGAAACATTACTCTTGAATATGTATGACCTACCATCTCATATATCATAAAATGCTTCATTTTTCACAAAAATATTTCTTGTTTGGTTGGAAAAGTATAATTTAAATAAATATATGATTATTATTTCATGATAATTATTCAATATATTTTTCAACTATGTAATATGTGAAAGAATCAGATTTTAAATGACAAAACATGCATGATAAAATAATGATTTTTACAAATGAACCACATAAAATAATGAAACATTATTAATGAATAGGTGGTAATTGTTTCTTGAAGGAATATATATGATTTTTTAAATGTTAATATTTTTTACATTAATGTTAATAATATGTTTAAAACCACTATACAAGATGTTAAATAACATTCAATCCAAAGTAAGCGTGATGTAAGGTATTTTTTATCAATTTACATTCCCCTGAGGCCGATTTGCTATTATGAACAAATTCAAATTTATGCACTGTATATAATACCCATTAACATGTAATATCAGGATTCATTAATAAATAATTATATTTTAAAATTAAAATTGAATTATTTTATCTGAATGAATTTAACATGAAATTACAAAGTGGTAATAATTATTGTACAATCTCACTTTCTTTTGAGATGGTTGACTTTATATTGAAAAAATAAATTCGTGGTAATATTTTATAAATTTATATTTTTTTGAAAATATCACTTTCTTTGTGGTTGTTTACATTGAGAGTTATTTGACTAACTATGGAAAAATTGATATATATTTATCATTTTCTCAATACAGATATTTATTGATAGGGAAAAGTTTTAATGAATTAAAATTATTATTAGATATATGAAGAATTATTTAGAGATGCAATACATGGGATGCATAGTTTTCAAATAAATCCCTAGGATATATTGTTATAATGATGAAACAAAAAAAGTTGGTCAAGACCTTTGAGTTTGTAACCCGTAGTTTAAAACTATATTGTAGAAGTTCTTGAGAGTAGTGATAAATTTGGCCAATATTGATTGGTTTTTAACTCTTATTTTCTAAACCGTACTGTGAAAGGTTTTGATTGAAATGTTATCATGTTCTCAGTGAACATGATGACTGATAATTAATCATTTCTTTCATCTGAATTATTATTCTTATCCATTATATTTTAACAATGATATTATCTATAAATGGATTTTAGTAATAGATTATTTATTATATAGAATGTGAGTTCTTTTATTTACCTTTACATATTGATTATTCATTATCTTGATACTTAAATGGGATGTTTTATCATTTAATTATCATTACATGTTGATTATTCTTATTGAATCAGGATAGATTCCATTATATTAATCCCTTAATGACAATTTAAGCTCACCCTTATTAAATTTTTTTGTCTCATTAATCCATAAAGTGTACTATGTTTAATATACAAGGATATTCTTGTGGAATAATTTGTTTATCAAAAAAATACATTGTAATTTTTCTTTTCTAAGGTAATGAAATACTCAAGTAACTATCTTTTTTACCATGACTACTAAAATATTTTTCATTCAAGATGTGATTCCTTGTTTGTTATGACATTATAATAATGTTGGATGTGGCACCATGCTACTATGTTCTGGGATGATACACTTAGTCCATCACAAGGGAAACCAATAGGTCCTACCATATACTTCAACACACAATTCCATACCAATAGTGGAGTGATTGATGAAATTGTATGAAAACTACAAAAATAAATTTTGAAACACATAGATCTAACTAAAAAACTAACACACTCACCCACAACCCATTTTTTAAAACCTGATGGTCCAGTTCAATATTACATCCACCCAGGGGAGTATTATAGTTCACATATGTAACTATATCCTAAAGGCCTCCTACTATCTCCACCCCAACTAGGATGTATATCAAGAATCATGGTCAGAGACAAACATTGAGGTTACCCATGAAGCCAAATGATATCCAACACCTATAACTACCCCATACTTTCATCTGATATGTACCCTCAAATGTAAAGTAATTGTATTGACTCGGTAAGTCAGTCAACAAACATCATAGAGTGTTATGGGCTCTCACAAAATGTGGATTCCTCATCCCAATATCTATGATATGCCTTTCCGCATATATTAATAACAATTAATAGCTTGAGTAGGACCTATAGAAACCCAACATTTAGATATTATCTATTTATAGGTGTGGAATCTAGAAATAAACTTTACAACAATATAACAAAATCCATACTTCCAAAATAACTACTTAAGTTTCTTCTACAACTTCACCACAATATGATGTATGTCCCATGGTACAATAAGAAACTCCCATAAAATCTCTTCACATAATGTGACAAGAACCACTCTCCATCCCAAGAAAAGTATTATGTGATCCAAACCATCATAAAATCCATCTTGTTTATCTCTAGAAGATATCTGGTCCAAAAAAATCATTATAAACATCTCTTAACTAAGAATCTCTCACACAATAAAAACGATGTGGATTCACTAGCATCAACTGAAGATATGTTATACACCTCTAATCAACCATGGTCTTATAAAATAGGGCCATCTACTTTAATTACTCCTTCACCATGTGAAAATAGTATTTCTTGTTATTGGAATATAACATAAACCTCAAATAGTACCAACCAAATTGGAAAAACTCTACACATATTTAATGCTATTGGATGGGTACCAAGGAACAAATACATCAATATTATCTATATCCATAACTATATGAGACTCATTGATGAAATTCCCTATAATTTGATAATCACAGATTAAAAACGGACACATCAAGAGATTATAATAAATATTTTTCTCCTTGAGAAACCATAGAACCATCCTCGAATGGTTCTCATGATCCTACTCAAACAAAGATTATATGAGAATATAATTGATAATGATAACTAGGAATTGGTCCATGTATGGATGGAATATTTGGTTTATAAGATCCATTAATGCATAGAGGTATTTAGTCCCATAGAAAGGGATCAACAAAAAATCATAGTTTCTATAGAAATATCAGAAAGTCTTCTTTGAAATATCATCCTCATGAATATTCAAGTGATGGTAGAAGAGCATGAAATGTATTTTTAAAAACAAACTCACACCTTCAATAAATTTAAAATTTGCATTAATGATTAAAAATATATTTTTTTTCTTCAATGTTTAATTATTCAACTGATGATTAATTGTGAAAAGCTTCAATATCTTAATAATCTTCTTACAAAAGACTTACAACTGCAACATCAACTCCAAGATCTTTTTTGGGTTCATCTGATATGTCTTAGAAGATATTGGTAGAGTCTTAGGGTGAAATTGATGAAGAAGTAAAACCCCTCACCCCATAGAAACACTAAAAACATCTTAAGGTCTCATTGACACTATATAAATATCCCACAATAATTTCCCTCCCCAATGAGTCATTACACACTTCTATAAGTGGAATACAATCCTTAACACTCTCTTCGTATGAGTATTTAGATGCGAAGGTTGAAATAAAGGCTCCAATAAAATCTCATTGTTATAGAAAATGGATGTTGAAAGATATTAGTGACTTCCACATTCATCTATATAAAGTTGATAACTCAAAATTCATACCATGGATCACTGTGAATCATTCAGGCCATAAACTTCTTATGCATGATGTTCACATTCCATTTTCTTGAAGTATCCTCAACAACCAGGGTTTTCACTGATACCCTAGAACATCCTATCCATCCTCACACATACAAATAAAATGGACTCATATACCACACCTCAACTCTATTAATTTTAGGTGGAATTATCTCACTCACATTTCTATAAATAATTTTACAATAGAATACATCTTGGTGACGGTAGAATCCCAATTCCTCTCATACTCAAAGAAACATCCTAATTCACTAACATATGATCAAAACAAATGATAATTAATATATGAAAAAAATTTGATGAAAGATTAAAAGAGTAAATAAATCATACCTCATATGTTATTTGGAGTCCCTGTATTAGAAGATTTAACTGGTTATTCATAATCCTGATTAGTCAGGATTCCCGGGGAATAATGACATTTTCCATTTTAGGTATAACATCACTGATTCCTAGAATGTATGAATCTTCAAAAAAACATATAATATAAAGAAACTAAAATTTGAATATTTACACAACACTATCTATGAATTCCTATTACTTTTATGAAATATTTCTCCTTATATAATTTTTCTTGATAGCTTCCATGACTTGAAATAGTGAGTTCAAGAAAACAGTGTAACATTAAGAAAATATTATGTGACTGCTATCCTTGAGAAATTGTATTGGAATAAATGAATAGTAATAAACTTTTTATGATAAATTTATTGTCTAAAATTTTTTAAAATCAACTCATTAGTTATCAGATGACTATAATTTAAAAAATGTATTTGAAAAAAAATTGATGTAATTTTCCTCAAAAAAATAGTTTTTATGCTCGTAATTTATTATCATATTAATAAAAATAATTAATCAATATTGGTGAATTATGTTAATGAAATTTATATATTATTTACTTGAATAAATTATTTAAATGTTTAGAAAATATATTTTAATGGACATATCCAAATAATGAATCAGGATTTATGCTTAAAAATTCATTTTTCTAAAAATAGTTTTCACCACATTTTTTACAATCTAAATTAATTTTAAAAATTTCATGGAATTTAATTAGAATAAATTTATTTCATATTAATAATCACATGGTTAAATGTATTCAAATAGACTCATTTTATTTTTGGTCAGTATAAATAGAGACCGTGGTAAAATTTATCACCTTAGTAAATGGTAAGTTGCATTAATAAATGTTTGAATAAGTGATAAGAACATAATTTATCATAAATATTCTTATTGTATGAAGGTAATTATATTGTGAAAAACATAGTATCTAATTATAGTTTTTGAATTAACTGTTTTCTAAGAAAGAGAATTATATATTATTTAAATCAATGAAATTTATAAAATGTCATTCACTTAGTTTGAAATTTACATTATTTGTTCACATATGGATACAAATAGTTATTTATGAAAAATTATATTAATTTTCTTAAAATTATATTATATTTATTATGTTAATTTATTTATATTTACTTATATATTAAAAAATTACCTTAAATTTTTATACAATGCCAAAATAGTTTTTATTCAATTAATGGATAATTAAAATAAATGATTTTCAAATTAATAAATGTGATATAATTTTAGTAATAATTGTTTTAATACAATTTAATTGGTTAATATGACATATATTATTATTGTTGTATATGTTTATATTTGAGTTCAAGCATTTTATTTATTCTTTTAATGTAAAATTAAATGAATAGTGTCAATATTTATTATAATGATATTTTACAAAAATAATATTTCATTACATTATATAAACATCATAAATTTTTTTGAAATACAAATATGTTGATATGATATGGTCTCCAACTTCTAAATTTCCCATTATGAGCCAATTATCATATTTTAAGTACAAATTAAAACACTTTAGGTTGGCAAAATGTTTTACTTTATTTAAAATTAAAATTACATAATTAAGGGTTAATCAAAATGATAGGGTTTAAAATATTAACAATACATTTTAAAATTATATTAAGTTATGTTGTTAAAGATCAATCATACTTTATCATAAAATACTTGTCCATTTGGGGTAAATTTTCTTGGGAGTTATTTTTAAATAATTCAATCTTTTGAGATGTTCTAAAAGTGTCATTAACCTCAATTATAAAAGGGAATCTTCTCCCACCCATATTTACACTAGATTGAGCCTTATTTCACAAAACAAATGTTCATATATATCTTATAAACTTCCCTATACATATTCAATATATTTTTTTAATACCAAAAGTCCAACCCTAGTGCCATTTTTTGTATATCTAAAGGAGTCATTTCAAAGAGGAGGTAATCACAGTAACGGGTCAATTTCTTTTCTACTTTTTTTAACTCGTCAAAATATATGGTATTTATATAGAAATATGACTTCATTATACTAAATATTAAAAAAATTATTTAATTTTCAAACACAATTATATACTATTTTCAAAAAAAAATCTAAATGAAAGTATCGCTCGTGCGTACGTATGACTTGACATCAAACAGTAGGGATATAATTCATTTTTCATCATGATATTTTTGGAAGGTTATATTGATTTGTTAAATGTTTATATTTTATATTTATAACATAATTAAAAAAACTTCATTATTATATCATATCTACCTACTTACCATTCATTCCTTTTGAAAATAACAATGTTGTTCATGTGTACGTATGTACTACCAAATACAAAAAGTGATGTGATTTTTTATTCATTTTTATTTCAATTTAATGGTAATGTGGAAGTATTTGATGAATATATATTATTTTTATTATATTATAATTATACTATAATATTTAATTGGTATTTAAATTTTTTTAGTTACATCCACTGAAAATTAAAAACAGTGTCCATGCATACATACAACATAACATCTCTATGAATAGTATAATTCATTTTTCTGTCACTAAAATTTATGGTTGAATATAAATATGTATATAATGTATATATATATATATCACTTTAAATATTATATATATGATTTATCCATGATAAATTTATATGTACTGAAAGTAGGCAACTGAAATACTCATGGTGAAAAAAATAGTTAACACCTAGGAATGATGATTTTAACAAAACATTAGTTATAAAAGGTATTATTGAAGTGTTATAAAGGGATAATATATTATATTAAAAGTATTAACATGAATTTTGTGTGTAATTAAATAAATTATATTTTATTTTATAGGTTTTTAGAGTTGTTTTAGCATAAATAGAACTTCTGTTTAGGGGTTTTTTGTTTAATGGTCATTATTTATAGGGACTATTTATAATTAAGTTATTATAATGAAATGTTTTGATAAAAGATTCAATATACCCAGATTGTTTCAAACTATTTGTCTATTTATTAAAATTAATTTTTTTCTTTCATTTTCCTCACCATATATACTCTTGAGGGAAACTATATTTTTAAAGAAAATCTACTTTATTTCTCTATTTAGCTAAAACTTTATTTTCATCCATGTCCATGTTTTTTAAAGAATTTATAAATAAGGTTTTTACAATTTTGTTATGATTTTTCAATGTCATTTTCACCCATTTTTTAATTTTTAAAAAATGGGTTTAATGGAATTTTTTATTCATTTCTAAATGAAATACACTTGGAATTTTTTAAAAACATTATTAAATGAGTGTTTTTATGTTTATACAGAATAAATGACAACTCCAATCATCATGAATATTTTTTTCCTTGATGATTTAATTACATTTTACATGGATATTTTCAAATAAAATATTTTCCTTTATAATAGTTTAGGTTTTTTAAAATACTTTCTTGCGATACAGAATGGATATTTTCCTCAAGAATGTTTGAATGATATTTTAATATAATTTATATTATGTAAAGATAAAAAACCTTGATAACAATTATTCATTACTAGGTATATGATCCAGGTAAACCATCATTATTTTTTCTCAACCTTGTTTATGATTATGATTAAATGATGTTTATGAAACCATTTCTCATCCACATGTAATGCTATGATGAAATGTTTATGAAACTCATTTATTTATATGGGATTTGATAAGATGAATGTTTTATGATATTATAGAAAACATATGTATGATTTTAATTATTTAATGGGTGGTAATAATATCTCCATTTTAAGAATTGGGTAAATATTGATATCTGAGGTGATAAAAAGACTGAAATGAGGATTGAACCCAATTTAATAAGTAAAATTTTCCTCTATAATTGACATGGTATTGAACTATGAACACTATATTGGTTTAGGGAGTGAACACATTCCACTATGTTAGTCTTAGAATAACATCCATTACTACTAATGACATTATTTTTTATGCTTATGTGTAATCCATAATTCCTTGTTCTATGTAATTTCAATGCTCTAATGGATTATATTATTTTATTCCCTTATGATTTATGTCTTACAAACTACCTTGATTTATAAAATAAAATTAATATATGATATTTTTATGTAGGGTATGTTTTTAAAAAGCTAAAATATATTTTTATACAATTATGCTCATATTTATCATATATTATCATTGATATTTCAATTTTTTACCCATACAGAGAATCTAATATCACATGTTTCATATGTTTACTTTCCCAATGTTATGAATAATGGTATATGATATGTGTAATAATGGATGTTTTTATTAATAAATGAGTGTTATATGATATAAATCTTTTATTAATAAATTTTTTAATTCATCGCGTTTCTAAATATACTCAAACTAAATTATTCTAGAATCGATTGAAATGTTATGTAATGAATGTTCATCGATTAGGATTCAATATCCATGTATGAAAAGTATAAGATACTATAGTTGGAATCATATAAAGGTTTATTTAATCTTTATAAACATATAGATGAAAACATTCATAAGAAACCGGTGCATAATTAAAATTATAGGGTAAAATCTTAAAGTTCTAGTACGAATCCTTAGTGACCAAGGTTAAACATACAGTTTTATAGAAGAAGGTTTCATGATTAAGGAATATATTAATAAATTTTTTTTACTATATGGTTTCCCACTATTACTTTAATTTATAACACTATTATTTTTCTATTAAATGTATTGAATCTAAAGTAATTGTGTTAAAACAACTTGTGCTCTAAAACACAATGATTCTCTTCCTAAGAAAAAATGTTATGGGAGGGGGAATACAAAACCTTTTTTTATTCTAATACTTGATTCTCAATAATTAATCATGATTATTCTCCTAGTAATAAAAGTATATAATGAGGTTATCTTCATTCCTTCATGAGTTAATATCCACATTATTTTAGTGGGTCCACTGATTCACTATTTCAGAGTGATGGATTAGTACCCTTAAAAGGATATTTTCTAATCTTCAATGGATGTTTCATGAGAATGTAATTTTCGCCGCTTATCATTTGGAAGGGAATGAAGATATATGTTTGACTATTATCATGAACATGAGAGAATAAGATTAACTTGAATCTATAGATTTGGATAAATTTAAAAGCTTAATTTTCAATATGGAATTTCCTCATATTATTCCTATAAAAAATAAAAAATAATTCACTGAGTTAAAATTGTAGGATGATGAATCTATTGGTACATTTTAGTCAAATTTTAAATGGCTTTAAGGTTATTCTTACTATATTATTATCCAACTCTAAAATAAGGATGATTGATTTTTTTCATTGGCTTAAAAACAATTCTCGTAATGGAAATATCTATATGAGAATTCTGAAGCTTTGAAGAAATTTCCCGATGGTCTATAAATTTTGAGATATATATTATAGTTACCCATCAATATAATTTTATTCATAAGAAAAAAATTGTAATTCATTTGAAATTCTAAAAAATATAGAGATAACAAGATAATATTTATTTTACGTTGAAAATGTGGAATGAAACATGGGAGAAATTTTCTTAAGGGAATTGGAAAATGTTTCATATATGGAAAATATGTTTATCATATAATCAAATGATAATCTGATAAGAAGAAGTTATATAATGATTTACATAGAGAGAAATTTGTATATAGTTCACCACCTACACTCCAGTTTTTTTAATATAAAGAGTATGAGTATTATACTAACCAGTTCCCCAAAGAGAAACTTAATGACAATGCTCAACATCCAAAACCTCATAAGCCCAAATATAATGGGAAATCTATTTAGATCACAATTTATGATGAGGGGTAGGATAATAATGTGGTGAAATTTTTATTTACCATCTATTATTCAACATGTAATGTCTTATTTGGTTCTATATCTACCCACTCTTTATATCTAAATATTTTTATAAGGTCACCATAGTACCACAAGAACAATTATATGTTTAGTTAGGAATAAAAAATACTAAGGGTAAAATTATCACATACAAAGTATATAATTATTCTTTAGTTTACATTAATATGAATTTGTCTCCCACAAATATTTTCATTCTTCCTCTAGGATAGTTAAAAGTTATTTTGGTCATGTATTGGATTTATTAACAAGAATTACACATCTAGTACTAATGAAGGGAAGTAAAATTTGATTTTACAATATAAACGATGTTAACCTTTATGTGTGAGGAAAAACGTGAACTTCCAATAGAAATTTGATCCATCGTATAGGTTGTGATTCCAATTAAAAAGTGTAGTTTATCTGAAATGGTTGGGGAGAAACACAACATTAAAGATATTACTATTATGAATGATTTTATTGATTTATTTCTAGAAGAATTTCCTGGTCTTACATAAATACATTAATCTGTGTTTTTAATATAACTCATTATTGGTGCTACACTTATTTCCAAGACTCCATATAGAATGGTACTCATTGAATTTAAATAATAAATGAAGAAACACTAGGAGAATATTGACAAGGTATTCATTTGGAAATGTATGTTCTCTTTGAGTCACCTATTCAATTTTTTAATAATAATGATGGATAATTCATACTCTAAATTGATTAACTAATACCTAACAAGATATCTATCATGAAACAGTATCATCTACGCCATAATTATGACTTTATTGATCAACTACATGGATCTCAAAACATTTCCAAGATTGAACTTCATTTTGTATATCATCAATTGAGGGTCAAGAATGAGGTTATAACAAGTAAAACATTTTTTACAAGGTATGAAAACTATATGTAACAACCAATGATATAATTTTATGTCTCTTATTAAAAAAATTAATCACTTCGATAGAATAAACTACAAAGAACACTTAGCCTAAATGAACCCTAAAATGTTATTATTTTCGTAACACCATTATAACTTGGAAATAAAAATAGAGGGAATAAATTTTGTGGACCACATTAAGAAATATATATTTTTAAAACTAATTTTTTTAATTTCTGACATGTGAATATGAACATTATTTTTAGTATTTTTATTTTATTTTTGAAACATGTGTTTTATTCAAAAAATGATTTTTATCGTATTACATGAGAAAATAAATATAACTTATTTTTTCACACTTTTTATAAAATTTATTTTGTAAAATGAAAATAATTTTTTTATTCACCTTGTTAACATTATCATTGGATTAATTTTTGAAAATTTTCTAAAAAGTTTATTTTTTCAATGAATAGTAAAAATAATGATTTTTATAAATCTCATATTATTTATCTGTAAAATTAATTTTATGATTATAAATTAATATCATAGTGACATAAATAATTTTGTATTTGTTAAAATATATATAATTTCATTTACAAAATAATATCTTATTTTGGTTTAATTATATTCTTGGGATTAAAGACACATTTTTTAAAATGGCTTTTCATTGCGTTTTGATGATTTAATTTTAGATGTAATTTTGAAACATATTTGTTTTGAATTATTAAAAATTAAATAAATATTATAAATTAGGATTTCAAAATTATATTATTTTTTATTTTTTATTTTCATTCATAAAAAATTCATTGTAGTAAAATAAGATTTACTATAGTATAGGTGAAATAATGTAGTGGGTCCAAGTTAAAAGGTAAAATACTAAAATAACTACAAACTAAAACATTAAATGGATGTATGATGTGTTGGTTGAACATCACCAGTATTTAAAACATTAATTATATTGAAAATGCATTGTAATTAATTAATCCCAATGGTGGTTGTATTTAAATATAAAATAATAATAATTTAATAAATTAAAACCACCCCTTCTCAAGTATAATTACCAATCCCCACCACCACATTCTATTAAAAATCATAGAATAATTTAAAATATATACCAAAACCTCTATGTTCCTCTATCCCCACGTGATATTTCTATTTCTCTCACACAATTACCAATTTTATGCTCCTTAAGGGGTCCTTCAAAGAGGTGATATACAAGAGGTATATTTCCTAGACCACCGCTCATAATTGTTTCTACCTTCTCTTCAACTAATTCACCCATAAAATAATTATAACTATAGTATCCTTTATATACTATAATTTTATATTTCTAATTGATTATATTATATCCACTCCATTTCTTATCTCCTATTATTCAAATAAATAACATAATTATCAAAATCATGGTTGCCAATCATTTTCTTGGATAATGATTATTCGGTTTCCATTACTAACTACAAGGATGCACACCAAAGTATTATATTTTTTAAATTATAATTTAATACATATATTATAATTTATTTCATGTTCTTTAATAAATACATTTTCAAATTACTAAATAAAATGAAACTAGTTCGTGGGGGTCGAAAAACACACAAAATAAACTAATCATTTATCATTAACATTTTATCAAATGATTCATCACAATACATGAAGGAAAAAATGATATATGATACCCATAAAATATATTTAAGTTTATTAAAACCATTTTATTTCATTTTTCAAATCTTATTTCCATTTTATTTGAAAATCCATTATTATAGTCAAATGAACTGACCCTAATAGCCATGGAATAAATGCACCTGAAACAATGATAATTCTTGATTAATGAAACTTTGGCAAGATATTATGTAATAATAATAATATGTATTATAAAAATGATTATAGTTACCAAATTAATTAATAATAATTTTTAATCTTTTATAATGGATGATAAATTATTAACATCTATTAAAAAGTATGGGGTAATGTTATATAATCTCACTTTTACTTCTATGAGATATATTACTTGCTCATCAATTATTTCTTCTATTTGGTTTACATAATGAACATTGATATAAAATATAATGAATATCGTTACATTAATGATATTCAATATTTAATTTGATAATTTATAATTGTATGGGGCATACGACTCGGCTGATTACAAGTGCTAAGGGATTTCCTAACTAAAATTACATTTATTATGCTAAACTTATACCTCATTAATTATGCCATGTTAATATTATGTGTGAGTTGAATTTTTATTATCTTATATCGTATTTCAAAATTTATTTATTGGATTTATATTTGATACACATAATCTATCATTTTATTAATGATCACTTCAATGATATAATATTTATAATGGAATTTCTTTTAAAAAATATATTTTTCAAATATCCAATTAAAATCTCTTTTTACTCCATGTCAATGTGTTCTAAAATTCCTTCCAAACTTTTTTAATATTATATTTTTATTTTTGTAATTTTATTTGTACTCGTGTTTTAATTTTTACAAAATGGTTTGAAAACACTCTTTGTGTCATTTTATAGACAATGTTTTTTGTGACTTATCCACAAAATGTATGGAAGGAATACTTCTTAGATTAGAAGACATGAGTTGATTTTCATGCCTTCATGACACCATAATGAATTGATGTTTCGTTTTTAGTCTGAAAAAAAATAAACGAATATTTTTTCCTTTATAATTTCAAGGATCTTTAAAGAGAAATTATTTAAAAATAGAAATGTTATTACATTTTTCAATAATTATTTTTTGTGATCTAAAAATTATATATTCCATCTAAGATATCATTTTTCATTTTACTAATGATTTACCAGTGATATTATTTAAGGATACTTTTATTTTTTATTGTTTTTTATTCTTTATGATGGAATGATTTTTATGAAACCCATTTCTTTTCATGGGTTTTGTTATGATGAAATTTTTATGAAACAAATTTCTTATCAGGGTAATAATATGATGAATAATTTATGTTATTAAGGAAAAAATATGTACTGTTTTTATTATGTGATGGGTGGGACTTATATCTTCCTACAATGGTTTGGTTAAATCATTATATCTCATGAGATAACAATGGGAAACACGTTTATGGGCTTGATCCAATATATGAAATAGGTGTGTCCTAATCCAATATAGGAAATAGGTGTGTATTTATCCATTATGTTCATGGTATTAGTAGTCATCCATGAAATATGAAATTGTTTTCTATATTTATTATTGTTCCACACTTTCATTAAATTATATTATGGATCATTATGGGTTTATGATCATTTTTCACTTAATTGGTCTATGTTTTCCGAAATGATAATGTTTATGTCAGGAATCATGTTTATGATCTATGACAGGTCAAGCATAAACATTATATGTCATGATCAATGTCATATAATTTCTTACTTATCGTATACATTCATATGATCATGTATTGGTATCACTTCACTAGTGAAAATATGGGATTTAACATCAACATAATAACATCGGTTTTTTATAAACCAATGCCAATAGTATGTGAAGGAAATTTATGGCGTTGTTTTTTTGTAAAAACGATTCCAAAAAAATTATTCGATGATTTTACATGTCAGTTTTTTGAAAACCGGCACGAAAAATCAAAAAAAAAACTTTTTATTGTTGGTTTTGAAGAAAACGAACGCCAATAATAAAAATAACTTTTTGGCATAGGTTTTAAAGAAAACCAACAATAATTTTTTTTTTAATTTTCAGAGTCGGTTTTGGTAAAAACATAATACAAAAATAGAAAAATGGATTTGGGCATTTGTTATTCTCAAAAGTGATGATGAATGTTTTTTTTTAATTTTAGGCATCAGTTTTTAAAAAAACCGACACGGAAAGAGATTTAAAATTAATCGGGGTCGTGAATCCCTCATTTTTTTGGATCATCAAAATCGGAACCCGCTGCAGCACCATAGACTACGGGCGACCTTCGAAGCACTATTTTTGATCTTGGAGGGCCAATATTTCCGGTTATGTTCTGTTTTCATGATCTTTGGTTTACATTCTTCTTTTTTATCTCTTGTTTTATCTTCCATTGTTTATTTCTTCTTCCATAACCCTATTTTATGTGAATTTCAATTTTCATTTTATTTTAGTTGTTTTTTATCATTATTTTTGGTTTTGTATTATCATTTTTGGTATAGATTATGTAGTGTTTGTTTTTTAACTCATTATACTGAACGCAGTTTGGATTGAGGATATCCATCCGAGGTGAACATCAAATTTTATATCTTTTTTTAAATTTTGTAGA
Organism: Viscum album; assembly: GCA_963277665.1. Taxonomy (NCBI): domain Eukaryota; kingdom Viridiplantae; phylum Streptophyta; class Magnoliopsida; order Santalales; family Viscaceae; genus Viscum; species Viscum album. The sequence goes on along the minus strand of OY728162.1, from coordinate 1,272,633,422 downwards.
TAAATCATTTATCATTCAATTTGGTTATTGATTTTTTTTATAATTAGTTTATATTCTATTTTTAATGTGTTCGGACATGGTGAAATATTCTTTTGACAAACATTCTTAATTATTCTGTCAACAAATTATATATTTTTACATTGACTCCAATCAAATTTCACTCAATACACTTACTGCACCATTTAAATTAATGCACTCTTTAATACTTTTGACACATGCTAAAACGAAATAATGAATCAACTATGTAAAATGACCAAATAAATTTTAGAAGAATGATATTATAGTTAAATTATAATATCAATATAACACACAATTAATATAATAGGAAAATAAAAGGTTTACTATTTGTAAACGTGTTTCATATCTGATATTTTCTATCTGATTATAAATAATTTTTATTAAATGTGTTTTTGTTTAAAAATTATCTGATAGATATTTAAATGTTTATATGTTTTAATATATTCACCAAATATATTGTGATATCAGATATTTAATGGATCGTAATTGGATTCATCTACGATGAACCACTAGTAAATATGAAAAAGACGCTGATAATTTTTTGGAATTCACTAAAGGACATCTTCAAAACATTGATTTGATTTTCTATCCATGTGTGAAGTGTGTAAACATGATAAAGTTAAACTCTATAGAAATCAAGGATCATCTCATTTGTTATGGTTTTATCCTTAATTATACACATTGGATCTATCATGGGGAATGAAATAAAAATTCCACATCCAATGTTGATGATGGTATTCATACTAAGGCAGAGCATCCTATTGAATAATTAATTCATGATTTAGGTGTCAAAACCATAAAAAAACACCAACTATTGAATGATTTTATGGAAATTCTGAGAAACGATTATTCCCAGGTTGAAGTAAATATACAGTGTTATCAACAGTTTTGAGATTAGTGAACTTAAAAGAAAAAAATGGGTGGAGTGGTAAATGTTTTTCCTGTTTACTTGAGAATTTAAAAGATATACTTCTAGAAATCAATGAGCGTACAGATTCTAATTATGAGGTGAGGAAAATATTATGACCTATAGGATTGGGGTATAAAAAGATATATGTTTTCCCCAATGATTGTGAACTGTATAGGAATGAAAATGAATATTTATCAAGTTTCCCTACATGTGGGACATGACTCTATAAGATAGATTGGAAGGTCAGCTCAGATTCATTCTCAGATGATTTCATCTAATGTCATGAAAAATCAATTTTTTACTTTCTAATGATATCACCCAATATTTTTTGCATACAATTATGATAATTCAATTTTGATTCAATTTTAGGTACCAGAATAAAAACTCATGCTAAAGAAATTTGGTACCTTCCAATAATTTCTCATTTGAAGCGTCTATTATAAAATTCAATTGATGCAAAAAGCTTAAGATGGCAATCAGATGATCGCATCTCTGATAGTAACTTACATCACCCTACTGATTAACCACAATGGAAGAGTTTTGATAAAACAATTCATGATTTTGGAAGTGAACTAAGAAATCTAATAATGGGGTTGTGTACTGATGGAATGAATCCATAATAGAGCCTCAGTTGCCAAAATAGTTCATGGCCTATTTTGTGGGTAGTTTACAACTTTTCCCCACATCTATGTATGAATAAAAAATATATTATGTTGATCTGGATGATTTCTGGACCAAAACAACCGGGAAATGATATTTATGTGTATTTTCACCATTTATTGATGATTTGAAACTGCTATAGGAGGAAGGTGTTAAAGTTTTTGATGCATACAAGAAAGAGTATTTTATTTTGCATGCTATGATAATGTTTACAATAAATGACATTCCTTAATATGGAAACATATCTGGATATAGTGTGAATGGACATAAAGCATGTCTAATTTGTGAAGAAAAAACATCATATTATCAACTGAATACTGGAAGAAATTCATTGTACATGGGACATCAAAGATTTTTGTGAATTGATCATCCTTATAGTAGATTAAAAAAACAATTTAATGGTTTACAAGAACACAACCTTCCCCCTCAACCATTGTCACTTGAAGAATAATATGACAGGGTGAGAGATATTGATTCGACATTTGTAAAGAGAATATGATATGGTTTTCAAAAACATATCTAGAAGAAGAAGTATATTTTTTTCGAACTACCTTATTTGATATTTGTAGAGAAAAAACATAACATTGATTTTATTCATGTTGAGAAAAACATATGTGACAGTTTGATTGTAACTTTGTTAGACATAAAAGGAAATACAAAATATAGATTTCATGCTAGATTGGAATTGATATTAATGAGAATGTGTTTGGAGTTAGCTCCCGTTATGAAAGGAAATAGAACATATTTACCTCCATCTTGTCACACATTAAGAAAGATTGAGAAGATGAATATTTGTCAGTGTCTTCATGGTATTAAAGTACCCAGTGGTTTTTCTTCAAATGTGAATAATTTGGTGTCATTGAAGGATTGTAAATTAATAGTTATGAAATCTCATGATTTCCATTATTTGATGCAATAACTTCTACCAGTAGCAGTGCATGGTATATTGACGATAGCTGTCATAAATACTATCATCAGGTTATGTAATTTCTTCAAAACCATTTGTAGTAATGTCGTTGATCCAAATTTGTTAGATTTATTGGAGAATGAATCAACTCTTATTCTTTTTCAACTAGAAATGTATTTTCCACCCACATTTTTTGATATAGTGGTTCATCTGTTGATTCATTTGATGCATGAGATAAGAATATGTGTGCCTGTTTATTTAAGATGGATGTATCCTTTTTAAATATATATGAAACATTTGAAATGATATGTTAAAAATTGTTATCGAACAGAGGCCTATATTGTTCAAAAATATGTATCAGAAGAGGTGATTGAGTTCTGTACTGATTATTTGAATGAGGTGGGGCATATTGGTTTGCTTGTATCTCGACATATGATAGTTGATAGTGAAGGTGGAGCAGTTCGAGGCTTAAAGTTAAAGTTCATTCCATGTGATGAAGTGATGTAGGCACATTTATACATTTTAAACAACACTTATGAGGTTCAATCATATATATCCTCACATACTACTGAATTAAAGTTATGATATCAGAAAATAAATGAAAAGTGGTTGATGATTGAGAATAAGAAGACATTTGTTTCATGGTTTAAAGAGAATGTCACCCCAGATAAATCTGCATCAGAAACATTGAAGTGGTTAGCAGGGGGACCATATCTTAATGTGATCACATGTTCTGGTTTTGATATCAATGGATACACATTTTACACAAAAAACATAGATGAAAAGAGTACCGTTCAGAATAGTGGTGTGATGGTTTTCACTGATGCAGTGCATTTTTTGAGTTCCAAAGATAAAAACCCAATTTTTGCATCAACATCATATTTTGGAGTTATTGAAGACATATGGGATTTTGATTATATTAAAATTCGAGTCACTGTTTCTAAGTGTAATTTGATTGATATTAAAAGTGGTGTGAAACATGATGAATATGGGTTTAAAATGGTTGATTTGAAAAGTTTTAATTACAATGAGGAGCCATTTATAATGGAGACACATAAAAAACAAATATTTATGTCATTGATCTGTCGGATGATCAGTGGTAAGTATTTTTTCAAGTAAAAATATACCATTTGGGTGATGAGGATGATTCTGATGATGTTAGTTATTTACATTAGCCTTATTCATCTATTACACAATTTCCAGATGATTACAATGTGTATAAGGAAGAAATAGTGCATGTAGTACGTACAGATCATGATGAAGGAATGTGGGAAAACAATGAATTAGTCTCCTTATTTTTCTGATAAATATTTATATTTTTTCCATTTTTGAAACTTACAAATGCATACCTCTATTTTTACTTATTTTTGTTTTCCTTATATCTAATTATTCATTTTTTTAATTATATGTAGGTACAAAAAATTTCATTACACTTTCTAGTAGTAATTTCAGATACAGATAGAGAGGAGAAGTTACTGAGGTATATCTATTTTGAAATATTATTAAATATTCAGTAATAAACATATTTAATGAAATAAAACTGTTAATTTACAAAAACAAATTACAGGACTGCTGATGCGTCCTCGGCAGAGGAGACATCTCCTATTACTACTCAAAATTCATGTTCTCAAGTTGGTAAACGTGGTATTACACATTTACGAAAACTATCACTTGCTCATGATGATGACAAAGTAAACATCTGTTTTGATGATAATAATAATTTAGTTTGCACAAATGAAGTTGATTTTGTCAATTATATAGCGATGCAGAGCCATTGTAGGATTAGTATTTTATATCCTGATTGGAATTCAGTGGATAGGATAGTGAAGCAGCAGCTTTGATAGGTTGTGATGGTAAAATATCATAATTTATTTCTTTTATCTAATTTTCTGAATATTACATATTTCAAAGGACATATTTAATTTATTCAATTACAGATGACATTCAATTTTGAGGAAATCAAAGAAATTAAGGGAAAACACCTGTCTTTAGCAGTGATTCAATGGAGAGATTTTAAAACCAAACTGAAAAGAAATTATTTTTTCTGAAAGAGAAGGTTTGAAAGCCTGTGTCTTAAGTATCCTTATATAGATAAAGAAACATGGAAGTGATTTTTTGACAGTCGTCAAGAAGAGAAATTTCAAGTATGGTAAAAGTTTTATATTTTAAAATTTATGATATATTTTTCTTATTACATAGTAGTTTATTTTTATATAATAGGCCTCCAGGAGTTCTCATTAGGAGATCCAGTTGAGAAACGTATAACCTCGTACTTTATCACATGGAGGGTATTCGTTTTTGGAGAAGATAATTATTCAATAAAGATTTGAAGAATTAAGAGATCGATCAGGTTATGGTTTAGAAAGGGTCCAGTTTGGTCCTCTATCTCTTTCTACTCTCCATGGGAAATGGAAATGAGCAAGAAGAAGAAAAATAAACAGTATATTACTGAGCAATCTCATCAAGTGGATGATAGAATTGTAAGTAAATATCATTTATTTTTTAACAATTTTTCTATTTTATAATTTATAAACACTAATATAACGTTTTTATTATTCATTTCAGGATGAACTTTAGGAGGAAAATACACGGGGCTCTTTTATCCCCAAGGGTAGGATGGACATCCTAGACACTGCTTTGGGAAAGGCAGAACACCCTAGCCATGTTCGAGGTTATCAGGAAGGTGTTAGTATTCAAAAGGTTTTTGGAAAGAGTAAAAAATCACAAGACCCAGAAATAGAATCCTTAAAAGAAGAGATGAAAGATATGAAATAGTCTATGGGTGATAAAATTCAAGCAGTAGTGCAAAAGGCTTTATTTGAAAACTTGAAAAGATAGTCACAGTCTGTGCATCCTTCGGAGGTATAATATTTATTTGTCATCAACTGTTCTATTTTATAAATTATAAACACTAATATAAATTTTTCATTTTTCAGCATTCTCAGCCTCCTCACCCAGACTACCATGTCTCATATGCTTAACCTGCCCCGTCTACAGATCCTTTTGAGGTGTATTATTTATTTTTCATAAATTTTTCTATTTTATAAATTATAAAAACTAATATAAGTTTTTCATTTTTCAGCATTCTCAGCCTCCTCACCCGGACTACCATTCCCCATCTGCTTACCCTGCCCCGTCTGCCGAGCCTTCCGAGGTATATTATTTATTTGTAATCAATTTTTCTATTTTATAAGTTATAAACACTAATATAACATTTTCATTTTTTAGCATTCTTAGCCTACTCACCCGGACTACCCTTCCCCATCTTCTTACCATGTCCCGTCTGCACAACCTTTCGAGGTATATTATTTTATTTTAATCAATTTTTATATTTTATAAATTTTAAGCACTAATATACATTTTTTTCATTTTTCTGCCTTCTCATCCTTCTCACCCTGACTACCCTACCCTATCTGCATACTTTTAGCATCCACCTCCTCCCTCGTATCAAGGCTTAAATTGTGAGTTGTTTGTAGAAGATCCTCATGTACATATTATTGCGTTAGGAGAGGTGCATTTTTTGGGGGACTCAGTACATCATTAGCCTATATAGATGGGTAAGGTTAGAGTATCAGTACTTATTATTATAAATCCTACTGCTCTACTAGAATTTCCTACTGTTGAGATCACCAGTGTTGGGAATGTATGGGCCATTTTTTACTTTGTCCAACTTTCCTTCTTTATTATATTTCACATGGGGTATGCATTTTTTTAAGGATTAATTACAAATGATTCAATATTACTAATAATTATTTCTGTCATTTAACTTATATATGAATATCTGAAAGCAAGAGAAACTAAACGAATGAAACAAAATGTTCTGGAATAGTCGGCTATAGATACTTCTAATATTTCTTATGGGTTGAAAAGATTATCTGAGTCCCCTTCTTCCTTGAATATTATCTATGAGTTTCGTATGAGGCCCGATATATGTGGAAGAAATTATCGATTGACATTAATGAAAGAAGATATCTTGCATTTAGTTAATTTTTAAGAGATCGAGCTGAATGTGGTGCAGTTGTTTTCCATGTAGGTAAATTGACTATTGAATTGATATTTCTTTAATAAAAGATTGTTATGTCATTGAATAAAATTTTTTTAAAATTAGGTATCTACAAAAGATTCTTTTACAAAATTAAACTACATGAATTTAAATCTTTGTAGATCCAGAGTACATTTCCTTGGAATTAAAACATGTGAAGAATGATTAAAGAGTTCAATATATATCCGAGAGATTATCATAGACAAAGATTCAGTGCTGGATTATGCCATTTCTCGATAAGTAAGAACATCAACATAATTATGAACTAATGAAAATTATAATTTCATTAATTTTGAACCTTTTGTATTATAGGAGGCATTAGATGTTAGGCATATTTTTTCCAAAGTAATGCACCTTATATTGGTTTTTCTCTATATTAGGAACAGTGTGTAAACCATTTTTCTCCTTATTAAACAAGTATATTTTTTTATTATTTTTTATAAGCGCATTATGTTTAATTTTCATTATTTTGAAAAGTTTTATTACTTCATATATAGAAAAATTTAGTTCATGGAAAAAATTTAACATAGAATACATGTCAGTAAAGAAACCAACAAAAATCAAATATGTGGAAGTACAAGTAATTAGTTTTTATATTTTTGTTATATATTGATTATTATTATTAGTTAAATGTTTTATAACTATAGTTTCATCGTCAAAATGGACATGTTGAATGTGGGTATTATATTTTACAATTCATGTAAGAGATAATCACAATTGGGAAACTACTGATTTTCATAAGGTTAGTTTAATTACATTTTTTATATTTTTTCTTTCATATTATTCTATTTTTTAATTTCATATAATTTTTAGGCATTCAATGATTCACAGCCTTATTCCCAATCTGATATGACCCATATTCAATCTACTTTTGTGAACTATTTGTTATGTTTGATTAATATTGGTGGTATGTATATTCTAATATTTATAAATAATAATACATTTTGCATTCAAAAAACTAAATATTTTAATATATTTGGTGTTTGAAACTAATAATAATCAAATTAATGATTCAACAATAAGCAACAACGTGCATGTCGTAAATGATGGAGTCCTAAGACAAGAAAATGTCATAAAATTTCTTGAATTCATTGATTCCAAGTACATGTATTTTAATTTTACTTTATAATAACAATGTATAGATAATTTTTTTGATTAACTAGATATAATCATTTAAGTTATAGGAGGAATTGGATGATAAATATTGTTTTATTTTTTTTTTATTGTGTTATTTTTTCAGTGGTTTCAATTTTTTTGGAAGTGTATTATTAATTATTTTTTAAAAAAAATCATTGGGGGTCGGTAATTTGAAAAATCGACGCCAAAATTTTTTTAAAAAAAAATTAATTTTGGCATTGGTTTTATCTGAAACCGATGCTGAAAACTTGTTTGACCGGGTTTTCAACATCGATTTTAATAAAACTGACGCCGAAGACCTGGTTTTTAGCGTCGATTTTAGATAAAACCGACACCGAAAAGCCTGCCTAAAATTCAATTTCAGTGTCTCTTTTAGATAAAACCGATGCCGAAACTCTAACGAAATTATTTTCAGCATCAGTTTTTGAAATACCGACACCGAAAACCATATTTTTAATGTCAACTTTATATACTTCAGTTTAAAACTGGTGTCAAAAATCAAAAAAAAAAACTGACGTTAATTTGTTTTTTCTACTAGTGTTATGTTTTTCATTACTAGGAATCTAAGATCAAAATTTTCTTATGTTTCTTTTCTTCATCATGGGAAGCAAGGTATTACGTATGATATGTCAAAAAGTGTTCTAGTTACGAATGATTATAGTGGAGAGAGTGTAAATGTTTTATGAACCTTTTTTTGTGTATCAATGTTTACAAAGTCACCAAACATGTAATGTTTGGGATGTATTTTTTATGATATGTAATGAATATTCACCTATTTATAGGTAATATCAAATTATGAAAATAATAAACCATCATAGTTGGTATCGGGGTAAGGATTAGTTATCCTTTGGAAACTACAACGAGAAAACCACAAGTAATATCTTTAAAGACAATTAATTATATAGGTTAAAATATTATAATTTCTGTAATGATCATGAATGAACATATATTAAAACTAAGGAGTCATTGATTGGAATTTTATATGTAATTTCCCATGACTATGTAGTTTCCCACTATGATTATTGTTGATAAAACATTGTGTTTTGGGTTTTAGAAAATTTATGGAACTATGAGGATTTAGGATAATGGTGAATATGATGCACAATGGAATGATCTTACTCATGAGAAACCAATGGAAGGATATTGAATCCTATTTTTTCCATACCATGAATCACAATATATGATTAATAATATCAATATTTGTGACTTTCTTGACCCATGTAATAATAGAAAGGAAGAGTTTCATGGTTAACAAAGAGAAAATAATGTCTATTTTTACTCATCTATACCATGTGGGAGAGAAATAAAAGGGTATGGTTTAAAGGAACTAGAATACAGTTTGGGTGTGTAAATGAAGGACATAACTAAAGTAATTGAAAATGAAAAGTGAATGTTTATATTAATAAAATTGACTATAAAAATCATATTTTTATGGAATCATCAATACTTAATTATTCTAAATTTGGAATATATGGGAATTATGAAAATTGATCCTCTAGGGGAAATCTTTTGAATAGGATCGACAAGTTTTAATAAGTAATGGTTATATTGATGATGGTGAAGAGAATATTAATGATATACAAGATGAAAGAATTTTTATAGAATAAAATGAAATATCTTGTTTAATGGTTTAATAAGAAAGTGGAATGATTTAGTTTCTATATATTGGAATTGAATAATATTATTGTAGACTTACTTTTACGGTATCATGGAATAATGAATCTTATAAGGATTTTTCTACTATAGTTTTTCCTTATGTATTTTAATCTATATATTTGATGGTATTGGTAACCATGAAAAGTGGTTGAGGTAGTAAGGTGATATTATTGGAGAAAAATGGATTAAAGGATAGATAACCCATAATATATGCATGGTGTTTTGATAATAATGAGATAATATATGTTTTATTGAGAAAAATAAATGGGTTAATAATGATGACCCATGAATTGATTAGTAATACGATGAAAATGTGGTTTATAGAATATTTTTTTTTATGGTATGAGGAGCGAGTAAATATTTAGAAGAATGCATGTCTTCAATAATGTTTTATAGTAATTTGGGTTATTAACATGTTTCAATAGAATACATGATAATGGTATTCACATGTAGGGTGTAAGAAAATTAATAGTTTTATCATGTTGTTAGGGGGATTCATGAGAAGTTTATTTTTGAAGATTTAGTTGCATTCATTTGAATGTTATGGATTATAATCATTTGGAAGGATCATAATGGTAACCGTTTATGAAATTTTTTTATGTTGATCTTTAGACAGTCTTTTAGAGATCAATTGATTATCTAACCATTTGAAAATTTACGATTATTAGATTAATTATGATTATTTTATTATATTGATTACTGAAGATATAAATAATGATGTTCCACCCCATTATAGATCTATTGATCCACGAGTTCATTAAGAATTTCAATTTCATCTTCATTTCTTGGAGTAATAGATGAATCAAAACTTCATGAAGGCACAATCAGTGATTGATATTCCACTTATGAATCAAAATAAAATAATTATGATATCTATTTTTTTAAAAAAATAAATAGTTATCCTATTACAATGATTTTTTATGATATCAATGACCTTTTTCAGACCAATTTGGTCTATCATTTTTTGGTCATTAACCTTCTCCTGACCATGTTATATATCATTAACCATTTGAAATTTATTGTAATATTTCTCTTACATGTATATATTTTCACATCCCATTAATGTTATCCTAAAAAAAATCATTGTTTTGTGGTGACCTTCATCTTATACAACCATCTTTTTTATAAGATGTTTTATTAACCTTTTTTAGGAAGTTGGTTTCCAATAATGGAATTTTAAAATATCCACATCTAAATTTCAATATGAAATGTAAAATTATGAGGATGTGATTTTTTTAATTTCTATTAATCATATTAGGATGGTAACATATCGATTGGAAATTTGAATGAATCTATCTCAAGTTCATGATGTATTATATGAATCTCTTCTTATTAATTACATATCTGATCATTCACATGTACTAAACAAAGAGGTCACACAACTAGAGTAACATCCTTTCTATAAAGAGATAGTATTAGAGATTCTGGATCTTAGAGATAAGGTTCTATGAAACTAGACCACACTACTACAAAAATGTCCATTAATAGTGCTAGAATAAGCCCTCATCACCACTAAAAAAACACTAATAATTTTTGCGTGGTTAAAGAATTAATGTTTTATCAGCACTAAAAACGTTCTGTTAAAAGCGTCCATTAACAACGCTTTTTGATTGCTTTTAAAGGCACATTTTATTAGTGTTTTTCATCACTATTAAAGGGGGCCCTGAACAATGATAATATATCACTAATAAAGGCCTTGTTGATAAAGGGTTTTTAAAACCAATTTTCATGCCCCAACCACCCCCTCTTCATTAGTGCTTCCCAATTTTGGTACTGATAATTTCATTGCTAATAAAGGGTATTAAAAACATTATAAACCCCACAAACCCTCTTCATCAGTGCTTCCCACCCCCAACCCTTTATTATCACTTCCCCCACCCCTTTATTTGTGCTTAAGATAGTCCCACCCTCCCATGTGTGCCCCTACCTTTGTCAATTTTTCATCCCTTAACCACCAAAATATACATCAATTCCTTTTACACTCCCCTATACTATTTTGATTCAACATTTATGATATATCTCTATATTTATATATATATCATTAAATATTTAATATATATAATCATATATATGATCATATATTAATAAATATATTTTATATGTAACTATGTTTAATTATTTATTTTCAAAATTAAATTTTTCTTTGTGAATATGAGAATACATATATTGTTATATAAATGATTATAAATAAAATTACATATTGAAAAATGATAAAATTTTAAAAACTTATATCAATATGAATTTAATGGTTTTCAATAAATTCATTCCCTGCTATAAAAGAAAAATAGGACCCACATAAACGGTCATGAAAATCCATCAAATGTTAAAAAAATTGGGGTATGCCAACTAAAAACTCAATTTTGGAGGCCTTTTGGCCCACTTTTTCCTTAAAAATGTGATATAGGTATACATATGTCTCTATAGGTGTAGATATCATAACAATATTTGATTATATTGGTGGTAGAGCTCAACAAGACACCCGAATCAAATGGTATGGTCATTTGGAGTGTGAGTTACATTTTCAACTTATTTTAGACCTTTTACTAATTTTTTGATTTTCTATTTCATGAAATTTTTATTAAATTAATAATATATTAAAATAAATAGGAAATAATAAATAATAAATATTTTTAAATTATTTTATAGGTTCTTTCCACTAAATATATTTTATATTAAGTGTAAATGCCAATTTACCATATCTAAAACATATTTTAAAAAAATATTTATTATATTTACATCTATATAAATATATTTATATATTAAAAAATTATTTCTGGTGATATATAATTTTTTTGAAGTATTATTTTATTAGAACTTGTAAAAAAACACTGATTAAGGGGGATATTTTACCATCGCTTCAAAAAAAGAAATGATAACACCCCCCCCCCCCCCCATTATCAGTTCTTTTTTATAAGTACTGATAAAATACCGCATTTATATGTACTTTTATAAAATCATTCATAATTTTTGGGCCTTTTCACTGCTTGTAGGAATGTGATGATAAATTCCCCCCTTTAACAATGCTTTTATTAGTGCTACAAAAGACCAACTTTAACAACACTTTTTTAGCATTGACAAAGGGTGTCTTTAATAGAATTTTTAGCTGGATCTATTATAGCCCTAGAGTTGGATAAAACAGATTTTTTATTAGTAACAACCTTATGGTTAATTGTTTTTGTAACCACACGTTTCAGGAACTTGTGTGTGAACCTGCGGATGTGATGATGTAAAGGTACCCTCCTATGTTTTTATTCGAGTGATGAATTTTGATTTTTAAAATCATTTTATGGACGGTATAATGTAAAAACTAAATATTTTATGCAATGAATCTTTTTAAATAATTTTAATCACTTTAATGGCTTGATTTACATAGAACACAGAGCTTAAATGAAGTCCAAAAAATTATATTTTTGACCCGTTTGCTATAAATTGACTGGTATATTGGTATGAGTTAATAGTATTAACCACATTATGAAATATATAATTATCCAACTAATTTTACATATTAAATATTTATGAATATTATAAAGACCCAAAAATTTTGGAGAATTTTTTTTCTTAAATACATGGGATTTTTACGAGTCTATGAAAATTTACGGTGCTTGATTCTGAGCCCCAGTGTGCCTGAAATCAATTTCTGATGTTTTGTTTGGGTATGTTCAGTAAACGTATGAGTGGGTTTTTATAACTTTTGAGCTGGTTCTTAAAACTAAAATCTGAGGGCACAGATGAACTCGCAGTGTCGGTATTTTCTTAGGAAGACTTTCACCTCAACGACAGACGATCTGGAAAAAATGTTAGTTATTGGATTTTAAAAAAAAATAATAAAATAATGTACAACACATTATTTTATTTTTAAGCTGGAATGTGTTGAGTGTGTTGGTTAAAACCTCCCCTTGGGATTTTTTGGTGGAACCACCACACCCTAACCTCCCATGAGAGGTTATGGTGGTTGGGACCACCCGAGCATAACCTCCCATTGGAGGATATTTGAGGTGGGGACCACCCGAGCCCCATAACCTCCCAATTAATGATAGGGGTGGGGACCACCTGACCCCTATTTATAGTGGAGGATGAAACCTCCCCACTCTCTCCCATTAATGAGGGACAACCTCTTGTCCTCCCTGTGTAATTAATTGCGCCAAAAAATGTGTTTTATTAAGGAGAGCCTCTTGGTATCCTCCAAATTAACGAGACAACACTCGTGCATTTAATTTGGTGGAGCAGGGTTTTTAAATCTCCTTTTTGAATTGGTGTTCCAATGTAATATTAGATGACTAAACTAACATTATTTTTTTGGAATTTATCTTTTGGAGGAATTGAGAGGAGTTTGGGGGAAATTTCTCCCAACGAAGAATGCAGAGAACGCCGTATTTCTTCTTCGACTTATTTCCTCGAATACTATCGATGTGGAGCACCTTCCACAACTGACTCAACTCGGGACTCAGAGAGTGCGGTGGACACGACGAATGATGAATTCTTTTGTCTTTTTTCCGCAAATCAGGTAGGGGTTATTTCATGTTGATGCTTCCCTTTTTGTCCTCTCATCATCGAATGAAAAATTGATACAATGTGTTGTAATTAATTATTGAGCATCATTCTGATGATCCAAATGATATCATCTCTAAATGCGGAGGGTGTGGGCCAAACTAACATGGAACGACTGCTCCATCATTCTTATTGTGTTTTTTCTTTGGAAGAACGAAGAGGTGACGATGGTGATGATGACAAAGTCCACGCTACATATGGCCTCCGGGAATCGTGCGGCCTCCGCAGTGCAACGGTACTTCTGGCCGAACACCGCCACGCCCCGCAGCGCGAACTGTGACTTACTCACATGCTTCCCCACGTACTCTGCCCTGCCCCGCGGTCTTCCCGCACGCAGGCGCGCCCCGCACCATCTGCCGGAGCGCCCCACACCCTCTTCCCGGGCGCCCCGCGCCGTCTGCCCGCGTGCCCCGCACCGTCTGCCTGCGCGCCTCACTCCGTCTACCCGCACACTGACTGCCCACATTCCGCTGCGCCCCGCGCACTGCTCGGCTCTGCTCGCACCACCACGCCCTGACCGCGTGCCCCCGTGGCCAGCCCAGTCCGGCCGGCGGCCATCCCGGTTCACCCGCGCCCCGCCCGGCGCCCTAGCGCGCTGCCTGCGCACCTCCGAGTCCTTCCCGGCACACCCGCGGCCGACCCGGAGACCATATGGCCTACCTGTGCCCCGTTTGGCCTGCCCTTTGGTAGCCCGACATCCTTCCTCTCTAGCAGTGCCCCTCACGGCACTGGTCGAACCGACCCCGGCCTTTGGGCTGAGTTTCCTGCGTAACGGCATCCGGGCTGAACCGCCCTCGTACTCTGCTGGTCTGGGCCTAGCAGACATAGCCTAAAGTTGCAGGTTGACCCTCCCAACGGGCTGGGTCAGACCCATCGGGTCTATCCGGGTTGACCTAGACTGGGTCGGACCTGACCCGTGCCCACTAACGACCCCCTGCTTACTTTGGCCATATTTGTGGCACCGGATGTCTGTTTGAAGAGCCGTCAGCAGTGCTTGAAATATCGATGAGAGAAGTTCCCTTTGAGTATACCCCATAGTGGTTTGGGGTATAGTTGAGATACGGTCGGTTTGGATCATACACAAATCCATCCGGGGCCCCGAGACTAAAAGGATAATAACTCACAGACCGGGCGTCCAATTGACACGTTGTCTGTTACGTTGAGACCCCTAAGATGTGGTGGTCCATTGAGTTACTTATACCTGATACTTCCTAACACACGGAGTATCAACCAGTAGCTTATAGAGCGGATCCTTCCGGTGACAACCAGACAGAGTATGAAGACCAAGTAGCTGGCTGAGACCTGACGACTGCTTGACTGATTCGACTCGGAGTTACTCGACTAGCCCAGTGGGGAGCGCCACTACGTTACGCGTTAAACCCATGGTGGAATAGTGCCTCTGGGTGAGGGTGGAAGACCTGTGGTTCTTGACAAGAGGAGTACCTCTGTAGGCTATTTGGGGGAGCACCTCTGTGTGACGTGGTAGACCCACAGTGGGGAGCGCCTATGCTTGATGCAACAGACCCACGACACTCGACATGAGGAGTGCCTCAGCAGTCCATGGATATTGGGAAGCGCCTCTGTGTGATTTGTCAGGCCAACTATACTCGATAAAGTAGGATTATGCCACCAACCACGGTTTCGATAATAAAAATCCTGGTTTGAGTTGAGTCATTGGCTTTTGTGTTTTCCTCAGGATTAAGATGGGTTACTAGAGAACATAGGTATATGTATAGGCATATACCAATGTAATGGTTATTCGTTGTTTTCTTTCTTTGTGTTTTATCCATGTTCTATTTGGTGAGACCTTGAGGGTCTTGGGGTCCCTACTGAGTATCGTTATACTCACCATTACACACACTATGCTCACACCTCGTTGTATTGGATGCAGATGACGAACAGCGCTGACAGAGGCCGAGAATCCCAGGATTGGACTGTACCCAGAGGTGGACCTTACGACGAGTGGGTACACATAGGAGTCTGACAGATGTGGAGTGCTATGGTGGCCATCTATACATACCCTTCAGGTAGGATCCCCGAAGTATGATCCAAGAGCCGCTTTTTACCTTTGAGTTGTTTGTACCTTTTAAGATGTACTTGTACTTTACAGTTGGGCTTGTATTTCCGACCCATTTTACTTTCCAGCACATTTTTTGTATACTATTTTTACTTTGTGTTTAACTTCTAGTTGTGTACTCTGATGTGTTTGTTTATAGTCATAAAGGCAATGCCTTCCCAGTTTAGGGATATACTCTTTTGGTGCTAGTCACCAACCCCTGGCCTATGTAAGGCGAGCTTGGGGTAGTTACGACACGGGCCCCGGGGGACGGGTTGTGACAAATTGTTATCATAGATTTCGGTTCTACCGCATAACTTAGGACTCTAATATTTCTTTTTTGTGAAACAATAGTGTTAAGGGTACTAAGTGTGGTTTTTAGTTCAGGGATTCTAGTGTTGGTGCGGGCGACCGACGTATCCATACACCATGACCTTGAACTGTGATTTTCGACTCAGTACACGAAAACACTGATTGCGTGTGTGTTTTAAAAAAAGTTTTCTTAAGTCAGCTCAACCAGGTTATCTCACCAGGTATAGTTTTTTGATGGTGTCACATCGGTTTCATTCAATATGCATCCCTGTGTATGACCAGTTAGATCCCCGAGAGTCGTACGTACTGACAGCCCACCAAGTGACGAGGCCTCGGTCCAGGGCCC
The DNA here is from genome assembly GCA_963277665.1 of Viscum album. Lineage (NCBI taxonomy): Eukaryota > Viridiplantae > Streptophyta > Magnoliopsida > Santalales > Viscaceae > Viscum > Viscum album. Next base: position 1,272,616,830 of record OY728162.1, on the reverse strand, counting down.
TCTTCCAGTTGAGGCACCAGCGGGGGCACTAGTGGTACCACTCCTTGTTGGGCCACCAATGCCACTAGCCCCAGCAGCGGAGAGTGCACACCGCTTGAGCACGTTGGACGAGTTACATCGCCAGAGGCCACCCATATTCATGGGAGAGACGGACCCACATGCATTTGGGGATTGGATGGTGGCTGTGGTGAGAGTCTTTCGGCTAGTAGGGACAACAACAGTCTTTATGGTGATCCTTGTTTCCAGCATCCTTCAGGAAGTAGCAGGCATATGGTAGAGCCTGATGCTCTAGGTTCATGAAAAGGTGAAACTTCTTTAGGTAGACTTCGAGAGCCTTTTCTGGGTGGAGTTTGTCCCATCCACCCTTCGAGCGGTGTGGATGTGGGAATTACTACATCTACGGCAGGGTAGCATGATGGTGGTGCAGTACTCAGTGAGGTTCACCGGCATCTCTCACTACTCAACGGATATGGTATGGGACCCATTATTTAGGGCATATACCTTCGAGCAGGGAATCAGGTGGAATATTAGGGCTTGAGGGATCTCACATAGCATTCTAACTCAGGTGGGGGTGTTAGAGAGATCTCCTAGTAGAGAATTTTCTTGCTGAGCAGTCACCAGTAGCAAGACCCACCACTAGCCGACATGCAGTAGAGTCTTCTATAGCTGGCAGTATATAGATGTCGCAGAGTTCCAAGTGGACCAGACCTATAGGTAGATGACCCCAATACTCAGGATCGGTTGTGCGGGGCACACAGGGAAGAGACACACATGATGGTAGCAGTTAGTGTTACTCATGCGGTGGGCTTGGTCACATGGCTCGTGATTGTCTGACCCACTGCTCTGATGATCAGTAGACAGTTGACGGTCCTCCCAGGAAGAGGCATATATTTGATCGAGGTGGTCCATAGGGATCAGGTGGATGTGGAAGAGGATCTGGTCGAGCAGCTAGTGGTGGACGACGTTACGAGGTGCTACCAGTACCACCACCAGGAGGTCCACCCCATCCGTAGGGAGTAGGTGGATAGGGGAGAGATCAACTTGAGGTAGCTAAAACATTCGACCATGGAACTCCAGATATGATTCTAGGCATGATCTGTGTTTACTTTACCTTAGCTGTAGTTCATATAGACATAGGTTCTAGTCACTCTTTCATTGCCACTGCCCTCGTTTGGTCCTCAGAGATTTCGACGGAGCTGTTGGCTCGATCATTATGGCTAGAGACTCCTACGAGAGTAGACTCAACGATTAACCACTGGTGTCAGTAGTGTGAGCTTACTCTGAAGTCAAGAGCATCGGCAGGGATCACCTTTTAGCGGCGTCGAGTTCTTATGATGTCATCTCGGGTATGGACTGGTTATTTACAGTCCATTCTTAGATTGATTGTATTGGGTGAAAAGTGCGGTGTTTCCACACGGATGGTACCAAGTTTACTTTCACTAGTGAGAAGAGACCCTTTTCATCTTAATATGGAATTACTCGGAGGAGGGTGCAGCCGATCAATCACTAGTTGGCTTTCCTTACCCCTCAGAGTAGTTGATGTGGAGAGTCCGAATTATACTGTAGTGGTGGACTAGTACGCAGATGTTTTCCCTGATGATGTTTCAGGACTACCTCCTTGCAGATTGGTGGACTTATATAATGACATGTACCCCAAGACGTCACCAATAACTACTCCAATATATCATATGGCTCTCGCGGAGTTCGCAAGATGCGGGTATAGCTAGAGGACTTGCAGGAAAAGTGATACAGCCGACCCAGTGTTTCTCCCTAGGTAGCCTCAATTATGTTCACCAAGAAGGTGGATGGGAGCTTAAGGATCTGTTTCGACTACCATCGCCTATACCAGGTGACTGTGGATAACAAGTGCCCACTCCCTGGGATTTACAACCTCTTTGATCAGCTAAAGGGAGCTCGGTGGTTCTTAACAATAGACCACAAATCAGGCTATCACCAGCTCAGAGTTCGAGACAAGGATGAGCAGAAGATGGCCTTCATGTGTCGTTACAGCCACTATGAGTTTTCAGTTAGGCCCTTAGGTGTTTCCAATGCTCCAGTAGTGTTCATGAGTCTCATGAATAGGATTTTCCAGACATAACTCAATCGCTTTGTCATAGTCTTCATCGTTGACATTTTTATCGACTTGACTACTGAGGAGCAGCATGCCTACCATATGCGGGTAGTACTAGACACACTCTGAGAGCACCAGATTTACGGTAATATCTCAAAATGCTATTTTTTATTGGATAGGTTCACTTATTGGGAAACGTCATATCGAAGGCTGGAGTTTCAGTGGATCCAGTGAAGATTGATGCGGTACTTTCTTGGGAGCCACCCTAGAGTGTGATGGAGGTACAGAGTTTCCTGGGCTTGCCTGGATACTACCAAAGATTCGTCCCATACTTCTCGAGAGTTGTAGGACCACTTTCAGCCTTGACGAAGAAGGGGAAATCCTTCGTGTGCTCATAGAGATGCCAACGGAGCTTTCAAGAGCTGAGGCAGAGACTGACTAGTTCCCCTATCTTGAGACTTCTAGAGGAAGGCATAGGGTACATTGTCTACTATGACGCTTCAGGGACCAGACTCGGGTCTGTCCTAATGCAGAAGTGAGCGGTGATCACATATGGTTCTCGGTAGCTGAGGCAACATGAGCAGAACTACACTACCCATGATATGGAGTTAGAAGTTGTGGTATTCACCTTGAATATGTGGCGGCACTATCTGATGGGAGAACATTTTACTTTGTACTCTGATCATAAGAGTCTCAGGTATATCTTCTCTTAGATGGACTAGAAGCTAAGATAGCAGCGATGTCTTGAGTTCCTCTAGGACTATTACTTCGAGATATTCTATACTCATGGGAATTTGAATTTTGTAGCAGATTCTCTCAGTAGAAGATCAGGTACAAAGCTGTTAGGAGATGCGACCGAGCAGCTGGCTGCTTTACAGATTTCTTATGTGGACCGAGATGGGGCAGCTTTCCAAAAATCTCTTACAATCACACCCCAACTTCTTCAGCGATTTAGGGAGTCACAACATATGGACGCTGACTACGAGACCTGACGTGCTCATATATCCATAGGGCAGGCACCTGATTGATTTTCTAAAGGTGGGGAGCACATGATCCTCTTCATAGGACGTACTTTTGTACCAATAGTACTTCAAGAGAAATTGTTGGGTAGTTCCACAGATCTCCTCTAGAGGTACATCCAGGTGTGGAGAAGATGTATCAAGACCTCTGACGATAGCACTGGTGGCCAGGTATGAAGAAGGAAGTAGCTGAGTTTGTCTCACGATGCCTCACTTGTTAGCAAGTGAAAGCAGAGCACTAGGTACTAGCAGGCTTGGTTCATCCTTTAGAGGACCCAGAGTGGAAGTGGGATGGTATATCCATGGACTTCATGACAGGTATTCCATGTACATCCCTGATTCATTTTTCGATTTGGGTGATCGTTGACCGACTCGCCAATTTGGCCCACTTCCTACCGATCAGAGAGAAGGGATCAATAGAGAGATTGGGACGCCTTTATGTACAAAAGATTGTGTGTTTTCATGGAGTACCTTCTTCTATAGTCTTTGACCGGGATGCACGGTTTTCTTCCCGGCTATGGAAGGGGTTTCAAGAGGCTTTCTGGACACAGCTATGTCTGAGCACCGCCTTCCATCCTCAGACAGATGGAAAAATTGAGAGGACCATTCAGACCCTTGAGTACATGCTACATTCATGCGTCCACTAATTCGGTCTCACCTGGGAGGATCACTTACCGTTGGTGGAGTATGCCGACAACAACAGCTATCACTCCACCATAGGAATGGAACCTTTTGAGGAGTTTTACGGGCAACCTTTCTGATCACCCCTGTGCTAGAAATACCTTGGGGAGTCAGCACTTGTGGTACTGAAGATGGTACCTGCTAGCATGGAGAAGGTTCAGATCATCCAGGAGTGGATGAAGACTCCATATAGTAGACAGAAGTCGTATGCTGATAGGAGATAGAGGCCTCTAGAGTTCGAGGATGGTATCCATGTCCTTCTAAGGGTCTCACCACGACGAGGACTACAGAGATTTGGCCAAGGAGGCCATTTATCTCCGAGATTCATCGAACCCTTCCAGGTCCTCCATAGAATAGGAGAGGTGGCTAACCGCTGAACTCTTCCACCTCAGATGCACCGAGTGCACGAAATCTTCCACGTATCTCAGCTAAGGAGATATGTTCCTGACCCTTCCCACATCATCAACCATGGAGAGATGGACTTCGACGATGGGGGGGATTTTATGGAGGTTTCAGGGGAGATTTAGGATCAAAAGGAGTGGGTCCTACTTGGATGGTCTATACCTCTGGTGCATGTTCGTTGGCAGCATAGAAACCTCCAGGATAGCACATGGGAGAGGGAGGCTTAGATATGAGCTCAGTATCCCCATTTATTCCCTTAGTGTGTGTTGTAGCTTACATGGAAGTAAATCTCTGAGGTGGGGAGAATTTAAAGATGTGGAAATTCAGTGGAAATTTTTTTCATAAATACATGGGATTTTAATGCGTCCGCGAAAATTTACAGTGCTTGATTCTGAGGCCCGGTGTGCCCGGAATCAATTTCTGAAGTTTTTTTTGGTATGTTCTGTAAACGTACGGGTGGGTTTTTATAACTTTTGAGCTGGTGCTTGGAACTGATATCTGAGGGCACCATTGAACATGTAGCACCGATATTCTCTTAGGAATACTTTCACCTCGACGGCAGATGATCATGAATAAAAGTTATTTTTTGGCTTTTTAAAAAGATAATAAAATAAAGTACAACTCTATTTTATTTTTAAGGTGCCATGTGTTGAGTGTGTTGATTAAAACCTCCCCTTGGGAGTTGGTGGTGGGACCGCCACACCCTAACCGCCCATGAGAGGTTATGGTGGTGGGGACCACCTGAGGATAACCTCCCATGGGTGGATAATTGAGGTGGGGACCACCCGAGCCGGATAACCTTCTTATTAATGATAGGGGTGGGGACCAACTGACCCCTATTGATGGTGAAAGATGAAACCTCCCCACTCTCCCTCATTAATGAGGGACAGCCTGTTGACCTCCATGATCAATTAATTGAACCAACGCATGTGTTTTATTAAAGACATCCTCTTGGCATCCTCCAAATTAATGAGACAACACTCATGCATTTAATTTGGTGGATCCAGGTTTTTAATTATCCTTTTTGAATTGGTGTGCCGAAATTATATTAGAAGACTAATCTAATATTATTTCATTGGCATTTCTATTTTGGTGGAATTAAGAGGTGGTTGGGAGAAAAGTGCTCCCAATGGAGAATGTGAAGAACTCTGGATTTCTTCTTCGACTTCTTTCCTTGAATCCTATCGACGTGGAGCGCCTTCCATAGCCGACTCAACTCGGGATTCGGAGGGCATGGCGGACGCGACCAATGATGAATTCTTTCTTCTTCTTCCTGAGACTTAAAACCTCAACGAACGATGAGAGGAAAATAATATGTTAGGGGGTTATTGCATATTGATGCTTCCCTTTTCTTCCCCTAATCATCGAATGAAAAATTGATACAAAGTGTTGTAATTAATTATTGATCTTAATGCTGATGAGCCAAATGATATCATCTCTAAACGCAGAGGGTGAGGGCCAAACTAACATGGCCCGACTCCTCTGTCGGTCTTGTTGTGTTGTTTCTTTGGAAGAACGGTGAGATGATGATGGCGATGACGACAAAGTCCATGCTACCTATAGCCTCTTTGAATCGTGCCACCCCCACGGTGCACCAGTACTTCTGGCCGAACACTGCTATGCCCCGTCGCGCGAACCGCGACTTACCCGCGTGCTCCGGTTTACCCCTGCGGTCTGCCTCGCGCATCGTCGTGGCCACCGCCGACAGCCCACGTGCCATCGCGCCCTGCTCTGGCTGCCTGCATGCCCCGCACACTGTCTGGCTCCGCCGGCGCCCCCGTGTGCTGCCCGTACACCACAGCGGCCTGCCCGGCCCTACCGACAGCCTGCCCGGTGCCCCCGTGCCCTGCCTGCGTGCCACCACGGCCTGCTTGGGGCACCCTTGGCCTGACTGGCATCCAGCCGGCCTACCGGCTTGCCTGCCGGCCACTAACCTCCTGAGTCGCGCCTCTCGTTGTGCTGGCTGAACCGGCCCCGACCTTCGGGCCGAGTCACATGTGTAACGGCATCCGGGCCGAACCGCCCTCGCAGTCCGATAGGTTGGGCCCAGTAGATCAGAACTAACTTAGTGGGCTGACCCACCCAATAGGATAGGTCAGACCCTTCGGTTCAGCCCAGACCGGGTTGGGCCGAGTCGGTCCGACCGGGTCAGACTGGACCCGAGCCCACTACCGACCCTTTTCTTACTTTGGCCATATCCGTGGCACCAAACGTCCGTTTACGAGCCGTCAGCGGTGCTAGTAATCTTGATGAGAGACAGTCCCATTGAGTATACCCCACTAGAGTTTGGGGTATAGTTGAGATACGGTCGGGTTGGTTTGTACCCGAATCCAACTGGGCCCCCGAGACTAAAAGGCCAATAACTCACAGACCGAGTGTCCGATTGACATGTTGTCTATTATGTTGAGACGCCTATGACATGGCAGTCCTTTGAGATACATCTACATGAGACGTTGCGAAACATGGAGTATCGACCTGTAGCTCAGGGAGAGGATCCTTCTGGTAACGAGAAGAATGAGTACGAAGACCTAGAAGCTGGCTGAGACCTAATGACCACTTGACTGATTCGACTCGGAGTGACTCGACTAGCCGAGTGGGGACTGCCTCTGTGTGACGTGGTAGACCAATGGTGGAGGAGAACCTATGTGTGAGTGTGGTAGACCGGTGGTACTCGACAGGAGGAGTACCTTTGTAGGCTATTTGGGGGAGCGCCTCTGTGTGAAGCGGCATACCCACAATGGGAAGCGCCTCTGTGTGACGCATCAAACCCATGACACTCGACAGAAAGAGTGCCTCATCAGTACAAGGATAGTGGGAAACGCCTCTGTGTGACGGGGTAGGCCCATTGTACTCGATAGAGGAGGATTACTCCACTAGCCATGGTTTCCATAATAAAAATCCTAGTTTGAGCTGAGTCTTTTACTTTTGTGTTTTCCTCATGATTGAGATGTGTTAATAGATAAATAAGGTATATGAATGGTCATATACCTAAGTAATGGTTATCCATTGTTTTCGTACTTTGTGTTTTATCATTGATCTATTTTGTGAGACCTTGAGGGTCTCGGGGTCCCTGCTGAGATCGTTATTCTCACACCTACATGGGCTATGTATGCATCTCGTTGTGTTGGATGCAGACAACGGATAGCACTGACAGAGGTGAGAGAACCAGGACTAGACGGTACCCGAAGGTGGACCTTACGATGAGTCGGTACACAGAGGAGTCAGATGGATGTGGAGTGCTGAGGTGGCTATCTGTACCTACCCTTTAGGTAGGAACCCCGGAGGACGATCTAGGAGCTGCTCTTTACCTTTCAGGTGTTTTTCCTATATTATGTTGTACTTGTACTTCACAGTTGGGATTGTATTTCTGGCCCCTTTTACTTTCCAGCACACTTTTTTGTATACAGTTTGTACTTAGTTTTTTACTTCCAGTTGTGTACTCTGGTGTGTTTGTTTACAGTTATAAAGGAAATGAATTTCCAGTTTAGGGATATGCGCCTTTAGTGCTAGTTTTCAGCCCCTGGCCTATGGAAGGAGGTATTGGGGTAGTTACGACATGGGCTTCAGGGTACGGGTCATGAAAAATATGTACATAATTTTAATTAATTCATCTTATTCTTCAAATATGTGTTTTCTTCAAAAAATATGATTTTTTTTATTTTGAAGAGAAAATAAATGTAATTATTTTCTTGAATTTTATGAATATTTATTTGAAAAAATAAAACACATATATGGCTTCATCATTTCCAAATTATCTTAGGAAAAGTTGTTTATAATTTTTAGAAAAGATAATGTTTTTAGTGAATAGTCAAAATACCGATTTTTATAAAACCCCATTTTCATTATATTTAATCATCATTATATGATTATAAAATAATAAAAAAGTATAATTAGTATTTTTTATTTATATATACTAAAATTAATTACATTTATAAAATATTTATAGTTTATATTTTTGTAAAAACATTTTTATTATTAAAAAAACATTTTTCCAAAAAACTAATTTTCATTACATTTTGACAATTTAGTTTAATATTTAATTTAGAAGAATGAATGTTTACATTTTTTTAAAATTGATTCCATATTTTTATTCATGAGCTAAAAATTATGTTATATGTTAATTATGTTTTTTAGGCATAAAAATTAACCACAATGAAAAAATATTTTACATTGTATTGGAAAAAAATGTATCGGGTTAATATTTTAATATAAAAGATAATCCATTCTAAACAATAAAACAATAAATTGATGGTTGATGTGTTTATACACCATAAAAAATTAAAACATTATTTATCAGAAAAATTATTTGTAATTAATTCCACTCAAATGTGGTTAGATTTAAATATAAAATAATCATTATTTAATCACTTTAAACCACCCCTCTTCAACTAAAAATAGAACTCACCACCACTCACTTTAACATAAAAAGTCTGGAATATTTTAAAATATCATAAAAAACACACCTCCAAACTCTACCCATTTCAATGTTATTATAGACTCACAAAATTATCAAATGTAATTTACTTAAGGGGTCCATCAACGGGGTGATATTCAAGAGTTAACATTCTCATACAACCACTCTTAATATCATTTTTTCCTTCTTAAAATTCACGTACATCACCCATCAAAGAAATATTACTCTAGTATCATATATATTTATTGTTTTTATATTACTAATGAAATATCTTCTATCCAACACGTTTCTTGTGTCCTCTTATTCAATGAAATAAAACCATTTTTTCGATTAATGCGGTTAACATTCTATGTGGATAATGGTTTTATGTTTTACACTACCACCTTCAAGGATGGTCATAAAAGTTATATTATGGTTAAATAATATTTTAATTGGTATATTATATCCTATTTAATATTCCATAATTAATATATATAAATAATACTAAATAAAACAAAACTAGTTCGTGATGGACAAAAAACATCCAAAATAAACTAAAAAATTATTATTATCATTTTTTTCAAAGGAATCGTCCCTATATTAAACATATGTATGATATATGAGACTATTAAAAAATATTGAATTTCATTAATAACAGTTTATTTAAATTATCTAGTTTTATTTCCATTTGACAAAAAAATACATAATTAGAAACAATTAACTGACTACGAAAACCATGAAATAATCACACCTGAAACAATTAACATAATAAAATAATATTATTTCAATGAAGGTTATATGTTTTAAAAGTGTAATATAAGGTAATATAAATATTATTATAGTTCATTAATTAATTAATAACCTTCGATAAACCTTTATATATTTGGTTAAATTATACAAAACTAATTGGAATACCGGGGTAAGGATTTTTCTTCACACATTGACTTCTCTGAGATATATTCTCTAATCAAAAGTTATTTATTCTCTGTGTTTTACATAATTCCATTTGATATATGATTTAATTAATGTCATTATATTCAAGTTATTAATTTTTTCCTTTGATAATAATGACCTTTTTTGGGTATTCGATTCGATTGATTAAATATGGTAATGGATTTCCAAACCCAATATACATTTAATGTGCTCGACTTATACATCATTTATTATTACATATTAATATTATTTGTGAGGTGAAATTTGATAACATTATTTGATATATTAGTTTTAATTTTTTTTATGTGATTCTGATACACATAGTTATTTCACCTGGTTAACACTCTATTAAATGATGCGATCTTTATATGGGACTTTCATTTAAAATTTATATTATTTAAAATTTCCAATAAGACTCTTTTGTTCGTCCATATAATTGTTTTATATAATTGATTCCATTTTTTAAAATCTTATATTATAATTTTTTTACAATTTATTTGTATTAATTTTTGAAATTTTACAAAAATTATTGTAATGATTATTTTTTTCCTTTTTCTAAATGATATCTTTTGTGACTTTTCATAAGAAAGTACTGAAGGAATGAATTATTACTTATACAACATGAGAGTATTTTTTCATGTACATTATACCTTAATGAATTCATTATTCCGTTATAATCATTTAATACTATTTTCAAAGAAAATATTTCCTCTATAATTACTTTCCTCTTTAAGAAAATGATTTGAAAATGGGAATTTTATTTAAAAAAAACAAAAAATTTGGTCTCTCAAAATTATTTTCCATATATTATAAAATAATTTGGATGGAAATTATGATTTAATATGGATATTATTAAATGGGAAAATCATTATTATTTTGATGGCTGATTTATTTTTATGATGGCATGTTATTTATGAATCCTATTTCATTTTTATGAGTTATCCTATGATGAAATGTTTCTGAAATTCGTTTCTTTTCATGTGTTATGTCATGATGAATGATTTATTTTATTATAGGACAAAAAATTATGGATTTACTTATGTGATTTTTGGGATCGATATCTTTATCCAATGAATTTAGTAAATATTTCAATTTCATGAGATAACAATGCAATGAAACCAATATTATTGATCAATAATGGGAAATAGCTTCATCTAGATGTAATATATAATATAGGTGTTTCTTAATCCACTATATTTTTTTTCTTAGTAGTTAACGATGAAAAATGAAATGGTTTTCTATATTTATGATGGTTATAAACTTTTATGACATAATATTATGGATCAGGAATGATTTATGATGACTTATCATTCTTTTGGTACTTTTTTTCTAAAATGATATGGTTTATGCAATGAATCATGTTCTTGATATATGAAATGTTGGGTATAAACATCAGAAGTTATGATTATGATCACTTAAACTTATTTTTGTCTTATGATTCTATATGACTGTGTATCGATATCTACTTTGTTAATCCATATTGATCATTAGATATCACCATTTTCTTATGATTATTTTCCCCAACATATGAAGAAATTTATTATGTAGGATATGTCAAAAAATGCTTCTAGTTTTTATGTAAGAAGAAAGAGATGATGTATAAATTTTATGAACCAATTTTTTATGTTTTCAAGATTCTAAAGAAAATATTTTAATATAATACTATCAGGGTTTTGTTATGTTATTTATTTATTATTTATCTATTAAATGTAAGATCTATCAAAGAAAAGAATCGGTCATTATACTATGAATTTACAATGATTCCATCTAATCATACTAATTTCCTTGTTATGTTCATGGATTTAATGAATAGTGTATTTAGAGATTACATTGATCGGTTTGGGGTAGTATTTATAGATGATCGTATTATTTATTTGAATTTAATGGATGAGTATGAATATCATTTCATTATTTTTTAGAAGAATCAAATTAAAGAAATTATTTATGAAAAATTTACCTAGTATGAATTTGGGCATTGGAAAGTTTATTCATGGGTAATATAATCTCAACTAAGGGTTTATTAGTAAACCACACAAATATTAATGTTATTGAACACTAGAAATGACCAAAAACAGTGAATCATATGTGTACTTTTCATTTTCTAGAAAAATATTATTGATGTTTTTTCGAATAATTTTACATGGATAACAAATACACATACCATGTTAACTTGGAAGACATCCATGTTACATTGGATATATGAATGTTAGGAAAGTATTAAGGAACTAAATAGAGGACAAATGAGTGCACCTAATCTTATTCAAACCTATAGTGGATAAGGGGTTTTAATCTATAGTGATGCACCACAGAAGGGATTATGATGCATCCTCATGTAGAGGATTATGTTAATATCATATGACTCATAATATTTGTTGGTACTTGAGAAAAACTAAAAAACTCAATATTTTTAGTTAGTTATCATAATTTTTGAATTGAAGATATAGATAAATTACCTCTATGGAGAAAAGTGTGATAAATATACTAATAAAAAAATTTATGGAATATTTTCATTCAAAAATTGTTTAAAATGTGACAAAGAATATTGCTGGAGTTGACTAAAGATTATGAATGATGAATATGTTACCACACTAGAAAAGAGAACAAGGTTTTAGATACATTGAGTCAAACGGGTCACAATACATTTTCTATTATACTGATCAAAATGAATACCATATTTCTGGATTCTCAAAGTATACATCTTGAAACATTGAAGGAAGGGGATAAATTTTACCTTTATCAAATGGGTATTCAACTATATATCGAATAACAATTGATTGCAAATATAACGAAGATATAGAGATAAAAAACAAGGTGATAAATGTTTTTGGCTTCAAAAATGATTATGACAAAATAATAAGGTTCATGAATCGTTCATTTATCTCTTTGGTACCATATTTGAAGAAGCTAATAATGGATGAAACTCATACATATTAAATATATATTAATCTTGTATATACAAGGAAATGTAGATATTTGAAAGAGTTTTATTTTTTGGAATAACATTATGAGTTATATTATAGAGTATGTTCCTCGATTCTGGGTATATCACAAAGATAAGGATGAGGGAAAGAATTATAAGGGTATGTTACAACCATTACCTGAAAGATAATGTAAATGGGGATACATCACTATGTATTTTATCATCAAAATCCCCAAAACATCTAAAGGGAATAATAATATTTGGATTTTATACATTCAACTTATGAATAGAAAACACTTCATTTCCATGATTTAATATTTATATATTGATTAAATTACTCGGTTACAAATTAAGGACATGGTAATATTTCATGTTATACCACTATCAATTGTATATAATCGTGATCTAAGGATTACATTGAATTTTTGGAGAGTTAATCAATCTGATCTAGACACATATTTAAGTCTCAACACTTTTAATCATGCATAGACATATTTTTAGTCTAAGAGGACCACTAAAACTATAAAATAGATGTTTTTATCTTTCTCTATTGATTTCAAATATAGTGGGGCTCAACTTATTCATTTAGTGGAGTTTTATTACCATAATAGTTTTCACTCTAGTATTCAAATGAATCCTTATGAATCCCTATGTGGTAGTAAGTGATAAAATCCATCATCCTAGAATGAAGTTATATAAATAAATATATTGGGACTAGATCTTGAAAAGTAATTGGAAAATGTTGATAGCCCCATTAAACAATGTATATGGTCATCTCAGATCTGAAAAAAAAAAGTATATTAACAGCTTTTATTAATATTTTTAGTTTAAAGATGGCGACATTGTATTCCTATGAACATATCCATGGAATAGGTTGATGATTTTTTGAAATAATTTCATCCTATCACCATATTATATCAGTCCTTTGTTAATTCATGATTTTATCAGGATAGTATCTTTTAATTCGCCACTTCCACTATGTCTATTTCAACTTGTTGATGTGTTCTATGTATATCTCTTGATAAAGTATATATCAGATCCATCACTGGTACTAAACTTAGAGGCTATACTAATAGAATAATTTATTTCATATAAATAATAACATGTACAAATACTTGATAATATAGAGAAAGTTTTATAAAACAAGTCCACTCACTTGGTGAGGGTTTTGTGGTGAAACCACCAATTTGAGAAAGTTGTGTGGTAACCATAGGATGTCATAAGGTAGATGAATCCATATCCATTTGTATCAGAGTGAATAATTTTACTTCACATATTATTTTTAAGGTGGTTTTATAATGTAACACTCAAATATTTGTATGACATATTTCTCTATAAATAATTTGATTCCATCGATAGATTGGGTTATACATAACAATAAGTTTAGACATACCAGATAACAATTTAACAATATTACGTTTCCTTTATCAAATTTATGTTGTATTTGTGGGTTTGAATAGTAACAACTAAATAATTAAAATATACTTTCGTAAAATTTATAAAATGAATTCATTATTTATCAAATTATTAGAATTAAAAATAATAATATTTTAAAAGAAAAGCAGTGTTTTTCTTAAAAAACATTTTCCATGTCAGCAATGTGTTTTTACATTAATAAATAATTGAAAAAACTATTGTAAAATAATTTTAATGAAATTTATATATAATTTACATGTGTATATATTTTAAATAATCCATAAAACTTTTTCTAGGCATAACATCAGTATAAATTTTATTTTATGCATAACAAGTATTTTTTTCTAAAAAGTATCTTTTTTCATTTTTGAAACTAACATTATAATTATTTTATTCAATTTACGAGTAAAAATTCTGATAATATGAATTTAATATTTAGAACTATAAGGAAAAAATATTTTAAATTGTCCATTTTAGTTTTGGTCAATATGAACAGTAACTTCGATTAGATTTATCACCTCCATAATGGGTAAATCATGATAATCTAGGAAAAAACAAGAGATAAGGACATTCATTTTTATACTAATTATTTTGATATAATTTTAATTATAACCTTAATTACATAATAAATAATGTTTTCTATTTAATAGAATATTTACCATGAAAATGACATACATAATATTTTAATAAATGAAAGTCGAAAAATGTTGCTCTATTAGTTTTATATATAATTTATATGTAGAAAAAAATGAAATAACTAGATGTGAATTATTCTCAATAATAATTTTGTGATTAACTAAATTATATTCATGGTGAAAATTAGTTTAAAGTTTTTATAAATTATATAATTTTTTAAAATTCATACACAATGCCAAAAATATAATTAACATAAAAATATACTAATGTATTTTGAAAGTATTAAAAGTGATATTATTTGGGTAAATTATATTTCTCTACAAATTTAATTTCTAATATTGGATATTATTATTATGTAAAAATATTATATTCAAATTCAAATATTTTTTATGTCTTTCACGTCGAATTAAAGAACAGTTTCAAAATTGAAATTAATGATTTTTTTATTAACTATAATTATATTAAATTATTTACAAATAATTAAAATATTGAAATAATAATATTTATATATTTTGTTGTCTAAAATTTCGTAAATTGGATATTTCTGTTCCAATTTTCACCATATATTTAATAATTAGAACCCTTTAATATTGAATAAGGTGTTACGAGTGTTAAAATTTAAATTGGTTAACTAAGGGATAATCTAAATGATAAAGTTTAAAATCACATAAATTTATCATTAAATTATATAGGTTGATGTTATTACAATTATATTCTTACATTTTTTTTAAACCCTGTCAATTTTAATGGGTTTTTTTTTTATAATAAATTTAAAATAATTTAATATTTTGAAAAATTCAAAAATTTCCTCTCTCAAACATTATAAAACTAAACCTATTAACTCACTTATTTACTCCACTAAGAGACTTCTAATTCAACCATACTCTACCAATTTTTCTTCAAAATATTCTTATAAAACATTTAGAGGTTTTAAGATTCCCAAGAGATCAACCCTATAGCTCTATAGTGGAGATCTGAAGGATTCATTTCAATAAAGAGGTAATAGCCTTAACTGATCAATTTATTTTCAACTCTTCTTTACATCATCAAAATTTATTTTATTTATTATAAAATAATAAATTCAATATGATAAATATTATAAAATATTATTATGACTAAGAAATAATCATTATAAATCTTATTCCTATCAAATGACTAGTAAAAGTATCACACATGCATATGTATGACATATCGTCTCAATGTAGCGATACAATTCATTTTTCAACCCCATATTTTATGAATAGGTATCATAATTTTTTAAATATATATATATTATATTTATAAAATAGTTATACTTTTGGTATTATAATATCACATCTATCTATTTACCATCAAATCATTTGGAAAGTGACAGCGTGGTTCATGCATTCTTGTGTACTACCATCTCCACAAATTTATGTGATTACTTTTTCATTTATATTTTATTTTAATTGTAATTTGGAAGATTTGGATGAATATATATGATATATAGGTTAAAATAATTATTCTATAGTGTTTAATTAATTATTACCTTCCTTTTTTCCCATTTTCAAATAACAAAAATAGTGTTCATGCATACGTACGGCCTACCATCTCTATGAATTGTGTAATTAATTTTTCAATATATATCTTTTATGGATGACTCTAAATATGAAGATAATAAATATATATTGTATTTATATCAAGATTAATATTATAGAGATAACTAAACCATGATAAATATATATGTTCCAGAACTACTAAACTGATATACTCATAGTTAAGGAAATTGTTAACACCCAAAAATAATGATTTTAATAAGTAATATTTTATAAAGGTGTGTGTTAAAGCATTATTAATGGACAATATATGACATTATAAGTAATAAATGAATTTTATATACATATAATAATTTTATATTAATTTTACAAGATTTTAGTGTTCTTTCAAAGAAAAGAAAACTCAAGGTAAGTGGTTTTATGTTGCAATTTCATTGTTTATCAAGATTATTTATGATTTTTTATGATGACTAAATTTTTTGATAAACCTCTAATGATACTCATTAATTTTATTTTACTATTGTTTCTTAAAAATTAATGTTTTCTATTCATTTCCTCACCTTATGTACATAGGATACCAAAAATGCGTTTTAATGAAAATTTAATTCATTTATCTCTTTGGTGGAATTTTTTTCTTCCCTATCCATGTTTTCAAAAAAAATATTTTATACTTATTTTTAATACTCTTATATTATTTATTAAATTTATTTTTACTCATGTTTTAATTTTTTGAAATTTTTTTTAATGAAATATTTATTATTAATTTTTCAAATGAGGTCCGTTTATACATTTCTTATAAAAACATTGATGAACTTTTTTTAACATATATAGAATTAATGATCATCGATATCTCCCTTTTTTAACATTACTAAGCATCTGAGATCACCCTTTTATTATGATCCATTAAGTAACTCATAATTAAATGTGTCAATTATGATATGTCTTATAATGGTTCTAGTTATGAAGAAATAAGTGGGAGATGATGTATATATTTCATGGACCTGTTGTTTATATTTCCATGTTTCTAAATATTATTGACCTAAATAATTGTAGAATGCATAAAACTTTTATATAAATAATATTCATTTATTCATATGTAATATTCCTTTATGAAATGTATGGTTCATTATACTTGTAAATCCCCAACCCTAGAAGCCCATAGTCGGTGCATTATGTTAATACATTCGCATGATTAGAGGGAATCAATTCCTGAAAGACTGATCAGTTTAGCAGTCATAGAAAATAGATTACATTCATGAACGTTACATTACACTTTCTAACATAAAAAATAAAAAAATAATCCTTTTAGAATGGAATTGTTCCCTTATCTAGACCCTGCATCTCAAAGATAAAACACTTCTTGGGATCCTGGGAATAATAAAACATAAGAAAGGGGTGAGCTCAAATGCTTAGTAAGAATAACAATATAGCGGAAACTTTCATAAATAATCATAAACATTTAAGGAAATGTATAAAACTAAATCAAAAGCCTTTTCAACATAAAATTCATCATATTGCGGAAAATGTAAATCTAAATAACACTATTTACTTACTCCCATGGATATTCTACAAGTCTAATAATCATAATAAATATCAATCGTCACTTTCATAATGATGGAATGCAACATGCCAGACTTTCAAAACCACATAGTCAAGGCCTTGTTCCAACACTAAAAATAATATTTTGTCAAGGCCTTGTGCCAAGACACTAGTTTGTCTCATGAGACCTACCAATGCATCGCGGAGCTATAGAGGGCTCCACAAGTTACTTACTAAGTTCAATGCAGTCCTCATATGAAAAGGGGTAAACATAACATAAACATTCATGTTAAAACTAGCATAAGAAATTCCAATACTTTATCCATAAACCATGAATGGTATAAAAATAACACATCCACAGTCAAACATATCACAAAAATTTCTTTACAATTTAGAAGATTTGTATCATAATAAATCAACATCAAACAAGTTTAAAATCCATCGAAAGATGTTGACAAAGATGAAAATGATTTATAAAACTCTTTGAGAGAAATATCCATTTTTCATGAAAACATTTAAAAGTCATAAAATTTGGAAATTAAAACATTTAAAGACATTTTTGAATCAAAGTTTCCCATACCACATTGAAACTTTTTAAAGGAATTAACATTTTAAAAACATTCATGTCCATAATGATAAATCTGTTAGAACCATTTTGAAAACATGGAAATTATTGAGAATGATTTAGAGGAATAAATATTTAAAACATTTAAAATGATGTTTTAGTAAAATTTACCTTAAAATTATTCATTTTAAAACACTTTCATGAAACATGGACATGGATAATAAATACGTACAAGTAGATTCTTACCTAAAAACAACCTCGGATAAGAAATAGATTGTGAACTTAACCCTTAACTTGCACTTTATTTTGGTTGAGGGTACATTTAACCTCTTGTATAATGACCATAGTATGTTATTAAATTAAACCGGAACCATATTCATATTTATTATATCATACATGATTCATTTATGACTTTATAATACCCATTTAACAATGATTTCCCTGTTAAATTAACATTATGGGTAATAATTGATTACTTTATCGTACATTTTTTAACTTGTTATTCTTTATCATATCATTTAGATAATGATTTAAAAAATTCCAGAATATAAACTTTTATTTATATATCATATATATTTAGAATATAAGTATTTTTAATAGATAGATATATGAAATGGAAAACACCGTTTATGGAGACGGTAGTCCCTACGTACGCATAAACATTGTTTCTGTTTTCATATAGTATTGAACAGAAGTAAGTGAATGAGATATATGTGAGTACATAAATACATATATATATGTATCTAGTATAATTATTATGTTATATATTACATACATATTAGTAATATATATTTCTATAATCTTTGATGAATGGTGAACGTGGAAATGAATCTCATCGCGTTGTGGAGACGGTAATCTGTGCGTACACACGAGTGACAATATCATTTCTTTAATGGTGTGGAATTGGATGGTATATTAATTTTACAGAGTCATTAGCATGTTATTTTCATTTTTTTATACATATTACTCATCATTATTTCTATCCAAATAACATAGTGTTGAATAGAAAATTACACCATGGTGTGGAGACGGTAAGTCGTATGTACACACGCATGGTGACATTATCATTCATAGGATGGATAGAATAATTAATATGGTTGTTCCATATTTATAATAACATCACAGTATATATTAGGTACTGGATTTATTATTTCAGTATAGTAATGACAATGAAAGTTTAAGTGGAAGAAGAAAAGAACTTGAAAGAGGGTGGTGAAATCATTACCTTTTCTCCGGGTTCTTCCTTTTGATTTGATCAAAAGGGATCCTTATGTTGGGATTCTGACCAAAGTAAGACAATTAAGATGAAGGTAGGATAGTTTGGATGATATTTGGTAGGGTTTGGCTGATCCAAATGGCTTTGGAGGTGTGAATTTGGGAGAATGGGAAGTGCCCTTTTATAAGAGGGGTGAGGGGCACCTTAGGAAAAGCTAGACATATTATATTATAATAAAATAATATTCGGTTTTTAATGGGCCCAAAATAAATTATTTATAATATAATGTGGTGATGGGTTGTAACCCACTCAACCAATGGGTTTTAGACAGGTTTAGTTCACCATGATAACCTTAACCTTTATATTAAACACTTAGTTAAATAATTTGACATTTACCATGTCTCTTTGTATTTTTATATTATATGGCTAATAAATTTACTATAAAATGCCAATCAAACCTAAATTGGTTCATTAATGTCATATTAATTATTATATATGTATTTTGGCTGAACCTGTGATTTTGAAGACTATTATATAAATTAATAATATAATATATGTTTTAAAAAATATTTCATGTCAATTTTGACCCTATTTGGTATTTGTTTTTTGTTAAAATCCTAACAGAAGGATTACTTCAAAATAATTGCTCTAATATACCCTAACATGTAATATTAACCTATAAAATTAGTTTAATTCATTAGAAGATTAATGTTACATTTATTTGGGTATTTATAATATCAATTATATTAATCTTTTATTAATAAGGTAATTACTACATCATAATTATGTCATAAATAAATTTATTTATTTCAAGTTTAAAAATTATAAATAAAATAAAACTATTTATGAATTTTTTTGTCTTTATAATGAATATTTATAGTCGAATTTATCTTATGTATAACCCTGTATTAAAAATGTTTTAGTTATGAAAACATGGATTTAACACTCCTAACTATTCTTTAAATTTAATAATAATAAATGTCCTAATCTAGTCCAAGTGGACCTAAAGGATCATATTTCATTTCAAAGGTTGTTTTGGGTTGAATTAAACTTATCCAATAGAATTATTCAATGTGTTTGGGTAATAATAATATCATTTTTACCTTTAATAACCCTATTTACTTTTAACCGTGGTAAATAAAAGTTAAAAGTTATTATTCACCAAAAATTATTTTTATTATATTGAACCACATTTTACATACTGATATCTATCAGGTATCTTATATTTTTTTAATTAAATTCACAAAAGTAGTAAAATTATGTTTTATACAACTTCGCAAATTCTCTTAAGAGGTGAGTAAAAGACGGTAAAAGTTCAGTAAGATTTTTATATATCTAAACTTTTTATAAAATGACTCCAATGAATTATATTGAACCTATATTGGTATTATGTATATATTTTGACCTAAAATTAATTTAAATAAAATAAATAATAATTTAAATAAAAAGTAGTTTTTTAAAAATAACTCAATGTTTTTCACTTTTCATCAAAAATTGAATGTTTTTTGAAAAATACCAAAAATTCACCATAAGCTAATTTCGATATTCTGAATTCAAAAATGAAGTCTAATTTACAATGTTCAAAATGAAATTCCCCGACCCCAGTTACCCAGAGTCGGTGCTTTATTACATAATATTGGCATGATCACAAGGGATCAACTACTAAAAGACCAACCAGTTTAGTAGCCTTGGAAACACTAGATATATTAATAAGTCATACATTACATCATAAATAAAAAACTACAACAACATCTTTTCTTTCATATCCTCTCATACTATCCTTACAGGTCATTCATAAAATACTTCTTCAAATCCTGGGAAAAAATAAATCATTGAAAGGGGTGAGCTCAGATGCTCAGTAAGGATAAAAATATAGCAGAAACATGCATAAATAAACATAAACATTTAAGGCAATGTATAACTAAAACAAAAGCCTTTTCAACTTGAACTTCATAATAATATGAAAAAGATAAAATGAAATAATTCCATTTAATTATTCACATGTATATTCTACTAATAGAATAATCACATGCAATATCAATAACCACTTTCATAATAAGGTAATGCATAATTCCGAACATTAATTTCGGTGTCAAGGCCTCGTGCCGAGACCTAAGGGATAACTGTAACCGGAACCCAACCCGGAGAGCCTCTATAACCAGACTCCATCCCAGAGAGCCTCTGTAACTGGAATCCAACCTGGAGTGCCTCTAATAACCGGACACCAACCTGAAGTGCCTCTAATAACCAAACACCAACCATGAGGGTCTGCTGTAACCGGACCCCAACCCGGAGAGCTTACTTTTACCGGTCCCCAACCCGGAACATACTAGTCCAACACATTCATCTTAAGAAGATGATGAAATATAACATAAAAATTCGTATTAAAACTAGCATACGAAATTCCAAAACATTAATGATACACCAAATTGATATATGTATCTTGGATGAACCTTAAATTTTAGGAAGAGAATATGAATTAATAATATAATATTTGTTTTAAAAACTCTTCTATGTCTATTTTGACACTATTTGGAATTTGATTTTTGTGAAACTCACAATAGCATGATTACTTTGAAAAAAGTTAATTAAATCAATCCAAACATGTTCTAATATCCTATAAAATTAGTGGAATTCATAAAAAGAGTCAAATTAAATTTATTTTGAAATTTATAATACCAATTATTTTAATATTTCATTAATTAGGTAATCAATGTATCATCGTTGTGTCATAAATAAATTAAATTTTTAATTTATAAAAATTATAAATAAAATACCATTATGAAGGAAGTATTTTTATATTTGTAATGAATAATTAAAATATTATTTATCTTATGTATAACACTATAGTAAAAATATATTAGTAATTAAACCTTTATTTTAACTCTTTTAACTCTTCTTCGAATTAAATAATAATAAATTTCCTAATCTTATCAAGGTGGACCTAAATGAGGATATTTTATTCCTAAGGTTGTTTTTGTTCTAGATAAACTTATCCAATATAATTATGACATGTGTTAGGGAAATATTAATATCATTTTTACCCTTAATTACCCTATTTACTTTAAACTGTGGTAAATAAAAGTAAAAAGTTACTATTCACCAAAAATTATTTTTATCTTATTGAACCAAATTTTACTCCTTGATATTAACCATTTCTCTCTTATTTTCAAAATTCCACTCACAGAAGTGGTAAATTTATGTTTTATGTGAATCTCCTAATTCACCTAGGAGGTGGGTCAAAGACGGTGAAAAGTTCAATAAAATTTTTATATATCTAAAATTATTCTAAACTAACTTCAATTAATTACATTGAACTTATATAGGTATTATGTATCAATTTTGACCTTAATTATATTTAAATAAAATAAATTATTATTTAAATAAAAATTCGTTTTTAAACCATAACTTAGTGTTTTTTCACTATTTATCAAAAATTGAATGTTTTTAGAAAAATACAAAAAATTCACCCTAGGATAATTTTGATATTCCAAATCCAAATATGAAGTCCATTTTTAAAGATAAAATTTATAAAATTTCAAAAATTGGTTATTACTATTCATAATGGCTGCTTTGATTAGTCGCGGTGTGTTAGAGTCTCGAAGTTGCGTACAATGCAAGCTATTGCATTACTCAAAGGGAAATGTATAGCGAAAGATTGGGGTGTCACATTATCCCCTCCAAATAATTGCATCCTCATAATTGAAAATTGTAATTTGAAAATAAAAGGTTGAAAATAGAGAATACCTTTGTGGAAAACCCATATCAGAAATAGGGTTAATAAAATTTATTTTTAATAAGAGGGAATGGAAAATGAGAATGTTACCACCAAATTAGGGTTTCAAATAGAAGAACATTGGTGGAAATTATATACATGTAATTAGAGGAAAAACGTAAATATATGTAGGGAGTGATTGAGGTCATAAATCACAAACAAGTGTAGAATTGAGGGCCTCAAAGCCATCAATCTATGATGATGTAAAATATCATCAATTCAACAAAACATAAGGTATTAGGATAACACATTTTTGGCCTTTATATCCCTTCCCTAAAGTTCAAGAATTAAATTCTTCATAGAATAAGATAAATATATATATATAAATCTTGACAAGTAGAGTTTTCATCATTCAACTAATTTCTACAACAAACTCAACTTTCACTCCAAAAGATAATAAAACTCAAAAATATTATATTTATCCAAATAGTATAAGGTTCCAAAAATTAATGCATACCATTATAATGAAAAAATATTTTCTAACAACCAGAGACTTCCTGTAGTCTAGTGGTAGGTAATAAAGGCATGTCGCACTATGGTTGTAAGTTCAATTCCTGCAGCTTTGTCTGACACAACGGGTTATCGCCCGACCTGCAGGTTATCCTTTTTCTAAAACTATAGTATCATAATATTCTAAAAATAATCATAAGAAATGTTTTAACCTTGAACAACACTATCCAAGGTTCAACTTAATCCATTCCAAAACATTATTGTTATCCAAATTACCTCTGTCCAGACTCTCTGTAAAAGCTATCTAAATTCCAAAATTAATCGCAACGTCAGATTCTCCAAATAGAGTAAAGTTTCTCTTATTGTCACATACTGAAAATATGATTACCTTAGTCATATTAAAACCTTAATAAAAAAACAAGTTCTATAGTACAATCCTTATATATATCACGTTATTCTCATAACCAGAATATAATACTTGAGTCCAAAAAAAATACATTAATTATTCCTCTTTAACTGTAGTAATAGCATAAGTTTGGCCTTGATCCCTTGGCCTTTTCTGAGGTAAGTTTCCCTAACACTTAGGACATTAATTCTCATAATTCCCCACTTCTCTACAATTGTAGCAAAAATCATTGACAGCCTCCTTCTTCCCTAGCAACCACAAGTTTGGTGACCTTTTTCTCCACATTTGTAACAAACTCTCATTCCTTTTAGGCAAGTACCGGGTTGTTTCTTCCCGCAATTTTCAGATAATGGAAAATCCTTATTTCCCTTTTTCCCTTTGTCTTTCTCTTCCTCCATCATTCTCTTCTTCTCTTTATTTACTTTATTGTCATAAGATTTATAGAATTCTTTTTCAGTCTTGATAGCACATGAGACTATATCTTTGTACGTTGAGAAATATTGTGAGACTAATGCTTGATGATGAAATTGTTTTAACCCATCAAAGAAACAATCAATCTTACTTCTTGGGTTACTTATATAATCAGCAGCATGCCTCGTTAACCTTGTAATGCGAAACTCATACTTTTCAACATTTTCATCTTCCTTTTGTCTCAGACTTAGAAATTGTCGTTCCATATCTTCTCAATGGTCACGAGGAAAGTATTTTTCTAAGAAAAGCTCTTTGAACTCCCTCCATTCCATATTTGATACTTCATCATCTTCCTTCATGTTTTGAATCAACTACCACCATTGATCAGCATCTCTAGTGAGGCGGTAAACTACCATGACAACTTTTTCCCTTTCGCTACTCCCCAAGGCATGGAATATTCTCTCTAATGAATTTATCCATTTCTCAGCTACTAATGGATTTGTACTCCCATTGAATGTTGGTGGTTTCTACCTCATGAAGAGATCTAACATTGATCCTCCACATTGCGGATCAGGGTGCTCCATACGGAAAAGTTTATTATTCATAACCTGAGTGAGTTGTCCCAGTATGGTGATTAGTTGATCAGCACCAGTTTCATCACCAGCTCCACTATAATTATCTGAAGCATGAGGGAAATCCCTACATGGAGTGCGTGCATTGATATAGTTTCCATTTATTCTACTAGGCACCATTTCTTCCACTAGGAACCATTTCTAAACAATGGCATAAATTAGATTAGTTTATGAATCAAAATACATAATTCCATAATTGTAAAACACTACCCATACATTGAACTATTTATGGATATAATCCATAATCATAAAAAGATGTTTTATTCAAGAAAGTTTATACTCATAAACCCTTCATAATGATTTGTAAATAAAATGAGAATTATCCAAATCATATCCCACAGGAGTGTCGTAACCAATATTACAATAAGTCCTGTTGTCATGCACCAGTTCCCATTCGGGTCTAGCTCAATGCGGTGTTTTCGGGTTTTACCCCTAGGGACATATGTTCCAGATCCGCCTCTACCTGCTCCTATCCAGATAGGGATGTATTGCTCTGGAAACTCACAAAATCTCTATAATACCAAAATTCTAGGAAGTTCTTTTATACTAATCCTCAATGTCTATCTTAAGGGTATGTTCTCTAATCAGAGTTTATCTAAATTTAGATTCCAAGGATTTTAATAAACTTCCTCTGATACCAACTGTAACGCCCTGACCCCAGTTACCCAGAGTCGGTGCATTATTACATAATATTGGCACGATCACAAGGCATCAACTCCCGAAATACCGATAAGTTTAGTAGCCTTGGAAACACAAGATATATTCATAAGTCATA
Organism: Viscum album; assembly: GCA_963277665.1. NCBI lineage: Eukaryota > Viridiplantae > Streptophyta > Magnoliopsida > Santalales > Viscaceae > Viscum > Viscum album. Next base: position 1,272,591,073 of record OY728162.1, on the reverse strand, counting down.
CATTACATCATAAATAAAAAAACTACAACAACATATTTTCTTCATATCCACTCATACTATCCATGTAGGTCATTCATAAAATACTTCTTCACTTCCTAGGAAAAATAAAACATTGAAAGGGGTGAGCTCAGATGCTCATTAAGGAAAAAATATAGCATAAACTTGCATAAATAAACATAAACATTTAAGGCAATGTATAACTAAAACAAAAGCCTTTTAAACATGAACTTCCTCATAATATGGAAAAGATAAAATGAAATAATTCGATTTAATTATTCACATAGATATTCTACCGATCGAATAATCACATGCAATATCAATAACAACTTTCATAATAAGGAAATGCATAATTCTGAACTTTAATTTCTGTGTGAAGGCCTTTTTCTAAGACCTAACGGATAACTGTAACCGGAACCCAACCCGGAGAGCCTCTGTAACCAGACACTATCCTGGAGAGCCTCTGTAAATAGACTCCAACCCGGAGTGCCTCTAATAACCGGACACCAACCCGGAGTGCCTCTAATAACCAGACACCAACCCAGAGGGTCTGCTGTAACCAGACTCCAAACCAGGGGGCTTACTTTTACTGGTCCCAAACCTGGAACATACTAGTCCAACACATTCATCACTGAACCTTATGTACAATATGAAATATTTTTATCATAATAAATCAACTTCAAACAAGTGTAAAATTTATCAAAGGATGTTGACATAGATGAAATCAAAACTATTTGAGGGAAAAATATCTTATTTTGAAATCATTTAAAAGTCACATAATTATAAAAGAAAAAATTTACTTTGAAAATATTCATATAATCTTGTAAGGGAAGCTTCAAAGATTTTATAACGGTGGAAAATAGCTGCACCATCCGTATAAGTTAAAAAAAGTCATTCTTACCTTAATTCTGTTGAAAAGGTTAAAAAGGACCTTATTTGGAAAATGACGGAAAGATTCATTTATAAACTTCTTTTAAAAATTCAAACTAGGGTATAAATGAATTTAACCCATATTCTGTAAAATAGTAAGAATGTTTTGAAATACATTTTTAAGAAACATGGATGTGGATGATAAAGAGGTCCTAGTAGATAATTTCGTATAAACAACCATGGATAATGGAGAGATTGTGAAATAAACCCTTACCAATTTGGTAACATAAGAAACATACACCCCATGAAAGAGGTATCATATAATGAATATGTAATTCCACATAAATTAAAGTGTATTTCACAAAGAATATAATTATGGGCAGTACATACACCACACAAAAGGTAATAATGGCAATATGTCATAAATCTCACGGGAATAAGAAGTGAGATGAAAACCCCTTACCTTGGACATTTCCTTGATTTAGGGTAGGTTAACCTCCTTTATAATGGTGAAATAATTGTTCTTAAATTAGAAAAGAATAATATACATTAATGTGACATCATATATGATCTTTTAACATTGCTTTGTTAATAATATTTTAGTATTATCGTCGTTTTGGGTATTAACTTACTCATTTTCTTTTATATGTTTTCTTACATAAGTTGTGTTTGTTATGGATAGGTTGTATCTTATTAATATAGAGAATGATATCAATTCCTTAGACATTATTTTTAATCATCAAATGAGAATTATACTTGAATGGATACGATGGAGAATGAATCTCATCACGCTTGTGGAGACGGTAGTCCGTACGTATGCACGAGCGACAAAATCATTCCTTTGATATTAAAATAATATATAATTGGATGGTGTATCATATATAAAGAATAATTATCATGTTATATTTATTATTTACATGAAATAAAAATCATTCTTATACCCATCCAAATAATAATGTATTGAATAACAATTACACCACGACGTGGAGATGGTAAGTCGTACGTACGCACGTATGGTGACATGTCTTTCAAGGGATGGATAGAATACTGAATATGGTTGTACCATATTTATAATAACATCAGAGTATATAGTAGATACTGGAGTTATAATTTTATAATATAAATAACAAAGAAAGAAGAAGTTGAAGAAGAATGGATCTTGAAAGAGGGTGGTGAAAACACAACCTCTTCTTCAGGTTCTTCCTTTTGATTTGATCAAAAGGGCTCCATAGGTTGGATTTATGATCAAAATAGGGCCATTAGGTTGAAGTTAGGGAAGTTGAGAGAATATTTGGGCAGGGGTTGGACGAGCCAAAAGGCTTTGAAGGTGTGAATAATTGGTTATAAGTGGTGTCCTTTTATAAGGGGGGGATGGGCTCTTTAGGAAAAAATTAAAGTATTAATTTATAATAAATCCATATTTGGTTTCTAATGGCTCAAAAGTAGATTATTCAAAGTATTATGTGGGGATGGGTCGAAATCCTTTCCTATAATATATTTTATACAGGTTTGGGTCACTATATTAACCTTATCTTTTAGTTTTAACTCTTAGTTAATTAGATTGACATTTACCTTGTCACTTTGTATTTTTATATTATATTGTTAATAAACCTACCATATAAATCCATGAGACCCCCAATTGGTCCATTAATTATACACCTATCATGATATAAGCCTCTTGTCTGATCCTTAGATTTTTAGGAATAGAATATGAATTAATAATATAATATTTGTTTTAAAAACTCTTTTATGTCAATTTTGACACTATTTGGAATTTGATTTTTGTGAAAATCAAAACAGCATGATTACTTCAAAAAACGTTAATTAAATAAATCCTAACATGTCCTAATATCCTATAAAATTAGTGGTATTCATAAAAAGTCTCAAATTACATTTATTTTGTTATTTATAATATTAATTATTTTAATATTTCATTAATTAGGTAATTACTGCATCACCATTGTGTCATAAATAAATTAAATTGTTTAATGTCTAAAAAGTATAAATAAAATAAAATTACGTAGGAAATATGTTTAGATTTATAATTAATATTTAAAATCTAATTTATCTTATGTATAACCCTATATTAAAAGTATTTTAGTAATTAAACTATGATTTTAACTCTTTTAACTCTTCTTTGAATTAAATAATAATAAATGTCTTAATATAATCCAAGTGGACCTAAATGATAATATTTTATTCCTATTGTTGTTTTTGGTCTAGATAAACTTGTAAAATAGAATTAGGACATGTTCTAGGGTAATTTTAATATCAATTTTACCCTTAATTACCCTATTTACTTTTAACCGTGGTAAATAAAAATAAAAGGTTACTATTCACCAAAAATTATTTTTATCTTATTGAACCACATTTTACTACTTGATATTAACCGTGTCTCTTGGATTTTCGATATTCCACTCACAGAAGTGGTAAAATTAAGTTTTTTGTGAATTTCCAAATTATCCTATGAGGTGGGTAAAAGACGGTGAAAAGTTCAATAAAATTTTTATTTATCTGAAATTATTCTAAACTAACTTCAATGAATTACATTGAACTTATATAGGTATTTTGTATCTAATTTGACCTTAATTAAATTTAAATAAAACAAATAATTATTTAAATAAAAATTCTCTTTTAAACAATAACTCAGTGTTTTTTCACTATTCATCAAAAATTGAAAGTTTTCAGAAAAATACCAAAAATTCACCCTAGGCAAATTTGAATATTACAAATCCAAATATGAAGTCCATTTTGAAAGATAAAACTTATAAAATTTCAAAAAGTGGATATTACTATTTATAACGGCTGCTTTGATTAGTCGTCGTGTGTTAGAGTCTCGAAGTTGCGTACAATGCAAGCTATTGCATTATTCAAAGGGAAACATACCGTGGAATCTTGGGGTGTTACAAAAAACATAGAAGTTGCATTTATTATTTTAAAATTAATTCATGTTGTCCAAACCAAAAGGCATATTTTTAAGAAACAATAACTATAAAAATATTGACCCTTGTTTATGTCCAATTTCAAAGTGAAATTACATACAATGACCAGAATTGGATTAAATCGTATAAATATAATATATTTAAACATTCAAACCATTAAAATGTATAATTTAACCCTATAAATTATTTTGATTAAAAAAGTTGTTTTCTGTTAAGCTATAGTATTTTTCACTATTCCCCCAAATATGAAAGTTATCAAAAAAACACAAAAAATTCATTGAAACTACATTCTTTTGTCCCTATTCTAAATAAGAAGTTTATTTGGTCAAATTAAATATACAAAAGTTTTAAATATTGTATTTAATGAGGGTTCTCTATAAAAAGGAGGCAAAATTGCAATTTTTTTAAAATACTTGTTTTATTTGAAAAAAATGAATTTGTTCTTACATTAGGTCTAATAAACTGAAAATTTGGATTCTAAAATTTTAAGGATTATATGAAGTTCAAAATTATGTTAATACTATTCATAACCGCTTTTGAACGGCTAGTTTGGTAAGTCATGGAGCGCTAGAACTCGGTGTTACATGTAGTGAAAGTTATTGAATTATTTTGAAGAAATAATGTACTATAAAATCTTGGGGTGTTACATTATTCCATCCTTCAATAAATTGCATCCTCACAATTTGAAATTGTTTTTTGAATATAAAATGTTGAAATTAGAAAATACGTTTGTGGGAAAACCCACATCATAAATTGGGTTAATAAAATTTTGTCTTAATAAATGGAAAATGGAAATGAAAGGGTCACCACCAAATTATGATCTCAATTAAGAGAACATTGGTGGATATTAGAGACACATAATTAGAGGTAAAACAGAAATATTTATAGGGATTGATTGAGGTCATCAATCACAAACAAGTGTAAAATTGAGGGCTTAAAATCCATCAATCTATGATGATTTAAAATACCATCAGTTCAACAAAACATAAGGTATTAAGATAACACATTTTTTGTTCTAATATCCCTTACTTAAAGTTTAAGAATTAATTTACCCATATAATTATAGGAAAAAATTATATATATATATATATATATATATATATATACAAGACAAGTAGAGTTTCATCATTTAACTAATTTCTACCACAAACTCATATTTCACTCCAAAAGATTTCAAAAAAATATTCCTTTTATTAAAATAGTGTAGGGTTAAAAAATAATGAATTTATAATTCACGTATCAGACCATTTAAAAAAACTATACTATACAATCCAAGGACTTCACGTAGTCCAGTGGTAGGTGATAAATCCCAATCGCACTATGGTTGTGGGTTTGATTTCCGCAGCTTTGTCCGATGCGACGTATTGTCACATGGTATGTGTGTTGTCCTTTTTATATCAATCCAAAAATAACCTTCACAACAGTATAAAATTTATAACAAAATCCATTCCAACCATTAGACTTATCCAAAATAATTCTATCTAAACTCACATTCCAAAATTTATAAGGAAGTTAAACACAATGAAGATCTTTTTTACCACGTAATAACATGTGAACACCTTCATCATATATTATTTCAAAACATGGTAACACTCTGAATTACTATAAAACTTTATTGATAAGATTCATTCTTCCTTATCCTTTATATAATACTAGATATATTCTTTATATCGAAAAATATTGATTATTCCAACAATGATGTTATAAACAAACTATTAATCAGTTCCAAGGAAGTCAAGAATTTCCAATATATTTTATCCAAATCTAACATCGCTTATTCCAAAATCACTACCTCGTTATTAGGACAATATTAAATATTACCTTTCCATCAACAATGTGTTTTCCAAAAAGTGTAGCTTACTATTAAGTCACTTTTCTTAGAACTATATAATCTCAAATCCTCAATAAAATACTACTGCAATACAATCCTTATTTATCTCCAAAATTCATATAACTAGTATATTATTGATACAACACTCAAATGAAATAATTCAATAATAATGACATAAGAGAACTAGTCATTCCTCTTCATATGAGGTAATATCATAACTTGATTATTAACTAATAGTATCATTTTAGGTATACTCTGATGACTGGGACATTGATTCGTGTAGTGTCCCGATGCCTTTCAAATGAAACATTTTACATTTGAAACCTTTTTCTTACCCTTTCAATCATGTACTTGGTGTCCTTTTTCACCAGAATTATAACAGACTCCCATTCCCTTCACGAATTTACCAAGGTGATTATTTCCACATTTATCACATAGGGGAAAATCCTCCATTCCCCTCTTCCCTTTATCCATAATTCTCTCTACCATCCTTTTTTCTCTTGCTTCCCTTCAAAGACATAGGACTCAGAGAGTAATTTACTTATCATATTAACAAATGATAATATTTATTCATATGTTAACAATACATGGGAGACTATTTTCCCCCTAAATTTTGGCTTAATACCAGGAAATATATGTTCCCTTTTTACTTTTTGGATCATATGTATTGCTAGAGTTCCCATTTCTTCTACTAGGCGTCATTTATTAACAATGGAATACACTAGGCCAGTTTATGAATCCAAATTCATAATTCCAAACTTTTAAAATACCTAAAGTAAATTGAAATGTTTATGGATATAATCCATAATCATAAAAATTGTTTCTTTGGGGAATTATTTTCTCCTAAATCCTTCATAATGGCTTGTAATGAAAATGTGAATTATCTTATTCATATCCCTTGGGAGTGTCGTAACCAAGAGTGCAGCAAAGCCCGTTATTTGGACCAGTTCCCGTTCGAGTCTAGCTCAAAGTGGTGTTTTAGGGTTTTCCCCCCGGTACATCTGTGCTAGTGCCACATCTACCGACTCATATCTAGGCAGGGATGTATTGCATGGAAAACTCACAAAATCTCTACCTTACCAAAATTCTTGGAAGTATTTCTATACTAATCCTCAAAGTCAATCTTAGGCCAATGTGGTCTAATCAGAGTTTATCTAAATCTAGTTTCCATGGTTATTGTTAAACATCCTCTAATACAAACTGTATCACCCCGACCCTAGAAGCCCAGAGTCGGTGCATTATTTTAATACATTGGCATGATTACAAGGAATCATGTCCCGGAATACTGATCAGTTTATCAGTCTTGGAAAATAGATTACATGCATGAATGTTACATTACACATTCAAACATACAATACAAAAAATCCTTTGAGAATGGAATTGTTCCCATAGCTTAACCCGGAATCTCAAACATAAAAAACTTCTTTGGATCCAGGGAAAATATAACATAATAAAGGGGTGATCTCAAATGCTCAGTAAGGATAACAATATAGTGGAATCTTTCATAAATAACCATAAACAATTAAGGCAATGTATAAAACTAAAACAAAAGACGTTTCAAAATAAACTTCGTCATAGTATGGAAAATATAAATCAAAATAACGCCATATACTTACTCACATGGATATTATACTAGTCGAATAATCACATGCAATATCAACAGCCACATTCATAATGATGTAAAGCATAATTCCAAACTTTCATAACCACGTAGTCAAGGCCTTTTGCCAAGACTACGAATAATATTTTGTCAAGGCCTTCTTCCAAGACACTAGTTTGTATCATGAGACCTACCGATGCATCGAGGAGCTATAGTGGGATCCACCCTTCACTTACTAAGTCCAATTCATTCCTCATATAAAAATTATTAAACATAACATAAACATTCGTATTAAAAATAACATAGGAAATTTAAATAATTTATCCATAAACCATGAATGGTATAAAAAACACATCTATAGTCAATCATATCACAAAACCTTCAACAAAATATGGAAGATTTATATAAAAATAAATCGACTACAAACATGTTTAAAATCCATCAATGTATGTTGACATATATAAAAATGATTTGTAAAACTCTTTGAGCGAAATATCCCTTTTTCATGAAAACATTTAAAAGTCACACAATTTTGAAAGGAAGATATTTAAAGACAATTTTGAATCAATGTTTTTTAAACCACTTTGAAACATTTAAAAATAATTAACATTTCAAAAACATTAATGTCCATATAGATAAATCCTTAAAACCCTTTTTGAAAACATGGACATTACTGAGAATGATTTAGAGGAATAAATATTTAAAACAATTGAAATTATGTTTTAGTAAAAAGTACCTCAAAATAATCCCTTTGAAAACTCTTTCATGAAACATGTACATGGATAATAAATATGTCCCAGAATATACTTACATAAAAACAACCTCCGATAAAAAAGAGATTTTGAAATTAACCCTTACCTTGCACTTTCTTTTGGTCGAGTGTACGTTAAACCTCATGTATAATGACCATAGTATGTTATTAAATTATACCAGAAATATATTCATATTTATTATATCATACATGATTCATTTATTACTTTATACATCCCATTTAATAATGATTTCCATGTCAAATTAATATTTCGGGTAATAATCGCTTTCTTTATAATACGTGTTTTATCTTGTTATTCTTGATGGTATCATTTAGATAATTATTTAAATACATAAAAATATATAACTTGATTAAAATATCATATATATTTGGAATATAAATATTTATAATAGATAGATATATAAAATGGAAAACACTATTTCTGGAGATGGTAGGCCGTAGGTACGCATAAACGTTGTTTCTGTTTTAATATCGTATTGAACGGAAGTAAGTGAATAAGATATATATAAGTACATAAATACATATATATATATAAAAAAAATTATCATTATTATTTCATATATTACATAATTATTAGTAATATATATTTTTATAATAATCGATGAATGGTGAACGTGGAAATGAATCTCATCGCGTCGTGGAGACGGTAATCTGTACGTACACATGACAGACAATATAATTTTCTTAAAGGTGTGTAATTGGATGGTTATTAATTTTATTGAGACATTATCATGTTATTTTCATTATTTATATGCTTATTAATCATAATTATATCCATCAAAATAACATAATGTTGAGTAACAAATTACACCACGGCGTGGAGAGGGTAAGCCGTACGTACGCACGCACGGTGACATTATCATTAATAAGATGGATAGAATAATGAATACGGTTGGGGAATATTTATAATAACATCACATTATATATAATGTATTGGATTTATTATTTTCATATGTTAATAACAAATATAGAGTAAGTGGAAGAAGGAATGAACATGAAAGAGGGTGGTGAAATCATTACCTCTTCTTCGGGGTTTTCCTTTTGATTAGATCAAAAGGGCTCCTTATGTTGGTTTTATGACCAAAAGATGGCCTCTAGGATGAAGGTAGGATAGTTAGGAGGATTTTGGGGCAGGTTTGGCCGAGCCAAATGGCTTTGTAGGTAATAATTTGAGAGAAGGGGATGTGCCCTTTCATAAGAGGGGAGAGGGGCACCTTAGGAAAATCTAGAAATATTATTTTATAATAAAATAATTTTTGGGTTATAATGGAACCAAAATTAATTACCTAAAGGCTATGGTGGGTATGGGTCGAAAAAAACTCAACCAATAGGTTTTAGACAGTCTTAGGTCACCATATTAAACTTAACATTTAGATTAAACTCTTAGTTAAAAAGTTTTACAGTTACCATGTCTCTTTGTATTTTTATGTTATATGGTTAATTAACTTACTATCAAATGTCAATAGACCCCAAATTGGTTCATTAATGTCATATATATTATTATATAAGTATTTTGGATGAACCTAATACTTTTAGGACAGTTATATAGATTAATATTATAATATTAGTTTTAAAAACTATTTTATGTTAATTTTGACACTATTTGGTATTTGTTTTTTGTTAAAATTATAAAATCATGATTAATTAGAAAAAAAATTATTAAATCATCCCTAAAATTTCATATTAACCTATAAAATTAGTTTAATTTATCATAAGTCTCAAATTACATTTATTTTTGTATTTATAATATCAATTATTTTAATCTTTTATTAATAAGGTAATTACTGCATCATCATTGTGTCAAAAATAAATATATTTATTTAATGTATAAAAACTATAAATAAAATGCCATTATGTATGAACTTTTTTTACCTTTCTAATAGATAATTATAGTCTAATTTATCTTATGTATATCTTAATATTAAAAATGTTTTTATTATGAAAACTTGAATTTATTACTTTTAACTCTTCTTTAAATTAAATAATAATAAATATCTTAATCTAATTCAATTGGCCCTAAAGGATAATATTTTCTTCCTAAGGATGTTTTTGGTCGAATTACACTTATCTAATATAATTAGTACATGTGTTAAGATAGTAATAATATCATTTTTACCTTTAATTTCCATATTTACTTTTAGACGTGGTAAATAAAAGTCAAAAGGTACTATTCTCCAAGAATTATTTTTATCTTATTGAACCAAATTTTACTTAATAATATCAACAATGTATCTCAGGTTTTTTTAAATTCAATTCACATTAGTGGTAAAATTATGTTTTATGCAAATTTTCAAAGGCTCTAAAGAGGTGGGTAAAAGAAGGAGAAAGTTCAATAAAATTTTTATATTTCTAAACATATTATAAAATGACTCCAACTAATTAAATTGAACATATATATAGGTATTATGTATTTATTTTGACATAAAATAAATTTAAATAAAATATTTAAACATTTAATTAAAAAGTTGGTTTTAAACAATAACTCAGTGTTTTTCACTATTCATGAAAAATTGAAAGTTTTTAGAAAAATACCAAAAAATTACCCTTAGATAATTTTGATATTATGAATTAAAAAATGAATTAAATTTTACAAAAATCAAAACATAAAAGTTTCATTTATTAATTTAAAATTAATTTCTGCTGTCAAAACCAAAAGGTGTATTTTTTAGAAATAATAACTATCAAAAGATTGACGCTTTTTTATGTCCAATTTGAAAGTGAAATTACATACAATGACAAGATTTGGATTAAATGATAATAATATAATCTATTTATACTTAAAAACCATTAAAATTTATAATTTAAGACTATAAATTATTATGATTATAAATTTTGTTTTTAGTTAAAATATAGTATTTTCACTATTCACCCAAATATGATAGTTATTATAAAAACACCAAAAAAATATTAGAACTAAATTCTTATGTCCATATTATAACGAAGAAGTCTATTTTTTGAAATTTAATATATAAAAGTTTCATGTATTGTATTTAAATAAGGTTCTCCATTAAAAGGCGGTAAAATTGCATTTTTTTTGAATAATAATTTTTTTATCTAAAAAATTTGAATTTGTTATTACATTATGTCTAAGAAACTCACAATATGGATTCCAAAATTATATGGATTATATAAAGTTCAAAATTCGGTTAATACTATTCACAACTGCTTTTGAATGGCAAGTTTGGTATGTCATTGTGTGCTAGAACTCGGTGTTTCGTGTAGTGCAAGTTATTGAATTACTTTGAAGAAATAACGTACTATGAAATATTGGGGTGTTAAAATAATTTTTACGTGCCATAAATCATTGCATCACAGTTCAAGTTAGGAGTTTAAATCTTATGATGAGACCTTGATGGATAATATATTCTAGTCAGTATATGTGGATCAACCCCAAAATGTCTACTTCATGCTCTAGCATCCCATTACTGCATTCCCGAGAATCTATCCTTATTCGCAAATGCCCTAGAAGCATTGAAGCCTGAACTAGTGGTTTGATAAAGGGATAGAATTCAATATGGAGTAGGAACTCAAACTCTTCCCATGAGAGTGTATCCTCATCATATTCCTAGGCAACTAAACCCCTCAAAATTATTTCTACCCAATAAAAGACTTTGGTTTCAAACATGACAAACATCATTGGTGATGTCAATATAAAATGGGAAACTAAAACAATAGACTCCAACAAAACATCAACCGCCTAAGGGGTTATCTCACTCAAGAATCTTAGGGCCACATGATCCTAAAACTCTAGAAGCATTCTCGACCAATTTGCAGAGAAACATAAAACTAACCTATTTCGGGTGGGTCATCCTATTGTTATAAAAATTAAAACATTTCTCACATCCCATTGGGGGAAACCCCCAAATTAAAGAGTTCTTTAACTGGAGCCTCAAAACTATGTAGGCTATCATGATGACCCCTAATTGGGGTTTCATGACTAAACTATTTAACTTATTCAACATGTATATGTATACAATCTATATTTTTTTAGATACATACTCAATGATTTAAAGGTATCCCATAGTTATATTAGAAGATTTATATATATTTCTCAAGAAGGACTTTAAAGTTAGAATCACCAATCTTATATGATGCATGTACCACTGGTTTCCCTACAACCATTAACTCAACATGCTGAGTTTTCAGGAATGTTGTTAGAGTTATAGTGTATTGGTAAGTCAGTCATAATACTATAATATGGATCCCTAGATTTATAGATTATATCAAGACCCTTTTACCTCAATTAATTATGTTCAAAAAAAACATTTACAACTCCCAACACAAACCCAAATAAGGTTCCACCTTTGATACAACAGTGTCACGAACAGACCCACCAGGACACCTCCTGGGATGTCATTAAGATGATGGTCATAGAAAAATACCACATCTAATAGTATAGGGGATGGATACTATAACTGAGTAGGAATATCACTAAAATGGATTTCCATTGCCTATGTTCCTATACACAAATTCATGACTATGTATACGCAACAATGCATAAAAATCATAAAATACCGATGCGTAAAGTCTGTAAATAATTCATGCATCAACCTATAGAAAAGATTCAATTTACCAAATGTTAATATAATAGAAATAATGGGTAATAATACATTCAGAACTAGAAATGAGGTCCCAACCTATCAAAAATAGAAATAGGTTAAACTAATGAGAGACTGCCTTAGAATCACTATGTCTATGAACCAAACATAGTTAGTACCGAAAAACACTATAATACAACCAAACCTTTACCTTTAAGGTGACCATTTTTATATCTATAATCTATATAAGACACAACACATGTTGGAAACCCCTACATAGGGTTAAGTATAAACATTTCCATTGGAACACCACAAAATAGTAATATAAATAAAAATAACCCGATCTAACCATAAGAAATATGGTAATGAAAACCAATCATTATATATTCTCAATGAAACCCAATCATTGGGAGGAAATGTGAAATTTATCATACAATCAAGATAAGAGTAAATTTTCTTCCCATTTATTCAATGTTCTCTTCATTTATCTATAATCCATGCACAACCTCCTTAGAAACATGGTGGAGGTACCAATCCTCCGGATAGTGTAGCCCAATTGTGGGAGAACTGTCACATACCAATACATCTCACTTAAATTCTCAAGAATTTGGAGCAACTACACCTCACCACGGCATAATATAACCGAGGGTACACCATCCCAAATGAGGGACCCTCTCACTATAATATTTTAATTGTGGAAATTCGTGTCCACAGTTAAAGTATTAGTACATTATATAATGTGAGGTAGTTTTATCTCTTCCAATATATTAGCTTTTGGGGACCCACCTCTCGGATAAAAACAATGGATTATGGTCCATTGTAACACTCTAAATACCACACATGATCACTCCCCCAGGATACATATCATTGAGTTTTTTTCACTAACATAACCATTCTTCATACCTCTATTTCCTAAATAAAATAAAAAATAACATAAAATATAGTAAACTATCAATTATTGGATACTAATTGGAAAAAATATGAGTCTTGAAGAAATATATATGCATTTTAGAATATTCTAATTGGAAAACATAATGTATAGAGCTAGGGTACAAAGTGTGTCCCATGAATCTGAACCCTAAATATGTCTCCTCACTATACTTTTCATTTAATAAAAAAGTAAATGAAATGTACATACGGTCACATGAAGTGTAAATCCACCTAGACAGAAAGAAATTTTCTCTCATAGACATATATATTCATAGAATTTGACTCTAAATGGAATGTAAATAGGGTCACACGGAGTGTAATTTAACCCATGTTCATGGGAGTGTACACATTTTTTATGACTCAACTAGCTATATACATATACACGATGTTTACCATTGGGTATAAGGTGTGTGTAACTGCATGGGGTCTTATATGTATGAATTCTTCACATAGATTGGATACTTGGGAAGGATCACATGGAATGTTGGCATAGCCACTTGATGGGATCTATTCAACATCACCAAAATCATACTATTGTGAGAACTCGGAATATATTATATGTGTTTATATGGGGTACACATTGTTTAGTAGGATTCATCACAATCACTGAAGCCTTGACTTACTCTAATGATATACCATTGATTTATACTCTCATTCCCATCATTTTATTCACATTAAATGGTTTAATATGGTGGGGGAGGTTTCTAATATATTAATTGAAGTCTTTGGTTGCTGGAAATTAGATCTTTGATTACTAGATTGGTAATACACTTCATTCCTTCTACCATATTTTGGTGTTCTAAACCATATATTCATCACCTTACACCTATAATATAACTCTATCATTCCTAAAAACACCAAACTATAGGTATTTTAAACATCTTCCATGTAATCATGGGTTTGATGGCCTTCGAATACATCTCCCCAATGTCGAATCATGACATCATTGGTCAATGATGAAGAACATGAATGAACGTAGTGTGAAAATAAAAATAATGGGGGTGATCAACCATAATTGGCATATATGATTCCATATAATTATTTCATAATGTTAAAAAGGTTGAAATCATGGTATAAAAAAATAATTTCATGAATTCCAATTATATCCAGGATCATGCGAAGAATGGAAAACAATAAAAAGAAATTGTATATATAAAATAATTTCATAAATAAACAATTCAAAACCGTGTAAAATATTCTAAATAACAAATGCTACCTCATGAATGGATCAATAATTAGTGAATAATGTTTTTCCATGAAATGAAGGTGATTATACCACTATATTCATCATTTATCTCAATATTATCCATGATCATATAATGTTGATCCTTGTTCCAGAGTCATTAATGCTAATTGATTTCTCCTCACCATCATATTTACTCTCATAGGGTTCTTTTTTATAACCCAATGTATTTTACATAATGGAATACTTATAGAGAAGGAACTATCTTGTAGTCATTAAATAAATTAAATAATTAAATTATATAATTCACCTAAAGAAACCACCAATGGATGTCCTCATCCATAAGACAGATGTTTACCATCTATATGTCCTGCCTAGGCTAGACCTTATGTTTCATAAAAAAACATGGTCTCATTTTTTTTAAATGAGGCCCTAATTAATGTGGGAAACCATTTTTTCTGAAAATATATTTGTGTGAAATTTAATATAAATTAATATTTTTAATATAATAAATCTAGTGTTTGGAAGTACCTAAACAGAGTGTCAACTCTGAGGAAAAATATAAATATATTAGGATATATTAAAATAACTAAATAAATGAAACTAGATATATTTTACTAAATATAGTCCTTAAAATTCTTAACCCCCTTCATGAAGGAGACAATCCAATATGTGATGTATATGTTCTCAACCACCCTTTGTCTTTTCTATTTCTTAATTTGATTTTCTTGTTCCTAAAATTTACTTTATCAATCCTAAAATGATAATATAATTATCAATATTAAATTTTTTTTATTAAAATGATGGTACAATAATTATCCACCGTTCCCATTTCCATTAAGTACAATAAAAATGTGAAGCATCCTTCATGTGGACTGATGTCTCCATGGGACGAATGATTTAAGTTTTTTATTTCATTACCACCATACATGAATCATCATGAAAATGGTTTTAAAGGATAAATAGGTTTTTTCTGATATCATTATTATTTTAGTATAAATGTTTTGAGAAAATATAATTATAAGATCATCATACGACTATTGTAAATTCAATAATTTAAGAAAATGTTCCTGAGTAGAAAATCACAAATTCAAAATATATAACAATTTCATATAAATCACTTATTATTCAAATTGATTTTTAATTTAGATACATCACAATAATAATAAATAAAATATATCCCTATGTTATCAGTTTAATGATATTACAACTAAATCACCGTAAATCATCAATAATCATGATATGTTAATCATTCAGTCATTTATAAAACCTATTTAGAAAATGCTGTGAAATTATATCATTTGTGATTATAAAAACTCATTTACTAGTTTTATATGACATAAATATGTGATTAATTATAATTTTTTTAATATAATGGATTCACCTATATTTAATTCATTAATTAATAAAACATCTTTCAAAACCTAAAAGTAACCAAAAAAATATTCATTAATGATTTCATTTTCTATAATAATGACTGAAGTAATCCTAAAAATAAATTTATACTTCATTAATAATTATATGTTATCAATGAAATTAAATTAATGTAACCTAGAATGGTGAACATTTTAGTATGAATGAATACCTACATCACTCCTATGAAACTACTACAAACGGTCCAAACTATAAACACATAATGTGGAAAAATAGGAAAATATATGCATAAACAAGGTTTATAAATGTAATTAATGAATAAAATTGTTTATTAATATAGTTATGAAATTATTTAATATGGTATTCATGTATTTTATATAGGTTAATAATGTGAATTAAGCTATGAAGGAAAACAAGTTAATTGTTTCTTTTCCTCAAATTTGAATGCCTCCAGACATGTGTAATCTATACATCATGCTCTATTTTCTATCATGTAAACATTTAAATATTTTAATTTTTTATATGAAAATATTATATTTCATGATATTCATGTTCTAATAAATTTTATACAGGCATTGGGGTTTTGATTCCTAAGCTATAAAGTCTGTAAGGGGTTTCTATGACTCAAATCATTTCCTTGGGACATAATCATTCAATTTTGACTATTGTATTTCAATATTGATCTATTACAAACTATGATGAAATAAGTGTTTTTCAAAATATTTATCGGGAAAATAAATTTTCACACTATATTATTCATCCTCGATGATTCTATTGATTCATTTAAATGAATTTTGGATAAGAATAATTATTTTTTCATTTAATAGATTTATCCTCCATATTTGTGTTCTTATTTCACACCAATGTTCTCAATCCCCTAATTGAAACTCAATTTCTTAATTCTACGATGATCATTTTTTTCAACTTTATTCATTTTAGATAAATGGTTTCTCTATCCTTTTAAGGATTTTGGATTTCAATATTCATATTTTGAAACTCCAAATGGAATTCCCTTACCATGAATTTGTATACTTCTATTTTACCTTACATTTGAAAATATGATATATTTCTTATTAATTTCCATTTATTAGAATCTGTATGAAAGTATTGTTTCTTAAAATCATTTATTGATTTTTTTAAAAACTGTTAATTTGTAATGCGACATTATGATTTATTCATAAAATAAAATTACTCTTTATAGGTTATCATATACATTTAGTTGATTCTAATTTTGCTATATCTCATTAACTAACACTATCTAAGATCCTTATTCTATTTTTATAATTATATTATGACTAAATCACCTCATAATCATCCATTAATAATGGTATTCTATTTTTTGGATCAGTTAAACGAGGTATTAGGACCATGATATGAATTTATATCATAGATGTTAATAGGAAATTATTTTCTTGTAATATATGATCTAAATATTTAAATAATGTGTTTTTTGTTATATAATGGTAATGTAAAAAATATTAATCATTATTTAATAAAACAACCATCATCATATAAGAATCATAAAAATATACAAATTTCCAAATTGATCTTTAATTATTGTATCAAAAATCCAATATAATGTATTATAAAATTTTGAAAAGTTATTAATCATTAATTCCATTACCCAGTATGATTTTTGTAATGATGAATACCTATATAACAATAATGAAAACACCACTCTAATGAAACTAGTTCAAAATGATCTTGATTACTCACACCCTATATCAAAAATAGATAGTAAATAACTAATATATTTATTAAGTGATTGGGGTACATTTTCATTTAAACACACACACACACCACATGGACACCCCAAGCTAGAAAGCTATGTCATATCCTTGTATGGGAAAAACCACCATACCAAATGCTTTAATATATTGTAAATTTTTTCTTAAAGGACCGGTGGGCATGAAACCTATTACATGGAACAAATTCTCATTTACATACCTAAAGGCCCAATTTGGTGTCATGCATGCATCGTCTTTTCTCCATCACCAGGCCTGCATCATCACTCACTTGCTTCACATGTAGATTCACCCATCACTATCTTCATACATCATCATATCTGTCACTTCTTGCATAGTACTATCATAGTATATGCACCCATTCTGGATTTAACCTAGGAACTCCAAGATGTGGATTACATCATTCGAGTACCACTCTTCCATGACAGTGGAAAAAAATAAATAACTAATATACATGCATTGAATTATTATAAATAAATCAAATAAATTGAAATATATATGAAAAATGTTCTGAAATGGTTTATTAAGGTAGTTACATTTTTATAAAAGAGGTTATAGTGAATTTTGACTAAATAGAAAAAAATTTATCAGTTTGAATTGAAATTTACTTGATTATCACGGAATCCTACAGACTACATACAGAATATAGAGAGTAAAATTGATCTAACATGTTTTTTTAAAGATAAATGTTAATGAATAATGGGAATTAATTCAAAATACTAAAGAGGATAAATAAATATCTAATATTTAACAAGATACTTTTAAGGAATTTTTTTTTGAAAAACATACTCAACATGAGAATTGATTTTATTTGGAAAGTGATTTTTAAAATTGGGGAAAATGGAAGAGGAAAAATATGCAAAGTATGAGTCAAAATAATTTTTTTTTTATTCAGTGAAGAATATTTTCTTCCTGGTCTATATTTTCTATGAAATTTTTATGAAAATGTTTTCAATATTATATAATGATTTATTAAACTCATTTGTAACCATGTTTCAATTTCCATCAGATGATTTAAATGGATTCCTCTTGTCATTTTCTGAATTTGAATATCTTTACAAATACAATGAATGAAAAAAAAATTCACATGCACCACACATGTGAATTTTCCATCTAGTAAGAAAACTATGATCTTTAAATATTCCATTATATTTACTCACTGTTATTTTCAAAAAATTGTTTTTCTAATATTTTTAAAATTTCTAGATTTTAAATAAATGTTTTCAAAACGAAATGGGTATTTAATTGAGGAAATATTCTTGTAATCTTTTAAAATTATTTTCATCTATGTTAGCATATTTTGATAAATAGTTTTCTTTACTAAGGATATACTCCCATGATAACATACACAACATTTATCATTATATATTATAATTATTTTGACCAAGAGAAGTAATGAAAACTAATATAACAATACTTATAATATGGATAGTAATTTATTATTAAGGAATATTGATTATGTGGAATTGTATATTCCGATGATGAATTTATGATACTTATTATGTGATAGGTGGGGCCCAAAATTGCATATCCCCTATATGCTTCAGTTTGTCTCTAGAGACAAAACATGTTTGGTATTTGAAATAAGCCTTAGCGATTTATATATCTCATCTTAGCATAGATCCTCAATAGTATGTTTAAGATGGCAGACATTATACATTCCATCAATGTGAAATCTTTTTAAAATGACTAAGTGATTATTCAAATAGATATGTTATCTATTTACATGTTTAAAAATTATGTGATTATATATATATATATATTATTATTTAATATTCATTTATTATTATTATATTATGCATGATATATTTATTATATGATTTTATATACTACATGAATCCCTTACTAAGCATCTAAGCACATCATTTTATTTTTTTACTTTACCCAGGATGATAGGTAGTGTCATATAATTGATATGAAAATATATTATAGTGGGAATAAAAATTTACTTAATGAAAAGACTATGCATATTTAACATTTCCAAATTTAATGTGACATTACAGAATGTATATAGTTTAGCAAGGCAACTAAACTATTCGATCCCTTTGGATGTGATTAATGTTACCTAATTACACCGTAATAAATTAACCACTAGTATTGGGATCCTAGGGTTTATTTTTTATATTTGGTATCAGATAAATTTTATTATACCATTGGGAACTAAATCAATGAAATAATATATTAGGGAACATTAAAATTTTATAGATTTTATGAATAAATTAATATATAGGGTAATATTATCATTTTTTGGTAAATATTGTATGGTTTTCCGAATGGAAAATCCATGAATGGATACTATCAAGTGGATATGGTTTTGGGTGAGAAGAGAATAGGGGTAATAACTCCAAAAGGGTCAAAATGGGTATTAACTCAATTTCCAAAGGGGCATGAAGAGAAACACTAATATTTCTCACAATGTTAGACACCCCTAAGGGATATTCTATGGTAGATTCACATTTTCTTTATGAACCATTATAAAAATCTAAAAAAAATATTGAATTGAAGACATTACCAGAGATACTATGAGTATTTTTATGAGAGTATATAAGCATAAATTATCAATTTATGTTAGGTATTAAACTAGATTTATAATTATACACTATGATTCATAACATTATGGTTTAATATTGTATATGAAATGTTTTAAATATGGTTTATAATTGATGTAATGGAAACAAATTCAACATATGTAATATATTTAAGGTTTTGACTATTAATAATGTCCATAAGACTAGATTTGTAGATAAAGTGATTATAAAAATATCATGGGGAGTTAAAAATAATAATCATAACTATATGGAGAATCCTTTTTTTAACTATATGATACTATAATGTTGAATTCCATAATAAATCTGAAAACTAAATCATTTAATGTAAATATTAATCATTTAGTGGCTGCACAATGGATTTAGTCACTTGAAAATATATTTCAAGTTTTGTGATGTAATGACAGGGAAAAAGTTATTTTGGAAACGTTTTATTTATATAAATATTCTACTCATTGTGTATGTTCATTCAAAATAATATCTAGGATGATGAAATAGATAATACAAAACTTTTTTATTTTAAGGATATATTCATTGAAAAAAAATCCCAATGAGAAACAAATTGATTGGGAAATTAATTTTTAAAATTTAGGACAAAGGTAAGAAGAAAATGTTCCTACGTATGAATCAATATTTACAAAATAATAATTAATTTTTATTGAATACATAAACAATAAAATGAAGATAATTTTTCCAAATACAAAAAACCTCCCATGAAAACTTATTGTGTAAAATAATATTTTTATCCCCATATATCTTATCATGACTGGTTCATGTTAATGTCATCAACCTATGTTATCAATGCATATTTCATTGAATTTTTGGAAATTTACAGTTCATAAATACCGTGGTCATGGATTCAATTAGAACATTCCATTACTATAGATGGCCCTAAGGAATAATCTTGTGTTTGAGAGCATATGGGATAAATCCTTTCCTTATTTTTTCATTATAGAAATAGTATTCATGGTGCACCTAACGTATCCCACTTCCCCATGATCATCTATCATCATAGTTTTCATCAATATAATATAGAACATAAATAATAATTATTTATTATAATAATAATAAATGATATGGAAAATTTCCCACCATCGTAGATAGGAACATAAAATAACACATATAAATGTGAACTTTTAATTACTGGGTTATGTTCTACTAATCTCCTAAACAAGATATTTTTATGGGTGTAAACCATGATAAAGTTAATAAAATTCATATCAGTCTCCACCCATGATAGAAAATATCAGTTGGGTCATTCTAAATGATATAATTCAGCTATATAACATATATTTAAGAATAATATTTTGAAAACTCTATGTTCTCAACATTACGAGGGACAATTATGACCTTTTAGTGTGATAGTAACTCATAGGACATTATCAAATTCTACATCATGTAGAATAAAAATGATGATTTCCTAACAAGTTCATAGATATTTTAAAAAAATTAATATATTTAACAATAAAGTCAAAAAAAGTAGGTTCTATGGAATAAAAAACAAAAAAATCCCATTTTCACTAGATCTAAATACAAAAAAACATCAGCATAGTGGCTCTTAGATGATAATCATGACTCCATTGAGATATGACTTTAGTCAAAGGTTCTTTAATTTTATATTATGTGAAAACTATACTCAACAAAACATCATTACTCGAAGGATAATACCTCATTAATCAATACATACATAGTATATTTTAATCCATCGATGTGGCCTCTAATATTTTAAGAGTGGATGTACTATAGTATTATAACAATATAATTCTATAGTGTCCATAAATAATATAAATAAAATCAAGATATTTTCAAATGTAGTGTATCCAAATAGCTTATTTGGCTACTTTATATGCTAATATATTCTTGCACTCTTCTACGTAATGGACGACTACTAGTTTCCTTGGACTCTATTATCTCAAAAATACTCTATTTATACTAATATCTTATCTTAAATGTAACTTTTGATTATTTAAATGTAGTTTATGTCTACCAACATTATAAATATTGATGAATAGTTCTTCATGACCTCTATACATCAGGAACATTTCCTTAGTTTCTCAAAGATACACAAGGATATACTTAATATAAGACTAATGGTGTTAACCTATATCAACTTGTTATCTTCCTACCATTATCAAGGAATAGTTTACAAAAATCCTAATACATATTATGGAATATATGATTGATCCCATTATAGAATCATATGGGATCTTAATCATTATTTATCATCTATTGTATATAAGGAATACCTTTCTTAGAATGATGTATACCATGCGACACTGGAACCAATCATATATGGGATTGTTAAAATCTAGATCCCTTTAGTATATGTTCCATGTATATACCATAACATAGTCTATGTTGCCTCTTGGATCTATCACAAATGATATTGATCTCTAAAATGCCTGAAACATCACCAATGTCCTTCTTGGTGATGACCTTTTTTAACAAGTCCTTATCTTATTGTATGATTGTTATTTTCATTAAAATATGTAATATTTCATTGACATATTATACTAAGAAAAAGGATTCACTCTCACTAAACTACTTGTAAACACCTAGATCACATTCATTGATAATTAAACTGAATTAATTTAAAGCTTCATTTAAGTAAATGATTCATGATCCTGATTCTTAATTCAATCCATAAATGGATCTTTGTATATTGCACACCATTTTAGAATTATCTATAGTCTCAATACATTTTATTGTTTCATATTGGAATATTTCAATATGTTCCCATTAAGGAAACCTATTTATGAAATCCAGTGGCCAAATATTATAGTCATGTTAGGATATTATAGATTATAGAGTTTTATTATATATAAACATGGAAGCTAGAGAAACTATTCCTCATAGAAAATTCCAGGAAACTATTTAAACACTTAATCCACAAGTTATTCTTTGAAGGTATTTAATTTACCTTCAATGATCAGTTTTCTCTTGAATTCCCATTTACACCCAGTGAGATTTACTATAACCAGACGATTAACAAAACCTGTAGAACAGTTTGGATACGTGGATTTAATATTATAATTTATGGATTCTTTCCATTATAAAACATTATATTTCCCCAATCCCACATTATATAAGTGTGGGTCGTTAATTTTAATCAATTATAAGTGACCATATTTGGTTACTAGAAAACTATATCTCTATAAGTATCCTATTTTTCCGATGCTCCATCATAAAAATATTGTTTTAGGGAAAACGTTTTCCAAAGGGACCAATTGAATATATTCATAACTAAAACATGTGTATATTATGAATCAACTTCATAAAATTAAATCTTTATCCCAATATCCTTCTTGATGAGGTTTTAACTCTTAATAAATAAGTCATATCTTGTGATAGAAACAAAATTTTCTAAGGGTATATATATAGTATCCTTTTATTTGATTGGGATATCCTATAAATATATATATTTTTACTTGAGGTGTGAGTTTATTATCTAAAATATCCTTAAAAATGCATAATGTATCTATAAACAAGTTTGTGACAATGTATATTTAATTCCATACAATAATTCATATGGTATTATGTTTTCTTCTATAGTTGGTACATGCTTCATACTATGTTTAGTAGCGTGTAATGTATATCACCAAAAGTATAAATGAATATATTCATGGATAATCATCTACCTCACCATGTCAACAAGGTATGGTTCCTCCTTTCCCTATCAAAAATGCACTATGGTGTATACATTGGGGTGATTTGAGATCAAATTGAAAAATCCGATAGAAATTCAAAAAAAATATTGGTTAATATATTCACCAGCTAGATCAGAACAAGAAATATTTTTCTTCTGACAAAATTTAATCTCTACTTCATTATTGGATTCATTTAATTTCATAAAATACTCATAATAACACCTTGTTAGGTAGACATATCCACATCTAATCAAGTCATCGATAAATGTAATGAAGTATGATAATCTACCATTAAATTATATTGGGATTATTACACACACATAAATGAGTAAAAATCTTATAAGCTCTATGTCCCATCAACCTTTAACACTGAATAGTGTTTTCATTATTCTTACTAACAAAAAAGCATGAAAGTAGGTTTAACTTAAATGAATTGAAATAACTGTATGGATGGACCTTTTTTAGACACTTCATATTTGAATAACCAAGTTGGGTTTCCACACTATATGTTATATGAGTCATAAAAACGTTATTTTTATCTATTTAAAATAATGTTTTTCATAATTTAACACATAATGACAATTAATTATTTGTACCATACCATAATAAATGATGTATTTTTAAAAGAATAATTATATATTTAAAATTTTGAAAATAAATTCATCTAGTTAAAGGATAGAATTATATATAATGGTTATAGTAACACATGTTACAAAATATAAATTCCTTACAAACAAAATCATAACAGTTACCAATGGAAGTTTGTAGTATCCAATAAAAAAAGAAAAGATGCATATTTATTTTCTTCTCACTGATCTGCATCTTATTCGAAAATATTTAAGAATATACTTTGTTTTTTCATTTGGAAATATATGTGGACACAAAAAATCTATAAATAACACTCAATGTGTAGATATAGAAAGATTTCAATCAATTAATTATTCATATTTAACATCCCATTAATTCTTGGTACAATTCTACTTCTGGTATCCTAACATGCCACAGGAAAAACATACTATAGTTTTTTCCTCATCCTACCATTGCATCTTCTTCTTCCTGAATGGAAAGTGATTTGAATACATTGTAATAGAATGAATCATGGGATACATCTCCATGTTATGTATTTTATTATTCACTATAAAACCATAGGTTCTTCATTACCCATTTCATTTTGAACATTGTGAATGAGATAATGTTGTCAAAATTTCTTATAACTATTAATCATGTTTAAGTTTATAATAAAACATGATAAGCATTTATTCAGTGAAAAAAATATAATATATATGTGTTTAACATTATTGATCTTAAATCCCAGGATGTTTATGCACTCTATGTATCCAAAACAATTGACTACATGTGTAATGACCCGGGTTTTTGGGGTCCATTACTTTGTGAAAAATCTCGTGTTATGTTTCTGGTCTGGGAATCTCGGTGAAGTTTGGTAACGGTAGGCCTACCGGTAGACTTAGCCTACCAGTAGCAGGCCTACCGGTAGCTCGTCCTACCGGTAACTCGGTCTATCGGTAACTGCAGCTACCGGTGGCTCTGTCTACCGGTAGCTCGGTCTATCGGTAGCTGCAGCCTACCAGTAGCTCGACCTAACGGTCACTACAGCCTACCAATATCTCGTCTACCGGTAGTTGTCACCTGCCGGTAGATCTCAACTACCAGTGGCTTTGGCCTACCATGAGGGCCAGTAGAGATCCTTTTGCGCGATTAGGGTTTTAAACCCTATTTTGACTCCTTTAAGCGTGTTTTAATGCCCGTTAATGCCAGTAAATGTTTTAATTAATTATTAATGAATAAACCTGGTGTGTGCGTTTTAAACCACCCAACCCCTTTAATGATGTGTGGGGCCACATGGTCAACCCACGAACCCTGCTCCTTATGTGGTTTGGCATTCTTATTTCAACCATCCACGGCTCTTATAAACTAAGGGTTACCCATGGTTTCTTTTTTTTCTCGATCACCCTATGCTAAGAGTACCCTTCATCCAGATGAGCATCCTTTCGTTCAGACGAGCCGCATCGCTATGCGTAAAGTTCTGTACCCGGCCTAAGCAATGATAGACGAGGTGATTTTTTTCGTTCAGGTGAACCACATCGCTATCCGTGAAGTTCCGCCACCGGCCTTAGAATCGATCGTTGATCAACAAGTAAGTAATTTCATCGTCTCTCGCTTTTGTGTATCATGTGGGGTGGGTGTGATTTTGGTTCTATAT
Organism: Viscum album; assembly: GCA_963277665.1. NCBI lineage: Eukaryota > Viridiplantae > Streptophyta > Magnoliopsida > Santalales > Viscaceae > Viscum > Viscum album. The sequence goes on along the minus strand of OY728162.1, from coordinate 1,272,564,877 downwards.
AATTGGTTAAAATAGGCCTAAATAAATATAATAAACTAATTATATGAAGAAAAAAGGGGGTTGTAATCGTTGATGCTGTTTTATGTTATGATCATCTTTCTGAATTGTGCGGGCGTAAAATCATGGTCGTTGGTGGTCTTTTTCTGTGCACTAATGAACCCCTTGGGGATGTTTTAAATGAATTATTTGTGGTTTTGAACTCCTGCTGTGAAAAGGTAAATTGGTTAATCATGTAAACTCGGCTAAATAAATTGAAAGCACCAGGATCAACCCTTCTGTGATAACCCCCGGTTAAAGCACACGAAATTGAAATCATGGAGCGTGTAAAATATTTTAAATCTAAAAATACAGGCATGGCTCTACCTTGTGTTGGTGGAAATGGTTTGGGTGTTTTATTTTATGGGATGATTTCTAGAGATGTGGGAGGGGATGGGATCCCCTGTTTTTATATTCTCGGTGGTTGTGAAAATTGGAATGGGATTCCCCGTTGTAACGGATTTGGTGGTTGTCATTTTTATGACCGGGTGGTTACCTTGTTTATATCACAAATTTGGGTGGGATCCTCTATTGTTGAGAAGCTCTTTTTGCTCCTGGATATTGGGCATGGGGTTTTGACTTAGGTTTCTCTTTAGTTGGTGTGGATTTACGAGAGAATCGGGTGTGGGGGATATGGTTGATGCATGACTGTCTACTTTCCTGGACTTGTGCCTATGTTTACTAGTTGCCGAAGTAGGTGCTGAACTTAATTAAATATTGTTACTAAACATGAAAACAATAATGGGACAAACGGGTTTTATTGTCAAGGGTCGTGACTCGGACTCAAGTGTTGTGGTGATCTGTAGGCTGTCTGAAGAAAAACTTAACATTGTGTGAGTTCTTGTTACCTATGTGTATATAATTTTAGTTTTGTGTTTCTTATTCGTGCCCCACCCATGTTGAGAACTTAGTGTCGAACACCCCCATTTCATTGGAGAGGGTGTTTTTCCCAACACTATTCTTAGTTGCTGGTTATTAGCTCCTTTCTACTCCCTTTCCCGGATATCCCAAGCATCTTCGGGTAGGCTATGATGGCCTGAGGTCCATTATTTTCCCAAGAACCTTTAGGCGGGGTAGTGTGGTGGTTGTCCAGGTGTGTGTGGCAGGGGGTTTCCCAAGTGTCTTCGGGATGAGTCTCAGGTGTCTTCGGGCATGGCAGTGGATCCTTTACCCCAGGTGTCTTTGGGCATGGTGCGGGTTGTTCTGGCCTAGGTGTTTGCAGGCGTGGTTACGTGTGACTGTGGCACACGTGTTTGCGGGTGGGATTTGGCAGTGGGACTACGTGCGGTTGTGACCCAGGTGTGTGCGGGTGGGTGTGGCAGTGGGACTGCAGTGAGAATGGCGGAATTGGTTCGATGCATAGGATGACTCAATAACCAGTGGGAAAGTGGTGTGGGGTACCCAAACATTGATGTTCTCTTTTTATATATATTACTTGGTGAGTGTAGCTGGTGAGTGGGATGGGTGAACTCCTTGACAGTGTGGGTTGTCTGCTTCTCATGGAACTTTAGTACGTTCTCACACTTGTACATGAGAGTCTTTGGTTTTCCCTACTGAGTATACTTGTATGCTCACCCTACGTATATAAAACTGCTTTCAGGTTTCCAGGAGGACATCGGGGATCGCGCAGGACCATACTAGCTCGGACCTTTGGGGCAGTTGCAGTTGTTGTTTCTCTTCCTTTGGTACTTACCTTTGTAGTCACCTTTTGTACTCTGTGGTTTTAATTTTGGAACATGCATGTGGGAATGGTTTACTTTTGGCTTTACTTTTGTTTTACCTTGGTGTTGTTGGGTTTCATCTTCGTATCTCCCAATCCTATAAAAACAAAAAAGGGGGTAATACCTTCAATTTGTGTGTAATTTATATACCCTTGGTGCTATTCACCACTCCGGGACCTATTGAAGGAAGGTCTCAGGGGTCATTATCTCTCCTTCAACTTAAAGAAGGAAGGTCCTAGCAATCTGCTGACCCTTCCAACCTTTTGGTGAAGGTGGGTCATGACAACATGAGATCCATCCGGAACATAATATTAATGCATACCAATAGAGAGTGTATTAGAGATCCCATTTCTTAGTTATCTTTCTTTTTTATTATAAAGATCTTGAAGTTTAGACATTATACAATATAAATCTATATCATCATTTTTCTTAATAATGTCATTGGACATGTATGATATAATGAATCAATGGAAACTTTTACTATCATCTTACTGTTTAGTATAGGGAGACTATTCTTCCTCACTAGCCTCTTCGCCACACAGTTCTGTAATGGGGTTTTTTAGCCCATATAATTTCCTTTCATTTCATAGAATGACATGTAAGAATATTTTACATTCCTAAAACATAGTGTTGGTAATAAGGATATCATTTTTTTTGTACAGATCATTTTGACATGGTGGAATCCATGTGGTTTGTCATTTTTATAATTTAAGAAGATCATAATTCTATTATTTTTTCTAACAAAATTAGGTAAGAAATATTTCATTGTGTCCAACTATTTTATTTAAGCCCAATAACATGATTCACTGGCCTATGATTATCCTATTTCAACAATATTGTGGAGTAAAGGATCCATATAACCCTTCTAATATCTTACATATAGGTCTCTCTAGATATTCAATATTATTTTGATAGGCGTAACATTGTAGCTTCATTAACTTTTAACCCCTCAATCCATTGAGTGGAATCCTTAATACCAAAATTATATATTATGATATCCTCAATATTATCCCCACAATATTCACTAAGACTCATGGTGGTGATCAAAATTTAATGTGAACATGGTCAAGTAGACCGAAACTCAATATATAATTTTTTTATTATTGAAATCTTCCCAACAGATGATGGGTACGAATGTTGAACTGGTTCCCAAGAAGTGGAAGTATAAATCAAACTAAACAATATAATTGGTGGACTATTAATATTTATACATAAATTTAAAAAATTATATACTTTACATTCTTATTATTTTTATGTCGTTTACTTAAGGGACTAACCGTGTCATAGATAATTATTACACATAATCCAGTTTCTTTTAGTTTCATCCTCATTTCTTGATAAATAATTAATTTATTTGATTGTGATGAAACATATATAAAAAAATTAACCATAATAATTTATTTAAATAATATAATAATAGGTGGTATAATCATGAGTCTTTCATAATGGTTAATTTATCTATAGAATGATAATCAAAACCTCTACATAGGGAAAAACACCTAGAACTAAGGCTTGAATCATTTTGCAATATTCCACTTGTCCTCCTATGAATCTCTTGGATTAGTTTCAACATTGATATAATATTTAACCACATCCATTTTTGTTGGATATTAATATATTACACAATATATTCTCACACACATGTGATGGGAACCAAAATAATTTTTCAAAAAGATTATATAATAGAAAATTGTGGGCATGTAGTCCTTTTCATTATGAGAGGCAGGATGATATGGATTCAATCAATTTAATTAAATCATAATTACATATTAAAAGGAAAAAAACAACATATGAAAGACTAGTTTATGCATATAATCATCCACATACATGAATCTAATTACAAATTACTAATCAGTCATTTATTCTCAATCAATAATAATTAAGATAAATCACTCTTGAATGAATTAATTATCATCTTCAATTAATAAATTGTTGTATCTTAATTAAAATTAAAATTTACAAGATATTATATTCCATAACAATTTTAATCAAATTCATTAATTTATTTTAAATTGACTATGTAAAAAATATAGACCATGGGGGAAATACGGCAAGTGCCTGCCTGAACTACCCAGAATGTATGATAGTCCTATACAATTTACTCATATGCCTTTTATAATATGCATCTTATCACATAATATCTTATAATATAATATTAAATAAATAACAAGGATACATAATCACTAGGAACCTAGGTAACTAACTCGGTTTGAGGAATAGAAGTTATTTATAAACAAAATTAAATACTATTAATATTGTTAATAAGTGTTGACCATCAGATAAAGAAATCCAAGTGTGTTCGTTTGACTAAATGGACAAGAAATATTCTCATTAAAATAGTATCACAAAAAAGAAATTTTAAAAGTGATAGAAGAAAATGATGTTTTGTATTTATAATAACCAGAAACCTAGAGATAAAAAGACAATAACCCAAGAAAGAGAACAAATATAATAGAGAAACATGGTATAATCTATAAGAGAATTAGGGGAATTCAATTTGATGATTTATTTTAGATTTGGTTTTCTATATTCATTATTGCATTGTTTTTTCATGATCTGGGGAAAAAAGAGTTGATCCATTAACTCAAATGGACATCTTGTGGGTGAATGCATACTATAGTCTCCCAACTACAACATCCACCTCACAATATTTTTTTATTTGATTTTATAAAACCGCTTTATGGGTGAGCAGAACCGGAACAAAAGGTTCCAAATTCAAAACATTTCACTACACCCGAGAAGATCACGAACTGATTCATCTGAATCCACCAAAGTGAAGTCACCTGCCGCCCAAATCATGAGTACCCTTATCATTATCACCATCCATCACTGCTATTGACATCGTCGTTCAACCACCATACTTCTTGAGAACGTCGGAGCCCGTCGAAGCCACCGAACAACATCGCACCACCCGTCTTCATTCCCCAATGAACCAGTGCCAAACCAAAAATGATCACCAGCCATCTACCATTATCGTCACCGTCCATCACCACAACCAACACACAACACCACTGCCATTTCATCGTCATCACCACTGACAACGACTCCATCGACGTCCAAAACACCAAAGAATAAATTTTTCATCCTCCATCACTGTTGTCATCCAAAACACTGCACAAGAGCACCAAATTCCATTTAAATCAGTTGTTGTCACGGCACATCACCGTCGTGAACAAACCGATGGCTGAAGAAAACCAGAACCAAAATAAACCAGAAACAAAAAAAACCATCACTGAACAACTCGTAGAAGAACCCAACCCACATTCACCAAAAAAAGGGGTAAGAAAGCCAAAAAACCAAAAACAAACCAAAAACAATGTTGATGTCACCTTGAAGGAAGAGAACCAGAATGCCATCAAAGAAGGACGCCAACTCAGGCCGCGCAAGAAGAACCGTTAGCCTCCAAAACCCACATCCCAAAACATCAAGAAATCACCGCTCTAGATCTGACCAGGAGAGTAGAAGAGAGACTTGAGGTCAGGGCAGAGACATGAACGACCGAGGGCTTCAGACGACGACAACACTGCGGGGCGAAATCAGAGACAAGAGTGAACCGACTCAAGAGTACCTAGAAAGTTGCCAAACCGCCGAACCTCAAATACCAAAACCACTATGAAACCATCACTCGAGGTCCGACATAGAGAGGAAAGGTGGAACGCGAGTTCAGAACAGGGTCAAAGTGGCCATAGTCTTAAACATTGGACCACTATTGTCAGTATTAACAGAAACTCCTTGAGAGATATCATCGAGAACAAACCCGAGGGAAAACGGGTTTGCTAACACTGACTCTCAGAGGGGGCCCCACCGGCCCAAGTGCATGCCATGTTCCCCAGCTAAGAAATGGATTTGAATCACCCTGTTCATAATATGAACAGTGTTCGAGCCTAGTGGGACTCGATCCTGTGCCAATTCCCACGGAGAGTGAGGGGTACAACCAGTGGGTACCACTTGGCTAACACCCCATGGGACCAAAATACAACATCCACTAAGCCACACCAATGATGGTACCGATTTTACCCCAATATCAACTTCATAGTTAATCCTATTGTCCTTACCTCACTATGAAACCCACTTCTCAAATAGAATATCATATGATCATGTATTAAAAATGATATCGTTATGAATGGTTTTCTATGGATCTTTCATTTAAATTTTTTGTACTACTATATTGAATAGAAATAAATTTAGATTCTAATAGTATATTTAATATGAAGAAATTTTATCAATAAATAGAAAACTATCATTCCTCTATATCATTTTTATCTAATTATTATTATTACATTAGCATTGAATTTCAATAAGTTCAAAAAAAGAATTGAAACAACGTAAAATAAAGAAATAGGGAAATAAAAGAACCACTCAACTGAAGATCTCCAAATATTCCCAAGATCGATTGGTTTTTATGGCTATTCCTCCCCTTTATCACTTGTTTATTCTTTTTTCCAATGTTTTTATAGTGTCTAGCCTCTAATTTCTTATAAGATTTTATTATTTTCATGAATAAACCTGGGTTGACCCAACCTGTCACCTGATCATGCCCATAAAAAGGCCTTAATCATGCCTTCTTTTATGCTAGAGGTTGTTTACTAGTGTCAATGGCCTAAAACGATAAAGTAGGGAGAATATATACAGATTAAGATAAAGAAAAATATATACACAAGGATCTACTATAACTAGAATATAAACCAAATACATGTTCTTCATGATAGTTGAATAACTCATTCAAAAATCATAGACTGTACACATGAGCTACTCTACTCGAAAAAATAAACATTAGGCCTCTACCGATCCACCATATCATACTAAACACGAAAGTTTACATGAGTTCTACATGTTAACCAAGGTTAAGGTGTCAAGGGTCCGAAAAATCTCAATAGTACACCCCCAATGGTGGTCTTAACATCTACTCTCTAAACATGTGCATGTAACACACATCATGACCATCTTATCCAAAAAATTCTCCCCACATAAAAGATAATAAAATGAAGCAATAGTAACAAAAATTTATAAGAAAAGGAAAAAAACCTATATTCCTTTAATGAAACCTAATGGTATCTACCCTTACTCGATCCCCAACCAGGGGAATTTTGAAACAAGGCTCATATAGACACAACATCACATGTGTCTTCCATATCAAGAAGGTGTTCCAAATTACAACATAGGGATAGGCACAAATTTCAAACCCTATGATCTCATACATGGATTCAAACCATTGAACTTATCTATTAGGTAATAAGAATCTAATGGTGTGATTCAAACTAGTAGTAAGAAATACATATCGACCTCAAGTGTACACTACCATACCAAATAGTTTTATAGAAGATGGTGGCATAAAAAACCTATCAACTCATCATTGGGCTTCTTGAACAAGACCAAATCTAATATAAAAATAATTCCAAGAGAGAAATATCCACCATAGTTTACCAAACCTTACCATGGGAGAATATAAAATATAATGTGGTTCCACTCGTGTAGGTCTTCCATTAGCTCCCTTTCCCCTCATCACAACAACCTTTTAGTAGCGGGAATCATTATAGTGAATCTCAGGACATATGCTCAGTTAAATAACATCCTAAAGAAATCCTTTCCTACATCATGTTTTGATAAAAAAATATCTACAAGCCTCCAAACCAAAGCTCAAGAACATGGGCCAGATATGACATCACCCTCAAATCAAAACAACTGAAACCAGAATAGACCATCTCATAGGTACCCAAATATAGGGAATCCAATTGGTTCACAAAACCTTAGGGAAATAGGAAACCGTACAATGAGTCTCATCCAACAAACCATAGCTCTAGTTGGACTCCCTAGACGGAGATCCTTCTAAAAAACTAACCATCAGGCGAAGACCACTAAAAGGAATAGTGATTGGAATCCCAACTCATACCCAAATATATCTAATCATGACGGGAAACCTTATGAAATAACTATGCCAGAAGGGTATTCCCCCCAACATGTCCCTTATACATATCTCCAGATCTTCCCAATGAAACCTATCTATAAATCATGTCCCATGATGTTTAACCACCTTAAAGGATCCTACTGGTCCCAACCTTAGAAAACTAAACCAAGACCCCAAATAACTAAACTAATGATCTCATCCAAGAAGATAGTCAATCTCGCCTACCATAGGTCTATCTCAAGATACTCAAACAAAAATCCCATGGAATCCTTAAGCTAAGGTATTAAATGAGAGAACACCCTCACATGATCATCATAACCCAAAAACCAACCAATAAAGGATCCATGAATGAGAACCTAAAATTAATCCTTCTACAAACCCCTAAATTTCAAAAACACCATTTAGATTGATGCAATATTCTAGTAGGATTCCACCATTAAGATCCACATGGAAACCTCTTAGATTCAACTACTGAAAAGTAAAAAAATTACATTAAGGTATAAGGAAACCCAAAACACTATTTGTGGTGAAGTAAACACCATGTGATTATGAGTACAGAAAGTGTTCTTTAAGCTTCTTCTCTATACATTCTCTTCTACGTGGCGAGAAGAAACATGGGTTATGGCCATGTACTAGTACATGTGAAGGGAATACATGGGGTCGTGTCAGGTACCACTACATGGGATATCTACTTGAGTACATGGCCACGTGGCCATGTCCAAATACATGGGTTGTACCCAGAGTACACAGTGTGTAGTCTCACACGTCCATCAACCCATGTACTTATATACATCGTAAATCAGAACTACATGGAGTGTACCCAGGGTACATGGCATGTACTTATCAAACTCTAACAACCCATGTACACATCCACAAGGCCATGTATATGGAAAAACACCATTACATGGAGTGTACTTAAATTAAATGAAACATACATATAAGAACATCATCTTACATGAATAGGAAGAACACATAGGGAGTTTTAATCAAACCACACATCTTTTTATCGTAATTTCCTATATATAAATCCCTCCGAACACACTGAAAACCTCTTGCCTCACCCCAAAAACCACCAGATTTATGCTCTATGGATTCCCAACTACACAAAAAACAGATTAATAAAATAAAAATCAATATATTATGATTTACAAGGAAAAGAAAAAAGGGGGCCTACCTTTGTGTGTAAACCATTGAGGCTTAGATCATATTTGTGTACTATATCACCCGATTGATGATCTAGCATGACCCGAGCTATGTGGAGACACATATTTCTCCCTATCTCCCTCTTCCCTCCCTCTCCTCCCCCTCTCCTATCTATTTGTAAATTAAATCACGATGGTTGTGTGTGTGACACTCTGGGGAAGAAAAATAGAAATAATAAAAAAGTAGAAAAGAAAGAAAAATGTAATCATAAAAGAAAAGGGAGAAAGATAATAAAAGGGATCTGAATTGAACCCAGTATCAAATATTAGTTTATCCTATAACCAGAAAAAACCCCATTCTGAACTAAATTATTACATCAAAATTCAGATCACTTTTTTCTGAAAATATGATATAACCAAATGAACGTGCATAAATAAATTGTATTTTTCTAATTAAATATTAATTGTTCAACCAATATTTTAATGACTCAGAATTCCTAAAAACATCTATTATAGGGTTAAACCCTACTTCGGAATCAATATAGTGTTCATAAAAATTATCTCACATTACTTGATAGTAGAAATTGTCATTTTTTCCCTCTAAATACACTCAAGATAAATAACATAAATTTATCATTTTTTACCTGAATAGTTGCAACATCTTTTACACTAAGATCACCACAATTATTTCACATGACCCATAAAAAGACTAGGAATTTAACTGTATTCCATAAATGACCTTAAAGATTAGTTCTTACTTCATAAAAATGACCATCCATTGGTCGGTCTCATAGAACCATTAATATCCCTAAAATAAGGGACATTCAGTCACAACTGATCTCATGCACCCCACAGAAGAAGTATCCTTATTTTTTCCCTCAACAAAGAACCAAATTCCATAGCCTATGCTCTTTTCACAACCAAACACAAGGGTAGGGAATTTTCTAAATTCTCAAACTCAAGAATCAACAATGGAAACCAATTACCACCCATTACAATCACACTAGGTAGGAAAAATCCACAGTCTATGAACCTCTAAAAAAGGACCAAAACCACAGTTAGTACATGTTCCACTCCCCACCATATGACTCCCTCATCACTAAAACAACACTCTGTGAAATCACATATCCAAATAATCAGTTCACCTAACCAGTGATCACATTCCTTCTCAACAAGGGTTTCTTCAAATAATCCATAGCAACACAACTCCCCTATGAAAGGGATAATGATCCATGAGAAAACCTCACATAAACTCTCATGTTTAAATGAGTGATGTCCTAAAAAACATCTTCTAGTGCACCTAAACCCACTGAACAGGTTCCTCATGTAGTACAGTTTTAATAAAAATGTTCACCCTCAACCCTCGTATTTTGAATCAAGGTATCTACCTCATACCCTGATCCACCACACCACCACCTCCCTATAGATTTCAATACAAAACCATGAGTTCCTAAACACACAACCCAATGTGAAACCAACACCAATATGGATATGAAACAACCAAAACTTTTCTCTTAACCTTACACAAAATTCGGAGGCCATCCAAAAAACCAAAAAAAACATTAGAACTCCAAACACACCACCACATAAGACCAAGTGAACCCATACCTAACCAAGGATATTTGTAGGTCCACCACAACATTAGGTAACATCAATCTTGAACCATGAATCTCTCAATAATACTTTCCTTCATTGATCCATCCACTTATTACAACATTAAGAAATCCTAAAATCCAAAACCAAAAAACAAGAGATTCCATGCCTCCCATAGAAAAGGGAATCCATATTTACAACCGGAGAACACCTCTACAAAATATCTAAATAAATTATCATCAGAATAAATAATGTTGTGTTTCAGGTGATTTTAATTCCACCAACTAATTATCTAAGAAAACACTTTTTAATTAGATATGACGATGTAAAAAAACTAACCTTTATCATCAAAAAATCTAACATCGTTAGGAATATGTGCCATATGTTTCTAGAATAATGCATGGACATGATCCTCTTTCCATTAGACCTAGATAAAAAGTCTCAAAAAACATGATGTGTGGAAACATATGTGAATCACTTGTGGTGAAAATAAAAAAAATTAACAATAAAGACCAAAAAAAGAAATACCATGACATGAATTTATATGTGAAAATGTATTCATGACAAACCAGTAAAATATCCATTACAAGATATGATACATTATAATATCTCCTATTTACCAAATCCCCAAACAGTATGACAATGAAAAAAATAATTCTCTAATACCATTTTCTAATGAACTTTCCAAGTTCAACCTGGGCCATCAACCAATATAGCATGTTACAAGGCCTCATGTTTGTCACTCCGTATTCATAATACTACCAACTTGCAGTGAGGGACTAAAAGGATATTTTGGGGAGAATATTCCCTTAGATAAGAGTGTGATAATGGACAAAATAAAAAACCTATATATAAAACTGAACATTAGAGTGTGCATAAAAAATGAAATAAACAATACTATAGTAATTAATTGAATGATGTATATGTACTCACGAATAAAACCTACTAAAACTCATATCCTAGTAGGCCGACCACATATAGAAAAATATAATGAAAAATAAAAACACATGTCTATAATGATACTCCAAACTGAACCACATACCCACTCTCTATAATGGTTTAACATCTCCAACATGAACCTCAAACTCCACACATGGGCTACTCTAGTCAAATTAGAAACATAAATCCTACACCTTATCCAGTGCATCATGATGAATCAGAATGTATAAATAAGGTCTACATGTACACCAAGGTGTATATAAAAAGGTTGATAAACAAATCTCAGTCGGCTAGCCCCAATGATGGACCAAACATCTACAATAATAACATATGTATTCAATACTATTCATGAATAGCCTAACCAAATATCACTTCAATCATAAAATATAAACAAATTATATAAAATAAAAAAATTGATAAACAATAAAATTTAAAAAAAGTGAGGTTATTGCCTTAAACCAATAGGTAATCTACCCTCACTCAAAATGTAGGCAAAATAATTTTGAAACAAAGTCCATGAATCCACAACATCAGGTGTGTCCACATATTAAATTGTAATCTCTAATAAACAATTCAAGGACATCAAAACATTTCATTCCCTAGGATATCATCCTAGGAATCAAAATACTAAGTACATTTACTGCGAACCAGGGCCCAAATGGTTTGATCTAAATTAGTGTTAGGGACTCCCTCTCAATGTTGGGGGTACACTACCATGCCCAAACAACCCACAAAACATGATGGGAAGAACGAACTTGTAATCAAATCCCATTACATGATCAAGTTAGAACTCATATAAACCATGTCAAAAAGGTATTATACTCTCCATGGTCTACTAACCCTAAAACTGGATGAATAGTAGAGAAAATGTGGTTACAGTCATCTAGAATGTCCATTAGCTCTCTAGACCTTCGTCATCGTAACCAAACTACATATGAGTGAAAATATAGTCAATATCAAGGACTACTACTTCTATAATAATATTATAATGGTCTCCACTCCCTCATCATGTCCTAAAAAGAACAACCTCAATTATCGAAGACACATCTAATCCCCAGGTCCGACTAATGCATGAACACTCCAACAATAACAAATAATACTAGAAACGACCATCTCACGGACAACCAAACATAGGGAAGACATCATCGTTCCGAACTCCTTGGTAAAATATGTCACCCTACATTGAGGGTCCACTTGAAAAACAGAAATCTATATGTACAACCCACAAAGGGATCCTCTTGAAAAACCAACCCTTAGTCCAAGCCCACTCAAGGTAACGGTTGATGCAATCCAAACTCAAAACCATAAAAAACATTTACATAAGGAAATCCTTAAACAAAACCAATTCATAAAGGAATTATTTTTAATATTTCCCTCATACCTATCTCAAATTGTTCTCAATGGAACCCTATCATAATTGATATCCCATAATGTTCTGCCACCCAGAAAGATCCTTCCAATACCAAACTAAGAAAAACTTTGAAAAACATCAAAATATGAAATAATTATTCCATCCAAGAATAAATTTGATCCTTTATCAAGGGCTTGTCCCAAGATCCCCAATCCAACTCACATAGAGTCGTCATGCTAGGGTGAACAATGAGAACACACCATTAGATGATCCTCAAAACAAAAAACAAAATACCCAAAAGGATATAAGAACAAAAATCTAAAATGAATGTTCAAAAAAAATATCATTCCAATAAACCATCTTAACACCCTTAAAATTCCGAAAGGATTCCCAAACTCTTATATATGCTGAAAACACTAAAAATAGACTACTCAAAAGTACAATTTAGACTATGGGTCAAAAAGACACCCAAAACCAATGACTTGAAAATGAAATGTCATGAACATACGATAACATGGAATTTAATATCAAAGCTACACCTAGCCATTTACTTCTATATGGCCCGAGAAGGAAAGAGGTCTCACTATTTACAAGTAATTGGACATGGCATACTTGGCGTCTATCCATGTTCCACTACACTAGGTGTTTTAATGATTACATGGCCACATGGCCATATTCAACTACATGGGGTGAATCTAGAGTACATTTAATGTAATCACAAATATCTATCTATCCATGTACTTGGATACAGGGCCATGCACATCTTCATGACATGTATACTGGGTGCATGGCTTATACTTCCCAAAGTTGGAATTTCCATGTAAAAAACCATATGTATAGGTACAAGGCCATGTAATAATACACATATTTTAATTAGAAAATTCTCAAATTCCCCAAATAGAAATAACACAAGGCGTGTGTTCACCAAGCCACACACCATGTTATCAGGATTTCCAAAATAGAAATCTCTCCAAACACCCTATAATGCTTTGATTTTCCTAAAAACCACAATACTGTCCATATAGTGGTCCCCAACAAACCAATCATGGTATTAAAACATAAATATATCTAAAATAAGAGTATTTATGGTAAAAACATTAAAATAGTACTACCTTCAGGCAGAAACCAAGGAAACCTTCATTCCAATCTATGTTCTATAGAACTCGCGTAATGGTACGACATAACCTAAGTTGTAAAGTAGTACCTTCTTCTCTATCTCTCCCTCCTCTGTCCATATCCAACCCATATTATATATATATCTCTTTATAAGCTAATGAAATATATGGGGGAATACATAACACACTAAAGGATAAAGTGAGAAAAAAAAGAGGATAAAATAACTAAAAAATATAAAACTAAAAGGAAAAGAGAGAAGAAAATGGGGCCCAATCCCATCCCAATACCTAAAATGAGGTTATGAACCACATACAAACCCTCCCAAATTATAGAATCAATGGTGATTTTGGAACTCACATGTGTTTATCCTAAAATAATATGATACCAAAAGAACATGCAAAATTAAAAAAAAAATTAATTACTTAAATATTAAATATTTGGAAAAAATACAAAGGGCTCAGGATTCCACCAAACTCATTTCCTATAGTAAAAACCCTATTACATTACCATAATTTTAACAGAAAAATTATATATGATCTCTAGATGGTATAATGTATAATTTTCTCCTCAAAATCTATCGAAGATAAAAAAATTAAATTTCCCCTATTATACACAAATAGACATAATTCAGCTCAATAATTTTATCTTATAGATCCCTCATAACTATATACAAAATATGTGCACCAAAACTCCAAATTGAGAAAGTTATCGTAGCCCCTGAAATTATCCATGGGCTCCATGTGCCATGTTCACTATAAAACATCCACCCTTTCAGGGATGTTTTCTGATTTTCCATAAAGGAATGCAGTTACCATTAAAATTATTCCCAAAAAATGACAATGATATTTATTTCATATGACTAACACAAGGAAATATTAATTGTTTGTATTTTTATGTGAGAATTTTCAAATCATTGATCTATACCCATGATCACCCTCACCTTGAAGTATTTATGATTCAGTAAGACCTAAAGAAAAATAGAAAATTCATGACATGGAAACAAACAGTTCTGATCAAGAAATTATATTATTAATATATATCATCATATAATATTCAAAATCATTATTTCTAAAATTTAGGGAACATGTGTAATAAGATTTATTTTTGAAGGGATTTGAATTAATTTTTGAGCCATTCCCATAAATCAGTTTCTATGATCCATTGTTGCATGTCCCATGTACAATTTTTAGGTGAAATTTAATAGTCTTGATCCATCTATATCATTTAAATCCATAGAGTGATTATTCCATAGAAATAGTTTTCATGTGTCACCTAGTCAACTTCAAACTTCAAACACATGAGGAAAATCCCAAACTTCTTATCCTCGCCTAGGATCACAATTTTCATTAATTGGTCAAACTGCCCATAGCATTTCCTCAAGCACATAGAATGCATCATCCTTTAAAATATCAATTGTATCATTAGGGAATAATGATACCTAGTCTATTCTCAAAACATAAATCTAACAATAAAAGATACATGAACCTGCAACATGAATAAATCAATTTAATTACCTCTCCATCATCACAATGAAAATCAAATTCCTAATTTTTCATAAGATGTAATCATGACTAGAATTGGATTCTTAATATAGGAATTGAATTAGATCATTGATCGACACTCTAAATTGAAAACATGGGTTTAACATTTTTATTTGGACTTGTCTCAACCATTATCCACTCATTCAATACTGAGTACCTTGTTGTGAGATCATGAAATCACACTAATGATGTCCACTCATTTTCATTAAATTTCATCATGTATGACCTTCATCAATAATTATCTATCTATTTAGGATAAAAGTTTCTTCTCTTTATTCAAGTATAATCACATTTCATGTATTTCAGGAATGATTTTCTACATCCCATGGTCTACCTGGGCCAACACATAGTACCTATTATGGTTACAGCCTAAAACCCATGGTTTCGAGGGGGAGGTTCCCACCCATGATTAAATGTCAGAGTCTATTAATTTCCTCCATCACTAGATCTACCCTGATTAATATATAGGCCCTTCCATGGTTTCATTCTATGAACCATGGGTTCGATGTGTAATTTCCCACACAACCTTATATGCAATCCACCATACTTTATGGAATCCGATGTGGGATTCTGTTTTCACCCACCAATGCCCCCATTAATCTAAAGACCACACATGCCTCCCCTTCAATGTTTATCAATTAGATATTACCATCTTTCACTGCCATTTTTCTCTGCATCGAGACTCACTGCATGACTACTATTTTCATGGAGAAATTATATAGAAGGCAGGATGATCCACATGCTCAAAAATGAGCCATCATTATTACTCTCAAATTATATTTGGATCATCCATATCACATCGAAGATACACTCTTAAAATGATACCACTTGTTGGGATTGATTACATTTATCCCTACGGCATGCAGTCCAACATAAGACTTTATGTGGTCCCATCCTAAAACTCATGGGTACTGGGTAGAATTTCCCATCCATGACTATAAAAGAGATATCATCCTTTTTGGAAACTAATGTGGGATTGGTTTTTCACCCAACAAGGTATTCTTTATGTGTCATATATGTCTTCTGGTGTAATCTTTATCATTTTGGGATTAAATGTATTATGTTGGTGACCTTTAGTTATTTTGGTGACATATTCAAGCATCAGATAGAATCATACACTCTGAGATAATTTTTAGAGTAATTATTCTTAGTTTTTTTAACCTAGTTTATTATCCCCCCATATCCATGTGAGATTAGTTTCTTCCAAGATAAATTATTCATTTAGGTAACCCTCATATTCACAAATTGTGTTTGTCTTCTTCAATAAGACTTGGAATGGATGATATTTTAGTAACCAAATCACCAAAACCATATTGGATTAATTCCATTCAGGCTTGACTGGGGATTTTTATTCCTTTATGATTCAAATCTAACATTTTTATTTCATGTGAACATTATCTTCCCTTTATAATTATTTTTCAGTCATCTTCCCTGTATTTTTGAACCAACATCAATAGTATTTCTCTGACCTAGGAGGCACATATCACAAAAATCATCTATAATTGTTCATCACATACAAGATTTAAATCATCATTATTTATTTTAATCCATCATTATTGAAAAATATACCCCAGGTTAGTCACCATTTCCCTAATAGAAAATTCATGATCTCAATTTGGTGGCTTCTTTGTCGTGCATTAGGTTTCATTTTCATGGATTTATACCCCTGGTTTGTTAATGTGTTCACAATAAATAAATGGATGTCATGCAATAGAGTTTTTGGATAAGATGTTTCCAATCATACCCTTTTTAAATTTTCACCTATAGTCGATTACATACTCCCATGATCACATAAACTCTTATGGATTTTCCGTGATTCTTCCTCACAGTCCCTCTGGATGCCCATGAAGACAATTATAATTACTAAAATCACTCTGATGAAATGAATGGTATAATATGTAATTTTCTATATTATCAAAACATAATAGCTTCACACTATCACATGAAGAGATTTCTATTTTTCAACGAAATTTGAGATTTAACATGGAGATGCTATAGATGCTTTAAATTTTTAAAATTTTGGTTCATTGTATGTTTTCTTGTGGTCAATCCAGCCAAATATGGTAACTCTAACCCTTAACCAAATATTAACTAGAGGTCCTAAAAAAATTCTCAATTACAAATTACCTATTCAGATAAACATTAACAATCATTAAAAAAATTTCTTTAAATAGAAAATGAGTACAAATAATAAATAATGAAATGATTTTTAGCAAATGATATTTTTTCATTATCCCATTAAATTAAACTCTCACACACACACACACATATATATATAATCAATTAAACCATTGAAATGAAACAATTTATTCAATAATCCAAAATACATTAAAATAAACTATAATTTATTTTCATTATCATTGACCAAAAATTTAAATTTTAAAAAAAATGAAAAAAATCCAAAATTTAAATTCGCTTCAAATAATATATTCCATGGAAAAGATGTTATGAATTGTAAAATTGATTAGTGAAATACTTATTTTCCAAAATCAAAACTACATTAAAAATTGTGAGATAGAATATTTTTCAAAAAATAACATAAATATTTTTTTCTTTATAATATATAATGAAATGGAAAATAATTTTTTTTGCAATTTTTGGTTCCAATAAAACTATTTTTATTAGGATTTTCATTGAAAGACAATTTACACTCATATTACCAAGTGTTCAATATTAAACCATTGAAAACAAGTTTTACTTCATAGTGAATTCAATTAATAATATTTTATGTGAAAAACTATAATAAAATAATGCCACATCAAATTATCTTTCATTTTATCAACTTTACACATGATAAAATAAAATTATTTTGTCTAAATATTTCAAAATTATAACAAAAAAGTTATAATACTATAGTTATTATTATGTAATTAATAATTAAGAAAAAAATGATCCAAGCATTGGAAAAAACTCATGTCTTCTAGGTGAATTAATCTCCCTACCATAACTCAACCCAATTCAAGTTTCAGTTCTAGGAGTACGGATCTGTGATATTAAATTTGAATTAAATATTTAACATAAAAATTATAATATTTCACTCTCCATGTTTTTTAGGAACCAAATTTTCACTGAATACATCATTGATAAACCAATAATGAGTTTATTTATTAATGATTTCCCCCTTATGTATCTTGGTTCAATATTCTCTTCACCTTAATAATCTCATTTTTTGATAAATGAATGTTATTTAAATTTTCCACATCAATGAATTTGTTGGTTGGACTATGAAAATAACTTATTTATTTTGAATATTAATTATTTACTCAACACAATCATTCATTGTTATATAGATTCACCATGGGATCTCAATTTACCATTTTACTCCAAATTTAATGGACTTATATAATATCAATTGAGTTGGTTCTCTAAGGAGTTCTATTTTACCAAGGATTAGATATTATTCTAATGTTCAAACATAAATTTTCCTCCAGTTATAATTCTAATTCGACAAAAATTCAATTTATAGAACATCAATTTATTATTCTTAAATAGATTTTCCTTTTAAAAAGAGGATAATATCAATCATTAATCATTCAATTCATGCAATTTTAGTCTTACTGTAATCCGTCAGTCACATATGTAAATATCACATAGGTAGGACGCATTAAATTTTTTATTTTCATAACTTATAGACTCATAAGAACACTAATTTTATATAAAAGTAAATAGCATATTTTATATACAAGAATCCTAAAATGATATTAAAAATGAGTTAACTCAAAATTTTTTGGGGGGTTTCTGATATTCAATGAATTGAAGCATTGTTAAATAGAATGATTGAAGAACAATTACTCACAACAAATACCCATATCACCCAAACCTAAAACCCCACTTTATCACCAAAAATGAATCCTATGGTGGGGGAACATTTTCAATTGAAATTATTTTCAATTTGATAGTTTACATATTAGTAAGTAAGGTAAAATTAATGTTAAACAATGACATTTACCAAACATCTAAATCAATTTTTAGAATCACTTATTTTCTTATATTAAATTTCAGTCTTTTGATTTTTAAACAAAAATATAAGTATTATCATTTTAGATCAAATATATTAACAGTAAATAATTCAATAACAACATGAATCATTTTAAATCTAGTGGCATATTAAGGGTGAAATCCATGTTTGAAAAACATCGGTTTAATTTTTTTTCAATGAATTAGATATAATTATGCCTACCCACCCATTTATTAAAACTATTTGAAAATTTTCATAACATCAAGGGAAATTCCCAAAAAATTATTTAACATAATCATATAGAATTGATGTGTGTATATATGAGATTTGAGTGGCCTATGTAAATAATGAACATAAAACCAAAAAAATCTTCTTAAACATTTGAAAAGAAAAAATGACCACAACCAAATAAATTCTAGTTTGTTATAAGTTTTATAAGAATAAAATAATATCTTTTTTAATAATAAAAAATATAGTCTCTTTTCTTTAATCTTCCATAAAATAACACCTAAACCACATCAATAGCATCACATATCACCTCAAAAAAAACTCTAGTTTATTGTGGTGATCATAGGTGAAGTTTTGAGTTCCTCCCTAAGTAATTTAGGGGAATCAAGTAATTTATCATTAAATTAAAAGGTTTTATACTTTAAAAATAATTCACAAATGACTTATTATTTTATAGAAATATTTAAAAAATATTTGGCAGAGACTCAAAAGTCCCAAGAAACTAAGGAAAATCTACGTTATTATCTGTATCATTGAATTTTAAACCTATATATCCCTATTTTAAACCTTATAAACCATTAAAATTCTCTCATTAAACATTAATAGTCACTTTTCATAGATTTGGATAAGGTATTTTCTTGGAATCTAACCAAAATTGTTTCATGATTGTGTAAATAGTTTAAATGTCACATTTAACTACTAAAAAATCAATAATAAAAACATAATTTATTTTCCCAATGATGTCTTATATGATATTCATCATGCATATTTGAAAATTTTATAGGGAACAAACTAAGACAAAAAGAATTCTCTAGTAATAAAATTACCCAAATTCGTAATATAATGGGGTTTTCTCCCGATCCATAAGATCTATGATAATATGGTTTATACTAAAATATCCACGTAAAAATAAAATTAATTCACTCTCATCAAACCACTCTAAAATTTGTTACAAAATGTTATTATAAAATTTACATTCCCAGTGGTATTATTAAGTTTCATACAGTCTATATATATACTCTCTATTGTTTTGTCTTCATAACATGAACTTATTCTTATTTTCATTTTCAATAATTATGACTCAACTCTTTTTAGGTAAAACATGGACATGGCTCGCCCATGGACCATCTATGATTCAGAAATTTATTATATATTATGTAATAAAGTCAATTCCTATCTAAAAGCATCATTCATGATGTGACTCAATATCCTCAATTATTTAACTCAAGGATTATGGTCTGGTTCCATTTAAATTCTATATATACAGTATGATGGATTCATATCATTAATTTAATTAGTAAAACGACCAATTAAAAACATAATATTTCTAATGGAATCCAATAATTATTATTCTTAATTTCACTCTAAACCAATAGATATTTTAATAATTGGTATATAGAACTCATCTGGGAAGGTATATTTAAAATGATCTAGTAGGGGTTTATGCTCTATATTGGGTGGTTATTGTTTGGATGGAAGACAATTAGCTCTTGGGGTCTATTAGCATCATGTAACTTCGTAAACAAAAATCTAAATAACTTGTCCTTTTAATCCTTAATTTCTCATAAAATATATCCTTACATTCATATTCATTGATTGAGGTCATCCTGTTTTCTAAAGAAAATTCCAAAATTTGTTCTAGTATTTGTCCCTAAAAATCATATAAATGATAATTTTCCTTTATTGAACTAATATCTTTGTAGGGTTCAGTAGGGATCTAAAGTTAAAAAACAATTTCTTCCTGCATCCTTTAAACACATATTGCTCCTAATTAACAAATTATTTAACTCCTAAAAGATAATATAGAGAATAGATTTTTCTAGGTGGCTTCATTAATTTCGTTAAAAATTAAATTTAAATTTGTCTTAACCCAAATTAAAAATTCATTACCCCTTTTACACATCAATAGATGCCCCATATGGAAAAAAATAAACTACCAAGAATGATACATACCTCCTAGTACCATTCAATATCCAAAATCATAAAATTAGTAGGCAAAAATTGCTCTCCTACTCCCACAAATAATTCATCCACCATACCAAATATGTGAGTAATGAAATAATATTAATGGTTTAAAAACAATAGTGGGTTTGGTAACTCCTAATATCATGTTCTAGGATAGTATAGTGGAATCATATAGATGGTTTCTCCAAGATCACATAGACCACTAGACTAAATAACTCTATTAATAAAGGTGAAAGAGATGAAAAACCCCCATAGATCTTGATGTTTTGAAGGTATATTATTCTACAAGAAAACACTACATTCCTTAGTGATACTATAAGTAATTAATTGTTCCATTAGTTTCTTGTTTTAAAATATTTTCTGGATTTATTTTAGATAATATATGATTTTAATTAAGGATTCTAGGAAATAAATGACAATGATAAATTTAATAACAAATTTAATAAACTAAACTATTCTTTACAAATATTTTTATATTCTTTATGGAAAAGGAATAGTCTGACAGAACATTGTTAATATTTTTCCATCCATTTAATTTCTTCCCCAGGATTATTTTTCCATTTATTTTCTTTGACATTTTTATAATTTTATTTTGGTTCTTTAGTAGGATTAATATGTTTCAATGGATTTTTTGTGGTCCTATCCATATTTTTAGATTCTTCGTTTTATATTTTTTTTCAACAAGAATTTTTTTTGTATTTATGAACTTTTCTAGCTTCTTGGTGAGTTTGGATACCTATCATAGTGTTTATTGATATAAAAATATACTATGTTTTCTGTTAAATTGTTTTTGATAATTTAACCTCATTTATTGATTCAAAATCTCTAGTTAATTCCCCAATTTTTAACTATATATATTTATATTCAAATATATATATGCATTATCAAAATAATATTTTGTCTTCTTTTCATCAAACCTACCGATTACATATTGAAACATACACATGAATTCATAATGTGAATGATATGTTTCAGTTAATGGTTAGTGTTGGAAAATTTTCCTAGAATGTTGATAGAATCTTGGGAGATAATCAAATCTATATACTCCCCATGAATGGTTTGTAGGGTTCTTATTACATAGATGTATGTGTTTGATAATGGGTTATCCCTAGGCCACCTCTTAGGGAAATATACAGTAAAATATTCTTTTTTAAGAGCATGGTAGGGTTCATCAAAATTGAAACAGTAGGTTTCTTCATGAGCAAACACAAAAAAATGATGAAATTTCTCCCAATGACTATTTTAATTATTTTCATTATATAATAGTAAATATTTAATCACATATTTTTATATATAAACATTTTTATTCTTATAAATTATTCTTATTATTTATAATTTATATAGTTGGTTTAGTTCTATAGTGTTGAAATTTTTTTACCTCTTCAATGGTTTTATCACTAATTCCCACAATAGATGACTAACCCAATAATATTTCATGTTATTGGGTGAGACTATTATTATATATGTATATAAAAATATCTATAGTGAATGGAAGATTCATAAACTACCTTAGTAGTACTTGGAATGTGTTACATGATTCATAGAATAGTTCACCCACATCCTAAAAAAATAACATAATTTTATGCCTTATTTTAGTGATCACTCTCTTAAGTAAAGTATTTTTTAAATAAATAATTATATAGTTGGTCACATATAAAAACAATAATTATCCATTAAAAAGAACCTACTTCTAGAATTTCCCATAAAATTTCATGATAGACCCTTCAGTTTTAGGTCCCCTTCACTCTACCCTCTAAGTGGAAGCTATTTCACCACACAATACATGTCCCAAAAGAAGTACAGAGAATAATCATTTGGAATTTCATTGAATAATGTAATCATAGACTAGTTATAATTTCTAAATTTTTAATTATGATACATTAGGGTTTTTTCTAATGAAAGATGGGTTTCTTGAAAATGTTTACACGTTAAATTCCCTAAGTCTAATTCGCCCTATTAACTCATTTTTAGGTTGATATGGATTGATATTTTCGTTAAATTGTTTTTTACTATTTTCTTGGTTTTAGTGAAAATCATCTACACATGACTTATTTTTTAGTTTTATAGAACATAATATTATTTTATTTTATATTTTAAAGTATATTTAGGTTTCCCAACTGACCTTTTATGCATTAAAATATTCAATAGATATTTTTTTGAATTTTGTATTTTTTTTGTTTCTTTAACATGGTCATGTATGACCTCCACAAAAATAGTTTAAAAATTGTACCAGGATCTAAAGTTGTTAACTAGGTTTGAGAAAATATATTTGTCAATAAATCCGATTAAAACATGAAATTTTGTGTACAGGGGTCAATCCAAAGAGAAATACATCTAAATGATTTTTTGTAACTATGTAAAGAAATTAAGAAAATAGTAACACAAAAAATCAGCAGTGAATTGATGGAAGAAAATTATTGTGGATATAGAAAGTAACTATAAACAATGACATTAACAAGAAATAATACAAAATGAATGAAAAATATATCGAAATGGGGAATAATCTGTAAGTGAATTCAGAGAATTTGATTTTATAGTTTTTATTATATTTATTGTTTAGTTTTCTATAATTATTAATGAACAAATACTTAAAGATATAGTGAGAAGGATTTGATAAATTATTTTAAATGACCACCATGAGGGTTAAAGGATCCTAAATTCTCCCAACTACATAATCTACTAATTTATTCCATTATGCTAGTAGTTTTATTCCATGATCTATTTCTGAGCTAATTTAAATTTTATACCCTTATTGAGATATCATCTACTTTGATGGAATATTACATGAACAATTATTAATAATTATATAGATAAGAACATTTTACACATGTTAATACATATCAAAATTGTTTACTACATAAAAGAATGGAAATAATGAAAGCTTCTAGTAATATATTTTATATAAACGAAGTTAAATTAATATCTAACACAATATCATTCACCTATTATAGTATTATCCAATGATGATACGTGAAATTTAAAAATAATTCAATAAGTTCAACAAAATCAATGTAACAGATTAATATAGAGAAACATAGAGGGAAAATAAGTTCTCAGAAAAAGAACTCCAACTCCTCCCAAGCCCCACGGGTGATGATTCCTGATCCTCTAGGGGATCATTGATTAATTCTAATATCAAGTGTATTTAAAGCCTCAAAAATCCTATATATTTTAACACTCTTTTTTTCTTCTAGACACATCAACACCATATATAACATGAAATTTTCAAAAAAATTACTATGGAAAAATTGTCACATCCCCAGAAATTATACATGGGATATATATTACACTTTAAATATAGAGAATCCCCTTTTTCAGTGAAACCCACTATGATCCCATAATGGAATGTGTTTCTACTTGAAATTTAATTCAATTGGTGACCAAAATATTGATATTAGATGATCACTACATGTCATGTTCAATTATTTGTATTTTTATGTGAGATTTTTTGAATCTTCCATATACTCCAACGACCATCTTCACTTTGATTTTTTTTATTCAAGTAAACAATGAAAAAAATAAAAAATTATGACATGAAGATAATATTATCTAATATGGTAATTTTTAATCCTACTTCATCTCCAAATATTAGATTCAATTTACAGATTTATGATATTATGGGCACCATGTAATATTCATTTTGTTCAAAACTTATGTACTTTTGATCCCACTAATGAAAATCCATTTTTTGGGTCATAATAACATGATCCATGTATATTTTGATAGTATAAATTGAATGGGATTAATCCTTTTTTTACAATTAAATCTATATATTTACACTTGCACAAATACATTTTTCATCAAAATTTCATCCTTCTTAAATCTTGGGACACACCATGTAAATCCTTATCTTCTTTAACTCTCCTAGACTCAAAATATGTTAACATCTCATTACCATCTTATTTCAGTTGTTAAACTCTCACAATTAATTCCTCAAGAACCATAAATCCATCTGACTATAAAATCATAGAAACATAATTTTTCAAGATACTAGGTCTTCTTATATTTTCATACCTTCATGTTGTGGAAAAACAATCTTAAACCAAGTGCACAAAAAACAACTTCAATTCCTATCAATCGTCACAATGAAAATCATATTCTCGATTCTACCTCAAAGAATATCATCATAATTATCAACGTCATCCTACAAGATTAGAATAAAATATGTCTCTAAAATTTGTAATATAATTTCTCATTTCTTATTTTTATTTCGGTATAAACTTGGTCATTATCCACCCGTTCATAAATAGGCCCATTCTTGTGAAATGACACAGCCACAACCATAGGGTCCACCAATCTTCATCAAAGTACATCAAGCATACTAATTTCAGAAATTTGAGGATTTCATAAACATATGGGAGAATACTTTTACAGTTATTCCAACCACATACTCACAATTATTATAGTTTATATGTCTCATTATTGTAGTGAACCACTTTCAGGCATTCAGGGACTATTTCATTAAATACTAAAAGATCAAACATCATGTTCAGTCACCCGCTAGATATTATTCATGTGGTGGATCACCCACACAGTTTCGTATTCAAAATTTTTAGATTGAATTATTTTTTTTGTGGGTATTTTTCATTTTTGGAAAAATTTTCATGATTCAGATTAAATCTTACAAAAACAAGTTGTTTTCAATGTCTTAGTTTTTTGTTGCAACAGTGTCACATCCCAATGAATATTGACCATAAATTGGTTAGGTATAAGTTTCATCATCACCAAGTTTGTCTTAATTGGAACCTAGTTCATCATGGTATATATCTCTATATGATATCAGTATATCCTTAGAAATTTTATTCATTTGGGTGTCCCTTGTCATCAAAAATCAGGTTTATTTTTTCAGCAATCCTTTTATTGAGCATATATTTCAGTAACCAGATCAACCATATCGACATGGATTGGTTCTCATAAACCTCATAAATGGAGTTTTCTTCCTTATTATGGAGTATAAGTCATATTGATTTCTAGTGAACTTCATATGTGCTCTATTGGGCCGGGTCAACAATATTCTATTGATTATTGTATCTCTATGTACTGTATTTCTCCCACTTCGAATGGGCGACTCAAGAAATAAAAAATGAATTGTCATGGCCTAATGTGTTTAATGATTCAATATTCATTTTTTCCATCATAATTGATGAATAGTTATCAAGTTAGGCCCCACTTCTTAAATTGATCCAATCATATTTTGGTTTTTCTTCCACAGATTGTGCTTGTCCCCACACTGTAAATTCAAGATCCTAATTCAATGGTTTATTCATCAAGTATTGAGTTTCATTTAAATGGTGACGCACCAATAGTTCATTAGTAACGTTATAGTTGATCAATGGTGGTCACGCAAGAAGCATTCATGGTTAATTTGAAATCAATATGACACTTATAAAAACCTTCCCTATAGCCAGTTATTAAATCCTAAAGTCTCTTTTGCACTTTGAATTTTCCTTGTATGTTCCCCACGGTCACTCCTAATTCTAATGCGGTAATCTCGAACTAGAATAGTCATTCGAAGAAATTATTTGATATCATGTACACATTTATATATTATAAAATGAAATACTGTGTAATTTCATCATGCATTCACCAATAGATCTTACCAAATTCTTTCAAAACATGTTCATATTTTCCCTATAGTCACTCCATAAGTTTTATATTTTTAAATCATGTAGTCATTCCACCTTCACTTATGTTCAATCAAACCCAAGAATGGTCACTCTAAACCTAATAAAATATTCATTGTGGTTCTTGAAAAATAAAAAACAAAAAACAAAAAACTATTAATTCATAATAACATTGACATAGATAATAATTTCTCACTTAATAGAAAATGTGTTGAAAAAATATATAATGAAAATATTTATAACATATTCTATTTTACCACTATCCATTAAAATTAAATTCAAAAATATTAATATATGTCATTATTCCCTATAAAATTCTAAATTTTTTGAAACATACATAACAATTAAAAAATGATTTATTTAAATTGTTATTCGCTCAAAATTTAACATTTCATCATCATAAAGACAATTAAAAATTTAAAAATTCTTCCAAAAAAGTAAATTAAAATGAAAATATGTTATAAATTATAACATGGAAGAAATTAAGACTTATTTTTTAAAAATTGAAACTATATAAAAATACTCTTGGGAAAAAATATTTTTAATGAATATCACAGAATTCATTATTCGGTAAAATATGTATAGAAAAATTATACAAAGAAGTTATAAAATATAGCGAACAAAAATAATAATTCTTACAAAATTTTCAAATAATTAATTATATTACTCATTTTTTCCAATATTCAATAGTGCAACATTAAAAACAATTTTTTACTTAAAAATAACATTTAATTCATAAAAACAAATTTGAAAAACTGTAATAAGATAATTCCACATCTAATTCACTAAAAACCATGGATATATATATAGAAGATATAAATAGACCCTTAAGGTGGATTTTGAACTAACATCATCTTTATTTGAACTTTGAAAAACGTCATTGATATATACTGAATGGAAATCGATCCAATGAGAATTATTGAAAAAATTGTTTTATTGATTCCTCCACTTGAGATCTCTTCATATGTACTTCTTCAAACACTATTATAATTTGTAATTTTCTTTATTTCACTCTCATTTTTATCTTTTTTATATTTATGGAAAAGGTAAAGTGTTTCCTCAGTGGTATTGGGATCAGGAAAACCTCTTTTTCTCGATTTTTGAGTTTTTAGTATCTACTATAACCAAGGCCTTCATTCATGTTTCATAGCTACTATTGATGTTATGGGTTTTTTTCATTTCATTTTTTCTATCTCCAAATAATTTCAAAATCTATTAATTGATAAACCCTTAAGAAATTGTGGTCATAGATTCATGTGCTCATAAGTTTCTTTCATCATATATTTAGTGGACTATGTATTTTTGAACTCCCTTGTAAAATTATTTGCATTGTATTATATTTACATTGAAAATATTAAACTTTTTAATCTCATATCAATCAAGAAAGTATTTTAACTTATATAAAAAATATTTTTTTTATTTATTATATATCATGTCTTCCTTGCTTAGACTTTTTTATTCATGTGTGATTATCAATTATATTGAATTTAATCTATCTTTTAACATGTTTTTATTTAACTATCAATTTATTTATTCTGACAAATAGATTATTTTGAATTAATTTTAAAATAATTTTTATACCCCAAATTTGAATCTTACTCAAAGAAAAATAATGTACATAATTAATTTATTCTAATGAAATATATTTATTATGAATTATTTTATAAGAAAGATTGTGTTTAGTTGAGAGGGTCACTTCCATGTGATTCGTGAATGTTTTTATACACAAATATATATTGGATAACATTATTTAATTTTTTTTCAATTAAAAATATTTTATAGGATTATAAAAGTTATATTGGGGTTTGTGAGAGAGAATAAAAGATGAGTACTATGTAATCTCTAATAGATGTGCACGAAAACCAGATGAAGAAAGACATCCTCAATGTTATGTGACATGTGAGTTCATATACAAACTAATCTCCAAGGGGTTTAGTGTTGAAATATACACCATATGTAAGTAATTTTTTTTTCATATTCTTGATATCGACTATGAATAAAAATATCGAACAATAAAACTCCAATGACTTATTAAAAGATTATTTTAATTTTTTCTTAAACAACATAAGCATAGACAAGAGAATAATAGTATTTCATTTAAATTTTCTAGTTCCATGAACCACGAGGTCTAGGCCCATTGGAATATCCTGAAGCTAGTATTCCATGAAGGATTTACGCTAATGCATTGAGAACCGTGAAGGATCTTATGAAATTCATCTTTGGTAGTATGAATGTCGATGAAGCCTTTACTCATTCTTTATGAATCATAAGGAAAACTATGGAAAAAATTGTATAATTCCATCAACCAAATTCTATCCTTGGAATATGTGTAACGAAGGATTTGAAAATAGAATTTATACTAGTTTTTATGGGTTTGGCTAGGAATACACTAGTGTAGGGTCACTTAAATTCACATGTGGATGACTAAGCACGATAAGTTAACAACAAAAAATGGAAAGGTCAACACTAAACACTACACGTTCAATAATGCACCCAAAAAGTGGAAAAAATATATTTTAAATAATTTTTAAATAGAAAAATAATAAAATATTATAATTGAAAATAAAATAATAAATTAATAACAAATTATTTCTAATGTTCAGGTATATCATCAATAAGTATCACATTCACATGGTTTCTTTTGTCCCATCACTGTTGGTCGTAGCGATCTCCTTTTGAAAATTAAATATTTTTAAAAAATTATAGAAATTATAATCCATGATTGAAATTAAAAAATAATAATAATAAATAATAATTATCCATAATGTTAGTATTCATATATGATATGTAATTTTATATACTCACAAATAATTTCATCCTATGTTTTCCAATCTCTAAATCCTTTATTTAATATATCTAAAAATAAAATAACTTAAAAATAATATTATTACTGTAAAAAATATTAAAAAACTAATAATTAGAACCCATTATATTATATACATTAAAATTAATTATAATAAATAGTATGGACTCGTTTTATATTCAACATATTACTAGCTTTTAATCAATTTTTTTAAACTGATTATTTTGAAAATTTTAGAACACCACACATTAATTTAATTTTTCTTCTACTCATAAATGTAAATAATAATTTGAAGAAAACATTACAATAATTTTACATCAAGACAATATTTTTTATAAATGTTATTGCTACACATATGTTTTATTATTTTAAAATAATAAAATTGTATTTTTATTCATACTGGTAAAATTATAACTCAAATTAACTCATCTACAGTTCTCATGTTTTAAAAAAATATATAAAATTTTCCATATGGATATATACTAATTATAGATTTTTTTTCTTCATTTTTACCCCCAAGAATTTATTTATAAAAATTTCCAATTCTTTAATAATTATTTATTCAGTTAGTCGAAAAACACAGCAGGTCAAATAATCATATTTCTATAAGTACACATCAAAAATAATTAGAAAATTTTTATCCTATAATTTCTTGAAAACCTAAGGTCATTTTAAATGGTTTTAGTCAGTATACAAAATTTTTAATGTTATAAACCACCAAAAAATTGTTTCTAGTCATTCTAGTAAAATGGAAAGTAAAATTGAGGCTCGAATAGTTTCTATATTTTAAAAATAAATAAAAGAATTAAGTCATATGGATTTGTAATGCCCTGAGATATAATGAGATATATTCTTTTTAATTTCCTTAATTTCTTGTGTTGTAAACTACACCGATATTATCTTGTGCTATACCCAACACTGTATTAGCTTGTAGTATACGCTACACTATTCTTTGCTCGTGTTACACAAAATTTCATGTTATTTTGATAGCAATTATTCTACGCAACATTGAGTATATATTTTGTTCAATGTATGAATGAACTAAATTTGGATTATGTTATATGAAACAAAAAAATAATCTTTCATTACATGCAACACTAACTTGTCTTGCATTACACGCAAGAGAGACCTTCCTAGATATCTTGCATTGTACGTGATACCGAGTTTCAGTAAACAATGATATATTATTAAATATTATTATTTAATGGGATATAAACTATCCATTATGAATATAATTAACCACATTTTTAATTTTATAAAACATTGTCATTCATCGTACACATTTTATAGAATATGAAATGAGAACAAAATCAGTTTTTACAGAAAAAAAAATGCATTTTAAAAAAAATGTAGTTTTACTGCATTTTGAGGGTGCACCCATTTTAAATATAGTTTTTTACATGTTTATAAGTTCAATTTTACAAAATAAACTTCTTATTTTGGAATCATGATATAAAAATTTAGATTGGATAATTTTTTTATTATTTTTCTTATAACTTTCATATTTTGATGAATAGTAAAAATACGTCGAATTTTACTTTTAAACAACTTTTTCGTTGAAATAATTTATAAGGTTAAATTATAATATTTAATGGTTTTAAAGTATTAATAGAATATATTTTTACCATTTAATGTATTTTATGTAATTATCTTTAATTTTATATTTAATTCTTAGGCAAAAACGTTTTAATCTTTTGGAATGTTTTACCTTTTAAAACTCATTTTTTCATCAACAAGATTAATTTTAAATTAATTAATGAAAATTCTATGTTATGAATTTGGAGAAATATATTCCATATTTTGATTCAAGATTTTGAAAATGTATAAATTGGTAACTTTTTGTTTTAGACAATATGAATTGTAACATGAGTAAATAAAATATTTACGACGGTTAAAAACTAAATCTTGAAAATAAGGGTAAAAATATAATATTATAATAATATTAAACTATCCAAAAACGTTTCTTAACCCAATTTTATGATACATTCCCAACCATGGGAATCCGTTGGTCGATTTCAGGACCCCATGGAGCCACTATAATGTGAAATGGCTTTTATTTTCTTTTAATTTAATGTTAAGGAAAATATATCCTACACGTATATATCTTACTAAAACAATTTTTATATGAGGTTATATAAGTGATATATTCAACCATAAATAGTAATAAGAAGATATAAATATTTTATACATCATTATACTTTATTTTTAAATTTTGGACATTAAATAAATAATTTTAATTCTGACAGACGTATGATGCATTGAATGCTTCATTAATAAAGGATTCAAATAAATGAATTTATAAATATTAAAAAAACTATAATTTGTTATTTTTGATGTTAACCACAAATTTTATGGATTATATTGACATATTTACTTTGAGTTAATGTCTAATATTTGTAGTAATCATGTTGTTATTAATTTTTTAAAAAGTCATGTATGAATAGTGTCCAAAATTGACACAATTCATAACTTAAAACCTAAAATAGTTTATTAAATGATATTAAATTCCTAAAAATCTACGATTTGACCAAATGGTTAATATAAGTATAAAATGTTCATAAATAACTCTTTGTGGGCCGTTTCACATGATATGATAATTACATTAACCAACATTGTTTAAATATCATGATATCACGGTAAGATTTAAAAGGGTAAAATAAGGGTAAAACCAAATAGATAATGATGAAAATAATATTTAAAACTTTTCAAAAAATTATTGGAAGATAATTATTCCAAATAATATAATATTATCTTATAATTAAATATGTTTTGGAAAATATTAAACTGAAATTGAATTTATAATAAATTAATAATTTGGAACATTCATAAAGTGCCCCTCTCCTCTCTTATAAAGCGGAACATACTCCCTCTCTTATTCAGTCCATTTTAACAATTCAAGCTTGGCCAAAACTTATCCATTTATCTTATCAACATCCCTAGTTATATTATAGTGGTTCTAGTCTTCTCAAAATTCCAAATCTAGATCCCTAAGAGAAAATTTAAAGAGGCATGTCGAGCAAGAGGTAATCTCTCCTACCGAATCATTCAAATTTATTTCTTCTTATAATTTCTATTCATTATTTGTTTCACTATAAATTCAAAAAATAAGTATCACATATATAATTATATTTTATTATAAATATAAAACAACCCTATTTCATCTTATATTCATCCTATGAAAAATAGAATCATTGCACGTGCGTAAGTACGGATTACAGTCTCCACGCTGTGGTGTATGCTTTTTTTTTCACCACCGCCTTATTTGGATAGGTATAATGGTTAAAATCATAAATATATATAATTATTATAAAATAATACTAATTCTGAGATAATATACACCATCCTCTTCAATACCTTTCATCAATTATGGGAACGATATAATCGCTCGTGCGTACGTACGGCTTACCATCTCTATGACGCAATGAGATTGATTCTCCATGCTAACCATTAAAGAATGATTATAAAGTATATATAATAAAAAATAATGAAATATATGGAATAATAATTCTAATATATATATATATATGTCATTTATTTCAAATCAATTTAATAAAAACCACAATTGTGCTCATGCGTACGTACGACCTACCATCTCCATGAATGGTGTGTTCCACTCCATTCATTGATCAATTATATGCATTTATATACTGAATATAAATGATTATAAGAAATATTTTACATTATTTAAGTAATTAAATCAGGATCTTTGTAATCATATCAAGAATAACAATTCCAAACACCTACGATAAATGAAACGATTATTACTCAAAACGTTGCTTTAACATGGAATTGACAAATAGCTGGGTAATATAAAGTCACAAGCGAATAATATATGATATCATAAATATCATTATGGTTCTTTTACATGTTAATAATATGTCTAAACCCACTATACTGAAGTTTCAGGCACAAATAGAAGAAATCAGACCTAAGATAAGGGATAATTTTTCAATCTCATTTTTATCTGAGATTGTTTAAATAGAAGTATTTTCTTGGGATATATTTATCATCAATGTCCATGTTTTATAAAAATGTTTTCATAAAATGTTTAATATTATTATATGTATTATTAAAGTCATTTTACTGATTTTTTTACTTTTACTATATGGTATGGAAAGAATCATTCTCTTGTTTACCATACGAGGAATTTTTTGACGTTTCCAGTATATGTACGAGGAGAATGTTTTTTAACTTATACATCATGAATGGATTTTTACACATTCATGAATCATTATATCCATGAATCATAATTTAAATTTTTCTATGTTTATTTTTAATTAAATTTTTTTCTTTTAAAATTACACGACATGTTGAGAAAATAAACTTTTATGGATGAAGAAAGGATATTTTCCTCAAGAACAAAGTTTAAGTGTTTTATCAAAATTATTTTCCATATAATATAATTTAGGGTTATGTTTCTATCCCTGTTATAATATATATTTGATTACATTATGATTGAATTATTTTTATGAGTTTTTTTATCTTATATGGATTATGTTATGATGGTATGATGTTTTAGAATATCAATTTATTACATGGATTGTGATATGATGTATGATGTATGATTTATGTTTTTGTATAACACATAAGAATGGTTTCATTATGATATGGGTGGGACTTATATCTACTTACAATGCATTGGGTAAAGATTTATATCTCATGAGATAGACATGGATGTAACGGTATGTAAATCCAGTTCAGTAATGTTGGGCTGGAATGACAAATAAACCCAGTTCAGTAATAGACTTCATCCACTATAATGGTCTTGGTAGCAATTCCTTGGCAACTATAGAAATCATATTATGTGCTTATTTTCTTTCCAAAATTACATGTTTTATACCAATGTTATTCTATCATGGTTAATTTTCCTTTATGATCCATTCCTTACGTACTTCCAAGATTTATGACATTGTTCAAGATTTTGATGTTTAAAATTTATGTTCATTTTTTTACATTCAAATTATTATATTTTGTTTTATATTTTCCATGTTTATCCTTACTAAGAATTTGATCTCACACTTTTTATGGTTCATTTTCCCCAGGATATAAAGAAACATTTTATGTTGGAAAACAAAATGGGAAGATATTTATGGGAGATGCTGAAGATCTTTCTCCATGATTACTAGATTATGTTTTGAGTTTCCAAAGGCACTAAACTAATACGATATTTGGGATTTTGTTTATATCTTGTATTATGTATTCCAAAAAATGAAATTTATTGTCCATGTACATCAAGCTCGGGTCTTTACAATTGCTATCAGAGTGAAGGTTTAGTTAACCATTGGAAACTAGGATACGAGAGATCCCTATAGATATTGCTATGGTATGTCTAAGGATGTCCCTATGGTTAAGTATTATTATAGGATACATTACAAGAATTATTCTAACAATCATTAATAACCTAGTATTAAACCAAATCTGTTAGAGATTTAAAGTAATCTCCCTTTATTATGTTTTTTCCTAGTATGATTTTGGCATCTCAAAATGTTATTTTTGGTTTTAGACAATGGTTGGGACCCTAAAAACCCATGTTAATGATCAGTGCACTTTGTGATGCACTGAAGTTTCTCCTAAACAACCAAAGTTATGGTTGATGGAGTTCCAAATTTTATTTCTTCTTACACAAGATATAAATCATTCTGGGATTCCAAATGATCAGGTAATGTAATAATATTTTATTGAGTTTATCATGTGGAAGTTTACACCTTCATTCAGTGTGACTTCTGATCCACTTTTTCTTGAACAATGGATCAGTACCATTGAAAAGTAATTTTCTATCCTTTTCTATCCAGAACATGAAATGGTAATTTTGGGTATCTGTCATTTAGAAGGTAAAGTAGACCAGTGGTGGACTCTAATTAAGAATACAAGGCAGAAAGATAAAATTGAATCCATGGAATGAGACGAGTTCTGTAACGCCCCGACCCTAGTTACCTAGATTTGGAGCATTATTACATAACATTGGAATGATCACAAGGGATCATATCCTGAAAGGACCATTAGTTTAGTATCCTTAGAAGTACTAGATACATTCCTACGTTTTTCATTACATCATGAAATAAACACATCAACAACATTTTATCACCTTTTGAACACACTTATATCCTTAGCCTATCCCTACAGGTCAACCATTAAATACTTCTTCATATCCTGGGAAATCTAAAACATTGAAAGGGGTGAGCTCAGATGCTTAGTAAGGATAAAAATATATCATAAACTTTCATAAATAAGAATAAACAGTTAAGGCAATGTATAAGACTAAAACAAAAGACTTTTAAACTTATAAATAAGCATAATATGGAAATGATAAGATCAAATAACTCTATTTACTTATTATCATAAATATTTTACTAGTCAAATAATCAAATGAAATATCAATATCCACTTTCATAATGATGGAATGCATAATTCCATACTTTATAACCACATTGTCAAGGCCTTGTGCTAAGACTACAAATAAGATTTTTTCAAGGCCTTGTGCCAAGACACTAGTTTGTCTCATGATACCTACCGATTTATCAAGGAGCTATAACGATCTCCACCTATATCATACTATATACAATTCATTCCTCATATGAAAAGGTTTAAACATAACATAATCATTCGTATTAAAACTAGAATATGAAATGTCAATACTTTATCCATAAACCATGAATGGTGTAAAAATAACACGTCCACAGTCAAACATAACACAACACTTTATATACAAGTATGGAAAATATGTATCATGATAAATCAACATCAAACAAGCATAAAATCCATCAAATATGTTGACATAGATGAAATCAAAAACAATTTTGAGAAATATCTCTTTCTACTTTAAAATCATTTAATAGTCATATAATTATAATATAAAACATTTATTTTTAAAATTCTCTTATAATATTGTATGGGAAGTTTTGACGATGTTATAAGGGCAGAAAATAGCCACACCCGCTGTATAAATTTAAAAAAGACATTCCAACCATAATTTTTTCAAAACGGTCATAAAGTATCTTGTTTGGAAAACAACGGGAAGATTCCTTTCAAACCATTTTTTAAATAGTAAAAAAAGGGTATAAATGACTTTATCCCATAGTATAGTAAATAGTGAAAGTGTTTTGAAGTAAATTTTTAAGAAACATGGATGTGGATGATAAAGAGGTCATAGTAGATACTTATATAAAAACTACCTCATATATTAAAGAGATTGTGAAATTAACCCTTACTGGGTACTTTTCCTTGGTCAAGGGTATGTCAACCTCTTGTATAATAGTTAAATAATAGTTTTGAAATTATACAAGAACTATATACATAAATATTATATGATATATAATCCTCTAATATTTCTTTTTAAATAATATTTTAGTAGTATTATAGTTTCAGGTGTTAATTGATCAGTCTTCCTTTATATGTTCGGTTATGTAAGACATGTTTGTTATGGATAAGATGTATTTTATTCGTATCCAGAATGATATTAAGTTCTTAAAAATTATTTTTAATCATAAAATAAAATTTATTCTTGAATTATTATGAAGGGGAATGAATCACATCGCGTTGGCGGAGACAGTAACCCGTACGTAGTACGAGCGACAATATGATTATATTGGTCAAGAAATCGTATTTAATTAGATGTTATATCATATATACAGAATAATTAGCATGTTATATATATTATTTACATTAGTTATACTCATTATTATACTCATCCAAATAATGATGTCTTTGAATAACAAACTACACAATGACGTGGAGACGGTAAGCCGTACGTACACACGTATGGTGACTTTGTCATTCTTATGAAGGATAGAATAAAAAACGTGGTTGTAACATATTTATAACAACATCATAGAATATAGAAGATACTGGATTTATTATTTTATAATGGAAACAACAATGAAAGGGGATGTGGATGAAAAAAATAACTTGAAAGAGATGATGAAAATATTTACCGCTTCTTCGGGGTTTCCATTTAATTTGATGAAAAGGGCCCCTTAGGTTTGACTTATGACTAATGTAATGCCTCTAGGATTAAGGGAGTAATGCTGTGAGGATATTTGGGTAGGTTTTGGCTGAGACAAATAGCTTTGAAGGTTTGAAATTAAGATAAGGGGAAGTGCTCTTTTATAAGAGAGGTGAGGGTCACTTTAGAAAAAGATTGAAATATTATTTTATAATAAAATATTTTTCATATTTTAAGGGCTCAAAAATTAATTATTTATAGGATAAGGTTGGTATGGGTCTCAAACCACTCAAAAAATAGGTTTTAGACTTGTTTTGGTCAACATATTAACCTTATCTTTTATATTTAAAACTTAGTTAAATAGTTTGTCATTTACCATATTTCTTTGTATTTTTATATTATATGGTTAACAAACCTACTATAACAGGACAAACGAACCCCAAGTGGTTACATATTCATATATATATAATTATATCAGTCCTTTGGCCGAATATTTTATTTTTATGAATTTTATAACAATTAATAATATAGTTTTTGTTTTAAATGCTCAATTATGTCAATTTTGACACTATTTAGTATTTGGTTTTTGTGAAACTCATAAGAGAATAATTACTTAGAAAAAAAATTATTCAATCAACCCTAACATGTCATATTAATCTATAAAAATAGTACAATTCATAAAAAGTTTCAAATTACATTTATTTGGATATTTATAATATCAATTATTTTAATCTTTCATTAATAAGGTAATTACTACATCATCATTGTGTCATAAATAAATTAAATAATATAATGTCTAAAAATTATAAATAAAATACCATTATGTATGAAATAATTTTATATTTCTATTGAATATTTATAGTCTAATTTATCTTATGTATGACCCTATATTAAAAATGGTTTAGGTATTAAACTTTGAATTTAACTCTTTTAAATTTTCTTTAAATAAAATAATAATAAATGTCCTAATCAAATCCAAGTGTACAAATGGGATAATATATTATTACTAAGGTTTTTTTGTGTAAATAAACTTATCCAAAAGAATCAATTCATTTTTAGGGTAATTATGATATCTTTTTTACCCTTAATTACCCTATTTACTTTAAACCATGATAAATAAAAGGCAAAAGTTACTATTCACCAAAAATTATTTCCATCTCATTGAACCACATTTTACATAATGATATCAACCATTTCTCTTGGATTTTTGAAGTTCAACTCATGAAATCGGTAAAATTATGTTTTATGAAAATTTGCAAATTCTCCTAGTAGGTGGGTAAATTACGGTAAAAAGTTCAATAAATTTTTATA
The DNA here is from genome assembly GCA_963277665.1 of Viscum album. Classification (NCBI taxonomy): domain Eukaryota; kingdom Viridiplantae; phylum Streptophyta; class Magnoliopsida; order Santalales; family Viscaceae; genus Viscum; species Viscum album. Next base: position 1,272,525,702 of record OY728162.1, on the reverse strand, counting down.
TATAAAAACATATTATAAAATGATTCAAATGTATTACATTTAACTCATATAGGCATTATGTATCTATCTAGACCTAAAATAAATTTAAATAAAATAAAAAATTATTTAAATAAAAAATTCGGTTTTAACTAACAACGCAGTGTTTTTCACTATTCATAAAAAATTGAATGTTTTCAGAAAAATACCAAAAATTCACCCATAGCTAATATCGATATTCTGAAGTAAAAATGAATTCCATTTTGAAAAATAAAATTTATAAAATTTCAAAAAGTGGGTTTTAATATTCATAACGGCTAGTTTCATTGGTCGTAGTGTGTTAGAATCTTGAAGTTGCGTACAATGCAAGCTATTGCATTATTCAAAGGAAAACATATCAAGGATTCTTGGGCTGTTACATTCTCTCTCCTTAAAAATAATTTCCTCCTCAAAATTTATATAACATTACTACATAAAATTAATTGGGTGGTTCTTCATCATATGTTCCTTAGGATACGACATTGCCTCTTCCATCTTATGGTTTCCCCATATAACTTTTACCAGATGAGTCGTCCTATTTCTCAGCACTTGTTCTTTGGTATCAAGAATTTTGACAGGCTCTTCACAATAAGACAGATTATATTCCATTTCAATTTCCTCATAGGTGAGTACATGCATAGGTCCAGGCATGTGTTTTCTCAATAGTGATACGTGTAACACATCATGAACTTTGAAGAGACTTGGAAGAATTTCTATACGATATTCTACAAATCCAATTTGTTCATGAATTTCGAAATGATTGATATACCTGAGGCATAATTTAACCTTTTTACCAAACTGTATAACACCCTTCCATGGATATACATTCAAGGAATCATGGTCTCCTTCTTGAAATTCCAAATCCTTCCTTCGGTTATCGACATAGCACTATTTCCTACTTTGGGATACTTTGATGTGGGTTTGGATAACCTTCAATTTTTCCATTGTTTCCTCAACCAGTTTTGGGCCTACTAGTTTTCCTTCATCAAAATCATCTAAACAATTTGGTGTGTGACATCTATTTCCGTATAATGTTTCATATGGTGCCATCTGAATACTTGAATGGAAGATATTGTTATAGGAAAATTCTACCAGAGGTCAATATTGATCCCACATACATTGAAAGTCATGTGAGAAAGATCTTAACATGTCTTCTAAGGTTTGAATAGTATATTCTGATTTTCCATCGGTTTTTTGATGGTAGGAAGTGCTCAAACAAAGTTCACTATTCAGGGCCTTCTGAAGACTTTTTTAGAATCTTGATGTAAAAAGGGGATCCAGATCAGAAACAATCGATAAGGGTAAACCATGGAGTCTTACAACATCATTAATATATATTCATTCCATAATTTGAAGTAGAAAATCTTCTCTTATGGAAAGAAAATGTGCTGACATGGTAATACGATCAACAATGACCCATATTGCATCATTCCTTCCTAGAGTCTTTGGTGGCCCCATGAAAAACTCCATCGTAATATTATCCCATTTCCACTCAGGTATGGGAAGAGATTGCATGAATCCTCCATGATGCTTCCTTCCAACTTTCACTTGTTGAAAAACCATAAATCTTGAAACAAAATCAGCAATCTCCCTCTTCATGTTGTCCCACCAAAAATGTTCCTTCATATCTCTATACATCTTGGTGCTCTAAGGGTGTATAGAGAAATTGGAGTTATGATCATCATCAAACTATTCCCTTTTTATATTAGGTGTGTTAGGAATACAAAGTCTCTTCCCAAATTTCAAAATTACCTCTTCATATATAAAGTCACTCAATCTCCCATCAGTCCTAGCTTTAATATTCTTTTGAAATTTCTCATCATCATTTTGATAACATTTTATCCTTTCTAGTAATGATGGTTTGGAATCCATTTGAAAAAGCATTGATGTTTCACCTTCTAGGGTTATTCCCAAATCAATCATTACTAGATCCATGTATATAGGGTCCTTTTCAACTCTCATCTTGTTCAAAACTCTATGATACTTTCTACTCGAAGCATCTGCCACCTTATTGGCCTCCCTGGTTGGTAGTGTGTAGTGCAATCATAATCCTTGATTAGTTCAATCCATCTTCGTTGCCACATTTTGACTTCTTTCTATGATAAAATATACTTCAATCTCTTGGGATTAGTATAAATGTCACATTTTTCACCATAGAGAGAGTGTATCCATATTTTCAGAGAAAAGATTTCAGCTGCTAACTCAAGATCATGAGTAGGATGGATTTTCTCATGAATTTTTAGTTGTCGTGATGCATAGACAATAACTCTATCATTCTGCATAAGGACACAACTATGTCCTTTCATTGAAGCATCCCTATAAATAACAAACCCATCATTCCATGATGGTAGATTCAAGATAGGAGCATTGACTAATCTTCTCTTCAGTTATTCAAAACATTCTTCACACTCTTTTGTCCAACCAAATTTTACCCCTTTATGAGTGAGCTTGGTAAATGGGATAGCCAATTGGGAAAAATTTTGTACAAAACACTGATAATAACTTACTAAACTAATAAAACTGCATACCTCAGTAATACTCGCCAGTGCTGGCCATTCTTGGATTACCTTGGTATTTAAACAATCAACATAGATTCTATCCTTAGAGACAATATGACCAAGAAAAGAAATATATTAAAACCAGAATTCACATTTTCTAAACTTCCCATATAATTCTTTTGATATAAGAGTACATAGGATAATGCACAAGTGATTTTCATGATCTTCATATCTTTTTGATTATACCAAAATATCATCCATAAATACAACTATAAAGTCATCAAGATATTATTTGAAAACTCTATTTATTAGATCCATGAAGACAGAGGGTGCATTAGTCAATCCAAAAGGCATTATTGTAAACACATAATGCCCATAGCTAGTTCAAAATAATGTTTTCAGAATGTGTTCTTTCTTCACACACAACTGATGATATCTAGATCAATGTTCAATCTTTGAAAAATATTGGGTTGTATAAAGTTGATATAATAAATCATCAATGTGAGGTAGGGGATAATTTTTATTTATTGGTATAACATTGATCTCCATATATTCGATGCACAAACTTATAGATCCGTCATTATTCTTAACAAAAAGGATTGGGGATCCTCATGGATAAACACTAGTGTGAATAAATCCATTTTTACTCAATTCCTCTAGTTTTTTCTTTAGTTCCACTAATTCCACAGTGGACATTCTATAAAGGCTCTCTGATATAGTCCTTGAACTATGAATTAAATCAAAGGAAAACAAAATTTATCATTCTGGAGGATGTCCACATAAATAATCTGGAAACACTTCAACATATTATTGCACAAAAGGTATGTCCTCTATTTGAACATCCTTTTCCTCACCCATAGTTATTTCATTATCATCCTCCCCAATAATTGATTTTAGTAGAGCTATTGTGGGTGGATCAATATAAGAATCATGTGGTGACGTTTCTGCTCTAAAGGTAAGGTAATCCTTATCATCATTGAGAATTGTAACCCCCTTTTTATTATAATATTTCGCATCATGGTCCGATAGAAAATCCATTCTGAAGATTATATCAAATTCAATCATGGTTATGACGATGAGATCAGTAGATAAAGAACATTTATATGCCCTAATGGGAACTCATTCACCAAAAATTTCTATGATGATACTTCCCTTGGGTGTTTTGACTTAAAACTCCTTTATTAAGTCAAATTGAAAATATCTAATTTTCTTAGAAAACTAGGATGATATGAATCAATATGATGATCTATAATCAAATAAAGCATTGGCTAATCTTGAACCCATTAAATTACCTACCACCAAGTCTTTGAGAGCATCAACCTCAGCAGTAGTGATCACATAAGCATTGACTTTCTCCCTTGGAATTTTCTGAGGTAATTTACCTTGGTTCATAGGAAAATAATTTTCATAATTCCCCTTTTCTCTACAATTTTAGCATTCAACATTGAAAGACTCTTTCTTCCCTTTGCAATCACGAGCTTGGTGGCCTTTTTCACCACACTTGTAACAGACTCTCATTCCCTTCAAGAAAGTGTCTGGGTGTTTCTTCCCATTTTTACCACAGGATTGATATTCATCTTTTCCCTTATTCAGCTTATTTTAATTTCTAGAGTCGTCAGTAGATATATTTGTGTCTGTCATTGCTTTAAAGTCATAAGACTTAGATAATTCCTTTTTTTTTCTTGATAGCGTGTCAGAAAATATCTTCGTATGATGAGAAGGATTGTGAGACTAATTCTTGAAGAATAAATGGTTTTAACCCATCAAATAATTTATCAATCTTACTCCTTGGGTTATGTATATAATCTGCTACATTCCATTATAACCTTGTAAAGTTAGCCTCGTACATTGCGACATTCTCTTCATCCTTTTGCCTCAGACTCAGAAATTGTCTTTCCATATCTGCTTGATGGTCTTGAGGAAAGTATTTTTCTAAGAAAATATCTTTAAACTCCATCCATTCCATGTTCAATAATTCTTCATCTTCTTTTGTGTTTTGGAACAATTACCACCATTGATCTACATCTCCCATGAGGCGATGAACTGCCATGATAACTTTTTCCCTTTTGCTACTCCCAAAGCATGGAATATTTTCTCTAAAGAATTTATCCATTGCTCAGATAGTAATGGATTTTTACTCCCATTAAATGTTGGTTTTTTTCCTTATGAAGTAGTATAACATTGGTCTTCCACACTCTAGATCCAGGTGCTTCATACAGGTAAGTTTATTATTCATAACCTCAGTGAGTTATCCTAGTATGGTGATAAGCTGATCAGCACTAGTTTCTTCACCAGCTCCACTATAATTATCTTGAGTATGAGGTAAATCCCTACATGTATTATGTGTGTTGATAGAGTTTTCATTCCTTACACTAGGATCCATTTCTAAATAATGGCATACAATAGATTATTTTAGGAATCGCATTACATAATTCCAAACTTGTAAAATAGTTAACATAAATTGAATAGTTTATGGATATAATCCATAATCATAATAAAGTTGTCTTTGAGAAATTATATACTTATAAACACTTCATAATGGTATGTAAAGAAAATGTCAATTATCTTAAGCATATCCCCAGGGAGTGTTGTAACCAATAGTGAAGCAAGGCCTATTGTCATGCACCAGTTCCCGTTTGAGTCAAACTCAAAGCGGTGTTTTCAGGTTTTACCCCTAGGTAGATTTGTGCTAGAGCTGCCTCTACTTTATTGTATCCAGATCTGGATATATTGCATGGAAAACTCACACAATATCTACAGTACCAAAATTATAGGATGTTCTTCTATAATAATCCTCAAAATCTATCTTAGGGTAATGTTCTCTAATCATAGTTTTTCTAACTCTAGCTTCCAAGCTTTATACTAGACTTACTCCAATAAAAACATTAACGCCCCAACCCTAGTTACCCAGATTTAGTGAATTATTACATAACATTGGCATGATCACAAGGGATCAAATCCCGAAAGACTGATCAGTTTAGTATCCTTGGAAGTACTAGATATATTCCTAAGTTTTACATTACCTAATGAAATAAATACATCAACAAAATTTTTTACCCTTTTGAATAGACTTATATCCTTAGCCTATCCATATAAGACTACCATAAAATACATCATCATATCTAGGAGAAAATAAAACATATAATGGGGTGATCTCACATTCTTAGTATGGATAAGAATATAGTGGAATCGTTCATAAATAATAATAAACATTTAAGGCAATGTATAAGACTAAAAAAAAGCATTTAAAACATAAACTTCATCATAGTATGTAAAAGATAAAGTCAAATAATACCATTTACTTATTCACATTGATATTATACTATTCGAATAATCACATGCAATATCAATAGACACTTTCATAAAGATGGGATTCATAATGCCGGACATCATAACCACATAGTCAAGGCCTTGGGCCAAGACTAAAAATAAGATTTTTTTAAGGCCTTGTGCTAAGACACTAGTTTGTCTCATGAGACCTACCGATGCATTGATGAGCTATAGAGGGCTCCACCAATCACTTACTAGGGACAATGCATTCCCCATATGAATAGTTTTAAACATAACATAAACATTTGTATTAAAACTTGTATATGAAATGTCAATACTTTATCCATAAACCATGAATAGTTTAAAAACAACACTTCCATAGTTAAACATAACACGAAACCATCAATACCAATATTTAATATTTGTATCATACTAAATAATCTTCAAAAGAGCTTAAAATCCATCAAAGGATGTTGACATAGATGAAATTAATACATTTTTTTGAGAAGTATATCTTTATATTTTGAAATAATTTAAAATTCATATTATTATAAAACAGAACATTTATATTGAAAATATTCTAATAATCTTCTATGGTAAGATTCAATGATGTTATAATAGTGGAAAATATCCACACCTTCCGTATAAGTTAAAAAATACATTCTTACCTTAATTTCGTCAAAAGTCCATAAAGTACCTTGTTTGTAAATGATGGAAATATTCCTTTCAAAACATTTTATAAAAAGTAAAACAAGGGTATAAATGAATTTAACCAATATTTCAGTAAATAGTAAAATAATTTTGGAATAAATTTTTAAGAAACATGGATGTGGATGATAAAGAGGTCCCAGTAGATACTTATATTAAAACAACCACGGATAATAAAGAGATTGTAAAATTAACCCTTTCTTTATAATTTTCCTTGGTCGATGGTATGTTAACCTCCTGTATAATAATTAAATCATTGTTATTAAATTATAAAATAACTATATACATAAATATGATATCATATATGATCCTCTAATTTTGTTTTGTTAATAATATTTTAGTAGTATCATCGTTTCGGGTGTTAACGGATCTGTTTTCATTTATATGATTGGTTACATAAGCCATGTTTTTTATGGGTAGGATGAATTTTATTCATATACAAAATTATATTAAGTTTTTAAACATTATTTTAAATCATAAAATGAAAATTATTCTTGAATGATTACGATGGGGAATGAATCTCATCGCAATCATGGAGACGTTAATCTGTACGTACGCACGAGTGACAATATCATTATATTGATGGAGAAATATTATTTAATTGGATGGTATATCATATATAAATAATCATTAACATGTTATATTTATTATTTACATCATTTATACTCATTATTATCCCATCCAAATAATTAAGTGTTTGAATAAAAAACTACACCATGATGTGGAGACGGTAAGCCTTACATACGCATGTATGGTGACTTTGTCATTCATATGTTGGATAGAATAATGAATATGGTTATACCAAATTTATAATAACATCACAGTATATATAATATAATAGATTTATTATTTTATAAAATAAATAATATAGAAAATGAAGTGGAAGATTAGAAGAACTTGAAAGAGGTGATGAAATATTTACCTCTTTGTCGGGTTATTCCTTTTTATTTGATCAAAAGGTCTCCTCGGGTTGGCTTTCTGACCAAATGAATACCTATATGATGAAGGGAGGAATTTTGGGAGGATATTTGGGCCAGTTATGGACGAGAAAAATGGATTTGGGTGTGAAAGTAAGATAAGGGGAAGTTCCCTTTTATAAGAGAGGTGAGGGTCACTTTAGGAAAATCATGAAATATTATGTTATAATAAAATCATTTTAGGTTTATAATGAATCAAAAATGAATCATTTAGAATATAAGGTAGGTATGGGTATAAAACACCTCAACCAATAGGTTTTATATAGGTTTAGGTCACCATTTTAACCTTATCGTTTATATTTAACTCTTAGTTAAATAGTTTTTCATTTACCTTGTCTCTTTCAAATTTTTTATTATATTTTTTATAAACATACTAAAACAAGTAAAACAACCCTCAAGTGGTTCTTTATTAATATATATAACCTTATCTAAGTCCTTTGGCTGAAACTTATATTTTTAGAAATATTATATCAATTAATAATATAGTATTAGTTTTAAAAACTCAATAATGTCTATTTTGACACTATTTAGTATTTAGTTTTTGAGAAAATTATAACAACATTATTAATTCAAAAGAAATTATCTAATAAATCCTAACATGTAATATTAACATATAAAATTATTTTAATTCATCAAAAGTCTCAAATTACAATTATTTGTATTTTTATAATATGAATTATGTTAATCTTTCATTAATAAGGTATTTACAGCATCATCATTATGTCATTAATAAATTAACTTATATAATTTCTAAAAATTAAAAATAAAATACCATTATGTAGTAAATATTTTTATCATTCTAGTAAATATTTATAGTCTAATTTATCTTATGTATAACTCAATATTAAAAATGTTTTAGTTATTAAACATTGAATTTAACTCTTTTAACTCTACTTTAAATAAAATAATAATAAATGTCCTAATCTAATAAAAGTGGACCAAATGGGATAATATTTTACTTATAAGGTTGTTTTTTGATGAATTACACTTATCTAATAGAATTAGAACAAGTGTTAGGGTTATTTTGATATCATTTTTACCCTTAGTTACCCTATTAAATTTTAATCACGGTAAATAAAAGGAAAAAGTTACTATTCACTAAAAATTATTTTCATCTTATTGAAACACATTTAACATACTTTTATCAACTGTGTCTCTCAAATTTTTGAAATTCAACTCACAGAAGTGGTAAAAATATGTTTTATTAAAATTTGTAAATGCTCTTAAGAGGTGGGTAAAAGACGGTAAAAAGTTCAATAAAATTTTTATATATCTAAACTTTTTATAAAATGACTCTAATGAATTACATTGAACTTATATAGGTATTATGTATCTATATTGACCTATACTAAATTTAAATAAAATATTAATTATTTATATTAAAAATTCATTTTAACCAATAACGCAGTGTCTTTCACTATTCTTCAATAATTGAAAGTTTTCATAAAAATAATAAAATATCACCATAAGCTAATTTTGATATTCCGAATTCCAAAATATAGTCCATTTTAAAAATTAATATTTATAAAATTTCAAAAAAGTGGTTATTGCAATTCATAATAGCTAGTTTTATTGGTCCCAATGTGTTAGAATCTTGAAGTTGTGTACAATACAAGCTATTGCATTATACAAAGGAAAACGTACCGTGGAATCTTGGGGTGTCACAAGTTCCAAAACTTATTTTTCAATATATAATTACCTCATATTATTATAAAAATGATGGAAAAGTAGTTCCTTGATCATAAGAAAAAGGATGAGGAATTTTTTGATACATACGAGGAGAATTTTACAAGACTTTCAAGGTATGCTTCTAGCTTTATCATCCATCAAAAAATTAAAGTTGATTGATTCTTAAGTGGCTTAAAATCAATTCTTCAATGGGAATTATCTATAAAAGACTTTAGTATCTATGAAGAGATTGTGTGTTGTGATATCAAGGTAGAATTTTATGTTGTTGTTACATATCCATCTCATGGTTTTGAAAATAAAGTAATGATGGAGTTAAAAGAAAAATCTCAAAACAATGGTGAAAAGAATATGTATGTTTCTTTATGCTGAAAGTGTTGAAAGAAGCCTGGTGGATAATTCCGTAAAGGTACTGGAAAATGTTTCAAGTGTGGAAAATAAGGTCATCGAGCATCTTAGTGCTGATGTAATGGAAAAAAGGTTGATAATAATTTGAATAAAGAAAAGACAACTGAGAACGTACCCCCAACACATCAATGCTCCATGTGAATTAAAATGGGGCATTATGCTATCCAATGCCCAGATCCATGTTTTAATTATGATCGACGTCAGTAACCTCCTATGGAAAAAGACAATGGGAAGTCGCATGCAATCACTATTGGTGATGATGATTATGACAACGAAGTGTTGGAATGATTAAGTGTATATGTAATGGGAGTACAAAATAGTGTTGTGGAATTTCATTTATAGTATTATGGAATATTGGAATATCTATGTATTGGTTTATTGTGGTTTTCAATAATAATATGTTACCAGTAACCATGAAAAGTGATTGAAATATTTTTTCAATGAATGTGATATGCACATAATGAAGGGATATTGAGATAATGATATGTTTGATAGTATTAATGAGTTTATAAAAGGAAAACATGATATCATAGTTTGAGTATATAAATTTTTTTCGTATCTTTGGTGTGTGGAAATAGTTAAATTTTGAAAGAATTCATGTTTTCATTAAGCTTCTATGGTAATTCATATTTCATGATAACACATAGTTAAAGTATTCATATTTTTGAAATGTGACCAAAATTATATATCTTACATGGGGGGTAAATGATGGTATCCACGTGCTTGGTATATAACCTTTCTGTTAATTGTTTTCTGGAAATTTTTTTCTTTGTACTATGAAATTGGACAGAAGTATGTTTGATAAGCCTAAAGGATGGAGTGGATATTGTAGGACATTAGATATAATTTTTTAAGGCTATAGCTTTTTTATATTATTTTTGGAATATTCTAATAGTATAGTTTTAGAAAAAGGACAACCCGTATGACGGGCGACGACCCCCCAATTCAGACAAGGATAATGGAGTTGAACCCAAAATTGAAGTGCGAGAGGCCTTTATTGCCTACCACGAGCCTACGGGAAGTCCTTGATTTATATAAATCAGATTTATTTTACTTAAGCGGTATGATAAGTGACATATAAGTCCATTTTGAAACCAAATATGATTAATCTCACCATAGATGGACTAATGTATATTTGATAACTGGTGTTAAACTTATTATTGAAACAGATGGAATGAACTATCATTCTATCATATGGTCTGCTAACACTTAAGGAATGAAAAATTCAACTTCATTTATTTAAATAATAGATAAGTGGAAATTTTTCAGGGAATTAGAAATGCTTATATTACACTTAAATCTAGTAAGTATTTCTCCTTATGCAAAAAATCCTCAATATTAAGAAAATGTTCTTGAAAACCAAAAATGTTATCCTAGTACCTCATAACTGATGAACGAAATTATCACTTAAATAATTTCATATTTATGTCTTTCTGGTAGTTAACTTTATCCAAACCTTATTCTCTATCACTATCCATTAGAACTTGATAGTCAGATTTCTCTTCCATATCTATGTTTTCACTTCCCACCAATGTTCTCATTTGTGCAAGACCAGTGATGAGTTACATTTTGTAACCGTTATATTTTGGAAATTTCTTTTTAAAATTAATTTTTATTATTCTTTTTTTACTATGTGGGTTGATATAAAACAAACATTCAAGTAGTAAACCATATATGACCCCGACGAATTTCAAAGGAGAAATTCATTTTAAGGGGGTAGAGTGTAACACCCAAAGATTTTATGAGATATATATTTTTTAATTTCTTTAATGTCTTGTGTTGTACTCTAACCTAATATTATCTTGTGCTATACACAACACTATATTAACTTCCAGTAAATGTAACACTATTCTTGGATCGTGTTACACACAATTTCATGTTTGTTTGATAGAAATTATTCTACACAAAATTCAGTATAATTTATGATAAATATATAAATTAACTACATTTGTATTATTTTATAAACAACACCAAAGGATTCATTCACTACACGCAACACTGACTTGGCTTGCGTTACAGGCAAGAGCGACCTTCCTCGATAACTTGCGTTGTACGTGGTACTGAGTTTCACTAAACAATGATATATTATTATATACCATTATATAATGGGATATAAACTAGCCATTGTGAAAAGTATTAAACATATTTTAAATTTTATATAACATTATCATTCATCTTACACATTTTGTAGAGCATAAAATGAGAACAAAATCAATTTTTCAGATAAAAGAAGAATTTTTCAAAAAAAATGTAGTTTTACCACCTTTTGATGGTGCACACACATTAAATCTAGATTTTGACATGTTTATAAGTTCAATTTGACCATTTAAATGACTTGTTTTGAATCATGATATAAAAATTTACATTAGATAAATTTATGATATTTTTTCTGATAACTTTCATATTGTGATGAATAGAAACAAATAGGTTAAATTTTACTTAAAAACCACTTTTTTCAACAAGATAATTTATATGGTTAAATTATAATATTTAATGGGTATAAAGTATAATTAGATTATATTTTTGACATTTAATATAATTTATGTCATTATCATTACATTTACATTGGATTCAAAGGTACAAATATTTCAATCTTTTGCAGTGTTTTTACTTTTAAAACTCATTTTCTCATTAACAATATTTATTTTAAATTAATTACTGCAACTTTTGTGTTTTGAATTTGGAAAAATATATTCCATATTTGGAATGAGAAGGTCCAAAATTTGTAAATAGAAACATTTTTTAAACATTATGTATAGTAAATTCCGTAAACATTTTATTTACCATAGTTTAAAGGTAAATCTTGTAAATAAGGGTAAAAAATAATATTATAATAATATTAAATTACCCTAACATGCGTCCCAAATATATTTTATAATACATGTCTGACCATGGGCATCCATGGGTATATTTTTGGGAACTCATGGATCCAATTGTATGTGAAAATGACTTTAAATTACTTTTAATTTAATGTTACGGAAAATATAACCTAAACATATATCTTTTACAAAAACAGTTATTACATAGGGTTATACAAGTTATCTCCATTACTATAAATATTCATTATAAATATAAAAATATTTTATACATCATAATAAATTATTTTTTATTTTTTTATATTAAATAAATAAATTTAATTATGACACAATGATGATGCAGTGATTCCTTCATTAATAAAGGATTCAGGTAAATGAATTTATAAATATTAAGCAAAATTGTAATTTGGTTATATTGATGTGACATAAGAATTTTATTTATTATATTAACATATATTATTTGTTTTAATGCTTTAATTTTGAAGGAATTTTTTTGTGATGAATTTTTAAAAATGTCAAGTATGAATAGTGTCTCAAATTCATACAATTTATAACTTAAAACATAAAATAGTTTATTAAATGATATTAAATTTATAAAAATAAATTATTCTTTGAAATGGTTAATAGAAGTCCAAAAATGGCATAAATAACATTTCTTGGGTCATTTGACATGATATGGTAATTACATTTACCCACAATGTGTAAATAACATGATATCATGGTAAGATTAAAAAGGGTAAAAAATAGGTAACACAAAAAAGATAAGGTTGAAATAAATATTCCAAACATGTCAAATAATTATTGGATGATGGGTATTCGAACCAAAAGAATATTATATTATAAATAAAAATTATTTGGACAATTTTAGACAGAAAATTAATTTATAATAAATTAATAATTTGGAACATTCCAAAAGTTCCCCTATACTCTCCTATAAAAGGGAACCTCATCCCTCCCATCTTCACTCCATTTTGAGCCTTCATTCTCGGCCAAACCCTGCCCATTTCTCTTCTCAACATCCCTAGTAACATTTTAGTGATTTTTTTATTCTCAAAAGACCATCTCTAGTGCCCTATAAGGATTTTTAGAGAGGCACATCGAGGAAAAGGTAATCTCTTCTACCGATTATTTAAAATTTATTTCTTCTTATACTTCTTCTTATTCAGTTGTATCATTATAAAGTAATAACATAAGTATAACTAGTATATAGATATGTTATTATAAATAGGAAACAAACCTATTTAACCTTTTATCCATCCTAAAAAAATGAAATCACTGCACATGCGTACGTACCGATTACCGTCTCCATGTCGTGGTGTAATCTGTTTTTCACCACCACCATACTTAGATGGTTATAATGGTGTAAATCATAAATATATATGATTATTATAACATAATACTAATTATGAGTTAATATACAACATCAATATCAATACCATTCAAAAATTATGGGAACGATATCAGCGCTCATCCGTACGTATGGCTTACTGTCTCCACAACACGATGAGACTCATTCTCCATGTTAATCATTCAAGAATGATTATAAAGTATATATAATAAATAATCATTAAATTTATGACATAATAATTATACTATATTTATGTATATTTACATGTCATTTAATTACATCCATTCAATTTAATAAGGAAATGAAAACAGCATTCATGCGTACGTACGACATATCGTCTCCATGAACGGTGTATTCCATTCCATTTATCGATCTATTATATATATTTAAATAATGAATATATATGATATATTAATTATTTTTTACATTCATAAATTAAATAAATCATTATCTATGTAATAATATCAATAATAACAACTCCATACACGTTCTATAAACGAAACGACTATTACCCAAAACATTTCTTTAATATGGAATTGACAAATGAAAGAGTAATATAAAGTCCTAAGTGAACCATATGTGATATCATAAATATAATTACGGTTCTATTAATTGTTAATAATATGTTTAAACCCACTATATAGGAGTTTTAGACACATACAGGATGAAATCATACCTATGGTAAGGGATATTTTTTCAATCTCAATTTTTTCTAAGATTGTTTAGACGTAAGTATTTTCTGAGGATATATTTTTCATCCATGTCTATATTTTATAAAAATGTTTTAATAAAAATTTTAATATTCATATATGTATGTTTAATGTAATTTTACCCATTTTTTACTTTTACTACATGGAATCGAAGGAATCATTTTTGGTATTTACCATATGAGGTACTTTTTGACTTTTCCAGTAAATGTACGAGGAGAATGTTTGTTCTAACTTATAAGGCATGAACAAATTTTTATGCTTTCATAAATAATTATTTCCATGAAGCTTCATTTAAAATTTTTCATGTTTATTTTCAATTATATTCTTTTCTTTTAATATTGTATGACATTTTTAGAAAAGAAAATGTTTTTTAAAATGAAAGGATATTTTCCTCATGAACTATGTTCAAGTGTTTTATGAAAATTATTTTCCATATAAGTTGATGTAGGGTTATATTAATATCCCTATTATTAATTTGATTTGATTACATTATGATGGAATTATTTTTATGAATTTCTTTTATCTTATATGGATTATGTTATGATGGTATGATGTTTAAGAATCCCATTTTATTACATGGGTTTTGCAATTTTGTATCATTTAGGTATTTGTGGCACCTATAAGAGTGGTTTCATTATGAGATGGGTGGAACCTGTATCTCCCTCCAAAAAATTGGGTAAATATTTATATCTCATTATATATATATGGCTAGAATGATAAGTAAATCTAGTTTTGTAATACAGGGCTGGAATGACAAGTAAACCCAGTTTAGTAATGGACCTTGTCTACTATAATGGTCTTGGAAGCAATGCCTTTGCTAATATAGAAATCATATTATGTACTTATTAGTTTTACACAATTACATATTTTATGAAAATTTTATTCTATCTTGGTAAATGTTCCTTTATGATCCATTCCTTACATACTGCCAAGATTTATGACATTGCACATGATATTGATGTCTAAAATTTATGTTCATGTTTTTACATTCAAATGATTATGGTCTTTTTTATTTTCTCCACGTTTAACCTTACAGAGAATTAAAGATCACCCTTTTTATTTTTTCTTTTCCCTAGGATATAAAGAAAATAATTATGTCAAAAAAAAGGGGAAGATCTTTATTAGAGATGTTGAAGATCTTTCACCATGATTAGAATATCTTGTTCTGAGTTTCCAAAGGCACTAAACTAATACGGTCTTCGGGATTTTGGTTGTGTCATGTATTAATTATTCATCAAAATAAATTTAATTTCCATTTAAGTCAAACTTGGGTCTCTACTGGTTCATGGTAATCAAAGGTTTATAGATTTTTTGACCCCTCAACGCGCATTTTTAAAGACTATCAATTCATTAAAAAAAATTTACTCAATCAGTCTGAGCACATCAGAAATTGGATTGGTACTATGAATAATAATATATAACAAAAATAATTCCTATATAATTTTCCAATGATTTCAAGTAAATTTGATTTCAATTTCTCTAGTATTCATTTTTACACACATGTTTTAACAATTTAAAAAAAAGTATTTCTATCATCCTATAAATATAAAAACATGGAATAACATATCTTTAGTTCATGCCTTTCAAAAATAATTCTATGACTAATTTCATTGTAATTAATGATAATCCAGGGTCATTTTTTGGATATTAACCATTTTTCTGAATTTTTTAATGGCTATCAATTCTTTAAGAACTAATTATTCTATCAATCCAAGCGCACCACAAATCAAATTTATGTGTCTTCGTATCATAAAGGTAAAATAGAATTCCTTGATTGATCTTTTAGAATTTAAAAACTATATAAGGTCATTTTATATGGTTTTTATAATTACACACATGCCGTTGTTTTTTGAATCACTAAACAACATTTTCAGTAATCCTAAGAACAATACAACTAGGATTGATATATTTTTTGTTCCTATATTTGAAAATTTAATATTAGGTTGTTGTGCTGTGATTTTACAAAAACAATATTTATTTTCATAATTTTGAAACCATGGAGAATGTTTTCAAATATTAATAATTCTTTAAAAACAACTTATTTAGTTAGTATGAGCATACTGCACACTGGATTTAGGTGTCATATACTCTAACACATAATAAAACTGAAATATGTGTTTTTATTGATTTCATGTCTTTTTGAGCCAATTTTTTATTGTATTCTGAATAAATAAATATTTACCTAGATTGAAACACTGTAAATATATTTTTGACTATCCTGTGAAAATAAAAAATCATAATGATGCCCTATTAGTTCCAACATTCACAAATTGTTCTAATGTTTTTGTACTATAATATCATGAAAAATATAAGTTTTTTAGTTGTTTTCAAAATATGACACATTTTATTAATGACCTTCAATTCATTAGTAGTATATTATTCAGTAATTTTGATTGCACCACATGTCTAATTGATGTGTCGTCTACTAGAATACATAAAAAAATAATTTCACAATAGTTTTTAAATGATTCTATATTAATTTGAGATTTTTTTTCTATGTTTTGACTGTTATATACATGATTTATTATTTTAGAAATCTAAAAAGGAAATGTTAGAAATCCCATGAAAAACAAATCATTGATTAATGGGCCATTATTTTTTACATTACAAAAAAATAATTCTATGGTTGTTATGATATGATTTAATGGAAATCAGTGCTCATTTTTTTCCCCACATAGAGTATGTTTTTTATGAAGTTAAATTCATTAAGAACTACTGATCCTATAAGTCTAGGATAAGCATACATTATATTATCATGTTGTCTATTTATACATTCCAAAAAAATCCAAGATAGTTTTTTCTATGATTAAATGTAATATGGTGGTTTTTTCTATGATATTTTACCTTTACACATACATCGTAATGTTTTAAAGTAGTAAAATATTGTTTTATATTCTCCTAGGAAAAAGTAAAATTGTATTAGTATGCAGTATGATCTTACATTTATCAAATACATATATATATTTTCTCTTATGATCTCATGAAAATTTAAGGCCATTCACTTTGTTTTCACCCCCCTGACAGACATTTATAGAGGAAAATAATTCTCTATGAATAGCTTACTTAGCCAGTCTAAGAAAATCAGTCATCTGATTAATATTTTGTTTTCTTATATATTCAAAAAATAATTCGAACACAATTATCCAAAAATTTCAAATCCATGATAGATAATTTTATAGGTTTTCACCATTTCACACATGTTATTTAAATTTAAAGACTAAAAAAGTGTATTCAATCATCGAATGAAATTCAAAAATCACACTGACATTCCTTCTGTTACAACATTTAAAAATTAATTAGCAATTATTTTCCTATTATTTCATGAAAATTGATGAGTTATTTAGTTGTTTCCACCTATTAATGGACTTTTTAAAAGAGTATCCATTTTGTAGGAACTACTTATTCAACCATTATGAATGCACTATGAGTAATATTGTTGCATCATGTACTAATTAAAATCACTAATAAACCAGAGATACCATTCCTACAATTTCATGTCAATATGAAGTTGTTTTCTCAATTTTTTACCATTGCCGACACATTTTAGAGTTTTAAAACCCTAAAAATAAATTTTCATTCATTCCATAAATACATCAACTCAGATTGATGTGTTTTCATTTCATTAGTTGAAAAATAATTCTAAGGTTATTTTAATACAATTTCAAACAAATCACGGCCTTATTCACGGTTTTCTTCACTTGTGTAGTTTTTTATGACTATAAATTCATTGAGAACTACATATTAATTTAATCTGAGACCACTAAAATTTATATTTATATGTATATTTCTCTTATACGTATAAAATAGTTTGAAGATATTTTTCTTATGATATACAAAAATATAACCTTATTTAATTTTGTTTTTATGGTTACATTATTGTTTGATCATTCTGAAACACTAAAAATGAATTTTTAGTCATCCTATGTATACATGAACTTTAATTGATAGAGTGTTAGCTCTTATATTTCAAAATTTTATATATGGTTGTTTTCCTATGATTTAATGGAAATTGGAGACCCATTTATTTTCATTACCCTATAAAACATGTTTTTAAATATTTTTAATTCCTCAATAACAACATATTCAATCTGTACCCCCTACCACCAAATATATCAAAATGATTGGAGATAAATAGTGACTCCTGATTCCCACATTTTTTATAACCTGGGTTGTAGTCTAGGACTAAGGGTATAAATATTTCATGATATGAGAGGTATTATCATTTATAATAATATAGTATTGGGGGATATGAAGAATAGAACCCAACTAATTTCATGAAATAATATAATAGAAACCAAAACTATTCCATAATTAATTCATAAATAAAACTAATATGGATAAATATATCAAAAGTAAAATACTGAATAGTAGAGCAAAAAATGAGGCAGAGAAACTACCCAGATATTTGATAGATTGATGTCCAACACGGTCCATGTAGTCCTCATAGAAACCTTAAAATTATTTAATATACCTCATTTGAGAACACATGTATACTTAGTAGGAAATACAATGTTCCTCATGCACATTTGAAATGATCTTACTAATACACTTGGGGGGAAAATAGTAGAAAACAACAGAACCTATAAAAGTATACTAACCAATACCATAGTCGCTAAGTCATGATTTCCAAACAATTAAATCCAAACATAGTCACATGATAAGTAACATATCAATAGAGGGAACCCCACACAACTTTCCCAAATATTTCCCACTCTCACATCCCTATATAATTCATATTAGTGCTCCCATTCTTTCTGAAAAACATATAACACTTACCCACACCTCGGTCACATAACATCAAAACCACAGACACCAAGGACATAGCCCCACAACATAGATCACAACACATCGTTCCTGAAAACACAAGGGAAATCACAATGAAACCATAGTTAGAGTAGTAAGGTATCATGAACATGAAGGAAATGAACTACTTTCCCCCTTCATACCTTGTAAAACCACCGACCAAAAGTTGAAAGGAAGTGTGGTTATATCACATCTAACATGAAAACAACTGGTCCACCAACCCATAGTACGGACACATCACATATCACTCAAAAATACCTAGGCCACCACCACATAGTACGATCATCTCATATCACCCATGAACACCTAACCCATCACCTAGTGAACTAACATACCATAAACATCATATCCTATGTATATATAATAATATAGAATAAAGGTTCAGATGTGAATTTAGTCATCCAGCTGTCTTTATCAGAAGGATTTTTTTTTTGAAAAACACACCCATGTGAACATACGAGTGTTAGAACATAGTGATAAACATGGGTCAGGTGTGTATAGAAACCTCAATGAATAAATAATTATATAAACATTTCCATAAATAGTACAAACCAACAGGTTTAAAACAAAACACTAACCTACTCAAAATATCACCACATTCATTTCCACCTCTAAATTCATAACACCACACTTGTCGTTGTCCACATCTCACATCACCAACCAATTCCATTATCCATCCCATTTATTTAATTAAGTTGAATAAAACACATTTATCCACAAATCCCATTATTTATTTGTTCATTTTTCATTTACATACCATTAACACAACTAACCTAATCAGTTTAAAGAATCATAAATTTTTGTATTTCATCACTAACCATGCATCTAGCTCAACATAGCCACACATCCCAACCAGCAATTCAAATCTATATTACTATCCCTTCACAAACCCAAATTGATTCCCAAATAGCCACCACCTTACTTACCTAAAATAATGACAAAAAACAACCACCTTTCCACCCCAAAATCATAGTTAAACAAACATCACCTTAACACACTAAAAGAAAATCCAAACAACAAGCACCTAACCATCATAAATGTAGTACTAGAAAACCACCACCTCACCCCCCCCCCAAATCATGCCCAAATTGCACCCATCATCTTCCACATCACATCTCAGACACACATTTCCTCCCTATAAAAATGGATTCACATAAAAAACATCTAATATGATTTTAAAAAATTATAAAATTGTATTTTTTTCAAATATCACATTATTTTAGGGGTTCTATCACAGAATAAATAATACTTCAAAAACTATTTCTTTAGCCAAATATAATTGGTTATCCAATTAATAATATTCGTTTTTTATCACAAAAATCACAGAAACAATAAAAAAATGACAACACATATCATCTATTGAAAAAAACCCAACGACCACAATTTTTAGAGAGGTGTCAAGCCACTACAATCTATCATATCAAAACAATATCAAAGTTCGAAACACATGTGAATCACTCTCCATTCCTCATTAAACTTCAATGAGAAAATTATTAATTTTAAAATTATATAGAAATTCCATAACCCGTATATAAAAACAATAATCCCCTACCACGTGATATTAAATAATGTGAAATGATGAAATATATAACAAACATTGATTTTTTATACATGTATATTACATCCTTTTAGATTGTTAATCATTAAAATAGACAAACACATTTTTTAAAACCATAATAGTTTAGGGCCTTTGAAAACATAGAACATGTTATTATAATTTTATAAAAGATCATCATCATATCCCATAAAAATATTCCCCTTTAGTACTTCTACTTGAGAAACTTTCTTAATAAAATAGGGAAATGAAACATAATAAAAGGTGATCTCAGATGCTCAGTGGGATTAATTAAAAGAGGTATGGAAGCATAAATAAACTCAAGGTATAAGAACAGAAGAATAAAATTTTATGACCACAACATGATTATCAATGATCATATACTTGATTCGTGGAATAATTATTGTCATTTCATTCGACATGAATAGAAATGGAGTCAAAATAATAAACCAAGAAAACATAACATAGATATAAGAAATGTAATTTTGGAAGACACACAAACTTGTATTATCATTCCCTTTTGGTCAAGGAACATTTATAAAAAATATTATCCAACTACTTGGGGACTATAACTACTGGGTGGGACACACTAGAATCTCTATTTGTGGTCCTTTTTTATAAGGGATTAGGTTTTCCCCTCCTCCCACTGTGGATCAAGGTCCTCTATATTTTCCTATCATTATCTCATGAGTTTTAAATCATTATTAAAAGTATTCAAGATATATATAAGTCCCACCCCTCAGATAATAGAAACCATACATATATGTTCCACATTAACATAAATCATTCAAAAATATTGTATCCTTCAATAATAGCCCCATAAAATAAAATGTAACATAAAAAAATGTTATCTTAAATGGAAAATGATTCTGAATGTTCATTTGAAATAATTCCTGAGTAAAATATCCATTTTTAGTTGAAAAACACGTTTTAAATCATAAAACATTTAGAAAATAAATTCAGTAAATATATCTTTTAAAACATATAATGGATTATTTTAAACCCATTTAAATATTTTTTGAAATATATTTCCTTTAAAATTTATATAAGATCATTTAAAAAAATATATTTTTTAGAAAATATTGTTTTTAAGGACCATGGATTTTTTATGGAAGATGGAATAATATTACATGAATCTTATAATAACAAAAAAAGAAGATCCAGAATAAAAAATGTCAAAGGGAAGTATATTTACCTTCTAGGATAATATATTATCATAACATATTATGTGTCTCAAAGAAGGAAAATTTAGTCAAAATCCATTACCAATTTGGTAAATCTTGAACCATAAATTCCATTAAAATAGATAATAAAATTGATATGTAAATAACATTAATTTAAGTAATATAAACATGGATTACATTTATTGTAAGTATATACACCACATAAAAGTTACTAGTTCTGAATATGGAATAATTCTCATAAAAATAAAAGTGTGACTAGAAACCCCCTTAGCTTAAGATGTGACTTCCTTCATAAACATTAAAACATAATTTATAATAAATATAAGTTTATTTTACATCTACCAAAGAACCATATTCATGTATATATAATACCATATATTATTTACTTATAACTTTATATTAATCATTAAATGACAATATCATGTTAAAGATATGTTTCGGGTAATAATAGCTTGTTTCGTACATTTATAAACCTGTTATTCATAGTCTTATTTATAAGATAATTATTTAATATTATAAATAATGATATAAATGATATAAATATCCAATATATATTCATTATCTATGTAATTATAGTGAATCATAAAAGTTAATGGTACTAAACAAAGTACACCGTTCATGGAGACGGTAGGCTGTACATACACATGAATGTTGTTTTCATTTTCTTGTCATATTTAATGAAAAAAATATGATTTATTTTTATTCAAGAATAATTTTTATGTTATATATATCATGAAATCCATATATATTATAATACATATGAAATATATATGTAGAATGAATCACATCACATTGTCGAGAGGGTAAGCCAGACATAGTCATGAGAAACGTTATCATTTTCAAAAAGATTGAATGGTTAAAGGGAAAAGATTATATTATAAAGAATAAGTATAAATATATCATAACTATCATAAATATAAATTAAAACCATCATTATTCATTTCTATAAAAGTTGGATATGGAAAATGAATTGTATCGCTACGCGGAGATGATAAGTCGTACGTACACACGAGTGATACTTTGACATATTCTTTGATGAAAAAGGGAATATATAATGGTGTGTTCAAAATCACAATAAAATTTCATATTATTTAGTAAGATTGATATAATATTTTATGGTATATATCACAGATTAATTGGAGGTATATAATAGTGGAAACAAAGAGTGCTCATTAAGTGCGATTACTTCTTCTTTGAAATCGATACTTTATATATCTTCAAAAGAACACTTGAGTTGGTATTTTTAGAACCTATAAAAAAATTTAGGTAATTGGATAATATAATTTATATTTTTTTCATAAATAATTATAAAATTGTAGAAATTAGATGAGGGAGGAGGTGTCCATTTATAATGAAGGTGTGAGGCATTTTTTGGAATTTTTTTAAAGATTAATTTATAATAAATTAAATCTATATTAAAAAACAACCAAATGAAATTTTATTGGAATATAATGGGGATAGTATATTAACACCACAATAAAAATTTATTTAGACATGTTTTGGTGTATTTTTAAACCTTATCATTCTGATTAACCCTTAGTTAATGTTTTTTAATTTTAACTCCAGTAACAAATTTTTAAATATAAAAAGGTAAATATTTTAACATATAATGTGTAAATTGAATGAAAAATGGTCCATTGGTGATATATTAGACCATAATTCATATATTTTGTCCTTATTTAGTTCTTTTAATATTTTTAACAATCTTGATAAAGTATTATTTTCCTAAAATATCATTACTGTTAAGTTTGAAACTATTCATTACATTGAAATTAATAAAATAAATACATTAAGATAAATTATATATAATTACTTTAATGTACCCATAATATGTCATATTAAGCTATATAATTCATTTATAACCTTATTTAATTCAAATTATATCAATATTTGTGATTTTAAAATCACTTAATTGAGATTTTCATTAACAAAATAATTACCCCATCATGATTGTGTATATATTTATGGAAATTGTTTCATAAATACAAATTAAAAATTAATTTCCTTGAGTTAAAAAACATTTTATCATTCAAAAGAATATATATAGACTATTATATCGTTTATTTATCCTAATAGTAAAAGTATTTTACTTATTAAATGTAAGAGTGTGACATTTTGACATAATATTTAATTCTGATAATATCAATGTCATTTTCATATACGTATATGTTAAGGGTTGAATTAACATTATAAAATAATTTTTGGTAAATATTCAGGGTAGTTTTATAATAATTATAATATTATTTTTATACATAATTGCATGATTTACCATTCATAGTGGTAACAAATGTTTTCAAAAGTTAATATTAAATTTTTCCAAAAAATAAGAGAGACATATTTACTAAATTTAGTCCATATTATTCCAAATTTGGAATTAATTTTTAAAAACCTTAATCACAAAAAATTGATAAATTAAATTAAAATTAATTCCATAGATGGGACAAAATAATGTGTTTTTAATGTAAATATGTTAAAATATTTGGAATGTGGTTTTATCAAATTTTAATTTGAAATTGATTCCAATGACAAAAATTTTCTTAAAAATATAAAATTGATTTAATTATAAATTAAAACCAATCATATATATAATTTATCACGATAAATTAATTTGAATAAAAAATATATTTTCAATTAAAATTCATTACTTTCTTCAATTTCTCAAAATAATAAACATATCATAAAAATACAAAAAATTGAAAAAAATAAAATTTGGATATTCTAGTTTCAAATAAGAAGTTACTTTTTTTATAGTATACTTTATAAAAGTTTTAGAAAAAAAATTGTGCCATCAAAAAGGGAGTAAATTTATCATTTTAGAAGAACACGTATTTTATGTGTAAAATATGATATGTTTTTTATATAATGTATAGGAAACAAGTAAGATAAATTTAAAACAATGGATTGAATCAATATTTTATTTTTACAATCCAAAAAGAGACATATATTTATTTATTATTTTAAAACACATCTCTTCATATTTTTTTTTTCAGAAAATCAAGACCTTTTATTTTGAAAGGTGTTTTATTTTAAATTTTATTTTATTAGTCACCAAAAAATTAATTATATATACATGTATGATCCATATTTTTTTAATTAATTTAATATAATTTGTATACTCCATTATAATGACTAGGTTCTAATTCTCATTCTTAAAAAATTAAAAAAAATAAAACAATGTTTCATAGAAACTTAGTGTCGCATGTAACATAAGCTAAGCTGGGGTTTCCTGTAGATAATGTCATCAAAGAAAATTTAATTTACTAAAAAAAGGATTCTTAGAAACTATGGGTGTAAAATTACACCCCCATTAAAATGGATTTATCCCTCAAAATTTATCACTCTAATATAGAAAATTGATTATACATTTTCCTTATAATATCATGAAGTTCCCACATAATATATTCAAACTGGTGGTTTCTACACAATAACATTAACTAGGCTAGTGGTCATGTGTGTAGAAATTTATCTCTAAGAACAAAAATTTTATCATGGTTCTCATCATAATAAATAACATCCTCTAGTGGAATTACCATGAAATTAGTACATGTGAAGTTTCAAGTATGTAAATACTCAAAAGATATATATGGTAAGAAATATGAACTTGAGATATATTTGGTGGAGGCTCTAATTAATTATCTACAATTATGGTATGATCACATATTTAAAAATTAAATCACTGCAATGAAATTTTAAATTGCACTAAAAAAATAAAATGTAGATGTTTTAGAATTTTTTGTGGGAAATACACATCATAAAAATTATCAATAAAATATCCTCTTAAAATTGGGAATTTAAAAGTTGAAGACCCCCAAAAAATTAGGATATTTATGAAGAGAACATTATTAGAAAGTGAAAACATAGGCAAGGAAGAAAACTAAAACTATCATGTTTTTATGGAGAGTGACAGAGAACATTGTCATTATAAATTTAATCATCCCAAAATGATAAATCTATGATGATATAAGGGATCATATGATTCATTAGAAATGAACATAACAGGGAAAAAATTTATATTAAGATATTATTCCAAATGAAAAAAAATCACAAAAATATATACATAATTGATTTCATTCAATTTTTTCAGAACAATCTTATCCATCGGTCATTTAATGATCAATTTCCACTTCATCTATGACTCTAATAAATTATATTGAAATTTTAATTCCTAATGAACAAGGGAATCATAAGATCCATAATGTGATGACAAGTTATTCATTCAGTACTTAGTTATCATAAAAAAGGGTTATCATAGTTTATACAATATTCATAAATAGTCACATGGTGAAGTAACACATGAATATAAAAATCCACATACTACATTTAACTTAATTTGTTTCATACCTGGATACACATATATACATTCTAAAAGATTAAAATCCAAAACATTCAAAATAAGGTTAATAAATTTAAAACATCAACTTATTGTTATTCCTTCAAATATTATGATGTATCTCCTAGTTTTAAAACACTAATCAATTGAATATCATCATCAGGTACCCTCTTGAAATATAAGAATAACATGAAAACCATATTAAAAACACACATGATTCATCATTCCCTATATAAGAACTTTTCTTATATGAAAACTATTTCATTTGAAGCCTGGGCTCATCCTTTTACTGATATAAAATTTTATTTCTTTATTCCTAGAACATAATAGATAATCACATGAAATTTCACTCATTGGATAAAAAAAATATTTTCAAAGGGCTTACTCATTCAAAATAAAACATGAAATTCACAAAATGGAAAAGGAACCTAATTATTTCTTTATTATCATGGTTTAAATTATCCATTATGATAGCATACTATTTTTATTTTTCCATTATCCTCCGATGTTTTGTGGATTATTATCCACATTAGTCCTTCGATTAGAGAACTTCTTAGCATTACACCCAAAATCATTTCCATTGAAACGCTAAATTATGGAAGGTTCATTCTTCGGAGATTTATCTTTATTCAAGTCATTTTGGTTGTAAAAATATTAATAACCTTTTTTCCAACACTTAAAATATTTACCATTCTCCATAAAAAAATTCCTCCATGTTCCATTCCACATTTTGATCATAGTGTTAATCTAATATTCTTGTCTCCATTATTTATAGAGTTACTATTTAATTATATCATTATTTTAGTATCACAACCATCTGATAAATGGAAAACATCAATTTCTATTTTTATAAAAAGTATATGAGGATGGTATATACTAAAAAAAATTTCATGAACTCATCTTAATCAAAGGAGTAAATTTTATATTATTGCCTCGTATTCTAAATAAAGTTCAAAAACTATTTCACTCTACCTTACAAGTGATAGGTTTCAAACACAAATTTTTTATGTTCAGAGTAATGGAGAATGAAAAATAGATTTTTAGTAGTATATATCCTTTTCTATAAAACTAGTGGATTTATCATTTTACTAAAAGGATGGGGATGTCGCGTTTATAAGGGTTCAAGAAAACATTGTTCCCTCCTTTGGTAATTTGGATGAACAGTATGATCCATGGGTCGGTAAGGTGTTTTTGTCCTATAAATAGTGGTTTCTATTTATTATTTCATAACATTTGGTTTCTCTAGAGGTCCATAATTGAATTTTCCATTTCATTCTGTATTAACATATTTACTTTGGGTTTTATCCATTGATTAAAACAAGAAATCATAACATGAGAAACAATAATCATAGTCATAAAAAAATAAGGTAAATTAATTATAAAATTTAATTCTATTACACCATAGGATTAATACTAGGTTATTCATGATTGTTACCAAAATTCTAATATTATAACATATACATAGACTTGTAATTAGGGATCTTACTAGGGTTTTCTCATCCTAGTTTCCAATTGTTGACTAAACACTTTATTAGATACGAAACACAACCACCCAATATTTTCATACAAGAATATTACATATTTTTAGAAAAATATTCACTTCATTACACAAAATCATGATCTACGATCATAATAGTTTAGTGAATTTTTAAACATGGAACATATTCTTCTTATTTTGTAAAAGACCTTCCACATATCTCATAAAGATATTTTACTTTACTACATCTACTTAAAACTATTATTTATAACATTGGGAAATGAAAAATAATAATGGGTGTGCATAGATTCTGAGAAATGGAAAATGATGGAGGTATGTAATCACATACAAAACATAAGGGTAGGAGAACAAAAGCATAAAATTTAAAGATCATACCCTACACATAAAATAACATATACATGAGTCATGGCATAAAGACTGTAATATCATGAAACATGAATCAAAATGGATTCAAAATCATAAAACATGAAATAATAACATAGAAATAAGACATGGAATTGTGTCATACACATAAACATGTAATATAATTCTTTATAAGTCAATGTAAATTTCTAAAACAAATAGGGAACTTCATGGGGACTAAACTTGCTCGGTGAGAACCACAACCATCCCTGGTCAAAATCATTTCCTTATAAGGGATAAATTTACCCTTCTTACCATAGTGGATCAAGACCTTATACTTTTTCCCCATCACTATCACATGAGATATAATTCTTTAACTAATGCATTGGAGGGAGATACAAGCCCCAACCATCAAATAATGAAAACAATACATATGGGTTTCATAAGAACATAAATAATTCATAAACATAAAATTGCCATATAATTAAATAGGATATTATCATTTAATCATAACACCCTTAAAAATAAGTAACATAAAATAATGTTATACTAAATGGATAATTATTTTGAATGATCATTTGATATCATTCTTTAGTAAAATAAGAATTCCACTTTGAATTTCACTTTTTAAATCATAGAAGACTTCGGAAAACCTTTTCATTGAATATAACTTCTAAAATGTATAATTGAATATTTTAAAACCACATTAAACATATTTAAAAGATTTTTCCTCCAAAATTCATATAAGTTCATTTGATACAATTTTATAAAAATGTTAGGAAACATTATTTTGAAGGAACACAAATTTCCAATTAAAGATAGAATTACATTACATGAGACTTATAATATAATAAAAATGGAAATAGATGATAAAACACGTCAAAGGTAATTATATATGCCTCCTAAAATAATATATATTCATAACATAACATGTGTATCAAAGAAGGAACATTGAAACAAAATTTCCTTACCAATTTGGTACCTTTTGAACCCTAAATCCAATGAAAGATAAATAATAAAATTGATATATATATACACATTAATTTAAGAAATAGGATCATATATTAAATTCTTGGTAACTATATTAACAACACAAGAAAACCCTGTTTTTAATACGATATAAGTCTCATAGAAATAAAAGCGAGACTTCAAATTTTGTTTCATTAAGTTTTGACTTAATTCATACACATTAAAACCTCCTATATACAAAATAAAAGTTTATTATAAATATTATGTATAACCATATTTATATATATAACAGTATATATTATTTTATTATGGTTTTTATTACTCATTTGTTAAGAAAATTATTTTAATTTTATATTTCTTGTGATAAATGATGTGGTTTTTATTCATGTGTTCAGTTTTTATTATTTGTCCCCTTATTTAGATAATTATTTATTCTTCTACAAAATGATAAATATGATATAAATATCATATATGTATTCATTATATATGTATTTATGGTTATTCATAAAAGTTATAGGATGAAATAAAAATACATTTTTCATGTTGATGATAGGTCATACGTACACATGAACCTTATTTTCATTTTATTATCATATTAAAAGAAAGAAAATTTTATGATATATTATGATTATATAATAATTTATATTATATATATATATCATAAATTTAATATTTAATACAATCCATCTAGAATATGGATGAATAATTAATCACATTGTGTCATAAAGATGGTAAGACATACATTTGCATGAGCGACATCATCATTTTCCAAAATATTATATAGTAAAAAGGTAAATATGATATTTTCATTAAAAATTATAATTACATAATAAAAATAATATATAAAAATTAAACCCATTAATATTATTTTTTATAAAATATGGTGATGGAAAATTAATTGTATTGTTAAATGGAGACGGTAAGTCATACATACAATGGAGTGATACTTTCACTTCTTTTTTGATGGGAATGAGACTGTATAATGGTGTATTCCTTATAATAATAACATTTCCTCATAATTTGTATGAATAACTTCTTTATTTTAGGATATATATCATAGATTTATAATATGTATAGAATAGTAGAAAAATAGAGTGATTGCTAGATCGGTCACCTCATCTTTAAAATATTCCTTTTGATATCCTCTAAATGACTATATAGTTGGTCTTTTAGGATGAAAATAACATGTAGAATGTTTATAGGGAAGTGGAAAAGTGAATTTGGTATATGTTGTTCATGAAATAAGTCCCAATATATTGAAATGAGATAAGGGGGCATGTTTCCTTTTATAATGAAGGTGAGGGGCACATTTGGAATTTCTGAGTATAACAATTTATAATAAACTAAATATATATAAAAATTCATCAAAATAGAAATTTTTTATAACATTATGTGGTATAGGGTGGTATTACCATCAACCAATATATTTTATACAATTTTTGAAGTAATTTTAATCCTTATAATTTTTATTTACCCTTACCTAACCTATAAAAATTATAAATATCGTAACAAAATTTTCATTATAAAAAAGAGGATATTTTTAATTATAAGTTGTCAATTGGACCTTAAATGGTCCATTTGTGAAATTTTAAACCATAATTCATCATATTTTCCCTTATTTTTTATTTGAATGATTTTGAACTAATTTAATAAAATATAACTTCCATTTAATATAATTAACTTCAATTTTGACACATTTCATTAAATTGAATTTAATAAGAAAAATACATCATGATATCATCAAAACAATTCATTTAAAAACCACCTAATATGTCGTATTCACCTATATAATTCATGTTTAACCATAATTAATTCAAATTATATTCTTTTTTATGTTTTTAATATAACTTCATTGAGTTTTTCATTAATTGAATAATTATTGCATCATCAATGTGTAATTATTTTTGATAATTATCTATTTACTAAGAATTAAAAATAAATTTACATGACGTATAATAACCATTTATAATTCTGAATAATATATATAGACAATCATATATTGTATTTATTCCCATATAAAAATTTTTATAATTATTAAAATTATGAGTGTTGAATTTTTTCACTTTCGTTGATTTTAATAATATCCAAGTCATTTTCATGGAATGTATACATTAAAGTATTCAATTTCAAAACATATTTTCTACTATTCATATTTTCCAAAAAATAAAATGAATTTATGTAAAAAATTTAGAAATTGTGATTCCAAATACAAAATCCATTATTCAAATCTCAATTCACATATATTTTATAAATTAATTTACAATTAATCCCATAGATGGGGTGAAACAATTGGTTTTTAATATAAAAATTTTCTATCATTTGCAATGTTTTTTATTTAATTTCAATGTGAAAGTTGTTTAAATGAACTAAATTAAATTAAATTATTTAAAATTTATTTAAAATATTATTTTAAACCAAAAATAATAATATTTAACAGAATAAATTATTTAGAAAAAAAAATTGATTTCAATAATAATTCATTATTTTACACTATTCATCAAAAGATGAAAATTTTTAGAAAAATACCAATAATTCAAAAAATGTAAATATTCATAGTTCTATATCAAGTAAGAATTTTATTTCTTAAAATTTATGTATTAATGTGTCAGAAACTAGGTTTAAAACCAGTATTCCATCAAAAGGCGTCAATTTTGTCTTTCTAGAAAAATACATATTTTATGTGTAAAATTGGATATGGTATTTCTATAATATCTATAAAAATTATTATAAAAATTTAAAACATTAGATCAAATATGTATTTCATTAATATAGTCCAACCAAAGATATTTGACTATTTTTTGGTATAAAATGCACATGTGTATAGTTGAATGGTTTCCAGAAAATAATTTCCCTTTTATTTTAATAGGGGTATTATTTTCATTTATATTTAATTGGTCACCAATGAACTAGTTACATATACATGTATGAACCATATTTTTATAATTCAATTAGTCCTAATCAAATCCAACATTTTATAAGCTAGGTTATAATTGTATTGTATAAATAATTACAATAATAAAGTGATGTTGCATAGAAACTCATTGTTCCGTGTAACGCAAGCTAATCCAGTGTTTCATGCAACAAATGTCACCAAAGATATTTTAATTTATTCCAAAAAAATGATAATAAAATGTGGGTTCTGGTAGAATTCATATCTCAAAGATGATTTTTTGAGTCGATGTGTACTGGATATAAAAGAAGAAATGCCTGCAATCCACAACTGCAAATTGGAAATTCTGGATCAACTAATGATGGTTCCAAGCATAGTAGAAGCATGGTTGGGCTGACGCACAAATTTAATTTTTACCATGATCAATGATTATTCCAAGATTAAAACGATGATAAACTCCAGTATCCACTGAATAGAATCAACGATTTAGATAAATAAGGAAGTGGCTCGAAACATTTAGATAGAATCATGCACATTATATTTATAGTTAATTTAAATTTAAATTTTGAAGAAACAAAATAACTAGTTCTTCAATACATTCTTCATTGATTATGTTGATCATCCTGTATAATCCTTTCGGATTGTCTCCTTTCACATGTGAGGATCCAAACCAGTATACCTATATCGATGATCTACACGTGCTCTAATTGTCTCTAATTGATGCCACTCAATTTATAGGTTCTAGCACGGATAAGTGAATGTCTTGCATTGATCAATATTGATCTATTTTTAATCGATCTTGCATTAAATCTATTATTCTTGATAGTGTGATTGGAGAGGAGTTGAGAGAAAATTCTTGACATGGAATTCCTCTGGTGTCATAGGTTTCCCATACCTGGCACAATAGATGTACCTATCTATTTATTAATATGGAGATTCAGTGAAAATATTTAATTAAATAATTTAAATTAAATATATTAATAATCATATGGAAAACCCATGTTACATAATAACAATAACAACGTCATTATTTGTGGTGTGTCATCTTGCACAAAATGGAATCCTAAATTAAATCTTGCACAACAAAATTATAACAACGGTATTATTATTTTTTTGGTGCCAACTAGATAAATAATTATTTAACATCATACAAATAATTATATTACTACCGGAATAACCTTTGTCTACATAAACTCCGCATCCATTTATTGAACTCCAAAATAAAGAAATAAATATTTTTTATCTTAAATAAATATTGTATTTAAAATCTGGTAAATAAATATTTATTTAATGATAAATAAAATAAATATATATGTTTTTATTCACAATCCTGCGAATAAATAGTTATTTAATTTATGGAATTATTATAACATGAATAATGTTATTCCACTATTTTGAGAATAATATCTATTAATTAAATTCAAATAGAATTTAATCGAGACCACCAGAAACACATAGTGTGTGACCCTGTAGGATTATTTCTCATTGACATTCGGTGGGCTTGCCTAAAGTCCAAGAGTACTATCTAGAAATGGGTTAAGGCATAGAAAGATCCTAAATAAATAACAATGACGTCAATATACAAATGCTCACTATGTAATATATTCCATTTATCTCAATATCTTATCATGCTGGTTTTATGATAGTGTCATCAATAGTTTTGCTTGATATGTCGATATTTGAATACATGAAAGAAACTAATCATTACACCATGGCCATGGAATTACATACGATGGTTCTATTTCAATCAAAGGGCTGAGATATCAAATTCCATAAATAGAGGTGACAAATCCTTCCACGACTTATCCATTAATAACTTGTCATTCATGATGCACGAAATGTACCATACCTCCCACCAACTATATGTGTGATTGTTTTTTTCATTAAATCAAAGTCTGCAAGTCATGACACATATTAATGATAATATTAAATTATAAATACTATTACACATGCTCACAGATAGGAATATCCTATGATGCCATTACATGTTGAATTTCTACTAGCGGGTCTGTCATCATAATCTCCCATCTTGTAGATTTCCATGTTTGAACTTCATTAGAGTAAATCTAATCTCCTTACGAGTACTTGCACGTGATGGTATGTATATTATTTTTTTCCATCATAGTATCTCTTCCAACCACAGAACAAAATTTTTGATTACTTTCATAGAACTTCAAGGTTCTTATCATTGTGGAGCACTTATATGACCTGGTCAATGCAAAAAATACTCCAGAACATTATTAGACTATATTCATGCATAACAATGAAAAATATGTAATAATATGTTTAATATTTAAATATATAAAATATTAATGTAATAAAAGAAAAAACAGTTGGTTCTAAGAAGACAACTCTTATAAACTCCCACTTGTTCAAGATCCAACTGCCTATGAATTTCAGTCTACTAGACCTCACATGATGATCATGTTTATGCTGAGTCAAGTCCCTACTCAAGGGGTCCACCATGTTGTCTTATGTGGAAATACTATTCACTAAAACATTAACTCTCTATGAAAAATACCTTAGGAGATGATACATCCAAATAATGTAATTCATCTGGTGATGTGACCTTGGACATTTTCTGAGATCCACCACTGTAGTTTTATAACAGTATAGTGTGATGGGATATTTATTACTAGGTATCAGATCCAACTCTTGGATGAAGCTTTGCATCCAAAATTCTTCATTAGCTACCACAAAAGCTACAATATACTTGTACTCTACTGTCGAAACTGTGACCAAACTCTGCTTTGATATCTTCTAGATCATTGTACCTTTATTCAAAGTGAATATGTATCCCTTTTGTGACTTCATGTTATCTTGATCAGTTTGGGAACTAGCGTCTGCATATCCTCTTATACCTATTTCCTCATCTCCTCCATAAACATGGAACATAGCCTTAGTATGTCTCTGATACTTTAGGATAGTCTTTAATTCCATCCAAAGGTAATCACCTGGGTCGGCTTGATATTGGCCTACCACAATCAATGAGTAGGAAACATCCAGCCTAGTACACAGCATGTCATACATGACTGACCCAATTGTTGATGCGTATGAAGTCTTTTCCACTATATTTTTTCCCTCATCTGTCTGAGGACACATTTTCATGGAATGATAAATTCCATGTGACGCGGGAAACAGTCCTCTCTGGGATAATTTGATATTGAATCTCTTTAGTATCATTTCAATATATGTACATTGACTTATGTCCAACAATCTCTTGGGTATATCATGTTAGATCTTGATCCAAAAAATATATGATTCCCCACCCATGTTCTTTATGGAGAATCATTTATTCAACTATTCCTTAATAGACTGTAAGACTAGTATCTCATTTCCAATATGTAATATGTCATCAACATATACTATTAGGAAAATGACAGCACTCCCACTAAACCATTTGTAGACACAAGGATCATATTAATTCTTGATAAAACCAAATTTGTTATGTCTTTATAATAAAATTTTACATGACATGGATGATTTCTTTAATCCATAAATGCATGTATGAAACTTTCATCCCTCATTGGAATCTATTGGAGTCCTAAACCCTTCAGGTTGTGTCATGTAGACATCTTCCTAAAGAATCCCATTTTGGAAAGAAATTTTGAAATCCATTTTCCAAATCTCATAGTCATGGTAAGATTCATTGGCCAATAGAATTCAGATAGATTTTATTACAGCATCTTGTGAAAAGGTTTCGTCATAGTCAATTCATTAACGCTGCTTGAACCCTTTTGCAACCAATCCTTCCTTATAGGTTTGGAATTTTCCTTCCATGTCCATTTTCTTCTTAAATATCCATTCTCATCTAATAGGCTTTACATCAACTAAAGGATCTACCAAAATCCAGAATAGATTTTTCTACTAGAATCCATTTCAGAATTCATGGCTTCTTGCCACTTGGAAACATTTCTTCCACTAACTTCTTCCATATTTGTTAGAGGATCATTATTATCAACTAATAAAGAGTAACCATCTTCATTAACTATAAAATCGTACCATTATGGTTCTCAAACCTCTCATATACTCATATGTAGTTCTTATGTCTCAGGATAAATTATTTCTTCTATAGGGCATTGTTGAATATGTTCTAGTACCAACTGTTGTGTACCTAGAGCCTCGAATTCATCAAATTGTATCTCTCTACCACTATAACTTTAAAATATGTGCTCTATTTCAAGGAATATGGTGTTTCATTACCTTATAACCATTTTCGTAGGGTTGTATAGGTAATATCCACTTGTTTTCTAGGGGGATCCTATAAAGGTACATTTTGTTCCTCGGGGTGCATCTTTGTTACCTGAAGAGGCCATAACAAATTCTTCACTTCCCCACACATGTAAATTCCATAGTATATAATTCTTTCTACTCTAGAACTCATATATAATTCCATACATAAATTTTTTGGTACTTGATTTAGTATATGTGTTGTTGTTTGTAACACATATCCAAAAAAAGATAATGGAAGACTTGCATGACTCATCATTGATCTCACCATGTTCAATAAGGTGTGGTTACTCCTTTATCTCACACCAATCTATTAGGGTGATTAAGGAAGAGTGAGTTGGTATAGGATCCCAAAATCACATAAGTAATCAATTAATTCTTGATTAAGATATTCTCTACCTCGGTCTGAGCAAATTTTCTCAATATTCTTACCAAGATTGTTCTCAACTTCATTATTGTATTCTTTTAACTTATCAAAAGAATATTACTTATAACTCATTATGTAGGTATATCGATATATACTAAAATAATCATAATAAGTTATGAAATATGAGTACCCATACGTTTCTTCAACTGTATATGGTCCACACACATGGGTATGAACCAATTCAAGAAGCACTTTATCCCTTTCACCTTTCCGAATAAATGGGGATTTGGTCATTTTTCTTTGTAAACATGTGTGACATACACCAAGTGGTTATAGTTTGAATGAATATTAATTTTATTCTTGATAAAACTTTTTTAAATGATTCTTATTTACATGACTTAGTCGGTGATACAAAAGTTAGGGGTGGTATGATTCATGATAATTATCTTTGTTATCGATTTCCATTACATAGTTTGTGTAATCCAACACGTAAAGACCGTTGTATAAATGTGCCCTACCAAAACAAATGCTATCATTTTAAAAGATGCCACATTCATTTAAAAATTTGAAAATGAATGTTTATGTATCTAATCTGTAAATAGAAATATTTTTTTAGTAAAAGACAACACATGATAACAACCCATCAACATAAAGATCGTCCCAGTTTGCAATGTGAGGAGGTAGTCCCTGATAGCTACAACAGCATGTCAGGCTCTGTTGGATACTCAATGATCTACCTCTCCTTGGTAAATCTTCATGAATCTACATGGTTCCTATATATGGATATATGTGTGAGAACCAAAATCTGTATCCAATTCCCAATTTTTAGAAACATATATATTACATTTGATAACAAATGAACCTAAATTATCCCTTTGCTTCTTAGGTTGGGTGCATTTTTTCTTCCAGTGGCCCTTCTTTCCACATGCAAAACAAACAACTTCATATTCCCTTTCCTACCCTTTGATCTTCATTTTCTTGGAAGGTCGTGAATAATGATTGGATTAAATCTATTCCCCTTCCCTTTACTATTATTCACCATAAATACATAAGGATTTTCATGCTTAATATCTTTTTCCACTTTTTGAATGAGGATAAGAAGATCAGAAAGTGACTTCTCAATTTCATTATATTGAAATTAACAACATTGCATTAGATGCTACGAGGGACTGATTCAAGAATGAGATCGGTACCTAGTTATTAAGGGAGATTAATCCTTAGAACCTCTAGGTGCTCAATGTAGCCAATGATCTCGACTACGTGAGGCCGAACTGGAGACCCCTCTCGATGATTACTCTAAACAAGTTCCTTGGAGATCTCAAACAATTCTTTTCTTGATATCTCCAGGTAAAGACTATTGACATTCTCGATCATGCTACATGTATCCATGTTTTTGTGAGACTTTATGAGATCACTAGACATTGATGATAGAATCAAACATTGAACATCGACCAAGCCATTAATATGTTTCTCATAGACCAAGAACTCTTCATCACTCACCTCTTGTGTAGGCAGATCAGGTAATGATGACTCTGACACATAAGACTTTCATTCCAGGTGTAGAATAACCCAAGGCATCTGAACCATTCCTAGAAGGTATTTCTAGTGAAGATGTTGTCCTTATCCAAAATTTATCGTTAGGATAGTGTGGTTTATGAGCTTGTCATATTATTCTACAATTAAAAGAGCAGATTATTAGTACTTTATTGATTACATTTTAAGAGAAATAATAAATTAATTTTATTAAGTCTCCAATTATTTTATCAAGTCCCAATGACCCTCACCATTGAACATGAATTGACCAGTTTCTCTGAAATTCTAGTGGAAAGGATCCATATTACCCTTCTCATAAACCCAACAAGTGTTGGTCCTGCTATTTGAATGTTTTTAGGTAGGTAGGTCATTACCAACTTCGGGCTTGAAACTACTTGATCTATTGAGTGGACTCCAGAATCCTAAAATCCTGACTTGGATTTCCTCAACACTAGAACCAATATTATACCATGTCCAACAAGGGATAATATTATTGATGAAATATGGTTATGTGAACCCAAAG
The DNA here is from genome assembly GCA_963277665.1 of Viscum album. Taxonomy (NCBI): domain Eukaryota; kingdom Viridiplantae; phylum Streptophyta; class Magnoliopsida; order Santalales; family Viscaceae; genus Viscum; species Viscum album. Next base: position 1,272,487,042 of record OY728162.1, on the reverse strand, counting down.
ACCTTTCTTATGGGCTTCTAGTGTATAATTAAGTATCCCAACAGGGGTCATTTGAACACATTGTTTTATTGAGTCCCTCCCTTAATCAAGTAATGGAAGGCATAGTCTATGTTAATATTTTGTTGAGGGATCTTTATCTATTATGCGTGAATTGACTTATTATCATTATCATGTGATTTTTAATATTATTTAAACAAAATCCAAGTTTATCAGTTCCATCTTGCATGATTGTTAGTTCATTAATTATGTATTCGTGGAAACACATACATAATGAAAAACCATGAAACTGATAGAAATAAAATAATGTAAAGGGCATGATCATGAGATTATTCCTAATGGTTAGTTTATTTATAGGTTGGAAATATAACCCTGGCCTAGGGGAGAAACACCTTCATGTTTACATATTTCCACCTTTCCACCATTTTATCTCCATGTATTAGTTTCACCTCATCTCCTGACATTGATCGCCTCCACCAGCATGAGATATCCATCCATTAATTTTTCTTTTTAAACTCACAAAAAGGTGAGGGGTAAAAAGGGGATTACATAAAAGAACCCATGGGAATGCAGGCCCTACATATTAATGAGGAGATATGGATTGTAGACCAATAATTAATTTAATAAATAAATTAAAAGGAAACCAATCAAATACAAATCACATGGTCTATCTCATGATCACACACATACATGAAATTAATTACATTTTTAACAAAACTATAATTCAATTATTTAATAATTATTTTTAAGATATATTTTTCTCGAATTGATTAATTATTATATTTAATTAATCAATCCTTTTATTTTTATAATTTTCTAAAATTCTTTAATATTCTCATCCTAGTATATAAATGCACTTTGGAGGTATCCTGGTGAATTCTGGTTTGAATCTACCTAATATGTATTATATTCACATACTATTTTACTCTTATGAAATATAAGATTAAAGATCATTAAATTCATTGAGTAATGAACTATAGTATGATTTATACATGATAAGCAGTTTTGAACATTAAACAAATATTAAAGTTTTAACATTGTATAATTTTGTAAAGTACATGGCATATAGATCTAAATACATGGAATGTACTACCTTCGCCATCTGTCCCAAAGTACATTCCTAGGGACTCGGCGTGTGAAGCGAACATCCAAAATTTTAGAGAACATGTAATGTACAATGGGATACACGTTGTGTTGTCTCCGAGTTACATGGTTACCAGTCGGCTTAGCCATGTATGGGATACATGGTTTTTCCGCTGACCTGAAAAAACTAAATCATGTGTGTTGTGAGACACATGGTGAGTAATCTTGTAAGCATGTGACTATATGTCCCATCCAACATCACATGTAGAATTAACTACACCATGTGAAATAAATGCGTGTGAATTGTGTAATTTCTGAATTACTCCTAATGCATTGAACATGAATACACAATGTGTCGTTCGGAATACATGGAATGTATGGAATATAACATGTATTGTAAGTCCAAACACACGTTGTTCACTTTTAAGCCACCTGTTTGGAATCATTGGAGCTTCTTAATGAGTTATCCATTTTAATTTAAGTAAAAAAATCATTCGTTTCTGTGAAATATGCATGAAAAAAAGAGGACGAAGTTATCTCAAAATATAGATTATAAGATCAATTAACATTTAATAGAAAAACAAAATTATTGAATTGTAAATTATAAATTAATTATTTAAATAATTATTAACTATGATGACCTCCCTTTGTTACCAATTGAAGGTTCCGGGCATAGTGGAAGAACGCTTGGCCCAACACCAACTTTATTTTTTACCATGATCGATGATTATTCTGAGATCAATACGATGATAAATGCCAGTCTCCATGGAATAGAATCAAATATTTAGATAAATAAGGAAGAGGCTAGAAATCATTAGAGAGGATCTTTCACATCATTTTTATAATTGATATAAATTAACTTTTTGAATAAATCAAATACTATGTTCTTCGGTACATTATTTGTTGATTATGTTGATCATTCGGGATGAACCTTTCATATTGTCTCATTGTTCTTGCAAGGTTCCAAAATATAATCTCTCTAGTGGTGATCCACTTGTGCTCAAATGGTCTCATATTTACACCAATTGCTTTCCAGGTGCTAGTATGCTAAAGATAATATCTTGAGTCAATCGATTATGATCTCCTGTTATTGGAACTTGAAGAACATCTCTCATTATAGAGAGGGAGAGAGGAGAGGAGTTGAGAGAAAATTCCGGACATGGAATTCTTCTTGCGTCACAGGTTTCCCATACCTGGCACAATAAGCATACCTATCTGTTTATTGACTTCAGGATTTAGTTATAATATTTAATTATATAACAAAAAATAGATACATACATAATCTTACAGAAAACACCTATAACATAATAACAATAATCACCTCATTATTTGTTGTGTTCCAACATGTGAAAAACATAATTAGAAATGAAATCCCATGAAACATAATTATAACAACATTATTATTATTATTATTTGTGCCCACTAGTTAAATAATTATTTACTGTCTTGGAAATATTTATTTTTCTACTGGACCGACCTTTTTCTGCTCAAACTCCACTTCCATTTATTTACCTCCCAAATAAATAAATAAATAAATTTTTATTTTAATTAAGTTTTTTTACTTAAAAATAGTAAATAAATATTTATTAAATTTTCAGTAAAATAAATATATATATTTTTATTCACAATCACTTGAATAAATATTTGTTTAATTATTTCAATTATTTTAACTTGATTAAAATTATTCCATTGTCTTGAGAATAATAAATATTCACTAAATTTAAATACAATTTAATTGAGATGACAAGAAACATGAAGTGTGAAACCCTCTAGGATTCTGTCTCGTTGGATTTAAGCGGGCTTTCCTAAAGTCCAAGAGTACTATATAGCAATGGCTCAAGGCACCCAAGACAAGGAACTTAAAGTTTCAATAATGACTTCGACATACGAACACTCACCGTGTAATATAGTCCCTTTATCTCAATATCTCTTAAATATGGTTTTATGATAGTGTCATAAAACCTTATGATTGATATGTAATTATTTGACTACCTGAAATAAAATTGTTGTCACACCATGGTCTTGAAATATCGTGCGAAAATTATATTTAAATAAATGGGACGAGATATCAACTTCCAAAAATGGGAGGGAAAATCCTTCATTGACATGTCATTCAGGATGCACCCAATGTACCCTACATCAATCCAACTATATGTGTGATGGTTTCCGTCAATAAATCAATGTGCATGAGTCAAGACACATATTAATGATAATATTTATGTCTAAGGACCATTACACATGCTCTCATATAGTAATACCTATGACACCAAAACATAAATAATTTCTACTAGTGGTTTTGTTCTTATAATATCCCATATTAAAGATTTCCAACTGCAAACTTCATTAAAAGAAGTCTCAACTGCATAAGAGTACTCGCACCTGACGATCTATATACTATGTGTCCCATAAAATTATGTCATCCTATAACATAAGTAAATTTAAGAATATTATCATATCATATCAAGGTTTTCATCATACCAGGAAACTTCTATGAACTTATCAATGAGATTAATCCTCAAGGGCATTATTACACTATAGTCAATCAGAATAAGGAACAATATGTAATAAGATGTCAAATATTTAAATATATTAAGGAACATGAGACTCAGCCCAGTTGGTGAGGTCTCTCTAACTGCATCCACAAGAACTAGGTTCAAAACCATGAAGAGGCATAATATCAGGTACTGTAGTAGTTACTGGAACAATTACTGAAGCAGTTATTGTAGCAGTTGCTGGAGCAGTTACTATAGTAGATACGGTTTGGTATTGTAGCAGCCGGAACCATTCACCTTGGGCCACCGGTTTGGGCTTGGAGTCCTTAAGGACAATGGGACACCCAAGGCCTTCAGGTCAGTAAGGCTTTCAGGAAACCTCATGGACTTCGTGCCACCTCAAGGCCTTCAGGGCCACTTGATTTGTAGTTTCACAGACAGATTCTACAGAGGAACCGCTCCAGAGGAGGAAAGGGAAGGGCACATTCACCAGAGCAGGGATAAATGGACATTGGAAGAATTAGAGGGTATGGAATTTTTCATCGGTACTATTCTTGTGCACCTCTGCACATGGACATGCAAGTCGAATAGACATGAAAAGGTGGAGAGATGATCATGATGCAGATGTTGGGGAGGAGCAGTTTCAAGTAGTCCTAGACTGTATGATTTTCTTAAGATCTACAGGTCATGTAATTTCACCAAGCATACAGGAAATGTAATTCCTAAGCCTATGAACTTTGTAAGGGTTCCCCCTCATCCATTAAAAGGGGGGTTATCAGAAAATCAAAAAAATGAAGGCATCTAGGCCATTCAATCAGTCATGTAATAAAATTAAAAATAGTTGGTTCTAGGACACAAAATCTTACACTTATACCACACTGAATATCATAAAACAAAGACCAACTAAAAATTAATAACCAAAAAAATAACCACAATCAATTACAAATTTCAGAATGAAATAAAAACATAGAAAAAGGAAGAAGAACTTACTGAAGATCTACAACTAACAACAATCAAAACCAATAAATCCAAGCAAGTAGTAGAGGGATGTAAATCCTCTATAGGGTGACTAGGATTCATTTTGAACTAGAGGGAGAGAAGACACATCCAAATGAAAAAACCACCTGGTAAAGGAAACATAAAGATGGAAACCAACAAGATTCATCTCTTATAACCATTACACATGGTGAAATCCTCGAGTTTCTAAAAATTTATATTTTTCATTGAAAATTTAGTTTCCTAGGAATTTATTTAATACATTTCATGAATTTAATTTACCCTAAAAGTAATTTTTTCATGGATCTTCATTATATGATTTAAAATCAATGAATTCAATGTATGTACATTCCCTAAACCACCTATAGATTTCATTTAAACATTATATTACATGAATTCCATGTTGTTGAACCGCTGTAGCTCCAGCCACCATGGATCCCCGTTGAGAATCCTTTGAAACACATCAAACACCCAAAAATAAAAATTTAATGTTGTTGGATGGCACAGACTATTAACTAAGATTCCAATAAAATTACTTTCACCATCGGGAATCCAAAACCAATCAATGAGGGAAAGGTTTCTGAATAACCACCCCATAGTATATCTCTTGAGGATCTCGTCCAACCTCAAATACCACTAGAAACCAATCATGAAAAAAATATCCACAAAAAATCTTGATTTACTTCATGAAAATGTAGTCACATCACCACAACCAATGATCCCTTACATATCCCAAAAAAATAACATTATTAGCCAACTAATTGCATCATCTCTAACAAAACAAAATCATCAAATTCGATCCTCCCTGTCAATATACTATCCACTCTATATAAAACTAACTCACCACAAAGCATCATTGAATCATAATATAATGAATTTAGATTAAGAATCTTGTCCTCAAATCTTCATATGTAACATCATTACCACACATTATACATCACAAAATAGGAAAAAGACACATCAGATAAGAGAAAAAGGTATCAAACATCACATTACAAGAATAACAGAAAAATGAAAAATGAAAATCATCTCTAGTTACTAGGAATGGAACTATATATCTCTCTCCTAAGTACTCTCATCTAGTTCACCATGCCTCCACCACTCAGGAACCAATGGAATGGTTTGTCCAAGAAGATCCTTATCTTAGAGATCCTAGATCTTGATTGGCTACTCCACGAACACATCAGCGTCTTTGATATCCAACTCGCTTTAGTGAATGATGTGGGAGTTATTGTAAATATTACAACAATACTAAGAGACATGTAAGACGTCATGGATTCTATTTATCTATGGTGTAATCCCCAACTGATATGCCACCTCACCAATATTCCAATATACCTCAGTGGGCTCAATGAACCTGGGATATTTCTTACTCTCCTTAACAAACCTCCAAATCGCATATTGAGAGGAAATATTCAAGAACATATATTCTCCATGGTCAAAATCAAGAGTCTTATTCCAAATATTGGAATAAGTCTTATGCCAGTTCTACACTACTTTTATCCAATCTCTAAGCAACAAAATATTCTCTATTGTTATCTTCACCAAATAGGGTCCAAGAATTATTTCCCCCCTTAACACTACCCAGAAAAATAGAGAATGACCTGGTCCCCTATACAAAGCCTCATATAGAAACATATGAATGGATGTTTCGTGGTTGTTATTGTAATAAATCTTGACCAATGTTGGTTTAATACTAAATATAAATTCAATTCTAAGACACACAACCCCAACATATACTTCAATGTCTAGATAATCATCGTTGTTCACAACTTCATCTGAGAGTGGAAATTAGTGATGATGAGTAACTGAGTGTTAAAATTATGTTTTAATCCCCTATAAAATCATGTGGTAAAACATAAATACCAATATATGTAAATTAACCTTTTATGATAGTGCAACTGCACCACCTTATCGGCATACCTCTTACCCAAATAATACACTATGACTGACTCCTTGATCACAAAAACATTGGCTGATTTCATCAACTGATCCATGATCACCCATGTAGAATCACTATATCCTTATTCCTGTGGAACCCTATGTTAAAATAAATCATGATTTTATCCTATTTTCACTTGGGAATATCTAATGGCTCTAAGAGACCACCAATAACATTATGATCAACCATTACATCCTAGATAACCAAACACCTCTCCAAAACTCTACCACTAGTTTCATCTCTAGCCACTAAAACAACATCCTCAAGAAAAAGTGCATCACAGATACCATTGGGTGTACCAAAAATGTGATATATGAAACTCATTAAGGACATCATCCTGAATCACAACTGAAACAAATAGTTTCTACTAACACATTATCTAGTTTTGACCATTCTCTAACCATCCCTCCAGATCGCCACCATAGCCAACAGGATCACGCATCATCAAGCCTCTGAGTCACACCATAGAGACTCCTCGACCCACAAAATTATAGAAGTATGAACCGTAATCTAAAAAAATAGACTCTTACCTCATCCACTAATTCCCTTAATTAAATGTCTCACAACTCGTCCATTAAACTCCAATAATCCCCATACCCTCAAAACATCCTAGTATGAATTGTTTCTCTGTGTATCAGCCAAAACATTCTCTTTTACGAAGTATTAAGATATCTTAAAATAAAAATCATAAAGAAACTCCATCAAAATGTTGTATCAAAAAATTGTATCCCACTAAGAAAAGATCTACCTTATGTTCATTTAATCCATGAATAACATGGTTTGTTCCCAAATAAGTTAAATATTCCATAACATCAATGAAAAAAATTATTTTAACTCCACATCATGGGTGGAATAGTTAAAATCACGGGGTTTGTAACATACAAGACCTATAAAAGATAACATCACTATAATGAATCAAAACACATCCCAATACTATATGGGATGTATCACAAAACACAACAAAATCACCCCATCCATAGACAAATGAATCATTCGAGCACTGACAAACTTCCCCGTAAGGTAATAAATCATTTCCAAAAACTGATGAGTATAAACAAAATCTTTATCCTTCTAATTCAATGCTATAAATGGGGATACAACATAGATAAATCAGGAAAAAAACTCTAATAATAGTCTTTATGTCAAAGAAAACTATCAACCTATCCCACATTATTGGGTTCTAGCCAATTAACAAATTCCTCAGCCTTCGATGGGTCTACTACCACACCCTACAGGGACACTAAATTCCTAAGGAAATGCACCTATCATGTCCAAAACTTATACTAGTACATATTTCAATAATTTAGGTGCATTCATAAAACGTATAAGATAGATCTATGAAGCCTGGAATTTTCAACCTATGACATTTAGTAGATCAAGAAATCATCAATGAATATGATGTTAAATCGGTTTGGGAACTTATAGAACATGGAGTTCATAAGTCCCATGAACATAGTTGTGAATCCATAACACCAAAGATCTTGTCTAAAAACTCAACATTAATATACCTATAAATGAAGGTATTTTTCTGGATATCACCCTCCTTCTCCCTCAAATGGGGAAATCCAAAATGTAGATCAATCATAGAAAACAAAATATCACCTCTAATCCAGTCAAAAAGATCATATATCATTGAAATGGGGTAATGGTGTTTGACTGTCACCATATTCAACCTCAGGTAATCAATGTAAACCTTAGAATACCATAAACATTCATAATTGACAACATTGGAGAACCCCATGATGACACACTAGACTAGATTAAATCCTTGTGCATCAGATCATCTATCTAAATCCTTAACCATCACAACTCATAATGATGCACCGAATAATGATCCATCAAAATCATAAAAGATCTTGGCTAAAAATCTATCCCAAACTCAACTACACATCCAGGAGGTGGCCTCACAATATACTATAGGGGAATCTTGAAACTCCACCATAACCATTAGATCACTACCAACCTAAGAGTCTTATGAAATCTTTACCATCAATGAAATAAGGGGATCCACATGTTGAAAACCCACCTAAAATACCATCTCACGAATTAAAACCATGAACTGGAAATCCAAATATGAGAAAAAAATACTCTTCTTTATATGAATTTTAAATAGCATATATGGAATACAAACAATTGATTCCTAAGATGACATAATATGGAAACAACGTTTGCAAGAAAATAACCCAGTGGGACTGATGTGGTGCCATCAATGGTCTACACCCATGGAACACATCAAATAAGTTCATATGGCCTTTAAATAGAATATCAAACACTAGGGGCATGATAGGTCTCCCAATGTCTAGTCCCATTGAACGAGCAAGAGCAGGTACCATAAAGGAAGGAAACAATCATGAATCCAACAAGGTAAAAAACAGGTAAATGAAAAATTGAGGATACTTCAAACAATATCTATCCCCTCAAACATTTCCACATCCATTCTGTCCCGCTGACAATACCTAGATCCTCCACCTCTCTGCTAAAGACCACCTCCATGTACATACACATGTTACAGTTGTAGAGACCCAAAGTGTGACGTACATGGACATTACATTACTTTTACGGAATACTTAGTACATAACAAAAACACACACACAAGGACCATAATAGTTTAGTGTCTTTGGAAACTCGGCATATAATCTTCTAATCGTGATGAAAGATCTTCAACATATCCCATAAAGGTCTTCTTTTTTTTACCTAAAACCTTTCTTTGTATCCTGGGGAAAAGAAAACATAAAAGGGTGATCTCAAATGCTCAGTAAGGGTAAACAAAATAAATATCAATCACATCATATTCATAAGAACATAACATTTTTGGAAATCATAACCTACAAAAGAGATCATAATATCATAACATGGGCTAAATCACAGTAGTGAAATGTAATCCCAATAATCATAACTTAAAACCGGAAACTTTATGGAATACACACATAATCATAGAGAATCATTTCTTATTAGTCAAGACTCATTGCCAAAACTATCTTAGTGGACAAAGTCCATTTATGAACCGAGTTCACTCCTAGTTTCAGTCCTGTTTCACAGAACCGGTTTAACCTGCCGTTCCAGCCATGTCTATCTCATGAGATATAAAATATTTACCCAATGAATTGGAGGGAGATATAGGTCCCACCCATCTCATAATGATACCATTCTTATGTGTTCCACAAAATCATAAACCATACATCATAGCATAACCCATGTAATAAAAATGAGAATCTTAAACATCGAGACATCATAAAATAATTCATATAAGATAAAGGAATTCATAAAAATAATTCCATCACAAAATAATCAAATCAATGTAATAATAGGGATAGAAACAGAACCCTTTATTATCTTATATGGAAAATAATCTTGATAAAACACTTGAACTCCATTCTTGAGGAAAATATCCTTTCTACTTCAAAAACACTTTGCCTTTCTTAACATGTCATACAATTCTAAACTAAAGGAAGTTGATTAAAAGTAAACTTGAAAACTTGTAAAGAAAGCTTCATGGAAATAATGTTTTAAAAATCCATTCATTCCGTATAAGTTAAAAGAAACATTCTTCTTGTACTTTTATCGGAAAAGTCAAAAAGTACCTCATACGAAAAACGACAAAAGATTCTTTTCATATATTTTACTAAAAACTCACCGAAGGGTAAAATTGGATTTAAACAATTGTAGGTGTATGGAAATAAAATTACATATTGAGAAAACATAGATGTTGATGATAAAAAACACCCTAGTAAATACCAAAGTATAAAAAATCTCGGATAAAAATGAGATTGTGATATTTTCCCTTACCTTAGGTCTGATTTGCTTCATAAGTGTCTGAACCTCCTCTTCTTTGAAGCGCCTCTTTGTGATCTCCTTTAAGGGAACTAAAATTGGTCTTTTAGGAAGACCAAAACCTCTAGGATGTTTCTAGGGAAGTGGAGAAGAGAATTTGGCAGGGTTTGGCCGAGCCTGAAGGCTCAATGTGGTGTGAGGAAGAGAGGGAGGAGGTGCCCTTTTATAAGGGAGGAGAGGGGCTCCTTTGGAAAAACTAAAAATATTATTTTATTATAAAGTCAAGTTCGGTTTTAAATGGCTCCAAATTTATTTATTTCTAAGCTAAGGTGGAAATGGGTCGTAATACTCTCATCCAATAGAATTTTGACAAGTTTAGGTTCCTATTTTAACCTTATCATTTATATTTAACTTTTAGTTAGATAATTTTACTTTTACTGTGTCCTTTTGTGTTCATACACTATAAGGTTAATAAACTTACTATAAGAAGCCAAATGAACCCCAAGTTGTTTATTATTAATATACATAACCTTATCTAATTCATTTTGCCGAACCTTAGATTTTTAGGAACAAAATAACAATTAATAATATAATATTTGTTTTAAAATCTATTTTATCTCAATTTTGATACTATTTTGTAATTGATTTTTGTGAAAATCATAACAGAATGATTAGTTCGAAAACAGTTAATTAAATGAATAATAACATGTCATATTAACTTAGAAAATTAGTTTAATTCATAAAAAGTCTCAAATTACATTTATTTTGGTATTTATAACATCAATTATGTCAATTTTCATTAATAAGATAATTACTGCATCATCTTTATGTCATAAATAAATTAAATTATATAATGTCTAAAAATTAAAAATAAAATACTATTATGTAGGAAATATTTTTATATTTCTAATGAATATTTAAAGTCGAATTTATCTTATGTATAGCCCTATATTAAAAATGAGTTACTTATTAAACTTTGACTTTAACTATTTTAACCCTTCTTTAAATAAATTAATAATAAATGTCATAATCTAATCCAAGTGAGCCTAAATGGCCATATGTTTTTCCTAAGGTTGTTTTTGGTCGAATTAAACTTATCCAATAGAATTAGGACATGTGTTAGGGTAATAATAATATCATTTTTACCCTTAATTACCCTATTTACTGTTAACCGTGGTAAAAATAAAGTAAAAAGTTATTATTCACCAAAAAATATTTTCATCTCATTGAACCACATTTTACTTACTGACATCAACCTTATCTCTCGGATTTTTGAAATTCCACTCACAGAAGCGGTAAAATTATGTTTTATGAAAAATTCATTTTTTTAACTACCACATAGTGGTTTCACTATTCATCAAAAAAATGAAAGTTTCTAGAAAAATACCAACAATTAGGCCTAAGATATATTTGATATTATGATCTAAAAAATGATGTCTTTTTTACCAAATTCAAAACATATCAGTTCCATTAATTAATTTAAAAATTAATTCCCGTCGTCAAAACAAATAGCGTGTTCTTAAGAGATAATAACTATCAAAAGATTGACACTTGTTTATGTCTGGTTTAAATGTGAAATTACATCCAATGACCAACATTGTATTAAATTATAAAAATATATTCTAAATATACTTTAAAACCACTAAAATTAATAATTTATCACTATTAATTATTTCGATTAAAATTTAGTAATTTTCACTATTCATCAGAATATGAAAGTTATCCGAAAAGTACCAAAATTTCAGCCTAAGCTAATTTCGATATTCCGAATCCAATAATGAAGTCCATTTTGATAAATAAAATTTAAAAAATTTCAAAAGGTGGTATTTACTATTCATAATGGCTAGTTTTAATAATATTTTAATAGCATATCACTGTTTAGCGAAACTCGGTATTGCGTACAACACACGCTATCGCGGAAGGTCGTGCTAGCATGTAATGCAAGCCAAGTCAGGGTTGCACGTGGTGCAAGAATCATTCGTTGTTTCATATAACATAATCCAACCATATTTCATTTATACATTGAATATATATATATATATACTCAATGTTGCGTAGAATAACTATTATCAAAATTGTGTGTAACACAATCCAAGAATAGTGTTGTGTATATGGAAAGCTAATACGGTGTTGCGTATAGCGCAAGGTAATATTAGTGTAGCATAAAACACAATACATTAATGACATTAAAAGAATATTTTTCATAAAATCTTGTGGTGTTACATTATACCCCCCTTAAAATGAATTTCTCCCTCGAAATTCATCAGGGTTATAAATGGTTTACTACTCGAATGTTTGTTTAATAGAAACCCACATCGTAAAAAGGAATACCCAAACATGGGTTTAAAAACTAAAGTATGAAATGTAACGGTTACCCAAATTAACTCATCAATGGGTTTCCACGTAGGAGAGCATTGGTGAAAATATGGATATGGAAGAAAAATCTAACCATCAAGTTCTGATGGAGATTGGTAGAGAACATGGCTATGAAATAGCCAAAAATCACAAAGCTATAGATTTGCGATGATCTAAGGTACCATCTGATTCATCAGATATAAGGGCACTAGGACAACATTTTTGGTTTTCAAGATCATTTCCCTAAAGTTGGTGAATTAAAAGAAATACTTACATGATTTTGGTACAATTTCACTGTTGTTCGTGCTTTGAACAATTTCCACTTCATCTCTTAAAGAAATTAAGTTGAATTTGTTATTCATGAATTGTTAATAGATCATGTGATAGAATGATGGGTCATTCCATCTGTTTTAAATAAAAGGTTTGCAAAAGTTATCAAATATACATCAGTCCGTCTATAGTGAGGTTAATCTTATACGATTCCAAAAATGAACTTATACTTCATATATCATACCGCGTAATAAAATAAAACTAGTTTCTACTAACTAGGGACTTCCTGTAGGATAGTGGTAGGTGATAAAGGCCAGTCGCACTTCGGTTGTGGGTTTGATTCCCACAGCCATGTCCGACGCGATGGGTTGTCGCCCGTCCTACTGGTTGTCCTTTTTCTAAAGCTATATTACTATAACATCCCACCAATAACATCGAAAAAAGTTCTATCCTAACTTATGTCCAACATAATCCATTCCAATCTTTAGGCTTATCTAAAATACTTCGGTCCAAGCTCATAGTATAAATAAAATGATTACTTGAAATTTCACATAACAATCACGTGAATTCCATCATTTATCACCCATATATCATAAGCTATATCTTATTGGTCAAATTACAAAAATGTGAATACCTTAATCATGTATTCTCTTGAATAATGAATAACCATTAATTGAACCATAGTGAAAACATGAATGCAGTCAAAAGTTAACTCTTTCCACATACCAAAATACAAAAGTTCTATATACTCAAACCATGATATAACCTTCTCCTTATATCAGTCATGAGCTCATGAATACGGTCAAACATTTCATTTTCTCGTTTTCCTTTCATTATGCGCATATCATCTTTTTTCTAAAAATATCTCAATCACATTCTATGGTTACCGGTACCATTGAAAACCACAATAGACCAATACAGAAATATTCCAATATTCCACGATACTATATACAACATTATTTTGGAATCCCATTACATAAACACTTAATCATTCCACCACATTGTTGTCATATTCAACATCGCCAATAGTGATCGCATGTGACTTCCCTTTGTCATTTGCCTTAAGTGGTTTCTCATGTCGATCATCACTAACCCTTGGATTAGGGCATTTATAAGCATAATGCCCCATTTCCTTGCACTTGAAGCATTGAAGTGTTGGTGGTGCGTTCTCTGCAGTCTTTTCTTTATTCACATCATTAGAAACCCTTTTTCCATTACTTCGACACTCAGCTGCTCGATGACCTTCTTTTCCACACTTAAAACATTTTCTACTCCCTTTAAGACAATCTCCACCATGCTTCCTTCCACACTTTGAGCATAAGGAAACATTCATCTTCTTTTCACCGTTATTCTAAGATTTCTCCTTGAACTCCATCTTTCGTTTCTTGTCAAAACTATGAGATGGATAAGTAACACCAACTTCCATTTCTACCTTGATAGCATAATGCACAATTTCTTCATAGCTACTAAAGTCTCTTATAGCTGATGCCCTTCGAAGATTTGGTTTTAAGCCACTGAAGAATCGATCAAATTTACATTCAGGTTGGATGATAAATCCAGAAGCATACCTGGAAATCCTTGTAAAATTCGCTTTGTATATACCAACAGATTCATCATCCTTTTGATTTAGTTCAAGAAACTCCTTCTCCATCTTTGTTCGAAGAATATGAGGGATGTACTTATTGAAAAATAAGTTCTTGAACTCGTCCCATTCCATGGACTCAATTTCATCTCTTGGCCTTGTATTCTTGATAAGATTCCACCATTGATCAGCTTCACCTTCCAAATGATATACTGCTAAGATGACTTTATCATGTTTAGAACATTGAAGAACTGAAAATATGTTTTTAGTAGTACTGATCCATTGTTCAGAAACAAGTGGATCAGAAGACCCATTTAAAGAAGGTGGACGTTGCCTCATGAAGGACTCAATAGAATATTGTTCCCTTTTCTGCTCATTTGGAAGTCCAGAATGATTCATAGCTTGTGTAAGTATAGCAATAATATTTTTCACTCCATATCCCATAGCATTTATTTGTTCCGGAGGACAATCATTTCATTGTCCATTACATTGATCAACACGGTTCCTTCGGGTTCCAGACATCGTCTAAAACCCAAAATGAATAGTGTGAGAGGAAAAAATCACCCTAGGGAAAACAACATAATAAAGGGGGAGTACCATCAATATCTAACATATTGGGTTACCGTAATTCTAGTACTATAACCTATACTTAACCTTAGGGACATCCCTAGACATACCTTTGAAATATCTCTTGGGATCTAACTAAAGTTCTCGCATCCTAGTTTCCAACGGTTGACTAAACCTTTCCTCTGATACCAACTGTAGAGACCCAAAGATTGACGTACATGGACATTACATTACTTTTGTGGAATACTTAGTACATAACAAAAACACACACAGAAGGACCGTAATAGTTTAGTGTCTTCGGAAACTCGGAATATAATCTTCTAATCGTGGTGAAATATCTTCAACATCTCCCATAAAGATCTTCTTTTTTTTACCTAAAACCTTTATTTATATCCTGGGGAAAAGAAAACATGAAAGGGTGAGCTCAAATGCTTAGTAAGGGTAAACAAAAGAAATATCAATCACATCATATTCATAAGAACATAACATTTTGGAAATCTTAACCTGCAAAAGAGATCATAATATCATAACATGGGATAAATCATAGTAGTGAAATATAATCCCAATAATCATAACTTAAAACATGAAACTTTGTGGAATACACACATAATCATAGAGAATCATTTCTTATTATTCAAGACTCATTTACAAGACTATCTTAGTGGACAAAGTCCATTTCTGAACCGAGTTCACTCCTCGTTTCAGTCCTGTTTCACTGAACCGGTTTAACCTGCCGTTCCAGCCATGTCTATATCATGAGATATAAAATCTTTACCCAATGCATTGCAGTGAGATATAGGTCCCACCCATCTCATAATGATACCATTCTTCTGTGTTCCACAAAATAATAAACCATACATCATAGCATAACCCATGTAATAAAAATGGGAATCTTTAACATCGGGACATCATAAAACAATTCATATAAGATAAAGGAATTCATAAAAATAATTCCATCACAACATAATCAAATAAATTTAATAATAGGGATAGAAACAGAACCCTTTATTATCTTAGATGGAAAATAAGTTTGATAAAACACCTGAACTCCATTCTTGAGGAAAATATCCTTTCTACTTCAAAAACACTTTTCCTCTATTAACATGTCAAACATTTCTAAACTAAAGGAAGTTGATTAAGAATAGACTTGAAAACATGTAAAGAAAGCTTCTTGGAAATAATGTTTTAAAAATACATTCATTCCGTATAATTTAAAAAAACATTATTCTCGTACTTTTGTCGAAAAAGTCAAAAAGTACCTCGTATGAAAAACGACAAAAGATTCTTTTCATATATTTTACTAAAAACTCACCGAAGGGTAAAATTGGATTTAAAAAATTGTAGGTGTATGGAAATAAAATTACATATTGAGAAAAAATGGATGTGGATGATAAAATACACCCCAGTAAATACCAAAGTATAAACAATCTCGGATAAAAATGAGATTGTGATATTTTCCCTTACCTTGGGTCCGATTTGATTCGTAAGTGTCTGAACCTCCTCTTCTTTGAAGCGCCTCTTTGTGATCTCCTTTTAGGGAACTAAAATTGGTCTTTGAGGAATACCGTAACCTCCAGGATGTTTCTAGGGAAGTGGAGAAGAGAATTTGGCATGGGTTGGCCGATCATGAATGCTCAAAGTGGTGTGAGGAAGAGAGGGAGGAGGTTCCCTTTTATAAGGGAGGAGAGGGGCTCCTTGGAAAAACTACAAATATTATTTTATTATAAAGTAAAGTTCGGTTTTAAAAAGATCCAAATTGATTTATTTCAAATATAAGGTGGGTATGGGTCGAAATCCTCTCATCCAACAGAATTTAGACAAGTTTAGGTTCCTATTTTAACCTTATCATTTATATTTAACTTTAAGTTAGATAATTTTACTTTTACCGTGTCTTTTTGTGTTCATAGACTATAAGGTTAATAAACGTACTATAAGAAGACAAACGAACCCAAAGTTGTTTATTATTAATATATATAACCTTATCTAAGTCATTTGGCCGAACGTTATATTTTTATGAATAAAATAACAATTAATAATATAATATTTGTTTTAAAAACTATTTTATGTCAATTTTGACACTATTTTGTAATTGATTTTTGTGAAACTCATAACAGAATGATTAGTTCGAAAAAATTTAATTAAATAAATAATAAAATGTCATATTAACTTATAAAATTAGTGGAATTCATAAAAAGTCTCAAATTACATTTATTTTGGTATTTATAACATCAATTATGTCAATATTTCATTAATAAGATAATTACTGCATCATATTTGTGTCATAAATAAATTAAATTATTTAATGTCTAAAAATTACAAATAGAATACCATTATGTAGGAAATTTTTTTATCTTTCTAATTAATATTTATAGTCTAATTTATCTTATGTATAACCCTATATTAAAATGATTTACTTATTAAACTTTGATTTTAACTATTTTAACCGTTCTTTAAATAAATTAATAATAAATGTCCTAATCTAATCCAAGTGAGGCTAAATGGTCATATTTTATTCCTAAGGTTGTTTTTGATCTAATTACACTTATCCAATAGAATTAGTACATGTGTTATGGTAATAATAATATCATTTTTACCCTTAATTACCCTATTTACTTTTAACCGTGGTAAAAAAAAGTAAAAAGTTACTATTTACCAAAAATTATTTTCATCTCATTGAACCAAATTTTACATAATGAAATCAACAGTGTCTCTCGGATTTTTGAAATTCCACTCACAGAAGTGGTAAAATTATTTTTTATGAAAAAATCATTTTTTTTAACTACCACTTAGTGGTTTTACTATTCATCAAAAAAATGAAAGTTTCCAGAAAAATACCAAAAATTAGGCCTAAGCTATATTTGATATTATGAACTCAAAAATGATGTCTGTTTTACCAAATTCAAAACATATTAGTTGCATTAATTAATTTAAAAATTAATTCCTGTCGTCAAAACAAATAGCGTGTTCTTAAGAGATAATAACTATCAAAAGATTGACACTTGTTTATGTCTGGTTTAAATGTGAAATTACATCCAATGACCAACATTGTATTAAATTGTAAAAATATATTCTAAATATACTTAAAAATCACTCAAATTAATAATTTATCACTATTAATTATTTCAATTAAAATTTAATAATTTTCACTATTCATCAAAATATGAAAGTTATCCGAAAAGTACCAAAATTTCACCCTAAGATAATTTCGATATTCCGAATCCAATAATGAAGTCCATTTTGAAAAATAAAATTTACAAAATTTAATAAAGTGGTTATTACTATTAATAACGGCTAGTTTTAATAATATTTTAATAGCATATCATTGTTTAGCGAAACTCGGTATTGCGTACAACACACGCTATCGTGGATGGTCGTGCTTGCGTGTAATGCAAGCCAAGTTAGGGTTGCGTGTTGGGAAAGAATCCTTCGTTGTTTCATATAACATAATCCAACCATATTTAATTTATACATTGAATATATATATATATACTCAATGTTGCGTAGAATAACTATTATGAAAATTGTGTGTAACACGATCCAAGAATAGTGTTGCGTATACTGCAAGATAATACGGTGTTGTGTATAGCGCAAGGTAATCTTGGTGTAGCATACAACACAAGACATTAATGAAATTAAAAGAATATTTTTCATAAAATCCCGGGGTGTTACAATAGTCACTGAACTTGAGGAATGTATTAAGCCAAGCCTCTACCTACTCCATCTCCCCTTAGAGGAGCACAAGCCTATTATCCATACCAATGAAAAGGTCACACTGGAAATAGATGTTGAGGATTGAGTTCAATCTACTCACCTCCACCGAAATGATACCTAGTAATTAGAGTGTTTTGGTTATAGTGATGAACATAATCCCACAACAAAAAACTTAGTATCCAGATATCTTAAAGAAAATCATGGTTACAACTATCCCAAGAAATTTTAATGGAAACTACTGATGTTGAATCCCTCTTTATAATAATATAAAAGTCCCTCATTCCTAAGACCTATAACTAAAAAATATTTACCTCAAGGAACCCAACTAGTTCCCCTCTCTTTGAAAACCTCCTCATGAATTCATCTACTTGATCACATATGCATTCTTTTAAACCTCAAGATATATTTTAAATGATAAATCAGTAACTCAATACTGTATAAAATGATGAATTTCATCATTAAGAAATCAACCATGATACACCTCATTTGTAAAATGATCTAGGGAAAAGATATTATTTTCTATGTACTTGATTTTGAACTCCCAAATTAATAAACTCCCCTAATGAATAGAAATAATCTTCTTCCTATTCACTAGCTTCATAGTTGATGAATGATACTCTGCCTGAAACCCTTTTTGAAAGTCAACCCATGAAACATAAACCTCTTTTTTCTCCCAAATTTACATCATCCACTACTAACATGAGTCTACCATCATCTGAGTAACATCCAAAGGGATATAGTATCCCATCAGGCCCTAAATACAACTGAAAGAGATCTTGATCTCCACTTTCTGGATCTCTATCTTCAAATCATAATCACCTCCCGCATACTTCCCCAAATCCTACTACTGAAAATACTAAAAACCGATTAGAAAAACCTTATACATTAATATCAGATCGACCCTACGATGCTCAACCAAATCACCCCCATGAGCATCAACTGCTTCAGTGAGTCACATATGATGAACATGATCCATAAATGAAACAAAAATAATAATTCTATAATATTATATAGTTTTTAATTTTATTTACATTCATTTTAATTCACTTTATTCATTTAATAAACCAAAAACCACAATTACAACAACCACATCAGTTATTATGATGTGTGTACCTCTCCTAGTTAAATACCATGAAAACATTTCCACCTCACTTGGTTTTTAAGTAAACATTGGGTCCTTACATTGGATTATGAGGTCCCTACAATCTCTCGTCCAAGATAGCCTCCCAAGCCTATGTCACACACTAAGGTCAACTGACATTTTTTTCATACCAAACCTTGAAATCCTCAAGGTTCCTAATTCCATAATCCATCCTACCTCTGAA
Organism: Viscum album; assembly: GCA_963277665.1. Taxonomy (NCBI): domain Eukaryota; kingdom Viridiplantae; phylum Streptophyta; class Magnoliopsida; order Santalales; family Viscaceae; genus Viscum; species Viscum album. The sequence goes on along the minus strand of OY728162.1, from coordinate 1,272,466,951 downwards.
CCATCAAAAATTATTCCACTCTATCTTGACCCCCTCTTAACAAAGATACCATAATGCGGGGTGTGATATAATGACCCTAGAGGGCCACCTCCTATAATCCATAGGTTGGATAATACCACCGAGGGTATAAAAATCTCATCAAATGGGAAGAATTTACACCTATAATAATGAAGGATTGGGAGATAAGATGAATCATCATTAAGAATCTCTATGACATAATAAAAAATAAATGAAAACCATCCCACAATGCATGTATAAATAAAACTAATACATCTAAAAGTCTCCAAAGTGAAATACCCAAAATTAATGATAAATATGTCTACCAAAAACAATATGAAGATTCAAGATGGTAATGTCCAACATGATACACATAGTCTTCCTAAAAACCCGAGAATCATTTTATATATGTTGTATTAGAATACAATTATACTTAGTAGGAGAACCAAAGACTCTCACGCACATGTGAAAGAGGGATACTAATAGACTCATGAAAAAACAAAAAAACTGAAAAGAACCTATATAGATATAATAACAAAACACAACAACAACAAGGCATTATCAAAAAATTACTCATGGAAAATATAGTAAAAAAATAAAAAACATATCTATTGAGGGTACCTTGTACCGCTTCCCGGCTGATTATACACTCCAAAAACAAGAATCGTACATCTTGTCACTCCCATCTTTTTCAAATAACATATTACACCACCCCAAATCATGGAAAAACCACATCATAGAAAGAGACACATGGTCCACCACCACACAATATATTCACATCACATATCTCTTGAAAACACATGGGTCATCACATCACAATCATAAAAAAATAAGTATAACATCATGAACATGAAAGAAATAAACCTCATTTAATCTTAATACCATGAATGACCAGCACTAAAATCCACCCCAAAATATGATCATATAACTGAAAATGATAGGTCTTCCATCCAAAAACACTGTGACATTACATCTCACCTGAATACACCTAGAAAACTTCCCCACAACACGTTAACCATATCATTCCTAAAAACACTGGGGCCATCACCTAGTACGTGAGAAATACTCCTACGATCATAGCCTATATGTGTCTAGTAACTATGAAGAGGGATTTGGGAAGAGAGGCTATCCATTCATCTATCCCCATCACCCTAATGTTTTGAAAAACACCCCCTTGTGAATTTTGGGGTGTCGGACCATAGTACTTGATGTGGTGGGTTGTGTATAGAAATCAAAAGAAATATTCAAGTATATATATACAGACACACACACACAATCGAAACCTATGGGTTCACATCCAATCACTAACCAACTCACAACATCCCCACATTCACTACCACCTCTAAATTCATAACACCACAAAATCCATAAGAAAGGTATCACACCACCAACCAATTCCATTATCTATCCCATTCATTTCATTATTTTGCATCAACCACATTTAACCACACAACCCAAGATTTATTTTTTTCAATTTTCAATTATATCTCATTAACCAAAATATCCAATTAATTTCAAACATTATTTTATATGTTATTCCATCACTACCCACGTATCTATAACAATACAACCACACATCACAAGAAACATTACATATCCATAAAACCATCAACTATCCACACTAGAAGCATGATCTAACAACCAACACTTCTCCACTACGAATTAATGTAAAGATCCACCTCTCCTTCCCTGAAACACTAAAAAATAATGACCACCACACTACCTCAAAAGAATTGATAAATAACCACCACCTTGCCACACCAAAAGAACATCCACACAACCACTACTTCACCTCCCCAAATTCACAAACACGTCTCACTCATCAACCCCATAATCACATTGAATACAAACACCACCACCCACAAGTAGGGATGCACATCACAACACATAAAAACCATTTTACAGATTTAATAAAGGGGATTTACCACATTTCACTTAATTTTAGGGGTGTTATCACACAATCCATAATCCTAGGGAAACCATTTCATTATAAAAATATAAGTGGATACACAATTTATATTATTAGGGTAATTTAACAATAATAAAAATATACACATTAGTAACAAAACATATCATCAAGTACATACAAATCCCCGGAAAACGATAATTTTTAGTGGGGTAACAAGACTGTACATGCCATCATGTCAATATAATATCAAATCTGTAAAAAAGGTGAATCAAACCTATTTTCCCCATTAAATTATAATTATCCAATTCATTATATTTAATTATTCCAATAATATAATAACACATACACAAATAATAATAAATCCATTCTTCATGATGCACAATAAAGTAAAACAAGGGATTCTCTACCTCAAATAAGTTTTTTTGACTCACAATGAATGTCAAGGTGAAGAAGACACTCATAGAAACCACAACTGTCCATGGGAAACCATGGAATAACTTACACTGAACCTAATGACTACTATAATGAATACCAACTCACATCTAAAAAAAATTTAAATTGCCACAGTTAATTCCAAATGGGATAACAAAATAAAAATATGGGGAAAGGGGGAAGAACTCACCATGGATCGCTAGCCAATAAATTGTACAAACAATGGATCAATGTGAGGAAAATATTGTTATGAATCCTCTTAGAGGTGAATAGGGTATGTTAGGAACACATTGAGAGAATAAATGTCAAAATAAGAAAAATCATATGAGAAACGAACATGAAAGATGGAAATGTGCCGGTTTTAAATCTAGTGACCATTAAATTATGTGAAATCCTTTTCTTTTAAAAATATCAATCATTCGTTAAAACATTATATGACTCATCTTTTATTTATTACATCTCATTAATTTCATTAACAAGGAAATTATTTTTTTCATGGATCACCCATAGCCAATTTAAAATCCATGAATTCACTTACATTACAAGTAGTGATCAAGATTTAAATGTTCTATAAACATTACACAAATTTAATTCCTCGATGAAACACCCTTGCAGCTCTAGTATCTACGGATCCACATCGTGCCTCCTCTAAGACACCTAAAACACACAAATATAAAAATATAACATACTAAGACTGCACCATCCATTATATATCAAGCACACTATATGTAAAATTTATGGTATGTCTCCACATACAAGTTGAAAATAATTCCAGGACCATCATCCAATGATTTCAGGTTAATATGATGTTTTTTTCTTGGGATTTCACCATAAAACTTATGTTTTATTAATTTAAAACACTAATAACAGTTTTTTCGTTATCATAATGAAACAAGAAACATATATTGACATGTATTATAATCCATAATATCACAAATAATTATATGTTTATATATCAATGATTTCAAAATAATCAAAGGTCATTTTCTTGATTCTGGTATCCCTAACCCATGATTTTAAATTCTATAAATTCTTTAATAACTAATTTTTTAGTCCTATCAAGAAAACCATACATAAGATTGACGTGACATCTTCTATTACATAATTCATGTAATTTATATAAATTTTTCCTATGATTTCATATCAATCAGAGGTTATTCTCTATGGTTTTGATTGTTACACACACAATTTAGTCATTTAATACATGAAATGGTAGATTTCATTCATCTCAAGTAATAAATATCATGAATTCATGTATGTTTATGGGTTGTATTTAGAAAAACAATATATTGTTTTTTACTATGATTTTATGGGTAATGGTGGTTTTTTTCTTGTTTTTCACACCGTAACACAGAATATTAAGGACTTTCAATTATTTAATAGCTGGTTATTCAATAAATCTAAACACATCAAAAATTGGACTAACATGTTTTCTACTTGTAAAAATAAAAATTAATTATAATATTTTTGTCCAATGATTAATCATCAATATGGGTTCTTTTTATATGGTATTAACCTTTAAAATATATCTTTGTTTTTTAAAACACTAAATGTAAATTAATTATTGCCAATATTAAATTAAAACTCATACATTTGCATCATCATTTCCTAAATTTAAAAAATAAATCTATAGTTTTCCTATGATTCCGGGATAATCATAAATTATATTTATGGTTTGACCCACTAATGCATGTTTTTATTGAAATTTAGATTCCTATGTCATTTACTCATACATGTCAAAAGAAATTATAATATAGTTATACAATTTTTTCATGAAAATATATGGTCATATTTTATGATACTGATTATTATATCAATGTTTTATTATTTCAAGATAGTAAAAAATATTATTTTTTTATCATGGTAGAATATTAACTCCAATAGATGCACCATAAGTTGATACTTTACATTTTTCAATCAATGGTTATAAAAATTTGATCTCTTGAAACTTAGAGGTCATTTTCTTGGTTTCTTTACCATATCGCAAACTTTATGTTCTATAAAAACTACCAATTCTCTCATTCTAAGAACACCATATCTCGTATTGATAAGTCTTATACTCATTTATGTCAAAAATAATTTAAAGACATGTTATCTATTATTTCATGTAAATCCTATGCCATTTTCCTTTTTTTACCATTATATGCATGTTTTAGTTATTAAAAACACTAAAATGCATATTTAGTCATCCTAGGAAAATGAAAATTTTGATGGAGATGCTAATAATTTAATGGAAATATTAATCAAATAGAAAAATAAAATTTGATGTTTCCACTAAATATTGCGCAATCAAGAAAAAATAACTTCTTTCATAAATATACAGAAATAATGTGTTCTTTACTAATTAATTTTATTCATTATAACAATTTAACAACATATTGGGAAAATAAACATGCTTGAGAATCCCCATGGATATTTATCTTAGAAATTTCACCTAAAGTAATTCTCAGTCTATTTTATAATGTTATTCGTTGATCTAACTGACATGATTGTCATTTAAATAGATTAAATGTTTAAAATTTATGTTTTCATAAAAACTAATGTATAGTAGAGATTTGGACCGAACCCACAATGAAGGTAAAATTGACCAAAACATTTCAAATTTTCTTAAAAACACCCCACTATTGTCAGCAGTGGGGTAACCATTCTATTACTTTTTTTGTTTTTATCATTTTTATTTTTCAAAATTTTTGTTCTAATAAGAACTAAGTCTTAACTCAACTATGATAAAGTAAAATATAATAAAACAAAACAAAACATCAAATAACAAACAAGAAAAAAAATTCTAAGATGAACAAGTAAAAAAAATGTCCGGGAAAAAGTTTGTTTTACTAGTTTGAAATGATTCCTTCTCACTCAAATATGGATGCAACGTTCCTATGAAAACAAATTACTTACCTATCTCACTAGGAGTTAATTCATACATATTTACCAATCTCAGAGTTTTATTCTCTAAGAAAGTTCAACTGTGAAAATTTATCTTTTAAAAGAAAACATAACAAACTCACCATGAGTTCAGATGAATTATTAATTAAAGCTTTTAGTAAATGAATTTGTGATTATTCTCAGTGAACGATCGTAGAATTGAAAATTGATATTAAGTGGCCCAGAGAAATTTTATGAATTAAGAATTGATCTTACCGATCAATTCTAGATTCATTAAAATGAAAGTGATAAGGAAGAGAAGAATTAACCAGTAGAATGAGAAATTTCCACAGACTCAATTTATTTAGCTAATTATCATGTACATATTTGAAAAATACAAGAATTAAATTATATTGAAATAATTTTAGAAAATACAGGGGAAGAATGAGGACTCCAATATAAACTATGTTTCCCTCTACTCTACTTCTTGAATCTCTAGGAAAATAGATCTCTAGAATCTCCTTGAAGGAGGTTCGCTACTTAGAATTGTGAAGTTGTCCAATGTTTGAATCATGAATGATCTCCTTCCTCTGATACTATGTATTCTCTCTTTTAAACTCCCATTCATCTATTTTACATCAGTTATTTTTTTTCACCGACTTCAAATATTCATCACTTGTACACCGCAGATGTGCATTTTTTGTTGCATCGCACGTTGCACTAGATTTTCCCTTGTAACTAACTTTTGGTGGGCTAGTTTAATGCATATGGACATGTTTACGACTTTTCTGTGAACCCAAACATTTAAAATAGAAAAATAAATTAATGAATCGACGTTTAAATGTTAAATTTTTTTAACAAACAAATGTTTCAATAAAAAATTCTTAAAAGTTTTTAAGTATAAATTAATAATTATTAGTTATTAATTTAATTATTATTATTTTATTTTCTAATTAACATTTTATTATTTAAAGTTGTTAAATGTTATAATTTATTTTTTATTATAAAGTGTTTTAGTCTATTAAAGTATTAATTTATAATTAAATTAAATTATTAATATTCAGTACATATTTATTAAATGAATTAAACCATAATTAGATTAATTACTTTATTTTATTATTTTAATTATTGAAATTATTCTATTTAAAAAATTAAATTATAATTAATGTATTAATTGAAATTTATTTATTTTAATTAATATTTATTTTTTTGTTATAATTTTTATTTTTTTATTTTTATTAGATATTTTTAATTTATCATATATACTTTATTTTATTACTTATTAATTTATATTAAAATTGTTTTATATTATATTTATTATATATTTTATTTTATTTTTGTTTTTTATTATATTTTTCATCCTCTTATTTTTTTTCTTTAGAATTCCCCCCCCCCAATTCGGCGTAGTAGGGGAGAAGGGTTCGCTACTCTTGGTTTCTTCCGGTGGAAACTGCATCAGCGGTAGTGACTTCTTATGGTGTGGCAGATTGATTTCTTCACGTGATAGTGATTCAATATCCACAAAGATGGACTAGAATCATCTACTACAATGGATTTCATGCTCAAAAATAGCATAACCAAGGTGAAGAGAAGGAATTGGCCATGCAGGTGCTGTTGGGAAAGAAGGGAAAGCGACGAACATGCAAAAAATTGAAAAGCGAACGTGTAGTGGAAATAAAATTTCCCCCCTCCCAAAATAAAACGGATAAGTAGAGACCCAAAATTAAATGGGCAGGAAATAATGTTGACAGTGGAAATTTGTACATGGAAAAAATGAAAAACCACAGGGCTTAGTCCATAAAGAGGGATCCACTAGAATCATGAGGTACACGGTAGAGACTCCCCAAAAATAGAAGGGATCTCAAAAGTAATAATCAAGAATAAAAGTGTGGATCATATATGGAGATCAGTAAAGATGATAGTCGAAGAAAGGAGATCTCCAAATGGAATTTCCTCTCGGTGTTGTTGCTGCCAGTGATGTTGAAAGGCCTTTCCTCTACCTCTTTATATAGGAAAAAGAATCATCATTAAATATTGTCACTGCGTCAATAGAGTGTCACCATATAAACTAATTCACATGGTCTTAGCCTGAATTAAAAATACCATATTAAAATAAAAACTGTGTGGGCACCATTTGAGGAGGCGTTACGTGGTGTGCCGACTAGGAAGGTGCCCAACAAACTCCCCCTCTAACTCAAGTGGGCATTATCGCCAACCCTAAAATCTGTCGGAAAGTATCAAATTTTCATCTCGGTAAACTCTTGGTCAACATGTCTCACCCCTTGTCATTAGTGTAGATCTTCTCAATCTCTAATTGTCTTGAATCAAGGACATTGTGGATCCAATGATATAGAACATCGATATGTTTCGACCTCCCATGAAAAGTGGAATTCTTTCCCAAACAAATAGAGATCTTACTATCACAAAATAAAGCATACCTATCCTAATTTAAACTGAGTTCTCGAATAAAATTTTTAATCCACTATGATTTGTAGAATGCCTTAGTAACTATAATAAACTCTAACTCTATGGTAGATAATGCAACACATCTCTTAAATCTAGAATGCAAAGATGCATCTCCCCCTGTAAAAGGGATCAAATAGCTTGAAGTAGACTTCCTTGAATCGATATCTCCTACCATATCTGAATCTGTGAAGCCACAAAGAATAGGTTCTCCTTTGCAAAAACAAATCTCAGATCGGAAGTACCATAAAGATAATGAAAAATGAACATCAATTCTCTCTACCAAGATTTGATTGAAAATGACTGACCGCACCAACTACATGAGCTATATCAGGTCTTGTACATACCATTGCATACATCAAACAGTCAATGAAAGATGAATAAGGTATATGTTGCATCTCCTCTCTCTCTTCATCAGTAGAAGGTGACTAATTGGTACCAAGCTAAAAATGTAAAGCAATAGGATTATTAACCAATTTTTCTCTATCTATATAAGATCTCTGAAGAACCTTCTCAATGTATCTCACCTAAGATAACCGCAACTTCCTGGCCATCCTGTCATGGGAGATCGTCATGCCAAGAATTTTTCATGTTTGCCCCTAGTCTTTGATCGCAAAAGACTGACAAATATCCTTCTTTAATCTATCAATTCTAAAAGTATGATGGCCAACAATGAGTATATCATCAATATAAAGCCACAATATAATAAAATCATCATCAGTAAATCTCTAAACAAAAACACAATGATCAGAAGATGTCTTCCAAAAACCCTAATGTGAAATGACATATTCAAACTTCTTATACCACTACCTTGGAGCTTGATTCAAACCCTACAAACTCTTCATTAACCTTTAGATGTGATTTTATATACCTGTTTCAACAAAACCCTCTAGCTGCTTTATATAAATCATCTCCTCTAAATCTCCATGGAGGAATGTTTTCTTCACATCCATCCTCTCAATCTGCAGATCTAAACAAGAATCCAAACAAAGAACAACTCAAATGAAAAACATTTTGAAAATAGGTGAGAAAATCTCATCAAAATCAATACCTTTCTTCTGATAGAATCCTTCGATAACTAATCTAGCCTTGTATCGTGGAACAGAACTGGATTCATCATTTTTAATCCGATAAATCCACCGATTTTTCATAGATCTCTTCTCTGTCGCTAACTTCACCAGATCAAAAGTGTGGTTGTCATGAAATGATGTCATATCATCATCCATTGCCGCAACCCATCTTTCCTTCTATTCACTCTCCATTGCCTCATCAAAATATTATAGTTCTCCCCCTTTAGCGAGGATCACATACTCATTATGTGAATATCGAGTAGAAATGGTGTGATGTTGAGATGACCTCCGGAGTAGAACTATGGGTTCTTTAATAACCCCTGGAACCAGATCATCAGAAACAAAATTTGCATTGGTAACTATAGCATCCCGCCTCCTTGTCACATAAACTTTCATTACATTATACAAAACTGAGTATCTTTAAGGTTTAGTGTCTTGGAAACTAGGAACTTAATACATGAAACAAAAAAAAACATTTTGATTAAACCCTTGAAAGGTTTATCCTTATGTTCATCCTAGGTTCATTACTGCATCTCATAACCTAGGGACATACATCAAAAGAAAGGGTGAGCAGAAGGCCCAGTAAGGGAAACAAGGGGAAACATTTAACCTGTGAACTTGAGATACATCAACAATGTCATGAAAAAGAACTTTAAGGCATGATAAAGAAATCATGAGGCATATCATAATAAAAATAACATTTTTCATAACTTGAATATGTGTCTAAAATATTTAATATTGACAATAATTTCATTTCACCAAGGTCCATCTCCAAGGTTTCATTAAAAATTACCAAGGATATTCACCAAGGTATCAGTCTAAAAGGTCATCTCTAGAGATTAAGTCTTTACCCAATGCATTAGAGTGTTATCTGGGTGCACCATTGACATGTCTTTATTATCATGTGAGCCACATAAATCATCATAAATAATTTCATACACAACCCATATAGCATAAAATAAATGGGTTTCATTTCATAATCATAACATTTTAAAAACTGCTTTAAAGACATGATCTTTGTGTCACTTTAAAACCCACAGAAAAGGAAGTTGGGTCTCATGTATGTAAATATGAGAATTTAAAATAGAAAATTTTGGTATATATGTGAATACCCCTATAGAAGAGAGAGATTTTATTATTCGCATAATAAAATATAAGAACTTTAGAATAAGAGAGAGAGTCGTTTTGAGACGGAAATTCTGCAGCATAACGACTATGTTTCGGGGTTTTAGAAAACATTGAAAAGAGAGGGGACATGGGTCACCCACTCATGAATGATCCATAAAATAGTAGGGGGACATAATATAAAGGTTATAAGAACATGTAAATGAAATTTTAAAGATAGACCAATATGAAATTAAATACATAGAAGGAAGACAAAAATAAGATTTCTCTTATGAAAAAACGGATGCCTAACAACGTCACTTAAACTTCAAAAACAATTAATTGACGAGATGAAATAGGATATATCATTATATAAACATAAAATATCAGTATGATATATAGTGATATCATACCCCAACATAATAAAATGGAACTTTAAAGACTTTACATGAAAGTAGAACTTGAAAATGATAAGGGTGAAAGAACCACTTAAAAATTCGGCAGCCTAACGGTGCCACTTAAAACTTCAAAATACTGAATTGAAGAGATCAAATGGGGTATCTCATCATATGATAATAAAATATCAGTATGATATATATAGAGATAATTCTCCAATATAATAAAAAGGATCTTGAAAGACTTTACATGAAAGTAGAACTTCAAAACGATAAGGGTGAAAGAACCACTTAAAAATTCAGCAGCCTAACGGTGCCACATAAAACATCAAAATATTGAATTGAAGAGATAAAATGGGGTCTCTCATAATATTATCATAAAATATCAATATGATATATATAGAGATAATACCCCAACATAATAAAAAGTAACTTGAAAGACTTGACATGAAAGTAGAACTTCAAACGAGAAGGGTGAAAGAACTACTTAAAAATTCGGCAGCCTAATGGTGCCACTTAAAACTTCAAAATACTGAATTGAAGAGATCAAATGGGGTATCTCATCATATGATAATAAAATATAAGTATGATATATATATAGATCATACCCCAACATAATAAAAAGGAACATGAAAGACTTTACATGAAAATAGATCTTGAAAAAAAGAGAAGAGAGGAAGAATCTGTTACAAAAAGTTCGGCAGCCTAACGGCGCCACTTAAACATTCATAAAAATAAATAATGAGAGTAAGAATGGATCTCTCATTATATGAAAATAAAAAGGGCAGTAAGAGGAATATAAAATAACATCCTCCAACATAAGAACATGGAGCATAAAAGAGAGTATTTGAAAAGAAAGAGAGAGTTTGGATCCCTTACCTTAAAACATAACTCTTAAAACTCATAGGTTGGGACCTTGAGAGGCTTGAGGGAACCTTGGTAGGACTCCTTGGGAGGTAAGGAGACCAAAACATTGTTGATAATTATTTTGGCATCCAATGGATTAGATAATTGCTTGGTATTTATAGGGAAAGTGAGGGGACAAGGCATTAATGGCCAAGGGACACCTCATTGGTGGTTTTGGAAAAACCATGGGCTTTCCCATGGTATTTTCCCATGGTATTGGCCACTTGGGACACCTCATACCTTATCTTAATATTCATAAGTCGACCATATTTATTACATACTTAATACATCATTTAATGATGTCATTAAACACTCGTAACTTAAAAACTGTATTTTCACTATTCACTGAAAATTTATCTTTCTCAAAAAAATCCCAAATTTTCACCTTAACCAAATATCGATGCTATGATTTCAAAAATGAACTCCATTTTATAAAAATACTTTTCTTATTATTTTTAATTTAATTTGTAAATAAATACACTATTCACCAAAAAATCATTTTCTTCAAAAAAATCCCCAAAAATTACCTTAATATAATATCGATGCTCTGAGTTCAAAAATGAAATCCGTTTTATAAAAATAATTTTCTAAATATTTTTAATTAAATTTTTAATTAAAAATCACTATTCACCCGAAAAAAAATAATACTTGACTAACAATTTATGAAACTATTATTTAACCATTTTATTGAATCACATTACTGAATCAAGGTGCCTAGATTATATTAATACTTTCTTTAAGTGAGATTACTAATCCATTTGGTCACATTACTAATCCTAAGCATAAAATCACTATTCATAATTTAATATTCATCGAAAATTAAGTTGATCTTATTAGACTCTATATTTCGTACTGAACATAATTGTAGAAGATCATTTTTTGAAAATCATTACACATTTTTAATTATTTAAGGTTTAAATAAACATTTTTAAAATATCCTTTCTCTAAAATTCATCAAAAATATGCATACTATATTTATCTGTACATTTGAAAATTCAAAAACTTCATCATAAGAAGAAATCAAAATTTTTATTTAAAACAAATGATTACACAAAGCAGTTACTGTCTCCTTACATAGCCCCTTATCACACCAACATAAGACCTAAGTGTAAGGTGTGCTAAGGTGATAGAATCCGAGGGAGGCTCGGCCAACATCGCACGAGTAGTAATTTCTATCAGTTTGAACTTCTCACGAAGGTGATTCTGTTCTAGCTTCACATGATGAAGTTCGGCTTGGGTTTGGTCCAGAGCAAAGCCCAGTGGTGCTACCTCCTTCCCAAGTTCTATTAGATGGGCTTCGATTGGTCCAAGACTACTGGGTGATGCCATCGAATCTCCTTTCTATATTAATTAACTAAGGTCACTTGTATTTAGAGACAAAAGCCGCAACATTTAGTTTTCAACGGTCATACTGACTAATCGTCATATAAGAGTCTAAACACAACAGTCTCATTTTAATTATACTCATGTTATCAAATGAAACAGTTTTGTTTAGTATGAAAAATAAAATAACACACAAATTTAGGAAACATGATTTATTCAAAATTTCGGGTCGTTACAATCTTCCCCCGTTAAGAAATTGTGTCCTCGCAATTTTTAAATAAAAGGGTTTTGAAATTTCATTGAAAGTCCCACATTGGAAAAAGAGTGGGTAACACTATTACATTAAAAGAAATAAAAGGGAGTATAAAGGTCACCCGAGTTAACCCACACTAGGATTCAATGTAGGAAAACATTGATATGGAAGAAAAAACAAAGGGTCAAGTTCTGAGGGAGAGTGATAGAAAACATGATTAGGAGAAATTTAACCACAAGAAAATCACAAACTTATGATGTGTGTAAACGGTCTTTGATTACCTAGTAGGAAACTTAAACCAAAAACATTTTTGTTTTATGTTCCTTTTCATAATTTTGAGGAATTCATTTACTACATAGAACAAAAACATAAGGAAATATACCTACCTTCATGTAGAGTTTAATCCTTTAATAAGTTTCTATCGAAACTAATCTTTTCTCCAAACGATGAGAATTCAAAACTACTTGGTCTCATAAAAGCACAAGAATTATCTTCTTGAGAGTCATGTAATACAAAAAAGATTAACGATCAATTTCTTCTATCTTTAAACATTATCCCAAAAACAGAAAGGGTAATATAAAACAACTCTTCAAAATGAAAGAAGCCCATAGGAAGGGAAACTACTCTTAAATATTCAAAGTTCCACGGTAATACCCAATGTTCATCATAGACCATTCCATAAATAAATTCTCTTAGAATTACTCAAAATAAACCAAACTAAGATTGAAACCCAAATACAAGAAGGATTTGATAACATAGTCTTCCAAAATAAACTTCATCGTTCATCTCCAGACAACATCAACCACTCCTAACATCTTATAACAAAAGTAGCTAACCTAAACATATTTTACCCAATATAGGTTAATCATTTCCATATGTAACCAAAATTACTATAAGTCCACCTAAAATTCATCGATTCTTCAAAATATTAGTCAACCTTTACTATTCAAAGAAAATACTGTAGTAATCTATTTACCTCGATCAAATAGGGTTCCCAAAATAGTGAACGTCTTCCAAAATAATAATCATCTTTTAATCCCCTAATCATCTCTATCATATTAATATGGCAATCATCACATTTCCTATCACCTTGGTCGTTGGGACTTTCTCTTCCATTTCCCACCATTAACTAAGAAAAGAATGTATAATTAGGGGTCTTAAATACTTAGCCAATAATCATGAAAATGAACTTAAAGCATAGAAGGATAAACTTATAGAAGAAAAGTATACCCTAACTTGTGATCCCCTAGGTCCCGATCTAGGTTATCCATTATCATATATTCTTATGTGAATCTTTATTTTATTTTATCTTTGTTCCTTTAATAATGGTTCATACTAAGCTTATGAATTTACCAAAGCATATCCCGCGGGAGTGTCGTAACCAAGAGAGAAGCAAGGCCCGTTGTTGCGTACCAATTCCCATTCGAGTCTATCTCAAAGCGGTGTTTTCGGGTTTTAACCCTGTGTACATCTGTGCCATAGCCCCCTCTACCTGCTCGTATCCAGACAAAGATGTATTTTCTTGGAAACCCCTTACTCAATACTCACCAAAATGCCATGAAGATTTCCTATATTTAAACTTTTCTATTGGGTTCTTCCTAAAGTTTTCATATCCTAATTTCCACAAATAAATAAACCATCCTTTGATACCAAATATAGAATCCTGAATTTTTGTCACATAAACTTTCATTACATTATACAAAACTGAGGAACTTTAAGGTTTATTGTCTTGGAAACCAGGAACTTAATACATGAAACAAAAAAAACATTCTTCTTAAACCCTTGAAAGGCTTCTCTGTATGTTCATCCTAGGTTCATTACTACATCTCATAACCTGGGGACATACATCAAAAGAATGGGTGGGCAGAAGGCCCATTAAGGGAAACAGGGGGAAACATTTAACATGTGAACTTGAGATACATCAACAATGTCATGAAAAAGAACTTTAAGGCATGAGAAAAAAATCATGAGCCATATCATAATAAAAATAACGTTTTTCATAACATGAAGATGTGGCTAAAACATTTAATGTTTACAATAATTTCTTCTCACCAAGGTCCATCCCCATGGTGTCATTAAAAATTACCAAGGTTATTCACCAAGGTATCAGTCTAAAAGGTCATCTCTAGAGATTAAGTCTTTACCCAATGCGTTGGAGCGCTATCTGGGTGCACCCTTGACATGTCTTTATTATCATGTGATCCACATACATCATCATAAATCATTTCATAAACAACCCATATAGAATAAAATAAATGGGTTTAATTTCATAATCATAACGTTTTAAAAACTACTTTAAAGACATGATCTTTGTGTCACTTCAAAATGCACAGAAAAGGAAGGTGGGTCTCATGTATGTAAATCCCAGAATTTAAAATAGAACATTTTGGTATATATGTGAATACCCCTATAGAAGAGAGATCTTTTATTATTCACTTAATAAAATAAAAGAACATTAGAACAAGAGAGAGAGACATTTTGAGACGGAAATTCTGCAGCATAACGACTATGTTTCGGGGTTTTAGAAAACATTGAAAAGAGAGGGGACATGGGTAACCCACACATGAATGATCCATAAAACAGTAGGGGGACATAATATAAAGGTTATAAGAACATGGTAATGAAATTTAAAAGATATACCATATTAAATGAAAAACATAGAAGGAAGACAAAAATAAGATTTCTCTTATGAAAAATCGAGAGCCTAACGACGTCACTTAAACTTCAACAAAAATGAATTGATGAGATCAAATAGGATCTCTCATCCTATAAACATAAAATATCATTATGATAGATAGTGGGATCATACCCCAACATAATAAAAAGGAACTTGAAATACTTGACATGAAAGTAGAACTTGAAAACGAGAAGGGTGAAAGAACCACTTAAAAATTCGGCAGCCTAACGGTGCCACTTAAAACTTCAAAATACTGAATTGAAGAGATCAAATGGGTTATCTCATCATATTATCATAAAAGATCAGTATGATATATATATAGATCATACCCCAACATAATAAAAAGGAACTTCTAAGACTTGACATGAAAGTAGAACTTCAAAACGAGAAGGGTGAAAGAACCACTTAAAAATTCGGCAGCCTAACGGTGCCACTTAAAACTTCAAAATAATGAATTGAAGAGATAAAAAGGGGTCTATCGTCATATGATCATAAAGGATAAGTATTATATATATATAGATCATACCCCAACATAATAAAAAGAAACTTTAAAAACTTTATATGAAAGTAGAACTTTAAAACGAGAAGGGTGAAAGAACCACTTAAAATTTCGGCAGCCCAACGGTGCCACTTAAAACTTAAAAATACTGAATTGAAGAGATCAAATGGGGTCTATAATCATATGATTATAAAAGATAAGTATGATATATATAAATATCAGACCCCAACATAATAAAAAGTAACTTTAAAGACTTTACATGAAAATAGTTCTTGAAAAAAAAGAGAAGGGAGGAAGAATCTGTTACAAAAAGTTCAGCAGCCTAACAGTGCCACTTAAACATTCATAAACCTAAATGATGAGAGTAAGAGGGGATCTCTCATTATATGAACATGAAAAGGGTGTTAAGAGGAATATAAAAGAACATCCTCCAACATAATAACATGGGGAATAAAAGAAATGACATAAAAGAGAGCATTTGAAAAGAAAAAAGAGAGAGTTTGGATCCCTTACCTTAAAACGTAACTCTTAAAACTCAAAGGCTGAGACCTTGGGAGGATTGAGGGCACCTTGGGAGGACTCCTTGGGAGGTAAGGAGACCGTAACTTCGTTGGGAATGATTTTGGGGTCCAAAGGATGAGATCATGGCTTGGTATTTATAGGGAAAGTGAGGGGACAAGGCATTAATGGCCAAGGGACACCTCATTGGTGGTTTTGGAAAAACCATGGCCTTGCCCAGGGTATTTTCCCATGGTATTGGCCACTTGGGACACCTCATACCTTATCTTACTATTCATAAGTCGACCATATTGATTACATACTTAATACATCATTTAATGATGTCATTAAACACTCGTAACTTAAAAACTGTATTTTCACTATTCACTGAAAATTTATCGTTCTCAGAAAAATCCCGAAATTTCACCTTAACCAAATATCGATGCTCTGATATCAAGAATGAACTCCATTTTATAAAAATAATTTTATAATTATTTTTAATTTAATTTTTATATAAATACACTATTCAACGAAAATTCATTTTTTTCAGAAAAAATCCCCAAAAATTACCTTAACAGAATATCGATGCTCTGAGTTCAAAAATGAAATAAATTTTATAAATATAATTTTCTAAATATTTTTAATTACAATTTTAATTAAAAATCACTATTAACCTCAAAAAACTAATACTTTACTAATAATTTATGAAACTATTATTTAATCATTTTATTGAATCACATTATTTAATCAAGGTGCCTAGATTATATTAATACTTTCTTTAAGTGAGATTACTAATCCATTTGGTCACATTACTAATCCTAAGCATAAAAACACTATTCATAATTGACTATTCATCAAAAATTAAGTTGATCTTATTAGACTCTAAATTTCGTACGGAACATAATTGTAGAAGACCATTTTTTGAAAATCATTACACGTTTTTAGTTATTTAAGGTTTACATAAACATTTTTGAAATATCCTTTCTCTAAAATTCATCAAAAATATGCATACTATATTTATCCGAACATTTGAAAATTCAAAAACATCGTCATAAGAAGAAATCCAAATTTTTATTTACAACAAAGGATTACACAAGGCAGTTACGGTCTCCTTACATAGCCCCTTATCACACCAGTATAGGACATAAGTGTAAGGTGTGCTAAGGTGAGAGAATCTGAGGGAGGCTCGGCCAACATCGCATGAGTAGTAATTTCTATTAGTTTGAACTTCTCGCGAAGGCGATACCGTTCTAGCTTCACACGATGATGTTCAGCTTGGGTTTGGTTCAAAGCAAAGCCCAGTGGTGCTACCTCCTTCCCAAGTTCTATAAGATGGGCTTCGATCGGTCCAAGACTACTGGGTGAGGCCATAGAATCTCCTTTCTATATTAATTGACCAAGGTCGCTTGTATTTAGAGACAAAAGTTGCAACATTCAGTTTTCAATGGTCATACTAACTAATGGTCATATAATAGTCAAAACCCAACAGTCTCATTTTAATTATATGAAACAGTTTTGTTGAGTATTAAAAATAAAATAACACACAAATTTAGGAAACAATTTTTATTTAAAATTTCAGGTCGTTACAATCTTCCCCCCTTAAGAAATTGCGTCCTCGCAATTTTTAAAAAATGTTTTTGAAATTTCATTGAAAGTCCCGCATTGGAAAAAGTGTGGGTTACACTATTACTTTAAAAGAAATAAAAGGGAGTACAAAGGTCACCCGGGTTATCCCATACTAGGATTCCATGTAAGAAAACATGGATATGGAAGAAAAAATAAAGGGTCAAGTTCTGAGGGAGAGTGATAGAAAACATGATTAGGAAAAATTTAACCACAATAAAATCTAAAACTTATGATGTGTGTAAACGGTCTTTGATTACCTATTAGGAAACATAAACCAACAATGTTTTTGTTTTACGTTCCTTTTCATAATTTTGAGGAATTCATTTACTACATAGAACAAAAACATAAGGAAATAAACCTACCTTCATGTAGAGTTTAATCCTTTAATAAGTTTCTACCGAAACTAATCTTTTCTCCAAACAATGAGCATTCAACCCTACTTGGTCTCATCAAAGCACAAGAATCATCTTCTTGAGTGTCACGTAATACAAAAAAGATTAACTATCAATTTCTTCTATCATTTAACATTATCCCAAAAACAGAAAGGGTAAGATAAAACAACTCTTCAAAAAGAAAGAATCCCATAGGAAGGGAAACTAATTTTAAATACTCAAAGTTCCATGGTACTACCCAAAGTTCATCAAAGACCATTCTATAAATAACTGTTCTTAAAATTCCGCAAAATAAACCAAACTAAGATTGAAACACAAATTCAAGAAGGATTTGATAACATAGTCTTCCAAAATAAACTTCATCGTTCATCTCCAGACAACATCAACCACTCCTAACATCTTATAAAAAAAGTATCTAACCTAAACATATTTTACCCAAGATAGGTTAATCATTTCCATATGTAACCTAAATTACTATAAGTCCACCTTAAATTCATCGATTCTTCAAAATATAAGTCAACCTTTACTCCTCAAAGAAAATACCATAGTAATCTATTTACCTCAATCAAATAGGGATCCCAAAATAGTGAATGTCTTCCAAAATAATAATCATATTTTAATCCCCTAATCATATCTGTCATATTAATACAGAAATCGTCACATTTCCTATCACATTTTTCGTTGGGACTTTCTCTTCCATTTCCCACCATTAACTAAGAAAATAACATATAATTATGTGGCTTAAATACTTAGCCAATAATCATAAAAAGGAACTTAAAGCATAGAAGAATAAACACGTAGAAGAAAAGTATACCCTAACTTGTGATCCCCTAGGACCCCATCTAGGTTATCCATTATCATATATTCTTATGTGAATCTTTATTTTATTTTATCATTGTTCCTTTAATAATGGTTCATACTACGCTTATGAATTTACGAAAGCATATCCCCCGGGAGTGTCGTAACCAAGAGTGCAGCAAGGCCTGTTGTCGTGTACCAATTCCCGTTCGAGTCTATCTCAAAGCGGTGTTTTTGGGTTTTACCCCTATGTACATCTGGCCAGAGCCACCTCCACGTGCCTGTATCCTGACTAGGATGTATTTGCTTGGTAACCCCTTACTCAATACTCACCAAAATACCAGGAAGATTTCCTATATTTAAACTTTTCTATTGGGTTCTTCCTAAAGTTTTCATATCCGAATTTTCACAAATAACTAAACCATCCTTTGATACCAACTATAGCATCCCGCCTTTTTTTCACATAAACTTTCATTACATTATACAAAACTGTGGATCTTTAAGGTTTAGTGTCTTGGAAACCAGGAACTTAATACATGAAACAAAAAAACATTCTTCTTAAACCCTTGAAAGGCTTCTCATTATGTTTATCCTAGGTTCATTACCGCATCTCATAACCTGGGGACATACATCAAAAGAAAGGGTGAGTAGAAGGCCCATTGAGGGAAACAAGGGGAAACATTTAATATGTGAACTTGAGATACATGAACAATGTCATGAAAAAGAACTTTAAGGCATGAGAAAGAAATCATGAGGCATATCATAATAAAAATAATGTTTTTCATAACTTAAGGATGTGGACACAACACTTAATATTGACAATCATTTCGTTTCACCAAGGTCCATCCCCAAGGTGTCATTAAAAATTACCAAGGTTATTCACCAGGGTATCAGTCTAAAAGGTCATCTCTAGAGATTAAGTCTTTACCCAATGCATTGGAGTGCTATCTGGGTGCACACTTGACATGTCTTTATTATCATGTGAGCCACACACATAATCATAAATCATTTCATAAACAACCCATATAGCATAAAAGAAATGGGTTTCATTTCATAATCATAACGTTTTAAAAACTGATTTAAAGACATGATCTTTGTGTCACTTTAAAACCCACAGAAAAGGAAGGTGGGTCTCATGTATGTAAATCCCAGAAATTAAAATAGAACATTTTGGTATATATGTGAATACCCCTATAGAATAGAGAGATTTAAATATTCACTTAATAATATAAAAGAACTTTAGAACATGAGAGAGAGACATTTTGAGACGGAAATTCTGCAGCATAACGACTATGTTTCGGGGTTTTAGAAAACATTGAAAAGAGAGGGGACATGGGTCACACACTCATGAATGATCCATAAAGAAGTAGGGGGGACAGAATATAATGGATATAAGAACATGGTAATGAAATTTGAAAGACATACCGTATGAAATGAAAAACATATAAGGAAGACAAAAATAAGATTTCTCTTATGAAAAATTGGGAGCCTAACGGTGTCACTTAAACTTCAACAAAAATGAATTGACGAGATCAAATAGGATCTCTCATCATATAAACTTAAAAGATTAGTATGATAGATAGGGATATTATACCCTAACATTATAAAAAGGAACATGAAAGACTTGACATTAAAGTAGAACTTGAAAACGAGAAGGGTGAATGAACCACTTAAAAATTTGGCAGCCTAACGATGCCACTTAAAACTTCAAAATACTGAATTGAAGAGATAAAATGGGGTCTCTCATCATATGATCATAAAATATCATTATGATATATAGGATATCATAACCCAACATAATAAAAAGGAACTTGGAAGACTTGACATGAATGTAGACCTTCAAAATGAGAAGGGTAAAAGAACCACTTAAACATTCAGCAGCCTAACGGTGCCACTTAAAACTTCAAAATACTGAATTGAAGAGATCAAATGGGGTCTCTCATCATATGATCATAAAATCTCAGTATGATATATATAGAGATAATACCCCAACATAATAAAAATGAACTTGAAAGACTTGACATGAAAGTAGAACTTCAAAATGAGAAGGGTGAAAGAACCACTTAAAAATTCGGCAGCCGAACGGTGCCACTTAAAACTTCAAAATACTGAATTGAAGAGATCAAATGGGGTATCTCGTCATATGATCATAAAATATAAGTATGATATATATATATATATCATACAACAACATAATAAAAATAAACATGAATGACATTACATGAAAATAGATCTTGAAAAAAAAAGAAGTGAGGAAGAATCTGTTACAAAAAGTTTGGCAGCCTAACAGCGCCACTTAAACATTCATAAAACTAAATAATAAGTGTAAGAGGGGATATATCATTATATGAACATGAAAAGGGTAGTAAGAGTAATATAAAAGAACATCCTCCAACATAAGAACATAGAGCATAAAAGAAATGACATAAAAGAGAGCATTTGAAAAGAAAGAGAGAGTTTGGATCCCTTACCGTAAAACGTAACTCTTAAAACTCAATGGTTGGGACCTTGAGAGGCTTGAGGGAACCATGGGAGGACCCCTTGGGAGTTAAGGAGACCATAACTTCGTTGAGAATGATTTTGGAGTCCATAGGATGAGAGAATGGCTTGGTATTTATAGGGAAAGTGATGGGACAAGGCATTAATGGCCAAGGGACACCTCATTGGTGGTTTTGGCAAAACCATGGGCTTGCCCATGGTATTTTCCCATGGTATTGGCCACTTAAAACACCTAATACCTTATCTTACTATTCATAAGTCGACCATATTGATTAAATACTTAATACATCATTTAATGATGTCATTAAACACTCATAACATAAAAACTGTATTTTCACTATTCACTGAAAATTTATCTTTCTTAGAAAAATCCCAAAATTTCACCTTAAACAAATATCTATGATCTGATTTCAAAAATGAACTCCATTTTATAAAAATAATTTTCTAATTATTTTTAATTTAATTTTTAAATAAATACACTATTCAAAGGAAATTTATTTTTTTCAGAAAAATCCACAAAAATTACCTTAACATATTATCGATGCTATGAGTTAAAAAAGGAAATCCATTTTATAAAAATAATTTTCTAAATATTTTTAATTAAATTTTTAATTAAAAATCATTGTTCACCTGAAAAAACTAATACTTGACTAATAATTTATGAAACTATTATTTAACCATTTTATTGAATCAAATTACTTAATCAAGGTTCCTAGATTATATTAATACTTTCTTTAAGTGAGATTACTAATCCATTAGGTCAAATTACTAATCCTAAGCATAAAATCACTATTCATAATTTACTATTCATCAAAAATTATGTTGATCTTATTAGACTCTAAATTTTATACTGAACATAATTGTAGAAGACCATTTTTTGAAAATCATTACACATTTTTAGTTATTTAAGGTTTACATACACATTTTTAAAATATCCTTTCTCTAAAATTCATCAAAAATATGCATACTATATTTATCCGGAAATTTGAAAATTCAAAAACTTCATCATAAGAAGAAATCAAAATTTTTATTTAAAACAAAGGATTACACAATGCAGTTACGTTCTCCTTACATATCCCTTTATCACACCAGCATAGGACATAAGTGTAAGGTGTTCTAAGGTGAGAGAATCTGAGGGAGGCTCGGCCAACATCGCACGAGTAGTAATTTCTATCAGTTTGAACTTCTCGCGAAGGCGATTCCATTCTAGCTTCACACGATGAAGTTCGGCTTGGGTTTGGTCCAGAGCAAAGTCCAGTGGTGCTACCTCCTTTTCAAGTTCTGTTAGATGGGATTAGATTAGTCCCAGACTACTGGGTGAGGCCATCGAATCTCCTTTCTATATTAATTAACCAAGGTCACTTGTATTTAGTGACAAAAGTCGCAACATTCAGTTTTCAACGGTCATACTGACTAATGGTCATATAATAGTCAAAACCCAACAGTCTCATTTTAATTATACTCATGTTATCAAATGAAACAATTTTGTTGAGTATGAAAAATAAAATATCACACAAATTTAGGAAACAGGATTTATTCAAAATTTCGGGTTGTTACAATCTTTCCCCCTTAAGAAATTGTGTCCACGCAATTTTTTAAAAAAAGGGTTTTGAAATATCATTGAAAGTACCACATTGGAAAAAGAGTGGGTAACACTATTACTTTAAAAGAAAGAAAAGGGGGTACAAAGGTCACCCGAGTTAACCCATACTAGGATTCAATGTAGGAAAACATGGATATGGAAGAAAAAACAAAGGGTCAAGATCTGAGAGAGAGTGATAGAAAACATGATTAGGAGAAAGTTACCACAAGAAAATCACAAACTTGTGATGTGTTTAAATGGTCTTTGATTACCTTGTAGGAAACGTAAATCAACAATGTTTTTGTTTTACGTTCTTTTTCATAATTTTGAGGAATTCATTTACTACATAGAACAAAAACATAGGAAATATACCTACCTTCATGAAATGTTTAATCCTTTAATAAGTTTCTACCGAAACTAATCTTTTCTCCAAACTATGAGCATTCAAAACTACTTGGTCTCATCAAATCACAAGAATCATCTTCATGAGAGTCACGTAATCCAAAAAATATTAACTATCAATTTCTTCTATCTTTAAACACTATCCCAAAAATAGAAAGGGTAAGATAAAACAACTCTTCAAAGAGAAGGAATCCCATAGGAAGGGAAACTACTTTTAAATATTCAAAGTTCCATGGTACTACCCAAAGTTCATCATAGACCATTCCATAAGTAACTGTTCTTAAAATTCTTTAAAATAAACCAAACTAAGATTGAAACCCAAATACAAGAAGGATTTGATAACATAGTCTTCTAAAATAAACTTCATCATTCGTCTCCAGACAACATCAAACACTCCTAACATCTTATAACAAAAGTAGCTAACCTAAACATATTTTACCCAAGATAGGTTAATCATTTCTATATATAACCTAAATTACTATAAGTCCACCTTAAATTCATTTATTCTTCAAAATATAAGTCATCCTTTACTCCTCAAAAAAATTACCGTAGTAATCTATTTACCTCGATCAAATAGGGTTCCCAAAATAGTGAATGTCTTCCAAAATAATAATCATCTTTTAATCCCCTAATCATCTCTGTCATATTAATACGGCAATCATCACATTTCCTATCACATTGGTCGTTGGGACTTTCTCTTCTTTTTCCCACCATTAAATAAGAAAAAAACGTACAATTAGGGGGCTTAAATACATAGCCAATAATCATGAAAAGGAAGTTAAAGCATAAAAGGATAAACTTGTAGAAGAAAAGTATACCCTAACTTGTGATCCCCTAGGGGTTGATCTAGGTTATCCATGATCATATATTCTTATGTGAGTCTTTGTTTTATTTTATCTTTGTTCCTTTAATAATGGTTCATACTAGCTTATGAATTTACCAAAGCATATCCCCCGGGAGTGTCGCAACCAAGAGTGCAGAAAGGCCCATTGTCATGTACCCGTTCCCGTTCGAGTCTAGCTCAAAGCGGTGTTTTCGGGTTTTACCCCTATGTACAACTGTGCCAGAGCCACCTCTACTTCCTCCTATCTAGACAAGAATGTATTTGCTTGGCAACCCCTTACTCAATACTCACCAAAATACCAGGAAGATTTCTTATATTTAAACTTTTCTATTGGGTTCTTCCTAAAGTTTTCATATCCTAATTTTCACAAATAACTAAACCATCCTTTGATACCAACTATAGCATCCCGCCTTTTTTTCACATAAACATTCATTACATTATACAAAACTGAGGATCTTTAAGGTTTATTGTCGTGAAAACAAGGAACATAATACATGAAACAAAAAAAACATTCTTCTTAAACACTTGAAATTCTTCTCCTTATATTCATCCTAGGTTCATTACTACAACTCATAACCTGGGGACATACATCAAAAGAAAGGGTGAGCATAAGGCCCAGTAAGGGAAACAAGGAGAAACATTTAACATGTGAACTTGAGATACATCAAAAATGTCATGAAAAATAACTTTAAGGCATGAGAAAGAAATCATGAGCCATATCATAATAAAAATAACGTTTTTCATAACTTGAAGATGTTGCTACAACATTTAATATTGACAATCATTTCGTTTCACCAAGGTCCATCCCCAAGGTGTCATTGAAAATTACCGAGGTTATTCAACAAGGTATCAGTCTAAAAGTTCATCTCTAACAATAGAGGACTATATTCATTTCACCTTGAGAATCATTATGTACATCAACATGATCATCAGAGTCAACAATATGAGGTTAATGTGATTCAGAACCTGGCCCAAGACTGACAAAACCATCAGAAGTTGGAGAAGCATCTTTTTCTCCCTTATCAATGTCTGGAATAGTCTGATCGTCTTTAAACACAGCATCGCAGCTTCCGAAAAGTTTCTTCAAAATATGATCAAAGAACCTGTAGCCAAACTCATCGTGTCCATATACAATTAAAATACACAGGCATGTCTTACCATCATGTTTGGATCTCTCATCTCTAGGTACATGAACAAAAGACTTGCAACCAAAAACACGCAAGTGATCATACCTGATCTCTTTTCCATACCAAAATTTTTTAGTAGTGTCTGTCTGAAAAGAAACTACATGTGATAAATTTATAAAATAAGCATCATTAAGTAAAGTCTCACCCCAAAAATGTCCAGGAAACTTTGCTTCTGAAAGAAAACAACGAACTCATTCCAACAAAGTCATGTTCAGCCTATATGCTACACCATTTAGCTATGGTGTATTGGGCGATGTCTTATAATGCTGAATACCTTCCTTCCAGAAATACTGATCAAAAGGACCAAAATACAGTCCACCATTGTTAGTTCGAATACATTTTAATTTCTTTCCTTATTCCCTCCCATTAGAAACATGAAATTTCTTTAAAAAACCGAGCACCTGACTTTTGGAATTAAAAACTTAAACCCAGAGTTTTTGTGAATAGTCATCAATAAATGTTACAAAATAAAGACAGCCACTAAAGGTCATCGATTTCAAAGGACCAAAAACGTCAGAATATATCAATTCAATTACCTGTGACTTCTTGTGTGGAGGATGAATGTTAAAACTCACTCAGATCTATTTTCCATCCATGCAATGATCACATGTGTCCAATTTGACACTCTTCAAATCTGGAAGAAGATTTCTCTTGGCCAAACAACCAAGACCTTTATCACTAATGTGACTGAGCCTCTTATGCTACATCTTGGACGAAACACTGCACTCAAAAATGAAAGAAGTGTCACAATAAATATAATCTCTAGTCTAGTACAAACCTAATTTCTTCTTTCCTAGATCCACAATCCAAGAGCATTTGTAACTCTTACAATGTAAATCACCAAAATAACTAATAAAAACTTCATCATCAAGAACACTGGTAGATATGAGATTCATGCAAACCTCGGGTGCATGTCGAACTTTCTTTAAAATCAGCTTACTTCATGTACTGGTGTTTAAACAAACAGTCCCAATGCCTACAACGTCCGCATGACCATCATTTCCCATATTCAAAATCCAAAAATCACATGGGATATAAGATTTAAATAACTCCTTCTTCGATGTCCTGTGAAAACAGGAACCACTTTCAACAACCGGTCAAGAATTATCAGAAGCAATGTTAATGGGGTCATAAAAAATAACAAGATCTCCCCCTGTAGCAGCAGCGACATGATAATATGCATATCCATTTTTATTCTATGTATTTTATTTCAATATGTTCTATATTTTTAGCTGATAACTAAATTTCTTAACATTCCCCTTCTTACAACAATGATAACATTCTAAATCTCTCTACTTCGGTCTGGATTTTCTTCTGCCTCTGCTCTTACCTCGACTGCTCTGCCCCTGGTCGTAGCTTCTCCCCCTGTTCTCTATGAATAAAAGCTCTGAAGAAGATTTATCTTGAGTGAGTCTCCTAACTTCTTCATTTAAAATAGGAGACTTGACAAAACTAAATTTCATATCACCATTAGGAGAAGAACCAGTTAGAGTAACACATATATTCTCCAATGAATCGGGTAAAGTGTTAAGCAGTAAAAGAGCTCAAACCTCATCTTCAAAATTGTTACCCATGCCAAACAACTGATCAAAACATCATTGATATTCACTTAAATAATCATAAATATATGTACCTTTTCTATACCTTAGGTTCATTATTTTCTTGAGAAGAAACATTTATTGTTTCCCGTCCTGGAAGTGTTGGTCATCTCAAGCTTCTCCCACAAAGTTCTGGTGTGAGAGATGTTGAAAATGTGGTTCATCACATTGTCTTCAACCCATTATAGAATTAATCCACAATCCATCTCATGCTCGAACACCCATTCTTCATCTGAAATACTCCCTGGCTTCTAGGTACTAAACATTGGAAGATGAATTCGCTTTACAAAATGCATATCCTTCATTTTAAGTCACCACATTTGGTAATTGGTACCATTCAGCAAAATCATCCGACTGTAATTGGAATCCATAATAAATATGAAAAAAAAGAACCAAACCCTCTGATACTAAATGTTGGGAAAAGGGGAAAGTTATGAACACAAAAAAATTGAAAAGAAAACATGCAATGGAAATAAAATCTTCCCCCCAAATAAAACGGATGCACAACAACGCAAAATTAAATGTGTAGAAAATAATGTTGACAAAGGATATTTTTACGTGGGAAAACCAAAAGCTAAAACCCATGGGACCTAGTTCAGAAATAGGGATCCAATAAAATCAAGAAGCACACAGTAGAGACTCTCAAAAAATGGAATGGATCTCAAAAGTAATACTAAAGAATAAAAGTTTGGATAAAATATGGAGAGTATTAAAGATGATCGTCAAAGAAAGTCTATCACCAAATGGTATTTTCCCTCAGTGTTTTTGCTGCTAGTGATGTTGAAATACATTGCCTCTTCCTCCTTATATAGGAAAAATAATTAGCATCAAATAATTTCGCCACGTCAAAAGAGTGTCACCGCGTGAATTAATTCATGCGGTCTTGGCCCGCATTAAAAATACCACATTAAAAGAGAAACCATGTGGGCACCATTAGAGGAGCCGTTATGCGGTGCGCCAAATAGGAAGGTACTCAACAAGTGCACAGATCTCCATAGTGACGCTAGACCTTCTTCAAGCAGAACTGGGATCGACCTCCTCCTTCTCTAGCGGCTGTAGTGGCACAGAAATTCAAGGGTGGCATGACCTGGAATTCATCAACGATGTGTCTCGACCCTAGTAACAGTTTGGTGGAGTTCACGACGACTCTCAGTTGTTCTCTAGATCTGATAGTGTCCCTCAGCGATGTCTACGACTTCGAGTATCTCCCACGACGTCGATTGAAATAATAGTGTAAACCCCTCCAGAAAGAGGTGGTTCAAATTTTCATTGAATTGGGTTTTATTTTGGATTGAAATTGAGTATGTATTGATTTTGTTGTTAAAACTCTATTTTCGTATGAATATGGATTGAGTTTGGTTTTTTTAATAGGGAAATTGATGTGCAGTGTTGAATGGTTGAAGGCAGATAGTGACAGAGGCAGGTTTTTCGAGAGTTGAATTGACAGTGTGAGAGGAGATAAATGAAATTGCAGTGTCAAATGTATGGGGGAAAGGGTTAGAAGCGGTTCCATTAGTGAAGATAATAAAAGGGATAAGTACTTGGGTTGGTACCAATATTAGTGGATTGGTGGGATGTATTAAAATCATCTCAGGTTGGCCACCTGAACCTAACCCTCAAGTTGGGGTTTTGGGCGAAAATTCCCCCATTATGCACTTTTGGGGGTTTTTTGCACTGTCATTGTTGGAAATTTCATGTAAAATTTCCACTGGAAATTCTTATTTAAATTTTCACTGAAATTTCTTGTGTAAATTTCCATCGAAAATTTCTTTTGGAAATTTCCACATGAAATTCGCACGTCAAATTTTCACATAAAATTACAATGAAAATATATTAATACAAAGGTATAAAATAAAACAAATTATTGAATATTTTCATTAAAAATATTTACTGTAAATTTTAGGGATTCCTAAGATTTTATAAACACCTCATAAATCATGTATAAGTAGAGTATTTTATTCCTAAGATACTCATTCTGCAAATTTCGAGTGCAAATATCGAATGGAAAATTCTAGTTAAATTCACACTATAAATTATAAAGAAGATATGTTAATACACAAATAAAAAATCTAAATTTTCACTAGAAATTTACATAGAGAGTTTACATTAGAAACATTTAGTGCAAATTTCCACTAGAAACTTTTAGAGAAAGGTTTGATTAAAAATTCCAATAGAAAATTTTAATGTTCATTTTTTACTAGATATTTTTCAATTAAAATTCAAAGCAAATTTTCACTGAAAATATCCAATAAATATTAAATATATGATGAAATTTTCAAATGAAAACTAAAAATACAAAAAAAAACACAAATGAATACAAGTATACAATATAATATTAAATTATATATTTTTAGAGGAAATTGTATTGTGTAAATTTTCAAGAGCTATATACAAACATCTAAGGAAATTTTCATTGGGATTTGGTGTTTTACATTTACATTGTAAATCTACACTCATAAAAATCTCTACTAAAAATATTTAGTGCAAATTCACAGTTCAATAAAAATTTTCAATTTGGATTTCCACATAAATTACAAGTAAAAATATAGATTAATATGTAAATAATCAATGCCAATTTTCACTAGAAAATTATTGTGGAAATTTGAAAAGAAAATTGCCGTCTTAAATTTCCAATTTGGATTTCCACTTAAATTATAATTGATAATATATCAATACACAAATAAATAATGCAAAATTCCAGTGAAAATTTCCACTACAAGTTTACAATTCAAATTTATACTTAAAATTTCAATGAAAATGAATTAGTATAGAAAAAAATTGTAAATTGTCACCGGAAATTTACATTGAAAATTTGCATTGGAAACATTTCGTGCAAATTTATAAAGGAAAATTGCAGTTCATATTCCCATTAAAGATTCAAGTTAAAATTTCAACTTAATATTT
Organism: Viscum album; assembly: GCA_963277665.1. Lineage (NCBI taxonomy): Eukaryota > Viridiplantae > Streptophyta > Magnoliopsida > Santalales > Viscaceae > Viscum > Viscum album. The sequence continues at coordinate 1,272,436,728 of OY728162.1, read as the reverse complement.
ACAATAATTATACTAGAATTTTAATTAAATAAATTATAAAATGTATACATGTTTACACTTTTAGTGTAGCTATTTTAATACATGAATAATGTAATTTATGGTGAAAATTTTTAATACAAATTTTTGATAGAAATTTCCAATGAAAATTTCAATAAAAAATTTAAAATTAAAATTTTCACATAAAATTAAATTTAAAATATATTAATATATAAATAAAAATGAAAATTTTTAGTAAAAATTAATTTAATGATTAGTATTATATTTTCTATACTTATAATAAACAAAAATTGACAAGACATAATCTTTTAATAAAATGAACTTATTAGTTTTCTTGTAAAATAATGAAAATATAGCTATAAAATTTAATATCTCGAAACCTTATTTGTTTTATTTTTGAACAAATGAAAAATTTCTATATAAAATAATGCATATAAAACTTATATGAATTTCAAATTTTCATTGAAAATTTATACTATAAATTTCCACTGTAATTTTAAATGTTCAATGTATATAAAACATATATAAATTTTAAATTTGAACAGAAATTTTATACTATAAATTTGAACTGTAAAATTGAATATGAAAAATATAAAATAAACGTTTTTTATATATTTTTTATATATTTATTATATATTTATTATTGTTGTTAAACAATTTTTATTTTCTAATATTATTAATGTTTTATAGTAATATATTTTATTTTGAAATTTTACAAGTATTTATTAAAACGGTTTACACAATAGGGTGTATTATCATCCAACCATTGCAAAAAAATGGTCTGAATTTTAAAAAATGTTTTAAATAAAAAATAAAATCTACCACCACATCATATTTTTACAAGGTGAAAATCATCCCGCAGCAAACATGGCCCTCGGGTCCAATTGTTGGGCTTGAGATGATAGTTTTCGGGCAGGGAAAAACCAATACAAATTCTGGCACCAATGATGTGGGTGGCTAATGCTGTGAAGATGAAATTGGAAGTATCTGTAGTAGGGGAGAAAGGCTGACACTGGATGGTTAAAAGCATGTGAGGGTGACACCGTCCCTGTATGACAAAAAGAGTGAAACTGACACTAATAGAAGGGATCAGTGTCAGTAGCATGGGAGGCATTTGGCTACAATGGTGTTAGTAGCAGCGGATGAAACTGCATCTAATAGAATAAAATTTATAAAGGATGCATCGCTGCTAAATTTGAAACATAATTTAATTAAATAAAAGTATATAAATTAATTAAATTACATAATTGATTAATTAATTAAATATAAAAAAACCATAATAATATAAAACTAAAACAATAATAAGTTATCTAAAAACTACACTGGTTTATTAATTAAATTAAAATTAACCATTAAAATTACAAAGTTAAATTATTAATTAAAAACTATTAGATTAATAAACTGAATTAATATATAAGTCTATTTATAAAAGATTAAGCTTAAATTTGGTTATATAATTTTATTAAATGGATTGCAGTGAGTGATAGTGTACCACGTCGGTGATTAAATGAGTCACCGTTAGTGGCAAAGTAAAGTAGGGGAGTATTGGTAGCTTGTGCTACCAATAGTTAGTGTGATTGTCGGTGAAACTGAAATACTAACAATAAAATGTCAATTACATAAAAAATTTAAACTACAATATAAAAAACTAATGTATTAAATTCAGAAAAATCTAAATTAATTGATTAAAAAACTAAATGAATACTTAATATTAAAATAACATTAAATTATTTAAATTCTTAACTTATTAAAAAATTTACAAAATAACCAAACATTGAAATTAATAAAGTTAATTAATTTTAATGAATATAAATTAATGGATTAAGTATTAAATTAAATACAAATTTAGATAAATACAAAAAATTATTAAATTATTATTTAATATACATATCTAATTATTAAAAAGTTAAGAAGATTGATAGTTCTATACTTAAAAGTAAGCTAAATAAATGAAAAAAATTGAATGAATAAATTAACTATTTTAAAGACTAATACTACAAAATTAGTTATAAAAATTGATAAATTAATATATTTAAATATTAAAATAAAAATTTGTGATTATTTACTAAAATTTGAAAAAAAATGATAATAAGATCATTAAAATTCAAATAAAATGATGTGAAACAACTATGTAAAAATAAGGCCACATCAATTTCCTCCACACTTAAACATTGTTTGGCCTCAAACAATTTAATTTTTTTCATTTTTGGAAAATAGTAAAGTGTTAATATTAGAACTCGAAAAGTGATATGTCAAGCACTTTCAAAACAGAGGACTGTCAATAGGCTTTTTAACATAAAATACTAAAATCATGTCTATCCTAGAACAAATAACCAATGGTAATCAAAAGTGGAATAAATCATCAATCAATGAAGATGTCCTACCTCATAGGTGACTCTACATAGTGTCCCAATTCAATTCAATCTTATGTGATAAGTTCAAGAAAGATAATAGGTTAAATGATTGTGGAATTAAAAATTAACAGTAGGAACTTTGTACTTTGACTTTTCACCTAGTTTCCAAAAATAATTAGTTTTTTGTGAAACACCTTATTGATACAACTTAAATTATTACCATATAAATCAATTGTCCCCTTATTCATTTGTATTTCATCATTCCCCTCTCCTTAATGAACTTGTTTTTTGTCCCTAGACACAATGTTTTATTTTTTTCCAAGCCATGTTTCATGAGCTAAGAACTCAGAATATGCACTTATTCAAGGTGTACAATGGGATTATAGTAAAGAGAAATGCACCAAACATATACGGTCATAAAGATTCCCCGTGGGATCCCAAATGCCCAAACTACTCCAATTTCAAAAGATCTATAAAAAAACCATTTAAATTGGTTAACTAAGGTGATTAAATTTTATAAATTAAAAGAAGAATGTGGTCCCTAGGAAATATCTCAAACATCTAGTTCAAAGAGCTATGATTTCAATTACCTAAAATGAATCCAACTCACTCCCAAAAGTAGTTCCTAAAACAAGTTTTAATAAAATAACAAAATGTGATCATTGAGAAATCATTCAAACTTATAAATTTAATATTCAATGGAAATATTAACTACCAATCAAGCATAATCCTATTGAAAGACTCATTTGAGTACAGTATACATCAAAAATTATGAAAGAATTTTGAAAATGCCTGGCCATTTTTTAAATATTTTGAAAAAATGTTTAAAGGTAGTGGGAATTGAAGGGACTTCATTGAATCCCATTTTATCTTAGTAATGAATTGACCCCTCCCCCACACATAAAACACAACATTTCCCCAAAGTTAAATTCAAATATAGAGAAGAACAATTTATCAAATAATGTTCAATGATAATTTATGATTAAGTATATTTATGAAATGTATCAAGGGTCTCGGCAAGGTTCAAAGAATTTATTTTCCACAAAGGTTCATTTATAGCAGGTTAACAAGAATGTACATGCATTATCATTATGTCTATAGATTAATTTTCAATACATCACAAAAGTATCATGTGCGATGTAACTGCACAATGTACTAGGTTTAATAATTTAAACATAGTGGGTTCTATAATATTTTTATTGGAGAAAAAATATTAATCCTAAAACACCTTAATGAAACAAGAAGAACAAAATAAAACAAATTTTCAATCTACATGAACCACCACCCCAAAATTAGTTTCTAATAATAAAATGATTTTAAACCAGTGAGATTCAATTTCCAACAAGGAGGTACAAAGATATTTTTATGTACAACATAGTGACATGTACCGAAAAAAATTCAGCAAAACGAGTGTGTAGATATTTTTAAAACAGCAACAATGAAACAAATATATACCATAATTTTTCAAGGAAAAGACATTCATCATAATTTCAATGCCTGCAGAATTTTTATAACAACAACATATAATACATAATTTTTAATGTCACAATCACTAATTCACCACTAGAATTTTATCAGCGAGTCACCATCAGTAGTACCAATGATTCACCGATAGTTGTGCATCGGTGGATTCGGTGCATTATTGAGTCAGTGACTCACTGATAGGAGTAAAAATGTGAATTTTTTGGGAATTTTTATTAATGTTAATGGAACAGAAAAAATAATGATGAAATTAATGTACTTCCCTGAAATGTTTTTTCATTAATCCTCCAACATAGGAATTCCACTCCCTTATGACACAACAACAGCATAAAAACATAGAAAATAAGAACTAGTGGAAATAAAAAATAAACAATAGGAATCTCACAAAAAAAAGAGAATGAAACATTTTTATTGAAATCCCAAAAATAAATAAAAAAGGACAAAACAAGAACCTTGGGTTACCTCCCATGCAATGCTAAATGAAATGTCTTCTGCTAGAATTTATTAACAATCAATTCTCAAGAATAGTGACGGATGTCCAGCCCTTTGGTTTTCCATCAAAATATAGTTTCACTCTCTACCTATTAACCTCTATGGGTCTGTTTTTCACCAACTATTTCAAGATATCCATTATTAAGAACTCTATTCATAGTAAAAGGTCCAGAACACTTATACATTAGCTTTCCAGGAAAGAGTTTGAGTCTTTTGTTAAAGGGTAGGGTATTATATCTAGGATTGATCTCCTTGTATAGAATTATAGAATCCTAGAAGATTTTATTCCACTCTTTCTATATTCTAAAATTATTATAACTATCCCTTATAATATCAAAAAGTTAACTTATCTCAAGTAATCTTCTCTCGTCATCACTATTAAAATAAAAATTCAGAGCCTTAATTTTCCATTATGACTTATGTTTCAACTCCGCAAGAAACTGACGAAACATTGAAAAAAAACTCAATACAGACACAAACCTATTGGAGTCTTAAATGTAGTTCTATATGTCCATAAAGCATCATCTAATTAAAGAACATTCTTTCCTATAATTTGACACATTTTTTCCAGAATTTGTTTCACCATTCTATTTGTGATTTCCACTTGTCCACTTGATTGTGGATGATAAGGAGTTCCAGTATTATGAACAAGTCCATATTTTCCTTTTAATGACTTAATTTTTTTATTCTTAAAATGTTTTCCATTGTCCGCAATAAAGTATTTGGGAACTCCAAATCATGAAAAGATATTCTTTTTGACAAATTTAATAATGCTACTTGCTTGATTGTTGGGAAATACCAATGCCACAACACACATAGACCCATAATCTACAACAACAAGCATATACTCATTCTCATGAGATGATGGAAATGGACCTATAAAATTAAAACCCCATACATCAAAAATATCTACTCTAAGAATACCTTTTTGGGGTAACTCCTATTTTCTACCAACATTTCCTTGACTTTTCCCCTTATAACAGCCTACTATAATGCTCCTAGAATCCTTAAAAAGATTGGTCCAATATAAACTAGATTAGAGGAATATTTTAGTAGCCCTTTCATCACCATGGTAATCTCCACAAGGTGAGGAGTGAAAACTCTAAAAAATGGGAAGCATTTACTCTTCATGAACACACCTCTTAAAAATACCATTAGCTCATCTACAAAACAAAAAAGGGTCATATGAAAGATAGTACTTAAGTTCAAAGATGAATGTTTTTTCCTTTGGTTATTAGACAGGTCTCTGGGAAAGAGTCATGCTGCTAGAAAATCGGCATAATATGCATACCATTTAGAGTGACTGATTAACACAGTGATAGGTTTTTCATCAAGAAAGGAAGAACTAATCACCCATGGATCTTCATAATGATTGTGAGGAATACCCAAAATATGGTTAGATAATAATTATTACCTCCCTGTTTATCCCTTTTTTCTAAGTCAAACTCTTTCCACAAAAAAATCCAGCTAATCAGTCTGGGTTTTATTTCCATATTAGATAGTAATTACATCAAAGAATAATGATCAGGGGAAATGATGACCTTTGAACCTAAAAAAATACTATCTAATCTTCTACAGAGCAAAAAACAACTAGAAATTCATTTTCAGTGGTGGTATAATTATCTTGTGCCTCATCTTGTAATGTACTATCATAATACGCCATATATAACTTCTTATCTATCCTTTTTCCAAATAATGAACCAAAAACCACGTCACTAGGATCACACAGAAGTTAAAAAGGTAGTTTCCAATTAGGTGTAGTGATGATGGGTTATGTAGTGAGTTTTTCTTTTAATAGATTAAATTATTTCAAATAGTTTTCATCAAAATTGAAAGACGCATCCTTAACAAGAAGAGAATACATGGGATTAATGATTTCGGAAAAGTATTTTTTGTATCTCTAGTAGATAATATCATGCCCTAACAAACTTCTAACACCTTTAAATTTTTCAGGAGGTGGGAGATTTGGAATGACTTCTATCATAGCAGTATCAACATTTAGACCTCTCTTTGAGGCTTTATGATAAACCACAATACATTCAGTGACCTTGAATTGACACTTTTCCAAATTTAGAACACGGTTGGTATCAATTAATCTTTCCAAAAGTAACTCATGATTTCCAAAACAATTATAAAAAGTACATCCCTCAATGGAGAAATCATCTATTAACACTTCAATGATTTTATCAATCATATCAGAAACAATATCCATCATGCACCTTTGAAAGTTAGCTAGAGATCCACACAACCCAAAGGGAATCCACCTGTAAGAAATTGTCCCCAAGGGGCATGTGAAAGTTGTCTTCTCCTGGTCCTATGGTGCAATTGAAATCTATTTTTAAACAGAATACCCATCCAGAAAATAGAAAAATTCATTTCCGGCAAGCCGCTCAAGCATTTGATCAATAAAGGGCATTGGAAAATGGTTCTTCCTAGTGGATTCATTATGCTCCCTATAATTAATATATAATCTCCATTTTGTGTCTTTCAAATATTTTCATTTTTCATTTTATTAATTTTTGAAAACAATGAAACCTCTATTCTTAGGGAAAACCTGGACAGGGAAGACCCAAGAACTATTAGAGAAGGGATAGATTATAAAAGTTTCTAACAGTTTAATGACTTCCACTCTCCAAACATCTTTCATGTTTGGATTTAAACTTATTGGACACTATAGCCTAATCATATGGTCCAACTCCATAGGAATTTTTTGCATGCAGAATGAGGGACTAATACCATTTATATAAGATATGCTCCATTTTATACAAGATATAAAATTTTTAAGTACATTCATAAATCTCTCTTCTTGATTATCTTTGAACACAATAGAAATTATAAGAGGAAAAGTAGAATTCTCACCCAAAAATGAGTATTTCAAATGAGTAGGGAGTGATTTATGATCATGAGTGGGTGGTTATACTCTCGAAGGAATACTCCTATTCTTTGAATGTATATGTACATAAAAATAAATTCTAAAATGAGTATGAACTGATGAAATATTTTCAATATCTTTCCCAGATTCAGACTTTATAGGGCAGTTGTCCAAAGCAGACATCACACTATCCATATTTTCTAGATTAGTTCTTAACAGATTTATCAAAGAAAAATCATCAAGTTGTTACAAAAGTTCTCCCTCAACCTCATCAATGTGCTCAGGAATGTTGGTGTTTACAAAAAGCAACCTCAAATTCACTCAAAAGAATCCTAAGTTCAGAAAAAGAGGACTCCCCTATAGCCGAAACTGGACATCTTTCCAGTTTTGGAAACATTTCCAAATTCACTATTTGAGTATAATTTCTTATTTCTGATACATGTCAATCTTTATTTTAAAATTCAAAATTAATTTCATCAAAAAATGAATGCTTTTCAGATTCTTTATATTTTACAGTTGATTTATCATCTTCTAAGGACTCTAATATTGAACTGTTTTCAGAAAAAGTTGGTCCTTTGACTTTTTTAAACACATTAGACACTTCTTATTTTTTTACCAATATTAAATATTTATTGGCAAATAGAAAAATAAATTACAAAACCAACATTTTCTAATAAGGGCCAACCCAAGATGATGGGAACCACTTGATCACACTCTATATCCATAACTAAAATGTAGGCGTGCAAAAACAGCTTCCCAACCCCAATTAGTAGATTATCTACCCTCCCCGCAGGATGTGTGAAAGATCTATCAGCTAACTGTAGTATTGCATTAGGGGGTTGAAGATCACCCAACCTCAACTATCTAAACAGTGAGTACGGGAGTAGGTTGATACTAGCACCTAAGTGAGAAAGACAGTTGAGTTGATCAGAATTTCCTAGGGTGTAAGAAATGAAAAAACGGCTTGGGTCTTTTAGTTTGGGGGGGATTTTATTTTGGAGCAGAGCACTACACTCTTTAGTGAGGCAGTATATAGCAAATTCTTCAAGTAACTTTTTCTTTGAAATAATTTTTTAAGATATTTCAAGTAGGATGTGATTTTAATTAAAAATGAATGAATGGAATGTTTACTTGATGCTAGGAATGGAGCCCAAATATCTAAAGAATTTCATCCTTGGTGTTTCTTTAAGGTTTAATATTTTCAAGGAAAGGGATGTGTGTGGGACAATTTTTACAGAACTGTCAGAATTTCCCTCGCCTCTTCATCAACTTTTTATTTTCCTTTATTCTTTTGATTTTTAGATAATTTTATAGAATGAGTTTTAGGTGATAAATTCAAATTCTATTCATTTACAATAACTTTTTCATGGTTTTAAGATTTTGAACAAAGCAGATTTTTGGTTTTTGATTCAAACAATGTCTCATCTTGAGTATTTATAAATCATTTTCGGTAATAGTTTGAGTATTGAGCCTACTTCTAGTAAAAACAGTCATGAAATTCTCCCAAGGATTCAGTTTAGTTGTACTAGGAAACCTTCCTCTGTCCCTATAAATCAAATCTCTAGCAAGTTGGCCAAGTAGAGATTCCATATTTTGTATTTTAACATAATTTTTCATTTTATCAAACTCATATTGATTTTAATGTTTGGTAAGATGAGTCATTAATCTTTCCTCTATAGGGTTAATTTTGTTCAAATTTTGATCTAGTTTAGTATACATATGGTTATCATTATTTCCCTGAGCATTAGAAGACTCACCCATTTGTTAATTTTGAATGTTTGGTTGTTTTGAGTAATTAGTTGCAGGGATTACTTAATTAATCCTTTGATCTTTCTAGGATAGGTTTGGATAGTTACTATAGTCTTGGTTATAGTTGTTTGAAAATGGAAATTCTTTAAGAGGCATTCTAGGACCGTAACTGACAAAATTTTAGTTTTCTTATTATTGAGTTGGAATGTCAATATTAGGATAGTAGTTCTCTGTATGACTAAACATTCTATATTGTGAACATTGTTCCCTTAATGATTGGTTGATGTTTTGACATCACAATTGATTAACAATTTTCATTGAGTTTTAGTTCATTAAAGATTAAAGTTTTATGTTGATTTAAACATGTTAAGCTTGAGTTTAATTCATTTAACCAATGTTAACATTAAAATTTTTATTGACACTTTTTCCTTTTGAATTTATATGTTGAGAATTCAGGGACAGATTATTAAAGATTAGTCTTAGTTCTTCATCCGACTTGTCATTATAATTATCCCCCATAGATTGATCAACTAGTTTTTTTCTAGAGGAGGATAAACCATCATAAAAGGTATCCATCAGAAGGTGGGATGGGAGGTGATGATGGGGACACTACCTAAGAAGGTCCCTGAATCTATCCCTTGTTTCATGGAATGCTTCACCATCCTCTTGGTAAAAAATAGTTATATTTGTTCTCGATTAACCATTATGTCTTTGGGGATAAAATTTTATTATGAATGAGTTGTAAACCTATCCCCATTTTTCAAAAATGCTTTCATATAATCATAAAAACCAATTCCAAGTATTCCTTTTAGGAAAAAGGGAAAGACACTCTTTCAAAGATAATTATCTGAAAGTCCTAAAAGAGGTAAATACTGTACATTATTATATAAATCTCTAATAATGTCAAAAGAGTCATCATTAGAGAGCCCATTGAAAGTAGGGATCAATGATATGTGGGACAATTTCAGCTCCTAGTTTTTGGCTCTAGGACTAAGTCTAATAAAAAATGATTTATTAAAACATGAGGGAGTTGGAACCCCCTCATCCTAGGCCTTTCATTTTCATCTAAGTGTTCTAAATGATTTTGGAAGTTGTTTACATGAACTCTTTCATCTTTGTTTTCCATTTAAATTTTTTTCTTTATTAGAGTAGTGCGATGTTTGGCTATTTCTCTGTTTAGATGATCTAGAATAACATCAGAGGTTCTTGTGCTCATGAAATGGATAAAACCAAGTATATTTTAGCACAAAATTGTTCAAACAACTTTTAATAACACTACAGTAAAAACAGAACGAAGAAAAATCAGCAAAAACACAATGTATATTTTTTTTATCAATTTTCTATTTTTCATTTTTTTCTAAATTTTATTATATATGTGATTTTTTTATTATTTTTATATGAAATAGTGGTCACTCATGCCTTCCCCGAATATGGTGCCAAAAACATGACACGACGGTTGTTGAAATCGAGTCAATGTTTAAATTTTATGTTTTTGTATAAACTTCTGTGTAGTGGAGACTAGGGTCAAACCCACAGGGTAGGTAAAATTGACCAATGTTTTTCTAATTTTCTTAAAAAAAACCCACTGTTGTTAGCTGCAGGGTAATCTTTATATTTTTTTAACATTTTAATTTTCTATTTTTTAAAATTTTTGTTCTAAAAAGGAAAAAGTATAAACTCAACTATGATGATGTAAAAGATAAGAAAACTAAACACAACATCAATGAAAAAACATGAAAAAAATGCTAAGATGAACAAGCAAGAGAAATTTCCATGGAAAAGCCTATTATACTAGTTTGAAAAGATTCCTACCCACTCAAATATGTATGCAATGTACCACTAAAAAATGAATGAATTGCCTCAATCTCCAGGAGTTATGTCATATAGATTCATCAATCTTGGAGTTTTCCACACCAAGAAAGTTCAACTATGAAAATTTATTAATGAAAAAGACAACATAACAAACTCACCAAGAGTTCTGATGTTTTATGAATCAATATTTTTAGAAAATGAATCCACATTAATTCTTACCAAATGATCATAGAATTAAAAATTGATATTAATTGTCACAAAGAAATTATATAAATTCAGAATTGATCTTGCCAATCAATTATAGATTCATTGAAATGAAATTGATAAGGAAGAGAAAAATTAACCAGCAGAATAAGAAATTTTCCTAGACTCAATTTATTTAGCTAACTATAATGTTCATTTTTAAAAAACAGAAGCATTCAATTTTAGGGATAGAAGGTAAAAAAATATAGGGGAAGAATTTGGACTCCCCAACAATCTATGGTTCCCCCTACTCTACTCCTTGATTCTTTAGGAAAATAGCTCTCTAGGATCTCCTCAAAGGATCTGCCTTGCTCCGATGTGTGAAGTTGTCCAACGTTCAAATCATGAATGATCTTCCCCTCTTTTGCTATGTATTATTTCTTTTAAAGTCTCTATCATCTAATGCATGTCACCAATTGTTTTCCACCGACATCAAATGCCCTTCACCCAAGCGTCGCATAAGTGCACTTTTTGGTGCATCGCACATTACACTAGCTTTTCCATTGTAAGTAACATCTAGTAAGTTAGTTAAATGCACTTTGACATGTATTCGACTTTGGGGTGAACCTTCACAATTAAAAAAAGAAACATAAATACATGAAATCATTTTCTAAATGTTAACTTTTATAAATAAAGTAATGTTGGAATAAATAATGATTAAACGTTATTATGATTAAATTAATAATTATTATTTATTAATTTTTTTATTATTATTTTATTTCTTAATTAACTTGTTTTTATTAAAAGTTGTTAGTGGATATTTTTAATTTATTTAATTTTTTATTAGAAAAGTTATTAATTTATTAAACTAATAAATTTATCATTAAATTAAATTATTAATATTCATAACATATATATTAGAAGAGTTAAAAAAAAATTATTAATTACTTTATTTTATTATTTTAATTATCGAAAGTATTATATATAAGAAATTAAATTATAATTAAATTATTAATTAATATTTATTTATTTTTATTAATAATTAATTTTATTTATAAATTTTAATATTTTTGTTTTATTAAATATTTTTAATTTATCTAATATTTTATTTTATAACTTATTTATTTATATTATAATTGTTATATATTATAATTATTACACATTTTATTTGTATTTTTGTTTTTTTATCATTCTCTAATGTTGTTTCTCAAGTCTTCTTCCCCCCCAAATTCGGCAAAGTATAGAAGAAGGGTTCGCGGCTCCTGGTTTCTTCCGACGAAAACCGCTTCAGAGGTAACGACTTCTTATGGGGCAGCAGCTTGATTTCTTCATGTGACGATGGTTCTAGCTCCACGGAGGCTGCCTAGAATCATCTGCCGAAACAGATTCCCTACTCACGAATAGAAGATCCAAGGTGCGACGAAGGCGTCTGCCATGAAGGCGCACAAATCTACACATCAGGGCTCAAACTTCTTCAAGTACAAATGGGATCGGCCTCCACCTTCTTCAGCAGTCGTAGTGGCGCATCGATTCAATGGTGGCATGACCTAGACCTCATCAACGGTGTGGTTCGCCCCTGGTAGCAGTTCGGTGGAGTTTGTAGAGGCTCACAGTCATTCTAGAGATCTGGCATTGTCCCTCACGATGTATTTTCCTTCAGGAAGTTCCCACAAAAGGGGTGAGACTGACACTGATTTAAAGGATCAGTGTCAGTAGCATTGGAGGGATTGGGCTACAATAGTGTCCGTAGCAGCAGATGGAACCAAAACCGATAGAAGAAAATTTACAAAGGATGCATCACTGCAAAATTTGAAACATAATTACAAACATAATTTAATTAATTAACAATATCTAAAACTAATACTTCAATTAATGAAAGCACATAATTTATTAATTAATTAAAAATGATAAAACCATAATAAACATAAACTAAAACGAAAATAAGTTAACAAAAAACTACACTGGGTTATCAATTAAATTAAAATTAAGCATTACAATTACAATGTTAAATTATTAATAGAAAACACATAAATTAATACACTGAATTAAAATAAAAATAAATTAATAATAGATTAAACATAAAAATTGTTAAATAATTTTATTAAAGGGATAAAGGTGAGTGAGAGTGTACCATTTCTTTTACTAAATGAGTCACTGTTAGTGGCAAAGAAAACCATGGGAGCGTCAGTAGCTCCTGCTACCGAATATTAGTGTGAGCGTCAGTGAAACCGATAGACTAAGAATAAAATTTTAGTGACTTATAATTTTTAATATACAACAAAAAAACCAAATTATTACAATCTTAAAATTCTGAATTAATTAATAAAATAACTAAAAGAATACATAAAATTAAAAACACATTAAATTATTTAAATTATTAAATATTAAAAACATAAAAAAAATATTCAAGCAAAGAAATTAAAAAATTAATTAATTTTAAAGTATCTAAATTAATGGATAAATTAATAAATTATAGACTATTTTAGATAAATAAAAAATTCTATTAAATGATTATTTAATATAAATAAAAAATTATTAAAATGTCAAGTAGATTGATACAACTAAACCAAAAGGTAAGTTAAATGGCTACGAAAATTAGAATGACTAAATCAACTATTTGAAAGGCTAAAAATACATAATTACTTAAAAAAAATTAAATTAATATATTTAATTAAAAAAATAAAAAATTGTGATTATTTACCAAAAGTGTGAAAATAATTAATTAAATAATTAAAAATTAAATAAAATGATGGGAAAAACAATGTAAAAATAAGGCCACATCAGCAACCATCACATGTGGTACATGTTAAGGACATGGAGTATATGACAAAAAATATGAATAGTTTCATATTATGAAATACAATGGAAGAGAATGAGCTTGAAAATATTCTTTTAAATCAATGAACAAACATTTAATAATTATTAATTATTATGTGACCCCTATGATACGACCATAAGGTTTTTATTATAGTAGAAGCATGTTTTTGGATAGGTCCCACAGAACTTTTTTTGTAATCGATGAGTATTTTCATTTTACATGACTTAAATTGCCATTACCAAAAAATACTTAAATGATTAATTGATGAAAGAATAATGGAACCAAAATGTAAGATAATCACATAATCATTTATAAATAATTTTTGTAGATGAATTAAATTATGATTAATTCTTTCATTGTTTATGAATCATACAATATCTCTACATTTTAGCATCATTGTTTCATAGAAAAAAAGGTTAGAATCCCTCTAGCAATGACCCACACATGCTTCCCAAACCTCAGAGAATCATCATCAAAATCCCTGAGTGTGAGCACAGGGGGATCCGAATTCTTGCACCATTCACCATTCATCACCATGAGAATTGATTTGAAGGACTCTCATTGATCAATCTATTATCGACAAGGGTGTTGGAGGAGGATCACTCTCTGATCTTGAAACTACTCTGGTATAGGGTATCTCTAAGTCTTACGAGGATTGTCTTGTTCTCATTATGCACAACAAAGCAAATGGTAAGATTAGTAGTTACAAATAAAATAATTGGGTTCACATAATTCTAGGGTGGGAAAATAATAATTGCATATTCTCCCTTGATTGTTCATTAATACCCATAAAACCCCATGTCTAAAATAATAATATTATCATTATATTTGGCCATGTGAAAACACAGTGAATTGATTAAATATTATTTCTCGGATTAATTTTCTGGGATTTATTCAAACAATATTAAATATATAATATCTCTCATCACACCTTAAAACATGTTACGATATTCCTCTACAATATCCGGTAATCCTTCGATAATAACTATATATTTGATAAATTGATATCAATTCATTATTTTCCAATAAAAAATAAATGAAATATTCACTATGTAGAAAATAGATGTCTATTAAATATTTCAGTCCAAAATATTATGTTGAATAACTGTTGAATTAATATGCGTGGTCAAGAAAAATGAATAATTATTAAACCACATATGAAAATAATATTGTTTTAACCTATAAAATAAAATAATAATATTTAATAGTGGTTCTTGATACACTTGGGGTGTGACCAACAAGGCCTCTTTCTCTGTAGCATTAGGAAGAATCACCAAATGGTCAAGGTTAGCATCATGTAACACACCAAGTATTCCACAAAGACTTAATTTTAATGTATCAATGACATATGAACTCATTAAAATTACTAATTTGTTTAATAAACATTTAATCCTTGTATCTATAATTAAGAATATTTCATGTTTTCATCAACCTTTGTGCTCAAGGTCCCTTTTATTGATTTTCTGGAAATGATCTTATCTTTCATCATCATGAAAATTAATTTAATTAATTTGGACATTTCATTATCATAAAAGGCCAGATATATGACCTTCATTTTTAAATGTATATTAAATAAATAATTTCTCATATTATTCATTTTTTAAATATTATTCATAACACATTCATTGTTTCGTACATCCTTATAGGCATATGTCATAATAATTTTCTTCAATACATAAAAAAACAGACATATAATGTTTATTACTAATAATATAAACAAATATGGACTATTAAACACATCTAAAAATAGAAAAATCTGATGGCCCATCGAAAGGTGGATTTTCTACAAGAGGGTATTCTTCTTATATTCTCTTTCATTGTAAATAATCAAGGGCGTGCACCACAAAAAAGTGCCTCAATGTAATATGAGTCTCTATGACTGAGAGAAAATTTCATTTTCTTCCCACAAAATGAATCTTATTGTATATAATTTATTTCATAATACTATCATGGAACTTATATTATCTCATAAAAGCAGAGAACTACTATGACCTTTCTATGTGATAGTTACTCCGAGGACACTATCCCAAACTACATCACACAGAAGAACAATCATGATGTCATAAGAAATATATTAACATTAAAAAACAGATGTAGGTAATCATAAAGTATATAGATGATAATTATAGGACACTAAATACAAAATTTGATAATCTATGAGGTCTATAGAATCCTAAAAAGATACATGTATGATAATGTCTACTCAATGTAGGCTACTGGCTAGTGGGTGGCATCATTCTAGTTGGAGAAAGCTTTTATCTTGCGTTGAATCCACCTTTGAAGATTTAAATGGATAATTTACCCAAAAAAGGGACATATTAAAGATATAAATAGTCCCTTTAAGAACATTGAGATATAAAATAAACATTAGTGAACATTAATAGACATTAATGATCTATAGTGAACGAAAATAGATCAAACAAGCATCAGAAAAAATATTGTTTCCTTGGTTCCTACTACGAATATATCTTTATAAAATTTTCTTCAAAATATTTTGCCTCCCATAATTTAATCTACAATTCCCTCAATTTTATCTTACCTATAATTCATGATAATTGATTGTTTTTCTTAGAAAAGATTGTGTCCAAGAAAATATCTTTTTTAATCTTTTTAGGTTATTAGTGACTGCTAAAATAAAAATAAATTTGTTTTCTTGGATACCATGAATGTTAGTCGTTGATATTCATTTAATGTTTCTTTTCAACCACTAAATCTAGTTTATATTAATTCATAATCCCTCAATAATTTTATGTGGGATATATATGGTTTGATTAATAGCCACCACGAGTTAGTCAATATCCTATCTGTTATCGAACTCCCTTATCAAATCATGTTTCTTGTGTTATATTTACATTCTATATATTTTAATTTTTAATCTCATATCAATGTAAAAATATTTCCAATACATATAAATAAATATTTCATTTATTTTACCTACATCATTGATTCCATTATTAATCTACTGTATTCCTTAATGCATATCCATTCAATTTCATTTTCTCTATCATAAGATTTTTTTCTACTTCTGTATTTAATATCTAATTAATCTTTAAAAATGGATTGTTCTTAGTTAATTTATAAACTATAATTCATCAAATTGATTTTTATATTACTAAAACCAACATGACATACACAATTTATGTCAAATAATGAAATATTTTGTAAAATATAAATTGGTTGCAGAAGTTGAGATAGATAAGTCTATATGATACTCAAGATATTGTTAAGCACTGAGAAAGATCATAGTACATAGTGGAATATTTTTTTTAAATGATAAATATATATAATTAGACTAGAAAAACAATTCTTAGGTATGGAAAATAAATTAACTACTGTAGATATGGGGTTTAACAGTTCTAGAAATAGCCTTCATGAGAACTAAAATAGAAATAATTTTTCAGCGTCTTTAAAAGATGATAGCATTTATGAGCAGTAAAAAGCACAAATAAAATATCACATTCTCAGCACTAAAATTAGCACTGACTAATGGGTACAATATCAATTTTAGATTAGCAATGATAAAGGGTTCATATTATCACATCGTTTTATTGGGTTCATAAAGGGGAAAATTTTAATCATTTTTTTAGTATTGATATAGGGAATATTTTTAATCATTTTTCTAGTGTTGTTAAAATTCAAACTTCTATAGTGTGATGTTGAAATTATAGCACATTATAATAGAATATATAAAACTGGATTTAATTAAATTTATATGAAAAATATAGGAAGAAAAAAATATATTAAAAATATTAAAAATGTTGGTTTTTACAATTAAATTAGTGCGTATAATTTCACATAAATATCAATATATTAAAAAACATTATGGTTTTTTTTCTTTAGACACTAAAACTCTCCTAAAAAATCCTGTTCATGCTACGAGTTACCAAATAAATAACCCCTACTCGAGAAAATGAGTGTACCTATATAAAAAATAATTCTTATGTTAGGAATAATTTAATGACATGAACTAAACATAAATATGATACAATTACTTAATAATGTTTCACTTTTAAATTTAAAACATATACTTTGGGTCATACCTAGCACATCATGTGTTAGAATTATGTTTGTACAATATTAAAAAATGGGACACCCTTGAGTTCTATTTATGTTATATGCAGACATATTTTAATTTTTAGAAATCTTATTTATCATCCCACACAACTTGGCTCTCAACAATAAATATTCATTTGATTAAGAATCAAATGATGCAAAACATGAATCCCACATTAATTTCAAATCATTGGTCAACATTTACAAATAAATATAAATATCATTACCTAATTATGTTGGTGTTAATATTAGTAGGGATAACATAATTTATTTTCACTTCATGAATAACCTTGGTGGAAATTTATAATTTAACAATTTAATTATCCATGTATAGTGTGTTCTGATTTGTAATCCAAAAGGATTCACTCCATCTATATATAGAAAACGATTTCATTTTCACAAATGGATTCCAAATTCATGAAACAAATAATCAATTTTATTCCATAGATTTGATTATTATATGTTATTGTAGTCTCCTCACTCACATATTAGTACATAAACCATAGAAAAATTTGAATAAACCATAAATTTTTTGATGGACTTTATTCATATTTCTTTTAAGGAGAAGTACCAAACTTTGGGAATTTTCTATGTGATTCATAGACCTTGCGAAACAATATAAATAAAATGAATAAGGATGTATTTTTTCAAAAATCATACTCATTTAACACAATATTCATTTGACTGAAAATTGAATTTATATTATTCAAATTATTTTAAGGACAATGTGAGAAACCATGACTTCAGCAAAAAAATGAAATAATAGAGCCATTAAAGGATGATTTTGTCCTAATAGATTTAATATCAGTATATTATTTCCAAGAGATATTGTTTACCTGAGTGTCTGGTTCATCCATTGAAAGATCATTGAATTGAAAGGACATATTGTACCAGGGCTAGATGTCCTCATCAAAGAAGTTCTTCCCATTATTGAATCCCCCATCTATGATCAGGTCCTACTTGTTGATCTAGGTATACCACTCCTCATTGAGAGACACCCTTAATGATTCCCCCATCATTTTGTTGGCTTCTAATTCAGTATAATTGAGTGATAGAACCAATTCAAACACTTCATATTCAATGGTCATAAAGATTTCCTAGGGTTTCTAAAGAACATCGCCTAACTTCCGCTGCTGATAAACAACCTTGGGGTATAGATTTGTATCATTGTCCATCTTCTTGGATTTCAAATTCTTTTTTGATAATGTCTCTATTAGAAGTATAAAAATGTGTAATATCTCTTCTATTTATGTATTCCATTTTGGATCCTATTTCTCCTAGTGTTGGGAAGCCTACCACATAGAACATCAACCGTTGTTTCACCTACAAAATAACTCGAATATTCGTCACTATACATGATCTCAAGGACCTTATTTCCATCCATGGAGGGCCTGATCGGATGTTTTTCAAACTCGATAACCAAATCATCAATATCTTTAAGAAAATTTCAATATTATACATCAATGTGGTGGCCACCATCTTATAGAACTTTTATGAACATTTCAGAAACCCTCAGATAAATGACACCTCACCATATATGAGTGGCATCTCAATCAACATGTTCAACATGAACCTCTTACACCTCAATATTCTGGTGGCTAAAAAAGTGGTCTGAGTAATTCTATTATATGACTAAACCATATACTTTCATATTTTTCATTATGTAGTTTCATTTTGACTAGAAATGATATATATTTAGTATAGACACCATATAATGGTGTCTTTTCCCAACACAATATCTTCTAAAATAGTTATGTATAATCACAAAGCTCATCATTAATTGTCATTATCACATTTAAAATATTATATTCACTATCTTTCACCACAATAATCATTTCTTCAATAAATTATTCATAATTTATAACAATTGCAATCATATTAGATTATCCTTAAAACATAGTTTTATCACATTCACTAACTATATTTAGTTCATCCCTATGTGTAGTCTAATATTTATAAGTTTTATCTATCCCCTGAGAGAAATATTTTTCTTTTAACTCCTTGAGACTAAATATTCGTGAATAATAACAATGTAAACATGAGAAAATTATTTGAGAAGGGTTATATAAATGATCATTTTTAATATTGAGGAAATCATTCATCTCATTATAAGAATGTTTGGTCATATGATTTTCATCTAGAAGTTTTCAATTCATGTCTACCCTATTTGACTTAGTATTATACATATTTAAAAAATAAATAATTACATAGAAAGTATGAGTATAGAACTAAAAAAGGCTTTTACTTACATATAAAAAAACATAGAGTAATAATAATTGATATAAATTGACTTTGTGTCAAGAACATGTTAGGACATATAAAGGCCAAGAATTATATGACATTAAATGATGATAACAATTATTATTTTCATTCATTAAGTCATATATCAAAAATCATTTTTTGAAATGGATTTGTCAAGGGAGATAATTTACCCCCAGTCACTATCAATGTTCATAAGAAACCAATTAATTTCTATAAATAGATTATTATAAGGGTATATATAAAAATAGTTCACTATCAAAATATATTTAAAAACAAATTACTTATTTTTTATAATGTTTCCACAGTGTTTGAAGAAAAATCACATAAATTAGGGATATTTTATTTTTAAAATTGATAAAATATATCATATTTGAGTTATCCACTTATTAAAAGAATATTAGGAAAACTTAAAATATTATTTACCCTCATTTTAAATTTCATCACCCTACACACTACAATATTAAAGCGGTCCTACAATTGTTTTTAATTAGAAAATGATCATGATTAAAAATATAAATCACACCTCTTAGAACATGATTTCCAATATGGAACCCACCCATAATTCTTGAAAAAACATGATATGAGGCACCCCATTTCCCTTTACCCATAAATAATATGTTAACCTAGAATCATACCTAGGGAAAAAGACCAACTGATATTTCCTATAAATAATTTTTAAATATAATACCTTTATTTTTTAGGTTTGATTTATCAAAAATGATCGACAATGTTAGCAACAGACCTTTAGTTCTGTGAGAACATGTGTGTGGTGCCAGGATGGTGTGATGCTGTAGTAGTTTTATAATGTGGTGAAGAGTTTTATCAGTGCCTTCTCAGAGATTATAAATCAAAACTTTTATTAGTGCTAAAAAATCACTAATAAAAGTATTGTTCGTCAATGTATATGTTTTAGTGCATCAAAAATATAATTTTTCCATCAGTTAAACTAGCCCATAAATATAAAGAATCAACCTTAAACATTACATAATCTTAAATTATGTCATGAATTCAAATTGAGGATCTATTCAGGTTTAGAGTTTTATATAATTAGGCCATAATTATTACATAACAACTTGAATATTACATGTAAACACTACTACTCAGTATCCATTTTTTTATAAAATAAAAACTCTTAAAAAAACATGTCTAGTTCCATGTTTTAGACAACATGACTTCTCCCTGATCCCATCCTTGACCCTATTATTTTTTAAGTCCTATATAAATCATTACAAAAACATGGTATGAGCAAAAAAAGCTCATTAAGGGTTATAAAATAAGGAAGAAAAACATTAGCCCATCATAAAATACAAATCATTGAAATCATACTTTTAATTTATAACATACCATATGAAATCATAAGATTCTTGAATAACACCAACATATCATAAATCATAAAGGTAACTTATGGCATTCATAACATACTTACATTGTATCTATCACAACTACATGGGGAGTCACATTTGGAATACCCATCACAGTATATTCCCTATATATCTTAGGAGAAACATTTACGTTTACCTCTGTCATGTTACCCAATAACAATAAAATATTCATGACACATAACACAATCATGAATGAAAGGAAAAATTTCCACATTCCAATCAAAATATATCAAATCATGATATTGAAATAAACAATGCTTTATCAAATGATTTTCGAAACCATTTAAAACATTTAATAAAGAGATGTTTGAATCAAAGTGTCAAATACCACTTGGAAGATTTTAAATGAATCATCATTTCAAAACATTAATTTCCATATAAATAAATCCTAAAAACAATTTTTAAAACATGGACATTAATGAGAAATATTTACAAGAATAAACCATTTAAACATTTAAAACGATTTTTTTCATTAAAGAGATTTTAACAAAATAAAAGACGATTGAATACAATAATTGAGGGATAAAAGCTAATAAGAGATTAATAATATCATGAGAATAAAGGTATTCATGATATAATATTCCAAAGGACAGTATATACACCGTATAAAATTTAATTGGCGTATAACGATAATGATGTCTCAATGAAATGTAAATTGAGACGAAATCCATTATAAAAACTGTATCCTTAGATTAAGGGTAAATAAATTACATAAAAATGTGTATCAAATATAAATTCACTCAATATGATTGGATATTAAGGGTAAATACATCATAGAAAATTTCCACATGTTCTTTTTAAGAGAAAACCAATGACTTTAATGTTTAACTCAATTAATTTAAATTGAGTTAAAATTACTCTTATCAAGTTCATATAGATGACTTCAGAATTTATCAATGGAGTTATTATGTGTATCAAAAGTATATCCACACAAAGGGGAGTGGAAATTTCAACATAAATAAATAAATAGTGATTCCCCACATAATAATATCATGACATAATTAAGAATTAGAAGATTACCCCAAGGTATGGAAATTGGGTTAAAATGTTCCATTACAGATTTGGTAACTTACGAAACATACAACCCATGGAAGAAGGATCATAAACTGAAGAGGTAAATACCCATAAATTGAATTATATTACATTATGAATACACTCATGGGAAGTACATACACCACACAAAAGTAAATAGTGTAAAATATAGCATGAATATCAAGGGAATAAAAAGTGAGATGAAAATCCATTTCCACGTCGTAATAAATCAAGTCATATGACCAAAGGTTAAATACCACAAAATTATTCACATAATAACATGAATATAAATATTATCATGATAATATATCACAAATGTTTCTACACAATACACCACATGCAATAAATTAGTGGTGAACAATGTAAATCTCAAGGAATTAAAAGTGATATAAGAAACCCCTAACCTCGTGTTGGACATGACTTGTTTGTTCCTTGTTCTTCCAGAATAATAAACATAAGTTAATTTATAATTTTTTAATAACCATTTTTCAAGTTTATTATTCCTTTTATATTACTTATTACCATGTTATAAACAATAGGTAATCATTTAAGTTAATAATGGTCGTTTTGTTGATATTTGGTACTTGAGTCAAAAGTGGACTTCTTATAATTACATGTTTTTTCACATGGTCAAAAGTTCATTATATCCAGAATTATATTCATTATTTTTATATAATATATATAATATATATCCCTTATATATATGTATTTATAATATTACATAACATTTAGCGGTAAGAAATGAAATGCACCGTTCACGGAGATTGTAAGTCGTATGTATGCATAAACGCTACTTTCATTTCTATTTCTTATTTAAATGGAATTAAAGCATAATGGTAAAAATTTATATTATAATTCTAGTATAATATCATATATAATATCATTAATCTCATCCTTTATGAGTCCCACATATGACATTAACAATTTATATCACTTTGAGGGGGCAGTAGTCCGCACTTCCTCAAATGAAATTATCGCGTTTACCTATAATGGAAACCATAAAGGTATGATATAAAAGACAAATACAGAATCATAAAGAAAATATAAACATAATATTTATAATATAAAAATTATTTCCATATTAATGTCTACCATGATATTCAGTATGAGATAATCGAACAATCATCGTTTCGTGAGGCGTTAGTTTTCCATTCACAGAAACAGTATGTTCTTCACCCATCAGATGGAGGTCTGTGTATGTGTAGTTCGAATACTTCTCGTTAAAATATCCTATTTTATTGAGGATGATATTTTTGTTATAAAATAAAGGAATAAAATTATTTTAGGGTTTTTAGAAGTAAAATAAATGAAAAGAAGTGAAGAGACACTATTACATTTAATTTGGGTAACTCCCTTTGGTTTGAACAAAAGGACTTCTTGATGTGCCTTCTGCCTAAGGTAAGGCATCTAGGAGGCGGATAGAGATCTTGAAAGATCATTTGGGAAGGGTTTGGATGAGCCAAGGGGATTTATAGTTGTGAGGAATGAGTTACAGGTGAGGTATTTTTATATGGGGGAGGAGAGGCTCTTTAAGAAAGTTTGCAAATATTATTTAATTATAAACTTATATTCAGTTTCTAAAGATCAAAAACTCATTAATGTTGAAGATACGATGAATCGTGTTAGAAATAAAATAATCCAATAATAATTGGACAAGTTTTGGATATTGTTTTAATATTTATAATCTTATTTATTTAAATAATTTATTAATGAGGTAAATACTGCATCTTTATTGTGTCATAAATAATTTAATTTATATGATGTTTAAAAATTATAAAAAAATACAATAATGTAGGAAATCGTTTTAGATTTCCATTTAATATTTATAGTCGAAAATATTACTTATATAACCCTCAGGTAAAAATTGATTTACTAAAAGATATTTGATTTTGTCATTTTTTCCTTTACTTTAAGTTAATTAAATTAAAGTATCATTATCACTCCCAAGTGGCCCCATGGGGTCCCAAAATCGACTCAAAGATTTCCAAGGTCTAAAATGACTCAACCAATATGGTTAAGACAAGTGTTAAGGTAATTTTGTATTATTATAATATTTTTTTACCTTGAATTACCCTATTTACCTTTAACCACGGTAAATAAATGTCAAAAGGTACTATTCGCCAACAATTATTTTCATCTTATTGAACCAAATTTTACTTACTAATAACAAACATGTATGTAGGATTTTTGAAATTAAATCTACAGAATTGGTAATATTACATTTAAATGAAAATGTCAGTTTTTATCTACTACTTAGTAGTTTCACTATTCATTAAAAATTGATGTTTTTCTGAGAACTGCCAAAAATTAATCCAAAGCTATATTTGATATTATAAATTTAAAAATGATGTCTATTTTACCAAATTAAAAACATAGAAGTTGCATTAATGAATTTAAAATTAATTCCCATTATCAAAACAAATATCCTATTTTTAAGAAACAATAACTATCAAAATATTGATACTTGTTTATCTCCAATTTCAATGTAAAATTAATTCCAATGACCAACATTGGATTAAATTGTAAAAAAATAATTTAATTAAACTTGAAAAAAAATGAAAAAAATAATCTAACCATATAAATAAAATAGATTAAAAGGCACTTTTGAGTTAAAATACTGTATTTTTCACTATTCATCAAAAAATAAATTTTATCAGAAAAATACTAAAATTTTACCCAAAGTGAATTTTGATGTCCCTATTCTAAAGAAGATTTTTATTTTGTCAAAATGAACATATAAATGTGACCAAAAATAGATTTAAATAGGGTTCTCCATTAAAAGGATTCAAATCAACCTTCTAAAGTAAATTATGTTTAAAATTAGTTTCATTCACATTTTAAGCCTCTAAATTGTATTGGATAAATGTAAAAACATTTAAAAAACATTTATAATCATTTTGTAGTTAGTTCTAGTCATTCCCACCAATATAATAGCTAAGTGTTAACTACCATTTAAAATAATAATATTATATTATTAGTGTGCAACCTAAGATTTCAAAGAAACACATTGTTGTGTATTGGGTACACCATCGAACATAGCGTCCCCTTTAAAGTAGAATTAATATTTAGTTCAAATATATTAATAAATATGAAAAATGTCATGTTATTTATTTACCAAGTATGTTACATCCTTCCCCCCCTTTGAAAATTTCATCCTTACAGTTTTAAAACTGGGCTTGGAAACTTCATTAAAAGTCCCACATCAGAAAAGAGTCAGTAAAACTATCTCTTCAAAAAAGAAAGAGAAGTATAAAGGTCACCCGAGATAACCCATACTATAATTCCATGTAGGAAAACATAGATATAAAAGGGAGAACAAATGGTCTAGTTCTTATGGAGACTAATAGAAAAAATGATTAGGAGAAAGTTAACCACCATAAAATCAAAAAATTAGGATATGTGAAAGGGTCTTTGATTACCTAGTAGGAAACATAAACCAACACTTTTTTTTAAATTCCTTTTCATAATTTTGAGTAATTCATTTACTACATAGAATAAGAACATAAGGAAATATACTTACCTTCAAGTAGAGTTTCATCCTTTAAAAATTTTCTACCAAAAACTAATCTTTTCTCCAAACAAAGAGCATTCAAAGTGACATGGTCACATTAAAACAATACTAAAAATTCGGTCTATAGCGACCGCCATTGGAGGTCTCTTTAGACTCATCGTAATAGGCCACCAGCGACCGCCATACAGGTGGCTGAAATTCTAGCCTACAGCGACCGCCTGGTGGCCGCTGTGCTATGTGATGGGTCAACATTAGCGACTGCCAATGGCGGTCACTATAGGTGGCCAAAATTCCAGCATACAGCGACCGCCAATGGCGGTCGCTAATGTTGACCTAGCAGCCTATAACGACCGCCATAGGCGGTCGCTAGTCTGTGGAATTTTTTTAAAAAAAAAATTCACGATGCATATAAATGAAATAATTTTAAGATTACAAATCTGTTTTATTATAATAGAAAATATATAAAATACATTTATTTAAGGTTATTAATGAAATAAATAAATAAATAAATATATATATATATATAATATTAAATAAAATATTTTTCTTATTCATCCAATAGGTTTGTTAAGCATATGGTAACAATAAATCAAATTTTATGCTTAAAATTTGTATTTCTCTAAAAAGGTAATTTTACTACCTCTTAATGGAGATCTAATTTTAAATATAAATTCTAGTACATTTATAAAATTTTTATTTCAATGTAAACTTATCTTTTTAAAAACATAACATAAAAATGTGTTAGGGTTAATTTGTGGTATTTTTTGTGGATTTTCATTTTTTTAATGAAATATACAAATTGTGTTTTTTTATTCATGGTGAAAAATCAGAGATAAAACAAGGTAAAAATCATAAAAAATGAAAAACAATTTCAAACAGCATAAACATCAATATCGTCATAAACAATAAATGATAAACGTGCTTCAACGATCCGAGCAGGTCCATCCATTTCAATCTTCTGCTTTAATAAACCTACAATAAGACAAAAAAAACTAAACAAAAAAAACTTAAATTTGACATATTTATTAAGATATTATATACATATAATAAAATTAAATCTGACATCAAATCATGGTGCTATAATAATTTAAAACCCCAAATTTAAGAAATGATATCATTTCAGGATTTTTTTTCTTATTTGGTTTAGTTTGTGAAATTGTTTTTTTGTCTAAAAAGAAATGTTCTCCACACGCACCACACGTCCGATGGGTGTGTCGTCTCCTCCTACACGTCAAAAATAATATTTCTATTGTTTTCGTGTGGTTTCAGGTCATTCGAAGCACATTTGCTCCTAATTTGACCATCTCACGCCATTTTGGTGTTTTATGACTCCGGAAACGCCTTTCCAGTCACCGCGGTCAAAAGACACCTCCGAATGAAGTTTTTTCTCCCCGACCATTTCAAAATTCACAGAACTGCTATTGTCGTATGATTTCATGAAATTATGAGCTCATTCGGGTTGTTTTGACCCCCCAACGCGCCCTTTTAACACACGCTGAGCTCCCGAAAACAACACAATCGGTCGTACCGCACGCACCGAACGTCTGATGGGCATGCCGTCTCATCCTACACATCACAAATAATATTCCTATTGTTTTTTTGTGGTTTCAGGTCATTCAGATCACGTTTTCTCCGAATGCATCCGTCTCACGCCGTTTTGGTGTTTTATGACTCTGGAAATACGTTTCTGGTCACTACGGTCAAATGACACCGCCGATTGGCATGCCGTCTGCCCGAACATTTCACAATTCACACAATGGGTGTTGTCGTATGATTTCATGGCATTCAGAGATCATTCCAGTGGTTTTGACCCCCCAACGCGCCTTTTTAGCACACGCCAAGCTGCTGAAAACGACACAATCGGTCGTACTGCGCGCACCACACGTCCGATGGGCGTGTCGTCTCCTCCTACACATCAATAATATTATTAATATTGTTTTTGTGTGGTTTTAGGTGATTCGGATCACGTTTTCTCTGAATTTGACCGTCTCATGCCATTTTGGTGTTTTATGACTCCAGAAATGTGTTTCCGGTCACCGCGGCCAAACGACTCCTCCGATTGATGCGTCGTCTACCCGACCATTTTACAATTCACACAACAGATGTTGTAGTATGATTTCATGGCATTCCGAGGTCGTTTGGGTGGTTTTGACTCCACAACGTGCCCTTTTAGCGCCCGCCGAGCGGCTGAAAATGACACAATCGGTCGTAACGCGCGCACCGCATGTCCGATGGGCGTGTTGTCTCCTCTTACACATCAAGAATAATAATTATATTGTTTTCATGTGGCTTCAGGTCATTCGGATCATGTTTGCTCCGAATTCGACCGTCTCACGCCGTTTTGGTGTTTTATGACTCCAGAAACGCGTTTCCGGTCACCGCGGTCAAACGACACCTCCGATTGACATGCTGTCTACCTGATCATTTCAAAATTCACTCAACGACCGTGGTCGTATGATTTCATGGCATTCTAAGGTCATTCGGGTGGTTTTGACCCCCCAACGTGCCCTTTTAGCGCACGCCGAACTGCTGAAAATGACACAATCGGTCATACAGCACGCACCGCATGTACGATGGGAATGTCGTCGCCTCCTACACATCAAAAATAATATTCATATTGTTTTCATGTGGTTTCAGGTCATTCAGAGCACGTTTTCTCCGAATTCGACCGTCTCATGCCGTTTTGGTGTTTTATGACTCCGAAAATGCATTTCCGGTCACCGCGGTTAAACGAAACATCCAATTGACATTCCGTCAGCCTGAACATTTTACAATTCACACAACGGATGTTTTCGTATAATTTCATGGCATTCCGAGGTCATTCAAGTGGTTTTGACCCCCCCTAACGTGCCCTTTTAGCGTGTGCCGAGCTGCTAAAAACGACACAATCGGTCGTACCGCGCGCACCGCATGTCTGATGGGCGTGTTGTCTCCTCCTACACATCACAAATAATATTCCTATTTTTTTGTGTGGTTTCCGGTCATTCGGAGAACGTTTTCTTTCAATTCGACCGTCTCACGCCGTTTTGGTGTTTTATGACTCCAGAAACGCGTTTCCGGTCACCGTGGTCAAACGACACCTCCGATTGACGTGTCGTCTGCATGACCATTTCAAAATTCACACTACAGATATTGTCATATGATTTCATGGAATTCTGAGGTCGCTCGGGTGGTTTTGACCCCCCAACGCGCTCTTTTAGCGCCCGCCGAGCTGCTGAAAATGACACAATATGTCGTACTGCGTGGACTGCTAATCCGATGAGCGTTCCGTCTCCTCCTACACATCAAGAATAATATTCCTACTATTTTCGGGTGGTTTCAGGTCATTCAAGGCACGTTTTCTCCGAATTCGACCTTCTCACGCCGTTTTGGTGTTTTATGACCCTAGAAACGCGTTTCTGGTCACCGCGGTCAAAAGACACCTCTGATTGACGTTCCGTCTGCCCGAACATTTTTTAATTCAGACAATGGCTATTTTCGTATGATTTCATGGCATTCCGAGGTTGTTTGGGTGGTTTTGACCCCCCAACACGCCCTTTTAGCGCGCGCCGAACTGCTGAAAACGACACAATCGGTAATACCGTGCGCACCGCATGTCTGATGGGCATGTCGTCTCCTCCTACAAGTCACGAATAAAATTTCTATTGTTGTCATGTGGTTTCAGGTCATTCGGAGCACGTTTACTCCGAATTCGACCGTCTCACGCCATTTTGGTGTTTTATGATTCTGGAAACGCGTTTCCGGTCACCGCGGTCAAACAACACCTCCGATTGACGTGCCATCTGCCCGACCATTTCACAATTCACACAACGGCTATTGTCGTATGATTTCATGGAATTATGAGGTCGTTTGGGTGGTTTTGACCCCCCAACACATCCTTTTAGCGCTCGTCTAGCTATTGAAAATGACACAATCGGTCGTACCGCGCGCCCCACACGTTTGATGGGCGTGATATCTCCTCCTACACATCAAAAATAATATTTATATTGTTTTCGTGTGGTTTCAAGTCATTCGGAGCATGTTTTCTCCGAATTCGACCGTATCACGCCATTTTGGTGTTTTATGACTCCAGAAACGCATTTCCGGTCACCGCGGTCAAACGACACCTCTGATGGGTGTGACGTCTCCTCCTACACATAACGAATAATATTTATATTTTTTTTGTGTGGTTTCAGATCATTCGGAGAACGTTTTATCTGAATTCGACCGTCTCACGCCTTTTTGGTGTTTTATGACTACGGGAACACGTTTCTGGTCACCGAGGTCAAACAACACCTCCGATTGACGTGCCGTCTGCCCGACCATTTCACAATTCACACAACGGCTATTGTCGTACGGGGGGAGAGATGTTCGGGGTGTGGGGGGGGGGGGGATGTCCGGGGAGAGGGGGGGGGGAGCTGTCTGGGGTGTGTGGAGGGCAGTTCGGTGTGCGGGAGGCCTGTTCGGAGTGCGGGGAGGGCTATCCGGGGTGTGGGAGGTGCTGTTTGGGGTGCGGGGAGGCCTATTCGAGGTGCAGGGGGGATGTCCGGGGTGTGGGGAGGCATGTCTGGTGTGCGGGGGGGGGGGGGGGGCTCTCCGGGTTCGGCGGAGGGGGGGGGGGGTTCTGTCCGGGGTGCAGGGAGGGCTGTCCGGAGTGGGGGGTGGCTCTCCGGGGTGCGGGGGGGCAGTCCGGGGTGCGGGGAGGGGTTGTCTGGGGTGCTGTCCGGGTGCGGGGAGGGGTTGTTCGGGGTGTGGGGAGGGCTGTCTGAGGTGTGGGGAGGCTGTCCGGAGTGTAGCGGGGGTGCAGTTCGGGTTGCGGGGAGGGCTTTCCGGAGTGCATGGGGGCTGTCTGGGGTGTGGGGGGGTGTCTGATGTGCGGGGAGGGTTGTCCGGAGTGCGGGGAGGCATGTCCGGGGTGGGGGGGGGGGGGGGGGGGGCTGTTCGGGGTGCTGGGGGGCTGTCCGGGGTGCAGGGAGGGGATGTCCGGGGTGCGAGGAGGGCTGCCAGTGGTGGGCCAAGGACTAAAAATAGTGAACCTCAGTTCATTCATCAAAAACAAGTTTCATGGTTTATATTACGAGTCATAAGGTTTTTTCAAAATATTACAGAACATGAAATTTAAAACATTGAAGGATTAAATGATCAAAAAATTTCCAAATCATTAATTAGTTTCATAGTTACTTTTCAATTCGTGCACACAAACATTGCATTAGGACAAAACACACATGATACCCCCAAATCACAAAAAATCTCACTAGAAACCCATCCTAAATATCAATAACAACCCCACCATTAAAAACAGAAACACACCTCGTGAATATGATGCGTCATGCATGGTCATGACTACTACCTCCATCAGGTGGGTCAGGGGCCTACCACAAAAAAACATTATGAATATTTTCATAACAAAAATAATATAAATTAAATAAATAAATCTAGTATAAACCTACGTCGTCTGATCCCCTGCACCATCACTTGGACGCACATATTGTCGCAGTGCTCTAACCTCAATGATCAATTGTGCATTTATCTCCTCAGAAGCGCGCAACCGAGCCTCGAAATCTAACAACTACTGTGTCATCTGAGCAACAACAGGACCGACAACCGCAACGTGTGACACTACAGAATGAGGAATCCTTGTTCCATAGGTCAAACTATATCCATGCCCATCCCGACAAATAACGCGATGAAAGATCTCACCCCTTCGCATGGGAAGCTATCGCTGGTCCTCGGGCAGATGTTCTAACTCAGCTTCAAATTGAGCTTGTGAAATATTTAAATATATATACATATATTAATATAAAGATTTTATGTAATTATTCGTAATGAGTACAAGAACTTACTCTCAATACTGCAGCCTCTAGATCATTGCGATCACGAGTCCTCATCCACACTGACATTTTATCAGTCGGTGCACCTTGCTCCCGCAACTGTATATGAACAGAATATAAACTCAAAACCATATTAATTAATAAATTAAGAAATGAATAATAAATACCTCATGTCAGATCTGAGACACGTGATGAGTCTCGAGCCTGTGAGGTGGTCCCTGCAACGCTCGATTCTCAGAATGGTGTGTTGACACCTCCTACATTCAATTCATTCAAATTTCAAACAAATCACACATTCTTGAAAATATATATACCAAAAATAAATATACAAATCGCAACACCCTCAGTAGACCAATATACAACTAAATCACGCTACTGAGCTGGGAGGACACCTCTCGGGACTTTTTCCAGAATGTCTAGGACACCCACATTTGGTACCCACTGGTTCCTCTTGACTTTGCCTTTATAGTCCTTCCACATCTTACGACATTTTCTCATACACACTAGCCGAAACTCATTGGGAAATACTTTCAAATTTTTCTATTAAATAAAAAAATCACATATGTTATTATTGTTTATACATAGGGAATAAATTAAAATGGTCTTCTTACCTAAACATCCCTCCAAAGACGATCTAATGTGTCCTGAGGGATAGAAGCCCAGTCACACATGGTCAATGGAAATCGATGTGGGTCACGTATGATATGAACCAGCTGATGAATAAATACAGGGGAATTCCATCCCATAGGATTAAATACCTCATCAAATGAAACATCACAAGCCGTGTTGGAATTCCATTATAATATGCCACGAACAGGGCCTCTCTTGCAAGAGGAAGAAGCAGTCGAATCTGATCCTGTTGAAAAAAAAATTATATATAATTTGAAAGATGTTATATATATATATATATATATTTATATTTTTATAAATTTCATAAAAAATAGAGACAATGACATTCAAACATACCTCGACCCTGAGATATAGATGCCTCAGATGGATGATGTGGATCTGCTGCCTCTTCCCCTGACATGCCTACAGTCATAGAGAACATTAGTAAGGGGACTATCCAAAGTGTCCAAATGATAAATTGGATTGTTTTTAAAATAAATAAAACTTGTACAGTTGTTAATAAAACAAAAAGGGATTGAATAAATATTTGTGAATGAATTTTAAAAAACCAGAAAGTTAACAAAATAGATATACAAATTATGTAAAAAACCAATCAATGCATAGCCAAATTTCAAATTGAATTAATAAAAATTCAAGCAGCACATGAACAAAATGAATAATACCTCAATGGGAAGATACAACGACAATAACATCAATATAACATGAGTTAAATCACCCTAAATATTTATAACTGAATAAACTTCCAAAAGTGAGGATTAAAATTTACAAGGATTTATAAAATGGTTAGATAATTTATGATATCCTAGGCCTAATAGAGGGAAAAAATTGCACCTTTCATTAAGCATGCAAATTGACCGTTTCTCCTTAAACAACCGCTCTGAACCAATAAATATATTCTTCACGTTGAACTACGGTATGTTGATCAAGCTGTTGGGAAACAAAAGGAACAGTATCGGGTTCATCTTGTTCAAATACATACACTCCTCGCTAAGACATTTTGACAACAACTTGCCAACATGGATTCAAAGGCAAAGTAACGAAGAATACTTGTTCTGCTTGTGATGTCAAAATGAAAGGTTCATTATCAACTAGTTCATTTCTGTATAACATATAGTAAAATTTCACCAATGAAAACTGATATTGATCGACTTTACATCCACGCACTGGATCAACCCAATTACACTTTAACAATATATACTTCAACCCATGTGTGTATACAACTTCAATGGTTTCTATCAATTGACCATAGTAATAACCAGAATCGACAAATGGACAACCGATGCCACTATTTTCTGTTTTTCATTTGTCATCCACATCTTTAATGAGAAATCGAAAACCATTAGCATCTATAGATTTATAACGACGAGCCGTTATAGATGGACCCTCAGCCAGTTGGATAAATTCTTTAGTTAGTGTGGGGTCCCCTAACTCCCTCATCTTATGAACCTACATTATTCATAGAATTCAATAATGATATATATAGAAATAAATTAGTATAATACTTCACTCATAATTAAAATCAATTTATACGTACATAATCCTTGAACCAATCATGAAATGACGCATAATGAGATTGTTGAATTTGCAACTCAGTTGCATGATACATCTCTTATTTTATCTCATTAATGTGTTTCCTACAAATGATAACGCGATGTTTAAATGATAAACTTATGCAAAAAAATGTAAAAGTTAAACAATAAAAGTGATAAGATACTTACTGCATTAATGGAATAACTGATAGTGTATTGAACAAGATATATCGATGCGCTTGTATCCACTCGATGTTTTCCATATCATATGTGGTTCCTTATCCAACTGGACCATCATGAATCTGGGAGGTCTTATCTAATTTTGTTTCAACATCCATAAGATATTTTTCACAAAAATTAGTACACTCATCCATTAAATAACCATTGGCTATTGATGCCTCTGGAAGAGATCTGTTGCGTACAAATCATTTCAATGTACTCAAATACCGCTCAATAGGATACATCCACCTGAATTGCACCAGACCAGTAGCCATTACATCATCAGTTAGGTGCACTGTCAAGTGGACCATAATATCAAAAAATGAGAGGGGAAATAGTTTCTCAAAGTGACAAAGCGTACGTACAATTCGGTCATGTAAAATTTTTAAATCACTCATTTGTTTATTTTTTAAACAAATATATCTAAAAAATTACTCATCTCAATCAACGGATTAACAACATTGGGGGATAAACAATCACAAATTGTGATTGGAATCAACTGCTGAAGTAGTATGTGATTGTCATGACTTTTCAACCCTTAAAATGTATTTCTTGTCAGATTCGCACACTTTGAAATATTATAAGATTAATCATCAGGCACCTTGAGAATCTTCAAAATGTAAAGAAATGTCTCTTTCTCCTTTGTAGTCATCGTATACGATTCAGCAAGAATATATTCCTTGTTTCCCTAAGCTAACTGTAAATGTAACTATTTCCTTAAACCCATTTCTTCCAAATCATGCCATGCATTAACATGGTCCTTTGATTTTCCACTGACACCTAAAATGGTCCACAATATGTTATCACAAACATTTTTTTCAATGTGCATGACATCCAAATTATGCCTCATAATGTTAGTTTTCTAATACGGAAGACTATAAAAAATAATTTTCTTTTTCCAATTGTGACCACGCTACCTACCCGCAGCACGAATATTACGTACTAGAGGAGCCACAAAATCCTGAATTTCATATACCATGGGGATTTTTTCTTCCTCAATCTGTGATAACATTTCGACTCCTTTCATGATCTTTGGTGCTGGGTTGAACTCTCTAGAACCATCAAATGCCACTCTATCCTTTCTGAACCTATGCTGAGGGGGGGGGGGGGGAACGTATGTGACCCATGTATGCCCATTTTTTTGGAATTATGAAGCCATACAGATTTTTTACTTTTGCTGCAACAAGGGAAAGAAAATTCCCCTTTCGTACTCCAGCCTGATAAATTTGCATAAGCTGGGAAGTCATTAATTGTCCACAATAAAGCAGCCTGCAGTTTGAACATTTCATTCATTTCACAGTCATAAGTTATCACACCATCGCCTGAAAATTCATTCAACTCATCAATCAATGGCTGAAGGTAAACATCAATCTAATCCCCCGGACTTTTAGGTCCATCAAGAAGAGTGGAAAGTAATATAAATTGTTTCTTCATACAAAGCCACAGAGGAAGATTATACTGAACCAACACCACGGTCCATGTGCTATGAGTTGCACTAACCATAGACTTGAATGGATTGAAACCATCTGCTGCCAATCCCAATCGGACATTACGAACATCTTTAACAAAGTCGGGCTGTCTCTTATCAAAATCCTTCCATGCATGAGAGTCTGCAAGGTTGGTTAACATATCACTTTAATGACCTCTTTCTGCATTCCATCTCATTAAATTAGAATCTTTAGATGACATAAAAAATCTTTTCAACCTCGGTTTAAGGAAAAAGTAACGCATTTTCTTTACAGCAATCAATTTTCCCTATATCGAAATCAGACTTTGATGAGACTGATTTCCTCCGTTCTCTTTCCACCTGGAAGCACCACAAACTGTACAAATATCCAAAGGGACAGTTTCATTTCTAAACAAAATACACTTGTTTGCACGTGCATCTATGGTCTCATATGTAAAACCTAAGTTCTCTGTCAACTTACGAGAATGGTAATATGACTCGGGAATCTTAGCATCGACAGGAAGAACATTTTTTATTAACACCAACAACATGTCGATTGATGTGTCTGACCAATGATTCAAAGTCTTCAAATGCAACAAATCCATGATAAATGACAATTTATTGTAAGAGTTACATCCAGGATATAATTCTGTTTTTGCATCATCAAGTGCTTCATAAAACCTCCTCGAATCACGATCTGCACCAGAGAGAGGATTTATCTCACCTGTCTCAAGATTATAGATGTCAATGCCTTCAGAATCCAACCCACGTACCATTTCAGTAAGCATTTCATGCATTGGATCATTCATCCTTGCATCAACATCCATCTGAACTGTATCCGTATTTTGAAAACAACATATTCCTCTCCCTGATGAGTCCAACTCTTATAATTTTTCAAAAATACATTAAATAATAGGTTCTCCCTCACAGTGTTTCATGTGATTTGATATCTATTAGCACATTTTCTACATGGACAACTAATATATTCACTTTCAAATCCTTTGGTGAAGTCAATAAACTACATAATTCCATTGAAATATTCACTAGACATTCGATTTGGAAGATCAATCCAACTATTATCCATAATAAAATCCCTATAACAAACATTTACACAAGACTTATTACATTTGAATTTTTTATATCAAACATATTTAAAATAAATACAATTAATTGTTTTTGAACCATTTATAAAATAATAATGTAAGTGAAAGCCCATGTCACACCTGATTTCACTACAAACCTAGAAGGGAGGGGAGCCAAAGGCGGTGCTGTGAGGGAGAGGAGAGACAGTGGATGGGAGCTGGAGCTGGAGGCGGTGCGGTGAGGGAGGGGACGGGCGGCAGCGGCGATGGGGAGCCGGAGGAGTGGAGGCGGTGAGGTGGAGATGGTGTGGCGAGGGTGGGATGACTAGGGAGGGGACCGAGGAAATGGGGATCCAGAGTGGACGGGTGGCAGCGGCGAGGGAACGTGTAACAGCCATTCAGGGAGGGAGGGGACCGGGTGGTGGTGGTGCGGCAAGGGAGAGGACAGTGAGGGAGGGGATGGATGGTGGTGGTGCGGCGAGGGAGGGGATGAAGACAGAGGGGACAGGGGTTGGTGGGGTGCGGGGGGGGGGGGGGGGCGAGGGGGCGAAGGTCGAGGGCGGAGGGAAGAGGGTTCGAAGGCCGGAGGGGCTGGAGGCCGGAGGCGGGTGGCGGGAGGCTAGAGGGAAGAGGGAGGCTGGAGGGCCGACGGAGGGCTACCGGAGGGCCACCGGATGGCCGCTGGAGGTGGGTGGTGGGAGGCCCGAGGGCAGAGGGAGGCTGGAGGGCGGCCGCAGGGCGGAGGGCGGCTGGAGCTGGAGGTTAGAGGCGGAGGAATCCAGGAGAAGATAGAGGGCATGGCGGAGGGGGGCTGGATGGTAGACGACGGATGGCACGCGACGATGGGGCAGGGCGCGCAGCGACGAGGGAGGGCAGTGAGGGAGAAAGCATGACGAGGCAAGGGAGGAGGGGGGTTCGGGGGGGGGGGGCACCGAAGCAGCGATGTGAGAGGAGGGAGAGGAGGGTTCGGGGGGGGGGGCACCGAAGCCCCCCCTTTTTTGGGAAAACCTAGCGCCCGCCAATGGCGGTCGCTATTGGTTACCTATAGCGACCGCCAGTGGCGGTCGCTATAGGTAAGGTGGCTCGAAATCCCAATTTCCTAGTACTGAAAGCACAAGAATCATCTTCTATAGAATTAGATAATCCAAAAAATAAGAACTATATATTTCCCTTGTCTTTACACAACAACTAAAACCAAAATGGTTAGTGTGAGATCATATAATACCCAAAAAAGACAATCTTTTACAAAAATAAAAACTACTTTTAATCTCCAAGATTTTGAAACAAAACCCAAAGTTCAACAAAGAACATTTAATAAACAACTATCCATAAAATTCTTGAATAGTAATCCAAACTAAGATTGAAACCCAAATATATTAAGGATTTAATTACATAGTCTTCCAAGATAAATCTTAACATTTATCTTCAAATAACACCAGTTACTCATAAAGTCTCATATTGAAAAATAATTAACCTAATCACATATTCTCCATGATAGGTTAATAATTTTCATAAATAAACCAAATATTCATATGCCCACAATAAAAACATAGATTCTTCCAAACTAAAATTTCAACCATTACTCCAAAATTGAAATACCATAGTATTCTATTGTTCTTTGGCATATAGTGCTTCCTCAAAAGAGAAAACATCTTCCAAAACAACTTTTATCACTTAATCACCAATTCATTTTCCTATATATGTATATCCATTTGATAAAACATAAGTTCCCAAAATCTAATTATTCTTGTTCCATAAAATCATTTTACTTAAATAATAAGTCATACTGACCAGGGACTTCATGTTGGCCAGTGGTTGGCGATGCACCCTTGTCGCCCTTCAGTTTTGGGTTCAATTCATGCGGCCTTGCCGGATGTGACGAGTTGTCACCCATACTATGAGTTTTCATTTTTATACAACTCACAAATAAGCCTAACATGTTTTAACCTCAGTAGTTTCCTTATACCAATCATTTTCATCCCAATTCATTATGATCTCAACATATTAATTTTTGAAGCCTTATATATATTGTCATTTTTTTATTTGACCTCCATATGATAAAATAAAATGATCCCCAAAATGAAGAACATCATACCTTGATCATGGGGTCTATTTAGTTTTATCGTCATCTTGTTCACGTAGGTAGAAGTTCCATGCATTAAAAAAAATGATATAGAGATCCTTTAAAATCAATTGTTTCTTTCATCCAAATACACCTTGTACAACATGGGTCATATGGGTGTTCACAGAAAAATAGTTTTGGAAAATAATCATGTATGACATATAATTTCAAAACATCTGATAAAACATGATTTCTATAAAATAGTCGGACTGAATTTGAGTTGAAACATTCAATTAATGGTCCCATTAAAATACCATAGGTATGTGATGAGAGTTTATATTCTAAAATCCTTTAAAAATAGGTTGTGCAAGGGTCTCCTTCTTCAACACCTTTTTTAAAATCATAATATGATTCAAAATA
Source organism: Viscum album (assembly GCA_963277665.1). Classification (NCBI taxonomy): domain Eukaryota; kingdom Viridiplantae; phylum Streptophyta; class Magnoliopsida; order Santalales; family Viscaceae; genus Viscum; species Viscum album. The sequence continues at coordinate 1,272,397,530 of OY728162.1, read as the reverse complement.
TTGTGATAAGGTAAAATATTTGAAATTGACTTGATAATATTTACCTTTCTTGAAAATATGAGAATATTGTGAAAATATGATTTTTTTAAATACAACCCATGATCCATGATGATAAGGAGGTATAGTGGAGGTGTTTGATATCTCAAACAACTGCTTGCAAGTGAGTTGTATGATAGAAAAGGTTTCACAATCATCCAAACATGACTTGTAAAAATTATTACAAGCAAGTCATGAGGAAGAGATAGGAATATCGTTTGAGATCCTCCCCCTTCCATTTGTAACTGACATTCCTTGATCTAAAAAAGATATTAAACAAAGATTTAACAGAAATAATAGACATAGGGACTAACCATGTGTCTAACAAAAACTCCTAATCCCTAATTTTTTCTAAACTGAACTCTAATACCAACTATAATAACTCGACTTAAAAATTACATAATCGTGAATTAGGTCAGGAATTCACATTGAGGATCTGTTCAAGATTAGAGTTTTAGAGAATTATGCCATAACTATTACATAACAACAAGAATATTACATGTATACACTACCACCATTTTTTATAAAATAAAAACACTAAAAAAGAAACATGTCTTGTTCCATGTTTTAGACAGCATGGCTTTTCCTTGATCTCATCCTTGACTTTATTCATATTTAAGTCTGGTAGATAAAATTTCAAAAACAAGGGATGAGAATAAAAAGAACAATAAGGGTTATAAAATTAGGAAGGAAAAAATTATCCCATAATTAAATACAAATCAATGAATCCATACTTTTCAATTATAACATAACTTACGAAATAATATGATTTATGATTAACACCCACATACCATAAATAATAAAGGTAACTTATGGAATTCATAACATACTTACATTGTAGCTATCACATTTACACAGGGAGTCACATTTGGAATACCCATCATAGTATATTCCCTAAATCTCTTAGGAGAAACATTAACGTTTACCTCTGTCATGTTACCCAATGCATTGGAGAGCTATCTCATGCTCACCCACCCTAGGTTTATCACGGAACCACCCGTATACATAAACAATGCCAAATAACCATAACATATTCATGAAACATAACATAATCAAAAAGGAAAGATAACATTTCCACATTCCAATCACAATATATAAAATCAAGATATTGAAATAAACTATGCTTTATCAAATCATTTTCAAAACCATTTAAAACATTTAATAAAGAGATTTTTTAATCAAAGTTTCACATACCACTTTGAAAATTTTTAATGAATTATAATTTAAAAACATTAATGTCCATATAAATAACTCCTAAAAATTATTTTTAAAACATGGACATTAATGAGAAATATATAGAAGAATAAATCTTTTAAACATTGAAAACGATATTTTAGTTAAAGAGTGTTTAGAAAAATGAGAGACGCTTGAATACAATAATTGAGGAATAAAATTAAATAAGTAATTAATAATATCATGAGAATAAAGGGATTCATGATATAATATTTTAAATATAGTATATAAACCGTATAAATGTGAATTGGTGCATAACGATAATGATGACTCAATGAAATGGAAATTGAGACGAAATCACTTATAAATAATGTATCCTTAGATTAAGGATAAATCAAATACATAATAATGTGTTAAAAATATAAATAAACTCAATATTATTGGATATTAAGTGTATATAATTCATATGAAATTCAAACATGTTCTTTTTAAGACAAAACCAATGACTTGGATGTTTAACTCAACGAATGGAAATTGAGTTAAAATTACTCTTATCAAGTTCATGTCGACGACTTGAGAATTTATCAATGGAGTGATTATGTGTATAAAACGTATATCCACACCAAGAGGAGTGGAAATTTCAACATAAATAAATAAATAGTGATTCCTCACATAACCATATCATGACATAATTAAGAATTAGAATATTAACCCAAGGAATGGAAATTGGGTTAAAATGTTCCCTTACTGAGTTGGTAACTTACGAAACATACAACCCATGAAAGAAGGATCATAAAATAAAGATGTTAATAACCATAAATTGAATTATATTACATAACTAATACACTCATGGTCAGTACATACACCACAAAAAATAAAATAGTGTGAAATATAGCATGAATCTCACAGGAATAAAAAGTGAGATGAAAATTTCTTACCACATTGTAATTAATCGAGTCGTTTGACCAAAAGTTAAAAAACACCAAATGAGTCACATAAAAACATGAATATAATTTTTATAATTATAATATATATCAAATTTAATTACAAAATACACCACATGAAATAAATTAGTGCCGGACAATGGAAATCTCACAGAATTAAAAGTGAGATAAGAAACCCCTTACCTCGTGTCCTACTTGACTTATTTGTTCCTTGTTCTTCCTGAATAATAAACATAAGTTAATTTATACATAATTATGAATCCTTTTTTTAGTTTATTACTCTTTTTATATCACTTATTACAATGTTATAAACAATAATTAATCATTTAAGTTAATAATGGTTGTTTTGTCGATATTTGGTACTTGAGTCAAAAATGGACATTTTATAATTACAAGTTGTTCACATTGTCAAAATTTAATTATATCCATAATTATATTCATGATTTAGATATTATATATATAATATATATCCATTAAATATATGTGTTTATAATATTACATAACATTTAGAGGTAAGAAATGAAATGCACCGTTCATGGAAACAGTAAGTCGTACGTACGCATGAACGCTACTTTCATTTCTATTTCTTATTTTAATTGAAGTAAAGAATAATTATAAATAGGTATATTATAATTACAGTATAATATCATATATAATATCATTAATTCCATCCTTTATACATCCCACATATGGCATTAACGAGTCATATCACTTTGAGGGGGCGGTAGTCCCCACTTTTCTCAAATGAAATTATCGCGTTTACCCATAATGGAAACCATAATGGTATTCTACAAAAGAAAAATACATAAGAATAAATAAAAAATTAACATAATATATATTATATATAAATTATTTCCATCTTAATGGACACTATGAGAGGCGGTAGGAGATAATCGAACAATCATCGTTTCGTGAGGCGATGGTTTTCGATTCACAAAAACAATATGTTCTTCACCAATTAGATGGAGTTGTGTGTAAGTGCAGTTTTAATAATTCTCATAAAAACATCCAAGTATATTGAGCACACTGGTTTTGTTAAAAAATAAAGGAATAAAAAGTGTTTAGGGTCAGTATAAGTAAAATAGAATAAAAGAAGTTAAGTGAAACTCTTACTTTTAATATGGGTAACTCCCTTTGGTTTGAACCAAAATTAATTCTTGAGTGCCTTATGCATAAGGTAAGGCTTATAGGAGGAGGAGAGGGATCTTGATAGATTATGTGGGCAAGTTTTGGATGAGCCAAGTGGCTTGAGAGGTGTGAGGAATGGGTTAGAATTGAGATATTTTTATAAGTGGGAGGAGGGGCTCCTTAAAAAAGTTTGCAAATATTATTTTATTACAAACATATCTTCATTTTATAAAGATCCAAAACTCATTAAAGACAAAGATAAGATGACTAAATTTAGAAATAAAATCATTCAATAAAAATTAGACAAGTTTTGGAATTTTTTTTAATATTTATAATCTTATTTATTTAAATCATTTATTAATGAGGTAAATACTACATATTTATTGTGTGATAAATAATTTAATTTATGTGATGTTTAGAAATTATAAAATAAATACCATAATTTAGGAAATATTTTTATATTTCCAATGAATATTTATAGTTGAAAATATTACTTATATAACCCCATGTAAAAGTTTATTTACTAAAAGATATTTCTTTATGTCATTTTTCCCTTTACTTTAAGTTAATTAAATTAAAGTATCATTATCACTCCCATGTGTCTCCATGGGGTCCCAAAATCGACCCAAAGCATCCCATGGTCGAAAATGACTCAACCAATTAGGTTAAGACAAGTGTTAAGGTAATTTGTTACTATTATAATATTATTTTTAGCTTGAATTACCCTATTTACCTTTAACTGCGGTAAATAAATGTCAAAGGATACTATTCACAAAAACTTATTTTTATCTTATTGAACCAATTTTACTTAATAATAACAACCATGTATGCCAGATTTTAAAAATTCAAACAACATAAGTGGTAAGATTTCATTTAAATGAAAATGTCATTTTTTATCTATACTTAGTGATTTCACTGTTCATCAAAAATTGAAGTTTTTTAGAAAACTACAAAAAATTAATTATTAGATATATTTAATATTACGAATTAAAAAATGATGTCTATTTTACCAAATTAAAAACCGAGATGTTGCATTAATTAATTTAAAATTAATTATTGTTATCAAAACAAATAGCGTGTTTTTAAGAAATAATAACAATCAAAAGATTGACACTTGATTATTTCCAATTTCAATGTGTAATTAATTCCAATGACCCAAAGTGGATTAAATGGTAAAAACATAATGTAATTAAACTTTAAAACCAATTAAAATGATAATATATCCATTTAAATAAATTATATTAAAAGGCAATTTTGAATTTAAATACTGTATTTTCACTATTCACGAAGAAATGAATTTTAACAAAAAAAATACCAAAAATTTTACCAAAAGTAAATTTTGATGTCCCGATTCTAAAGAAGAATTTTATTTTGTCAAAAGGAACATATAAAAGTGACCAAAACTAGATTTGAATAGAGTTATCCATTAAAAGGCGGTAAATCAACCTTTTAAAGTAAATTATGTTTAAAATTTGAGGCATTCACATTTTAAGAATCTATCTTTTATTGGATATATGTAAAAACATTTAACAAAGATGTATAATCATTTTTTAGTTAGTTTTATTCATTCCCGCCATTACAACAGCTAGGAACTAACTACCATTTAAAATAATATAATTATATTATTTGAGCATAACGTGAGATTTCAAACAAACTCGTTATTGCGTATTGGGTACGCCATCAAACATAGCGTCCCCTTTAAGGTAGAATAAATATTTAGTTCACAAATATTAATAAATATGAAAATTTTCATGTTCTTTATTTACCTGGTATGTTATTATAAAAATGTAAGAAAAAGAAGAAAAATGAATAAATAAATAATTTTTATTAAAAAATACAAAAAAGGAAATATACTAACTATTTAAATTAAAAAAAATAAAAACTCATTTAGAGGAATTAAATATATATATCAAAAACATATTGAACAAATCAAAAATTAATAAATAAATTCTTAAAAATTAATATAAAATATTAATAAACTAAGAAAATAATAAATATTAATAAATAAAATTGAAAAAATGATTATTAAAAATAAATTAATAAATTTTAATAAATTGAAAAAATTTAACAAAGTGAATCCATAACATTAATTAAATAACTTAAAAACACATATAAATAAATAAAATTAATATGTTAATAAAATTAAATACTCAAATAATATAATTATGAAAAATGAATAAAATTACCTCTTTATTTAAAATATTATTAAAAATTATTTTAAATATTTAATTATAAAAATTTCAAACATATTAAAAATGTTAAAACATAATAAACAAATAAACAAATATTTTTCATATAAATTAAACATATTTGAAGAATTTTAAAACATTGTAAATAAATGTATATATAATCAATTTTTATAAAATGATTAAATTCTAAAAAATATTAAAGTTAATTAATATTAAAAATTAATATATGATTTTAAATGAAATGATACAAAAAATGAAAAAAAATTAATATATAAAAAAATTATCCAAAAATGAATTCTTGAGATTAATTACAGGAATAAAAAAACATGTAAACCAATATATAAAATATTAAAAATACAATTAAATAAATTAAATATATAAATTTCATGTATTTTAGAAATATTACAAATAAATAAATAAAATTTAAAAGTTATTAATCATATAAATGAAAAATAAATTGAAAATATTAAAACATAGTACATAATTATGCATAAATAAATATTAAAAATGAATAATATCAAAATTATTAAAAAAATAAATATAAAATATGAATAAATATTATTAAATGAAAGAATATTAAAATGTCTACATTAAAATGAAAAAATTTGAAAATTGAAATGTTATTTCCTAACATTAATTACAAGAATTATTGACAAATAAATAATTAATAAAAGTGAATAAGTATATTATGTTAACTACATAAATATAAACTATTATTAAAAATAAATAATATTAAAAAAACATAAGTATTAAAATTGAAGATAATTTATAAGAATCAATTATATAAATTTCAATGATATTAAAAATATTTAAACTTAATAAATGAAAATGAATAAATATTAATCATATTAATTTCTGACATAATCAAAAATTTTAAAACATGAAAATAAATATATAAGGATTTTAAATCATGAATAATTTTTAAACATTTTAAAATTTAGTAAATAGGAAAAAGGAAAAAAAATTAGATTTAATGAAATAGTATAAAATAAGAATCAATAAAACTAAATAAATTAAAAAAAATATTTAAAAAAAATGTAATTCATAACATTAAGTATTTTAATTGTAAACTCATAAAAATGAATAAAAATGAATGAATAACTAATAATATTATTTATAATTATTGATTTAAGCATTGTATTGGTTGTATATAAAAAATATTATTAATTATTAACATTTAGAATTTCTAATAATAATAAAATAGTATTATTCTAATAAATATATAAATATATAAATATATAAAAATATTTAAATTTGTTTCAAAATTGAATATATTACAAAAACAATTAAATTATTATATATTAAAAAAGGATAAATGATAAAAAGGAATAAATTACAGAACATATTTAATGTTGGGAAATATTAAAAATTTATAAATAATATTAAATCAATAAACTGACATACATGTACACACATACGTACACATAAACATACTAATATAGATACATACAGGACCATATAAAAATATATACATACACATACACATACACATACACATACACATACACATACATACAAAAATACACATACATACATACGCATACACGTACACATACAAATGTGCATACAAATTCACATGCATATGCATATACATACACATACCCATACATACAATTACATACACGTGCAGGGACGTACATATATATACATATGTATACATACACATACAAGATAAACATACATACACATACACATACACATATATACGCATATAAATGCATGTACACATACATACTCATGCACATATACAAATGTACATACACATACAGATACAGATACAGATACAGATACAGATACACATACACATACACATACACATACACATACACATACACATACACATACACATACACATACACATACACATACACATACACATACACATACACATACACATACACATACACATACACATACACATACACATACACATACACATACACATACACATACACATACACATACACATAAACATACACATACACATACACATAGAAATACACATACACATACACATACACATACACATACACATACATATATACGTACACATACACATACACATACACATACACATACACAAATAAATACATACTTATAATCATGAATATTTTCACATACATGCACAAACTGGAACACATATATACTTACACATAAACAAACCCAAATTCACATACATAAACACATGATATGTAAGGAACCAAACTTTAAAAAATGCAATTTTTCCCTTATTATAGTAATATCATAAAGTATAATCACATAAATTTACATTAGTAAACCCAATTTCACTTCATGATTAAATGAAATACTAAATTCTATGTGACATTTAAACATAATTTTTCCACCTCTATGATTTGAATTTCGAAAATATGGCATACACAGTTGCGATCAGAAAGATGTTTTGAGTCCGATAGGAGAGATATAATTTTTGGGTAATAGTTACACACCCTTATGAATGGTAATGTTACCCTTATGAATATTAATATGAACCTGATGAATAGTAAACCATCCATGTGAATACAAACATTATCAATGATTGGATCAAATTAATTTATCAATCTTATACGTGAAAAATAAGATTTAATTTTATTATAGTGTGGGTATTTTTTAAGTCATGAATATTTAATGATTAAATCTATAATTTAAAAGAAAATTTATTTTTATATCATGTATTCATGAACATGTATTTTTATTAAATGATAATATTATTAGACCTTAATTAATTTTTCAAAGTGTAAGAAAAATAGTTTTAATATTAAAATTTTTACTTTTCAATTAAATTATGATTTTAATTAAAATTTAAATTACTCATATTTAAAAAAATTCATAAAATGGAGTTAATTTTGTTTATTTATACATGTTGAAAAATGGTTAGGGTGAATTTTTTATATTTATTTCAAATAATTTAATTTTTGGTCAATAGTGAAATTCGATAATTTACCATATATGCTAAATAAATGAATTTCAGCATTACACTTGAGTCATGGATAATTTAAATGGGCATTATTTTGAATTGAAATTCCCTATTTACTTAACTTATTAATGGAATAATAAATATTGATTTTCCTGATGGAATTTAATAAACTAATGAATTAAATATTGATAAAACACCCCTCCCCTCCACTATAAATACCACCCCTCACAACCTCATTTCGTCACACTTCACTTACATCGAGACATGCCCATATTATTCACAAACCTCTTACTTATCCCCTAACCCCCATCCATGAACTCTTGGTCTCATATAAAGTCCAATACTAGGTTCCTTGAAGAGGATCTCAAGTGTAGAATTCAAGAGGCAATTTTTCTCCCTCTTTACTTTCAAATTCCTTTCAAAATTCATTTCATATATTATCTTATCCTCAAACTATCTTATCAAAATGTCATGATATCTCAAGTATGATATATATATACTTGTATTTTACCATTTTAAAGGTTTATTATTAATTATACTATTCCATCTCTCCAAAAGTTTTTAAAAATGAAATTGTCACCTATAATGTGTTAATTTACATACATCGTGGGTGATGCACTTCCATTTTCACTCAACACCTTCAAGGATGTCAATAAAATGACTAAATGGTTTAAAATAGATTTCATTATGTATTTTCACCCCTTTTATGTTGTGAAAAATAATTTTATACATAATAATAAATGAAAAAACAAAACTTGTTCTTCGTGATCGTAAAACCACCCAAATGAACCTAAAAAAATCATAATTAATTTTTTTACTAATGATTCATCCTCATGGTCAATAACCAAATTCCTTATTACATCATTTATAATCCTATTCGATTATTAATATCATGTAATTGAAATTATTTATGCTTATCCATGTTTTACATGAACTTCCTATAATGTGTACAAGTGAACCATTTAAGAATACTAAGAAAAAGAACAACCCCTAATAATTAATTTAAACTCTCTAAATCCTCAAAATTCCAATAAAAGTACTTAATAAAACCATAATGAATTAGTTAAATTTATAAAAGGTTCTTTAATTGTTAATTAATGAATCTAATGTGATTATTCTAGACAATAATGTAAATAAAGTTTTTAGACACAAGGTAAGTGGAATTCTCGAACCCAACATTATTTCATTGGGTATTCCCTATTTCACTCTATTTTAATTACAGTAATTAGTAAAAGATAATTTTTTTCATCAATATATTGCCTTTTATAGGATATTAATTTTTTTTAATGCAGTTTATGAAAAACTCAATGTTTTCAAAAGTAACTCTTTTTAAAAAACACACACTTCTCGTGATTGTTTCTTATTCACTAAAAGTTGATGATTTTTATATTAAGTATGGTATTCCTTATTTAATTTGAGACCCCAATGTTTTTTAAAGTATGATTTAGGAAGTTAAACTCTTTACATTCCATGAGTTATTATATTTTCAATATATATATATGTTCTATGTGGGATGCATGATAATGTAAATGTTGTGATGTGATGAGTGCACCTTGAATAATATAGTGTAATGTAAATGATAAGATGTTATGGGTTACCCCGAAATTATATATATCTCCAATGAATTGGTTTATGTGAAGAATATCACGAGTTAAATTGAAATATGCATGAAAATGATTCTAGCTTTGTTCATAACTACGTGTGGTAGTTAATGACTAGGAAAAAAGGTTTCATTTTTATGCATTTACACTTTTCAGGCCTTTTATTAATTATTCTTATGATGTTTATGATCCTATGACAATGTTATGATGAAAATTATTATTCTCACCCTATTTTGTATTGTCTTGTGTTCTTATCCTCTTACTGGGATTTTATCCCACCACTTTTTGATATGTATCCCTAGGGGATTATGTGTACTAAGGATATCTGAAGGCAAAATTAGAAGCTAGAGAAGAATAAATTAAATAAATATTTATGTTTTATATTGTAAATTTTAGATATAGTCCTAGTTTCCACAAGACACAAAACCTTTGGATCCTTGTGTTGTATGATTTTTATGTTTTTATCATTAAAACAATTTAAAAGTAATTTATGAAAAGAAGGGTCGGTGTATATGGTATTAGAGGCACAATTTAGTTAATATGGGAATTAGGAATAGAGAACCTTCCTAAAAAACCCTAGTTTGAGATTAAGTACATGTAAGAACATAAGAAGCATTTATAAACATAAGAATCCCATAATATATTATATTAGTGTTAATTTAACAAAGGTATAAATCATTTATTTATGACATGATGAATTAAGTTTTCTTCTAACTATTTCCATTTTAGAAAATGGTGGGAACTAGCAGAGAATAGACCAAAAATGTCACGACCCGTCCTCGGGGCCCGTGCTGTGACTACCCCAAGCCCGCCTTCCATAGGCTAGGGGCTGACAACTAGCACCAAAGGAGAATCCCCGATAAAAAGGGATGACATTGCCTTTAAACCTATAACACACACAGTTTGAACACAAGTAGTGGGAGCAACAAGTACTAATATAGAAAAGAAAAGTGTGCTGAAAGTAAGTGGGCCAGAATACAATCCCAACTAAAAAACTAGTACAAGTACAAGTAAAAAGGAAAAATAGCTCATGGACCGTCCACTGGGAAATCCTACCTAAAGGGTAGGTGCAGAACTGGAACAGCTCGTCCCTAAAGTACATCTTATCTAGTCTAGCTCCTTGCAGCCTCCCATCCATCACCCTCAGCCTCGATCACTGTTGACCGTCGTCTGCACAGAACACAACAAGGTGCGGGCAAAGCCCATGCAGGGGTGAGTAAAACAATACTTAGTAGGGGACCCCGAATCACCTGAAGGTCTCCCAGAATCAACTAAGGATAAACCATAGAAGAAAGATACAATCACAAAGTACCAACCAACCCAACTTAGGTATATTCCCATACATATACCTAAGTTACCAGTCACAGTCCAACTCCAACACTCGAGCCCAAGAACAACCCAGTCCACAAATAAAGTAAATTCAATCCCCTCGATGATAATTATTGAGAGACAAGACTCATCTCACACAGGTATACAACACAAGAAGAGGAGTAGAGATGATTAGATGAAGCCTCTGAATCATCTCCTCTGTCGAACCCACATAGGATCCTGGAACAAAATCAGCACTATCGAACCCAGGTTGGATCCTGGTAAAGAAGTCATCACTGTCGAACCCACGGAGGATCCTGGTACAGAAGTCATGGCTATCGAACCCATGGAGGATCCCAGTATAGAAGTCATCACTGTCGAACCCACGGAGGATCCTCTACAGTATTGTCTCTGTCGAACCCATAGAGGATCATGTCATCTCAGTCGCAACCAACCGTAGGTTTCCCACACACAACACACTTGATTCCAGGAGGTTCCCCTCCTCAAGCCAAGTGTTGATACATAAACTAACACATAGTCTCGAGTTGATGTATCCCGTTGTTCCATATCATCATAAAGGACCCAACGTGACAAACAGTGCGTCAAACAGACACCCAGTCTGTGAGTTATTGGTATTTCCGTTCCAGGGCCCGGTTGGTTTTTAGTCTCAAACCAACCTGACCGTACCTCAACTACATATGAAAATCAATTGGAGTATTCTAAAAGAATTTTATCTCTCCAAGAATTCCATCACCGCATACGAGCTAAAGAGTGTAAATGGCCATAGAGGGTCCGGGTTTGGTCCGACTCAGTCAAACCGACCCGGTCCGAACCAGGGTATGACCCGGTCTGTAGGTGCTGCCCGACCTGAATGGAGGCCCAGCTGAAGGGTGGCCCGGCCGGGCATGCGTGGGAGGGGGATGCCACCAACCCCCCTGGTTTGTCGAACAGAACTGGCGCATTTCACCGGTTCAGGAGCCGCGGGACCCGGGTGGTCCCGCTTGACCGGCTCCATGGCAGCCATCCCATCCTGCCGCCATCGCTCCTCCACCATGGCACAGCAGCGCTGCAGTCCTCCTGCCCTCCGTACGGCGCGACGGCGCCGCACCATCACCGTTGCGGCCCGACCTGACCAGGGCCTTCAGCTCCACCGTGCGGCGCAACAGCGCCACACTTCTTCATTTTCCGCATCCCTTCTGGCAGTGGTTCCTCTACGATGTTGGATAATGGCGCCACAACCCTTTGTTGCGGCTGCCTTGGCTGCAGTTTTGCACCTCCGGTGCAGCGCGGTGTGACGGCTCCGCACCTCTTTCATCCGCTGCGGCCCTCCTGGCTGTGGTTCTTCTCCGGTGCGGGGAGACGACAGCACGCACTTCCGGATCCGCCTACGACATCAACCAAACAAGAACCAATGGAGGGACGTCAGGTCGTGTTTTTTCGGACCGCGCCCTCTGCATTAGGTAATAATAATTGGTCAACGTCGAACCATAGTAAACGACGAGGAACGAGGATTTAATTTAATCAAAACAAACACCTACCTTGCTTGTCGGTGTCATTTGACGGAGTTGCGGGAAGGCGTCATCGTTCCGTCAACGTCGGAAGAGGAAGAGAGGTACTTGTCATTGGCAGACGGGTGTTCGAATGAGATGAAGTCGAAGATGACATCGACATTCTTCATGGGCACCACTTCCATTTCCTTACCTCGATTGAAGAAGGAAGAAGACGACGTCGATTTTCGGTGGAAGGAGCGTTCTGTGTGTTCTTTGTTGAGATGATGGAGTTCTCTCTCAAGAGTTCCCCAAAGCTTCACAAAAAAGAATCATTAACCAAATATAAAATAATAGCTTCTCTATTATTTTATTGTTGCCAAGCATTCAAGAAGAATTTAAAAGTTTTCAAAAAGATAATTAATTGTGGCATTAATTAACTTTTAGGTGTGGTGGCACCATTAAGGGGAAGTTCAATAGTTTCCCTCATTTAAGGGAAGATCAAGGGGTTTAAAGTGGGGTTAGAGGATTTTAAGGGTTCAGGTGGGCCCACCTAAAAACATCCTCTTAAGGGAAGTTAAGGTGTGCTGGGCCCCACCACTAACCTCCACTTGGTGGTTTTAACCACCAATCAAATAAAAATATGCTACACATATTTTTATTTAAATTTATTTAGAAACCCCAAAAAATTAACTTCCATTACCCACAAAATGCAACAATGATAAAGGTATCCTTAAGAGAATACTGTCACTGTGAGTTCAACGGAGCCCTAAGATTTCAATTCTGAGAACCGGTTCAAAAGATATAAAATCCCACTCGTACGTTTACTGAACATACCCAAACAAAACTTTAGAAATTGATTCCGGGCACACCGGGCCATGGAATCTGCCACCGTCAGAAACTGAGGACTCATAAAATTCCCATGAATTGAAGAGAAAAAAATTTCTATGGAATTTCTGGATCTTTACATTCTCCCCACCTCAGGGATTTACGTCCCCGTAAACTACAACTCACACTAAGAAAACGAATGAGGGTACTGAGCACGCATATGGGCCTCCCGCTTCCATGTGCTCTCATAGAGGTTCCCGTGCTACCAGTGAATGCACACTAGAGGAATCTATTGTCCACGTAGGACCCCCTCCCATCGATCCTCACACTCCACTATAACCTCGGTGAAAGATGCCTCGTCATCGATGTCCATCTCCCCATGGTCGATGATGTGGGACGGGTCGTGAACGTATCTCCTCAGCTGAGATACGTGGAAGATGTCGTGCACCCCATGAAACTGAGGTGGAACAGACAAGTGGTAAGCCCCCTCGCCTACTCTGCTGTGGAGCTGGAATGGTCCGATGAATCACAGAGATAACTTTCCGCCTTGACCAAATCTCTGTATACCTCTTTGAGGTATGAGTCGTAGAAAGATGAGGTCGCCATCCTCGAACTCCAGTGGTGTCCGTCTCCTATCAGCAAAGGAATTATGCCTGCTCTGTACAGTCTTCATCCACTCCTGGATGATCTGAACCTTTTTTGTCATAGCTTGCACCATTTCTGGTCCCATAAGTGCTGACTCCCTTGGGTCAGTCCAGCATAGAGGCGATCTGCATGGTCGGCCGTAAAGTTCCTCCAAAGGTGCCATCCCGATAGTGGAGTGGTAAATGTTGTTATATGCAAACTCCACCTAGGGTAAGTGATCATCCTAGATACGACCGAAGTCTAGGACGCATGCACGAAGCATTTCCTCGAGAGTATGAATGGTCCTCTCAGTCCGACCATCCGTCTGACGATGGAAGGTGGTGCTTAAGTGAAGCTGTGTCCCGAAAGCTTCCTGAAACCCCTTCCATAGCTGGGAAGTCAAGTGTGCATCACGGTCGGAGACAATAGAAGAAGGTAATCCATGAAAACACCCTATCTCTTGCACATAGAGGCGTCCCATGCTCTCAACTGAGCCCTACTCTCTGATCAGTAGGAAGTGGACCGACATGGTGAGTCATTCAATGATCACCCATATCGAATTGTGACTTTTAGATGGACATGGAAGACCCGTCACGAAGTCCATGTATATCCCATACTACTTCCACTATGGGACCTCTAAGGGCTGAACCAATCCTGCAGGTACCTAGTGCTCTGCCTTCACTTGCTGGCAAGTGAGGCATCGTGAGACAAACTCTGCTACTTCATTCTTCATACCTGGAAACCAGTTCTATCATCGGAGGTCTTGATACATCTTCGCCACTCCAGGATGTACCACTAAAGGAGATGTGTAGAACTCCATCAACACTTCCTCCTGAAGTGAAACTAGTACCATGGTACATCCTCTAAAGAGAATGGCGTGATCCCCAACTTTAGAAAATCCATCAGGTGCCTGCCCTGTGGATATCTGAGCACATTGCGTCTCACAGTCGTCATCCCCACACTATGCCTCCCTGACTCGCAGAAGTAGCGGAGGAGTGACTGTGAGAGACTGTAGAAAGGATGCTCCATCTCTATCCACAAAGGATATCTTCAACGCAGCGAGCTGCTCTGTCGCCTCTCCTAACAACTGAATGCTTGATCTCCTGCTGAGAGCATCTCCTGCTACGTCCCACTTCCCAGGTGTATATACTATATCGAAGTCGTAGTCCTGGAGGAACTCAATCCATCATCGATGTCTCAGGTTCATGTCCTTCTGCGAGAAGATTTACCTGAGACTCTGGTGGTCAGAGTAGACTAAAAAATGCTCTCCCATCAGATAGTTATTCCACATCTTCAAGGCGAGGACCACTGCTGCTAACTCTAGGTCATGGGTAGCATTGTTCTGCTCCTGCTGTCTCAACTTTCGAGAACTATACGCGATCACTGTTCGCTCCTACATCCGGACACACCCGAGTCTAGTCCCTGATCTGTCACAATAAACTACCTACCCAACACCCTCCTCCAGTAGCCTCAAGATGGATGCACTGGTCAACCTCTTCCTCAGCTCCTGAAATCTATATTGGCATATATATAACCACATGAAGGGTTTCTCCTTCTTAGTCAATTCTAAATGTAGTGCTTAAACTCTAGAGAAGTCTGGTCCAAATCTCTGATAGTAACCAGCCAGTCCTAGAAAACTTCGTGCGTCCATCACACCACAGGATGGCTCCCGAGAAAGTACTACCTCAATCTTCACTAGATCCACTGCAACTCCAGCCTCCGAGATGACATGTCCCATAAATTGAACCTATCTAATCAAAATTTTAACTTCGAGGGATTACTATAAAGCTGGTTCTCTCGGAGTGTGTCTAGTACTAATCGAAAATGGTAGGAATGCTCCTCCTCAGTAGTCGAGTAGATCAGTATGTCATCGATGAAGACTACGGAAAATCGATTGAGGTAAGGCTGAAAGATCCTATTCATGATACTGATGAACACTGATGGAGTTTTGGATACTCCGAAGGGCATAACCAAGAACTCGTAGTGGCCATACCGACAACTGAAGGCCATCTTCTGTACATCCTCGTCTCGAACTCAAAGATGGTGATAGCCTAACCTAAGGTCTATCTTCGAGAACCATCGTGCTTCCTTGAGCTGATCATAGAGGTATTCAATCTTCAAGAGAGAGTACTTGTTATTCATGGTCACCTGGTTCAGGCGTCGATAATCAACACATAGACACAATCTCCCATCCGCCTTCTTGGTGAACAAAATCATGGATTCCTTGGATGAAACACTAGATCAGATAAATCCCTTCCCCTGCAAGTCCTCAAACTGTACCCGCAGCTCATGAAGCTTGGTGGGAGCCATCTGATATGCTAGAGTAGATATCGGTGTTGTCCTGGGGTATATTTCAATGTAGAAGTCCACCTCTCTGCGAAGAGGTAGTCCTGGAACATCAACAGGGAAAACATCTGCGTACTGATCCACCACAACATGAAAACTCGGACTCCACACATCAACCGCTACGAGAATGAGTATAGCCAACTGATGTGTGATTGGCTGCCCCCTCCTTTGGGTAAGTCCATCCTACACTACAAAGGATCCCTTCTCACCGGTGAAGGTAAACCTCATCCCATCCTCACATATACATTACACTTTCCACCTAATACAGTCAATCTAAGCATGAACTCTGGATAAACAATCCATACCCAAGATGACGTCGTAAGGCCTCGACGCCGTTACGAGGAGATCCCAGCCAAAGCTATCGCTTCCAAGAGTAATCTCACACTACCAGCACCAGTGTGTAATCGTCGAGTCTTCTCCCGTAGGAGTATCTAGTTGTAAGGATCAAGCCAACAGCTTTGTCGAAATCTCCGATCTCTGAATGAGGGCATTGACAATAAAAGAATGAATCGAAACTGTGTCTATAAGTTTTGCAGAAAGGGTGAAGTAGACACAGATAGTACCTCAAATCCTCTCAGGTGCACCGTTGTCATAGGCCTCGACTGCCTGGAGCTGAGCCCGCCCTTGTCTTACAGCTCCCTGTGGTAGGGGTGGACCTCCTGGTGGTGGCGGTGGTATGGCCTTGAAACATCATCCACCACCTGCTGTTCAGATAGCTCCTCTGGCATGTCTGGCGACTCCTGGTGGACCACCATGGTCTAACCTCTGCCTCTGTTTGGTAGGTCCCTCTATTGTTAGATTTTCATCTGCATGGTGGGTTGGGTAGTCACGAGCCATATGACCCTGCCCACTGAATTCATAGAACGGCCTAATCCTTGAATGGCTGGCTCTGTCCCGTGTGCCCCGTATAACCAAACCTGTATCCTGGGGTCGCCCAACTGATGGTTTGGTCAGGTTGGACCTCTGTGAAATCTTTCTACTATAGGCTGAAAAATACTCTACTACGTGTCACCCTGTGGTGGGTCTTGCTGCTGGTGGATACTCATAAAAAAACTCCCCACAAGAAGGGCTCTCTCCAGCACCCCCGCCTGCGTCGGGATGTTGAGGGAGATCATAAAATCCCCGATCTAATGCCTGATTCCCTGCTCAAAGGTCTGGGCCCTAATGATTGGGTCCCACACCATATCCATGGAGTAGTGCGAAAGGTCATAGAACCTCACTGAGTACTGATCTACTATCATGCTGCCCTACTGCATATGAAGTAACTCCTGAATCCACACCACACAAAGGGTGGGTGGAACAAACTCTGACTAGAAGAGACACTCAAAGTCTTCCCAGAGTAGTGATTCCTCGTCATGCACCTAGAGTATCTAGCTCAACCATATTCTTACTGCTGCATGTAGAATACTCGTGATAAGGATCACCATGAGGTCAGATGGTGTCCCTACCAATCAGAAAACTCTCACAACAACCTCCAGCCAATCCTTAGCTATCTGTGGGTCCATCTCTCCCTTAAACCTGGGCGTCCTCTGGCGTTGGAACTCGTGCAATGCACTCAGAGGGCGTGCAATCTCTACTGCAAGATCTAGTGGTATCGGTGGCCCAGCGGGTAGTGGTACTACTGGTACCTCCGCTGTGATGGGGCCCTATACTGAGGCCTCGTCGCTCGGTGGGATACCATCTCGTACAAAATGCGAAACCCTAGCAGGATGCCATCATGGTGCCATCCTGATAAGAATCATGTGTTCCATGGTCAAAACAATATACCTGGTGAGCTGACACAAAGTAATCATAGAAAAAAATGTTTCAAAAAAAACACACACGCAATCAGTGTTTTCGTGCACTGAGTCAGAGATCAGAAGTCAGAGTCCTAGTGTATAGATACGTCTGCCACCACACCAACACCAGTTTCCCTAATCTGATAACCTCACCCAAAACACATAACACTATTGGAATTAAAAGAATAAGAGTCCAAGTTCTACGGTAGAACCGACTCCTCTGATACCAATTTGTCACGACCCGTACTCGGGGCCCATGTCGTGACTACCCCAAGCCCGCCTTCTATAGGCCAGGGGCTGGCGACTAGAACCAAAGGAGAATCCCTGATAAAAAGTGAAGGAATTGCCTTTAAACCTATAACACACAATTTTTGAACAAAAGGAGTGGGAGAAACAAGTACTAATATAGAAAAAAAGTGTGTTGAAAGTTAGTGAGCCAGAATACAAACCCAACTGAACAACAAGTACAAGTTCAAGTAAAAAGTGAAAACAGCTCCTGGACCTTCCACCAGGAAATCCTGCTTGAAGGGTGGGTACATAACTCGAAAAACTCGTCCCTGATGTACATACCATCTAGTCCAGCTCCAAGAAACCTCCCATCCATCACCCTTAGCCTCGATCACTGCTGACCGTCATCTATACAGAACACCACAAGGTGCGGGTGAAGCCCGTGCAAGGGTGAATATAACAATACTCAGTAGGGGACCCAAAGATCCTCGAAGGTCTCCCATAATCAACTAATGATAAACCATAAAATAAAGATACAATCACAAAGTATCAACCAACCCTACATAGGTAAATTACCACACATATACCTAAGTTACCAGTCACAATCCAGCTCCAACTCTCGAGCCCAAGCACAACCCAGTCCACAAAGGAAGTAATGTCAATCACCTCGATGATAATGATTGAAAGACAAGACTCATATCACATAGGTATAAAACACAATAATATGGGTAGAGATGATTATATGTATCCTCTGAATCATCTCCTCTGTTGAACCCACGTAGGATCCTGGAACAAAATCAGCGCTGTCGAACCCACGTAGGATTCTGGTACAAAAGTTCTCACTGTCGAACCCATGGAGGATCCCAGTACATAAGTCACCATTTTCGAACCCAAGGTGGATCCCAGTAAATATGTCATCGCTGTCGAACTCATTGAGGATCATGGTACAGTATCGTCATTGTCGAACCCACGGAGGATCCTGTCATCTCAGTCGCAGCCAGCCATAGGGTTCCAGCACACAGCACGCTCGATTCCGGGAGGGTCTGCAACTTGAGCCAAGTTTCGATACATCAACTACCATGTAGTATCGAGTTGATGTATCCCGAATTTCCATATCATCATAAGGAACCCAACGTGATAGACCGCGAGTCAAACAGATGTCCGGTCTGTGAGTTATTTGTGTTTTCGTTCCCAGGGCCCAGTTGATTTTTATGCTCAAACCAACCCAACCATACCCCAACTACATCCGAACCTCAAGTGGAGTATTCAAAAAGAATCATATCACTCCAATAATTCCATCTCTGTAGAATACTCGTCGATTGGACACCCGTAGCCTAGGATACAGGCTAAAAGGTGTAAATACCCATAGCGGTTCCAGGTCTCGTCCGACCCGATCGGACCGACACAGCCTGACCCGGTCTGAACCAGGGTCTAACCTGGTCCGTGGGTGCAGCTGTACTCGAGTATTCAGCCTGGCTTGACTGGGCGTCCTGAACCAAGGGAGCGGCCTGGCTCGAAGGCGCGATCCGACCCGAAGTCGCGGCCCAGCCTGAGGGCGGCCCGACCCATGGAGGCCGGGCATGTGGGGGCCTGGCTGAACGGCGGCTCAGCTGTGGTGGCCCGGCTGGCCACGCGGTGAAGGGGGTTCCCCTCCACCCGGTTTGTGGAATGGAACCGGCGCATTGCACCGGTTCAGGAGCCGCGGGACCCGGGTGGCGCCGCTTGAATGGCTCCAAGGCGGCCGACCTGGCTGGCCGCCACCGCTAACCCACCACGGCGTGACGGTGCTGCGGTCCTCCTTCCCTCCGCGTAGTGCGATGGCACCGAGCCACCACCGCTGCAACCCGACCTGGACGTGGACTTCGGCTCCACCGCGCGACGTGACGGCGCTGTGCTTCTTCATCCACTGCTGCCCTTCCAACCGTGGTTCCTCTCCGGTGCAGTGCGACGAATCCGGACCCCTTTTCCACAGCCTGCCCTAGCCATGGTTCCACACCTCCAGTGTGGCACGGTGCAACAGCACCACGCCTCTTTCTTCTGCCATGGCTCTCCTGGTCGCGGTTCTTCTCCGGCGCGGGGCGACGACACCGCGCCCTTCCGGCTCCGCCTCCGACCTCAACCAAACAAGAACCAATGGAGGGACATCGGTCCATTTTTGTTCAGCCCATGCCCTCCGCATTAGGTGATAAAAATTGTTCAACATCAATTCGTAGTAAACACTGAGGAACAAGGATTTAATTTAATCAAAACAAACCCCTACCATGGTTGTCGGTGTTGTTTGATGGAGTCGGGGGAAGGAGGCGTCGTTCCGTCAAGTCGAAAGAGGAAGATAGGTACTCTTTATTGGTGGAAGGGCATTCGAATGTTAATAAGTCAAATACGATGTCGACATTCCTTGTGGGAATCACCTCCCTTTCCTCACCTCAGTTAAAGAAGGAAGAAGACGACGTCGATTTCCGGTGGAAGGAGCGTTCTTCACATTCTTCGTTGAGAGGATGGAGTTCTCTATCAAGAGTTATCCAAAGCTCCACCAAAAAGAATCACCAACCAAAAATAAAATAATAGATTCTCTATTATTTTATTGTTGCCATGAATTCAAAAAGGATTCAAAAGTTTTCAAAAAGATAATTAATTGTGGAATTAATTAACTTTTAGGTGTGGTGGCACAATTAAGGGGAAGTTAAAGAGTTTCCCTCATTTATGGGGATCTCAAGGGGTTTAAAGGGGGGTTAGAGGAGTTTAAGGGTTCGGGTGGGCCCCACCTAAAAACATCCTCCTAAGGGAGGTTAGGGTGTGGTGGGACCAACCACTAACCTCCACTTGGTTGTTTTAACCACCAATCAAATAAAAATATGCTACACCTATTTTTATTTAATTTTATTTAGAAACCCAAAATAATTAACATCCATTCCCCACAAAACGCAACTGCTGTAAATGTATCCTTAAGTGAATACTGGTGCTACAAGTTCAACGGTGTCCTCAGATTTCAATTCCTAGAACCGGGTCAAAAGATATAAAATCCCACTCGTATGTTTACAGAACGTACCCGAACAAAACTCCAGAAATTGATTCTGGGCACATTGGGCCTCGGAATCAGGCGACGTTAGAAACTGAAGACTCATAAAATTCCCATGTATTTAAGAAAAATAAATTTCTATGGAATTTTTGGGTCTTTACAAAAAAACCATACGTGGGACAATGAAGCAATTTCACAGATGACATCCCCCATGCGTTGTGAGGCGGAGTTCAAAACATAATTGCAATACATACCCAGTTTTCTCAGGTTATGAATACTAACCTGAATAATGTGGAACATCCCCCTCCACCTAGGAGGTATAAACTAGTTGTTGAGTATTTTATGTTCTAACAACCACCAACGTTTAGTGGATCTTCTAATCCACATGTTCCAAAACGATGAGTAAAATTAATGGAGAAGATATTTTCTATGATTCACTGTTTTGAGATAGGAAAGGTCACTCTACCCGTTTATTGTCTCAATGGAGAGGCTGACTAATGGTGGGATTTGATTAAGAAAAGAAATACCAATAGAAGAAATAGAATCAATGGAGTGGGAAGACTTTATGTTAAATTATATTAATAATTAATTTCCATGAAATAATTATACGAAGATGGATAGTCAATTCATAAAGCTAAAGGAAAAGTATGAATAATCTGTCACATCCTGCAAAGTGAATTTCACAAGGATTACAAGGTACACTTTAGGATTTGTTGTCAACAATGATAGAAGAACAGATATAATCTTTAGTGGATTCAAAACACACCTTCTAAAGTCTCTTGAATGTTGAGAATTTGGGAGTTATAAAGAAGTCAGTCTATGTTCACTCAAAGTGGAGATGTAGTTTGGAGAATGGTCCCATGGTTATGGTGATGAGAAACAAAAGATGAAGTTTTATGATGGAGGTTCTAATGAGATAATTTCAAAGAAAACTCAACCACCCACATGTCAAAAATGTGGGAACAAACATCATAGGAACAACCTCAAAGGTATGGGGAAATTCTTTATGTGTGGGAGAGAAGGACACCTTTTTAAATAGTTTCAAAAAGAAATGAGATGGCAGGAGAATGTGGTGGAAGAAAAGAGAGCATCACCATTGATCCAATTCTACAACTACAGGGAGAAAGGGAACTATTGAATCAACTTCACAATACCTCTAGTTTTCGAGGGTTATAAGAATTATCAGCCACCAAATCCAAAGGAACGATGAAAGGATTATTAGATTAATACTATGGAAGTGGAGAAATTAAATAAATTCAGACAAGGTACACTTCATATTCACTCAATAATGGAAAAATTCTTATTTTATTTTAGTTTTATGCATTCCTTTATATCTCTTATTTTTTCATAACTATTGAATCGATGCCCCAAATCCTTGAAGTAGATATATCTATAAAAATACCAAGTAGTGAGATAATTGCATCATAAGAGATGGACTCTGATCCTATTGGTGTATGTGGGATGATTCATCATGTGAATCTCATGATACATCCCATGGTGGGATTTTTTTGCAATAATTGGAATGGATTGGATCTTTTTATATAGAGCACATATCAACAATTAGGAAAATGAATTATTTTTTCCTATCATTAACCATATCATGCTCTCTATAAATGATGGGAAAATTGGGAATCTCCTTTAAAAAATCCTTAAATTGTGTGGGTGTTTATTCTATATGAAGAGGCATACCATTCTCAAATGGTTGAGTCAAAGGAAGTAATCCACCAAGGAGAAATACCCATAGTGGGGGAACATAGTGATGTATTTCCTAAAAAGTTACCCATACTTCCCCCAAATTTTGAGGTAGAGTTCTCAATAGAACTTTTTCCCATAGCTACTCCTATATCAAAGTTTCCCTATAGAATTAATCCTATAGGATTTGATGATGTAAAAAAAATTTAAAATAGAATTTAAAAAAAGGGTTCAAAGTCAATAGTGAATCACCTTGGGGTGCACTAGTGATCTTTGAAAAAAAGAAGGATGGATAAATTAGGCAGTCTATCAATTATCATGAACTCAAAAAAATAAACATAAAGAACAGGTATCCTTTTCCAAGGACTGATAACTTGTTTGATCTGTTGATAACAACTCAGTACTTCTCACAGGTGGATCTACAATCTTGATATCATCAGCTAAAGGTTAAGAATGAATATAATTAGAATACTTAATTCCATAAAATTTATCTACCCTATGTGTTTCTAGTGATTCCCTTAGGACATAGTAATTCATATACAATATTAATGGATTTGATGAACATAGTCTTTATACATTTTCTCGAAAAATATTTTGTAGTATTTATTGATGATTTTTTCATATAATCCAATGAAAATAAAGAACATGAAGAACATATATGGATTTTGTTGGTCACATTAAGAAAGGATAAGTTGTATTCCATGTTTAGAAAGTGTGACTTTTAGATGAAGCAAGTCATGTTCATGGGACATGTGATCACAAGTGAGGGAATTTCTGTGGACCCTTCAAAAACAGAAGTGATTAAGAAATGTCCCAGACCCTCTAGTGTCACATAAATCCATAGTTTTCATGGATTATCTGGGTACTACCAACATTTTTGACACATATCTCTTGATTTTCAACCCCGCTAACTAATTTAAAAAGGAAAGTGGTAATGTATGTCCGGTTGGATGAATGTAAAGAAATATTCAATGAGCTAAAGAAAAGGTTTATCACTACACCTGTACTCCAATTACTAAAAAGTGGATAATTTTTTGTCATATAAATTGATGCTTCTAAGAAATGATTAGGATGTTTAATCACACAAAATGATAATTTTATATTCTATACATCATGATAGTTGATGATCTATTAGACGAACAATCCTATGCATAATCTAGAGATAGCAGTTGTGATTTTTTCAATGAAAAACTTGTGGCACAACCACTATGGTGAGAAGTGTGAGATATATATCAATCATACGAGACTAAAGATTATATTAACACAAAATAATCTCAACATGGGTCAGATGATATGGTTAGAGCTAATCATTGACTACGATTACTCTATTCACTATCATCATGGCAAGGTGAATAAAGTACCTGATGATCTTAGTAGAAAAGAACCTGCTACTATATACATGATGTGGATTGATAATGACTATATCTTCGTGGATACGAAAAATTCAGATTTGTAAATCATAACATTAAGGAAAAAATCCTGCTTTCCCAAATGACTTCCCAACCATCTATCCAAGAGAAGGTTAAGGATGTACACAGGGATAATCTATAATTACAAATAGATATGAATGATGTAATGGAAGGGGAGCTTGAAGAGTTCTATATTGGTGATGATGGTTTGATTAGGTTTGAATGTGGCATTTTATTCCTCTATCACCCGAGATAAAAAAGGATCTATTTGATAATGCACATAGCTCAACATTCTTTATCCAATTTGTTAGCAACAATATGTAAAACGATATCTGAGAACACTTATGGTTTACAACATAAAGAAGGAGATTGATGAGTATATCTACAGGTTCTTGATATTTCATAAAGTTATATTAGAGTAACATTTATCCAAATGGATGATGTAACCATTTCATGTTCCCATGTGGAAGCGGAAGAATGTCACTACGTAATTTTTTATGTGTATCTCAAAGAAATCCAAAAAAAATAATGAGATATGGGTGGTGGTTGACCGACTCACCAAGACTTCCCACTTTCTTGCTGTTTAAGAAGATCTATAGCTTTAAAAACTTACAATGTTATATGTTAAGGAAGTGGTGAGACTTCATGCAGTTTCACTTTTGATTGAGACCGATCAAGATCTATGGTTCACATATAAGTTATGCGGGGAGTCTTTAACATGACTTGAGAACTGAATTGAATTTTAACATAGCCTATCACCCCGAAACTGATGGCCAATCTGAAATAAATATCCAGACACTCAATGATATGTTAATAGAATGTTATTCATAATTCATAGGTGGATGGGATCAGCATCTCCCATTGGAATAATTCTCATACAACAATAGATTCCACTCGAGTATTTAGATGGCTCCTTATGAAGATCTATATAGAAATTGATGTAGAACTCTGACCTCGTGGGATGATGTTGGAGATAGAAAACTATAAGGACCTGATCTTGTATAAGATATTGCCAATAAGGTTCAATCCCTCCAACAACATATAAATGTTGAACAGATTCGAAAAAATATCTATGATGACAACTGTTGAAGAGACATGGAGTACCACATTAGAGAAAATGACTTCCTTTGAATATCACCATGGAATAGAGTCATGTGGTTTGGAATGAAAGGGAAGCTAAGCCCATGGTAAATTCTCCCCTTTAAGATCCTTGAAAGTATAAGAGTCTTGGACTATCATATTGCACTTCCACTAAATATGGGTCATGTTCATGATGTGTTTCACATATCACTTTTGAGGAAGTACATACCAGATCCCTTAAAGTTACTGAACTCAGAGGTGGTATAGCTGGAAGATGATCTCTCTTATGAGGAGAATCCAGTAAAGATTCTAGACCAAAGAGATAAGGTTCTACACAAAAATACAACCCACATTGTAAAAGTGTTGTGGAGGAACCATATGTTTGTAGAAAAATCATGGGAAATGGAGGATACGATGAATGAGTAGTAACCTCACCAGTTTATATAAAACTAAACATTGAGGGAGAAACTTCAAAAGGGGGGAATAATTTAATGACCAAAACTTTTATCAATGTAATTTATCCCTTATTATAGTAATATCATAGAGTATAATCACATAAAATATCATTATAAACACAATGACACATCATGATTAAATGAACTACTAAATTCTTTGTTACCGTTAAACATAATTTTGTCACTTATATGATTTGAATTTAAAAAATATGACATACATGGTTGTGATTAGTAAGATGTATGCAGTCTGATAAGACAAAAATAATTTATGAAGAATAGTAACATACCCTTATGAATAGTAATATTACCTTTAAGAATAGTAATATGACTATTATGAATAATATAAAATCCAATTGATTAAGAACTTTACCAATGATAGGATAAATAAATTTTATCCATCCAATAAGTGACAATATGGTATAATTATATTATAGTGTTAGAATTGATTTAAGTTATGAATATTTAATGATTAATTTAATAATTTAAAAGGAAAATTATTTTTATAAAATGTATTCATAAAAAAATACTTTCATTATATGATAAATTTACGAGACTTTAATTAAATTTTCAAACTGTCAGTAAAGATGTTTTAATTTTAAAATTTGATTTTTTCAAGTAAATTATGATTTTAATTAAAAATTAAATTACTCATATTTAGAAAATTACTTTCATAAAATGGAGTTAATTTTTTAATTCTACATGTTAAAAAATGGTTAGGTTTAATTTTTTATATTTTTCCAAAATTCGATAATTTTTTATGATTAGATAAGTTTGATAAGTTACAAAATTTGCTAAATAAATGAATTTCTGCGTCATGCTTAGGTCATAGATTATGTAAATGAACATTGTTTCAAACTCAAAGTCCCTATTTTATTTATTTATTCATATAATCATCAAAATTTATTTTCTTGAGTGAAATTAATAAAATAATGAATTAAATATTTAGAAAACACCTCTCCCCTCCACTATAAATACCACCCCTCACAACCTTATTTCATAACACCTATGAAACTTCAATCCTTGTCTAAATAAAGCACAAAAATATTCCTTATCCCCTCCCACACATCCAAGTGATTTTGGTATCATCTATTGACCAATCCCAAGTGCCTTGACTGTACTCTCAAGAGGGGAATTCAAGAGGTAATTTCTCTCTCTATTTTCATTGAAAATCTTATCAAATTTCATTAATTTTTTCTATAATAATCAACTTATTCTATCAAAATGTCTTGATAACTCCATAATTATTGATATATAGGTATGATATCATTTTAATTAACAATTATTCATTATACTCATCCTGATCTTTCTCTTTATAAAAATGAAATTGTTTCCTGTGATGCGTTAATTTACCTACATCATGCGCGATGCACTTCCAATTTCATTCAGTCACTTAAAGATTTAAATAAAACCATTAAATGGTTGAAAAAGTATTTTTATATGTATGTTTTAACCCATTTTATGTTATGGAATCAACTTTTATACATAATAAAAAATGATAATCCAAATCATGTTCGTTGTGATCGAAATAACGCCCAAATTAACCGAAAATGAACATCATTAAATTTTAACTAACGATTAATCCTCTTGAAATATTAAAAAATATTTATGAGATAATTTAAAGTAATTTATTATAATTAATGTATTGTAATAGAAATAATTTATGCTTATCCATGTTCTACATGACCTTCCATTCATGTGTACTAGTGAACCGTTCATGAAAACTAAGTAAAAGAACACTCCCAAACAATGAATTTAAACTCTATAAATTATACAAAGATCCATACAATAACATAATAAATCCATAGTAAATAAATTAAATATATAAAATGTTCTTTATGTGTTAATTAATTAATCCAATTTGATTATATTTGACATAACATTGAAGAATTCTTTCAGACACAAGGTATTGTGAATTCTCGTACCCAACTTTAATTATTTGGGTTTTCCCTCTTTTACTTCATTTTCATTATGATTATTATATAAATATCATTTAATTATCATTATATTACCTTTTCTGGGATATAATTTTTTTCCAATGATGGTTATGAAAAAACAAAATGGTTTCCAAAAGAACTCTTCCTAAAAAAAACCTCCCGTGATTTGTTTTCTTATTCACTCAACGTTGATGATTCTTATATCAAGTGTGTTATTTCTTATTTGTTTTGGGAACACAAAGTTTGTTATTATGTGATTTATGAAATGAAAACCATTCATTTCCCTAGGTTATTATATCTTCAGGATTGATATAAGTGTAATGTTTCGTGCATGACAATGTAAATGTTCTGATGTGACGGGTGCGCCCGAAATTATATAGCTCTCAAAAGCATTGGGTAACGTGATGAATCTCATGATTTAAAGTGAAATATGCATGAAAATTATGCTATATTTTATCACAACTATGTGTGGTATTTAACCACTAATACATAAGGTTTCATTTTTATGAATGGATGTTTTTTAATCCTTTTATTAATTCTTCCCATCATGTTTGTGATCCTATGAATATGTTATAATGATAATTATTATGCTCACCCCAGGTTGTATTATCGTATATTCTTATCCAATTATTGGGATTTTATCTAACCAATTTTTTATGTCTATCCTTAGGTGATTATATTTACTAAGGAGAAATCAAGGGATAATAATAATCTTGAAAATAAGAAATTAAATAAATGTTTATGTTTTATGTGGTAAAAGTTATGTATGGTCCTAGTTTTTCCAAGACACTTAATATTTGGATACTCACGGTGTAATGTTTTATGTTTATTATCATTAAAATGAGGTAAATGTAATTTATGAAAAGTCAGGTCTCTATATGATATGAATATACATACACATAAAATGATGTATATAGATGAACATACATATAATTACATACATGTGAATGGACATACATACACATAATTATAAATACATATGCAGTGTACAAACATACAAACAGATACACCTAATCATACACACATAATTATGAATATAAAAATAAGTACATGTAAAAACACATACACATACTTATATTTTTAGGGGAAATGCGAGTTCAATTAGATGATTGAAAATAAGATGAACAAAAGAGGAAATCCAACAAGGAAAATTAACATAGAAAAATTTAGATATCTCAAAGAGTTGTCTTGTTGATAAAAAATGTAAATCCATTTTCCCTTCCCTTTCAGTGAAATAAAAGGATTATGCAAGGAAATTGAAGCAAATTGATCAAATATTCATCACAGGAAGGACCAATGGATTAATAATATCATCTAAATAGGATATTGTTTTGATTATGGGAAGGTATTATGACTCCATGATAAAATAACTATAGGCTATATCAACAGAAAAAATCCTAGAAAACAAGGATGGCTTGGGATTCTGCTACTAGTGGAGACCAATTTACAATGAAGGAACTTGGTAAATCTATAAAATATGGTCTAGTTGAGTCACTAATGATTAAACCAAAATTGTTATTACCATAAACATAAAGAGATGCATCGACATCGATAATTAAAAAAACAATTATTGGAGGGTGAAAAAAATAGGGAGAAAGTTTCACTGTATGGGTATCATGATGTATATAATTCCATTTCCAAGAATATAACCCATGGATTTCCTGATCAAACCACAAGGATTATGTTTTTGACACCTGGGTAAAAATAATTTCATTTTGACATGCCCACATCATCCATGCCATCATGAACATGGTGATTTTATTCTCCATGGTGAGGGGTGGAAACCATTTTTGAAGAAATACAACAAGATTATGCTCTTTAATAAGAAACATATCCATATCATTGGTCCATGAAAGATAAAGTACCATTACACTATAAAAATGAAGGATATCATGAAGGGGGATTCCATCTTTGATAGGAAGATAGAAAAAGAGGTTCTATTAAATTCATGATGGATGAAAAGGATGTAGATTTTTTGTAGGATCCCCAAACAGGCCTTCCCTGAAAATTACCTCATCTTTATGTGGGATAAGATGGTTCCAATAAGATTACCAAAAATAATTCACCCAAGTTTTTGGTGCTTTTATGGAATCATTTTCTCTAGATATAAATGAATAAGAATCCGAATTATCAATAAAATGGAAAAGGTTTTCTGGCCCCTTATTCCTCGCATAAGGAATCTATCAAATATTCATCTTATATTTATTGTTGAACCAAGCCTCCAAATTCATGGTTCCCCACCCATCACCGACATCATTAAAAAAGACATGAACCATATAATCCTTTAACTTAAAAACAATGGTAGGCATTTCCATGGTGTCATCATTTTTAGTAATCCATGGGTCATTTCGGATTTTGAAAGCTTCCTCATCACTGATTTTTTAATAGATCCCCATAATGAGTAGTTATAATGACCCCCAATGCCTACTCCAATAAATGTGGGGTATGGTCTAAGGAAATCCACACATAATTCTAAATGTGGAAAATATTTACCTTTTTAAACATTATCACATAGGAATTATGGGTCATGGATAGGATGAAAACACAATTTATGGGGGAGAGAGTAATTGAAATAGTGAATGTCCCTGAAACCCATAATAATACATGATTTGGGGATTTAAATCATGTACCATGAAAACTAATGGTTCTTATTTCTCCTATTATAGGAATCCTGCAAAAAATCACATTTTAGGAATAAATTTGGTTGAAAATGAACCCAAAGAGTTTAATTAAAGATATAACATATGTTGGAATCGATTGATCCACATATTTAAAGAGAACATACATTCCCACTATTAAAACACCTTTAGTAGTACAACCATGAATTTTTTTCTATTAAATCCATAATATTTGAAAAACCCACTAATTTTGAGCGCCAATACACTGTGGGTATCCAAATGTAATTTTTTTTAAAAATAAATTATAAGGGCCATATGAATTTCATATTTACATAATTATTGTGCACCTGAGAAGAAATAAATTTTATACATTGAATGATTGATAGACTTCCCTAATCTAATTCATAAATACAAAATATATGGTCAATATAGTTTCATTCTTCTAAAGTCTCCCTCGGAAAAAGAAGGACATCATCTAAAATAAAATGGTGGGATATGAATAGACCTTATTGACACACCATTTAACCGAAGACAAGGTTACCATTAGCCACCACTAAGCTCATTGATGTGTGAAATAATGTTTTTGTGACAGCATTAAGAAGCCATTTATTTATGTACAAAATATTTTTCCCCTTATTTGATATGAAAATCATGTTCACACATAGACTAGATGTTTTCCTTATCTCTGAGGGTCGCATCCAAATCAGTTTATAGCTTTCAGATTATAGAAATAACTTCAACTAAATGTGGGTGGTCTTGATTCACGTTAATACTTATCTATATCAAATCATATTGAATATATTACTGCAGAAATTTATTGTGGCTCTGCTATTTCATCATAGAGGCCATAAAGATAGATTCTTATTAAAATTAGAAACCCCCACCAACCTACTCGAAGAGAGAACATGAGCACATTCTTTCTCCTTATCCTATATGATTTGAAATATGAAAGGCCTCAGTAGTCTAGGTCATCTTCCATTGAGAGAGTTGATGATGGGGATTAGAAAGTGGTTTTATTTTTTAGGAGGGCTATGAGAAAACATTAATAATTTGAAGAGACTAAAACAATCAGCAGAACCCAAAGACCTATCAAGATGCTCCTTGGTGTGATATTTTTTAGTATTCCCACAATACTACATAAAGGGGTTTCATATGTATCTTGAGTCAAAAACCTACTCATTCTAAAGAATATACATGAAACATGACATTGTCATATATTTTCTACAAACCCCCTTTATTATTCTTGAATAGGATTTCACTAAAATCACCACCAATGAAGAGAGGATGAGACATTATCTCACAAAAAAATAGAGAATCATACAAGATATCTATTTAGAGTTTTGAGTGAGCGAAACATAAAATATGATGTAATACCATGCAGGGGAATCTTGGAGAAAGATTACAACTATATTATGATTTATATTATAATTCATTATTCAGGTATCCACATACTTGTTTTATGATGTAAAATCACCCCTGAGTGTTCTTATTGAGAAACAAAAAGGTACCCCTGAATGCCAAATTTTATCTCCATGTTTCACATGTACAGATTGTTCAACATGGTTTCATACATGAAAACTATGTCTGGGACACTTTTAGCACTCAAATTCTTGAGAATCCAAACTATTCATAGGTTTCCAAGAAGACGACTATACAAACGAAATATTTTCCATGTGGTTGGGTGGGATGGTTCATTATAACCACCGCATCTACGAATTTCAGAAGAGAAACATCTATCACTAATTTCCATCTTTTGGGAGACGATCATATCTTTTGATTACTCAAAAATTCACTTAGAACAACATGGTTCCACAGAAAGGGGTAAAAATCACAGTCCACTCTAACTCTCCTCTTCGATATCCCTTGTTTTTAGGGAATGTAGCGACAATCCATGCTTTCCATCACCTACCTAAGGTGAGAGAATTTGACTATTTTTAAATGGGGAGAACTAGGTATGGGGAATCTAAATAGATTTGATTTGAACTTCAAGAGTCTAGAACTACACTCGGATGTTGTTAGTGGCCATGAAAATGGTATTATTATCCCCTATAGTGGAAGGATCCAGGTCAACTAAAATATTCCTAGATTCACCAGAATCATGACGGGGGGGGGGGGGGATGGATTATCCACCTCTTTAGGTCACATGATATCACTATGGTCCCAAAAATGATTAGTATCCCAAATATGATAATCTTATTTTGGTCATCATATGTATGTGCAATTAATGATTTAATGAGTTTTACATTATACCTATACCTCCTGGAATCTGAAACAAATGATATCCTATGGGTTCTTTCTATGTAATCTGGGTCCATATTGATAATAATATTTCCCATTAAATCTACAACAATAGAAACACAATTCCTCCCTTCTTCCCAATGTGTCTATAGAAAAAAAAATGATAAATATTTTTCACATTTTTGAAAAAAATTCTAATCATTGAGTTTTCCAAAGAGAGAAAAGTGTCCCGCAAAAGAGGGATATAAAAATTAATGAGGAAAATAATCCTTATAGTGGGCCCATAAAAGACCATATCAGATCTGTTATATTCCATAAATTTTACAATGCGATATCAAATATTATTCAAGACTCATTTCGATTTCCCCTATAAGGGGATACCCATAATATGGGCATAGAATGATGATTTACAGAAGGATATTATAATGATGTCACAATCATTCTTCAGATCTACTATGCATATGATAAACTTTTCAAATGAATAAGGTCTCATAAGATATATCTTCTATTTGTATTTCTAAATGATTATTTTGAATACCTAAATCTCTAAACCCATTTCTCATATGGCCACCTCGTCCTCAAGGTGTCGTATAGATTACACAACATTTTGTAGAGCCATAAAGCTAATGGGATTATCACTGATAAATTCTACCACTATGGGGATGGCTATTCACCTCATCATGAAGGCATATTTATCCTTCAACATCACAATAGGTGACTTTTCCTTCTCTATAAGCGAGATACATCACCAATGAGTTACCAAGTCATTCTCTATTTATCGAATGGTCTGTAAGTTGAAGAGATCACAGAGATGAGAAGGATCCCCAAACATACATATATGGACATACATATGTACACATACATGAACATACACATATAGACATAGACAAAAATATATACATATACACATACACATTCATGCACACACACACATGTATATACATACAAGTTCATATATACACATACATGCATATAAACCTACACACATGCAACCAAACACACACACACACACACACACAAAGACATACACATACACATACACATACACATACACATACACATACACATACACATACACATACACACACAAACACACACATACAGATACAGATACACATACACATACACATACACATACACATACACATACACATACACATACACATACACATACACATACACATACACATACACATACACATACACATATACATACACATACACATACACATACACATACACATACACATACACATACACATACACATACACATACACAGACACATACACATGCACATACACATGCACATACACATACACATACACATACACATACACATACACATACACATACACATACACATACACATACACATACACATACACATACACATACACATACACATACACATACACATACACATGCACATACACATACACATACACATACACATACACATACACATGCACATGCACATACACATACACATACACATACACATACACATTCACATACACATACACATACACACATATACATACACAAACATGTACATGCACACACATGTATAAACATACCCACAAATAAAATTACATACATGTGTGTATATATATAAGTAAATACCCATGAATACACATGATATAAAAACATTAATAGTCCACATAAACATAAATATTCATACATATACTTATACACATGTCATATAAATACGTACACATATATACACATACACATACACATACACATACACATGTAGAAACACATATACATACATATATATACACATCCATGAACATCCACACACAAACATTGACACATACATGAATGTACACATTCACATATACATACATACAAATATATACATACTCATACACACATAAACTACCATATACACAAAATATACAATAACACACACAAATACATTCATATGTTTGGATCCGCCTGCGAAAATGATTCTTAAGTCAGAATTGATTTAGGTCCAACCCATTAATTGGAGATAGAGAAAATCATTAATTGAAACATTTATATCCATCTTAATAGAGGATTTTATAACAAAATTAATGTGAAATTAATTCTCAATATTAATGGATTTAAAAACTTATTTTAACTTCATTAATTAGAGATATGAACATAGGTCCTATTTAAATGGAGGCAATGACATTTTTTGAGATTGAATATTGAGAGAAAGTAAATGGCTGACAATGGCAGAGGTTTATCTACTTCTGGAGAACCTAACCTGGGTGCACACAATGAGAATAAGGAACTAGAGCCAAAGGTGGAGGTTTATACCGACATGATAAGAGACAAGAAGGATGGATCCAGAAGATGCGTTGACCGAACGATGTTGATGAAACATCTTCAGGGGATATATGTAGTGTTCTGAATGATGAAAATTATTATAACCTATATGTTTATCCTCATTGGAAGAACATGATGTTTCCATTTTCATGTGGATGTAAGAAGAAAATATGAACCACGTAATCCATTTGTGAATTGTTTTTTACATTATGCTGGTATACATGTTTTTTTACTCATAATTTTTTATCATTGTTGTGAATGAATACCTTGAGAGGAAAAGAACAAAATGCAAGGATGACTCAATGTGGTGGTTGGGGTGCCTAGACTTATTAGTTATAAACTAAAAAGACATGGGGTATCTTTCAGAGAAAGTTCCAAACATTGTTCTTTGGGATCTGATACCGAGCACATTGTATCAAAGAAAATATTATGGTGTTGGTTTATATAAAATAGTGGAAGGAATTTGGTGGAGCAGTTTATTGAGGAATTGAAGGATTATACCCAAAGAAAGTGGAGGTAATAGATTTTTATCTATGATATCAAATGTCCGATTGAAAACTATAAGTCATGAGGCATGTTACTTTGTCGGTGATAGTCAAAGAATAATGGAAGAATAATGGAGTTCCTCAGGTTAGGTGGTCAATATAGAGTTCTAAAGAATATCACCAGAAAGTGGTGGGGTTATTAATGGTATTGATAGAATATAAAAAGTCTTCTTACCTATAGGTTTTATGAGGCGTGTTCTGTTCATTGGGTGATATTTGGATCTTGGTGGAAGGATACTAAAATTATGGGAGGCAATAGAACTGGATGTCACTGATACTAAGAGCAAAGAGATTATTTTGAAAGTTGAATTCAATTGACAGATGACTCAGGATCCATGGAGGATATGTTACATCAAGCTATTAGTTTTCAGTTCAGGTTAGTGGGAGATTCATCTATTCATCCTATTCTGTATGAAATTCTACATTGATATGGGATATTAATGTTTTCAACTCTATTAAAATTATTACATATAGGATTAAGAGGGAAATGGAAGTTTATTATAATATTAAGGTGGGATTTTATTGAGTCAAAACCAGGATGGATGTTTTGGGAGAAAAGGACCATGATTCCATGGTTTTATTAAAATATGTTTTAGTGGGAGTTCATGATGCCAATGACATCAAGTATTTTGTAAGATGTAGTTACCGATTGAAGGTTGGTTCCGATGGTGTCACTGGAGTTTGGGGTACCAAAAAATCTCTTGGGTGGTGCGGAATCTAGGTGTGGGGCTTTGAAAATACATGTATGACCATTAAAGTGAGTCCATGGACATGGTGAATGGTGTGTCTTGTTGGGAATTAAATTAAAATAAAATGATTACAACTTGTTCAAGATTTAGTTGGAGAAATATTCCATTGACGAATTCCGATGCGTTTCACTTAGACTATTGAATGATCATATAATTATTCTAGAAGAATGAGGAAAAACTACATCCTTGGGAGCCTAGAAGATTGAAGAAGCATTGAGTGGAGAACCATGTAGTTATAGCCAGAGAATTATGAATGGAAGTTAGAATATTTTCAACATTTGAGAGAGATTGAGAATACTCTTCAAGTTAGAGATTGTTGGGCTCATCATGCGAAAATGATTCTCAAGTCATAATTAGTATGTGTCTAACCAATTAATTGGAAAGAAAAACAGAGAAAATCAATAATAGAGATATTTATCTCAACATCAATAAGGGCATTTATCACAACATTAATGGAGAATTAATTCGCAATATTAAGGGATGGAAAAACTAATGTTAACTGCATTATTTGGAGATATGGACTTGGAGACTATATAAATGGATTCAGTGACATTTTTTAATATGAATGATGAGTGGAATATATGGCCCAGAAAAGGAAACGGTGTATTCATTTATAGGGAAGAAACCCTTGGTGAAAAAAAGAGCCAAAGACATTAGAGACAAAGGTAGAGGTCGAGACCCGCAAGGGAGGAGACTGGAAAGAGGGAGCCAGAAGATTTGAATACCAAATGATGTGGGTGGAGGATTTTCTAGTGATCTAGGTTGAGTTTTAGATGATGTAAATTCTTGTAACCTAGATTTTTCTCCTCAATGAATGAAATTGATGTCGTCGTTTTCACATGGATGTAGGAAAAAAGTCTGAACAACATAATCATGTAGTGCATTTGTTTTTTACATTGTGCTTACATGTGTGTTTGTTGGTAGTGCACTTTTATTGACTTATGTGAATGAAGACATTGGGAGGAATGAATCCAAATGTAAGGACGACTCAAAGTGGTGGTTTGGGTGCCTATACTTCCCTGTTCCACACAGCAAAGTAAAGAGGGGTCATCTAGAGCAAGTTCCACAATTGTTTCTTCAGGCACTGATCCCCAACATCATACACATACAAGACATATATTCATTCACATACAGAAATAGAAAATCATCCAAAAACATAAACATGAATACATATACATAAAAATACATGTAGTTATATTTTATATTATTTAATATGGATATTAATATAAAATTAAATTTTGAATAACATATTTATATTAATATATTAATTTAATTATTTAAATAATTTTCTAAATGAAATATTAATATATCATATTTATATTAATTGTATATAAATTCTTGAATTAATGCACATAAATATACTATTAATCATTTTTATTGAGTAGTATAATTTTTATAATTTTTTATAAATAAAATTATAAAAATGATATTGACAATAATTATTGATTACATGTTATATAAATCATATAAATATATTATATATATACTTATTTTAATATAAATGTTATTTAAATGTATATATATATATATGTATATTTAAATTAAATTATACATTGTACCCATTATCAGTACTTTTTTAACATTGTTTAAGATGAAGATTTTATAAGTGTTAAGAAGTCATTGATAAAGTGACAAAATTATGTAATCTTATTAAAGTGACAAAAAGGGAACCCATTTTTCAGTGATTATAAAACTGACATTTATCTGTGATTTTAGATAATTCTAATAAATTCCCCCCTAATCGTCTTTTTTTGTTTTGGACTGATAAAAGTAAATGTCTAATGTCCCATGATATGTTGGAAGAGAAAATAAAAAATAATAAGTGTTTAATGTGTAATAGATGTTAAAAAAACAACATAAATGAAAAGAGAATAAACAGAAGGTGTCTTGTGAGTTGGGCCTTAGACTAATCAGCAAGGGGAAAACACCAAACTATACATTATTCATTATTAAATGTTTTTGTGTTTAATATAACAATAAATCAAAAACATTAACACTACTACAATACCATCCAAAACAATTGATCTATCCACAGTCAATGCTGACTAAATACAATGATAAAGGTATCTATTATCAGTGCTATTATATATATCGATAAAAAGAAACCTTTATTAGTTCATTCATTAGAATTGCTAAAGAGTTTCCTTTATTGTTGCTAAGAAACAATGAAACAGTTGTATTTATAAAAAATATATATAATTAAAATTTATATATCAATATATTTAAATATATTGATAAAAATATAATATATTTTATTGAATAAGATTTATATACTCTTATGTGTACATTAAAACATGATATAAAGTATAATTAATTAAAAATGGGAAAAAATAAAAAATATTTTTTTAAAACATATTTTATATAGAAATATATATTCATATATATGTATATATATTTCTTAAAAATAATTTATATAATAACAATTTATGTATTATAGATATTATTTTTGTATCATATATTTAGTGAATAATGGGATATAATTTAAACCAAAATTATTATTATTTAAAAATATTGACTAATTAATATTAATAAACAATTAGTAACATTTTGTCTCACTAATGCCATAATTTTTTTTAATTTTACATGTATATCCATAAATTAATATTTAATTATTAATTAAAAAATTAGATAAATATGTTACAAATAATATATCATATAATAATTATACACCTATAAATAGAAAATTAATTCAACTTTATATACACAAACATATAATAAAATAATACAATTTTAATGTTATCATTTTTATTATTTTATCTAAAATTTAATTTTTAATATAATATGTTTTTAATTATTTAATTTTATTTGTTTTTATATTTTTATTTAAAATATATTATTTAATACATTTAATTAATATATATCTATATATTTAATTTATTCATTTTCAATTTTTATATACTTAATATGTGTGTAATTTTATTCAATTTTAATATTTATTTATATTTATTAATTTGAATTTAATATGTTTCTTATATAGTGGTAATTTCAATATTTAATATTTTTGTTTGTTTTCGTTTAAAAATATATTCATTTTTTATGTTTATATAATTAGTAAATTTAAATAATTTTCTTTAAATTTTTGAATCTATTGATCTTTTAATTAAATTTCACACATTTGTAACATTCACACATTTAATATTATTTATTTAGTAATAATTTTATGTTTTTTAATTTTTTTGTAACATATTCAATTAAATATTAATTTATTTAATATTTTTTTAATTTATTCAATTTTAGTTTTTTAAACATATTTATTCATTAATATATTAAATAATTTTAATATATATATATATCAATATATATAATATTTCAATAAATATGTATTTACATTAAATAGGTAATTTATTTAGGGAAAATTGTATATTGTTAAAAAATAATATTAATTAGAAATAATAAATAATTCATATCGAGTAATGGAAATTTTATAAAATCCAATTTTTTTCAATTTAATGTATATAAAAATTATGTTATATCAATTTCACACTTACATATAACTAATTAAATCATATTTATATACAAACTCACCAAAACACAAATAATATTTCTTTAATTTAATCAATTTTCAATATTCATTATAAAATTAAATTTATTATCACAATTTATTAAATATATATTTTAATTTTAATGATTAAATTTTATTAGTTTTTTTATATTTTTATTAAATTTATACTTTATACATTATATTATTTTTTTAGCTTTCTTCTTTTTTAATATTATTTATTCATTGATAATATTACTTATTTTTAATATTCTTTTCATTTGTTCATTTTTAATGTTTTTGTTATTTTATCGATTTTAAATATATCTTTAAAAATGTCTTTCATTGACATTTAATGTTTATAATATGGTTCTAATTTATATAATTAATATTTATTAATTTTCATTTTAACATATATTCATTTTTATTTAATTAACTATATATTTAATAATAGTTATTCATTTTTAATTTCTTACAATAAATTGATTTTTTAATTATTAAATTTATCAATTTATTAAGATTAATTAATTTGATATTATTTATTATTTTTTTATTAATAATGTAAATCTTTTTTTACTTCCCTTTTTAATTTATTCATATTTTAAATTTTTCATTTAATATTTTTTAAATGAATTCATTTTAAATGGGTTTTTATAAATATTTATTCCTTAAAAATTAATTTGTTTAATATGATTGTAATGTACACATTTAATATGAATTCATATTCACATATAATTTTCTAATAATTCAAATTTTTTGTAAAACATATTAATTTTTTTAATATTTTTTGGGTTTTTTTATTAATTATTTAATTAATGTATTTTAAAATATTCATATATTTAATAGTATTTATTCTTTAAAAATGTAATAATTTTTAACTTTTTTATAATTTATTAATTTATCATGTATATTATTTTAATATTTTTAATTTATTTTATATATTTTCTATTAGGGCCTTCTAAAAAACAAAGATAAGGATTAGTTTTATCAGCCATCAAATAGAAAGTGTTGATAAAACTAATATTTATCATTGATATCTCTAAGAGTTGATAATTTCATGTTTTATAAGAGCTAAAAATGAAGATTAATAACTCTATTTATCAAATCTAATTAAAAGTGATCATAATTAAAGTATATATCAGTTTTTTTCGCATTAGTATATCATATTTTTTATCAATGCTTTTTGAAAATAAATGATAAAATCCTTCTCTTATCTTAAATATAACCATAATAGACACCCCATCGATCGCCCCATTCGAGGGATCGCAGAAGTAAAAATTCACCATATCACACCCATGAACATCTCATAGGAATCATCACTCTCAAAACCCAAGGTGTGTGATTCTTTCTTCTTATTTTTAATCTATATTTCATTGATTCTTCCTTTTATAATTTCTCCAATGTGTTTTTATTTGTCAAGTGATCTGTGAAGTAAGAACGGGTTCAATAACGACGATTCTGTAACACCTCATTCTCCCCCCCTCATGCTAAACATACTGTGTCATATATAATGTTCTTCCTGGTTAATCATTTT
Source organism: Viscum album (assembly GCA_963277665.1). NCBI lineage: Eukaryota > Viridiplantae > Streptophyta > Magnoliopsida > Santalales > Viscaceae > Viscum > Viscum album. The sequence continues at coordinate 1,272,355,899 of OY728162.1, read as the reverse complement.
AGTTTTATTTCATTTCAAATTTATAAGAATTTAAATAGTATATATATAATCCATCCATTAACTAGGGCCACATTAGCCACAATTTTTTTTATTTGTGAGTTTCATGTTCTTATAAGTAAAACTTTAATTTTAATTCCTTATATTGCTAATGATACTTCATGTGTGGGTCATGGTCAACATTGCCTTCATAGATAATTTTGATGATTGATTATTATTTCTTACTTTCTTAGGTTATCATTAAAACTATTGTACTTATAGATGATAATATTTTATCATTATCTTTAATCTTCTAGATACATTTAATGCTACTAAATACCACAAAAATGAAAATAATAAAAACTTGGAATTAGTTTTCTTATTATGTATAACCCACACATACATTCATCATTTGGTGAAACACAAACATTAAATCATAGAACCATTTTTAGGTATCAGAAAAACCAATTAAATTATAATTATTTTCTACCAATTATAACTAATTGTTTTATTGCATTATGTTTGTGAATTAGTATCATTTATTAAGGAATGAACATTTTTTATGATTATTATCAATGGATAATGATGTAGTATTGAACTCACAGTGATGATTTATAAATATGTCTATTTTAACCTATATCAGTTTTCTATTTTTTTTCATATATTCACCCTTATATTTTAGTTCTTATTTGTTATTTCAAAATGGGATATAATTTATTTTAAATAAGAATATTTTTGAGAATATATTATTAATTAATCACTGTTTTATTTGTCATAGTTTTTTATTTTCATAAATTTGAATATACTACATGGTTTATTTATTGTTATTTTATTTTTCTGATATATATATACTATGATTTATATATTATATATATATATATATGCATTTTATCAACCCTTAATGAAATTTATTATATTTGTTAGAGTGTTTATTTTTATATTGTTTTTTATAAACATTATTAACAAAAAAACATATTGTTATTTTATGATATTTAGATGGTTACATATCTTAATTTTGATTCCCTCATTTGAAATAATTTCTTATGAATAATATTTCAATTTTATTCATTTTTTAATAAGAATATTTTATTACTTAGTAATATCTCATGACTCATCATTTTTTAAGGTTTTTCTGCAAACATATCTTATGCATTATCTAATTTAGTGATCATTTTCATAAATTCAATTGTTTTCATATAGGTATAATCCTGTTTTAAATTAATACATTGATGTTTTTATAGTATTTGTGTGATAATGTGTCAATATGGATTCTATTGAAAAAAAATTCAAACTCTTATTTGATATAAGGCGTAAGATTGTCGGAAACTCACATCCTATGATTTGAGGTATTATTTTTCCCATGATAGATTAATTTTATATTCATAATTAATTAATTGATTGGTTGGATAACTATTGTAGACTTTTTATTATCATCGATGTAAAATAATAGATTTATTATTCTTTAGAAGGATTTAATGTTTATCAATTTCAAAAATACATTTTATTTTTTTCCCTCGATAGAAATAATTTAGAACTATCAAGACATTACATTCCATATAAACATCTATAATTTATTCTAGGGAAATTTTAATATTTTTAAATAATGTTTGAACATATATTAAGTTATTAAATATACTATACTAGAATTATCTATACTACCATAAATAATGTCATTTTTTATGACTCTACTATCTTTAGATGTAATCAAATTAAAATCTAATTTACCTATTAATTTAAAAATTCATTAATATACTCTTAAATATACACAAAAACAGGTATATATTATCTAATCATTCCAAAAATATTGCATCCAAACACTCAAATTCGGATAATTTATTTACATATGAGGGTATATATAAATTATATGTATACCTTATTGATAGTGAATATTATTAAACCCTATAAGATGATTTTAAATTATAAACGAATGGACGTTAATCATTTAAAAAATGAGTATGAGGGTATAGTTAGATATTTCCAAAAGATATTAGTAAATAATTCATATGAACCTGCTCAAATCCATTTTATATTTTTACATTACTTTTATTCAAGAAAACTTAAACCAAAAGAGTTGGAATAACATTTTATTTTTCATTTAATAGATCATATCTATAAACATTAGACTTAACAAGGAGAGAAAATTAATATACATACTGATTAGTATGATACTATAATTTATGGATCATTTTATATGAATACTAGTGTAAATGATGATATATATTTTATGGAAGAATTGATAATGGGAATTTAAGACGACCTTTGTGAATTTTTTGATGTTTTTTATTAATAAAATTGTTTCTCTAAGAGGTAATTATATTCTGGTATTACTAAATATACTACATTTTCAGCTTTATTGATATTGAATTATTTTAAATCTAGCTATAGATGGAGTGACACTAGCTTTACAGAACTACTTGGTCTCGTAAATGATATGATACCAGAATAAAATGGGATTTTGTGGAAAAAATATATCATTAAAGGAATGCTACATTCAATGAAAATGTTCTTTAAAAAAAATACATGCTTGTCTAGATGATTGTATATTGTCTTTCAAGGACCGTGAATCACTGATGAAATTACTTATGGTGGTGAAGATTGATACATGAAAGATGAATTGTTTCTAGTAAATTATATTTGGTAGTTTCCTATCATTCCATAATTTCGATAACTATATAGATTTCATAAAACCACTAAACAATTGATATGAATGCAAATATAATAATTTAATATGGAAAATTATGTCACCCAACTGGCTCTCTTCTATAGATGAAAAATGATTATGATTATCCAGAATTTAGAAATCAACTAAGAAACATCCTTCGTTTTTTATATACAGATGGAATAAATTCAATGGGTGTTCAAAATCATAAGACCAATACATGGCTATTTATGTTGCGAAATTATAATTTTCCACTGTGGCTATACATTATGTTAAAATAAATTATATTACCTTTTCTTATATTTGGTCAAACAAAACCCATAACTATTATTGATGTATATTTATATACTTTGATAAAAGATATGAAAATGATGTGGGATATATTTGTTAAATTTTCTGATGATAATTGAATTTTTATAATTCTCATTAAGATCTAAGTTGTATGGGATGATAAATGACTTTCATACGAATGGAAATTAGTTAGGATACGAAATTAAAATAATATTTGGGTGTCCCATTTGAGAATAATGGACAGAAATAGTTATGTTGAAACATTTATAGAATATTGTATTTAATACATTGAATATTTTTACCTAGATGACATAAATACCAATCCTGGATGACATCATTTGATAGGAATAATGAATATTGTATAACACTATCTCCATTAATGAGTGATCAATATTTCATAAAACCCAAATATATTGACAATTTTTTTGATAAAACATTTTTCAAAAATCATATGATATTATATTGGAAAAATAATTCAATTTTAATTTAATTTTCATACTAGAATATTTTTTATGTTAGACATTTTCTTGATGTTATGCATGTGAAAAATACTGCATTTGATAGTGTTATTTTCAGGTTACTAAATTTTTTCCATAAAAAAGTTAGCATCGTGTCTATGTTGGACATTATTGAAACAAGGAAAATGGATAAGTTAGAAATGATGAAGTGTGAAAGATGATATTTTCTTCATCTAGTAACTAACACTATTTCCAGGAAAGGAAAATTTCAATTCTATAATTTCTATAATGGAGTAAAAGTTCTATAGGGGCATTCATAAAATATAAATAATTTCATTTCATTGAAAAATTTTATTTTATATGGACTAAAATCACACAATTATAATTTTTTTATTCAATATTTGATACTCATAACTTTAAGTTTCAATTTTCTAGAAAATGTATGTCAAATATTTACCACACATGATGTCATTTTAAAATACATATGCAGTATGTTTATTAACTTGATGAAGCTTAAAATCATGAATAAGAATAATGAAATCATATTATGTGAATTAGAGATGTTCTTGTTAGGTCGTAATATAAAAATATAAAATAGAGGGGGGGGGGGGGGGGTTAATTGTGTCTTTTCAAAATCTATCACAATCCTTCCATATGATGACTACTATAGATTATGCAGATAAGAAATGTTTATCTTCTATATGAAAGTATGAGCAGAAGATAAAATAAAATACAGAACATAGATTTTTATAGTGGTTTAGGGCATAAAGATCCCCTAGTCCCATCCACCAATTACTTTATCGTTAAGTTTGGTGAATTTCACTAGTTAGGTACTCATATCAAAAGACCAATCCACAAATGACTTCATGTAGTTGACCCCTTTAAAAATAAGGATAGATGCATAGCCTCCTGGTTCTTTGACAGAGAGCCAAATTTCTATAACATAGATCAAGAATCCGATTTTCCACCACAACTAAGTATGAGCAGTTAAAACTATCAATAAAAAGACATTGATTAAAAATTGTTCTTTTTGAACATCACATTTGTAACAGTAATTGATAGTAGATAAATATTATTCTTTATAAAATAGTTTCTTCAAGAAAGAGTAGTTCTGAAGCGATCTGGTTGGAATAGAACTTTAAATAAAAGTAGCAATGATTATCAGTAGAAAAATTATATTAAATACAAGATTCAAAACATATATATCTCCAAAGTGTATCCTTTTCAATATATAATAGATTCTGGTCTATTTTTGCTGAAGATCTGTAAAAGATATTCACATGAATTCAATTTCAATAGCAATATGTGCCGAAATATGGGTAACTATTTCATTTTATCACATAAACCTATATATATTGAATTATGACATTGATAGAAAAAATAAATCATAGAGCCTACTTGGAAACTTCAGATCCAAAAAAATATCTTGAAAAATCCAAAGAATTTCAATTCCTAAGACAGATTAGATTAGTTGTAACTTACCTTATAAATATGAGATAAATTCTCTACTGAATATGATTTATCGAATAAATCATAATAAGATTTGAATCATTCTAAAATGAGCATTAAATAGGTTCATATTATGCAAATATCATGGAACAAATTTCCAATAAAATATTAAATTCAAATATCTGATGTTGAAAATTTGGACATAAGGTTCCTTCAAAAAATGTCAAAATACCAAACATAGGGTTCAACTACATGGCATTTATTTTCTGAATGTAGGGTTAACAATGTATGTTTGATAACTAATGTAAGGTAGATAATCCATACATTTTCTTCTCATACGTAGGGTTCCTTACTTACATAGGGTTCTTCAACCATTGTTTTTAAATTTTTCAAATGTAAGCTTCTATCAAAAAGTAAGATTCTGTATCCATACATTTCTATCAATGTAGGGTTGATTAACCATACATGTTGATCTTTCAACACAAGATTTAATACAAACATATGGTTTGTTCCCTATGTTATCTTTTTCAACATAGGGTATGAATAATGTTTATGTAATACAATGAACAATGTTTCCAGAATATGCTTAAGTGCATTTTAAACACTTTGACGAATATTTATCATGAATAAAAAAAATGAATATATTTATAAAATAAGAATTATACAGAATATAAATTTCTTGAAATACACATAATGTAATATCATTAGATAAATAGACAAGTGTATTTTTGAAATTCAAAATAAATATGTATTATATAGTATTATTAATACAATAAATTCCCAACAATATTCCCTTTTTAATGATTAAAAAAACCATAAAATTTGTAAAACAATTTATAAATTTTCAAACATTTAAATGAAAATAATTCAAAATTAGATTTGAGAGAATTTTTTCAATAAAAAGAATTGTTCTGTTTATCAAAATTTATCCTCATTTTGTGAGATCAAAAACAACATATAGAAAAAGATTAAAAAACATTTAATTTTTCCCAGATCAGTATGTGAATGTTATAATAATATGTTTATAAAAATAAGACTATATTTTTGGCTGTAGAAATAAAAATAAAAGAATATGAAATAAAGAACCAAAAATAATAATAATTAAATTTTATAGATAAAAAATTATATAAGTACAATAGTCAGTGTGGCTACAATAAAAGATATCCAACTGATATGGTTAGGGTATGTATGGTTAGGTAGAAATTGGCTTGGTTATGGTTATATAGGATTTTGATAAGCTTGAAACATGTCGTTTAGCTATTCTATCCACACAAACAACTTTTTCATAAAAATATCTCCCAACTACATATTAAAAACTCTAGATTAATGAATAATATGGAAAATTTACATAAGATTGAATTTCAAAAATTCATGAAAACTCTTCTCTTACAGCATAAACTAGTCCAATTTATCTTTTAATTTTTTCAAAAATAAATCTGATACCTAGTTTATTCTAATTCAATTTGTTAACTAGAAATTTCTGATTGTCCAATAGAACTGAAAAATTAGCACTACTGAACTCATGGTTTTGTTGACGATTATTCATTTAATCCATAACTGTTGTGATTTTATGAAATCTGCAAATCAGATCTACATAGGTAGTAGGATCAGAGGTAGATGTACTTTTTTGGATGAAACAACTCTTGATTAACTCAAATTGAATCCCCAAATATGACTTTATATCCACAAAGTCTAACTTAGAATCAACTTCACACATGATTTCTCCAACATCATATAACATTTCTCTGTTGAAAGAATCATACTTGTTTTTGTAAAAATAATTTTCTTTAAGATCCTATAACTATTTCCTTTCAACTTCGAGTTCTTTCTGAAGATTTAAATTTTCTTCTTGGGATTTATTGATCTTAATCACAATCTCTTCACCCTGATTAATTATGTAATTACATGTCCCTTCATCTTGATGTGGCAACTTATCATCTACAAAAATTTCTAAAAATCATGAAGTAAAATTATCCACCTACATATCTATTTGTTTTTTAATTGATTTGTCACTTGATCATGATATACTATCAAGAAATTCTATTTTTTTCAGAAACAGATTGATGTCTTTCACTAAAATGATAAAAAAAAAGAGAACATGTTTCACAAAAATTTATGTAGCCACATTATCTGATCCGAGAATCCATTTCACTTCTTGAACAGCTGGCTCTTCCTCCTAGAAAACTGAAATGACCACACTCTTCAAATCTCAAATTTGACTTTGAACCTTTTAAAATTCCTCATGAATAAATTCTTCCAAATGAACCGACATATTAACTTCACTTAAACCAACACTAGTTCTTCAGTAGGTGCATCTAATCTTTTCCTTACTTTCATAACCAATTCCTGTAGCACATTTTCTTCATCCTCTTCTACATCAACATAACTCAATTTTCTCTGGGTAGGTTTGGAAAATCATTCACCTCTGGTTTCTTTTATTCCTTTATTTTCAATAGAACTTTTCTCTGACTAAGTAAAATCTCCATAACCCTGTTTCTCATCAGCACCAATAAGTAACAAGCTATCTTCCACAGTACTTCAAAAAAACCTAATTTCCCTTGAGTTCCCAAATTGAGTAAATTACGATGACGAAAATTTATTCGAGAGTCAATTAATCTAATCATATCATTCTTAAACAGAATCCAAGAAATTATTATTCAATAGTGATAAAAAGTCAACCTCACGTCTCGCTGACAAAATAATTTAAGATATCTGAACATATACCTTTTAACATTTAGCTTTATCTCACTTAAAATAATAAAAATGATGTACATGTTTGGATACATAATTTTATCCATTTTATCCTTCCTTTGAGAAACTCCAGTTTGAATAAACATACCCAAAATTTTCCGATCATCCTCGAGCTCTTTTACAAACATCTTCATTATGATTATTCATCCAAAAAGAAAAGACATAATTTCATTAGACTTATGATCCTTATCCCCAATAGACCATATATTAAAATAAAGACTTCCTCATAAGGATAATTCAAAATTTGTAAAATTTCAGAAGAAGAAATGGAAAAATCTTTATCTTTTATTCTCATGAAAATAGTTTCTTCAGAATCACAGAAACTAAACTGTTTACTGTTTTAGGGAATATATAATTCTACATCATAGATAAATGAGGAGTTTCTTCATTGAACACAGATTCCAAACCTTGCAGTGCTAAATATTTCTTTAAGAGTAGATTCATCTGTTATAGCCATTTGAAATCTACCACTTTTCCTTGAAGAATGATTCTTCTAGAATCTCATTTTGGCTTCGGATCACTAGATTCCCCTTCTTCGATTTTCTTGGATGCCATCATTTATTGAGAAACTAAATCTTTGAGGTTCTAAATTTCTCAGGTTCAAAGGTAGATGAATATAGATGAGGGATTCAGTATTCAAAAAGGGTTTGAGAAAGGAAAAGGTCACGATAGTTGAATGGTTTTTATAGTACAATGTTTTCCATGTCAATATGTAAGATAATTATTAATTAATTTTTAAAAAATTCGGTGTGAATAATTTTAATATAAAATAAATTAAAAAATATATATAAAATAAAATAAAATAATATTAATAAAAATCCCATTTAAAGATATCTGAAAATAAATTTAACATAAATAAATTTGAATATCATTTAAAATTTAAAAATTAATTTAAAATAAAATATAAAAATATTAATATGTATATAAAAATCAAATAATCCTCACTCCCCCTTAATAATATTGTAACTTACAGTGGGAAGTGGTTTAGTGAAAATATCATCTAGCTGATATTCAGTGTTGAAAAATTCTTAAGGATATATCCTTTTTAAGGACATGATCTCTTAGAAAATCATGCCTAATGTTAATATTCTTAGTCCTTGAATGACTTATAGGATTTTTTGAAATATTTATATCACCTGTATAATCAAATAAAATAGGAATACTATTATAATTTACTTCAAATCCCACTAGTTTGTTTTTCATTCATAATACTTGTTCATAACAACTACCTACAGATACACATTCTGCCTTATCTATTGATAGGGAAACTAAGTGTTGTTTCTTATTTTACCATGATACTAAATATATTCATTAAATGTAATAGGTTTCTAAGGTTTTTTTCTATCTAGTCTAAAACCTCCAAAATCAGCACCTGGATATGATATTAAATTAAAATTAGATGTTTTTTGATAAAGAATAAATTAAAACCAGTTCCATTTAAATATCTAAAAATCATTTTAATAGCAATAAGATGAGATTATTTAGGATTTATTTAAAATATTTCACATAAACATACAAAAAACATAATTTTAGATCTTCTATTAGTAATATATATGATACTACCGATCCATCCTCTATATAACATGTTCTCCACTAGTTTAACAACATTATCCATATCATGTTTTATATTGTTACCCATGGGAGTTGTATATGTCTTGATTCTCTCAATACCAAAATTTTTCAATAAATCTATAATATATTTACTTTGGATTAAAAAATTTCAATAATCATTTCGATATATTTGTAGTCTTAAAAATAAATTCAATTCTCCCATCATGTTCATTTCAAATTCTTTTTGCTTGAGTTCAGAAAAATCATTACATTGTTTTTCAATAGATAAACCAAAAATAACATCATTAAGATAAATTACGACTAATAAAGTGTTAGAACAAAATTTTTTCTTAAAAATAAATGTATTTTCCAATCCAACCGTAAATCAAAACTTCAAAATAAAAGAACATAATCATTCATACCATGATATAGGTGCTTGTTTAAGGCTATAGAGAGAATTAGTATTTTTAATAATAGAATATGGTTTTTGAGAATTTTAGAAACTAAGAGGTCGTTCAGCATAAACATACTCTATTAAATAAACATTTAAAAAAGGTAAATTTAACATCAATCAGATGCAATTTAAGTTCATATGAGATGCATAATCTAAAAGGATTATAATTGTTATAATCTAGCTACATGGGAAAAGGTTTCATCATAATCTATACTTTTTTCTTAATTATATCCTATAACTAATAATCTAGCATAGTTTCTAGTTATAATCCCTTGATTAGTTTGATTATTTCTAAAGACCAATTTAGTTCCTTTAACTAGTTAATTTTATCATTTTTCAATGAATTCCCAAACTTCGTTCCCTTTGAATTGGTTTAGCTTTTCATGCATTGCTAACATCCAAATCACATCTTCTAAGGCTTATTAAAAATATTTTGGTTCTATTTTCGATTGAATGGTAGATAATTTTACTAGGTTCCTTGCATTTCTTCTAGTTATTATTTATATATATTGGTATCCTATAATAGTTACTAAAGGATGTGTCTTTAGAATTTTATACTGTCCAGGAGAAAAATTTTTGTTTCATCATTATCATGTTCTTCTTAACTGGACTGATTTTTTATATAATTTTCAAATTCAATTTTTAGGGTTTCAAGTCTCATGTGGACAAAAGTGTCATTAATTTCATTATCTTTCTCTATCCCTTTAATAAAAGGGCTTGTTTCATCAAAAATTTCATTAATTTATTTTTCAATAACCCTTAAATTTTTATTAAACACTCTATATGATTTAGAGGTAGAAGAATATCCAAAAAATATTCCATCATCATCTTTTGCATTTAATTTATCAATATTATCCTTGGTCTTCAAGATATAAACCTTGAATCTAAAAACATTAAAGTACATTACATTATGATTTTTATTATTCCAATGTTCATAAGGTGTGTTTTTTAAAATTGGATGAATTAAAACAGTATTCTAGATATAGTAGGTTGAGATTATAGTCTCTGCCCTTAGGTAGGTAAGATGATGGTATTTATTCAGCATAATCCTATCCATTTCATGAATATTTATATTTATTCTTTCAATAATTCTATATTGTTAAGGTGTTATTTATGCAAGAAAGTGTTCTTAAAACCGATATTTTAAAAAAATCAATTGAATTCATGATTCTAAAATTATCCACCATGAACACTTCTTAATTAAATTATCTTAAATCCTTTTTCATTTTGAAAAATTTTCTAGATACATTCCGAAAAAGTAAAATCTTCACTTTTGAGTTTTAGAAAATAGACCCATGTAAATCTAGTATAATCCTTAGCTAAAACATATACATATAATTTTCCATGAAAACTTTCTACTCTTTATGGTCCAAATAGATCCATGCGGATATGTTCTAGAAATTTTGATGTAGAAAATTTACTAATATATTTGAAGGAAGATTTCTGTTGCTCTCTAATTTGGCATGCATCATAAAATCTATCACCATCAAATTTATGATTTTGTAAATCAAAATCAATCTATTTCTTAGATAATTTATGTATAACCTAAATATTACAATGACCAAGTATCCTATGCCAAATCCATGAGACGTCTATCTTCGTAGTTAAAAAATTCACTTTCATTTTATTAAATGAATTTAAATCCAAAGTATAAACATTAGAAATTATAGGTGCACTACAAATAAGAAATTTATCTTTAAACATATCGAGGGAATTGTTAGAAAAATCAAAAAAATTTACATCATCATATAGCTGAGAGATACTTCCCAGGTTTTCCTTCAACACTTGTACATATATCACTTTCTTGATGGAGGCAGTTTTTAGATCTCCAATAGTTCAAAGTCCAATTATCCTTGTTTGGCATTATTACCGAAGGTGACTAGACATACTTCTATTTGAGTCAGTGTGTTGAAGATTTATGAGTTTAATCTCATGTTCCTTGAGGATACATTTTCTATATACCATATAACTTATCTTTATCTCTAACCTGTTTCCTACAAAGACAATTTAAAAAAAAGTTTGTTTTGGTACTCTTATAATCTTGGGTACAGTAGTGTTAACTAGATGATATCTAGGAATCATGATCTACTTTGTTTTTTCATAACTCATATAATTTTCTTCATATAAGATTTTTGAAATAAAATATCTTTTAATTCAACTTATTTGAGGATTTCTCAAATAACAATTTTTTATATTTCCTTCTATTCCACAAAAATGACATGTAACAGTTTTTGAGTTGGGATCATAATAATTCATATATTATATAGATATTTCACACTTACTTACCATAATAAATCATTTCTTTTTAATGAAACTATTAAAAATAATTTCATAAAGAATTTTTTCTCTATTTTTAATAAAGGGAGAAACACTTTTATATGTTTCTAATTAATCTTGTAATGTTTTAATATTATTTTTATGTTAAGTACAGTTTGTGGTAGATGAGATAAAATTTTCAATTAACTCCTGATGTTGTTTATGTAAGGTATCTCTTTCCCTAAAAACAACAATTTGAATATATTTTAAATATTGGTACATCTTTACTAAAGGTTCATAGTTTTCTTCTAGCATTGTGCAGTAGGCAGCCAATTAATTATTTGAATAATTTGAATTAGAATCAAAATTAGAATTAGATGAATAATAGGTTTGTAACTTATCTTTTTCAGCCATGAACCAAATATTTTCTTTTAGATTAGATTCTTCCTTTTATGAGTTATATTTTGATGAGCTGTTCGAGTCTTCAAGAACACTCCAAGTATCATTCGTCTCTTTTTTTCTTTTTTTTCTGTAATCCTCTTTTTTCTAATATTTGTTTCTTGTCCTTTTCTTTTCAACTTTCACCTAAGGAAAATATGCTCTTATATGACTTAATTTCATTCTTTCATAGCATCTGAATTCCCTTTATTAATTCTTATACCTTTTGATGGGTTTTTGGAATCCCTTTTTCTTCTTATAAAACAATCAAATATTTTTGGCTAATTATGACAGTTTTATTTTAGAATTATATGTAATTGAATTATTTTATCCTCTTACTTAATTTTTAATTCTTCTTCTTTGCATCTAAGATGTTTTCTTTAGAAAAATATTATCCATTTTCACTAAGAATTTATTATCTTAATCTTCATTTTTCATTCCATATTCATACATCATCAGTGAACCAATTACTTCTCTCATTGTCATATATTTACATGTGATGAATGGTGAATTACCACTTATACCATTTCATTTAGTAGGTAGTAATCTCAATATATTCAAAGCATGCTCTTCTTGTTTGATAGATTCATCTAAGGCTGTAATATTATTGATAATCTCTATAACTATTATATTCATTTTAGTGATACAATCTATATAAAACATTATTAATATGTTGAATTTCATTATTGTTGTTACATACCTCATTTGTCTTCCGTTATCTGTTCCTTCATAGGTAACTATATTGGTTTTCCACATTTCATAAGAAGAGGGTTATTTCAAGAAACGATTGAATTAATCTTGTCTAAGAACACATATGATAGGATTCATAGATTTAGAATTCGTGTCATACTCAGCCTCTATAGTAGTCTTCCTTGTTTCAGGATTATTAGGAATTTTATATAGAGTAATGATCTCAGTATACTTTAAATCCAAAATTCTTCAAACTAATATTCATCCGTCATTTCTAGAATCCATAATCTTCACCCTTGAAATTATAATCAAGAACCATTGACATTTATACTATTTTCTCAGTAATTTCCATATTTTTATAGACCTTATACTCATATCTTGATATAGATTTTTTCAAAATCTCTCCTCTAATACCAATTGCTAGGTCAGAATATAGAAATATACAAAAGTGGTAGTTTAATTGGGTATTTTGAAAATATTTCACAATTATGCCTTTTGATGTCAACTATGTATTATGTAGATAATAAAATTTATCTTTTATATGAATGTATGAGAATGGGGAAAAAATATAGAACATGAATTTTTATAGTGTTTTGGGGAAAAATTATCTCTTAATCTACTCAACAAATTACTCTCTCTATGAGATTGGGGAATTTCACTAGTCAGGTCCCCATACCATAAGAACAATCCACAAATGTGTGTAAAAAGTTGACACATTTACAAATAAGTATACAAAATAGAGCCTTCTAGTTCTTTAATAGAGAACCAAATTTTCATGGCTTAGATCCAGAATCTGATACTCCACTACAACTGAGTATGAGATATGGAAACTCTCCATAAAAATATATTGATTAAAAAAGGATCTAATTGAACTTTAAATTTGTAAAAGCCACTAATAGTAGATGGATCTTCTTCCTTAGAAAATATTTTCTTGAAGAGAGGTTAGTTCTGAAGCGATCCAGTTGCAATAGATCTTTATAAAAATTTTGCAACGATTTGTAGCCACATGCATACATTAAATAAGAGATTCAAAAAATGTATATATCCAATGAGTCAACTTTTCTATAGATAATAGAACCTGATAGATTATTGCAGTAGAACTATAAAAGATATTCACAACATTTCATTTTCAAAATCAATATGTGTCAACATATGTGTCACAATTTCATTGATTCATATGCACATATATGTATTGAACGAATACAATGATATAATAAATAAAGCAAAGAGCCTACTTAATAATTTTATATACATGAAAATTGCCTCATAAATCCTTATAATTCAATATCATAAGACAGAACAGAGTATTCATAACTTTACTTAGGAATATGAGATAATTTCTATACAAAATATGATTCCTTGAATCAATCAAAATGAGCTTTGAATAATTCAAAAAATCACTAAATTACCCTGATATTACAAAAATACCATTGCAAAAAACTCTGATAAAATCTTAAATTCATATATCTAATGTTGAAAAGTCAAACATAGGGTTCCTTTATATAATGAATAAAATACCAAATGTAGTGTTCAACTATGTATCATTCGTTATCTAAATGTAGGGTTAGAAATGTTAGTTTGACAACAAAAGTAAGGTAGATGATCTATACATTTACTTCTCAAACATAGGGTTCCCAACATATATAGGGTTCTTCAACCATACCTTTTCCCTTTTTCAAAGGTAACATTCCAACAAAAAATAATGTTTTTTATCCATGTGTTTCTATCAACACGGGGTTGATTAACCATATGCACTGATAATTAAATATAAGTTTTAATACAAATGTATGGTTTGTTCCTAATGTTACATTATTCAATATAGAGTATGATTAGTTTTTTCAGAATATAATGAACAGTGTTTTCAGAATACACTTCAGTGCATTTAGAAATTTTTGGAAAATATTCCTCATGAATAAAAAACATGAATATAATTCCAAAATAAGAATTATAGAGAATATCAATTTCCTAAAATACACTTAATGCAATATCATTAGTAAAACAAACAAGGGTATTTTTGAGCTTCAAAATCCATAATATTTATAGAGTATTATTGAAAATATACACTTCCAATAATCTCCCACTTTTTGATGGTCACAAAACCCATAAAATTATTAACTGAATTTAGAAACTGGAAAAAATTTAAAAGATAATAACTCAAAATTATATTTTAAATAATTATCTCAAAAAAATGTTGTTCTTATCCCAATTTCCCCCCCTTTTTGAGATGAAAAAGAAACTATAGAAAAAGATTAAAACATGTTTAATTTTTTACAGATAAGTTGGTGAAGGTTATAATAATATGTTTAGATCATTTTGATAGAGTATTTGGATGTAGAAATAACCATTAAAGAATATTAAATCAAGCACTAAAAATAATAATAATTTATTTTTATTGATCAATGATTATACAAGTACAATATTGACTATTACTAGGAAACAATTTATCCAACTAACATGCTTAGGGTAGACATGGTTGGGTAGGATTTGGTTCAGTTATGGTTATATAGGATTTTGAGAATCTTGAAACATGTGTTTTAGCTCTCCCCTCTGTACCTAAAACATTTTCATAAGACTATATCCCAACTGCATAATAAAAACATTGGAATCCTGAATAATATGAAAATTTTCAAAAATATTGACCTTTAAAAATTCATGAAAAATATTCTCTTACTGCATAAAGAGGCCCAATATATCTATGAATTAATTCAATAAGAAATTTGATACCTTTTTCATTCTGAGTCAATTGGTCAACTAGAAATTTCTGATTGTTTAATAGAACTGAAAAAAGATCACTATTGAATGGATAGTTTTGAAGACGATCATTCATGTCAGCCATAACAGTTGTGATTGCCTAAAATCTTCAAATTAGATCTGTAGAGGTCATATAAGCATAGGTAGATGTACTAGTCTGACTGAAACTACTCTTGATTGACTCAAATTGACTCCCTGAATACCACTTTAGATCAGAAAAGTCTAACATAGAAATAACTTTGACATTTTTTTACAACCTCATCCAACATTTCTCTCTTGAAAGCATTGAAATCATTTTGGAAACAAAATTTTGTTAAAGATCCTATAGCTTTTTCATTTCATAATAGAGCTCATAGTAGTTGTATCATCCCTTAAGAATAGGATAAAATTTCCATACTAAATACGATTCTTTGAATCAATCATAACGAACATTGAATCATTTGAAAACGATCATTAAATCGGCCTCATATTCTACGATGTTCATTGCATGAATATTTTATAAAATCATTTATTCAAATATCTGATGTCGAAAAGTCAAATGTATGGTTCCTTTATAAAATGAAAAAAATACAAAATGTAGGTTTCAACTACACAGTGTTCATTCTTCAAACATAGGGTTGACAAGGTAAGGTTGATACAAAAAGTAAGGTATATGATCCACATGTTTTCTGTTCAAACATTGGGTTCTTCAACATTACATTTTATCTTTTTCAAAATTAAGCTTCCATCCAAACATAAGTTTATTTATCCATACAATTATATCAATGTTTGGTTTATTGACCATACACACTGATCATTCAACATAAGGTTTAATACAAACATTGGGTTTCTTCCGTAATTTATGTTCTTTAACGTAGGGTGTGAACAATGCTTCTAAAATACAATGAAAAGAGTTTCCTGAATACAATTAAGAGATGTTCAAACCCTTTGAAGAATATTCCTCACAAATAAAAAACTTCAACATAATTCCATAATAATAATAATAAAGAATTTCAATTTCCTAAAATACACATAATGTAACATCATTATTAAAACAAATAAGGTTATTTGTGAGCATCAAAAACTATAATATTTATAGAGTATTGTTAAGAAAATACATATCCAATAGTTCATACCACCATTACTATTTAATATAATGGACCACCTAATGCTTTACTTGGTAAGAGAGATTCAACTATTTTATCATATCCATTTCAGATTTTTGATCCCCATTAAATGAGAAATGGAGACATTGAAAGTGTATGACAAGAATTAATGTCATCAAGGAAGTTTCATTTTAGAATGATATATATTTAAGGAATCTATTAAATTATGTACAGATTAAAAATCATATATTGATAGAACTGGTCTCCTAAAATCTAGTTATTATAGTCTCCTTATGGGTGAAGAAATTTCTAGATGTTATGATTTTACAATTATTGTTATAGAGTGTGAGAAATCTCACCATAAAATTTTAAATAATACCACATTGTTTTCTCCATCTGTTGATGACAACATTGTAATTTTTAGACATCTTAATCCAGCAAGGCATAGATAGTGGATTTAAAATACACATTATTTATAGTTTATAAAATGGTTCCAATATGATATTTATAATTACATTTCTAAAATCTCAAATAAATTACTGAACAAATTTGATGTCTTAACATTGAACTATGTTTAAATGTTAAACATTACTCTGGATTTATAATTAATGGTTATATGTTATATATAAAGAAACAAGATTAATGTAGTTTAATGAAAAATAGTAGAGTTATGCATGAGGAAAAAGTGATGTATATATCTATTTCCAAGGATAGAAATCCAATTTAATTGATTACATCATATTCCTGTATCATCAAACCAATATAAACCAAGGATTATACAAAATTTAAAGTATCGCTTTTTTGTTTAAAATGGGTTGCTAATAAGAGTGCAGTAAAAGATGATGAATTGGGATTTGAGAAGGTGAATTTTAGTGTGAATGGGTATAAAGTAGCATTTTTTTAAAATATAATCACAATTAGTGTAGGTATATTATGTCTTTGATCTAACAAACCTGAATTGGTCAATATTTATAGTGGTAAAAAAACAACTACAATGTCAGATAAATTTTCAATTGAGGATGATCCATTTTTTGAGAGATTAGAATTATTTCATGATGGTCCCAAATATTAAAAAGGCCTTATACATTAGGGGGACCACAAATAGGGAATATATATACCTGATAGAGGATCCAAATACCATCAACCATTAATAAAAAATAGAGTTTAAAGAGAATTTTAAAGTGTATATTAAAATACTCTGATTCCCTTCATAATATTATCTGTTTTCTAATGTATATATGTAATTGAAAATGTAGAGACCCGAAGCCTGACGTACATGGACATTACATTACATTTGCGGAATACTTAGTATATAACAAAAACACACACTAAAGGATCGTAATAGTTTAGTGTCTTTGGAAACTCGGAACGTAATCTTCTAATCGTGGTGAAAGTTCTTCAATATCTCCCATAAAGGACATCCCTTTTTTTTACCTAAAACCTTTCTTTATATCCTGGGGAAAAGAAAACATAAAAGGGTGAGCTCAAATGCTCATTAAGGGTAAACAAAAGAAATATCAATCACATCATATATATAAGAACATAGCTTTTGGAAATCTTAACCTGCAAAAAGCTCATAATATCATAACATGGGATAAATCATAGAAGTGAAATGTAATCCCAATAATCATAACTTAAAACATGAAACTTTGTGGCATACACACATAATCATAGAGAATCATTTCTTGTTAGTCAAGACTCATTGCCAAGACTATCTTAGTGGACAAAGTCCCTTTCTGAATCGAGTAACCCTCATTTCAGTCCTGTTTCACTGAACCGGTATAACCTACCATTCCAGCCATGTCTATCTCATGAGATATAAAATCTTTACCCAATGCATTGGAGGGAGATATAGGTCCCACCCATCTTATAATGAATCCTTTCTTATGTGTGCCACATAATCATAAATCATACATCATCGCATAACCCATGTAATAAAAATGGGATTCTTAAACAACATGACATCATAGAACAATTCATATAAGATAAAGGAATTCATAAAAATAATTCCATCACAACATAATCAAATCAATGTAATAATAGGGATAAAAACAGAACCCTTTATTATCTTAGATGGAAAATAATTTTGATAAAACACTTGAACTTCATTCTTGAGGAAAATATCCTTTCTACTTCAAAAATACTTTTCCTTTCTTAACATGTCATACAATTTTAAACTAAAAGAATTTGATTAAAAATAAACATGAAAACTTGTAAAGGAAGCTTCTTGGAAATAATGTTTTAGAAATCCATTCTTGCCGTATAAGTTAAAAAAAACATTCTTCGTACTTTTGTCGGAAAAGTCAAAAAGTACCTCGTACGAAAAAACGACAAAAGATTCCTTTCATATTCTTTACTAAAAACTCACCGAAGGGTAAAATTGGATTTAAACTATTGTAAGTGGATGAAAAAAAATATTACATATTGAGGGAACATGGATGTGGATGATAAAAAACACCCCAGTAAATACTTACGAATAAACAATCTCGGATAAAAATGAGATTGTCATATTTCCCTTACCTTAGGTCCGACTTTCTTTGTAAGTGTCCGAACCTCCTGTATAATGATTTAAATCATGTTATTGACTTATTACAGAATCATATTCATTGTTATGATATCATATATGGTTCACTTATGACATTATATTACCCGTTCTTTTGTAAATTCCATGTTAAAGAAGCGTTTTGGGTAAAATCGTAGGTGTTTTGACTTGTTGTTCTTGACATCATTATTACTTATATCATGATTTACTTACTTCCAGAATATAAAATATGATTTATATATCATATATATTCAGTATATATATATATAATAGATAGATAAATAAAATGAAAAACACCGTTCATGGAGACGGTAGTCCGTACGTACGCATGAACGCTGTTTTCCTTTCCTTATTGTCTTGAATGGAAGTAAGTTGATGACATACATATATATATATACATAAATCCAGTAACTTTATAATGTCATATATTTCATTATTATTTCTTATATATACTTTATAATCATTCTTAAATGGTTAACATGGAGAATGAATCTCATCGCGTCGTGGAGACGGTAGTCCGTACGTACGCACGAGCGATGATATCATTTCCATAAATACTGAATTGAATTGGAGTGGATTATACAATATATCAGAATCAATATGATGTTGTAATAGTTATTCTTTACACCATTATACCCATCCATGTAAGGTGGTGGTGGAAAATAGATTACACCACGGCGTGGAGACGGTATTCCGTACGTACGCATGCGCGGTGATTTCTTTTCCCGTAGGATGGATAGATGGTGAAATAGGGTTGTTTCATACTTATAATAACATATCAGTATATGAGTGATACTGATGTTATTACTTCATAATGAAACAACCTAATAAGAAGAAGTGGAAGAAGAAATAAAGATGAAAGAATTGGTATCGGTAATTACCTCTTCTTTGAAGCGCCTCTTTGAGACCTCCTCTTAGGGCACTAAAATTGGTCTTTGAGGAAGACCAGAACCTCTAGGATGTTTCTAGGGAAGTGGAGAAGAGATTTTGGCAGGGGTTGGCCGAGCTTGAGTGCTCAAATTGGTGTGAGGAGGAGGGGGAGGAGGTGTCCTTTTATAGGGGAGAAGAGGGGCAGCTTAGGAATATCTCAAAATATTATTTTATATTAAAGTCAAAATCGGTTTATAATGGTTCCAAAGGGTCTTATTTTGGAGCTAAAGTGGGGATGGGTCGAAATCCTATCAACCAATAGAATTTAGACAAGTTTAGGATATTATTTTAACCTTATCAACTAGATTTAACTCCAAGTTAAATAATTTAACTTTTACCGTGTCTTTTTGTTTTCTTTCACTATATGGTTAATACACTTACTATAACATTCCAAACTAACCCCAAATTGTTTATTATTAATATATATATCCTTATCTAAGTCATTTGGCCGAACCTTAGATTTTTTGGAATACAATAACAATTAATAATATAATATTTGATTTAAAAACTATTTTGTGTCAATTTTGACACTATTTGATATATGATTTTTGTGAAAGTCATAACAGAATTAAATGTTCGAACCAAGTTTATTAAAGAAATATTAATATATCATAGTAACCTATAAAATTAGTGGAATTCATAAAAAGTCTCAAATTACATTTATTTTGGTGTTTATAACATCAATTATGTCAATATTTCGTTAACAAGATAATTACTGCATCATCTTTGTGTCATAAATAAATTAAATTATTTGATTTCTAAAAATTACAAATAAAATACCATCATGTAGGAAATCCTTTTAGCTTTCTAATGAATATTTACAATCGAATTTATCTTATGTATAACCCCATATTAAAAATGATTTACTTATTAAACTTTGATTTTAACTATTTTAATCTTTCTTTAAATAAATTAATAATAAATGTCCTAATCTAATCCAAGTGGGCCTAAATGGTCATATTTTATTCCTAAGTTTGTTTTTGGTCGAATTACACTTGTCCAATAGAATTAGGACATGTGTTAGGGTAATATTAATATCATATTTACCCTTAGTTACCCTATTTACTATTAACCGCGGTAAAAAAAGTAAAAAGTTACTATTCACCAAAAATTATTTTCATCTCATTGAACCACATTTTAGTCCTTGATATTAACCATGTCTGTCGGATTTTCGAAATTCTATTCACAGGAGCGGTAAAATTAAGTTTTATGCAAAATTCAGTTTTTAACCTACCACTTAGTGGTTTCACTATTCATCAAAAATTGAAAGTTTTCAGAAAAATACCAAAATTTCACCCTAGGCTAATTTCGATATTCTGAGTCCAAAAATGAAGTTCATTTTGAAAAATAAGATTTACAGAATTTTAAAAAGTGGTTATTACTATTCATAACGGCTAGTTTTAATAATATTTTAATAGCATATCGTTGTTTAGTGAAACTCGGTATTGCGTATTACACACGCTATCGAGGAAGGTCGCGATTGCGTGTAATGCAAGGCAAGTCAAGGATGCGTGTTGTGCAAGATCCTTTTGGTGTAGCGTACAACACAAGACATTAATAAAATTAAAAAGAATATTTTTTATAAAATCTTGGGCTGTTACATTCTACCCCCCTTAAAATGAATTTCGCCCTCGAAATTCGTCGGGGTTATAAATGGTTTACTATTCGAAAGTTTCTTTAATAGAAACCCACATCGTAAAAAGGAAAGTCAAAACCAATCTTTAAAAACAAAAGTATGAAACGTAATGGTTACCCAAATAAACTAATCATTGGGTTTCCACATAGGTGAAAATATGGATATGGAAGAGAAATCTAACCATCATGTTCTGATGGAGAGTGGTAGAGAACATGGCTATGGAAAAGCCAGTAATCACAAATCCATATATTTGTGATGATATAAGGTACCATCTGATTCATCAGGTATAAGATCACTAGGACAACATTTTTGGTTTTCAAGATCATTTCCCCTAATGTTGAAAATTTGAATTAGAATAAATACTTACTTTATTTTGGTACAATCTCACTGTTGTTCGTGCCTTGAACAATTTCCACTTCATCTCTTAAATAAATGAAGTTGAATTTGTTATTCGTGAAGTGTTAGCAGATCATGTGATAGAATGACGGGTCATTCCATCTGTCTCAAACAAAAGGTTAGCATAAATCGATCTATAGTGAGATTAATCATATATGGTTCCTAAAATGGACTTATACTTCATATATCATACTGCTTAATATAATAAAACTAGTTTCTACTAAACAGGTACTTCCTGTAGGTCAGTGGTAGGCGATAAAGGCCAGTCGCACTTCGGTTGTGGGTTTGATTCCTACAGCCTTGTCCGACGCGATGGGCTGTCGCCCATCCTGCAGGTTGTCCTTTTTATAAAACTATATTACTATAACATCCCATCAATAATATCAAAAAAACTTCTATCCTTAAACAATACTAACTTATGTCCAACATAATCCATTCTAATCTTTAGGCTTATCCATAATACTGCAGTCCACTCTCATAACATAGTGAAAATGATTACCAGAGATTTAATACCATCGTTGATCCCCATAAGATATGTCTTGTTGGTCACATTCTAAACATTCAAAGTCCTTAATCATGTATTCGCTTGAATACCTTAGTGAAAACATGAATGCAGTTTAAAGTTAACACTTTCCACATACCAAAATCCTCAAAATTCTATATATTCAAACCATGATATCACTTAGTCCTTATATCAATCATGAGCTCATGAATACAATCAAACATCTCATTATCTTCTTATCCTTTCATTATGCACTTATCATCTACTTTCCAAAAGTATCTGAATAACCTTTCATGGTTACTGGTACCATTCATTATACACTTTCAAAACATAAGGAAAGACAACAGTGTAACAATCCTTAGATGTATCCTTATTCCATGAGATTACTTATACAACATTACACATGATAAACATGTAATCATTCCACTACATTCTTAGACCATTGACCGAGCTTCAACATTTCTTTCATCTCACATATCATTTGTAGTTTCTTCATCATCATCAACATAAATACTTCCCATACGACCATACTGATTCTCTTCATGAGACTTTCCCTTAGGGCATTGGTTTGCATAATGCCCGTACATTCCACATTTAAAACACTTAACCATTTTTGATGTCGTAGCATTACCATTATCCTCATCCATGGTGTTAACCGACCCTTTTCCTTTGCACTTACTTGCTTTGTGTCCTTCTTTTCCACACCCAAAGCATCTTCCAGTTCCCTTGAAACATTCTCCTTGATGCCTCTTCCCACATGATTTACATAGGGGAAATTGAACTTTCTTTCCTCTATGATCATCATGGAACTCCATCTTTCTCTTATTAGTCGAGTCAGGAAACTTACCAAATTTTACTTTATTGATCATGTTGTGAGATTGCTGATTCGGCATAATAATGATGTTTGGACTTCCAAATCCCATTTCATTATGAAGAATATCATTCCATTGTCCATCATATCCTCCATTATCGTGAAACATCTTATTTCCAGCCATTTTCTAAAACCCAAAAAAAGAATAGTGTGAGAGGAAAAAATCATGCTAGGGAAAACAACATAATAAAGGTGGAGTATCCTCAATATCTAACATCTTAGGTTAAATTCTATGATCGTTACCGTAGTTCTAGGATTGTATCCTATACGTATACTTATCCTTAAGGACATCCCTAGACATACCTTAGAAATATCTCTAGGGATCTCACTAACGTTTTCGCATCCTAGTTTCCAAAGGTTGACTAAACCTTTCCTCTGATACCAACTGTAGAGACCCGAAGCCTGACGTACATGGACATTACATTACATTTGCGGAATACTTAGTACATAACAAAAACACACACTAAAGGATCGTAATAGTTTAGTGTCTTTGGAAACTCGGAACGTAATCTTCTAATCGTGGTGAAAGTTCTTCAATATCTCCCATAAAGGACATCCCTTTTTTTTACCTAAAACCTTTCTTTATATCCTGGGGAAAAGAAAACATAAAATGGTGAGCTCAAATGCTCAGTAAGGGTAAACAAAAGAAATATCAATCACATCATATATATAAGAACATAGCTTTTGGAAATCTTAACCTGCAAAAAGCTCATAATATCATAACATGGGATAAATCATAGAAGTGAAATGTAATCCCAATAATCATAACTTAAAACATGAAACTTTGTGGCATACACACATAATCATAGAGAATCATTTCTTGTTAGTCAAGACTCATTGCCAAGACTATCTTAGTGGACAAAGTCCCTTTCTGAATCGAGTAACCCTCGTTTCAGTCCTGTTTCACTGAACCAGTATAACCTACCATTCCAGCCATGTCTATCTCATGAGATATAAAATCTTTACCCAATGCATTGGAGGCAGATATAGGTCCCACCCATCTTATAATGAATCCTTTCTTATGTGTGCCACATAATCATAAATCATACATCATCGCATAACCCATGTAATAAAAATGGGATTCTTAAACAACATGACATCATAGAACAATTCATATAAGATAAAGGAATTCATAAAAATAATTCCATCACAACATAATCAAATCAATGTAATAATAGGGATAAAAACAGAACCCTTTATTATCTTAGATGGAAAATAATTTTGATAAAACACTTGAACTTCATTCTTGAGGAAAATATCCTTTCTACTTCAAAAATACTTTTCCTTTCTTAACATGTCATACAATTTTAAACTAAAAGAATTTGATTAAAAATAAACTTGAAAACTTGTAAAGGAAGCTTCTTGGAAATAATGTTTTAGAAATCCATTCTTGCCGTATAAGTTAAAAAAAACATTCTTCGTACTTTTGTCGGAAAAGTCAAAAAGTACCTCGTACGAAAAAAACGACAAAAGATTCCTTTCATATTCTTTACTAAAAACTCACCGAAGGGTAAAATTGGATTTAAACTATTGTAAGTGGATGAAAAAAAATATTACATATTGAGGGAACATGGATGTGGATGATAAAAAACACCCCAGTAAATACTTACGAATAAACAATCTCGGATAAAAATGAGATTGTCATATTTCCCTTACCTTAGGTCCGACTTGCTTTGTAAGTGTCTGAACCTCCTGTATAATGATTTAAATCATGTTATTGACTTATTACAGAATCATATTCATTGTTATGATATCATATATGGTTCACTTATGACATTATATTACCCGTTCTTTTGTAAATTCCATGTTAAAGAAGCGTTTTGGGTAAAATCGTAGGTGTTTTGACTTGTTGTTCTTGACATCATTATTACTTATATCATGATTTACTTACTTCCAGAATATAAAATATTATTTATATATCATATATATTCAGTATATATATATATATAATAGATAGATAAATAAAATGAAAAACACCGTTCATGGAGACGGTAGTCCGTACGTACGCATGAACGCTGTTTTCCTTTCCTTATTGTCTTGAATGGAAGTAAGTTGATGACATACATATATATATATACATAAATCCAGTAACTTTATAATGTCATATATTTCATTATTATTTCTTATATATACTTTATAATCATTCTTAAATGGTTAACATGGAGAATGAATCTCATCGCGTCGTGGAGACGGTAGTCCGTACGTACGCACGAGCGATGATATCATTTCCATAAATACTGAATTGAATTGGAGTGGATTATACAATATATCAGAATCAATATGATGTTGTAATAGTTATTCTTTACACCATTATACCCATCCATGTAAGGTGGTGGTGGAAAATAGATTACACCACGGCGTGGAGACGGTATTCCGTACGTACGCACGCGCGGTGATTTCTTTTCCCGTAGGATGGATATATGGTGAAATAGGGTTGTTTCATACTTATAATAACATATCAGTATATGAGTGATACTGATGTTATTACTTCATAATGAAACAACCTAATAAGAAGAAGTGGAAGAAGAAATAAAGATGAAAGAATTGGTATCGGTAATTACCTCTTCTTTGAAGCGCCTCTTTGAGACCTCCTCTTAGGGCACTAAAATTGGTCTTTGAGGAAGACCAGAACCTCTAGGATGTTTCTAGGGAAGTGGAGAAGAGATTTTTGCAGGGGTTTGCCGAGCTTTAGTGCTCAAATTGGTGTGAGGAGGAGGGGGAGGAGGTGTCCTTTTATAGGGGAGAAGAGGGGCAGCTTAGGAATATCTCAAAATATTATTTTATATTAAAGTCAAAATCGGTTTATAATGGTTCCAAAGGGTCTTATTTCGGAGCTAAAGTGGGGATGGGTCGAAATCCTATCAACCAATAGAATTTAGACAAGTTTAGGATATTATTTTAACCTTATCAACTAGATTTAACTCCAAGTTAAATAATTTAACTTTTACCGTGTCTTTTTGTTTTCTTTCACTATATGGTTAATACACTTACTATAACATGCCAAACTAACCCCAAATTGTTTATTATTAATATATATATCCTTATCTAAGTCATTTGGCCGAACCTTATATTTTTTGGAATACAATAACAATTAATAATATAATATTTGATTTAAAAACTATTTTGTGTCAATTTTGACACTATTTGATATATGATTTTTGTGAAAGTCATAACAGAATTAAATGTTCGAACCAAGTTTATTAAAGAAATATTAATATATCATAGTAACCTATAAAATTAGTGGAATTCATAAAAAGTCTCAAATTACATTTATTTTGGTGTTTATAACATCAATTATGTCAATATTTCGTTAACAAGATAATTACTGCATCATCTTTGTGTCATAAATAAATTAAATTATTTGATTTCTAAAAATTACAAATAAAATACCATCATGTAGGAAATCCTTTTAGCTTTCTAATGAATATTTACAATCGAATTTATCTTATGTATAACCCCATATTAAAAATGATTTACTTATTAAACTTTGATTTTAACTATTTTAATCTTTCTTTAAATAAATTAATAATAAATGTCCTAATCTAATCCAAGTGGGCCTAAATGGTCATATTTTATTCCTAAGTTTGTTTTTGGTCGAATTACACTTGTCCAATAGAATTAGGACATGTGTTAGGGTAATATTAATATCATATTTACCCTTAGTTACCCTATTTACTATTAACCGCGGTAAAAAAAGTAAAAAGTTACTATTCACCAAAAATTATTTTCATCTCATTGAACCACATTTTAGTCCTTGATATTAACCGTGTCTGTCGGATTTTCAAAATTCTATTCACAGGAGCGGTAAAATTAAGTTTTATGCAAAATTCAGTTTTTAACCTACCACTTAGTGGTTTCACTATTCATCAAAAATTGAAAGTTTTCAGAAAAATACCAAAATTTCACCCTAGGCTAATTTCGATATTCTGAGTCCAAAAATGAAGTTCATTTTGAAAAATAAGATTTACAGAATTTTAAAAAGTGGTTATTACTATTCATAACGGCTAGTTTTAATAATATTTTAATAGCATATCGTTGTTTAGTGAAACTCGGTATTGCGTATTACACACGCTATCGAGGAAGGTCGCGATTGCGTGTAATGCAAGGCAAGTCAAGGATGCGTGTTGTGCAAGATCCTTTTGGTGTAGCGTACAACACAAGACATTAATAAAATTAAAAAGAATATTTTTTATAAAATCTTGGGCTGTTACAGAAAATAAAATTTTAACTAATGATGCAGACAATGAATTCTACACATGATAATGTTATCAATATCAACAAAGAACAAACATTCAATATAGAAATTTTTGATTTATTAGGGTATTTAGAACAATTTAAAAAAAACATCAATTGAAAACATCACTATGTTAACAAAAATTATTATGATAAGAAACAAAGGTATAAAATATGAGTTTGGTTGGAATCAATGTTACTAACATTTTGAAAATAATAAGAATATTTTTGTTAGTTACATTGCCCTCACAACGATAATATATGTGAAAATTGATATAGATACATGAAATAATATTCTTCTTGCATTTAAGAGAGCCATATGTAAAAATATTAGCATATGGTTACGATATAATTTATCATTTCATTGAGATAATATGTATTGAATTTTTTGTTTACTTGACATAATACCGTATAGAGTTCATTTATTTTATATTATTTACATAAAAAATTATACTTAATGGTATTTGGAATAGCACATACAGGCTCCCATGAACTTCTTACAAAGTAACATCTATGATATAGTAAGGGTAATGTAAACCCCCACCCACCAATTACATATGCACTCATTCTAAACTAGAAAACAAGGAAATAATTCTTTAGTCATTGAGTTGACTATTTATTTTAGGTTTATTATAATTGATAATATTTTATATAGAAATATTTATATTTACCACGTTGATTAAATAATAAAATTTATAAAATTGTGAAGGAGTGATGAAAATAATCTACATGCATCAAAACCAATGTTACCCAACCATAATTGAAGGATGTGTTATGTATCACATGAGAACAAAATGGTATGTGTTTTAAATCCATAATAAATATTTTATGTGATATGAAACAACATGATTTTTTTTATATTCATATTGATGAATCAAAGTTTGAAGCCACTTCCATTTCACATCATGTGATGTGGAAGGAGGCATGAGTAAATAAAGAGGGTAAGATAGCCGATGAAAACACACAATTAGTATTGGAATCATGTGTAAGTATGAAATAATAGTATTTTTTAATTGTAAGAATACTACATAAAAATATATATTTATGTTCATAGGTTATTTATACAGTTTAGATATAACAATCTGCATTGAATATACTTGAAGAAAAACTATATTGAATTTCATTGAAGTGGCCCGAACAATATGACCATTTTAGAGGTTTAGGTTTTGAATTGTCTCCTCAATAATATTTTGAGAATACAATGATACTAAGAGATTAATATGAGATTATGCAAATCATGTATGTTTAGATATTATTTGAAATATATTATTTCCTTGAATTTCCTAGGGGACCAGCATATATGAAGCGATCAAATAAAATCGATTGTGGGACAATGATCATTACATGAAGAACCAAATCATCACCACATCATAGGGTTTATCCATTCTACTCAAATGAATTCCTTACACATTTTCATAGATATTTTTATTTCTATTTCTCCAAAATTTGATTTAAACAACACATTCTACCATTGTATTACTAAAACTTTATAGGGTGAGGTTTTATCTTTTTTATATATATCAATTCCCACAAAACACCTTGTTAGATGTGGTAAGGTGTAAAATATCCCAGAAGACATGATACATAATAAAAATTCACAAAATATCACATGGGGGTAGGGATTGAAGTAGCTCACATTCTGAGTGTTGATTTTCATATTCTTATTGATGAGCTGGATGTTACTATGAT
Source organism: Viscum album (assembly GCA_963277665.1). Classification (NCBI taxonomy): domain Eukaryota; kingdom Viridiplantae; phylum Streptophyta; class Magnoliopsida; order Santalales; family Viscaceae; genus Viscum; species Viscum album. Next base: position 1,272,326,291 of record OY728162.1, on the reverse strand, counting down.
TGATAATATTAAAACAACACTAATTTCATGGTCATATAAAATTATAAATATATATGTGGAATATCAATAAAAAAATTCAAAAAAAAATGGTAAAAAAATTATTAAAAAAGGCATCAAATGAGGTATGGTATTGTAGATGGATAAAACGAAGGGGAAATAGAATGTGATATATATGAAATCAAGAGGATCTAAAAAGAAATAAAAAAATCCCTTCAAGAGTACCTTATCCACTCTATTTTACCTGTCAAATATTTTAAAATTATAAGATCATGTAGGTAAAACATTCTCAGATTGAGATATGGCCCACATTTAATATGATGAAGAAATATTTGGATATTTCATTACATACATAGTTTTTATAGATAGAATAAACGAGTTTATCATGATTTTATGATTCGGAGATTCAGTTGTGAATATATATATGGGGTATATTTTCATAATATATATCCATGAAATTTTCTACAATGTTCATTATAGTTAATAAAGATTCATATTTTTTTACAGACAAATATATTAATACTATATAATGAGAAAACCATACAAATTATTATTTGGAAACATTAATCCCTCAATCATTTCTATAGAAAAAATAATCATTGGAGTTGATAGAAATTGAAGATTAAAAATATGGACTAAATGAAGTATTTTTTATGATAAATAATAGATGATTTAATCCTCTTGATTCCTCTAATGTGGGGATAAATTTCAAATATATGATCAAATAATCTATATTTTTCTTTTTTCCCTTACTTATGTATATTTTCTTTTTTAAGAAGCATCATATTTTCATCATAATAAATTTGGATACCCAAAATTATTTTTTGGATACAATGTATATATTTCCATCAAACTGACCACACATGATGTCTATTGTGAATTATTTATACACAGTAATCATTATTTTACAAATAAAATTAGAATTATACGTTTTAGTTTTCTTAATAGAAATTCTATTATTATAGGGAAATATGTAATTATAGTCCAAATCATGATATCAGTTCATTGACTAAACATAAGAAGCATATGTATTATTCAATAATAATCATATTAATGTATATACAGTAATATTTTACTATCAAGACATATTTAAAAAAATTAATTCTTTCGGTAAACATTTCAATAGTGTCCAAATAAAAATAATGACAATTATTAAAGAAAATACATTCAAAAATTAATAAACGATATAATATTCCATCAAAATAATGGAATAAAAAAATTGGTAATTTATGTTGGTAAGAAATATTTCATTGGAAATACTTTTTATAAATTTTTTGGTATATAATATCAAAGTACTTCCCTGATTTATGAAAATCTATTTACACTAAATGATGTAGTAAAATATTTTAGAGATGAGCGGGAATAATACATGCTGTCAAAATATTTTCTAACATCAATTGGAGGTGATTACCAATTATTTTTGTGATATAGTGTAGTCTATAACCATAGAGATACATTTAGGATGTGAAATATTAGTATTTATATGGTTAAATATTATTTTTGACATATATATCACAGAGAATTATAATTGGGGGTTATGAAATATGGGTTCTTTTAAACTGAGTAACATGTCTAAAGCTAATATTTCTTATATAGGACTAGACATCAAGGCTACAACTGGTATAATGAAAATAGGGAAATGGGTTAATGATCACTATACTAAAATATCTTAATATATATTACCAATTTCTAGGGATGATACTTCCATGATCATTGCCACATCTTTTCGATTTTTCATCTTCAAAATAATAGTTTCATTTTATTTTAAAGCTACTATCATATATAAAAATCCAATAAAATAAGAATGGATTATTCACAAAATTTAGGAAAATGATCAATTATTAAATTCTTCTATTTAGGAATTGACCACATGTTAATCTAACAATTGATATTATTGGTATGACTCAAAGTATAAGTTTTCAATATAAAAAATATTTTTTTGTTTATAATGTGCATTATATGTTTAAAACATGAAAAATGATCTTGGATTGTTTTTAAACATTAATAAAATTATCCACAATATATTTGTGATGTAAAGGAACTGACTAAATTTCAATATGACACATAATGTGTGTGATATGACTCGAAATTCATGTTATCAATATAAAACATATAAATTATTTTAAAACACACATAACATTACCAAAACTGAGAAAATAGGTTCATAATGTTTTCCAACATTTGTAAAATGGTCCTTAATTCATTTTTGATGTGTAGAAATAAACTGAACATAAATCTAGAACATGTTGTAATTTGTATGACTATAATTTCATGTGATGAATAAAAATGCTTCTTTTAGGATTAAAATATAAATTAATCACCAAAAAAATTTAAATCCTAATTTTTCATTAAAAAAATAGGGTGAATATCCAAATTTTATTTTTGAATTATAAGAACAAAATGAAATAAATTAGACACATGATTTGAGTAGTATGACTCAATGTGTTTTTTGTAATTTAAAAATTCTATTTTTGTTTAAAATGTACATGACATTTTAAAAATCAATAAAATGAGCTTGGATTAATTTCAAACATTTGGAAAATGACCCATAATTTATTTTTGAGGATTATAAATAGACTGAATATCAATCTAACATATGATGTGGTCGATATGACTGGAAGTTCGTGTTCTCTATATAGAAGTTCCATTTATGTTTAAAATAGATTTCATATAGATATATCTGAGAACATGAGATTATATTGTTTACAAAAATTATGAAAATGATCCACAATACAATTATGATATGAATTAATTGACCACACATCAAAATGAAACATTATATTGAAAGTATGACTCAATGTCCATGTTTTCAATATAGAGGTTTTATTTTAGATTAAAATGAAAGTCATGTAGTCATATAAAAAAACGAGATTGTATTTTTTTAAAACCAAAGAAAAATATACCATAATTCATTTTTTTTCTTGTAATTAACCACATGTAAATATGATGCATGATGCGATCAATATGACTTGAGGTGCATTTTTTCAATATAAATGTTCTATTTTAGTTTAAAACACAAATTATATAGATAAAAGAAAACAAACTATTTCAAACTATTTTAAAACCATAGAGAAATGATCCATAATTAATTTTTGACATATAGGAATCAACATCACATCAATTTGACACATGATGGGACAAATATGAATCAAAGTATGTGTTTCTAATACAGATATTTCATTTAAGTTTAGAACATAGGTCACATGTCCCAAACCAAGAAAATCAACTAATATTATTTTAAAACATTATAAAATGGATACATAAATCATTTTTGAAATGCAAGAATTGACTGAACATATATATGACACACGATGTGGCCAATATGAATCGAAATACGCACTTTCAATATAGAGTTTCCATTTTAGTTTAAATCAATCATGACATTGTCAAAACCAAGAAAATGATCTTGGAATTTTTTCAAAATTTTTGACATGATAAATAATTCATATATTCTATGTCGGAATCAACCTGAAATCAATCTAGAACATGATGTAGTTGCTATTAAATGATGTGTGTGTTTCCAATATAAAACTTACATTTTAGTTTTTAAACTACCATGATACATCCAAAACCAAGAATAAAATTCATATTTTCCTCAAACATTATTAAAAAAATACATAATATTTTTTATGTGTAGGAATCAAATAAATGTCAATCAGACACGTGATGTGGTTGATATGACTAAAATTGTGTATTTTAAAAATAAATGTATGATTTTATCTTAAACCATGTATCAGATAGAGAAATCAGATATAACAAGATCATATTTTTTAAAACATTAGGAAAAGGATCCACAATTCCTTTTTTGGACAAGTATGAATGAACTCCATGTTAATTTGACACATGTTGTGGCCAGAATGACTAAAAATTCATGTTTTCAATATAAAAGAGTCATATTAGTTTAAAAAGAGTGTCACTATACAAAACTGGGAAAATGATCTAACATTGTTTTTATTATTTACAAAAATCCTCCATAATTAATTTTTTTGTATAAATCAACTGCTTATCAGTCCTTCATGTGTTATGGTCGGTATGACTTGATTTCATGTTTTTTATATTGATTTTCTATTTTATTAAAATGTGCGTCACATAACCAAAACCATGTAAATCATATTAGGTTCTATTTGAATAGTAGGAAAATTATTTATAATCCATTATTTATGTGAAGGAATCAATCATTTGTCAATATGAAACATGACATAGCAGGTATGACTCAAACTGCATGTTTTCAATATATAAGGTCCATTTTAGTTTAAAATATCACCTAGCCTAAACAAAGTAAAATATCTTTGAATTATTTCAAACATCATAAAAATGATAAATAATTTCTTATTAAGGTGTATAAATTTAATTAAAATCAATATGACACATGATCTGTCAAGTATGACTTATAGTACATGTTTTAATATAAAGGTTTCATTTTAGTTCAAAACATGTTTCACATTGACAATAATAATAAAAGGATATTTGTTTTTTTAAAACATTTAAAAAAATTCATATTTCATTTTTGTCTTATAGGAATCAATCATACATCAAGTCGACACAAAATGTGGTTGGGTTAACTCAATGTGTGCGTTTTCAATATAAAAATGTTATTTTAGTTTAAAATTCACATCGCACAGCAAAAACTGAGAATTCAATATTTGAATATTTTCTCACAAAAGGAAAATGATTCATAATTCATTTATGCCATATTTGGAATCAATGACCCCACATTCCATCTCATGATGTGACCCATATGACTCCATGTGTGTTTTTCAATTTAAAAATGATATTTTAGTTTTATGATATAATTATTAAAAACTATTTAAGTAATTAAGATAATTAATAATTGATAATATTATTAGTATATTAAGTAATTACAAATATAATTTATATTTATTATTAATTAAAAATGTAATTAATATTTATTAATATAATTATTAAAAATATATTTAATAATATATATGATAACATGATAATTATATATAGTAATTAATAATATAAATTATTTTATGTGGATTATATAACATTGAAATTTTTTATTTATTTATTATTACCAAATCATCATTGTCTTTATTAGAGGGAAAAAATTATATGATAGTTGATCTTTGGAAAAATCCTACTATAAAAGTAACAACATGTTATATTAGTCCTACTTTTTTTTATTAATTGTAAATATCACGTCAATTTAAAAAATTTGTATGTAAATTGTTAATTGAAATGATAGTTTAATGTTATATTTGTATTTTAATCTAGTTTTCTATATATTTTTATTTCAATCATGAATGTACTTTTTTAACAAAGATATATAGATCTCATTTTGTACTTTACAAAGGCTAGGTGGCATCTCCAAATGACAAGACATAACTAAAATTATATCTAGGAATAAAATGGTCCAATATATATGGTTATGTTTTATTTTCATTCCAAATAATATAACACCCATCCATGGAGATACTTTCAAGAAAACAAGGGCTCCTAAATGAAATTCCAATTTTTTTCCTTCGATTATCATTATAGCTCTTTTACATAATTTGTGCTGCTTTGATATGAGTTTGAATATTCTATACCTTTATTGTTGTTTCCTCAATAGGTTCTAGGCCTATGATATTCCATTCACCAACTTTATACCAACAAGTTGGTGTATAAAATATCATCAATGTAATGATAAATATATTTCCATTTTTATACATGAATGGAAACTATTATATTAACGAAAAAATTACAAAGGTAAATATTAATTCCACATAATTTTAAAGTCTTGTGAGCCATACCTAAACATGTCTTCTAATGTTTTAATTTCCTTATAAAATTGCATGTCAGTTTGAGGGTTATAATAAGTTCTTAAATGATTCTTAGTATCCAAATATTTTTAAATACTTTTCCAAAATTTTGATTTAAATGGTGTATAATTATTAAAAACCATTGAAAGTGGTTCAACATGAAGTCTTAAAAATTCATTAATGTAGATTCATGCGTGGAAATACAGTTGAAATCCTCCCTTATAGAGAGTAAATGTTCATATTTGGTATGTTGATCAACAATTACCCATAGTTCATCATTAATTTATAATATGTTTTTTCAATCTAGTGACAAATTTCATAGTATTGTCATCCCATTTTAAAGTAAGAATAGGAACATGTTTCTTGAATCCTCTAAGATATTGTCTTTTTTTCTATCACATATTGGAAGACTAAGAATCTTGATACATAGTCAATAATTCCCTTTATTATATTATCTCACAATAAATGTTCCATAAAATATCTATACATCATAGTGCTACCATTGGTGTAATGAAATTCGAACGATTTGGATCTTCTAATAACTCCCAACATAGATTGGGTAAGGAGGGAACACGAAGCTTCTTCCCAAATATCAGAATTCCATCTTTATACATGAAGTATTCTAACATCCCATCACTCCAAGATTTAATATTCCTTTGAAAATTATCATCTTCCAACTGAGACATTTTTATCCTTTCCAATAATTATGGTTGGAAATCTAATTGAAAATGTAATGATTTTTCAACTTCCATGATAATTTCTATATCTATATTTTCTAGATCCATGTTCATAGGATCCTTGTAAGTCATCATTTTGTTCAGAACTCCATGATCCTTTTGGATCAATGCATCTACTACCACATTCTATATCCCTGGATGGTTGTGTATTAAACAATCAAAATCCTTGAGTTTCTCAAGCCATCACATTTCCTCATGTTGAGCTCTTTCTATGAGAAGATATATTTCATTCTCTAATGATCTGTATATATGTACCATCTTTATCCAAATATATATCATCTCTTTATCTTTAGAGAAATGATTAATGATTCTAACTCAAGTTCATAAGTTATATAGTTCTTTTCATGAGTTTTTAACTACCTTGATACATAGGTAATAACTTTTTCATACTTAATAAGGATACATCAACGTCCTCTTTTGATGTATCACTATAAATCAAAAAATCACTATTTACTAATGGAAGAGTTAATATCAAATAATTATCTAATCACTTATTCAATTATTCAAAAATATCTTCATATTATTTTCTCCATATTAAAATATCCCCTTGATGTGTATTCTTAGTCAATGGGTTTTCTAATTGGGAAAATTTATTATTAAAATGTCAATAGTAACCTTCTAAACCAATTAAACTACATACACCAGTAATATTCATCAATGTAGGACATTCCAAGACCACCGTTTTCATCAAAGGATTAGATGATATTCCATCCTTAGAGACAATATAGTCCTGATAAGAAACTGTTTGAAGAAATAATTCACACAATTTAAATATACCATATAACATTTTACGCCTAATTGGATCTATAAAAATCTGCAATTGGTTCTCATGGTCCTCATAGATTTTGGAATATATCAATATATTATCAATAAATACCACAAAATATCATCATGATATTCCATTGACACAATGTCCATTAGATCCATAAAAACAATGGGTGAATTAGTCAGTCTAAATGGAATTACTGTAAACTTGTATTGTCCATTCCTAGTTCAGAATGATGTGTTGGGAATCTCTTATTTCTTCGCACACAATTGATAATATCTAGATCAAAGATCAATCTCTAAAAAATATTTAGTTCTTTCAAATTGATCAAATAAATCATCAATGTGAGGTAGAGGATACTTGAATTTATTTGTAGTAGCATTTATTTCTCTATAGTCGATGCCAAACAATATGGATACATCTTTTTTCATGACTAATAGAATATGGTCTCCCCGTGGAGAAACACTAGGGTGAATAAATACCTTATTACTCAACCCTTGTAGTTTTTTTTCAAAAACACTATTTACACAACGACCATGCTATTGTCAGTCTTTGATATTGGCCTTTCATCAGCGATTAAATCAATAGAAATATCTACTTCCATCTCTATATGAAGTCTCGGTAGATATCATATAAATACATTAATTAATTCATATACAATAGTAAAATATTCAATTTGATTATTTATTTACTCATCCATATATGATGTTTTAACTTCATCCACAATAATTTCATTTTTAAGATCTACTGGAGGTCAATCCAGATATGAATCAGATGATGAAGTCTCCCCTCTACAGATCATAAACATGGTTACTACATCATAAATCATAATTTACTTCTCCTAGAAATAATGTTTTTGCATTATATTTTGAAAAATAATCCATACCTGGGATTATATCAAAATAAAACATCGGTAAGTATATTAAATCATCATTTAGGGAATGTTTATGTTCTATAATAGGAATTTCTTGAAAGATATTTTTTACGATAAGGTTTCCACTATGAGTATTTTATGAAAAATTCCTTATTATGTTGAAATGGAAATATATACTTTTTTTGAATACTGGGAAGATATAGAAGAATATATTGATCCTGGATCAAATAAAACTTTATCTAAAATTTAGGGCATGACTAAAGTACCTTCCACTATATCATTAGGAACTTCAACATCAGCTGTTGTGACTACATCGCCTAGAAACATTCCCCTTTTCTTTTTTGGGGAATGTTTCATTGATTTATTGGACAATCATTTGGATAATGTCGCATTTATTTACAGTCGATGCATTGAACATTGGTAGATTCTTTCCCTCCCCTTAAAATCATAGTATTGATGACCTTTTTTAAATACTTGTAAAAAACAGTCATACCCAAGAGAGATGTTCTATAATGTTTCTTCCCACATTTATCATAGGATGGATGTAAAGAATTTCCATCATCCCCATTTTCTTATTAACATTTCTAGAGTCTTCAACAACCCCTTTATTCTATTTCATTAATTTAATGTTATAAGACCAAGAGAATTTCTTATCTTTCTTTAGATCACATGAGACTATATCTTCTTATGATGAAAAATTCTATGAGAAAAGTTCCATTTAGAGAAATGGTTTTAATCCATCAAAGAATGGATCAATAATTCCCTTTGGATTATGTACATAATCCATAGAATTCATTTCTATCCTTGTAAAGTTGTCTTCATACTTGGAAACAATCTTATAATTCCTTTTCATATTATTCTATAATTTCTTCTACATATCCTATCGTTATTCATAAGAGAGGAATTTTTATAATAAAATTTCCTTAAAATAATTCCATTCTATATTTTCAATTTATTCCCCCTAATTTTTGTTTTGAGTTAATAATTTCTATTGGTCTATATATCATATGAGACAATAAACTACCATGATAACAATCTAACTTTTTTACTTCCAAAAGTGAGAAATATATTCTCAAATGGACTTATCCACTACCCAGCTAAAAATGGGTTTGTAGTCCCATTTATTGTTGGAGGTTGTTGTCACATAAATCAGACTAACCTAGCTACACCATGTTATGGATTGGGTTGATCCATTAATGTAAGGTTATTTCTGATAATATTATTTAGTTTCCCCAATATATTTTGAATTTATTTATACTTATTTGTATATCCTGCTCCAACATCATTATCTTACATTATAATTAAATCTATATATGGGATACACATGTTGCCTTGGTTTCCTTTAAATCAACTAGTATCCTTTTATAAACAATGAAAATCACAAAATTACTTTATAGTTCATAATTTAAGACATGAAAATCACTTAACATAAATTTAAATTTTAAGTATAATAAATATGATAATCATAACTGTGGGTTATTTTTGGAAATATTTACTTTTAAATACATCATAATGGTTTTTAAAGAAAATGTGAATTATCTTATGTTTATCTACTGAGGGTGTTAAACCATGTTTGTAGAAAGGTCCATTATCCTGTACCAAGTTATGTCGATCTAGGACTAACACATGTTTTTTGGAGTTGATATCCCTAGGTACATCTATTCCAGAACCATGTGCACTTATAGTTTCTAGATAGGAATTTTTTTTCGAGTAACAGCCACATAATCTCTACATTACCAAAAATATATGATGTTATCCTATGATTATATGCAATGTCTATCTTGGGGTTATGTTCCATAATTAATGTTTTCTACATATATTTTCCATGGTTTCGACTACACTTCATCAGATAGAAACTATTTAGTCCCAAACCCCTATATCCCAATGTTTTTTCATCACATTATATCATTGGTATAATAAACACAGAAGTCACATCCCAACAGAACAGATAGTTATTATCTTTGGAAAACCTAAATAAAACCAAAGTTTTACATTACAACTTTAAAGGAAAAAACATATAAACTCCATTAGAAACACCCTTAAACTCAAAGATTACTTATAAAAGTAATTCATAATATACATATTTTGATCATGGGGAAAATAAAATGTAAGAAATGGGGGATATTAGATGCCCATTAAGGGTATGAAATACAATAGTAAGCTATTATAAAATTAAACAATATGTAAAGGTGAAAAACTAAAACACATGCTATTAGAACATATTCTTGACCATAATATGGAAGGAATAAAATATTATTCATTAATTCCATAAATAACCACATGAGAAAAAAATTAAACAATGGTATTATAATAGTTGAATAACAACATGGAATATCAATTACTAATATCATAACGAAGGAATGTATATATTCATACATCATAAATATACCATCCACGCATTAGAAAAGATGTTATAAACAGGTAAAATGACAAAAAATACCCAAATTATTTTGTCTAATGAGACTATAGATCCATCAAGGGGCAATAATGGGGCCCAAACATCATGTTATAATGTAATTATATTCCTAATATGAATGGGTTGAAACATTATCAACATAAAAATTCAAATTGATACTGTCATTTTAAATGTTAATAACATTCCCCAAACACTACACAAAATCATAAAGAATTATGATTAATATGGAAAATGGTATCAAAATAGCACATCCACAATCAAACTAGTCATAAAACATTTAATAAAACATAGAAGGAAAAATTATAATAGTCAATAATAATTAATAATAATATTAAAAAATGGGGTTCTTAAATAGATGAAAACAATCTAATAAAATAATTGATGAATTATTGAGACAAATATCATTTTTTACTTTGAAAAGAGGATTTAATTTGGTAAAATAATTTTTATTTTTCATAAAATCTGATTGTAAATAATTATATTCCATATAATAAAAGGAAAGGAAAATGAAATTATGTTTTAGGCATAAAATATGTCTAACTGAATTTAAAACATGTAATAAAGTGTTTTTAAGAAGCATTTGAAATGGGCCACTTTAGTAATATTTTAAAGAAAATATAAGAGTCATTAAAGTGGAGAAAAATTAATTATTTTCATGAAACCATAAAATATATAATTTAGTGTTCATAATAAAAAGTGGGTTTTATGAAATTATTGGTTTCTTAAAAGAGATTATGTAGTGTACATGAAAATACCTATGAAGATGGGAAGTACTCTTTAATCAGGCTTTCTTATTGAGAATAATTGAAAAGGGAACCTTTATAAACCATGTATACCCACAAAAAAAGGTTCAAATGATATAGATACATGAGTTTGGATCATATAAAAAGAATTTACAATAATTATATAAAAATAAAAAAGAATTTAATTGTGTTAAAGAGGGATAAAAAGTGACTTGAATGAAAAAATGGGGCTTTGGAAAGAATCCATTATAGTATGTCTTAAAGCGTTATTCACTTTTACTTAAAATATTATATATTAAAGTTAGATTAAATAATAATTTAATTAAGAATATATCAGGTAATTATTTGAATTCCTATAATTTTTTATGTTTATTTATGGTAATTTTGATGAGTTGTAATATTCTATATCATTGTTCAGAAGTGTTCACTTCCTTGGTTTTCACAATTGGTTCACTTTTATACATGTATGAGTGATCATGTGAAAGGGGAATATTGGTCAATAATTGAAATTATTTATTATTAATGAACCTACATAACATTTAGTGGTCTTATATATCATTTTCCCATATATGAGGGTGATTCATTAGATAAAACACAATGATAACCGTTTGGATTATTTTGGCATTTTTTCGATCATCACACACTAGTTTTAATATAATATATATATATACCATCTTGTGAATAATTAATAAGTTTTAATATAAATTTTATAATCATTTTTACCTAAAAAAATTGTTTTAGTACCATAATTTAAGGTCGTATTATAAAATGAAAGAATCATCGTCCATGAGATTGGTGAATCGACACCTCACGAATGATGTTTTTTTGATAAAAAAGGGGGAGAGAAAATTGATGGTTGATATACCATAAACATAATAAAACTCTTGTATGTATATTATACATGAATTGTCATACATTTTTGGAAATATGAGGTAATTAAATGATGAGAAATGAAAATAAATAAGAAAATTAAAAGAACTAAATGTGATTTTACCTCTTGAATACCCTTCCTTAAGAACATACATAAGGAACTTTGAAATGGACTTTGGGGTGAGACAAAAAAGAAAACAAATTAGGGGACTGGTTTGAGAGAGGTATTGGGTAGATATTTTACAATATTAATAGTTTTTTAGGTGTGAGGAAAATTGGTGGTGAGAAGTGGTATTTATGAGGGCATATAGGGTTGTTTTTTATTATTTTAATTATTAGTTTATTATTTTGGATAATGATAGGAAATAGTAATGATTCAGTGACTAAATACAGTAAATAGACAAAGATAGTTTATTATTGAGTTTCTTACATCATCTATGACTCAAAGAATAGTTTATTAAACTTATAATGTATTTAGACCGTAAATTATTATATTTTACTATTCACTAAAGTTTCAACTATATTTGAATAATCCCAAAAAATCCCTCTATCAATTTTTCATTATTTAGAATAAAAAAATTAACTCAAATATATGAAAATATTATTATAAATGTGAAAATTTTAATGTTTAATTAAAAAATTCATTTATTCAGAAAATAATAGTTTTAAAATTATAACTGGTTTTATAAAACATTGAATAATAAACTAAAGTCCCATAAATCTATATTATAATCATAATACAAACAAATATTAACTGATGAGTCTATTTAAGGAAAATATATTTCATTTTGAATCATTTTATTCATTATAAAATTTTAATTAAATAGTTTCTACTTACAAAACAAAAAATTGTTAATTTAGTATTTTCAAAACATATATTTACTTATTGATATTAATATATCATATATTCATTTATAAGATACCAGAATTTTATTTAAGCTTTCGAAGGTGAAGTTACTATTCTATTGGTCATATTACTATTCTTAATGGTTAAATAACTATTCCAATGGTAATATTTTATTTTATATTATGGTTTAAAATAAGTTTTGCGTGAATCCTACACTATCGATGATAATAGATTTTAAAAGAGGCATATGTTAAAATATTATGGTGTTACAGACACTGAGCTATCCTCAAATTTCCATGGATCACCTAAACCATTTTAAATCATTGTCTTCACATTTTCTAGTCCAACAATAGTGGTCCTACCATCACCATTATAGAAAAAGGGTTTCCTATTAGGTATCTCATATTGTTCCCAACATAGTACCTGGTTGATAGTTGAGTGGTAGATTAAATTATAAGAATAATCCTCTAATGGAATGTGTTTTACATTTAACTGGCTAAAAAACCAATACCCTAACCCGCAACACATTCTCCAAAACCTAGATGTCCACCTATACTAGAAATCCACCTATGGGTGGAATGTCGTTCTAATATTAAAATACATCCTAAAATCACATAGAAATCCCCTCCATGGACCTGATGTGTGTGGATTATAATGGTTAGAGATGAACAGTTTGAGTACCCTAGATGTAGTATGATATCCTACACATACTACCACCGCAAAAACTCAATTGAGACATTCTGTTGAATATAAATGAAGTCATCTAACATAGTAAGTTTTTCAAAAATCACCTAAAAAGAATCATATCCTATCAATAAACGTGGAATCCTCATCACAATATCTAGTGATATGATACCCAATACAATTTGTATAACTCAAGTGGTTGATCCTTGCATACTAAAACATAACAGTCATCTTTTACCATCTAAAAACGAGGAATTAAAAAACGAACATGACATAAATCTTCCACAATCCATCTAAGAAAGTAGCCAATAATGGTCCTAGTATGTCTTCATCACATTAGGATGATCAACCAATGTGTATGTATGAAACTCCCCTAACACCTATTCTTACAAAATGTCCATAACACCAATCAATCCTCGGAAAATGATGATATAATCTCTATCTTCAGAAAATCCATCTTCTGTATCTCGATTAGTTATTTTGTCTTTCAAAAATTCAGAGTAGACATCTCTCAACTGAGCATCTCTGACACACTGAGGAAGTGGTGGAGTCACCACCCCCAAAAGAAGATAAACATCACCCCTCTCCTCCATTATGTTCAACTGTATTGAAGCCAACATCATTGATGAGTCTTCTACCATGATATAATTTTATTTCAATCTAAGGGATTCTATTATGAACATTTGACAATACCAAGACAAAACCTAAAAATACACACTTCTGAAATGATATTGGATGGTTCCCATGCAAGAACAATATCGATAATATTTTGATCCATAACTAGACAATAATTACTGATGGAGATGCCCAAAAGGTAAACCACATAGATCCAAAATTAACTCTTTGAGATATTTCTAAATAGATGGTTCTATGAATGAAATTTTAGGGCCATCCTAATATTTTCATTGTGGTCATCCTCTAACATAATGTATATGAGTATGTCATCAATAAAAAAATATGAATTATTCCAATTATGAATGGATGATTTTTTACATAGGATCCATGACCATAGTAGATGAATTTTCCACAATGAAAGATATCACCAACAACTCTTATTTTCTATAAAAACATCATAATGTTGTCTTTGAAATATCATCTACATGAACTCTCAACTAATGGTTTCCAGACCTAAAATAAATCTTTGAAGACCAAAACACACCATTAAACTAATCAAAAGGTTCATAAAATCCTAATAAAGTGGTTATTATTCTTGATTTTTTGAAATTCAGGTAATGGTATTGAATAAAATGATTTATGATCTTGTCCATATTTTTCATGACCAACTATATAGATGCCCATGGTGTTATACTGGGTCTAAATGTGTCCTTATAATGAAGGTCTTAAAATTACACCCTTATCTCCTAGATCTCAGTATGGGTCATCTAATATGATGTATAAGATATTTTTTGGTCATATTGTTAATGTTGATGTAGAATTAAATATCTCACCCACATGGACACACTGGAATAATATCATAGTGTCTCGTGGACAATATGGGAAGATACGACCATGATTATTTAGATGTGAAGGTTGATTTTAAGACTCTATTAGATTAGTAATGTCATAAAGACGATATTGGGAAATATATGAGTGACATGTTCCTTTGTATAAAAAAATAGTGAACTCATAGGTCTTACCACAGATATATCTAATACCCCAGGTCATAAGCTTCCACCTATAGAAGATTTATTTCTATTTTTCAACCAATTACCCCACAACCAATGTAACACCCGAGACTTTTATGTTATATAAATCATCACAGGAATCTTTTTCTACACAACACTTACTTGGCTTGCTTTACACGCAATCACGACCTTCCTCGATAGCTTGCGTCGTACGCAATACCGAGTTTCACTAAACAACAATATGCTATTAAAACTAGCCGTTATGAATAGTAATAACCACTTTTTGAAATTTTATAAATTTTATTTTTCAAAATGGACTTCATTTTTGGACTCAGAATATCGAAATTAGCCTAGGGTGAAATTTTGGTATTTTTCTGAAAACTTTCAATTTTTGCTGAATAGTGAAACCACTAAGTGGTAGGTTAAAAAACAGAATTTTGCCTAAAACTTAATTTTACCGCTTCTGTGAATGGAATTTCAAAAATCCGACAGACACGGTTAATATCAAGGACTAAAATGTGGTTCAATGAGATGAAAATAATTTTTGGTGAATAGTAACTTTTTACTTTTTTTTACCACGGTTAATAGTAAATAGGGTAACTAAGGGTAAATATGATATTACTATTACCCTAACACGTGTCCTAATCCTATTGGACAAGTGTATTTCGACCAAAAACAAACTTAGGAATAAAATATGACCCTTTAGGCCCACTTGGGTTAGATTAGGACATTTATTATTAATTTATTTAAAAAAGGGTTAAAAGAGTTAAAATCAAAGTTTATTTACTAAGACATTTTTAATATGGGGTTATACATAAGATAAATTCGATTGTAAATATTCATTAGAAAGATAAAAGGATTTCCTACATGATGGTATTTTATTTTTAATTTTTAGACATCAAATAATTTAATTTATTTATGACACAAAGATGATGCTGTAATTATCCTGTTAACGAAATATTGACATAATTGATGTTATAAACACCAAAATAAATGTCATTTGAGACTTTTTATGAATTACACTAATTTTATAGGTTACTATGATATATTAGTGTTGATTTAATCAACTTTTTTCGAACATATAATTCTGTTATGACTTTTACAAAAAATCATATATCAAATAGTGTCAACATTGACACAAAATAGTTTTTAAATCAAATATTATATTATTAATTGTTATTTTATTCCTAAAAATCTAAGGTTCGGCCAAATGACTTAGATAAGGATATATATATTAATAATAAACAATTTGGGGTTCGTTTGGCATGTTATAGTAAGTGTATTAACCATATAGTGAAAGAAAACAAAAAGACATGGTAAAAGTTAAATTATTTAACTTAGAGTTAAATCTAATTGATAAGGTTAAAATAATATCCTAAACTTGTCTAAATTATATTGGTTGATAGGATTTCGACCCATCCCCACTTTAGCTTCGAAATAAGACCCTTTGGAACCATTATAAACCGATTTTGACTTTAATATAAAATAATATTTTGAGATATTCCTAAGGTGCCCCTCTCCTCCCTTATAAAAGGGCACCTCCTCCCCCTCCTCCTCACACCACATTGAGCACTCAAGCTCGGCCAACCCCTGCCATTTTCTCCTTTCCACTTCCCTAGAATAATCCTAGAGGTCCTGGTCTTCTCCAAAGACCAATCTTAGTTCCTTAAGTGGAGGATTCAAAGAGGCGTTCCAAAGAAAAGGTAATATCCATTACCGATCTTTTCAATTTCTTTCTTCTTCAACTTCTTCTTCTTTAGTTGTTTCATAATAAAGTAATAACATCAGTATTACTTACATACTGATATGTTATTATAAATATGAAACAACCCTAATTCACTTTCTATCCATCCTATGGAAAAATGAAATCACCGCGCATGCGTACGTACGGAATACCGTCTCCACGCCGTGGTGTAATCTATTTTCCACCATCACCTTACAAGGATGGGTATAATGGTGTAATGAGTAACTATTTATGATTATTATAAAGTCACATTGATACTGAAATAATATATATATACTCCAATACAGTTCCACGATCATAGGAACGATATCATCACTCGTGCGTACGTACGGAATACCGTCTCCACGATGTGATGCGACTCGTTCTACATGATCATCATTACATAGTAATTATACAAATGAATTGAATGAATAAATATGATATATGTTACACTAATACCATTCTGAATATAAGGTATCTATAACCTTAAAAGAAGAATAAGAATTTATTCAACAAAACACGCATAAGAACAAAAAGTTATAAAGACCCGAGTAACAAGTAACAATGAAATATTACTAACAAGAAGCTAATAATATATGATATAATATCAATATGTATGATTCTGGAATAAGTCAATAACATTATTTAAACCATTATACAGGAGCTTAGGACACGAACAAAGCAAATCGGACCTAAGGTAAGGGAAAATATCACAATCTCATTTTTATCTGAGATTGTTTATTCGTAAGTATTTACTGGGGTGTATTTTATCATCCACATCCATGTTTCATCAATATGTAATATTATTTCCATCCACCGACAATTGTTTAAATCCATTTTTACCCTTCGGTGAGTTTTTAGTAATATGTACGAAAGGAATCCTTTGTCGTTTTACGTACGAGGTACTTTTTGACTTTTCCGACAAAAGTACGAAGAATGTTTTTTTAACTTATATGGCATGAATGGATTTTTTAAACAAAATTTTCAAGAATCTTCCTTAACAAGTTTTCAAGTTTATTTTTAATCAACTTCTTTTATTTTAAAGTTGTATGGCATGTTATTAAAGGAAAAATGTTTTTGAAGAAGAAAGGATATTTTCCTCAAGAATGGAGTTCAAGTGTTTTATCAAAATTATTTTCCATCTAAGATAATAAAGGGTTCTGTTTTTATCCCTATTATTAAATTGATTTGATTATGTTGTGATGGAATTATTTTTATGAATTCCTTTATCTTATATGAGTTGTTTTATGATGTCATGTCATTTAAGAATCCCATTTTTATTACATGGGTTATGCTATGATGTATGTTTTATGATTATGTGGCACACATAAGAAAGGATTCATTATAAGATGGGTGGGACCTATATCTCCCTCCAATGCATTGGGTAAAGATTTTATATCTCATGAGATAGACATGGCTGGAACGGAAGGTTATTTCGGTTCAGTGATACAGGACTGAAACGAGGAGTGAACTCGGTTCAGAAAGGGACTTTGTCCACTAAGATAGTCTTGGCAATAAGTCATGACTAACAAGAAATGATTTTCCATGATTATGTGTGCATGCCACAAAGTTTCAAGTTTCATGTTATGATTATGGGGATCTCATTTTCACTTCTATGATTTATTAAGATTTTATGATCTCTTTTGCAGGTTATGATTTTCAAAAAAGATATGATATGATTTTTATTTCCTTTATTGCCCTTGCTGAGCATTTGAGCTCACCCTTTTATGTTTTCTTTTCCCCAGGTCAGGAAGATGGATATTAAGTAGAATATGCTAAAAGGGACCCTAGATATGATGAAATAAATGGGAGACACTGTAGAAGATTTATGAACCAGTTGTTTATGTTTCCCAGTTTCTAAAGACACTATACCTATACGGTCCTTTGTGGTTTTATCATATGTTGTAAATAAGTGTGCTTCAATTTTGAAGTATTAACAATGTATGTAAAGTATGGGTCGTTATAGTTGGTATCAGAGGAAAGGTATAGTCAACCTTTGGAAACTAGGATGTGAAAGCCTTAGTAAGAACCCTAAGGATAAGTCTAAGCATAGAACACAATCTTAGTGTTTTAGAAATGGCCTTGAATAACCTAGGATAAGACCATAAGCATGAAAATTTTATTCTTGAATTATGTGGTCTCCTATTATAATTAGTGTTGCTCACACTATTCTTCTTGGTTTTAGTCAATGGATGGAACCCAAAGGAGCCGTGTTAATGCGGAATGCGATGGGCAATGCAATGATTGTCCCCCTGAGCAACCAAACAATATGGGAGATGGAATGCAAAATCTTGTAGCCATGCTCACACAACTTTCTCAAGCTATGAATCATGCAGGATTTCCAAACGAGCAAAGGAGGGAGCAACATTCTGTTGAATCCTTCATGAGGCAGCGTCCACCTTCTTTCAGTGGGTCTACTGATCCATTAGTTGCTGAACAATGGATTAGTACTACTGAAAAGATATTTTCAGTTCTTCAATGTTCTGAACATGATAAAGTCATCCTAGCAGTGTATCGTTTAGAAGGAGATGCTGATCAATGGTGGAATCTTGTTAAGAATACGAGGCAAAGGGATGAAATTGAGTCTATGGAATGGGACGAGTTCAAGAACTTATTTTTCCATAAGTACTTCCCTCGTATTCTCCGAACAAAGATGGAGAAAGAGTTCCTTGAACTGAAGCAAAGGGATGATGAATCTGTTAGTACCTATGAAGCAAATTTTACAAGACTTGCAAGGTACGCTTCTGGTATTATTATCCAACCTGAGAGTAAGATCGATCGATTCTTTAGTGGCTTAAAACCAAGTCTTCGAAGGGCGTTAGCCATAAGGGACTTCAATAGCTACGAGGAAATCGTTCGATGTGCTCTCAAAGTCGAGATGGAGATTGGAGTAACCCATCAGTCACATGGGTTTGATAAAAAGAGGAAGATGGAATTCAAAGAAAAATCTAAAGAGCACACGGAAAAGAAGATGAGCTTTTCCTTATCTAAAAGTGTGGAAAGAAACATGGAGGGAGTTGTCTTAAAGGGACAAGTAAATGTTTTAAATGTGGAAAAGAAGGTCATCGGGCATTTGAATGCCGTGATAATGGGAAGAAGATGTCTAATGATGCAAACAAAGGAAGGGATACACAGAATGATCCTACTACACTTCAATGTTTCAAGTGCAAGGAGATGGGGCATTATGCCAATCAATGCCCAAATCCAAGGGTTGATGATGATGGTCGACATCAACAAACTCTTAAGGCTAAAGACAAAGGAAAGTCACATGCAATTTCTATCAGCGATGTGGAGTACGATAACGATGTGGTGAAAGGTACACTTACCATCCACTCTAAAGTAGCAAATGTTTTATTTGATTCTGGATCCACCCACTCTTTTATTTCTGAAGACTTTTCTAAGGGTATCACCGTATTACCTCAACAATTAGATGTTGAGTTAGCTGTGACAACACCTAATGGCACATCAATCGCATCAAAAGTTTATAATTCTTCTCCGATCGAAGTTTGTGGGAAAGTGCTTCCTGCAAATCTTGTGATCCTTCCTTTAGTGGAATTTGATGTGATTCTTAGTATGGATTGACTTTCTCTACATGGAGCTCATATCAATTGCCAAAGAAGAGAAGTCACATTTCATAATCCAGATCATTCTACGATCGTCTATCAATGCAAGGATGAACATAACCTTCCAGTGGAAATTCCTTCCATCTTATGGGTCATGATTCCACTAAATGAAGGTTATTTATCTCAAATGGTTGGAGAGAAACTTACGATTAAGAATATGCCCATTGTATGAGAGTTTGATGATGTCTTTCCGGAGGAATTACCGGGTCTTCCACCAAATCGTGAAGTTGAGTTTTCAATAGAACTCGTACCGGGTGCTTTGCCTATTTCAAAGACACCTTATAGGATGGCCCCAATTGAGTTGCAGGAATTGAAGAAGCAACTCCAAGAGAATCTTGATAAGGGATTCATACGCCCTAGTGCGTCACCTTGGGGAGCACCTGTTCTATTTGTTAAGAAGAAAGATGGATCAATGAGACTCTGCATTGATTATCGAGAACTTAACAAGATCACTATCAAGAACAAATATCCTCTCCCACGCATTGATGACTTATTTGACCAACTACGTGGAGCTCAATACTTTTCCAAGATTGATCTTCGTTCAGGGTATCATCAATTAAGGGTCAAAAGGGAGGATATACCAAAGACGGCTTTCCGTACAAGGTATGGACACTATGAATTTATAGTGATGCCATTTGGTCTTACTAATGCCCCTGCTATCTTCATGGATCTAATGAATAGAGTCTTTAGAGACTATCTTGATCAATTTGTGGTAGTCTTTATAGACGATATTCTTGTCTATTCAAAGAGCAAGGAAGAGCATGAAGATCACTTGAGAATTATATTGAAGACCCTGAGAAAGGAGAAGCTTTATGCCAAATTTACTAAGTGTGAATTTTGGCTTCAAAAAGTTGCATTTTTGGGTCACATAATCTCAAAAGAGGGGATATCTGTGGATCCAGCAAAAACAGAGGTTATCGAAAGATGGTCGAGACCAACAACAGTAACTGAGATCCGAAGTTTTCTTGGTTTGGCTGGATATTATCGACGTTTTGTAAAAGATTTTTCAAGATTATCTAATCCACTCACCAAGTTGACTCGGAAAGGAGTTAAGTTTGTTTGGACAGAGGAATGTGAAAAGAATTTCAAGGAGTTGAAAAGAAGGTTATCCAGTGCACCTGTGCTCACACTGCCTTGTAGTGGAGAAAGGTTTGTGATCTACAGTGATTCATCCAAGAAGGGATTGGGGTGTGTTCTTATGCAAAATGATATGGTGATAGCTTATGCCTCACGACAGTTGAAAATCCATGAGCAAAATTACCCAACACATGATTTGGAGTTGGCTGCGGTAATCTTTGCATTAAAGATTTGGAGGCATTACCTTTATGGTGAAAGGTGTGATATTTATACTGATCATAAAAGTTTAAAGTATATTTTCACACAAAAGGAGCTGAATATGCGTCAAAGAAGATGGTTGGAGCTGATTGAGGATTACGACTGCTCAATCCATTACCACCCTGGGAAAGCAAACAAGGTGGCAGATACATTAAGTCGACAAGACCATGCGAGTTTATCCATGATGAGGATCACAAAAGATCCAATATTTATGGATTTACAAAGGATGGATCTTGGAGTTATAATGGAAGGGGAAAAATCTTATCTTTCTCAAATGAATGTTCAACCATCTATACATGTGAAGATTAAAGAGGCACAGAAAGAAAATGTCGAGTTACAAAAGAAGGTGAGAAATGTTCCTGAATTCAACCTTGATTGTGAGGGGATAATAAAGTTCAGGAATCGGGTTTGTGTTCCTCCCATCCCCGAATTAAAGAAGGAGCTGCTGGATGAGGCTCATAGTTCATCATTCTCTATTCATCCTGGAAGTACGAAGATGTATAGGGACCTGAAAGAGTACTTCTGGTGGGATGGCATGAAAAGAGATGTTGCTGAATATGTCTCTCGATGCTTGGTTTGTCAACAAGTTAAAGCTGAGAGACAAAAGTCTAAGGGGATGTTACAACCATTACCCATACCCGAATGGAAATGGGAAAACATCACTATGGACCTTGTCACAGGACTTCCTAAAACATCCAAAGGCAATAATGCTATCTGGGTCATATTGATCGTCTTACAAAGTCCGCACACTTCATTGCTATTAGAGAGGATTTCCCTCTAGATCAGCTTGCCAGGATATATGTAAAGGAAGTGGTAAGATTGCATGGAGTACCACTTTCTATTATATCTGATCGGGATCCGAGATTTACCTCGAAGTTCTGGCGAAGTCTTCAGCATACTCTGGATACAGAGTTGAGTTTCAGCACTGCTTATCATCCCCAGACAGACGGTCAGTCTGAGAGAACAATTCAAACCCTAGAAGATATGTTCAGAGCTTGCTCTATGGATTTCAAAGGAGGTTGGGATCAACACCTACCTTTGGTGGAATTTTCTTATAATAATAGCTTTCACTCCAGTATTCAGATGGCTCCTTATGAAGCTCTCTATGGAAAGAAATGCAGGACTCCAACTTGCTGGGATGAAGTTGGGGAAAGAAAGCTGTTAGGACCTGATCTCGTTAATGAAATGGCAGAAAAGGTCAGAACTATTCAACAACACATAAGAGCAGCTCAGAGTCGACAGAAAAGTTATGCCGACAACCGAAGAAAAGACCTAGAGTTTGAAGTGGGCGATAAAGTGTTCTTACGAATATCTCCCTGGAAGAGGGTTATGAGATTTGGAAAGAAGGGGAAGTTGAGTCCTAGATATATCGGTCCTTTCGAAATACTGGATCGTGTTGGGAAGGTAGCTTACCGATTGGCGCTTCCACCGAATCTCTCTCAAGTTCACGATGTGTTCCATGTATCTCTCCTGAGAAAGTACATACCAGATCCTTCACATGTACTCAGCTCAGAAGTTGTACCGCTGGAGCAAGATCTTTCTTATGAAGAACAGCCGATAGAGATTCTGGATCGTAGCGAAAAAGTCCTACGAAACAAGACCACTTGCTTGGTGAAAGTTTTATGGAGGAACCACCAACTTGAAGAAGCTACATGGGAGCTTTAGGATATGATGAGGGAGAAGTATCCTCATCTGTTTGTTACAAAGTGACGAATTTCGAGGGCGAAATTCTTTTTAAGGGGGGTAGAATGTAACACCCGAGACTTTTATGTTATATAAATCATCACAGGAATCTTTTTCTACACAACACTTACTTGGCTTGCTTTACACGCAATCGCGACCTTCCTCGATAGCTTGCGTCGTACGCAATACCGAGTTTCACTAAACAACAATATGCTATTAAAACTAGCCGTTATGAATAGTAATAACCACTTTTTGAAATTTTATAAATTTTATTTTTCAAAATGGACTTCATTTTTGGACTCAGAATATCGAAATTAGCCTAGGGTGAAATTTTGGTATTTTTCTGAAAACTTTCAATTTTTGATGAATAGTGAAACCACTAAGTGGTAGGTTAAAAAACAGAATTTTGCATAAAACTTAATTTTACCGCTTCTGTGAATGGAATTTCAAAAATCCGACAGACACGGTTAATATCAAGGACTAAAATGTGGTTCAATGAGATGAAAATAATTTTTGGTGAATAGTAACTTTTTACTTTTTTTTACCACGGTTAATAGTAAATAGGGTAACTAAGGGTAAATATGATATTACTATTACCCTAACACGTGTCATAATCCTATTGGACAAGTGTATTTCGACCAAAAACAAACTTAGGAATAAAATATGACCATTTAGGCCCACTTGGGTTAGATTAGGACATTTATTATTAATTTATTTAAAAAAGGGTTAAAAGAGTTAAAATCAAAGTTTATTTACTAAAACATTTTTAATATGGGGTTATACATAAGATAAATTCGATTGTAAATATTCATTAGAAAGCTAAAAGGATTTCCTACATGATGGTATTTTATTTGTAATTTTTAGACATCAAATAATTTAATTTATTTATGACACAATGATGATGCAGTAATTATCCTGTTAACGAAATATTGACATAATTGATGTTATAAACACCAAAATAAATGTAATTTGAGACTTTTTATGAATTACACTAATTTTATAGGTTACTATGATATATTAGTGTTGATTTAATCAACTTTTTTCGAACATATAATTCTGTTATGACTTTTACAAAAAATCATATATCAAATAGTGTCAACATTGACACAAAATAGTTTTTAAATCAAATATTATATTATTAATTGTTATTTTATTGCTAAAAATCTAAGGTTCGGCCAAATGACTTAGATAAGGATATATATATTAATAATAAACAATTTGGGGTTCGTTTGGCATGTTATAGTAAGTGTATTAACCATATAGTGAAAGAAAACAAAAAGACATGGTAAAAGTTAAATTATTTAACTTAGAGTTAAATCTAATTGATAAGGTTAAAATAATATCCTAAACTTGTCTAAATTCTATTGGTTGATAGGATTTCGACCCATCCCCACTTTAGCTTCGAAATAAGACCCTTTGGAACCATTATAAACCGATTTTGACTTTAATATAAAATAATATTTTGAGATATTCCTAAGGTGCCCCTCTCCTCCCTTATAAAAGGGCACCTCCTCCCCCTCCTCCTCACACCAAATTGAGCACTCAAGCTCGGCCAACCCCTGCCATTTTCTCCTGTCCACTTCCCTAGAATAATCCTAGAGGTCCTGGTCTTCTCCAAAGACCAATCTTAGTTCCTTAAGTGGAGGATTCAAAGAGGCGTTCCAAAGAAAAGGTAATATCCATTACCGATCTTTTCAATTTCTTTCTTCTTCAACTTATTCTTCTTTAGTTGTTTCATAATAAAGTAATAACATCAGTATTACTTACATACTGATATGTTATTATAAATATGAAACAACCCTAATTCAACTTCTATCCATCCTATGGAAAAATGAAATCACCGCGCGTGCGTACGTACGGAATACCTTCTCCACGCCGTGGTGTAATCTATTTTCCACCATCACCTTACAAGGATGGGTATAATGGTGTAATGAGTAACTATTTATGATTATTATAAAGTAACATTGATACTGAAATAATATATATATATACTCCAATACAGTTCCACGATCATAGGAACGATATCATCACTCGTGCGTACGTACGGAATACCGTCTCCACGATGTGATGCGACTCGTTCTACATGATCATCATTACATAGTAATTATATAAATGAATTGAATGAATAAATATGATATATGTTACACTAATACCATTCTGAATATAAGGTATCTATAACCTTAAAAGAAGAATAAGAATTTATTCAACAAAACACGCATAAGAACAAAAAGTTATAAAGACCCGAGTAACAAGTAACAATGAAATATTACTAACAAGAAGCTAATAATATATGATATAATATCAATATGTATGATTCTGGAATAAGTCAATAACATTATTTAAACCATTATACAGGAGCTTAGGACACGAACAAAGCAAATCGGACCTAAGGTAAGGGAAAATATCACAATCTCATTTTTATCTGAGATTGTTTATTCGTAAGTATTTACTGGGGTGTATTTTATCATCCACATCCATGTTTCATCAATATGTAATATTATTTCCATCCACCTACAATTGTTTAAATCCATTTTTACCCTTCGGTGAGTTTTTAGTAATATGTACGAAAGGAATCCTTTGTCGTTTTACGTACGAGGTACTTTTTGACTTTTCCGACAAAAGTACGAAGAATGTTTTTTTAACTTATATGGCATGAATGGATTTTTTAAACAAAATTTCCAAGAATCTTCCTTTACAAGTTTTCAAGTTTATTTTTAATCAACTTCTTTTATTTTAAAGTTGTATGGCATGTTATGAAAGGAAAAATGTTTTTGAAGAAGAAAGGATATTTTCCTCAAGAATGGAGTTCAAGTGTTTTATCAAAATTATTTTCCATCTAAGATAATAAAGGGTTCTGTTTTTATCCCTATTATTAAATTGATTTTATCATGTTGTGATGGAATTATTTTTATGAATTCCTTTATCTGATATGAGTTGTTTTATGATGTCATGTCGTTTAAGAATCCCATTTTTATTACATGGGTTATGCTATGATGTATGTTTTATGATTATGTGGCACACATAAGAAAGGATTCATTATAAGATGGGTGGGACCTATATCTCCCTCCAATGCATTAGGTAAAGATTTTATATCTCATGAGATAGACATGGCTGGAACGGAAGGTTATTTCGGTTCAGTGATACAGGACTGAAACGAGGAGTGAACTCGGTTCAGAAAGGGACTTTGTCCACTAAGATAGTCTTGGCAATAAGTCATGACTAACAAGAAATGATTTTCCATGATTATGTGTGCATGCCACAAAGTTTCAAGTTTCATGTTATGATTATGGGGATCTCATTTTCACTTCTATGATTTATTAAGATTTTATGATCTCTTTTGCAGGTTATGATTTTCAAAAAAGATATGATATGATTTTTATTTCCTTTATTTCCCTTGCTGAGCATTTGAGCTCACCCTTTTATGTTTTCTTTTCCCCAGGTCAGGAAGATGGATATTAAGTAGAATATGCTAAAAGGGACCCTAGATATGATGAAATAAATGGGAGACACTGTAGAAGATTTATGAACCAGTTGTTTATGTTTCCCAGTTTCTAAAGACACTATACATATACGGTCCTTTGTGGTTTTATCATATGTTGTAAATAAGTGTGCTTCAATTTTGAAGTATTAACAATGTATGTAAAGTATGGGTCGTTATAACCAAGGTTTTCAATAACACACTAGAACCTTATAGAATACCATACAAATACATATCAAAGGAAATCATCCACCACAACTCAATAATGTACTCTTTTAACATCACTAAATCACCCACAGAAATTTAAATCATATCATTAGATAATATGTCTTTGAGGGGGGATGTTTACCTTATCTAGATTCATGAAGCCAAAAACTACCACAATAAAACATGGATAACACCTAGAATAAAGAATTGGCTCTTAAAATAATTGATGAGAAAAGGAGAAAATTAATATATACCAAACCATGAACAAGATCTAGAGACCCTGTATTAGAAGAATTATCTATATTTCCTTTATAAAGATGTATTGGGTACACTAGATCATTAGGAACAAGCCTATATCATTCATAGAATAACCCATGAATATAATTTCATAGCCCGATAAAAGACCTATGATCTAATAGACCATAAATATAATTCGGTCAACCACACTTCTATTGTACTATAACTCTCAACATTTGAATCTAAACCATGGTATGTATCCCACACTGAGACCCTGATTACTAATTATTGATATATGTAGTAGATGGATCATCCCCACAATGTCCACTACTAGCTCTAGATTCACTATGCTCCCATTCTAGAAATCACCCAATAGCCTTGTCCTACTTAATAATCTCCTAAACCTTAATTGGTGACCTAATATAAGGATAAAACTCACTATAGAATATGTACTCAAAATCTTCCCAATATAGTGTTGCCTCATCATTCACTTGGGTAACAAAACCCCACCATGTTATCACTACACAGAAGAAGAGCCTGGCTATAAATAGGGCCATCATATCATGTAGTGTACACATAAATTAGAAAAAATGAAAATACAAAATCGAACCAAACCTATATCACATGAGGGTTGGTCCCACCCAATAACATGGGTGTACCCAAGTCTATTAACTCTGTAAGCATGCTTAGTATGTGTTCATAGTCATTCTAAATAGATGGGGAAAATTAAAACTTATTTTAGTGTGAAACAGAAAAATAACCCATTGGGGGTGGGTCTTGTCACTGGATGATCACTAAAAAAATTCTCATTATCTTTGTTGTGAAACACTCTCATAAATGAGATCCTAAAATATAGCCTCAATAATATAATGGTTATAAAGGTTACCTTGAACCAAGGTAAACTCACTAAAATTGTGGTTTTCATGACCCACAATCAGTATACTAGTAGGTTGTCATCATGGATATATTCTTAATATTTATAAGACATACTATTTTAGATGATAACATCAATTGAGATAACAAAATAATGGCATTAATATCAAAATAAAAAATCCTGTTTGGTTAATGTGCCATTAGTTTCCCTAAAACTGATGAATTTGTGTACCAGGTCAAAAATCATTATGTTAGAGTCCTGATATATATATACATTGGTATTTACACCATCACTGGGTTACCATGGCCACAAGACAAACTAGATACACTCTGATATAATTTAATTAACTTCCATAACTAATCCTCAAAACATATCCCACTCCCAACACCTACCTAATGTATTAACCACCTCTAAAACCATTGTTTCATTATCCAACCCACTATGACCCCTCATTATACTATAATACACTAAGGGTGACACCCAAATCCTTACTCCAATAATATTGGTCCTAAAACTAATGTTGATTAGAAATATCACTTTAATTAGTGGCATTATCATTTTTACCAACAATAATGTTTTGATATATGTTGTGATATAATAAAAGGATCAAATATATTGAGTGAAAAAAATTCATGAGAAAACATTAAAAAAATAATCAAAGTACATTGGGATATAAAATGGATATTTAAAGTAAAATATGTGCCCAAAAAATGAGGTTCCAACCTAACAATCATTGAATATGGAAATGAAGAGACATTGATTCAAAATCTTCATGTATAACAATTGAAAATTCTCAGAAACTAGAACTACTATGATCCACCAAAATTAGGTCCATAAAGGTCAAAATATACCATTATACTATCTACATAATAGACAACATTTGAGCTGAAATCACATTCATGTGTGAGTATTTACATACCTACTGGGATGGCTCAAAAAAGAGTAATAAAAATAACTATAGTTATCATGACCCACATATAATAGGGTAAATAAAACCCATAATCAAATATTATAAAGTAAAGAAAATCAATTTTAGGAATGGGGATATCTATAAACCAAGAAAATTAAGAAAAAAACATCTACCCATATCTCCAAAGGTCCAATCTAAATCAAAGAACCTTGCACAACCTCATGAGAAACAGGGTGGAGGGCCACACCTTATTATTATATAGAAAAATGGAGGTAGAACTTCCTCCAAGACATGAATATGATGTATCCTATCAATAATGTGTATGATCTACATATTTCTACTACATATAACATCTTAGGGAGCACTATCTCTAATGTATGACCTTTTCACTGCCAGATCTTTATGACGGGGAGTCCACTATACAGATAGAAGACCTGCACCCCCTATAGTATGGGAAAGTTAATTCTATACATATATAATGGATGTGATGGTTATTAAACATAGGGATATATTGTGTTTTACAATCCCTAGTAACACATGGGAGATCACACCCCGTCATTTCTATGGGAAAAGCATCGATAAAAGAAGCATTCTGCCAAAATCACTTTGTTGTACATATGATGCCGAAACGGAGGCAACCATCATGACCCATGTATAAATAAACTAATGATAGGATAATCAGAGGAAAAAAATCCATGTTCTGATTAAATAGATACACATTATTAATGATTTTTAGGGAAGCTAATTACATCTTCTACTATGGTACATTACTTTCCCATGAAGCCAAACCTTGTCCATCCCTCATCTCTGTACTTAGCGCATAAGACTAAAGTTCCCAACATATATGTATGGTCACATGTTATGTCACTAAATCTTAAAATTATGGTGTTTTCACCTTTAGGAATAGTTTGGTTATCCATGTTACTCTACACAACAAGTACATCGGGTCAGATAGCATGTCAGGTCACCCGGTGTCTTGGGCATTTACACTTTATACATCAATTGGCTATCCATGCACATATACACATTGTTTACCTTAGGGTACAAGGAATTTATTACCACATAGGATCATAGACATGTTCCATTAGCTAATGCCTTTGTCATCAAGGTAGGATCACATGATATGTGGTCATGGCCACAAAACATTATATATTTTACTTGGCCAAACCCCTAGCCACCTTGATAACCAGGACAAAACATTGTGTGTTTTTCTAGGATACATAATGTGTGGTAATTTTTTCAAAGTTAGTTAAGTATTTTTCCATGGGTATTCCAAATCCACAATTTCAGATTCCTTAATCATTGTTTGACTCAACTAGAATAGCTGAATATGATGGGGTGGTTTCGAATTGTTGATTTCTGACCTCCGATGGAAAGAAAATGAATTTATTGTTACCCAATTAACAATTTGTGAACAATATTCCATAATTAAGTGTTTAAAAATAGAAATTCATCATTAAACACCATTAATCATCCTTGATCCATCCATTAAATAGTAAACTCTAGTTCATTCAGATATCCTCCATTTACTTGGGGGACTGATCGCACTTGAATCCTGGCTAGAGATGTCAAATCTTGAATCATTGCATCAATGACTAAGAACATGAAGAATTATGGTGGGAAAATCATAAGAATGTGGATAAAAACCACTATTTCAAATTATATAACTTCCAATGATCTTATAATTCTGAAAAGGGGTTAAATCATGACTTAGTAAATAAAAATAACCAATTTAAAGAACTCAAATTAAATCTAGGATGATGCGATGAATGGAAAATACTGAAAATAAAAAGAAGATAAAAATCCAGACATAAAACATTACTTAAAAGTGAATAAAATACATAAAATATCATTTCCAACATCAAGAGAAGATCAATTATTGGTGAATAATTCCTCTACTAGAGATAATGGCTATGATCCCTTAGTTCATCATTCATCTCGTTACTCTCAATGATCTCATACTTCTAATCCTTGTTCCTGGGTCTTCAATGCCAAAAAAATTCCCTTAACCACCTCTCTAAAATCCTAGGTTTATATAGCTACCCATGAATATTTTCCAAGAAATAATTCTTATAGAGTGGTAACTATGTTTAGTTTATTAAATAAATCATGTAATTAAATTATTTAATTTTCACAACGAACCCAACAATGGATGTCCTCAACCTGGAACTCGACACATACCAAATTTATATCATTCCTAGGGTAAACTCCACATCCTGAAAACATCATTGGTCTCAAATTTTACACATAAGATACAAATCAACCTGAAAACCATTTGTTCCAAAATGAATCTTGTGGATTATTCAAAATCTATAAATATTTTTAATGTATTAATCCAAGGGATCATTAACAACCAAACACATTGTCAACTCCATGAAAAAAACCAAAAAATATATATATAGATATTTAAATGATTAAACAAATGAAACTAGAATAAATTGATTATCCCATCCTTCTTGTATGTTCATCTTGAAAATCATAAGCTATATAGAATGGTATAGGTACTGACAATGAATCTAAATCTCATACTTCTAGGTGTTATGTTGCATTACCCTATGCTACTAGGGTACCCGAACTAAATTAATAATCTTTCCACAGAGGTTCTTCTCAAGTAACTCCTTGAATTACTCTGACTTCTCTGAGAATGTGACTCTATCTGTCACGACCCGTCCTCGGGGCCCGTTCCGTGACTACCCCAAGCCCACCTTCCATAGGCCAGGGGCTGGCGACTAGCACCACAGCATAAATCCCGGTAAAAGGGAAGGCATTGCCTTTGTGATGTAAACCACAAAAACCACAGATCAAGCATGCAGAAGTAAATACTAAGTAAAAACTGGTACAACAGTAAGTGCGGAAAAGTATGTAGGCCAGTATACAAACCCAAACTGAAAGTAAAGTACAACTGGAAATGGAAAACATCAATTGAAATGGAAAGCCGCAACGTTGAGCTGTCCACTGGAAATCCCACCTGAAGGGTGGGTACATATAGCCTCCACTGCTCCTTAGGTCCAGCCAACCGCTCCGAGTACGTCCCGCCCAGTGGCCCACATCCAGGTAATGTCCTACTCCGCAAGCCTCAACCACGATCAGCGTTGTCTGTCGTCTGCAACCAACACAATGTAGTGCGGGTATTTCCCGTGTAGGGGTGAGTATAAGCTACTCAGTAGGGACCCTGAGACCCCCAAAGGTCTCCCAGAATCCACAAAGGATAATCCATAAAGGAAAGATACCATCATGAAGTAACATCTGACACTGCTTAGGTATATGCCCATACATATACCTAAGTCATCAATTCTCGTTCAGCTCCAACATCCGAACCAAAGTACAACCCAGTCCACACAGGAAAAAAAAATGTATACCCACACAGGATAGCACAACACAATCCACATAGGAAAGCAAAACAGGATTCAGCTCACACAGGTATACTTCTTCATATGATGATAAAGATGACCAGATATTTCCACTGATTCATCTAAGACATCGGACCCACAAAGGATTGATAGGTACTAACCCCCGCAATGACCCACAAAGGATTTGACCCACACAGGATCAATAGGTAACTAACCCCCGCAATGACCCCCAAAGGATCTGACCCACAAAGGATCGATAGGTAACTAACCCCCACAAAGACCCACACAGGATCGGACCCACACAGGATCTGTAGGCGCTGGCCCACATAGGACCGCTGAGCACTGACCCACACAGGATCGGACCCACACAGAATCGGTAGCACTGACCCACAAAGGATCTCTGAGTGTTGTAGTCATCATCGTCGAATCCACTGAGGATCTCTGTACAGTCGTCGTTGTCACAGTAGCAGTCACAGCAATCTCTAGGGTTCCCACACACAACAAGCTCATTTGGGAGGGTCTGCTCCACGAGCCGAGAGGATGATACATCAACTGACACATAGTCCAGAGTTGATTTATCCAAAAGTTCCGTATCGTCAACAGGAACTCAACGTCGCAGACGGCGCATCAATCAGACGCCCGGTCTGAGAGTTGTTGGCTTTTTCGTCCCAGGGGCCCGGTTGGTTTTTAAGGCAAAAACAACCTGACCATAGTCCACCTGTGTCCAAACCTCTGGTGGAGTAAGCCAAAAGATCCGTCTCACTGAGAGGAATCCATCAAAGTTGACGGCACATCAATCGGACGTCCGGAGCTCAAGATATAACTGTTTCCACTCCGAGGGCCCGGTTGGTTTCGTGTACGAACCAACCCGGCCGAACCCAAAGTATTTTGAAACCTTGAGTATAATATACCAAAACGACCGTCTCGATGCAAGGATCGCATTTCCGCTGACGGCGCGTCGATTGGAGGCCTGTAGCTCAAGATATGGGCAAAAGACCGAAAAGGTTTGAAAATGGGGGGTCTGGGCCCGGACCGACCCGGCCCAACCCCCCCAGGGTCGGCCCGAACCGGGTGGACCTGACCCGGGTCCAGGTCCAACCCAGCTGGGCATGACCCGGCCCAGCTAGGGTGGCCCCGCCCGGCCTCGGCGTGACCCCGCCCGGCAGGCGTGGGCGCGGCCCGACCGCCAGGGGACGGCTCGGCCGGTTACGGCCGAGCAGCGCGGGGGGCGTGCTGCCCCCGCATGAGAGTACCGTGGCCCCATGTGGGGTCGCCCTTGCCAGCGGACGCGGCAGCAGGCCGCATCCCGTCTCTCGCCGGACCCGCGTGGTGGTCGGGTTCAGCTGCGGCGGTTCTCCTCGGCGGCGCGTCGGGCGCCGCCTCCTTCCGCCGCCGGCGCTGCCATGCCGGCGTGGTGCGGCAACGATTTGCTCCGCGGACCACCGGATGAGTTCCGGTGGTCGGAAATCCTCGTCGTCTTTGCCAAAAGTCCTCCCAGGGTCCGTCCTTCACTACGAGGACCCCGCATCGCCCGTGCGGCCTGCTTGGTCGACATCCGCCGTTTCGCACACCAAGAACGAAAGGGGTGGTGGGTTCGGACTTGTTCGTTAGTCCGCAACCACTGCGTTAGTGGTTTAAAAGTCTCACAAGAATTTTAATAAATGAAAGGCCGTGGGTATAAATCACAAAGATTCAAATAAACAAACCCCTACCTCATCGTTGTCGTCAGACGAGTTCTTCGTGAAATTGACCGTCGCGGAAGAAGAGGATCGTCGCGTCGCAGAAGGGGCGTCGCGTCATCGTGGTACACGACGTCGCGTTGACGATCTCTGAGGGTTAAAGAAAACAAACAGATTTAATTTCCCGAATTAAATCCTTGTTGAGGATAAAATCCACAAAGGAAATTTAAAAGATCTGTAATCCCCTACCTCAAACGGTGTTGTTCGAAGGTTGCCGCGGGGAAGGATTGTCGCAGAAGAACATCGCGGGAGGATAATCATCGGCATCGTAGTACACGGCGTTGCATCGTCGATCTCTGAGGGTTCGGCGTTCTTCGTCACCTTTCGTCGAAGGCCGGCGTTCTTCGCGTTCTTCGCGAAGGAGGATGAAGACACAGTTTCTCCAATTCCTCTCAACAAGCAACCCGTCAACAAAAAGGGTGTTAGTCTTATTTTATTATTATGCCAACAGTTTGAAAAATAGGTTAAGAAACGAACCATTAATTTGGTGAATTAATGGTAATGACTTAACCGTCCATTTAATAGGGGCATTAAGAGTTTATGAAAACGCTCCGGTTGACTTTCATTAATGAGGAGTTTTCGCGGGTGTGTTACTTAGAGGAAAAGAAACAGTGGGGCTTGTACGGGCCCCACCTCACAAATATCCTACCAAGAGGGTAGGATATTTTGGGTTCCACCCTATCCGCTTCAACTCAGCTTAAGCAGCTTTAAGTGGCTTTAAGTGAAATAAAATAAAGTTGTCGCACCACTTTATTTTATTTTATTCACTTAACCCCAAAAATTAAAAACCACACCCAAGAAAACACAACTCTAGAAGAGGCGTTTCTAAGAAAATACTGGCAATGCGATTCCATCGGTGCCCTCAGAATTCGATTTCGAGCACTGATTCAAAAGTTAGAAAAACCCACTCATTCGTTCACTGAACGTACCCGAGCCAAACTTCGGAAAATGATTCTGGGCACATCGGGCCTCGGAATCATGTGCCATCAGAAACTGCGTTCTTGTAAAATTCCAAAGAAAATTAAGAAAAAAAATTTCCTTGAAATTTACGGGTCTTTACATCACTCCCACCTCAGGGCTTTACGTCCCCGTAAAGATACATCATAAACTAGGGAAACGAAAGTGGGTACTAAGCACGCATCTGAGCCTCCCACTCCCAAGTGCTCTCCTGGAGGTTCCCGTGCTGCCATCTGATGCGCACTAGAGGAATAGACCGTCCACATAGGACCCGCTCCTATCGATCCTCGATCTCCACCGGGACCTCCGCAAAAGTCTCCCCATCATCAATGTCTAGCTCCCCATGGTCAATGATATGCGACTGATCATGCACATATCTCCTCAGCTGGGATACATGGAAGACGTCGTGCACCCGGTGCAACTGAGGTGGTAGAGCCAGGCGATAAGCCACCTCGCCAATCCTGCTGAGGACCTGGAATGGTCTGATGAAGCATGAAGACAACTTGCCGCCTCGGCCAAATCTCAATAATCCACGTCGAGGTGAGACACGCAAGAAGACGTGGTCGCCATCGTCGAACTCTAGTGGCCTCCGCCTCCTGTCAGCATAAGACTTCTACCGGCTCTGAGCTGTCCTCATCCGCTCCTGGATGACCTGGACCTTCTCTGTTGTGGTCCAGGCCATCTATGGTCCCACGAGTGCTGACTCCCCAGGGTCTGTCCAGCACAAAGGAGATCTTCAAGGTCGTCCGTACAACGCCTCGTATGGTGCCATCCCGATGGTGGAGTGGTTGCTGTTGTTGTATGCAAACTCCACCAAGGGTAGGTGGTCCTCCCAGCTGCGACCAAAGTCGAGGACACATGTGTGGAGCATGTCCTTGAGAGTCTGAATGGTCCTCTCCATCTGACCATCCGTCTGAGGGTGAAAGGCAGTGCTCAGACGTAGCTGCGTCCCGAATGCCTCCTGCAACCCCTTCCAAAGTCGGGAAGTGATGCGAGCATCTCGATCAGAGACGATAGATGATGGCACACCATGAAGCCGTACAATCTCCTGAACGTAGAGATGTCCCAAGCTCTCCACTGAGCCCTGCTCTCTGATGGGTAAGAAGTGAGCCGACTTGGTGAGTCCGTCGACAATCACCCAAATGGAGTCATGACCTCTGGAAGTGCATGGAAGTCCGGTCACAAAGTCAATAGATATCCTGTCCCACTTCCACTCCGGGACCTCCAAAGGCTGTACCAAGCCTGCTGGTACCTGATGCTCTGCCTTCACCTGCTGGCAGGTGAGGCATCGTGAAACGAACTCTACCACATCCTTCTTCATGCCCGGCCACCAGTGTTGTCGTCTGAGGTCTTGGTACATCTTCGCCACTCCAGGATGTACCACCAAAGGAGAAGTGTGAAACTCTCTCAGCACCTCCTCCCACAAGGCAACTGGTACCAAGGTACGTCCTCTGAAAAGGAGGTCGTGCTCTGCTCCAAAGGAGAAACCATCAGGTGCCTGTCCTGAGGATATCTGTGCACGCCGCATCTCACAGTCATCGTCCCCATGCTATGCCTCTCTGACCCACTGTAGTAGTGGAGGAGAGATTGTGAGTGACTGAAGGAAAGCTGCTCCATCTCTATCAACAATGGATATCCTTAAAGAAGCTAGCTGCTCTGTCGCCTCCTCGAGTAGCTGAATGCCCGTCCTCCTGCAGAGAGCATCGGCTACCATGTTCCCCTTCCCAGGAGTATAGACTATCTCAAAGTCATAGTCCTGGAGGAACTCGAGCCATTGCCGCTATCTCAGGATCAGGTCCTTCTTAGAGATGATGTACCTGAGACACTGATGGTCAAAAAAGACTGTAAAGCACTCTCCCATCAGATAGTATCACCATGTCTTCAGAGCGAATACCACTGCTGCTAACTCCAGGTCATGAGTAGCATAGTTCTTCTCATGCAACCTCAACTGACATGATCCATAGGCGATCACTGCCCACTCTTGCATCAGGACACATCCGAGTCCGGTCCCTGATGCATCACAGTGGACTACGTACCCAACTCCCTCCTCTGGAAGCCTCAAGATAGGGGCGCTGGTCAATATCTGTCTCAGCTCCTAGAAGCTCTGCTGACATCTGTCTGACCACAAAAAGGGTTTCCCCTTCTTTGTAAGATCTGAGAGTGGTGCCGCAACTCTGGAGAAGTCTGGCACAAATCTCTGATAGTATCCAGCTAGTCCCAAGAAACTCCGCACCATCGCCACGCTCCTGGGTGGCCCCCAAGCTAGCACTGCCTTGATCTTCGCAGGATCCACTACAACTCCCGCATCAGAGACGACGTGTCCCAAGAAGTGGACCTCACGTATCCAAAACTGACACTTCGAGAGATTTCCATAAAGCCAGTGCCCTCGGAGTGTGTCCAGTACAACTCGCAAGTGATAGGCTTGCTCCTCCTCAGTCTTCGAGTAAATCAAAATGTCGTCGATGAAGACCACGAAAAATCGATCGAGGTATGGCTGAAAGATCCTGTTCATGAGGCCCATGAACACCACTGGAGAATTGGTTATGCTGAAAGGCATAACCAAGAACTCATAGTGGCCATACCGACATCTGAAGGCCGCCTTCTGCACGTCCTCATCCCGAACTCTGAGCTGATGATAGCCTGACCTGAGGTCTATCTTTGAGAACCACCGTGCTCCCTTGAGCTGATAGAAGAGGTCATCAATCCTCGGTAGCAGATACTTGTTCCTCACCGTCACTTGGTTCAGGCGACGATAGTCGACACAAAGTCACATGCTCCCGTCCACCTTCTTGGCGAACAATATCGGGGAAGCCCAGGGTGGAACACTGGGTCGGATGAATCCCTTGCTGAAGCTCTCACCTCCTAGAGTAAGCTCACACTTCTAGCACCAGTGCGTAATCATCGAGTCTGCTCTTGTAGGAGTCTCTAGCCATAAGGATCGAGCCAACGGCTCTGTCGGAATCTCCGAGCTCCGAACAAGGGCAGCAGCTATGAAAGAGTGACTCGCTCCTATGTCTATAAGAACTGCAACAAGGGTGGAATAGACACAGATAGTACCTCGAATCATCTCAGGCGCACCGTGGTCATAGGCCTCCGCTGCTTGGAGCTGTTCCTGTCTCTGCCCGCCAGCTCCCTGTGGTCAGGGTGGACCTCCTGGTGGTGGTGGTGGTAGAGCCTCATAGCGTCGCCCACCACCTACTGCTCGGCCAGCTCCTCTTCCTCGTCCGCTTGCTCCATGTGGACCGCCACGGTCAACCCTCTGCCTCTGCCGGGGTGGCCCCTCAACCGTATGCTGCTCCTCGGCACGGTGGGTCGGGCAGTCATGAGCCATGTGGCCCTGCCCACCGCATGTGTAGAACTGCATACCTCTCGAAAGACTGGCTCCACACTGTGTGCCCCGCACTGCTGAGCTAGTGTCCTGAGGTCGTCTACGAGAGGGTCTGGTCTGCTTGGACCCCTGAGTCATCCGTCAACTACCTGCTGCAGAAGACTCTGCTACGTGCTGCCCCGCGGTAGGTCTCGCTGCTGATGAAGGATCAGCAAGGAAGCTCTCGATCAAAATGGCTCGCTTCAGTACTCCTGCCTGAGTCGGAATGCTGAGGGAGATCAGCGATGCCCTGATCTCATGTCTCAATCCCTGCTCAATGCTCCAGGCCCAGAAGAATGGGTACCGTACCATGTCCGTCGTGTAGCATGAGAGATCGGTAAATCTCGCCGAGTACTGGGCGACTGTCAAGCTTCCCTGCCGCAGCTGAAGAAGCTCCTGGATGTGTACCACACGGAGGGTGGCCGGGACGAACTCTGAGCGGAAGAGGCTATCAAAGTCTTTCCAGAGAAGAGATGCCTCATCGTGCTCCTGGAGTATCAAGCTCCAGCATCGTCCCGATGCCGCGTGCAGTAGTCTCGCTGCGAGGATCACCATGAGGTCTGCTGGTGTCCTCACTAACCAGAAAACTTGTACAACTGCCTCTAGCCAGTCCTTGGCTGCCTGGGGGTCCGTCTCCCCACGGAACCTGGGCGGTCGCTGGAGCTGGAACTCATGCAGTGCACTAAGGCGACATGCATCGTCAGCGGCTGGGGTTGGAAGCTTCGGTGGCTCAGCGGGTAGAGGTACCGCCGGTGCCTCTGCTGTCAAAGGACCCTACACCGAGGCCTCATCGCTTGGTGGGCTGTCGTCACGCTCAACTCTCGGAACCCTAGCTGGCTGCCGTCATGGGGCCATCCTAAAAAGAAATAGGTGCGCCATGGTCAAAACAGTATACTTGGTGAGCTGACATAAAGTAATCACAAAGAAAACTTGAAACACACACATGCAATCAATGTTTCCATGCATTAAGTCGGAAATCAGAAGTCCGGGTCCTGGTGTACGGATATGTCGGCCGCCACACCAACACTGGACTCCCTGGACTGATAACCACACCAAATATGCTTAACACTATTGCTTCACATAGAAAAAGATCAGAGTCCCAAGTTCTGTGGTAGAACCGAACTCCTCTGATACCAATTTGTCACGACCCGTCCTCGGGGCCCGTGCCGTGACTACCCCAAGCCCGCCTTCCATAGGCCAGGGGCTGGCGACTAGCACCAAGGCGTAAATCCCGGTAAAAGGGAAGAAATTGCCTTTGTAAAGTAAACCAAAAACACCACAGAGCAAGCATGCAGAAGTAAACACTAAGTAAAAACTGGTACAATAGTAAGTGAAGAAAAGTAAGTGGGCCAGTATACAAACCCAAACTGAAAGTAAAGTACAACTGGAAAGGGAAAACAACAACTGAAAAGGAAAGCCGCAACGTCGAGCTGTCCACTGGAAATCCCACCTGAAGGGTGGGTACAGATAGCCTCCAATGCTCCTCAGGTCCAGCTGACCACTCCGAGTACGTCCCGCCCAGTGGCCCACCTCCAGGTACCATCCTGCTCCGCAAGCCTCAACCATGATCATCGCTGTCCGTCGTCTGCAACCAGCACAACGTAGTGCGGGCATAGCCCATGAAGTGGTGAGTATAAGCTACTCAGTAGGGACCCCGATACCCCTAAAGGTCTCCCATAATCCACAAAGGATAATCCACAAAGGAAAGATACAATCACGATGTAACATCCGACACTGCTTAGGTATATGCCCATACATATACCTAAGTCATGAATTATCGTTTGGCTCCAACATCCGAACCCAAGTACAACCCAGTCCACACAGGAAAGCAAAACATATACCCATACAGGATAGCACAACACAATCCACATAGGAAAGAAAAACAGGATTAAGCTCACACATGTATACTTCTTCATATGACGATAAAGATGACCATATATTGCCACTGATTCATCTAAGCCATAGGACCCACAAAGGATAGATAGGTACTAACCCCCGCAATGACCAAAAAAGAATCTGACCCACACAGAATCGATAGGTAACTAACCCCCGCAATGACCCACAAAGGATCTGACCCACAAAGGATCGATAGGTAACTAACCACCGCAAAGACCCACACAGGATCAGACCCACACAGGATCTGTAGGCGCTGGCCCACACAAGACCGTTGAGTGCTGACCCACACAGGATCGGTAGCACTGACCCACAAAGGATCACTGAGTGCTGTAGTCATCGTCGTCGAATCCACTGAGGATCTCTGTACAGTCGTCGTCGTCACAGTAGCAGTTGCAGCCAGCTCTAGGGTTCCCACACACAGCAAGCTCGTTCTGGAGGGTCCGCTCCACGAGCCAAGAGGCAGATACATCAACTGACACATAGTCCAGAGTTGATGTATCCAAATGTTCCGTATCGTCAACAGGAACTCAAAGTCGCAGACGGCGCGTCAATCGGACGCCCGGTCTGAGAGTTATTGGCTTTTTCGTCCTAGGTGCCCGGTTGGTTTTTAAGGCAAAACCAACCCGACCGTACTCCACCTACATCCAAACCTCAGTCAGAGTAAGCCAAAATATCCGTCTCACTTAACGGAATCCATCAAAGTCGATGTCACTTCAATCAGACGTCCGGAGCTCAAGATATAAGTGCTTCCGCTTCGAGGGCCCGGTTGGTTTCGTGTATGAACCAACCCGGCCGAACCCAAAGTATTCCAAAACCTTGAGTATAATATACTACAAGGACCGTCTCGATCCAAGGATTGCATTGATGATGACGGCACGCCAATCGGAGGCTCGTAGCTCATGATACGGGCAAAAGACCGAAAAGGTCCGAAAACGGGGGGTCTGGGCCCGGACCAACCCGGCCCAACCCCCCCTGGGTTGGCCCGAACTGGGTCGACCCGACCCGGGTCCGACCCGGCTGGGCGCGACCCGGCCAGTGCGAGCGCGGCCCAAACGCCAGGGGATGGCTCGGTCGATTACGGCCGAGCGGCGCGGGGGGCGTGCTGCCCCCGCGTGAGAGTACCGCGGCCCCGCGTGGGGCCGCCCTTGCCGGCGGAAGAGGCAGCCGGCCACGTCCCGTCTCTCGCCGGACCCGCGCAGTCGCGGGTCTGCCGGCTGCCGTCGCGGCTTTAGCCGCGGCGGTTCTCCTCAGCGGTGCACCGGGTGCCGTCGCCTTCCACCGCTGGCGCCGCCGTGCCGGCGGGGCACGCCGGCGGTTTGCTCCGCGGACCACCGGATGAGTTCCGGTGGTCGGAAATCCTCGTCGTCTTCGCCGAAATTCCTCCCAGGG
This sequence comes from Viscum album, assembly GCA_963277665.1. Taxonomy (NCBI): domain Eukaryota; kingdom Viridiplantae; phylum Streptophyta; class Magnoliopsida; order Santalales; family Viscaceae; genus Viscum; species Viscum album. The sequence continues at coordinate 1,272,284,199 of OY728162.1, read as the reverse complement.
TCCGTCCTTCACTGCAAGGACCCCGCATCGCCCGTGCTTCCTGCTTGGTCAACGTCCGCCATTTCGCACACCAAGAACGAAAGGGGCGGTGGGTTCAGACTTGTTCGTTAGTCCGCACCCACCTCATTAGTGGTTTAAAAGACTCACAAAAATTTTAATAAATGAAACGACGTGGGTATAAATCACAAAGATTCAAAAAAAAAACAAACCCCTAACTCGTCGTTGTCGTCAGACGAGTTCTTCGCAGAATTGACTGTCGCAGAAGAAGAGGATCGTCGTGTTGCGGAAGGGGCGTCGCGTCGTCACCGTACACAGCATTGCGTCAACGATCTCCGAGGGTTAAAGAAGACACACAAATTCAATTCCACAAATTAAATCCATGTTGAGGATAAAATCCAAAATGGAAATTTAAAATATCCGTAATCCCCTACCTCAAACAGTGTTGTTCGATGGTTGCCGCAGGGAAGGATTGTCGCAGAAGAACATCGCGGGAGGAGAATCGTCGGCGTCGCGGTACACGACGTCACATCATCGATCTCCGAGGGTTTGGCATTCTTCGTCGCCTTTCGTCGAAGGCCGGCGTTCTTCACGTTCTTCGCGTTCTTCACGTTCTTCACGTTCTTCGCGTTCTTCGTGAAGGAGGATGAATATACAGTTTCTCCAAATCCTCTCAACAAGCAACCCGTCAACAAAAAGGGTGTTGGTCTTATTTTATTATTATGCCAACAGTTTGAAAAACAGGTTAAGAAACAAACCATTAATTTGGTGAATTAATGGTAACGACTTAACTGTCCATTTAATAGGGGCGTTAAGAGTTTAAGAAAACACTCCGGTTGACTTTCATTAATGGGGAGTTTTCGCGGGTGCGTTACTTAGAGGAAAAGAAATTGTGGGGATCGTGCGAGCCCCACCTCACAAATATCCTACCAAGAGGGTAGGATATTTTGGGTTCCACCCTATCCGCTTTAACTCAGCTTAAGCAGCTTTAAGTGGATTTAAGTGTCTTTACGTGAAATAAAATAAAGTTGTCGCACCACTTTATTTTATTTTCTTCACTTAACCCCAAAAATTAAAAACCACACCCGAGAAAACGCAACTCTAGAAGAGGCGTTTCTAAGAAAATACCGGCGCTGCGATTCTATCGGCGCCCTCAGAATTCGATTCTGAGCACCGTTTCAGAAGTTAGAAAAACCTGCTCGTTTGTTCACTAAACGTACCTGATCCAAACTTCGGAAAATGATTCCGGGCACACTGGGCCTCGGAATCATGTGCTGTCAGAAGCTGCGTTCTTGTAAAATTCCAAAGAAAATTATGAAAAAAAAATTCCTTGAAATTTACGGGTCTTTACTCTATCATTGATGTGTAGCTCATTATAGTTGATAATTTACTATGGGTATAATGATTATTTACTCAGCTATGAAACTTATAATACATCACGTTCCCATTCTTATAGTGGGGGTGAGACCAAGCAGTAAGCAACCGCATGAAACTCACTAAGAAAAATATAAAACCTAATGAAACATGGAAAATATTTACTCCCCAACCACATAATTTTAGTCCATGTCATGTGGAGACTCTAAAAAAGACATTGTATCTCTACATGGACTCTAATTTTCTATGAAGTCAGTATGTATAAGTTTATTTTCCACCCTATGGTCCCCTAAAATGCATGTGGATTACCTAAAACCTTCTCTAATGATTCCTATATCATTTATACCCAAACAAGTGGGGTCCCTCCAACCAAATTCCTATATAAGGGAGACATATATGTTATCTAGTATAGTTCCTTTCATTGTTCCATGTTGATTATAGAGTGATAGATATTATTAAAAGAAAACTCCACTAATCTCATGTGATCCACACAGCTTCGACCAAAAAACCAATGTTCTTGCCCACAACCCAATATCTAAAATCTAAATGATCTTCTTAGACAAGACATAAAACTGGGAGTGTAAAATTGTTCTCATCCATAACTAGGTCTTGAAATGATATAATTATACCATAAAAAATTGTTAAATATACAAATAATCATGGTCAAAGAGAGAAATCATGGCTACCCATGAAGTAGGAAAATCTCTTACATGTACAACCACCTCAAACTCACAACCATGATCTTCCCTAAAATTGAAATGAAGTGTTACTACATGGTATGTCATTAAAAAATCACCTAGATAGAGTCACGACCTATACATGAATGTGGAATTCCTATCAAAATATCTGATGATATTTCATCCCACTTCCATTTAGAGAACTCCATTGGTTGAGTAAGACAATTTAGAACCTAACATTCATCATTTACCCATTGAATGGTGATACATTATGAAAGAGACATGAAAAAATCACCTAAATATATCCAACCAAATGTAACATAGAATGTCCTTGTACATCATCACCACACACGGACATACAAACCAAGGGGTGGTAAGAAACTCCCCCAACACTTATTCACAAAACATAATTGGAACCAGCGTCCATCCCTAAAAAAGAATGACGTACTCCTTTCCTATAGAAAATCCAGCTAGTGTATCGAAAGAAGATATACAGTCATAAAAACATCATAGTCAAGATCTAAAAACTAATAATATCTCACACACTGAGGAATTGGGGGAGTCACCACAATAAACTGAAGATATATTAAACCCCTCTCTTCTGCCAATGTCGAATATAATGAGGAAAATTTGATGAATCCTCCTCTTCTAAGGGAAAAAAATTCTTATTAAGTTAATATGCCAAAAACCACTGATAGTACCATGATAATCCCATAAAAAATTACTTAGAGATGGAATTCCCTATAAATTTAACATTATGGATATATAAATCACAATTCAAGATATTACCGTAAAGCTGGTTCTCCCAAAGAAACCATTGGTCCATCCTCCAATGATTTATATGATCCTCATATGAAGTTTAGTATGTGGGTTAGTCATCAATAAAGATAAAAATGAATCAATCCAGTTATGTGTTGGACAATTTGATTCATAAGAGACCTGAACCCAATGGATGAATTAGTCACAATGAAAGGAATCAATAGAAATTCAATGTTTCTATTGCAACATTTGAATTCTATCATTGGAATATCATCATTGTGAACAATAAATTGATGGTAATCATAGATAATATTATTATTTGAAAACCAACGGGAACCTTTCAACTAACTGAAATATCCATGAATACTCAGATATAGGTATTTTTTATTAATTGTTCTTAATACTTTCTATGATAAACAAAGTAAATATTTAGGCTCCCATTCTCCTATTTCTTAAAAAACCCAAGAGATTCCTTGGTAGACACATTGGGTTTGAAATAACACCTTTCATGAAGGACATACAAATATAACCTCATCTTCCATAGCTCATTAAGGTATATATAATATTCCATATATAATATTGGTATGGTCCCATGGCTGAAGTCGTTGAAGATGTAAAAACTCTTCCCAAATGGTCACCATAAAAAACATCATAGGGTTAGATTTCCAATATATAAAGATCCCATAGGAATATATATACTCATAGAGTAAATCCATGCTTCTATATGTGATGTCAAGTCATTGAACCTCCATATGTAGGGTCCATTAGATGAAAAGGTTGAGCTAAAGGCTCCACATAAATCTACATGTCATATGTTTGGGATGCAGAAATATATCAGTGAACTACACCTATATCTAACTAATATATAGAATTAAAAAGTCATACCTTGGATTAGTTTTACCCCTTTAGGTCATAAACTTCCCCTGGCTAAATATTTCCATCCATTTTATTTATAGTTCCCCCACAATAAGGCTTCCGACCAACATCCTATAAATCTTAGGAAACCTCCCACAAACATTTCAAAAAATCACATCCACCATAACTCAACATATTTTTCTAAAGAATTCACTGAATCACTCTCAAAACATTAAATCGTTTTATAATTTAATGTTGGAGTCTTATACAAGACACTTAAGATAAAGAAACTTCAATCTATATTAGTCCACCACACCATCATTATTAAGAATATCGCAACATATATGTTTGATAATGAGTATAACTCTTTTTTATACCCCACTTAATGGTTCCTACTAGCCATTGTAAAAGGTTTAGCACCATAATTTCCACTCCCACCTCTATCATCCCAACACTCGCTTATTATGAATCCCCCTATAGCATTATCCTACTCAAAATGATTCTAAACCCGAATGGTGCCTTGGTTCAGGGAAAAAAACTACTGAACATGTAGTAGAATTTTGAACAAGAGTGTTTTAGCTCATTACACGATTGGGTAACCATAAAAAACCAATGTCACTATACCCTAAAATTTTTGTTTTCTAACAGAATCGTTAGATCTGGTGGTGACTATATAAAATGAAAATCCTAAACTATATACTACATCCATACCTCTTTTTCTAGAGGTTTTATATCACCCATGAATCTAGGATGCCCCTTCTAATTAGAATCTACAATCATTCTCAATGATTGATCATATTCATAATTAATATCTATAAGTAACAGTGGTTTAACATGGTGGACAAGATCAAAGTGTCCTACTGGAGGTGGGTTATATCATTGCAATATGGGTAGAAATTCTACCTGATTCCTATCCAATGATACCCCCTCATGAAACAGATCCCAAAATATTGTCTTAACAATGTTTGGGATATCATGATAGCCATAAACATGTTCATCCTTAGTCAATTAGTCATCATCCCAACATTATGTCAGTATCCTATATTGTTTTCATTTTGATGATATCTTGAAAGATTCTATAGAATACCATAATTAAGTGATCATATATGGGGAGATTACATGACATGTAAATTTTTCTAAAAAGACTGATTCCTATAAAATTAATGTACTATTGGGTTTCCAACAAGTGATGTATCAGTGTACCGAGTTGACAAGAAGGTAGTCTATGTCTTGGTGTTTGGATACATTAACCTCATCATCATCATTAGATTCCCTATACTAAGAGTATAACTCATGACACACGTACGTTGTTTAACTATGTTCCCAAAAAACATCATGAAATTTCTAAATCAAAACACTAACCTAGTGGATGAACCACCATTGATATCAACCTGCCTCTACATGACCCACTGGGAATCTTTCTAGTTTTGAAGGAAGCCAATTGTGACACTCCAAGATTCCCTGTCACGACCCACCTTCACCAAGATGAGGGAAGGGACATCATATTTCAAGACCCATCCTTCCTTAAGTTGAAGGAGAGAGAATGACCCCCAAGACCTGTCTTCATTATGCCTCAGACTGGAGACTAGAACCAAGGGTATAGAATCACACATAATATGGGAGGTGTTACCCCTTTTTTTATTCAGTAGGATCAGGAGATAAGATAGTAAGTCCCAAACCACCCCAAAACCGGATGAAAAGTGAAGCCCAAACAATCCATTCCCATATTCATATTCCAATAATAAGTGCTAAAAGTACAAGAAACTCTAAGGGGAAGTACCAATGAAATGAAAAAAAAGAAACAATAACTATCCCCTTGTCTGAACCAATAGGTTCGGCACGGTCCTCAATCCTCATGGAAACTTGAAAGCAGTTTTATATATACGTAGGTTGAGTATATTGTTATACTCAGTAAGGATATAGAAAAGCTCTCATACACAAGTGGGAGTCATTTTAATTCCCTGTGAGAGGAGTAGATAACTAAAGAACCTAGCAAGGTAACTATCCACCCAAACCTCACCAAGGAATAGTCCCCAAATAAGGATAGTAATTTAAGGTTATAGTAATAACACATCGATGTTTGGGTACCCCATAACACTTTTCCACTAGTTATTGAATACATCCTACCTGTCAGACCTCCCCCACCAATTTCACTACAATCCCACTACTGCCCCAACAACAATATTTTGCGCCACCAAAACCATAGATACCCCCACAAAAAACCGGGACACCACAACCACACATAAACACACCCACTAACACTTGGTCCATAACAACTATAGACATTCCCAAAGCCACCTAAGCCAGAACAACTACTTCCACGGCCAAAGACACCTGAGCCTCATCCCGAAGACACTTGGGAAAACAACCTTCCCACACACACTTGGGCCAAACACCACAACATACCCTTGTTGAATAATCTTGGGCTATAATTGACCTTAGGCTATCATAGCCTACCTGAAAAGTCTTGGACTACTCCAGAAAAGGAGCAGAAAAGGATCTAATAACTAGACACTCATTAGAGTGTTGGTAAAAACACCCTCCCCCAAGAAATGGGGGTGTTCAGACCGATGTTCTCTAATTTGGTGGGGCAGGAATAAGAAACATATGAAATAAATTATACATATATGTAAACATTCACTCATCCTAACCTAGGGGTTCCAAATTCCACCAATACACAAACACCCTCATTACTATTCATTCATAAAAATCACAATATCCAAAACCAAGGCACAACTCATTCCTAGAAAATAATTCTCCATCGAACCCATCCTTGTTACTATATTCTAGTGATTCCATTTTAGTAATTCATCACTACTGGGAAACTAGCAGACATAGCCACAAGACAAGGAATGAAAAACAGCCCTACAACAAATTAAGCATTCATAGCAGGTTCTCTTGAAAATTCACAACAACAAAAGGGATCCGTCAGATCCCTCGAAGTACTAGAACCAAAACAATCTCGAACATATATCCCCACACGACCTCACATTCACAAAAAAAAAACTACGCAAGAGGGGATCCCATCCCCATCCACATCACCCCACAAGAATCATTCAGAACAACCACACATGTTACCAATAAATAGAAATAGAGTTTTTTGATTCAAAAACACCATTCATTAAGTTTCTTATTTCAGTTTAGTTAACCATAGTGATCACACAAGGATTTTTGTTCATTGGACATCCATTTAATCAACCAAGTTTACGTGATTAACCAATTTCCATGTTATAGATATTCAATCATCACAGAAGATAGGGGTTCATTAGTGTGGAAGGAAAGACGACCAACAACCATGTTTTTTAGATAACATAATCCCATACAATTCCCAACAAATAAGAAAAGTTAAAAGAGTAAAAAAATCATCAAATACACCCCTTAATTATTTAAAAACTATTTATTGTCCTCTTTATGGTTTGATTTCATCAATACCTGAAAGAAACATTATCATACCCACCCCGCATGATACATAGTAAAGAGAGAAAAAAGAAAAAAAGCTACGTGGAAGATCAATGATTGATGTTTTTTTCTCCATGAACTAATAACTGGGGATGCGTGACTTGCAAGGGAGGAATTTTGAGGACTCCAAGAGTGAGTAGAAAAGGCTCCATCATAGGCACACCACTAGCCTCGGGAAGGGGGACTCCAAATGCACCACGTAAAGGGACAAGCAAAGAAGAAAAAAGAGTCCCCATGCAATAAAATGTGAGATCCTAGAGTTACGGGATATGAAATATTTAACGTGTTTTATGGAAATTCATTGTTTCACCACATGGTTGGAAGGTTACACACGATGGAATTAATTGTTATTTAGTAATTATCATCAGAGTTATGGCCATAATAGCTCTGAGTTAAATGGTTTCCTTTAAATAGAGGAAAATGCGTAATAGGGGAGGAATTGGAATATAAGGTAAAAAGGGTGTAACACTGAGGAAAAATCCACACGCTTTGATAATTCATGGGTCTCCCGACTCTTGGGGGATTTTAAATATCCATTATGGGATTTTAATGCATTTTAAAGGGTTATTAAAACACTTTTACGTCAAAATATATGTTGTGGGAATGGAACTAGAAAAAGAAACAAAGGGTCGGACACCGTTTGGTGAGACACTGTAACTGTTCCATGGTCACAGTGCCACTGTCACAGTGCCACCATTTTGGTGTGAGACTATGATGGGGAGACCATTTAGGTTCCACTATCACAGTGCTACTATCAAGGTTCCACCATCACGGTGCCACAATTTCGATGTACAACCATGACGGTGCGACTACTATGGTGCCACTGTCACGGTTCCACCATCATGGTGCCACTGGTTCGATGGAATACCATAAGTAGTCCCACCATTTTGGTATGCAATCATGACCAGTTCCACTATTATGAAGCCACCATGACTGGTGCCACTATTTTGGTGGATCCATTTGATGGAACCGAGTTTTCAGAAAACTCTCTAATGAGTCACTGTCCAGGCCATTACATCAGATACCTCTCAAAATAATCATGTACTTGAGAATCGAAACTAGACCCAAAGAAAAGAGAGGGGTCTGAACAACCACCTCAAAGATAATCTCAGGATTAAACCTCCTCGACATCTAGGAACACCTCTCACTCATGTAACCACACAAACATGTAAAGGTCATTATGTCTAGTCATATGGATTATGGAGTCCCATCCTCCATGTCAATATACTATCCACTTTGGGCGGCACTGACTCACCCGCACAGGTTTAATCACATCCACATTAATGCATCTTTATTAGGGATCAGGTCCTCCCCTCCCCATAGTCATAACTCATCACACATTCAAAGAACAAGGAAAACAATCCATTTCATTTTTAAAAATGTAAATCACTACATCACAAACAAGTACCAAAAAAAACTGAGCAAAACTCAAAATAGCTCTAGGTACTTGGGGCACATCTGTGCCTCCCATTCCCAGGTAGTCTTATCGAGGACACAATGCCTCTATAACACACGACTTAAGGGGAACATTCATCCATGAAGCAACTTATCCTCATGATCTTAGATCCTCACAGGTCTCTCTACAAACATCGCGTCGTCCTCGATATCCAGTTCCCCCCCAGTAGAGTACGTGTGAATCATCGTGTGGATACTGACGAAGTTGAGACACAATGAAGATGTTGTGCACTATTAGTAGTGGCGGTGGCAGAGCCAGCTGATAAGACACTTTTCCATCCCTCTACAACACCTCTAAGGGTCCTAAAAACCTGGGAGAGGGCTTACTTCCCTACCAAACCTCCATTTCCCACGCCGAGGGGATACCTTCAAGAACATGTTGTCCCCGACCTGGAACTCCAAGGGTCTCCTCCTATTATCGTCATAGGACTTCTGCTGGTCCTGAGCTGCCCTCATCTTCTACCATATAAGTTGAAACTTCTCCATCATTCTCTGCACCACCTCCTGGCCAAGAACACTTGCTTCCCTGGCCTTTGCCCTGCACACAGGTGATAGACACAGTCCTTGGTACAAGGCTTCTAATGGAGCCATAAAAATGGTAGTGAGATAGCTATTATTGTAGGAAAACTCAAATAGATTAATGTTTCATACCCATGATCCCCAATAGTCCAAAACACATTCTCGTAGAATATCCTCCATCTTCAAGATGGTATGCTCTATCTGCCCATCTGTCTAGGGGTGGAAAAAGTGGTGGGGCATAGTTGGGTTCCAAAAGCATGTTTCAATACTTTCTTGACCCATGAGGTATACTGGGTATCCTGATATGAGACTATGGACCTCAGAACACCATGATTCTGCACCACCTCATCTACGTACCTCTATGCTAAGGCATCCACCACACTCAACTAATTGATTGCCAGAAAGTGATACGATTTCATCATCTAGTCCACCACTATCTAGATTGCATCGCAACCCCCTCAAACTCTGGGAAGTCCTATGATGAAATCCATCGAGATGTCATCCCACTTTAACTTGAGGTCATCTAAAGGTTGTAAAAATCCTCATGGAATGTGGTGCTCATCATTAACTTGCTGACACAAGAGGCACTTTCCACAAACACTAGCACTGTTGGCTTCATCCTGGGCCACAAAAACTAACACCTCAGGCTTCAATACAACTTAGTAACTCCTTGTTGCACCACCAGGGGTGAGTTTTGGAACTCACAAAGGACTATCTTGTACACTTCCACCAAGGAGAAAAACTATCCATGAAACAACATATGATTCTTCCCATCTTCTGACCATCCTTTCAATGTATTTTCATGGCTAGCACAATCATGCATCACATCAGCCTCTAATTAACCCCACTAAGACTCCTATACCTTTTTAAATAAAGTGGAATGTACTTTAATCTAAAATAGATAGCCTCTACCATCATCCACCCTTGCATCCTGATGTAGATAATTCAATTCCTCCACCTCCTTCCAAGCATCTTCCAATTCTCGAACCACATTCTTCTGTGACTTCCTGCTCAAGGAATTGTCCACAATGTTCCCCTTTCCTAAGGTATTAGAAATTTATATGTTGTAGTCCTAAAGAAACTCCATCCACCTCCACTGCCGCAAGCTCAGGTCCCGCTGGGAGAAGATATACCTCAATATTTTGTGATCCATGAAGAACACAAAGTGTTACCCAATTATGTAATGCTGCCACAACTTTAGTGCGAACACGACTGCTGCAAGATCCAGATCATGGGTGGCATATTTACACTCAGGGATATGTAACTAACTAGACCCATAAGAAATGACACCCTTCTGTTACATCACCACAAACTCCAAGCCTTGACATGAAGCTTCACATAAAACCTTAAACATCATCCCTTATTCTGGAAACCTCAACACTAGGGCACTAAATAACATCCCCTTCAGATAACTAATGTCTACCTCCCACTTCTCACTCCATACAAAAGCCTAGTGTTTCAGGGTCATGTTTGTCAAAGGTGCTACAACTTGGGAGAATTTGGGCACAAATTTCTTATAGTAACCTGATAGACCACAGAAACTAGGAACCACTACCACATTCTTGGGTGATACCCAAGAAACAACTACTTTGAACTTCATTGGGACCACTGATATTCCCTACTCGGACACCATGTGTCCATGTATGTGAACATCTTGTGTCCAAAAAATTCACTTGGACAAATTCCTGTAGAGCTGGTGTCATCGGAGGATGTCTAAAACCATTCTCAGATGCTAGACGTGATCCTCCTCTGATATTGAGTAGATCAGGATGTTGTCAATCAACACGACTATTACCTGGTCCTAATATTCCCAGAATATGGATTTCTTGAGTACCATGAACATGACTGGTGAATTCATAACACCGAATGACATGACCACGAACACAAGGTGACCGTATCTACACCTGCAGGATGTCTTGGAGATGTCACCCTCCTTCACCATCAACTGGTGATATCCTAACCACAGATCAATCTTGGATAACCATACCACCGTCTTCAACTGATAAAAACGATCATTGATACTTAGGAGGGGGCAACAGTTCTTGACTGTTACCTGGTTCTGCCTTCGGTAGTCTATACATAGCCTGAGACCACCAACTACCTTCTTTGAGAATAAGATTGGAGCACCCCACGGTGACACACTTGGTTGAACAAAATTATTCTATATCGGTTCATCAATATGAACCCATAACTCCTAAAACATTGAAGGCGCCATCTAATAGGGAGCCATCGAAATCGGACATGGATCAGGTTGCAAGTCTATCCCAAAATCAACATCACTTTGAGGGGGTAGAGTCACCACCTCTCCAGGGAAGACATCCATGAACACACTGATGATCTCTGGGACTTCCACCAGCTCTATTTCTTTCATCTCCACTAATAGCTCAGGTAACAAGGAAAGGAGGGTCTCTATTCACCGGCTACCCTCCTGGAAACCCCACTCATCGAAAAAAGATACACATTGGCCACCCATATTTTAAAACAAGACCCTTCTTCAGAAGCATCAAATAATAGAACACACAATGAACATCAAGTAGATGCTAAGAATGACATCATATGGTTGCATCTGCAGCGAAATAAGGTCCCCACTAGACTAGTGTGGTCGCAACATCCGTATACATACTTAGGAAATATGAGACATGTGGGTCTGACATCTGACTAGAGTATTCATAACTAGGGGCATGAGAAGTCTCTCTATGTCTAGACACAAAGCATGGGCTATATTGGGAGAAAAAAGGATTGCAAAGCTCCTAAATCAAACATGGAATAGACAAGAGTAGTAAAAATGTCGATTGTACCTTGAATGACTTTTAACCATTCTGGAACTACTACCTCTATGGCATGAAACTACCCACTCCCAGATCCTCTACCTCTCTATTGTTGGCCACCTCCCCAGCCACTACCTGGTCGAGGTCCCTGAGGAGAATCCTGAGGCTGGCCTCCTTCTGCAACGTCTACTCTCAAAGGAGAGGGATATCATTGTCCCTACTACTACTACTAATAAAAACGATCCTTGCTGGAAACAACTACTGCTACGGTGGGTGCTGGACCTGCCCACCACCACTCTATTGCCCTCGGTCCGAGTACTGATTCTAAAGTTTCACACGACTTCCATAGATGAAGCACCTCAGCCCTGGGCCTGCAAAAAAGGGTAGAGTATAGGGAGATCAAAACTGAGACTGCTAGGGCCTTCTCCCCACTGGATGAAACCTGGAAGGCCCTGACAAAGTAGGGCTACTGCTGATGGCCTTCCCATTTGATGATCCCAACTGTCTCCCCTCTTTCGAAACACCTCATAGCATCTATATCCTCTCCACCACTTCGAACTTCTTATGGAACTCCACGTATGTCGATAGAGTGAAAGGAGTAACATCATAATTAAGAGATGGTCAGAGTGCCTCCTCTAAACATGTATCCTTAGACTCCTCATCCAAAAAGAGGTATAGAGAAAAAAAAGGAGATCCTTGAACATGATCCCCAGCTCCCTTACTGACATACTCCCCTGTAGAAGGGATATTAGCTCCTACCTCTTCTCAGCATTCATCGTGGAAGAGATGAATTCCACCCATAAATCCCTCTCGATATCAGTCTACGAAACCTCAGCCTACCTCTTCTCCACAAGGTATAGCGTCCACCACTAATTCGCCACTCCCTGCATCTAGTTTAAAGACTGAGGAACCCAGTAATCTATCAAAGCCCAGATCAAACTGAAAGATATCACCAGTTCCTCGAGCCATATCACTATCTCCATGTTCGAGACGCTACCCTCATACATCCAGAGGGTTTTCCTATAAAAGGCACAAAGAGTCCTTTTCCACTGGTCATCATCCCTCCTCTCGATCATCCCTCTACTAATTAGCCAAATCATCCTCTAGGTCCTCAATCACCTGCACTCCCCGTGGTCGCCAGCCGTGTGATATAGCTGTAAGGTAAAAAAGGAATTTCTAAGCCCGAGTAGTGTAGAAGATTTTTTTTAAATTCTTAGTATTTTTATTTATTTTAAATCCCCAAAATAACCAATACCTATAAGAACAAAAGTTATTATGATGCATATACCTTTTCTAGGGTCTCTTCCCAAGAATTAGTGTAGCCTCACATGGTCGTTTGGTAGGTCCATAGTCCTTGCTTTGGGGCATGGGGGAGCCTAAATGCACATGTCCCAGCCGGTCTTCCCTGGAATATTTCATGCACCATGATTTCATAACACTGTTTCCCTACCATCCCATGAAATCATCACTATTCCTGACATTGGACTCCATCCAATCTCTCAGCCTCCTCTGATACCATTCTATCAGGCCCCGCCTTCACCAAGATGAGGGAAGGGACAAAAGATTTCTAAAACCTTCCTTCCTCATGTTGAAGGAGAGATAATGTCCCCTGAGACCCTACTTCAATAGTCCCCAGAGTGGCGACTAGCACCAAGGGTATAGAATCACACGTAATATGGAATTCATTACCCTTTTTTTAGTAGGATTGGGAGATAAGATATTAAATCCCAAATAACACCAAAACTAGAAGTAAAATTATACCCCAAACAATCCATTCCCATATGAATGTTCCAATAATAAGTGCTACATGTACTAGAAAAATCAAAAGGGATGTACCAAAGAAAAGAAAAATGACAACAACAACTATCCCCACGTCCGAACTAGTAGGGTATGACACAGTCTTTGAAGACCTCTTAGAAACCAGAAAGAAGATTAATGTATATGTAGGGTGAGTATACAAGTATACTCAGCAGGAAAAACGAAATCTCTCATGTACAATTGAAGAGGAATTCTAATTCCCCATGAGAGAACGAGATAACAAAAGAACCTAGCAAGGAAACTATGCACCCAAACCTCACCAAGGCACACTCCCCAAATAAAACAATACAAGTAAGGTAATAGTAGAAACACATTGATGTTTGGGTACCCCGCACCACTTACCATAGGTTATTGAAGACATCCTATGTGTCAGATCTCCCCAGCCATTTTCGCGAAAGTCCAACTACTGCCCCAACATCAACCTTTTGGGCCTCTACAACCACATCTATGCCAAAAAACTCCAGGGCCACCACAAAAACAGGTAACCCCAACTGTAGACACCTAGGCTAGAACAACTACTGCCATGCCCGAGGACACCATGGACCAAAAAAACTACTTCCATGCCTGAAGACACATGGGCCTTATCCCGAAGATGCATGGGAAAGAAACTTGCCTGCACACACCGGGGCCAAAAACCAGAACATACAATGCCCGAATAATAATGGGATATAATAGACCTCAGGACATCACAGCCTACCCGGAAAGTCTTGGGCTACTTAGGAATTGGAGTAGAAAAGGATCTAATAATCAGTCACTCAAAAGAGTGTTGGGAAAACACATTCCCCCATGAAATGGAGGTGTTCAACATGAAGTGCTAAACTTGGGTGGGGCGCGACTAAGAAACATAAGAAGTAAATTATAGATATAGGTAAACAAGCACTCACCCCAACACAGGGGTTCCAATATTTTCCCATACACAAATAACCTCATTACTATTCATTCATAAAAAGAACAATAGCCACAACAAGGGCACAAATCATTCCTGGAAAACAATTCCCCATAGATCCCATCCTTGTTATCATATTTAAGTGATTCCATTTAAATAATTATTCACTATCGAGGAAATAAAAGACATAGCCATAAGACAGGGGAAAAAATAGCCAAGCAGCAAATTAAGCAGTCACGCCCAGTTCTCTTGTAAAGTGACAACAACAAAAGGGATCCGTGAGATCCCTCAAAGTACAGGAACCAAACCAAGCTCCCACATACATCCCGACAAGGCCTTAGATCCACAAACCTACAAATTCACAATAGGGGATCCCATCACCATCCATGCCACCCCACAAGCATAAAAAAACAACAACACATGTAACCATGACATAGCAAGGGTGATTTTAGATTTAAACACACCATTCATTAAGTTCATTCTTTATGTTTGGCAAACCAGGGTGATCACAGAAGGATTCTTGTTCAATGGACATCCATTTAATCCACCTAGTTTACGTGATTAACCGATTTCCATGTTACATCCATTCAATCATAAAAAAAGATAGGGGTTCATTAGTTTGCAAGGAAAGACCACCAATGACCATGATTTTCCGTGGACATAATCCCATACAATTCACAACATATAAGAAATGGTAAAAGAGTACAAAAACATCTTCAAACACATCGATTCATTTTTTTAAAACCAATTTTTATCTCTGTTAATGTTTAGTTTCATCAATACATGAAGGAAACATTATCATACACTCCCAGCATAATAAAAATTAAGGACAAACAAAGGAAAAAACCTACAAGGATGATTACTGATCGATGCCTTTTTCCCCACGTTCCATATACTGGGGAAGCAGAACTTGAAGGGGAGGAACTCTGAGGACTCCAATAGTAAGCAGGAAAGGCTCCAACATAGGCGCAACTCTAGCCATGAGAAGGGGACTCTAAATGCTCCATGGAAAGGAAAGGGAACAAGCAATAAGAATAAAGAGTCCCTGTGTGATAAAAGGTGAGATACTAGAGTTACGAGATATGAAATCTTCAATGGATTTAAATGTGGATCATGTTTTACTATGTGGTTAGACTGTTACACAAGATAGAATTAATTTTTATTTAATAACTGAAATTGGAGTATAGTCTATAATTTCTGTGAGTTAAAGGGTTTCCTTCCAATAGAGGAAAATTCTTAATAGGGGTGGAACTGGAAAGTAAAAAAATATGTGTGATACTGATGAAAACGCCACATTCATTATTAAGTAAATGGACTCCCGTATCTTAGGTGATTTTAGATTAAATTTATGGTTCTTTATTGGATTTTAATGGGTTATTAAAACACTTTTTTCATGAAAAGATACATTGAGGGAGAAAAAGTGTAAAAAGAAACAATGTTTGGGACACCATTTGGTGATACACCGTAATGGTCCCATGGTCACAGTGCCACTGTCATAGTGGAACCATAAGTGGTGCCTCCGTTTTGGTGGGAAACTATGATGGTGTGATAGTATCGGTGGGAGATCGTGAAGGTGAGACCTCTACGGTGCCACCGGTTTGGTGGAACACTGTAAGTGGTGCCACTATTTTGGTCTGCAATTGTGACTGGTTCCACCATTACATTGCCACCAGAACCGGTTCCACCGTTTCAATGGAACCATTTTAGGGAACCGAGTTTTCGGAAAAATCCTTAATGAGTCACTTTCCGGGCCATTACATACCCTCCCTAAAGTCTAGGGGCTAAATACTAGCATCAAGTAGAAATATCATGGAATAGGAGGCCTTATCCAATGTACATGTTGGAACAATCTTAAAAAGGTCAATGAAACAATTCATAGATAAAATAAATGGCTATGACATATATAGTGTAAACCATGGATTCCATAACCACTAGAAAAATCCTAAAAGTATAATTGGATAATATGAATAAATAAAGTGGAAAATATAGACCTAACCTGAAATGAGGTCCCTACATGGAAAAAATATAATAGGGGGAACTTGAAGAGATCGTGGCCTGTAATCCCCAATTTCAACAACATAACAAGATCAACACCAAAAACAATTATTCTCCACAAAAACTAGGTCCATCATAGTCACCTCCATTTATTCATTCATATCAATTAGACACAAAAATTGTGGTAAAATAACACATAGAGGTGTATATATATATATACCATATAAGATTCCCCAAAAAATAAAAAATAAGTGTAATAGAAAAAACAACTGTAAGATCAACCGATAAGCTAAAGGGTAAAGAAAAACCAACATCAGCTATTCTCAATGAAACACAATGAATGGGAGAAAAAATGATCTCTATCATAAAATACCAATATGAATGATGATTTGTACCATATTTGTAATGTTATAATCTATTATTCATACTCCATGAAAAAAAACATGAGATTAAGTTTGAGGTCCCTATCTAAATTACTTGGACGCATAGTTCAAGGTACTCTATATCCTAGAGATTCATCTCATATAACCTCTAAATAATGTAGAGGACACACATGTCACCACTACGTAGCATTGATGAGAGAGAATTATATTCATTATAGGACATCATCACCACCAAAGCTTAATGATGGGGAGTCCACTCTTGAGATATAGGTCCCTAACCCTCTATCATGTTGGAAATTTCAATCTCTGGTAATATATATGATATAGTTGAACCACTACCTTGTTAGCGATAGAGAAGTATTGACCCTGGAAACACTCCAAATATCACTCCCAATCACTACCATCAGATAATCATCAATGAACAAATCATTCTACTAATATCACCACAAATCATACCATTGATGCCAAAATAAAGACTTTAATTGTTCCCACAAGTATTACTAATAAAGAATAATCCACTAAAGGGCCTAAATATGATTTAAAAAAATATGCAGGGTATAAGATTATGATGGGAATACATGGTGTTTCTTACTATAATACATCGCATGTCCCATGATGCTAAAACCTAGTTGTGTATTTTCCTTACAATTTTCATGTAATAACATCATACCGAACATGTATACAGGTTCACATGGAATGTGACTCCTTCGAAAAACCGAGGCATGTTGTCCCTTTGACAAATATTGGCAGGCCATGGGACTCCAAATGGAATTTAGATGGGATCAGAAAGTGTGTACCTTCGCCTAGGGTCTGGGGCCTACAGACATGGTACACAGATCATCTATCTATGTACTTATACATGATGTGCACCACATGGTACATGATCATGTTGTTATTGAATCTTTTAGGTGTATAAAAAGTTCCTCGATCAGTGTTAAAACAAATAAAAATCTTGTCAATATAATGGTTAATTTGTAGTATATTCAATGTTGTAAACACACTGACCAATGTAAATTTCCAATTTTATATTGAAATATAGAAACCTAGAATATGGGGAGGATAATTTCGATTTTAATTTATAAGTGATTTATCTATATCTGAATAAACTAATTACATCATCCTATTATTATTTCTTTTATTTTGTTGTGGATCTTCCAAAAGATCCTTTTCAGATTACCCTCAATGCACTATTATGATCAAAATGTAGGATCCCTCAAGTGGGGATCCACATATTCATCTTTTATAATTAAATAACACCAATGGAATGTTCAGTGTTATCATGGTGAAAATAATATTTTATGTTGTTCATTATAATCTCTCATACATTGGTATTGATGGATTCTTTCTAAATATTCTGATTCTAGTGTGAAAGGGAGGGGGAGGAGTTGAAAGATAAATCTATTTTGCATAATGATTCTTAATTCTTGATTAACACTTCACAATATAATGTACCATATATTTATAGAGTGATGGTTTATGTTAAAATATCATTTAATTAAAAATTGGACCTTAAATATAATAATAATCAATAATAATCCCAATTATATATTATAATAATAAAATTATTATTATTATTATTGAATACACATTCTCATGAAATGAAATAATTATTCAGTATATTTCGAAATAAATATTTACATGTGGACACGATCCTGGTCTGCTTTAACTGTGGACATTTTTTGAATACCTAAATAAATATTCAATTTAATATTTCATTAATGAAAAAAACAAAATATATGTTTTATTCACAATCCAGTGAATAAATATTTTTTAAATATTCATATAATTAAAAGAATTATTAATTAATGAATAATTAATTATTTCATTACCTTTGGAATATTACTGTTCAATAAAACTTTAGTAATGTTATTCCGATGTCATGATAATAATATTTATTCAAATAATTAAATTAAAATAGAATTCAATCAAGATCAATGGAAATACAATTTTTGTGAAGCAAATGGATTATTTTTTATCATAATTATATAGTATTGTAATATAAAATTCTATAAATGGGTTAAGGCACTAAAGAAAATGAAAAAAACATCACAACATCTAAAACAACATTTTAATACTGATATTGTTGTATAATATTTCTGTCAAAATATACCATTAACAAGGTTTCACATCTGTTTAACTAACTAATATACTCAATATATATTTTTGCCTTATTTAAAATGAAAACTTCATTAAACCATGGCCATGTAATTTAATATAATAGTTCCATTTCAATCAATGGGATGAGATATCAAGTTGCATAAAGATGGAATGGAAAATACATCAATGAATTATTCATTAAGAAAAGGTCACCCATGCCACACAAAATATATCCAACTTCTTTATAAACATTATCATCATGGTTTATGAAACAAATATAATTATTTTAGTGGAACCAAGCATTAATAATATTATTAATGCCTAATAACCATTATACACGCTCATATATATGAATATCTGAGGACACCAAAATATATAGAATTACTATTAGTGGTTTTGTTTTCAAAATAAATTTTCTTATAAATTTTTAATTACACAAATTATAGGAAGAAGACTCCTCCTATATTGAATACTCGTACCTGACATTGACACTATATGTGTCCCATCATAGAACATTATCTGACCTTTGAAAAATATTCAAAAATATCATCATAAAAATTTAATGTTCTCATAATAGTAAGGATATCATATAGGCATATCAATGTGATATATATTATATGACATTGTCAAATTAATGTTACACTGAATAAAAATCAATAGGTTATAAAAATTTTATAATAATAGTCACTTCATTAAATATACATGTAATGTAAACTAAAAAGTTGTTGGTTTGTAGGAACCAAGTCAAACAAACATCCACTTTCAATAGATTTGACTACAACTGTTTAGTAAATACTCACAAGTGAAGCATTTTTCTATGGAGTATGGTTAAAACTGCTAGGCCTACCACATTTACATGGATAGGGTTGGTTAAAAAACATGTCTGTGTGGAGAATTGTTTTACTACAACATGAAAATAATGAAAAAACCCTCAAGTAGTTATATAATTGATTATAAAACTCTTTTCCCAGTGTCATAATCATAACATACTGAATCAATATATAGTACAATATTATCATATAGTAATATATCTATTTCTTTTGGTGTAACCTCAAATTAGAATAGGGCATTGTTGAATGACTTATTAAGCTGCATTAGTGGCTAGGATGTACTCTAATATTATTGATATGGAAACCACTACATTTAATAAGTTTTTATTGGAAAATAATATATCCTTATTAGTGCTACCAGATCTAATTGAACCAATTGAGAACATGTGCTCAATTACCTTGATCACTAGTTTTCCAACTTTTCTAGACAACACAAACTCATCAAGTTCTACTTTTCAGAGTACTATTAGATAGTTCTTACTCCAAGTCTATATAGTTATGTTTGATAATGTTTATATTAAATTGTTATTAATAATTCATCATTAGTATAAATAATCAATACTTATCATATCACATGATATGAATTACTATAACTTAATATAGTTAAATTCTTTTAATATCTATAATATCTCCCTATGCCGATGTATGTTCTATTAGAAGGATTATATGCAATTTTTTTATTGAATTGTTTCAATTTTTTTAAAATAATTAGTTAATATATATTTATATACTATGAATATATTTATAAAAACCATTGATATATTTGTGGGATCTTGTTCCCAATAACATGTTTTCTTGTTGAATTTATATGTAGAGAAATATCATTCCTTTGTATTAAAAAACCTATAAAAAAGATTTCTTTTTATATGAAATAAACATAATTATCTTAATAACATATATTTCTCTAAAAAACTAGTTAGAGACACATTTCACTGATTCATTTGTAAATTAATATTCTATGATCACTATTCATGATTTATTTATAAATTTATTTTCTTAATTTGCATATATTATTAGAATTTATTTATTCAACAAACAATTTCAGTTATGTATAGTATAAATATTCCTCAAGGTCTCATTTTGTTTTTCCCTATAGAAATTTATGTCAGGATTCCTCAAAATGTGGTGTCCTTGAAATTTAAAAGCCCAATATCATGACCAATGAACTATATTTTTTCAAGTAAGATTCAAAAATTATTTTATTCTTGACTAATGGTGAATATATTTTTTAGTAGATTAAACCTTTCAATAATGTATAAATCTATATCCGTACCTCCTTTTACCATACAAGTCTAGGATTCCTGAATACTCACCAACAATATCAATTCTTAGAATAATTCAAAATATGGGACCCCAGAATCCAGATAAATGGAATCCATTATAAGAATTTATACATACTTTTCAACTTTATCATATTTACAATTAATTCTTATTTATTGGAATATTTATTATGGAATAATTAACTATATACCACATACCACGATGAACATAAACAAACGTTTTGGATATATGTTCATATGTCATATCTGTCTCTAGAACTACTGTTCCCATTATTTTTAGTAGAGTCCAGTATTCCTATGGAATATCATGAGAATCCAGAGCCTTAACCTTTTGATGTTATGTTTCCTCCCAGTATCTTCAAGGATATATGATTGCATTATATAAATATAGTAGATCTTTACTAGGAATAAATACCCATTGTTTTCAAATGATCATTAACTCAGATTCACCTTACAGTTTTGAAGTTCATTTATTGCTACAACCATCTTTTAACAAATGGTTTTCCACAAAAATAATTGGAAGCGTCTTAATATTTTATTATCATATCACATTTTATGTGATAACCTATAGAAAAGTTTGTGGATATATGTTTATCTATTTCAATTCTATTTGGAAAATATGACTTGGAAGGAATATTTTATGTTTTTTAATATATAAAAGACCCATTATTGATCTTCTATTCACTACCGTAATTAAATTTATATATATATATAATACAATATGTGTTTGGGATAACCTTTACTTCACATATATGATCAATGATTACTTGGATAAGATTTTCTCTAACAAGCCACCCAGGAAATTCCTATATTATTACACATTTCACTAATTTACTTCACTATGAATTTATAAAAATTATTAAATAATATCATAAATTATTTGAGTTTACCTTTAACACAAGAGTGGATCATGTGGAAATATTAATCCAAATTTAAAAGGATCTGTGATGTACAATTAGTTAAAGAAGTTTATTTATCAAAAACATGATAATTTGTTTATTTATATATCAAGTATATTAACTCAATAGAGAATAAATCACATTAATGGGTATAAATAGGTCAACCAATCTTTATTTTATTTTATAAATAAATAAATTTTCATTATAAATAAATATTCATATATTTTTTTATTCATCATTCACTACAATAGATATATGTGAATCAAGAGTTCTTGAATAGTTAGTTTATTGTTTATATACCATAAAATATTTATTCTGAAATGAAATAATGTCACATTTTGTATAGGTAGAAACTGACATAATTTTTTTGGTAAAAATTATTAAAAATGTGAATCAATAAAATATAGTAATTAAAAATAGTTAACTCCTTTTATGAGACATAATAATCACTCTTTCTCATCTCATTTTTCATTCTCTCTTCAACATTTGTATTATTAAATGTTTCTATTATTTAGATACATGTATGTTTTAAGAATATTTTATTTCATACTCAAGTGTAAAGTAGAATGTTTTTGAATATATCTAAAATGAATATAACTTCATGGTTTTATAATTCATTAAAATTGCATTTCCAATGTCCATTATTTCTATATATTAAATAAAAAGGCTGATTTTAATTATTTTCTCATTGAATAATTTTTCCATTTAATGGATTTTTCTAGTATATTTTGGTTTTATATTTTCTGTGTAATAGCCAACCATAGAATTCAACCTTTTCACCATATGAGATTGAGAAACAATTTTCAACTAATATTTATCTACTTTGTGAAGCATGGAAAAATGTTTCATGAGTGATTTATAAATTTTTTAGGTATTGTTTGATAGATAATGATTACCATGGTGGTAATAAAAATTATATATGATTAGTGAGTAATTTCATATCCAAGTGGATTCCCAATTTCAATAACTAATCAATAAACCCCATAATTTTTAAAGCATGATAAGTAGCTATATGTCCTTCTTCCAATTTATAATTATAAAGTTTATTTACACTATTTTTTTCACAACTATCCTTATCATTCTATAGAGTTTGATGATGACATATTATGGTATAAAAATATATGTATTTTTTTTATTGTCAACTCTTAAGACATAGTTGATAATATAATACAATGGACATAAGAGGAATCCTCAACAAATCTTTGGTTAGAATCCATTTAACATTATCTCACATTCTAGGGTGGTAGAACATGATTAGGTATTCTAAAAAAACAACATTTATGATAATAATGCATCAATTAAACTATTATACCATATCTTGAATTTTTTTATTTGGAAATTCCCTGGGCTAAGTAGTGAAGCCACTATTTTTGTGGTTTTTTATTTTTATTTTTCAACAATAATTAGAACATATTATTAATACATTACTTTATTCGTAATTATTTTAGAGAGAATAAAAATTAATTTTATTAATTCTCCAAATATTTATCTTCATGTTAATATCCCTCACCATTGAAATTTTAATACCCATTTCATTGGCATTTTTATAGAAAGGGTCAATATTTTTCTTCCTAATGATCTAAATCTTTGACATGATAACCATATGAATGAATTTAGGTAAGTGGAATTTCCAACTATAGTCTTGGAGTTCCTTGATCTGTTTAGTGGACTGCCCAACCTTGAAATTCAAACTTGGATTTCCTCAATAATTGCCTCTGATTTTAAAACGAGAAAACATTGTGTCTAAAATTAAATGCATGATTATTTTAGTTAAAATAGTATATTTTTTAGGACTTCTGATAATTAAAAGTACCACTGAATTAGGTTGAACATAATCATTAACTAGGGGAAAATATTAATTTACATAATGGAAGGAATAGGGAATTATTATTAATGTTGGGGATATTTTTATTATCCATAAAATTTATATTGATTTATCCTTTATTAAACATATTAATATTACGTGTATTTTTAAAATAAATTAATCATTTTGGAAAAACCCATTACCTATAATATATTTATTTATTTTCTATAATTTATCATTAATTAATTAATTTATTTGATCTCAGCCTTATGTCCATAAAATATATAATTCCTAGATATATATATAAATAAATTACCCAATATTAAGATTATATAACAGCTGATTTATTAAGATAATAGTAAATAAATCCATGGACTAGGGGAATAACTCGTTGTTCTATCCTTGGCATGATTTTCAACATTCCATTAGTCAACCTATCTATCACTAATGTCAGTAATGTATTAGTTTCGTCTTGAATTAAATCCATGTGCCTTGGGATACTAGATTTGATAGAAGTATTTATAAGTGAAATGTAGGTGAGGGGAACTAAAAGATTGGATAACGTGAAATTACAAAAATTACCTTTGACACAGATGTACTTAATAATATTCGAGTTAGGGTTGATACACATTCCATAATAATTAATTTAATAATTAAAATTACAATACCATTAAATGAATTAAATTAAAAAAAATGAAAACTCAGACACTGGTCTTGTCATGCTCCTAATCAGTCAACGACAAGAAAATATTTCTCATTTAAAATAACCATCATTAATTAATTTCAATTTATTCATTAATAAGAGAAATTGTGTAATAATTAATCTAACTATTTATCATATTAATAAATAAATTATTTATATTTTATTTGATTCAATTTTACTCAAATTCCATTTCGATATGATTTTCAATAAAATAAATAATTTATTTTCATTTAATACTTTAGAAAATAGTGCACATCTTATTACATGGAACAAACCCAGTGAATACCTGTTTGAATTACTCAGTATGGTTTAATTATAAACAATTAACCCTTATGAAATATTATGTACATTGGATGTGTCATAATTTTAGTACATTTATTTTTAACATAATTACCAACATAAAAAATGAAAATTACGTAGCCAATAAAATTTAAGGTGTGTTGTATTTAATATAAAATTACCATACATCATTCAATGTCTTGAATATTATACCTAATTAATTAAATATTTAATATTATATAAAAACTAATGATGATCATATATTGTGATGTTAATAACCTAAAAAACTATAATCGATAATGTTTAAGGTTTAATTAATTAACTTTAATATTTTCACATAAATAGGTAAAGTACATGGCATATACAATCCAGCAACACGGTGTGTACTTATCCTCACCGAATATCCAAAATACATGCCTAGGGACTCAAAGTTTACTTCTCAATAACATTTATAACATACATGGTGTGTATAAAGTATATACCTGATTTAATTCTAGTTTCATGGCTTTTAGTCATTACCCATCTTGTATTAGAGACATGTGGTGTGTTAATTACATAATCTGGTTTGTCACCTTGTTTTTAGTGTTGGAATAAAGTAGACTCCATGAATTTTAGATAATCTAATTGTCATGTACTCAATAAAAATTGTGCACCATCATAGATGGTATACATGTGGTACATTCACTACATGTACTATGTATTAATAACATGATGGCCCGGAATTCACACGGGCTTCCGTCTATGATAAAGAAGGTTACACCGCATGTAACAAAGGAGTACATTACATGTAATCTAGTATTACCCAATCAGGATCATTAGAATGTATAAATGGGATCTTCATACATAAATATTATTAATCATCAACTATCCATGGAAATATTTGTAGGAAAGGAGGAATTTTAAGAAGTTATTTTGATGATAGACAATGAATGAATTAAAACATGACATAAATATTATCTTTTAAATATAAAACCATAAACATTCATATAAATAATTATAAATTTTAATGTGACCACTCTGATATGAATTTATAGTTCTGATCATAGTGGAATCACCTTGATGGGAATAAGAAATAAAAAATATATATAATGCATCATTCAAAAATATTATCAATGACATGAACACAATGACCAATAAAATTTTCCAAATTAGTTATTGACAGAAAAGAAATTGGGAACCTAGATAGGATCTTTGTTCATGAAATTTATAAATAAATTATCTACATCTAAATAGTATAATTACCTCATCATTGGATCCATTCATAAATTTTGTTGAAGATCATTCAAAAAACACTTTTCGAAATATCTTTATTACACTATAAGGATACAAGTATAGTATCCACATATTAGTGATCTACATGTTCTCTAATGATCTCTGAGAAACATCGACGGAGCTTGAGGTGCTAGCACTATGAATCTATTGACTACTTTTGTTCATATTAATTGATCATCCATCTAGTTTTAAGGGTTACCCCTATATATTCTGGTTCTTCAGTGGATGAGAGGAGGAATAGACGAGAGAGAAATCGTTTTTGTGAAATGATTCTCAATTCTTGATTAATCCTATTTAATATTTATAACCATGTATTTATAGAGCAATGGAATAGGTTAAAATATCATTCAATTGCTTATCTTCATTTAAATAATATAATAATTAGTTTTAAACACCTTCCATAAATTAATAATAAAATTATTATTAGGAAATGCGCTAACGAGAGCAATTATAAATATTATTTTCATTACTATGAAAAAAATATCAACGGAACTGATCATGGTTTGCTAAAATTGTTCATAATTTATTAAACATCTGAATAAATATTCAATTGAATGTTAAATTAAATAATAAATAAAATAAATATTTTGTAATCTATTAAATAATAAATTATTAAATACTAAATTAATTAATAAATTATTTTTTAGAGAATAAATAATTATTTTAATACATTTTTATTATTAGTGACAAATAAATCTTGAATAAAGTTATTTATTAGTTTTTGGAATAATATTTACTAAAATAATTAAATTCAAATAAAATTTAATCAAAATCAATGAAAACACATAGTGTTTGACTCTCTAAGATTCTATCTCATCAGAATCCCGTGGGCTTGCCTAATGTATACGATTAATATCTTGAAAATGGTTGAGGCACCAAAGAGAATGAATTAAATGTCACAACATTAACAAACACATACAAAATATTATTATTTAATATAATCCAATTTTTACAATGACTCATCATGTTGGTTTCACATCTATGAAACCAACCTATATTCTAGATATGTTTTTATTTATCTATCTGAAATAAACATGTTTTTACACCATGGACATAAAAATTTAATGCAATGATTCTATTCCAATAAATGGGGAAATATATCAAATTCCATAAAGACGGAATGGAAAAATCCTTCAACAAATCTTTCTTAAATAAAATGTCATTCAAGATGCGCCCAACATGTCCAACATCACTATGACCTGTTTTATCATTGATCATTAAATACATCTATGTATAGAAATCCAAATATGAATTATTAATATTCTTAATTTATTACGACCATTAAGGAAGATCATAGATAAAAATAATTGATGATACCAAAATATACATAATTACTACTAGTGGATCTGTTATTATAAACTAGTATCTTGGATATTACCAATTGAGAACATCATAGAAAGAAGTATCGTCTACATATAAGTACATATACATTACATTCATGTTCTATGTGTGTCATATTAGAATGATATATAACCATATAATTATATTTAAGAGTATCATTGTGGAATTACAAGGTTTTCATCATATTATGGAACTTCTTTGGCCTTATCGATGTGATAAATCTTTTAGGACATTATCACATCAATGATGCGTAGAAGAAAAATCATAATGTGATATGATATTTCTATTTCTATTCACTCCATTAAATAAAAAAATCTAAAGTAAAATAGTAGCTGCTTATTGGTATCTAATTCCAATATTCATTCCATATCAAAATTAATATGTTTTAGATGATTAAATATAGTCTTAGGAAGACCCTATATTATCTCTCAAATAGTTTTTATTAGTTTATAATGTACAATTCCAATAAGTTTTACAAAGGGAAAATGATAAAATGGGGTTTCTTATATATTTTTAAAAATATAGTGACTCAATTAAAGGGTTTAATAGTAGATAATGAAATGATATTTTTAAAAATATATGATAAGTAAGTGATAATTACTATTTTACTACACTAATTTAAGTGTTTGATGCTCTTAATTGATTATTTTTCTATGGTGTATTTCTTGAGTTGAGGGTTACCGAAGATCTTCGATACCAACAAAGCCTCTAAAACTATTTGAATATGGATTAAATATGATAAAAAACAATGATGTCAAGTTAAAACCTATAATAATTAATTATGGTTTTCCAAAGAACATTGAAATATCAATATTTTTTTTGGAAGAATATGATTCTTGAGTTCTCTAATCCAAATAATAGAAGCACACAAGAAAATTTACAAATAGATTGGTTATCAAACAAAATGTTTCAACTAAATTCATCAAATGCTAGAATGATAAATCTAATATCACAAGTCGAACACACAATATGAAAAATATATTGGATAATTATGTGTTGAAACACCTGATTCAAGCGTTTATCTCTCTCATAATGGTCACCAACTATTAATATCACCATAAAGAAGAGGTGTAATCTTTTGTAGAACTAAAAATTCATCCATGATATCATGATGAGGTTAGTTATTTCTATAACTTCAAAAATTGTGTGAGCTATCCTTTTTGTCTCAAAAATGGAATATATTTTTACACTGTTCAAACTTAAAAATGGGGCTCCCAAGGTGCCAATTTAATTGTAAAGTGTTAGGGGGTTTTGTGCACATATAAGTCAAGATAATTGATGGATCATAGTTTTTTGTTATCAAATAGTCTTATATATCTATATAGAAACCAAAAAAATCAAAAACACTTTAACATCTCGAATAAAAATATTGCACAATTGTGTGTCCTAAGTCCCAATATATAGTCAAATTACATTATTTTCTTCAATATTGTGCACAATAATGATTACCTCAAATAACAGTTCATTTAGGCCTCCAAATTGTTGAATTTTGATCTTTGATCTTTCATAGTAATTTATCATGAACTTTTTCACACCCACATACCAATTTTATTCCCTTTTGGATGCACATGTTAGGCATAGTGTAATGTTTGATCTTCTTGTGTGCATGGGATCTTGGGTAGTTTAGCTTTTTTTACTTTAATTTCATTATGTGCCATCTAAATAACCTCTACCAATAATGTAATCACTCAAACAATTGAAATTTTAATCTTTAAAAGTGTCAAACATAATCTAAATAATCCAAAAATAGAGTGAAATTATTTATTTTGTATTGAATTTATAATTAAATATATATTTAATTTTTTTAAGTGTGGGAATTAATAGTGAGTTAGTAAGAGATAACACCCACACAACTAAACAATTTCACTTCTGGGAAAAGTCACATCTCAAAAAATGATGCTTGAGGATATTCCCAAATTTATTAATATATAATATTAAATGAAAATTTAATTCATGATAGAAATTTTATCAATGAAAAATCCACAAAAAGGAGTAATTCCTTGTGATTATAGAAAAATATGTCTTACAAATTATATCATAATAAAATTCAACGGGAACCATGATACCATTATGATAAAGGAATTATAAAATCAACCATGTTACTAACTCTTTACATGTGTGTGTGAAAAATATTTCTCTCTATTCTTTCTACTTTCTATCATGTAAATATATGATATTTTAACAATTTTTTGCTATCCTAATTATATCCAGTTAACTTTCTCAATAACTTTTATAATCAAATTCCAATACCTACTCACTAAATCTTCAACTTATGTCAAAATATAAGATCATTTACAAGATATCCCCTTATTTTTAACATTTCATCACTCCAATTATTATTTATTTGTGTTTTTTTGATTTTTTTTATTTTATATGATGGTATACAATAATCCAATAATTAGTATACACAGATAGGTAAATCATGCACATTAATGAAATATATTATAGATAGAATGAAGATATGGAAAAATTAATCTTTTAAACATGATAATAACTAATATATAGTTTAATATTCATCAATAAAATTAAAAGAATCACACTTCAAGGTTGGGTGGAAAGCTGAGTGGATATATTAAGTGAATCAATTTCACTATATACTACTCATAAATAGTGTATCAATCATCTAAAAGTTTATATATATATATTACCATTAATATCATCTAAAAACACAAAAATACTAAAAATAAAATCCCATTGTTAAATTCATTCATAAAAGAAAATTCAATAAGTCAAATAAATTTTCATTACATGTTAAAAAATATAGAATTTATAATTGTGAAATTCATTTTAAATAGCTGTTGTGATTAGGTTTTAATAAAAAATGATAATTCTTGAAAAAAGTGAAAAAAGAAGGGGAAACATTAGAAAATAGGGGGGGGGGTATGTAAAAATACTATACTGAATGTGATAAAAGGAAAAAATAATAAACATTATTAAAATTATAAATAACCTAGTATTTTAACCTCCCCCGCACAAAGATAATGTAATGTACTCATTAAAATTGAAAGAGAATTTGGAATGGAAGAATAAAATATGGGGGTTATCACTGGTAGGTTGCTTATTGAAGGTATATTTTTACCTATGGAGACTCTGGAATGGGTTTGTGAAAGGGATTCAACCTCTTCCCATTGACAATGAATGGTTTTTTATTCTTTTTGAACCCTCACACCACCACATGGATAGAAATTATTAATAGTTTATAGTATATACAAGTGGGATAAAAACATACTCAGGTAAAACATAAAAATTATATTAAAAAAAGGACCTTATTCCAATTATTTATTTATTCATGGAAGATGATGTATTCATATGATTACATGGTTCTGTACTTATAGATTTAAGAGTTCCCATATGAAACACTTAAAATATCCTCTAACTCCTGATTCTGTAACTTTCTCTTAGAAACTACACCAAAATGATTAGAATTTCAATACATAATGGACTTGTAGGAATGGTTCTCTATCTTAATAGGGTGGTGAAAACTCTTTCCAAAAAATAGTTGATAATGTGAAATTCCAATGTGTGTTTTCTAGGAAGTATGGTAAGCCCATAATACAACATTGATTCAGAGACTCTGATCATTTATATTTGTTTGAACCATTTTTTAAGAATATGTTTGACTTATCTATTTAAAGGCATAACTTTATTGTTGGTTTGGGGGTGATATACAATATTAACACATTTTTTGGACTCAAATAACTGAAAAAGTGTTTGTGTTTCTTTGTTATAGAAATGATAACCATGATCACTAATGATGAACCATGGAAATCCAAACCATTAAAAAATATGGGTTCTTAGAAATTACCCAACCTTATTTTAATAACCATTTAATTTGGCATGTAACTCTTCACCTTTTGACAAACAATATACTTCCATGATAATGAAAAATGTTCCAAATGAATTAAGAAATGTACCCATAAAATCAATTCCCTATATAGAACACATCGAAATTATAAAATATGGACACAGTATTTGATAGTGGGTATAACACGCAACACAAATAATAGAATATAATATACACCATGCGGCCTTATAATGTGTTTATTTTTAAATAAAATCTGTATATTCTATCTAAATTCATTACACACAACATTTCCCTTATCTTTTTTACATAAAAAACGAGGTTTTTCGACAACATGTGTTACATGCAAGACCGAGTTTTCACGAACAATATTAAATTATCAAAATATTAATATTAAATATAATATTTATAACCAATTAATTAA
This sequence comes from Viscum album, assembly GCA_963277665.1. NCBI lineage: Eukaryota > Viridiplantae > Streptophyta > Magnoliopsida > Santalales > Viscaceae > Viscum > Viscum album. Next base: position 1,272,252,523 of record OY728162.1, on the reverse strand, counting down.
TTAAGAGGTTAATAATATTAATAAATAAATTATGAATATATAATGTTGACTATAATTTATAATTTATATATTTATTAATATGAAAATAATTATCCCTTAAAAGAAAAAAATATTTTCTAAAAAACTATATTTTTTTAAATGATAGTTTAAACACACTTTGTGGAAATAATTTAAAATTTTTTTTATATAATTTCATGAAAAAATAAATCTCATTTTTTAAATGAGAAAACTGGAATGATTTTATGGGTAATTATTCATATTTTTCTGAGAAGTTGTTTTTGATTAATAGTGAAATATATTGAATTTTAATTCAAAAATACGTTTCATTTTAAATAATATATAACATTATATTATATTTTAAAAATATCTTAACATGTAAAATTTCCCACCTATATATCTATTAATCCGATTTATTTCATTCAAATAATTTTTAATTTCAATTTAGATATAAAATCATTGTAATTTGTTGGATGATTTGCATTTAAAACCCCACTTTATCATCACGTCTGTTGGATTAATTTTTAATTAAAAATTTCAAATTATATGAATTGGATTTTGAAAAATAGATTCCATATTTTGAATCATAATAATTTATAATTTCTTATATTTTCAAAATATTTTTCCACCAAAATTTATAGTGAATGAAAAAAAGTTAATTATCATCATTAAGGTAAAAATGTGTTGGGGGGGGGGTGTAAAATAAAAATAAAAGGGAAATGATGAAAAATAAAATTTAAAAAAACTAATTTATTTAAATATTAAAATCATTAAACTCAAAGGTTTTTTAGTTTACCATTTGGACCCTTTTGTAGTTTTAAAATAGGGGACCACTCAATTCATTTTAGAAATACAATGTGTGCCTTCTACCCCACTTATAAGAGGAAACCACCTCTCCGCTTTTCATAAAACCCTATATAAATTTTGTATCCGAAAATAACTTCCTAATTAAAATTAAAGCATTCATATCATCATCCTATAAGGCATATTTTTCGCATAAATTCATTCGATGAAGGTTTTCTGTGAAAACATAACGGGGATACCCGAAGAAGAGGTAGTGTTCTCCAACCAATGTCTTTATTATACTACTTTTAACACCTCCTAATATAACAACCCCGCTATCTTATATAAACATTTATATTTTTAAAATAATTAAAACTTCTAGAGTGACATTAATTTCCATCAAATGGGTTTTGAAGACATCATTTGTGTTGACGACAGACTACTACCTCTCGAACCGATGTTGTTCATATTACCATTTCCACCTCTAAAGTTTTAGAATAATGATGGATATAAAGTATATATATTATATTAATAACATATTTATAACTTTTTCTTCAATATAACATATTTATACCATTTATTCTATAAGTGATATTATAACGTCACTCGTGTGTACGGTGGACTATCGCAATATGAAGCGATATCATTCGTCTTTCACTAATTCATCACATGGATGTTGATAAAGATAAATATACAGATTATATGTGATATACATTACATAATTATGATATTAAATACCTATTTATCATTTTTGAAATAAAATATATATCATTTTATTTCATTCATTTTTATTCATGTAATGATGAAAAAATCATTCATGTACCTGTGGACTACCACCTTCACAAAGACATGTCAATCACTTTTCATCACAGGACTACATAGATGATATATGTAAATATAAATTATCATATTTTTACATTTTGATCATTCTATAAATGTGGAGTAAAATTTGTAAATTATGATATGAGTAAGGTTTATATTTCATAATCATGTTCTGAGCACCGAGCCAAAAAGATCAATGACATGTTAAGAATTAAAATAGTTTATTTTCCAATGAACTACCTAGGAGACCCTATTTATACTAGAGGTAGTTGAATCCATAACTATGAGATATTAGTTTCTAAAATAATATCGTTCATCAACATTTATAAGAGCCATTTTTTATGTTTTTGTAGACATATTACGCTAGTCAAGTGTGTTCATACATCTATAATGATGCATGTGATCTTTGTTCTCAATGTCCGAAGACTGTTAGTAATAAAGATTTCAAATATAATGGATATTTTTTTCTTATTCTCACATGGATGATCTCTACCACTAGTCATCATAGGCTCGAATGGCCATGCCAGTGGATTTAGGGGGTATTGGTATTAGGAGTGTTATTGATACCATTTATAGACTTCCATCCAAATTTTCATGGGATGTCCTGGATGATCATTCTCTATTGGTAATATTTGTTTAAAAAAAATATAGAGATGATTTTGGTGAGCCTAGAGGTAATGTTTATAACCAATGGAATGTGTTGTGTGGGCACTTACCAGAGATTCAACATTAGTTCAGGTGGATTGTTGGGTGTGGTGAGATTAACAATTTGAATCCCATTTTGGTGGTTGTATATAATAGTTTTCTAAGATGTACATCCTCATAAGTTAATTTTTTCCTCTGAAAGTGGTTTTATATTGTATATATAAGCCACTCTCAACTTACATCATTATTATGTTTAAAAAAAATGGATTCTCTATTATGTTTATAAAATTTTGTTCATGGGTGTATCATCGGGGATATACTCAACCAAGGAGTATCGATTTTCCATTGAAAGAAGTCCAGAAGTAGGATAAGGAATGTTTCTGTAGTGAAAAGATTTACCAATCATGTTCAATTTTCTCATGTGGTTTATTTGGGATCATTATATATCGATAGATGTAACGATCATACCAAAAGGTATTATCTTGGAATCCATTTTTTTATTATTTTGGAATTATAAAGAATAATAAGATAATGAATTTTTCTTTGAGGGTGATGAATAAAGGTCAGTATGGATAGGCTTCAAGTTTATTTTATTAATCATTATTTGGGAGGGAATTTTAGATAGGATTTTTTATTACTAGTTTTATGGGGTGGATTATAATGGTATGAGGATTAAATTGAGGTCTATGTTGATTTTGGATTGTTGTGGGACCATCAGAGATACTATAAATAATCAATATATAGGAGGATTTACAAGTTCATTCTCTTACATGAAAACTCAGTCCATGTTCCAAGAGGTTTATTTGGGTTCTCTTATAAAATTATTGGATAAGTTTCATTCTTTGATGATGGTTATGAAGGAAAGTATATCTATTCTAACTTCATAAAGGGTGGCTACATCAAGTAGATGAGTATAGTGGAACCCCCTATAAATATATTCATGATTAGTGTTTATGGCTCATGAAAACATGGTATCTGGATAGGGGAAGGGTTATAGAGACAAAAATGGCTTAGGGGTTATTTATTTCGGCAGTTTATATGATCACTATGACTATATTATTACAGTGTATAAGTAATTTTTTAATGGTATTGCGATATTTCTTTCCACTAAGATTACCCTCACTCATACTGAAATAGATTTTTTAGTAATATTCATCTCTCTTTATGTAAGGTATGATTCCCCCTAGTCTATTGTTTTTCTAATCCATGAATGAAAAGAGTACATTGGTTGAGCAAGCTAGAATCATACACGATGTAAAAGGAATTTGGTTGTGGATTTAATTTCTTCATATGGAATCCAACATAAACCTCCCATTATTTATTCTAATCTGGGTTTCCTACCGCTATAGTCTTCTTATTTTTTATGGTTCAATTCCTATATCCTCCATTACATCATGATTCATTAATATTTTTTTACTTTCCTTCTCCCTATACTTAATAAAAATATCATACATTGATGATGCGTATGGCCTATCGTCTCCCTGATAGTAAAATACATCGTTGTTCAAAACCATCATTATTGATTAGTTTTAAATGTATAATTGAATAAAAAATAATATAATCATGATATAATTATAATTATAGTGATGGTAAAACTATATAATTTTCATAAGAACTTAATCCATCACATGTTAAATTGTAAATAAGAGGAAAAAAACAGCAGCTGAGAAAAAACATGTATAAAAACAATTCCTTAGAAGAAACCCTGTTGGGGTTTAAAATAATGGTGACCAAGACAATACACTAAAATCAAATTAACACCATATGTGCTGAGTAGAAGATAATTCGAAAAGCAAACAACATTGTAACCTTGATCCATCGCAGCCATATAGGCTAGATGATCAGCCAATTTGTTTCCCTCACGCTAGGTGCGTGACACACGAATATTGTTGTTGTTGAGGATGTATTTACATCTCCATGCGATATAATCAATTGACCACAGAGTGGATCCTTTTTCATTCACCGAGTCATGAATAATCATGAGTTAGTTTCCACCTGGTAGATGGATATGCCTTTAAGGACACATAAGATCAGACTCATATGCATCACTCTGGCCACCACCTGAATAGGAGTTCACCTCCCATATAAAGAGTTAAAAGAAATAAGAACATTTCCCTTATAATCCAGAACCACCCCTCCTTCACGCATCATGCCTGAAAGACAAGATCTGTCAAAATTGAGCTTGAGACCCATAGCTGGTGGAGTTCATTTCACCCAGTGACCCCTGTGGCCTAAGATAGAAAGTTGAATCACACCCTCATTTGTCTGTAAATCTCTCAAAGACGAAGCCACATGCCAGTTGTCAAACCCACATAATATGTCAATAAGAATAGATTCAACTCTCACAATAACCAACCATCCGATGGAAACAACTCCTTAAAATATATCTATGTTCCTAGCTTTCCATATACACCAACGCCCGGTAATAAGAATCACCGATCCTTCCTCCCTTTCCTGTCCCAGTAAGTGCAACCCATGAATCCATTTATCCATAAAGAATTCTCCAGACAGACCATTGTATAGATGACCAGTAAAACCACCAAGAAATATCCAAACATCCATAACCAATTCACCCTAAAAAAGATGTTATCATTGATCTCCACCCTATGCACCATACAACAGAGGCATTTAGTTCCAAGTTGACACCCATCCACATCTCATTGTAATCTGGGGTACCCCATGGTTTCTCACCCTCTATGTGAGAATGTTGAGCTTTTTTTGGAAATTTCCCACACTAGTCCAAACTTCTCTAAATATCCCACTACTCTTGGGAAGACATAGTCCCACGAAATTCCTTAGAGGAGAAATGTCTTCAATTGGATGCAGTGAACATATATGTATCCGCCTTTTCATTCAGAATAATCAGGCCAAACACCCCATTCTGATCCTCGTTCAACACTGTTTTGGTAAAAATTGTATACAAACTAGACTCCCGAAAAGAAATCATGGAGCTGGGAATACTGAGAAACCAATAACATATCCTGCCCTATTGTGATTCTAAAAATATATGTCACCCCTCCCCACAATCCATTGGGTGTGCTGTCGGATAGTTGGTATGATTCTAAGGATCCGATAAAAAAAAGAGACATGTGACCCCCACTATACACATTCCCTCCAGCTTAAGTAGACATGATTTTCACCCAAAGACTACATTCCTCTACAACTTCCCATGCAAGCCTTACATTAATGAAATGAATAGTAATAGCACAGCTTCGCACGTTGATCCCGACATCCTATATTGGTATCCCTAACATACCCCCTGACATCCAATGATGTTTCCCCTCTGATTGAGCATCCCAAATAAAATTATCCAAGATTCTTTTGACGGAAGTAATGACCCCTTGAGCACCTTGGTTACTGACATATCATGTATCAGAATAGCTGAGAGAAAACTATTCACAAGAGTTATCTAATCTCCAAAGTAAAGGAAGTTATTCTTCCAATTGAGCATATGGCTAGTAATTTTTTTCATGATGTAATCATAATCCTGAATACTAATTCCCCCAAGGGAGATGGGGCATCCAAGATATTTGAATGGAAATAGACCCTTTTGTATGCTTAATTTAGAACAGAGGGAGATAAAATGTTAACCTCCAGATTTGTTTGAAATAAAGATACTGCTCATTGTTTTTTTAATAACCTGCCCACTCCAAAAGAAATATTCCTCAAGAATCGTAATGGGGATATCAACTGATCATCTTTTGGCATTGATAAAAATGACGGATTCATTCGTAAACATGACATGGGGAATGGGAAGTCAACCTACATTCATCTAGAATGACTAAATAGTCCCCCTGGACAACCTCTTGTTAATGAGACGACTGAGGGTGACTTAAAAAATAATGAGAATTGTCTAGTATAAGTGATACCTTTACCAAAGACCACGAGTAACCTTAAAAAAACAATGAGTTTTCCTATGAAGGAGACATAAATCCATGCAAAACTAAAGCATATATATATATAATATTAGCAGACCATAAAGAAAGACCCATACCTGAAAGAACCTTGTTGATGAAACCCCATTCCATTCTGTCAAAGGCCTTATTTATATCCAATTTGAGGGCCAGGTTGGATCCATGAGTTTTGAGATTGATATCCTTGAGCATTTCTTATTCCAAAGAAATCACCCAAGGGATTGAACTATTCTTAAAAAATCCATGTTACTTCAAAAATATTGAATGGAGAAAATGGGTAGAAATTATGGAATTTGATTTTCATGACATAATCTTGTAGGTAAATTACACATACTAACCGACCTAGTGTCATGGACAGGGGATAGATCTTTAATCATTGTCAGGAGAACAAGAGTAGTTTCACTGGACACTCTAGGAATCAAGCCACCCCAAAACAATTCTTGGATGGATGAGATGACATCAGCTTTAATAACCTCCCAGGACTCCCTGTTAAATGGTGATGGAAAACCATCGGGGCAAGGGAAACAATCCAGGTTAAGGTTCATCATTGCCTAAAAAATATCCTTGTCATAAAAAATTTCTTCCATCACATCATTATTATACTTGGAAAACATGTTAGGAATCTCTAAAAATAGATCTGAGTCCACTATTGAATACCCTGATTCCATGATCAAATTTTTTTTAGCCATCAGGTTTAAAAAAATTGAAGTCCCTTCCTCCAACCACATCCCTTTCCTCTGAGTATAAACTGTCATCCGACATAATATTTTGTTTCACTAACCTCATTCTTTATTTAATGAAAGCATGGGAATAAGACATGTTCCTATCTCTTTCTTGAATCCATTTCACCCTCACTTACTCCAAAACCAACCATTCCTACTACAGAATCATATTTTCAAAAGAATCCTTTTTGTTCACCATCTCAACAAAAACTGATTCCTCCCAAGCATCCTTAAGGCTTGGATCCAGAAGTTCCACATCCCTATCGAGATTGTGAAGGTCCTAGTAAGTGGGTAAAATACCATTCACCCAACCATGTAGCCTTTTCTTTAAATGTCTCTAAATGTTATGAATGAACACTGAAGAGAAACTAGAATCTAGATCCCTCTAAGAATCGTCAACTAGCTGACGATAGTCAGCCAATCCAACCCAGTTGGAGTGAAATCAAATGTTCTCACCACCTTCCAATTTGGGGGAAAAAGACATGAGAAACAGGGAGTGGTCCGAGATTCCTAGGAAAAGATACTCCACCTTCGTGATGGGAAACCTGTAAATGGCCTGTAAATTTTCAAAACATCTTTCTAATCTACCCCAATATCTACGACTTCCTTTTTGGTTGTTACATGAAACAATGTAAATATTGAATAATTATTAACGAATGGTAAGAATATGTTATAAAATGGATAATATATGATATTACATATGTTAATCTGTTTCTACAATAATATAATAACATTTATAAAATCAATATATATGAGGTTAATGAAATTTTAATCAAATAGAAGAATGAGGTAAGGGAGTTCATCTCAATTTAAATTATATTGAGACTTATATGTTATTATGAACCAATACACATTTATCTGGTGTATATACTCCACCTTTGATATGTAATATCCTGATTCATGCATATATTATGGTATTTTATGATTTCAATTTCATTAAATACACCTAAGGGGAATTGATTAGAAATTTAAAAAGTGGTAAACGTTATTGTAAGCTCTTACTTTCTTTTTCTGTTGTAAATATTCTCTTAAAATAATCACTTCCATGTAATAATTTTTCATTTTAAATTACATTGTTCTAAAATGGATTTGATTATATCATATACCAAATAACATTTTTACATAAAGTATTCAATTTGAATTTTATTTGATTGATTGTGGAAATATTTATAAATCTATATATTTCATTCCAAATCTATTATTTATATTTTTTTATAAATTAAATAGATTATTAAATATATGAATAATGCTTTGGAATGCATGAAATGAGATGGGATACATTTATATAAATTCCCTCGATGCATCGATAGTTTCAAGATACTTATCCAAAAACTATGATTTTGTAACCAATAGTTTTAAACATTCTTGTGAATTGTCTTGACAGTAGAGATATATTTTTCCAAACTAAATTAGTCTGTACCCAGTATGTTCTAAACCATCCTGTGATAGGTATAAATTGTAATGGATTCATGATCCAAAGAAACATGAAATTCTATAATTAATTATTTAAATCATTTATTTTTTATTTATTATTATACATTATATTATTTCCTAGGATATTATTTATGGAAAACATTATTCTCATATCATTGATTAAATGTATTATATTCAAAATTATATACATTTCCATATTGATGTTCCCTATCAAACCATGATTGTAAAATTATTTAAATGGTATGTGGTTTCAGTTAATTAACTTCAATTTTAATTTTTCTTATTGATTAATGATATATTCTATTGTACAAAACCTTTACTGATCATTTGATATCATCGTAATTTTTCTCAATTCCCCTGGTTATGAAGAAGAGGTCCTGGAATAATTTTTCAAGGATGTGGTGAATTTTATGTTTTTATGTATTATGTTTTATCTTCATTTCAAAATGTAAAATGTTTATCATTTATGTATCTAGTTCTCTAAGACGACTAAAATATACTTTCCTTCCGGATGAGATTCCTTTTATATTCAACCAATGTTATAAAAAAGGCACATGGTCTAGGCTAAAATGGTCAAGGATGCTATAGTGGGTATTAGAGAAAGACTAGTTGAATCCTTTGGATCTATATTTAAGAAAACACATATGATTGAAAATAACCTTATAATATTTTTGGAGGATAACTGTATAAGAAAGTCGTAATGTTTAGGAAAGGTTGATATTATGTGTTTTCTACTAGAAATACATTCTGGTATGGATACAACATGTGGATTTTGTCTGGGTATAGAGGTAACTAGTGGTAATAACACTAGAAGGGGAACATTAGGCTTCACCCGGTCATCACCTAGTGTTGGAAAACAGACCTCCCTACACAATTGTTTTGACACTCTTAGGGTATATGCTTAGAATAATTCACATTCTCTTTACAAACCATTAGAAATTATTTGAAAATAATGATATCCCCAATGAAACCATGTTTATGATTATGAGATTACATTTACCTATATTTTTTAATTTTATAATGAATTTCAGCTATCTTGGAATTATAAATTATGTTTTATTATGATATGTTGTAATATAGTTAATGTTATCATTTATAAATGGCTCATAACAAAAGGAATGATAACTTCGCCAACACACAAGATTTAAGAGTAATAGTGATCATATATTTTATAGGCTTATACCAGTAGAAATAATGGATCTAGTCACTCAATAATTCACATTATAAGAGGACATGGTATCATGTCTAAAAAATATAGAGACATAGAACACTATGTATTATGGATTTGTAGGGTAACAGAAGATCAAGAAGATAGTTGGGGAAAATATGGATAACATAAAGAATATAAAGAAGGATTTTCAGACATGTGATAATGGTGGATAAAAACAATATTTTACTAGAATAAAGGGATTTTGATTTCGCTACATGTGTGGAGAGAAAATCAACTATTATTTTTATTGAAAGGGTAAGATAAATGTTTCCATTGTAAAATTGTTCAAATGTAAGAAGAAAAGGGACTGTGAAAATAAATTCCCCAAGTATCAAGGGAATATACCATAAAAGAACTTAATTGATCAAGGTATATCTTATGGAATTTATACAACTGAAGTGGAATGATTAATGTGATTCCAAATTTAGATCCATGATAAATATTGACAAATTATTTTATTAATGATATTCTCAGTATAAGTATTATAAAATTATAAGGATTGTACAACTATTCTGTTTCATTATGTATTTGAGTGTATATGTTGAATGGTCCTCATGACCAAGAAACATTATGCACAAGAAAGATTAAATCCTTAGAAAACATGTGATTGGTGGAAATATAACCTTCAATATGGTTTTGATATTGAGACAATGATGTTGGGATGAAGAGATAATTAATATTGATAAAGTAAATTGGATAGTACTGACTACCTTGAGTGTAATTATTGATTCATTGAAAAAGTGGTTTGTGCTATCAGTAATAGAGTTAGTTGTTTTTTTCATTTATGGAATATACCTAACAATTTTTATATTATTTAAGGAAAAAGGAATCATACGTGATTTAAATAAAGATTTATGTTAATTCATGTTTTTAAAATGATTCAAGATAATAAATGATAAAGGTATTTTCAGGTGTGGTGTATAATGACTAAGATATAATTCACATTACTTATAAATTAATAATAAATCTATTTTTAAAATTTAGTGGCCTTCTTTATAATGTTTTGGATCTTAAATTTATTCATCTATGAAATGGGGTTTGTTGAAATTGTGTTGTGGTTTTATATATTAATATATTACTCCACCATATTGAAAATTATGCATATTGGATAACATGTGATTACCATATTGGTTATGAAAAGTATAGTAGAGATTGAAAGAAATTATTTAAAATCATTTATGGATCTTACGATATGTTATAAGTGAATTATAGTGCTTCCACAATTAAAAAAACAATTTTATGATATTCATTTCATTGAGTAATGGATTAATTGGAAATTGATAAATGCTTAACCAAAGGATGAAATTGTTCTTAAGAAATGTAAACATTTCAATTAAGTATATTTACATATATTATTAGAAATTAAAATAATTCCTCAACATTATGAAAGGGTTCCTGAATAAAAAATTTCTTCCTATTTCCTTCACATCCTATGATTCAAATGTTCATTTAGATCATCATTGATTTATGGTTTAGATACCCTTAAATTTTCATTGATCATTCCCTTTATTGTTATATATGACCTCTATTAATGACAATAAATATTTACACATTCTTCCATCTCCATATTTTTACTACCCATCAATATTTTCTTGTTTGGAAACCTGTTATGGGTTATAACATATGAACTTTGTACATTCATTTATCTTTTAGTAAGAGGAATTTCTATTAATCCTTTTATAATGTGGGTTTCTTAACAATGTAATTTTTAAATATCAATCAATGTATTATTGAGATCATAATTAAATTTTGAGAATAAAATTTATTTACTTTGGGGGGAATGTAAATCCCAGAAGTTCTAAAATAATGACATTGTATTTCATAGAATGTATGACATGGAACACAAAGAGTATAATAGAATATAACACCATGAGAACTAATTATATATTTAGTTTTAAATATATTCAATATCTTTAGTGTAATTAATTACACGCATCACTATGTTTATCCCCCATGACACGAAAAAACGAGTTTCTTCGTTAGTTTGTGATAAAAGTATGACCAAATTTTTCCAAAAATAATATTCTTAAATAATAATTATTTAATATAATAGTTATAGCATAGATGTTAAATTATAGAGTATAAATGTGATTATCTAAAATATGAAAATATGTATTTGAAACACATTTATTAGTCATATATTTTTTAGTTACTAAATAATTATTTATAAAAAGATAAATAAATATTTTTTAAAAAAGTGTATTTTTTCTAAAAGATTGTTTAATTACAATTTTGGAAAATAATAATTTTTTTCTCAAATTTAAAAAATTTTATAGGATAAAATAAAATTCATTTTATAAATAGTGATACCAATATTATCTTATGGTGAATTTTGGGTATTTTATTAGGAAGATCCATTTTTTGATAAATAGTGACCTTGACCTTGAATAGTAAATTTTTATTCGAAGAAGAATAAAGAAAAACCACAAAGGCCCAGTAAGAAGACCAGAGCCAAATAGCACAACAACTATATGGGATGAATGAAATGGAGCCTGAGGGCATCCCCTCGAATAATATTAACCCCCACCGACATTAGACTATACAGGTTGTGAAAATAAACATGTCTTGAACCAGGGAAGATAATTAAAGCCAAGAAATCTGAGACCTTGTTTCCTTCTCGCCTAGTATTAAGAACATCCGTGTGGGATCCTAAGATGCCATGACAAGCCCTGACCATATAAGAGACTGACCATAGAATCACCCCAATGCCACGAAGGGTGTTATACAACACCATTGAGTCGGTTTCAGCCTTAGGGATATGCAAGCCCCTCTGGCCAAAAAACTTGAGACCTGCATTCATGGCCAAGATTCCACTTGAAGGATGTCCTCTATCCCAGCTGGATGGAAAAATCCATGAATACTGACCCTGCACCATAACGAACGACCCTACCTCCCTTTATAGCACTGTATAAACACGATCCATCAGTATTGAGTTTCAGTCCCCTCGACGGCGGGTGCCATCAAATCCATCTACCCAAAGAAGATTCACCTCCCACTTGAGAAAGGAGGGTACCTATACAAAACTGCCAGAGGGACGGAGCATCTCTCCAGCTTCCCAGTTCTTTAATCAAGCCTACAATTAGGCTAGTGGTCCTCGCAATGATCAGCCAACTTGGGATGCCTCCCCTTCAAGGATATTCTGGTTCCTCGCCTATCATATACTCTAACATCCAGCATGAAAAATTTCCAAATGATCCCACCTCTCTATGCCTCCGTTCCATGCGCCCTGATACCATCATTCCAAGAACGGTTGTTCTACCATTGACGAAACATTGATAGTTCTAAAGTCACTGAATCTTCCCCACACATCGCGCACCCATTCACTTTTGAAAAAGAGATGTCCACAACTCTCTTCTGCATGTCTCTGGCAGCACATGAATCTGGTAGCTAATTGAATACCACATCGCTTGATGTTTTCGTCTGTTGGTTTGGACCTACTCTTGATCATCCAAGTGAGGAATTTGTGTTTGGTGTGGAAATCGTTGATCTAAAGGAACTCATTCTATGTGTTGGTTTACCCCTGTGTGCTTGTAGTCCTATGATAATCTATAATAGTAAAAACTACGGAGGACGAGGGGGTGAAGACACACCGATTCGGGTCAGATGAAAACTCGATGATGGAGAAGAGATCATGCTGATTCCTATTCAAAATGGTCATGGTAAACTACGAATATTGATTACCTTCAAGAAAGGAGATGTTCGTGACTGGGCATCCTGGGAAACCAATGGTCGAGTCGCACCAGCTATGATGCCAAAAATAGGACATCGTCATGTCCAACAATCCATCACGCATGCCTCCTCAGATCATTAACGATGGGGAAAATCTCAGTTCAGATGAGAGAAACATGGCCATCAGTAGAAAACGAGTCCCCCAAAGAGCTCTCGTTCAAGGTGGGCCCCCACAATGTACGTTGTTCCAAAACCTCCCATGCATGCTTCGCGTGCATGCCGCAGAGGGTTATCTTGAGGCTATGTACGTTGATCCCCCCATCATAAGCCTTGTGTGCCAACCTACTATAAGAGGCCCAATGACATTTCCCCTTTCCCTTGGGGTCCCAAATAAACTTGTCCAAGATCATATCGATGGAATTGATAACACCCTTTGGTACCTTGAGTGCCGAGAGGGCGTGAACAAGGGTGGAGAGCAAGATGCTTGTAACCAGGGTAATTATACCTCTAAATGAAGTAAAGTTGTTCTTCCAGTTGAGAACCTGATCTATGATCATATTGACAGGGAAGTAGAATTCACAAATGAAATTACGGCTAGCCGACTGAGGATCCCCTATGTAGATCACGGGAAAGGCACACCTCTGCATCTCAAGAAAGTGACCCACCATCGAAGCACAGCTAGGGAGACATTTGCAGGTCAAGAAAAAGTTACTATTACCCCTGTTAATGCTCTGACCACTCCAAAGACAACACACCTCGAGCAGCCTGTTCAGATTTCCCAAGGATCTGCTTGTATCATTCGCAAAAATAATGGTGTCATCTGCAAATATAATGTGAGACACTGAGGGATGATTTAATCTGCGGCGGTAAGGAAGAATATGGCCACTGTCCAGGCTACAATGAATAAAATGTATGAGCACATCCTGGGCCAAAAAAATAGGCTCGGTCAAATGGGATCCCCTTGACGAAGGCCCCAAGTTGGTTTGAAGAAACAAAATGACTTTCCCTAAAAAAAACTTCCAACCACAATGAGATGAAAGAGTGAAATAGAGTGTCAATATTCTTAGCAGAGAGCCCAATACATGCCAACACCTAGTTGATGAAACTCTATTCCACCCGATCATATTCCTTCTTCATGTCATGTTTAATGACTGAGTCGAGCCTGTGGGACTTGTGTTTAATATCTCTAATCATTTTCTGGCCCAACGCAGTCACTCCCTGGATGCATCTTCCCTTCACAAACTCGTGTTGTTCCAATGCAACTCACTGCGGATGCAAAGATACCTGTCGGGAGTTAATGACATTGGTGAGGATTTTTTATGTAACATTGCACATGCTCACAGTTCGGAACTGCTAGATCGAGGATGAGTTCTTCAAATTGGGAATGAACAGAACTGTTGTGGCACAAGTGACCGTCGAAAGATCCCCCCTGAAGAATTCTTGAATTGTGGTGATCAAGTCGCACATGATCACCTCCCTCGAGGATCTGTAAAAGGACGCGGGGAATCCATCTGGTCCAACTGCGCTTTCAGGATTGAGCTTCGTAATGGCGTCAAAAATCTACTTTCCCATAGGAAGGGTCCCCAGACCTTTATTATCCTGGTCCGTAACTACGTGAGGGATAACGTAAAAAAGATCCATGTTGATGACTAAATACCCTGTAGGCCACCGGATGTTAGGACCCATTAAGAGTTCCCTTAAGTAATCATTGTCCAACCCTCCACCTATGACTCTGTCATCCTTAAAAGACCCATCCTCTAGCTATATGTTCAGGTGTGCCATCATTTTACTCTCATTAGTTCTTGCGTGGAAGAATGTTGAGTTTCTATCCCCCTCTTTCATCCACTTTATTTTCGCATTCTCCCTAGAAATGCGCTTATGCTTCAGTAACATTTCCTCTAGGAGATCCTTCTCTTTAATGTGGTCTGAGAAAACTGGCTCGTTCCCCCTTCCTCCAGGCTCTGTTCGAGTTGGTCGACAACTTTTGAACTGGCCAACACATCCCTGCCCAGTGGAGGAAGATCCCTCTACCACGCATGATGCATTGATTTCTGCCACCTCAAATTATTATGGAAGGCCACCCACATATACTACTGGGAAGGAGCTGCCCACCTGCCCCGAACCGTGGACAAGAAATAAGGATCATTTTCCCATAGGCTATATTATCTAAAGCGCATGGTAGGATCGTAGCCAGAGGATAGTGTGGTCAGTAAGGGAGAATGGTCGGAAATACCTCACACAAGATGGACCACCTTGGTACCACCGTACTTGGAGATAGCATGCCCATTTTCCAAGAACCTATCAAGGTGGATCCATGACCAGCTATGTCCCCGTTTATTGTTTCACCACGTGAATCTATCCCCCACATATCTGAGGTCTATAAGTCCCTTATCGGCCATAAATTGAGAAAACTCTAGGCTGGCTCTCCTATTGAATGACCCTCGTCCCTTTCTCCCATCGGGATCAATGATCACATTAAAATCCCCCCCAATAAACCATGATACATCACCCAGATCGAAAGCGTTGAGGTCATTCCACTGAATCACCCTCAGGTTAGGGTCACAACTTCCATATATAAAGGATACATAAAAGGTAAATTAATCACGATTAGACTTCATTGTGATGAACTGGTCTACTGGCTGCACTACTTCCACCTTGAATCACATGGGCCAAAATAACCATATATATCCATTTCACGAGGCTGCATGCATGAAAGCATGCAATTTAATTTTCTTGGCATAGTCTCCAATCTTGTCCGGGTTCTGCTTGTGTTCAAGGATACTAATTAATAATATATAAACATAAATTATATATTAAATAATTTTTAATGTAAATTTAGTTAACCATTATACCAATTAATAATATTCAATATATTGGGATAATTTTATTATTTAATTGTGATATAAAATCAGTGTGAACTTTTTGACTTTCGGTCTTTGAAAACCCTCCATGTTGTCACGTCTGCAACATTAATAATAAATTAGATTTTTCTAATTATTTGAATTTAATTTGAAAAAAAGGATTCAATATTTTTAATATTAATAATTTAAAATTTCTAATAAGGTATGTTTTTTTTACAAAAATGAATGGTGAATGCAGTAAAAATTAATTACCATGGATAATGTAAAAAAGGGTTTACTAGGTGTAACTAAAAATATAAGAAGAAAAATGTCTTATAAACACATCTAAAACCCATATTATGGAATAATTAGACCTTTAAAAATTTATGGTCAAATTATAGACTAGTATTTACCCATGTGACATATAAAAAACATGGGATCACTCAATTGGTTTCAATAATACCAATTATATCCTCTCACCCACTTATAAAAGGCCACCCCCAATCCTCTCTTATTCACACATTCACACACTTTTTTGCTTCCAAGACTTAACCAAATAACATAAAAAAATTCCAACACTCATCTTATGGTTATTTTATTTCTCGTAAAACCATCCTTTGAATTATTTAGTGAAAACATAATGAGGATAACTACAGAAGATGAAATATTCACCAATAAACATCATTATTTTATTTATTTATCAACCTCATTAAATTTTTGTTAAAACATTATAATATAACATAATTGGTTTATTGTATATAATGGGATGTTTTTAAAATAATTTCATTCCATAAAACCATCTCCACTTCCATTAAATGGGTTATTAAATCATCGTTCGTGTGTATGGAGGACTACCACTTCGTGGACTAATGTCTTTCATTTTTCATTTACATCTATCAAGGTTGGGTATGATGATGGATATAAAGTATATATATTATATTTATAAAATATTTAATACTATAGTTTAATTATATTGTATATATCATTTTAATATTAATTCTATAGGATAAATGATATTGTCACTCATGTGTACGATGGACAACCACATCGCAAAGCGATGTGCTTCGCCATTCACTAACGCTTCAAATGGACGGTGATAAAAAAATTATGATTATATGTGATATGATATTTATAATTATTATATTAAATAAATATTTATCATTATTTTATTATAATACATATCATATCCTTTCATTCCCATTCACTCACGTAATGATGATATCATCATTCTTGTACATCTGGACTGTCACCTTTATGAAGTGATGTGATCATATTCATCCCCACACCAAATGAATGATATATATATATATATAAATATATATGTTTATAATATGGTGTTAATTATTTTAATATAATTGTTTAATGTTAAAATAATACATACCTCCATTCCTTAATCATTTATTAAAAATCGAAACCTTACTCACGTGTACATTTGGCCTAACATCTCTATAATCATAGCATACTTCATTTTTCATAACAATATTTCATGATTGGTTTTAAAAGAATAAATTAAAGTAAAAATATGATGATAATGTCATTTTTTTATTCATTAGATGATATAAATATATAATATTATTAATAATTGTATCTTCTATTACAAAATTCATATGAGAAAATAGGGCAATTTTCACTTGGAATAATGAAAACAATGACTAATTATTAATGAACATGTGATAAGATGTTATAAAAATATTAATATATCATATTATAAATAATAATATGGTATGTAATATGTTAATAACTTTTTAACATAACTATACTTGACGTAAAATAATTTTAAGACAAAAGGAAGCTTGAGGTAAGGGATTTGATATAAATTTACATTCCATTGAGACTTAGTTATTGTTATGAACCAATTCATATTTATGTGGAGTTTAATCTACCACATTGACATGTAAAATCATGATTCATTCATAAATTATGGTATTTTGAGTTTCAATTTGAATCATTTCATCCAAGGTTAGTTGAAATCAAATTTACCAAGTGGTAAAAGTTGTTGAACAATCTCACTTTATTTGGTGATTGGTAACTTTTTCTGGAAACAATCAATTCCATGTAATAATTTTTAATTATACAATAAATTTCCCTTAGATATACATATTCTTTTATATTAGACATTATTATTTTCTTATCCTAATATAATTATTTATATATAGTTTTTAATTTGAATTTCATTTTATTAACCAAGGTATTATTCACAAATATGTATCATTTACCCAATATAGAGACTTTATGATAAGTAAAATTGTTTATGAATTAAATCAACTTTGTGATATAAGAGTTATTACTTAGAAATTCATAACATAGATTCGAGGGCATTTACAAAATCCCCTTTATGCATTAGTAGTCTTATGGGAAAAAAATCTATTGGCAAAAACATTATATGTTTATTACCTTCAATTTTAAAAAATCTTGTAAAGGGTCTCGGTATTTGAGATATATTTTTCCAATATGAATCATTTTTGACCTAGTATATTCTAAACCATATTGTGTAAGATTATAATGGTAATGTTATAACATTCCTAGAAGATAATACTTTTGATAATTAATCATTTCTTTATTTTATAATTAGTTTGTTTTTATCTATGATATTTTCGCAATGATATTATCTATGGATGTATTTAAATATTATATTAGTGATTAAATGTCATGTGTTCTCATTCATTTACCATTCCATATTAATTAATCATGATCTTACAATGAAATTTATGTTAGTTAAATGGAATATTGTTTTAGTTATTTACCATTCCATGTTGGTTAGGCTTATTGATTCATAATGGCTTCCATTATACAAAACTATTACTAATCATTTGAGATCTACATTATTTTTTCCTTTTCCCCATGTTAAAAACAAAAATATTATGAATGATATTTATAGGATTAAATTAATTTTTTCAATATATTGTGTTTTATCTTCATTACTAATTATAAAATTGGTATTATGTACATGTCTCTTTCTCCAAGACTACTATGTTATTTGTTTCGTTGGGATGGGTGTCCATGTATCTCATGCCAATGTAATAAAGAAGTCACTGTCTCTGTGCTACTAGGGTATGGGTTGATATAAAAAACATATAAAATTTCAGGGAAAATCATGTCTAGTTTTTGAATTTCATTTATTCTACATAAATTCCCAATTGAAAAGGAGTAATGCCTCTCTAAAAACCATGGAAATCTAATCATAGAGTTTGGAACAATATACTAGTATAAAAGACCTTTTGAGTATTCCATCAGGGTCCAATGTTTCCCCCACACACAAGAGTGTCTAAAAATCTAAGGATGGTCTAAAACATGCTATCAGGAATGAAATTCTTGAGGACATGATCACTATATATAAATAAAATACAGGGGTTATCCCAACTAAATAAAACAAAACTCATATTTTAGAATATTATATTAGTTTTTATTAAAATAACCTTGAATAAAATATAATACCATATAATTTACAATGTAAACATACTAAAGAATTATTTATTCCCTTGATATAATTTTTCATTATAAACATGTCATTAATGGGAATATGGGGAATGTGTTAATGTTAAATGATATAAGTATCCTACTAATATAGATAGACACCAAATTCATTTATACTTTTATATCAATAATTTCAAAATTAAATTCATAAAGTAGAATAATTCAATGGATGAAATTTGGTTTGGATTCCAGTTTTACAAGGAGATACCATAGATTTGCACGACCAGAGAACTCTTTTACATTTTACCCGAAGAGGTATAACCTAAATTTATCCAAGTAAAGCATTATGTAAATAAATTTTTCTTGGTTTTGGTGTAGTTTTTTTGGGTAGGGCCCATTGTGCATGACACATAATCTATGAAATGAGGATCTTAACTAACTTATTATTATAAGACTTCCCCAATATCATAGTAAACAATATAACACATGACCCCAAATAGTAAATCTGGCTAAAATGGTTGGATTATTTATGTTGGTGGGAGACTCTATTTCAAATTTTTAAATGATTTATCATATTTTTTACTAAATAGAAATTATTTTACTTTTTACAAAATCTAGGCGAGTGGGAGTGAAATCTTTATAATGTAATGGATTAAATGATGATAAAATCTAGCATGACCAAAGAATGAACACATATCCCGCATATTTTGTGGAAATGTTTTGGATAAAATGATATTTAATTTTGATTTATCTACATGGACATCATTTCTAGAAATGACATGTCAATGTACTTTACCTTGTATCCCCATGAAATTTAATTTCTTATAATTTATTACAGTATTATTTTTAATAAAATAATGTTGGAAAGAACCAAGACTAAATAAACTGTCACCAAAATTGGAGACATAAATAGTGAAATTATCCATGAATACTTCTTTGTAATTTTTCTATTAATACAGCAAATAATAATAACCTTGAATCATTTGAATGTACCTGAAACGTTGTATAAACTAAACGGAATCCTCTAGTATGAAAATGCTCAAAATGATGAATGTTATATTTCACTAAGACTCTCAAGAAATATCTATATAAAATTATTTAGAATACCTGTAATGAAAAATGTAGTGGGAATTCTCTATTATCCACTCTTGTATCAAGTTAATGAATGGAAATTTCAATGGGTGCTTTCTATTGTGTTTTTTTAGTCAGTGATAATCTCTACAGGGACACAAACAGTTCTGTACATGGGTCAGAAAAAATTCATTGATTTCATCTGTGGTTACAATAAGAAAAGTTTTCATAAGAACTATCTGCAATAGAAAAACCCATTAACTTCAATAAAATGTGTAAATTAATATAGAAACAAATAATTTTGTTACCTTCTTTTTTACAACATCTATAAGGATTTTTTTTGTTTAATGTTTTATCTACATACCTAGTTTATCTTGTTAATTTAATAATATATTATGCATGAAAATTAATGGAATAATAGATGAAATATTATAAAGTTTATATAAAAATTCCTATTTATAATTCCTCAAAACTATAAGAAATAAAAATTAATTCTCAGGAGGGAGTGAACTAGCATTTATGACACACATCTTGAATCCATAACTAAGAAAATAGTATTTAAAATATTTAGGTTGTGAATTCTGTTCTTAATAAAGGGGATTTTTGATTTATGGGAGTGAATGAGAAAGTGGGATGTTGATAACCTCATCCAACTACTCAATAGTAACACCCCCAGATTTGGAATAATATTTTACAAGATGATAAATATCATAAATAGATATAAGATCCTCGGGGATCATGAAAGCATCAATTAAATATCATGCATGACATTTTTCTAAACCATTACTTCATTAAACACATGAATTGTTACCTATAATTTCAATCAATTAATAAAACATGTATTGTGGGCCTGTGGAAGGAAAATAAGGTAATTTCAGGAAGGGAGTACATAAATTAAATTAACTAAGGGAGAAGACTATTATTCTAAGGGGTTCTTTATAGAATCAAGGATGTTGATGTAAGAATTGTCACCACCATAATCAATATACAGTGTTCCACTATATACATTAATTTTGGAATTTTTTTATTTTATAGAAAGGTATCCTAAACATAATATGGACATGCTCATTATTCCTATCATCTTCCATATTAATAATATAAATGTGATAGGAAAAATTACATTTTAACACCCATGTGAACATCAATTAACACAAAAAATGGTTGTGTGGTATTCTAGTTTTACAATTTAATGTCTATTCATATGGAATTTAGTTACTTAACATGTAGTGAAAACCAAATCAAGTGAGTAATAAAATTTATAAAAACACCCAAATCAATAATAACATCAGAGAAGATATACTCTTCTATGGTGAAAAAAGAGAATACTCATGGATCATTATGTTTGGTAATAATTGATGGATTTTTCAATGCTAATATGTTCCTCCACATGATCACATTTTAATCACCTAAATGTTTTCATTTGTTCTTATTTATATCCTTTTGAAACAAAGAATATCTTGGAAGATTCTCCATGGAATATATCAAAGAGTTATTGAACTACACATTTTTGAATTTTTCAAAGATTTATTTATCATGTTTATATTATTTTGATTTCCTCAGTTAGGTGTCTCTTTTGGAAAATAGAAGATGAATGGTTCAGTTATATATATTTTCAAATGATATTCTATTTCCTTTGTTGTTTTTCCCTCATGGAAATGATTTTTCATAATTAAATCACTTAATATGGTCCTCATATGGGTTTAATTGAGATTGGATGACTCCAAAGTAGGTGTATTTTCGATTTTATGTTATGTTCCACTATAAATAGAGATGTAACTGACATTTCCCTTTTCCCCAGGGTTAAATGGTGGTTGATATTGAATTTTCTCTGACCCTTGACTTTGGAATTTACCTATGTAGTTGTAAAGTAAGATGAATCATGTTTTGATATATTATATGGATTCTTGAATTTTTGTTTTTTTATTTTTAAAATATTTTAATCCATTTTTTTTATCATTTACTCAATGATAGGATCATGATTTTTAGGGGCTATTAGATAAGCATTTTCTTGTGGCTTTATATTTATAGGTCGTGGAGAAGGATGACTAATATAACCTCTGTGGTTCGAGGATTTTTGAGGTTGGTTTGAATACCCACTTTCCTATAGTCTTGTTTTTTATTCCACACATTATTGGATGGATTTTATGGTTATATCCTAACATGTTGGTATTAGAGGGACTATGAACATTGCCTCAGAACCTTAAAATGGTTATCCTAATTGTAATGTTAGTATAAATAATGATTCTCGGTGGAATATATACCACAATGAATTTGATGACGTGGTTGGTATTTAAAATTTTAAAGTGAAAATTTTAAGACTATTTTACTTAACTCTTCAAAAATAATTTCCACCTTCTACTTGAATTCAATACATTTTACCACATGGAAACATATGATGGTTATACTAAACCCTGAACCAAAATTTTCTGTATTATGTTCCATGTTTTTTATAGGGTCCATATAGATATTAATGAATTTTTTACTAGGTAACCACCTATAGTATAATCAATCGTGTTATAGTTCATTATAATTGAACGTTTATGAAAGTATTATATTAAATGATTCAATCTTATTTGGTGCTGTGGGGAACATGAACAAAGCCTTTTTAAATGTTCCCAACATTTATGAAGTGTATCCTCTAAGAGATTTTATTATTCGATAAATATTTTTCCTTTTTGTTGTAGTTTGAGAGGATGGGAAATATTTTTCATGAATGAGGGAATTCATGCCCTCCCAACCAATAATTGGACAGTTAACATAGTATTGCTAGTATTTTTCAGTGTCTTCTAAATAGAATGGAAATTTCCAAATCTTATGTAAATATTTTTCTTCATTATTATGATTTAATGTTGAAAACCCAATATGGAATTAATTTACAATCTTATGTGGGTATTCTCAAGATACAGCATAAAATTTTGCTAATATGTTATTGATTTTGGATTTTAGTTCATAATTAGGTGCCTTTAAATATATTTGAATGTATGTAAGTCATATTTATACATCATGTGAGGATATTTATTTCATTTTATAGTTACATTCATCCATATTATGAATGTTTATTTTAGTCATGATGTTGGTTTTAGAAGAAGAAGAAAAAGAATGATTGGGAAGCATGTTAGTTTTTTTATGTCCTCATTCAAAGGATCATTCAATTATTCATAGTGTCAATGACAAAAGATCCTATTCGAATGAAGTTTTAAAAGAAGAATTTCATTTAAGGAATATAATTTCATGAAAAGTTAAAAAAAATATTTTAATATAATACATTAAAAAAATTATAGAAGGAAACACGAACACAAATATTTAAAAAATTCTCTATGATCATATAAAAATGCAGACTAAATACTGAAGCTCTCTATAGAAACGGTGACAACATTTGAAAAAAAATGTAATGAAATGCCAGATTTAATTGGTTTTAGATGATTATATATAGTCTACCTGAGACCATAAATTATCTCTCAATGGTATTTGATGTGTTTTGAGTCTCAATTTCACACAATATTTTTATAATTAAACTAAAAATAGAGGGTTTCTTAAAATAATTTGAATAATTATGTGTCTCAATTAAATATTTAAATAGACAATAAGGAAAGTTTATACTGAGTAATTTATTATTTATTTGTTACTACCCCAATATAAAATATTTTTTTTCTAAATTTATTTTTTTTGTTTTGGGGTAATCCTTTGGTTGAGGGATTCCTTAGATCTCAGATACCCACAAAACCAATTAAACATAACTCATAGGAATAAACCATGATATAACAATCATTTATACATGTTCCATAAAACAAACATGATTTATGATTTTCCAAAAAAAATTTAAATATAATTATTTTTGGAAGGAAGAGGATTCTTGTGTTCTCCAATTAGAAAATCACATGTCATGCAACCAAAATTACACACCGATCAGTTATGAAATAAAAAACGATTCATTTAAATAACTAAAAAAATATAACATACATCTAAAAGAACTATTAACAACCAAATTAAATATATATATAGTAAAGAATTATGTGTTTAAAATCCCTCTTTTAGTGTGTATCTCAATTTCAATTATAATCCTCTATTTATCCTTTCATCATGTTGAGAAGAGGTGGAAGCCCACCTAGAACTCCAACTTCATTGTTGATCACCCTTGAGGTAGGGAATGTTAGAACTTCTATGATGATGATAAGACTCTTTTTTCTCTTGAATATTTTATATTTTTTGTCCCTTGTTGAACAATAAAATTGGGTTCCCAAGGTTCCAATTTATATGCAATATTGAAGGTGGTATTGGGAATCTATATTATGATATACAACTTGGATCATTGTTTTGGATTATCTTTATTTGTAAAATAATACCCTTTTTATCCACCTCTAGAATATCTCCACTAAAAAATTAGAACTTTTTAGTGTTATAAAACATGATATTCAGATAAATTTCTGATGTTACTTCAAGAATGTGAACATTGAAGATTCTCTCTAACGATGGGACTTTTTTGGCCTCCATGTGAAAAAATTGGGATACTTGGATTTCTGCAAAAAAGTATGCAAAACTATCGAAAATTCAATGACCAATTTTACATCACAATTTTATGTAAGGATAATATATAGTGTAATGATTAGTCCACATGTTTTTATTGGTTTCTATATAGTTTGTCTTATTTTTCTAGAATTTTATCATTGGATTTTCAACCCACCTACAAATATTATATAAACATCAAAAAAGAGATATTGAAAATTTAAATATTGATAAAATTTAACTAATAGACATAAATATGAATTAATATTTTTCATTAAATTTCATTTTTACATTAAAAAACCATTTTAATATACTAGTGTTTGAGAGTAAGTGAATAGTGAATCGTTGGGTGATCAGTATGTAGTGTGTTTGGCCACATGGGGTCCTGAGCATGTACATTTAGCACATGTATTTGAAAATTAGATTGGATTATTGGACATGTTGTCCATTTTATATATAATTTGATATTAAACATGTCTAAAAGACATTATTCTGTGATATCCTAGACTATAGACATGTGTGCCTCTGGGATACAGGGCCTATAATCATATTTTTTCAATATAGTAATGTATTTTTTCACAGAGATGATATATCTAAATTTTATTCCCCCTTTAATCCCATTTTACTCATATAAATTTCCCAGAAATGTAGGGGAAGTTTTTTGATTATTTATTTCCAGCCTACAATGGACGAAAATCAAATCCATGATTACCTGATCCATAATCTGTCATGCCATCGACCATCATTCATGGTTATAAATCTTGAATTCATCACCCACCACCCATAAACTACCTCGATACAACTATAATACACCAAAACTTATTTATTTTATACACCCATCACATTTATTTGGGTTGGATCACACTTGAATCTTGCCTCCCAATGTTGAATAACGCCCCCATAGTTCAATAATAATGAACACAATGAATAGTTTAGGTAAAATAAAAAAAATAAATCAGTGAAAACCCATCATTGGATTATGATACCCAGTCAAATGATTATATAATGAGGAACATGAGTGAAAAATAGGGAAAGAATATAAATTAATTGGTTCAAGAACTCAAATTAAATATAGTCTTAATATAAGAATGACCAACGTTTGAAAGAAAAGGGATATATAAGATCCATGCTTAATAAATTATTCAAATGTGTGGAAGATAAATAAAATATTGTGTCCCACCTTAATAAAATATCAATAATTAGGTAATAATGCATCTTGTAGTAATGTATATGATGATCCCAAAATGATGATCTCCCCATCCTCCACTAAATATCCTAGGTTTATATAGTTAAACCTTTTGATTTCTATGATGAAACACATATTCACATGGGCTAAGTTTTATTCCATTAAATAAATTCAATAACTAAATAATTCAATTATCTTAGAGCACCCACCAATGGCTTCCCTTTGTCGGGTGCGTGACACCAAAAAACATTATATCACGCTTAGGGTAATAAATGTGTTATGGAAACAACTATGTTATCATATTTATCATCTTATATCCTAATAAAAATGTAAACCATTAAATCCTAAACTTTCCAGATAATTCCTTTAATATGTAAAATTTTTTATAATACATTAATTCTATGGTCCTACTATGCCCAAAAAAAATGCTGAATATAAGGGAAAATACAATGATATATCTAAATATGAAAGGGGATAAACCCAAAAAATAATATTCATTATGTTATCCCCCTTTTCAAGGATTTTGTCTGTAAAAACACAATATACAGAAATTTTTTTTAGTGATGAGCCCTTATTTGACTCTCATTCTCCTAGGTTCTCTTTATCAAGCTCTTGTGGTGACAATTAACTGAAACCAAAGGAATAGTCCATCCAGAAATATATTTCTATGTCTGTCCTCAACTATCATCAAGTAATCTAATAAGGTGACCCTATCATAAATTTCCATCTCTCTCTAGTCGATAATTTTATATGGGTTGATCTTGTATACAATAAAATGTGGCACAAAAGATACATCATACACTTGGTCTCACAATGGGGGTCAGTACATGTTCAATGAAAACTCACTTACCCCATACAGAAACTAAAACATATTGAATAACTTCTAATTCTCAAATCAAAACTATGCAATCCATGTCATGGGGTGACTCTCAACAATATATATCATCCCTCATCTAACTCCGAATGTCTATATTATTTTTCTATATAAAATTTTTATCAACAAGGATCTATCCTCAGATTCTCATGGATCACTTGAACCCTTAACTAATAGTGTAACCACCATTTCTAGCCCATCATGAGAGGTCCCACCATCCTCAGTCTCGCAAAAGAGTGATCTGTTGGGTCTCTTATATGGTGCCTCACATGGTTCCATGTTTATTGTTGAGTGAAATTTGTTATTACAAGAAGATGAACCCATTGGAAATTGATCAATACATATCTAGTTGATAACCCTCCATGATGTCCTTCATCACATTCTCCAAAACCTAGATAGTCTACTATGACTTTCCAATTTCTTTGGGGTGGAATGTTGTTCCCATCCATAAATGGGTCCCAAAATCCTCCTTTTATCCCTCTATAAACAATTTTTATTCCATAAAACATGACTGGAGATGAAAATTATGGGTACCCATTAATCTAAGTGATCTATTACATGTAAAACCACCCCAAAATCTCAATCGATCTTTGCCGCTCGAATGACATGGAAGTGTAATGACTTGGTAATTAAGCCAAAATTCACCCAAATAGAACCATCACATCTCATTAAATGTGGAATCCTCATAAAAATATAGCTCCTTCTAAACCATAATGCTAAACATTTACCTACTAATATTTTAGGCATTGAGAATAATATTGACCACTCTCTGCCTCAAGACAACATAAGATTACTATAGTCAAAGATCCTCATATATCTTATCCACACAAGGATTTACAACCGAAGGTGTAGTTTGAAGCTCCTATGACATATCTTAACACAACATGACTGAACTCATCATTCCTCCCTAAATAAGGATAACGTCCTCCCAAAAGTTAGAAAACCCATCCGGTGCACATCTAGAGGATATATTGGCATAAAAAACATGACATTTTACATTAACCAACTCAGCATCTATCACACAATGAATAAGTGGTGGAATATTCACTATCAACTGAAGATATGATTCACCTCCCTCATCCCCCAGCGTCTGCTAGAATGATCCCAACTCTTTTTATTCCTCCTCCACCCATAGAGATCACGATTTCCCACTAAGGGCATATAACACGAATGCATCATCCCAGAAATTCTACTATAACATTATTTTAAATAAAAAATAATTAATTGGATTAATTTATAATAAAAACAAAAAAATATATTTATTAAATATAAATAATATTTAATGAAACAATATACTTATCTTTAGTCAATATATATTTTTGTTAGAAGTTAATAATCAAATTATTAAACAATATTGACTTCATACAAATTTTCACGAAATAGTATTATTTGTCGAAAAATATGAATTATAATTTAATTAAAATTTAAAAATATATATACATCTTTTAAATAAATTTTACAATTAAAATGTCTAAAAATAAACATTCCCTTGTTATTTTAAAAAAAAACGTGATTCTACAAAATCATTAATATTATAAAGGTAAATAATGATCCATTTAATTTTTTTCATATATTATATTTATAATTTAACTATATTAATGATAATTTCTTGTAGAAAAAGTATTTAATATTATTTTTGTAACATATTTATATTAATGTGAATTTGAGCTATGTAAAAGTATATAAAAACTACAGCTAGAAAATTGCTAACATAACTAAAATGGACATCAATACAAAATGTTAAGTGACTATACTAAATATTTTTTTTATAAATATATATAATTTTTATACCTAAATGTATAAAATAATTTTCTAAAGAGTATATTATGTCAATAAAATTTATATTTTATATATTTTATATATTTCTTTTTAAGTCAAAAAATAATTTAAAATTCACATAAATGTTTAAACAATTTCCCCTCCAAACAAGATAACCTCGATAGCTCAACCATGTACTATTGGAGAAAGCGCAACCACACATGGGATCCAACCAATACGAATTCTTGTCTACAAGAGGGTGGTGTGAGTGCCTACATATATTCTAGGTTGTGCACAGTGAGCATGCATGTTGCCCACTAGTTGAATCTTTATGTGATTTAATGGGCATGAGCCTGTGCAGGTCGTCATGGCTCATGAACCCAAGTGGTGTGTGAGATTGTAGAAGGTGAAAAACATAGATGGCAGCTCGAGCAGTAGAAGGAATGGAAAATAATATATAGATGTCACAAACTAATCTCTATTTTGACTGGGGATTTTTGGAATGTGGGTTACTATTTAACAACATGAAACACACAAATATAACAAGCATTAATCAATTAGATCAAATTCATCCATCTCATAACCTAATCCATTATATTCCTATACACACTAAACCTATTCCCTATTATTTAGTTCTCCATCATCATCTAAAAATGATGATGACCTCATCCTATCCCAACCCACATAACTCATTGATGGCCCAGCTCGATGGGACCCTAAATCACAACTATTATCGACTTCATGTGGGAATAGGACAATGACACCCCCATATGGTCTTAAAAATTATAGGTCATCAAACTCAATCATAAAAAAATGACGATATTTTCATTCCTAAGGTTGATTTTTGAGGATGAAATAAATGAGTTGATGGAAAATTGATAACATTAACAATATGAATTGTTAACAATAAAATAGCTCTCATGTAGATAATGTTTCCCCAAATCATCAAATTGTTTTTCATATTCAGTGTAAATATGTTAAAAATATGATGGTATATATATATAAATTAAATAATCATTTTAACCAAGGATCATCATAATTTTATCTTAATCCTCTAGTTTCATCACTTCCACCTCTGGTTATAGAATCCAGGAAAAGTATATATATATGTTACAATCGAAATCATGTCACTTCAATTCCCATTTTAATACTCAATAATATAGAATACAAAAAAAACCATGATGTTTTAAGCGTCATAGATAAGATTCTATTCATTGTAGAAAATGTGGGTATAGCTTATGGATTTATATATATACTCGATTTTCAATTTTCATGAATTTCACTTTAAACTCCCTACTTGACATAAATCTCTTGAATACTATCCACAATTAATAAATGTGTGCAATGGATAATTTTTATTGTACCCATACATCTATAAATATTTTCATTCTCTACACTCCTTAGAAAGCCTCAAATCATACAACCCAAGTTCTCCCACTCTCTATTATTACATACTTTTATTTCCAAAATGTTATATTAGAGAACATCCTTTACTAAATTCTATTTAATTTTGGATTTTAGGTAAGGTAATTAAATTTTCAAAATTTTATTTTATTATTGTAAATGGAAGCATTTTAATTGAACAAAAATTTGTATATTTATTTTTAGACCCCTTTTTTATAATTTTTTTAATAAATAATATTTATGTTTGTTGAACCTGTAATAAAAAGGACTGATTAATTTTATTAATATGATTTTATATAGGAGTATTATTTGTGGAATTTATGTAAAATTTATATCTCAAATTTCCATTTTAAAATTTATAAAATATCATAGAATTTGTTTTGAATTACTATCTTCATTGATTATTTTAAGGTAAAAAATTTATATTAAAAATTTCTTTTTATATCTATAATTATCATTCATGAATATAGTTATGGCCATTTTGTATCATCCCTTAATCTGAAACTCTCTTACATGGCCAAAATGTGTAGGTTATTGTCCTCAAATGTACCTCCCCATACGCCATATCTAACGGATAACAGTGGGGGTGTGATAAGTTTAGTGGGAATACTACACCCATTGTTTACACAGGTACGATGTAGAAAAATAATCATATAATAGTAAACATCAGAGTAGAGGAAATAATAGATGAAATTGAGTACTGAGGATAAACAAAAAAATAAAATCCAACTTAATAATCCAACATATAATAATGGAATAACGTAATGATAGGATGAAATATAACTAAATTTCCTGATATAAGTAATTCAAATAAATGACTAGAAGACCCAAATAAAGACTCAAAATTCCCAAGTCAGAAGCCCCATGTCAATCCAATATCCAAAGTCCATACCATACAACAAGAAACAATCAAAAACTGGGTCCCTTACCCTTGGAAAAAATTCTTTCCATGTAATCTTCTAGGGTACCCTAAAACAACTCTAAATGGGTGTGAATATAACTTCATAGGTCAATATAACCATGTCTAAAATGATAGTCCTACCTCAGATATATTCCCATACTTCCACTGCACTAGAACTACAGGTATAGTCTTACCTAAGATATATTTCTCAAAATGTTTCACAATCTATATCAGATGTTCTTCAATGGAATCTATAACACTAATCTCAATGTCCTTGATGTCCACCATATGATCAGGTTTTTCATATATCACCAAATATGTGACAGTTGAAAGACATCATGCATGAAATTGTAGCACTATGGTGTAGTTAATCGATATTCTATTGTACTGACCCTTTCCAAAATCTCAAATGGCTTTAGAAAAATAGGCACCAGATTTCACTATTTCAAAGTATGAAATTTTCCTAAGCTAGGTATCAACTAATGGAAAAAAACACAATCATAAAATTCCATATATTATTGTAGAAACATTAAATTTTGTTCCCCTAACATCTTTATAAAAATTCTTAATCCATGTTTGAAATGTTTTTGGTGTGACTCTACATAGTTCAGGGTGGTCAGTGTGGGTAGAAAAGGAATTGGCCTGATGGGTCTGGACCATAGGTGGGTACTGATCTGGACCAATAGTACGGGGGTGTAGAACCTGTGGTATGGATTAACCGTTTCATCTATGTTCCTCTTGACACTCAATTCCATCTCATGGATGAAAATGTTAAAAGGTAAATTCCTTGGAAAAAGGAGGAGAAAATTGATCGATAATATCATGATTTGAACAGGATCAAAATTTTGTTCTCTCAAGGCAGACCAATTCACCAGCGGTGTGGAGGATCTTGCATCACACCTCAACCCTTGTGCTCTATGACACCATCGCCCATGGCACCTTATTTTCCTATAAAATGACCTTGGGGGTATTCAATTATACAGAAAAATTTCCTTGGAGGCCAATTTCTCTTTTGATCACCATAGTTCTTTTCCAGAGTCCTCTAAAAAATCCATAGTTCTTTCATATTACCTAATTCGAGGGAATTAAAGGGGGATAGTGAGACTTAGGTTCTCCAAGTGTAAATAATTAATAACACTTTAGTTACTCATTCACCCAACCTCCCTAATATAAGAACACTTTTGTGATCTCCCATCCTCAAGAAGGATGTTTCTTGCCTCACATATGGAAATACATGTAAATAATCCTTATATATTAAGCCAAGTCTCTCCGAACTCTTTTAATCTAGGTTGTTTTTCACTTAAGGGGAAATAAGTTCACCTAAGCCTACATGAGAACCCTATACCAGTGTGCTACTTACTTGAGAACCCTTACTTGATGTTCACCATATAATTTAGCTTTCTTGATACATCTGTTAGGCCTCTCCCAAGGCCACTTATTCAATGTCCCTTTCGTCTCTATCTCTATTTCCTGAAAGAGAACATGTTAAAACCTCTACCGAGACCTCTGAATTTACCAAATCTTTGGGAAAGGGAAATATATGTGTCTCCCATTTGGATTTGGATATCTATGGTCACATAGAACCTTACCCCAGGGGAAATGTTGAGGAGTTACTTGTCTTGGATTTTTGGGATAGGACTGTGTCCTCCCCTTATTATCTATATGACCTGGAGCCTCCACTTCCTAGTAGGGAGGATATGGGTCATTATTTCTTTTTTCATTTGACAATAGAGAAGTATCCCTCCCCTTCTAAGACCAAACAAAGGGATGCTATAATGGCTCATAATTTACATATATATTACTCCAACATTTTTGAATATTTATTAAAGAACATAAAAAACCACACCAAGACCATATAATTTTAGTGTCTTTAGAAATTGGGAATTCTATACAAATGGTTCATAAAACATCCATATTGCCTCCCACTTATTTCATTATAACTAGACTCCCTTTTGACATATATTAATTAATACCCTTCTCCATGACCTAGGTAAAAGAAAAATATCAAAGGGTGATCTCAAATTCTCATTAATGCACAAAAAGGTAAATATCATTCATATCATAATCATAATAACATAACATTAGAAATTCATATCATGTATATAAAAGATCATAATATCATTTCCTGGGATAAATCATAAAAGTGAAATATAATCCCAATATTTATAACATTGTACCCAAAATTTCATAGCATATACACATAAGTATATAATATCTTTTCATATTAGTCATGGCTCATTTCCAAGACCATCATAAGAGACAAAATCTATTACTTAACCGAGTTCACTCCTCATTCCAACCCTGTTTTACTGACTAGATTTAATTTCCATTCTAGTCATGTATATGTTATGAGATATAAATCATTACACAATTCATTGGAGGTAGATATTGGTCCCACTCATATTATAATGAAATAACTCTTACATGTTTCATAAAAACATAAACTATTCATCATAGCATAACCCAAGTAACAAAAAATGGGTTTCTTAACCATCATTCCATCATGAAAAAATCCATATATGATAAATGGATTTCATTAAAATAATTACATCATAAAAAGAATAAAAACAAAGTAATTATAGGCAGATAATAATAACCCTATATCATCTTATATTGAAAATAATTTGGATAAAACACGTGAGCTTAATTCTTGAAGAAAATAGCCTTTATTCTTCAAAAACGTTTTCTATACTCAAAATGCCGTGAAATGTTAAAAGAAAATAATTTCGATGAAAATAAAAATTAAATATTGTTGAGTAATCTTTATTTAAATAAGGAATTATGATTATTTAAAAATCTGTTCATCCCATATAAGTTAAAAAAACATTCTTCTCATACTCTTGCTCAAAAATTAAAAAATTTTCTCATATGGAAAATGAAAGAAATACTCCTTCCAAACCATTTAATAAAAATTAAAAAATGGGTAAAAATTACTTTAATCAATAGTATATAGATATAAATAATATTATATATTTATGAAACATCGATATGGATGATAAATATACCCCATTAAATACTTACATAAAAATAATCTTAGAAAATAATCAGATTGCGGAATTATCCCTTACCATTGGTATGATATGCTTCTTATGTATCTCAACATCCTATATAATGATTTATATAAAGTTAATAATTTATTCCCTAATCATAACCATTTTTATGATAACATTTATGATCATATTTTCTACTGTTTGTTAGTAACATTTCATTGTTACTCGTTATTCGGGTATTAACTGCATTATGTTATTGTGCATGTTTTGTCAGAAAAGTTATTATTATTATTTTTAGGAAATAGTTATAAAATTTAAAGGATGGTATTATTATAATATATATCATCTATATTCATCCAATTCATTCATATAATCATGTTTTAATGATGATTATTTATAACGAATCACATCGTACCATGGAGACGGTAAGTCATACGTATGCATGAGTGACGATATCGTTCTTATAATTGTTAAATGGTATCGAAGTGGATGGTGTATATTATCCTAGAATAAAACTAATTTCATATCAATCATATATATTTAATTATTCCATCATTATACCCATCCATATAACATGGTGGTGAAAGATGGATTACACCACCATGTGGAGACGGTATGTTGTACGTACGAACACATGGTAATTTAATTTTTCATAGGATGGGTAGAAGGTGGAATATGGTTGTTTCATAATAATAATAACATCATTGTAAATATGTACTACTGGAGTTATTACTTTATAATATAACAACTCATGTGGGGGAAGTATAATAAGAATGATGTTTCAAAGAATCGGTAAATGATATTGCCACTTTTTCGATGCGCCTCCTCAAAATCAACTATTAGAGCACTATAGTTGGACTCTGAAAAATAACAGGACCCTTAAAATGTATCTAGGTAAGTTTATAATGGAAATGGATAGGGTATGGTCTATCTTGAATACTCAAAATGATGTGAATAATTGAGGGAGGAAGTTCCCTTTTATAATTGAAGTAAGGGACACTTTTCGAGACCTCAAACAATAATGTTTTATAATAAAACCAAACCCCACATAAAAACCAAAAAAAAAATTATAATTATTAATATGATATGTGATAGGGGTTTAATATCATTGAACAATAAATTTTAGTCAGTTATTTATTCCAATTTAAGCATATTCATTTTAATCAACAAATAATTATTGTATTTAATTTTTAACTGTGGTAACAAATATTTCAATATCAAAAGGGAGAAATATTTACTTATTTGTTGTAAATAAGAAAATAAATTAATACTTTAGAACATTTTAGACTATATAATAACTGTTCTATATTTCTAAAAATGTTTTATGATTTTTAAATAATTTAATAAAACCTTGTTTTGACAAAATATCAATTGTGTCAGTTTTAAAGCTATTTATTTCATGGACTTTTAAAATATAATAACTATAATTGAACCTCTATAAAAATATTTTATTATATCCCTAAGGGGTCAAGGTAATCTAAATAATTAAATTTACATAATAATTATACAATATTGTATTTATTAAATGATATTTAATAACATTTATTTGATATCTTCATCAATAAAATAATTATTACCTCAATATTGTGTAATTATTAAATATACTTATTTGTAGAATAAAAATTAAAAATAACATAATATTATAAAGATAAATCTATTATATTTCATAATAATACATTTAGTATAAGTTATCTTATGAAAAACCCCACATTAAAAATTTTATACTCTTTTAAATGTGAATGTCAGAAGTTTATCTTCACTTTAAATAAAATAATATAAGCATCATATTATATTCTATAAGACTCCAAATGGTCAATAAGTTGACCAATTTATGATTATGGTCGATAAATACTTGACCAATAATGTGTTTTCTAGTTTTTAAGACTTTTGATGGTTATTAAAATTTTAATTAAAATTGTTTTATTGATTTATCATCAATTAATTAATTTTTTCATCATCCAAGTATAATTCATTAAGGTAATTATTTATTTCCTAAAAATTAAAAAACAATTATCATGATAAATTAAAAACATTTATCATTAAAATGATTATTTATAATCAAATTTATTTTTTGTGTAACCTTCTATTAAAAATAATTTAATTATTAAAGATTGTGTGAGGCATATTTCACATTTCATTAAATAAAATGAAATAAATGTCCCAATCTCATCCAAGTGGGTTCTAATGGATACCATTTTGACCCAAATATGATTTAGGGAAAATTATAATCATCCAAATATATTATGTAATGTGTTAGGTTAATTTTATAATATTATTGTTACCCTTAATTACCCAATTAACACTTTTATCGTGTAAATAAAATTTAACGAAGTTACAATTAATATTGACAAAAAATCAAATAATAATATTTACATAATTTGGACCATGTGATTAAAAATATGGAATCCATTTTTCAAAATTCAAAACATATAATATTTACTAATTAATCTAAAATTAATTCCGTTGTTGAAATAAGAAAACATTTTTAAAAAGGAAAATTTTTGTAAAAGATTTAAATGATTTTACGTATGAATTTAATGTAAAATTAATTACAATGACCTAAATTATATTAAATGGTAAAAATATATTATATTTACACTTTTAACCATTATATAATAAAATTTTACCATACAAATTATTAAATGAAAATTTTTATTTTCAATAAAAAATTAGTGTATTTTTACTATTTATCAAAACATGAAAGATATCTGAAATATCCAAAATTGATCCAAAGTAAATTTTTATATCCCACATCAAAATAAATTTTTTATGTTTTAATATAATAATTATTCATGTGTCAAAATCATAATTTCAAAGGGGTTCTCCATTCAAATGTGTAAAATTAATCATTTAAAAATTTTGTTTTTATACATCAAATAAGGGTTTATTCATTGCCGATGAGTAAAATATATTTTGAATAAACACAAATAATATTTTATTATATATCTCATTAATTTAATTACCAAATTTAATTGACTAAAAAATACATATATCTAATTGATTTATATTTTTAAAAAATAATAATAGCCAATGAATTAACAATTATTTTTCCTAAGTTAGTTAAAATTATTCCTGCTAACCTAACAGCTAGGCTATAACGGTAATTTTATAATAAAGGAATAACTTGGTTCCATTAAAAACACAATTTCATGAAAATAAAGATACCAAAGAATAATATTTATTTAAATAAATCATTCATAAAAATCATTCAGGTGTT
The DNA here is from genome assembly GCA_963277665.1 of Viscum album. Lineage (NCBI taxonomy): Eukaryota > Viridiplantae > Streptophyta > Magnoliopsida > Santalales > Viscaceae > Viscum > Viscum album. Next base: position 1,272,215,169 of record OY728162.1, on the reverse strand, counting down.
ACATTTAACCCCACTTAAACTGAATTTCACCCTCAAAATTCATCACTTGGAATAATATAGATTAGGATAACACTCCCTCATTAAATATTCATGTTAACATGTAGATTCATCAAAATGGTGGTTACTCCATTAACCATTACCCATGTGAGTGGTCTTGTTTCATAAAACTTTTTCTCCACGATCTAGAATCCCTATCGGTTTTTCTTCTTAAGAATGATCTTGCGCTAGTAGTACAACTTCTGAGATTAGTACATGTGAAGGATCCGGTATGTAATTTTACAGTAGTGATTAATGGAACACATCCTGAAATTGAGATGGATTTTGTAGAAGTCAAAATCAATAAGATACCTTCTCAATGCTATCTGTAATTTGAAGAGGACCGATATACCTAGGGATCAACTCACCCTTCTTTCAAAATCTAGTTACTCTATTCGAAGGAGAAATTGGTGGAAACACCTTATTAGCCACTTTAAACTCTATTTATTTTCTTTGGTTGTAAGAATATAATTTTTATCGACTCTAATTTTCTCTTATGTGTTTTCGAATAGATCTGACATTTTATACAATATCATCAACCAGATCAAGCCCTAATAGCTCTGTTTCCCCAACATTATCTCAGAAAGTTGAAGTTCAGCACTTGTTTCCATAGATGACTTCATAAGGAGACATATGATTACTAGTGTTAAAGCTACTATTTTTAGAATCTTCCACCAAAGGTAGGTGTTGAACCCAACCACCTTTGAAATCAAAATAGTAAGCTATCAATATGTCTTCCAGAGTTTGAATTGTCCTCTTAGACTAACCATATGTCTGAGGATTATAATCATTGCTGAAACATTACTCTCTATCCTGAGAATACTGAAGACTTTTCCAAAAATTCTAGGTAAGCCTCAGATCCCAATCAGATATAATGGAAATTTGTAACCCATACAATCATACCACTTTCATTACATATATCTTGGAAATCTGATCAAGAGAGAAATTTTATATAATATAAATGAAGTGTGTCGACTTCACAAAGAGATCAACTATAACCCATATAGAATTATGGATTTTAGATGTTATGGGATGTCCTCCAATAATTTATATAGTGTTGTTTTCCCATTTCTATTCGATTTTGGGTAATGGTTGTAACATCCCCTTATACTTTTGTCTCTCATCCTAACCATGTAGACAAACCAAGTAATTGTCTCTCATCCTAACCATGTAGACAAACCAAGTATTTAGAGACATATTCAAAAACATATATTTTTATTCCATACCTCTAGAAATACTTTTTAGGTCCATGTACATCTTTGTGCTTCCATGGTGAATAAACAATGAAGAACTGTGCGCCTCATCCAATAGATCCTTTAATTATAGTATGGTAGGAATATAATCCCTATTCTTGAAACTTATTACATCATCACAATCAAGGATGAATTTAGGAACATTTATAACGTTTTTAGTATCTCTACATATTTCTTATGCACCTTCTTAATCATACCTTGTATATATGGTTAAACATTCCGTTGAGAAAGATAATATTTCTCCACTTCCTTCAAAACATCTAGATCCATCCTTTTCTAATCCATAAATATTGGATCTTTTGTGATCCTTATAATGGATAGGCTAGCATGGTCTTGTCAACTCAAATAATATTCCACCTTGTTCGCTTTCCCCTGGAGGTAATTTATTGATTAGTGGTAATCATTTATCAACTCTAACTATCTTCTTTGGAAAATATTCAACTCCTTTTTTTGAAAATATACTTTAAACATTTATGATCAGTATAAATATCACACCTTTCACCATAAATATAATTCATCTATATCTTTAATTCAATGATAATTGCAGATAACTCCAAATCATGAGTTGGGTAATTTTTCTCATTGGTTTTCAACTATCGTGAGGAATAATCTATAACCATATCATTTTTCATGAGAACACATCCAAGACCCTTATTTGATACATCACCGTACACCAATAACCTTTCTCCACTACAACACAATGTGATCACAGGTGCAGTGGCTAACCTTCTTTTTATCTTTTTAAAACTCTCTTCACATTCCCCCATCCAAACAAACTTAACTGCATTCTGAGTCAACATGGTTAGTGGATTAGATAATCGTGAAAAATATTTTACAAAATGTTGATAATATCCATCTAAACAAAGAAATATTCAAATCATAGTTACTGTTTTTGGTCCCATCCAACATTATACAATTTCCATTTTGGAAAGATCCACATATATACCTTCTCTAGATAATTTGTCACCCAAAAATAAAACCTTATAAATCCAAAATTTAAACATGGTAAATTTATCATAAAGCTTATCCTTTCTCAGGATCTTCAGCATAATTCTCATACGGTCATCATGTTCTTCCTTAATTTTCAAATAGACAAAAATATAATCTACAAATACTACCACAAATTGATCAAAAAAGTCTCTAAAGTCTCTATTCATTAGATCCATGAATATAGCGGGGGAATTAATAAGACCAAAAGGAATCACTAAAAATTCATAGTGTCCATACCTTTAACAATATTTCTTCATTGGTATATACTCATTTTGACCCATAATCAATGATATCATGAACAAAATCCAATCTTCAAAAAGTATTGAGGTCCACGTAGTTGGCCAAATAAGTCATCAATGTGTCGAAGAGGATATTTTTTTCTTCATAGTGAACTTGTTATGTTATCGATAATTAATTCAGAGTCTCATTAGTGTATCTTTCATCATAAGAATTAGAATAGGTTCTCCCTAAGGTGACACACTAACGCATATGAATCCTTTATCAAGATTATTTTGGAGTTTTTCTTCAATTCCTGCAACAAAATTGGGGACATTTTATAAGGTGTCTTTAAAATGAGAATAGAACATGGTATGAGTTCTATTAAAAACTAAACCTCACGATTTGGTGGAAGACTTGGAAATTACATAGGAAAGATATCATCAAACTCTAGTAAAATGGGTGTATTCTTAATCATGATATTAACTACAACCATTTTAGTTAAATAACATTCATTTATAAGAATCATTACCCATAATATAGAATAAATTTTTACTAGAAGGTTATATTCATCCTTGCATCGATATATGATCATAGAGTGATTTGGAATATGAAATGTGACTTCCCTTCCATGAAATTTGATGTGAGGTCTATATAAAGAAATAAAATCCATGCTAATAATCACATAATATTCTACTATATGAAGGATCACAAGATTTTTAAGATTCACTTTCCCACAAACATCAACCGAAGAATAATTGTAAACTTTTGATGCGACTGTTGTGCCAATATGAGTTGTCACAACAAACTAAAAAACTAATTGATGAGGTAATATAGTGATACCCTATTAAAATTCATCAGAAATAAAAGAGTGGGTGGATCTAGAATCAAAGAAATCATTTTCAACTTTATATTGGTTGGTAAGTGTACCTTTTACCACTTCATTATCACAATTCTTATCGTCGGTAGTGATTTCTTTTGAAATTCATTTTTCTTTATCCTTAAGAGTATGTTGACTTCGATCATCATAAATAACCCTTGGATTAGCGAATTTATTGGATTAATTCCTATTTTCTTGCACTTGAATAATTGACGTGTAGAAGGTGCTTCTTATGTAGCCTTTTCATTATTTTAATCATTAGATATATTTTCCCATCAATTAGGAATTCAAATGCCTGATGGCCTTCTTTTCCACACTTATAACATTTAATAGTCCCTTTATGACAATTCCATTATATTTTCTCACACTTTAAGAATATGGGAAAACTCATCTTATTTTCAATGTGGTATTTCTATTTTCCTTTGAATTCAATTTTTATCTTATTATAAAACCCATATAAATGATAGGTTACTCAAATATCAATATCAACCTTGAGAGAACATCAAAAAATTTCCTCATATATGTTGATGTCCATTATAGAAAAAATCCCTTTGGAGACTTGTTTTTAAGCCACTAATGAATTGATCAATTTTAAACTCGGGTTGGATAATAATTCTAGAAGCGCACCATGCAAGTCTTGTAAACTTTTCTTCATAGGTTCTAATGGATTAATCATCCTTTTCAATATGTTTAAGGAACTCCTACAACATATTTTTTAGAAGAATGTGAGGAATGTGCTTTTTGAAAAATAAGTTCTGGTGTTCTTCCCATTCCATGGACTAAATTTCATCTCTTTGCCTTGTATTCATGACAAGATTACACCATTGACCAGGTTCAACTTCCAAAAGATACACTACAAATATGAATTTATCATGTTTAAAACATTGTAGAACTGAAAATATCTTTTTAGGGGTACTGATCCTTTTTTCATCCACTATTAGAACAGAAGACCTGCTGAATGAAGGTGGATGCTTCCTCATTAAGGATTCGATAGAATGTTTCTCCCTCATTTTCTTTCTTGGAGGTCCAGAAGAATTCATTTCCTGATAATTTTGTGTGAGAATGACTACAATATTTTTCATTCTCGCTCCCATACTTTTATTTTTCTCTTGAGGAAAATCATTGCATTTCATGTCGCATTCAACATTAACGTGGTTCCTTTTGGTTCCATCCATTGACTACAACTAGGAAGCATAGTGTGAGAAACATTAATCATAATGGTACTAAAAAATATTTCAAGAATAAAATTTCAATTTCTCAAACATTAGGTTTTATCTTAGGTTATTCATGAACATCTCTAAAGTATGAGGATTGTAATTTAACCTATACATAGACATATAAAATGGCTTAGTACCAATGTTCTCTGATCCTAGTTTCCAAAGGTTAACTATAACTTTTCTCTGATACCCTCGATTATGGAAAATACTTTATATATAGATATTACACTGAAATTGAAGAATATTTATTATATAACATAACAAAAACCACGGTAGGACCATATAGTTTTAGTGTCTTTAGATACTGGGAAACATAAAAAATGAGTTCAAAAAACATCCAAATTGTCTCCCACTTATTTCTTTATAACTAGAAATATTTTTCACATAACATACTTAAAACCTTTATTCATAACCTGTTGAAAATAAACATGTGCATGGGTGAGCTCAAATTCTCAGTATGGGAAAACAACTGAAATATCAATCATATTATAATCATAAGAACATAACAATTGAAAGTCATATCGCGCATATAAAAGATCATAATATCTTGTCATGGGATAAATCAAAAAAGTGAAATGTAATCCCAATATTCATAATGTAAGACATGAAATTTTATGGAATACACACATAATCATATAAAATTCTTTCATTTTAGTCAAGTCTTATTACCAAGACAATAATAGCGGACACATTCCATTACTGAACCGAGTTCACTCCTCGTTCCAGCCCTGTATTACTGAATGATATTTAATTTTCATTCAATTCATGTATATCTCATGAGATATAATTCTTTACCCAATGGATTGGATGGATACATAGGTACCACCCATCTCATAATGAAATCATTCTTATATGTTGCCCAATTACATAAACTATTCACCAAAGCATAACCCAAGAAAAAAACATGGGTTTCCCAAACATCATTCCATCGTAATATTTTCGATATAAGATAAAGAGATTTCATAAACATATTTCCATTATAAAAACCATATAATAAAATTAATATTAGGGATAGAAACATATCCCTATTTCATCTTATATGGAATATAATTTTGATAAAACACCTCAGCTTTATTTCTGAGGAAAATGTCCTTTCTTCTTTAAAAATGTTTTCCTTTATCAAAATACCATGTAATTTTAAAAGAAAATAATTTAGTTGAAAATAAACTTTAAATATTATAGAGGAATATTCATGTAAATAAGGAATTATGAAGACATAAAAATTCATTCATTCATGTATAAGTTAAAAAACATTCTTGTCAGACTCTTTCCAGAAAAGTCAAAAAGTACCTCTTATGGAAAATGAAAGAAAGATTCCTTCCATACTGTTTAATAAATATTCACCAATGAGTAAAATTAACTTTAAAACATATTATAAGGATACATAATATTATATATTTTGGAAACGTGGATGTGGATGACACATAGTCCCTAGTAAATACTTATGTATACACAGTCTCAAAATATAATGAGATTGTGGAATTATCCATTACCATAGGTCTAATATGATTTGTATGCATCCAAACATCCCCTATAAAGATTAAAATAAGGATTATCATTTATTAAAAAATCATAATTATGTTTATGATAAAATTTCTGATCATATTTTCATCCTTTTGTTAGTGACATTTCAGTGTTACTCGTTACTCAGGTATTAACTACGTTATGTTCTTATGCATGTTTTGTTGGAGATTTTCTTATTACTATATTTAGGTTATAGTTATATAAATTACAACATTGTTTTAGTATAATATATATCATATGTATTCATTAAACTAATTTATAAAATAATTATTTAATGAAGATTATGTATAATGAATCACATCGCATCGTGGATACGATAAGCTGTACATACGCATGAGGTACAACATCATTCCCATAATTTTTGAATGGGATTTAAGTGTATGGTGTATATTATCTTAGAATAAATATTATTTTATATTAATCATATATATATATATTAATTCCATCAGTATACCCATCCCTGTAAGGTGTTGGTGAAAAATGAATTACACCACTGGGTGGAGACTGTAAAACGTGCATACACACGTGACCTGATTTTATTTTTCAACAGATGGGTCGAAGGAGGAATAAGGTTTTTTAATAATCAAAATAACATATAATTATATTTTACTACTGTATTTAATAAATTATAATAAAACTACTCATTATGTGGAAGTAGAAGGAAAAATAAATTTGAATGAATTGGTAAATGAGATTACTTGTTCTTTGATGTGCCTCCTCTAAATCTTCTATTAGAGCATTATAGTTTGTCTTTGAATAAGGCCATTACCACTAGAAATTTTATAGAGTAGTTTATAAGGTAAATGGGAAGCGTATGGTCATGCTTATATTCTAAAAACGAAGTGGAGAGTTGAGGTAGAAAGTTCCCTTTTATAATTGAGGTGAGGGGAACTTTTGGAAACATAAAAATTATTAATTTATAATAAAAAATCCCACATAAAAACATCCCAAATTTCCCAATTTAGAATATGAGATCAGATAGGTTTGTAATCTCAACATCCAATAAATTTTATATAGGTTTTTATTTCAATTTAATAATTAACAATTTAATTAACACTTAGTTATTCTATTTAATTTTTAACCAGGGTAACAAATATTTCAATACTAAAATAGTAAAATATTTACTTATTTGAAGTCTATTAAACCATAAATTAATACATTATAATATTTTAGACAATATAATAATAATTATATATATTTTATAAATTTTTTACCATTTATAAATAATTAAAAAAACCTTAATTTGAAAAAATATCAATGGTGTCTATTTTGACGCTATTTATTTCATTGATTTTTAAAATATAATAATAAGAAGTGAAAATCAATACAAATATTTTATTATATTCCTAAGGGGTCAAGGTAATCTAAATAATTCATTTTACATAATAAATATTCCAAATTATATTTATTTAAAGATTTGTGATAACATTTATTGGATCTATTCAATAATAAAATAATTACTACCTCAATTTTGTGTAATTATATAACATACATAGTTGTTATGTATAAATTAAAAATAAAATAATATTATGAATACAAATCAATTATCATTCCTAAAAATAATTTTAGTCAAACACATCTTCCAAAAAAACCCACATTAAAAATGGTATACCCTTTTAAAGATGAATGTGACAAATTTATCTTCACTTTAAGTAAACAATAGAAGTGTAATAATATCTTCTATAAGCATCCAAATTGTAAATAAGTCAACCCTTGTATTCTTATGGTTGATATATACTCGACCAATATGTTTTGGTCACGTCTTTGAGAATTTTGAAGGTTATTAATAATTTAATAAAAACTGTTTTATTGATTTCTTATGAATTAATTACTTTTTTCATCATCGAAGTATAAGACTTTGAGGGAAATATTTATTTACAAAAAATTATAAATAAATTTTCATGATAATTAAAAAATTTATATTTCAAATGAGAATTTATAATCGAATTTATCATCATTAAAACCTTATTTTATAAATAGTTTAATTATTAAAGTTTGATTGAGACATATTTCACTATAAATTAAATAAATTAAAATAAATGTATTAATCTAATCCAAGTTGGTTCCAATGGATGCAATTTAGACCCAAGTATGTTCTAGGGAAAATTATAATAATCCAATTATATTAATACAACTATTAGATTAATTTTATAATATTATTTTTTCCCTAAATTACTAGATTTACCCTTTTATCATGTATATAAAATATATCGAAGTGACTATTCATGTTGCCCAAAAATAAAATATAGATCATTACATAATTTGGAACTACTGATTCCAAATGTGGAATTCATTTTTAAAAATTCAAAAGTCAATATTTTTAGTAACTAATTTAAAATTTATCCAGTTGTTGAAATGAGAAAATAAGTTTTAAAAGTTAAAATATTGAAAAATATTAGAATGTTTTTTCTTCTGAATTTTATGTAAAATTATTTCCAATTACATACATTATATTAAATTGAAATAATATATTTTATTAATAGTTTTCAACAATTAAATAATATAATTTAATCTTATATATTATTTCAATGAAAAAAGTTATTTTCAATTAAAATAAAACATATTTTTACTATTCATCAAAACATGAAAGTTATAAGAAAAATATCATAAATTCATCAAAAATAAATATTTATATCCCAAATCAAAATATCATGTTTATGTTTTTATATAAAAATAATTAATGTGTCAAAATAATAATTCAAAATTTGTTCTCCATTCAAAGAAATAAAATTAACCTTTAAAAATCGATTTTTATACATCAAATAGGGGTTTATTTATACCTGATGACAAAAATATCCATTAGGGGAATATCAAAAATATTTTATTATTTATATAACAAATATATCACATAAATTTCATCAAAATAAAGTAATTCACACAAAAATAAAAATATCTAACTAATTAATATTTTTCATAAATAATTGATAACCAATGAATTCACAATGCATTTTCATAGGTTAGTTATACTTATACATGTTAACCTAGTGGATAGAATATAACAATTATTCTATTATAAGGTAGTATCACAGTTTATTTAATCTCACGATTGAGTGAAAAATAAGCTGTTGATTAATAAAAATTATTTAAAGATAATATTTCATAAAAAACATTTGTGTGTTACAGCAACCATCCTGGTGTAACCACATACCCATTCACATAGGAGGTTGTTGTCTCACTCTTATATACACCCTTCACCTTCAGTCCTTCCATTCATTTTACCCATGTTCAATTTAAATGGGGAGAATGGGAAGCACCATATCTATGACCTCTTGCACAATAGTCATGACCTCTTCTAACATAGGCACGACCTCATCCATTAGTGGAAGAAGAAAATTGTGTGTGGTTTGTTGAATCTTTCACATTCTCCATTTCTCACACTGAGGATGACTCATGTGGCCTTAGTTGTTTGTAATGATCATAACATCCACATAATCGACCTGAATGAATGAACTACAAGAACTATTATTCCCATTATAAGTGGGATACATAGGAAGCCTTCTCAAGGATCGAGCTCCACATCATCTCATCCATCAAATTAGAAATTATTCCCCCCAATGGGCCCCCTCCTAGGTGTAAAATCCAAATGGAATGAACTTTGAGAGCTCTGATTCTCACCATAACATGGATACATAAGAAGCCTTCACCTAAGGCTCGAGCTCACTAGAAATCCTCCTCAGCTGTCCAACCATAATTCCCTTAATTTGGGAATCCTTATTTAGAATAAGCCTCTAAATCACCCCCAAAAATCTACATGAGTAAGGACATATTTCATAGACCCTATTATAAGGACATCCTTGTTAAGAGTAATCCCCTACCAATTTCTCTCATGGGGTTGTAATCCCCAACGAGACTTACCGAATTTTGAGGGCATTGATTCCCATCCAACTAGGATCCATAGGAAGCCTCCCTGAGGTTCAAATCCAATACTCCAAATCAACCATGTTCTCTCTAGGGCACATTCATTTCAGGGTCTAATTCAACATGGGATATCATATTCCTTTCAGGTTCCTTTGGCTTCTTAGGCATAAGTCTCAAACAATGATTTGACTAGGTACCTTCCGCCTAGATGCTCATACCACATGAAATTAAACTATACAGTTGGGTCCTTATCCCATGACCATAAATGGTATGATGTATCCCATTAAATGAAACCCAACTATGTGGTGTTTTATTCCCATAAAAATGGGATACATATGAAACCTCCCTATGGTTCAAACCCAATACTCCAAATTAAGAATGTTCTCTATGGGTCAAATTCCTAGTAGGGTCTAATTCAATATGGGATATCATATTCCTTCCAAGTTCCTTGGGCTACGTAGGCATTTTCACCACAACCAGATTTGACTAGGCACCTTCCACCTTGATGTCCTTACCCCATGACATTAAACATCACTATTGGGTCCTTAACACAAAACCATAAAAAGTATGATGGGTCCAATTAAATGGCAGTGAACTACGTGGGTTCTAATTCATTTAAAAATGATATTTTGGAAGAACACTTATGGGTAAGAGACCAACAAAAAACAACTTCTATGTTCTTGGATGACAATAAACTCAAGTGTAGCCTTTTTCTACACAGATGACCATAAAATTATAGAGTTCCTCACCAAGTGTCATAAAAACTACCATGTTCATGTTAACGACCAGATAATATCTAAGTAGTACATAACAAGATACTATCAATGGAGAACCATAGATAAAACCAAATATATAAATTGATGAATAACATCAAATACGTAAGAATGATTATGAATTCCACACATTATAATAATTAATTTTATATTTCAAGGGAAACCAACCTTATGATTGTTAAATTAAAAAGGATTTTGGAACATATCATAAATTTTTAGGAGAGTCCAGAAGTAGAAAATAATTCCCCTCAAAAGGGTGTGTTGAGCAAAACATCCCATCTTCTCGACAAATATGAGTTACTAAGAATCATGGGTCAAAATCCATAACGAGAGTCTACCTTTGGAAATCATGTCCCTTTCAATATAAACCTTTTGGGTGGTTCTAGTTCCATATGCAATTCCTTTGGAAACTGTTTGGAAATAGTGAATCCAAATCAAAACACACATTCTGAAGAAATTAAAAAAATGGCGAACTTGACATGAATCCTTAACCAATAAGATAATGTTACGTATCATTCAAGGCCCTATAGATTGATAAAATAGGGCCAGAGAATGAATTCAATCACGTATCTGTTCATCCAAAATGTTTTTTCTTTTTCAGGGTTCATTATTTTAATTTATTATATATACAATAACTTCCTTCCAAGAACTTCCTTCATTCAGAATGGCTTCCTTCAAGTTTACACCCCACAAATGCCCCAACAACTACTCATGCTGAATCCTCATCTGCTAGAAGGACACCATCGCCAAATTAGTATCATCAACACTAGGTCTATAACACACTAGTTTTATAGTACCACAAACATGGTACCATTCCAACCTTGTAGCCCACCCTGGAGGCCCTCCAAATCTAGAATTACCCTCGATCATTTAGTTAGCGATGACCGGTGGTCTAGAAGCATACAATGATAAACATTATCTTCAACCATTAAGGGAGATAAAACCCCAAACACAATTAACAATACAACCCATATTCTAGGGTGGTTGACCAAGAGGCCACATATGGCCTCGTCTCGAAGACACATGGGTGTTTCCCGAGGGATCCTATCAATAATCCCTCCCTTCAATGTCATGCAGCAGCAATCCCTCCACATGATGAGGGTACTATCATTGACTATTCAGCCCAAGTCCCTCAGACCAAATCCCATAAGATGAACCCCGAGGGACAAAAACCATCTAATAGGTATCAGTTCACTACCTTTCCCACATTTGGAGAAGTCTACCATCCAAGTTTGGTGGAAATAAACAATAGGGAACAAACACCCATCCGCCATAATTCTTCGAGCTAGAAGACTCATCTATAAGCACCCAACAAATCCTACCTTCCAAATACAATGGAGTACCATGAGTAGTCACATATAATTTCTTATAATCATTCAGTTAGAAAGCAGAATCCTCTAGCTGCATTCAAAGAAGCCCACCAACCAAATGTAGCTGCAACTTGTAAGTAGGAACATACACCTACCAGCACATACCATGCCAGACATCAATATTTTTTGGCATCATATAAATAATTCCTCTGACCATGTTTGGAAGAAAATATCCATCAGGAATATACACCTACCATCATCCATCAAGCCTAAAAACAGTCTCTTTTGTCTGCACCTAGAGAATTCAGTCATGAAGCTCTGAAAACAAGAAGATAACATACTCAACTCTCTACCCTTACATAAGATTACTATTAGTATCCACTAATAATAATTATAGGACATGAATAAGTACATACACAAACTACAAATATGGAACCGACATATATTCTCGTTAGGGACACTGATGTCACTGAGAACATTTTTGGGAACGGTGAATGGGAAGACACAAATTACTACCCATATCCTGGATGCATTCTATAATATCATAACAGAAACATCAGCTGTACCAGAGGAACGAACACATAATTTTGTCCCCATTCCTGGGATGACTAATCATCATTCTATTTCAAAGAAGATACCCACCTCTATTCTAATCTAGGAGGGTTATGGGGCATACTCCCTCATATCATAGAGACAATCAGATCGGGAACATACCCCTATTCAAATTGGAGGTAATAATCATATTCTAATAGCCACTCCCAAGAAGGAACATACACATTCTACTAAAAAACCACTTCTCCTAAAAAGTGACCCCTACTTCTTGTAAGAATACATCTAACAACATGTATCTTCAATAATATTAGAAGAATCAAGAACCATTCGGTGATTTAGCTAAGCTCAATACTGGTGTTCTTCACCCCCACATATTTATCTATTATAGATTAGGATCCTAACCTCCCACTACCATATTATGGGAGATGAAATAGTAACTCTGAAGGTCCTCATTGGAAAATTCCTCATGGAGGCTTGATTAATGAAAATTCGGTCAGTCTCGAGAACCTATCTGTAGATGAGATCCATGAAAACACTCTATGTGGAAAGAAGACCAAGGGGAAAGAGGATTAATCCCTTGTTATAATCCACCATGATGGTCCTCTCCATGAAGGAATTATATACGAAAGTTCTATCCACATTAGTGATTCTAATTGTTAATATAATTCTCCAATTGACACTGTAGTTATGGGAACACACTCTTATCTTGAGGAACTTTCAAATACAAGGCCAGACATGTATGATGCCTTATTATTGGTGGGTGAAATTCTTTCTCAACGAGAAGACAACCCAAGGTGATGGTCACTATATAAACCTCCTTTATCCCATTTATCTCCCAATGAAATAGAGGAAATCTCTACTAATCTTTCTGAATCTGATAAAGAGGTAGTAAAATGACAACATTGGTCCGATCAATTAGAGAAACCACTCACAAAGGTCGAAGAGGATATGTTGACCATGAGGAAATAACTGGCTAATGGTGAAATACCATTCAAGTTCGTGCCTTTGGCTACCTCTCAATATAAAATTCTAGAGATGTTGGGATAATATTGTATTTATTATATCCTGGTCAACATATGTTCATCATTTAAAATTCAAATTATGACCATATGAAAAATATCAATGTCACATCAAGTAAATATAAGGGTTGTAACTCAAAATTGACAAGGAACACTTCCTATATTCCCAACATCCAATGAATGAGAAAAAATATGAATCCCTTCAATTTTCATCCATCAATTCATTAAATAGGTTGCGATAAATCATCATATATATCCCATTTAGCGTTCATATTATGGGATGTAGTGCACATGGAGTATTTCATTTCACTATGCTCAAAAACAAAGACCACCAAAAGTGGTCTCATGCAATGTTATTACCATAGACTAGATACAATAAGAAAACATTGTTCATGACTAGAGAGATGCTATGTATGAATATGACTTGACCAACATCCATTAATGTTAGGCCCAAAGAGATCAAGCTATTGATATACTTTTGCATCAAGTGTATGAAAACATAGTGTAGGATTCCGGCTTGGAGGATCTCAACCACCAAATTACAAAATCATTTAAAATAGATTAGCAACCTTCTAAATAAGTGATTAATGTGAGTTTTATATAATTCATCCAGATAACATTTGTACTAGAATTCACAAAAGCAGAATAGAAGTTGCAATAATATTAGCCACAATAGTTCATGAACCACCCCATATCATGGGGTTGGGGGATTTTTAATCCAAAACATGGAGTCAACAAACAGATCCTAATGGATTGAGGAAGAAGAATAAGAATAGACCCATCCCATGGGGATGGGGAATTTTTTACATTTAGAATACCCTCCATAGAGGATGATAGTATTTTCCAAATTATGAAAAAAATATGAAAAATGAATGAATGAATGAACTATATTGGGAATACCTTCAGGTTACATTCCACAAAATAGTTCTTGGGGAACCAAAAATATGAAGATAAGGTCTCATGGAGGGTTAATAATAAGGATATCTCACCAAGATACCAATAAAATCCATGAATTCATTACCTGTTAGTGAATTTTATTAATTCCATTATGGAAGATCCTCTAAAAAATGAGTCCAGATCAGAGGAGTTTGAAGATGTAGTTCTTATTGATAATATGGTCTCCACCGAATAAAATGAAGGAGGTGTGTTTACCTAAAATTATAAGCTTACCCCAAATTTAGTTATCCCCTAAAATAATCAACTTCCACCTCTTTAAAAGGAACCTGATAAGGTGAAATGGAATGGTCAGGCCATGTATCACCTTTCCCATAGAGAAGGTCAATCCCATTCATTTGAGGAAATATTTTCTCAGTAAGAGGATGAAATTATGGAGTTAATAAGACTCAATGTAAAGTTACTATGAGGTACTCTTCCTACCGGACATGATGTACAAGAAGATGCTCACCATTAACTTCTTGTATGAGAACCTCAGAAATGATGGGTTTTTTGTAACTAATAATTTGGATAATGAATTCCATCAATTGGGTACAAAGCTAGAATAGGGTCAAGAACATTCTTATATGACTATCCTCATGGGTAATCCATGTTATATACCAGTAGTGACACCAACATTGGTATTTATATACATTACACCCATTTAGGATCCAGCTACTGAACCTATATAGGTCCTAGCTCAGCCAGATATTCCTCAAATTCTCATGTACAAAATTGAGTCATTAATGACTCAATTAGAAGCTATGGAAGGAAGGAGTGAACCAATATATCCAAAAAAAAATGTTTATCCTTAATGGGTAGAATCAAATCATCCTCTACAAAATTTTATGAATCCCGAAATTCTAATCTTCAGTGGGTCAAGAAATTCGGGGCATCATTTGATGCATTTCTTCTCTCGTTGTGTTACTATGATGGGAACCCCAAGAAATATAAATTAGTGAATCTCATATGCTTGGTAAAATAATTTTAGGGGACACCGTTTATATGGTACAAATTTTTGAAGTCTTTATCAATCAAAAATTGGAGGATCTCTATCAGAAGTTCCTTTTCCAGTTCACCTCAATGCTGTAGAAGACAATAATCTTTGATCTCACAAACTGAAAGCAATGAGAGAATGAAATAGATTAATATTTCATTATTTAGTTGAAATGATTAACATACTTCCAAAATATACCACTCCCTCAAGAATAATTGATTCCCATTTGTGTATAAAATCTCTATGATGAGTTACACACACCATTAATACCTATGAAATACATAAGAGATTTTAGGGATCCAGCTTCGATTTCACAAATGGTGGAAAACTCAGTAACATAGACTAGATAAAATTAATGATTAATTCCATATGCTCTAATAAGAGTAATAAGAAAATAGGAGGCCTCTACAGTCACAATTATGCTGTCCCCTATACCCACTCCGACATTAATGCCCTCATCATACGGCACGGTTCCACATCTTGAGTGTCCTTAGAACTGATCGCCTCATCAGGATGATTGAAAATATCAATGGTGGAGATAGTTTGAGGAGTTTAAAAACATGGTTTATTCATTTAAAAATAAAAAATTCCTCATCTACTTCATCTAATCTCTGGAAAATAGCATAGTTCATTTTCCAAGTCCAAAGAAACCTAACAAAGAAGGAGATGAAGTCCTCCAAAACTATTTCCCCTTCAATAAAATTTTGGGGAAGTCCATCCATGAGTGGTTTCTTTTTAAGCACCTCCTACAAAATATGGGGGACTTTGGGAATGTGATACTGAATAATTCAATAGCCCATATAGCTTGTGTTACTACTACTGATATAGATGAGGATGGTGAATGGCAGGAAGTATGAAGTAAGAATGATAAAAAAAATTTGATGATTAAATGGTAAGGAAAACAATAAACCTAACTCATTCGAATCTATGAAAACAATTTAAACATCCAACTGTGTCTCCTACCACATCGATTATAGCAAAGTCGTCTTCATCAAAAGACTAGTAATATGAAAGACAATCCTTGAAGAAAAGTATGTCTAGAAGAATAAGTAGAAAGGTGGAGAAGTTGAGTTTGTGTCAAATCCAATGTTTTCTATGACCTTAGCAGATTTTAGTCAAACAAAATCAAATGAATTGGCACCGCCCCACCAAACGATGTAAAAAATCAACCTATTAAGAAGAATTATCATAAGATGAAGAGTTGATCTTCGGTTCCATTAACATTATTAATTTAATAGATCCCTCTTAAAATGATGATTCAAATTATGAACCTAAGTTCCCCATACATGATTGGGGAATTAAGGGAAGATGTCATCAATTTCGAGGATGCATGGGAATATGTGGGTATGCTAGAAGTCACTACTCCAACCACCACCCTACTCAAACTATTTATTCAGTAGAAACTTATGAGTGATCCCACAAGTAGGCTTAGAAAGAATAATGAAGTTCTCCAACACATGAAAGGGTCTTACTAGACATTAAAATCATTGAATATTGAATAAGTGATATACCACCACCTTATCTTCAAGTGGGAAGACCTATCTAGCCTAATCCATGAAGTACATAAGTATTTCTATCTTCTACACCAACAAATGATCCATCTACATCAGGAGCATCAGCTTTCAAGGTACCTGCAAAAGAGAATCTCCATACTTGAAAACACAAAAATCTGGATCAAAAGTATTACGTGTTGAAGAATCTAGCCCATGTACCAGCCTAAATTTTAATTCTGGATTCTCACAATCTATCCAAAGATCTATGAGAAGAACATATTGAGGCATTGTAAATACCTCAAGAGTTTTAAACTGAGGTTTCTTTCACATAGGTTTATTGTATAGAGAATGACCCAGTAGAATTACATGTAGTCATATCTTTCCCAGACTAGAATAAGTATGTTATCGTACATGGACACATCAAAAATATTTATCTATCCAGAAAGATCAATGAAACTTATATTTGAGGAGACCTCATTGATAATGGTTCAAGAGTCAAACTCATTCCCATTTAGAAACATCATTGATTGGGCCTCACTGATTCACAATTATTTCCCTCGACATTAATGTTACTATTTTATGAAAAGTATGAGTAAGAACCTTTAGTTGATATTACGCACAAAACTCATCTAGGGGATCCCAAATCTAATTCACTGTTCATGTTTTTCTAGTAGGACATAGATTTCAACATTCTATTGGAGAGGCCTTAACTACATCATCATGAACTTATTTCTTTATCATACCACTGATGTTCTAAATATTGTTTCAATGGTCAAATTGTGACATTCCATGGTGATAAGATCCCATTAAAAACATGTGAATCTGAGTACACTGACATAGAATTCTATAACACAAAGAAAAAATAGTCCATGGCTAACAATATTAATTGAATCAATGCTTTGAGTGGTCTGGAAAATATCTCAGCTAACCCCGTCAAGGAAATCAGTTCATATTATGTGCTACCCATTAATCAATTTCATAGGGATATTTAAATCAAATAACTCGTTCAGTGGATTCCATAATGTTAGTTGTGGAAATTTAACCTTGCAGCACATGAAAAGTCATTGAATCACCACTCAGTGATAGAATCTTAAATGGAGATGCCTTTATTCCATCCACTGAGCTTTAGCAAGTCTCTACATCAATAGTATGGCTAGCAAAAGTTATCTAACTCATGTGAAAAGATATGGGTGACAATTTCCAACCCATCATCTTATATTAAAAACATCAAAAGGACCCATCATAATTAGTTGGGATAGAGATGTTTCCTCCTCTTCATGATTTCCAAATACCAACTCGTCCATTAGATATATAAATTTTCCTTCATCACCTACCCTACAAGAAGAGTCATAATAATTAATACATGAAGAAGAGGAAGAAGAGGAAGACCATAAGGATACCTCTCCAACATTTAAGGAAGGCGTCTCCACCACTATAGATGAACTAAGATAAATAAATCTGGGTATAGAAAAATACATAAACCCACTCTAATTACTGTAGTAATGATTCAATAATATAATTCATTGTATAATTATTTTTTAAAGAAACAATGGGATGTGTTTTCTATGAATAATATAAAAATTCCAGGTCTTGGACATGAGGTTGCTGCCCATAATTTTTTCTTACCAAAAGATAATCTATGATATATGCATAAGTAAGAAGTACACACCCTACTCACTCCTTGAAGATTGAGGATAAATTTGAAAATATTATCAAACCCATTTTTATCCAAGATCTTAAATATCATATGATGTTATCTAATATTATACCAGTGAAAAAGATTAATTTAAAAATCAAAGTTTTCATTGATTTCATATATCTCCATCTGGATTGTACCAAAGTTGACATCTTGGTTCTAATCACAGAACTCTTGATTGATGTAACAAATGGCTACCAATATCTCTCCTTCATGGATGGCTATTCAAGGTATAACCAAGTCTTGATGGCCTTAGAATTCTTGGAATATAGATCCTTTAGATCCCCTCAAGGCATATTTTTCTATAAGGTATTTCCCTTGGTCTTGAAGAATGTTGGTATGACATCTCAACATGTAATGCACCACACATTAAAACCCTTATAAAGGAAATTTATTGAATTCTATGGTGATAATCTAGTTTCCAAGTATAGAAAATTTTCCGATCACCTTATTGACTTGGTGACTATATTCATCAAACATTAAAATCATAATCTGAATATGACCCCTTTAAATGTGATTTCCTGGTAACCTCGAAAAATTTCTCATTTTTGTTGTACACTGTCACAGAATCAAAGTCGATCCCAAGAATGGTAAATCCATCCTTATAATGTCACCTCCACAAAACAAGAAACTGTTTAGTGGTCTTCAGGGACACCTGGCCAACATCTGGTGCTTCCTAGAAAAATATGATAGGCAAATGTTTTTCCTTCACCAAGTTGATGGAGAAGGGGGTTACATATCAATGGAACAGTGATTTCTAATCGAAAAATTGATACCCTCAAGAAATAACTCTTAATTCTACTCATATTAATGCCACCTGTTAATGTAAATGTGCTAATTATTTATGTAACAACCTTGGTATGATCATTGGGTTCCTTCCTTACACATAACAGTGATTTTGGGAATGAAAACAACCATTATTATCTTAGTCTAACCATGATCGATGCAGTGACTCGATACTCAAATATTTAAAAGAGTTGTATATCATTAATCTTTGATGTTTATAATTTGAGGAACTACCAACAACATCACAAGATCCACATGGTCCCTCACAATAACCCACTAAAATTTATCATCTATCTTCCAATGTTGAAAGGATACATAGAATGGTGGGAAGTTATTCTACAACAGTTTTATATACAGTTTGTTCCTGAAAAGGTAGTTAAAGGCCATGCCTTGGTAGAATTACTTCTTAAAAACATGTCTGTAAAAACAACATCATTCCATACTGAACTTTCTAATGATAAAGTACTCTCAATTCAGAATAGTCCCAAGAGATGGGAAATTTAATTTGACAGTGGTTTTAGAATTCCAACTCAGAAGAGAATGGATGACCCTATGCTTAACAAATTTGGGTTAGGAATTGTTATTATATGACCCCAAAAGGCAGTGCTACCATATTAGTTTCTATTATCATAAGCATGTACCAACAATGTGAAAGAATATCAGGCTACCATTTATGGTTTGGAAATATCTCTCTAAGTTCCAGTTGGGCAACTTGAGGAGTAGGGTGATTCAGAATTGTTAATAAAACAGATCGATGGGGATTACTCCATCAGAAAAAAGAGTTAATTCTCCTATGTGATTAGGTCCAAGGTGCAATGAAAAAATTTATTCAGAGCCAACATTATCATATGTCCTGTGGTCCCAAAATTCTTATGGTTATGCATTGGTAAATGCAGATACAATCCAAGAAGATCCAAACCGGGATGATACAATCATCCAAATTTCTCATCATCATGTGGTTTCAACTTTTAGTCAAATCAAAATAGAGGAAATCAATGAAATAATTATCATTATAGAAAAATTTATTTCTTCTATGGTATGGATGGAAACCATCATTTAATATATCCAAAATGGAGTACTTCCACTGAATAGAATTGGAAATGAGGATGTCCACTGATGATCAGTTAATTTCACTCTTTATGATGAACAAAATCAACCAAAGGTCCTCTATAGATGAGGGTTCAACAGAATTCTCCTCATATGAAATGATGGGGATGAAACCATGGGTGTCAGAAACATATTACTTGTTAGAGCCTCTGGTTCTAACTAGTTTTGGTGTCAGAATTCTGATCAAATATGATGGCTTGGAAACTTTTGGCCTTCAATGACACCTGATTCCCCTAATTTCTTTATGAAATGTTCTCCCTATCCAGTGCATGCCAACTTTATTAATTAACCACAAGAGTTTCTACATACAGCTAAGTACTCCTTTCCATTTTTTATATGGGGAAAGGATGTATTAGGACTTTATCCTCTAGGTTCAACCATACAGTTCAATCACATCTTTACTGCTACCAATTTATTCTCTAAATTGGATGAGGAAATACATATAACACAAGTCAGGGATAAATGAATTTTAATATTTTTCAAAGCTCATATCATTACTATATTTGGTGTCCCTCATACCGTATTGATGTAAAACAACACCAATGTATGTTTTATTTATGTAGGGATGTTATATTAGGAATATGATATTAAATCCAACCATTCTTCTTACTATCTTGTTGAAAAAATGGACATATGATGGATTTCAACAAAACCTTTTCAAAAATACTACAGAGAATGGTGGATTAACCAAAAATGTCTCAAACTAATAAAATCTAGCATGATTTATGGGATTCATAGACTACTACCCATACAAACCCATGGTAAACCCCATACTAAATTGTATACAAGAAAAAAGATGTTTTTATTATTGAAGTTCAAATGCCTTCACTTCGACATTCTTTTTCTGCTCTATTTTCTATAGATGATCAATCTTAGAGGTAACTAGATGAGTTATAGTGATTGGATGAAAAATTATTACATACCTTGCGTCACATGGATGTCTATCAGAAATGAATAGTACTAGATTTCAACATGAATGCTAACCTCCATTCATTCTTTCAAGGAGAATTGGTATTGGTACTTAGGACTCCAATAATACAAGGAATGAATCCTCAAAAATTTGAGCCAATGTGGGAAGGACCTTTCTCCATACATAAGATATAATATAATGGAGCTTATTCCTTAATCTCAATGGATGGGGAACTCACTACAACTCCATCCAGTGGATGTTTCATGAATAAATACTCGGTTTAATCTCAGATAGTTTATCCTAGTTATATGATAATAAATTTTTTTACAACCATATATCTTGGTTACATGACATTAAACTATGTAAAAACCAATTTCATTGTTTCATGACATTAAAATTCATAACACATTTTACGTCTTTTCAATTTGAATTTAAACAGTGTAGCATCTTATTCCTTGTCTCACAATGCTAAAATACATAGCATGATGTCCTAGTTCCATGACATGAAACAGAAAGACACCATTTGTGAATACCACATGACAATAAACTGTACGGTTAACGTCTCCTTAATTTGATGTTAATAAATATTCCATGAAGCCACAAATTGAAATTAATTGTGGTACCTTCAAAGATGATTATCTTTCATGTGTATGCATTACTCACATAATTACCACTCCCAACTGGCTCATGAACCTCATTTTACCCTATATTTGAATCATATATACATAAGGACACCATTTCATGAACTATATGTGGATTGATTTACATTTCATTGAGATATATAGTGACCAAACAATCTCATATCATCATCCTTGAAATAAAGATAAAAGGAAAAACTTCCACTTTCCCTTATTATGATTAAATTATATACTAGGAACCATTCTAAAAAATATGGCTTCATTCACATACCATCTTGTATTTTGGTCCCATCCATTACTATGAAAAGTATTAAAGCCCCTGTTTCTCACATCAACATTCAATCGGTGCAGGAACCATCCTAAATTACTTTGTGTGGCTTCTTTCTCATTGCATTGAGATATATATTGACACATGGGTCCTATCCCTCTGGTTGAGTTTTAATATTTTAGTATTTTCATATAAGTTCATCTTTATTCGTACCGCATGACGTTAAATTGCATAAAATATTTAAATAACTATGTGTGGCTTGATTCTTTCCCCTGAAAGATACATAGTGACACCTAGATATGCTATTTTAGGTTTATATGTAATGTTTAAAAATTTCCTTCACCCTCTATGTGTATGAATCAAGCCGTCCTAGAGAGCACCATCATGAACTATGTGTGACTTGATTCTTTCCTCACCAAGATACATTGTGACACTCAGATCTCCAATCTATGGTCCAGTAATAATTAATCATTATGTACCTTTATTTACTATGAATGAATAATATCTATACATATATCCTGTCAAGATCTATGTATGGATTGATTATTTTACCTTGAAAGATATTTAGTGATGCCTCGGTATTATCACCTGGTCGAACTACAATATTTTTGTAATGTCAGGTCACCTGAATCATTGTCAGTTGATGATAAAATACATGGAATGAAATATGGATTGCATGATTCTCATTCCAATGAGATATGTTGAGATATCTAGATCTTTAATATTATTCCCAACCACAACTAAAATACCCCTTCCTCGTATCTAAATCAAGTTGTTTAGGGGAATCATTTTCAATAACAATGTAGGACTTGATTTTCATCCTAATGAGATATATAGTGAAGCCTAAATAACCAATCATGGGTCCAAACAAATAAAATAGAAATGATCCTTCATTCCCTGGGAGTTTGAATCAAACCTGTATAGGATAAATTTCAAGAACTACCTATGGATTGATTCTTATTCCAATGAGATATGTAGTGATTCTGAACCTCCAAACAAGGACCCAGCTAAAATTTTGGAAGAGAAATCCACCTTCCCTTTCCCCGGGAATGAGTCAGATATTAATAGGGATATTATCCAAGGTTTTTGAGTTTATTATAATTACAATTAGATACATAGTGATGCATATATTATTTTTTAGGCCAATCCATTATCCCAGAAATTATAAAATGACATCTTTCTCAAATAAAAAATTTATCGATATGTGGAAAATATCAAGAAATATATGTTCATTGATTCTTTCTCCATCAAGATATATAGTGAGGCATGGGTCCTATACCTTTTGGATCAGCCACTATTTAATCATAATACCTCTATCCTTCACTTTTTTTACCTTTTTTGAAGAAGAAACCTTTCTGGATCCTTGTTTCTCACATCGAACATAGCTCACATGGGCTTGGAATTGGGTAAAAAGATTTACTGTATGAATAAAGTGACTCAATTTTTAATGAGCTTATCAATGGCCCTAGTTGTAAGAAATTAAAAGGAACACTATATTTCTACACTCTACAACGATAAACAACACTGACATTCATTTAAAAACTATGTGTGGCTTGATTCTTACCGCCATGAGATATGAAGTTACATCTAGATTTTTAGTCTTGGGACCAGTCACATCATTATATGAAAAATCCTCACTCTTCATTGTATGAGTAAAATATACATGAGGAAGTCCAATATGAGTTCCCACATTATAGATGAACTTGTATCTATTAGAACTACACACATCTTGATTCTTTCTCCGACAAGCTGCATAGTGATGTTTAGACACTATTCCATGGTTCATTCACATTATATTTTGAAATTTCATGTCAATAATCCTAATGTCCTTACCACATGACATAAAACTACATTTATCCACTATTAAGCTTACTTTTATCTTCTTTTAATTCATTGTCCTCACCACATGATGTTAAACTGTATGGCTAAAGTCATCACCAAATGATGTTAAAATGCATGGTATTTAGAGAACTACGAATGTCTTGACTATCATACCAATTTATATATTTACTGAAAACTTGTCCTAAGCTCATAGTCATTGCCACATGATAAAAAAAATTCCCCCTCTCCCACATACGATCAGAATTTATAAATGATATTTTATTTGGGACCCCTCCTCTAAGAACCCATCAGGGAAACAATAGGAGTCCCTTTTATACAAACGATTCAGATTTATGTAATGGACTCTAAATTAATGACTAGTTTTTGTCCAAACACTTAATTTATTCTTTGTAAAATCCTGCTTTCTCACATAATACTCCTATTCTTAATATACATTAATATCCTCATAATCATTCTTATGTTTCTCGTAACAGAATTTCTGATACACCAGAGCACTATTTTCTTGACTATATAGTACGTTCCCTAGTTGGATTTACATAAATTTCACCTACATAACAATCATGTGAGCCAAAAGATTCCACTATTTGTCTATGTAGCACATTCCCTAATTGACCCTAATATAATATAACCCCAATAAAAGGTTCTCCAAATAGAATTAACTTTTTTTATTTGGAGAACACCCTTTTGTCCCTTCAATCTTTAATGATGGTATGTAAAAGCCCTAAAATTTATAGCAATCATTCTTTTTTTATTTTTATCATATCATTTCCTCCATCCTAAAAGTATCCAAGACCATATATTACATTTTACATCTATTTATGTTCAAATAATATTGGAATGACATTAGGCCCTTTGATGACATATCATCCATTGTTTCTATAATATTATGCTCATAGATGTATGACCTAAAAATATACGTAGCATACTTCCAACGTTTTGGTCAGACGTTCATAGAGAGCCAATTTCTTCAATTCATCGGAAGTCAGAAGTAGAAATACCCATTCAATATTCATGTAGTTCTCTCTATAAACAGGATTCTATAATTGGGAAGATTCGAATCTCCATAAAAATTCATTATATTTTAGAACATATAATGTCAATATTCTTCAAATCTCTTTTACCTAACTATATTATACGTTCCCCAGTTGTTCTTGAATAAAATTCTCCAACAGATTAGGCCTTTCATCATAAGGATTCCAATGTTTGTCTATGAAGCACATGACCTAGTTGGACATGCATAATACAACCCCCATAATAGGTTTTTCAAATAGTTTTAACATCATTCATAGAATATACCTCCTCTAAATGACACTATCCATTTTCCCATTCCATTCTTCTAATTTAAAAATCTAAAAACCATTTATGAAAACTATCCCTTTTCATACCTAAATATGGTAGCACATTTCAAGAAAATTTAACAAGAACTACAAAACCATTAGGTTCTCTATTTAGATCTAAATACATTAAATTAAATCCTTGTAAGGTCCTTTCTGCATGAATTTAAACTTTATAGCCCCACAATGTTCTTACCGCATTAGTTTAAAAAAACAGCCCCCCAATGTCGCTACTGAATGAATTTAAGCTGCATAAAATATTATAAAAAATACCTTAATGTCCTTAAAACTTGACTTGAAACTAAACAACATAATTTCCTTGTTGTATGACTTTAAACTGCATTGAAAATGTTCAAAAATATTCTTTTTGACAAATATACCCTCCTTCAAACACTAAATTCAGGTATGAGTGGTTACTCATTTGGGGCTTATATCGGCATAGATGGTCCCCTTTATTTTCATACATCATTCTTTGGAAAATCCACTCACTATGTTCTGAAGAAATATTACTCTTAAAACCATTTTTTTATCAGTGGTATAATGTTAAAATTTTTGGAAACTATTTTTTCTAACTAAGAATCATGTTCCCCAGTTGTCCATACATAAAATTCACCTACATAATAGTTTTGATAACCTAAGGATGAATTTGTTTTGATATGCAGTACATTCCCAAGATATACCTATATAAAAAATCCTCCATAATGGGTTTGTCAAATAGAAGTAACTTCATTCTTGGAAGATACCTCCTCTATTTTAATATTTCAAATTTTATAATTTTTCATAATAAATGTCAGGACTCAAAATTCCCCTTGGAAGTATCTAAAATAAAATATGTCAGGAAATTTCTAGCCATCAATCCTTGTATAGGTATTAATTTCATAATTCATGTTCACTGTTGTTCGACCTAAAACACTATATTTTTTAGTTTAAAATCCTTGACATTAAACTACCTAGAAAATGAAACATAGTACTCACAAGGCTGAAAACCTACAAAGGGAAATATTGAAAAATTTAGAGCCATAGCTAACTAGACCTATAATTTTTCCAATTTAGGAAATATCAAGCGATAAAAAGTTAAAAGAAAAAACTTTTTTGACTGAAAACCTAAAAAGGGAACCCTAAACAAATCCATGTTTCACTTGATAAGAACCCTACATAATGATCTTAGGAAAACATAAGTTTGATGACATAAAAAAGAAAAAATGTTTACAGGGTATTCCATATAATCCTAGAAATAGTCAAACTATGCTCTCTAGGCCCCATGGATTAGGAAAAAAGTAAAGAATCCTTTGAAACATAATGTACCTCCAGAACCCTCAAAATGAGTTGGAATGCATCAAAGTGCCCTGCTTTTACCATAGACCCAGATTCATTTCATTTATAATGAATATAATTCTAGGGGTATTTTTCTAGAAACCATGAAAAGTGTTTCTTTCACATCATCACAAAACATCCACAGCCGACCTCGAACGGTTTGCGATGCAACTCAAAATATTTCATGGGGTTTAGTGATAGTAGTGAGGGAACCAGACAGAAGGGCTGAGACCATAGGTCTCTAGAGATCCAGAGCAGGGGTGGGGGTGAAGATCCTATAGTATGGAGAAGTTGTTTCTCCTATGTCTCTATTGACACTCTATTCCTTCTCATGGTTGAAAAATGTACAAAGGGAAATTCCTCAGAAAAAGGATGATAAAATAGATGGATAATATAAATATTTGAAAAGGATCATTATTTGGTTCACCCAATGTAGCCCAAATCATCGTTGGTGCACAAGAATGTTTCCCCCCCTCACATGTGTGCCACCTCATCACTTGTGTGGAAATTAACCATCAATCAAGATACCATATTTTCCTATAAATAGAACATTGGGGTTATCATTTTTATGCACAAATTTCCCTGAAGGCTGATTGCTAATCTAATCACCCTATTGAATCTCCCAAGTCCTCTGAAACCTCCATGGTAGTTTCATAACCACTAATGTGGGGTAATTAAATGGGGATAGTGAGACATATGTTCTATGAGTGTCAAAAATTAACAACACTTTCGTAAATCATTCTCCCAACCCCCCTAATTTATGAAAAATTGTGCAACCTCAATTCCTCAAGTAGGATGTTGCGCACCTAACTTCTTGGAATACCTATGAAGACACTTGAAGGCTTTAAACAACTCATTCAATGGTCTAGTAATTCAGGTTGTTCATAACTTAGGGTGAAAAAATTTCACCCAAGCCTACATGAGTTTCCATACCTATGCACCAATTACTCGACCACCATACCATGATGTTAACCCTACCTTTCAGCTTTCTCGAGCCATCCATTAGGCCTCTCTCAAAGCCACTTATGGGATGTCATTTTTTTCTATGGATCTCTTGTCTGAAAGAGGACATGTTGATACCTCCATAAAGACCTTGTGAATTACCAAATCCAAGAGAAAAGAACATTTGTTTGTCTCCCATTTGTATTTGGATATATATGGTCTGATATTTCCAACAATTTTCTTACCAGAGGGTAAGGGTCCTCAGGGTGTCCGTAGAGTTGGATATCTATGGTCATATAAACCCTTACCCGGGGGATAATGTTGAGGAGTTCCTGGTCAGGGATTCCAGGGATATAACTCTATCCACCACTTCTAACCACTAAGACCTAGAGCCTAAAGTTCTTGGTACGGAGGATATGGATCACACTTGATTTTACCTTTGACAAAGGATAAGTCTCCCTTCTATCCAAGGCCAATCAAGCAGAAGTCATCCTGGTGTAAGCCCCTAGACATTCAAATAATAGGTTTCCGTTTCTCTCATATCTACACCCTTAACCTTCACTCCTTATTGAAAATAGGCCCATGTTTAATGTAAATTTAATAAAGGGAAGCATCATAGCCACAACATCTTCCACCGTAGTCATGATCTCTTCTACTATAGGTCCCACCTCATCTATTAGTGGAAGAGGAAAAGTGTGCGTGGTATCTTTAATATTTCACATCCTTTGGTTTCTCACACTGATCATTACTCATGTGGCATTAGAATTTTGTAGTGGACCCAACATCAACACAATCAACATGAAGGAGTCATCTAAGAGAAACATGATTCCCATCATGACTGGGATACATAAGAATCCTTCTCAAGGCTTGATCACCACATCATCTCATCCATGAAATGAGAAAACATTCCCCCTTCAATGGTCCTCCAAGAAGTTGTAAACCCCAAATGAAATGAACTACAATAAATCTAATTCCCATCATAATTGGGATACATATGAAGCCTTCACCTAAGGCATGATCTCACTAAACATCCTCCTCAATGGTCTAACCCTAATTCCTCTAATATAGGTATCCTCTTTAAGAATAATCCCTGGATTTAGATCCCATAAATCTATATGAGTTAAGACATATCTCATGGACCATATGAGAAGGGAATCCTATTCAGGAGTAAGGAACAACCTATTTATATCAAGGGGTTGTTCTCCACTATGATACTTACCAAACTACGTGGGATTTGATTCCCATCCAAATGGGATATGTTGGAATCCTCCCTGAGGTTCAAACCCAATTCTTCAAATCTCCCTTATTCAATCTGGGTCACATTCCAAGTAGGGTCTAATTCAACTTGGATCTCATATTCCTTCCACGTTCCCTGGGTTTCTTAGTCATAAGCACCATATCATGCCTTTTCTAGGAACATTCTTCCTAGATGTCCTTACCACATGAAATTAAACTATATGGTTGGTTTATTATCACATAACCTTAAAAGGTATGATGTGTCCCATTAAGAAGCACTGAACTATGTGGGATTTGATTCTCACCCAAATGGGATATGTAGGAAGCCTCCCTAAGGTTCCAAACCAATACTCCAAATCAACCCTATTCTCCATGGTTCACATTTACAATAGGATCTAATTCAACATGGGATATCATATTCCATTCAAGTCCATTGGGATTATTATGCATAAATCTCACACCAAACTTTGACTAGGATCCTTCCTCCTAGATGTCCTTACCACATGATAATAAACTATATGGTTGGGCCCTTATCACACTACCTTAAAAGGTATGGTGTGTCTCATTAAGAGGGACTAAATTACGTGGGTTATGATCCCTTTCACTAGGATATATTGGAATCCCACCTTTGGGATCGGTCCCACATAAAAAAATCATACATCTACTTGAATGATGATAAATTCTAGGGTAACCACAATCTACATGGATGACCATAAAATTACAGAGTGCCCCATTGAGTGAATTAAAAACCAACATCATCATGTAAATGACCATAGATTCTCTAAGTAATATATAAGAGGATACCATCAATAGAGTAGCTTAGATACACAAAGATATCTCCATTGATGATTAACCTCAAATACATATAGATGATATTATATTCCACACATTATAATAATTGATTAAAATTTTCTAGGGAAACCTCCACTAAACATTGTAAATTAAGAAGGATTCAGGAAAATATATTAAATCTATAATATATTCTTAGATTATTCCATAATTCCCTTCAAAAGGGTACGATAACCCTAACATCTCATACAATCAAACAATGTGAGTTCCTATAAATCTTGGGAAAAAACCCTCAATAGGCACCTAAATTTGGATATAATGTCCCATTGGGTAGAGATCCATTGGGTGTTTCATTTTCCATAAAAAATCATTTATGAACTATTCAAAAATATCGATTCTTCACTAGAAACAAGCTCCAAATGAAATAGTCATATTTGACGGTTAGAGTGTGATTTATGACTACTTTGTACAGTCACAAACTCCCTCCTAATAAACTAATCAAGATCACATGTATTCTATAGTAGAATATTCCCAACTAGTGATGAATCACCTTTCTCCAACAAAGAAAGAGTTGAACCACATGGAATGCCATATATGGCCTCAAAAGGTTCTATTTGGTTGATTCCAAGAAGCAATTAATATGCGAAACATTCTAATGTTTCATATGTTACTCCCCTGAAGCACTAAAAACCAAAACACATGCTCATAAAATTTAATCCAGAACCTTATTAGTCCACTCAGATTTACCATCAGTCTTAGGATGATTGGCCATACTCAAATGAAATTGTGATCCCAATTCCTAATGAACACCCTTGGAGAATCTCAATGTGAAACATGTATCTCTATCAGAAATGATACTATATAGAATACCATGAAGCCAAACTACCTCACACATGTAAAGAGTACCCAAAAAACAATTGTGGAGATCCACCTGATCAAAATGAAGTGGAATAACATCATTATTCAATATAGGATAAAAAAAGACATCATTATTATAGGTTGTAATGGTTAATATTGTATCCAAATCTTTAGTTACATTATCTCATATCCACTCATGAATTGGAAAATTTTACAGAATACCTACTGGCCTATAATGCATTTCATTAACCTACTAACAGGAGAATCTTATCTTCAACCAAACTGCAACCTCCTTCTTCATTCCTGACCACCAATTATATTTATGGAGATCTTTTTAACTTTTTGTCCAACTAGGATGTACTACCCATCCAGAAGCATGGAACTCTTTCATCAACTCCTTGCACAATCCTGTAGGAACCCATACTCAGCCACAAAAAATAAAATAACTTTCACTACCAAGAGACAATCCAAATGGTGTTTCCCAACCATAGAAGATTTCTCTCATAACTAAACCCTATGGATCAGATAAATTTTCAATAATCAAAATACTATAAATTTTGGCCATATCCACGATTGAAAATCGCATCTATAGCCCCCAAATCCATGGCAATATTTATATCCACTATTTGGGGAACTGTGGATCCTATTGTCATGGATATATGGAAATGACTATAGCCACATTTGTAAACTGTGGAACTAGATCTATATCCACAATTTGAAACTATGTCTATAGGTAATCCAACTAAATAAACAACCATATCCTAAAACCGTTTCTCTAGACCTACAGCCACAATTTCAAACTATGGAAATAGATGTATAGACATTGTTCTAAACTATGGATCTAACCATTAGTTTGATGAAACCAAACATAGAAATTATGGTCATGTACAAACATGTCATAGCATGCAGATATACTCAAGGGGCTGCAAGTCATCTTCTATGGTGAAAGTCAAAGCTCTATATTGGCTGATCAGTAGTAAACAAGTCTGGTACAAGCTGTGTGAATGGGCATTTCTGGTGTAGGTTTTAAATCTAGTGGAAGGAACCAATAAGTGTAATAATATCTTGGATAAGGCTAGAGATTTTGAGGTTCTAGTAGAGGCTGCTAATATGTATAAGCATATATAAGTAGAAAATAATATTTTAGTGAGAATAACCAAATTTGTTGGGTCTCCTAGAAATACTGATGAAGGTATTTTTTTTATGAATGAACATTTCAATGAAATTGAGATATGGTATCACTCTAATCATGCGGAGTTTGAAAATGAGTTAGTTGTAGAAAATGATCCCAATATGCATCTTATATAGAATAAGTACCTAATTCCTTCATATAATCACAATGGGAGAAAATCCTAAAGTCGATTCTACTATTAAATAAAAACTCACAAAAGTCAATAAAAGTGTTCATGGGATGCCAATAATAAATAGAAAAGAGGTCTAAGATAGGGGCACTCCTAATGACACAACTGCTAAAACTAACATGGATGCTCAAGAATCCATTAATATCCATATGGATAGGAACCTTTCCCTCATACACCATCTGCCTACCCCTTTAAGAAAACCCAATGCACCCCTTTCCCAATCCCCTGCACACCCCTTTCTCCCCCTTCACCCTCTCCCTACCCCTTTCACCCCCTACACCCTCCCCTTTCCCCCTCCCCCCACACCTTCCCCATTCTCCTACCCACCGCCATGCTCACCCCTACCCCTTGTAACAGAACAAACCATAACCCCCTCTCTTACTCACCTTCTTACACCCTCCCCCTTCCCCTTGCAACAGAACCCCATCACACCCCCTCCCCATCACACACCTCATACACTCCCCTTGAACCACCTACACTCTCCCCATTCCCCTTAAAACAAAAACCATCACACCCCTTCCCCTCCCTTTCATACCCCTTTCACCCACTACACCCTTTCCCTTCACCTTGAAACAAAAACCAACACAACCCCCTCCCCATACCCCCAACACGCCCCCTTCCCAACCCCAATCAACACACCCCCTACACCCTTTCCCAGCCCCTTGATGTAAAGGTATTCTGCGATCTGTATAAATGTAAGGAAAAAATCTATGGTCTTGTTAAAGAGATACGATGCTTTGTAAAGGTCCTTCATAACCTATATAAAGGTCACACTAAAGAAAAGGAGACTATATAAAGGTAATTCAAGACCTATGTAATGGTCATATGAGAACGATGATGGCTACATAAGGATTTTCAATCATTTCCAATAACTAAATAAAGATAACTTATTATTACAGTAGACGCGTCAAGGTAATTGTGATCTGTGGTAAAGAGATGGAAACCATTTCATAGGGTATTGTGAAATGAAAACACAAAAACACCATAGTTAATTACTAAGGGGTGTATGATCATGGATTATATGTTATTTGACTCATTGAGGCATGATTCTAAGTATAGAACCATGTGTATGGAAGCGTCAAATGTTGTGTTTTTGTGTGATTGAGTATGATAATTTTTAAGAACCAATGAGAGGGTGTTAGTGAATCACTCAACCTTTTTTTATGAAGACAAATATTTAATATGAATTTTCTAGGAAATGTATAGTTGTATGAGGGTGGGTGTGAACTGGTTACAAGTGTTTCTCAGCTAAGATGTGGGTTAGTGAATGGACTGTGTGTGGGTTTATAGAGAATGGTTTTGTTTTTAGTAGAAACTAAGTGGCTATGCAATATTCATTCTATGGTGATATGTTTGAAGTCATGATAGCCTGATTTTTAGGACCATGGAAGGGGTATTGTCAGAGAGGTTTCCAACTAGCCAGTTTGGATATCCATAAGCTTTAGAATAAATCATTTGAAGACTCAAAAGAGATTTAGATATATGAGTGTTGTGATAGCTTTCTTTGTATTAGCATTTGTAGTGAGTGAGTGGCTCGACATGTGGTGCAAAGAGTGCCTCGATGTTTGGATTTCTGTAATAGAAACATGTTCAGAATTCTGAGATGGAGAATAGTGATTTCTTAGAGAATTGACAACCATAGAAGGTTATGAGACATTTTTTTAAGTATACCATGACTTCTTAGGTATGAGAAGTGTTAATATTGGGATTCTGTAATTCCCCATAGGTCTCTGATTCATTATTTTTTGAGGGAATTTATGTTTTTAATATAAATCCTGGATTTCTTCTAAAATTGGAAATTGAATCAGAAATCTTAACATTAGATGTTCTTAAATG
Organism: Viscum album; assembly: GCA_963277665.1. Taxonomy (NCBI): domain Eukaryota; kingdom Viridiplantae; phylum Streptophyta; class Magnoliopsida; order Santalales; family Viscaceae; genus Viscum; species Viscum album. Next base: position 1,272,181,201 of record OY728162.1, on the reverse strand, counting down.
GTATTTTTAGATTTGGATTGTGTCACCTGTTGGTACCTATAGGGTTTGGGTGGAGGATACGAGAGGTTTGAGGTGAACAATAATTGAAATTTAAGCTACTATATCTTTTCATGCTGGGAACCATCGACTTTATGCCTTGAATGGGGTTGGTTGAGATATGAACCCCATATCGCAAACATTTTTGGATTATGGGTGTTTCCCTTTTGTTTTGAATAATTTTGATTCATTTCCATATAAGTATTTATTGAAAATTCCTCCCGATCATGGTGGAACTGACAAAGGATGATGGCACTTTGATGTATGACAACATGAATAGGAGTTGATAAGGTGTTTTCCCACTGTATGTGATTTTTTCAGTTGAGTTAACACACTAAATTAATGTATTTTGTATATTTGATGAAATTATATAAAATTTATAGTTGTTTGGGTATTTTTGGTTATTTATTTTACTCAGGGTGGTGTTGGGGGTATGTTTTGGAAATTCTAGGAGTTGTTGGACAAGGTTCTGGGATGTTTTGGTGTGATGATGACACTCGATCACTTGAAAATTGAACCTTGAACCTTGTATGGGGAAATAAAATAGAAATAATGAAGGTTCTTCAATAATTTCAAAGAAAACTAATTACATATGTACTAAGAAGTGAATTCTTCATAGTAAGGTAGTTGATTTTATATGGTTCAATTTCATAGTGATGTTTCTAATGAAAGAATCAAGTTTTCAAGGCCAGTTGTTTTTGTTTGATGAATTGAAAAAAATGATTATCTTTATGTTTTATATTTTTATGAGAAATCTTGTTTCATGTTTTTCTCAAAATGGGGATGATGTCACCTCTTAATTGAATCATGTTTCATTTTCAACTATTTAGTTTACTTAAATTTTTTACTAGTCTATATTGAAGGCTTAGGGGAATCATGTAAAACAGGAGAAAATTTCTTTTCAAAGATACAAAACCAATTTTCATAGAATATAAATATTATATAATAATGAAAAAAAGTTTTTGAAATACTAATGAAATTATAGAATTCAAATTAAAGGTTTAGGGTGAGGGAACCTACCTCAACCTTAAGGTGCACTGCTTTTGATGATGACAACTCAAATCGTCCTTTTTTTTTTCTGCATGCATGCATATGAAACTTCACATAAATATAAGGACACATATCCCATATGAATATATTTTCATGGACAAATATTTACAAGGGTGTACTTAGATATATGTTTATACTTTCATATACCCCATTACACTTCCACACGTATTCATTTTTCTTATCTATATATAAACACACCTTGGCCCTAATATATATATTCATACTGCCATGAGTGAATATATATAAAGGGGAAAATTATATATTTATATTCCTACCTATGAATACACATGTAATCCTTCATCAACAATAACTCGAATACACCTCAAAGTGATCCAAAAAGAAGTACGGAAATATAATAGACCCAAAAATCAAAAATAGATTAGAGAGTAAAATGAATAAAATTAACAGACTAAATAATATAGGGAAACAAAATAATGATGATAAAAAAAATAGAGCTATAAAACATAAAAAAATATAAAAACCCCCCAAAATAAGATTGAGAAACCATTACCATGGTTCGGTCTAAACATTATAAATTAATACGGTTGATGAAATCCCTATTATCATTTTTTTGGTTTTCCTTGTTATTTACAACTATATAGGTTTTTATCCATCTAGGATCACACATTGTGAACTAGTAACATGTCATGATAACTGTTGGTATTGACAACGAGCAACAAAATCCATCTCAACTTTTCCATCACTCACCTTCTCCTCTAGAGAGACAAGAATCAAGGCTACTAGATCTCTACATTCTCACTACCCACTCAATCTATCAACCGCTCTTAGGAAAGTAGGGATCCCAAAACTAAAGTGATTTTGTTGAAATATACTTTTCAAAATCATTGTTCCAAGGGATAATTAAGGCATCAGAGGAAGCTAAAATGATCTTAGAAACATTTAAAACTAAGAATCACCCCATAGAAATTTTTGAACAACAAACCTGGAACAGAAGTCATCTTCTTCAAAAAGGTGAGGTTACTAAACTTGTCCTCTGGGGAGCCATGAATCAAGGATACAAGGCCACTCCCTTATCACCACCCAATCACCCTATATCTCTCATTCTATCTTAGAAATGCTAAGACAACAAAAAAGCTATGCAACTAAAATCTAATTTCCAAAGTTGAGGTTCCAAGGGATAATAAAGGAATAAGAGGAAGTTACAATGATCATAGACTCACAGATAGCTGTGAATCAACACACTAAAACATTTTAACAACAAAGTAATATCACATGTCAGCTCTCCATGAAAACTGAGGCTTGTATAAGGTTCATTCTCTATACATAAGGGTCTTACACCCACTCATGTAATTATTGAAGAAAAAAGTGTAAGGGTTATAAAGAGATATGTTTTATGGTGAGATGAACCCCCTATATAATGATTAAGAACCCTTTACACGAGGGACATCAACCTTGGCATAATGTTACACTAACATTCATGTTAAGGTAGGAAAAACTAGCTACATTAAGGAAAACCACCTACACTAATGTGTGAGGGTCTTAAGAGAGCATGTGTGAGGGTAATGATAGTGGAATGTAATGGTTAACTAAAAATAACATAAATATTGATGAAATGCATACTTTAGGATAACATGATAACTCACATAAGGGTCAGCTGCACCATATGTAAGGGAAAACCTGATCTAGAACAATGTCCAAATAATCGTACCCACCAGAACATGCACAATGGAGAACCAAAAAAGACCATATTAAAGAATAAAATGGAAATACAAAAAGGTAATAAAAATTATTCATATTAAGTAAATAATTTTAATCAAAATAGATAATAGGGAAATAAAAAATATAAAACTTATTCTCATGTGAGTGAACATGACATAGGTAAATACATTTTCATTTTTTGATGTAGGTCATATTTCACAGAGTGATTTGACTGAAGAATGATGTACAAATTATTCATCAAATTAGTTAATAAAATGATGAATCATATGCCAAATTAGAGTAATTTATAAAATTTAATAATGGTAGATGATTTAATTTTGATTATATATTGAATCAACGATAATTAAATGATTAAATATTTAGTTGTGGGAATAAAGAACCTATATTCACATGAAAAAGAATGAGAATCATAACTCCAGAAAATTCAAACCAAATATCTTCCCACTATTATATTAGTTTTAGTTTATTTGAGTAGTTGTATTGTTTTTAGTGTTTATTTTTTAATCACATTTAAAAAATTCATCCACCTAAACATCATTCGAAAAGGATGGTATAACTATCTATACAAATTCTCTATGTGGGATCATCCCTACCTAAAACACTATAATATTTGTAGTTTTTTATTTTATAAATTTGGCATGTTGAGATAGTATATATTAATCCATAAAACATGTAGGTTTATTCATATATATTTCATCATCTAGAACCCTTTAATGAAATGTAGTTTTCATATCCATATCTTGTAAATTTAAATTTCTAGAAGAAAAATACATAAGTATAGTTCAAACAACAATATTATCTTCATCTATAGATGAAATTTAAAAATGATAATTCCCTATTTTGGGGGAAATTTCTTGAAAATCAGCCTTATCGTATAGGTCATACATCCATAAAATTCATCTTCTAAATAAAAAACACTTATTCTCAAGTGCCTTATTTTAATTTGGAAAATGTTTTAGCTCTTAAGTGTAATTTAGATTGAGTGATTCAAGACCTCTATAATTATAAAATCCCACTTACCAGAATCACCAAGGATAGACCCTTCTTCTAACCTAATTTTTTATCCAACATCTATTAAAAATATTATGTTTTTGTTATCTCCAAACCTCTATAATAGTTTTTAGACACAGGTAGATATCTGAAAAACTATTTGTGGTTATTCCCTTTCCTAGATAGAAACCTTGGGCATATCATCTTCCAAAACATTGGATTGAGCCATATCAATTCATTAGAATTCATGTATATCTTACATATGTATGATGTTTATCCTTTTAGGCTTCCCCTTGTCTTTCCACTTTAATTTTCATAATTTTAGTAGATTAAGATTCATATGAAATCACCATAATTTGTGATGTTTTGTTTCCTCTATTATGATTAATTTTGACTAAATTTCATTGATTAACATAAACATTATTTTCCTCTAAATTATAATCCTCTCATTAATTCTTCTTGTTAAATATCACCATTTTTTACTTCTGAAGACTTGTATTTTCTCATAATCCCAAATTAAAAACTTGACTTCTTGATCACTAAAGACCATAAGAAAATATGAAAATGATTTTTATTCTAGATTATATCAATCATTACCATCCTCATGTCTGTAGTCTAAAAACTCAAAGACCATGAGGCAAGAAAAATTTGTTGACGTTCCTATCTACAAAAGCGTTAGATAATTCATATCCCATTAGAACCAAGGGGATTATATTGATTATGTTTATTGTGATTCCCACTAATTTTTCCCAAGAGGACTTGGGAATTATAGAATAAAACATTATAATTTATACCATTTTCCATCAATAAATTATTCATAATTCCCTCCATGAAATCTTTAGTAGAAATACTATATATATTTTTATCATTCCTAATTTCACTATTTTAGCAAATGTTTTGGAAATTTATTTCAGTATTCTCACCTCTGTTATCTAATCTCATTAATTTCATCTTCATTCTTGTTTCACTTTCAACCATTGATTTCCATTTCCTGAATACTCCAAAAACATAAAATTTATAATTCATGAAATATTCTCATACTTCCCTCATAGATTCATCAATGAAATTTCTAAATTATTATGACCTTCTGTTAGATTTACCTATTGTAGTACCCTATAAATTTTAAGGTACTATTGATTTTGACATTTTGAAATTAATCCTCCCAAATTGTATATCAATTTCATTACTTTAAAACTATTAAAATATCACAACTTTTCAAGTATGAAATAACCATTTTCAGTATGAATTTTTCTTCTAACACCTTTACACCATTCTTGGTAGGGCTACAAATCTTACAGGGCCAAATAAATGAATTTCCAAAATATGAGTTTCTTATATGTTTAAAATATATTTACCTTCTAGTTAGACACACTATACCATTCTTTAAATCATTTTCTATAGTTGTGGATCCCATAGATATTTTCTACCCTCCATCAAAAAACGTAGTTCTTGGTCCAGATTAAAATAATTGAACAATCGATATGAAGTTCATTACAAGACCGGGAATATATCAAACATACTTAAACATAATGAAATTTCAATTCATCAACTAAATTATGACACATTTCTTCAATAAAATACATTGAAATTAATAATTTTATTATTTCACTCGACCAAAAAATCTAGACACATCATTCCAAATCCACCCATTTTCACCAGTGGAGCATTAAGAAACCATTTACCCATTATCAATGTGAGACCTAATCAGGCTTCAATCGGGTCAAAGGAAGACCTCAATATGGAAGACACCATATCTGAAAGGAGAACCCACAAAAATAGGACCATAGGAGTTCATTGAGGTTTTGATGAACTCACACAACATCGTCAAAACTACTTAAAAAGGGAGGTGGGGAGGACACATCAGATATGCATCGGTGGCGAGGATGTCTTGCTGCAGCGGAGCTAGAATGAAAGAGGAATAGGAACACCATAAGGGAGGTGGGGTGACCGAATCATCATAGGAGGATCATCCCAATGTGGGTGGTTATTTCGAAGGAGTAGATTGCAAGATGTTTGGGTGGAAGCATCGGGTGAGGAGCGTCACGAGGAGTTGGAAAAAAAGGGAAGGATGGGGCTTGTGAGCGGGTAGACTAGATAGGGGTGGGGATTACGAGCACACATGGATAAATAGAGTGGGGATCGTGAGCGCACAGGGAGGAAAGGGGGTATTTCCACAGGTATTTTATGATCCCTAGAGTTATCTTAACTTAGAGCCGTGTTTTTTTAAAACCATGGCTATAAAAGTGTGAATATATCCTTAATTTCTAATAGTGTGATTTGGTAAAAAATAATTTGTATAAAGGTATTTACGTAAGATTTCCTCAACCCAAAGACTTATAAAAAACTAGATACATGTCTATAAATAGTACTATAATATTTTACTCATTTCAAGACTCACTCGCACAACAATTTATTCTACCATAATGCATAGAAAATGAAATTTACCATGATTGGTGTATAATCCAACTAAAAGCGAAAAGTATATTGATACTTGACTCCCCTCTTCTATCAAAGGTTTAGGTACCAATGAAAAAGTATGTACCTAAGGCTCCTATTGTCGATGTACACCACAAACCTATCACACAAAAGATAGTGTATACATTATATCATGGAATGTACCACTATATCTTACTTCAAATCATGAGTAGAGTCATTTTTTTCTCATGTGGTGTTAGCTTTCTAGATCTATAAGAAACCAATCGATCATCCTATATCAAAACTACTCTAATTCCAAATTCAGTTGCATCATAGTACATGGTATATGTTGTACCCATAATAGGTAAATTGAGGATAGGTTTTAAAGATAGACTGCCTTTCCGCATTTGGAAATATCTCTCTTAATAATTGGACCACACAAACTTCACCCCCTTATTGGTCAACCCAGACACCGATGATTACATATATGATAAGTCCTTGAAAAAGAACTAGTAATAACCTACTATACCCCGAATGATCCAAATCTCAAATACATTCTCAGGCTACACCCAAGATATCGTGGATACAACCTTCTCTATATCTCTTAACACTCTAGCCTCTAATATGACAATATCCAATAAGTTAAATTTAGCAAACTAAAAAACACATTTGGTTAACTGTTAATAAATGTGATGATCTATCAATATACTTAAGAGGGTGTCTAGATATCGGGCATGATAATTTATTGACTAAGAGTGCACTAATATTTCATTTAAAAAAATCACCAAAAACATTGTCCATAAAATGATGAATGATTTGATTCATCAAGTCCATGAATACCATATGTGCATTAATCAACCCAAAAACCATCACTATGAATTCATAAAATCCACACCTACTTTTAAAATTCATTTGAGGTATATCGGAGGGTATCAACCTCAAATGATGGTATCATAATCTCAAATATATCTTGGATCAGTTCTCAGTACCACTAAATTGATTTAAAAGTTCATTGATATGTGGAACTGGATAGTGGTTCCTAACATCCATCTACTTCAGTCACTAATAATCCACACATTAACACAAAGTCTCATCATCCTTCTTAGTGAAAAAAACTGTAGAACCTGATGGAGATGTACTACACTATATGAAACCCTTAAATTTTAGATATTCTAATTGATATTTTAGATCCCAATGAATTATCAATTCCATTCTATATAGTAGGGTATAAATCGATTATTCTATCAAAATCAACTTGATCGTAAACTCAATCTTTCACTCATGCAGTAAGTCATATAAGTCATTAAGAAAAACATCATAAAAATGTTCAAACAATCAATGAAAATAATCCTACTACATTCAACCCATATTGATAGAATGATCAGATATTAGAGCCATTAAAAAATCTAATATATACATAATTGTTCATGTAATACCAACGAAAATATCCAACTCACCCATGTAAGAATAACTATATACTTATAAAGATAGAAATTTTACTCATCTCTAATAAAAGTATATATGAGTTTGGTATATAAAAAGTTAATTCATACCAAGAATCAAATCAAAGCCTATAATTCCCATAAAAATGATGCCCAAAAGATAAAGTTACCACCCAATCTCTAGAGAACATGCCTTCCATCATTATATATTCACTAATTGCACTCCCAATGGTGTATTGATGGTAAAAACACCATCTAATAATTCCACATCAAATTAAAAACTATTTATAAAAATAGAGGACAAAAATGAATGTTGTTCTCTTATATAAAAAATGAATGATACAATAATTAAATGTCTAACATTAGATTTTCAAGTAAACACAATATCCAGAGTAGTCTGCATAACATGTAGCTGACCAACCCATTTTCCCTGGGATCCATCCTGGCTCCCCTATGTTATTCCCACTACCTAGTACTGTTGTTTTCTAGTGGGGTACCTTGTCCATTATCTCGACCAGAACATCTGGTGGAACTCCAGCAACCTATCTGATGAGGAGTAGCTGAGTCCTTCCCAATCTCTGGTACTATATTCGTCCCATTTCAAATATATACTAATAAATGATCCTATAAAACCTATACATGTTTGAAATCCTTCAACAAGAATGACACTCTAATGTGAGCTATCAACACTGATTCCATTTGTGTCCCATATTTCTATACTGATTTCACTACCACTAGACAAGATCACGAGATTAAATCCCACTACCTTGACTGCTCAAACCACTATTTTTTAGAGAAAACTATCATAATGGCACTTCATACCACTAGAATAAGATCTTCCAATTCTCCAAGAGGAAATATCCTAACTTCTACTTGGCGCCTCTCTTAGATTCCCTTTTGTGATGAGTGATTGATTTATCAAATCTATAAAAATGCACATACAAAACACATTCAACTATGATATGTTCTCATAATTATGAACATCCTCAAAACATCCCACCATTGAGATATAATATGATTCTAAGGATAACACAATGAAATAGATTTTCGTGAAGATTCGGCATAGTCCAGCAGTGACATTACTTCATGTTTCATGTGAACTAACTCACGATCCTTATTTTCCATTAATTTATGAAGATAAAAATATCCTAGAAACTTCATCTCTATGTTTTCCAAGATATATCTTACTATTATCTATCTTTCCATAGAATATCTCAACAATGATTGGTAGGCACACAAGGAATATATATAGCAAGCTTCAACCCCCTATCAACTAGTGTCTCATGATTCTCAATGGCCATCTTGAGTAACTCATCATCCCAGAGTCTGCCTCACTATTGAACATAGTCAAATGATATATTAATAACTCTCTCATCTCCTTAGACATCAATGTCATGGTGTGAACAATCTCTAGTTACATGGATCGCACAATCCCCATGAATCTTTTGCAAATCTAAACATACTATTGATCCTCGGGTGCAATAGGATGGTTTGAATCATCTGATTAAGAAAATATTTATTTCTACTCACCTAAATCTCAACTCAAAGATTATGGGTAGTAATTTTCTCTAGAGGAAAAACACACTCCTTAGAAAACTGGTTATTACAAAATGGTCAATCTTAATAGGTTACAAAAATAGAGAACCAATGCTCTTTGTCTCTATAAACAATGCTTACACATTTTTTTAGTCGGAAATTAGAATTTATTATATTCATTTATTAGATAGAAAAGTTATATTATATCCTAGTCTAAATCTATAATTGTATATCATATGTAAAAATATTTTACTATCACAAAAAAATGGATGTAAATATATATATCCATGTGTACATATCATTATGAATTAATACTCATATCTTGACATATCAGGCCTTAATAATAAATCTCATTAACCAATAAAATTACAAAATAATAACCTCACACATTATGTGAATAACATAGGGTGAAATAACATCAACTGTAACATGGAACCGTCAAAGAAAAAAAATACCTTCACAAGGCTATTATGTTTTCCCCAATACATGGGTTAACTACTATCATGAGAAAGCTCGTTACCATGTCTTGACAAATCCTACTCTCTATTATACCTTTTAAAAATAGTGATTAAATAAAAAATAAACAAGGTGTCCTATTATACCACCTTTTAATGTCCCCCGATCCGACAATCACTAAAATGGATGAAACATATTGGCTATGGGACCACAAGCATGCCTACCAAAATGCCAGAGGCTAAAGACTAAAAACAGAGGTGTAATAAGAATAATGGAGAGAATTTACCCATTTGTTATAGAGTTTCAACAAATATGAATAATCATATAGTAATAAATATCATAGTAGTAGAAGTAATAGAACCAGTACAATATTGTGGAAAAACCAAAAAAATGAAAAATGAATAATCCAATAAATAAAAAATGAATAATATAATGACATAATGAAATTTAACCCAATTTTATGATATATGTAACAAAAATAAATGCTATAAGACTCAAATAAATACTCAAATGTCCCTGGAACCAAGCCCAATGTCAGTCCCACCTCCAAAATCTATCCTATCTAGTAAGAAAAAATCAACCTCAAAGTCCCTTTCCCTTGGAAAATCATACATTCATGTAATCTTCTCGAGTACCCAATGCCATCTCGAATATGGTTTTAATATAACATAGTATGTTGACACCATAATGTATAAACATAACCAATATTAAAATAAGTGCATGAAACAATTAATTAACTAGGGGTATTAATTATTTAGTCAATTAAGTTAATAACATGTCAGCCTACTTCAACACCATGCTTTAATATATCTATGTATGTATCATGACCATGGAATCCACAACCATATATTCATGGTATAAATCAAAAAAAAATTTGTTCATTTCCACTATACAAACATTTTATCAATTAATCAGGAATGCGCCCAATGTGTAGGCATTACAGCTTGTATCAGGGCCTAACCTAGTATATAATCATTTTAGCAATAAATCAGTGATATGATCATTATATAATAATTTCATAATGTAATAGGGCCCAAGTCAATTTGTAATAATTTCTGTATGAATCACTAGGAATAGCCTGCTATATAGTCAATTCAGTATAATCACTTGGCATAGGCTGCTGTATAAGCATTAAAACAAATTAATACAAAAGTCATTACAGTTATGGTATCAATATATCACATTATAAAGATAAATGGTCAAATATAAAAATTACAGTTTTTCATTCAATAGCACATTTCACTTTTCATATGGTCATAAACCCAAAACCTTTCAATCTAGGGGAATCTATATAAATAAATCACCCCAATCTCATGTTATAATAAATACAATTTAACCTATTAATCAGTTCATTTATGATCAAGGTTTATCTCGCCCAAACATTACCCGTAATCCATGTCATAGTGAATTAGACCCAATGGGATTCCATGGGATAAATCTAATTTATTATTTTATTTAATTAGGCACATTGTACATTAGAATAATTGTAATATTACACATTCACACAATTAAACAGGCCAAAGGGTAATGTTTTAGACCCCTACCTTTAATTTTATATTAAGAATACCCTTATAAGGGGTAACAACAATAAGAAAAAAGGTGCATATGATTTCAAGAAGAACCTAATACAACCCTGGTCAAGATCATATCAAAAAGTGGTCAAAGGATTCCACCATGCTAATAGAGAACAATAGAAGGGCAGGGGAATCCACATCCAAAGGCATAACAGGGATCGATCGCACAAATGGGATGTCCATAATGTTGTAAAGGCTTCCATAATCACATTTAGAACCATCCTATGTTAAGAGGAGGAAGATTCCAAAAGGAATGAGAATTATATCACACATGTCACTACTTAAAACTTCTTTTTGGGATATTACAAGGTATGTAAGTATTTTACACATCATGTATTTTTTTGAGGGATATACGAAAAATCATATCACATATGTTGATATTTATCCAAATAAACTATTCCACAATGTGAATGCTTTACCTACCAGGTAACTATTTCACACCATATACTGGTTCTTGACATGTGTCCAGTGGGATTTTACACGTCATGTAACATGTACACAGTGTGTAATATACCAATAAGAAATTTTCATCACATTTTCTAGAAGAAAAGGATCTAAACCATCTACCAAGCCTTTTAAATAATGGAAACACATTATAAACACATTTAACACATTTATTCCTAGACTCCATTAATTCTAAAAAACATGTATCCTTAATCTTTAGGTTATTTCCCCCAACAAAGGCTCTTCATCCCTATACAAGGCTCACCCACCAAGGATCAAATGAAAAAGTCAAAAAGGGACATACATAAAAAATATGGGATATTACAATTGCACCATAGTGTTCACTGACATTTCAAAATTTTGAAAAAAAATTGAACAATCTACTTATCCCATTATAACAATTATATACAAATATTATTTATATATTTTATATTTCTCTAGTTCTTTATGAAATAATAATGTTCTCTTTAAAAAATATTTTTTTTTAAATGTAAAGGATATAAAATTATTTTCCTCATTGAAAATATTTTATTAATTTTTCAAAATGCTATTTTAAATGTATATTAATGATAATTTCAAGCTTCAAAAAAAGTATAATTTATATAATTGAAAATTGCGTATTGATTATGTTAATAAAGAATGGGAGGAGAACTCATGATCAAAATGAGATTTTTTTTCCAAAAGTGATATTTTCAATACTACTAGTGGCTCCATATATATATATATATATCATGTTTTCAATGTATTTTTATATATGATAAAGTCAAATTATTATTTGAATGTGATTTTCTAGAATTATCATGGTGAAATATTTATATGAATCAAATATATTTTGTTTTCATAGGAAAAATTTAAAATTTCTTTTTTCTATGAATTTGGGAAACATTAATTTGTTATTTCAGTGAATATTTATTTATTATATATTATTATAATATTTGATAAAATGTTATCATTTATAAATATAATTTATTACTTCTTAGAAGAATATTTTTCATCACTATTTTAAAAACCATTAATGTTAATGTATTCTAATCACTATATATTTTAAAATTATATTCACATGTTGAAGATAAAAAGTAGAAGGATTCAAATAACAATCTAGTGTCAGTGAATAAGAATAGTTTTTTGTAAACTTTTAGTAGATATTTTATATTATTCATGGAATCCATTATTCCTAAAAATACTAGACCTAAAATATAATATAGTTTTTTCAGGAATGTGTATTTTTTAATTTAATTTATTCTAAAAATAAATGGAGAACATGATTTAATCTTTAAAATTGGGAGTGTGGGTATCACATTGTTGCATTGGCTATCAGATGAACTATTTAGGATCCTTTGTAGGCTAGGACATTCTCATTTGAGGATAATATAAGAGAAGTTGATTTTTTTCTAGCTAATTACATTATAGATAACTCAATAGAATACATAAAAATTATTCCTAGTTTTTTTATTTATGAAAAGTTAAATTTAGAATTTCTAAATGAATTTCAAGTTAATTGTGAGGATGAAATTCCTTTTGAGGAGGTAGAATTTCACATTTTAAGAATTCAAGCATAAATTTATCTTAAATAAATCTTCATTAATCAAATTATTTTATTATTAAAACAAACTTATATTTATTTTAAATTTAAATAATATTTTATGAAAAAATTATTCTATTTAATCAATATATATTTTGGTTGTAAGTTAATATTCAAATTATAAAAAATATAGATATTTTACTATTTTAGAATAAATACTATTTTTGGTGAAAAATATAAATTATATTTTAATATAAATATATAAATATAATTATATACATTAAATAAATATTATAATTAAAATTGGTTGAAATAATAATTCACTCATTAATTTAAAAGAAATGTGATTATACTTAATATACATTATTAAAAATATAAATAATAATCCATTTAAAAATTATTTAATAAATTTCAGTTATATGTAGAAAATTTTAATGAATGTTGTTGTAATGAAATTATTTAATAATATTGTTGTAACAAATTTATATTAATGTAAAATTTAGATAACTAAAATGATATAAAAAATATGGTTATATTGATGTTAATATAAATAAAATGGAAATTAATATAAAACGATAAGCTAATATACTAAATATGTTTTTGAAATAAAAATGTATTATTTTTTCATTAATGTATAAAATAATTATTTAAATAATAAGTAAATTCAATAATGAGAATTTTTTATTTTACTTTATTGTTTAAAAAATTGTCTAGCCACAAAAGTTAACCAATCTATCACAACCTTACAATGTGGAAGTGAGCTCAACCACACATGGGATTCATCTAGGACAACTGTTTGGTAGTAGGAGGGAGGTTTAATCATCTATGTACACACTAGGTAGTGCATGGTGTGCTTGCACAGAGAACATAGGGTGCACGCTCGTGGGATCACAGAGGTGTGTTCTGATGGAGGTTGGTGTTACCAGTGATAAAAAGTGGTGTGTGTGAGTTTTGGGGGTGTCGAACTCTGGTACTTGAAAAAGTGGGGAATGGAATGTGAAAAAATATATAATTTCTTGGCTAATTATATTTTGGATGTGTGATTGTGGAATGTTGTTTACTATTACACCACATAAAACCTCTATATATAATTTCTGTTGTTCAATCAGTTCAAAATCATTTGTCTAATCACCAGATCCATTGTATACCCATGCATGATAAACCAAATCCCCAATCATTTATTTTTGCATCATCATTTACTAAAAATGTCGACCTCATCCCCTCCCAACAGGCATAACCCATAGGTTCTCCAGCTCAATACAAACCTATACCACCACTCTTATTGAATTCCTGTAGTGACAGGACTATGAAACTCAAGGAGTCTAGAACCTTCATTGGTCGTGGATAAATTGGTCAAAAAAGGAGATATTTTCCATTCAGGGAAACATATCCAGGCTGAAATAAATGAATAATATGAATATTTATAACTATAGAAATCATAATGTTATACCATAAATTAGATATGTTTTAGTTAGCGTTGTCCAAAATCATCATTTTCTTTTCTTCATTAGTGTATAAAAATTACAACGATTTACGTATGTATATATATTTTTATATAATTAAGTAATCAATTTTAAGTAAGGATCATCAATAGTACTCCTCAATCCCCCAATTTCATCGCTTCATTTCCATTTTATATCAATCATTGTGAAAATATATATTTATATTACTATATCTATAAAAAAAAATATCATTTACATTCCCAGATTTCATCATAAGAAAATAAAAATCTCAAACACTTTGATCCTTAAATACTCATAAATATGATTATATTTATCATTAAAAATATTTATATACCCTAGGATTTATAAAGATACATGGTTATTATTTTTCATATATTTCACCACCAACATTGTTCTTAGAAGAGCCTTCTTCAAATATTATCCATGCTAAATAGATATACTCAATGGATAAAATTTTTATCCTAACTTTGATAAATATTGGCATTCTCTTCACTTGTTAGAACACATCAACTCATACAACCAAAGCTCTATTTCAATCTTATTACATACCTTCATTCCCACGATATAGAATTGTTGAATAACATTTCCCATGCTCAATTTAGTTTTTTATTTCTAAAAGATAATTCTATTTTCCAAACTTCAATTTGATAATTTTAAAGGGAATATTTTTTCTTTAACTTCTATTTATATATTTATTTTGGAAACACCCTTTACAGAATGAATTATCTGAAAAAATATTATTTACATTTCATAACACCTTACTTAATAAGAGAATGATAATTTTATTGAATCCTCTATGCCTAATAGTCTCATTTAATTGATTTCATTTAATTTATTATCTAAAATTTCTATTGTAAAATTTATACATGTTCATTGAGAAAATTTATTTTCTAAATTCATGGTTGATTTAAATGTTATCATTTTGGTGGGAAATGTCCATTTATATCTCTAATTATCATTCATGAATACAGTTGTATCCATGAACTATAATTTTCAATGAAATTTCAAAATTTTATGAATCTTATTGTCACAATTTTAATTCAATCATTATAGGAATTATTTACAAATATTTTTTTATAAATTTAATATTATTGTTGATTATTATGAAAGAATGGTTTATTCTATAAAAGAATCTTTAGATGAATCCTAAGATATGTGTAATTATTTTCCTCATTTAAAATAATTTATGAAGTTTTTGAAAGGAAATTTTATGGCCTATTAAGGTGATAGGAATGATTTTTGAATGAATTTTATTTAAAATTTTGTTTCTTGGGTATTAATTGTGATAACGAGTATTGTGGAGTGAACCCATGAACATAAAGGGGCTTGAATTTTCCATAAGTGGTATTTTCAATGCTTCTAATGGACCCATGGATTCCCCATGTCTTTTAAGTATCATAATATTCCAAAAAAGAAAATTATTATTCAATGTAACGTTTTTGAAATTTTTAGGATAAATATTCATCTCAGTAAAAATATATTATGTTTTAATTAATTTTTTAAAAATTATTTATTCTATGAAATTTAAAACCCTAATTTAGTATGTGGCGGGATATTTATTCATTATACCAAATGTTTGGGGTTGTTATAAATTTTATTAATTTAAAATATATTTTAATGCTTCATAAAATAAAATTTGTTCATCACTATTTTAAAACCCCTTAATAATAAATTTTTCAATACATCATATATTCTAAAATTTTAATCAAATGTTATTAATAATTATAATAATGATGGAATTAAGGATATAGTTTTATTGAAGCTGAATTTTTGTTTGTTATTAATTTTTAGAACTATTATATGTATTATTATTTCCCCTATTCTTCTAAAACCTCAACCCAAAAGAACATCATGTTTGTAAATACTGTGTATTTTTTAGTTGAAATTTTTATAAATAAATTAAATGCTTGTTTTTTTTGCTTCAAATATTGGAGTGAGAATCTCGACTTGTTATAGTGAACCTCTGATATTATCCCTGCAACCTGAAAACCCTATGCACCTCTAACAAATTATTTGGTGGTTCCCATGCTAGATACGAAATAATATTTGTTGGATCCCAAGATACACCATAATCAGAGAAGAAATTTCCAATAAAGTGAACCCCATAGATCCAAAACAAACACTTATAGGGATTACTAATAAGGTGTTGCTCCCAAAGTAAGCCTAAGACCATCCTCAAATTCCCATCACACTCCTCTAATGAAGAGTATTTGATTTTTTCATCGATGAATATAGTAATGAATTTATTCATGTATAGATAGATGATTCTATTCATAATATACATTAACAATGTATAAGAATTAGCCACACCAAAATGCTTCACCAAGAACTCATTGTTTAATTAAAAAAACCATAATGACAACATTCTAATATCATCCTTGTGATCTCTCAACAGATTGTAGGAAATCCCAAGATTTGACTTTTAAAACCCACTTGCACATTTTAACTTATCAAAATGGTCTCCATAGTAATGGGTAGTTTTTCTTGACATATTCCTTATTTTGATGATGGTAAACAATTGAAATCCCCAAGATCTCATCCACCTATTACATAAAAAACACAAGAGTTTCTTTGGGGGGACACTGAGATTAAACGAATACTTCTCATAAAGTTCTTACCACTGAAACAGCATCACCTAGAGCTCATTAGGGGCCCTACGGTATTTTGAAAAAGTTGTCAATGCTATCCTATATGAAATTTGATACATAATTTAAACTCATTCTCACTTGGAAACACACAAAAACATCCAAGGGCCTCATTTATGTTATAGAAATATTCCATGAGAATCTATCAACTCACATAGTCCAGCCACACTGTTAGAAATGAAGTTTGATCATTAAAACTCCCTCAATAGTAGTTTTTTTATATGAAGGATGAGATAAGGAAACCACTAGAATCTTGAAGTTATAAACAAGGGATGCATCATGATAGGATTAACATGTTCCTTCATCTAAAAAATGTACATAATTCATGTATTATACCATGGATCACTCTAACACCTCTGAGTCATTAGATTCAACAGTATGAAGTTATCCATCCATTTACCTATTGGTTCCCCATAACTAGTGTTCACATAGAAACTCTAGACCATCCATGAAGACCTGATACATACACATGAATGGAACACATCCCCTATGACTCAACATTATCTTCCTTGAGCATCATTGAATCATGCACAAGGATTTAAAACACTTCCCAATAAAAAAAATTGTGAGTAAAATGTCCCCTTATTTACATGCTTGAATCCACAAATAAACTCTCCAACATAGGGATAAAAGATATAAAAAGGAATCACCTCAAAAAATAATTGAAGAAATAGAAAAAAGGTATATAGACTATACCTCATAATATAGTTGGAGTCCTTGGATTGGATGCTTCCACACAACACGTTGGGAAAACCCAAGCATAATGGTCATTCCTATTACAATCATAGAATCAAAAATTCTCAGAATGTATATCTCATCTATGACACCTAAAGACAAAAAAACATCAATATAACTATTTCCTCCAATATTTTTTTCCGATTAATATCCCCATGTTGATTCTGAGCATGAGTATTCCTCTTATTTCGTGATTATGATGAATTATTCATGTGGGACACTATAGATTGGTCAATAACACGATGTCCAACTGCATCTCTATATTCCAAATTATCCCTTCCTATGAATATCCCCATGTCCTAAACTATCATTTGAAGCTCTTGAACAAGAATTGGTGGTGTAGTAGAGGAAGAAAACTAATTTTGGTGTTGATACTCGAACTAATCACCAATCATTGTTGACTCAAAATATTTCCTATGTATCTAAACCCCACTACCATCACTCTTCCCCATAGAAGATGATGGTTTCTAATAAAACCATCATAATTGGTGTTTTCCATGTAAAATGAAATACTCGAACTATAGACTAGAACTAAACCTATTTTTCTTGATGTTCTGTCCCACCCAAGAATCTTGGGGGCCCCAAATACTTGAAATTTATGAACATTCATAGTCTACATAGATAGTCTTACTAAAAATATATAAATAATGGATGCTTCATTTTTCATTAGACATAATAATGTCCCACTAGGTGTGGCTCCTCTCACTACATGACTTGCAAAAATTATTCCCAGTATCCTTATAGTGAAACCCTTAAAAAATCATCTCTTGAACTGGAGCCATGATACTTTGGTGGCCAGCGCAATGAACCCAAACTAGGGGGTCCTCACTCAATTAGTTGAAATAACAACCATCTATCTATATCCTATATGGATTTCATCAAATAGATATCTTGAAAGTTGAGAATATGTACCATAATTAGATTAGAATATCATGGAATCTTACTCAAGAAGAAAATAAAAGTAAAAATACATAATCATATATGATGGAAATGCCATTGGTTTCCCTAAAGCTACCACCTCAGCATGTCTAGTAGACAAAAAAGTAGTCAAAAGCTTGGTGTATGTATATATAGGCTATTTCAGGATCATTTTTCCCCATCCTAGATCCAAACTCAAGACACTCTGACATCATTTCCATACACACCCCAACTAATTATCACAACATTCCAATCTCCAAACACCAATCCAATGGATAAAAAAACTTTAATACCACGATGTCACAACCTGACCCATCAGAACCACTCCTATGCTTATAGTAAGCCAAGGGTGAAACCCCAAGACAAACTCTAATTGGCCAGGGGCTTGAAAATAGATTTATGTAAGAATGTATCTGAAATATGTCACCTTATTCTATGTAGTTATATACACACCCACACACACTCACAACCATATCTATGAAATGGTATAAGGATATAATAAAAATGGGAACACCTAGAGTGTAAATAATTCATGAAAGAATCTAGAATGGTGAAAAAAAGTATTCTAGGATAATAAAATGGATATAAAGGGAGGAAATATTCACCCAATAATAAATGTGGTCCTAACCTAAAAACAACCAATATTTGGAAAACTAATGAGTTCTCAAATCATAATCTCCAATACCAACTGCAAAAAATGGATAGTACCAATAACCGCTATACTCCACTAAAACAGATCCACCAAGGTCACGAATGATATATCTTTCATTTGAAGAAGACACACCATATGTTATAAAACCCCATTTTCATTCCGTATATACATACCTAGTAAGATGCCTTTAAATCCACAACAAGAAGTAAGAGAATTGAAAATAGTCAGCTCAACCCATTAGTAAGAGGGTAACATAAACCCAACCTTAGATATAATTAAATAATCCCAATTTAAGTGAGAAAAGGGGATCATAATCATATAAACTAGCTATGAACTATGATTCTATTCACATATCCAAAGGTCTCATCTCATAGTGAAGAACCATGTGTATCCTTAGGAAAAATAGGATGGAGTGCCTTCTCCTCAATAGTGGGTTTCATAGTTGAGAAAAAACTATTTCATTGCCATGAATCTCATGTAACCTATCAAGAATGTGGAAGATCTGCACCTTTCCCCTACGAATCACAAACAAGTGAGTATGTTCATCTATAGAGGATCGTCTCACTTCCAATGTTTAATGATAAGGATTCCACTCTAAAGATAGTGGAACCACACCCTCTATAGTGATAGGTAGTCTCATCTCTACCAACATATTAGATATGAGGGACCCACTACCTAGATATACATATGGGAGTATTGACACCAATTACACTCCAAATATCACAACTGATCATTGCTACCAAATAAGAATTGATGATAGAAGGGTTCCTCTAACATCACCATGTTTGGTACCTGTGGTGCTAAAAAATTCAACTATTGAATCAAATGTGGAGAAATACATAGCACATGCTACTCATGGGACCAAATATGAGTAAAAAAAAAGAGATACAGAATTTTAATGATTATAAAGGAAGCATACAATGAGTCTTTCCAGGTTACATTGTGTTTCCCAGGAATCCAAACTTCAACTATGTCTACTTACTGTAATCATAATGTCCAAAAAAGTACATTAATTTTATGTAGGGTTACATGGAGTGTGACCCCATCTGGACACCAGTTCATGTCCTCCCTTGGACACATCTTCACCAACTGTGTGGCTCTACAAAGTTGTTGATGGGGTCATATGGAATTTACAATCACCTATGGTCATGGGCATGTACTCACAATACATGGATTGACTAGCTATATATATATATATAGAATGTATCATAGGGTACTCATTGTGTTAGACCACATGAGGTCTAGATCATGTTCTTTTGGAACAATGTCTGGATCATGAGGTGGGGTCACATGATATGTGGGACCAAAAACACTGTGTGTGATATTTAATATGGACATTACCCAAACTACCATAAGAAGATGTACTATACAACATGTTTTCTATTGAGATACATAGTCTATAGTAATAATTTGTTCAATTAGTGAAGCCTTCCTTTAGGTGGATTCCAGATTTCAGGTTTTCACTGTGTTACTCATATTTAATCATCCCAAAATGGCCAAATCTTTTGAAAAGTTGTCATATTTTTTATTTTTTCCTCTTTTTGTTAAGAATTATATCCTTAATTACCCAATCAGTAATTCATCACACCATCCTCTAACTTTTGAGGTTATGACACTCAAATTCATACTCGATACACAAAATATATTTTGATATATCTGTAAAACACCAAATATTATCTTTTTCACACCTCATCCACATGTCATGGGGTTCAATCAAGGTTGAAATC
Source organism: Viscum album (assembly GCA_963277665.1). NCBI lineage: Eukaryota > Viridiplantae > Streptophyta > Magnoliopsida > Santalales > Viscaceae > Viscum > Viscum album. The sequence continues at coordinate 1,272,159,916 of OY728162.1, read as the reverse complement.
AACTTAACGATGTCATATCATGACCCCATGGGTTAATGATGAAGAAATTGAGGAGTAGTGGTTGGAAAATCACAAGAATAAAGTGAAACCCCATAATTGGATAATGATATCTTCTCATATGATTTCATAATGTTGAACTGTAGAAAATTCAAGGTACAATGAATATAAATAACTAAGTTCAATAACCCAAATTATATATGGGATCATGTCATGAATGTAAATTCTAGATAGAAAAAGAAGATATAAAATCCATGCATAAATAATTGATTAAAATTGAGTAAAATCCATAATATAATGTTAACTATCATAAAAAATGATTGATAATTTTATATAACATTCCCTCTAGTGAAAATGGTGATTATACACTCCATTGGTTATTTATCTCAAATTTTCCATGATCACCTGATGATGATCCACATTCTCGAGTCATCAAATCTAATGGATCTCTTATCCTCCTCCTCTCTAATATCCTACAGTTATATTTCTAACCCTAGATATTCTCCATAATAGAATACATTATTGAGGGGACATGGTTTTGGACATAAAATAAATTAAATAAATAAATTACTTAATTCACATACCACACCCACCAATAGATTCCCTCAACTAGTCTCCCGATGTTGACCAACATTATGTAGTTTCTGGGGTAAACCCCACGTTGATAAAACAAACATGGTCTAATATTTCCCATATGATTTTCCAATCATTATTAAAACCATTAATTCCAAATATATGTGTGTGTTTGATTTAAAATATATTAATATCTTTAATATTATAATTCAATTTTCTATAGAAACTAAAATAAATGTGAAATATGAGGTAAAATCCAAAGATACTTATAAATATTCAATGTACTAAATCAATGAAACCAATGACTTTTCATTATCCCCTCCATCAAGGATTCTCTCCCCAAAAAATCATCTACACAAATAGGATGGGGTTCTGATTCTTCATATGAATCTCATGCCCTTGGGATCTCTCCTTCATTCTCTCATGCTCTCTAAGCACTCGAACAAATGGAATGGTTCATCCACATGAAATCTTATCATGTACGCCCTTGACTTCCCTTGATTACGCTAATAAGGTGACTCTATCATAAATGTATTCCTCAACATAGTGGATAATTTTCTATGGTTCATACACATATCTACTATGTTTTGATACTTGAAAGATGTTGTGCACTCATCCTCACATATGGGGTAAGTCCAAGTGGTATGAAACCTCACCAACCCCACACAAAAACTCATACCTCCCACATAACCATTGGGAAAATATTACAACTAAAACAAAACACCATAATCTATTTGATGTGAAGACTCTGAAGAAGAAATATTCTTTCTTTTTTCACTCCAATTTTCTATGACTTCATTCTATATAATATTTTTTTCTACCCTGAGCTATCATCAATTTCTTAGGGATCACATGAACCCTTCTATGGTATATTCTGCACTATTTTAATCCTAACAAGATATATCATACCAACCTCATCCCATCATAAGGGAAACCTATAATGTGTCTAATATAGTTACTTTCTTGTATCCATTTTTATAGTGGAGTGATATATAATATAAAATGAAATATTCATCAATGGGAAGTTACTAATATAGATATGGCCAACAAACCAATGAGCTGGCTTGAAAAAACATTCTCGAAAACCGGGATGGTATGAATATATTGGCCATATTCCTTGTTTTGGATAATTTTTCTCAACTGTAAAAATGTTGAACAAACATCTAGATATCCTATCCACAACTGTGATGTATACTATGTATCATTTTGGGAGACAAAAATCATGGTTACCAATGAATTTAGATGATCTACTACACTCACAAATGACCCAAACTCCCATCAATGCTCTTACCTTGAATGAAAAACAATTTTAATAACATTTTAAGTTAGTCAAAAATATGCTATATAGAATCATGGCCTCTCACTAAATGTGGAATCCCCAACAAAAAATATATTTATATTCCATCCAACTTTCATTAAATAAACATTATAGGTTGACCAAGACCGGCTAGAACATGATGTTAGTCAATTACCTACTAAAATGAGAGGAATCAAGAAACAAACATAACTACACTACACCTAAAAAAACTACCAAAAGAGTTGATAAAGTAATGTCTACATATTCAAAACACTGATATTTACAATATATGGGGAAGAATAAAACTCTTGCAAAAGCCATTCATGAAATATTACTAGAACTACTGTCCTTCTCTAGAAAAATATTTTGTGCTACTTTCCTTGATAAAATATATCTTTTTAATATGTAGAGGATATCTAGTAATATAAAAATCATAGTCAACATATCCTAAATGACCATCTCCCACATGATGAAGATGTGGTGGATTTAATACCATCAATTGAAGATATGTTACACCCCTCTCATCTACCAAGGTCAGATGTAACTAGACCAACTACTCTGATGTGTGCTCTACCAAGAGAGAATGGGATTTCCTATTATGGTAATCTACCACTAACCACTAATAGTACATTAAAAAACCACGAGAACTATGCACCTATGAAAACTATTGGGTGGGTCCCAAGGAAGCACTACAATAATCTTTTCAAGATTAACATATACATCATACACAACGATGAAATTCCCCACAAAGAAAACTTCATATATCTAAAACTAATATATTGAGATTTAACTAAAAAATGGTACTCATGGGGTCATATAAGGACTATACTCAAAATATTTTCATGATCCTCATCTGATGTAGAGTATTTGAGTATGTCATTTATAAAACAGTTATGTATCATTCCACGAATGGATAGAAGAGTTCAATTCCAAAGATACATTAACATAATGAGAGAATTTGTCACACCAAATGTAATCACCAAGTACTCATAGTGTCCATATTCAAATAATAATATCATCTCCCTAATATAATCCTAATGAACTCTCAACTAAGGGTAGATGGATATACGATCTATCTTTGAAACCAACTAGTACCTTTCAACATATTTAATGGGTCATAAATCCTTTTAAGGGGTACCTGTTGATGATCATTTCTTGATTCAGGTGATGATAAACAATAAAAATAATCAATATCTCATTCTCATTTTTCAATAACCACAAAATAAATTCATTGGGGAATTAATTGGGTATAAATGAACCCTTCTCAAAAGATCTTACAATAGAAGCCTTAGCTCCCAAGGATTGTTAGGGTCTATCTGATATGCCATAGAGGATATCTGTGATGTCTTATAGTGTGAGTTGTTGAAAAATTCCAACTCATTCACCCTTGGTCACACTGAAAAGACTGCATATCATTTAATTTCCACAATGGAAATATCCACTGATATTTTCTATCCCTAATGAGTAATGATGCACTGCTATAAGTGAAGTTAAATAATTGACACTCCCCCATTATGAGACATTAGAAATTGATATTGAAAAAAATGATCCAATAGAATCTCCTTGTCATAAATATGGAATACATAATGATATAAGTGACATGTGACTTAATTAATATAAATTAGAAAAGTCTTTATTTGGCCCATGTTCACTCTCACACATACAGGTCATAAGCTTCCACTTCATTATGGTATCCTTCCATTTTCATAATGGTTCCCCCAAAACCAAGGTTCACAATAACAAAATATCACATCCAAGGTGACCATACACATACACATCAATCAAAATCATCCACCACACCACAAAACTATCTACTTTGGGTGGAACTAAATCACCTACATGAAATTAAATTGCATCACAAGACAATGTATCTTGGTGAGGGAAGTGTTCTTATTAGTTGAATTCTCATGGCTAAAACCTACCATGCTAACATAGGCATAACACATATAAAAAATAAGTGGTTTTGAAATGAACCGAATAAAAATAAAAAAAGTTATAGAACATAAATTTATATAATTTAAAGTATATGGATCATAGGCTTCAACTATCTATCCTTCTGCATAGCATGTCAGGTAGTTCAGAGCATTAAGGCCCAACCTTTCGCAATCATAACATCACCAATTCCCAAAATTTCAGGGTCCACTACATGACCACTAAGGTGACAAACCTTCAAAATTTCTGATTCCACCACACATAAACGGTGCTTCTAATACTCACGTCTGGGTCAATGCATGAGTGTGTCACATATATCAAGACCATGATAACTGATTCATTATAGCCTCTATAGATGGATTTTCCCCCATGATATCCACCGCAAGATCTATAATCCCAATTATACCTTCTAAATAAACTCACCATATTCAGATCCACATTAAGAAAATTCTAATATTTAATGGGTGGCCTAGTGAGGTGTAAAACTTGTTGTGGAGTAACTACTCAAACACTACCCAAGATAGTGTCTCATGATCATATTCCTCAGTAACCAAAACAATATAATATATTTCTACCCTGTGAATGATTATAATTTCAAATACATCCATAATCTAAAATTGAAATAAAAAAGAATTGAAGAATCATACTATAGACTCCTTCAAACCTCTACCACTTGAGGTTCTATCTCACATATAATTCTTGTTGGCAAATGATCCTCAAAGTCTATAAACTAGATCAGTCTATATTAATAGTCATTATAAATAGCAAGAAATAAAAGATATTTCAATTTTTAAAAATCATAAAACTAAACCACCAAGGTTGGGTCCTCTCAATTCTCTGTAGGTAGAAATTCTATTCATTTACATTTTGAAAAAAAAACTTCTTGAACTAACTCATGAACTGGGGCCTTGATACAGTGTTGGTTTTAATGAAAACCCCAAACTGGGGTTTCCTCACTCAACTAGTTGATTCCATGACCATGTATATGTATCCTTACATGCTCTTCTCACGATGACATCCTAATGGTTAAAAAGAACTATTATTGCTATGTGAATATATAGGTGGATATGAATCAAGAAGAAGATAAAAGTAAAAAATGAACAAATACTATATGATGAAAGAATGATTGGTTTCCTTCCATCTAATGCCTCTGTATTCCAAGGAAACAATAACAGAGTCAAGGTCCTGGTGTGTCGATACATCAGTCATAACACCATCATTATATTACCTAGCCTGAGAGTTGAACTCAGTATTCTCCAGCATCATTTCTCAATATACCCAAACCAAAAATCATAGCATGCCCAACTCCAAACACCAACTTGAAGTGTGAACCGCCTATGATCCACTCTCTTTCAACTAGAACAACACAGACCCCTCCTAGGATAATAGTATGATGAGGTTGACACACAAAGGACACCTCTAATAGGCTATGGGATATTGATTAGAACCAAATATAAATATCACTAAAATGCTTTGTATTACCCTATGTAACTATATTCACAAATGGAACTACCTCTATACAGTAGTTTAGAGATATAGTAAAATTTTGAAACATCTAGAGTGTAAACCATGCATAAAACAACCTCTATGAAAGCATAGAAGTTAGAAAAATGATTATATGATCTATATAATGGTGAAAAATTATTTCCCAATAAGAAATTATATATGAACCTAGAAAATAAAAATGATAAATTAATAATATAATGGTTCATGTTCTATAAGGTCGACCACCAAACACAGTCAGCACTAAGAACCACTTTGATCCACCGAAATCTGGTCCTCAAATTTCATCAATGATATGTTGTTCATATTAATATGTCACAAAAATTATATAATATACCATTTATATGTGAGTACACACATATCCAATAGGAAATCAAGAAATAAAAAAATGAGTTATAGAAATTACAACAGTCAACTCAACCAATACGTAAGTGGGTAAGGAAAACACAACATCTTATAATATCATAGAAACCCAATCCATGGTATAAGATGATATATCTATCATCCAATAAATCTATGAATCAAGATTCTATTAGGTTCTCCATAGGTCCCAAATTCTTACCAACCACTGTGTGAAAAACCCTGGCCTTCACGAGAACCTAGACTACACAGCTTATGTTTCTCCAAGATACATGTTTTGTAGGAATATTTATTAATGAGTGTGATTTATTACTTTAAATCGATTCATGATATATGATATCTACATCCTTCCTCATCATCTAACCCACATAAAATTCTTTAATATGGGGAGGGATTTTTTTATTGTTTGTTTCCTTCCTCCACTGGCAGGAAATCATATAAGCAATTACATGAGAAGTATTCATTCTTCCCATCCACCACTATTTAGGATTATAAACATCAAATTAATCACCCATCATCAACAATATACCTTTATCCATACAAAAACGTAAAACTGTATGGAATTCACACATTCTCCATGTATCTAAGGGTTTTATCATGCTATAGTTTGGTTAGATAATGTCAAAACATGACACCATGGGTTAGTGATAAAGAATGCAATAAATGGAGATGAGAAATTAAGCGAAATACATCGTTGGATGGAGTTATCCATTATAAATATTTTTTTAATCTAAAATACAGGTGAAATATAGTCACAAAGAATATAAATAACTATTTAAAATAACACATATTTAATCCTAAATTCTATATATAATGAAAAATAAGAAAATTAAAATGAAAATATCAAATTCATCCTTCAAAAATTATTCAAATGTGTGTAACATAACATGACCTACCTCATTAATAGATTGATAATTTTATAGAATCTGGTTTCTAGTGATAAAATTGATGATCCCATTGTTTTCATCATTTTCCTTATGATTCTCAAAGACCTCATGTTTTCAATTAATTTTCTCAGGTCTTCATTGCTAAGGGAGCGCTCCTCATTCTCCTCTCTAATCACCAAGGGTTATGCAGATTATAATATATAATTTCTATAATATATTAAATATATATGGATGTATGTATACTTCATGAATAAAATTATTTAATTTACATATAAAACCCACCAACTACTACCCTGAACTAAGCGCCCAATACCAACCATCGTTATATTGCACCTATGGTAGACCCCATGTTCTAGAAACCATAATGGTATATTATTTCCCATATAATATCTCATTCAATTTAAAGCTGTTTATTTCAAAAATATGAATTCCAATTCTCTAATATATATTAATATTTCAAATATATAAATTTCAGGGTCCTGCGAGTCCAAAACAAAGTATCGACTTTGATAAAAATCTTAGATATATAGAAATATTCAGAGGAATAAACCAATGATTCCAGATTCATTAAACTAAAGAATTTCGCTCAATGTCTTAACCCCCATCACAATGGATATAATCAATGATGTGATGTATAATTTCCTAAACTCTATTCCCATTTTACATTTCATTATGTAAATTTTTTTCCTAAAATTTCATTTCACCACCAGAAAATAATAACATATGTATCAATATTATATTTTCATTTTAATATAATGTTGGTAAAATAATTACCTAACCCTCTCATTTAAATTAAAAAAATGATAACGTGAATCATACTTCATGTAGACTGCTACCTCTATGGGATGAATGATTTTTGTTTTTTATTACATCACTGCCTTTCATGGAGGATCATAAAAATTGTTTTTAAGGATAAATATGTTTTTTATTATATCATTATGGTTATGGTAAAATAATTTATAAACCCCAGTAATGATATGATTAGTATAAATGTATCATAAATTCCTTCTTTTAAAACAATCATTCTTAGTGGAACGCCAAGAATTTATATTATGTAATATTTTCATATACATTTCTTAATCTTATAGTTTTATAATAATTCATATATATCACTCTAATATGTATTAAATTATATCATTATGGTATTTGTGTAATTATATAACAACTAAATCACCTTATAATCATCAATAATTATGGTATATTTATGATTGGGTTGGTTTGACCACCTACTCGACCAATGATATAGAATTATATAATGGATGATTATTAAAAACATATTTACTAGTATAATACGAAAAAAACTATGTAATTAAGTATTTTTTTCTAGAAATTATACACCACTATTTACCTTAAAAATTAAGAAAACACCCATCATAGGTTCAAAAATCACCACAAATTGTTTGTTGTTAATTTTATCTTCTATGGAAAAGACCAAAATGCTTATGAAATAAAATTTAACCATCACAAATATATATAACTCATCCATTACATTAATATAAATTAATTTTAAATTAAGAACTTTTCAAGATGAACAAGTACTAACATCACTCCTATAAAACTATTACAAACAGTCATATCTATAAACCCTTTATGTTATAAAATAGGAACAATCTAACTAATAAATTTGAAGATAATGTTTATAAATGTACATTATATATAGTTTTATGTATGAAAATTTTTAAAAAATTATTTATTATGATATATATATTTTTTATATAGGATATTTGAGTGCAATTGACTAAGAAGAGAAACAAGATAAAGGTTCATTTGTATCAAAATTGAAACACTTGAGAAATGTTTAAGCTATACACTATATTTCATTTTAAATGGTTTAAATACATATCCATTATATATATATATTTCATTATCTTCTTATATTTTATCGATATTATATTTTCTATTTAAAATAATACCTCTTTTGGGGATTTGATTGAAAATATACAAAATCTATATGGGGTTGTCATGACTAAAATATTTTCTTTAGGCTTTAATAACTATTCATGGACTATTATATTTCATGATTGATATATTCTTACTTATGAATAATTTATTTCGTATTTAAACCTTAGTTTTTGTGTAAAAACCAATTTTCACACCATAGTATATATCCTTGATGATTCTAATTTTTCATTAAAATTCATTCATATTAATAATTATTATAGTTTATTTTAATGGATTTATCTCATATCAATGATCTAACATCCCCGAAATGTTATCCTTTCATTAATGGAAAATCAATTTTTTAAATCTCCAATGATTTTTTATTCCTCTTTATTTATTTTAATAAAAAAATATCATTATCCTATTATTGTTTTTGGAATTCAATATATGGATTTTAATACTTTTAAAAGTATTTTCTTTATCATTAATTTTTATACTCATATTTTACATAAACTGTTTTTGTATGATTTAATTTTCATCAATGTATTTCTATTGTATTTTACTTCATAAAATGTTTCATAAAGTCTTCTCTTCATCTGAAACATATTTTCTTGGAATGTGACAATATGATTTATTCATACTAAAAAATAACTATGTATTGGTTTTATACTTCTTTTAATTATTTAAAATTCTAATATATCACACTAATAAACACTATAAAGGATAATTATAGTTCTGGTATAAAGATATTACAACTAAATCACGTCATAATAATACACTAATTATGGCATGTTCTTCATTAGGTTAGTTTAACCAACTATATAAACAATTCCATAAATTTATATCTTGTATAAAAATGGAAAGTACATTTTATGTCATATATGATATAAATAAGTGAAAATATGTTCTTTATAGTGGTTATATAAAGCATTTACTAATTATTTAAAAAACTCCACCTTCATTCGCTTAGAATCATCAAAACATACGAATCCCCAAATTCATTTATAATGATTATAACCAAAATTACCTATAGAATGGAATTCAAGAATTATAAATAATTAATAATGAATAATTACAATAGTGTGTATGATATTGGAATGATGAATTTTTTGGATAGAATGAATAATAACACAGTTGTTATGAATATAATGCAAAATGATCACAACTTATCATACCCTTTATCAAAAATTGTTTCAACTAACGGATATAATTGTATATAATAATTATAAATGAATCTTATAAAAGTTTATAGATATAAAAAGGTTCTAAAATGGGTGATTAATATTGTCCCATTTTTTATGCAGGAGGTTAGTCTATATTTCAAGCAATGTGAAAACAATTTATATATAAGAAGAAAAAATTACCAGATTAAAACGGTATACTATGAACTAAAAACATAATCTAAATATTATGATTATCTAACCTGTTTTTTTATTTCATATTTCATTAATTGGTGTAAATTCATTCAAAATACTAAAGAGGCTGAGGAAATAAATTATATCTAATTAGATATTTTTATGGATATTATATTTGATGAATACATTCCACATTGGAAACAAAAAAAAATTGAAATGAATTTTTTAAATTTTAATCTAAGGGAAGAGTAATGTGTTACTAATTATGAATAAACTTATTATTTTATATTTCTTTTTTAATATTTTATTTCATGTATATATATATATTATTTTTTAATATTTTTTCCTGTATTCTCTAATGATTTGTTAAAGAAATATTTATCCATGTTTAAATTTCTATAAAATTGATTAAATGGACTATTCTTGATGTTATTCAAACATGATACTTTTTAATAATGTTTTGAAAAAAGTATTTCTATCATACACCAAATGAATATAATTTTTCAGTTTCATGACTACTCTTTGCTTCAAATAATCCTTTACATGTTTTCAAAGATATTTCCCAAAAATTATTTTCAAAAATTTTTTGGAAATTTTTTTTTTTAAATAAGTTATTTCAAAATGGAATGGGTATTTTCATAAATAAATTTTATTGTGATATTTTAAAACTATTTTATTCTATATCAATATGATTTAATGAATATCATGATTTATTGGGGATATAATCTAATGATACAATCCTACATATTTATCTGGATGACTTATGATCATTTTCACTTGGTAAATTATTGACATTAGTTAAGATATTTTTCTAATATGGATAGTTATTGATAATTATTCCAAATTTATTATGTTTTTTATTCATATAGTTAATTAATTTGACTTATTATTTGATGAGTGTGCCAAAAATTATATAGAACCTTGATGCATCGGTATATATCATTAAAAAGAATGTGTTGGTTATTTAAAATATTCCTTCCCACATATGTATGTTGTCTTGGAATGATTCCTCGATGGTATATCTAGGATGCTTAACATAATGTATCCCAATATTATTAAATTATTTTTCAATGTCCAGGTGATTATTTAAATAGTTATATTATCTATAGATAAGTTTCAAACTCACTTTTTTATTTATATTTAATTATTTAATTGTCATTTATTATTTACATATTATTCAACACATGATTATTCAATTATTTTTTCTATATTAATTACCTCACTGAGGACCAAGCCTCACACATTTATTCAATTTTAAATTCCCTAGGATGTTAGTAAGTGTACTATGATTGATAACCCGATACATTTTAGAGGGAATAATAATGTTCTCAAATAAAATAATATTTTTTATTTTATTCTTCCAAATTTTATGTGAGATTCAATCATGCATCTAGTTTTCTGAGACTAATAATCTATTCAAACGCTTGGGATGATATCACTTATATATAGGGTTAATATAATAAATTAACCACTATATATGGGCTAATAGGATTGGGGTTTTTATAATCTGTATAAGAGAAATTTCATTAGGACCCTAGAGTAGTGTATTTCAGAAAACATAGATTACATAATATTACTCTGAGATAGGATATAGAGATAAATATACATGAGATATTATCAAAATGTTTTGGTAAATATTATATGATTTTATAAGAAAATACATCCCTACATGGATACAAACAATTGGATATGGTAATGGTGCGGTTAAAATAAGGGTTAACAACACTGAAAGGATCATATTTGGTATTAGCTCAATCCTCATTCATGCATGATCAGTGGGCCTTTGTCTACATAGCATATAAGAGATTCCTCGGGGACATAATTTCAATGATTCAAATTCTATTTTTAAACCATTTTGAGTTACTTATAAACATATATTTTTTATTTGAATATATTCCCTCATATATTAAGCTTATTATTATGAGAATAACAATGAATAAATTTTAAATTTATATTTATTAATGCACCAGAGTTATAATTATACATAATGATTCATAATTTAATGTGTTAATATAGTATATTACACTATTTGGAAATTATTTCAAACATAAATAATAAAATACATACCAACCCTCATAATCTATGTATGTATTTTCATCTTAATCAATACTATGAGACTAGACTTAGACCTATGCATATTACAAACAATAGGAAAATTTTATAACTAGTATTATTGGTTATATGGAGAATCATGTTTCTTCTCCAAAAGATACTATGATGTTAGAATTCGTTATATAGTAGAAACCTATATAATTTAATAAAAAAATTAATCTGAAAGTGAATGACCAATGTATTTATGAACATTAAAATATATTTACTCTTTTGGGATATAATGAAAGGGAAAAGGTTATTCATTAAGTTTTTTTGATTCATGGGAGATTCTTAAAAATTAAGGCTGTTGATTAAAAATACTATAGAGGGGACGTAAATACTTGATATTGGATTGGATACATTAAAAGAGATATTATTTTAAAAAATAATTCTTCATGATAAATGAATTGATTTGAAAAGAAATTTTTTAAATTTCAGATAGTGGTAATAGGATGGTGTTTATAGGTATAAATAAAAAAATTTAGATTATAAAGGAATGTTTTTGACTATGTACAAAACCCAAAATTGATATATCTCATAATGATATCTGACCTCTTATAAAAACATACTATGTGATACAATAATTTTATCCCCATATCCCTTTCCAAGAAGGAGACATGTTCTTATAATCATCCATTTTTATCAATGTATATTTTTTTTTGATTTTTTTCTAATAAATCTTTATTTTATAAACATTGACATGGATTTAATTTGGATATTCGATTCCTATTAAAGGGATTAAGATTTCAACTAATTTTAAATAGGTAAAGGGATAAATAATTTCTCTAATTATTAATTATTGAAATATTATTTTTGGGGTACCCAATATATCCCACATCACTACAATCATATGTAATAATATTTTTCAACAATATAATAAATTGCATGACTAATAATATTCATTAACAATAATCTAAATTTATAACAGAAATTAAATACTTCCCTATATAGTAACATCCAATAACACATGTATATGGGGAATTTCAATTGGAAACTCATGTTATAATAATCTCATGAATTATAAAATATTGTAGAAATAAACCATAAAAAAGTGAATTAAATTAACTTGAGTCTCCATCCCAATATATGTTTTCATTTTTATCAAGTGAAATAATATCATCCATCTATAGATAATATTTTAAGTAATGCTCTCATGGAACTTCTAGGTTCTCATAATTTAAAAGAACAATTATGACCTTTCAGTATAGAAAACCTTCTTAAAAGATTATCTCAAGCTAAATCAAAAATAAAAAACATTATGTTCTTAAAAAATTATAGATATTCAAAACAATAATAATAATAAATACTAATGTAAAAAACAAAATTGGATCCAACTCCAACAAAATCCCAAATTCACTATATCCAACTACTAATAAGATTTTGTTGGTTAGTCCTTAGATGATACTAATTTATTTTATGAGGTAGGTCATCAGCCCAGTGGTATGTAATTTTCCATTCGTTAGAAAATATTCTCACCCAAACATCACCCCTTCGAGTTAAATCAATACATAGGTGATAATTTTAGTTTATTATTGGTGCCTATTATTATGGCCTTAAATCCTTTATGATATCCAATGTTTCAATACTAGAAAAATATAATGTGATTGGCTATTTAATTCAAGAAACCAAATCAATATTTTTGAAAAAGTTCTGTATCCTTGTTGCTTCTTTCGATACTTCATAAGACACAATATACTTGGATTATTAAATATAATTGGTGGGAAAATGATACTCGGAACTCTTACTATAGGGACCCGACCTTAAACATTACATAATATTGAATTAAATGAATAATTCACATTGAGGAACTTTTTAGGTTTAGAGTTTTAGAGAATTATTCCATAACTATTACATTACATCTCAAAAATGAACAGTAGACACTTCTACTCAGTTTAAATTTTTATCACAAAATAAAAACTCTTTGAAAAAAAAGGCCATGTCTAGTTCCATATTTTAGACAATGTGACTTTTCCTTGATCACATCCTTGACTCTATTCATCTTTAAGTCCTGTGAAATACATTTCAAAACATGGGATGCACATAAAAAGCTCAATAAGGGTTATAAAATAATGAAAGAAATCCTTAGACCATCAATACATACAAAACATAAACTCTTTTACATACCTCATGAAAACATAAGATTTATGATTAACACATAGAAAAAATAAATCATAAAGGTACCTTGTGGCATCTATATAATACATACATTGTAGCTATCACAGCTACATAGGGAGTTACATTTAGAATAATCATCACTATATATTCCCAAAATCTATTAGAAGAAACATTAACATTTACCTCTGTGACATTAACCAATGCATTGTAGAGCTATCTCGGGCTCACCCACCCTAGGTTTATCATGAAACCACCTGTATACGTAAACAATGCCCATGAACCATAACATATTCATAACATATGAAAAAAATATAAGGGAAAGATAACATTTCAACATTTCAATCACAATATATCATTTAAATATATTGAAATAACAAATCCATTATCAAAACCATTTTCAATACCAAAATATTCAAAAGAGTATATGGTATTTATTTTCCTTTCAAAAACATTATGGCTTGTTAAGGAATCCAAAGATCAAATAATACTCGCGATGGTAGAAAGTTCGTTGTCACCGCTTATGTTAAAAAGAAAAATTATTTTTTGTCTTCTATTAAAACACCTCGTAGAAAGATATTACAGTTAAATGAAAAGTAAAGTCAAATGTGTTTATACACCATATAAATAAAAGGTGTGTTTAAAACAAAATAAGGCTCAATGAAAGAGATTGAGACGAAGTCCCTTACCTCGTGTCTGACTTGACCTGTTTGACCTTTAATCTCCTGAATAATAAACTAAAGTTACTTTATACTTGATTTAGAACGTTTTTAAATTTTATTGTTACTATAATATCACTTATTACCAAGTTATAAACATTATTCAATCATTTATGTTAATAAAGGTTGTTTTGTCGATATTTAGTACTTGAGTCAAAAATGAACACCTTATATTTACAAGTTGTCCATGTGGTCAATAATCCATTATATCCAGAATGATATTAATTATTTAGATATCATTTATTTCATATATATCTAGTATATATATGTATTTATAATAGTACATATCATTTTGAGATAAGAAATGTAATGAACCGTTCATGGAGACGGAAAGCCGTACGTACGCATGAACGCTACTTTCATTTCTATTTCATATTTTAATGGACTGAAAACATAATGATACATAGGTTTATTATAATTAAAGTATATTATCATATATAATTTCATTAACTCTATCCTTTATACATCCCACATATGGAAATAATTAGTCATATCGTTTTGAGTGGGCGGTAGTCCGCACTTCCTCAAATGAAATTATCATGTTTACCCATTATGGAAACCATAAAGGTAGGATATAAATCTAAAACATAGAATAATAAAGAAAAGATAAAAATAATATATATCTTATATAAATATAGTTCTATATTAATGGCCACCAAGAGAGATGGTACGAGATAAACGGACAATCATCGTTTCGTGAGGCGTTAGTTTTCCATCCACAGAATCAGTATGTTCTTCACCCATTAGATTGAGGTGTGTGTAAGTTTAGTTCGAATCCTTCTCATAAAAACAACCTAGTATATTTAGGATAATGGTGTTGTTATAAAATAAAGTAATAAAAAGAGTTTAGTGGGTGGGAGAAGTAAAATAAAACAAAATAAAACAAAAGAATTTAAAAGATAATGTTACCTTTAATTCGGGTAACTCCCTTTGGATTGAACCAAAAGGACTTCTTCGAGTGCCTTCTTCCTATGGAAAGGCTTCTAGGTTGAATATAGGGATCTTGAGAGATTATTTGGGTAGGGTTTTGGTGATCCAAGGGTATTCAAAGGGGTGATAAATGAGTTAGAAGTGAGGTCTTTTTATAAGGGGGAGGGGGAACTTTAAGAAAGTGAGAAAATATTATTTTATTATATATTGTTATTCAGTTTATAAAGATCCAACAATAATTACTGTTGAAGATAATATGAGTAATGGTATAAATAAAATCATCCAATAATAATTGGATAGGTTTTGTAAAATATTGTAATCTTATTAATCTTATTTATTTAAATCATTTATTAATGAGGTAATCAAATCTTCATTATTGTGTCACAATTAATTTAATTTATTTGATGTATTAAAAATATATAAAAAATAACATAATGTAGGAAATCTTTTTATCTTTAAAACTAATTTTAATAGTTGAAATGATAACTTATATAACCATATGTAAAAATTAATTTACTAAAAGATAATTTTTATCTCATTTTTGTCTTTACTTTACGTTAATTAAAATAAAGTGTCATTAACACTCTTATGTGGCCCCATGGGGAGCTAAAATCGACCCATGGATGATCATGGTCGGATTTATTTCAACAAATAGGATAAAAACTCTTGTTAGAATAGTTTTATATTATTATAGTAATATTTTTTTAACCTTATTTACCATATTTACCCTTTAACCATGATAATAATAATATTTACTGAAGTAACTAAAAAATAAAAGTTACCTATTTACAAAATTTGTATCTCTTGATTCCAAATACAGAATCCATTTTTCCAAATTTAAATCAAAGAAGTGGTAAAAATTAATTTAAAATTAATTCCCACTTTAAAAAGAAATAGCGTTTTTTAAGAAAAAATATCTATATAAAATTTGATGCTTGTTTATGTCCAATTTCAAAGTGAAATTAATACCAATAACCAAAATTAGATAAAATGGTAAAAATATAATCTAATTACAATTAAAAACCAATTGAAAAGATAATCTAACCAGATAAATAAATTATATTAAAATACAGTTTTGAATTAAAATACAACATTTTTCACTTTTTATTAAAAACTGAATTTTATCAGAAAAATACTAAAAATTTACCGAAAGAAAATTTTGATGCCCCAATTCTAATTAAGAATTTTATTTCGTCAAATATAACATATAAAATTGACCAAAACTATATTTAAAGAGGGTTCTCCATTAAAAGGTAGTAAATCAACCTTTTTAAAAAAATATGCTTAAAATTAGATTCATTAACATTTTAAACCTCTAAATATTATTAGATAAATGTAAAAAAAATTAACAAACATGTATAATAATATTTTAGTTAGTTATGTTCATTCCCACCAATACAACGGCTATGTGTTAACTACCATTTAAAATAATAATATTTTATTGTTAGAGTGCAACATAAGATTTTAAAGAAACCTGTTGTTGTGTATTGGGTACACCATCGTACATAACAATCCCCATTAAAGTAAAATTAATATTTAATTCAAAAATATTATTAAATATGAAAATGTCATATTTCTTTTTTTACCTGGTATGTTACACTAAATGCTTATAACTTTTCTATTGAGACTAAAAAAATATCATGGATGTCACTTTGGGTCATTTATATTTGGTTGAAAATTAACATCATTATACCACCTGATGACTAGATCCTCATATTTTATATGGACTAGGGACATAAACTTAGGTCTTTACATATACAGAAATATATCCTTAATAAAATAATAAACATGTTCACCTTGATCATCTTGATATTTTATGACCATGATCAAGGTGTAGGTGACATACAACCTAGTACATAGCATAGGGTATATAATTTATCCAACCAATGATGTTAATGTGATATTATACATTGTCTCTCTCAAATTTTAGATGATGAAACACTTTCATGGAATGATGTATAACATGTGAAACGCGAACCAATAATATCTTGGGTTATTCCAAACCTAATATATTTACTATCTGGTCAGTATATGTAACTGGACCTTGTACAATAAGCCTCTTCAATTTATTGTAAATGATCTTGTTCTATATAATGTTGGAAAAATAAACTAAGTATTCCTTGGATATTATCTTGTTTAATTGGTATGTAGCTGCCTAAAAGGCTTCTATATTATTTCAAGAAATTAATATTTCATGGACATATACTACTTGGATATGAAGTTCACTCTCATTAAACCTCTTGTAAATACATGTGTCACATTCATTCACAATGAATCCAAATTCTTTCATGGAATAATAATATAGGATGTTTCATAAATTATATGCTTTCTTTAATCCTTAAATGGGACTTCAAAACATTTACACCTTTTTTGAATTAACTAGAGTCACAAACACTTCTAGTTGTATCGTATAGACATTTTCTAAATGGTTCCCATTAATGAAGGTTGTTTTTATATCCATCTTCCAAACCACATGGTCATGGTACAATAATATAGAGAGTAGAAATCTAATCGGATTAAATATAGAAATTGTAGAAATGGTTTCCTTGTTGAAAATTAATAGATTCTATTTAAACCCATTATATACTAGTTGTTCATTTTAGGTATTTAATTTAGCTTACATATAAGGCCCCGGCCTTAAACCTTACTTAACATTGAATTAAATGAATAATTCACATTGAGGATATTTTTAGGATTAGAGTTTAGAGAATCAGGATATAACTATTACATATCTAAAGATTACAAAGTAGTCACTTCTACTAAATTTCCATAAAATAAAAACTCTTAAAAATAAAGACGTCTAGTTCCATGTTTTAGATAGCATGACTTTCCCTTGATCCCATCCTTGGCCCTATTCCACATTATGTCCTGTCAAAAAAATTTCAAAAAAACTTGGGGTGAGAATAAAAAGCTCAGTAAGGGAATACACAAAGAATGAAAACTGTTATTTTTTCAAAACAAAAAGTAAACCATGTATACTTTATCAAAGTAATACCTTTCACCTTTATGAAGTAGTAAAAACTCTTCACTGAATAAAATATCATTACTCACTCTTTTGTAACAAAAATATTACCATAAAACCCATATAAAAAACATATAACATATAAAGGTAAATTGGGCCATAAACATACTTAAGTGGAATAACCATACGGTCGACTTCCACACATATCACTTAATGGAATAGCCATACGACCGACTTCCATACCCAATGCATTGGAGGTTATAACGTAACCACCCGTCCTAGTATTCACGGCACCACCCGTCATATGGTTTATCATGTAACCACCTGTAAAATGTCCAACTACCATCATTACACATAAAATATTGAAAATATAAACATTTCAATAACAAAATTTCATTTTCAATCAAAATAAGAAATTCCAAGATATTGAATTAATCAATCCATTTTCAAAAATCATTTAAAAGAGACTTTTGAATCAAAGTGTCCCAAACCACTTTGAAGATTTTATTGGAATTATAATTTTAAAACATTAATGTCCATATAAATAAATACTGAAAACCATTTTGAAAACATGGAAATTAAAGATAAATATTTAGAATAATAAATCTTTAAAAAATTTAAAACGATATTTTTGTTAAAGAGTTTTTAACAAAATGAGAGACTCTTGAATAAAAATAATTTCAGAATAAAATTTAATCCAAAAATTATAATACCATGGGGATAAAGGGATTCATGATATAATATGTCAAAGGACATTATACACACCATATAAGAGTGAATTGGTGCATAAAAACAATGAAGCCTCAAAAGAAATGTAAAATTAGATGAAATCCAGTATAAAGAAGGTATCCTTAAATTAAGGATAAATAAATCTCATAATTATGTGCAACAAATATAAATACACCCAATATAATTGGAAATTAAGTGTAAAACAATCAAAGGTAATTCAAACATATTCAAAGGATGACATATTCAATAAATACATTTTGATCCCAAAGAAATCGAAATTGTGTTAAGAAGTTCACTTGGTAAAATTCGACAGCCTAACGGCGTCACATAAAATTTTACAAAAAGGGTTGATGAGAGAGATAAAGGGTATATCATCACTTGGACATAAAATTTACAAAAATAATGATATATAAGAACATATCCCAACATAATAGTATGTGAATTAAAAGACATAACAAAAGATGTCTTTTAAAAAGAGGAGGGTGAAAGGTCACCTTACCGTGTTGGGTAACTTTCGAAAAGTACACCCCATGGAAGAAGGGTCATACAATCAAGATTTAAATACCCATAAATGAAATTATACTACACAAAGTGTATAATAATGGTCAGTACATACACCACTCAAAGGAAATAGTGGCAAACGTAGCATAAATGTCACGGGAATAAAAGTGAGATGAAAAATCCCTTTTGAAAACTCGGCAGCCCAACGGCGCCACTTAAAACTTCCAAAAATTGATTTATGAGATCAAATAGGGTCTCTCATAATATGAAAATAAAAAGTAAAGTATGAGGAATATAAAATAACATCCCCAAACATAAGAAATATGGTCTTAAAAGAAATGACATAAAAGAGAGTACTTAAAAAGAAAGAGAGAGGTTGGATCCCTTACGAAAATTCGGCAGCCTAACGACGCCACTCAAAACATCCAAAATGGATTGATGAGAGAAAATAGGGTCTCTCATCATATGAACATAAAAATTACTGTAAGATTTATATAAAAGAACATCCCAATCATAAGAAAGATGATCTTAAAAGAAATGACATAAAAGAGAGTACTTAAAAAAAAGAGAGGTCGGATCCCTTACCTCGGGTCCGACTTGACTCGATCGTTCTTTTACATCCTGAATAATAAACATGAGTTAATTTAAACTTTCTTAAGAACCTTTTTTAAGTTTAGTATTACTTTTATATCACTTATTGCGATGTTATAAACATTATGTAATCATTTAAGTTAATAATGTTTGTTTTGTCGATATTTGGTTCTTAAGTCGAAAGTGGACTTCTTACAATTACATGTTGTTCGTGTGGTCAAAGGTTAATTATATCCAGAATGATATTAATGATTTTTATATCATATATATCATATATATCCAGAATATACATGTATTTATAATATTAAATAATCATTTAGAGGTAAGAAATGAAATGCACCGTTCATGGAGACGGTAAGCCGTATGTACGCATGAACGCTACTTTCATTTCTATGACATATTAATGGAATTAAAACCAAATGAGAGGTATGTATATTTTAATTACAGAATTATATTCATAACTTATATATAACATACATCATATATATCTTTTATATATATGTACTTATAATAGTACATTACATTTGGGGATAAGAAATGAAATGCACCGTTCATGGAGACGGTATGCCGTACGTACGCATGAACGCTACTTTCATTTCTATCTCATAATTTAATGGAGTGAAATCATAATGATATAAAGTTAAATTATAATTCCAGTTTAATATCATATATAATATCATTAAATCTATCCATTATGCATCCCACGTATGGCATTAACAAATAAAATCACTTTGAAGGGGCGGTAGTCCGCACTACCTAAAATGAAATTATCGCGTTTACCCACAATGGAAACCATAAAGGTATGCCACAAAAGAAAAATAAAAAAGCTTAAGTAAAACATAAACATATTATATATCATATATAAATATAGTGACATCTTAATGGCCACCTTTGAAGGTGTTATATGAGTGTTCAACAATCATCGTTTCATGAGGCAGAAATTCGCCATCCACAGAAACTGTATGTTCTTTAACCATTTGATGTTTGTGTGTGTAAGTGTAGCTCGAATGTTTTTTATAACAACATCCTAGTATATTTAAGATATTGGAGTTGTTACAAAAAAATGAATAAAATGAGTTTAGGGGGTTGGCGAAGCAAAATAAAACAAAAGAACACAAGTGAAGACATTACCTTAAAATCGGATAACTCTTTTTGATTTGAGCTCAAAGGCTTCCTTGGGAATCCTTCTGCCCAAAGTGAGGCTTCTAGGAATAATATAGGGATGTGGAGAGACAGAATGTGTAGATCTTGGCTGAACAAAAGGCTTTAGAGGTGTGGGTAAGGTGATAGGGGTGGGGTTTTTTTATAAGTGGAGAGGAGGGGCACTCTTGGAAAGTAATGAAATCTTACTTTATTTTAAAATGCGTTTTGGATTTAAAAGGTCACACATTGATATAAGTCTAGGATAAGGTGATAAGGGTTCGAAATATACCCATCCAATAGGTTTTTGACAAGTTTATGTCTTAGATTTTACAATATCTTTTCATTTTATTTAAATCGTTAAATAATGAGGTAATCGCTGCATCATCATGATATCATAAATAATTTAATTTATTTAATGTATAAAATTTATAAAAAAAATACTATGATGTAGGAAATAGTTTTAGATTTCCAATGACTATTTATAGTCAAAAATCTGACTTGTATAACCCCATTTAAAAGTTTGTTTAGTAAAACAACTCATGTTTGTGTCATTTTTACTTTTACATTAAATAAAAAGATATTAATGTCATTTTCCTTCCAGAGTGGCTCCATGGGGTCCCCAAGTTTCCCCATGGATTGTACTGGTCGGCCATTACACATCCAATATGGGTAGGACATGTGTCAAGCTCATCTCATATTATTAAAACATTATTTTTACCTTAAACTACACTAATTACCTCTAATCGCGATTAAAAACTTAAAAGTTACTATTCACCAAAAAATTATTTTAATCCCATTGAACCACATTTTAATTCATAATGAAAACCATGTATGTCAGATTTTTTAAATTCATAAGACAGAGGTGGAAAAGTTTCATTTAAACGAAAAATCAGTTTCTTTAACTACCACATAGTGGTTTCACTATTCGTAAAAATTGAAGCATTTCAGAAAAATACAAAAAAATCACCCTAAGCTATATTTGATATTCCGAACTCAAAAATGATGTCTATTTTACAAATTTCAAAACATATAAGTTGCATTAATTAATTTAATAATTAATTCCCGCTGTCAAAACAAATAGCGTGTTTTTAAGAAACAATATCTATTAAAAGATTGACACTAGTTTAAGTCCAATTTCAAAGTGAAATTAATTCCAATGGACACTATTGGATTAAATGCTAAAAATATATTCTAATTTTACATTAAAAACAATTCAAAAGATAATCTAATCATATAAATAAATTATATTAAAAAGTGTTTTTGAATTAAAATACAACATTTTTCACTATTCATAAAAAAATGAACTTTATCGAAAAGATACCAAAAATTTACACAAAGTAAATTTTGATGTCTCGATTAAAAAGAAGAATTTTATTTTGTCAAATATAACACATAAAACTGTCAAAAAGTGGATTTAAAAGAGGGTTGCCATCAAAATGCGGTTCATCGACTTTCTAAAGAATATTAGAATGTTTACGCTTAAAATTGAATTCATTCACATTTTTAATCCTCTAACATTTATTGTAAAAAGTAAAAATATTTGACAAACATATATAATCATTTTGTAGTTAGTTCTTTTCATTCCCTCCATTACAACGGCAAGGCATTAACTACCATTTAAAATAATATTATTTTATTATTGTAGTGCAACGTAAGATTTCAAAGAAACTCGTTGTTGCGTATTGGGTAAGCCATCAAGCATAGAATTCCCTTTAAATTAATATTAACATTTTATTCAAAAATAGGGATAAATATAAAAATTTCATATTCTTTATTCACCTGGGGTGTTACATCCTTCCGCCCTTTTGGGAATTGCGTCCTCGCAATTTTAGAATTGGGTTTAGAAACATCCTTGAAAGACCCACATCAGAACAAGAGTCGGTAAAACAATCACTTTAAAATAAATAAAGAGAAGTACAGAGGTCACCCGACTTAACCCATACTAGGATTCCATGTAGGAAAACATGGACATGGTGGAGAAAACATAGGGTCATGTTCTGATGGAGAGTGATAGAAAACATGTTTAGGAGAAAGTTAAACACAAGAAAATCACATACTGGTCATGGGTTAAACGGTATTCGATTTCCCCAGTAAGAAAAGTTAACAGAAAACATTTTTTTAAGTTACTCTTCATTGAGGAATTTATTTTTGAGTTTAACTAAAACATAAGGAAACATACTTACTTGTCATGTTGACTTTCATCTTTTACTAGATTTCTTACACAAACTCATATTTTCTCCAAAAGACGAGTATTTAGGAAGACTTGATCACATTAAGAGTACTATAATCAACTTCTAGAGAATCACCTAATCCACAAAAGAGAACTATATACTTCCCATGTCTTTAGACTTTAACCAGATCCAAAACCAAAAGGGTTAGTATAAGATCAGATAATCTAGAAAAGGATAACCCTTTATAAAAAGAAAATCTATTCTTAATCTCCAAAATTTGTCCAACAAAACCCAAAGTTCAACGAGGACCATTCGATAAACAATTTGTCCATAAAATTCTTCAAAGTAAACCAAACTAAGATTGAAACTCAAATATTAGAAGGATTTAGTCACATAGTCTTCCAAGTTAAATCTTAACATTTATCTGCAAACAACATCAGTTGCTCTTAAAGTCTCGTATTGAAAAGTAATTATCCTAATCACATATCCTCCATGATAGGTTAATAAATTTCCATAGATAACCCAAAGTCAACTTACTCTTAATTCATAAAATCATCTAACTAAAAAGAATCAGTCAAACTAACCAGGGACTTCACGTAATCTAGTGGTACGCGATAAATACAAGTTGTACATCGGTTGTGGGTTCGATTCCCGCAGCTTTGTCCGACGCGACGGGTTGTCACACGATCTACGTGTTGTCCTTTTTCCAAAACTACATAATTCTTAAAACATTCCCCAAAATGAGATAAAATCTTCAAAAATGATCATAACATATTTTAACCTGAAGTTTTTCTCATGACTTTCATTTTCCATCATATCATAGAGTAACCCATAATTACCTAAAAATTAAGGATCATATAAACCCTAATGGTTACCTTTATAATTATTACCTGAACTTCCACATCGAGTTGGTCATCTCGTACATGATGCATTAGAGAACTCACCAAGGTTCAAGTGGTTGATCATGAATCCTTGATAGTTGGTTTAGCACAACCACGAGATTCCTCATTGAATCCCCCATTTCATCCAGTCTCTTAATCAGAGAACCACCACAGTTTCCATCAAACCCATTGTCACTTTGGTGCCTCCTTGATCCATCCATTTACTCAAAATAGAAATGTCAGTGTGCGTATATCAACAAAATCATCATGTACTAATGAGGAAGATAAACACTAAGATATACTTACTCATTCACTTTATCTAAAACTAGGACTCTTTCTGAAATCCTAACCATTATGGTAATGTCACTTATGCTTAGAGAATAACCTAACCTCTAAAGTTATCTAAACCGACCTTTGATACCAACTATAAGGCACCGACCTTAAACCTTACTTAATATATAATTAAATGAATAATTTACATTGAGGATCTTTTAAGGTTTAGAGTTTTAGAGAATTAGGACATAACTATTATATCTCAAAATATTACAAAGTAGTCACTTCTACTAAATTTCCATAAAATAAACTCTTAAAAATAAAGATGTCTAGTTCCATGTTTTAGATAGTATGACTTTTCCTTGATCCCATCCTTGACCCTATTCCACATTAAGTCCTGCGAAAAACATTTCAAAAAAACTTGGGGTGAGCATAAAAAGCTCAGTAAGGGAATACACAAAGAATGAAAACTATTAGTTTTTCAAAACAACAAGTAAACTGTGTATACTTTATCAAAGTAATACCTTTCACCTTTAGGAACTAGTAAAAACTCTTCACTGAATAAAATATCATTACTTACCTTTTTGTAACCAAAAGATTACCATAAAACCCATATAAAGAACACATAACATATAAAGGTAACGTGGGACATAAACATACTTAAGTGGAATAACCATACGGTCGACTTCCACACATATCACTTAATGGAATATCCATACGGCCGAATTTCATAGCCAATGCATTGGAGGTTATAATGTAACCACCCGTCCTGGTATTCACGGCACCACCCGTCATATGTTTTATCACGTAACCACCGGTAAAATGTCCATGTACCATCATTACACATAAAATATTGAAAATATAAACATTTCAACGACAACATTTCATTTTCAATCAAAATAAGTAATTCCAAGATATTTAATTAATCAATCGATTTTCAAAAATCAATTAAAAGAGATTTTTGAATCAAAATGTCCCATACCACTTTGAAGCTTTTATTGGAATTATAATTTAAAAACATTAATGTCCATATAAATAAATATTGAAAACCATTTTGAAAACATGGAAATTAAAGATAAATATTTAGAATAATAAATATTTAAAACATTTAAAACGATATTTTTGTTAAAGAGTTTTTAACAAAATGAGAGACTCTTGAATAAAAATAATTTTGGAATAACATTTAATCTGAACTTTTAAATATCATGAGAATAAAGTGATTCATGATATAATATGACAAAGGACAGTATACACACCATATAAGAGTGAATTGGTGCATTAAAACAATGAAGTCTCAAAAGAAATGTAAAATGAGATGAAATCCATTATAAAGAAGGTATCCTTAAATTAATGATAAATCAATCTCATAATTATGTGTGAAAAATATAAATAAAGCCAATATAAGTGGAAATTACATGTAAAACAATCAAAGGTCATTCACACATATTCAAAGGATGACATATTCAATAAATACATGTTGAACCCAAAGAAATCGAAATTGGGTTAAGAAGTTCCCTTTGTAAAATTCGACACCCTAACAGCGTCACATAAAATTTTACAAAAAGGGTTGATGAGAGAGATAAAGGGTATCTCATCACTTGGACATAAAATTTAAATAAATAATTTTATAGAATAACATATCCCAACATAATAGTATGTGAATTAAAATACATAACAAAAGAAGTCTTTTTAAAAGAGGAGGGTGAAAGGTCCCCTTACCGTGTTGGGTAACTTTTGAAAAGTACACCCCATGGAAGAAGGGTCATACAATCAAGATGTAAATACCCATAAATGAAATTATACTATAAAAAGTGTATAATAATTGGAAGTATATACACCACTCAAAGGAAATAGTGCCAAATGTAGCATAAATGTCACGGGAATAAAAGTGAGATGAAAAATCCCTTACGAAAACTCGGCAGCCTAATGACGCCACTTAAAACTTCCAAAAATGGATTTATGAGATCAAATTGGGTATCTCATAGTATGAAAATAAAAATTAAAGTATGAGGAATATAAAATAACATCCCCAAACATAAGAAAAATGGGCTTAAAAGAAATGACATAAAAGAAAGTACTTAAAAAGAAAGAGAGAGGTTGGATCCCTTACGAAAATTCGGCAGCCTATTGGCGTCACTCAAAACTTCCAAAATGGATTGATGAGAGAAAATATGGTCTATCATCATATGAACATAAAAATTACAGTAATAGTTATATAAAATAACATCCCAATCATAAGAAATATGATCTTAAAAGAAATTACATAAAAGAGAGTACTTAAAAAAAGAGAGAGGTCGGATCCCTTACCTCGGGTCCGACTTGACTCGATCGTTCTTTAACGTCCTAAATAATAAACATGAGTTAATTTACACTTGATTAAGAACCTTTTTCAAGTTCATTATTCCTTTTATATAACTTATTTCCATGTTATAAACATTATGTAATCATTTAAGTTAATAATGTTTGTTTTGACGATATTTGGTTCTTAAGTCGAAAGTGGACTTCTTACAATTACATGTTGTTCGTGTGGTCAATGGTTCATTATATCCAGAATGATATTACTGATTTGGATATCATATATATCATATATATCCAGAATATACATTTATTTATAATATTACATAATCATTTAGAGGTAATAAATGAAATGCACCGTTCATGGAGACGGAAAGCCGTACGTACGCATGGAAACTACTTTCATTTCTATGTTATATTAATGGAATTAAAACCAAATGAGAGGTATGTATATTTTAATTCCAGAATTATATTCATCAATTATATGTAACATATATCATATATATCGTTTATATATATGTAATTATAATATTACATTACATTTGGGGGTAAGAAATGAAATGCACCGTTCATGGAGACGGTAAGCCGTAAGTACGCATGAACGCTACTTTCATTTCTATCTCATACTTTAATGGAGTGAAATCATAATTATATGAAGGTAAATTATAATTAAAGTATAATATCATATATAATATCATTAAATCCATCCTTTATACATCCCACGTATGGCATTAACGAATCAAATCACTTTGAGGGGGCGGTAGTCCGCACTTCCTAAAATGAAATTATCGTGTTTACCCACAATGGAAACCATAAAGGTATGCCACAAAAGAAAAATAAATAATCTTAAGTAAAACACAAACATATTATATATCATATAAAAATATAGTGACATCTTAATGGACACCTTTGAAGGTGTTATATGAGTGTTGAACAATCATCGTTTCGTGAGGCAGAAATTTTCCATCCATAGAAAGAGTATGTTCAGTAACCATTTGATGTAGGTGTGTGTAAGTGTAGCTAGAATGATTCTTATAAAAACATTCTATTATATTTAAGATAATATATTTTTTACAAAAGAAATGAATAAAAAGAGTTTAGGGGGTTGGAGAAGCAAAATAAAACAAAAGAACATAAGTGAAGACATTACCTTAAAATCGGGTAATTCTTTTTGATTTGAGCTCAAAGGCTTCCTTGGGAAGCCTTCTGCCTAAAGTGAGGCTTCTAGGAATAAAATAGAGTTGTGGAGAGATAGAATGTGGAGAGATTTGCTGAACCAAAGGCTTGAGAGGTGTGGGTAAGGTGATTGTGGTGGGGGCCTTTTATTAGAGGAGAGGAGGGGCACTCTTGGAAAGTAAAGAAGTGTTACTTTATTTTAAAATGAGTTTAGGATTTAAAAGGTCCCAAATTGATATAAATCTAGGATAAGGTGATAATGGTTCCAAATATACCCATAAAATAGGTTTTTGAGAAGTTTAGGTCTTAGATTTTACATTATCATTTCATTTTATTTAAATCGTTAAATAATGAGGTAATCGCTGCATCATCATGATGTCATAAATAATTTATTTTATATAATGTCTAAAAATTATAAATAAACTAATATGATGTAGGAAATATTTTTATCTTTCCAATTACTATTTATTGTCAAACATCTGACTTGTATAACCCCATTTAAAAATTGTTTTAGTTAAACAACTCATGTTTGTGTCATTTTTACTTTTACATTAAATAAAAAGATATTAATGTCATTTTCCTTCCAATGTGGCTCCATGGGGTACCAAAGTTGACCCATGGATTGTATTGGTCGGACATGACACATCCAATAATAGTAGGACATGTGTCAAGCTCATCTCATATTATTAAAACATTATTTTTACCTTAAACTACACTAATTACCTCTAATCGTGATTAAAAACTTAAAAGTTACTATTCACCAAAAAATTATTTTAATCCCATTGAGCCACATTTTACTTCTTAATAAAAACCATGTATGTTGGATTTTTGAAATTAAAAATACAGTGGTGGAAATGTTTCATTTAAAAGAAAAATCAGTTTCTTTAACTACCACTTAGTGGTTTCACTATTCATTAAAAATTGATGTTTTTCAGAAAAATACCAAAAATTCACCCTATGCAATATTTGATATTCCGAACTCAAAAATGATGTCTATTTTACAAAATTAAAAAAATATAAGTTGTATTTATTTATTTAATAATTAATTCCTGCTGTCAAAACAAATAGCCTTTTTTAAGAAACACTATCTATTAAAAGATTGACACTAGTTTAAGTCCAATTTCAAAGTGAAATTAAATCCAATGGACACTATTGGATTTAATGGTAAAAATATATTCTAATTTTACTTTATAAACAACTCAAAAGATAATCTAATCATATAAATAAATTAGATTAAAAAGTGGTTTTGAATTAAAATACAACATTGTTCACTATTCATAAAAAATGAACTTTATCAGAAAGATACCAAAAATTTACACAAAGTAATTTTGATGTCTCAATTATAAAGAAGAATTTTATTTTGTCAAATATAACAAATAAAATTGTCAAAAAGTGGATTTAAAATAGGTTCGCCATCAAAAGGAGGTTAATCGACCTTCTAAAGAATATTAGAATGTTTACGCTTAAAATTGAATTCATTCACATTTTTAATCCTGTAAAATTTATTGTAAAAAGTAAAAGTATTTGACAAACATATATAATCATTTTTTAGTTAGTTCTATTCATTCCCTCCATTACAACGGCAAGGCATTAACTACCATTTAAAATAATATTATTGTATTATTATAGTGCAACGTATGATTTCAAAGGAACTCGTTGTTGCGTATTGGGTAAGCCATCAAGCATAGAATTCCCTTTAAATTAATATTAACATTTTATTCACAAATAGGGATAAATATAAAAATTTCATATTGTTTGTTTACCTGGGGTGTTACATTACATGTATAGTTTTTTCTGGAATATCCATTTAAACCAAACATGACATTCATTAATTTGATTATCTGACAAAACCCAATAGTGGTTCTGATATATAGAGTCTAACATAAAATTCATGAATACATTCTGTTATACAGCTTCATATCTATATATTCTATCTTTAAGGGATATATGATCATTTTTTTCATTTATTATTTAGTCACCATTTTTGGTGACTAGTTTACAATATCTTTTTTGTTCTCTTAATTATCTCGTACTTTTTTGAAATACTGTGGTTTCTTTGTCAACTTCTTACACATGGACCTATGGAATCTATTCATATACCAACTCTTGGGTATCTTGAGCATCAACTTAATCAAGAAAAAATTTTATCCCATTATCCTTCTTGAGTATATGATCCAAATTAAAAAATATGGTTTGTATTATGAAAGTTTTATTCTTGTCTAATAGGTTTTAAATGAATATTCACTTTTTTCCTTTAGATACCCTATAATGATACACATTGTTTGTTAGGGTGATAGTTTTTTTTGCATGAAATGGCCTTAAAAACAACTCACAACCCCATGAAAATGTGAACGAAAATAAAAAATTATTTCCATATATTAATTAATTTACTATTCTATTTATCACCATAGTTGGTACATGGTTTATAATGTGTGTAGTATCATGGACTGCATGGCATGATAAAGATAATTGAAGATATACGTGACTCAACATATACATCACCATGTCAGGAAAGTAATGGTTCCAACATTCACTGACATCATTACACTATGGATTATAAGGTGGATTGAGTTGATATAGAATACCAGAATCAAATATAAATTAGAAAAACAATTATTATGATTTTCACCACCTCGATTCGATTAACACTTCCTTTTCTTATGACCATTTTTATTCTTTACATTATTTTTAAATTATTTTAATTTCAAAAAGTGCATTGAAATTTAAGTCATTAGTAAAATATAACTATATAAAACCATGTCATCAGTAAATATTATGATGTAAGAATATACACCTTTATCTTCTACAAGAAAATTTACAAACACATCAGTGTGTATGAATGCTAGAAGCATTGTGTCCCTTTCACTTTGTCTAGTAAATGATGGTTTGTTAATATTTCCTTGTAAAAATTTATAACATATTTCTTGTGGTTTGATATCAAAATATTTTATATAAAAAATTGATATACATTCTTTAGATACATATAGATTAAAAAACTAGTATAGTGATTCCACATCTTAGTGTTATATGAGTCTTGTTAATATGATTCATTATCTATTTTAGATATTTGTTTTTCATAATTTAATATGTACTAACCATTTTTTAGGAGTGGAATACCATAATAAATGGTGTCTTTATAGAAGTGTAATTCTTTAATTAAAAATTTGAAAATAAATTCATCTATTTAATGTAATAAAACAGATTTGATGTTATTAGTAACACCTGTCACAGATAAATGTTCCTTAAAACAAAAATAATTTTAGTTATCAATGGAAGGATATAGTATCATAGAGAAAAAGAAACAATTCATGATCAATTATTTGTAGAATATACTCCTCTTCATTAGAAATCATTCAGAATATTATTTTTTGTGTATTTAGATATTGACGTGGTAACCATAAGTTATATAAAATAACCAATGTGTAGATAGAGAAATATTTAACAAAATAATAAAAAAAGCAATTAACTTCAAATTTCTTATAGGTATAGTTATTCTTCCATTATACATTCCTTCCACATAAAAACATACATTAATTTTTTCCTTTTCCCACCTTTGAATCTTATTCTTCCTGAAATGATGGTGTTTGGGGCCATTAAATGTAGAATGAGTCTTAGGATCATACAACTTGTTAAACCATTTTTTATTCACCATGAGGACCATATGTTATTCATTACCCAAGTCCTTTTTAGCATGAAAAATGATTTTATAAAGTTCAAAAATTTTATTCTCAGTTTTTTTCATGTCATAGTTTCCAATTAAATAAGCAAAGGATTTAGGTAGTGAAGAAAGGATGAGATCTATGTGTATCTCATTAGGGATATTAAATCATATGATGTTTTAGTTATCTATTTTTTTGATAATCATGAAAACATGACACCTAGATGACACTGAATCCCTAATCTTGGACATGATCATTGTGTTATATATTTCACATCACTATTATCATTCCCTCTATATTTTTATGCATAAATTACATATTTTATCTATTTTACATGTGTTTTAATGCTATGTGTATTTACATAAGTGATTAACTAGATTTTATATAATTTTACCCATAATCCCATTTATTTTTGTTCTATATTGAATTCTAGTTAATTTATTTTTTATGTGAAGGTGAAAAACATCCATAATGACATTAAACATGATAAAAAAAGAAATAAAATAATAATATGTGGTATGATCATGATAATTCCTTAATTTTTCATCAATATAGAAGATTATAAACTTACTCTTGACCTAGGGAAAAAATACCTTCCACCATAACCTTATTCATGATGTAACATTCCACATTTCCTCTCTTGTATCTCATGAATTGGTTTCACCTTGGATCCAAAAGATGAACCACCTATATTTTCCTTTATGGTCCATCTATTACGTATTAATTACTCACATTTATGTGTGGGAGTTAAAATATTTGGTTAAGGGGATTAAATTAAATTAAATCTTGGTCATGCATACCCTTACAAAATGAGAGGTGGGATGGTTTTCATTCAATCAATTTAATTAAATAGTAATTATAATTATATGGGAACAAATCATGTATGTAGTTATAGTTTATCATTATAATCATCCACATACATGAATATTATTAAATAAACATGAATTTATTCATAGTTATTCTTATTTTAGATAAATCATGGTTGTATAAATTTGTAATATTCATTAATTAATATATTTATTTATCATGTATCTCATTAAGCTTTTCTTTGGAGTCTCATATATAAAATTTTTACTATAATTATATAATTTATTTAAAATTTACTATATAAAAAGTATTTACCTTAGTAGAACACAGTGGGTTCCCATATAAAAATATATAACAAAAAAATATTTATTGTGACATTGTGTTATTAACTAGGTTCAATGAAAATTAATTATTTATAAAACATTTTAAAAACTAGTAAAATAGGTCACAAGGGTCAATATATATGGAAGGAATTCCAAATGTGTGTCTATGTGTGTTTGAAATTAGAAAATAAACAATTCACAAGAAAATAGTAACACTAAAAATTTAGTTGTGATGTGGTGAAGAAAATTATGGCAGATACTGACAATAACCTAAAACCAAGATATTAACAAGAAATCAAACAAGAATGAGATAACCGATTACAGAGCAACATGGAAAAATCAATGAGTGAATTAGAGGAATTTGTTTTGATATGTTTTTAGATTGGGGTTTTCATATATATTAATGCCAAAATATTGGATGATCCACTGAAAAGAAGTTAATCCATTAATTTGAATGACCAAATAGTAGTTGAATTGATCTTATAGTGTCCCATATATGGAATCCACTAATCCATGCAGTGATGATACATGTTTTACACAAAGTACAAATTCTCAGTTAATCCTAATGTGCTTCCATTGTTTAGATGTCCCCATCTCATATGGAATCATAGATGATCAATTAGTAAAAAATATGATTACATGAATGGTTTTCATAGGTTTCATCAATTTAATTTTTTTCCTACTCAGAATAATGTAAATCAAGATATCTTCCGAAAATACATTTCATATGAATGGTGTAATTTTTATTACCAACACAATATCATTCCCCTATTTTAGTTTTAACAAAAATTAATCCATTGATTATAGAAATATTTTAACAAGTTAAAAAAATTGTATTATAGTGAAAAAAGAACCATTGATCTAAAATGATTTCCCAGTGTATGAGATCCATCTCCTCACAAGATACACTGGGTTTTCCACCACCTCCTCCAATAGATCCTTAATTAATACTTCTGTCGAGTGTTATTTTAGACTTAAACCTATAGTATCTTGTACCTCTCCCATTTTATTATTCCAAATCCTTCTTCAATATATATAATAATTTGTGTAAAAAAATATTTTCCATGAAAATCACCAAATCCCATAAAATTATTAATGGGCTCTATATAGAACTTTCACTATATAATATCCTCCATTCTAGTAATCCTACAATATATTCCATATAAGAATAAATTTATCATTTTAATTTTACACTAGTGGTGACTAGGATCATGATTTTAGATTATTGAAACATGGAAATATAAATATAATTGAATTATGTGTGATAATTGTCAAATCCTTCATCTAATATCGTGATCACCATCACCTTGATATTTTCTATGCGGTTATCTATTTTACTTCTTGTTGTATTCATTAATTTATTGGGTTTTTGTGTATGATCTTCGGATGGAGGTTTGTCAGTTCTTTCATGGATATTGGTATCGATTGACTATGGTGATGGGTTCCTCGAATGGCTCGCTGATTTTGTGGGGTTCGTGATTTTTTTGAATGCAGGTGATTTTCATTTTTCGATGGTGTTGGAGGTTTCCGGTGGTTGCTTGATTTGTCGAGGAGTTTCTTATGTGGTTCTGTTGGTTGATGTCTACGGTGGCATGCGATGTATTTTTCCTGGCGAGATAATGGTGCTTGGATTTTTGGAGTTGGTGGTGGTCGACGGAGAAGCGGGTGGCGTAGCGGACGACAACGACGACAATGATGCATCGATGTGACAACGGTGATGGTTTCGAGATGATAGGTGGGTGATGTGATGATGGTGGCGATAGTGTCATAACTTTAGGGTTTATCGTGCGGCTTGTTTTTCCCTCTGAAATGAGGATTCAATATTTGATTTTGAATTTTATAATTTTGATCTTTTAAAGAGATTATGGAATGGTGTATTGCTATGTTACTATTTCTTAGGGGGTTTTTTAATTTAGATATCAGTTTCTGTAAGGTTATCACTCACCCTTAAAGTGGCTTATTTTGAAAATGAAAAAATTTATTTAGTGTGGTTGCATTAAAAAAATGTGATGTAATTTTGGGCCTCCATGAGAAAATATTTTTTTGGGGCCTTTATAGCTTGGATCATGAACCATTATACATATAAAATTTCACATGATATTTTCTTCTATTTAACTTAAATACATAAAGTGTCCCTTAAATTGAATAACTTATCAGGGATAAAGTACCGACCTTCGTCCATCAAATACACAAGAATAATACTAACCTTATTCACCACAAATGTTCTCAAAATTTATCAAAAAATAATGATCATCTATATTAATTAGTTAAATTCTCACAATAATTTCCTCAATCAACAGGAATGTTTCCACCTTTAAACTAAAAGTGTAATTATTGGGGAAACAACTGAAGCATCCTCCATTCTCAGACCTATATATTGTGACCAATTAAAACACAGACCATCAATACAAAAAAAATCAACTCTTATCCATCATCACCAAATAATTTATACTAAAAAATCTTCATTATAGTTCATATTTCATTATTGTTGAAATCTTCGACCTAGATAGGAATCAGAGTAGTGAACGACATTGTAAACTGAGAAAATGGGTTCTTTAATTGCTTTCATGCTGAGGTCGGTTGTCTTCAACCCATTCAAGGTTGAGTACTTTATGGTGTGATGATTAAACCATAGTAATTTGATTCGCACCACATAATTTTTCTTCTATCATGATTTATATATGACATCTATATTTCTAGTGAACTTCATCTTTCCTATGTAATTATGGTTTTTTAGCATCTCTAGATAGTTGAATATCAATAAATAGTATTTCTCAGACCTCAAAGGCATGTATAAAGAAATTATCGATGAATTTTTATCACAAATTTAATTTGAATATTCATTATTGATTTCAATCCATAATTGTAGAGGAATATTTCTCAAATTAGTCCCCATTTCCGTAATCGATCAACTCATATTTATCTTCTTCCATAATTGATCATGTTCTTCCCCTAATAGAATCTTTAAGATCTTGGATTTGTATTTTGTTTCACATGAAATGGGTTTCATTTTCATGGAGTCACACCATTAGTTTTTAGTCCCTTTAAAGTTGACTAGTAGTGGTTTAATTGTAGATTTGGTGGTGAAGGTATAGTCAATGGGACCCTTTTTCAATTTTTCCAAATAATTGATTACTAACTCCCTCCATTTCATTAACTCTCAAATATTTTTAGTGATTATTCCTAAAGGTCACTAAATATTCTCATGTTGTCGATTAGTGTTGGAACAATCACTCCTTATAAAAGAATGATAGCTTGTGCACCCATATTTCATCATTTTTTCGCCTAATATGATTTCAAATTTTTCATGGAATGTTGACATTTTTCATTAAGTCACTCTAAAAAATTCTCATTTTTTAAACATGTGACCATTAAAATTTCACTTGTATTTTCTCCGACCCATTAATTGCCACTAAATACCTTAAACAAATTTTATCTGTGAGACCTAAAAACAGAATTAATGAATTAAAATTTATAAATTCATAAGAACATTTATTAACATTAAAATTTTATACATAAATATAAAATAATTAAAAAAATGAATAATGAAATTATTCATAACAATTGATATTTTATCATAATCCCATAAAATTAAATACCACAATATATATATATATATAATTGAACCCTTGAAGTGAAATAATTTATTCATGGATCCATAACAATTTAATAAAACCAAAATATATTTCAAGTAATTCTCACTTATATTTTATATTTTTAAAATTGAAAGAAAAAAAATTTTCATTTTTCTCAGAAAAAATATATTCTGATGAAAATCATTAGAAATTCATACTTTTAAAATTGAAACAATTATTTTGGAAAATAAAAAAATCCTCCCAAAAAAATTGAAAAAATAATCAATTAATATCAATTAAATGTTTGTTCATTAAAATATATATATATATTGAAACTAAAGAACTTTTAAAACTGAGGGTTCCAAATATCTAATTTTTTAATTATTTTCAAATAATGACGGTGTTTAATCTTAGTAAATAATATTCAATAATTCCCCATTAGAAACACGTTTTTTACTTAAAAAATGCAACAAATTAAAAAAATGGAAGTTACAATCTATAATAAAATGATTCAATAACAAATTATATAACATTTAATCAATTTACCTATTATGAAATTAAATTCGTATTATTTATCTATTAAAAAATTCTCATAAAAAAGAGGGTATCCTTTTGATATTAAACAATATTTTAGAATTAATAAAATTAATTGAACCATTTGTTTCAAAAAAATATATTAATTCTATGTGAATTAATATAACTACCCTACTACAACCAAATTCAACTTCTAGTTCCATGAGTCAAAATTAGGGACACTAAAGTGTAATTAAATGTATAATAGAATCACTATTGTATTTTACTCTGTATCATGATACTCAGGAAATGAACCCATTCCACTTCATTGATACCGCACAAATGATTTTATTTATAAATAAATTACCCTCTTTTTTAACTGCATTCAATATTCCCCAAACATTAATGAACTAAAGTTTTACAGAGGAACTAGATATCATTTTTTCTTGGCCATGAATGTTTCTGTAGAAATATTAAAAGAACTTATTGATTTTGTATTTTATTTTATTACCCAAAACCCTCATCCCTTGTCTAGGTGATTCATTATGGGATCTCAATTTCTCATTTTATATCATATTTATATGACTTATATGATCTAAATTGACATCACTCCCCAAGGAGTTGAATTTTACATGTATATGACAGTAGTTTGAAGTTAAAACATCATGTTCCCAAAAGATATAATTCTAATTCCACAAAAATCAGACATATCACAATTTTTTTCCAGTTATTAATTATTTTTTCTATAAAAATATTTGAAAAAATTACTCAATAAATATGAAATTATAAAAAAAATTAATAATTGAACCCCGATATCATGTATGAAAATATCAAAAATGTTGGATACATTGGATTTTATATTTTTCAATCCTATAAATGTTCCAAGATAATGACTTTTTTAAATCAATGGGAGAATTTTATGTACAATCATTTTGAAATGATGCTAAAAAGGAGGTATTTTGAAAATAAATGTCTATTTTATGATGTGTATATAATTGAATCACAACTAATCAGAATGATTAATGATTAATTATTCATAATTAATTAACCCACTCCACCACACTTAAATCCCAAAATTTTCTCCAAATTTTAGTCAAAGGGTGGGAGAAATGTTTTATTCAATAAAAATAAATTTAGTAGTATAAAGATTATTAGAAAGGGTTGCATTAATGGTACATAATAACATTTTCCAAAAATAAAAATATATTATCAAAATAACTTATTTATTATATCTATAGTTCATGATTTTTATTTTTAATCAAAATCATAATAATTCTTATTTTGGTTCAAATAGATGAATGGAAAAAACTGAAATAGAAACACGTATTATTTAAAATCTAGAGGAATTTTAAGGGTGCATGACTTGTTTAAAAATTTAAATCAAATTTGTTTTCAATAAATTAAATATCATAAGGACTGAAAACCCAT
Organism: Viscum album; assembly: GCA_963277665.1. NCBI lineage: Eukaryota > Viridiplantae > Streptophyta > Magnoliopsida > Santalales > Viscaceae > Viscum > Viscum album. Next base: position 1,272,121,252 of record OY728162.1, on the reverse strand, counting down.
TCAAAAAACCTATTAAAATTTTTCATAACATCAGGTAAATTTCCTCAAATATATTTCATAGCCTCATTCACCATAAGTTTTTAGAAAAATATTTAATAAAATAGAAACAATAATCCCTTTTATGTATATATTTTATCATCTTGATTTTTTCAATTTTACTCTCCACTTGACCTTTCAAAATATATATTTGGTAATCATGATCCATATCTAATAAAATTAAAAATTAAAAACATTATTATATATTATGTAACACTATAGAATGAAATGAGATAGATGTTGATGTTATGGGATATTTTTTTCTGGTTGTCTCCAGCTTGTAGACCCAATTTTTCCTTGAAGAATAATTGAATTTTTTAGGCATTTAATTTCATTAAATTTTAATCAATTTTAAATAGTCATTATAACCAGATTATTAGTAGATAGATAATAAGTAGTATCATATTTATTCAATGAAATATAAAATAAATAAAATAACACAATGAACGATGGGTTGACTCCCATGAATCACAATGTTTATATTCTTTTGATAGACATCCACAATAGATCATCATTCAAGGAATGAGGTTATAAAAATTTTCATTTCATTCCACTAAAATTAATTTTTTGTAATCTTATAACTAGAAAAAAATTCTATTTTATCCTTCCAAACAAATTAAACACCCACTTTGGATAGCACCCTTTAAATGGATAATGTGTCGGACAACTTAGTTCATATTTTTCGAAATAACTACATCAACCTCAAAATGAAAATAAAAATGATTTTTTTACATCAACTTATTCCCTATTGTTAATGGTATATTAATTAATGTGTTTTTTTTATTATTTCAAATTTTGTAATTCTTAAAAAATTCTCCCTTGATTTCTTTAAACTCACTCATTATAAAAATCATATCTCTCCAGAAGATTTAAAATCATATTTTAGGGCCATCACTTCTCATACGGACTTATGGTGGAATAATAAAGGTATATAAAATGTATTTCAAAAGATAATACTATAAGGATACATCCTTACGGGTTTCATTTATGAATAATTGTAATTCTATAAAGCTGCATCCAACTTTATTGAATAGTATTTCCTATAGTATAAGACTATATTCCATATAAATGTTTAATATTTTTGTTCAAAATGTATTCCTAAGCACCAGATGGCAGTAGATAGGTTGTTCTTACCCAATTATATAATATATACTTACCTATTAAATCATTGGACATTTAATTCTTTGAATGAGTGTAATTTTTTATGAGAAATGATTTTGGAACATTGACCCATGAAAAGATCTTTTTTTATGATTTTAGTAGCATTAGATGAAAGATTGTTTGGAAATGAAATAGCCTCATCCAAATTTGAAACATTATCTATTACAAAAAGTACAAATATATTCACATGTGAAGGTGGAAATGGTCCAATGAAGTCCAAAACTAATAAAATAAATATTCCTATCTCTATAATTATTTTTTGAGGTATCTTATCCCTTATACCAATATATACTGGCCTATGCCATTTATCACATCTAATAAAATGACTTTGAGAAACATTGAATAGTTTGGGCTAGTAGAAACCATCAGCAAGGACCTCTTGGGTTGTTCTCTCACTCTCATGATGTCTAACCCAAGGTGATAACTTCTAGATCCCATGAATGGTATTTATTTCTATTCCACCCACACATAGCCTAATAATTCCATCATCACATACTATAAATAGTAAATTATTATCCAGTAAATAATATTTAATATTATAACTAAATTTATTTCTAAAAATATATGAAATATATATAGTAATTAAACCACTAATAAAAAATTAGGTATAGTATACACTCCATGAGTATTGTATCACAAATGTAGTAATAATGTACTCATCTATAAAAGAGTTGATTATTTCATTGGGTTCTTCATCAGTGGTGTTGGGTAACTTATACAGGTGTCCATCAACCATGTTCTCGCCTCCATTTGTATACTTAATTTCAAGAAAAACTATTATATTAAAAGAGTATATATCATAATCATTGGTTTGTAATCCTTTTTAGAGAAAATATATTTGAGAGTTGAGTGGGGTGTGTAAATGACCCTCTTGTAACCAAAAAAATTAATCTAAACTTATTGAATGAAAAAATGAATGAATCCAAAAAAATTATTTTTGCTAAAATTATTTTATTCATCATATAATAGATTTCATGAAATATGAACAACATGAAATCTCTTCACATTAGTCAACACCAAAACAACAACAATAACCACATCACTGACATCACACTTCACCTCAAAATGAAACTTCTAGTCTGGGTATGTGATAACAGGTGATGTTGTGAGTTTATCATTGATAATTTTAAAGAAATATAGGATTTTATGATAAAATTAAATTATTTCTTCATTTTCAAAAAATGTTCATAAGGTCTTTATGATTATAGAGAAATCATTAATGAATCTCTCATCTAAATTGATATGTCCCAAGAAACTCCAAATTCCATTCACATTTTCAAGAGGGGGAAGCTATTCTATTATCACTATTTTGGTATTTCCGAATTAGATAACCTTAATTTATACCTTTTAATCCATTAAAATTTCCTCAATGAATATGAATTGAAACATTTAAAAGTTTCAGACAATGATTGTTTCTTGTCATCACTCATAAAAATTCTAAATTGTGTAAAGATATCTTAATATCACATTCAACAACTAAAACATAATCCTGAAAAACTACCATTATTCTATCAATAAGGTTAGATAAAATAACCATAATGAATCTTTAAAAACATATTGGGGGCTCACACAAGCCATAAATAATTCTCTCATTGGAAAATATCCTAAATGGATAAGTTATTATAGTATTTTATAAAACACATAAGCTATAAAAAATTGTTGTAACCTGTATATTCTTCAAGAAATTAAAATAATTCATTCCTAGCCAAACTCTCAAATATTTAGTCCAAAAATGGAATTGTGAAATGGTTTTTCCTAGTGGATGTATTTAGTTTCAGTTAGTCTATGAATACTCTACATTTTTTTGTTTCCTTAACATTAACATGACTTTTTTTAATTTGTAACAATTCTAAATCCACTTATTTTATTGGCAACATGGACATGTCTCACTAGTGGACTATTTGAGATAAAAAACTATTCTAACATCCTAAAATATTATCACTTTCCCTCTAACCACTTCATTTTTGTTGAGATTCAATATTCTCTATGCTTCAAATCCATGTTTCTGGTCTATTTCCATGGGAATTTTATGAATACAATATGGTGGAAATATAAATTTAATATCATAAATAGATGATTCCATGATAGAATTAAACTTCTATATGAAAACAATCGACATTCCCCTTAGTATTCTCCAAACCCAGTAGAGGGGATAATAATAATTATGGAGAAGTCACCTAAGAAAGTATATTTTGAATGATTTGGCAAGGGCATGAGCTCTAGATTGGGTTATAGTTAAATTCATGGAAGGATTATAGTTTTGGGAGGTTTGAGGACATCATATTTATTCTTAAATAATACAATATAAAAAACATTATCTTTATCTCTATTTTACAAGAAAAGTTTTCAATCAATCTAGATTATTTTATATCTATCAAAATATTGTTCAACGGAAATTTAATTTAGGTGTTTCTTTATTTCCACAAAGGTCTCATATAAAGGATGATTCACCTTCCTAAAATTAATTCACATGAAGGATTTAGAAGGGTTCCCAAGTTCTTCAAAAATTTCTTAAAGCATCTATATAAAATCCTCTTTCTCACCAATAATATATCCTTTAACTTCATATAGTTCATTTTTAAATTAAAATTATTATTTTATGGGTTCTTTAATTTTTTTTCAAAAAACTAAATTCTGATTTCTACTCATTCAAATTAAAATTAATTTTCCACTTAACTCTTCAATTACATCCTCCATTGTGGGGAGAAAGTGACTACAAATAATGGTAGGTACATTCTGGTCACATTCCATATCGAGAATAAAAAATACCACATGGTAAAAGAGCTTCCCTAATATTATTAACAAGTCAAACTCCCTACCAACTATGTGAAAAATGGAATGATCTGATAGTTGAAAAAAGAATATTGTGTGTTTTTTAACACCCAATATCAATTTTTAGAACAATGAATGTGTAATAATTGTGATTATTTATCAATGATAAAATATAAAATTAAATTTTACCTATCTATATATAAAGGTTAGAGGGATGATATAACTCCTCAAATAAAAACATTTTGGAGGTATTCTATTCTTTAATACAATAATCACCCCTATATGAGATTGTAAGAAGAAATTTGTTCCATGTTTATCCTGATTGAATATATATTTCTCGGTTTATATTAAGTAAGATGGGATTTGAATTTAGTCCTCAAGGAGTGAGATGTCAATATTAAATTTCTGAACAACATTATGAAATTTATTTGTTGACTCTCCTACTATTAATTCTTTTTCAAAATGAAATGTTTGCATTAAAGTTACTCAAATTCATTGGAATTCCTTAAATTTATTATTCAATATTCCATTTAAATTATTATTGTTGACATTGAACACTTTTTCAGCTCATGTTTTATCAGGAATAAAGTGTCTCAATGTACTTTTATTAGAGATTTCCAATTTTTTTAATTATAAATTTCCTATATATTGGGTTCCAAATAAAGAAAATATTTATTTTTTGACATATTTAGGTTTTTTGATAGCTAATTAGTGAGTTTGGGGACCACATGTTGTCGTTACAAAGAAACAATTTTCCCTAGGATTTAATTCATTGATTCTTGGTAGTTTTCCCTTGTCTATATCTCGGGAATGTATAAATAACTAGAACATTTGTGACTCTAGATTTTTAACCTAAAATCTATTTTTGTTTTATCAAAATCAATTTTAGTCTTTCATACATAAAACCTATCAATCAACTAATGAAAAATCACCTTGGATTCTTCTAAATAAATTGAAGTTTCAACCATTTTTGGAGTTAGATTTTATTCTTAGGTAGTTATTAAAATCCATCGGAGTAGTATGATTAATAACTCCTTGCCTATCCATGAAATTTTCAAATTGTTCCTATATACTTTGTTGTATGTTATTTAATATTTATCATCCCTATTCTAAATAATAGGACCATATCCAAAAAAATATTCATTGTTTGGTGCTTGATAAATAATATAAAAATTTGAAAAAAAAAGTTTATGAGTTCCTAAACATTACCCAGTGATGACGTTGATTAGTAATATTATTTTGAGTATTTTATTGGAAAAACCTAGAATATTTAACCTAGGATTATTGGACAAGACCTGTTTCATTCATGATAACTTCTATTATTCTTCAGTATTTTAATAATGAGATTTTCAATAGAGTGTTGAATGTTTTTTTCATATCCTCAGTAGTTTTATCTTTAAATATCCCTCTAGAAGAGAGATCTTATAATGTTTGGTAGCATGGGTTGAGAATATTGTAAAATTTTTCTATAATAATATGAGGAGTTAATTAAAGATTCATAAGATGCCCTAATATACCCTGTAATCTATCCCTAGATTCAATGATCATTATCACAAGAATCAATTTTATGAAAAAATCATTGTATAGTTTTTCCCAAGTATTAGAAAATTTATTCCTCAATTTGGTGGAACCATGTCCTAGAATTTAACTTTAAAATAATTATAAAACTCTATTTTTAAGTTCCTTTTTACTCAACCCTATTAGTGAAAGCTTTTTCACCAAGGAATATAATTCCCTAATGTTGTTCGAAGAATATTCATTCGTATTTTCATAGAATGGAGAAAACATGGATAAGTGGGATTTCCTGATTTAGTAATTGTGAGATTTAGGGGTTTGGATAATATAGGATGGATTTATTAAAATAGTTTACACAAGATGTTCTCTAAGTATAGTTCCATATGTTATCTCATTTTCAAGTTGAGGTATATTATAATTTTTTTCTTGATTATTATTCTAATTTTCTATTTTATTATAAATATCTTCCATCTAAATATTAATTTTTAGTTTTATATATTTTAAATGTCTATTGAATTTAGGTATAAAGGATCATTAAATTGAGAGTATATAATAATATATATATAATAGATACATTTATTTATGTTTAATTCATGATTTATTAGATAATGAACTGGGGCATGGTTTGTTTTCAAAGGAATTATGAATTTTGGACTCAAATGAAGAAATGATAAAAATGTTCCCAAAAAAAGACCTTACACATCATGTAAATCATACAAAATGTGTAGTCCTGATTCACAACATTCCTACTATGCCACAATCCAACTCATGAAGACCTTACGTAGCACGAATATAATACATGATGTGTATATTCAATACATAGAATACAGATTTTAAAGAACATAATTCTAATAAAAGCGAATCACATACAGGATGTGAAGATATTGAAAAACATTCAATGTTTGAAAACTCACCTAGAAAAATATAACAATGAGTTTTCTAGTGGGAATTGGGGAGAAAAAATACATGATATGCAACCAACTTACATGATGTGAAGATTTCAAGTCATTAGTTACTTAACCCAGTACATGATGTTTTTGACGTAAATGTGATTTACTATTTTGACAAATTAATATTTAAGTTACTCCCCAATAACACCTCGACCCCATAAGTTGAGGGTCAGTTCATTATTTTAATTAATTTTCATAGATACAAGTGTCAAATCCCAAAGGACTAGTCAGTTTATTTGTCTTGGAAAATAGATTACATACATGAACATTACAATAAAATTCATAACATACACTACAACATGGATAATTCTTTGAGAATGCCATAATTCTCCTGAATTAACCCTGAATATCAATCATATTAAACATCTAAGAATCCTTATAAAATAAAACATAAGAAAGGGGTGACATCAAGTGATTTTTAAGGGTAAATAAAAAGGTCGAGGCTTTAATAATTAAGCATAATATTTTAAGGAACAATTTAAAAATTAATCACAAGATATTAATGATAATAATTAGCCTAATATGAAAATAAAAAATCAAATAAATACTTTTAAACATTCACATGTGTATTCTACTAGTCAAATAATCGCATGTAATACCAATAAAAAAGCCTATAATGAGGGAATGCATAATGTTCGTCATCATAAACATACCGTTGAGGCCTTGACCAATACATATAAAAATAAATGGTTAAGGACTCTTCCAAATCGATATTTGAAAAAAATGGGAAAGGTCATGGACAACTACATATATATTTTGTCTCATGAGACCTACTGATACATCAATGAGATGTTGCAGACCTCACTATCACATACTAAGTCCTATACATTTCTCCTATGAAAAGGGTGAAATATAAACAACAGAAAGGTTCATGTTAACTTTAGCATACTAAATGTTAATAAATTAACTATAAACCAAAAATGGTATAGAAATATAACACCCATGGTCAAAAATATTATAAAACATTCAATCAATATGATTTATTGTATCATAAGAAATCAACTTTAATTAATTATAGAATCCAACGCAGGATATTTGCATAGATGAAAATAATATAATAAAATCATTTAAATTTCATTATAAAAATAACATTGTTAATTTGAAGTCATTTATTCAAAATACGAATATATATAAATTAATACATACCAAAAAATATTTTTTTTAATTAGAGTGTATAATTCCACTTGTAATTATTTGTGAGAAATTAAAATGATATCATTTTAAAATATTCACATCCTTAGAAATAAATCCATAAAAACCATTTTGAAAACATAGACATGAATGAGGGGAATAAATCACATAAAACTATGTTTTAGTTAAATATTACCTAACATAAAACATTAAAAATAATCATTTTTAAAATCATTTTTATGAAACATGGACATTGATGATAAATATGTCCTTTTAAATATTTACGTATAAAAAATCTCAAATAATAATGAGATTGTGAAATTAACCATTAAATAGTGCATCCCTTTAGTTGGATGTTATATAAACTCATGTATTAGGGTTTACAAAATGTTTCTAATTTAGACCAGAACCATATCCCTTATTAATAAAATCATATATGATTTATTCAATACTTTATATTTCCTGTTTATTAAGAATTCAAACTCAAAAAATCATTTTGGGTAATAAATATATTGTAAATCAAACATGTTTTGATTTGTTATTATTGATACTTTTATATATCTCATGATTTAACTACTTCCCTAATGAAAAAAATGATTTAAAAATCACATACATTCATTATATATTTATGTAATATACCATTCATGGATATGATAGGTCGCACATATACAAGAACAGTATTTCTACTTTCGAACCGTGTTGAATTAAAGAGTGTAAATGAAAGATATAGAGATATATATAAATATATATTATAATAATAGAATTATTGTGTCATATATTTTATATTTATTCATTATATATACTTTTATAATAATTATGGAATGGTTAACACAGATGTTTAATCATATCATGTGGTGGAGACGGTAGGTCATACGTATGCTGATTGAAAGTTAAATTTTTTCTTTTAAAACACTTTTATGGAAAAAGTGTGAAACCATCATGTTCTAACAAGAGAATAAAACATTATAGCAGATGCAAAATTTGTTAAAATCCAACTTAAATCTATTAGAAGTGTCTCCATATATATTTTCCATGAAAGATATGTTACCTTTTTATCTGGATCTTCTATGATCGTATCATCAAATTGAGAGGCCACTTTGTCCCATGCATGTATGAACTCTTCCACTGTCATCTTTTTAGAATTTAAGCCTCTGGTAAGGATTAAATGTTGCTTGTCGATCTACTCAACCTGCTATTTGTTTGTGTCCACTTGAAATGGCCTCTCGTTCATCCTTTCCACATCCTCATGTGAGGCAAGAGTAATTAGGACCTCCTCTAGCATATCCTCCTCAGAGTTCATAAGAAGGACCCATGGGTTTTCCAGGGTATTTACATATGCATCCTGCTGCGAGCCAACAATATTAACTAAAGAAAGGTGACCACAATCAGCCTCATTATCGAACATATCCCGATGATCAGTTTGGGGATCATCAAAACCCACAGATTCTTCCTTGATTTGAGACTATTCTTCAACCGAAACATCCTTCTCCACCAAAGCAAGATCCTTAGGAGAACAACCTTCAAACATTTCGCTTCCACTCACCAAGTTCAAGCTGACCTCCTTCACCTGTTCATTTTTAGATGGCTCTCCCTCCTTAATCTTGGTCCCGTCTTTTTTAGATGATCTTGTTTCCATAGTTATTGGAAGATATGAGTAGTCCTTGATGCCTTTGGATTTCTTCCTCTCGCTCATAATGCAACTACCTGGGTCCCTGTTTTCTTTTTGTCCCTTCTTCCTCCTTAGACTGTGAAGACCTCTATTGGACCCTCCCTTTGCACTGTCTTCCGAGAGTTGTCCATCACTCCCCACCTCCTACTCTGGCCTTGAGAAACATGTTGCACCATTTGGCTTCTAATCAAGAGTATCAGATCCCAAACCATCGAAACTGTTACTAATGTTAATCGGTGACAAAATTGATTTCCGATTTGCTCTTCCCCCAATATTCACCCACTTCCCCAACCTGTCTAGTAAAGCCTGAATTAGAGAATTGTGTCCCCTGCTGCCAGTTACCGCTAGTACATTTCCAATTAGGGCAACATCAGCATAAGAAGGATTCTTAGAAGAAATGTTATCAGCCTACAAAGGATCAGCACCACCAGTAACCCCTAACCCCATAATAGCCTGCTCAGAAAAATTACACTCATCCAAGTCATTCCTTAACCTATTGAAAATGTCCACCACTTTTGGATTAGGATTGAGAGGTATTGCCTCCTTCTACAAGGGTATGGCACAAGAATCTGAGTTGTTCAAGTGATCCACCGGGGGAGAACCAGTGCACTCTGGCACAAGATATTTTCCAGCATCGAGAAACCTTTTCCCATCCCAGAGTCCCCGACGACAAGAGCGGGAACAATGCCCCAAGAGGTTACAAATCGAGCAAAACTTTGTCCAAGATTCAAAGACGACCCCCTGCTTACATCTGAATTCTTCCCAAGTAGCGATCCAGAACCACTCCACTGGTGGTCTTGACACATCAACTTCAATGCAAATGTGTGGTGAAATTGGGTGACATAAAGCATCAGTCCTACTATCAGAGAACAAACAGTATCTAACCATATTGCCAATCATGCGTAAAATTGATGGATATTGAAAGGGTAGCGGAAGATTTGGAAATCCTACCCACAGTGTCGTCATGGGATAATCATGATTCAGGTGTAAATCATATGACCAACTAAAGAGATAGAAGGAACACCCATTGCAAACTCGTAGGGCTCTTGACCAAGAAAGAATTAGGTCTTCTTCCGAGCCAAAGCAGACCATTATGTGACGTTTGTCAAGAAGTCCCACAACCTCACAATCCTAAGACCCCAAGATCCAAATACGAACCTATCAAAGGAGTCGAATAAGGGCCTAATTCTGCTAAAATGAGCCACCAAGGTGAAATTAAGAAGACCAGAATCTGCCAAAAACTCCAAAGGTGAGAGCGCAAGTTGGGGCGATCCGTTGTACAGATCTGGAACCTTCGGGCCGAGAGATATAGCGGGGAAAGGAGGAAAGAAATACAGGTTAGAAAAGGGGAAAAAAGGAGGCGGCTGGGTAGGGATTGAGGTAAGATGTGGAAAATCCCCCCGCTCTGAAGGAGGAGGGGGCGGAGGCACTGCCATCCGCCTAGGTCATCGCAGAGCGACGACGTGGAAGAGAAGAAATCCCTTGGATCAGTAGATGATAGATTAAATTCGTATGTACGTATGAGCGATGATATCATTACCATATATATAAAGGGGTAAGTAAATATATGGTATTATAATTATAGAAAATAAATATAATGTAACTTGACTATTTATATACTTCATATTCATTATTATACCCAACCAAATAAAGTGGTAATGAAAAATAAATTACACCACAATGTGGAGACAGTAAGTCGTACGTACACACGTATGTTGATATTATTTTTCTTAGGTTAGATAAAATGAGGAATCTGGTTGTCCCATAATAATAAATACATATCAGAATATATATTACAATAGATTTATTACTTTATTATGTAAACAAAAAAATAATAGAAAGCAGAAGAAAAAAATTTAATTGAATTCATAAAACAATTACCTCTTCTTCATGTATCTCCATTTAATTTTCTCAAACGGGCTTCATAGGTTTGATTTCATCATAAATTATATCCTATGGGATGAAGTTATGGGTTTTTAGGTTAAATTTGTAGGTTTTTTCTAATCCAATGGGTTTTATAGCTGTGAATGATAAATAAGGAGAGGTCCCCTTTTTTACGAGACGAAAGGGGAAATTTTGGGAACTCCAAAAGTATTTATTTAATATAAATTTATTTTCAGATTTCAATAGCTTAAATGTAAATTTTTTGGAGGATAGTGTTATGAAGATTAGAAATAATCTCATCAGATTAATGTTATACATGTTTTTTCCATAATATTAACCTTATCTTCTAGATTTAATCCATAATTATTCAATTTAACTCTTTCCATGACTACTTGTATTTCTACACTACAGTTTAATATATTAACTATAAAATGAAAAAAAACCTCACTTGGATAATATATGAAATATTTAACATTATACTATTATTTTTACGAAATTATTTATTTTTATGAATTTTATATCATTTAATAATATATATATATTTAATTTAAAGTATCATTTATGTCATTGGGGATAATATTTATTATTTTTCTTTTTTAAAATATCATGACTACTTGTTAAAATCAAAATAAAACTTATAATATATATCTCTAATTTCTAATTTTTCTAAAAAAATATTTCATTTCTTTAAGTATGTCAAATTATATTTGGTTTAAAATTTTTAATATCATTTAATTGATATTTTTATTAATTAAACAATTACTACATTATTGTTACACATACCATTAATTTAATGATTTATTCTTAAAAAATTAAAAATAATATATAATGATGTAGATACTATTTTTTTAGATTTCAAAAGAATATTTATAGTCAAATTTAGCTTATGTATAATGAAATATGAAAAATCATTTAGTTATTAAAATTATGAGTATGACATTTTTAACTTATCTTTAAACAAAATATAATTAATTTCATTTTTCAATCCAAGTGGGTTAAAATGATCATAACTTCGACCTAAATTTGATTTTGGTCGAAACCCACTTATATCAAGAAATTATAAAAATTAGTTTTGTAACTTTTAAATAGAATAATATAATTTTTATTTTTAATTACACAATTTACCCTTAATCATGGAAAATAATTTTTTTTACTAATGTTAATATTCAAAAAAAATAATGATAACCCTGTTAGACTATAAATATCATAAAAATTACAACTCTTTATGTTAATGTTTAAAAATTCTACTCACAAGAGTGGTTAAACATAGTTTAACACGAATGTGGTGAGAATGCGGTTTAAAAAGACGTTTAAAAGTTCAGTATGTTTTTATTTAAAAATTTAATATAAAATGATTCCAATGACTTAAATTGGATTAATATATATATTAATAAAATAATTTTAATTTAAAAATAAATTTATTGTTTTTAATTATTTAAATTAAAATGTTCTATTTTAAAAACAATGTTGTATTTTTCACTATTCATCTAAAAATGAAACTTCTTAGAAAACTACCAAAAACACACCCTGATATATTTTTGAAATTTTGAATTCAAAGAAGAAAAAAATTTATCAAATAATGAAATAAATGATTCAAAAAATTAATTCAAAACAGGTTCACCATTAATAGGCGGTAAAACATGATCTTTCCTCTAACACAAGATAATGCCATGTTGTGTGTAGAATAAGGATACAATTTTTGTATAAATCATGATAAAAAATTCATTTAGTATAAAAGGATAATATTATGAATTCTTGGTGTTTTAAATTCTCCCGTACTTAAATAAATTATGTCCTTGGAATTTACAAATTTGTGTTCGGTAACTATGGTTTGACTATTCATCATTTATAAATTGAAATACCACATCGGAAGAAGGGTAAATAAAATATATAATTTTAAATAATGAGAGGGAAGTACGAAGGTCACTAGACATAACACATAATAGAGATCCATTTAGGAAACCCTGGACAATGAATAAGAATCTATTGATCCTGTTCTGATGGAGAGTGATAGAGAACATGATCAGGAGAAAGTTAACAATAAAAAATGTTAAATATGTGATGATCTAAGACACTATTTAATTCATCAGAAAATATTGTCCTAGGATAACATTTCTGTTTCAAGATACATTCCCTAGAGTTGAAGGGTTATTTTAAATAATAACATAGTTGATTTATTTCCATTTCATCGGAATAATATTATCTTTTAGATTGGATTCGATCTTATTTTTAAATCATTCCTTAAACCTTGAAATAAGAGTTCAAACATAAATTTTCCATTCCTAAAGCACATAATAAATCATAAGATCTATGAGCAATTAATTCTATTTTTAAAATTTTTACTACAACCACAATGGTTAGCACATGGAATCCAATATGATAAATTAATTTTAAGCTAAACAATAATATCCAATATTCAACATAATAAAATCTATCATTGAGACTTGTCAGAATACATCTACCCAAATTCACAATAAAAAAATTTATAAGGATGTTCAATAAATTTAAAAAATCAAATTATGATTTGATTTTCCCCAAACAATGTAATGCTTATTTTTTTGTTAGGTTCCAAAATATATAAATACCTTGATAACCATAAAACCATGCTGAAAATATTAATTTTTCTAAATCCATAGAGAATTAGTACTCCAGAACAATCCTTATATATTACATATTTATTACAACCAATACATCGATGATAAAATACACAAATGAAATAATTTATGAATCCAAACATAATCAGAGTAATAAATCCTATTTGTTCGTGGTAGTATCATAATCTTGATTATGATCCATTAGAATTTTGGTGGATATTCCTTCGAATCACAAGCCATTGATTCTTATAGTGTCCCATATCCTTGTAGTTTAAGTACTGTATATAGAAATATTTTTATTGTCCTTGAAATCCCATGAATGATGTCCTTTCACTACACAATTATAGAAAAATCATATTCCATTTAAGAAAGTACTGGGGTGTTTCTTTCACCAATTATCTCTTACGGGAAAATAATTTTTTCTATTACTCCCTTTATCCAAATTTTTCCCAGCTTCCCTATGGTTCTCATGCTTCCCTCTACAACCATAATACATAGATTCCTCTTTTCCTTTTCTTCTATCACATGATATTCCATTCTGATATGATGAGAATACTTGGAAGACTATTTCCGTTCAAAATATTAGTTTAAAACCATGAAATACATTATCCTTAAATAATTTGGATCATGTTTATTGTTGAGGTTAACATTAATTCTACTAGGTTACTTTTCTAAATGACAATATATAGGGGATTAGTACATTTAATAAAGAATATTCCAAAAACATGAAAAATTCATTACGTAAATTGAAACATCTGTGCATATATAATCCTAAAAACATGGTTTCTTTACAGACATATTTACTTTTAGATCCTTCATAATGTTTTTTAAATAGAATATTAATTATCTTAATAATATCTTTATGATTTTAAATTTAGGTGCGCAGTATGGCCCATTGTCGTGTACCAGGTTTTGCTGAGTTTGGGCCAACACACCTTATCACAGTTATTACTCTATGGTATATCAATGTAAGAGCCACATACCCTTTTATTATCTATATAGGGATCTGTTTCATGGAATACCCACATAATTATTACCTTAAAAAAATCTTGAATGCCTTACGACACATATTTTTAATGTATTCTTTAGGGTTTTGTTCCCTAATATTTGTTTTCTAAATCTAGTGTCCATGTTTGCTTCTTAGCTTTTTCTAATATCAACTATAACCCCCCCAACCCTATAATCCCAAATCATGTGCATTATTTTAATACATTTTTATCGATACAAGTGTTGAATCCCAATGGAATGGTCAGTTTAGTATGCTTGGAAATATATTACTTGTATGAATTATACATTACAATTCATAACATGAAATACAATATGGATACTCAATTGAGAATGCCACTATTTTCCAAGATTAACCTTGTATATCAATCATAATACACAACTTGGGATCAGGGAAAAATAAAACATTATAAAGGGGTGAGCATATATGCTCAGTAAGAGTAAATAATATAGCTGAATATTTCATAAATAAGCACAATATTTTAAGGTAAGTTATAAAACTGAAACACAAGTCTTCTAGACATAATCTTGAACATAGTATAGAAACAATAACTCAAATAATTCCATTTAGAAATTCACATGGATATTCTAATAGTTTAATAATCACACGTAATATCAATAACTAATCTCATACTGATTGAATGCATAATGATGCACATTTGAAACAAACTATCGAGGACTCATTCAGGATATCATAAAATAAATTGTTAAGGCCTCAGCCAAATCAATATTTTAAAAAAATGGTCTAGGTATTTCCAAGTCCATATCTAGTTTTCTTCTTGAGACCTATTGATTCATCACGGGTCTATAGCAGGGCCTGCTCATCACATACTTAGTCTAATACATTTGTCATATGAAATGGGTGAAACATATTCATCATAATCATTAATATTAAAACAAAAATATAAATTGCTATTACATTAAAAATATCCCATTAATGGTATAAAAATATAACATCCACAGTAAAATATTTCATAAACCCTTCTATATAATATGATAGATTGTTTCATAAGAAATAAACATCAATTATACATAAAATGAAACAAAGGATGTTGAAAGAGATGAAAATAGTCATAGAAAATTATTAAAAGTTCTTGAGAAAAATAACATTTTTACATTGAAATAATTTGTTCAAAATATTATAAATTATAAAAGAAGACATCATTAAAAAAATATAGATTATTCTATCAATGTATCCCATACATATTTGAATCACCTAATATAAATTCTAAAATTAACATTTTAAAATATTCATGTCCTTACAAATAAATCCGTAAATCTTATATTGAAAACATAAACATGAATTAGATGAATAAATCATTTAAAATTATTTTTTGGTTAAATTATACCCTAAAAACATAAAAGTATTTTTTTTAATTTTTTTTATGAAATATATACAAGGATGATAAATATGTCATATAAAATACTTATGTACAAAAAATCTCAGATAATAACGAGTTGGCGAAATTAACCCTTACCTATTACTTTTTCTTCAGTTGGATGAGATTTATCTTCTTTTATGTTGGATTAAATATGTTTCTAATTTATACCTAAACCATATCAAAAATTTATGATATCATATATGATTCATTTTGAATTTATACATCCTGTTTATTAACAATTTGAAGTGAAAGAAATGTTTTGTCTAATAACAAAATTTTTAATCCTACGTCTTTTGACATGTAATTCTTGATCCTATTACATAGATAATGATTTAATTGCGTATATAATTTTTGAAATTATTTATATATGATATATATTTATTATATATATATATATAATTTATTGAATGGAATACACCGTTCATGGAGACGGTAGGTCATATATATCGGTGAACATTGCTTCCGTTTTTTATTATATTGAATAAAATAAATTAAATGGCATATATATTGATATATATATTTCTAGTATAATTATTATGTCACATATTTAATACTTATTCTTTATATATATATATATATTTATTTTCATTAATTAATGGTTAAAATGGAAGATGAATCTTATCATGTTGAGGAGATGGTAGGTTGTACCTACGCACAAGCAATGATATCATACCTTAATGGTAAAAGGGTAAAAAATGAATAGTATGTTAGTTTTAAAAAATCAATAATTTAATATTGGTTATTTAAATCCAATATATTCATCATTATACCCATAAAAATAAAGTGTTAATGAAAAAACAAATTACCCCACATCATGGAGACGGCAAGTTGTGTGCATGCGCACGTGGTGATATTAAAATTTGTAGGATGGATAAAAGGAGAAATATGGGTGTACCATAATAATAATAACATATAATAATATATATGATAATTTAGTTATTACATTATTTTAAAAACAATATTGTAATATAAAGTAGAACAAGAAAAGAAATTTAATTGAATTGGTAAAACTATTTTCTCTTCCTTGAGTGTCTCCTTTTGATTTACACAAAAGGACTCCATAGATTGGAATTCGGCCAAAATTATGGCATATAGGATGAATTTATTTATGTGTTGAGGATAAATAGTCAGGTTTGGTCAATGAAAAATTGTTTTATTTTTGTGAATAAAATAGGAGATGTTCTCTTTTATAAGAGAGGTTTGGGGTACTTTTGGATACTACACAACTATTAAATTATTAAAAATTGATTTTTAGTTTTAAATAGCTCAAAATTTATATATTTAACGGATAATATGATTATGGGTCTAAATCCTCTCAACCAATTAATTTTAGATATGTTTAGGACACAATATTAACATTATCTTTTGTCATCAACCCTTAGTTAAACCATTTAACTCTTACCATGACAACTTCTATTTTAACACGATATAGTTATTATAAAATGAAAAATGAAAAAAATTAGATCCTATATGATATTTTTATCATTATCCTTGTCAATTGACCAAAATATAAATTTTTACGAATTTCATATCATTTCATAAAATATTATTTATTTAAATGAGTAATTTATGTTAATTTTGATACTATTTATTATTTGTATTTTCAAAAATCTCATATCTACCTAAAAACTTCAAAATAACACTTCTAATATATCTATAAAAAGTCTATGTTATCTAAAAAAATTAAATTATTTCAGTAATTATGTCAAATCATATTTATTTTAATTTTTTAATATAATTAATTTGATATTCCCATTAATCATACATTTACTACCTCATTATTAAACAAACCTTTAATTAACATATTTCATCTCCAGAAATTAAAAAACAAAATATCATGATGATGATAAGGTTTTTATATTTCAAAGGACCATTTATATTGTATTTTATATTATGTAAAACCATGTATTAAAAAGGATTATTTATTAAAATAAAGAGTATGAAATTTTTAAATTATCATTAAATAAAATATAATAAAAGTCATATTATTACCCATGTGGATTAAAAAGATCACAATTTCATCCTATGTTTTATTTTTATAAAAATAAACTTATCCAATAAATGTTGGACAAGATTTATGGAACCTTTTAAATATTATAATATTATTTTTACCATTAATTACTTGATTTACCTGTAACCGTGTAAAATGAAGAAAATATTAGTATAGTTACTATTCCAAAATAAATTAAGTTGATCCTATTAGACTACAAATATCATATTAATTCCCATATTTTATACCCTTTTTTCCTAATTATACTCACCGGAGTGGATAAATTTTGTTTAATGCTGTTATGGTGAGAAGGCGGGTAAAAGAGAAGTTTAAAAGCTCTCTATGTTTTGATATCAAATTTTAATATAAAATTATTCCAATGTCCTAAATTGGATTAATATATATCTTATTAATATATTCTATCTTTAAAAATAAATTCAATATATAATATTTATTTAATAGAAAAAAACAGTTTTAAACTATAATGTAGTATTTTTACTATTCATCAAGAAAGGAAACTTCTCAAAAATATACCAAAAGGTACCATAATTAATTACCAATATTCAATATTGAGATAAGAACATTATATTTTCATTTAGGATATATAAAAGTTTCAAAAATTGGATTAAAAATAGTTTCTCTATTAATAGGCGGTATAACTTGATGTTGCATGTAATGGAGGCTTACTTTGTGTTTTGTGTATCGTAAGTTTATCATTGTGTATAATGAATTATAACATCAAAATTAATTTCTCATAAAATGAAGATTTTGTAAATGCATGGTCTGTTACACCTTATTTCATATAATATAAAAAAACCATTCTTTTTCAAACGTTTTCTTCCATCATTTTCCTATATTTCAATTTATTTTAATTTTAAGAACATTTTAATTAATTCCATTAAATGAATTGACAAATACATTTATTTTTTTAATCTATATTCATTCTATGCTCATGATTCATAAACTTAAAATTAATTTCCATTTTTGACATTCGTTCAACATCGCTCGTTATTATTCATAAATTCTTGAAAAAAATTTCATTGTCCCTTCATGCATAGTTTGTTATTGAATATACATGTCTTTACAATTTTTGTTCTTTATTAACAATCTTTTTTATCCAGGATTGTTTATTTCTTATTTTTTTCATGATTATGCATAAGATATTTAGTATTTTCCTTCTTTTGATCAACATCGCATGCTCAACTATTCCACCTATGGCTATGGGTCGAGAGTATATGGGTTTTTGATACTAATGAATATATATATTGAACCTTAGTAACACCATGTATAGTAATTCGGTTTATAATAAATATTCATCGCATTCTATTTCACAACCTTGACCCTGGGATGTGAAATTGAACAAAACTAACATTATTGGAGTTTAGAAGGATAAAAACCATTACCATGTGATTCTTTATTCCTAGAAGATTAGTGTAATTCACCTAGGTTTTTAGATATACCATGACCATGGGATAGTTACTGCATGGGTATATCTGATTGGTTTTACCAAAACCAATTGTTAAATCATCCACCGCATCTCTGCCTATGTCATAGGGTTATCCCAATATCAATCAAGGATTAACTTTTTTCAAGATCGCTTAAGTTAACCTTGATCACATCTTAATTATATAAATTTTATACAAATTAACCATCTTTAGTTAAAACCATACCTAATGTGTGAATGTGTGGAATACTTCGATATGGTTTTTTCATGGTTAGTTGCTGACCTTCCAGTGATCCTCTTGGGTTCAACCCTTCACATCTGCAATACTATTCACTAGTAGTAAGAATAGATTCAGGCTATAAATTTATAATCTGATTATCGTGCATGAAAATTAAATTCAACATGTGGTTCATCAAATTTTGGTGTAATTTCATGGGATTAATATTTCTTAGGCACTATATCATTTGGATTGAACCTCATATTACCTCACACATTTCACCTTTCTTCTTAATCCTTCCCCCTTTCCTTTTACATTTCCCCTTTCAGAACACATGCATACTCTCTCTCCCTATCTATCTCCTCCAGATGTCTATTGAATGTTTTAGGGGCCCTTGACTCACTCAAAAATCCTAGATACACATGAATAAATTCTTTTTGATCCTAAGAGGGATTGATCAATAGTCACATGTCGATACATTACAATGCTCGACTGTGATGATCATCTGACACCACACCCCCAAAACATGCTATATGAACCAAATTCAAATTTGAGAGATAATATAGTACTATAAGAGCACACCATAATGTATTTTGGATTTCCATACATTACAGGTGTTTCACCTAGCAGTGTGCACCCACAAATTCAAGTGCACACTTTTGAGTTTAATCTAGAACTCATTCACATGATCTAGAATAGGAGTCAATTCAGTGGACTCTAATGTGAAGACCCCCCATGAACATATTTATAACTTCCTAGTGGGTTTTTATACCTTTTTCTTCTAGGTGGTATCATCAGATGATATAATTTTCAATTTAATCTAATTCTCCTCGCATGACCAAGCTAAGGGTTAGCTAAAAATTCAGGCTTACGAGTCAATCAAGGCTTGGGATGAACTATAAAAGAAGTTCCTAGAAAAATAATTACCTCTAATATGGAATTATAAGATATATAATGATATAAAAAAATTATCCTTGGAGTGCTATATTTTTTATACAAATTCAAACATTATACTAGGGACTTCAACTAATTTTAGGAACTATAGTTGATGTTTCTACTAAAGGAAAACATATAATTAAGATGCCAGAAGTTGGCCAATCCATTCTTGATAAATTCTCCCACCATTCTATTACATGGAAATGTGATATAGAACAACCTTGGTGTGGAATACATCAGGTTGAAGAAATTATATTCCTAACCTCACATGTAGAAGCCCTGAAAAATAAGATGGAGCCTTTTCAACAACCTTCCGCACCACCAAATCCTCCTACTCTGGTAATGGAAAATAAATCCTTTGAAATTTGTGGATTTATTCACAAATACGATGATTTTAGGGCCTTTATTGAGTAACCACAATTACAATATTGTTATTATATTGAATAAAATTAATAAAATCGGGAGTAAAAGTAGTCACATCAATATCAATAATTTCTAAACTATCAGACGACGCCAACTCAGCAGCTGCAACAGAAAAAATGTTTATTTTTAGAAAATAAGTGGACAAGTACCAATAAGAAAATAGGGACCACTAGGGTACAAACCAAAAGGTCCATATCCTCAACATTGGTTGAAATACCAAAAAAACGTTCCTATATCTCAACAGTTTATAACAGCATAACAATAGAAATTTCCAAAACATTCACTAAAACCACAACAACAAGACCAACCTTCACAGATCATTCATGAAAACCTTCACACAACAGTTTGGTATAAATTATATCAAATTATAAAAAAACAATAAAATAAGATGAAAAACCAATGATCTTTGGATGTGTAATATCAATCACCTAATGGGTAAAATTTTAATGAACTTATCAGACCAACTACTGTGCACATTTCCTAGAAACACTAAAAGGCAATCAAGGGAAGAGGAAAAGGCATGGGTTATTAAGAGTGGGAAAATGATCTACTTTATGTAACATGAAATGAGGAGGAATATATTTTTGATGAACATGATATACAATAAAACTTACATCAATGAGCATAAAAATGATATCAGAAGGGATGATTTTAAAAGTACATGACTATCATCAAAAGCCACTATAAAATCTACAACAAAAGAAAATTCCAAAAATTAATATTTTTTTGTCGAATGAAAAAAACACAATCCCCTTCATCCATTCCGAGAAAGGATGATTCAATTCAATATTGAGGAAAAAATATAAGGTTTCTATAAATTTTTAAACTATTACATATCAATATTCCATTTGATGATGTCATCACATACATTCATACCTATGATAAGTTCTTGACATAATTTCCTTATAAATAAATATGGAAAGAATATGTTTACTTTATTCTAATGAATAATGATCTATAATCATCATGTATAATCTTTCTGATAAAACAAGAGATCATGTAAGATTATCAATTCCTTGAACTATTTAGGCAAGCAACACAGGAAGAGCATTATGTGATCTGAGGGTGGGATAAATCTGAAGCCTATGACATCATTCAATAATATAAGTCTTGAATAAATATAACCAATAAGAGGGGAACTTCAAATGGTTGATTGATCATTCAAGTATCCTTGTGAAATTATCAGGGATATATTAGTTAATGTTTTAAATTTTATTTTTTGGGATATTTCATAATTCTATACAATAAAGTAAAAATAGACATTGTAATTTTTCTATGATGGACATTTTTATACATTGGGAAGGATATAGTAGATGTAATCCAATGTATATTGGTATTTAGAGTTAGTGATGAACAAGTAGTATTCGACTTAGCAAAGAATTCTAAGAAAAGAAATGATTCATTTTTCTTCCAATAAATCTCTCACACTGATAAAATAGATGATTTTATGACCATTGAGGGAAATAATGAGACATTGTACTCTGATGAATTTAAAGATAATGATCATGATTATGAAACCTGCATTGAACCATTTACAGGAGAAACTACAACACCATTCATAAACTCTGTCATTAATTTAACATCATTGGGATCAAAACCTTTGTCGATTATGCTCAAGTAAAGATTCCTTAAGACTATAGAAACACTTCCAGTCATTAATATATTATACATAACCAAAATAGAGGTTAATTATACTGAATTCCTAAAAATTCATAAACAATCCCTTTCTTGGGTAGTGGGGGGCCCTAAGTGGATCTTCCCCAAACTCTGCACCCACAAACATTGGTTGAAAGAAGGTGTTAAACACAAGTTCGAATCTCAATGGTGACTCAACCCACCAATGAAATAGGTGGTTAATAAAGAATTGTTGAAAATTATATA
Source organism: Viscum album (assembly GCA_963277665.1). Lineage (NCBI taxonomy): Eukaryota > Viridiplantae > Streptophyta > Magnoliopsida > Santalales > Viscaceae > Viscum > Viscum album. The sequence continues at coordinate 1,272,098,262 of OY728162.1, read as the reverse complement.
TATTAGAATAATATTTTAGATATCTAACATTGAATGGGCGGTCCCACTAAAAATTTTATTTATCCAAACATCTACTTCCCAACATCAAGGATTAGGATAAACCTGACATCAAGTATGACTTCCTTGGTGAAAATTTTTTCATGATGAATGCCCATGATCAACTGTGGTTTTAGTATATTGAAAACTATCTCACCATTATATAAATATACCATGAATTTATCTATTACCAAGGGAAGATATGTTTACATGAAGTGTCATATTAATACAGGGATGAGACTCTATTTTTTAGGAGTTGTGTTGATGGCTTAATGCAGCTCTGAATCCTAGAAGATTAAAACAAATTGTTTTCGACATGTTTCCTAAATCACTAGTAGGATAGAATCATTGCCTTGAACATACCATGTAAAAATTCCTTTAACGTGCGATATTTTTTCCTATAATTCATCAAGACAAAAGGGACTTTTGTTAATCATGTGATCAATGCCAGTAGACATGGATAATTGGGAAATGAAAAAAATGCCTCATAATCCCATCATGAAAGTTGAAATATTTAATGTATGGGGGATTGATTTCATGCTATCAAATATTAATTCTCATGTTATATTTTATATCCTAGTTATCAAAGATTACGAGTCAAAATGGATAAATGTTGAAGTCACTAAATAAGACACTGAAAAGGTGGTAATGAAATTTTTAAAAATAATTATCTTCCCTAGATTCAGTTTTCCATAATAATTAATTAGTTTTTAGTAAACTCATATCAATTATAACTCTGTGAATGTCCAGATACCAAAGTGTGGGATCATTTATAACACTAGTACTCCCTACCACCCTCAAGCAAGTGGGAAGGTTGATCTATGACACTTGTAAAAAATCTTGTAGAATATGGAGAACACTAGTAAAATGAATTGGATTGTTAAACTGGATGACACACATTAGGTGTATACCACAACTTACACAATTCCCATTATAACTAATCTGTTCCAAAAGGTGTTTGGAAATAAATTTCATTTTACAGTTTAATTAGAGAACTGATCCTTCTAGGTAATAAAAATAATGCATATCGATTCTTATAAATTTAAAGAAGTCGTAATTTACCAACAAGATGAGGAAGTTGAATTAATGAATGATTCCTATGATAAATTTATGTTCTTCTATTATTGATTAAAAATTTTCCCCAGAAAAATAAGATATGGATTTATGGGTCCTCACTATGTAATTATTTCTTTCCATAATAAAGATTTTGAGAATCTGAAAGGTGAAGAACCACTGTTCATGGTTTATTGGAAAAATATAAAAAATTACCTTTATCCAACTATTGATGGGTGGTTTGTTACTCGCAAATTCACCTAAATAAAAAATATTCTAGATGATGATGTTATTGTTAGCGATATATAGAGGGAAAACTATTTTTTTAATTTCATCCTTGTTCTTAGAATATTTTTTTCATTTTAGTAAAATTCTTGTTTTTTTGGTCAGTCCTAATTTCATTATACATCATTACTACATTTATATAAGATTATTTTACCTAGTTTTTACAATATGCACCTGCCCATTATAGTACTTCAATATTGGTAAAGCCAGGGGGATAAATTTTTATTTTTTGAAGGTTTTATTTTTCTAATCAAAATTTTATGGTTGAATAAATTCCTCTAAAAATAAATCTTGTTTCATTATGTCTTAGCATTCACAATAGGTATCTCTTAATTCAATAAATTCAAATTCAAATTTCTATTTCTTCCTTTTTTAAGGTAATTGATATCTCTCCTAGTATTAATTTCATGAAAAGTGTGGATGATGTCTCCTTTTTTGTATAGGGGAGTCATTATTGGGACTTATCGTTAGTACAATTGGATAATTTCTAGTTTTCACTTATCTAGTAGATATTTTTCATTGAAATGATACATTAATATTTAAAACAGTTTTCATTCATTTAAATAAAATAGAAATTTATGTTAGATAATGTTTAAAACATTAAAATAAAATTTAGATTATTAGTATTATTTATTTAATGATTAATTTAATTATAATTATAGATTCTTTTAATTTCTTTTCATTGACTATTTATGGGATTTTATACCCTCAGTTAGTGTTAGTAATTTTATACACTCTAATTCCAAAACGGATTCTAGAATAACATTTTCATATTATTTTTTGATCATATTTCTTTAGAGATAGCTAGGGTATGTAAACCTATTGGAACATCCATTGAGATCATATTGAGGCTTTGACTGAAGAAATAATATTTTAAAATTATTTAGAATTTATTTTTGAGAAACTTTTTCTGGAAACCCACTTTCACATAATTTCTTCATTATCCCATAGTATCCAGTATAAAACATGTTAGTAAGGATCAATTTCAGGATGATTATCCCTTACTACCCTACTCTTAGTAAGATTCACAATTATACTTTGAATAATTGTAGGGATGTTTTCAATTATGATGGACATGCTATATTTTTTTTCAAGCGATAGAGTATGGAATTTCCACCAGATTGATATTATGTGGGGAATTATTACTTTTGAAATTTTCTATGCCTAGGCTATTCAAGTGAAAAATATTTTGAAATAAATATATATTGGTTTTTGTATTAGGAAGGTAAAAATCACCATTAATAGACTGATGAATCTTCTGATTGATCATATCTAGTTATGGGGTAGATGTGAGACATATCTTATACATGATGCCCAATAAATAAATTAAATGAAAAAGAAATAAATTGGGTACATTCTTGATAATGACATGACAAAATATAGAACCCACCATGATCTATTAGAGCACATACACATTTTTTCAGGATTAGATACTTCATTGCACCATTAATGACATTTATTCATTTTACTTTATACCTTACCCTCATTTTCATCTTTATTTTTATCACTTCCCAAATTCCCCCTTCCTTAGAGTCATTTGAACCCTACTTTTGATGACCACGTGATTGATTTCTGTATTTTCCTTTATGAGGTGGAGATTTTAAAAACATTTAAACCTTATGGTCAATATAATTTATTCAGTTATGGGAATAAATGTATATTCTATTTTACATTGAGTGAGGAGAAAAAATTCATTTTGAGGTGAATTGTAAAATGGGTACACCTTTAAATAATAGTTATGATCATTTAATTATTATAAAAAAAATCTAGATAATTAAATGAACTATGAGGCATGACTGATTTTTTCTACATGATTCATTTTGGTGGATTCTGTTTTTCTACTTACACATAGTTTTTTTGGGTTGTAATGAAATTTTCCTACTTTAAAAATTGTTCCTTTGAAATCCATGTTGAGATAATTTTTTCTTGAGTACAAGAAATTTTTCAATAATGGGGGAATTTGATATTCTATAATTATATATAAATATTAGATTCAGTAATTAAATCATTATTTATGATTAATTCTATAATAAAATGTGTTTTGGTTTTTGATCGTATGAAATTGGAATTCTAGACTCAAAGGAAGAAATGCTAAAAAATGACCAAAAATTATTTACACATTGGGTATATAATAAAAAACATGTTCTCATCATTCACATCATGAATTAAGATCCATAAAACAACCCTTGATATATTTACAACATATAAAGATAATTCACAATGTGTGCATTCATTACATGATGGGTATATTTCAATGATGATAATACCGCTAAAATTGAATCACATTAATGAATGCATAAGTTTGAAAGACCACAAATGTAATTACTTGTATTTTCTGTATAGTATTTTTGAGTAATAAATGGATTATTTACAAGGCTAGGAACTAAGACGACATGCGATTCTAAGGCCCGATGGTCGAATAATTAATTATCGAAATATAATAAAAATATTAAATAAAACACATGTATAGTTTCCCTTAAAAGGATAAATAACTACTAAATGGTGGAATGTGTTATAAATATGAGGTAACCATTGAGTTAAAAACATGGGTTTTACCATAGGCACAATATAATCTTTATTCGCGTAGGCAGTTTTTGAAAAAGTCATCGCGGGTGTAAATAAATGATATAAATTAATAAATTTATTTTTTTTATTTTGATATAATGACTAATTTATCCATTAAATATATGGTCATAGTATTTCCTTGTGGTTTTATTTTCAAACCCTAGTGACTCAAAAAAAATTATAGAGATTTCTTAATGAATGATGAAGGATCAAGATCAGATCATGGATCGCCATGACATTGGAGTTTAGGGATCTAGTCAATGATGGATACATAACCATTCTTCATCTTCAATCAGTTAAAACTCTAGGTAGAATGTTTATTTTATTTCCATATCATTTTATAATCCCATATAAATGTGGATAAATTCCATGAACAGAATTGATAAACACTTTGTTAGTAGAATTAAATTTTTTGTATTATATATTTTTTTGTTTTGATTTATCCCTCTTCATTCATCTATATAAAAAAATGAATTGATTCTAAGCGAAAAAATGTTGAGGTTCTTTCCATAAATTTCTAATATTTTTTGATTTCTTTCCCATTATTCACATATTCATCAACTGCATGTTATTTTGGCCCATGTTTTGAGGAATACCATGTGTTTGATCATTGTGCAAACAATATTAGGCTTAATATATCAATATCATGGGTGTGGTTCATGATTGATAGTGTGATCTAGGTGCAGATATGTTGGAAGATGATTAAAGTCGTATCGTATTAGATTTTTCAGATTCTTTCTTCCTAGTATTGATACATGAGGTAATGTGTCTTGATGGATGGATTTCGAAGCATATTGAGGACCTAGATCCTAGATACTGATGAGTTAAAGGACAAGTCGCCCTCAAATCTACAAGTTATAGCGATTTTTGAGCTTTTGAAATGTGACATACAATTATGTGGATGATCCAAAGAATTTTTAAATTACCTAGAAACATGTCATATAATATTGTGTTACACATCGTGTGGGGCACCCTAGATACAGCGCAAGAGTTTTAGTTGGAGCTATGTATAACAAGCCACGTGAATGGTTCAAATTTCATGTGAAAAATACTAGTTGGGTTAGTGTGTACATTATGAAATACATGGACATGGGAAAATGTTCATGCCCTAATGCAGGTCATGTACATGGATAAGAATATAGAAGTTGTTAAACAGATTGGTACATGGGTTGGCCAAAGTACACAGACATGGCTAGTAGCATACAAGCTAGTTCTGAATGGTCTATATATTTATTTTACTCATTCTAAACATCATGTTTATTGATATTTACTTTTTGTGTGAGTTTTTACCACGCATGCATACTTCGAGGATAGATTGATATGTTGTGTACCCCTAGAACACTACGTGTAACCCCTTCATGTGTGTTTGGAGCTATTTATTTCCTTAGTTTGTAAAATTGTTGGTTTAGAATGTTCCCTTGGTTCACACCCTCAATGGTACAGTGCATCATCATATCCACATCAAAGAATTTGTATCCCCTCTAGAGGTCGAGTCTCAGATAGAGTTGTGGAGTCCCTCCATGATACTATAGTGTAGTCCTCTATCATCATTACCTCCTAGTCAAGGTTTGTGAAATCAGCATGACCTTCTTAAGGAGGGCATTTATCATCCATCTATAAGTCCATATCTTTAAGGTTGGTTATATAATTTTCATATGATCCCCCATATAGTAGATTTATCCATATTGAATTCTTGGTGTCCATCATCAATTCTAGGTTTGACCCCCTATCTGTGAATCAGTGTCTTATTGGACAGGTGTCGTTCCTTGGTTTGTACCAATGATCTAGACCTCCTAATTGAGTTTATTCAATGATATCATGGGTCATTGAATGGAATCTCTCATAACGAGTATTACATCAATCAGAATCCTTTAGCTGGTGGATGGTAATGACCGCCTAGTAGTGTGCTGTATTTACTAAGTATATCAAGTTGATTATATTATAAATTGATTATTATATTTTGTATTGAGATGCCTATACATGGTTACCCATGTTCAATGTTTTTAAGGTGCCCTATTGGGTATTTCTATACTCATCCAAGCATAGTATTTTCATAAATGTGTCCAGACATATGCAGAAGATGGCCCTTTTGATGGTGGCTTGGGTGGATTGGTAGTTGGGGGAGCATAGCATTAGTTTCTTAGAATGAGGTATTTTACTGGGAGATTGTATTTGACATTTTTTCTCATACTTGGAGTATTTTTAACTCTTTAAATTGTTTGGTGGGATTGTATTTATTCCCTTATTCCAATATTAGTACTTTATTGTTATACTCTATTATGGGATCGTAGATGTGTGCATGAATTGGATTCAATTGTTTTATGTTATAGAATTTCTTGTGTTTTTGGATTCTTGTATGTGTGTGTGTACATGATCTTTATTTTAATTCCTCCCATTTTTTTTGTTATTTTTACATGGTGATGGTATATGGAATCTAGCCTTTTGGAGGTGGGCTTAGGGTAGTGATGGGTGGGTCATTTGTGGGTCTGGTCATGACATGTAATGTTTGAACACTCACCCGAACAATGAAGTGGAATGAAATTCCTATGGGAATTTTTGATCAAAAATATATGATGTGAATCCATATTACACAAAATGAAGATGTCAGGCAGAAGTCACTTAAGCTAGTACACAATATTCATGTCTTACACATTGTGTACTTTTATTTCCTATTAATATTTCATTTCCCCTCTCACATAAGATGCCTCAGCCTTTCTTTTTCACAGCTTTTGATCCAATTTTTTCTCACATTTTCATCTATTTTCAATATGAAACAATTTTAATTAATTCCTTCAATTATGTTATCCAATCCTTTTGAGTTTTTTGTTATTAAAAAACTATTCTATTCCCCTTATACAACCATTGTGAATATGTTTCTGTTTTTTATATTCATTCATCACCTCTCACCATTTTTCATCAACCTTTATGACATTTTTCATTATTCCAATATTTGAAGTGAGTTTTTGTATGGATTAACAATTCATTCAATAGTATTATCTTGATTATCAATTTATTTGATCATGGATTGATTATTTCAAAACTGATTCATGGTAATTCATATCATTTTTATTATTTCTTAGCTTTTGATCAATTCCACGATTTGTAGCTAATCGACCTTTGGTTAGGGGTTGAGATTATGGGTGTTTTAAAGCCTAATTAACCTATATGTTGACCTTGGTAACACTATCTACAGTAATTAGGTTATTAATAATTTTTCACCAGATTATTTTCACAACCTTAACTATGGGAAGATAAATTGAACAAACTTAACCTAATTAGAGTTGGGAAGAACTATAACCATTAGCTTTTTACAGTTTCTATATATAAGATAAGAATAATTCAAATAGTATGTTAGGTATATCCTAACCATGAGATACATGTAGCATGGGTAGATTCAATTTATATGACCATAACCAATTAGTGAATATTTCAACACTTTTCATCCTCAATTGTTGGAAAAATAGCACAATGTATGGTATTATCTTCTATAAAGAGAACTAAAATTGACCATAATCCCTTCATAATTATTGTAATTAAATATAAACTTCATAGAAGAAGAAAAAACCCAAATTATTGAAAGTGAGAAATCCTTCAATATGGTTTTATTTTATTTACTACTGACATGATAGTGATGCTCATGGCATTAGCCCAACACTACTGTTTTACTAAACCCTAGTAATAAGTATAGTTGGGACTATAAATTTATAATCTGATCCACAACCATGATAATTAAATGACATTGGTTGGAATTTCATAGTTTCCCAACAAACCTTCTATGCATTAATAGAATTAAAATATTTTTATTAGATTTTTGTTATATATATAATGATTTGTTTTTTCAACTTACACTCATATTCCCTCCCTAATAATAGCACCAAAATTTGACATGGGCCCAAAAACATTAACTTTTTTTAGGAAAATTTATTATTTATAAATACAATTCAATATAATAAAAAAGTTGATAAGGGTCAATACATAGGTAAATACTTCTTAATTTTTGTGTTTATTCAAGTAAATAAGAAAAAAACTCAATAAAATTGTAACACAACAAAAGAAGTGGTGAATTGATAGAAGAAATTGATCGTGGATAGTGATAACATCCCAAAAATAAGAGATTAAAAAGAAACAACACAAGAATGAGAGAAAAAATTACAATTCAATAAAAAACAATCTAGATATGAATGAGGGTAATTTCAATGGAAAGGTTTTATTTTATTTTTCTTGATTAGGTTTCTATCTTCATTAATTCACATGTATTGTTAGATATAATGAAAATGAGATGATACATTCACAGAATTGAAAAACTAGTGGGTGAATGTATCAAATAGCCTTCCAATTTAATCATCCACTAATTCCCACAACGAGGATATTATATTTACACCAAAATAGATTTCCCAATTTATCCTAATGTTCTATATTCATTGAGATATACCCTTCTCATATAGAATCTCAAAAGATCATGTAGTAAAAAAGATGTAGCTAAGAACCATTTTCTTTTAGTTATGAGATATCTAAATTGATTTATACTACAGAAAATGGAAATAAAGACACATTATAACAATATGTTTCAAATGAATGAACTTATATTAATAACCATCACAATCCCATTACCCAATTTTATTTTATCCAATGATCGTGCTTGGATTTTCAATGTATTTGAATATGATGAAAAGTAATTGTAAAATTAGAAATTAAAGAAACATGGAGATAAAATATGTTCCATGTGGAAGATCTAGAACTACTCCCAAGATCCACAAGTGATGTTTCCTACTCCTCTAGTGGATCTCTGAATGATTTTTTCCTATGTTTTTCTATCCTCTTATCTCGAGTATGTATCCTGTTTTTCTACAGAACCTTGTTCACTATATGTATTATAAGTAATTAAAAATTCAAATCTGATAAAATCATAAATTAAATAAAATTATCAATGGGAATCCCTTGAAACATTCACTATATTAAACTCATCAATTTTGGTGATGCAAGTTAGGCTCCCATAAAAGAATGTGTGTCTCATTTGAATATCATACTAGTTTTGACCTCAATATTGACTGTAGATGATCACCACAAGTATAGTTCACAAGTTGGGATTTTTGAATCAGAACTCATAAATATTATATCTTCTCTGATGAACATATTAACATTGGAATTTTTCAAATTTAGGTTGAAATATTGGAAAATAAAAAATGAATACATTAATACAATCTGTTCTGATTGAGAAATTGACCTTTCTTATTTGCCTCCTTGTCTTGGGTACCATTTATTACATTCTAAAATTTAGTAATCCAATTAAATAAGGTTAATTTTTTCAGGGATTGGTTAAAATTTTGGGCTCCTGCTTGCATGGCTGTCTCATATTTTGGTCAAATAGAATATCAATTTTCTCATAATGAATTTAGTGTCTGACTAGGGTTATTTCTCTGGGATTAGAGTTTGGGACATTAACAATCCTGGAAATTATGTATTTTTTTATTTTATAGTTTTTAAAATAATTTAAAATGTGGTTATATTTTTATATTGGTTTTTGATTTAAATGAAATAAAAAATAAAGGAATGAAATGGAAGAAGGTGAAAATTGTGAATGGGGGAAGGGTTAATTCATGGTTAGGTCCACAATTACATTAATTTTTTATTTATGATGTGATCATCAAGTTGATTATTAACTCAATATCATTCATTAATCTCCATCATCTTTTGATATTGATAGATCCTATATGCTTTTGGAAATATTTTGGGCACAGGGACTTATTCTTCCTTCATTGGATCATTTAATGAACACGTTTTGATCATGGAAAATCAATTAGTCTCCATACAACTAAATTTTATGTGTTTCATGCCTCAAATCCAAACATTTAATTGTAAATGAAAGAGTAAGGATGAGGGAGTATGAATCAATAATGAATAGAATGAAATTCTATAAATATTTAGGATATGAGGATGATCACTACAAGAATATCAGAACACCCCCACTGCATCATAATATTTAAATAAAAACATAATTAATTTGATTTGGATTATAGAAAAATTGAACCTTTCCCAGGAATTGAACTCAAGTCATAAATCAATGTTCACAAAGAATAAGAGATCACAATAATAATTAGGTCATAGAGGTGGGATAAGCCACATAGAAATGGTGGAGAATAGAAAAACCCAAACATGAAGAAAAAATAAGGAAAATTCAATTAAAATTTCACAAATAACAAATTACATAAGAACCCATATTTATAATTATCGAAATATTTTGAAATTTATTTCTATGTGACTATAAAATATTCATATGTCAAAATTTCTGTGTCCCTATCATATTATGTTTAATTTTTAGTCTTAATGAGTTGATTCTCTATCTAGATGTGTGTTAGGAGGCACATCTTCAATGGTCACAATCAATCAAGTTGACATCATCATTTTGGTTTGAAAATTCTCCCATGATTGGGTATGAAAATCATTAAGAATTTTCATATCATAATATTTTAGGGATTCCTCACTACATTGGATGTCTATGAGAATTCCCCTAGGATGATATGTTATCACATATTTCTCATTTGTGCGTGGTGTAAATTGGACCAAACCAATTTTGGTCTTGAGAATTAGGATCATTGACTTCCAAATTGGACATAATTTTATTAGGTTCACCAGTGCACAAAATTTATAGATTTTTCTTGACTCCCTATACGTAAAATTTTATTTTAATTATGTCTATCTCTCATTAAATTAATGCATATTGAAAAAAAAATACAAAAAATAAATAAATTTTGTTTAAAATATTAAAAAATTTCAATTAATTACAACCCGTAATGGGCTCATCAGCTTCAATTGTCTCAATTATAGGTTAACAGTTATTTAGTAAGTTAGTGGGTGTGTCTATGTTTTCTTTAGGCTCGGCAAGAATGTGGCTCTTCACTAATTTGGGACACTTCATTTCAATATTTAGAGATATTTTAGTGGCATGATAACATTTTTCATTACTGATGGTATTTGACAACTTTTTTAATAAAAAATGTTGCCTCCCTTCTCTAAATAGGATGTGTTGGCTATACAAGAGGTTCTTAGGGATGAATTACGACCCACGGATAGAGGAAAAATGGAGCAACACACAAATTTACATGGTACAGAATGTTTCCCTACATCAATGGAATATGGGGGCCAAATCTATTTCTCCTCCCCAAATAATACATGGGAATATGAAAATAGGATAAAAATGTGGGTTTTCCGATTAAAATTTATGGGATTCAATCTCATTTTAAAGATAAATGGATACAAATCTATCAATTATTGTTTGGGTAGATCATCTACCCTTGAGAATTCTCCTCTCAATCACCTGCTCGTCCAATATTGGGTTCCCACCAAGGAAGTCCCACACAAGTGTTTTGGATGATATATTTTTTCCTCAATCAACAACATGAATTGAATTTGGACCCAAAAATATCCCATTGATGACAAATTTTTGGTATAACCTAGAACCCATTTCCCTTTTCTGACATCCACCTTCTCTTAAGGGAAAACCATTGAAATAATGTCTTCCCCATTATCATTGGTTTTTATTTTATAAATAATAATAATATTTATTCCAACACATTTTTCATCTAGTGTTATTGTACATCGATGTGTTTAGACATGAAATGAATTGTCTAGTTCTTTATGAGATAAATAGTTATTTGACTATCATAACAGAAAATATAAATCTCTTTAACCAGACCTGGATCATGTAAAAACATCTCCATCACCAAAATATCCTTGAAACTTTTTATGACCGTGATATACTCTTATTTTGTGGTAGAAAATGAAAAAAAAACTTATGAATTCATGATTCCAATTGACTTATCCCCTTGAAAATTATATCAAGTACCTTGATATAAATTTTCACATGACTATATCTCTAGTAATATCTAAATATATGTATCCTTCTAAAACTGGTTTATCGCATCCAATATATAAATAATGAGTAGATTTAACATGGGTTTACCTCATTATTCATTTTACCACTATCCAATGTTTCTTTCATGTATTTGATAATAATTTTCTAGCGGTTCCAACAATCAGAGAAATAATTGTTCTGATGCACACTTGGCATACATAAGATTGAAAACTATTGAATAATAAGGAAAAGTTTTCATTTCATCTTTCTCCTCATTGATTGATGGTCTATAACTTTTTGTAATATAGATGTTATATTCATCACATTTCTCATATTTTTTTCAATTAATTATTCAATGTGTCTATGGTAAGATAGATAAATCTTTTGATTCCTCCTATCATGAGTAATCAATATAATAAGGATTTGACTAGCTTCTCCCAAGTCCTTCATTTATAAATAATTTTCCAACTTCTTATTGAACATTTCAATCGTGGTAATATTTGTACTAATAACATCACCATATCATCAACATAAATAATTATGATAATAAAATCACCATCAAAAAACAATTGGATGAAATCATAGTTATCAGGTGTTATCATTATTTAATCATTTTTCTCTATGAATTGGTAAAATTTCTTATATCATTTACTGAGTTCCAATTTCAAACAATATAATATTTTCTAAATATTGAATACAAGGTTTTATTTACCTTTCACCAGATATCACTCTGGGTTCTCCATGTATATCTCCTTATCAAAGTCACCATTTAATAATGATTTCTTTATATATAGTTTTTAACCTATAAGTTCAGACTAGCCTCTAATCTATGAAAAAATCTAATAGAAGACATTTTATCCACATGAATTTTTTTTTCATAATTTCAATAGATTTCTTCTGATTGAATCCCTTCATAACCATTTTTTCTTTATAGTGTGTCTATCAGATACCATCTTCTCATTTAATTATACACACCAACTTTTTCTTGAGTGAATTATTTTCATATGTTAATTACAAAAAACTCAAATTTATGATTCTTATGAAATGATATCACCTCCTCTTCCATAGATATCATCCATTAAATATTTTTTGGATATTAATTACATCATTCTATATTTGTGGCTCTTCCACATCAGTGATAATCATATACTCATTTGGTGAGTATCTATGACTTAGTTTTCATTCTATAGTGGATCTGCTCAACTGTGCTTTGGGGAAATCATTTCTCGAATATTATATAATAGAGAAAAATCATCATATGAAGAAATATTACCTAGTCACGAGGGATCATCAGTTTCACATGTCTATCTCTAACTAGCTGTTACTGGAGTTGGGGGAGTGGTTCAAGATTAGCTATAATTTCTTCATATTGAAAATTTTCTGAATTTTATGGATTCTCCAAATCTTCAATCGTCTTATATTTAAGAAACACAAAATATTTAATTCTAATTATATTTCTAATAAGATCAATATTAGGTATCCAAATGATACAAAATAATATCCCAAATAGGTACAATGATTTATTTTTCCTTCCAACATCACCTGCTAATATTTCATGATAGGAACAAATTCCATGCATCCAAATACTATTAAGTGTTTGTATGAATCATATTTACCTATCAAAATCATGTTTTATTGTTTTTGGTTTCATGGAATTTATAGAGAATGGTTGATAAGATCATATTCATTCCTCAATATCTCACTAAAAAGGTTTTTTTTGCAGCTTTTAATTTGAGAGCATACACATTACTCCCTCAAAATTGGTTATGTTCATAATCAATGAAAAACTATTATGCTCAAGAGTATTTGGTACTAATTTTTGTAGTCTAATGCCTAAAATTATAATTTACTCCTCAAACGGACCATGGTACTCTCCTCCATTATCTACCCACACATACATTAAACATATTCATGTTTCTCTTTAAGAATTCACTTGAATATTTATGAAATCATCCTGAACATGATCTTTAGTTTTTGAAGAAAAAATGACTAGACTTTTTTAGAATGATCATCTATATAAGTAAAAAAAGAAATGGAACTTCCCATTGACTTATTTCTGATCATGTTGATAGTAGTTTAAATAATATTAAAAACATTTAATTTTATAGATAGTTTATAATCATGAAATGATACTCTATGTTGTTTTCCCATAATTTAATCAACACATGTATCCAAATGTGTACCTTTTTATTCCTGTTTAGATATCCTTCTTAAAGAACAATATAATTCCTCTATCACTCATGTGACCAGTCCTCCTCTTCCAAAATTCTATAGGAACGTCATTTATATCTACATTTATTCATCCTCCACACAATCTAACATCTATGAGATAAAGAGAAGTATCATTCCTTCCTTCATCAATTACAGATTTATCTTTGGTAATAATCTATTTACCATCACTGTAGGTAACTAACATATCCATCATCATTAATAATTCCAATCTATATGATATTTAGGAGAGTATTAGGAACATGCCTCACATCCTTCAATAATAACCTAAATCCTATATAATTCTCCCAAAAAATATTACCAATACATGAAATTCTATATTCACCATAATTTCCCATCTTTACATGTCTAAAAATACCTAAAGTGTAAGATGAAAATAAAGTTTTTCTAACAGTAACATAGTTTCAGGCTCCATAATTGACCACCAATGTCACGTCTTGTCTTTCTAGATTGACTTGATTATATTTGTGAAGAATAAAAATTTATTCTCTGATAAATACATCAGCATTATTTTGGGTCTAACCTTCTTGATTAATCTTCAATTCCTTCAGCTTTATACACTGCTAGATAAAGCGTTTGGGGTTTCCATAGTGTTGAAGCTCATTTCATAGATCAATAGTGATTTTGATTGCATTTTACTTTGAATACTTTGGTCATGGTGTTATATTACTCTACTTATTACATTAAATTTATACTACCCTTTCTTTTAGTGAAAGAGAAACTAATTTAGGTTTATTTCCCTCGTCTTTTCATATGAATTCTTCCATAAACATTTTTCCTTCACTATTTCTATGGCAAGATTGATGACTGACACAACTAGTTTATGTGATGTATTCAGTAAAGAACTGAATATAAATTGTGCTTGAAATATATCATCAATCATAATTTTCATGTATTTCTATTGAACAACAGTACCATGGAACATTCTCATGATCTTTAATATGTTAGTCTCGACATTTTTACTTTATGTTGAAAAGATGGTGTATCAGGTTTTCTTTATTTTTCACTATTTTCTTTCCAAGTATCTTTTCTAATATTTTCTAAATAATCGAAGACAAAAATTCATTGGAATTTGGAAGATACTCTTTTCAATCCACTGTATAATTTAATAATTTCATTTTCTATTGAGCATGACCCACTACCCAATAGCTATTAGGATATTAGATTGTGTTTTCTCACTAAATTTCTTACCTCTTGATGATTAATATGCTTTCACTTCTATGGGACTAGCATTATCTACTATTGATTTCTAAAAATCATTAATATATAAAAGATCTTCGATTTTTTCTTTCCAGATGGAATAATTAAAATCACTATGCTTATTCATATTACTGATACTTTCTTTCCTTAATACTATGATAATTTTGAAAATCTATCCATACGAATGTTCTCAAAATGGACAAAAAAGATGGAAACAACTGTTAGATCACTGAAAACCAACTCTAGTTCGCCATGATATAAAAAAACATGTTCCAAAAATCTAGATTGGCCGATAATGTATTGTTGACAAGCCTCAATAAAATAGTAACCAAAAAATTTATCACAATGTCACTAATATAATGAATAATAACTCCTTCTCTGATAAGGGCGGTTCATGGTGACAAAATCAATGACGTGAAAAGTGAAACAAATGGAGGAATAATGAATTTAGTGTGTTCAAGAAGGCTTACTACATCTGTGGGAGAAGGGGTGAAATATTCCTATCCTATCTAGATAATACATAGGTGTAGGAAAACATGATGAAAACATGGTTTTTCATTCATGTTACAATTCACAGGATTCATCCCCTTGTATAGTGAAAGAGAAACAAATCCATCAATTTTTATTTCGATTGATCATCTACCCTTGAGAAATAATGTTTTATTCAACTGCTCAACCACAGTTGTCTTTCCACCAAGGAACACCCACACCAAGGATGTTTCTGATAGATCTTTCCCCCATTCAACTCCCTGAATTGGGAGTGGTCTCCAATGGATAGCTTATTGATTTCATTGACACGTGATATGTTTGGTCATCTCCTCCAACCATGTGGTGTGCCTTACATCGTCTAGTGATACAGTCGAGTGGCATCATGAAGTGGGGCTAGTGATTTAGGTAGGCACATAATCTCCATTGTCCATCTCTAATGTGGTTGTGATAATGGGTGTCCTTCATCTAGATCTGATGTCACTATGGGCCAGATCTTGTGTGGATGATTATGATATCTTCAACTATAAGTGTCTGGTTTTATGGTTCAGGTGAAACTATATCTTATCCAAAATCTCTCTTTATTTTCTAGATTGAACTGGTATAACAAAAGATATATGATAGAGTTTTTTTAGCTGTAATCGTAGGTGGATGGTTCATGAACCCCACTAACCCCTTAGGTTCTTCAATATTGGATTTTGTACATGATAAATGTGTGGTATTACATGGTCCAATATAGGTTTGAATTTATGTTGAAATGGTTGTTGTTTTGTGAAACATGAAATCTTATTCTAAACCTATAAAATGAGGGCCCTAGATGAATTTTTGGATAATCAATATGAGCCTAGTGAGCTCCATTGTATTTTAGAGCCAGGAGAGCTCCATGTGTAGATATGATATCTATTGTAACATTTATTCACACTGAAATAGAAGTCGGTTTATCTCTTCAATACTTTATCCTCATTATCATAAAATTACAACAAGTGGTATTATTCGAGGCTGTTGGAAAATAGTAGTGAGTAATGGAGATTTCTTGATGAGAAGAAAATTCAAATTTCATGAAAATCATGTTTTGAAGGAAAATATAGAATCACATACACCAATGTGGTTATTCAGACAATGAGAATCCTCTCACATAGCATCATCTGAATCAAACTGCCCTGAATAATTTTCAACCTTTAGTTGGGCATACTCTGTTCTTCTTCTTCTTCTTCACTTCTTTCTATGCAGCAAATCTGTATGTTCCATAATCTTCTTCTTATTCTTCTTCTTCAATGCACAACCAGCTTTACTGAAACCTACTCTTCTTCACATGTTCTCTTTCAGTGCCAAACCATCTGCACCGAGCACTTCTTCTTCTTATTTATCTTTTGCGCCAATCCTTACTTGTGCGACACCATGTTTGCGCGCCACCTGCTTGCGCGCCACTCAGCTTGTGTGCCACTCAGCTTGCGCTCCACCTACTTGTGCGCCACTAACTACTTGTGTTCCACTATTGTGCACATATAACAACTTGTGCACCACATTTGGCTTATACACGACACACTTCTTGAACACACCTCTCTGCTTGTGCGCCTCTGACAACTTTCATGCCACTCTACTTTCACGCCACCGTACTTGCGCGCCACCCTACTTGGGCACCTTATAAATAACCCACAAATTGCACGCCACTTCACCTTTCACACCAATTCTAATACTTGCGCGATCAGAGCTCAAATTTTATCTATGTGTTGAGCCTTAAAAAATGAGGAGGCTAGTCGTCTATTTATAGTCATTTTGGTGACTTGCACACTAGAAACACTTGCACACCACTCCAGCACTTGCACGCCGCTCCAGCACTTGCACACCGTTCCAGCACTTGTGCGCCGCTCCAGCACTTGCACGCAACTCCAACACTTGCGCGACATTTCATCACTAGCGTGACAATTTATTTCATTGTCATATTTTGATATGATGATGTTGAAATATGTATTGCACGCAACATACACTTTCACGCCACATACACTTGCGCTTCACACTTGCGCATTGCTTATACATGCACACCACTTTTTGACTTGCGTGCCAATCTTTAACTTGTGCAGCACATTATTAACTTTGTCATATTTTGATGTGATGATCTTGAAATTAGACTTGTGCGCAACATACACTTGCTCGCCACTTTTGACTTGCACGCCGATTTCTTTCCTTTTCCAAAAACACTTCTTTACTCCCCCTATCCTTCATAAGTCTTGAATCACAATTTCTCCTAATTTGTGGTATTTGTGAAATACATATCAGCAAAGCATTGTCTGGTTTTGTCCACTCTTTTTGGAATATTAATTCCAAAGTACTTCTTCATCCTCAATTCCTTTTGGAGTGTTAATTCCAATGAACTACAATCATCTCTCTTCATCCAAATGTGGAGGCTTGAAGCTTCTTAAAATACCTTCAATGTTGCATACAATGTTTCGCCTTTGATACATGTATTGGGAATGTTAAGAACAATGCAACAAATAATCTGATTTCAAGGCAATTTTTAATTCATGACCTTCTTAGAATGCCAAGCCCTTATACACTCTCTCTTCCTCTTCAACCATAATTCTCTACTTCATTCAAATTATATGATCATTTACTTCAAGTAATCTCTTGCATGGTTCTCATGCAATCGTGAAGCATTACATGGTCTTCATTAAATCCTCACTTTCTTCAATCATCCTTATATGGATGATACTTCACCATTATTCATTGTTGTAAACAATGTGTCACCTTTGACACAAGTTCTTTGAACTTAGTATTAGTTCAACAATCGTCTGAATTGATATTCTTAGGTAATTTCTCAAGTATGACATCCAATGTTATGAATCCATAACAATTCTCCAGGAAACCTCACTTCATCCAATCATCACTAAGTTTTTAGTCCTAATTCATCATCTTCTTTATTTTGACCATTATTGACAACTGTTGATAACAAATACAATATTCACATACAAACTGCTCCCAACAAATTTACAGGTGATGAATTTGATGATTTTTTCAATATGATGGAATCCAGAGACAGTTCATGGTGGTGTACACTCCTCACCATAATAGATTGGCAGATCAAATGAACTAAACCATGTTGTCTGGAACCTTTCCAATGATTAAGAATACTGGAATTGACCACACATTTTATACTGAATCATTGAATACCGAATGTTATGTGTTCCATAGATATCCTTCAATGGGAATTTATTTGAATACACCGATAGTGATGTGGACTAGTAAACCTAATTATTATTATCAGTTACATACATTTGTTAGTCCTCTGTATGTAATGTTCAATGACTAAGAAATATTAACGTTGGATTCAGGATCCAACAAAAGTATCTTCTGGGGTTGTGCTGATGGTGTGATGGGGTTTGTGGGACCCACTACCTGCAAACTTATCATCAGTAGAGATGTAATTTTTGTAGAATACATGTTGCAAATGAAAACCGATCAAGACATTGATAAGAATAATATATTAACAAAAATAGTCGATGTATAGGCCAACTACAAGGAAGAAACAGTTTCTTATGAGGCATTATCAGAGCACAAAGATCAAGTACCAGTTATGTCTAGACTACAATGGTCAACTTGGGAGAATCAAGCACCAATATGGAACTTGAACTATGTGGCTGAGGAAAATATTTCATACTACGTATTGATGGAGGATGGAGATCCATCTTTATTTGTGGATTTGACCTAGAGTTTATATGTATCCCCAGGGATGAAAGTGATGTAGGAGGAACTTGATTTCTTGCATAAGAACAATAGTTTGGATCTTGTTCTATTACCTCATAAAAGTAAGGCTATTAGAAAGAAATTGGTCTTTAAAACCATTATGGGTTGAATAGACCAGGTGGAAAAATATGTTGCAATACTAATGGTCCAAGGATATACAAAGAGGAAATGTATCGATTTCAGTGAAATATTTTCTCAAGTTGTAAGACAAATTATTGTTTGGATTGTTCTAGTGATGTGTGAAACATACAGTTTACAACTAGAGTATTTAGATTTCAAGACTACTTTTCTCCATGGAGATCATGATGAAGAGATCTATATGCTCTAACCATATGATTTTTCATAATATGGAAAATATAACATTGTTTATATGTTTAGAAATTATTTCTACTGTCTCAAGAAGGCATCGATGTATTGGTACAAGAAATTTGATTCTTATATCATGAGTCATGGATACAACAGACTTCATTTATATCCTTTTTCATATTCTAGGGGTTCAAAATGGTAATGATTTCAACATTATTCTTCTTTAGGTGGATGAAAGTTTTTTTGTAGGCCCCAATAATGATCAGATCTAAGAGACAATGGCATAGTTGGCTAGGGAGTTTGACATGAAGGATATAGGACCAAAAATAAAGATTCATGGGATGTTGATTTACCAAGATAGAAATAATGGTAAAATTTGATATCATAGAAGAATTATATACATAGAGTCTTGAAAGACTTCAACATGAAGGACTGTAAGCCATTAGTTACCCCACATCCCATTAATTTCAGGTTATCCACTATGATGAGACCTAGAATTGAAGTCGAGAGGATGAAGATCTCTCTAGTACTATATGTATCAGTCATGGGTAGTCTAATTCTCGCAATGGTTTATGCAAGATCAGACATTGAACAGGTTTTGGGAGATTTTATTTGGTACATGGGGATTATAGGATGGGAGCATTGGATCAAAATAAAGAGGATACTGAGAAATATTAAGGTGACCTAAAATGTTTCATTATGTTATCGAGGATCAAATTTCACTATCTAGAGGCTATGTTGATTGAGATTTTTAGGTGATTCTGGTGGGATGAAATGCACTACTGGTTATGTTTTTACTCATTCAAGAGGATCTAAGAGCTGGATTTCTACGTTATAGTAATTTGTAGAATTATCCATGACAGAGGCAGAGTACATAGAAGCTAAATACCCTTTCAATGAGGAGTTTTGGTTAGAAATATTATTAGAGGATCTTGGGCATAGATAAGAGCATATTCTAGTATTTTGTGACTATCATATATCCTTACACATTCCATGAAATAAATATTTTCATTCGTAGATAAAGAAAATTTGGGTATAATATCACTTTTTCTAAGATTTGGTGGAGGAAGGAAGTATGGACATGCATAAAATTCACACTAATGTAAATCTAGAAAATTTCATGAAAATGTAGTAGTATATGATATGTTCAGATTGTGAAGATCCTTGAAATACATAGAAAATACTTGAGCATCATGTTTGGAATATAAAATGGATGCGTATAGATGTGAAGGTAGTACTCTTTTAGAAGAAGACAATGCCCCCTATTTTTTTGGAGGAGGATGGCGATGGTTGAGGTGGTGGGTATCCAACCCCACCACATTCAGCATTAGAGAAGAGAAAGTGGTGGGAGAGGAAACCTATAATTGGATATAATCCCTTATGTTACCATCATAAAATTTTACCAACTTCATCTAATCATTATTTTCCATTTGAGTGGTATTTCAGGAGGTGTTTTACCCACTTATTTAAAAGATATATTTATGATAATTTTCTCTTAGTAATAGTTAGGGGTGTGCACCAACATTTACCCATTATGAGATCATTCTATTTTCTTATGGTTTTTTCCATTCATTTTGGAGGTTTTCAACATTACAAATTAGGTCCATTTATTTACACATTTTTGTATTTATTTTATATTATTATTATCATTACATTGGTGAAAAAATCATTTACATTCCCAAAAAAATGTACTCCATCATTACAACCCAAATTATATTCCTGATTCTACATCACAAGATAACATTAGTGGCATCAAAATAATAATCCATTCTCAGAATTATAGTAGTAATCATTTTCCCCATATAAAAAATTGGATCTTCATTTATTTTTGGGTTGAGCATAGTTATATTCCACTCATTCATGACTGATCACCTTAGTGTGTGATGATAGAAATGGATACAAAAGAGTCCACCCATCTATTTTAAAATTTTAACAAGGTTAAAATGTAAACATATGTGAGGAAGACCTACAATCATGGGAAAACATACTTACCATTACTCTAGTAACAAACCTACCCATATGATAGTTGAAATATCCTATATTCACTGTTAGACATTTCCGAGAATTATCAGTCCATTTCAAAAAAACATGGAAAGCTTAATCATTATGTTGAGTCACACAAAGGTTATTCTACATACGATGGATCTATTGTCTAATATCTAATTCAGAACGATTGAATAAAAGTTCATGGTTCAGTGTGGGATTTAGTAGATCTAGTTACATCATCCTAAGTGGAATGTAATATTCTACAATAATATTAGTTTCAATTCCTTCTTTTTCAGTTTGAATAGTACCACATCCTAATGAATATAAACCATCAACTGATTTGGTATCTACTTTATCAGCACCAGGTTCATCTTTTGGGTAACCTATGTCATTCAGGAACCCCCATATCTATGGAATATCGATATCTTCTGAGATGTTTTCTTCGTTTTGGCATCCCTCATGTTCACAAACCACATTTGTTTTCATTGGAAATTTTTGTAAGGAGATTTGATTTCAATATCCATATCTTCAATATGAACATGGATTGGTGTTGTTAGGCTTTATCTATGTATAGTTCTTCCTTCACAAGTCATATATAAATTCTTGATTTCAGGTGAACATCATATGTTCTCTAAAAATCTATTTTAGTTAACTTCCCAGGATTTTTGAATCCCTATAAATAGTATTTATCCAATCATGAAGGAGAAACTCATCAAATGATAGATTATTTCTCAAAACCTAATTGATTATATTCTTAGTTATTAATTTATGTCTACAATTAGTGAAAATAGATCTTGGGCTATACCCTGTTTCTTAAATGGATTGAATTTTATATCATTTCTTTATCCATGTATCATGTTCTTCCACCAATGGAAAATTTAGGATATCAATTCGATGATTTCATAATCAAAGTGGTGGGTTTCATTTTCATATATTTTCACCCCATGTTCATTAATCCCTTCATAATTCAATTTTGGTGGTCATGCAATATATTGAATGGGTAACATGAGACAGATCGAACCCATTGCCAATTTTACCCAATGGAAAATTGTAAACTCTCATAGCCAATTCAGTACTAATGAATTCCACTTAATTGTTCCTCACAATATTCTCATGTGGTTGATTGAAAATGGAATAGTTCCTCTAGTTAAATACATAGTACTCTATTCACTTTTAAATATTATCAAAACATCGCAGATTAAAATTACATCATGTGGTCACTTTACGAGATTTTCAATTGTTTGGTACTGTATGTTGAGATTCGACATGTGATCTCTCTATATGTTCTCAATTTGTGAAACATCTTGTAATTCCAATTAAACATTTATCACTTCATCCTAAGCACATTCACTTAGAAACTTAAAAACCTTTCCACAGTAGGTCCTAAAACACAAAATTATATATTAAAAATTACTAATTCATAAAATTTTTGAAAAACATTAAAATCTATAACATAAATAAAATGAGTAGAAAATTAATAATAAAATATTTTTGACAATTTAAAATTTTTAATTATACAGTAAATTTAAAATTCTCAAATATATATATATATGATTAAACCATTTAAATGAGATAATTTATTCAATTATTTGTAACAATTTAAAATCAAGAATAATTTATTTAAATTCTTCTTCACATAAATTTTAAATATAAAAAATTAGTAAATTAATTCCATGATTAAATTAACTTCCTAAAAATACATTCCATTGAATATAAGATAATAATTTAAAAATGGAGTAATTAAAGAAACATTTTAACATTTTAGGCATCCTAAAAAACACTTGAAAAATATTATTTTCATTGAATATCATTGAATGGTTTTTCATAAAAAAATAAATAAAATAATAATAAAAATAAATTTTGATGCTTATGGAACCAAAACACTGATTTTTTCAAGATTTTATAATAATGACACTTTTCACATAGTTTACCCATTATTCAATTATTCTCTATTAAATAAAAAAATACTTCAAAACACATTTAATTAAAAAAAATGGATGTCATAAACTGTAACAAAATAATTTCACATCAAATTAACTATGGAAAATATTGATATATATAGAGGCTATTTTTACACCAAGGAGGCTAGGTAAGTCAACATAATTGACATTTAATATATTTTATTGATAAAAAATGAATGAAAATCGATACAATGATGTTGGAAACAAAATTGTTTCATCGGATCCTAATATTGACATCTCTTTATATTTATTTCTTGAAACACACTGGTCTTTCAACTTTCTCTTTCTAATTTAATAAATTATCTTATGTAGATTTATCCATAAATAATAGTGTTCCTTAAAAGGGGGTTTGACTAAAAAACCCTCATTTTTTATCTTTTAGTGTTCTTGGTTACCACCAAAATAATTTTATTTTTTCATGTTTCTTGGCTACCAAAAAATAAAAGGGGTTGTGTTCAAATCATTTTTCTTTGATATAGAAACTGTAAAGGTATATTAAATCATAAATCCCAATGAAATTGTTGTGAGATACATATGGTATCATAAATAGACTCCACCAGGTAGTCGGTAGCCTACCTATTGTAAAAATCCCTTATTGATTTATGTGAATTGAATTATATTTACTTTCCACATTATTTATTTTTTAATCCCATATCAATAAATTAATATTTCAACATATATAAATAAATAATTTTTTAAAAAAAAGATTCACATTTGGTTTATACTAATTGGTACGACATAAACCACCACTGTATTGTTTGGCGGTGGTTTGGTAAACAACTGCATACATCATGAAAGGAAATAATTTTGCAATGGTTTCTCTAGTGTATAGGTTATATTTATATATTTAATTTTTAGTGTACTTACTAGAAATACTCTTAAATGTTCATGGTGGTATTTTTAAAATAAAAATCAGTGAAAATAATATTTTAAAAAATTACCATAACCACTTCAAAGTATTTTAGCAGCAGTTATTCCAAATGAAAGTAATTAGGAACTGATGAAAAGTAGATAAAATAAAATCTTTTCAGCGGTGGTCTCCCCAAACCCCCACTCAATATATTTTAGAGAATTTAATTTTAAATGAAAAATTATTAATTAAAAAGTATTCATTTGAAGAATAAATCAAAATAAAATTTAACTATAGATGAAAATAAACTCATTAAACATTTACAACCATACATCAACATATATTTAGATATACAGCCTTAGTGAACCTGTAGCCTTATTCAACCTGTAACCATAGTAATAAACATATTAATAAGATATTTCTAACAACCACTACTAACCTATTACCAATACATCCATCCAATAACCTCCATTGCATACATATACCACAATATATATAGTAATCATATGGAAAACCAACCACATCATTTCATCAATTGGAATAAACAATTATATAGAAATTAGTGATGAATATAATAAATTAAAATTATTGTGGAATAATTGAAAATATTTAACCATGCTATAAAAATACAAACCATCAAGACTACCCTTGGAAAAATATTCTGGATCCTTACAGTCAACCACCGACCTACTGTCGACATCTATAACCAAAAATACAAACTATAACATTTAAAAAATGAGATGAAAAAAGAATATACACAGAATATATTCAAAAAATTCATAGAAATTTTGTTATTTTGATATTAAAATATAATAAATATTAACATAAAACAAATAATATATCCCATAGAAAATGTTGAAAATATAAACATTAAGATTTTAGAAATGATTCAGCACTTGTAATAGAAAATGGACATGTATGTAACAATCTTGTAAATTTTAAAACCAACATTCAATGTTCTTGAAATCAAATAAAAAATAAATAAGTTGATATAGAATCATTTATTATATTTCAAAAATAATTAAATGAATGGTTTCTTAGAATTTAATGTCAATCTGAGGTTATTTTCCGTGGTTTTGACCATTAAATGAACGTTTTAGTGTTTTAAAGTAGTAAAAACATGTTTATGATAATCTAGGGAAACTCATATCACATATTAATGTGGAATCAATTCCTACATTTCATAATTAAATATGCATCCATTTTCCAATGATCTCATGACCATATGATTTTTTTCTTGGTTTTGACCCTCTCTTTTGTGTTTTCAAGACTTTTGTATTGTATAATACAACTCACTAAGTCATTATAAGAACACTAGATATCTAATTGATTTTATGTCAACTTATACACATATAAAATAATTAATAATTTATTCTTACATGATTTCATGTAATTATGAGGCATTTACTTATGGGTTTGACTACTACACAAATGTTTTTGTGTTTTATAGAACTAAAAAGTATTCAAAGGAATCCTAGAAAAAATGTTACTTCGATTTATGTGATATTGATTATTAAATTTAAAAATTCAACATATGGTCAATTTTATAAAGATTTTGTAGCCACTCAATGTCATTTTCATTGTTCTGACCACTTAGAACATGTTTCTAATGACATTAGTTACTATTGAAAACCTATTATTGAGTCATTTTGAGTACACTACACATCATGAAATTCTAAAATAACTCTATAGAAATTATCCTATTATTTGTTTCATGAAATTACATTTCATGGGTTTAACCCCCAAAAATGTGTTTTTTAGACATTGGAATATTTAAAATATGCTTATTGAGTCATTTAGAGAACATTGTGCATCGTATGAAATTTTTTATATTCGTAAACATAAATAAATATTGGTTTCCCATGATTTCAAGTTAATAATAAATCAATTCTATTATTTATTTTTATTACAAACATGTATTAATGTTTTAAATCACTAAAAAAGTGTTTACCACATCAATGGAAAACCACATCAATTATTTATGTGGAATTGATTAGTAAATTTACAAAATCAATATACTATCATGTTTTTATGATTTAATGACCATTTTGGCCCTCTTCATGGTTTGACCCCTTAAAACATGTTTTTAAAGAGGTTATTATCTTTTAAAACTACTTATTGAGTCACTCCGAGCACACTGTATATTAGATGGGAATTTTTTCTACATTTACACATCATAAATAATTAAAAAGTGGGTTTCTAATTATTTCACATCAATTTGAGGCTTTTTTTATTTTTTTCGATGACACACTTGTTTTTTAGTTTTAAAACACTAAAATTACATTTACGGGCATCCCGTACATACCGTAACTCGGATTGACAATATTTTAGTTCCTACAGTTCAAAAAACCTATATACAATCATTTTCCAATAATTTCACTTCAATCCAATTCCAATTCATTTTTTTGAACCCCTTATCCCATGTTTTAAATAATATGCTATATTCTAAAATTTCTTACTGAGTCATTTCAAGCACACCACACATTTGAGGAACATGTTTTCTGTAACATCCCAAGTAAGTAATGAATAATATATATTTTTATCTATGTCTATTAATGATTAAGATAGTGTTTTAGAGGCTTAAAATGAAAATAAATACAATCTTATGCATGGAATACACTAATATTCTTAAAAGATTGTTTTACTTCCTTATGATGGAAAACCCTTTTTAAATCTATCTTTTGACAATTTTATAAACTATGTTTGTCAAAATAAACTTATTCGTTATTATTGGGACATCAAAATTTACTTTGTGTGAATTTTTGGTATTTTTCTGACAATGTTCATTTTTTAATGAATAGTGAAAAATACTTCATTTTACATCAAAACTGCTTTTTAATCTAATTTATTTATATGATTATATTATCTTTTGAATTGGTTTTGAAGTGAAATTAGAATATATTTTTACCATTTAATCCAATGGTGTTCATTGGAATCAATTTCACTTTGAAATTGGACTTAAACTGGTGTCAATATTTTGATACTTATTGTTTCATAAAAACACGCTATTTGCTCTGACAACGGGAATTAATTATTAAATTAATTAATTTGACTTATATGTATTGAATTTTGTAAAATAGACTTCATTTTTTAATTCGGAATATCAAATATAGCTTAGGGTGAATTTTTGGTAATTTTCTGAAAAACTTCAATTTTTGATGAATAGTGAAACCACTAAGTGGTAGTTAAAGAAACTAATTTTTCGTTTAAATGAAACTTTGCCACTTTTGTGTTGTGAATTTCAAAAATCCGACATTCATGGTTGTCATTAAGATGTAAAATGTGGTTCAATGGGATTAAAATAATTTTTTGGTGAATAGTAACTTATTAAGTTTTTAATCGCGATTAGTGATAATTAGGGTAGTTTAAGGTATAAATAATGCTTTAATAATATGAAATGACCTAGACACATGTCCAAATCTTATTGGTTGTGTCATGTCCGACCAAGACAATCCATGGGTCAACTTGGGGACCCCATGGAGACACATTGGTTGGGAAATGACATAAATAACTTTTTATTTAATGTAGAAGTAAAAATGACACAAACATAATATGTTTTACAAAAACAATTTTTACATGGGGTTAGAAAGATCAGATTTTTGATTATAAATAGTCATTGGAAAGATAAAAATATTTCCTACATCATAGTATTTTTTTTATAATTTTTAGACATTAAATAAATTAAATTATGTATGACATAATAAGGATGTAGCGATGACCTCATTATTTGACGATTTAAATAAAATGGAAAGATAATGTAAAATCTATGATCTACACATGTCCAAAACCAATTGGATGAGTGTATTTCGAACCCTTATCACCTTATCCACGAATTATATCAATTTGGGACCTTTTAAAGCTGAAAAACATTTTCAAATAAAGTAATATTTCTTTACTTTCCAAAAGTGCCCATCCTCTCCTCTTATAAAAGGCCCCCACCTCTACCTCATTTCACACACTCCTCAAGCCTTTGGCTCGGCCAACCCCTGCCCATTTACTCTCTCCACATCCCTCTCCTCATCCTAGAGGATTCCCTTTGGGTAGAATCCTTTCAAGGAAGCCTTTAGGCTCAAACCAAAAGGAGTTACACTTTTAAAGGAGATTAAAGAACGGTCGGGTCAAGTCAGATACGAGGTATGGGACTTCGTCTCAATCTCCTTTCATTGAGGCATATTTTATTTTATACACAACTTTGTTTTATACGGTGTATAAACCCCTTTGACTTTTACGTTTATTTAAAAGGAATCTTTTTTATACGAAGCGTTTACTAAACGACAAAAGGGAATGTTTTTGTCGTACGTATGCGGCAACAACGACTTCTCCGCCGTCGTGACCGTTATTTGAGTTTTGACTTCCTCTACAAGCCATACCTTCTTTTTAAAAGAAAAATAAATACCATGTTTTACTTTTCTTTTATTTTGGGATTGAAAATGGTTTTCACAATGTTTTCTGTGTTGTATTGAAATCTTGTGATTGAAATGTGGAAATGTTATGTTTCCTTTACGCATGTTTTATGTGATACGATTATGTTATGGTTCTTGGGAATTATTATGAAGATGGGTGGTTCCATGATAAACTAAGGGCGGGTGAGCCCGATATAGCTCTCCAATGCATTGGGTAACGTGAAGGAGTGAAACTTTAAGGTTTCTCCGAAGATATTTTAGGGAATATACTGTGATGGGTATTCCAAACGTAACCAAGAGGGTTACTCCCTACGTAAGAATGTTATGAATGCCTCAAGTTACCTTTATGTCTTATGATTTCTATGATTTATTCATGATTTTATGAGGTATGTTAAAGTGGCTATGTTTTATGGGTAAAGTATGATTTCATTCTTATGTATATATGAACTCATGTTTCATTTCCATGTTTTTATAACCCATACTGAGCTTTTTATGCTCATCCCAAGTTTTTTTTTTGAAATGTTTTTCACAGGTCAAGGGAAAGGTACATGATATGATGATAGTGTCAAGGAAGTGTCAAGAAATAATCCATGTTTTATTTTAAATGTGTTACCATTGATGGGAATGAAGAATATTATCTTTATGTAACCACTTGGTTTATTTGTGGAATGTAATGCAAGTTTTATGATCTAATTCTCTAAAACTCTAAACCCGAAAAGATCCTCAATGTGTAATCTTGTAATAACTCAAGACTAAGTAAGGTTTAAGGCTGGGGCCTTATAGTTGGTATCAAAGGTCGGTTTAGATAACTTTAGGAGTTAGAATTCAATTAAATTATTATCCAAAAATATTTTTTTCGAAATGATATAGCATTTAAAGATTACCATGTTGCTTCATCTAAGACATGTTTGTTGAGAATGGTTTTCCGTAGAGGAAACAGGGAAGCAGTTCTAAGAAGGCATACAGAAGAAAATAACCTTCCGAATCCGCATCCAGAAATGGTCGGAATTGGAACTGAACAGTTTGTTGCAGTAATGGCGTAGTTGACTCAAGCGATAAATGGTGGTGGTATCCATGCATGAGATCAGCCAGATCAACCGCAGAGGAACATGTTAGTGGTGGAACATTTCATGAGGCAACATCCACCATCATTCAGAGGATCATCTGACCCTGTGCTAGCTGAAGGGTGGATTAAAGCACTGGAGAAGATTTTTGATGTCATGGGGTGTTCAGACAATCAAAAGGTTAGTCTTGCTATTTACCGTTTGGAGGGTGAAGCAGATCAGTGGTGGTCTATGGTTAAAAATATCAGGGATGCCGATGAGATTGATTCTCTTGACTGGGATGAATTTAAATGTATGTTTCTTGAGAAGTATTTTCCTAAGGCTGTTCGACATAGGATGGAAAAACAATTCTTGGAATTGAGGCAAGAGGAAGACTCAGTGGCTACCTATGAAGAAAGGTTCACTCGATTGGCAAGGTATGCTCCAAATTTTATCTGAGACCTTGATAGTAAAATCAATCGTTTTTACTCAGGATTAAAGCCAAAATATCGAAGGGCATTAGCTTCTCGTGAGTTTAAAAGTTATGAAAAGCTTGTTCGATGTGCTGAGAAGGTGGAAATGGAGTTTGTCGATGACCAAGTTTTCTATAACAACCAGCAGAAGAAGAGGCCGAGGTGGCAGGAGAAAGGTAAGAATTCTTCAAAAAAGTCTGATGGTAAGAGAACTAAGTTTCCAGTTTGTGATAAATGTGGAAAAAGGCATGCTGGGGAATGTCTTCTGAATTATGGAAAGTGCTACCGATGTGGTAAGATGGGACATAAGGCTCGTGATTGCACTGAAAAGGATCAAGGTGAAGGTAAGAACAAATTTGATTTACAGTTAGTGAAATGTTATAAGTGCAATGAGATGGGTCACTATGCAAACAAGTGTCTGACAAAGAGCTTGAGTGATGGGAAGCAGGTAGACTACAAGCAGAAAGGGGTGGTGAAATCCTTTGCAACTACTTCAGCAGATGTCGGGACATCAAATGAAGTTGTATCAGGTACTTTGTTTGTTTTTTCAGATTATGCCAGTGTGTTGTTTGATTCGGGTTCTACACATTCTTTCATCTCTGAAACCTTTTCTAGTAAAATGGGAATACCATCTCAAGAAATGACTCCTGAAATTTTGGTAAAAACACCTGTGGGGAATGTTGAGGCAAAAAGAATTTATAAGAATCTTCCTATCCTTATCTGTGGAAAGAACCTACTTGCAAACCTTATTGTTCTACCTCTAGTAGAGTTTGATGTTATCCTGGGTATGGATTGGCTCTCTATTTACCATGCTAAGATTGACTGTAGAGCTAAAGAAGTTTCTTTTCAGAAAGACTTTCAGTTTTTTTACAAGAATGAACCCTTACTTTTGATATCATATCAAGAGGCCGAGAAACTTGTAAAAGATGGAAATGAATGTTACCTTGCACACGTCGTTGAAAATAAAGAACTGTTCAGATTAATGATGTGCCAGTGGTAAATGAGTATCCTGATGTTTTTCCTGATGAGTTGCCTGGAATAATACCAGATCGGGAAGTTGAGTTTACTGTTGACTTAGTTCCTGATGCTAAGCCAATTTCAAAACCCCCTTATCGAATGGCACAAATTGAACTTTTAGAGTTGAAGGAGCAATTGCAAGATTTATTAGAGAAAGGTTTCATTAGACCTAGCACATCACCATGGGGTGCTCCTGTTTTATTTGTTAAAAAGAAAGATGGTTCTATGAGACTTTGCATTGATTATAGAGCCTTGAATAATATCATTGTTAAGAATAAATATCCTTTGCCTCATATCGATGATTTGCTTGATCAGCTCCAGGGAGCTCAGTTTTTTTCAAAGATTGACTTGAGATCGGGGTACCATCAGCTGAAGGTAAAGGAGGCAGATATTCCGAAGACCGCGTTCCATACGAGATATGGCCATTATGAATTTGTAGTAATGCCTTTTGGGCTAACCAATGCACCTGCTATATTCATGGATTTAATGAATAGAATTTTCCATGAGATTTTGGATAAGTTTGTGGTGGTTTTCATTGATGATATTTTGGTGTTTTCTAAAAGTAAAGAGGAGCATGAAAGACATTTAAGGGTTATCTTTCAAACCTTAAAAGAAAAGAAATTGTATGGGAAATTCAGCAAGTGTGAGTTTTGGTTGCAACAAATTTCTTTCCTTGGTCACATTGTTTCTAAAGATGGAATAACTGTTGATCCTGCAAAAACAAAAGTTGTGGAGGAATGGCCAAGACCCACAAATGTAACCTAGATTCGTAGATTCCTTGGTTTCGTGGGCTATTACCGAAGGTTTGTTAGAAATTTTTCACGGTTATCTAGTCCAATGACAAAGCTAACTCGGAAGGGTGTTAAGTTTATCTGGACAAAAGAATGTGATGATTGTTTTCAGGACTTGAAAAGAAGATTGGTGAATGCTCCAGTTTTGGCACTACCTTCCAGGAATGGTGAGTTTGTTATATAATGTGATGCTTCATTGAAAGGACTTGGTTGCGTCCTAATGCGGAATGATCAGGTAATTGCTTATGCTTCACGACAGTTGAAAACTCATGAGGTAAATTACCCTACACATGATTTGGAATTAGCTGCTGTTGTTTTTGCTTTAAAAATTTGGAGGCATCATTTGTATGGAGTAAAGTGTGAAATATATACCGATCACAAAAGTTTAAAGTATATATTCACTCAGAAAGAGTTAAACATGAGACAAAGGAGATGGCTAGAATTAATCAAGGATTATGATTGTACAATTCATTACCATCCGGGAAAAGCAAATAAAGTGGCTGATGCTTTGAGTCGAAAAAGTAATGCTTCATTAACAATGTTGCGTTTGGAACGTGATCCTTTGGTTAATGATTTGATGAACTTTGGCATAGAAGTTATTGGTGCAGGAAGTCCTTCTGTTTTGTTTCAGGTATCAGTGAGATCATCTCTATCAGATAGAATCAAGCAAGCACAGAAGCAAGATAGTGAGTTGCAGAAAAAGGTAGAGCTGGTTTAGAAAGGTAAGTTGCCTGAATTCAACATTGATAATGATTGCGTTTTGAGATTTGGGAAGAGATTGTGTGTGCCTTGTAATTCACATTTGAAGAGAGAGTTGTTATGTGAAGCTCATAGTTCTCCGTTTTCAGTTCATCCGGGCAGTACTAAGATGTATAGAGATCTGCAGGAGTATTACTAGTGGGATGGAATGAAAAGAGATATTGCTGATTTTACTGTGAAGTGTTTGACATGTCAACAAGTTAAAGTAGAGCGGCAGTTACCGAAAGGGATGCTTCATCCTTTACCAGTGCCAGAGTGGAAATGGGAGAATATATCCATGGACTTTGTTGTTGGATTACCGAAGACATCTCGAGGTAATAATGCAATCTGGGTTATTGTTGATCGCTTGACCAAATCTGCTCATTTCCTTGCTATACGAGATACTTTCACTCTTGATCAACTTTCCCGTTTGTATCTTAAAGAGATAGTCAGGTTACATGGAGTTCCTCTCTCCATTGTATCGGATCGTGCTCCCATGTTTACTTCTAACTTTTGGAAAGGCCTTCAGAAGTCGTTGGGTACTGAATTAAATTTTAGTACAGCTTTTCATCCTCAATCAGATGGGCAGTCAGAACGAACAATTCAGACATTGGAGGATATGCTACGAGCTTGTTCTATGGATTATCAGAGAAGTTGGGACCAACATCTTTCTTTGGTTGAATTTTCATATAATAACAGTTTCCATTCCAGTATACAGATGGAACCATTTCAGGCATTATATGGGAAGCGGTGTCGAACTCCAGCTTTCTGGGATGAAGTGGGTGAAAGGAAGTTGATGGAACCAGAATTGGTAGAAGAGATGGCAGAAAAAG
The DNA here is from genome assembly GCA_963277665.1 of Viscum album. Lineage (NCBI taxonomy): Eukaryota > Viridiplantae > Streptophyta > Magnoliopsida > Santalales > Viscaceae > Viscum > Viscum album. Next base: position 1,272,064,414 of record OY728162.1, on the reverse strand, counting down.
TTCAGCTGATTCAGAAGCACATGAGAACAGCTCAGAGCAGGCAGAAGAGTTATGCGGATTACCGGAGGAAGGATCTATCTTTCGAGGTAGGTGATCATGTTTTTCTCAAGGTTTCTCATTGGAAAAGTGTGATGAGATTTGGTAAGAAAGGAAAGTTGAGTCCAAGGTTCATTGGACCATACGAAATTCTGGAGAGAGTTGGATCAGTTGCATACCGAGTGGCTTTACCTCCGAGTTTATCTCAGGTACACAATGTTTTTCACGTTTCGATGTTGAGAAAGTATATGCCAGATCCATCTCATGTTTTGAGTCCAGAGGTAGTTCAGTTGGAAGAGAACCTATCTTATGAGGAACAACCGGTCCAGATTCTTGACCATAGGGAGCAAGTGTTACGGAATAAGGTGATTCACCAGGTAAAGGTTTTGTGGAAAAACCACATGATTGAAGAGGCAACATGGGAATATGAAAATGCAATGAGGGATAAGTACCCACATTTATTCGATAAGTAAATAAATTGCGGGGATGCAATTTTCTAAAGGGGGGAAGGATGTAACATCCCAAGTAAGTAATGAATAATAGATATTTTTATCTATGTCTATTAATGATTAAGATAGTGTTTTAGAGGCTTAAAATGAAAATAAATACAATCTTATGCATGGAATACACTAATATTCTTAAAAGATTGTTTTACTTCCTTATGATGGAAAACCCTTTTTAAATCTACCTTTTGACAATTTTATAAACTATGTTTGTCAAAATAAACTTATTCGTTATGATTGGGACATCAAAATTTACTTTGTGTGAATTTTTGGTATTTTTCTGACAATGTTCATTTTTTAATGAATAGTGAAAAATACTTCATTTTACATCAAAACTGCTTTTTAATCTAATTTATTTATATGAATAGATTATCTTTTGAATTGGTTTTGAAGTGAAATTAGAATATATTTTTAACATTTAATCCAATGGTGGTCATTGGAATCAATTTCACTTTGAAATTGGACTTAAACTGGTGTCAATCTTTTGATACTTATTGTTTCATAAAAACACGCTATTTGCTCTGACAGCGGAATTTAATTATTAAATTAATTAATTTGACTTATATGTATTGAATTTTGTAAAATAGACTTCATTTTTGAATTCGGAATATCAAATATAGCTTAGGGTGATATTTTGGTAATTTTCTGAAAAACTTCAATTTTTGATGAATAGTGAAACCACTAAGTGGTAGTTAAAGAAACTGATTTTTCGTTTAAATGAAACTTTGCCACTTATGTGTTGTGAATTTCAAAAATCCGACATTCATGGTTGTTATTAAGAAGTAAAATGTGGTTAAATGGGATTAAAATAATTTTTTGGTGAATAGTAACTTATTAAGTTTTTAATCGCGATTAGTGGTAATTAGGGTAGTTTAAGGTATAAATAATGTTTTAATAATATGAAATGACCTAGACACATGTCCCAACCTTATTGGTTGTGTCATGGCCGACCAAGACAAGCCATGGGTCAACTTGGGGACCCCATGGAGACACATTGGTTGGGAAATGACATAAATAACTTTTTATTTAATGTAGAAGTAAAAATGACACAAACATAATATGTTTTACGAAAACAATTTTTACATGGGGTTAGAAAGATCAGATTTTTGATTATAAATAATAATTGTAAAGATAAAACGATTTCCTACATCATAGTATTTTTTTTATAATTTTTAGACATTAAATAAATTATATTATTTATGACATAATAATGATGCAGTGATGACATCATTATTTGACGATTTAAATAAAATGGAAAGATAATGTAAAATCTATGATCTACACATGTCCAAACCCAATTGGATGAGTGGATTTCGAACCCTTATCACCTTATCCACTAATTATATCAATGTGGGACCTTTTAAAACCGAAACACATTTTCAAATAAAGTAATATTTCTTTACTTTCCAAAAGTGACCCTCCTCTCCTCTTATAAAAGGCCCCCCACCTCTACCTCATTTCACACACTCCTCAAGCCTTTGGCTCGGCCAACCCCTGCCCATTTACTCTCTCCACATCCCTCTCCTCATCCTAGAGGATTCCCTTTGGGCAGAATCCTTTCAAGGAATCCTTTAGGCTCAAATAAAAAGGAGTTACACTTTTAAAGGAGATTAAAGAACGGTCTGGTCAAGTCGGATACGAGGTATGGGACTTCGTCTCAATCTCCTTTCATTGAGGCATATTTTATTTTATACAAAACTTTCTTTTATACGGTGTATATACGAAGCGTTTACTAAACGAAAAAAGGGAATGTTTTTGTCGTACGTATGCGGCGACAACGACTTCTCCGCCGTCGTGACCATTATTTGAGTTTCGGCTTCCTCTACAAGCCATACCTTCTTTTTAAAAGAAAAATAAATACCATGTTTTACTTTTTTTTTATTTTTGGATTGAAAATGGTTTTCACAATGTTTTTTGTGTTGTATTGATATCTTGTGATTGAAATGTGGAAATGTTATGTTTCCTTTACGCATGTTTTATGTGATACGATTATGTTATGGTTCTTGGGAATTATTATGAAGACGGGTGGTTCCGTGATAAACTAAGGGCGGGTGAGCCCGATATAGCTCTCCAATGCATTGGGTAAGGCGAAGGAGTGAAACGTTAAGGTTTCTCCGAAGAAATTTTAGGGAATATACTGTGATGGGTATTCCAAACGTAACCAAGAGGGTTACTCCCTACGTAAGAATGTTATGAATGCCTCAAGTTACCTTTATGTCTTATGATTTCTATGATTTATTCATGATTTTATGAGGCATGTTAAAGTGCCTATGTTTTATGGGTAAAGTATGATTTCATTCTTATGTATATATGAACTCATGTTTCCTTTCCATGTTTTTATAACCCATACTGAGCTTTTTATGCTCATCCCAAGTTTTTTTTTGAAATGTTTTTCACAGGTCAAGGGAAAGGTACATGATATGATGATAGTGTGAAGGAAGTGTCAAGAAATAATCCATGTTTTATTTTAAATGTGTTACCATTGATGGGAATGAAGAATATTATCTTTATGTAACCACTTGGTTTATATGTGGAATGTAATGCAAGTTTTATGATCTTATTCTCTAAAACTCTAAACCCGAAAAGATCCTCAATGTGTAATCTTGTAATAACTCAAGATTAAATAAGGTTTAAGGCTGGGGCCTTATATTGTCTATGAGTATAAGTCACAAATAATTAAAAATCTCATGATTTTACATCAATACTACATAATTAACAATGGTTTTTATAATATCTTCCATGTTTTAACTCTTTAAAACACTAAAAATATATTTATGGGCATCTCTAGAAAATCATTACTCATTTTTCGGTGTAGTTATTTCTTAAATTTCTTAAATAAAGCTATGATTTATTTCCTATGATTTCATATCCATCTAAACTTTTTTCTTTGTTTTTACCCCCTCACTCTAAATTTAAATACATTAGTATATTTTCAAACTACTTTTGAATCATTCCGAGCACAATGCATGTTGGATGGATGTTCTATCTCTATGTACAAATAAAAAACAATTCAATGGTGCTTGTCCCGTGATATGATGTCAGTACAAAGGATTTTCATCTAATTTTGACAGTTACATGCACATTTTAGTGTTTTTAAAGGCTACTAACATATTTATATGTAACAAGGGAAAACAATAACTTTGATTAACATATTGTTTCATAACCCCCCTACAAGTGTACCCCTCATAGACCAATAATGAGAGAAGGGATATGGTGACCCCCCCCCCAATCCCACCTCAAGTATGCCTCGGGTTGGCGAATAACATCGACAATTTAGTAATCATAAATTGGGAATCATTACCCTCTATGAAAACATGTATAAGAAAGAGATAAAATGGATACACCAGTCATAAAATGTTCATGAATATAAATATATATATAATGAAATCCCAAATGAAAACATACAATGTAATACATTACTATAGAAACTGAAAGGAAAACTATAAGTCAGAAAATGTATAGATGATAGTGATAATAAACCCCAACAACTCTTGAAAAACAATGAGATATTCTATCCAAACTAATATCCAACTTTCTCTAGATGACCTGAAAATAGTTCATATATATTTACGGCGAGCATTATGGTATTCATAGTTAAATCCTCTGCATATCCTCTCATGAAAAACAAAAAATCATTATGCTATATCATAATGAACTATAGTAAAACCCAACTCATCACATAAACATATATAATTAGTTCAAAACATCATAATGGATAACTCTCACCAAATATCCCATAGAAGAGAGCATATAATTAAATAATAAAACATCAAGGTTACCCCGATTTTTCTTCCCCACTGGTTTTTTTTCTTTTCCATAACACCGAAAATCATGATCCAACTCTCTCCAAAATAAGATAGCATGCAGACACATTAGCAATGTATCACAACATACACAATGTGAATCACACCATCACCTCATCCCATCCATATATCTATATATGGTATCATTGTTTTATTGATATCCATGGTATCATTAATGAATTGTATCATTTATTAGGCATCATACCTCACTCCATCATATCCTAGACACTGAGTAAGTACCTCAAGTAATCACATCTTATACACATCATACCTATAATAATAATTTTGACATTATATCTTATGATATATGTGTCTAAAATAACCACAATGCATCATACCCCTATACACACATATATGGGGAAACTAACCGCCATGTATATGATAAAAATTAACATCGAAGGGAATATAGTGGGGTCCTAGGGGGTATATAGAAGTCCTTCCTACCATCATGATGGTGGGGAAAACAACCTCCAATAGTCTATTGGTTTTTAGTCTCCCTAACTGACATGTGTGTGGAAGCGTATGGAATCAAAAAACAGAGAGGACATAATTTATCCCACTACTACACTATGGTCATAACCCAGTCCTAAGATTATCTTCATCTATTGTTAGTCGGACACCCAACATCCACATATAGGGAATGGATATCCTATAATAACACAAGAATTTATAAAGATACATTAATTAATTATTTTATTTTGATCATTTACTATTTTTAATTAATTTATTTTCCATAAAATAAAATATTAACATTCTTTTAAGATACATTCATTAACCACAATCATGAATTCCATTCCCTCTATGAATAGTCCAATCTATGTCTATGGTTTACCAATATTATCAACTTTTAGCATTTTCATTTCATCAATACCAACCCATGGGTTAATAATTATTAAACCATTGTTAGAGTAATTTTGTAATCTAGGTAATGTTGGTATACCATACTAAGATGCCATCAAGAGAAAACATGCAACCAATACCACTCAGCTACCTAAAAGGGTGTGGAAAGTAATGCATATAAAGAATGAAACACAACCATCATCCATTAAGTAGATTACTGTAATGAAAGCATCCAATATTACCATATCATCTTGTAATCCTAGAATAAAATTGTTCCATTATAACAAGTTCCATCCCTCACACACACATGATTATCCTAATGCATCTCTTCTTCATAGGCAACAACTACTGCCATAACATTTGGGACTCCCCACCCTATATCACATCATCCATCCTAGTATCAACCATATCTGGATCATAAAACAATAGATAATGAATCTCACCTATATATCTCATCAAAATCCATCAATAAACAAATAATCACAACCAAAAGGCAGTATAGGCCCTAAAACAAGGCAACTAACCATAATACATAAACGATATCTCAAGGTTCCAAACTCAATGATTCCATCTTTCTAAAGTATAATGGAAACGATTCCATCTAAATTAACATTATCAAACAACTAAAAATTATTCCTTATTGAATTATCTGAATCATTATTCCCAAGTTCCAACAATAGGAAACCAAAGGCATAAATCTATAACGGGTAATCGAAAGATAAACATTATATTTCCATTAAAACCAATTTCAGAAAACATGTAGATGTTCCATTCTCATTAACATGTGTTTTTATTTAATAATTCTCAAAAAAAATTCATGCATCACATTTTTTATCAGTTTCATTATCATTGAATATCTTTTTTATTTAATCAATTTAATTTCATCAATTTTATTAGCATAAAATTATGAGAATCACCAAATTCACTAAAAAGTTCTTCTTATATAATTTGTATAACAATTAATTAATTAATTATATCTTTATGTTCATTACCATTTTTCATCAAGATCAACGTGATAATCCATAAAATAAAATAAAAATTCTAACCGCGAAAACATAGATAGCACACTATCTTGAAAATCAATAGGTAAACCATTATCATGGTAGAAATCTGCAATATGAAATCACTACAATGAATTCTTTCTTAATAGTGTTCAATAATTATTTGGTTAATTACATTTCTACTTGATGGGCTAGCCCATGATGACATTATGATTGTACGTAAATATATAGGAGATGAAATGAATTCACAACATCTAAGGTGTCAACATACTTCAAATGATAATGGTCCAATGTTGTCGGTCCGGATCACCTATCTTAAAAAATATTAAATCCATCCAAGGACACCAGACTATAAAAGTATGATCAAACATCTAAGAAAACTATGTTTGAAATATGAATCATAAAGAAATATAACTGAAAAACCTCCAATTATTCTTCTATTATATAATGTAAAATAGATCTCTAATACTTCTATAGAATTTGGCATTGAAACTCTCAATGTGTCATCCTTTACCTATTATTATCAACTATCACATTATGTTGATATACAAGAAAATCCTTCTAAACATTATCAGTGTGAACTTGAAGAGAACGTTGACCACGAGCCATGCCTTAAAAGGAAAAATTGATAGATATCCTAAACATGGAATATATAATACATAAAATTAATTATTTCATTATCTTATATCTTATTACTATTTTAACAAATACTATGGTCTACCCCTTTCAATCATATGAAGATTGAAGAAGGATTCATGATCCCTTCGTAGGTATCTTCCCAGTAACTAGTATCACTTATTTTATTAGGCTTAGTAAACATAATGGTCCCTTCATCAGATCAATGAAGGCCCTAAATACATTTTTCTTATCATATCTCATATTTTTTAATTTTTTTTATAAACATAGATGACATTATTTCACTACCAACCAATTGGCACTTAGTTGTGCCTAAATCTATACATCATCCAATCCCTCAAATATGAACATCTAATACCACTAAATCCTAACCTTCATTCCCCCAATGTGTCCCCCTCTTAGGAAGGCAATGAGTGAAGGGATATGGTGACTTCCCATGTCTTACCTCTGATAAGTCTCTGGATGGAGACTAGCACTGACAGTATAAAAATAAAACAATATGGTTAATTACCATCTAATAAAACATTCTATAAAAAGATATAATAAAAATACAACAATTAATACCAATTCATACATATATATAAATAAATCCCAAGTGAAACAATGCAATTTTATAAAAACTATAACAACTAAAATGAAAAAATATACCCAAAGGTAAAGATAACATCAACCATAATACCAATCAATTAATAAAAAAACAATGATCTAGTAATATATATAATCATATATAACCTACTCTAGCTAGCATAAAAATAGTTTATATATACATAGCGTGAGAATAATTTTATATATATTAGAGTCCTCCCTAAATCAGCTCATGAAAAAGATAATGGAAGAACACTGACATACTTAACAACAGTGAAACAAACTCATCACTTAAAAAGTTATATTATGTTACCAAACATTCCATGGTTAAATCCCACCAAGTATTTCACATAAGAGATAATGTAATATAATAATTAAAAATCAAGGGTACCTCACTCCTACCTCTGCACTAGTTTTTCACTCTTCCCCAACAACAGAAGTCATGATCCATCTCTCTCCAAAATAAGTAGTACCATAGAAACCTAGATATGGCATCAAAATATGCACCTCAGGCATCACATCATCACATCATCCCATCCATATATATATATAATAAACAACTAATTTCTGGGATCCATCATAGCTTGTATAATGTGTATCTTACATCAAGTATTGCACCTCAAGCCATGTAAACTCATACATCAAGTTAGTAACCTCGAGCCATTGCAACTTATATATTTCATACTTTTAATAATCCTTTGGATACAATATACATTAATACATCTATGTGAAATATCCACAATAAATCACATCCCTCTACACACATATATAGGGAAACTGACCATCGTGCATAACATAATAAGTATCTTCCATGAGAAGATAACAAGACTAGCATGGGAAGTCATCCATCCATCCTCCCACCATGATGTTTGAAAAAACACCACACCATAGACCACTGGGTGTCACGTGACATAACCGACATGGGTGGGGATACATATGAAATCATAGAGTATATAGGATATAATAAAGTTCACAACCTCACTATACGAATACCCTATTACTAATCTCAACTACAACTATCTTTACATAAAAACCCATCCTATATTTTTAGGGACTTAATATCCTATAAGCACACAAGAATTTCAAGAGAAACATTAGTTAATTATTTTCATTTTGTTACTTCAATTTTTAGTTAATTTATTTTCTATTAAATTAACTATTAACGTTACTCCAAGATACATTCATTAATAACCATCATAATATCCATTCCCTCAAACTATATTCTTAACCGATTCTACGGTTTTTCATGTTTAATGTATTTCATCATTTTTAGTGACCCATAATTCTCTCATTGAAATTTAAACTCTAAAAATTCATTAATATATTATAAATCAAATTAATCACCCAAAAAACAAAAAACATTATAAATGAATAATAAATTATGTATGAGAAATTTCTAGAAGTGAAGGAACCAAATTTAATGAAATGGTAACACGACTTTTGAAATAGTAATGTGACCATTAAGAATTGTAAACCGCCTAATAAAATAGTAACCTCACCTATTAAAGTATAAATAAAATTTAGGGATCTTATAAATTAAAATATGATATAATTATATCATAGTCAAATTAATGTTTTTAAAAAAATAATAAATTAAGTGTTCATATTTTTTTAAAGCAGAAATGTTTATTTACATTTTTATATTTAATATAAATATTTAAAATAAAATTCATTTTATAAAATAGAATCAAAAATTAATATTTGGATCTCTTATGATTATAAGAAAATATTAGGAGACATTAATTAATTTTTTAAAATGTTATAAAATTAGGTATGATTTTAAAATAGGTATTTTTTGAGTAAATGATGATTTTAATTAAAAATTAAATTTATCAAATTTTAAAAATAATTCTTATAAAATAAATTTCATTTTAATTATACATATTGAAAAATATTTTGGGAGATGTTTTCAAATTTTTCAATAATTGTAGAATTTTCATCGAATAGTGAAATACTGTATATTATGTTACATAACATTATAATATAGATACACCATTTCTTCAGTCATTGATGAGGTAAGAACCATAATATAGATCTATAATTTTCTCTTTACTATGTGTAGAAATACAAATCAAATATATTCATATTATTGAGCCAAAATAGTAAAAAAATGAATAAAATAATCAAAAACACTCTTCTACTCCCACTATTAATACAACCCCTCACAACCTATTCTCCTCACACACAAAAATCCATGATGATTTGTTATGTTCTCCTCAATACTATCCCAAGTATCACCCCCACTTCTAAGATCATTTGATCTCAACAAAAGGTAAATATGTGATCCCCTAAAGAGTTTCTCAAATATAAAAATTAGTGAGGTAAAATCGTCATTCTTTTCTTTTAACTTCTTTTATATTTTTTCTTTTAACTTATTTTACTTTCTTATCTTTTATTATTATCTCTAAACCTAACCTTATCCATGTGACAATATAACTCTTTTATCTTTTATATACTTCAATTTTATTGTCTTATTGAAATAAACCCATCATGATTTATCTCTCCCCTCCCCCATTCTAAAAATGAAAACATCATCTATGATATGTTTATATATCGCATTAAAGGATGATGAGTTTTCAACTTCTATTATTTCCTTCAATTCTAGTTATAAAAACACAGTTATGTTTACACCAAATTATAATATATGTATTACATATTATTTAATGTTATAGAACTAGTATATATAAATAATATTAATTAACAAAAAAACTTATTCATGATGATTGATAAAAATGAGAAAATAATCTAAAAGGTTATCATTAACTTTTAACTAATGAATAGTACTCATGTCTAGAAGAAATGATATATAAGACTATTTAATATTCTATAATTTCATTAATAATATCTAATTTCTATACTAGAAAAATATTCTCCTTTTAACTAAACTTTCATACAAGTATAAATGATTCAACCTCAAGTGGGGAACTCTTTGTGGGGTACAATGATGCATAAAAGAAGAATATAGAATGTGTAATGATGAAAAATGACAATTTGATAGCCTAAACCTCAAAGAAAGTGAAATTTCATGGGAAACACTAACCAAGATATGATCTAGAGTTGGTGATTATAATAATTGTGTTGAAAATATAGCAGAATTATCTCTATAGGGAGAAGTGTTTGATATATACTGATCAAAAGATCCTAAAATATATATTCACATTGAAGGATATTAATATGCACCATAGAATATGGTTAGTTATCTTAAATGATAATTAATTATCATTACACTAATATCATGATTACGAATATAATGTGTTGTATTTTATAGGTATAATGGATACTACTTCATTATCAATGGTAAAAATTGAGAAGGAACCAATCTTCTTAGACCATCGAAAGATGTATATGGGAATTGTTAAGGAATGAAAATTATCGGTACTTTCTCAAATTATTTTTCAACCATCCCTTTCGGAGAAAATAAAAGATTCTCAAAGAAATGATGTGGATATTCAAAAAAACTGATGCTATTAGAAATGTAAAATCCTCATAGTTAAAAATGGATGAGGATGAGTCAGAAAATTTGGGTCACAACTATGTGTACCATCCAGACACGAGATAAAGAAAGATATTTTTGAATGATGAACATCAATAAAAAATGTTTATTCATCCAGGAAGTAAAATGATGTATCTAGATATTTCAATGAACCGTCGATGGGAAAATATGAAGACGGATGTTGTTAAACATATATCAATGTGCTTGGTATTTTGTGAAGTGATGGAAAAAAAGAAAAATTTTATGAGGATGATTCAACAATTTCTCATTAGAAAATAGAAATGGGAATACATATCTAGGTACTTTGTCACTACACTTCAAAATATATCCATAGAAAACCATGGAATATAGTTTTTCTTAGATCATCTTACAAAGATAAATCCAATTATCATAATTCAAGTGGAATTATCACTTGACCAACTTCCATAGATGTACATCAAAGAAGTGGTGAGCCTGTATGGAAGAACACCATCAATTGTATCTGATCGAGATTCGAGATTTACCTCCAAGTGCATGAAAAGTGGGAAACATGCTCTGAACACATAGTTGAACTTTAGTACTTCATATCATCTTCAAAATGATGTCCAATATGATTTGACAATTTAGGAACTATAAAATTTCATGAGAGTGTATTCTATAAACATCAAGGGAAGATGATACCACTTTCTACATCCAGTTTAGTTATCTTACAACAATAGTTTCCACTTGAGTATTCAAATAGATCCATATGAATCCCTTTATTAAAAAATATAAATAATAAAAGAACGTTGGGACGATGTTGGTGAGCGTAGGCTTATAGGAACTGAAATGGTGTAAGAAATTATTCAAAAGGTGAGAACCACTATGCATCATATCCGACCATCCCAAATTTGAAAAATGAACTATGAAGATAATCATCGATAGGACCTAGAGTTTATGTTTAGAGATATCTTATTCCTCCGCATATCTCCATGAAAGAGGGTCATGATATTTAGGAAGAAGGGGAAGCTAGGTCCTTGGTAGATTGTCCCCTTCAATATTCTTGATCGTGATCAAGTAGTAGCCTATAGACTAGCACATACACATACCATGTCTCAAGTACATGATGTATTCCCCGTATCCATCTTGAGGTAGTACATACAAGATCCCTCACATGTACCGAATTCAGATATTTAACAATTGGAAAATTATATCTCTTAAGTTGGAAAGCCTTTGAAGATCATAGACCATAAATATAATGATCTACACAAAAAGACTACTTACCTAGTCAATGTACTATGGTGGGATCATAATTATTAAGAGTAAACATGGGAATCAAAGGAAAAAATTAAGTAAAAGTTCCCTCGCCTGTTTTCCCTATAGAATGTAAAATGAAATTCCGAGGGAGAAATTTCTTTAGCGGGAAGAATTTAATTACCCATTATTCTATCAATGAAATTTAACTTATTATAATTATTTCATACAGAATAAATCACATTAATAACACATATAACACAATATAAACCTAACAAATAATGAATGAATTATATAAGATGCATTTATAGAAATTAAAGAAACATAAACAAATGAAATAGTAACATGACCTTTGGAATAGTAAGGTGACCATTTAGACTAGTGAACCACCCATAAGAATATTAACCTCACCCAGAAAGTATATATAACATGTAGGAATCTTATAAATGAAGATATGATATAATTATATCATAGTATATGTAAAGAAATGTTTTAAAAATAAAAAATTATCTATTGGTATTTTTATAAAACATTAATGTTTATTTTTAAAATTATAAGTAATATAATGATTTAAAAGAAAATTTATTTTCATAAAATATATTAATAAATTAATATCTTTTTTCCTATGATTACAATATTATTTTATGAGACCATAACTAATTTTTAACATTTTATAATATCATTAAAAATTTTAAAATCAAGATTTTTTGAGTAAATGAAGATTTCAATTAAAAATTAAATTTCTCATATAATGAAAATTATTTTATTAAAATGGAGTTCATTTTTTAATTCTACATGTCAAAAAATGTTGCAGTTTATTTTTGGTATTTTTCTAAAATAGATTATTTTTCCGCGAGTAGAGAAATTCTATAATTTATGTTATATAACATTATAGATTAAATACACCATTTATTGAGTCATTTTATATTTATGAACTATAATATAGAACTATACTTATCTCTTTATAGTATTTATCCTCTATAATAATAACTATTCCTATAATTTATCCAAAATATTAAACAATTGAATAAAATAATCAAAAACACTCCTCTCCTCCCACTATAAATACCACCCCACCACCTCTTCTCCTCACACCTCAAAATCCACGAAGCTTGTCCAAATTATTCCAAATAATCCACAAAGACACCCCTACATCCAAGAGCCATTGGTCAAAAAAAAGACTAAACCCAATTCCCCAAAGGAGGTTCTCAAGGAGAATAAATCTAGAGGTTAAATCCTATTGCTTTTTTTAATTTCTTTTTAGTGTCATTTATTTTCTTATTCTCTCCTCTCCAAAACATATCCAAGTTACAACATAATTCCAATATATTTTATAGAATTTAATATTTACATAAATATAACAACCCATCGTCATTTCTCTACCCCTCCCCTTTTTTTCCTAAAATTGAATACATCGTTCATGATGTGTTAATTAATCTCATTTAAGGACAATGAGTTCTCAATTTCCATTACCACCATCAAGGTTTTTCATAAAATAATTTTTATGGTTAAAAAGGATTATAAAATATTTATTACATCTTATGTAATTTTATAGGAACATAATATATAAAAAATATTAATTTTTTATACAAAAATAGTTCGCGATGATAGACAAATGCCCAAATAATATAAACAGTTATCATAAACATTTTATATAATGAACCATCATCCCATTTAAAAATTTATATATAAGACCATTTAATATTCTCTATGATCATTATTAACATATAGTTTCAATTTTGGACAACTATTATCATTTTACATTATCTTTCATACATGTATACAAGGGAACCAATAATTGAAATCAAGGAAAAGGACACCCCTAAATAGAAAAATTGATTATTTTAGCTCATGAAAATAGCAATAAATGAGCTTAGTAAATTTATAATTAATCAAATAAATTGTCAATAATTTGTAAATTAATTAATTAATGGATTTAATTTGATTATCTATGACAACTAGTTCATGTGAAGAACACTTTCAGACATAAGGTAAGGGATTCATTCTTAACCTCCACATTTTCATCAGGTTACACTTTCTCATTATTTACCTAATTAAATTCTTCATTATTTTTATGTAATTATTCTAAATTCTATGTATATGTTCTAAAATCATGTATCTAGATCATATCAGCCTTTCTTGATGAGGAATTATATTTTTCAAAAAGGTTTGCTTCACAATTATTCCTAATAAGAATTCTTGATTAAAGAGGAATTTCTGATTTCTTAACCATTTTCATGTTCACACAACAATTTGTTTTGAGAAATAATTATTCTTCTATAATCACAAATTTTATCATGTAAATTGTCTTGTTTCATATCTTTTTATAAAAATAGTAGTGTTTTTCTCCATTTTAACGAAACTTTAATAATTTCTCTTAAACCGCACTAAAGTGGCTGATTTTTAATGTTCATTAAACACTATTCGACATGATTTAAATTAATTTCAAAGAAAATTATAATGATATATGACTATTTTACTTATTAATATTCATTTATTAATTAAATAAATTCCTTCACTGACACATTTATGATACACCCCTTGTTTATGCATTATGACATGATTACAACACTCATTCCGTTCTATGGGTAACCGTTATGCTTATACCTTATGTTTTATTTATCATGTTGAAAATATATTCATGAACATGTTGTGGTGGTCGCACCCAGATAGTGCTCCAATTAATTGGGTAATTTATAGTCTCATGAGATGGCATTCCCAAATAGGAAGTGAACCTAAATCCTTTATGGGACTTTGTCAGACATGTGAAATAGTCATGGAAGTTATCCTTGACTCATGAACCTCCATGTGATATGGTATTAGAAGTTATATTTCACTCAAGAATATATCATGATGTATTTTTTTTATTTGAATTATTACACAAACCCATGTGATACATGTTATGCTTTGTTATGTTTATTCGTGATTTTTTATGTTACCATGCAATTCCTTACAAACCATGTGTTATGCTTTATTCTTATGCTTCTTTTCCATTACTAGGATTTTTAGCATATCCCTTTGTTCATGTATTCCTTGGTTTATCCTATATAGATAGAAAAGATAATATGAATTTATAATATCTTTATAGAGATTAAATAAAATATTTTTTTTCATGTTTTGAAATTATGTTCTTAAACAACCGAAGACACTAGAATTTGGGATAATTAGTTTGTATTTTATTGTCAATTTTGATTAAAATCATGTAACACTATGTGTAAAAGGCTAGTTCCATTATAGAATATTCATTCCTTCAACTCCAACATAACGGGTTAAGAATTATTTGATCATTGTTATTATCAATCCACAAACAAGGTATTCTAGGAAACTCATCCTATTATACCACTATGAAGAACCATAAAACCAAGCACACACATCTAAATCAATAAGTGGGGAAACTGATCGATATAATGTAAGAAAATTGACCATAGAATATTAAAAATATTCTTTTCAATAAATCATTATATTTATCACATAAATGGGTAAGCCGAACATTAAACCAACCCATCATCTCGAGTGTCATCCTCAACACCAACATTCATAACCTAATGCATCTATGCATCACAGGTGTTAAATGATTCTAAATCATTTGGGAATCCCCACCCAAATAAATATCATCCATCTCGAGCTTTGCCATACTAGTCTCATAACATCATTTGGGCCTCCCCACACAATATCACATCATCCATCCCAAGCTAATGACACAAGGTATAGTGAATATCACATATAGATTTCATCCCAAGGTTGAAAGAAACAAAAAACAACCATATCTGTAATCAATGACCTAAAACGAGGCGTCTATACTTCACACATAAACAATCCCTCGTAGAACCATATGAAAGTCACTAATAATTCTTATGTATGTGGGAAACTCAAGTATAATAAATAATATTTTTCAATAAACCAATTTATATTCTATCTTGAAATTTTTCTAATTAATTTTTCATAGGTTCTAACCATTAGAACATGAATTATCCAACCTATAATAAGATATCAACAATTAACCATGAACATATAATTTAAATCATTTTTAAAAAACATAGATAAGTGCAACTCTCATTAACATCCATTTTCATTTAATCATTACCATAATTAATATTATTTATCAGTTACATTATCATTGAAGTACAAATTTAATTAATCATTATAAATTTAAAAAATTTGATTACAGTCAGTTTATAAGAAACACTGGACTTACTAAAACATTTATCTTCTTTAATTATAAATATAAATGATTTATTTACTCTGGAATTATGTTCTTTACCATTTTCTATCATGAAAAAATTATATTCTAGAGCATAAAAGGACATTATAACAAGAATAATATATATATCATCTGATCTAGAAAAGCAGGAGGAAAACTGTTGTCATGGTAGAATGAAACAACATGTGATCATTACAACCAAATATTTATTATCCTGATTTAAACATTATTAAGTTAATTTCATTTCCATAAAATAGATAAACCATAATAAAATTATTATTTCATGTAAATAATAAGTATAATACATGAATTTATTACCTCAATTCCATTAAAATTCATCACATGATAACAACCAAATGTTAGAGATACCAATTACCTCTCCCGCGGAAATCTGCATACCGCCAAGGATGTTGCACCAAAACTACTCAAACAATTAACCATGAAAAATATATTAAAATGACAGCGAAATATATCCATCACATGGAAATAAGATGTGTTAGGATCCAGATTGAATATCCAGGAGAGAAAATAGTAAAACATACATGGATCCCCATAGATCAAAGATGGAAGTCTTGGATTAATCCTTATTGAAGGGGTTCAAATACTCTATAAGGGAGCCTTGTAGATCTCTTTGAAATTAATCGAAAGTTTATAGGGTTTGAGAAAACCCAATGTGTTGAAATTTATAAAGGCACACTGTACAGTGAATTTTATGGATATGAAACCCTTTCATAGTGTCAATTCCAAAATTTCATAAATCAATCCACAATTATTTTCCTATTATTTCATGGCCACATGATTCCATTTTAATTGTTTCGACCCCTTAAAACAAGTTATTAAGGAAATTGTTATATTTTAAAACTGCATATTGAGTCATTATGAGCACACCATAAAACAAATGAACCTTTTTTTGTGTTTTTACATGTCAAAACAATTATGTTTTTGTTTCCCCCAAATTTAATGTCAATATGAGGTCGGTTTCTATGATTTTGACTGTTACACTCATGTTATAGTGTTTTAAAATAATAAAAACACAATTACAGAAATCAATGGAAAACTGTAACTCTGATTAATGTGGTGTCAATTCCTATATTTCAAAATGAAATCAATGACTATTTTCCAATGACATCATGGCCATAAAAAATGAATTTGGTAGTATGTATCAATTTGTGTTTTTCAATATCTATGTTATTTTACATGAAAGCGCCTTTCACATAGCCAAAATGGAGAAAAAACAATTTTTTTATAAAAAATTATGAAAATGATCCAAAATTATTTGTTAAATTATATTAATTGACCAGACAACAATATGACACATAAGGTGGTTGGTATAACATGAAGTTATTGCTTTCAATATAAAAATTTCATTTTATATAAAAAATTCTATCGAATTGTAAAAACCATGAGAATGAGCTTAGATTGTTTTGAAATTTCATTAAAATTATTTAGAATTCATTTTTTGATGTGTAGGAATCAATCAAATTTCAATAAAATAAATGAAGTGATAGGTATGTTTCAATGTTCATTATTCCAATATATGTCTCATGTTTCAATAGGGATATTTTATTTCTAATAACATCTTAAATCTTGGAATGTATGCATCCACTATAAGATTAGTTTAAATTTTGTTTCAGTTTCAATAGCAGAACATCCCAAATTATATCAACCTTAAACTGATTTGGTATATGCTTTATTGGCCTTTGGTTCATCATCCTTGTAATGTAGGTCATCAAGGGCCCCATCTCTATGAAATATTTGTATCTTACTAGAAATGATCTTCATTTGGATATCCCTCATGCTCACAAATGAATTTTCTTGGAATTCCTGAGCATGGGATCATATTTAATATCTAGATATTTAATACTGAAATGGTTTGGTTCTTGTTGGCCTCAAATGAGGATTAATCTTCCTTCACAAGTCAAAGGTAAATTCTTGATTTCTGGTGAACTTCATATGTTCACTAAAGATCTAGTTCGGCCATCTTCCCTTGATTTTTGAATACCCATAAATTGTATTTATCCAACCTTCATGAATCAATTCAAAGAATCATAGATGATTTCTCATCACCTACTCAATTAGAATTACAATTATTAAAATAAGTCTACCATTGTGGAAAATAGAGCATGGTTTGGTCCTCATTTAATAAAACGATTGATTTAGATTCTGTTTCTTTATCCAAAAATCATGTCCATGCCCCAAAATAAAATTTAGGATCTGATTTAAATGATTTATTTATGAAGTGGTGGGTTTCAGTTTTTTGGAGTCATGTCCTTGGTTCGTTAATACCTTCAAAATTGATCAGTTGTGGTCATGTGGTAGATTATTTGGGTAACATGTGGTAGATCTAACCCTTTGTCAATTTTCAAAAATGGTTGATTATTAACTCTCACGGTGACTTCAGTACTTCTGAATTTTCCATGATTGTTCCAAATAAGATTCTCTTGTGGTCAATTAACACTATCACAGTGGCTCTAGTTAAATATGTAGTAGTTTATACACTTTTCTAGACAATAAAAATATCAAAGCTTCTTATTTCTCCATGTGGTCACTTTATGATATTTCCAATTGTCTGGCCCTAAAAGTTGATATTTTCCTTGTGATCACTCTATAAGTTACCAATTTTTGAAACATATGGTCATTCCATTTTAGCATTTATCACTTCAACCTAAGCTCATTCTCTTCAAACCATATCCAAATTTACACCGTGGGTCCTAAAAAACACAATATTCAAAAAAATCAATTCATAAAAAATTTCAAAAACATTGAAATATCTAGCCAAAAAAATGAGTATAAAAATGAATAAATAAATTATTTTTAATAATTTAAAAATTTCTATAATCCTATAAAATTAAATTCCAAAATATATATATATATATATGAATAAAGCATTAAAACTAAAGAATTTATTCAAATATCTGTAACACTTTAAAACAAAGAATAATTAAATTAAATTAAACCGCACCTAAAATTAAAATTTTATAAATTACAAAACCAATTAAATGACTAAATTATCTTCCAATAAAATCATTCCAATGATAGTTTGTTAATAATTATAAAATGGAATAATTAATGAAACATTTTTAAAAATCTAAACATCCTAAAAAACCACCTGATAAATTCTATTTTCAATTAATATCATAACAATGTTTGTTATATAAAATAAAAAATAAAATAAAAGAGAATTTGAAATTTTGGGCACCAAAACACTTATTTTTTTGGATATTTTCAAAGAATGATAGTATCAAAAATTTCAGCCATTATTCAATATATCTCCATTGAAGAAATAATTTTAATTAAAAATTAAATTTAATTCATCAAAATGGATGTGAAAGACTATATAAAAATAATGTAAATTCAACTTTTCTAAGGACCATGGAAAGACATATGCATGTTATTAGACCCATGAGGAGGCTTTAGATGTTAACATCAGTAAAAATTTACTGAATTCATTGATCTAAAGTGAATGAAAATTGATACAATGATCGTTGGAAAAAATCCTTTCATCACATCCTCATCTTGAGATCTCTTTATACTTATTTCATCAAACACACTAATCTCTCATCTTTTGCTTTCTCATTTTCTGTATTTTATCTTCTATATCTGTCTAGATAATTAATATTGTCTACTCAACGGGCTTGTTCCTAAAAAAACACATTTTTTAATCATTTTTTATGGTAATCACTAAAATTATTGTATTTTTCCATGTTTCTTTTCTACCACAAAATACAAGGGGTTGTGTTCATTTAATGTTTTCTGGATACCGCTAAATTCAACGTATATCATATCATAATTTCTCAAGCAATTGAGGTGGGAGATGTTGCAGCTCATAAAAACACCACACCTAGTAATTGGTGGGCTACCTATTGTTAAACTTCCTTATTGAATTGTCTGAATTGTATTATATTTACATTCCACGTTATTTTTTTTAATCCCAAATTAATCAATCACTACAAAACACAACAGATTCATAGTGGTTTTTTACTACTTGTGGTGGATTAAACACTAATTCATTACTTAGAATTGGTAAATAAATTGTCGCACACTTCATGATTAGAAATCATTTTGATGTGGTTTTTCCAGTATATAGGTTTTTTTTCATATTAGTTTTTTAATTTAATAAATAGTATAACTCTTTTCAGTATATGGTGGTTTTATAAATAAAAATCAGTGAAAATATATTTTGACAAATTAGCATAACAACTTATAAGTATTATAGCGGCTATTATTTAAAGAGAAAGTCATTAGGAACGTATGAAAAATATATATAAAAAATCTATTCAGTGGTAGTTTCCAAAAACCACACCTCAAGATATTTTAGGGAATTGTATTTCTAATAAATAATATTTAATAAAAAATATACATACAAAAAATAAATTAGACATAAAAATAAACTATACGTAAAATAAACTCATCAAAGATGAACAACCACGCATCCATATATATTTATATTTGTATACAACCTTAGTTAACTAATAACACCAGTCAACCCAATACCATATTAATGAACATATACATATGATATGTCCAAGAACAAATATTAACCCTTATCCAACACATCCATCCCATAAAGTCCCCTAAATCCAACTAACATCATAGCTACAAAATTAATATGTCAAACCATCCACATCACATAATCAACTCGAAGAAAATATAAAATAGATTTTAGAGATAAACATAATATATTAAAATTATTGTAGAATCATTTATAATATTTAACCATGGCATAGAAAATAAGTACCATCAATACTACCTTCGGGAAAATGTTTTAGATCATGATAGTGAGACTCATATTTATCGTTGACATCTATCACTAACAATACAGACTATAACATTTATGAAATAAAATAAAAAAGAGAATATATATAGAATATATTAACAAAAGCACAAAAAAAATGTTATTTTTTAATAAAATAGAAAAACTTTTAACATAAAATAAATAATATATCATGTAGAAAAAACTGAAAATATAAAATTAAATATTTAAGATCTTATACAACACTTGGAACAAAAAAAGGTAAAATATGTAACAATTTATTCAATTTTTAAACTGACATATGGTGTACATAAAATTACATAAAATAATCATGAATTTCATTTAAAAGAATTTATTATATTTAAAAAATAATTTAATTAAGGTTGTCTCTGGATTTAATGTCAATATTTGGTTTCTTTCTTGGGTTATGATCATTAAATGAACGTTACAGTGTTTTAAACCACTAAAAACTTGTTTACAGGAAACCAATGAAAAATATATATTAGATTAATTTGGTATAAATTCATACACATAAAAGATAAATCTGCATAATTTTTCCTTCAATTTCATGACCAGATGATGTTTTTTTCATGGTTTTGACCCTTTGACATGTGTTTCTAAAGACTTTTGTATATTATAAAACTATTCTTTGAGTCATTCCAAGGAGATTTCATGTCATATTGATATGTTTTATAATTGTACAAATAAACAATATTTCTAAATTTATTTTCAAGTGATTTCATGTAAATATGTGGTCTTCCCCAATGGTTTTAACCATTTGCCACATGTTTTAGTGTTTTATTGCACTAAAAATGCTTTTACAGGAATCTTAGACCAAATTTAACTCAGATTGATGTGTGTTAGATTATATAATTTTAAAATTCAATATATGGTCATTTTTATAATTATTTTATATCCATTTGATGTTGTTTTCATGGTTTGACCACTTGGAACACATTTTTAGTGACTGTAGTTCCTTTAAAAAACTACTTTTTGAGTCATTCTGAGAGTACTACATGTTAGATGGATGTGTTTTTTCTGCATACAAGTTACATAAAATTAATCATTAGTAGAATCACAATTTTACATAAATATGAGGTTGTCTTCTATGGGTTTGAATGATCAATATATATTTTAGTGTTTTAAATCACTAAAACACATTTACAAGCATCTTGGTCAAACTGAAACTCATATTTACATATTGTTGGTTCTTACTTTTCAGAAATCACTATAAAGAAATTTTATTATTATATTTTGCTCATAAACTCCATTTTTTTCGTTTTCACCCCTCACACGTGTTTTTAAGACATTATTACCCCTTAAAACTCTTTATTATGTCATTTGGAGAACTCTATGCATTGTATGAACATGATTTATAGGCTTAGACATCAAAATTAAAATATAATAATGGTTTCCCAAGATTTAATGTTAATATTATATCGTTTTTTATGTTTATTTATATTACAAACATGTTTTAGTGTTTTAAATCACTAAAACAAATTTTATGTCATCCATGGAAAACCGTAACACAGATTGTTGTGGTGTCAACTCCTAAATTCAAAAAATCAATATACTATCATTTTCCTATGATTTTATGACCATTTAGAGCATTTCACATTTATTTAACCACCAAAACATGTTTTCAATTACATTTACATCTTTTAAAACTAATTATCGAGTCACTCTGAGTAGACTTTATATCATATGGACATGTTTTCTACATGTTCACATAAAATATAATTCAAATGTGGTTTTCCTGGGACTTTACTTCAATTTGAGTACTTTAATCATTGGTTTTACCACTACAAGAATGTTTTTATGTATTAAAACACTAAAAGTGCATTTACAGAAATCCTCAATATAATGTTACCATTATTGACTTGATGACAGTTCATACATTTGAAAAATCAATATACAATCATTTGGAAATGATTTCATTTCCACCCAATTTGATTTCAATTTTTTTAACCCGTTAAGAAATTTTTTAAATATGATGATTTCATTTAAAACTTCTTATTGAGTTATTTCAAGAACACCACACACCCGATGGACTTGTTGTCTTTGATTATATGTCATAAATAAATAAAAATTTCTTATCCCATGATTTCACATCAACACCATGTAATTTTGGTTTGTTTTTACCATTATGTGAATGTTTTAGAGTTTTAAAACCCTAAAAATGCAATTATGAAAATCTCTGGAAAATCGTAACTCTGATTGAGGTGTCATTAGTTCATAAATTTCATAAAAAATATATGATTTTTTCCTAATATTTCATATCCATCTAATAATGTTTTCATTGTTTTGACCCACATACACAAATTTTTAATGCTTTAGTATATTTTCAAAATACTTATTGGATAGTTCTAAGAACATCACAAGTTGGATGGATTTATTGTCTTTGTGTACACATAAAAAATAATTCAATTGTGGATTTTCCATGATATCATGTTAGCGGAATGTTTTTTCCTATGGTTTTAACTGTTACATGAAACATTAAGTGTATTAAAACACAAAAAACATATTTAAAACAATCAATGGGAAACCATAACTCAGATTAACATGGTGGGTCATGACCCTCATCCCATATAGTGTACCCATCCTAGGCTTGTAAAAAGAGATGTGAGATGGTGACTCCCAGTCCCTCCTCCTATAAGCCCTAGGTTGAAGAATGATATTGAGGGTATAATATTAATAAAATGGAAGGGTTTACCATATATGAAAACATGTAGACGAAAGACATAAGATGGTTAGACCAATCAAAACCTTCTCATATATATATATATATAATGAGATCCAAAATTTAGACACATAATGTCAAACAATACTATAATAACTAAAAGGAATAGTATAAGTACCAAAATGTAAAGATGATAGTGACCATGAATCACAAAAACTCATGAAAAACCACTATCTATAAAACCAAGCCCGATATGAAACCTTCTTCCAAAGACATGGAAAACAATTTATATATACGTAGTGTGAGCATAATAATATACTTATTAGGACCCTATTTACTCTCATGAAAAATATAATGAAATCATGCAAAGGCATAGTGAACAATGGTGAAACTAACTCATCATCTAAACATGTATAATAATTTCACATCCTCACAATGGCTAAATCTCACCAATTATTGAATAAAAGATAGAATAAAATAAAATAATGATACATCAATGATACCCAATTTTTCTTCCCGACTGGGTTTTTCTCTTTGCTTTAATATCAGAAATCATGATCCAACTCTCTCCAAAATAAGATAGACTCTAGATACATAGGAAAGGTATCACAACACACACCTTATTCATCACATCATCCCATCATCCCATCCATATATCTATATATAGTAACCATATTGTTATTGGGATCCACCACATCATGTATGATGTGTATCATACATTGGGTATTATACCTCAATCCATCATAGCTGAAACACAAAGTATGTAACTCAAGTCATAACATATTATACACATCATAGTTATAATAATACATTTGATATTATATATATATATATAAGTGTTTGAAATAACCACAATCCAGAATATCCCACTACACACATATTTGGGGAAACTAACATCCATAGAAAAGAGTAAAATTAAAATCCAAGAGAATCTAGTTGGGAAAGAGGGGTATATAGCCATCCTTCCTCCAATCGTGATGTTAGAGATAATATCCTCACATAGTCCACTGGGCGTTAGTCTCCCTGACTGAAATGTGCGTGGATATATATGAATTAACAAAATATATAGGATTTAATGTAGCTCACATCCACTCTATGGGAAAACCTATTCCTAATATCAAATGCATTTATTATTACTCAGACACCTAGCTTCCACTTATAGTGACTAGATATCCTTTAAGCACACAATCGTGTATTGAGATACAAAAAATCATTATTTTATTTTTATCATTTTATTTTTTAATTACTTTATTATCCATTAAATTAACGATTAAAATTATTTCAAGATACATCCATTCACCACCATCATGAATTCCATGCCCTCTAGGAATAGTCCAAAACATGTCTATCTTTTTCCATGATTAACATATTTTATCATTTTCATTCTATCACCATCAACCACATGGGTTAAGAATTATTTTTAAATTATTATCACCATTCCATAATCCCTGTTCTACTGGTATACCAGATACCATGAATAGAAAACATGCTACCAAACCAACTCAGTTGCCTTATGTAGTGGGGAAAGTAATGCAAATAAATAATGAACCTCATCCATCAGTGATTAAATTTATTCATTTCAACAAAGAATCCAAATTTATAAAATCAATGTGTAATCCTGGATTAAACCTATTCTATCATCTCCAGTTCAATCCCTGAAACACACATGAATATCCAAATGCATCTCTCCATCATAGGCATCAATAGCTACCATAATATATGGTCCTCCCTACCCTATATGACACCATCCATTATATACTCAACCACCTCAGGCTCATAAAACAACATATAACAAATCTCACATATGGAAATCATCATAAGGGATCAATAAAAAACAATCACAGTCAGTAAGGTAATATAGGCCATAAAACATGGCATCCAACTAAAATACATAAATTATCTCTCATGGATCCAACCTCAAGGCACTCGTCTTTCTCAAGTAGATGGGAAATATACACCCTAGAAGTTAACATTATAAAAAAAATCAGATTTTATTTCATCTAGAATTATAAAATTAATGGTTCAAAAGTTCCATCTATGGGAAACATATAGTATCAAGCTATAAAAACAATTCAAACTATAAATATTCTATTATAATTAAAACCATTTTAAAAAACATAGAGAAGTTCCATTCTCATTAACATGCATTCTCATTTAATCATTCTCAATAAGAATTATCATGCTTCACATTTTTTATCAGTTCTATTATAATTGAAGAATACATTTAATTAAGTATATTAATATCATCAATATTATTAACATAAAATTATAATAATCAATAGATTCACTACAATATTAATCTTCATTAATTTTTATGAAAACTAATTAATTAATTCCATCTTTATGTTCTTTACCATTTTCTATCAAGATCAACATGATAATACATAGCACAAAAAAAAATGATAACAGACAAAACATAGATACCACACTATCTTGAAAATCCAAAATAAAACCATTATCATCGTAGAAATCAGAAACATTCAATCACTTCAATGTTATCGTTCATAACACAGTTCAATAATTATTATGTTTACTCAATATCCATTCAAGGGTCTATCCCATGATAATATTACGGTTGTACAACAATATAGATGATAAGAAATTAATTACAAACCTCATTGTTGTTAAAATTCATTACATGATAATGGACTAATGTTGTAGATCTAGACCACCTCTCCCGCATGATGATGCATCACTCCAGATATTCCACACTATAATAATACCCAAAAACAACCAAGAAAACTGTGTTTGAATGACATATCAAACTGAAATTTATCTCAATATCCTCAGACCAGTATTCTAGGATATAATCTAAATTGAATCCTGAATTATTGTATGGAATCTTGCATTGAAAATCTCAATGTGTCATACATTAAGTGTCATTATCTTCCTCCACATTGTGGTTCTATTTGTCAATGTTTCTAAACATATTCAGTGTGAACCTGAAGGGGATGCCAACCTAGAGCCCTTCCATCAAAAAAATTGTTAGGTCCCCTAAACAGGGAATATATATTAATTAAAATTAATTATTCAATTATTTAACGTCTTATTATGATTTTACCTGATCTTAAGGTCAAACTATTTCAAACATATTCCCAAATAAGAATGATCCATGATCCTATCCTAGGATTCTACCCTAAAACCAGTATCAATACATTTAGTGGGATCAGTAAACCTAATGGATCATCCATCAGATCGTATAGGGCCCTCAATACCCATGTCTTGGCCTATCTCAAGTTTTTACATCTTTTACAAAACATACTTGACACTGTTCCCCTACCAACTAATGGACCATCTGTTATTCCTTGCTAAAAAAATTCATCCAATCCCTCAAACATGAGCCTCTAATACAACTCCATCACAACCTCCATTACCTAAAAGGGTACCCATCCTGAGATGTAAATACAATAATGAAGATGGTGACTAATCGAGCCTCGCCTCTGGGAGGTCCTAGGTTAGTGACCAGAACCAATAGTATAATAATCATATAATAAGACGAATTTCCCGATAAGAAAACATTCATAAGAAGAAGATAATATAGATACAATAATCAACACCTTTACATACATATATATAGATAAATCCAATTTGATAACATGAAATTTCATACAAAACAATAACAACTGAAAGGAAAACTACATGTAAAAAAATATAAAGATAACATGAACCACAATTCCCAAAAACTTTTGCAAAAATAAAGAGCTAGTAACATTCAGTCAGATCTCTATCCTCCTTGAGCTGACCTAAAAATATATTATATATACATAGGGTGAGCATAATAGTTTACATATTAAGATCCTCCTTATGGACTCTCATTCAAAAGATAGAGGAATCATGCTAAAGCATACTAAACAATAGTGGAACTAACATATCACATAAAAAATTATATTACGTTCCTAAACACTCCATGAATAATTTTCACCAAGTATTTCATATAATATATAATATAATATAATAATGAAACATCAAGGGTAACCCACTCTAGCCTCCACATTATTTTGTCACACGTCCCCGACCTCACACGTCCGGGGTCATCTCTCTCCAAAGTAAGAAGTCATGAAAAAACCTAGGAAGGAATCAGAACATGAACCTCATTCATAACATAATAAATCTATCCCATCCATATGTCTATATACAATAACCATTTAATTTATGGTATCCACAGTAACTCATATGATTTGTATCATACATCTGATATTTTAACTCAAGATATAACAAGTCTTAAACCAATAAAGGACCTCAATCAATCACAACATATACATTCCATACATATAATAATCCTTTGGATACAATATATAGAGATACAGGTGTGTGAAATAACCAAAATCCAGCACAACCCTCTACACCCATATATTGGGAAACTGATCATTGTGAATATAATAATAAGTATCTATCAAGTGAAGAGAGTGGGGCTAGTGGGTGTAGTAATCCATCCATACCCACACAAGAATGTTGGGGAAACATCGTCCTATAATCCACTAGGCGCTTGTATACCTATCCGATATGGGTAGGAAAACATATAATATAATAGAATATAGAGGATATAATAAAGTTCACAACCACAAAATAGAAATAACCTATTATTAATCTAAACTATATCTATCATCACCAGGACACCTGACCACCATTGATTGGGACTAGACATCCTATAAGAACATGAGCATTTAAAAAATACAGTAATTAATTGTTATTTTTTTTATAATTTCAATTTTATAATTAGATTATTATAAATTAAATTAAAAATTAACATTACTCTATGATACATTCATTAACAAACTTCAAAATTTACATTCCCTCCAACTATAGTCCAAACCAAGTACCTGTTTTATGATGGTTATAATCTTTCAACATTTGTAACAACCCTTAATTCTATGAATTAAATTTACATTCTTATAAATATTTCATATAGTATAAATCACATAAATCACACAAAGAACACAAAAAAACATTATAAATAAGGAATTAATGATATAAGAAGCATTAATATATATTTAGGAACCTACACCAATGGGATAGTAACATAAAATTTGGAATGTTAACTTTACTATTAAGAATATTAAACTATCCAATAGAATAGTAACCTCACCTGTGAAGGTAAAAATAAAATTTAGGAATCCTAGAGATGATAATATGATATAAATAAGTCATAGAATTAGTAAATAAATGTTTAAAATATAATAAATTATGTGTTGGTGTTTTCAAAAGATAAATTTTTATTGACAATTTCATAATTTATATAATGAATTAAAATAAAATTTATTTTCATAAAATAGGTTCAAAAATCAATGTTTTGTTGTGTTATGATTATAATAAAATAATATTAGACCTTAATTAATGTTTAAATGTGTTATAAAATCAGTTATGATTTTAAAATATATATTTCTCAAGTAAATGCTTATTTTTATTAAAAATGTAATTTACCATGTGTTGAAATTTATCATCATAAAATTGAGTTCATTTGAATTATACATGTTGAAAAATAATAATGCCAAATTTTATGATTTTTTCTAAAATAGTTGAGTTTTTGGTCTATAGTGAAATTTCATAAATTATGGTATATAACATTATATCTTAAATTCATTATTTCATGGGTCATTGATGTGGTAAGAGCCATAATATAGAAATATCCCTCTCATTTTACTATATCTAGTCCTTCTAATCAAAACTATTCATACTCTTGAGCCAAAATATTAAACAAAAATTTAAAAAACACTCCTCTTACCCCACTATAAATACCACCCCTCACACCTTAAAACCATTGATGATTTTCAAAATTAATTCCAATACTCTCCCAAAAAACCCCACTTCTATCATCCTTTTTTTCTTAATATTATACAAATCTAAAATCCCATAAAGAGGTTCTCAAAGAGATTAATTTAAGAGATAAAATCATATTTCATTTATTTTAACTACTTTTAGTGTCATTATTTTATTATTTTCTCCTCACCTACCTGAATGGATCAAAAGCCTTCATTTTTTCTCTCTCTTCACCAACCATTTTTTTCTAAAAATAAAAACATT
This sequence comes from Viscum album, assembly GCA_963277665.1. Taxonomy (NCBI): domain Eukaryota; kingdom Viridiplantae; phylum Streptophyta; class Magnoliopsida; order Santalales; family Viscaceae; genus Viscum; species Viscum album. The sequence continues at coordinate 1,272,034,650 of OY728162.1, read as the reverse complement.
GTTAATGATATGTTAATTTATCGCAATCAAGAATGATAAGTTTTCAACATCCATTACTCTATTCATGGATAGTCATGAAACCATTGTTTTGTCAAAAAATATTATAATGTATGTTTTACATATTTTATGATGTTCTTGAACCAATATATATACAGAATATTAATTATTAAGACAAAACTAGTTAGTGATGATTGAAAAAACACCAAAATAATCTAAATGGTTATTGCTAAATTTTATCTAATGATCATACGTACATAGGAAAAAATGGAATCTAATACCATAAAATTTTATATAATTTCATTAATAAAAAATAATTTCCATTGTGGGAATCTATTCTCAATTTTCATTATCTTTTATACATGTATACAAGTTAACTAATCATGGAAATCAAGGAAACGAACACTCTTGAAAGAGGTAATTGAGTCATATAACTCATAAAAAAGGCCATAAATTTTAATACTAAAATAATATTAAATAAATTAAATATATAAATGGTTATTATTTAATTAATTTTATTATATGGGAAATTAAGTTCATATTCAGAAAACATACGAACATAAGTTGATAAATTCTTCTCGAACCTTCTGTTTTCCTTCATGTAATTATTTATCTCTCTTTAACCCAATGAAATTATTGTTCATTTATTTTTTAAATATTATAAATTCTATTTATATTTTTCAAAATCATCTTTCTATATCATATCATTCTTATTTTATGGGAAAATACATGTTTTAAAAAGGTTCTGTTCTCAATTATTCCTAATAATCAAGACCAATTAAAAGGAACTACCCAATTTCTTACCCATTTTCAAGTGAAATATATAATATATATTAATAAAAAATTATATTTTATATAATCACTAGTTTTATCTAGAAAAATTTTCTTGGTTCATTTCTGGTTCCAAACAGAAAATTATGCCTTTTTCAATTTTAAAGAATCTTTAAAATTTTCCCCTAAACAACAATAAATTGGGTCATTTCTAATGTTTCCGAAACAATACTTCTAAAAGTTTTAAATTATGATAGATATTATGTATCATGATATAATCCTATTTAAATTTATTAATATCCATTTATTATTTAATGTAATTCTTTCAAAGACACCTTTATGATACACCCATTTTTTATGTCTCATGAAATGATTACAATACCCATTTATTTCCTTTGGGTAACCCTTATGATTATACCTTGTGTTTTATTTTTCATGTGGAACACATGTTGATGAAAATACTATGATGGTTTCTCCCATATAGTTCTCTAATTAATTTGGTAATTTTTAGTCTCATGATATGTCATGCTGGAACACGGATTAAACCTGAATCCTTTAGGGGATATTGTCCCCCATGTGCAATGGTATTGTTATTAATCCTTGACTCATTCTATTCCATGTGAAATTATATAATATGTTAGCCTTGACTCAGTATTATGTAATATTTTATGTTTTTCCACATTCCTATAATTTCATGATTACATTATCCCATGTTATACTTGTTATTCTACCTTACGTTTAATCCTCGATTATTTGTAATAATATTATGCCTTCTAACCCATTTGATATTTTTAATTCCTATGTTCCTATTAATTTATTAGGCTTTGTAGCTCATATATTTGTTTATGTATTCCCTATGTTATCCTAGGAAGATGTAAGATCTAAATGGGATTTAAAAGATCATTATATATATTAAATAAAATTGGTCTTTTATTTTGGATTCATGTTGTTTAATTATGTAAATATCTTCAAAAGACACTAGGTATTATGATCTTTTGTTTGTATTTGATGGTAAATTATTATTATAATCTTGTAATAATATGCATAACATGAAAGAGTCATTATAGTTGTTATCCAAGAACTTTATAATTATTTTTGAGACTAGGAATACAAAACAATAGTATGAACCATAGGGATAATCCTATCAACATAAATAATATAGATTGAAAATTAGAGAATAAAAACATAGAATATTCGTTTAATTTACAATTTTATACTTATATATTAAAGGATTCATTTTAATATTATTATTATCTATGTATTAAAGCCCACTGGATTTTATAGACTTTTACGTAGTTAACGGTTGGAAATAGGAGAACTCCTTCCAAAAACCAATGTGATTGGAAATGTGATGATTGAATTAATGGAATTCCAAATATGATTATATCGAGAGATCAATAAATCATAAAATTACTTGCCTATATGGATCATGTTATGATTAATAACTTCAATCAAGTGCAATTCTATCATTCTCATAAGAATTATAATGTTGAGGTCGAATCCCATATGAGATAAAGACTCCCATGTTGAGTGGATATTCTTATACCAACCTCATGGAGAAATGGATTAACTATATTATGTTGATATTTTTTATCATTAAATATTCTAATAAAGATAAAGTCATACTAACAGTATATTGTTTTGATGGGGATGCTGAAAATGGTTGATACTAATCAAGAATGGGAATTCCTATAGTAAATTTATTCCATGGAACGAGAAGATTTTAATAAAATATTTTTTAATAAATATTTTCTATAAACTCCCAATAGTACGATGGAGAGGGAGTTTTTCAATATGAAACTAAAATAAGATAAGTATTTCAGGGTAATAAAAGAAAATCTTCAATAGACTTTCATGATATGACTACTACTTTTAATGAACATGAAATGTAAGGTGGATCACTTCTTTAGAGGACTAAAGAAGACTCTATGAAAAAATTTTGTGATTTAAAAATTTGATATCTATGTGAAGATTGTTAATATTTTAATTAATGTTTAAATGGATATTAGAATATATCAGTAGACTCATGGGCCTGGATGTAAAAATTGGGAAGTGGTGTTTAATATGGGAGGATCAATAGATAAATCGCATGATGGAAATAAAAACTAACATCCCAAATGTCAATGTTGTCAGAAGAAGCATCATAATAATAGTGTAAAGGGAACAAAGATATGCATTAAATATGGGAGAATTGGTAATATGTCAGATAACTACTAAATGGATATAAAGAATCCAAATAATTTAAAAGAATAAGGGAAGGTTTAGATAAAAACTCAGCACATAGTGTAGTGTTTTAGATTCAAGGAAAATGGGAATTATGTGATCCATTTTCCTAGCCAAGCATTGTTGGAGGTAATAAACACAAAAAATCTCCAAAGTATCATGGAAAGGGAATATTCTCTCAAGAATACTATGTTGGTGCCTGAAGATTATGTGGTGACATGTATTCTTTCAAGAATATAAAATGTAGTATTTCATTATACTTATATGAATTCATTCATATCTTGAAAGTTTAGTTGAACTATTCAAAACCACCTCAAAAAAATAGGGGATGGGTTATCTATGAGAATAGAGAATGGGTTAGTTATTGAATCTAAAGTATATAACTCCTTAGTTAATTTTTTATATTGAACCTCCAAAAAAATATTTTATTACTTTCTTTAGTAGATTTTTATGCTATATTGGGCATAGAATGAATATATTTATATAAATTCAACATCAAAATTTGTGAAATGGATATCCCTATTACCATATTGAATTATCCTCCAATTATGTACAAGAGTAAGGAGGAGGATGAGTCTCCATCAGAATAATTATCTAAAATATGTAAATTACTACCTTATGAATAAACATATGTAGCTGAAATGAATGAGACTAAAGAGATAATCATGCATAAAGAAATTCCCATAATGAGGGACTTCACTGATGATTTACCTGATTAATTTTTTAGCATTAATCATTACGTAGAGGCTGAGTTATCAATTTAACTTATTCTAAGATCACTGCCTATATAAAATACACATAATAAAATGGAAACAATTGAGTTATATGAACTGATGAATCATTCACAATAGAATATGGATAAGGGTTTCGTACACCTCAGTGCATCACCATGGGGTATGATAGTCCTCTTCATCAACAATAAGTATGGATCAATGTTCCTCTTCATTTATTATCATAATATCAATAAAATCATGATAAGGAATATGTATCTATAACCATCGATAGATTATTTTTTTAATCAACTATATGGGTCCAAGTATTTCTATATGGTGGAAATTCAATCAAGATATCGCCAATTAAAGGTGATGAATGAAGATATTCCCAATATTTACATTACAATGAGGTATAGACACTATGATTTCATAGTTATTCCCTTCAGACTCACTAATTATCCAGAAATATTCACGGACTTAGAGTATTTAGATATTTCCTTGACAAATTTTTTGTAGTCTTTATTGATGATATTATAATATATTCCATGAGAAAGTAGTAACATGAAAATAATTTGAATGATGTGCTAAAGACATTAAAAATGGTGAAACTATATGAAAAGTATAGTAACATTGAGTTCTAAATAGATGATGATTCATTATTAGGGAATGTTATCAATGGATGAGGAATATTTATAGACCCTTCCAATATAAAGGAAACTAAAGTGTGGCCAGGACCAACATCTATAATGGAGATCTTAAGTTTCCTTGGTATAGCTGGGTATTACAGATGATTTGTAAAGTACTTATCACATTTTCCAAACCCACAAAGTATGTTGAATCAGAAGGGAGTTATGTCTTTCTACACCAGTGAATTTGAAGACCACATCAAAAAGTTAAAAAAGATTCTTACTACAGTACGAGTTCTCAAACCGTAGATAAATGGGGAATACTTTGGGGTGTAAATGATTCTTAAATGACGGTCCTTGGATATTTAAGGATAAAAATGGATAAATTGATAGACTAATACTCAAGGAAGTTTAAAATTCCTAGAAAAACTAACCAACACATGATCTGGAGTTGGTGGCTGTGATCTTTGCATTGAAAATTCCGTAACATTATCTCTATTGGGAGAAGTGTTGTATATATACTGATCATAAGATCTTAAAATATATATTCACAGATAAATATCAAAACATACTCTAGAAAATATGGTCAGGGATCATTAAATATTATGACTACAAAACTCACTACCATCATGGTAAAGAAAATAAGGGGAATATTATCTAAGTAGAAAGGATCATGCATCCATATCAATGATGAGAATTGAGAAGGATCCAATATTAGTAGTCCTATAGAATATTAAAATGGAAATATTTAGGGATGAACCATCATCAATCATTTATCAAATAATTTCCCAAGAATACCTCATGGGGAGAGTAAAGAATGTTCAAACAAATGATGTAAAAATTCAAAAAAAGGTGGAAGCTATTAAAAATGGTAAATCCTCAACGTTTAAAATGGATGAGGATTGATCCCTGATATTTGGTTCAAAACTTTGTGTATATTCAAATCCCTAGTTAAAGATAGATATTTTGAATGATGCAAATATTTCAACTTTATATATTAGCCTATAAATCCAAATGATGTATCAATATATACGAGAGCACAATTGGTGGGACAATATGAAGAACGAGATCACTGAATATACATCAGAGTACCTGGTGTTTCAGAAAGTGAATGATAAAACAAAAAAGTATAAGGGGATGATGCAATCGTTTCCCATAAAAAAATATTAATTGGAAAACAACACCATGGACATTGTCACATGAATTCCAAATACATCTAGAGGAAACAACGCTATATGAGTTGTCTTGGATCATCTTACATATACAGATCACTTTAGCACAATTTGAGTGGAATTATCACTTGGAAAAATTCATAGATATAACTCAATGAATTTATGATGCTCCATGGAGTACAACTATTTACTGTATCCGATTGAGATTCAATATATACCTCCATGTTTAGGAAAAGTCTGAAACATTTTCTAAATACTACTTTAACTTCAATATATCCTATCATAAGAAAAATTATGGCCAATATAAGAGGAATATTTAGACACAAGAATATGTGATGTTGTCATGTTCTATGTACATCAAGGGAAGATGAGACCACATCTACCTCTGGTAGAGTTATCTTACAACATAGTTTCCACCGTATCATCCAAATGGCTTCGTTTGAATCCATTTTTTTGAAAATATGCAGAACACTAGAATTCTTGGATGAAGTCAGTTAATATAAGTTGCTAGGACCTCAAATGGTTGAAGAAATAGGATAAAATGTGAGAAATATTTAGCGGTATATTCGGGTATCCCATTGTTGATAAAAAACAACGTAGTAAATCATCGATAGTACAAGAAGATTAAAGTTGGAGATAGGGTATTCATCCGTATATCTCCATAAAAGAGGATAATGAGATTTGGGAAAAAGGGAAAGCTATGTCCCATGTACATTTCCACATTTAGTTTCTTGATCATGTCGGTGCTGGGGCCTATCGAATAACACTTACACTTACAATGTCTCATGTACATGATGTATTCTACATATCCCTCTTGAGTAATTATATACCAAATCCCTAAAATGTACTAAATTCAGAGGTCGTATAGTGGTAAAATAATCTCTCTTATGAGGAGCATAAGATGAAGATCTTAGACCATAGTGGTAAGGTTCCATTCTACATGACTACTCAACAAGTAAAAGTACTATAATGGAACCATATGTATGAAGAGGCAACATGGGAACCAGAGGAATCAATGAAGGAGAATTACCCCATGGAATTTAAAACGAAATTTGAATGTTAAAATTTCATAACGGGAGAAGAATTTAATGAACCATAATTATATCATTTAAATTTCACATCATATAATTATTTCATATAGTTTAAATAACATAATCTCACAGTGAAAACCATACAAACATTATAAATGAAGAATGAATGATATAGTACGAACTCATAAAAATTAATGAAGTTAAACCAATGGAAAAGTAACATGCCCTTTTGAATAGTATTATGACCATTAAGAATATTGAACCAAAAAATAGAATATTATCCTCACCTATGAAATTATAAATAACATTTAGGAATATTATAAATGAGACTATGAAATAATTATATCATATTATAAGTAAATAAATTTTTTAAATATTATAAATTAAGTTTTAGTATTTTGTAAAATTAAAATGTTTATTTACAAATTTGTAATTAATATAATTATTTATATGAAAAATAATTTTAATAAATTGATTAATAAATTAATATTTTTTTCTTATTATTATAAGATAATTTTATGAGTCCATAATTAATTTTTCCAAGTGTTATAATATAACATATAATTTTAAGATCATTATTTTTCAATTAAATGATGATTTTAATTGACAAGTAATTTTATGATACTATTGAAAATTATTTTCACAAAATCACTTCTAGAAAATTAGTCTATAGCCACGGATTTATATCCACACATAATAAAATATTTTTCTATATCCATTGAAAAATCCATGGTCGAAATGAAAATCGTGGCCCTACCCTCCCCCCTTATGGTTACTCCTCCCCCACCCTCGTGATTCTTTCATACCCAACGATGCTTCCCCATACCACCCCTATGATTCTACCACCCCGCATCCTCTCGCTCCTCCTCCCCTCCATCGTGGTTCCATCCTGGCTCCAGCGCACCCAGACTAGCGAATATAGCCCACCTCCCATCTGTCGAGGCTCTAGTGCACCCAACCCAACTCCCCTCCATCATGGCTCTGACGCACCCAGCCAACCTCCCTAACATCGCGGCTATGGCGCACCCATCTAACCAATTCATATTACCACACATAATCATCCCCAATTCGATACTCTGAAAACCACAAGACAAAAAACATAAATCGATCGTTGGATTGCATGTTTTCTATTCATTACCCCCATTTCAAACCAATGACTTTGACACCACACCATTTGTTACTGTACAGGTTTGGTATCATCAGGTCTCCATTAATTATCACCTATTTATACTCCCCACTTTAATGCTATTCCATCTTCGGGTTCGTCTTGTTGACATCCCCTTTGTTTTCTTTTTCAATCACCACTTCTCCATGATCCATTCATCCTCTCATTATTTATTCTCTACCTGCACCCTCTTTCACAGTCTTATTCACTACAAATAATTCTTTTTTTGTTTATTTTATTTTTATTCCTATATTTTCTATTTTTTTTGTTTTTTGTGGTTGTATAAGAAGGCTCAATACCATCATAAATGCTTGCAGGGACTACAAGTCAAAGCATCCAGACATTGATCCTGCACTAGGGGATGTTTATTTCAGGGATGCATCATAAGATATTAAGGGAACAATAATGTAAAATGATAGTACATGTAATGTTATGATAAAGTGGATCACCTATGAAATTTTCTATGTATCCACTCACATTATCTCATAATATAAAAAATATGATTGTTTTAGGGTTCCTTAGTTTTTGTCATGCTTTTTTTTCTTGTCTAGATATCATAATAATTAAATTAACTTTTGGGTTTCAATCATAATTTTTCATTTCATAATATTATCATTAACATATTTTAGGGATTATATGATGTATATGCTACAAAGATTGAGAAGAACTAAATATCCTAATCTTTCGGGGTAAAGAACGGTGCATGCTTTCTAAGAAGCCAGCAACATAAAAAATGTGTGCTGGAGAAAATTGAAAATAGGAAGAAGTTTCCATTAATCCTTCCATCACATTTGAAGTTACATTAAAAATCATTCATTATCATTCACCATTATTTGGGTTTGTTGGATATTAAAAAGCTAATACATCAAAATTCATCGAAACTCCTTCCAACTCCTATTTATGTAATTTATTCATAGTTCATGGCATCAAAATATTAATTTTGGGAAAGCATTGAACTTGATATTGTAGGCACTATAAAGGATGCCTAGTGATTTTCTCTAAATAACGAATGTTTCTACATCATCACTCTTAATAAGTGCTCTATTTGACATTCTATTTTCTGTTTTCTCATCCCAAGCGGTCGGTTCTGGTTTTGAATCAAGCTATTTTCGGATTGGTGTTGGTGAACGTTTTGCAGAATTTGTCATTGTATGTGGTATAATAATCAATGGGGGATTGGTTAAATCTTTTATTAACCATTCAAACATATATAAATTTAATTTTCTTATTGTATTGGTTCGGATTATGTGGCAGGTTATTTATGATGTTATTCATTTTCTATGTATTCTAATGATACCCCATATACATATATTTCTGTGATTTATGTTTTTAGGTGATCTTATTAGGAATCATAACATTCTTTTGGACGTAGAAATGTTTATTCAGTGGTGCTTGGTATTTTTTATGATTTATGGTTGTCTTTTTTTAAAGTTTGGTTTATGATGATTGCAAATTCACAATGGTTTTACTTTTCATTTGATGTTAGTTTATCTTTTAAATAACAATAGATTTAAAGTAGTTTTTACCTTTAAATAATTTATTCTTCTATATCCTTGTGTTTATTTCAAAAGTTACTAATTTCTTGCAAGCTTTACTTTCAGACTTTTTTGAATGCTTTCCGTTGTTGATCTGCAAAATCTATGGCTCTAAGAGATCATGTGATATATTATATGAAATTATAGTGATATGATTTAATTTCATAAAAATAGTATGTTTCTTACATTTTTTATGAGTAATGAAAAATAAATCATTAATTTTATTCAATTAATTTTATGGTATTATTTAATAACATGCTAAAATCATTTTTTCAATTTCCTTTAATTTCAACTAATTTTATTCATAGTATAATCACTATTTTCAAATATGGTATTTCGAATCTATAGTTAAATTCTTTAATATAAGACGAATATCGATTATTTAGTTCTTTAGACACTGGAAATATTATGCAAAAATTATATCCCAGGATTATGTTTCATACATCTTTACCACAAGTCACTATATGAATAGTATACACCCTTGAGTTGCGCCCTTGAATGAGACATAATCCATTTCTTCTTATGAATAAATGAATCTCCACATTCACTGACATTTACCTGTTGGTGTCTATTTTCACGATTTTCTTTATTTATTATTTATCTACCACTTATGAATCAATATTTTCTATGTTTCATCATAATAATACAAAATCATTACAGTTTGATATTTTACACATTAAATCCACTATATTAACATCACTATATGCATTCACAGAAGTTGTTTTCCTGGTATTGAGTTACTATTCAATTATCTTAATCAATTTGGTGGTTTTGTGTTTTACCTCATTTACTAAATTTGTTATACTATCCACTCAGAAAATCCTTGAGAAAATCAAGGTGTAACACATATTTTTTTCCTAATTGAACCCTTTTATATGTAATCTAACCACCTCAACATTAGAGAATCTACCATGACTCATCTACTATTCTATATGACTTAATGCTAACATATGTCATGAGGTAAGTGAATATGTTTATGCAGAATCTATTATATATGTACAAGTTTATACAAAATCTATTGTACGTGTACAGGTTTATGCAGCATCTATTGTATTTGTACAGGTTTATGACCCATATATTACATTTAATGATCAGATATGTTCTGCTATGAATCATCTGTTGTGTATTTACAGGTTTATGTAGCATACACACAATATGTACTTTTTTTAAATTAGATGAACATAAATGCATGATTTATGAATACATTGTCTAAAAGTACATGAACCTATAAATATATAAGTGACTTTATGTTGTACGAATTTGCAAGCTCCAACACATCCCATTCCTCTACCAAATCAATAAATCGCATGAGGTATGTATACATTGTTTGAATTTACCTATGCATGTACACATACATGGACATTGTTTAAAAAACATTTTTATAAATAATTGTATATTTTTCACTTATTAAAACTCCCCCATTACGTTGAAAACTATTTATTATGTATTCACTTATAAATATTCACACTTGTATTTTTATTTATTTCCTTATTTTATCTGCCTATTATTTATAATATGAAAATGTTATTTTTATTTTTATTTGTTTCAAAATATATTGTGCATGATATCGTATTAAATGTTTTGGAATTTTAACAACAAAGACTAACAATATGTCATTTCACATTGTAAAATATTTTAAACAATGATAATTGATTTTTTTTAATTTATTTTTCTTGTGGTGCTTTATTTTTGTTGATATACATTTTATAATTTATATTTAAAGATATTTTATGGCTTAATTATTTATTTGGAAGTGTTTTTTATCATTTCTCATGTTTTATTACGTGGAAGACCTTTCTTGGGATAGAGGTTGAAAATCCATGCAGTACAATGTTCTCTTTTTTATCTCTTACAAGATATGGCACTGAGTGAAAGACTTTATTAGTGTCTTTTACAGATGATTTAATGAATACTTTTTTAGAGGGAAGGATGCAAAAACTAAAAAGATAAAATGAGTCTATTTTAAAGATGTGGGTTAATGAAAATTCATAGGATATGTGATTTTCTTGGGAAAAACCTCATAGTTTTGATGTTATTGGTTCTCAACCATTCCATTGAAGTTATCTTTCTTCCATATATTTTTTAGGATTACTTTTATGACAAAATATAAAATGTTTATTACTTTTATAATGATCAAATATAGAATGTTTTAGATTTTAGTTTCCTTTACTATATGAAATGTTTTACAAATACTACATGTAATTTTATTTTATATATAAATTATTTGTCCCACTTCCATAGTTTCATTTTATTAGTTTTATTTTATTTGATTCATTTATTCATAAAATGATTTCAAATAAAACCGAGAAATGTTCAATGGAAATACAAAATATTTTTTAATCTTTTCAGTGTGTATGGAAATCACATAACCAACTATAAATGAGCAGTTTGTTTTAAAATATTATATGGGAGTTACCTATGTTATATCTTTATTTACAATCATATTTATTTTTACAATTTTATTTTAGTTATGATAGAATAATGAAAATAATGGTGTCTGACTATTGCTATGGTGTGTGGAATAAATGAAACAACACAAGAAATACTACTGAGTAAGTTATTGTGGAACTATGTCATAGTGAAGTAAACTAGAAGGAACCATGTAGATGGGTAGAGAAATAGTGTATAAGGATTATGTGTTCTTGTTTTGAGATAGTGGGAGTGTTCAGATATTTTTAACGATTTTTTATTGTTCACATATATATTTATCAATTTTATGTGTTCTTGTTTTTATTTTTAGATTCTTAAAAGAAATTTGGCTCACACCATTTTTTGTTTTCATAAATTATTAGGAGCTTTTACTTAGTATCTGATTGAGTGTAGGAAATTACATCCATTGAGCCCATAGTGAACTGAAACAAACACTATTTAATGGGAACATCATGGCCACTCATTTCTCACCATAGAACTTGTTTTATTTTTGTTGAACTTAAATGATTGAATATGATGTAGATTTTGGTTAATTTTTAGGTACATCAATGAGAATATCCAGGTTTTGTGAAAACTATGAGAGGATGGTTGGATCATTTGAAAGAAGAAAAGTGCATCATATCATTTTATGGGAGTACTTAATTTGGTTTTAACTTGTTTAGATCTATTTGTTAATGTTACCACTTATTGGAACTCTTTTGAAACTCATGGTTTAAGGATGATATGCTTGTTTAGTGTTTCCTCTTAAAAAGTTGAATATTTTTCATGATGATGTTATTGAACTGAATCTATTTATGATGGTTTTTGAAAATACACTTGCTTATGTTAAAACATGATGAGTGTTGAGTTTTAATGTATGATGATGTTTATTGTAAAATTTATATTTAATGGTTTTTTTGTGTAAATTATGTTAAATATTAATTAATGAGGGTATATTAGTAATATTAAAACTATTTTCATGTTGATTTTAATGTTAAATGTTCACTGTATTTGTCTCGTATTCCATTGAAATGAGTATCTTTATATGTTGTTATGTGTGTTTGATTGGAAATAATTTTCGGTTTTCAATGAATTAATACATTTGAACACTATATTTTCTTTCAAAATAGATTAACACTATTACATTTTGAGGAATGGTATTACTTTTATCCTTTTTTTACCTTAATGTTTTGGTGCCATCTTTTCATTCTTTCTTGGTTGGGGGGATATTTTGGGATTGGGGGGGGTCCAAGGGGGCTATCCAGCCGGGGGAAATTATAGGAGGTGTACAGGGGGTGTCCAGGATGGAATTGAGGCTGTCCAAGAGGGGGTGGGGCTGTCAAAGAGGGTCAGGTCCTGGGGGGGGGGGGGGTCAAGGGGGTTTGCAGGGGGAGAGGGTTGTGAAGGGGGGAGGGGCAGGTGGGTATGTGGAGATGGCCATGGGTGTGAAAGGGGTGACCATCTAGGGGGTGTCTAGGATGGATGGGGGTTGTCCGGGGGTGCAAGGGGGTCTGCAAGGGGAGGGGGTTGTGCAGGGAGGATCTGTCCAGGGAGGGGGTCTATCCAGGGTTGGGTGGGGGCTGTCTAAGATTGGGGGTGCAAGGGGGACTGTAGGGGGTTGCTATGGAGTATTCAAAGAGGAGGGGTGTTAGTGAGGAGGTGAAGGGGGTGTTTATTAGAAATGGGTATCCTGTCTAGGGGGGTGGAAGTGGGGTCTACATGAGGGGGGGGGGGGTCTGTCAAGGTGGGTGTCCAAGAGGGATGGGTACGTATCTGGGGGGTTCAAGGGGGATCTTCATGGGGGTCTGTAGGGGGTGGGGGTTGTGCATGGTGGATCTATCTAAGAAGTGGGGGTCTATCCATGGTGGGTGGGGGTTTTCCAAGAGGTGGGTGCAAGGGGGTGCATGGGGGATGCATGGGGGCCTCTAGGGGGATGTGCAGTGGGGAGGGGAAGGGATGTCCATGAGAGATGGTGGGTTGTAAAGGGAGTGAAATGGGCTTTGTGGGGGGGGGGGGTCTTCCCAAGGGGTGTCTAGGAGGGAAGGGGGTTGTCTAGGTTGAGGAGGGTGCAAGGGGGGTCTGCAAGAAGAACATGGGGGGATGCAGGGGGGAGGGGTAGGGGGTGTCCATGAGGGATGGGGGGCAATCCAGGTGGGTTGCAAGGGGGGTATGTGGGGGGGGGGGGATATCCAATGCGTGTTAAGGGGATGGGGGTTGTCCAGGGGTGAAACGGGGAGGAGGTTGTGCAGGGGGAATCTGTCCTGGGATGAGGGTGTTTTGTTTAGGAAGGGGGTGAAATGGGTTCTGTCGGGGGTCATGGTGGTCTATAGGGGGAGGGACAGGGGGTATCTAGTAGGGAAGTGGGATGTCCAAGGTAGTGTAAGGGGGGCTGTAGGGGGGATCTGTCCATGGGTGGGTCTGGCCAGGGAGGCTATCCATGAAGGGGGTGGGGTGGGGGTGCAACTGGGTCTACAGCGGTGAAAGGGGGGTTTGCAGGGGGTCTGTAGGAGGGTTCTATCCTGGGAGGGGGTAGGGGTGAAAGGGGTCTGCAGGGGGGTCTATGGTGGAGGTGTAGTCCATGGAGTGTCCAAGAGGGGGGTGCAATGGGGTCGGTAGGGGTGCAACGGGTCTGTAGGGTGGGTCTGTCTAGGGAGGGGGTGTGCGTGCATGGGGGTCTTTAAGGGGGGGGGGGTGCAAGGGAGGGGGTCTATCTAGGGATAGGGGTGGGGGTGCAAGGGGTGCATGTGGGGTCTTTAGGGGGCTATCCTGGGGGCGTCCAAGAGTTAGGGGTTTCCAGGGGGTGTCTAGATAGAGGGGGGGGGGGGGTCCAGGGGATGTCTAGGAAGATAGTGTCCAGAAAAGATTGGGGCTGTCTAGGGGTTGTAAAGAGGGGGTCTAAGGGGGTCTACATTGGTGGAGGGGTGTTAGTGGTATGGGATCTATCGATGGAGTGGGGCTCTATCCGGTGAGTGTAGGGATGGGGGGTTGTCCAGGGGGGGTGGGTTGTGTAGGGGGAGGGGGTTTGTCCAGGGAGGGGGGTGTCCATGAACGATGGTGTGGAATGGGGTTTGTATAGGGGGTAAAATGGGGGTATGCATGGGGACGGTTGTGTAGGGTGGTCTGTCCAAGGAGGGGGGTGCAAGGGGGTCTATAAGGGGGGGGGGCTGTCCATTAGGTGGTGTTGTATGGGGGGCCATCTATGGGATGTCAAGGAGGGATAGGGGGCTGTCTAGGGGGCGTAAGGGAGTATGTAGGGGGGATGGGGTTCTATAGGTGGTAGGGGTTTGTCCATGGAGGGGGAGGGTGTAAGGGGGTCTGCATTGGGGGTTCATCTAGGAAGGGTGTAGAGTCTCTCCGAGTTTTTTATGAAATGGGATGGGATATATAAATGGTTTCAAACTATGGATACAACCCTATAACAACGGTTTCAAACTGTGTCTATAGATCTTTTCCCATGGATTCAAA
Source organism: Viscum album (assembly GCA_963277665.1). Classification (NCBI taxonomy): domain Eukaryota; kingdom Viridiplantae; phylum Streptophyta; class Magnoliopsida; order Santalales; family Viscaceae; genus Viscum; species Viscum album. Next base: position 1,272,019,543 of record OY728162.1, on the reverse strand, counting down.
TCATTGTTATATCCCATGTGTGGCTAAAGCAACTTCCACTGTTTGAAACCGTAGCTATAAAGCATTATCCATGGATTAACATGTGTCTATAAGGGTATATACACAGTTTGAACTATGGCTATAGATAATTACCCATAGTTTGAAATCATGGCTATAGGATTTTCCCTATAGGCATGCCTATACTAGACATAGTTCATCAAACCATTTCTATAAGATATAGCCACGGTTTTTGGGCTTATAGCCATGGTTTGGAACTGTGGATATAGCCTAAATTTTTAGTAGTGAATGTGTTTTATTTTTCAATTATACAGATCAAATAGTGGATAGGATTAATTGTTTCTATTTTTCTCAAATAGTTAAATTTCTATGAATATCGGAATTCTATAATTTATTGTATATGAAATTGTAGATTAAATACACTATTTACTGCGTCAATTTTTATTTAAGAAACATAATATAAAATATTCTTCTCTATTCACTATATTTATTCATGATAATCAAATCATTTCACATACAAGATCCAAAACATTAAATAAATGAATAACATATTAAAAAAACACTCCTCTCCTCGAACTATAAATACGACCCTCACAACCTCTTCTCATCACCTAAAAGCCCGGAAGAATATAGAAATTCATCCCAATAATCTCCCCAGACACTCCCACACTTACAAGATATTATCCAAACCAAAAGACCAATCCCATTTCCCATAAGGAGGCTCTTATGGAGAATAATTAAAGCGGTAAAATCCTCTTTTTTCATTTAATTTCATTATAATTTCTTTTCTTTTATTTTTATCTCCTAAACTCCCTTTATCAATGTTACATGGTAAGTCCAGTATATTTAATATAATATAATTGTCTCCTAGTAATATAAAACCCATCATCATTTTCCCTCCCCTTCACATTTTTTCTAAGAATGAAAATATAGTTTGTGAAATGATAAACTATCACATTCAAGGATGAAGAGTTTTCAATTTCCATTACCATATTCAAGGATGGTCATAAAAAACATTATGGTTAAATAAATCTAATATATCTATTATGGATTATTTGATTTTCTAGAACTATTATATATATAATATTAATTTTATAAACATAACTAGTTCATGATGATCGATAAAAATCCAAAATAATCTAAACGGTAATAGTTAAAATTTTATTTAATAAACCATACTGTCATCTAAAAAATGATATATAAGACAATTTAATATTATTTATGCTCATTGATAAAATATAGTTTTAATTATGGACAATTATTCTCATTTTAAATGATCATTCATACATTTATACAAGTGAACAAATCAGGGAAACTAAATAAATGACCACTCTTGAATAATGAAATCTAATCATATTGCTCTTAAAAAGGGGCATCAATGAACATAATAAAATTATAATCAATAAAATACATGTATAAAAGGTTATGAATTAAATTATTAATGGATTTAATTTGATTTTTTAGGAAAATAAAATCATGTAAAGAACACTTATAGACATAATGTAAGGGATTCTTTCTCAAACACCACTTTTCCTTTGGGTAATGTTTTCTCTCTATTTACCCCAACAAAATCCTTAATTTATTTTATATACGTATTCTTATTTTTGTTTATATTTTTGAAAATAATGCATCAAGACCATATCATCCTTTTTATGGGGAAATAACTGCTTTAAAAAGGCCCCCTTATAAATTCTTCATGATAAGAAAGACCAATTAAAGGAAACTTTGCGACTTATTACCCATTTTCAAGTCCACTACATAATTTGGTTTAAGTAAAAATTATTTTTATAAAATCAGAAATTTTAGTATGAAAAACTATATTGGTTCATTTTTTGTTTTATATAAATAATTATTCATTTTAAATTTTAAAAAATATTTAAAATATTCCCTTTAAATGCACAAAATTGGCTCATTTCTAATGTTTCTTAAACACTATTTTTAAATTTTTTTCAATTAATTTAGAAATTATTTATCATGATATAAGCCTATTTCATATAATATTGTACATTTATGATTTAAATCCATTATTTCATTGAAAAATTTATGATACGCACATTTTTTATTCCTTATAACATGATTATGATACCCATATCCTTCCATGAGTAACCCTTATGAATATACATTATGTTTGATTTTTCTTGTGGCACACATATTATTGATCATGTCATGATGTGTTCACCTAGATAGTGTTCTAATTTACTGGGTAATGTATATTCTTATGAGACATAATATTGGAATAAAAAGTGAACCTCAATATTTTTGGGGACTTTTTCCGACCTGTGAAATAGTCTTGGAAGTTAACCTTGACACATGCTCCTCCAGGTACAATGAACTTAGATTTTATCCATCAATCTTTGTTATATCATTTTTTTGTTTTTTTTAAATTTTTATGATTCCATGTTCACATGAACCCATGTTATACATTTCATTATTCCATATCTTTATTCATGCCTTTTTATATCATCATGTTATGCCTTTTAAACCATATTTTATGATTTATTTCTATGTTTCATTTCCCATACGTATACTTTTAGCTCATCCGTTTGTTCGTGTATTCCCAGTGTTATCTTAGGTATATGTTAGAGCTAAAAATAAGTCATAAACTCATTATGGAGATTAATTATAATATTCTTTTCATGTTGTTTATTTATGTACTTAATCTTCCAAAGACACTATAATTTATGATACTTTTTTTTATTTTAAGGAAAATTATGATTAAAAAAATTTAATGATATGAATAAAAGGATGGTTCCATTTTAGAATTTTTTTTTCGCTTCAACTCCAACCTAGTGGGTTAATAATTGTTTATTCATTGTTATTATCATTCCATAAACTAGGTACTCTGAGAAACACATACTAAGCTACCACTAAGAAGAACGATGAAACTAAGAACACCCAAATACTACAAGCAGTGGTAATGGTTGTAAATATTATGTGAGAAACCCAACCATCAACAATTAAATAGATTCATTTCAATAAAGAATCCATATTTAGGACATTAATGGGGAATCCCAACATCAAAACAAACCATCATCTCTGGTTCCATCCCTGACACCCACATGAATATTTTGATGTATCTCTCTATCAGAGGAATCAATTGCTTCCACATCATCCAGAAATCCCCAACCAATATCACATCATTCAACCCCAGATTAGTCATCTCTGACTCATAACATCATTTAGGCCGCCCCACCTCATATCACATCATCTATCCTATGTTGAGCCATCCAAGGCTCATATTTCAACGTATAATGATGATAACATCTAGATCTCATCTGAAGGTAAAAGTAAAGAAACAAACACAACCAAAAAATGATATATAGACCCTAAAATAAAGAATCAATCATTCACAAAAAAATGATCTCTCGCAGCTCTGAACTCACTCATTCTTCTCAATTAGGTGGGCAACTGAATCCCTATAAATTATCATTAACAATCAAAAAAATTATTTTGAATTAACTGATTCATTTTTCACTAGTTCCTATAATGGGAATAAAAATTCATCATTCAAAAATAATCTATCAAGAGTTTAACATGATCTTATCATTAAAATCATTTTTAATAAACTCACTAATGTACCATTCTCATTAACCCAACATTTCATTTTATAATTATTATAAAGAATTATCATGATTCAAATTATATATTAGTTACATTATCATAGAATAACACATTAAATTAAACATTCATATTTCATAAATTTTATCACCATCAAATTATAAGAAACACTATATTCATTAAAACATGTATCTTCATTAATTCTTAATCCAATTGATTAAATTATTCTGGTTTTATTTTCATTACCATTCCCTATAAAAAAATGGAAATCCATAATTTCATAGTTCATTATAACATGTATAATATAGATATCATTATATCTATAAAATCAAGAGCCAAACCGTTATCATGGTAGAAAGCAACTACGTGTGATCACTACAACAAGTTTTATTAACCTCGATTAATAATTACTAGTTTAATTATATTTACATCAAATGGAAAAACTATGATAAAATTATTATTTCACATAAATATTAAGTACAATAAATGAAGCTTTTACATCAAATTAATTACAATTCTTCAAATTAGAACATACTGACATTGTAGATCCCAATTACCTCTCCCATTAGAATATGCAACCCTCCCAGGATTCCATACCACAAATACACCAACAAATAACCAATATTACTCAATTAAGATGATATATATATATATATGTATATATAACATGAAAAGATAAACACTCATGATATAGATCAAATAACAACAAGAAGAAAATGTATAAAATACATTGGATCAACATAGATCGATGATGGAAGGCTAGAATTAATCCATTTTAATGGGATTTAAATACGCTAAAAGAGAGCATTGAATATCACTTAGAAACTGAGATAAACATAATAGGGTTTGAGAAATACTATGTCACCATTCTCTCCTAGAATCTCTCTCAAGATTTGTGGTTTCCCCTTTGCTCATTATCAGCTCTGCTTCCATTTTCCCTCACTCGACATTTCCTAACTCATGTTTCTCCCACCCTAGAATTGTTTCGCTATTGTTCTACCAAGGTTAGTCATCCTATTTTATTTTTGGTTTAGAAACTTGTTTCTTTATAGTGGTAGTCACCCATGAATGTTTTAGGAGTCATCCTTACTGGTCCTATTGGATCTAGGTTGTAGTCCTCCGTTCCCAACATGGAATTATTTATTGTGTTCTCTTTATTAAGATGGAATTAGTTTTTGTTTAATTTGGTGTTAGATTAATTTTAATGTATTTCATGGTTCTCTTTCCATCACCGCTATCATAGAGGTGTTGATGTTGTGCAATGATGAAGCATGGTTTGGTGGGTCAGGCCATTATAGGGATTTATATTTTTATTGTTGATTAATGTGATTCTAGAGATTTGGGTTTTCTCATTTTGTTATTTTTCTATTTTAGTGAAGTCTTTCAAGAAAATAATTTTGGTTTGGCTATCTATTTTCTGATATCATGGCGGTCTTTCTATACAGGGGGTTGGAGTTTCTGTTGAAGATAGTTTCTCTTTCTCTATGACAAGGCTGATCTAACACTTATCTTACTGACATATCATCTCTCCCATTCCATGTCGATCTGGTGGAGTTATTTTCTTAGAGGTTTTGGTATGTTTAGTTTCATCAATTTCTATTTTTTGAGGAGGTACGACTAATCCAAGATTAATTCCCTAGGATTCTGAAATATTTGTTTTTTATTTATATGAATGTTCATGCTATTCTAAAAAGGTGGGTATGGAGTTTACAAATTCATGGATGATGTTATTTCATGGATCTAGTCTTTATGTTGGTCTGGTTCTTAGAAATGTTTTTCTAGTGAGTTTATGGTCCATGGTTGTGGTTTGAAGGTTGTTTGATTTTTCGATGCTGATGTGGGTTCTTGACGAAGATGATGGATTTCAGTACTCATTCCTTACAAGTGATTTGGTAAGATGAAGAGGATAATTTTTGTGTGATACATGGGGTGGGATGTGGCCTGATAAGTTGATTATGTTGTAGTTTGAATTTTGATCTATGAATTTTGAATGTAGTTTTTGTGGTCTTTGAGTGATAGTGAATGGCTGTGTATGGTTTCTACTTTTCCAAAATTTGGATTATCAAAATAATAAAAAAAATGTATTGAAGTAAGTTTCCACAATTTATAAAGGCAAACTGTATATTTAATTTTCCAGATGCCACAACCATTCACATTATTCAAGTATCAGGTTTTATGTTATTCCACAAAATATGATTCCTTGAATCATTTGACCCTTATTTATTTCAAAATGTAAATAATCCCATGAAACAAAATCTCAAAATTTTGAAACCACATATTCTTGTTGTCAAAACAAATCACATAATGAATTATCCTTTATTCTAACTTTTAGCAACCTAAGACTTTAAAACACACTCATGGAATCTTCCGAGCACCAAGCATTTTGAAATCACACAAAGGTTTGGACTATATAGATCTGATACCTTACATGGTTCCAGTGCACAAATTTCATAAAGCAATCTACAGTCATTTCCTATGATTCTATAGCAATATAATTCAATTTGTTTTAGTTTTAACCTCCTAATACAGGTTATTAAGTACTTTGGTATCTTTTAATCCATCTTATTAAGTCATTTCGAGTACACAATACATCAAATGGATATTTTTTCTATGTGTACGTCTCTAAAACAATTAAATGGTCATTATCCCCTAATTTCATGCCAATATGAGTATGTTTTCTATGGGATTACCATTACAGACATGTTATTATGTTTTAAAACAATAAAAAAAATTAATGGAATCACTTAAAAACTATAACTCTGATTGATATGGTGTCAATTCCTACATTTAAAAATTATATATATTATTATTTTCCAATGATTTCATTTCCATAAACAAACATGAAGTGGGTGATATGGATCAATGTGTGTTTTTTCAATATATGTTTCATTTTACCTGAAAACATCTACCCCATAGAAAAAAAATTAGAAAACAAGATCAATATGTTTACAAACATTAGAAAATTGATCAACAATTAGTTTTTTATGTGTATACATTGACCACACATCAACATCACACACAATGTGGTCAGTATAACTTGATGTTCCCATGTTCAATATAAAACATTAATTTTATTTATAACATCTATTAAATTTTAAAAATAAAACAATTACCACAAATTATTTTATAATATCATTAAAATTATTCATCATTCATTTATTATCTGTATGAATGAATGACATGTCAATCAAATACACGAAGTGGGAAGTATGACTCAAAGTTTGTGTTTCCAATATGAGACTAATTTTTGTTTAAAACATATGGCATATATCCAAAACCAAAAAAATGAGATGGAATTTTTTAAAAACCTTAAAAAAGTTATCCATAATTCTTTTTTTGCATTTATAATGTGACAACAGGTTAACCAGAAATACGATGTGGTTGGTCTAACTTAGAGCGTGTGTTTACAATATAAGAGTGTTACTTATGTTTAAATCATCCATTAAATTGTCAAAATTGAGAAAATTATATCATATTTTTTCAAACCAAATTAAAAAATCTTTACATAATTTGCAATGTATAGGAATCTAATGTACATATATTTGACACATTTAGTGGGTCATATGACTCAATGTGCGTGTCTTCAATAGAAGTTAGGTGAGATTGAAATGAATCAAACTTATCTCAATTTTATTCATTCAATTTTATATTAATTTATAGGTAATTTTCTATTACATGATTTTTTAATCACAATATGTTTTTGATGACTTATAAACATTCAAACATCATGAAATTATAAGAAATCTCATATATTTACAATGAAGATGCTTTCAAATATTTGTTTTTATTTATGGAATCCTTTTTTATCTAAATAATATTGACTACAGTACCCTGAAAATATTATTTCCAGGGGATGATAATTGAAATTAGAATAAAAATAAATAAGCTTCATGTGAGTTGTCTTCTACTATAAGTGTTTTTAGAAAATGTTTGAATAGAATATAGAGTTTAGAATCTTCTTAGAGGGGTGAGAAATATGATTTTATATTTCCTTAGTGACTGTTACCATTATCATAGGAAATATATAAACTATCCAATTTTTCATTCTCTACCACCACTGATTCTATGTTTCTGTATCATAGTCATGTTCTTTAACTTTTTTATCTATACATCCTGATAAAAAACACTACACAAACCCCCACTGGGTGTGGCAGTTAACGATTACAATTCCCTACCAAAAACAGTTATAGGTGTAGGCCCATAACCTATCCCATATACATGACAAGGACTCTCCTATCCTAAAATGATTAAAACTACATGATTCTAGGAAACTGATTATGTTTTTTATGGATTCACATTCCAGACATCATTAAATATGACTTGTTAGTAAAAAAATATGAATAATGATTTTTAAAATTATTTTAACTTCATAATATTATCTATTTCTTACAATTTTCACTACTATTTAATGATATTTCATTGCTATAAAAACATAGTAATTAAAAATAAATTATTGAAAAAAATCCTTAAACCCAATTAATTAGGTTTGGATACAAGGATCAAACGATGATAATAATGTAAATTGGAATAATTTTATACATGTAGATGAACCCATATTTTTAGTTTCAACGTTTTTGTATAATTTATTTTTCATTAACATGGTTTTATAATAATGAAATAACATTAAATAGTAATAAAAAGTAATTATTCTGGCGTATTTGATAGGGTCATTCATGAAAATCTAATCAGGTTTCTTGTGATTATTAAAAAACATCTACATCTGAAAAATAGTGTGACATAATTCGTTAGAATGAATAAAAAAATATACAAGTTTGAAACAATAAATTAATTATAATAAAATAATAGAAATGATGAAGGATAAAATAAAAAAAATTGTTATTTTTCTCAAAAAACAATGAGATCCAATGATATGATGAATTAATTAATTCTAATTATTCATAGAATTTTTTAGATAAATATAACAAAATATTTCAAAAGAAATAAAATTTTAAATTTTATTATTTTTATGTTATTACGATACTATAAAAAATGAAATTACCAAATGAGATGAATCTATGTTAACATTGAAAATCATCTTCCACTACTCACTACAAAGACATATAAGCCCATTCTCATACATTTGTCCAGAGCCTAGAGATGTGTCATCAAAATCAAGAAATTTCCACCAATAATAATATCCCCATTTTGTGACCAATTTATTCCGAGTGTATAGTCATTAATTAGAGTTTCATACATCACATTGAAAAAACATCTTGAAATAAAAAAATAACAATTTACAAGTATATTTACAATTTCAAAAATTACTTTTAAATTATTTATCAATGAATATTAAATTAATATTACCTTTACATGATTATAAAACACACAATTTTTCATATATGTTGTAAGATGCCTATAATATGTATAAGTAACAAGAAATATTACCATCTCACAAGAAAGATGACCAAGAATTTTTTCATATATTTTAGAAACACCACTAGTAGGCTCCACAAAATCGTCAAATGTATTGACAATAGTGATGTATTTCTGTTCCCATACATTTGTTCTATTCATATTTATATCTCTTTTGATGTTATATTTATCTATTTGGAAAATAAATCAACCACATAATAAAATATATAGTTGTTGTATAACAAAATACCTAACCAGAATAATGACACACCAATATACCCTAGATGGAGTGGTGAAAAACTACTCTATCATTAGAGGTTAATTAGACAATGGGATATGAACAATATCTAGGTAAACTACTAGCTCACTACAATTACCTAGTATAACAGAATCACTCAACTACATTGAACCTAATAATAGTGGTGGTGTTCTCCAAGATGTTGATCATCTATGATTTTGAAATTTATTTGTTCTTAGAATACCGATAATTTGAATGGTTAGGAATATATTTATTGTCTAAAAAACACATAAGTAAAATAATTTTATAAAAATGATTAACTATAACATTTTATATTTTTGAAAAAACCAAATCAATGAAAATATTTAATATAACTTCATTAATAATTTATACATTAAATTTTCTTTATCTTTATTATCTTCATTTCTTTGAACCGTTATTGTGACATGTAATTCACTTTTACTCTCTCTTTCATGTTATATTATTAAAATATTATCAAGAAAAAATAATTCATTGTTTTTTGGGTGATGAGTTTCACTATTAGAAAGTAACAATTGACCTTAATCGCCCATATCATATATGTTTCTCTATTTTAAGTGTGAAAAAACACACTAACATTAATATATTTCATCATCTATAAAATAAACCATATTTCCTTGTGAAGAAGAGATAAATAGATATTTTGTTGCTCGCTCACTAGCATGGATAAACCTGGAAAAGTTTTCACAAGTAAAAGGTAATAAATATTTAATTATACTCTTATCAATGTTGAGCCTCATGTATTTTAATAAGATAACAAAAAATTAACCATGATAGGTTAATTGAACTCTATTAATTATATTCCCATACAATCCCACATCTACAAGTGTAAATACGACACTATTTTGAGTTTTCATGTCTTCTTCCTAAAATATTATATGAAAATTGATTCCATAAATATTGTATTCATCAAATCTCTTACCCTTATTAGAGGATCTCAAGAAAAAAACATCAAATCATTTTATATTTCATCTTGATTCCAAACATTCATTATCTAGACAAGAAGATATAATGTGTCACTTTTGACAAAGAAAAAATAACTACACATCAATAATATGAATATGAGTATATACTTTCATGATGAGAGAACCGTTCGATAACCAATTATTAAAAAAAATTATATTTCTACTCATTTCTATCTCTACCCCTTAGTCCCCACTTTTTTTCAGTCTCAGTTATTCAATAAATGTATCTACAATAAGACTATTAAGTAAAACATATTTATGTTTTTATTGTAACTCAAATTCATTAAATATAAAATTTTACCCCTTTCCAATAGTTCGTCCAATATTTAGAAATATCGATGAATAGTTTCTAGTATGGGAATTAGTGGAGATGTCATCAGCATGTCCAACACAATTGAATCTTGTTTCAACACCATCCAAAAACCTAGAACAGAAGGTCATGAACTCTTCAGCTATATACTCTTAATAAGTATATCTATCTGGTTAAGATTTATTCCCCATATATTATTTCAAATGAACTATGTACCCGAGGAAAAAAAATAAACATATTAATGAAATTTACCCAGTGATTTTATAATACAAAATTCATCAACGAAAATTAAAAAAATTATTAATGTACCACTCAAAGGGATACATCCATCGATAGTGTACCAGTCCACCATGTTTAGAATCTTCAACAAAATTAATACTTCATTGAATGACTACTAGGAAAATCAAGGGTTAAAATTAAATCAACAAATAATAAATTGTTAAAATAATTATTTCTAAAAGTTTATCAAGATCAGTTGGATTTAGAACTTTCCAAAAAAATCTCCCTAAAAATGTACCCAACTCAATAGGAACTTATGTTACATTTTCTAGTAATTTATTATGCAATTCCAAAGGCAAAAACTACTCCTCTAGAATATAGAAGTCATGACTTTTTAGTCTATGTACTTTTTGATGTTTTAATTCCACACTCTTTGAAATGTCACCCAAATAACCATATAGAAAATTTAAATTCATTACCATTAAATGGAATATTCCTTGTTCATTATTTTTCATTGTAATAATAGCCAATGGGTACTTATAATTCTCATTTTCCCATAAACCATTCCATATATATGTTGATTCCAAATCACCATGAGTATTAAGGTGATCCTTTTATTTACCATCCTCATTAAACAATGTAAAATTTTAAATTTTCAAAGATGTTCTTATCAATATGAAATATTTTGGGACAATGAGAAATAAAATTAAGCAGCCATTAAAAAATATTAAAAAATATATCTCATTTATTCCACTATTGTCTTACAACAGCTTCTAATATTGTAGATCTATACCTTTTCCACTTCTTTAAACTAATTGTATTTTACAAATTCTATTGTGAAATTTATTAATTGTACTATAATTTTTTATCCACATAACACCTTCATTCTCCATATCAATTAAATATCTCGTTTGAATTGTGTCATGTTAACCCTAAATACATGGGGAGAATCAAGAAATTTTTTAGGGTACATAATACACCATTTTGTACAATGTGGTAATCATTGATGTTAGCAATAAAAATTTAAAATTCAAAAGGCCAAAATAATATGATTTTCTCTACTAAATAAGATTTCTAATGCTATAAGGGCACTAATTTTACACATTAAATAAGAAGGATTTTTGAATAGTTTTCTCTTTGAAGAATCATTTGTTTTCAATCCATCATCCTATAATTTTTAAAATTATCTTATTAGAGGTTGAAGGTGCACATCAATAGCATTTCTAGGCATTTTATTTCCATGGATAATAATCGAAATGATGAAACAATTCTTCTTCATACACATCTATAAACGTATATTATATGTGATCAGAAAAATCTATATTCTATAATTAGAACATATAGTAACAATAGGGATACAACAATTATAAGATAATCTCAAACTAATATTCCTATGATCTGAAGACAAATATTTATATAATAAATCAAACAACTTAAATTATGTTGTATCTTTTCGATGTTTCATCAAACCATCATTTTTACTATCACGTGAATGGAACTACCTGTTGTATGCAGTGTTAAACAAAATGAATAATCTATAAAATCATGGTTGAGAAGAATGTAATGTAATACAGTTATGGGAGTTTTATTATTCTTTTTTTTTTGGTAGTGCGGCATTGATTTTTCCCTTCATTATTTCTCATTATCATCTATCTACATTTATGACGTCTTTTAATCCTTATTTATTAGAAACTTCTTCCAAATAAATATTGAAATCCATATGGAATGCATGTATCTTTTTAAAATTAAGTCCGCTTTGTTGGTAATTTTATTCATATCATAGAATGATGCTTGAATCATAGCTTCATTAAATTTATCATGAAGAAACTATAAAATTATTGACAATTCCTTCTCAGAAATTCCAAAATGACAATTAAAATAAAAAAACCTAAGAATAAAAGAACACTTAAAAAACATAGAACAACCATCATAAAATTCTTATTGTCCACCTTCAACTAATTCATAAAACTAATATTTTGGTCATTGATGTTCTGAGAATGATTAACCAACATAGAATCAATAGAAGTTTCTATTGTTATATTAAAATCATGGACATTGTGTCATGTAAACTCAAATTATTCAATTATCAAGTTTTGAACTGAATTGTCCTATGATGGGTAATTTTGTTTTCCATTCACAGGCGAGTCATTGTTTTGACTTTCCATAACATTCAATAATCTATGAAAAATCCATCATATATATCAAGAATGAAACTATTTCAATATCAAGTGATCATATACGCATTTTTTATTCAACCATCACTTGAGTTTACAATTAGGATGTGACCATTTTATTCTAATATGTACTGATTGGTTATCAATTGTGTAATAAAAAAATCTTCCATCCCCTTGACATATCATGTTGTCCTTCAAGGTAAATTAATTCAACTTGTATCCATAGGTAATGGATTGTCAATAATCTCTCTATAAATTCCGATATAATTATATAAATATTTACTCAAAAAAATGAAATCATATTTTAAATTCATGAAATTACATCATTGACAGTGGTAGGGTCTTCATTCGACATAATACAATTTCAACATGAAAATTATTCAATTGATCCTTAAAAATATAAACAACATAAATGAATAGATATTAGACCTCAAAAAAATAGGGTCTGATGTTTTGAAATAAGGACAGTGAGTTGAGGACGTGGAAATAGACAACATGGAGTTCGAGGATACGAGCCTAGAAATGTTTTACTCATATAGAATAAATGGAAATCAGGGAGGTATTGAGGAATATTGGATAGTGGGAAAGGGGTTATGGGTCAGAAACCATTAGGGTGGTGGTCACTGCGAAAAGGGGAAGTGGGTCACTGTCTTATATGAATATCCTTCAGGGGGCTTTATCACATTCGACATTGAAGAGGGGCATCAATGGTCGATGTTCTTTGATTGTTGATAAGGTAGGGCATTCAGGGGTTGTCTTCTATTTACGGGAGTCAGCAACTGCCAGTTGGAGTCTAGAGAGGGGTGATTGGGGGGTGGGGGTCGTGGTTGCTGGGTTTTCGGATAGGGTGGGTGGGGGGGTGTTAATTAGGTTTTTGTTAAATTATATAGTGGTAGTTTTTAAAAAATAAAACATAGATCTATTGATTATAGGTAGTTTTATGAACCACCAATATATTTTAACTGGTATTTAGAAAAGTTTAATTAGTGATGGTTATACGAAGCACTACTGAAGATTGATTTTTTATATTTAATTTCTCATGTAAGATTTATACCTTATCAGTTTTAGGGTCCCAACATAAGAATCCATACTCTTTTTTTCTTAGGAATTCTGCTCTATACCCTATATGCCTCTAATATATATATTTATTATATGATATTTCTTAATTATTTAAATATAGGATAATTATAAATATATATTAAAATTATTATGTATATTAAAAAATTTATTATAATGAATTTATTATATAATTTTTGTTATTTGTAAATGAAAAATAATTATATATATATAATTTAAATATAATTTTCATTAATGATATATATATATATAAGTACTCACACTACACTAATATATTACATAAAATTACATCAAATAATTATATTGAAAACCTAAAATAAAAATTAACACTAATTGAAATTTCAACTTATATATTTTCATTTAAATTTTCAATTTCAAATATATGTTGGAGTTTTTCACACAATTGTTTTTGTATATACATATGTTGAAAATCTTCATTTGAATTACGTACTCTATATTTGAAATATAATTTCATACTAAAAATTTATAAAATTAAATTGATAATCATAAATCTAAAATAAATTTATTTTTAAATTTTTATTACAAATATATTAATACATAAATTAACAATTTAAATATTCAATAAGATAAATGAATTGAAAATTTTAATTAGGAACGTCTTACTGCATATTTCCATTGGTACATGTTAGTGAAAATTTGAACATAAATTTTAAGTGCATATTTAAACTTATTTTTTAATATTATTAAAAAACATTTGATTATAAATATTATAAAAAATTAATATTTATAATTTTTAGTCCAAATATATTTACAAATAAATAAATAAATGTATCTTTGGATATAATATTTGACCCATTAATTTCCTATTTTAATTTTCCCAGCAAACATAGAAAAATTACTAGTTCAAACCTCCACTAGAAATTTCTAGTGTAGACTTCCCCTATAAATTTCAGGGAAAAATTGCCTTAAAAATATCAAGTGCAAACTTCCTCTAGAAATTTCTCGTGAAAAATTAAAATATAAAATTCAAGTTCAAATTGACCCTTTATATTACAAAAATGATATATTAATACATAAATAAATTGTGTGCAATTTCATTGGATATTTTCATTGTGAATTTATACTAAAAAAATTATTGTAAATTTATTTCAAATTTCAATTGGAATATTTCAATGTATATTTTCAACTATATATTATTAGTTTTATTTTCTTGGTGAATCTTTTCATTGAAAAATTTCAAATAATGTTTTAATATAGGGTGAAAACATTCAATGTAAACTAAAAACACAATAAAACACTTACAAATACAAATTTACATAGTAGTATTAAATTATAAATTTTCAATGAAAATTCTAATTTGAAAATTTTCATTATGGACATATAATCATCCATGTAAATTTTCTGTGGAATTTTTTGTTTCAAACTTATACTAATATCTACACTAATATAAACCGTACAAAAAAAATTCACTGTAAATTTAGAGTATAAAATTTGAATTTAAGAATATGTACATACATAAATATATGTATATAAACAAATAAAATATAAAAAATATAAAATATAAATTTTAAGAACATATTTATAATCTATAGTCCCAAAATTTCATGGAATATTTCAAATTAAAATTCAAGAAAGAAAATATATAGTTATCAGGGGAACCTACATCTATTGGATCAGGGGAATTTCCGGTATAATCATTTTGTTGGTTTTTTATTCATTGAATGTTCATTATATCGAGGATATATTTTGAGTGTATTTTTATTATCTTTCACTTTATAGGATCATAGAATGACACCCTCTTTATCATGAAATATAGTTTGAATTTTTCAGTGCAATTATACAAAAAGAGAAACTGTAATTTTGTAATTAATATTTTCATAAAAAAATTTCTATTTGAATTTACACTTAAATTAAAAGTAAATACAAATTAATACATAAAAAATATTGGAAATTTTCACTAGAAAATAATAGATTTTGAAACAAAAAATTTCAATTTAAAACTTCAGTTTTATTTTCCACTAAAATTATATTCTAGAGTATATTAATATAAAAAACCAATATAAAGTTCTTACGGAAATATTCATTGTTTATTTTTACTAGAAAGTTCCCCTATAAACACATATCCAAAATTTCTATTTTTTATTTAACAGACATCATTTGATTCCTATTGTAAACATACAACTTGTTTTTCAGTTGGAATTTATAATAAAAATATTTAGTTTATGAATATGTGATTTATTAATATATAAAAATGAATATTTTTCCCACATATTTTTATTGAAAATTATCATTGAAAATTTTCACTAGACATTTCAACTTGAAAATTGTAGTTCAAATTTCCACATGAATTTTCAACTAAATTTTTCAATACATATTTTCCACACACTATATATTTATTTACATAGATACAAAACAAATTTTTGGAATTATAATATATAGTGAATATTTAAAATATATATAAAAAGGTATGGAAAACTTGATTATCAAAAAATATAAATTTCAAAAAAAATTGAATTAAAAAAAATTTATATGCAAATGAATATATAAATAGTTGATATATGAATATTTATAAAAATTATTATTAATTATTATGTAATTATTTTAGAGGAAAGAAATATAAAAATGTATATATTTATAAAACTATTAGTATTTTTTATAAATTGTTTATACATATAACTAATTAATAATTATTTGTATATGTTTTGTCTTATGACTATTATTATATATTTATTGTTTTTGTTTTCTATTTTAAATTATCCTTACTTTTAATGATTTGTTAATATATATTTTCTTATTTATTTTTTTGGGGGTATAAGTTTATTAAATCACATTACAGGTGAATCAAATGGTATTTCAGTCCCACTATAAGGACATGGCCTTAAACATTACATAATCCTGAATTAAATGAATAATTAACATTAAGGATATTTTCAGTTTTAGAGTTTTATATAATTAGGCCTTAACTATTTAATATCGACTTCAATATTACATGTAGACACTACAACTCATTATACATTTTTTTAATAAAAAAAACTTTTAAAAAGAAACATATATGGTTCCATGTTTTAGACAACATGACTTTTCCCTGATCTCATCCTTGACCCTTATTCATTTTTAAGTCTAGTGGAAAACATTTCAAAAACATTGGATGATCATAAAAAGATCAATAAGGGTTATAAAATAAGTAAATAAAACATTATCCCATCAATAAATACAAGTCAATGAAACCATACTTTTCAATCAGAACATACCTCAGTAAATCATAAGATTTATGAATAACACACAGAAGTCATAAATCATAAAGGTAACTTATGGAATCTATAAAATAATTACATTTTAACATTCAAAACTACTTAGGGAGTTATGTTTGAATACCCATCATATTATATTCCATAAATCTCTTTGGATAAAAATTAATGTTTACCTATGTCATGTTACCCAATGCATTGGAGAGCTATCTCCAGCACACCCTCCCGAGGTTTATCACAGAACCACCCGTATAGGTGAAAATTTCCAATAACCACGTCATATTCATAACACATAAGACAAGTATAAAGTAATGAAAAAATTTTCACCATCCAATACATCAAATAAATACTTTGAAACAAACGATTCTTTATCAAAATACTTTCAAAACCATTTAAAACATTTAATAAAGAAATTTTTTAACCAATGTTTCCCATACCACATTGAAGATATTAAAGGAATTAACATTTTAAAACATTAATTCCCATATAAATAAATCCTTAAAACCATTTTGATAACATTTTCATTAATGATAAAGATTTAAAAGAATAAATTGTTAAAACATTAAAAATGATATTTTAGTCAAACAGTTTTTAACAAAAGGGGAGACTCTTAAATACAAATAATTGAGGAATAATATTGAATCAGAACATTATATTATCATGAGAATAAATGGATTCATGAAATATTAAGCCAAAGGCCAGTATATACACTATATAAGAGAGAAATGGTGGATTATAACAATGAAGTCTCAATGGAATGTAAATTAAGATGAAATCCCTTATAAAAAAGGTATCCTTACATTAAGGATAAATAAATTAAATAATAATGTGTGACAAATACAAATACACTAAATATGATTGTATATTCAGTGTAAATAAATCATAGGACATTCACACATGTTCATTTTATGACAAAACCATTTACTTGGATGTTTAACTCAATGACTAGAAATTGAGATAAAATTATTCTTATAATGTTCATATCGATGACATGAGGATTTATAAATGGTGTGATTATGTGTATCAAAAGTATATACACACAAAGGAGAGTGGAATTTAAAACATAAATAAATAAACGATTATTCTGCACATAATCATATCATGACATAATCATGAAGTAGAAGTTTAACCCAAGGAATTGAAATTGGGTGAAGAAGTTCCCTTACAGAAATTCGATAGCCTCGCGGCGTCACTTTAAAATTATAAAAATGTGTTGATGAGAGATAAAAGGTTATCTCATCACATAGAAATAAAATTTAAATAAATGAGGATATATAAGAACATATCCCAACACAATAATATGTAAATTAAAATACATAACAAAAAATATATCTTTTAGAAATAATAGGTTGAAAGATTCCCTAACTGATTTGGTAACTTACAAAATATACAACCCATGAAAGAAGGATCAGAAAATGAAGATTTAAATTCCAATAAATTGAAGTATATTACACAATTAATAATATATTGTGTAGTACATACACCACACAAAAGTAAATACTGGAAAATACAGCATGAACCTCACAGGAATAAAAAGTGAGATGAAAATCCCTTACCACGTTGTAATCAATCGAGTTGTATGTCCAAAAGATAATAACCACCAATTGATTCACATAATAAAATTAATATAAATATAATAATGATAATATATATCCAATGGAGGTACACAATACACCACATGGAATAAATTAGTGGTGAACAATGTAAATATCATGGAATTAAAAGTGACATAAGAAACCTCTTACCTCGTGTCCGACTTGACTTGTTTGTTCCTTGTTATTCTTGAATAATAAACTAAAGTTAATTTATAATTTATTAATAACCTTCATAATGTTTATTATTATATTTATATTACTTATTATTATGTTATATACATTATTAAATCATTTAAGTGAATAATGGTCATTTGGTCGATATTTGGTGCTTGAGTCAAAAAATGGACTTCTTATAATTACAAGTTGTCCTTGTGGTCAATAGTCCATTATCTCCAAAATTATTTTCATGATTTAGATATAATATATATCATATATATCCATTATATACATGTATTTATAATAGTACATACCATTGGGAGATAATAATTGAAATGCACCTTTAATTGAGACGGTAAGTCGTACAAACGCATGAACGCTACTTCCATTTCTATTTTCGTATTGTAATAGATTAGAAACATAATTACAAATAATTATATTATAATCAAACTATAATATCATATATAATTTCATTAACTATACCCTTTATTCATTCCATATATGGCATGAATGATTCATATCACTTTGAGGGGGAGGTAGTCCGCACTTTCTGAAATGAGATTATCGTATTTACCCATTGGGGAAACCATAAAGGTATTCAATAAATTTAAAATACAGAATCATTTAAATAATATAAATATAATATATATCATATATAAATATAGTTTTATCATAATGGACACCATGAGAGGTGGTTGGAGATATTTTAACGATCATTGTTTCGTAAGGCAGTAGTTCGCCATCCACACAAACAGTATGTTCTTTACCCATTAGACGGAGGTGCATATACGTGTAGCTCTAATCCATCTCATAAAAAACATAGTATATTGAGGATACTTGTGCTGTTATAAAAGAAAGGAATAAACAGATTTTAGGGGGTTCGATAAGTAAAATAAAACCAAATAAAAAATAATTTAAGAGAAATCATTATCTTTAATTCGGGTAACGCCCATTGGTTTAAACCAAAAGAACATCTTGAAGTGCCTTCTGACTAAGGTAAGGCTTCTAAGTGGAATATAAGGATCTTGAGAGATTATTTGGTCAGGTTTTTGATGGTCCAAAGGGCTTGAGAGGTGTGTGGCATGAGTTAGAGGTGAGGTCTTATTATAAGGGGGAGGAGGGGTTCTTTATGAAAGTGTGAAAATATTATTTTATTATATAATGGTTTTTAGTTTATAAAGGTCCAAAACTCATTAAGGTTAAAGATAAGATGACTCATGGTCGAAATAAAATCATAAAATATTAATTGGACAGGTTTTGGACATTATTTTATTTATTATAATATTATTTATTTAAATATTTTATTAATGAGGTAAACACTGCATCATTATTGTGTCATAAATAATTTAATTTATTTGATGTCTAAAAATTATAAAAAATATATAAGGATGTCGGAAATATTTTGATATTTCCAAATAATATTTACAGTAAAAAGAGAATACTTTTATAAGCCTATGTAAAAATTAATTTACTAAAATATATTGGTTTATGAATTTTTTCTTTACATTAAGTTAATTAAAATAAAGTGTCATTATCACTCCTATGTGGCGCTATAGGGTACCAAAATCGACCCAAAGATTCCCATGGTCAGATATGTATCAACTAATAATATTAGTAAACATTTTAGAGTAATATTATATTATTATTATAATATTTTTTACCCTTATTTAACAGATTTACCTTTTCACCATGGTAAATAAAATTTTTATTATGTAAATATTCATAATGTCTAAAAATAAAAGTTACTTATTTACATGATTTGGACCTCCTGATTCCATATATGAAATCCATTTTTTCAAATTCAAAACATATAAGTGGTATGAATAAATTTTAATTTAATTCCCACTGTCAAATGAAAAACGTGTTTTTTAGAAATATTAAATATCAAAGGATTGACACTTATTTATGTCCAATTTCAATGTGAAATTTATTCCAATGACCACAATTCGATAAAATGGTAAAAATATAATCTAATTGCACTTTAAAACCAAATATTAAGATAATATACCCATATAAATAAATTATATTAAAAAGTTCATTTAAATTTATATACAGTATTTTTCACTATTCATTAAAAAAAGAATTTTATCAGAAAAATACCAAAATAATTACCCAAAGTGAATTTTGGTATCCCAATTCAAAAATAAGAATTCTATTTGGGCAAATAGAATATATAAAAGTGACCAAAACATTATTTAATGAGGGCTCTCCATCAAAAGGCAGTAAATCGTCCTTTTAGTGGATATTAGAGTATTTATGCTTAAAATCGAGTTCTTTTATTATTTCAAGCCTCTAAATTTTATTGGATAAATGTAAAAACATTTAACAAATATGTATAATCATATTTTAGTTAGTCATGTTCATTCCTTCCAATACAACGTCTAGGCTTTAACTACCATTTAAAATAATAATATTATATTATTAGTGTGCAACGTAGGATTTCAATGAAACCATTATTCTGTATCAGGTATGCCATTAAACATAGCGCCCCCTTTAAAGTAGAATTAATATTTAATCCAAAAAAATTAATAAATATGAAAAATGTCATGTTTTTTATTTACCTTGGATGTTACATCCTTCCCCCTTTTGGTAATTGCGTCCTTGAAATTTTAAAACTGGGCTTGGAAACTTCATTAAAAGTCCCACATCGGAAAAGAGTGAGTAAAACTATCACCTTAAAAGAAAGAATGAGAAGTACAAAGGTCACTCGAGATAACCCATATATGATTCCATATAGGAAAACGTGGATATGGAAGAGAAAACAAATGGTCAAGTTTTGATGGAGAGCGAAAGAAAAAATGATTTGGAGAAGGATAACCACTGGAAAATCACAAATATATGATGTGTTAAATGGTCATTGATTACCCTATAGGAAACTTAAACCAACAAAAAAAAATTTACGTTCCTTCTCATAATTTTGAGTAATAAAATTACTACATAGAATAAGAACATAATGAAAATATACTTACCTTCATGTAAAGTTTCATCCTTTAATATGTTTCTACCAAAAACTAATCTTTTCTCGAAATAATGAGAAGTCAAAAAACATAGTCACATAAAAAACACAAGACTCATATTCTTGAGAATGCCATAGTTTAAAAAAGAATAAGTATATATTTTCCTTGGATTTACACAACAACTGAAAACAAAATGTTTAGTAAGAGATCATATAATCCCCAAAAAGGATAATCCTTTATAAACAAATACTACTATTATTCTCCAAAACTCAACAAAAATTACCAAAAGTTCAAGAAATACCATTCAATGCACAATTGCCTTTAATATTATTCAAAATAATCCATACTAAGATTGAAAACCAAAACTCAGAAGGATTTAATCACATGGTCTTCCACATTAAATCTTAAATTTCAACTCCAAAAAACATAGACTACTCTTAAAGTCTCATACTAAAGAATAATTAACCAAATTAAATATTCTCTATCATAGGTTAATCATTCCCATAAATAACCCAAATAGATATATATCCACAAAAAAATAGATATTTTTCCAAGATAAAATTTCAACCATTACTCCACAAATGTAATCCCATAGTATTTTATTTTTCTTCAGCATACAATGTTCCCAATAGAGAAAACGTCTTCCAAAATCACTTTTAACACTTAATCACAAAATAATTTTATTATACAAAGTATATCCATTTGATAAAACATAAGATACCAAATAAACTTTTTCTTGACCAATAAAATCATTTAACTAAAAATAATAAGTCATATTAACCAGGAACTTCATGTAGTCTAGTGGTAGGCGATAAATCCCATTCGCACTTTGGTTTTGGGTTTGATTCCCTATACTTTGTCTGATGCGATTGGTTTTCCCACGTTCTGCATATTTCCCTTTTTATAAAACTAAAAAATAACCCTAAAATGTTTTAACCTTAATGGTTTCCTTATACCTCTCAACTTCATCCCAATCATTTATGATCTCAACATCGTAATTCTTGAAGTCTTATATATATTGACATTCTTTTATTTTACCACCATATGAAAAAATAAAATGATCCCCGAAATAAAGAACATCATACCTTGATCATGGTGTCCACTTGGTTTAATCGTCATCTTGTTCACATAGGTAGAAGTTATATGAATTGCAACAATAATTTATAGATCCTTCAAAATCATTTGCTTCCTTCATCCAAATACACCTTGCACAACATGGGTCGTATGGGTGTTCATAGATAAATAATTTTGTAAAATAATCATGTATGTCATATAATTTCAAAACAACTTATAATACCTGATTTCTATAAAACAGTCGGACCAAATTTGAGTTGAAACATTCAATTAATGGTCCTTTTAAAATACCATAGGTATGTGCTGATAGAAAATGATGTTAGATCAAATATAAATAGGTTGTTCAAGGGTCTCCTTCTTTAGAAAATTTTTAGAAATCATAATATGCTTCAAAATATAGTGATAAGGTAAAATATATGGAAAATTCCTTGATAATATTTACCATTCTTAAAAATACGAGACTATTGTGAAAATAAGATATGTTTAAATACGACCCATGATCCACAACGATAACGAGATATAGTGGAGGTGTTTGATATCTCAAAAAACTTCCTTCAAGTTAGTTGTATGCTAGAAAAACTTTCACAATCATCCCAATATGACATTATAATAATTATTGCAAACAAGTCATCAAGAAGAGATAGGAATGTCGTTTGAGATCCTCCTCCTTCCATTTATAACAGAATTTCCATGATCTGAAAAAGTTATAAAACAAGGATTTAACTAAAATAATAGACATAGGGACTAACCATGTGTATAAAAAACTCATAATCCTTAAAGTTTTATAAACCCCCCTCTGATACAAACTATAAGGACCCGACCTTAAAAATTAAATTATCTTGAATTAAATGAATAATTCCCATTGAGGATATTTTTAGGTTTCAAGTTTTAGATAATTAGGCCATAAATATTTCATATCCACTTTAATATTACTTGTAGACACTATTAATTAGTATCAATGTTTTTAATATAATAAAAACACTTAAAATGAAACATGTCTAGTTCCATGTTTTAGATAGTATGACTTTTCCTTAATCCCATCCTTGACCCTTATTCATCTTTAAGTCCTGTGAAAAATATTTCAAAAACATGGGATGAGAATAAAAAGCTCATTATGGGTTATAAAATAAGTAAAGAAAACATTAGCCCATCAATAAATACAAATCAATGAAACCATACTTTTCAATCCTAACATACCTCATGAAATCATAAGATTTAGGAATAAAACACAGAATTCATAAATCATAAAGGTAAGTTGTGGCATCCATAAAATACTAAAATTGTATCTCTCACAGCTACATAGGGAGTTTATTTTGGAATACTCGTAAAAGTATATTCCCTAAATCTATTAAGAGAAACATTAATGTTTACCTCCGTCACATTAACCAAGGTATTTGAGAGTTATTTCAGGCTTACCCGCCCTAGGATTATCACAGAACCACCTATATGCGTAACAATGCCCAATAACCACAATGTAATCATAACAAATAACACAAGTATAAGGTAAAGATAACATTTCCACATTCCAATATATCAAATCAAGATATTAAAATAAAAAATGTTTATCAAAACATTTTCAAACCCATTAAAACATTTGATAAAGAGATTTTTGAATCAAAGTGTCCCATACCACATTGAAGATTTTAAAGGAATTATCATTTTAAAACATTATTTTCTATATAAATAAATCCTTAAAACCATTTTGAAAACAAGGTCATTAATGATAATGATTTTGAATAATAAATCTTTGAAACATTTAAAATTATATTTTAGTGAAAGCGTTTTTAACAAAATGAGAGACTCTTGAATACAAATAATTGAGGAATAATATTGAATCAAAACGTTATAATATCATGAGAATAAATGGATTCATGATAAAATATGCCAGAGGATAGTATATAAACCATATAAGAGTGAATTAGTGCATAAGAACAATGAATTATCAATGGAATGTAAATTGAGACGAAGTCCCTTATAAAAAGTGTACCCTTAGATTAAGGATAAATAAATTACATAATAATGTGTGAAAAATATAAATACACACAATATGATTAGATATTCAGTTTAAATCAATCATAGGACATTAACACATGTTCTTTGTATGAAAAAACCAATGACTTGGATGTTTAACTCAATGAATGGAAATTGAGTTAAAATTACTCTTATCAAATTCATATCGATGACTTGAGAATTTATCAACGGAGTGATTATATGTATCAAAAGTATATCCACACAAAGGGGAGTGGAATTTACAACAAAAATAAACAATTAATCCACACATAATCATAGAATGACATAATCATGATGTAGAGGTTTAACCCAAGGAATTGAAAATGGGTGAAGAAGTACCCTTACAGAAATTCAACAACATACCTGTGTCACTTTCAATTTCCGAAAATAATTTTATGAGAGAGAAAAGGTTATATAATCACTTGGAAATAAAATTTACATCAATAAGGATATATAATAACACATACTAACACAATAAAATTTAAATTATAATACATAACAAAAAATATGTCTTTTAAAAAGAATAGGGTGAAAGGTTCCCTTACCGATTTGGTAACTTACAAAACATACAACCCATGAAAGATGGTTCACAAAATGAAGATGTAAATACCTATAAATTTAATTATATTATAGAATGAATAAAATCTTGGGAAATACATACACCACACACAAAGAATCGTGGAAAATATTGAATGAATCTCACACGAATAAAAAGTGAGATGAAAATCCCTTGCCATGTTTTAATCAATCGATTCGTAGGGAAAGTATTTAATAACCACTAAATGGTTCACAATATAAATTGAATATAAAAATAATCATTATAATATATATAAAATTTCAGCACACAATACACCACATGCAATAAATTAATGGCGAACAATGAAAATCTCACAGAATTAAAAGTTAGATAAGAAACCCCTTACCCCGTGTCTGACTTGACTTATTTGTTCCTTTTTTTTCATGAGAAATAAAATAAAGTTAATTTATATTTTCTTAGGAACCTTTTTATTGTTTGGTATTCTTTTTATATCACTTATTACCATGTTATAAACATTATTCAACCTTTTAAGTTAAAAATGGTCATTTGGTCGATATTTGGTATTTGAGTAAAAAATGGAGTACTTATAATTAAAAGTTGTCTTTGTGGTCCATATTACATTATATACATAATGATATTAACGATTTAGATATCATATATATAATATATATCTATTATATAATTTTATTTATAATAGTACATTACATTTGGAGATAAGAAATGAAATGCACCGTTCATGGAGACTGTAAGTCGTACGTGCGCATGAATGTTACTTCCATTTCTATTTAGTATTGTAATGGAATGGAAAATTAATGATATATAAGTATATTATAATTACAATATAATATAATATATAATTTCATTAACTATACCCTTTATATGTTCCATATAAGGCATGAACAGGTCATATCTCTTTGAGGGGGCGGTAGTCCGCACTTCCTCAAATGAGATTATCATATTTACCCACTATGGAAACCATAAAGGTATTCTATAAATGAAAAATACAGAAGCATAGAAACAATATAAATATAATATATATCATATATAAATATTTTTCCATCATAATGGCCATAATGAAAGTTGGTTGGAGATATTTGAACAATCATCGTTTCGTGAGGCAATAGTTCGTCATCCACAGAAACAGTATGTTTTTTACCAATTAGACGGAGGTGTGTGTAATTATATTCGAATACATATCATAAAAAACCTGTTATATTTATGATAATGGTTTTTTTATAAAACAAAGGAATAAAAATATTTTAGGGGATTGGAGAAGGAAAATAAAACAAAATAAAAAAACAGAATTTAAGAAAAACGGTTACATTTAATTCGGGTAACTCCCTTTGGCTTGAACCAAAAGGACTTATTGAAGTTCTTTATGCCTAAGTTAAGGCTTCTAGGTTGAATAGAGGGATCTAGAGAGCTTATATGGTCTGGTTTTGGATGATCCAAGATGCTTGAGAGGTGTGAGGATGGGTTTAGAGGTGAGGTCTTTTTATAAGTTGGAGGAGGGGTTCTTTAGGAAAGTGTGAAAATATTATTTTATTATATACTAATTTTCGGTTTCTAAAGGTCCAAAACTCATTAAGGATGAATATTGGATGAATCATGGTCAAAATAAAATCATCCAACAATAATTGGATTGGGTTTTGACATTATTTTAATCTTTATTATCTTATTTATTTAAATATTTTATTAATGATGTAAACACTACAACATTATTGTGTCATAAATAATTTAATTTATTTCATGTCTAAAAATTATGAAAAAATTACCATGATGTAGGAAATATATTGATATTTAAAAATTATTTTTATAGTTTAAAATATAACTTTTATAAGCCTACATAAAAATTAATTTACTAAAAGTTATTGGTTTATATCATTTTTGTCTTTACTTTAAATTAATTAAAATAAAGTGTCATTATCACTCCCATGTGGCTCCATGCGGTCTCTAAATCGACATGAATATTCCCATGGTGGTATATGTATCAACCAATAATATTAGGAGACATGTTAGGGTAATTTATATTATTATAATAGTATTTGTTTACCCTTATTTACAAGATTTTCCCTTTAACCATGGTAAATAAAATATTTACTGAAGTAAATATTCATAATGTCAGGAAATAAAAGTTACCTATTTACAAAATTCAGGCCTCTAGATCCCAAATATTAAATCCATTTTTCAAAATTCAAAACACAGAAGTGGCAGAAATTAATATAAAATTAATTCCTACTGTCAAAATGAAAAGCGTGTTTTTTAGAAATATTAACTATCAAAAGATTGACACTTGTTTATGTCCAATTTAAAAGTGAAATTTATTCCAATGAACACCATTAGATTAAATGGAAATATATAATATAATTAAACTTTAAAACTAATTAAAAATATAACCTAACCGTATAAATAAATTATATTAAAAAGTAGATTTGAAATAAAATACATTATTTTTCACTATTCCTTAAAAAAGAATTTTGTCAGAAAAATACCAAAAAGATTACCTAATATAAATTATTTTGTCCCTTTTCTGAAGAATAATTTTATTTGTTCAAATAGAATGAATATAAATTACCAATACTATATTTAATGAGGGTTCTCCATCAAAAGGCTGTAAATCCACATTTTAGGGAATATTTGAGTATTTATGCTTAAAATCGAATTATTTTCTTATTTTAAGAAATTAAATTTTATTAGAAAAATGTAAAAACATTTAACAAACATATATAATCATATTTTTTAGTTATGTTCATTCTCTCTAATACAACTTCTAGGAATTAACTACCATTTAAAACAATAATATTATATTATTAGTGTGCAAAGTAAGATTTCAAAGAAACTCATTGTTGTGTATCAGGTACGCCATCAAACATAGCATCCACTTTAATATAGAATTAATATTTAATTCACAAATGTTAATAAATATGAAAAATTTCATGTTCATTATTTACCGCATATGTTACACCAACATATTCAAATAAATCATTTTTTTTAAAAATCAATCAAATTTAAAGTTTAGATCATCAAGAACATCAATTTTATTATTCATGGATTTTATCGTGTGGTAATCCTAATACATAGGTCACTACACCAATCCTGAAATGATATTTTCCTCATTTATTTAAAATATAAAATTTCAACCATGCTTATACTTCTGTATTCTTATAGACTTATAAATTCTATTCCATTTACACAATCATTAAATTCATTCTCCTTCAACTTTAAATTTTTTTATGATTAAAACTGAAATGTTTTTGTGAAAATTTTGAAAAGGTAATTAATCTCCAATATTTTCATCTTATTCTAACCAACATAATGGATTTTATGTCATATAATGAAATATATTTAATGTTTTTGTATGATAAAGTGGGTCACTAGAAGAAAAAAAATCTTTTAGTGACCTCCAAAAACTGTTGCTAATAGCCTATAGCGGCTGACCCACACCTTCCCAATGGCATATACATTTGGTTCGTCACTGTTTCATATAGAGTCGTCCATTTGGGTAACTCTATATATGATGTCTAGGTGACCTATAAAAACCAAAAAATGGTGTTTTCTATAGGTCCGCACGATTTTGCCATCAGTGACCACAATTTCGCAATCGTTATAGCCTCCTTCAGCATTGTCTATAGAAACGATCTTTTGGAAATCACTATAGACAACTCGGGATGACCTATAGAGACCAGAAATGGATGCCCTTATATGTTAATTTATTTTTAAAAAATAAATCACTAGAACATTAATAAAACTATAATTCAAAAATAAAACAAAAATCTTTGCAAAATATCGAAATCAACAGGCACATAAATATCTTTTTATGATAATCTTCTAATGTCCACATCCATCTTTGAAATAAAAAGAATTAAAATTTTCAATAAAATAATGAGCTCAGAGAAAAAATATTGCCAACTAATTGAAATGAAAAAAACTACAATTAAGATTTACTTTAGTATATCAAAGATATTTGATTTTGAAAATATATTAATAATTTATATTCATTTTTTTTAATCTTAAACCGCTTATTATATCATTCCAAGAAGACTAAATTCCTAATTAATGTGTCGTCTACTCGTGCACTTCAATAATAATAATTATATTGTTTTCTTGTGACTTCAATTCATTATGAGGTTATTCTCAGGGCATCAGATCTTTGAATGCATGTTTCTGTGTTTTATGACACTAAAAGTGAGTTTTGGTCCTCCTAGGAAAACTCCAGCACGAATTGATAATACGTCTACTCTCATGATTCAAAATTCTCTCCATTGTTGTTTTTGTATAATTTTAGAGAATTATGATGTTGTTAATCTAGTTTTGACTACCAGACATACCATTTTAATGGATTTCAAATATTTAAAAACTACACATTTAGTCGTTCCATGAATAATTCTTGTCGTATTTAGATGTCATCTCCTCGTACAGATCAATAATAATATTTTACAATTGTCCTTATATTTCCATACATTTCGAGGTCTTTAATATAAATTTGATCGTTAATTTCCAATTTTGGTGTTTTATAACACTGAAAGTGTGTTTTCCATCATCATGGTCTCACTAAACCTCAAATGGGTGTATGGTCTGCTCTACCATTTCCCAATTCATTCCAAGGTTATCATCATCTGATTTCAGGTCATTCCAAGTCTATTTGACTAGTTTTGATCACTATACTCATATTTTTAAAGGGCATCGATTCTTTAAAACCAACATATTCATTCATACCATGAATACCAAACATTTTCATGATGTTTTATATACTCATACACATAAATAATAATAGTAAGGTGGTTTTACTGTGATTGCAATGCATTATGAGGTAATTTTCTACGGATCTGACTCTCAAACATGAGTTTTAGTGTTTTAAAACACTTAATGTTCATTTTTGAGCCTCTCGAGAAAACAACAACTAGAATTCACATTAATTATACATTAAGGTTTCACAATTCACCACATAGTTGTTATTTTATGATTTCAAGGAATTCAGATGTCATTCAGATGGTTTTATCCCCCACAAATGTACCTTTTTAAAAAACATCAAATCATTAAAAATAAAAATAATCTGACATTCCATGTAGATCGTACATGTGATTGATGTTTAATCAACTCTTACACATCATTAATAATAATGTGATGGTTTTCCTAAAATTTATAGACATTAATATGTCATTATCAAATGATTATACTATTAAAGGAACATTTTGGTCTTTATGACACTAAAAGTGTGTTTTTGATCGTCATGGAAAAACAACACCACCAATTTATATTGAGTCTAATAAATCATTTAAAATTATTCCGTATAATTTTTTAGTTTTATTTCATAGAATTTTGATGTCATTCGGATGGTTTTGAACCCCAAACCCACCTTTTTAATGCTGATTAGGCCGTTAAAAAGATCATATTCTTGTAGTTTTTGGGAAGACCGCATGTTTGATTGATATTATATCTACTCTTACACATAAAAAATAATAATAATATGGTTTTCCATTTCTTCCATGTCATTCAGAGGCCTTTTTCATTTTATCTAATTGTTAAATTCTTGTTTTTCTGTTTGTGACACTAAAAGTGTGTTTTCCATCATCCCTAAAGAATGGAAACTCTGATTGACATACCATCTACTCAACCATTTAAAAATTCACTATGTTGTTGTTTCTATTGTATTTCACCACATTCATAGGTCGTTCAGTAGGTTTTGACACCCCAAATAATTTTAAAGGGCGCCAAGCTTTTGAATCCTACATATTCAGTCACTTTGGGAAGACATCATGTTCGATTGAAATGTTGTCTACTCACACACATCATGAATAAAAGTACTTTTGGTTTCCCATGATTTAAATTCATTATCAGTTCTTTATCTATGCGTCAGACCATTAAATTCATGTTTATGTGTTTTATGACACAAAACATGTGTTTTCATCCCTCTAGGGAAAACCTCATCTTGGATTAACATTACTTCTTCACGACCATTTCAAAATTCACTCCATTGATTTTTTGTCTTATTTCATTGCATTTGAATTCCATTCCACTAGTTTTGATCACCATAATTCCATTTTTTAGGACATAGAATCTTTAAAAACAATACATTCAATCATTCTTAGCAGAAAACATATCTAATTGACATGTAATCTCCTTGTACATGTCACTAATAATACTTAGATGGTTTCCCTATGGATTCATGTAATTATGAGGTCACATTATATGGATTTGATCATTAAACACTAATTTTGGTGTTTTATGACACTCAAAGTGTGTTTTCCATCATTATGGTCAAATGATACATTTGATAGATGTACCGCATAATAAACTATTTCATAATTCACTCAGCGGTTGTTGTCATTTGATTTCTAGGAAGTCCAAGGTTTTTTGCCTAGTTTTGACCACCAAATGTACCTTTTTAAAGAACATAATATCTTTAAAAACCACATATCCAGTCATACCATATAGACCAATGTTTGATTGATGTGTCATATTCTCATACACATCACAAAAAATAATAGGATAATTTTTTATGAATTCAATTCATTTTGAGATTTTTTCTATGGATTTGATCGTTAAACGCGCTTTTGTAATTTTATAACACTAAAAGTTTGTTTTCAGTCCTCTAAATAAAAAACCAACTAGGATTGACGTTTCTTCTTGTAACCATTTCAAAATTTACTCCAAATCTATTTTCATCTGATTTCAAGGCATCCAGAGGACGTTCGTCTAGTTTTAACCCCCAAACGCACCTTTTTAATGTGCATCAAATCATTAAAAACCACACATTTTGTCGTTCAATAATGACCACATGTGTGATTCATATGTTGTCCACGTTTACACATCCAAAATAATATTAATACATTTTTTTATGATTTCTCGCCATTCTGAGGTCGTTATCTATGGAAGAGACTTTTAAATGCGTGTTTTGGTGATTAGTGAAAATGAATGTTTGTTTTCCATTATCCAGTGAAAACATCACCTTCGATTGACATTAGTTTGCTCAACCATTTCATAATTTTATCTACAATTTTTCTCATATTATTTTAGTTCATTTGGATTTCTTTGAGTTGGTTTTTACACCCAAACCTCTTTTAAGGGCATCAAACCATTAAAAACCACATATTCACTAGTTCTTGGGAGACCGAACATTTGATTGATGTTCTATATTCTCATATATTACAAGTAACAATAAAATGTTTTACAGCTATTTTGAGACATTTGGAGGTCATTTTTTATATATCTTACTGTTAAATGTATGCTTTTAAATTTTATGACACCAAAAGTTTGTTTTTCATCATCCTAGACAAACGAAACCTTCGATCGATATATTGTCTAGTTGAACACTTCACAATTCATGATATGGGGTTTTCAACGAATTTCAACTCATTTGAAGTTCATTATGTTGGTTTTTATGCCATCCAAAACATTAAATGTATCAAGGCCTAGAGAACAACATACAATGTAGTTCCATGAGACCATATTCTGATTGATGTGTCGTCTTATCGCACATTCCACGAATAGTAATAGTATAATTTTCCTTTTATTTCAATTAATTCTGAGGATATTTTCTACACAGCTGACTGTTAAACGCATGTTAGGCTATTTCATGACACTAAATGTGTGTTTTCGATCCTCGCAGGAAAACACCTATTATGATTGATCTTCATTATACTTGACCTTTTTAATATTCCATCAATAATTTTTTCATATAATTTCATGGAATTTGGATGTTGTTCAGCTGGTTTTGACCCCCAAAAACACCTTCTTAAAGGACATCAAATCATTAAAAACAAATAATCAGTCATCCCCCCAAGAACACTTGTCCAATTGATGTGTCGTCTACTCATACATGTCATGAATAATAATAAGCGATAATTCTTTTTATTTATAGTCATTAGGAAGTCGTTATCTTTGGATCTGATCTTTAAACACACATTTTGGAGTTTTATGACACTAAAAGTGTGTTTTTGTTCATCTTAGGAAAAGGACACCATATATTTGTCTTCTTTATACATGATGTTTTCACAATTAACTCTATAATTGTTTTCATATGATTTTAGGGAATTTTGATGTTGCTCAATTGGTTTGACCCCCCCCCCCACCCACCCAACATGTTTCTAAAGGGCATTAATACTTTGAAAGTTGTATTAGGGTCTTGAATGACTTGTGGATCCATGGGATGTTTTTATTTGCTCATATAATATTGTGAAGTACGTATAGTGGTTAATGCAAGAGTAGTACCTAGAATAAAAATTCAATTTTCCACTATCTATAGGTATTAAATGTTTAATATTATTATTTATCGGATTTATCTTGAGAAATATCCATTATAGAATGTGAGAAGTTACATCGTAATGATTTCCGAAGGGGATAACACCTAGAATCCAACTCATTGTCAATCTAAATAATATCTAGTCTAAGAGACATGAACCCATTTTATTCACTAACTCCATGCATAATACCTTCAAAAAAATATCTTTGTAAACCCAATAGGTGTTGTCGAATAATTATATTTACACATATTTAAACATGAAATATAGAAATTTTGTAAAATATAATTTGATTCTATATTTATATTCCCAATATAACAACTCTAATTAGCACTAAATCATCATTTCCCCTCCATAGTCTCATAGATTTCAACCTTTATAGTCATATTTCAGCACTGAGAATCCATATATTACATATTATATAATCAATATGGTAAGATCCAATAATGTAACAAATGTCATCTTTTGTTTCATAAGGTACAGATCCCCCTTTGGTGTTTCATAGATATTGAATTTCATTTATTGGAAATAAGATTTGTAGTACTCATTCAATTGGTTGAACATTTATTCTTCTAAGGTATTTCATCATCAAATAAGGTTTGAAATTCTTCAAAAAGATTCCAAACCATTCTAAACATCATTTATACTTATCTTATAATCCTGGATCAATCACAATAGACTTGATACTCACTATATCATAATCATTATAACACATCCAAACTTGTTCTATAAAATAAGTTTACATTCTAAAATTGATACTTTATTCTTACCAAGGGTCAATTATTTTTTTCATACACTGGATGCATTTTAACTTTTCCTAAATATAACCCCAAAATTTTGATTTTAAACTTACACAGCCTCACTCTACCATCATGCATTCAGTAATTATTATAATTCTAATTTTTATGAAAAAATTTCAATATGTGTACATATATTCAATAAAATATAATATTTATTTATTCAAGGTGATATATTTGTTGACAAAACACTACCGATGGATATATCCAAGAAATTATCATACATCATTAGATGTGATTCAGTCAATAAGTAAACTACTTTGTTTAATTATAATTCATTCTGGAAACAAAATTTCATCAAGAATATACTTATCTACAATTATTAATAGAATCCTCACAATATTTTATAGGAATAGAACAAAATAAATAATCACTAACTTGTTCCACTAAGAAATAAAAATTATCAATCTAAAATATTGATCTATAAGGATATATCTAAACCCTTTATTAATGATTTTTTTTTTCAAATATGGATCGATTAGAAAGTTTTTTATAATTTGAGAAGGGAAGTCTGCCATTTCACATTGACTTACTTTATAACATTTCATGCAGTAACTATGAGTGTTAAAATTAGGTAAATTGACCTCATGGACAAAATTTCATGATTACTTAATAGCTCTTATAAAAAACATCACAATAACTTAACATACCATATAAATAAATTTCCATTGTTATTTAACTAATTATACGATCTTTCTAGATAACCACTTGAGACCAAAATAGGGAAACCACCAAAATCAACTTAATGAAAGATAAATATTAACAAATTGCAGTGTTATCTAATATATGATGATTAAAAATAATTTGATGTTTTAAATAATAAATTAAATCACCAGAATTAAAATATTAAAACAAAAAGTGGTGTAAATAAAACTAACAGTTTGGGATTAATTATTAATTCCTTACTCTTTAATAATATTAAAATGGTAATTTAAATTACCTCATGCATGAGTTTAATGCTCATCTATATATCCAATAAACTCAAAAAGACGTACACCATTTATATATGTAGACAAATACATATATAAATATTATGTAAGGATATCAATAAAAGTTAACATCAGTATAGATTATTTTCTATTTTTACCTATGGAACCACTTGTGTGCCATCAACATGACATTGAGTCATATCTTCATCGATACATGCTAACATCTATGATAATCTCCTCTGATACTCTGCAAGAAACTGATGAAGCCTCTCATTTGAGCTGCACTGCATAGCCTATATGGAAGAATCTATCTCACTCTCTGTGTGTATTCATGAATCTCCACATGCAGCCATCGCCTCTACTCTAACAAATGCAAGTCATGGATAACTATTTCCTTAGGTCACATAATAAACATGATTATCACACCCCATGACATGCTGAAATATATAATCTCTTTATATAGTACTATGACATAAATCCTACAGAATCTCTATTAACTAATGTTCCTTATTTTTGTATACATTTTCATAAATTCTATTGTGTATAAAAACTTTTTTCACCAAATACATGTTGTTTTGATGATAAAATTATTTGAATTAGTGTTCATGATTAATTTTATGTATTTTTTTACTCAAACTCACAAGTCAAGAAATATCCGAACAAAGATTCAGTGATACACAATGTGTACTTTATACACATATCATGTACCATTTCCCATACATGGATCAGCATGACCGAGTACACACTCATTTATCCTACCAGTAACTACACATAGTGTAATACCCATTAAAATGATGTTTCCAACCTTCTAGATTTAGTTGGTGGCTAAAGTCGATACTACATTCCATGCGGGGTGGCGCTACATTCCGTGTATGCCCACCAACCTACTGCTGATGCATCAAAGTCAATGAGCGGTATGGTAGATAACCTATCAGTGGAGAAAACATGGGCAAACCAAGTTGACCTAAATACATGTTGTGTACATTATGGTAAACACTGTGTATTTCTAAATTATATAAATAGAACTGGGATTCCCTCCATGTTCGATGTTGGGCATCCCTGGGGAGTTGTGTCCACTCTGCCATTTGAACCTCCCTCGGATCAATTTTTAGTGTTATATCCAATTTTTATTTCTCCTTAGTGTAACTCTTCTTTTCTCCTGTATATTCTCATTTCAATGGCAGGTATTTGGTTTTGGATCAATCCACACATTGTGACCATGGACATAAGAGGCTATTTTCCCCATGTTGGGTTTTGTAATAACTATTTTTCATTTTTTTAATTCAAAATCCAAAGTGTTGTTTTCATTATGATTTTTTCCAACTTATTCAATGAAATGAATGCATTATTTATCATTGGTTTCATATTAGGAAATGAAAGACAACAATGAAGAAAACTAAAGGAGTTGTGACAAATGAATCAATGACCACTAGGTGATCTCATTGCCACTTGATTTTAGGGTCATGAACATAAAAATAACTAATTAGTTAATTACAAGACAATGTAATTAACCATTAAAATGTAATTTTCTATCTTCAGACCAAGAAACAATAATTTTATTGAATACACATAGTAAATGAGTTCCATTAATAAAATTAATGCGATAGAATGATGATTTCAAAAAATCGTGTTCATAGTTACAACCCCAACAAGATTGTTTTCTATTTGTTATATTAATCTCTTGTTTTTATTTTTTATTTTCACAAATCATTTCACTATTGATATTTCCCTTCACTCGTTTTTTCTAGAAAACCAATCATGGATCTCTTGACTTGCACTGGTTTCTTTCTTTTCTATTCTCCACATGGGATCAATTCCAACTGACACTAGGTACCAGTTAGGTATTTTATAAGGGATATTTAATTTATATTTTTCGACTGCACCTTGAGATGGTAGTGGTGCCAAATTCTAGCGTCGTTGGAAGGGACTCAAATGGAATGAAATAGCAAAAGTATTGGTCACAATTTGGTTCACCAAAAGCTTTTCCCTTTTTTCTTCTTCTTGATTATTTTTCATGGGATCCACAACCCCACATCCCATGTGTTTTTATCTGATTGGGGAGTGGTATGATCCACCTAGGGAGGATCTTTATCCTTATGATCTAACATTGCTGTAACCAGTCCTAAAAGATTATTATCCTTACATGGATGGTGGGTTCCAATAATATGAAAAACCACATACATTCATTACCCCACACTTAAATTATCCTCCTTCAAAACCATTTTTTGGTAATGTCGATTGGTTTTTATCAATGATGGATGAATTATCCAAATTTCAATTAAACTAAATATAAATGTTGGGATGACTTAGAAATATAGTAGAACAAATTTCTGAGATAATTTCAAATGTGAATCCTCTGGTTGGGTTCGAGGATAGGTTTTATAACATTGTTTCAACTGAGGATACATGTCATGATGTGGGCCCCACCTTTCATTAATTAAAATTTTCAATAAAATGTTCTTCAAAATTCAAATTCTATATATGGGAACACATCACGTCAACTTAATACAAAAATTCATCACACATTTATTTTAGAACACTCAGTTTATTATATATCTGTTTTGGAGGATCCCTACAATTATTTTAATGTTTTTAGAATTTTGGAGAAGGAACATCATAAATTAGAGGACGTACTAGATAAAACCAAGAACAAAGTCCACCATCGACATCTTTTGGCCACAAAGTAGTGATACTACAAGCAGCCTCCTAGACCATGTGAAGTAAAAGAAATTATAAAAAAGATGAGGGTGCTGACCACATGTGGTGGTTCCAACTTTAAAATCCACATCTACCTTCATATTATAGATAAGTACCCCTAACTCAGGTCAATCCAAAGACATAAAAAAATCTCTTTCTTGGAGGAAAACCAGCCATTCTATTCTACCCTCTTTCTTTCATTTCTGTTTTTAATACAAACACGACATGTAGTTACACTCAACACATCGTTTACTACCATCTCTTCTATCCATTGTTTCAATAAAAGAAAAATGACAGAACACGCAGTGTGTTTCTTATTAGATGGTTTGTAATTATATGTGTAGTGAAAATTACCAGAGTATATTTTGAATAAGTAACTATTAATTAATATAATAAATCATTATGAGTCCTGTGTTTTTGGAAAGTTTACTGGGATGTATCGGAGAAATCATTGGATAAAATTACTCTACTTCTACATTTGGTACATGGACCATTCTTTTAGAACCCGTGTTTTGTTTAAATGGTGTGTGAGGTATTTTAAAAATAAAATAATTTTTTAAATGAATCAAAAACCATTATGGGGATGAATTGGTTGGAATGTTTGTAACGACGGATCCAAAAGACCTAGGTTTGACTCCTGACAACTGACCTGGTTCCATCATTTTTCACTTAAATAAAACCACATGTCAGGAATTGTGATACATGTTGTTGGAGTCATGTTTTCAAAATAACATAAAAGGTTTTAAAAAAATTAGAAACCCCCCAAGGATGATGTTGGTTGATTGGAAGAGATGTAGCATTGGGTTTGAACGGCCCAGGTTCGAACTCAGCTTATCTCCATACTCAATCGCAATAATTAGTAATTGAAACCACATGCCCAACATTGTTTTTTCTCTTGGTAGTGTTGCACTAATACTTTGAATATCCAAATTAACTAAAACTATGCATTAATACAACCTTGGCTCCAATGATTGATGGTGTAAGTCTGGATCACCCAATCATCGGTTCAATTCATTCCCGAAGCACCAAACTTAAGGTTTTGGTTCTATTTTTCAAATTTTGGAACACACGGAGTGTATTAATTCAATACATTAGGTGTATAGTTTTAATTTTTATTTGAAAATAAAATAATATGTTTCTTACATATTTAGATTTAAATTATAATTAATAATAATTATATAGCATACTATAATAAATATAATCATTCAGAAAAACTCTTACACGGTGTTTAGAACATATAAACTCCATGTTCATCACTTTTTAAAGTTGGGATCCCTACCTGACCTGACCCCATTTCGTGCCCCCCCTCCCATTTTCTTATACCCCACCGAAGCTTCTCCCATACACTGTTGCACTCCCAAGACTTGAATCAACCGTTTTTATCCATTTTAGGACCTTCTTTCAATTTCATTACAATCCTAGGTCTAGGTATGTCCTTCTACATGTCTTATTTATTTGGTTTATAGGGTATTAGGGTGATTTTGAGATCTGGAGACTATTCAGCTTCCCCACATTAGATGGGTTAAATGAGGAACACACATCATTTACTATATGTACATGATCGCATATTCTCTACTGCTCACATTTCATAGTATAGGGCATATATATTATATACATGCCATGTACAGTGCCTCGACTAGTTCTATAGAAGCATCCCATGTACCATGAACACATGGCCCCAATCCAATGTATTTACACATGGAATTTATTTTTTGTGCATGTTGTGTACCCATTCCATTAGTAATAGTTCATGTGAAAGGGTGAACATGCCTCAGAAGCCATGTTCTGACACATTTCGTATATTACCTACACTTGATGTGTACTATATTTTACAACCCTGTATATCTGAGTCTGTATATTAAAAACACACAACGACCATCCCATGTTCTCACACTTGGTGTGTATAACTTCTAACATGTTGTGTACTATCCATTTCATAAACACATTCCCACTCATAATGTTAATATAGAGTACACAGGTTCCTTACCCAGTCACACTACACACCCTGTACCCTAGATTTTCAAGCAGTGTACTTTTCTTTTTTATATTTTCTAACATTTTTTTTCTTCTTTTTCTTCTCCTTTAAATTTATAGTATTCCTTTATTTATATTGTAGCTAAGTCATATGGAGATCTTGAAAGTGGGAAGAGGCATGCACCTACTTCAAAGGATGAGAGACTGGCTTGCTACAAGATTTGATTTTGGCCTTCCATGACAAATTTCACAAAAAACACTCTTCCAGTATCGACACTTCCATAATTGGAAATGATTCCTCCTCTTCTATAGGCACCATTATCTTCGACACCCATTTTTACTACTACCACACCATCCACATATACCGAGGGCTCTTGTTCTATAGCCCCCACATAAATGTGGACTCTTCAAATCCATCCATGACTTCAATGGACCCTTCTTTTCCTGCACCTCCTTACCAAACTGGCACGACCTCTAAGGCTACTATAACATTAGCTTATCAATCAATTTAAACCACAACTAGACCCTCCACTTCAATAGATACAGCCCCACCTTGACCTGCACCGACTACTACAAGACATCCACGAAACCCCTTCCTGGTCTTTACTAAGGGCCATCCTACGACAGATAGACTCTAGAGTCATTTACGGAACACAATCCTACTTAGAGGATATTTCTTGGATATTATAAGGCCCCAGTGTCTTGGTATCTGTGGGAGATTATGGGGATCCTCAACCAAACTCATCTTTTTGATACACTCTTGGTCATCACTCCAACCTTATGAGATTTTTATTTTTTTTGTTCTTAGCAACCTTAGACTTTGATGGGCCCACATACCATCAGATTCTTACTGATATAGCTACACCAGTCCAATATAGGTCGGGAAGATGACACTTCACATTGAATATGGATAAGTTTGGTTGAGGGTGCGACTTCTACCCCCATCCTTCCACCCAACATCTTGTATCCACCCTCACCATCCCTGAGCACTATGACATAATTTGCCTATGGTGGGAGCATAATTGGTCTAACAACATGTGTACCCCCACATCTCAGAGGAGCATGCTCATCATTTACCCTCCCATTCATTTCATCGATCAGTGCAACAACACTATTACTTTTCTAAGCTGGGAGGTCCATGGTGTCATTTTTGGCTGAGACATGTACCATCTCACTTATATTTTCCTACATGACTGCCCATACCTCCCTTGTCTTGTCAGCTCCTATTTTCACACCATGATCCACGGTCATCAGGGAAACATGAACAAATATTTCCATTCCACCCCATTGGCACACTATTTGGATGTTTTGATCCCTCTCTCCGTCAATATCACTTAGGATCTCCCAAACATATGGACTTCATGTTATTTATATGAATGACAATGGTCAAGTGTGGGGGAGACAGATTTTTTCTCCTATAGGATGCCCGGGATCCTGAATATGCGAGAGATTACCCAGCTACCACCACTAGTGTTGTTGATATGATCCCACCCCATCCATGAGTGGATGTTCCTTATCATACACGCCCCACTTCTTCCTCTTTTAATTTTTCATCCACCATCCCTTATTTTTCTAGACTATCCACATCCCCTACTCCACCTAAAATCATGACTGATTTCCCCATCTTCCCCCACCTTCCATGATGGACCACCTATAAGACACTATGTATCTGAAAGTAGAGTGACTAGAGAAGATGATGGGGATACTTATTCAGCACAATGGAATTCAGTTTCCTCCAACACTTTCTCTTCTATACGATCCTCATACATTAGTATCCCAAACACCATTGACAGCACTGGCCACAGATTCTATTCTCATATTCACATCTGAACCAGATGTTATTACTACTATTTATGGCCAGGCTATTCCCATCGAGCCTCCTCTATAGAGAACTGATCATGTGCCTCTAGATGCTAATACTTTTGGTTTCATTAAGTATGTACCAACTATGGCCACCACATGGTGCACAGATCTCGATCATCCCGATTATGCTACCGCTGATCCTCCTCTGTCTGATCCCCCTATTCTAGATGATTCTTCCTTTGAGGTGACCCCATAACTAGTCATTTATTGGATTTTTAATTTTTTATATATCTTTATTTTGTGATATGATTATTATGTGATCGTTTATGTGCATATAGATTTCTTATTCCATTTCATCGACAATCATAGGTTCATTGGAGTGACATATGGATATATTTATTTCGACTACATCCAATATTTTGGAGCTCTTCATAGGGGGAGTATTCTTTTAGCATTTATTTTATTTATTATTTTTGGATTAATTATTTATTTTCTTCCCCTCGTCCTTCCCCAACTAGTGTTTCACATATCCTCTTCTCTTTCGTGGTCATGCAATTGGAGGAATATGTGAAATATTATGTATGGGGGAGAGTCTCTAACTACACTAGTCCTTTCCCTTAAACTAATCTAGGAGACCTCATTAATAAGTGAAATATTTTTAACTATAAATTTTTTTTGATTAATTATGATTTTAAATAATAAACACATAATAGGTAATTTTAGAAGTTAAATGGTGATTTTAAATTTGAAAGTATTTTAAAATTATTGTTCATATTGTTGGATTATTGATTTAAATTATTGTACCTTCACATTTTTCTGAATGCTCATTTTTATTCATATCATGACTTAATTAAATCTTTATTTTCATTATTCCTAAGAAGTATTCTATTCCTATTAACATATTCTTTACTATAACCTATTTATTTAATGATTTTTGAGCTGTGAATAACTACTCGAACATTAATGTTTTTCTCTTAGAAACATGAATATTTTTAATTACATTAAAATGATTGAGTCATTTGATTTTTTTCATCCCCTTTTTACCATAGGATCATCCTACATCTAACCTTCTTGAAACCCTTAGAAACCATGAACTCTGTTGATAAAAAACCAAATTACAAACCTATTTATCCATCCTTTCCTAATTCATTAATAATTATTCATGATTCTTCATTTAAGATTTAGAGGTTGAGTTTAACTATTCATGGATAATTTTTGTTAGAAACCATTAAATTAAGGGTTGGGGAGAGATCCTATTGGTCATTTGGGAGTAAGTATAAGGCCCCAGCCTTAAACCTTACTTAATCTTGAGTTATTACAAGACTACACATTGAGGATCTTTTCGGGTTTAGAGTTTTAGAGAATTAGATCATAAAACTTGCATTACATTCCACATATAAAAAAGGTGGTTACATAAAGATAGTATTCTTCATTACCATCAATGGAAACACATTTAAAATAAAACATGGATTATTTCTTGACACATCCTTGACTCTATCATCTTATCATGTACCTTTCCCTTGACCTGTGAAAAACATTTCAAAAACTTGGGATGAGCATAAAAACTCAGTATGGGTTATAAAAAAACATGTAAAGGAAACATGAGTTCATATATACATAAGAATGAAATCATACTTTACCCATAAAACATAGGCACTTTAACATACCTCATAAAATCATGAATAAATCATAGAAATCATAATACGTAAAGGTAACTTGAGGCATTCATAACTTTCTTACGTAGGGAGTAACCCTCTTGGTTACGTTTGGAATACCCATCACAGTATATTCCCTAAAATCTCTTCGAAGAAACCTTAACGTTTCACTCCTTCACGTTACCCAGTGCATTGGAGAGCTATAACGGGCTCACCCGCCCTTAGTTTATCACGGAACCACCCGTCTTCATAATAATGCCCAAGAACCATAACATAATCATATCACATAAAACATGCATAAAGGAAACATAAAATTTCCACATTTCAGTCACGAGATATCAATACAAAACATTGATATAAAAACATTATGAAAACCATTTTCAATACCAAAATAAAAGAAAAGTAAAATATGGTATTTATCTTTCTTTTAAAAAGAAGGTATGGCTTGTAGAGGAAGCTGAAACTCAAATAACGGTCACGACGGCGGAGAAGTCGTTGTCGCCGCATACGTACGACAAAAACATTCCCTTTTGTCGTTTAGTAAACGCTTCGTATAAAAAAGATTCCTTTTGAATAAACGTAAAAGTCAAAGGGGTTTATACACCGTATAAAAGAAAGTTGTGTATAAAATAAAATATGCCCCAACGAAAGGAGATTGAGACGAAGTCCCATACCTCGTATCCGACTTGACCCGACCGTTCTTTAATTTCCTGAATAATAAACTTGAGTTAATCTCTACTTGCTTAAGAATCTTTTTCAAGTTCATTATTCCTTTTATACCATGTTATGAACATCATGTAATCATTTAAGTTAATAATGTTCATTTTGTCGGTATTTGGTTCTTAAGTCAAAAATAAACTTCTTACACTTACATGTTGTTAA
Source organism: Viscum album (assembly GCA_963277665.1). Taxonomy (NCBI): domain Eukaryota; kingdom Viridiplantae; phylum Streptophyta; class Magnoliopsida; order Santalales; family Viscaceae; genus Viscum; species Viscum album. The sequence goes on along the minus strand of OY728162.1, from coordinate 1,271,975,098 downwards.
TTTGGTCAAAGGTTCATTATATCCAGAATGGTATTCATGATGTAGATATCATATATGTCATATATATCCAGTACATATATGCATTTATAATATTACATAATCATTTAGAGGTAAGAAATGAAATGCACCGTTCATGGAGACGGTAAGCCGTACGTACGCATGAACGCTACATCCATTTCTATTTCATATTTTCTGGAATGGAATCATAATGATATAAGAGTATATTATAATTCCAGTATAATAACATATATAATATCATTAACTTTATCCTTTACACATCCCACATATGGTATTAACGAATCAAATCACTTTTAGGGGGCGGTAGTCTGCACTTCCTAAAATGAAGATATCGTGTTTACCCATAATGGAAACCATAAAGGTGTGCCAAAAATGAAAAAAAACAGAAGCTTAAGGAAAACATAAACATATTATATATCATATATAAAAATAGTGACATCATAATGGCCACCTTTGAAGGTGTTAAATGAGTGTTGAACAATCATCGTTTCGGGAGGCAGAATTTCTCCATCCACGGAAACCGTATGTTCTTTAACCATTTGATGTAGTTGTGTGAGAGTTTAGCTCAAATAAATCTTATAACAACATCCTAGTATATTTAAGATACTGGTGTTGTTACAAAGGAAGTAAATAAAAAGAGTTTAGGGGGTTGGAGAAGCAAAATAAAACAAATGAACATGAGAGAATGAATTACCTTTAAAAGTGTAACTCCTTTTGAGTTGAGCCTAAAAGCTTCATTTGAAAGGATTCTGCCCAAAGGGAATCCTCTAGTATGAGGCGAGGGATGTGGAGAGAGCAAATGGGAAAAGGTTGGCCGAGCCAAAGTCTTGAAGAGTGTGTGAAATGAGGTAGAGGTGGGGGCCTTTTATAAGAGGAGAGGAGGGGCACTTTTGGAAAGTAAAGAAACATTACTTTATTTGAAAATGTGTTTCGGTTTTAAAAGGTCCCACATTGATATAATTCGTGGATAAGGTGATAAGGGTTCGAAATCCACTCATCCAATTGGTTTTGGACATGTGTAGTTCATAGATTTTACATTATCTTTCTATTTTATTTAAATCATCAAATAATGATGTCATCGCTGCATCATTATTATGTCATAAATAATTAAATTTATTTAATGTCTAAAAATTATAAAAAAATACTATGATATAGGAAATCTTTTTATATTTCCAATGAAGATTTATAATCAAAATATGGACTTGTATAACCCCACTTAAAAATTGTTTTCGTAAAACATATTATGTTTGTGTCATTTTCACTTTAACATTAAATAAAAAGTTATTTATGTCATTTCCAAACCAAAGTGTCTCCATGGGGTCCCCAAGTTGACCCATGGCTTTTCTTGGTCGGCCATGACACAACCAATAAGGTTGGGACATGTGTCTAGGTCATTTCATATTATTAAATCATTATTTATACCTTAAACTACACTAATTACCACTAATCGTGATTAAGAACTTAATAAGTTACTATTCACCAAAAAATTATTTTAATCTCATTGAACCACATTTTACTTCTTAATGACAACCATGTATGTCGGATTTTCAAAATTCAGTACACATTAGTGGTAAACTTTCATTTAACTAAAAAACCAGTTTGCTTGATTATCACTTAGTGGTTTCACTATTCATCAAAAATTGAAGTTTTTCAGAAAATTACCAAAAATTAACCCTAAGCTATATTTGATATTCTGAATTAAAAAATGAAGTCTATTTTACAAAATTCAAAACATATAGGTCAAATTAATTAATTTAATAATTAATTCCCGCTGCCAGAGCAAATAGCGTGTTTTTACAAAACAATAAGTATCAAAAGATTGACACCAGTTTAAGTCTAATTTCAAAGTGAAATTGATTCCAATGACCACCATTGGATAAAATGGTAAAAATATATTCTAATTTAACTTCAAAACCAATTCAAAACATAATCTTATCATATAAATAAATTATATTAAAAAGCAGTTTTGATGTAAAATGCAGTATTTTTCACTATTCAATAAAAATGAACATTGTCAGAAAAATACCAAAAATTCACACAAGGTAAATTTTGATGTCCCAATCATAAAGGATAAGTTTATTTTGACAAACATAGTTTATAAAATTATCAAAAGATAGATTCAAAAATGGTTTGCCATCAAAAGGCAGTAAAACAATCTTTTAATAATATTAGTTTATTCCATGCATAAGATTGTATTTATTTTCATTTTAAGCCTCTAAAACACTATCTTAATCATTAATAGACATGGATAAAAATATCTATTATTCATTACTTACTTGGGATGTTACATCCTTCCCCCCTTTAGAAAATTGTGTCCCCGCAATTTATTTACTTATCGAATAAATGGGGGTACTTATCCCTCATTGCATTTTCAGATTCCCGTGTTGCCTCTTCAATCATGTGGTTTTTTCACAAAACCTTTACCTGCTTAATCACCTTATTCCGTAACACTTGCTCCCTGTGGTCAAGAATCTGGACCGGTTGTTCCTCATAAGATAGGTTCTCTTCCAGCTGAACTACCTCTGGACTCAAAACATGAGATGGATCTGGCATATACTTTCTCAACATCGAAACGTGAAAAACATTGTGTACCTGAGATAAACTCGGAGGTAAAGCCACCCGGTATGCAACTGATCCAACTCTCTCCAGAATTTTGTATGGTCCAACAAACCTTGGACTCAACTTTCCTTTCTTACCAAATCTCATCACACTTTTCCAAGGAGAAACCTTGAGAAAAACATGATCACCTACCTTGAAAGATAGATCCTTCCTCCGGTTATCCGCATAACTCTTCTGCCTGCTCTGAGCTGTTCTCATATGTTTCTGAATCAGCTGAACTTTTTCTGCCATCTCTTCTACCAATTCTGGTCCCATCAACTTCCTTTCACCCACTTCATCCTAGAAAGTTGGAGTTCGACACCGCTTCCCATATAATTCCTGAAATGGTGCCATCTGTATACTGGAATGAAAACTGTTATTATATGAAAATTAAACCAAAGAAAGATGTTGGTCCCAACTTCCCTGATAATCCATAGAACAAGCTCGTAGCATATCCTCCAATGTCTGAATTGTTCGTTCTGACTGCCCATCTGATTGAGGATGAAAAGCTGTACTAAAATTTAATTTAGTACCCAACGACTTCTGAAGGCCTTTCCAAAAGTTAGAAGTAAACCTGGGATCACGATCCGATACAATGGAGAGAGGAACTCCATGTAACCTAACTATCTCTTTAAGATACAAACGGGAAAGTTGATCAAGAGAGAAAGTATCTCGTATAGCAAGGAAATGAGCAGATTTGGTCAAGCGATCAACAATAACCCAGATTGCATTATTACCTCAAGATGTCTTCGGTAATCCAACAACAAAGTCCGTGGATATATTCTCCCATTTCCACTCTGGCACTGGTAAAGGTTGAAGCATCCCTTTCGGTAACTGCCGCTCTGCTTTAACCTGCTGACAAGTCAAACACTTCACAGTAAAATCAGCAATATCTCTTTTCATTCCATCCCACCAGTAATACTCCCGCAGATCTCTATACATCTTAGTATTGCCCGGATGAACTAAAAACAGAGAACTATGAGCTTCACATAACAACTCTCTCTTCAACTGTGAATCACAAGGCACACACAATCTCTTCCCAAATCTCAAAGCACAATCACTATCAATGTTGAATTCAAGCAACTTACCTTTCTGAACCAGCTCTACCTTTTTCTGCAACTCATTGTCTTGCTTCTGTGCTTGCTTGATTCTATCTGATAGAGATGATCTCACTGATACCTGAAACAAAACAGAAGGACTTCCTGTACCAACAAATTCTATGCCAAAGTTTATCAAATCGTTAACCAAAGGATCACGTTCCAACCGCAACATTGTTAATGAAGCATTACTTTTTCGACTCAAAGCATCAGCCACTTTATTTGCTTTTCCCGGATGGTAATGAATTGTACAATCATAATCCTTGATTAATTCCAGCCATCTCCTTTGTCTCATGTTTAACTCTTTCTGAGTGAATATATACTTTAAACTTTTGTGATCGGTATATATTTCACACTTTACTCCATACAAATGATGCCTCCAAATTTTTAAAGAAAAAACAACAACAGCTAATTCCAAATCATGTGTAGGGTAATTTACCTCATGAGTTTTCAACTGTCGTGAAGCATAAGCAATTACCTGATCATTCTGCATTAGGACGCAACCAAGTCCTTTCAATGAAGCATCACTGTATATAACAAACTCACCATTCCTGGAAGGTAGTGCCAAAACTGGAGCATTCACCAATCTTCTTTTCAATTCCTGAAAACAATCATCACATTCTTTTGTCCAGATAAACTTAACACCCTTCCGAGTTAGCTTAGTCATTGGACTAGATAACCGTGAAAAATTTCTAACAAACCTTCGGTAATAGCCCGCCAAACCAAGGAAGCTACGAATCTCGGTTACATTTGTGGGTCTTGGCCATTCTTCCACAACTTTTGTTTTTGCAGGATCAACAGTTATTCCATCTTTAGAAACAATGTGACCAAGGAAAGAAATTTGTTGCAACCAAAACTCACACTTGCTGAATTTCCCATACAGTTTCTTTTCTTTTAAGGTTTGCAAGATAACCCTTAAATGTTTTTCATGCTCCTCTTTACTTTTAGAAAACACCAAAATATCATCAATGAAAACCACCACAAACATATCCAAGAACTCATGGAAAATTCTATTCATTAAGTCCATGAATATAGCAGGTGCATTGGTTAGCCCAAAAGGCATTACTACAAATTCATAATGGCCATATCTCGTACGGAATGCGGTCTTCGGAATATCTGCCTCCTTTACCTTCAGCTGATAGTACCCCGATCTCAGGTCAATCTTTGAAAAAAACTGAGCTCCTTGGAGCTGATCAAACAAATCATCGATATGAGGCAAAGGATATTTGTTCTTAACAGTGATATTATTCAAGGCTCTATAATCAATGAAAAGTCTCATAGAACCATCTTTCTTTTTAACAAATAAAACAGCAGCACCCCATGGTGATGTGCTAGGTCTAATGAAACCTTTCTCTAATAAATCTTGCAATTGCTCCTTCAACTCTAAAAGTTCAATTTGTGCCATCCGATAAGGGGGTTTTGAAATTGGCTTTGCATCAGGAACTAAGTCAACAGTAAACTCAACTTCTCGAGCTGGTATTATTCCAGGCAACTCATCAGGAAAAACATCAGGATACTCATTTACCACTGGCACATCATTAATCTGAACAGTTCCTTTATTTTCAACGACGTGTGCAAGGTAACATTCATTTCCATCTTTTACAAGTTTCTCGGCCTCTTGATATGTTATCAAAAGTAAGGGTTCATTCTTGTAAACAAACTGAAAGTCTTTCTGAAAAGAAACTTCTTTAGCTCTACAGTCAATCTTAGCATGGTAAATAGAGAGCCAATCCATACCCAGGATAACATCAAACTCTACTAGAGGTAGAACAATAAGGTTTTCAAGTAGGTTCTTTCCACAGATAAGGATAGGAAGATTCTTATAAATTCTTTTTGCCTCGACACTTCCCCCAGGTGTTTTTACCAAAAGTTCAGGAGTCATTTCTTGAGATGGTATTCCCATTTTATTAGAAAAGGTTTCAGAGATGAAAGAATGTGTAGACCCCGAATCAAACAACACACTGGCATAATCTGAAAAAACAAACAAAGTACCTGATACAACTTCATTTGATGGCCCGACATCTGCTGAAGTTGTTGCAAAGGATTTCACCACCCCTTTCTGATTGTAGTCTAGCTGCTTCCCATCACTCAAGCTCCTTGTCGGACACTCGTTTGCATAGTGACCCATCTCATTGCACTTATAACATTTCACTAACTGTAAATCAAATTTGTTCTTACCTTCACCTTGATCCTTTTCAGTGCAATCACAAGCCTTATGTCCCATCTTACCACATCGGTAGCACTTCCCAGAATTCAGAACACATTCCCCAGCATGCCTTTTGTCACATTTATCACAAACTGGAAACTTAGTTCTCTTACCATCAGACTTTTTTGAAGAATTCTTACCTTTCTCCTGCCACCTCGGTCTCTTCTTCTGCTGGTTGTTATAGAAAACTTGGTCATCGGAAAACTCCATTTCCACCTTCTCAGCACATCGAACAAGCTTTTCATAACTTTTAAACTCACGAGAAGCTAATTCCCTTCGGTATTTTGGCTTTAATCCTGAGTAGAAACGATTGATTTTACTATCAAGGTCCTGGATAAAATTTGGAGCATACCTTGCCAATCGAGTGAACCTTTCTTCATAGGCAGCCACTGAGTCTTCCTCTTGCCTTAATTCCAAGAATTGCTTTTCCATCCTAAGTCGAACAGCCTTAGGAAAATACTTCTCAAGAAACATACCTTTGAATTCATCCCAGTCAAGAGCATCAATCTCATCAGCGTCCCTGATATTTTTAACCATAGACCACCACTGATCTGCTTCACCCTCCAAACGGTAAATAGCAAGACTAACCTTTTGATTGTCTGAACACCCCATGACATCAAAAATATTCTCCAGTTCTTTAATCCACCCTTCAGCTAGCACAGGGTCAGATGATCCTCTGAATGATGGTGGATGTTGCCTCATGAAATGTTCCACCACTGACATGTTCCTCTGCGGTTGATCTGGCTGATCTCGTGCATGGATACCACCGCCATTTATCGCTTGAGTCAACTGCGCCATCACTGCAACAAACTGTTCAGTTCCAATTCCGACCATTTCTGGATGCTGATTCGGAAGGTTATTTCCTTCTGTATGCCTTCCTAGCACTGCTTCCCTATTTCCTCTGCGGAAAACCATTCTGAACAAACATGTCTTAGATGAAGCAACATGGTAATCTTTAAATGCTATATCATTTCGAAAAAAAATAATTTTGGATAATAATTTAATATAATTCTAACTCCTAAAGTTATCTAAACCGACCTATGATACCAACTATAAAGCCCCATCCTTAAACCTTACTTAATCTTGAGTTATTACAAGACTACACATTGAGGATCTTTTCGGGTTTAGAGTTTTAGAGAATTAGATCATAAAACTTTCATTACATTCCACATATAAACAAGGTGGTTACATAAAGATAGTATTCTTCATTACCATCAATGGAAACACATTTAAAATAAAACATGGATTATTTCTTGACACATCCTTGACTCTATCATCTTATCATGTACCTTTCCCTTGACCTGTGAAAAACATTTCAAAAACTTGGGATGAGCATAAAAACTCAGTATGGGTTATAAAAAAACATGGAAAGGAAACATGATTTCATATATACATAAGAATGAAATCATACTTTACCCATAAAACATAGGCACTTTAACATACCTCATAAAATCATGAATAAATCATAGAAATCATAATACGTAAAGGTAACTTGAGGCATTAATAACTTTCTTACGTAGGGAGTAACCCTCTTGGTTACGTTTGGAATACCCATCATAGTATATTCCCTAAAATATCTTCGGAGAAACCTTAACGTTTCACTCCTTCGCGTTACCCAATGCATTGGAGAGCTATAACGGGCTCACCCGCCCTTAGTTTATCACGGAACCACCCGTCTTCATAATAATGCCCAAGAACCATAACATAATCATATCACATAAAACATGCATAAAGGAAACATAAAATTTCCACATTTCACTCATGAGATATCAATACAACACATTGATATAAAAACATTATGAAAACCATTTTCAATACCAAAATAAAAGAAAAGTAAAATATGGTATTTATCTTTCTTTTAAAAAGAAGGTATGGCTTGTAGAGGAAGCCGAAACTCAAATAACGGTCACGACGGTGGAGAAGTCGTTGTCGCCGCATACGTACGACAAAAACATTCCCTTTTGTCGTTTAGTAAACGCTTCGTATAAAAAAGATTCCTTTTGAATAAACGTAAAAGTCAAAGGGGTTTATACACCGTATAAAAGAAAGTTGTGTATAAAATAAAATATGCCTCAACGAAAGGAGATTGAGACGAAGTCCCATACCTCGTATCCGACTTGACCCGACCGTTCTTTAATTTCCTGAATAATAAACTTGAGTTAATCTCTACTTGCTTAAGAATCTTTTTCAAGTTCATTATTCCTTTTATACCATGTTATGAACATCATGTAATCATTTAAGTTAATAATGTTCATTTTGTCGGTATTTGGTTCTTAATTCTAAAATAGACTTCTTACACTTACATGTTGTTAATTTGGTCAAAGGTTCATTATATCCAGAATGGTATTCATGATGTAAATATCATATATGTCATATATATCCAGTACATATATGCATTTATAATATTACATAATCATTTAGAGGTAAGAAATGAAATGCACCGTTCATGGAGACGGTAAGCCGTACGTACGCATGAACGCTACTTCCATTTCTATTTCATATTTTCTGGAATTGAATCATAATGATATAAGAGTATATTATAATTCCAGTATAATAACATATATAATATCATTAACTTTATCCTTTACACATCCCACATATGGTATTAACGAATCAAATCACTTTTAGGGGGCGGTAGTCCGCACTTCCTAAAATGAAGATATCGTGTTTACCCATAATGGAAACCATAAAGGTATGCCAAAAATGAAAAAAAACAGAAGCTTAAGGAAAACATAAACATATTGTATATCATATATAAAAATAGTGACATCATAATGGCCACCTTTGAAGGTGTTAAATGAGTGTTGAACAATCATCGTTTCGGGAGTCAGAATTTCGCCATCCACGGAAACCATATGTTCTTTAACCATTTGATGTAGTTGTGTGAGAGTCTAGCTCAAATAAATCTTATAAAAACATTCTAGTATATTTAAGATATTGGTGTTGTTACAAAGGAATTAAATAAAAAGAGTTAAGGGGTTGGAGAAGCAAAATAAAACAAATGAACATGAGAGAATGAATTACCTTTAAAAGTGTAACTCCTTTTGAGTTGAGCCTAAAGGCTTCCTTTCAAAGAATTATGCCCAAAGGGAATCCTCTAGGATGAGGAGAGGGATGTGGAGAGAGAAAATGGGCATGGGTTGGCCGAGCCAAATGCTTGAAGAGTGTGTTAAATGAGGTAGAGGTGGGGGCCTTTTATAAGAGGAGAGGAGGGGCACTTTTGGAAAGTAAAGAAACATTACTTTATTTGAAAATGTGTTTAGGTTTTAAAAGGTCCCAAATTTATATAATTGGTGGATAAGGTGATAAGGGTTCTAAATACACTCATCCAATTGGTTTTGGACATGTGTAGTTCATAGATTTTACATTATCTTTCTATTTTATTTAAATCATCAAATAATGATGTCATCGCTGCATCATTATTATGTCATAAATAATTAAATTTATTTAATGTCTAAAAATTATAAAAAATTTCTATGATATAGGAAATCTTTTTATCTTTCCAATGACTATTTATAATCAAAATTTGGACTTGTATAACCCCACTTAAAATGTTTTTTCGTAAAACATATTATGTTTGTGTCATTTTCACTTTAACATTAAATAAAAAGTTATTTATGTCATTTCCAAAACAAAGTGTCTCCATGGGGTCCCCAAGTTGACCCATGGCTTTTCTTGGTCGTCCATGACACAACCAATAAGGTTGGGACATGTGTCTAGGTCATTTCATATTATTAAAGCATTATTTATACCTTAAACTGCACTAATTACCACTAATCGTGATTAAGAACTTAATAAGTTACTATTCACCAAAAAATTATTTTAATCTCATTGAACCACATTTTACTTCTTAATGACAACCATGTATGTCGGATTTTCAAAATTCAGTACACATTAGTGGTAAACTTTCATTTAACTGAAAAATCAGTTTGCTTGATTATCACTTAGTGGTTTCACTATTTATCAAAAATTGAAGTTTTTCAGAAAATTACCAAAAATTCACCCTAAGCTATATTTGATATTCTGAATTCAAAAATGAAGTCTATTTTACAAAATTCAAAACATATAGGTCACATTAATTAATTTAATAATTAATTCCCGCTGCCAGAGCAAATAGCGTGTTTTTACAAAATAATAAGTATCAAAAGATTGACAGCAGTTTAAGTCTAATTTCAAAGTGAAATTGATTCCAATGACCACCATTGGATAAAATGGTAAATATATATTCTAATTTAACTTCAAAACCAATTCAAAACATAATCTAATCATATAAATAAATTAGATTAAAAAGTAGTTTTGATGTAAAATGCAGTATTTTTCACTATTCATTGAAAATGAACATTGTCAGAAAAATACCAAAAATTCACACAAGGTAAATTTTGATGTCCCAATCATAAAGGAAAGTTTATTTTGACAAACATAGTATATAAAATTGTCAAAAGATAGATTCAAAAATGGTTTGCCATCAAAAGGCAGTAAAACAATCTTTTAATAATATTAGTTTATTCCATGCATAAGATTGTATTTATTTTCATTTTAATCCTCTAAAACACTATCTTAATCATTAATAGACATGGATAAAAATATCTATTATTCATTACTTACTTGGGATGTTACATCCTTCCCCCCTTTAGAAAATTGCGTCCCCACAATTTATTTACTTATCGAATAAATGGGGGTACTTATCCCGCATTGCATTTTCAGATTCCCATGTTGCCTCTTCAATCATGTGGTTTTTCCACAAAACCTTTACCTGCTTAATCACCTTATTCTGTAACACTTGCTCCCTGTGGTCAAGAATCTGCACCGGTTGTTCCTCATAAGATAGGTTCTCTTCCAGCTGAACTACCTCTGGACTCAAAACATGAGATGGATCTGGCATATACTTTCTCAACATCGAAACGTGAAAAACATTGTGTACCTGAGATAAACTCGGAGGTAAAGCCACCCGGTATGCAACTGATCCAACTCTCTCCAGAATTTCGTATGGTCCAACAAACCTTGGACTCAACTTTCCTTTCTTACCAAATCTCATCACACTTTTCCAAGGAGAAACCTTGAGAAAAACATGATCACCTACCTCGAAAGATAGATCCATCCTCCGGTTATCCGCATAACTCTTCTGCCTGCTCTGAGCTGTTATCATGTGTTTCTAAATCAGCTGAACTTTTTCTGCCATCTCTTCTACCAATTCTGGTCCCATCAACTTCCTTTCACCCACTTCATCCCAGAAAGCTGGAGTTCGACACCGCTTCCCATATAATTCCTGAAATGGTTCCATCTGTATACTAGAATGAAAACTGTTATTATATGAAAATTCAACCAAAGAAAGATGTTGGTCCCAACTTCCCTGATAATCCATAGAACAAGCTCGTAGCATATCCTCCAATGTCTGAATTGTTCGTTCTGACTGCCCATCTGATTGAGGATGAAAAGCTGTACTAAAATTTAATTCAGTACCCAACGACTTCTGAAGGCCTTTCCAAAAGTTAGAAGTAAACCTGGGATCACGATCTGATACAATGGAGAAAGGAACTCCATGTAACCTAACTATCTCTTTAAGATACAAATGGGAAAGTTGATCAAGAGAGAAAGTATCTCGTATAGCAAGGAAATGAGCAGATTTGGTCAAGCGATCAACAACAACCCAGATTGCATTATTACCTCAAGATGTCTTCGGTAATCCAACAACAAAGTCCGTGGATATATTCTCCCATTTCCACTCTGGCACTGGTAAAGGTTGAAGCATCCCTTTCGGTAACTGCCGCTCTGCTTTAACCTACTGATAAGTCAAACACTTCACAGTAAAATCAGCAATATCTCTTTTCATTCCATCCCACCAGTATTACTCCCGCAGATCTCTATACATCTTAGTACTGCCCGGATGAACTGAAAACGGAGAACTATGAGCTTCACATAACAACTCTCTCTTCAACTGTGAATCACAAGGCACACACAATCTCTTCCCAAATCTCAAAGCACAATCACTATCAATGTTGAATTCAGGCAACTTACCTTTCTGAACCAGCTCTACTTTTTTCTACAACTCACTGTCTTGCTTCTGTGCTTGCTTGATTCTATCTGATAGAGATGATCTCACTGATACCTGAAACAAAACAGAAGGACTTCTTGTACCAACAACTTCTATGCCAAAGTTCATCAAATCGTTAACCAAAGGATCACGTTCCAACCGCAACATTGTTAATGAAGCATTACTTTTTCGACTCAAAGCATCATCCACTTTATTTGCCTTTCCCGGATGGTAATGAATTGTACAATCATAATCCTTGATTAATTCCAGCCATCTCCTTTGTCTCATGTTTAACTCTTTCTGAGTGAATATATACTTTAAACTTTTGTGATCGGTATATATTTCACACTTTACTCCATACAAATGATGCTTCCAAATTTTTAAAGCAAAAACAACAACAACTAATTCCAAATCATGTGTAGGGTAATTTACCTCATGAGTTTTCAACTGTCATGAAGCATAAGCAATTACCTGATCATTCTGCATTAGGACGCAACCAAGTCCTTTCAATGAAGAATCACTGTATATAACAAACTCACCATTCCTGGAAGGTAGTGCCAAAACTGGAGCATTCACCAATCTTCTTTTCAATTCCTGAAAACAATCATCACATTCTTTTGTCCAGATAAACTTAACACCCTTCCGAGTTAGCTTAGTCATTGGACTAGATAACCGTGAAAAATTTCTAACAAACCTTCGGTAATAGCCCGCCAAACCAAGGAAGCTACGAATCTCGGTTACATTTGTGGGTCTTGGCCATTCTTCCACAACTTTTGTTTTTGCAGGATCAACAGTTATTCCATCTTTAGAAACAATGTGGCCAAGGAAAGAAATTTGTTGCAACCAAAACTCACACTTGTTGAATTTTCCATACAGTTTCTTTTCTTTTAAGGTTTGCAAGATAACCCTTAAATGTTTTTCATGCTCCTCTTTACTTTTATAAAACACCAAAATATCATCAATGAAAACCACCACAAACCTATCCAAGAACTCATGGAAAATTCTATTCATTAAGTCCATGAATACAGCAGGTGCATTGGTTAGCCCAAAAGGCATTACTACAAATTCATAATGGCCATATCTCGTACGGAACGCGGTCTTCGGAATATCTGCCTCCTTTACCTTCAGCTGATGGTACCCCGATCTCAGGTCAATCTTTGAAAAAAACTGAGCTCCTTGGAGCTGATCAAACAAATCATCGATATGAGGCAAAGGATATTTGTTCTTAACAGTGATATTATTCAAGGCTCTATAATCAATGCAAAGTCTCATAGAACCATCTTTCTTTTTAACAAATAAAACAGGAGCACCCCATGGTGATGTGCTAGGTCTAATGAAACCTTTCTCTAATAAATCTTGCAATTGCTCCTTCAACTCTAAAAGTTCAATTTGTGTCATTCGATAAGGGGGTTTTGAAATTGTCTTTGCATCAGGAACTAAGTCAACAGTAAACTCAACTTCTCGAGCTGGTATTATTCCAGGAAACTCATCAGGAAAAACATCAGGATACTCATTTACCACTGGCACATCATTAATCTAAACAGTTCCTTTATTTTCAACGACGTGTTCAAGGTAACATTCATTTCCATCTTTTACAAGTTTCTCGGCCTCTTGATATGTTATCAAAAGTAAGGGTTCATTCTTGTAAACAAACTGAAAGTCTTTCTGAAAAGAAACTTCTTTAGCTCTACAGTCAATCTTAGCATGGTAAATAGAGAGCCAATCCATACACAGGATAACATCAAACTCTACTAGAGGTAGAACAATAAGGTTTTCAAGTAGGTTCTTTCCACAGATAAGGATAGGAAGATTCTTATAAATTCTTTTTTCCTCGACACTTCCCCCAGGTGTTTTTACCAAAAGTTCAGGAGTCATTTCTTGAGATGGTATTCCCATTTTACTAGAAAAGGTTTCAGAGATGAAAGAATGTGTAGACCCCGAATCAAACAACACACTGGCATAATCTGAAAAAACAAACAAAGTACCTGATACAACTTCATTTGATGGCCCGACATCTGCTGAAGTTATTGCAAAGGATTTCACCACCCCTTTCTTCTTGTAGTCTAGCTGCTTCCCATCACTCAAGCTCCTTGTCGGACACTCGTTTGCATAGTGACCCATCTCATTGCACTTATAACATTTCACTAACTGTAAATCAAATTTGTTCTTACCTTCACCTTGATCCTTTTCAGTGCAATCACGAGCCTTATGTCCCATCTTACCACATCGGTAGCACTTCCCAGAATTCAGAAGACATTCCCCAGCATGCCTTTTGCCACATTTATCACAAACTAGAAACTTAGTTCTCTTACCATCAGGCTTTTTTGAAGAATTCTTACCTTTCTCCTGCCACCTCGGTCTCTTCTTCTGCTGGTTGTTATAGAAAACTTGGTCATCGGAAAACTCCATTTCCACCTTCTCAGCACATCAAACAAGCTTTTCATAACTTTTAAACTCACGAGAAGCTAATGCCCTTCGGTATTTTGGATTTAATCCTGAGTAGAAACGATTGATTTTACTATCAAGGTCCCGGATAAAATTTGGAGCATACCTTGCCAATCGAGTGAACCTTTCTTCATAGGCAGCCACTGAGTCTTCCTCTTGCCTTAATTCCAAGAATTGCTTTTCCATCCTAAGTCGAACAGCCTTAGGAAAATACTTCTCAAGAAACATACCTTTGAATTCATCCCAGTCAAGAGCATCAATCTCATCAGCGTCCCTGATATTTTTAACCATAGACCACCACTGATCTGCTTCACCCTCCAAACAGTAAATAGCAAGACTAACCTTTTGATTGTCTGAACACCCCATGACATCAAAAATCTTCTCCAGTGCTTTAATCCACCCTTCAGCTAGCATAGGGTCAGATGATCCTCTGAATGATGGTGGATGTTGCCTCATGAAATGTTCCACCACTGACATGTTCCTCTGCGGTTGATCTGGCTGATCTCGTGCATGGATACCACCGCCATTTATCGCTTGAGTCAACTGCGCCATCACTGCAACAAACTATTCAGTTCCAATTCCGACCATTTCTGCATGCTAATTCGGAAGGTTATTTCCTTCTGTATGCCTTCCTAGCACTGCTTCCCTGTTTCCTCTGCGGAAAACCATTCTGAACAAACATGTCTTAGATGAAGCAACATGGTAATCTTTAAATGCTATATCATTTCGAAAAAAAATATTTTTGGATAATCATTTAATATAATTCTAACTCCTAAAGTTATCTAAACCGACCTATGATACCAACTATAAGGCCCCAGCCTTAAACCTTACTTAATCTTGAGTTATTACAAGACTACACATTGAGGATCTTTTCGGGTTTAGAGTTTTAGAGAATTAGATCATAAAACTTTCATTACATTCCACATATAAACAAGGTGGTTACATAAAGATATTATTCTTCATTCCCATCAATGGAAACACATTTAAAATAAAACATGGATTATTTCTTGACACATCCTTGACTCTATCATCTTATCATGTACCTTTCCCTTGACCTGTGAAAAACATTTCAAAAACTTGGGATGAGCATAAAAACTCAGTATGGGTTATAAAAAAAACATGGAAAGGAAACATGAGTTCATATATACATAAGAATGAAATCATACTTTACCCATAAAACATAGGCACTTTAACATACCTCATAAAATCATGAATAAATCATAGAAATAATAATACGTAAAGGTAACTTGAGGCATTCATAACTTTCTTACGTAGGGAGTAACCCTCTTGGTTACGTTTGGAATACCCATCGCAGTATATTCCCTAAAATATCTTTGGAGAAACCTTAACGTTTCACTCCTCCGCGTTACCCAATGCATTGGAGAGCTATAACGGGCTCACCCGCCCTTAGTTTATCACGGAACCACCCGTCTTCATAATAATGCCCATGAACCATAACATAATCATATCACATAAAACATGCATAAAGGAAACATAAAATTTCCACATTTCAATCACGAGATATCAATACAACACATTGATATAAAAACATTATGAAAACCATTTTCAATACCAAAATAAAAGAAAAGTAAAATATGGTATTTATCTTTCTTTTAAAAAGAAGGTATGGCTTGTAGAGGAAGTCGAAACTCAAATAACGGTCACGACGGCGGAGAAGTCGTTGTCGCCGCATACGTACGACAAAAACATTCCCTTTTGTCATTTAGTAAACGCTTCGTATAAAAAAGATTCCTTTTGAATAAACATAAAATTCAAAGGGGTTTATACACCGTATAAAAGAAAGTTGTGTATAAAATAAAATATGCCTCAACGAAAGGAGATTGAGACGAAGTCCCATACCTCGTATCCGACTTGACCCGACCGTTCTTTAATTTCTTGAATAATAAACTTGAGTTAATCTCTACTTGATTAAGAATCTTTTTCAAGTTCATTATTCCTTTTATACCATGTTATGAACATCATGTAATCATTTAATTTAATAATGTTAATTTTGTCGGTATTTGGTTCTTAAGTCAAAAATAGACTTCTTACACTTACATGTTGTTAATTTGGTCAAAGGTTCATTATATCCAGAATGGTACTCATGATGTAGATATCATATATGTCATATATATCCAGTACATATATGCATTTATAATATTACATAATCATTTAGAGGTAAGAAATGAAATGCACCGTTCATGGAGACGGTAAGCCGTACGTACGCATGAACGCTACTTCCATTTCCATTTCATATTTTCTGGAATGGAATCATATTGATATAAGAGTATATTATAATTCCAGTATAATAACATATATAATATCATTAACTTTATCCTTTACACATCCCACATATGGTATTAACGAATCAAATCACTTTTAGGGGGCGGTAGTCCGCACTTCCTAAAATGAAGATATCGTGTTTACCCATAATGGAAACCATAAAGGTATTCCAAAAATGAAAAAAAACAGAAGCTTAAGGAAAACATAAACATATTATATATCATATATAAAAATAGTGACATCATAATGGCCACCTTTGAAGGTGTTAAATGAGTGTTGAACAATCATCGTTTCGGGAGGCAGAATTTCGCCATCCACGGAAACCGTATGTTCTTTAACCATTTGATGTAGTTTTGTGAGAGTGTAGCTCAAATAAATCTTATAACAACATCCTAGTATATTTAAGATACTGGTGTTGTTACAAAGGAAGTAAATAAAAAGAGTTTAGGGGGTTGGAGAAGCAAAATAAAACAAATTAACATGAGAGAATGAATTACCTTTAAAAGTGTAACTCCTTTTGAGTTGAGCCTAAAGGCTTCCTTTGAAAGGCTTCTGCCCAAAGGGAATCCTCTAGGATGAGGAGAGGGATGTCGAGAGAGCAAATTGTCAGGGTTTGGCTGAGCCAAAGGCTTGAAGAGTGTGTGAAATGAGGTAGAGGTGGGGGCCTTTTATAAGAGGAGAGGAGGGGAACTTTTGGAAAGTAAAGAAACATTACTTTATTTGAAAATTTGTTTCGGTTTTAAAAGGTCCCACATTGATATAATTCGTGTATAAGGTGATAAGGGTTCGAAATCCACTCATCCAATTGGTTTTGGACATGTTTAGTTCATAGATTTTACATTATCTTTCTATTTTATTTAAATCGTCAAATAATGATGTCATCGCTGCATCATTATTATGTCATAAATAATTAAATTTATATAATGGCTAAAAATTATAAAAAAAATACTATGATATAGGAAATCGTTTTATCTTTCCAATGACTATTTATAATCAAATTTCGGACTTGTATAACCCCACTTAAATATTGTTTTCGTAAAACATATTATGTTTGTGTCATTTTCACTTTAACATTAAATAAAAAGTTATTTATGTCATTTCCAAACCAAAGTGTCTCCATGGGGTCCCCAAGTTTACCCATGGCTTGTCTAGTTCGGCCATGACACAACCAATAAGTTTGGGACATGTGTCTAGGTCATTTCATATTATTAAAGCATTATTTATACCTTAAACTACACTAATTACCACTAATCGTGATTAAGAACTTAATAAGTTACTATTCACCAAAAAATTATTTTAATCTCATTGAACCACATTTTACTTATTAATGACAACCATGTATGTCGGATTTTCAAAATTCAGTACACATTAGTAGTAAACTTTCATTTAACTGAAAAATCAGTTTGCTTGATTATCACTTAGTGGTTTCACTATTCATCAAAAATTGAAGTTTTTCAGAAAATTACCAAAAAATAACCCTAAGCTATATTTGATATTCTGAATTCAAAAATGAAGTCTATTTTACAAAATTCAAAACATATAGGTCACATTAATTAATTTAATAATTAATTCCCGCTGCCAGAGCAAATAGCGTGTTTTTACAAAACAATAAGTATCAAAAGATTGACACCAGTTTAAGTCTAATTTCAAAGTGAAATTGATTCCAATGACCACCATTGGATAAAATGGTAAAAATATATTCTAATTTAACTTCAAAACCAATTCAAAACATAATCTAATCATATAAATAAATTAGATTAAAAAGCAGTTTTGATGTAAAATGCAGTATTTTTCACTATTCATTAAAAATGAACATTGTTAGAAAAATACCAAAAATTCACACAAGGTAAATTTTGATGTCCCAATCATAAAGGATAAGTTTATTTTGATGAACATAGTTTATAAAATTGTCAAAAGATAGATTCAAAAATGGTTTTCCATCAAAAGGCAGTAAAACAATCTTTTAAGAATATTAGTTTATTCCATGCATAAGATTGTGTTTATTTTCATTTTAAGCCTCTAAAACACTATCTTAATCATTAATAGACATGGATAAAAATATATATTATTCATTACTTACTTGCGATGTTACAGTAAGGGTTATAAAACCACTATTTATTTTATTTGTAGTGGATTTTTTCTTTAAAAAGGGTATTGATTCATTCATTTCACTTCATTTATGGTTTATAAACACATGTTTTCAAGGGTATCACAGTGATGATACCATTGGAAATATCTTGTTGGGGGTTCACATTACATTGATCTTTATTATTGAAAAGAATGCATTGTTATTTAAGGATTAAGCCTCATTTTTCAATCCTATAATATTGTTTTTCACCTCATCACCTACCTAATAGATACGTTAGAAACATTTTATGCTTGTTAAAAGACATCATGATTTTTGTGAGATGATTTATAAAGTAGAGAGAGAATAACTTTAAGCCTATGGATATAGTGAATATACTTGAGATTGAGATTAAATATGATAAAATAATATCGAGTGATGAGTGTGGTAGCTTCTAGTGAGGTAAATTATCATGTGGTATGCGTATTTCTAAAAAGATAAACTATTTGAACAGAAAAGGTTGACAAATATTTATTTGAATCATATAGAAGTCATGATTATAGTATACTAGGAATTGAAATATGATTTGTGCCTTTTAAAATCCTCTTCTATGCCTATAGATTTATAAGAATTGTTAGCTAAATACTTCACATTATAGAGTATGGATTCTGTTAATTAGATGTTGAGTTTTTCATGAGGAAAAGGAAATGATTATGTGTGGGGGAGTCAGATGTGACTGATTTGTGTAAACATTTTCATACATTATATTTAGTATAAAAACTTATATTTCACTAGATACATGTTCTTTTGAAGATAAAATGATTTAAATCAGTTTCATAATGATTTTTAGGTATTTATTTTATCCAATGTAATAAATCAGGAAATATCATAATAATGATTCAATATTACAAACTGTTTAATTTATACACACATCATGTACCATTGCCAAGAAATATATTGAACAGGTCGAGTACACTCCCATATAGCCTACAAAAAACTAGATTCCCTTTATGACTCATTCACACACCATTTATTCCCTTCCAGATGTGGTTGGCAGCTAATCTTGATACTAAACTACATGTGGGTCCATACTACATGTCGTGTACCCCCAATAACCGATTGTCGACGCATTCAAAGTCATGGAGCGATGTAGCAGATCACCTACCATTGGAGACAACAAGTCCAAGCCAAGTTGACCTAAATACATTTCTTGTACTTTATGGTACACACATTTTATTTCCAAATTCTATAAACAAAGTTGGATGACATCGATGTTTAATGTTGTTAATCCAGGGGAGGTGCTACCACTCTACCATTCGAACCTCTCTTGGATGTATTTTTAGTGTTATTCCATATTTTTATTTATTTTTATTATAACTCTCCCCTTCAAATTATTCCTCTAATATCCATTATATGTATTAAATTTAGGCTCAATCCACACACCGTGACCATGTTTATAAGAGGCTATTTTTCCCCATGTTAGGGGTTGTAATAATGATTGTGCGTTATTTGTAATTGAAATCCAAAACTATGGTTTTTATTATGTTATTTTTTCAACTTCATCATGAATCAAATTCCTTATTTATTGTTAGTGTCATATCAGACCAAGAATGAAACCAATGGTGAAAAATGAATGAGTTGCAATTAGAAAATCCATGATCATTCTATGGGCCCATTACTACTTTGTATTGAGGTTAAGAACATAAATATGTTTAAGTAGTTAATTATTGGAATATAGAATTAACCATTAAATGTAAAATTGTTTATCTTCAGACCATGAAATAACAATTTTATGGAATCCATTTTGTAAATAATTATCATTAATAGAATTAATACTATAGAATGATGATTCCAATAAATCATCATCAGAGTTAAAACCCCAATGTGATTGTTTTATTCTTGTTCTATTATTATCTTGTATTTATTTTTCGTTTTCCCATATCGTTTCATTATTTTTTTGTTCTCTTCACTCTTTTTTTCTACAAAACGAATCAATACACTCTTTTTTGTTACTGGTTTCTTACTTTTCCATTCTCCCCATGGGATCAACCCCAACTTCCACTAGATAATAATTAGTTTATTAAGAATGGATCATTAATTTCTAATTTGGGACCGCGCCTTGTGATGGGAGTAGTTCCACTAACTCAGTATCAAAATGAGACTATAACATATAAAAAATGAATTAATGAAAAAATATGAAATGTTTATATGAAATAACAAAACATTTTTTACTATATAATTTGCTTACTATAACACCAGCAACATCAGGATCACCCACCAGATGAGTCCTCAACCATATGGATTTCTGATTAGTCATCTCACCTCATTTGTGTAACTATAATAAATGTTAACCGCAAATACCTAATTATATTCAGGTTATTCTATAATATTTTTAATATATGAATGAATAGTTATTTCTAAAATTGCATCATGTCTGAGTTGTGACATGTGTCGAGTACCTTGTCGGGAAGGCATCCCTATCATTACCTGATTACGTGAATGAAGAGTGGACTCAATATACATTCAACATTTTCAATTAATAGAAATATGAAAACAATAGTCATTCGTAGATTAAAAGATATAATTTTTACCATTAACTCCTCACTCGACAAAATCATAACCAAATCTTGCCACTGCATGGGATAAACGCCCAAAGGGGCTCACTATAGAATGTCTGGCACAACCAAAAATGGTATCCAATGATATCTATTCATCCTTCACTTATAATAATTCCATAATTTTCAGTATTTGATGATTCAAATATTCCAAAACACTTCTTCATAGACTTATAAATTATCCTACTATCAAATAGTCTGTAGTTGCGATAATAATAAAAATAATGTCATGATAAATTAAACATTAAATTTACATGAAACTCACACCATAATCTATCAATCTTATACTATGTGAATATAGTCAAATAATGATTCTTCATTGGAAATATATATGGGACTCATATCATATATCGAAAATTAAAAATCAATACACTCATAGCTTCTCCAACTGAATAAATGGTATCATAAAATAACACATCCAATTAGGCTCCAGTATTCTAGGATCTAACCACTCTACTAGGGCCCCATCACCTACTAGAAGACACACTAGATCATAATAAAAATAAATTCATAATAAAATTACCAATAAATGAATTATTAATTAAAAATTAGATACAATTAGGGAAATATAGTAACATAAAATTCTAATAAATGATTTAAAAAAAACAAAAATAATGACAAAATCTGATGAACCCAGTTGACCACCCTGTGACATACCTACATTAAAGAAGAAAGTACACATTTAGATCCATAAGTTTTTATACAAGTCATTAAAAATTATTTTTACAAATATTAACTGGGAAAAATTACAATCTTTCAGTAATTTTATAAGTCTATCAAATCTCATTCAATGGTCTATCTGAATCATTATATTTCTTATTCTCATATACATGTATTTTTCTTAACACGTTTTTATCAATTAGTGAGACAAAATATGGTTCCTATCATTCAATCATAAAACCCCCTCTTCTATACATTTATATTGAAACCTTCTAATTAGAATCAATTCCAACAAATTAAACTTTATCTACCTATGATTTTTGTATGATGGATTTTTTTTATTACTTTTTCATCATTAAATATCAGATTATTAATGCTTAACGGCATAAATTGGATGTGATAAACTTTTATTCCACGAGCTCGATTGACCCAATCACACCTTAACAATATGTCCTATAATCCATGACCATAAATAATCTCATTGTTATCCCATAGAAATCCATAATAATAACCTGCAAATATAGATGAACAAAAAATCCCATTGTTCTCTATGGATCAGTTCACATCAACACTGATAATAAAAAATTGGAATCCTTTAGCATCCAAATAATTATAGCGAAGAGATATAATAAGTAGATCATTATCTAGTTGGTTGAGTTCTTCCCCCATCTAATGAGTACTTAAATCATTCATCTTGTGAATATGTAAGTTCATATAATTCATTGAATAATGGATTGTAAAAATATAACTCAGTTTATCTATAATAATAATAAATAAATTATATATATGTACATGACTCTTGAACCACCCATGAAATGTGTTTTTATGAGGTATTTAGATTTAATGGCTAGTTATATGGGGCCTTTCACATTTTAACTCATACATATGTATCCTAAATAACAACACATTAAAAGGTAAGTAATAAAATAAATATAGGAACATAATACGTAATATATAAATAATGAAACTTACAATATCAATGTCACAAATGATGGAGTGTCGACCAAAACATATTGATGAGCTTAAATCCACTCATTGTTGTCCATATCAAACATTATCCCTTCACTAATTGGACCCTTATAATTGAAGGAGGGTTTATCAAACCTTGTTTAAACCACATAAATATATGAATCAAAAACATTAGTGCACTCATCCATCAAATATTCCTTGGAAATTGTAGAATATATCTGATAGTTTTTGTGTACATACGATTTCAATGTATTTAAGTGTCACATTATGTAAAACATCTAAATGAATTGTACATGAAAACTAGAAATGATTTCACTAGTTAAATTCATAGTCAATATGATGATGAAATCAAAAAGAGATGGTGGAAATAATTTCTCTATGTGACATAGTGCAACAAAAATCTTATCCTTCTTATTTTACAAATCAGTCATGAAACAATTCCTTGAATAGATCAGTTTGAAAAAAATTAGAATATACATTCCAAAACTGAATAAACTGGGTAGGCATGAAATCACAAATTGAAATTGGGATTTACCTCTGAAGAATAATATGATTTTCTTGAATTTTCATCCCCTACAATGTCATTCTCATCATATTGATAGAGTTTGAATATTATAGCAATAACTATCTAGCAGCTTAAATGTCTTCAAAATTGATTGATTTTTTACTTTTTTTTAATCATTGTCTATATTGCATCAAGAATTTATGACTGATTACCATCACCCAACTACAACTGTAATGGTTTTCTCAATCTTATTTCTTTCAAATCATTTCAAGGGTTTCCATAGTCCTTTGATTTCTCCTTGATTCTTAATATGGTGCACAATATATTAGCACATTCATTTTTTTCAATGCTCATCACATAAAAGTTATCTGTTCAAATATTAAATTTTCCAATAAATAAATTAGAAGTGAATAATGTAATTCTTAAAAATATGTTTGTGTTTTCTATTTAAAGATGGAATACAATGCGACGTATGATCCAATAAATCAGGAAAACCATACATTGTATTGATGTTTTCTTGAACAAGTTGTTCATGAATTTGAATCCCATACATTTTTGGGGGGATGGGTGATTCTTTCTATTCCCATGAAACAACACATTGCCTTTTATGAACATGTGTAATGGAGGATGAATGTATCTCTAACCAAGATATTCCATCTTTATAAACAACTTATGCCATATTGATTTATTACTTTTATTACAACAACAGAAAGAGAACTTTCATTTTGTACTCTAACTAGATATGTTATCATATATTATTAAGTCATTAATCATACATGACAATGTCTACTAGAGTCTAAAACATTTCATTAGCTACCGATTCAAAAGTAATTACACCATATACCCAAAATTCGTGCACCTCATCAATCAAAGATTTCATATAAACATCAATTGTTTTCAAGGACCTCTTTGTCCATCAATTAATGTTGAGAGTATAAAAATGGTTGTTTCATAAAAACCCATGGAGGAAGGTTTTTTGGAACCAACACCACTTTACTCGTACCATGTGTCACAACAACCATGGACGAAAATGTGTTAAAACCATCTGCTTCCATTCCCATTCAAATATTGTGATCATCTCAAGAAAAAGTCTTAGAGTATATGATCCAACTATTTCCATGCGAATTAATATACAGGGTGAGTTAATTTATCAACCTCTTTGTTTCTCTATAAATTCCAACTCATCAATTTAGTAATTTTAGCTGACATGAAAAATCTATTGAGTCGTGGTTTCAGTGGGAAATAACAAATCTACTTAGTGGAACCTTTTTTTCCACTGATTTAAGACCCTACAAGGAATCATCTGACTAACTTGATTAATCGCACTGGCCTTGCACATAGATGAATAGAATATAATAAATTTTTTGATTTTTTCATTTTTTTTATTAACAATATACAGTTATTGTGGTACACATCAGTGGTCTCATATGTAAATCTAAAGTCATCAGTCAACTTGAGATCTTGATAGAATGACACTGGTGACTTTTCTCTAGTAGGGATTAACCTTAATAAAAATAACAACACCTTGTCAAATGAAGTTTCTATCCACTGATTCAAGTAATTTATGTATAAAAATTCAACTAATAAAGACAACCTACTAAATTTAGTGCATCCATGATATTATTTAGTATGCACATCACAATAAATTTCAATGAATTTCAATGCTTCTCCATATGTAGAAGAATGAGGGTTACTCACTCCAACATCATCATTTATGAAATTACTATATTAAGATTGATACTGATGCATCATATCATTGATCATTATTTTCATTGAATAAAATGTTCTCGAATCAACATCCTCATGAATACTATCTAATTCGTAACTAAACATATATTCTACTCCATTAAGATTCCTTATCATATAGTTTTGAAAAACCCATAAAAAATAGATTTTCTCTAAAACTATATTGTTTGAATAGATATGTATTTTTACATTTTTATCATGAAAAAATAATCAAATATCTTTGAAATCCATTGGTGAAATCCATAAATCACATAATCCCCTCATAATATTTAGCAGAAAACCTATCAAGAATATCAATTCTACTCTTATCTGATGAAAATATTCCAAGAGATGAAAAAATAGTTATTGACACCAAAAATGTTGGGGAAGTTATCGAATCTAAAAATATAATATATGAAAACAAAATTAATAAAAACAGTGAACATTAGATTCAATAATGTCAGGATGTACTGGAATATCATAATTCAGACCCTGTAAATTATATTTATCAAACAATTTACACATATAGATTATAATCCAATATTTTGAATAGATTAATTGTGCATATGTGTGTATTCACCTACACACACATAAATTCCATAAAGAAATTATTCAAATATAAAAAGGGTAAAAACTCATAAAAAATCATTCAATGGGGTTCATGACTTTGGCCTCATAGACAGGGAACATAATATTCTATTGTAGGGTTTTTTATATTTCAATATTTATTTTTATAATAATAGTACTTCTTCCTCATTTATTATATATTTTTCATTTTTTCAAACCACACTTATTCCGGATGATGGTGATAGACTACTAATTGATTATTTTTTTACTTTGGATAATCTACAGTTCCCAAGTCCCTTTCATTCATTCATTTAATTTTTTTTATTAATTTGATGGTGAGGAAGTAGCTCAGAAGTGTTTGAGTATGCAAGTTTCCTCCCACTTTTTTCTTTCGTACCCCACTCTTTATCATATCATATTCCTTCACATGAAACAATTTCTATGTTGAGTGGTATTCTTGGGTGAGTGGAGGAATGCCTTGGAGTATGTGCGGATTGATACACATAATAATTTTTTCCACATGCATTAATTTATAAAATTACAATATAGGGGACTAATTTATGAAGTAGTACTGAATATATTATTGGAATGATTTTAAATATTATTAAAGAGTTCAAAGGACCATGTCCAATGTCAAATCATTCCTTTTTCCAATATTTTTTTATTGTAATTTTTTCTTTCTTTTAATTAGTTAATCACACTCGACACTCCACAAAACACCCCTTTTTATTTGTATTATAAATATTAAAAATGCTAAAAAATTTAATAATAAGTATGTGTGACATTAATTAAATGAATAAAATGTTTTTCACACAAACCCATTGACACCAACCAAGTTACTCGCATATGGATTTATAAAATTTCTATTTAACACACATAATCTTTCGATAATATTTGAACGCATTAGTAATTAAAAAATATTCAGATATATTTATCAAAATAAATAACATCCTTAAAAAGAAAGATATAACTTTTTTTAGAGATGGAAAATAAATTAATGACGATCATTTAATGATCTAAACACCATAAAAATTAATAGGCGAGTGACGAAGCGTAGGAAATTCACCAAAAAAGATAATTTAAGAGATTTTGACCAAAGTCTCTCATTGAAAAGAGTAATTTTCTAGATAATGATTTCAATATAACTTGTAAACCATATTAGAAATGATTAATCTTCATCTTGGTTTATAATTACTAACTAATAGTGCACACAAAATCCAAATTTCCCAAAAATAGTATTTGTAATGTATTGACATCATCATAGGTGCATATCCTTATATGTCAAAGCTAATATACTAGAATAAATATTCTACACAAATATTGGAATATATACTCTTGTTACAAACACATGAAACAAAATTTATAATCTTGTCAATGGATATAAAACATAAGATAAAGTGTGAGGAATTATTGAATATGTACAAATATTACTGATGTATAAATTTCCACATGTTAACACAAAATTAAAGACAGAAAATTTATTCCGGGTTAAAAAACAACAATTAAATTGATCATGTAAAAATTTTAAAAATTGGGAAAAGATAACACAAAAAAGAAACTATAAATCTAGCCCCACATCAGACTTATCGCCCAACTAATCTGTTACCCTATCAAAATATTCTGTAAAACTTTCTACTATAAATTGAAAGTGGTTTATACGTGGAACAAGGTTTCCATAGATAATATGAGAAATATATCATATAATTTACATTTCATGATCAGATATGAAAAAAGACTTCATGTGTAGACCACATATAAATTAGGCTTTTGGGGATTTCATCTTTGATGGAAAATATCAAATATAAAAATGATTTCTTTGAATTGTACATACACTTAAAAATCTAATATAGAATATTGGAAATGATTTAAGACATTTTTTAATTGTTATCTTGAACCTTAACCTTTTTTACATGTTTTAATTCTATATTTCTCTAAGTTCATAGCTACCATAAACTGGAGGATGAAAAATGCTTTAATAAAGGGTGAAATGGTGTAAAATACTATATTGATGCTAGAAATTTCATTTTACTAATATAGCCCCAAATAATGAATACTTTTAAATCATGGGTATGATCCACAAGAAAATAAACTACAAAGTTACTAATTTCAATTTTGAAAAAATATGATTTTAATCCAATTGATTAAAGAATCCAATGTGTTATTTTCAATAATTTTGAGAAATGATTCAGTAATAAAAAAATTCTCAAAAAAATTTTCAACCTCATGTAAAATATAGAATTTGATCCTTAGTAGAAAACATTATTAACCAAATTCCCCAAATAAAATATTCATATTTATTATGTGATGAAATGTTTCAAATGATTGCATTCTGGAAAAACAATCAATATATTCCATTTCGTGAAAATAATAATAATAACTAGTGTTTGTAGAAATAGTAAAATTATAGATTTTTGTGGCCTATGAAATGATATAGAATATAAAAAGGTTAATTAAGTAACCATTAACCATTGTATTTTTTGGAGAGTGAAATGGATCAGGCTTTTGTGAATTTCCCGCATATGAAACCACCAAAAAAGTATGAATCAATCATTGAAGAATTTTCTAAACTATAAATTATAAATTAGGCAACACACTACAAGTGGGGTTACGTTTATATACCATAAAATGATTTTAGAAAACATTCACATGGAGGAACTTGACCACATGAAACAGGGAGATGGAATTGGGGATCCACGACCAGGAAAGATAGGGTTCTTGACAACGATGGATCGATGGGGGGTTTGAAGTGGGTAAGAGTCCTTGATGGATGGTCTCAAAGAAGGGGGCTCGATGGGTGTAGGAGGGCTCAACGGTGGTGGGATGGCTCAACGATGGGGCCTGACTTGGGTGGGAGGGTTCAACGGGGGCATGATAGCTCAATAGAGGGTGGAGGGAATAGTTGTGCGGTGCGATGGGGTCGGGATGGTTCGACAGTGGAGGGTTGGGGGACGGGGTGACGTAGAGGTTGGGGTGGGGGAGCGGGGTCATGGTGGTCGTAAGGGGTGTTTAATAAAACATATAAATATTAATAATAATGATGCTAAATAATAATAATAATAATAATAATAATAAAATAAAAAAATACATTACAAATAAATATTAAATAAATCAATATTTTTTAATATTTATTTGAAATAAAAATTATTAATAAACATTAAATAATAAATAATAAAAAATAACCCATAAAGAATAAGTAAAAAAATAATATACCATAAATACTAATAAATAATAAAAAACTAATTAATAAATAACAATAAATAAATAAATAAATTTAATAATTATTATTATTAAATCAATGTATAGTAAATAAGTAAAAAATTAACATTTTATAATAACTACATATATAAGCAATAATAAATAATAAATAATAAGTATATATGTAAATAAATATATATTTATTTAAATACAGTAATATATATCCTATAAAAAAATATAAACATAAATAAATTTTCATAAATGTATATAAATAAAAGAACATAGACACACGCACCAACCATCTCAAGTCATAATAATTTGTATACCAAAACCATATATGTAAATATAAATTAATGTGCATAAATATACAACAATTGATATAAATATTTATTAATATATAATAATAAGAATAAATAAATATAAATATCTCTTCATTGAATAAATTTTGTTTTTTTTAATTAAATATTGATAAATATATATAAATTAGAAATATAAATACATAAATGTATAGAAATACATAAAAATATATATAATACATAATAAATCACTAAAAGAGGATAATCCACAACAATTGAAACTCTATAAAATCAATATTAATATGAATCCATGGAACAAAATCATAGACGACCTAACAAGCATATTAAAACACACTTAAACATAGGTGAAACCACATCAATTGTTAAAAAAAATCATGCTAACTAAACAAAGAACTCAACCATGGAGACTTCAAGACGTTTTTTAACTCAAAAAAATAGTGACCATAGTTCCCCTGATCAATTGAGAATAAATCACTCCGCATGATTCAATCTCATATATGGTAGAGACCAAAAAAACACCTGAAACAATAATTATGGCCATTCGATGTTGAAGTTTGATTTTCAACTTACAATAAAATATTAACAAATTTTATACTACTACATCGTACCAAATTATTATATAACTTCTTTATAGCTCACTTCTAAGGGTTCTTTTTGATTAGTTGTTGATATATAATTGATATTTGAATCAATTTTTATTGTCATTTGATGCTAAAATATAGTTATTTTATTTTAATTTTTTAATATTATTTTAGGTACATATTCTTAAAACATTATCTCTAGTTCAAAGAGGTTTTTAAAACCACAAATAAAAGTAAATTATTTTTAAAAAAACATATTTAGTGTCATTTTTTATGAAACTAATGCTAATTTTTTAAGAAAATATTTAGTGGTGGTTTTAGTAACCACCCCTAAAAAGCTACCCAATAATTTACTATTTCCTACAGTTCCCACCCGTTTATTTTCCATTGTCTTCACCCATCATTTAATATAACTAAAAATTAGACAATCAAAAAAAAATTATAGGAGAGAAATTACAATAAACTAATAATTAGAACCCATTAGATTATTTTTTAAAATATTTATTACATTAAACATTTTGAGATCATTCGATTTTCAATATATAACAAGTTTATAATCATTTGTTAATCTAAAACTACCGCTTCAGTAAATCTTAATGCTTTATATGTCTGATTAATGTGTCATCTTATCATACATTTCACAAATAACTCATTGAAAATATTTTTATAATTTCAACATAGTGAATAGTTGTAAGGGTTTTGATGGTTACACATATGTTTTATGGTATTATAACCCTAAAAATATTTTTTTAGTCATCGCACGAAAATTATTACCTGGATTGACACCTCATCAGTTCCTACATTTCCCAAATCAATCCATAGTTATTCTCATATATTTCCATATTAATCGAAGATTTTTTGCTCTATTTTGACCCCTCTAATCTCCCCATTTTAAAGACTCTACATTCTTGAAGAATTGTTTATTCAGTCAATCCAAGAACACCATTTTTCATATAGAAATGTTATCTTCTCACACACATAAAAAATTATTCCAAAAGTATTACACAAAAAAAAATAGTATGAGAACATGAGATCATTAGCAATGGTTTTATCCAATAGGCATATTTTTAAAAGTTTTAATACACTAAAATTATGATTTCCATCATCCAGGGAAATTGAAAACATAGATTGATTATTTTTCAGTTTCAACATTAAAATAATAAAAATAAATCTTATTGTACTATGATATCATAGAAATCAATGGTTTTTGTTTGGTTATAACTCCCAAACACACATTTTTAGAGATTAATCAATTATTTAAAACCTATTCACTCTGTCAGTGCAAGCACATCACACTTCAGATTGACGTTATGATTGCTTTTATATGTCAGAAATAATTCCAACACAATTTCCCTATTATTTCATGCCAATCCAAGATAATTTTCAATAGGTTTCACTATTATACACACATTTTAATGATTTAAAATACTAAAAGTGTTTTTCAATCATCCCATGAAAATAACATCTTGTACTGAGAAAACGTTAATTCTAAAATTTAAAAAATAAATATATGGTTGTTTTACTAGGATTTTATTTTGATCATTGGTCATTTTCATGGTTTTGAGACATTGTCTTACATTTTTAATAACTATTATTTCTTTAAGAAAAACATATTTAGTCAATATAAGTACAGAACAAATAGAACCAATGTTTCATATTCTCGTATATGTAAAAATAATTCCAAAATACTTATCATAACATTTCACAACAATATTATTTCAATGGATATGGTTTTGATCATTAAACATGTGACATAGTTTCTAAAAACACTAAAATATCATTTTCGGTAATCCTAGGAAAAATATAACATAGAAATTTTTTTGTGTATTCATACTATTAAAAAATTAATATATAGTTGATGTACTATGATTTCACGATATTAATAAGTTTTTATCTGGGTTTTCAATCCTTGAAGTATGTTTATAAATATAGTTAATTCATTAATAATTTCTTATTTGGTTATTTAGAGAACACAACATGGTGGATTGAGGTGTCATCTACTCTTACTCATAAAAAACTTAAATTCATGCACCACCAATGCCAAAATTTTACAAATCATCGTAATATTGTAATTTAGTTTCTTGAAAATAAAAGTTTTGTTTTCATCTTGAACATTTTACACATTCTTTTAAAGGAGGTCAATTCTTTAGTAACTTATTATTTAGTTATCTAGAGAACCCCAGCAGTTATATTAGTGTATCATCTTCTTGTATGCATTAAGAAATAGTTAGAAGATATTTTTTCTATGATTTATCATCAATATGAGGACATTTTCTATGGTTTTGATTGTCACATGCATATTTTAGTGTTTTAAAACAGTAAGAATGTATTTACGATCATCGTAGGAAAACAACATCTTTAATTGATTTAGAATTAGTTCTTATATTTCAGAAATCAATCTAGGGTTGTTATGATATGACCTCCTAGAAATCAATGATCACTATATTATTTATAACCACATGATGCACGTTTTTAATGACTATCAATTCTTTGAGCTGTTAATTCAGTCTTCCAGAGCACAATTCATGTCGGATTAATGTGTTATCTATTTTTACATGTCCAAAATAATTTTAAGGAATATTTCAGGTGATCTCATATCATTAGAGTACATTTTCATTGAATTTTACCACAACACATATATCTTACTGTTTTAAAGAACTAAAAAGTGTTTTCTTTCCACTTAGACAAATAAAATCTCTAATTTGTGCACAATCAATTATCATATTACTCATATCAATATATAGTTTTTCTCATGTGATTTTACTATAATTGGATAAAATTTTCTTTTTTTTACCCCCTCACAAACATTTTCAATGATAGTTAATTCTCTAAGATTTTCTTATTCAGTTAGAATATGAATACCACACATTATAGTGACATGCTTTCAACTTAAACACATCAAAAATAATTAATAAAATTTTTTCGTAATATTTCACATAAATACTAGTTTTTCATATGGTTTTAATGTATAAAAACATGTTTTTTGGGTTTTTTAAAAACTAAAATGTTCTTTTTGGTCATCAATGTTAAACAAAAACCCATATTGAAACACCTTTAGTTCTAATATTTCAGAAATCATTTAAATATTATTTTCCAATGATTTCATGATAATCAAAGGTTATTTTCATAGATTGATGACCCATGATTCAAATTTTAAAATACTGTCCATTCTATATGAATTTATTATCTAGTCAAACCAAACTAACTACATGAAAAATAGATGTTTTTCTTAATTTTGAACATTTAAAAAAATGAAATGAAAAATTTATTATGTTTTTATTTCAATATGAGGTTTCTTTCTATTGTCTAGACTATTACATGTGTATGTTCTTGGAAGAGCGGAAGTATCCATTGATGGTATGAGCAACATGACTTTTAGTTTTAAATCACATGTAACCATTACATCACTTGATTAATACATCATGTCCAATTAAATTAGTATATTACATGAATATATTAAAATGAAAGAACCATAAGCGATGAATCTTCACATGTAATTTATAATTAATTTAAATATAGATATATAAACACCATTACTAGTAATTCATATTTCATTGAAGATCTAATTAATAATATCTTGTTATACCATCATTTCAATATATGATCAAGGTACATAATCCATCATGTTGTATTCCACACATGCACCACAATATCTAAATGAAAAAAAATAGAATCACTAGGTGCTAGGAATACAGATCGTGACCACTTGCATTGTTTGTGGTTGATCGTAGTAGAAATCCTTTCAATAGCAGATGAAATATTGATGTTCTCTCATTACCTTGAGAGAGTAGGGGAGGAGGGAACTCAAGATCTATATATCTATATCTAGGTCTTTAGAGTGCCTAACAATATCCAATATGGACACTAATTTTAATTTTGGAAATTTATATAATTATATATATTTATGGTAGGTTTAGGGATGAAAAGTTCACATTAAATAATTTCAAACGTTATAATTCGTAATTGACCCCATATATAATAATAATAATAATATTATTATTATTATTATTATTATTATTATAAACAAGATATGTTCAAGGATTTATGAATTTATAAATAAATATCAATTATATTATTTCCAATTGGAACATTAAACTTGACCCACTTTCCCACATCGATATTTACCGATCCACTAATAATGAATTTTTTATTTAACTAATAAACATAAATACATAATTCACTAATAAATATAATAAATATGATATTCACCAAACATCATAAAACACTTATTATTAATAATTTTTAACTCATTTATTATTTCAAATTTATTATTATAAAATTATATAATTCAAGAAAACCTAAAAATATAATTTACTCTATTATATTGAATTCAATACTATAATTTAACAGAGTTTACGAATACACATAGTGTTTTCCTCTTATCCTTTTTCTCAGTGGAATTATGCATATCCACATAAATTAAAAGGTTATCATATATAAACATGCCAAGGAATACATAGAGAATTATTATAGTTTTGTAACGATGTCCAACCTATTACAAATAGTTTCCATAAAATATAATCCTTTTATCAATGTATCACATATCAAGAAGGTTTCATGTCAGCATCATAATCATTTAATCTCAATGTCTCTTTTTTTGAATTTCATAAAAACAATCCCCCATAAATTTCCATAGAAATATATTTTTTCAGTTAATTCCATTCCAATCAATGTTATTGAGTTACTATCATTCTTCAATAGATAAAAAAAATATATTTTCTCACATTATAAATTAATGAAATATCACTCATGATACACACAATATATCTTACTTTTCAGTGAGTGTAATCAGTCATAGTTTTAATGAATATATTAATGAAAATTATTCACGATATCGATTAATGATAATAATAAATTATAAGGATCAATACACACGTCCACGAAGAGTAAAATCCAATGACACGTGGAAATTTGGAAATCTTATTAACTAGTCCATTATCATAACCTCATATCTTAGAGATTACCATGGAAAAATCTAAGCGAATGTCTCTCATTATCTTATGACCCTCCTAACTTGACAACATATATTTTCCATGTCGCATCAGACAATATCATCTTACCATAGAATAAGATACAAGAATAATGTTGATTCACGTCTTTGTTCTCATTATAGTGGGAAGCTACTATAACTTTTTAGTGTAACATATATTCTAATGAAATTATCATATAAAAATATATGATATAAGAAAAATCAAATTGTGATAAGAAATCTTATTTAATAATAAAAACACTTACTCATGTATTAAGTAATTATATTCTAGGGAACCCACTCCAACAGACTCCAACTTTCACTGGATCTAGTTGGAAATTTTATTTAGTAAACTACCTCTTATATGACAATCATACCTCTATTGAGATAAATACTTATTCAATTAATCGAACACATTTTCCTCCATGGATACTCTACCCAACACAACTTCATCTCATTGAGAAAAATATCTCAAGAGATGAAACTTTTGATATAAGTGAATTATCCCTTGATACATCCAAAACTCATTGAAAAGATTTTCCACTATAGTTTAACCATATTAAACCATTATAGGATTATTAGTAAGAGGTGACACATCAAACTCTTGGAAAAAAATGTTAAATCTAAAATTCTTACTTATCTACAATAGAAGTCACAATATACATGGACTATACTATAGAATTGAAATCAAATGGATGAATTGAACTCTTCCATCTCACAACTCTTCTATTGAGACAAAATAAATATCCATATTATGTCTTCAGATCATTAATATCTTGGTGATAACAAGAATATATAAAACACCACATGACACATTAATTATCTCTTGTATAAATCATTGACATATCTTTAGAACACCTATGATATTTATGGATAGCCTTAATCACATCCCAATGTTATTCATGTGAATGTTCTTAATTTCAAACTATAATGCACAAAGAATAGGTGACATCAAACCTATTACATATCATGGAATACCTGATTGATCATATTAGAGAGGAATATATAATATTACTTATTCTTTATCTTTACTCTTGTGTATAAGGACACATTTACATCAAAAAATTTATACCATGTGACACTAGAACCAATCATATATTAGAATATTCTATAATAAACCTCTTCAGTATCTGGTCAATATATTTACCTTGACTTCGTCTAGGAATCCTCTTTGATTTATCGCATACAATCTTAATTCCAGGAATATAGTCTGCATCACCTAAGTGCTTCTTGAATAATCACTTTCTCAACCATGCCTCAACCACTTGTAATTATGGTAAATTGTTTCCAATTAGAATTATTTAATCAACATACACAATTATTAAAATAATCACACTCTCACTAAACAGCTTCAAAACACATGGTTCTTATTCCATCCTAATGTAATCAAATTATATTATGGATTCATTGAATCGAATTTTATAGGATCTGGATTCTTTCTTTAACCCATAAATGGATATCTTATTCTTTCATACCTTTCTAACATTTGGTGTAACACCCCAAGCTTCCACGTTACACTTCTCTTTGAATAATACAGTAGCGTGTGTTGTACGGAGCTTCGAGTTCTAACACACAACACAACTAATCAAAGTAGCCGTTATGAATAGTAATACCCACTTTTTAAAATTATAGAAATTTTATATTTCAAAATTGACTTCATTTATGTATTCGTAATATTGAAATTATCAAAAGATGAATTTTTTGTAATTTTATGAAAACATCCAAATTTTTATGAATAGTGAAAAATACTTAAAAAAACTTTTTTAATCAAAATAATTTATAGTGATAAGTTATACTACAGAGTGGTTTTAAAGTATAATTAGAATATATTTTTACCATTTTATCCAATGGTGTTCATTAGAATTAATTTCACTTTGAAATTGGACATAAACAATTGCCAATCTTTTGATATAAATTGTTTCTTAAAAACACGCTATTTGTTGTGACAACGGGAATTAATTATAAAATTAATTAATGCAACTTATATTTTTGGAATTTTTTAAAATAGATATCATTTTTTAATTCGGAATATCAATTATAGCTTAGGGTGAAATTTTGGCATTGTTCTGAAAAACTTAAATTTTTGATGAATAGTGAAACCACTAAGTGGTAGTTAAATAACTGATTTTTCGTTTAAATGAAATATTACCACTACTGTGATTTGATTTTCAAAAATCTGACATACATGGTTGTCATTAAGAAGTAAAATTTGGTTCAATGAGATTAAAATAATTTTTGGTGAATAGTAACTTTTAAGTTCTTAATCACGATTAGAGGTAATTAGTGTAGTTTAAGGTAAAAATAATGTTTTAATAATATGAGATGAGCTTGACACATGTCCTACCTTCATTGGATGTGCCATGGCAGACCAAGAAAACCCATGGGCCAACTTGGGGACCCCATGGAGCCACATTAGTTGGAAAATGACATAAA
Source organism: Viscum album (assembly GCA_963277665.1). Classification (NCBI taxonomy): domain Eukaryota; kingdom Viridiplantae; phylum Streptophyta; class Magnoliopsida; order Santalales; family Viscaceae; genus Viscum; species Viscum album. The sequence continues at coordinate 1,271,937,819 of OY728162.1, read as the reverse complement.
TACCTTTTATTTAAAGTTAACGTAAAAAATGACACAAACATGAAATGTTTTACTAAAACAATTTTTACATGGGGTTATAAAAGTCATATTTTTGACTATAAATATTCATTGGAAATCTAAAAATATTTCCTACATCATAGTAGTTTTTTTTATAATTTTTAGACATTAAATAAATTAAATTATTTATGACATCATGATGATGCAGCGATGACCTCATTATTTAACGATTTAAATAAAATGAGAAAATAATGTAAAATCCAAGGCTTAAACTTGTCCAAAGCCTACTGGATGAGGAGGTTTCGAACCCTTATCACCTTAGCCTCGAATTATACCTGTGTGTGACCTTTATAATACGAAAATAATTGTATAATAGAATAACATTTCATTACTTTCCAAAAGTGCCCCTCCTCTCCACTTATAAAAGGCCCCCACCACTCCCACCTTATTCACACCTTCAAGACATTTGTCTCAGCCAACATATGCCCAAATACTCTTCCAAAATCCCTCAATTACTCCTAGAAGCCTTACTTTGGGCATAATTATTCCCAAGGAAGCCTTTGTCTCAAATCAAAAAGAGTTACCCGATTTTTAGGTAATGTCTTCTCTAATGTTGTTTTGTTTTATTTAGCTTCTCCAACCCCTTAAACTCTTTTTAATCCTTTCTTTTGTAACAACACCAGTATCTACATTATACTAGGATGTTTTTATGATAATTATTTGGTTTACACTTACACAAACCTACATCTAATGGTTAAAGAACATACGGTTTCTGTGGATGGCGAATTTTTCCCTCACGAAACGATGATTGTTCAACACTCATATAACACCTCTAATGGTGGCCATTATGATGACACTATTTTTATATATGATATATATTATGTTTTGGTTTTCCTTATGATTTTTTATATTTCATTTATGGAATACCTTTATGGTTTCCATTATGGTTAAACGCGATATTTTCATTTTAGGAAGTGCAGACTACCGCCCCCTCAAAGTGATTTGAATCGTTAATACCATATGTGGGATGTATAAAGGATGGAGTAAATGGTATTATACACTATATTATACTGTAATTATATTATACCTTTATATAATTACGATTTCATTCCATTAAATACGAAATAGAAATGAAAGTAGCGTTCATGTGTACGTACGACTTACCGTCTCCATGAACGGTGCATTTCATTTCTTACCTCTAAACGTTATGGAATATTATAAATGCATTTATATACAGGATATATATGAGATATATGATATCTATATCATGAATATAATTCTGGATATAATGGATATATCACCACATGAACAACTTGTAATTATAAGAATTTTATTTTTGACTCAAGTACCTAAGATCGACAAAATGACTGTTATAAACATTAATAATTACATAATGTTCATAACATGGTAATAAGGGATATAAAAGGAATAATGAACATGAAAAAGGTTCTTAATTAAATAGAAATTAACTATAGTTTATTATTCAGGAGGTTAAAGAACGGTCGAGTCAGGACAAGACGCAAGGTAAGGGAATTTCTTAACCCAACTTCCATTCTTTGGGTTAATCTCCTACTTTCAAATTATGTCATGATATTATTATGTCTTATTGTGTATTCTTTATGTGTACCTATAGTGAATACACATAATAGATCTATTTTTAAAATGATCTTTGTAAGGACTTCGTCTCAATCTCCTTTCATTGAGGCATATTTGGTTTTATACACAACTTTCTTTTATACGGTGTATAAACCCCTTTGACTTTTACGTTTGTTCAAAAGGAATCTTTTTTATACGAAGCGTTTAACTAAATGAAAAAAAGAGAATGTTTTTCTTTCCGTACATATGTGGCGACAACGACTTCTCTACCGCCGTGACCATTATTTGTGTTTCGGCTTCCTCTACAAGCCATCACTTTTTTTTAATGAAAAATAAATACAAAGTTTTAAATTTCTTTTATTTTGGTATTGAAAATTGTTTTGAAAGCGTTTTTATTATATCAATGTGTTGTATTGAAATCTTGTGATTTAAATTTTGAAATTTTATGTTTCCTTTATGCATGTTTTATGTGATACGATTATGTTATGGTTTATGATATGTTTAAACCTATTCATATGAGGAATGCATTGGACTTAATAAGTGACGGGTGGAGCCCGCTATAGCTCCTCGATGCATCGGCAGGTCTCATGAGACAAACTAGTGTCTTGGCACGAGGCCTTGACAAAATCTAATTTGTGGTCTTGGCACGAGGCCTTGGCTACGTGGTTATGATAGTCTGGCATTATGCATTCCATCATTATGAAAGTGGTTATTGATATTTCATGTGATTATTCGACCAGTAGAATATCCATGTGAAGAAGTGAATGGAATTATCTCATTTTAATTTTTCCATATTATGTTGAAGTTCATGTTTAAAAGGCTTTTGTTTTAGTTATACATTGCCTTAAATGTTTATGTTTATTGAGGAAAGCTTCTGCTATATTGTTATCCTTACTGAGCATCTGAACTCACCCCTTTCAATGTTTTAATATTTTCCAGGATGTGAAGAAGTATTTTATGAATGACCTGCAGGGATAGTCAGAAGAGGATATGAGTGTGGACTATGAAGACTTTGTTATTGGTTTTTCACTTTATGATGTAATGTAAGACTTATGAATGTATCTAGTGATTCCAAGTCTATTAAACTAATCGGTCTTTCGAGACTTGATCTTTTGTGATCATGCCAATGTTACGAAGTAATGCACTGACTCTGGGTAGCTGGGTTCGGGGCGTTACAGTTGGTATCAGAGGAGGTTTAGTACTAACCTTGGAAGATAGATTTAGATATACTCTGATTAGAGCACATAGCCCAAAGATAGACTTTGAGGATTAGTATAGAAGAACTTCCAAGAATTTTGGTATTATAGAGATTTTGTGAGTTTTCCGAGCAATACATCCCTGTCTGGATACGAGCAGGTAGAGGTGGCTCTGGCACAAATTTACCTAGGGGTAAAACCCGAAAACACCGCATTGAGCTAGACTCAAATGGGAACTGGTGCATGACAACGGGCCTTGCTGCACTCTTGGTTATGACACTCCCGGGGGATATGCTTAGGATAATTATCATTTCCTTTACAAACCACTATAAAGGGTTATGAGTATATACTTCCTCAAAGAAAACATTTCTTTTTATGATTATGGATTATATACATAAATCGTTCAATTTACATTAAGTATTTTACAAGTTTGGAATTATTCATTGTAATTCATAAACTAACCTGGTTTATGCCATTGTATAGAAATGGCACCCAGTAGAAGGAATGTGAACTCCAGCAATACGTATGATCCAAAGAGTAAGAAGGATCATGTCTTTCACGGTAGTAATCCAACATTTCGAAGTGAAATAGTCTCCCATGTGTTCTCAACATATGAAGAAATAGTATCATGTGTTAATAAGATAAGTAGATAATTCTCTGAGTCTTATGGATTTGAAGGGATGAAAGAGAAGAAAAGGATGGAAGAGAGAATGATGGATAAAGGGACGAGGGAAAAGAAGAATTTACCAATATGTGATAACTGTGGAAAGAAACACCTTGGAATTTTCCTGAAGGGAATGGGAGTTTGTTATAATTGTGGAGAAAAAGGACACCAAGTGCGTGACTGCAAGGGTAAGAAAAAGGATTCAAGTGTACAATGCTTCATCTGCAAGGAGTGGGGACACTATGCAAACCAATGTTCAAATCATCAGAGTATGCCCCAAATGATGTTATTGGATAATAATCAAGTTATGATACTACCACAGATGAGGAGGAATGATTAGAGTTCTTATGTTGTTATTAAAGAATTTTGTAATTTGAGTGTTGTATCAATGATGTAATGGTTATAATAATTATGGAGTATATAAGGATTTTACTACAGTACTATTTCATCTAGGACTTGAGATTGTGTGGAACCAAGAAAAGTGACTCCACAGTAGGTTAAATTTTTGGAAAATATATGGTTAAGAGAAAGATAAAACATAATATGGTTCTGATACCGAGATAGTGATTTTGGAATAAGACATGATTGATTCGGATAAATTATGTTTGATATTCTTAACATCCTTGAAACGGATTAATGATTTGTATACATTTTTGGATAGAAGGAGTATATCTAGTTTTATATAAGGAATAAGGGATCATGAATGTAATCAATAAGGATTTATGGTAATACAGTATGTTGCAGTGTTTTAAAAGAATACATGATGAAGGTGTTCACATGTTGTTACGAAGAAAAAAAAGGAGCTTCGTTATGTTTACCTTCCTCATAAAATCTGGATTGTGAGTTGGACAGAAGTATTTTTGATAACTATACAGATTGGAATGGATAATATTTTACATTGGATACTATTGTTAAGGTTATTTTTGGATATTTATAAAAAGGACAACACACAGACCGAGTGACAACCCATCGCGTCGGACAAAGCTGTGGGAATCGAACCCACAACCATAGTGCGATTGGGATTAATCACCTTCCACTGGACTACATGAAGTCCCTGGTTATTACATGATAGTTTTTTCTAATCTAAATGGTATGTGATAAAATTTGGAACCTTATACAATTAGGATAAATAGAATATTTTTCAGTTCTATTACCTTTTAGAGTGAAAGATGGGTTTTTGGTAAAATTTTATTAAAGAATGAAAGTCTACATGACAAGTATGTATATTCCCTTAAGTTCTTAGTAAACCTCCTAAATAAATTCTTTAACTTTATAAAAGGTAACTTAAAACAAAAACGTTGCCGGTTAATTTTTCCAACTGGGGATTCAATGACTGTTTAACCAATCACAAGTTTGTGATTTTCTTATTGTTAACTTTCTCCTAATCCAGTTTTCTACAACTCTCCATCAGACCTTGATGGTTTGTTTTTCTTCCATATCCATATTTTCATAGAATCCTAGTATGGGCTATCTCGGGTGACCTTTGTACTTATCTTTCTTTCTTTTAAAGTTAAATTTTTATTAACCTTATTTCCGATGTGGGTTTTCTACAAAGGTATTTTCTATTTTCAACCTTTTATTTTCAAAGAAAAATTTCAAATTGTGAGGATGCAATTTATTGAAGGAGGGGAGAATGTAACAGCCCAAGCTTCCACGATACACTTCTCTTTGAATAATACAGTAGCGTGTGTTGTACGGAACTTTGAGTTCTAACACACACCACAACTAATAAAAGTAGCCGTTATGAATAGTAATACCCACTTTTTTAATTTATAGAAATTTTATATTTCAAAATGGACTTCATTTTTGTATTCGTAATATCGAAATTATCCAAAGTTGAATTTTTTGTAATTTTCTGAGAACTTCCAATTTCTTATGAATAGTGAAAAATACTTAAAAAAACTTTTTTAATCAAAATAATTTATAGTGATAAGTTATACTTCTGAGTGGTTTTAAAGTATAATTAGAATATATTTTTACCATTTTATCCAATGGTGTTCATTAGAATTAATTTCACTTTGAAATTGGACATAAACAATTGCCAATATTTTGATATAAATTGTTTCTTAAAAACACGCTATTTGTTGTGACAGCGGGAATTAATTATAAAATTAATTAATACAACTTATATGTTTGGAATTTTGTAAAATAGATATCATTTTTTAATTCGGAATATCAATTATAGCTTAGGGTGAAATTATGGCATTGTTCTGAAAAACTTAAATTTTTTATAAATAGTGAAACCACTAAGTCGTAGTTAAATAACTGATTTTTCGTTTAAATGAAATATTACCACTTCTGTGATTTGATTTTCCAAAATCCGACACACATGGTTGTCATTAATAAGTAAAATGTGGTTCAATGAGATTAAAATAATTTTTGGTAAATAGTAACTTTTAAGTTCTTAATCACGATTAGATGTTATTAGTGTAGTTTAAGGTAAAAATAATGTTTTAATAATATGAGATGAGCTTGACACATGTCCTACCCTCATTGGATGTTCCATGGCCGACCCAGAAAATCCATGGGTCAACTTGGGGACCCCATGGAGCCACTTTAGTTGGAAAATGACATAAATACCTTTTATTTAATGTTAAAGTAAAAAATGACACAAACATGAAATGTTTTACTAAAACAATTTTTACATGGGGTTATACAAGTCCTATTTTTGACTATAAATATTCATTGGAAAGATAAAACGAATTCATACATCATATTAGTTTTTTTTAATTGTTAGACATTAAATAAATTAAATTATTTATGACATCATGATGATGCAACGATGACCTCATTATTTAACGATTTAAATAAAATGAGAAGATAATGTAAAATCCAAGGCTTACACTTGTCCAAAGCCTATTTGATGAGGAGATTTCGAACCCTTATCACCTAATACTTGAAGTATACAAGTCTGGGACCTTTAGAATCCGAAAACCATTGTATAATAGAATAACATTTCATTACTTTCCAAAAGTGCCCCTCCTCTCGACTTATAAAAGGCCCCCACCACTCCCACCTTATTCACACCTTGAAGCCATTTGGCTCGGCCAAACTCTGCCCAAATACTCTCCCAACATCCCTCACTTACTCCTAGAAGCCTCACTTTGGGCAGAATTCTTCCCAAGGAAGCCTTTGTCTCAAATCAAAAAGAGTTACCCGATTTTTAGGTAATGTCTTCTCTAATGTTGTTTTGTTTTATTTAGCTTCTCTAAACCCTTAAACTCTTTTTATTCCTTTATTTTGTAACAAAAACAGTATCTAAAATATACAAGGATTTTGTTATGATAAGGATTTGGTTTACACTTACACACACCTACATCTAATGGTTAAAGAACATACTGTTTCTGTGGATGGCGAATTTTTACCTCACGAAACGATGATTGTTCAACACTCATATAACACCTCTAATGGTGGCCATTATGATGACACTATTTTTATATATGATATATATTATGTTTTTGTTTTCATTATGATTTTTTATTTTTCATTTATGGCATACCTTTATGGTTTCCATTATGGGTAAACGCGATATTTTCATTTTAGGAAGTGCGGACTACCGCCCCCTCAAAGTGATTTGAATCGTTAATACCATATGTGGGATGTATAAAGGATGGAGTAAATGGTATTATACACTATATTATACTGTAATTATATTATACCTTTATATAATTATGATTTCATTCCATTAAATACGAAATAGAAATGAAAGTAGCGTTCATGCGTACGTACGGCTTACCGTCTCCATGAACGGTGCATTTCATTTCTTACCTCTAAACGTTATGGAATATTATAAATGCATGTATATACTAGATATATATGAGATATATGATATCTATATCATGAATATAATTCTGGATATAATGGATATATCATCACATGAACAACTTGTAATTATAAGAATTTTATTTTTGACTCAAGTACCTAAGATCGACAAAATGACCGTTATAAACTTTAATAATTACATAATGTTCATAACAGGGTAATAAGGGATATAAAAGGAATAATGAACATGAAAAAGGTTCTTAATTAAATAGAAATTAACTCTAGTTTATTATTCAGGAGGTTAAATAATGGTCTATTCAGGACAAGACGCAAGGTAAGGGAATTTCTTAACCCAACTTCCATTCTTTGGGTTAATCTCTTACTTTCAAATTATGTCATGATATTATTATGTCTTCTTTTGTATTCTTTATGTGTACCTATAGTGAATACACATAATAGATATATTTTTAAAAATGATCTTTGTAAGGACTTCGTCTCAATATCCTTTCATTGAGGCATATTTGGTTTTATACACAACTTTCTTTTATACGGTGTATAAACCCCTTTGACTTTTACATTTATTCAAAAGGAATATTTTTTATAAGAAGTGTTTTACTAAACGACAAAAAGGGAATGTTTTTCTTTCCGTACATATGCGGCGACAACGACTTCTCCGCCGTCGTGACCATTATTTGAGTTTCGGCTTCCTCTACAAGCCATCACTTTTTTTAGTGAAAAATAAATACAAAGTTTTAACTTTCTTTTATTTTGGTATTGAAAATGGTTTTGAAAGCATTTTTATTATATCAATGTGTTGTATTGAAATCTTGTGATTGAAATGTGGAAATTTTATGTTTCCTTTATGCATGTTTTATGTGATACGATTATGTTATGGTTTATTATATGTTTAAACCTATTCATATGAGGAATGCACTGGACTTAATAAGTGACGGGTGGAGCCCGCTATAGCTCCTCGACGCATCAGCAGGTCTCATGAGACAAACTAGTGTCTTGGCACGAGGCCTTGACAAAATCTAATTTGTGGTCTTGGCACGAGGCCATGGCTACGTGGTTATGATAGTCTGGCATTATGCATTCTATCATTATGAAAGTGATTATTGATATTGCATGTGATTATTCGACCAGTAGAATATCCATGTGAAGAAGTGAATGGCATTATCTCATTTTACTTTTGCCATATTATGTTGAAGTTCATGTTTAAAAGGATTTTTTTAGTTATACATTGCCTTAAATGTTTATGTTTATTGATGAAAGCTTCCGCTATATTGTTATCCTTACTGAGCATCTGAGCTCACCCTTTTCAATGTTTTAATATTTTCCAGGATGTGAAGAAGTATTTTATGAATGACCTACAGGGATATTCCGAAGAGGATATGAGTGTGGACTATGAAGATTTTGTTATTAGTTTTTCACTTTATGATGTAATGTAAGACTTTTGAATGTATCTAGTGTTTCCAAGGCTACTAAACTAATCGGTCTTTCGAGACTTGATCTTTTGTGATCATGCCAATATTACGAAGTAATGCACCGACTCTGGGTAGCTGGGGTCAGGGCGTTACATTTTGTATATAACAAACCCTTCCTGTTGTTTCATATAAAAATCCTTTTGAATATTCCTATTATGGAAAGCAGTTTTGACATCCATTTTCCACATAGTAATGGTATGAAATTATGTGATGTAGAATTTAGATGATACTAAAAATATAAAATTGAGAAAAGGTTTCACCATAGCTAATTACTTAACATTGTCTAAAAGCTTTTCCAAATAGCCATTCTATATAGATATTTACATTACCTTCCATGTACACTTTTCCCTTGTATACCGAGTTACTAACAATAGGTTTTACATCACCTTGAGGATTAATCTACACAAAAAATTGGTTTAAATACATGTAATCAATCTCAAAATTCATTTCATACATCCATATTGAATATTATGTGCTCTCTATTACCTTATTTTATGAGAGGAAATCATCTTTGTGAACCAATAATGATTTACCATCATTATTTACTAAAAAATCGAATCTCTCTGGTTCTCTTACCTCTCTAGTTCTCTCACATAGTACTTTTGATTCATAAAAAAATATTCCATTACAATCAATGTAATATTTTCATGTATCAAATCTTGTGAATCTTGAGTATCATATCAAATGATGTCAATATTTCTCCAGATATCCACTTTAAGGATGTCCTCCTTCAAAAGAAAGGCATCTTGTCTTTAAAAATACTTTATTTTCTAAAGTATATATATATACATATTATACTATTATATCCTTTAGATAACCTATAAAGATACACTTCATTCCTCGATGTTCTAGTTTGTTTCATGATTTTTGGTTAATAAACATCTCACAACCCCATGCATTAAAATGTGACAAAACATATTTTTGTTCCACTCTATTACATGAAATTAATATCATTTAACTCTCTATATGGTTGTCATTTTATTAATTATAATTTAATCTATAATGCATATAACCCAAAATATAATAATGGTTTTTGTGACTCATTATCAACCTTAATATTTAAAAAAATGTATGGTTCAACCTCTCCCTAACATCATTCCAATGTAGTGTATAATGTGAAGTGATTTGTGATAAATTCTCATACTCTCATTGAAATTCAATAAAGTATTTCATAAGATATACATTACCTTGATTTGATCTAATTTTATTTGTATTCTATCCCTAATTATTCTCAACATTATCATTAAAGACTTTGAACATTTCAGAGGATTCAAACATCATCCTCATCAAGTAGATATAACCATAACATCTCATGTAATTGGAAAAATTAATAATGTGAAATAATCCACCTATATTTGATACTTTAAATGGTCCACACACATCGATATTCACTAAATATAGAATATTTTTCCCTTTACGTCTTTCATCTAATTTCCATCAAAATAATCATTAAATCATTCAAGTGGATTTTGGACAAAAGAATATAAATAACCATCTTGATATAACTTCATCTAATGCTTCTCATTTACGTAACCAAGATGGTGATTCAATGATTAGGTGTCATATGAGTCATGTGTATTAGTTTTTTATCAATTAAAAATATTTAGTATTCATAATTCATTATGTAAAGGTCATTATTCAATGGTTTCATACAACGAAATATGATATATTAATAAATTTACTATCATTATTTCAAAAGTGGAAAATAAATCCATCCATATCTTAAAAAATGGAAATAATGCTCCGGGAAATTGTAGGCACATAAAAAATTATTTTAAACACAAATCAACCCTTTTGAAAAATGTTAGATAATATTCTTAAATGGAATTAGTGTGAGAATTTCACTATTGGATGTTTGTAGATCAACCTCAAATATTTCAACCTTACAAAATCTAAAGAGTTTCAATATTTGGATAACAATATGTGTACCGCATGTGGTATCTAATACCCATCTTATGGATATATAATGACTACAGTCGATAAGAAATTCAACTGAAGATTTCTGTTGATTTATTGGATGGGAAACATTCCTCTTCCAGTGGCATTTCCTATCATATGAAACACATACTTCTTTATGTTCCATTATTTTACACTAGATATTTTTTATTCTTATATGGACAGTGCTCTGGATACATAGACATGGAATGAGTCTTTATACACATTTCCTTTATCCTATTATTTTTATTAACCATATGAACAATGGAGTTTTCACATCCCATATCTTTATCAATTTGTTAGATAAGTGTAACATGTTCTGAAAGATTTTTCTCATTATTGGCCATTTTATAATAAATAATAAAACTAGAGAAGTTTTTGAGTAGTGAGGATAGAATTAGATCAGTGGACAACTTATCATGGATCATAAAAATCATGATTTCTAGATACATAATTTATCCAATAATCATGAATCCATGTATCCGAGATAGTGATGAATCTCTAATATTTCATGTGAATAATGAATTGGAGATCTCATATCACTATGATCTCACATTCTCTTATTATAGACCCTAAAGGTGAAAAACAATTTTATACGAATCTTTATTCTCCTATTACATTTGAAGATCATTGTAAATAGAGGTTAACATAAAAAAGTGTCCATCAATTTCTTCATTCACATGCATCATACAGGGAGACACATCTTCCTTCCTATCCTATTAATAAGTGACACGTGATGTGGGGTTACCGGCACATAAAATTTCCACTCGTGGTGTAGTATAATATGAATGAGCCTATACCATCCCTGGAAATTCACACAATTGATAAAATTATTATTCTCTAGTTTCATAACTACAAAACATGGTTATTTACATTTTTTGAAACCATGTAGATAGCCCCTAAAACCATGGTTGTAGCTTATGGAAAAGGTTCAAACAAACTGTGGGCCCTATTTCCATTGCAATAGGGTCTATCTATGGCCACGATTTAAACCATTGAAATATATTGGTGTATTCACAGTTTAACAATGGTTGTTGAAGCATATAGTCATACATTAAATTTTGGAATATATGGATTTTTATGTGGTTAAAACCACATTATTATCCAGGTATAGCCCTAGTTTAACTATGGATATTCAATCCTTCTTTCACAGTTTAATCCCTGGTAGTAGACAATATGTTTCCCTGATTAAAACATTAAAAATAGCTAGGTATCACCATGGTTTAACCATGGATAATAATTTATACTACAATAGTTTAAACTATGGTTTTATCTTCCATATTCTATAAAATATCTTAGAAACAGCTACCAAAACTCATATCCTTCAGATCATAAAAGTTACATCAGTAAACAACACCACTAAATTGTACACTATCATGATATTATAAAACATAATGCAAAATAATATATTTACTAAGTGATGTTAATTTTATATCTATTCACTTTATTACCTCCATGAAATTATTTCACATGTCAATTTATTACATAACTGACATATTAAAGGTTTTATTCATTTTCAACCTTTACATCTATGTCTTCCCAAGATTGTATTAGTGAACGGGTACTATGAAGCATAAAAATATAATGGTGGAAATAATGTAAAATAACACTCAAGGAAGATTATGGGGTCAAATTCTTAGTATGGATAAATTATTCAGAAGATAGGTAGATAGAGAATTCTTTATAGGATGGACTTTGTTGTGTTTGTGTTGTCTTGGTGTTGCACTACTTTGTGTGTTTAATAAGTAGCTTCTTGGATTGTTGTAGGTGGTGATAATTTTCATTTATATGGGCGGTTAAGTTGTTTTATATGATCCATGGAGAGGTTATAGAGTGAGGGACTAGATATGGGTTTGAGAGAGGGTTATCAGAATTTGTATGTGTTGGATAATTGAGGTAATGGTTTGAGGTGATATTGGGGGATTTTGGGTGTTAGATGGGATAATGGTAAATATATTGATTTTAAGAGATGAAATGAAGGATATTAATCTACTATAGTAGAGTTTTGAGGGGTTATATGAATGATTCAAGGTCTTAGATGTGGATTTTTATGAGGATTGGGTGACCTAGAGGTGGAACAATGATACTGAGATGGGAAGTAGCTTAGGATTAAAACTGTGGTTCATGTTGGATATTTAAAGGTATTTTAAATGTTTTTCTTGACACCATTAGTTATGATATAAATTTATTCAGTTTCCATATAAATTTTTTTTAAATTATATAAATTAGAGTACCATGACCTAAAACTCTAAACCATGATTTCTCATTGTATATTCAAGTAGAGTTCCACAAGGTGGTATTGAAGAGTGAGATATTCCATACAAAAACATTGTTGTGGTTTTGATTTCTTCTCTATTATCCATTATTCACTGTCCATGGTTGAGGTTGTGAGAAATAATTTTTATATCATAGTTTAATGAAATTTAATTCATAGTACTCCTCTAATTAGCTTCACTGTGAAGTAGAATATATAGTTCACATATTGTTTATGCTTTTTAGGAAACATGTGAGAGTAAATAATAGTTGGATAAAAATAATATTCCTATAATATAAACCATAATATAATATTATATCATGATAAAATAAATAAAATTGTAACAAGAAAATTAATTAACTAATTTCATGTTATCATGTACTAACCTCACTAGTTTGAATCACAATCCTAGGATGTTTGATCATCAGTGGTTAATTTTAAAAGTTTAATCAAGATCATACTATAGACTAAAATGGGGTAGAGGTAAAAAAACTATTTTATCCGATTTAAAAAATATTATGGAGTCTCTGTGACAATATCAATCTATCTAAAAAATAAACTAGAAATGAGTATTGTTATTAGAACAGGTCTATCTAATTCATATACTAGAAGGGATTTATAATTACAATATTTTCCTACATAATCCATTTAGTAAAAAAAATATTATGAAAATAAAAGTCTATATAATTGATGGACTAGCATGGAGTATTGGTTACACAATCATTTTATCTAAGTTGTAAACATATAATTAGTCCTGACATTATATTGGTCTGTAAAATCCTATTTTATAGATAAATATATTGGTGATGGATCATGGGAAATCACTAAAATAAAATATATTGTGTCCCCTTATTTTTTTATTCTGTTCTAAGTATGTGAATCATCATCAAATGTTCTGCACATCTCAAAATAATTTTGTATGAAAACATCATTAAGACAATAATCAAAATAATGTATGGATATAGAACTAAATCCTAGTACTCTACTTGTATTTTGAATGTCTTTCAAGACAACATGCATATATTCTTACAAATATATATCTAGTAAATTTCATTATATCATGGAATACATTAATAATAATAATAATAATCTATCAATCACTAATAAACGTATGTTAACACTTAGATACCTTGTTTTGATATATAAACTCTAGTAATGTGAATGAAATAGTTATCCAACTTCATAAATGGGAGTCTATCACACTTTGTTCCATAATATCTATTTAAATTCCATACCAATTAAAAAATACTTGTTTCCTTCTCATCCATGGTTATTGTAGAGACTATAGAACATACCCATCTTAATCTAAATATAACAAAAAAGGTTCAAATCATTATATCAACAATTTAGTTGTAAATATATAGTGGTTACAACCTGAAGGAAAATTTCCAAAACAAGCTCATTCACCATTGAATATTATTGATCCCATCAACAAACCAACCCCTCAACCCAACCTTATGATAATTATTAACTTGTTTCCCATTTTAACACTTAAGGACTCCCCTCACTAGTCGTTCCTTTTTGATCATTGGTATTTCCCAATTAATACCACTTCAACTAAGAATATAATTATTTAAAGATTCTATTTTTTATTCTATAAAGAGATTAATTTTAATTAAATTAGAGGATATAGGGTGAGAAAACACCAAAGTTCATTATATTTATCAAAAAATTCTAAACTCTATGAATTTTATTCCTTGATCACCTGAATATTGAACCATCAACTGAGTATGGGGAAATATAAGATAATTGATGAAGGTTCTTAAATAATTTAAATGAAAACTAATTACATTGGTAGTAATAATTGAATTCTTCTTGGTAAGGTAGTCAATTTTTTCTACATAAATTTTATTTTGATGTTACTAAAGAATGTGTCAAGTTATAAATTCTAGTTGTTTTTGTTTGATAAAAAGAAAAAAATCACTATTTTTTTTTATTTTAATGATAATTTCTATATTTTTTTCTCAAAATGAGAATATTATCATCTATAAAGTGAAGTAAATTTCATTTTATACAATTTATTTGGCTTAACTTTTCTTCTGAACACATGAAGGGATATTCATGTTTATCTTTAAGATTGAGAATTCTGAGTTTTTTATTATATTTTATTCTATATTCAATCCATTTAGATCCTATATAATCATTAAAATTATTATAAAGGACCTATATGTAGAATAGAGGGTCCTTATTAAGTTAATTTGGGACGAGATTTCTCAATGGGAGGGGTATGTTGAAAAATTCTTATCTCAAGACATGTATTTTTATTATTTTTTAACAAATGTGGAGAATGTAAACCTGAATAGATATATGTGGAGATATATGTATAGTTTATCACATTGATTAGTAAAAATATATTTCTATCCTTATGGCCTAGTGATAACACTTCTCTTTGACAAGGTATATGTACATTCAAATCATCAAATAAAATGTCATCAATGTTTCATTTTTTTAACTGATAACCTTATAACCATTATATTCATCCAAAATTATTCTTTGTAAAATCTAGTGGTTGTTACAATGAAAGGAGAGGAGGAAGAAAATGTGGATGAAATCCCTATAGATTCTCAAGGGAAGATTCAAAAATATAATTCTTCAGTACATGATTTACCTGTAGTAGTTAAGGTAGAGAGATATGCCTCACATGTTGATCAATTCATATTTGATAGTGTTATAGAGTCCTCTCATTAATATTAAACTTCTATAAATGCTTATATTTGTTCTTTTTTAGTTTTAGATGATGATGTTTAAATTTCATCAACCAGGCCAGGTCGCTATACGACCCTGTCCATAACATGGCCCGAAGGGCATTCCTCATCCCCACATGCTGGCACAAGTGCCCTGGTATCAAAACTAGCACATGGAAACGATTTACCTGAAATGGTAAACACAAAACCAATAATTAGATAAACAACCCAAAACTAAAAAAAACAGAAAACCAATCTAAAATCAAATTCAAAGGTCTACACCAAGAACCAACATCAAAAAAAATTGAACGACAAAAAAAGAAGCTAAAACTCTAACTCAAACCTCTAAACGACCTGAGTGGTAAAGCATCCACACACCTCAACACCAACCTGCACGAGAATACCATCAACGACCAAAACCACCATCACTGAGCATAATGTCACAACCTAGAATACACAAGAAACAAATTCTACATACACACAAAGGTGTATGTAGGTTGTGAGCCAGAAGCCTAGTAGGACGTTACCCAATAAAAAGGTTCCACATATAAATATTAAATGACAAATACTTTTGCAGGATAAATAAATGAAAGGACAAAAAAGCATAAACAACTTTAAAGATATTGTATCTATAAAGAAAAATCTTTTAAATAAAACAACTTAAATAAAAGAAAACACCCTTATATATAAGAAAAACCCAAACCTTCACAAAAACCCAAAAGTTTTACCGTATGCTGACGGTGAGTGTATAGTAGTCCAGGAGCACCAAAAGTGGGAGAGGCCCTATAGGTACTAGAAAAAGGAATGTGACCCTCGAACATCGTGTCTCAGTGAACAGTAGTATAGGAACCACAAAAAAAATATGTTCTCATGCATGAGCCACTAGTAGGGAAACACATCCATAACCTAGTGGTCTCCAATCATCATCAAATGTTTAGTTAGTGTTGTAATCGTCAAACCAGCTGAGTGAAACCGGGCCACAGTGGCTTCCGAATCACTAGCATGATAGATCTAGACCACCCACCTAGTACCTAGGCTTCCCCTTTTTTGTGCTCAAGATGTTACAATTCCACATTTCATGTCAAGATCAGACAAATAAAACAAAAAGGATGTTACATAATCCCAACTCCACACTTTCACACACATAGAAAACCATTTGACAAAGTACGCATGCAAAAAGACTTTACCCAACTCAATTAAAACAATTTCTGCATTGCTAATAATTGTTTATTAAAAACATATTAAATTTTTATTGTTAATAATTTTTATTAAATCAAATTTAATTCTTTGTAAAAAAATTATTTAAAAAGAAACATAACATGGCTTTAGCACCCAAAACCAACTCAACCCTCCTCCCTGACCAAACATACCCAACGCCACATCAAGAACACAACCTATAACACTTTCATTAATTAATAACCCAATCGCACTATTAAAAGAACATTTTACCGATGAAAAAAAACTAGATATTTTATTAATAAATACAGAAGATAAGACATGACTTTAAACAACAAAGACGCACTCAAATTCCCTTTTGAACAAAAAAATATGAATGCTACACCAGAATATAAACTGCGCACTTTGCGCATTTTCACAAAAACAAACGCAAAATTTATTAAAAACTATGAGATGCCTCAACAATGGTTTTCACCGAAACAACCTACTCAATCAAGACAACACCTTCACAATTATGACAAAGCACATAAAATGTTATGTCAAAAACGTAATTAACACCACTTTCACAAATGAAAAGCTAATTGCACATACTATAAAACACTAACAATTGACTAAAAATAAGATTTTAGCCAATGAACGCACCCACCCCTATAAAAATACAACCAAAAAAATTTTAACACATGAAAAACTTCAGGAAAACCAAATTCGCACCTAGGATAATTTATCAAAGAACATCATAACTTAACTGAGCTAACAAATTAATTCATTAAATAATGTTTAAATGTGGAACCACCCACCTCGACGTCAAACCCTGAAAATTGATGAGAAAACTTAAAATTCTAGAGTGAAACCTTAATCGCATGCTGTTTGCACTGCAAGTAACCCAACGCAAACTCAAATGCATGAATTCGAACCCAAAAACATCAAATTAAAACCCCAAAATCAGAACATATACCTGCTGAAAAACAAACAGCAAAGAGAAGGATTTAACTGATGGAGGGTGTTCACCGGATAGAGTAGGGGCGGGATGTTCGGTGATTCGTCAGACGAAGCAGGATGGAGGTGGAGTGGCACATCGCCAGGCAGAGTAGGGGGTATCGGTTCAGCTCATTACCAGACGTAATAGGGGGTGGAGGTTTTTCTCTTCGCTGGATAATGCAGGAGGGTAGCAGTTCTAAGCGGGGGAGTCTGGGCATCAACGCGACGTGGCTGGCCGGGCTAGAGGAACCCGCTGAGTATGAAGGTATGGAGAGGTTGTGGATGGTGCATGTAGGCGAGAGCAATGCCGGTTAGAGATGATACTGGTGGCTGGCCATGGTGCGGCGCGATGGGATATGGGAGAAAGGGGGGAGCCGCGATGGGGAGGAGGGGGAAAGGGCCCAAAAAAATAAAACCCTAGCAAAGAAAGAAAAGAAATAAAAGGTAAAATAAAAACAAAACTAATAATAATAATAATTAATATAATAATAATAGTAATTAAAATAATAATAATAATAAACTCAAACTAAATGAAAAATAATATTAATAAAATAAAATTTATAACAATTATAACAATAGTGATAAAAATAACTATAACAATTACATCCACAAATAATACTATTATTATGATCATTAAGATAATTTATTAAATTTTTTATCACATTAAATTTTATTTATTTACAATCAAGTCATTTTATTTAATTAATTGGACTTTGGCAGGTCACCCGGTGAACCAGGCGAGGCTGCACGGTTTCAAAATTGTGCCTCGCTCGAGTCGTGTGGTCTCAAACTGTCACGACCCGTCCTCGGGGCCCGTGCCGTGACTACCCCAAGCCCGCCTCCCATAGGCCAGGGGCTAGCGACTAGCACCAAGGCGTAAATCCCGGAAAAAGGGAAGGCATTTCCTTTGAAAAGTAAACAAGCACCACAGTGTAAGCAAGCGGAAAAGTAAACACTAAGAAAAAACTGTAACAAGCTGTGCTGAAAGTAAAAGGGGCCGGAAATACAAGCTCAACTGTAAAGTACACTGAAAAGGGGAAGAATAGCAACTGAAAATAAATGCCGATGCATCGAGCCGTCCTCTGGAAGTCCCACCTGAAGGGTGAGAACAAATAGCCTCCACAGCTCCTCGGTCCAGCCGTCCGCTCCGAGTACACCCCGCCCAGTGGTCCACCTCCAGGTATCGTCCTGCTCCGCAAGCCTCCACCACGATCAGCTCTGTCCATCGTCTGCAACCAACACAACGTAATGTGGGCATAGCCCGTGCAGGTGTGAGTATAAGCTACTCAATAGGGACCCCGAGACCCCCGATGGTCTCCCAGAATCCATAAATGATAAACCACAAAGGAAAGATACAATCATGAAGTAACATCCGACAATGCTTAGGTATATGACCATACATATACCTAAGTCATAAATTTACGTCTGGCTCCAACATCCGAGCCCAAGCACAACCCAATCCACATAGGAAAGAAAAACGTAAGTCCACAGAGAATAGCACAACACAAACCACAAAGGAAAGCAAAACAAGATTCAGCTCACAAAGGTATACTTCTTCAAATGAGGATAGGGATGATCATATGTCGCCATTGATTCATCTAATCCGTCAGACCCACAAAGGATTGGTAGGTACTAACCCCCACAATGACCTACATAGGACCGATCAGGATGTTGAACCCAAAGCTATTAGGAAACTCCTTCTTCATCAAGTACAGTGGTTATGCCGCTACAACCAAGCGCTTCCCTCTTACCTTGGACTGTTGTAGTTCTCTACCTATCGGGTACTGTTGGCCTGCTGCTACAACCAAGCGCTCCCCCGTGCCGCAACAACCATGTGCTCCTCCGTCGTGGGTCTGCCGCTATAACCAAGCGCTCCCCAGTGCCGCTACAACCAAGCACACCTCTGTCGTGGGTCTGCCGCTACGACCAAGCGCTCTCATGTGCCGCTACAACCAAGCGCACCTCTGTCGTGGGTCTACCGCTACAACCAAGCGCTCCCATGTGCCGCTACAACCAAGCGCACCTCTGTCGTGGGTCTTCCGCCACAACCAAGCACTCCCATGTGCCGCTACAACCAAGCGCACCTCTGTCCTGGGTCTGCCGCTACAACCAAGTGCTCCCCTGTGCCGCTACAACCAAGCGCACCTCTGTCGTGGGTCTACCGCTACAACCAAGCGCTCCCCTGTGCTGCTACAACCAAGCGCACCTCTTCCGGGTTATCCGTAACACACTGAGTCATTCGATCAGCAGTCGTCAAGTCTCAACCGGCTCTAGGGTTTACGCACACAGCATGCTCGTTTGGGGAGGGTCCACTGCACGAGCTAAGAGGTCAATGCATCAACTGACATGTAGTCCGGAGTTGATGTATCCCAAGATGCACCGTAGTGATCACCGCCAAAAACACGGAGGATTCCCGTACCATTTTTCATCATCGTCGTAGTCGAATCCACTGAGGATCTCCGTACAGTCGTCATTGTCACAACAGCAGTTGCAGCCAGCTCTAGGGTTCCCACACACAGCAAGCTCGTTCGGGAGGGTCCGCTCCATGAGCCGAAGGGCTGATACATCAACTGACACGTAGTCTGGAGTTGATGTATCCAAAAGTTCCATATCGTCAACAGGAACTCAACGTGACAGACGGCGCGTTGATCGGACGCCCGGTTTGAGAGTTATTGGCTTTTTCGTCCTAGGGGCCTGATTGGTTTTTAAGGCAAAACCAACCCGACCGAACTCCACCTGCGTCCAAACCTCGGGCGGAGTGAGCCAAAAGATCTTTCTCACTTAGAGGAATCCAAAAAATTTTACTGCACGTCAATCGGACGTATGGAGCTCAAGATATGAGCGTTTCCGCTCCGAGCGCCCGGTTGGTTTCGTGTATGAACCAACCCGGCCGAATCCAAAGTTTTCTGAAACCTTGAGTGCAATATACCGAAACGACCGTCTCGATCCAAGGATCGCATCTCCGCTGACGGCGCGTCGTTCGGAGGCCCGTAGCTCATGTTACGGGCAAAAGACCGAAAAAGGTCTGAAGACGGGGGTCTGAGCCCGGGCCGACCCTGCCCGACCCCCCCTGGGTCGGCCGAACCGGGTCGACCCGACCTGGTCCGGCTAGGCTAGGGCGCGGCCCGGCTCGGCCGGCCGGTCCGGCTCAGCTCGGCCGAGCGGCCGAGCAGAGCGGGGGGCTCGCTGCCCCCGCGTGACAGCACCGCGGGGGGGCCCCCTGGATCACCCGGACGCGGCCGGGCCGCCGCGTCCCTGAACCGCGGTTTCAGGCGGCCGTGGAACCTCCTTGCTGCTGCGGATTCAGCCGCGGTGGGGTTTTCCCGGCGGCGCGCTGGGCACCGCCGTCGCCAGGGGGCCGGGCGCTGCCGGCCGCCGGCGCCGATGGAAGCTTCTGCGTGCCACCAGAGTTGCTCTGGTGGTCCGATTTCCTTCCCGTTTGCGCCGATGTTCCTCCTGAGTTCCATTCTTCACTGTGGGATCATTAAATCGCCTCTGCGGCACGTTTTGTCGTCACCCTCCAAATCCGCACAACAATGAAGAACTGCGGAGGGTTGTCGAGCCGTGTTCGTTCGGCCCGCACCCTCCGCATTAGGTGATAACAACCGGGAAGAAACTTCAACATATCAAATAACAATTTTATTAAATTAAAATTGTTCTTTATGAAACCAGGTTATTTATTTTAAAAGAAACGATCACGGGAATATAAAACATTCAAATAAAATCCCTACCTCGGTCAAGTCGTCGCACACGCGTTCTTCGCGGAATTGACCGTCACGGAACAAGTGGAGCGTCGCGTCGCGGAAGGGCGTCGCGTCATCGCAGAAGGGCGTCGCGTCGACGATCTCTGAGGATCATGAAACAACATATTTAATTAATAATAATTAAATTTGTGATGTTTTTATAACCCACAAAGAGATTTAAAAGAAACGCAACCCCCTACCTTGTCCTTGTCGATCGAAGGTTGACGCGGGGTTGGATTGCCGCGGAAGAACGTCGCGGAAGAAGAACCGTCGGCGTCGCGGAACTTGGCGTTGCGTCGTCGATCTCCGAGGGCTTGGCGTTCTTCATCGCCCTTCATCGAAGGCCGGAGTTCTTCGCGTTCTTCGCGTTCTTCGAGTTCTTCGCGTTCTTCGCGTTCTTCGCGTTCTTCGTGTTCTTCGCGTTCTTCGCGAAGAAGGATGAAGAACTTTAGGTTTTTCAAATCCTCTCAACGAACAACACTTAAGGAGAAAAACCATTGGTATTATTTTATTAACATGCCAACAAACAAAAAAGAGGTAAGTAACGACCCATTAATTCTTAGAATTAATTCAACGAATAAAACCGCCCAATTAAATGGTGCGTTAAGAATTTAAGAAAATGCGTCAGTTGACTTCCATAATGACGGGTTTTCGCGGGTGTGTTACTTAGCGGAAAGAAATGGTGGGGATCGTGCGGGCCCCACCCCACAAATATCCTACCAAGTGGGTAGGATATTTTGGATTGCACCCTATCCGATTCAACTGAACTTAACAGCTTAAAGTGGTCTTTAAGTGGCTTTATGTGAAATAAAAATATAAATTGTCGCACAACTTTATTTTATTTCATAACTTAAAAGCCAAAAATTAAAAACCACAACCATGAAAACACAACTCCGAAAGAGGCGTTTCTAAGCAAATAACGGCGCTGCGATTCCATCGGTGCCCTCAGAATTCGATTCCAGGCACAGGTTCAAAAATTAGAAAAACCCGCTCGTCCGATCACTAAACGTACCCAAGCCAAACTTCGGAAAGTGATTCCGGGCACATCGGGCCTCGGAATCAGGTGCCGTCAGAAGCTGCGTCCTTGTAAAATTCCAAGGAAAATTGAGAAAAAAAATTTCCTTGAAATTTACGGGTCTTTACATTACTCCCACCACAGTGCTTTACGTCCCCATAAAGCTCCACCACAAACTTAGGGATACAAAGGCGGTACTGAGCACGCATCTGAGCCTCCCACTTCCAAGTGCTCTCCTGGAGGTTCCCGAGCTGCCATCTGAAGCGCACTAGAGGAATCGATCGTCCACGTAGGACCCGATCCTGTCGATCCTTGATCTCTACTTGGACCTCCGCCAATGTTGCCCCATCATCAAAGACCAGCTCCCCATAGTCAAATATTTGCGTCGGGTCGTGCACGTATCTCCTCTGTTGAGATACGTGGAAGATGTCGTGCACCAGACACAACTGTGGTGCTAGATCCAGGCGATAAGCCACCTCGACAGTCCTTCTGAGGACCTGGAATGGTCCGAAGAAGCGTGGAGACATCTTTCCGCCTCGGCCAAATCTCCGTAATCCATGTCGAGGTGAGACCCGCAAGAAGACGTGGTCACTATCCTCGAACTCTAGTGGCCTCTGCCTCCTGACAGAAAAAGACTTTTGTCGGCTCTGAGCTGTCCTCATCCGCTCCTGGATGACCTAGACCTTCTCAGGTCCCACAAGAGCTGCTAAGATTTATTCTTTGCCGATAAGAGAAATTTGGTCTCATCCCCTGGATGAACCACTTACTTTCCTAATACAGTCAATCTCAACATGGATGGTACTAATCCATACCAAGGATGACGTCGTAAGGCCTCAACACTACTACCAAGAGATCCAACCGTTACTCTCGCCTCCAAGGGTTGAGTCACACTGTCGGCATCAGAGTGTGGTAACTGGGTCTCCTCCAGTAGATGTCTCACAAGTGAGGTTCAAGTCAATAGTCTAAACTGGAACCTCTTAGTACAACACAAAAGAGGGCAAGAATAAAAACATCACCCAGGTATGCGTCTTTTAGTATTGCAACTCATAATATAAAGACACTACACCATAGCAACAAGGAACTAGAAGTACAAAAGACGTATCCACTAGTTCCGTTCCTGTCCATCTGCTTCTAGAGCTCCATGATCGTAGACCTCAACTGCCTGAAGCTGAGTTCTCCCATGTCCTCCTGTCCCCTGCGGTCGGGGTGGACCTCCCGGTGGTGGTGGTGGAAACACCCCGAAGCGTCGTCCACCTCCAACTACACGGCCATCTCCCCTGCCATGGCCGCCTGCTCCATGCAGCCCGCCCTGATCGAACCTCTGCCTCTTCCTGAGGGGTCTTTCTTTCATCTGCTGGTTATCCGTATGGTGGGTCGGATAGTCACGAGCCATGTGACCAATCCCGCCACAGGAGTAACACTGCCCTCTCATGGCAAGTCGTTGTCCACCCCGAGTGCCTCGCACAAATGATCCAGAGCCATGCTGTCGACCACCTGTAGGTCTAGTCCTCTTGGACCCCTGCGTCATCTATCTACTGCCCACTGCAAAAGACTCTGCTGCATGCCGGCAAGTGGTGGGTCCTGCTGCTGGAGACTTCTCAACAAGGAAACTCTCCACTAAGAGGGCTCGCTCCAACACCCCTACCTGAGTCGGAATGTTGAGGGAGATCATCAAAGCCCTCATCTCGTGCCTCAGTCCCTACTCGAAGGTCCGGGCCCGGAAGAACAGGTCTCGCACCATATCTGTGGAGTAGCGTGAGAGATGAGTAAATCTCGCCGAGTACTGGGCCACTGTCATGCTGCCCTGCCAAAGCTGTAGTAGCTCCTGAATGCGCACCGCTCGGAGGGTGGCAGGGACGAACTCAGAGCAGAAGATGCTCTCAAAGTCCGTCCAGAGGAGAGATGTCTCGTCATGCACCTGGAGCATCAAGCTCCACTATCTGCCTGTTGCCGCGTGAAGGAGGCTCGCTACGAGGATCACCATGAAGTCTGCTGGTGTCCTCACTAATCTGAAAACCCGTACAACTGCCTCCAGCCAGTCCTCGGCGGCCTGAGGGTCCATCTCCCCGCGGAACCTGGGTGGTCGCTGCCGCTAGAACTCATGCAGTGCACTAAGGCGACATGCATCGTCAGCGGCTAGGGCTGGTAGCATCGGTGGCTCGGCGGGTATAGGTACCGCCGGTGCCTCAGCTGTCAAAGGGCCCTATACCGAGTCCTCGTTGCTCGGTGGGCTCTCGCCACGCACAACTCTCAGAACCCTAGATGACTGCCGTCGTGGGGCCATCCTGAAAAGGAAACAGGTGCGCCACAGTCAGAACAGTGTACCTGGTGAGCTGACACAAATTAATCACACATAAAACTTGAAACACACATGCAATCAATGTTTTCGTGCATTAAGTCGGAAATCAGAAGTCAGGGTCCTGGTGTACGGATACGTCGGCTGCCGCACCAACACTGGACTCCCTGGACTGATAACCACACCCAATATGCTAAACACTATTGCTTCACAGAGAAGAAAGATCAGAGTCTGCGGTAGAACCGAACTCCTCTAATACCAACTTGTCACGACCCGTCCTCGGGGCCCGTGCCGTGACTACCCCAAGCCCGCCTCCCATAGACCAGGGGCTGGCGACTAGCACCAAGGCGTAAATCCCGGAAAAATGGAAGGCATTGCCTTTGAAAAGTAAACAAGCACCACAGAGTAAGCAAGCGGGAAAGTAAACACTAAGTAAAAACTGTAACAAGCCGTGCTGAAAGTAAAAGGGGCCGGAAATACAAGCCCAACTATAAAGTACACTGAAAAGGGGAAGAACAGCAACTGAAAAGAAAAGCTGCCGCGTCGAGCCATCCTCTGGAAGTCCCACCTGAAGGGTGAGAACAAGTAGCCTCCACAGCTCCTCGATCCAGCCGTCCGCTCCGAGTACACCCCGCCCAGTGGTCCACCTCCAGGTATCGTCCTGCTCCGCAAGCCTCCACCATGATCAGCGTTGTCCGTCGTCTGCAACCAACACAACATAGTGCGGGCATAGCCTGTGCAGGGGTGAGTATAAGCTACTCATTATGGACCCCGAGACCCCCGAAGGTCTCCCAAAATCCACAAAGTATAAACCACAAAGGAAAGATACAATCATGAAGTAACATTCGACACTACTTAGGTATATGCCCATACATATACCTATGTCATAAATTTTTGTCTGGCTCCAACATCCGAGCCCAAGCACAACCCAATCTACACAGGAAAGAAAAACGTAAATCCACACAGGATAGCACAACACAATCTACAAAGGAAAGCAAAACAGGATTCAGCGCGCACAGGTATACTTCTTCAAATGACGATAGGGATGATCAGATGTAGCCACTGATTCATCTGAGCCGTCAGACCCACAAAGGATCGGTAGGTATTAACCCCCGCAATGACCTACACAGGACCGATCAGGAAGTTGAACCCAAAGCTATTGGGAAACTCCTTCTCCATCAAGTACAGTGGTTATGCCGCTACAACCAAGAGCTTCCCTCTTACCTTGGACTGCTGTAGTTCTCCACCTATCGGGTACTGTTGGCCTGCTGCTACAACCAAGCGCTCCCTCGTCCCTCTACAACAATGTGCTCCTCCGTCGTGGGTCTGCCGCTACAACCAAGCGCTCCCCTGTGCCGCTACAGCCAAGCGCACCTCTGTCATGGGTTTTCCGCTACAACCAAGCCCTCCCTAGTTCCGCTACAACCAAGCGCACCTCTGTCGTGGGTCTGCTGCTACAACCAAGCGCTCCCCTGTGCCGCTACAACCAAGCGTACCTCTGTCGTGGGTCTGCCGCTACAACCAAGCGCTCCCCTGTGCCGCTACAACCAAGCGCACCTCTGTCGTTGGTCTGCCACTACAACCAAGTGCTCCCATGTGCCGCTACAACCAAGCGCACCTCTGTCGTGGGTCTCCCGCTACAACCAAGCGCTCCCCTGTGCCGCTACAACCAAGCGCACCTCTACCGGGTTATCCGTAACACACTAAGTCGTTCGATCAGCAGTCGTCAAGTCTCAACCGACTCTAGGGTTTCCGCACACAGCATGCTCGTTCCGGGAGGGTCCACTCCACGAGCTAAGAGGTCGATGCATCAACTGACATCTAGTCCAGAGTTAATGTATCCCAAGATGTACCATAGTGATCACCGCCGAAAACACGGAGGATTCCCGTACCGTTTTTCATCATCGTCGCAGTCGAATCCACTGAGGATCTCTGTACAGTCATCGTTGTCACAGCAGCAGTTGCAGCCAGCTCTAGGGTTCCCACACACAGCAAGCTCGTTCAGGAGGGTCCGCTCCACGAGCCGAAGGGCTGATACATCAACTGACACGTATTCTGGAGTTGATGTATCCAAAAGTTCCGTATCGTCAATAGGAACTCAACGTGAAAGACGGCGCGTCGATCGGACGCCCGGTCTGAGAGTTATTGGCTTTCTCGTCCCAAGGGCCCGGTTGGTTTTTAAGGCAAAACCAACCCGACCGAACTCCACCTGCGTCCAAACCTCGGGCGGAGTGAGCCAAAAGATCTGTCTCACTTATAGGAATCCAACAAAGTCGACGGCATGTCAATCGGACGTCCGGAGCTCAAGATATGAGCATTTCCGCTCCGAGGGCCCGGTTGGTTTCGTGTACGAACCATCCCGGACAAACCCAAAGTTTTCCGAAACCTTGAGTGCGATATACCGAAACGATCGTCTCGATCCAAGGATCGCATCGCCACGGACGACGCATCGTGCGGAGGCTCGTAGCTCAAGTTACAGGCAAAAGACCGAAAACGGTCCGAAGACGGGGGTCTGGGCCCGGACCGACCCGGACCGACCCCCCCCCCCCCCCCTGGGTCGGCCGAACCGGGCGACCCGGTCCGGCCAGGCCGGGGTGCAGCCCGGCTCGGCCGGCCGGTCTGGCGCGGCTCGGCCGAGCGGCAGAGCAGCGCGGGGGGCTCACTGCCCCCACGTGACAGCACCGCGGCCCCCGCGGGGGGCCGCCGTGGATCACCCGGACGCGGTCGGCCCGCCGCAGCTTTAGCCGCGACGGGGTTTTCCCGACGGCGCACTGGGCACCGCCGTGCCGGTGTGGCGTGCCGGCAGAAGCTTCCGCGGGCCACTGGAGTTGCTCCGGTGGTCTGATTTCCTTCCCGTTTGCGCCGTTGTTCCTCCCGGGTTCCGTTCTTCACTGCGGGATCATTAAATCGCCTCTACGGCAGGTTTTGACGTCGCCCGCCAAATCCGCACAACAAAGAAAAACTGCGGAGGGTTGTCGGGCCGTGTTCGTTCGGCCCGCACCCTCCGCGTTAGGTGATAACAACCGGGAAGAAAATTCAACATATCTAATAACAATTTTAATAAATTAAAATTGTTCTTTATGAAATTGGGTTCTTTATTTTAAAAGAAACGATCATGGGAATATAAAACATTCAAATAAAATCCCTACCTCGGTGAAGTCGTCCCACGTGCGTTCTTCGCGGAATTGACCGTCGCGGAACAAGTAGAGCGTCGCGTCGCGGAAGGGCGTCGCGTCGTCGCGGAAGGGTGTCGCGTCGATGATCTCCAAGGATCAAGAAACAATAGATTTAATTAATAATAATTAAATCTGTGATGTTGTTATAACCCACAAAGAGATATAAAAGAAGCACAACCCCCTACCTTGTCGTTGTCGATTAAAGGTTGTCGCGGGGTTGGATTGTCACGGAAGAACGTCGCGGAAGAAGAACCGTCAGCGTCGCGGAACTTGGCGTTGCGTCATCGATCTCCGAGGGCTTGGCGTTCTTCGTCGCCCTTCATCGAAGGCCGGCGTTCTTCGCGTTCTTCGCGTTCTTCGCGTTCTTCGCATTCTTCGCGTTCTTCGCGAAGAAGGATGAAGAACTTGAGGTTCGTCTAATCCTCTCAACGAACAACACTTAAAGAGAAAAAGAGTTGGTCATATTTTATTAATATGCCAACAAACGAAAAAGAGGTAAGTAACAACCCATTAATTCTTAGAATTAATTCAACAAATAAAACCGCCCAATTAAATAGTTCGTTAAGAATTTATGAAAACACGTCAGTTGACTTTCATAATGACGGGTTTTCGCGAGTGCGTTACTTAGCGGAAAGATATGGTGGGGTTCGTGTGGGCCCCACCCCACAAATATCCTACCAAGTGGGTAGGATATTTTGGATTGCACCCTATCCGATTCAACTGATCTTAACAGCTTAAAGTCGTATTTAAGCGGTTTTAAGTGAAATAAAAATATAAATTGTCGCACGACTTTATTTTATTTCATAACTTAAAAGCCAAAAATTAAAAACCACAACCGAGCAAACGCAACTCCGAAAGAGGCGTTTCTAAGAAAATACCAGCGCTGCGATTCCATCGGTGCCCTCAGAATTCGATTCCGGGCAACGGTTCAAAAGTTAGAAAAACCCGCTCATCCGTTCACTGAACGTACCCAAGCCAAACTTCAGAAAGTGATTCCGGGCACACTGGGCCTCAGAATCAGGTGCCGTCAGAAGCTGCGTCCTTGAAAAATTTCAAGGAAAATTAAGAAAAAATAATTCCTTGAAATTTACGGGTCTTTACACAAACATTCATTGTACTTTCATTTTATTATTCATTGCTTATTTTCCATCTACCTTGATCATTGGGTAGGCCGTGCGGTGAACCAGACGAGTTCGCGCGGTGACCCAGGTGAGCCCGCGTAGCTTTGACTGCGGTGCACTGGACGCAACCAAGAGCGAAACATTGGTTTCTAAATAAGAGCTCAAGAATTTTAAGTCAGGGCTTGGTCAAACTATCTGATGCAAAATAAAAATAATAAAATAAATTATATAAAAAGGACAGTTGTGAAAATTCTCCCCACCATAAAGCTTTTCGTCCCTAGAAATCTACAACTAGAACCAAACCCCAAAGCAGAAAACCCCACTCCCTTAAGGTTCAAAGGGGATCCCCACAAACATTAAGAAAAGAGAGGAAAAAGTATCGTGATCAGAGAGAGTGGCTCAAATACAACTTCAAGAAACTCGCAAAAAGACTTTCTGATATGTGTCACCCACCCCAAAGATCTATAATGCCTTCAGTTGACTGATCAAGGAGAAAAACTCTCACACCCACAAAAACCAACTTAACAAGCTGAAACAACTCAAGCACGATTAAACAAAAACAACACCATTTGGCTAGAATGAACAAACAAGGTCAAACCACGTACAAGGAACACTCCTATAACTTATCACCAAGTTATATTTAGAAACAGAACCAAAAGTTCAACATGGGGAAGCCTGAGGTGCTCCCCACCATTAAAAACCTACCAAAGCCCATGGTGAGACTGGAAGACCAAGACGGGGAGGTTCGAGCGAACTCCCCGCCATTAAAGAAAAGTCCAACACCGATCCATTCCAGAGACATTCGTGTGAGACCCAATGTGGGTCTCTACACCATTGGATATGATAGTAGATACAAAACTTTAGGAATTTTCTGATGGGGACCAAGTACCCCACCACAAGGGGCGGGGAGGGTCGGGCCCAACTAATGGGCATCAAAACCACGGCTGGAGATAGACGAATATCTCCAAATCCCTAGATGAGCATCATTCAAATTTGAGACTGATTTACCCAACAAACCCCATATGGACCACTAAAATAATTACACCTGGTGGTATTCAACCCCCTAGACATTAAAGTAGGAGACGACCACGCTTCCTCATAGCCACGAGAAATCCCACACCCTCAAATGGGCCATTCGAAATAGAACCACAGGAAATAATTTAATCCCCCTTTATCTTCTGAACCGATGACAGAAATAAATTTGGGGTCCCATACTCTCTCGGGGTTCCTGACCATGTGCCATCTTCACTCTGAAGCCTATGGCTGGAGCCCTGATGTTTCAAGCATCTCCTGCCTTGCAGTCAGGTATTGAAGACTCTTGATTGGAGCTTCTCATTTTTGTTTCACACGCATCCACACTGCAACCTAGAAACCACACACAAAAACAACACATTACAACATCCAACTGATCATACACATAATATTCACCAACACAAGAGCTGGAATGGTGTATGCGCATCACCCTTTGTCCCACTTAATGAGAACATGACACCACAAATCATCACCTGAACATGACCATTGCTTTAGAGAGGAACATTATACGGAGAGGGACTCCAAACTGAGTCTGAAACAAAACATGATTCTTGAAATTTACCGTAGCATCCCCAGGTGATTGGGTCTACCACACTAGTGGCCTAACGTAGACCATTTCTTAAACAAAACCAATGAAGGACCAAAGGTCATTTAGAATAGTGTCCCGCACCGACCACTCTAGGCTACTTCCACCATTCCCCACTGGAATCTCCATCACCGTTTCCAAAAAGAACATTCAAATTAATGAGATCAAACTTCACCCTTGACAATCAAAGAGAACTCACGCTGCAAGACATCACCGAACAAGACCCTTGCAGCCGATGAAAATACTACAAAGCCCTTCAAGACACTGGTCAACAATGAAAATTCTGAACCGCCTTCACCCTTCCTCGCTGGAATTCAATTAATTTTTTTCAGGGGGAACCTTCAAACACGACAGTGTCAAACTTCATACCCGACGAGTCAGACACTCAAAAGACCAAAACTCCCTTCAAATCCTCTCACGTATATCATCCTTATATGAGACGATCTGCTTAACCGAAAAGGACAACGGACAAAATTATCACTATCACTCAAAATGGAGAGTCCTTATTTTAAACAACTGCAGGGTTGGCCAATAGTGAATTAACTGTGGTCGTACTTCAATAGCATGTTAACGCTTTATGGGGGAGTGCACTAGTCAAGAAAGAAAACCATGGACCCAATCAAACTTGTCTGATGGCCAAGACATATCGCAAGAGAACACTAAGCATGCATGGGGAACCACTACAAGGGCATCCCGAAGCACTTTTTCGATGAAACCATTAACCACACGCTTGCACTCTAACTTACAATTAAGAATTCAAAATCAAGACACATATCAGTCAAAAAGGATCCTTAGCTCGAAACACCTCACATCTAACGTGTCAAAATCACAACGACACACCATGAAATCACCGGTTACTAAAACACCAAATTTTTATTTGACAAAAAATTTTGAAAATAAGAAAAGCTTGTGGGTTGCACAATCACCAATGGTATCCCATGGGCCTCACACATGCATGTTCTCATGCCGCACTGGTACCCACTTCATGTCCATCCAGACACTCATCCGCTCGTGCAATTAACCATTCCCCTTTTCGTATACACTCATGCATGTGGTATCCCATGAGAGCGCCAAGGATCAAAACCAAACCATTCCATTTTTCAAAACCAAAACATCCAACCCACATTTTTCAAACCTCATACGTCATTTTCTTTTTAAAGTGCTTTATTTCAAAACATTTTTCCCAAAACATTTTTCCTAAAAGATTTTCCAAGACAAAATAATTTTTCCTTGAAAACCAAATTTCCATAAATCCAGAACAAAGAGACGAGAAACGATGCAAGAGGAGACTAGTGTGAGCGGGCGACTGGAACATATGGTTGGAAGCCATACGCCACTCACGTCACCACCAAAGAGTGTATTCTAGGATAGAGTCCCTGGATCCACATGGCTTGCCAGACCCTGCGAGCTCACTGGGACCACTGACCCTACTCCATTTTCATTTCCCCTAAACAAGATTAACCACACAGACCAAAGGTTTAGAAAAACCTGAACTTTCTTTGGTAACATGAGATGTGCTGGCCAGGCACCTTACTCGTAGCTAGAACATCGAGTTCCAACAACCTCAACTCCAGTTTACCATGTCTCTATTCCAAAATAACACGACCCAAGAGAGAAAACCTGAACTCTAATACCATTTTTGTCACAAACCAGGCCAGGTCGTCCTATGACCCGACGCCAGACCCAGTCTGCGACATGGCCGAAAGGCATTCCTGATCCCCATGGGCTGGAACAAGTGCCCGGGTAACAAAACTAGTACATGGGAATGTTTTACCAGAAATGTTAAACACAAAACAACTAATAAGATAAAAAAACCAAAACTAAAAAAATAGAAAAACAAACTAAAATCAAATTCAAAGTTCTACATCTAGAACCAACATCCAAAAAAATGACAACAAAAGAAGATAAAACTCCAACTCAAACCTCCAAACGACCGGAGTGGTAAATCATCCACACGCCACAACACCAACCTCCACGAGAAGACCATCAACGACCAAAACCACCATTGTTGAGCATGATTTTCCAACCTGGAATACATAAGAAACAAAGTCTACATACACCCAAAGGTGTATGTAGGGTGTGAGCCAAAATCCCAGTAGTACGTTACCCAATAAAAAGGTTCCACGTATAAAAATTAAATGAAAAATACATTTGCAGGCTAAATAAATGAAAGGACACCAAAGCTTAAACAAATTTAAAGAGACAATTTCTATAAATAAAACACTTTTAAAGAAAACAACATAAATAAAATAAAACACCCTTGCATATAAGAAAAACCCAAAAATTCACAAAAACCCAAAAGCTACACCGTATGTCGATGGTGAGTGTATAGAAGTCCAGGAGCACCAAAAGTGGGAGAGGACCTATAGGTACTTGAAAAAGGAATTGGACACTAGAACATCGCGTCTCAGTGAATAGTAATATAGGAACCAGAACAAAATACGTTCTCGTGCACGAGCCACTAGAAGGGCAACACATCCATAACCTAGTGGTCTCCAATCATCATCTGATGTTTAGTTAGTGTTGTAATCGTCAAACCATCTAAGTGAAACCAGGCTAGAGCCGCTTCCGAATCACTAGCATGCTAGATCTAGTCCGCCCACCTAGTACCCAGGCTTCCCCTTTTTTTGTGCTCAAGATGTTCCAATTTTACATTTCATGTCAAACTCAGACAAATAATACAAACAGGGTGTTACATTAACCCAACACCACACTATGACATGCATATAAAACCATTTTACAAAGTACTCACACCAAAAGACTTTACCCAACTAAATTCAAACAATTTTTTCATTGCTAATAATTGTTTATTAAAAAACATTAACTTTTTATCGTTAATCTTTTTTATGAAATCATATTAAATTCTTTGTAAAAAAATTCTGTAAAAAGAAACATAACACGGCTTTAACATGAAGAACCAACTCAACCCTCCTCTCTGACCAAACATACCCAAAACCACATTAAGAACACAACCTACACCACTTTCATCAATTAATA
Organism: Viscum album; assembly: GCA_963277665.1. Classification (NCBI taxonomy): domain Eukaryota; kingdom Viridiplantae; phylum Streptophyta; class Magnoliopsida; order Santalales; family Viscaceae; genus Viscum; species Viscum album. Next base: position 1,271,904,124 of record OY728162.1, on the reverse strand, counting down.
ACCCAAATACATTGTTAAAAGAACATTTTACCAATTAAACAAAACACTAGAAATTTTATTAAGAAATCCATAAGACAAGACATGAATTTAACCACCAAAGACGCACTCAAATTCCATTTTTGAGCAAAAAACATATAAATGCTACACCAGAACATAAACTATGCACTTTGCTCATTTTAACAAAAACAAATGCAAAATTTATTAAACACTAGGAGATAGCTCAATAATGGTTTTCACAGAAAAAGCCTACTCAATCAACACAACACCTTCACACTTAGGACCAAGCACAAACAACGCTATGTCTAAAACACAATTAACACCACTTTCACAAATGAAAAGCTAACTGCACATATTATAAAACACTAACAATTGACGAAAAATAAGATTTCAGCCAATGAACGCACCCACCCATATAAACCTACTACCAAAAAAAATTTAACATGTGAAAAACCTCAGGAAAACAAAATTCTCACCCAAGATAATTAATCAAAGAACATCATAAGCTAGAAAGTTAATTCATTAAATAATGTTTAAATGTGGAACCACCTACCTCGATGTCAAACCCCAAAAATTGATGAGAAAACATCATATTCTAGTGCGAAACCTTAATCACGTGCCGTTTGCACCGCAAGGAACCTAGTGCAAACTCAAACACATGAATTCAAACCCAAAAACTTCAAATTAAATTCCCAAAATTGGAACATATACCTGCTGAAAAAAAACATCAAGGAGAAAGACTTAACTGGGGAAGGGTGTTCGCTGGATGGAGCAGGGGCGGGCTGTTTGGTGATTAATCGGACGAAGCAGGATGGCGGCCGAGTGGCGCATCACTGGATAGAGCAGGGGGTAGCGGTTCGGCTCGTCGTCAGACGTAGTAGGGGGTGGAGGTTTTGCTCTTCGCCGGATGAAGTAGGAGGGTAGCGGTTTCGAGTAGGGGAGGCTGGGCATCAGTGCGACGTGGCTGTCCGGGATGGAGGAACCTGCTGAGTATGAAGGGAGGGAGAGGTAGCGAGTGGTGCATACAGGCGAGAGAAACACCAGTTGGAGATGAGGTTGGTGGCTGGACATGGTGCGGCGCGATGGGATTTGGGAGAAAGGGGGGGTGCCGCGACGGGGAGGAGGGGGAAGGGCCCAAAAAAATAAAACCCTAATAAAGAAAGAAAGGAAATAAATGGTAAAATAAAAACAAAACTAATAATAATAGTAATAATTAATATAATAATAATATTATTAATTAATATAATAATAATAATAATAATAAACTAAAACTAATTTCAAAAATAATAGTAAAAAATTAAAAGTTATAACAATTATAACAATAGTGATTAAAATAACTATAACAATTACATCCTCAAATAATAATATTATTATGATCATTAAGATAATTTATTAAAACATTTATCACATTAAATTTTATTTATTTATCATGAAGTCATTTTATTTATTTAATTGGACATTGGCAGGTCACCCGGTGAACCAGGTGAGGCTGCACGGTTTCAAAATCGTGCGTCGCTCGAGTCCCGTGGTCTCAAAGTTTCATTATACTTTCATTTTATTATTCATCGTGTATTTTCCATCTTCCATGAACATTGGGTAGGTCTTACGGTGAACTGGATGAGGTCACGCGGTGACCCAGGTGAGGCCGCGCGGCCTCGGCCAATGTGTGCTAGACGCAACCAAGAGCGAAACATTCATTTCTAAATAAGATCTCATAAATTTTAAGTTGGGGCTCGACTGAACTATATGATGCCCAATAAAAATAAAAAAATAAATAATATAAAAAGGATGGTTGTGACATTAAAGGATAGACGGTGAGTAATAATGGATGTCTAGTTTAATTATGGGACAATGAATTGGTCTATTTAAGATGTTATAAATAAAAAGGATGATGTTCATATAGATGGATTTTTTTATGTTTATAGTCTAATTATTGATCTTGAATAAAATTTAAGGTACGATACTATGGATATGGATTTTTGGGTTGATGTGCTTCTATTAATAAGAATGGATAATGTTATTTGGGTTGAAAATATCCACTCTCTTATTGTTGATTAAAGTGAAGATGATGCACCATCTATTAATGTAAATGAAAGTCATTAAAATACCAATGAATATGTTAAAATTAAAATCTAGAAACTATTACACATTAAAGGCTTAGGGAAATCATGTAAAAGAAGTTAAGATACCATTTAAAATAGGCGCATGCAATTTTCATATCATATACACATTATATAATAACAAAAAAAATGTTTTTAATACAATCATTCAATTAATTAATTCAAATTAAAAGGTTAAGCATAATGAACAACCTCATGGTGAAATTATTTTTACAATTACAAAACAAATTTTCCTTTTTTTACACATATATGAAACTTCAAATATATATATAAGGACACATATCTCTTATGTACATATTCACATGGATAAATATGAAGAAGGGGGTCCATAGATATATGTTTATACTTTCATATACCCATTTACACTTACACACTTTTTCATTTTTCATATCTATATATATGAACACATATCCCCCATATATATATCAATAATTCGATGATTGAATATATATAAATTGGACACATTTATATTTATATGTTTGCCTATGCATAAACATGTATGTTGGATTCGACAATGGCGACTCAAACCCACCTCAATGAGATCCAAAACGCACTACAAAAATATAAGGAGTCCAAAAATCAAAAAACCCCTAATTAAAATTTGATAAAAGAATAAAATAGGAAGAAACCCTAGACAAATTTAATGAAAAATTCACTACCTTTGACGGCAGTGGATAGAAATGGCCTCATTATAAAAAACAAACCTATTAGGAAATAAGAGGAAAAGAATTGATATATAAAATATTCTTATATATATGTAGTTTGTTTGTCAACTATATAAGATAAATTATACATGAATACATAAGCAATAGTGAAAAAAATATTCAGATTGATATATACATCCATATACTAAATAACATGATAATTAATAAAGTAATTGTGTTTAAATGAAATAAAAATACATTTAATAGATACCCCACATAGTGGTATCTTGAATCGCCTGATAATGGAATCCACAACACGATGAACTTTACTAAATCATTCCTTATACATTGGTGCATTTTACAACAATATGCCAATTTCACATATGAATCATATGTTTTATTCAAATCACTGAAAATCAATTTGAAATGATTCGAACTCTTTTGGATATTATTTTCATATAAACACACTAAAAAATTATGAGATAACATTGTTCCAAAATTTATCCAAACTCTAAGTTATGTTTTATGACACTAAATTCTTTTTTAAAATTTAAAAAAAAAAATTATAATTACCTAATAAATAATATTATAAAAAGAGTATCCCATATGAAAAAATCAATTCTAATCAAGCAATAAAGGGGTCTATAGTGATCACATTAAAATCCATATCTTCAAATGAAAGCATCCAGAATAGGATATATCTATATAAAACATTTTATTTCTTTTCTAATATATATTTTTATGTAATTTATTCAAAATATATATTTAAAATGATAATTTGTAATATAACATTTCTTATGTTCTCAATTATCTAAAATAGACTGAAAATTTAGAATAAACCAGACACATGTCATTAATCTAAGTAGACCAGTACACCATGTGTCACCGAAAAAAAATGTGTTCATTCCATTGGTAAAAAAATGATCATTAACAAAGGTGGGATATTATTTTCAAAAGATGAGTTCAATCTACTAGGGATAAGGTGTATGATATCATGGAGTAGAGAATTTTTTATCTGAATAAAGTTTAAAGAGTAAGGAAAATATATAATCTCAAAGGCTATTGAAGGTATAATTGAGTTTTCTGGTCAAAATAATTATATAAATTTCGAATTTAATTTTTTTGAATATGAAATTAATATTAATACTGTTATGTCATCTTAGAAGTCTTGATCTCTCATGATTTCTGTGGGGAAATGTGAATCTGTTTCAACCAAAAAAACATATTATAATTCATAATCATATATCATAAAGAAAGGATAAAATTTTTTGAGAAAATTTATATACCGATTTGAGATATATAAATATATAGAATAAAAGAAGTTTTGTGGAAACATATTAACAACGACCTAGTAATGAGCAGAGATATAATTTCATCAGGAATAAAATTACTAATGAATGAGGTTTCAGGGAAACTATTAGTGTTGTGGTGTAAATTTACATAAAGAATACCATTTGTGGTATAATATGTCTCTTTCTATTCTAGGTAAAGAATATCGTGTAATTGGATGACCTTAATAATAAAAAGTGAAGAATTGTTTTAGGTATTAACCATATTAAAGGAATATTGAGATGAAATTTTATTTTTTCAATGCATAAAATAAAAATATGGATGATGTGGATGGGTTGAAAATATTTCAAACGGTTGTGTTGAATTTGACATTTCACAATACAATTTTATCTATAAAGTGGGAGCTTGGGGTGAATGTAGGAATAGTAATGTGATAATAAATTAGAAATTAATATTTATAGTGCTTGTGAATATGATTAGAGTAAATGAAAAAAATTCAAAATTATTTTATTTATGTTTGATTATATTTTGAGAATTTGAATCATACATTGAATATTATTAGGAGAAGTGGAAGAAGAAAATTATCTATCTAGTTTAAGGATGTGCATCATTTTTAATTTTGATTTTTCATAAAATTAATCATAATGTTTTTGTTTTAAATGAAATAATTTATATATATATGGTTTGTCCCATTAACTTATATCATATTCAAGTTCATACCATTGTTTGTAGCTATAGCATAATAATAAATTTATAGTTTTGTGTTGGGGGGATAAGAACCAGCATACATTAAGGATGTAGTTATCCCTAGGGAAGAAAACATTGTTCAAAATCATATTGTGTTCTAAATTTATATTTAATATTAATTTTGTATGATATTTAAACTGAATAATCATAAGGGAATACATGTTATATAAAAGTTTGAAATCACAAATTTACCCCCCCCCCCTCTTAGTATATATCATAACTTATTAAACCATTTCGAGAAACTACTATAAGGTATGATTTTAGGATTTCCTTTGACATGTGGAAAGGAGATACATGGTGGGTAAATTAAATTATATAAAATACATTATCAAAATAAAAACCACTTTAAATGTAAAATGAAAAAAAAAGAAACGACTTAACTGAATCATCAGGTAATTTTGTTCCACTAAGGAAGTCCAAATTCTCTTCAATATTACCTATACACCAAATTCGAACACAACAATAACCACCTATAAAAACCATGTTTCAATTATCATATCATAATTGTGAGAGTACAGTCATGAAATAAATAGAAGAAGAAACAATAAAAGGTGATATTATAGAAAAATAAAAAAATAGAAAGAGTCTCTAACAAAACTCCAAATCATAATGGATGAAATTACCATTCAATATTTTTTTGAATACAAAAAACAATAAAATGGGAAATTATTATAATATAATTATCATATGATATAGGTGGTATGATAGTAAAAGAGGTTTAAGTATGAATCTCAATACAAAAAATAGTTTATCCAAAAACAACAGTCTATATATTTTAGATGAATAAATTATTTCGATCAATTTTGGTTAATTCTAATATTTTTGATTTCCCAAAAAATATGATTTGTAGGAATTTTAAAATTACATGTATGAATTTATAATTTTGTAACTATATGTAGTATTGATAAGGTATGTAACATGATAATGATATTTCAATTACTTAAAATATATCATATTATTAAAAAAGAAATTTTTATGAGTAAATGAATATTGATATAAAACAAATATCAAATGTTTTAAAAAAATTCAAAAACAAATGAATGGTAGATGATGATGCATTATGATATGATTAAATTTTATAAGATAGGTATTTTTAGAGATGGATATGTAATATTTCTATATTGGATATTCATGATTCATCTAAAACATATGATCAATTCATATAAGACATATTCAATTTTCATATACTGAGAATAAAAAAACTGCAATACTCAAATATACAGTATGAATTGGGAATAAGAATATAATTTTTTTATGAAATGAAAAATGAAATAGTGGTAAAATAGAACAAAAAATTGGAACTCACTTACAGTTAGTAGGATACTGTGTTGTATAAATTAATGGAATGAATACCAAATTAGTAGAAATGTTTCACAGTTGAAAAAATGGTATTTGTGAAGAACGAAAATGCAAGTCATCGATGAAGAGTGATCTACATGTTATCTTACATAGGCATCCAATGTACTATATTAAAAAATATAAATCCTCTAATGAGATGTGAAATAATTTTTTTCATTTCATTCAAAGGGAGATAATAATTTTTCTTACCTACAGGAAAGGGAGAATTAAGATAGCAAGGATCCAGAAGGCATGCTCCCTTTTTTGGAAGGGTTTTCCATGAGATTTGGGATTAAGTAGGGTTTCGTTTACTATTTCGAAGAGGGGAGGGTTCCTTTACATGATATGATGTCATGAGATCTGGGAGAGGGTATGGTTCTTTTGTGTGGTCCAATGTCACGAGAGAAAGAAATCGATCATGTTATTAACGAGAGTAGGAGGTAGGGAAGGGTAGTAAGATCATGAAGCGGATGGGGGATCAATCATTAAAAGGGAAAAAACCGGCCTTGAGAATATCTATGAAGTATGGGGGGTTTGATTGTGAGAACTGGTCAAGAGATATCAATCGAGGATGGAGATCTTGTTCGCGAGTGATGACTATGATAGATCTGTGGAGGATCTGGGGGGTGGTAGATTTAATTTGAAATAAAAATGGGTCATCAATAATTCATGGAAAGTAGAGGGTAGGCTCAATCATGAATGTGAAGGAGATGTATTTCCATAGTTTTATTTTTCCATGGAGTTAGATTTATCATTTCCAAGGCTTTAGTTAATCATGGAAACAAACGTGTGAAAATAGATTGTTTTTGTAGTTTTGTATGGATAATAGTAATTTTTTTGAATTATTATTGTATTATATTTTTAGAAATTATGATATGATAATTTATAATTGTTCTGATTAAAAAAAATTTTAAAAATTATATATAATTAATTTTAATCAATCTCCCCAAATTTTTTAAAAAAACGTCCCTTCCACAGTTTTGGAATATATTGTCTCATAGATATTATAGTGGAAGGATCCCAATTCTCTTCTCATAACCCATACTGGGCCCTGACATGTTCTTTAAAGGGGTTTTTAGTATGTGTATCTTCCAAACTACATTTACTCATAGTACAATAATCTGTTGACTGGATTCCCAAAACCTGAAATACTATTTTATGATTTCATGGACACTTTCCTCTTAGTTACACCAAGACCTTCTTTCCAGATGTACCTTTATATAAACTATGTTATCTCATCCAAATACTTAAATCTAAAATTTCCATGATAATTGAAATTGACTTAAAATTGGTTGTTTAATCTCTTTGAATTATGTTGTCATTTATAACATAAGTAATTTAATACTATTACAAATTAAAATATTAGTTTAGAAATTTTAATCATTATGTATACATACCATTTTATCCTTTTACATGCATTTTTTATATTAATTTTATTTTACATAAGTGATTAAAAATATCTAAATAAATATTTACACATTATCAGATTATATTTTATTCTAGCTTCGTTTCTTGTTAATTCATTTATTTTTAGATTTCATAACATTCAAAAAACTAAATAACTATCCATGCAGGTGAAAGAAATAAAATATAAGTTGAATGATAATGAGATTCTCTAATAGTTTGATTATCTAGAGGATGATAAACCGACCTTAAAACCTAGGGGAGAACACACCTTGAATCGTAACGTTGGTCATGTTGCAACATTCCTATTTTTATCTTGGGTATCTCCATGATTGGTTTCACATAGGCTCCAAATCATGGACCACCTCAAATGTCCTGGGAGCTCTATCCTTACATAAGATTTATTCACATAGCATGGAGAGAATCCAGTGTATTTGATAAAGGGGGTTTACATAAGGGAAGATATATCCACACAAGCTCATTCATAATACGGAGGAGGGGATGGCACACATTCCATCAATAATAATTTAACTATAATAGATTATAAGAAAAAATTCACATAAAAGTTAATGAATAATCTCATGATCAACCACACATCAAGAAATGAGCATGAATTGGAAATCCAGTTATCAATTACCTCAATAAGTTATTTAATTAAGATAATGCAACATGAATCAATCCAACTTATTTAATTTCACTAATTCCATTCATGAAATCTCAAATCACCATGTATAATAATTTTTAAAAAATTAAATTTACTTAAACATAATTTAGTACACAAGTATACATAAGATAACCTTGAGAACTAATCAATAATTTTGTCATAAAAATTAATTTAATATATAATTTTTAATCCTATGACATGGTGTGTAATGTCAAATTAAAGACACAAGGAACCCAAAATCAATTGGATTAATTATATATTTCATTGTTCCATATATGAAAATTTGAGAACACTGCTGGAATGTGACTATTCAGCGTGTAATAATTGATGTAGTGTTTACTTGTCTTCTACCTATGTCTCCATCATGCACCATGGGACTATGTGTGTTCCCTACCTACAAACAACCTTTAGGTAAATTACATGTAGTCTTATATACATTAAATTTAACCTCATGGATTGATGAAATGTCTACCCCCATGTCATGTATCTGATACATGGATCACTGGGAAACCCTGTGTTCTCAGCCATAAGAAGACATGGACCACAAGTGGTTTATAGTACATACACGGTGTTTAGTTCTACCTGTCATATTCTAGTATATCTAGATCTACATGTTGATCCACCTTTGTCAGATCTTATATCCTATTTTTTAGGAACTATTCATCTTTATCCCAAGATCTATATGTGAAAACAAAAGTACATTGAGTTTATATATGAAGTGCATTCCATGTACTCTAGTTTTTTCCAAGAAGATCCTTTGGCACCCCTAGATGGTATGAACTAAATGCTTCTTCATTTCTAATCATTAAATAATTAATTATTATATTATAAAGAGTTAATAAAGGGAGGAGAAAACGATGTTAGATATTCATAAAAGTAATTTTAAGTTAATGAATACATAAAAATAAAACAAATCAATGAATAATAAATAATTTCTAATTAAACTTGCTACAACATTGATACTAGTTATAGGTCCTGGGAACAGTGGAAGAATCCTTTGAAGGTATGACAAACTCAAATTTTAGTCATAAATCATGTTTAATTATTTCATCCCATGATAAACAAATAAATTACAAAAAAATAGTAGATTTACTGACTAGATTACGCATTCAAGACTAAAAGTGTCTGATCATTACATGTAATTTATAATTAATCAATGAGCAGATATAGAATTACCATAACATGTAATTAAGCATTTATTGATGATATATTAAATAAGAACATTTTTTACCAATGTTTAATTGTAGTATCCATGTGTAGAATCCCTATATAGGTGATCTATATGTGCACTAAAATCATTGAACGATGTCATAGAATCATTGGGCACAAGCATATCTAAACCTAGATGCCTTCATTGGTCCTGGTCGATCGTAGAATAATTCCAATTAATAGAGGGAGAACTATTGATTTACTCTCTTTCGATTGAGATTATAGGGGAGGATATCTACAACCTATGTACAAAGAGAATATTTTTCATATTTATCACTATACTTTAATTAAATAGTTAAATTCACTATGTTAACAAATATTTAAAATAAATAATTCTCTTAAACCAATTTATATTATTGTTATAATTAAATGATTACATTTCCAATTATGGAATTTTAAGTTGAAAATACTAATTATATTTCTCATTTCCTAATTTCAAACATATATTAGTATGATTTTTATGAGAAATTTTTGAAATAGTTAATTTGTTTTGTAAATAGTATATAATACAATTTGTTTAATATAATGTGTTTTTTGTGACATAAACAAGACATAAATTATGATATAAAATTTAGTAAACTAAGGAAATGAATAAATTATGATATTATAATATAAATATTATATAATTATAATTCATCCAATGTAAATTGAATTTTATTTCATGATAAGTATTAAAATCATTTTTAGTGCCAATAAGATGCCTACGTAGTGTTGACAAAGTAAATTTGGTTCCTTATATATAATAATTGAGAACTAAAAAAGTATTGTATATAATTTTTTAGGAATTATCATTTATAATTATTTTTTTTGGATGATATTTTCGAATTTTATAGTCATATAACACGAAACTTATCAAAATTCATGTGCAATGATTTTGAAAGGAATAAAAATCAAATTAAAATATTAATGAATTTGTATTGACATGTATATAATTAAATATACATAATTAATGATTCAAACAGATATCATTGAACCTAATAAATTTATTATTATATATGTAATTTATTTTTAGTCTTTATATATGAAATAATTATCATTAATACTTATGCAATGCCGATGAGGTGCCTGTTCAAGAAGAAGAAAAATAAATAAAATGATTTTAATAAAAAATTTAAGAACTATTAATTGAGAAAAAAACATGGATTTATCTATCTATTTTTTAACACCCCAAGATTCCATGGTACGATTCTCTTTGAATAATATAGTAGCGTGTGTTGTACGCAACTTCGAGATTCTAACACACCATGACCAATCAAAGTAGCCGTTATGAATAGTAATACCCATTTTTTGAAATTTTATAAATTTTATCTCTCAAAATGGACTTCATTTTTTGATTCTGAATATTGATATTAGCTTAGGTTAAATTTTGGTAATTTTCGGATAACTTTTATATTTTGATGAATAGTGAAAATTACTAAATCTTAATTAAAAACATCTTTTTTAATCGAAATAATTAGTAGTGATAAATTATGAATTTGAGTTGTTTGAAAGAATATTTAGAATATATTTTTACCATTTAATACAATGTTGGTCATTGGACATAATTTCGTATTTAAACTGGACATAAACAAGTGTCAATCTTTTGATAGTTATTATCTCTTAAAAACACGCTTTTTGTTTTAACAACATGAATTAATTATAAATTAATTTTTTCCACTTATGTGTTTTGAATTTGGAAAAATGGATTCCATATTTGGAATCAGGATGTCCAAATTTTGTAAATAGGTTAATTTTAATTTTAGACATTTTGAATAATTACTTCGGTAAATATTTTATTTACCATGGTTAAAGGGTAAATCTGGTAAATAAGGGTAAAAATAATATAATAATAATAATAAATTACCCTAAAACGTGCCATAACCTTATTGTTCTATACATGTCTGACCATGGGAATCTCTTTGTGGATTTTGGGATCCCATGGAGCCACTTGTAGGTGATAAGGTCACTATATATTAATTAAGTTAAAGTAAATACAAAAATGACATAAGCATATATATTTTAGAAAAAAAATTACATATGGTTATATATGTTATATTTTCGACTATAAATATTCATTATAAAGATAAAAAAATTTCATACATAATGGTATTTTATTTATAATTTTTAGACATTTAATAATTAAATTTATTTATGACACAATAATGATGTTGTATTTTCTTTATTAATGAAAAAATCAAGTAATTGGTATTATAAAAGATAAAATAAATATAATTTGATAGTTTTGGTGCCATACAAGAATTTTATTGGTTAATATTCCATGTTTGTATTGCTTAAATAAAAGTTATTCGAATTAATAAATTTGTTAAGATTTTAACAAAAATCAATTATTGAATAGTGTCAAAATTGAGATAAATGATTTTTTAAAACAATATTATATTATTAATTGATATTATATTCCTAAAAATCTAAGTTTAGGCCAAAGAACATATATCATGATAGGTGTATCATTAATGGACCACTTGGTGGTATCTTGGATGTATATAGTAATTTTATTAACTATGTAATATAAAAATAGAAAGTAACATGGTAAATGTCAAACTAATTAACTATGAGTTAAAACTAAAAGATACAGTTAATATAATGACCCAAACCTATCTAAAATCTATTTTTTGATATAATTTCGACCCATCCCCACCATAGACTTTGAATAATTCACTTTGGATCCATTAGAAACTGAATATGAATTTATTATAAAATAATACTTCATGTTTTTCCTAAAGAGCCTCTCCTCCCCCGAATAAAAGGAAACAACTTCTAACCAATTCTTCACACCTTCAAATCCTTTTGGTTCGGCCAAAACATGAACCACTATTCTATAAACTTCCCTAAATTAAACCTAGAGTCCTTAGTTTGATCAGAAAGCCAACCTATGGAGCCCTTTTGATCAAATCGAAAGAAAGAACCCGAAGAAGATGTAATGTTTTCACCACCCTCTTTCAAGTTCCTTTCTTATTCAAATTATTATTTCTTTGTTATTTACATTCTTAAATAATAATTCTAGTATATTATATATACTGTGATGTTATTATAAATATGGTAAAACCATATTCATTATTATATCCTTCTTTTGAATGACATGTCACCATACGTACGTACGTACGGCTTACCGTCTCCACGTCGTGGTGTAATTGTTATTCAATACACTGTTATTTGGATCTGTATAATAATGATGTTTAATACATGTAAATAATAAATATAACATGATAATGATTCTTTATATATAATATATCATCCAATTATATATTATTTTAATATCAAAAGGATGATATTGTCACTAGTGCGTACGTACGGACTACAGTCTCCACGAACGCGATGAGATTCATTCCACATCGTATCAAAGAAATTATAATTCTCATATGATGATTAAAAATAATGTTTAAGGACTTTATGTCATTCTATATATGAATAAGATACAACCTATCGATAACAAACACGGATTATGTAAAAAAACATATAAAATAAAATGAGTATGTTAACACCAGAAACGACGATAATACAAAGTTATTATTAACAAAGAAATGATAAAAGATCATATATGATATCATATTAATGTATATGAATCTTGTATAATTTAATAAAAATTATTTCACCATTATACAGGATGATAACCTACCATCAACCACGGAAAAATACAAGGTAAGGGTTTATTTCACAATCTCTTCATTATCCGAGGATGTTAATACGTAATTATCTACTAGGACCTCTTTATCATCCACATACATGTTTCTTAAAAATGTATTTCGAATCATTCTTAATATTTTATAGACTATGGGTTAAATTCATTTATACCCTTGTTGAATTTTTATATGATTTTTATAAAGTAATCTTTCCGTCATTTTCCAAACAAGGTCCTTTTTAACTTTTTCGACAGAATTAAGGAAAGAATGTCTTGTTAACTTATACAGCGTGTTTGGCTATTTTCCACCGTTATAAAATTGTAAAGCTTCCCTTATAATCTTATAAGAATATTTTCGCAGTAAATGTTTTATTTTATAATTATGTAACTTTTAAAAGATTAAAAAAAGATATATTTTTCTCAAATAGTTTTTATTTCATCTATGTCAACATCCTTTGACAGATTTTAAGCTTATTTGAAGTTGATTTATTATGATAAAAAACTTCCATATTGTACTGAAGGTTTTGTGATATGTCTGACTGTGGATGTGTTATTTTTATACCATTCATGGTTTATGGAGAAAGTATTAACATTTCGTATGCTAGTTTTAATTCGAATGTTTATGTTATTTTTAAACCTGTTTATATGTGGAATGCATTGGACATAGTAAGTGATGGGTGGATCCCGCTATAGCTTCTCGATTCATCGGTAGGTCTCATGAGACAAACTAGTGTCTTGGCATGAGGACTTGGTTAAGTGGTTTTGATAGTCTAGCATTATGCATTCCATCATTATGAAAGTGGTTATTGATATTGCATGTGATTATTCGACAAGAAGAATATCCATGTGAATAAGTAAATGGAATTATTTCATTTTATTTCTATCATATTATGATGAATTTCAAGTTTAAAAGGATTTTTTTAGTTATACATTGCCTTAAATTTTTATGATCATTTATGAAAGTTTCCGCTATATTGTTATCCTTACTGGGAAACTAAGGTCACCCCATTCTGTGTTTTATTTTTCCCATTATGTGAAGATGTATTTTATGAATGACATGTAGGGATAATATAAGGAGATATGAGTGTGGAGACAAGATGTTGTTGTAGTTTTCACTTTATGATGTAATTTAAACATTATGAATGTATCTAGTTATACAAAGGCTACTAAACTAATTGGTCATTCATGACTTGATCTTTTGTGATCATGCCAATGTTATGTAATAATGCACCGACACTGGGTAACTGGGGTCGGGGTGTTATAGTTGGTATCAGAGGATGATTAGTACAAACCTTGGGAGCTAGATTTATATAAACTCTAACTAGAGCACATAGACCTATGATGTACTTTGAGGATTAGTATAGAAGAACTTCCTAGAAATTTGGTATTGTAGAGATTTTGTGAGTTTTCCAAGTAATACATCCCAATCTAGATACGAGCAGGTAGAGGCGGCTCTGGTACAGATGTACATAGGGGTTAAACCTAAAAACACTGCTTTGAGCTAGACTCGAATGGGAACTAGTGCACAACAACGGGCATTGATGCACTCTTGGTTACGACACACCTAGGGGATATTAATAGGATATTTCTCATTTTCTTTACAATCCATTATGAATGGTTTATGAGTATATACTTACTCAAAGAAATTTTTTTTTCTGATTATGGATTATATCCATAAATAGTTCAATTTATGTTAAGTGTTTTACAAGTATGGAATTATGTATTTTGATTCATAAAATAATCTAGTTTATGCCATTGTTTAGAAATGGCGCCTAGTGGAAGGAATGGAAACTGTATCAATGCACTCGCTCCAAGTAGGGATTTCCCCCTAGCTCAAGATAATTATAGTGGAGCTGGTGATGCAACTAGTGCTGATCAGAAAATCACCATACAGGGACAACTCACTCAGGTTATGAATAATAACCTTACCTGTATGGATCACCCAGATCCGTAGCATGGAGGATCAATGTTATATCCCTTCATGAGTCAGTAACCACCAACATTCAATGGGAGTACAAACCTATTAGGAGTTTAGCAATGGATAAGTTCCATAGAGAAAATATTTCAGGCTTTGGGGAGTAGTGAATGGTAAAAAGTTGTCCTAGAAGATTATCACCTCGCTGGAGATGCTGATCAATGGTATTCATTGATACAAAACATGAAGGAAGATGATGAAGTATAATATATGGAATGGGGGTAGTTAAAAGAGCTTTTCTTAGAAAAATACTTTCCTTGTGACCATCAAGCAGATATGGAAACGTAATTTCTGAGTCTGAGGCAAAAGGAGGATGATAATTTCGTAAAGTGTGAGGATAACTTTACAAGGTTAGCAAGATATGATGCATATTATATACATAACCCCAGAAATAATATTGATCATTTCTATGATGGGTTAAAACTGTTTATCAATCGAGCATTGGTCTCACAATCCTTCTCGTCATACGAAGATATTGTCTCGGGTGCTATCAAGATGGAAAAAGAATTATTTATTTATTACGACTTTAAAGGAAATAAAGAGAAGAAGAGATCTGATGATCAATCTGGGAATGGAAATAAGGGGAAGAAGGGAAAAGTTGAATATCCATCCTATAGTAAATGTGGGATGAAACACCCTGGTACTTTCTTGAAAGGAATGGGAGTTTGTTACATGTGTGGTGAAAAATTCCACTAAGCTCATGATTGCAAGGGAAAGAGATTTTCTATCAATGTGGAATGTTATAATTGTGGAGAGATGGGACATTATGAAAATGAATGTCCTAATCATCAGGGGAACTTACCTCAGAAAATGACAAGGGATCATGTTAAAGCTTATGCTATCACTATTGATGATGTAGAAGCTCCGAAAGATGAGGTGGCATGTAATTTAATGGTTTCCTCAAGTTTATAAAATTCATTATTTGATTATTGATCATCACATTGTTTTATATCTTCCCAGTTTTCTAAGAAAATTAGATATTTTTAATTTTATTTAACAAGATAGTTTTCAGTTAAAAATCCTAAGGGAAGTATCATTGCAATAATGTTTTGTGAATCAGTCCCCATTAGAGCAGATAAATGTTGTTTATCTGCTGATCTCATCGTTATACACATGATTGAATTTGATGTAATCCCTAGTATGGATTGGATTTCGGACTATGATGAAAAAATTTATTGTAAGAAGAAGTAAGTTACTATTTTTGATGATGATGATAAGGAACACCTTATCTTTAGAGTAGAATCATCACCATCTAATTCTTATCTAGTTCCACCCCCAGTAGCTCAACTAAATTCAATTAGTGAGAGGAAGAGAATGAAATGACTATGGGTGAGGAAAATAATTTTCAAATAGAGGATGTACTTATTGCGAGAGAATATGTTGATGTGTTTCCAGAATATTTACTTGGACATCCTCTAGAATGAGAAATTGATTTTTCCCTTGATTTAATTCCTTGATCAAGGACCATATCGATGATCCCTTATAGAATGGCCACTGTGGAATTAATGGAACTAAAGAAACAACTAGAGGAATTGAGTAATAAGGGATTTATTTTCCCAAGTGTTTCTCCATGGGGAGACCCTGTCCTTTTTGCTAAGAAGAAATATAGATCTATGAGGTTATATATCGACTATAGGGATATCAATGCTATAACAATAAATAACAAATATCACTTACCTCGAATTGATGATTTATTTTACCAACTTCATGGAGCTCAATAATTTTCAAATATTGACCTTCAATCTGGATATCATCAGTTGTGTGTGAAGAAGGAAGACATTGTGAAGACAGCATTTTGAACCAGGTACGGGCATTACGAGTTTACAGTAATGCCTTTTGGGTTGACTAATGCACCCTCAGTTTTCATGGATCTAATGAACATAGTTTTCAAGGAATATATCGATGATTTTGTAGTGTTATTTATTGATGATATCTTGGTATACTTAAAAAGATTCAAAGATCATGAAAATCACCTGTGCATTATCCTGAAGACTCTGAGAAGACATGAATAATATGGGAAGTTTATCAAGTGTGAATTCTGGCCTCAAGATATTTCTTTTCTTGGCCATATTGTCTCTAATGATGGAATCTTTGTTTATCCTACTATGATAAGAGCAATCCAAGAATGGCCAGTACCAATGAGTATAACCGAGGTATGTATTTTTATTGGTTTAGCAGGTTATTATCGACGTTTCGTCCAGAATTTTGCCCGATTGGCTAACCCATTAAGAAAGCTCGCACGTAAAGGGGTTAAATTTTTTTGGACAAAAGTGTGTGAAGAATGTTTTGAAGAACTAAAGATAAGATTAGTCAATGCTCATATATTGACACTACCATCGGGGAATGATGGGTTCATTCTTTATAGTGATGTATCAAAGAAAGGACTTGGTTTTGTCCTTATGAAAAATGATAGAGTTATTGCCTATACATCACGACAGCTGAAACTTCATGAGAAAAACTAACCTACTCTTGATCTTGAGTTAGTGGCTATAATCTTTGCTTTGAAGATATGGAGAAATTATCATTATGGTGAAAAAATGTGATATTTATATCGATCACAAGAGTTTGAAGTATATTTTCTCACAGAAAGAACTCAACATGAGGAAAATGAAATGGTTTGAACTACTCAAGGATTATGATTGCACAATAAACTACCACCCGGGGAAGGAAAATAAGGTGGAAGATGCTTTGAGTAGAAAGGATCCTGGAATTTTAAACAAGATGATGGTTGAAAAGGATCCTATATACATGGATCTAGTAACGATGGATATGGGAATTACCATGGATGGTGAAACATCGATGATTTTTCAAATGGTTTCTAGACCATCTTTACTAGAAAAGATAAAGAGTTCTCAGACCGATGATGAAGAGTTTCAAAAGAAGATTAAAGCTTTGAATGATGAGAGATTGAATGGATTTGTGTATGAAGAGGAAATTTTTAAATTTGGGAAGATACTTTGTGTTCCCAATATACCTGATCTAAAAAGGGAATTGTTGGATTATAATCATAGTTCCAATTTCTCTATACACCTTGGGAGCACCAAAATGTATAGAGATTTGATGGAACATTTTTGGTGGGACAACATGAAGAGGGAGATTTCTGATTTTGTGTCACGATGTATGGTTTGTCAATAAGTGAAAGCTGGAAGGCAACAGCCTAGAGGAGTCATGCAACCTCTTCCCATACCTGAGTATAAATGGGATAATATCACTATGGACTTTGTCATGGGACTACCAAAGACTCCTAGAAGGAACGATGCAATATGGGTCATTGTTGATCATCTTACCAAGTCAGCACATTTTCATGCTATATGGGAAGATTTACCACTTGAACATCTAGCAAGGCTATATATTAATGAAGTTGTGAGACTTCATGGAGTACCCATATCGATTTTTTCTGATCGTGATCCACGTTTTAATTCAAGATTTTGGAAAAGTCTTCAGAAAGCCCTGGATACTGAACTTAATTTGAGCAATGCCTACCACCCCCAAACTTATGGACAATCAGAACAGACTATTCAAAACATAGAAGACATGTTGAGATCATTCTCACTTGACTTTAAGGGTATGTGGGATCAATTTTTACCTCCGGTGGAATTTTCTAATAACAATAGCTTCTATTCAAGTATTCGGATGGCACCATATGAAGTATTTAACAGAAAGAGATGTCGCACACCAACCTGTTGTGATGACGTTGGTGAAAGAAAACTTGTAGGCCCAAAACTGGTGGAGGAAACGATGGAAATGGAGAAGGTAATCCAAAACCACATCAAAGAAGCTCAAAGTAGGTAGAAGAGCTATGTCGATAACTGAATGGAGGATTTCTAATTTTAGGTAGGAGATCATGTTTTCTTGAAGGTGTATCCATGGAAGGGAGTTATACGTTTCAGTAAGAAGGTTAAATTGACCCAGGTACATCAGAACTTTCGAAATTCTATAATGAATTGGAGCTGTAGCATACCGTTTGGAAATGCCTCCAAGTCTCTCCAAAGTTCACGATGTGTTCTATGTATCACTGTTGAGAAAATAAATGCCTGACCCAATGCATGTACTCACCTATGAAGAAGTAGAACTAGAACCCGATCTATCTTATTGTGAAGATCTTTGTCAAGATTCTTTATACAAGAGAGCAAGTGCTGAGAAACTGAATGACTCGTCTGCTAAAAGTTCTATGGAGGAACCATAAGATGGAAGAGGCAACGTAGAAACCCGAGGAACTTATGATGAAGAACCACCCGAGTCTTTTCATGCGGTAGTATTCTAGAAATTTTAAGGACGAATTTATTTGGATGGTAGAATGTAACACCCCAAGTGTCCCCGGTACGATTCTCTTTGAATAATACAGTATTGTGTGTTGTACACAACTTCTAGATTCTAACACACTGCGACCAATCAAAGTAGCCGTTATGAATAGTAATTCCCACTTTTTGAAATTTTATAATTTTTATCTTTCAAAATGGACTTCATTTTTGGATTTGGAATATTGAAATAATCCTAGGGTGAAATTTTGGTACTTTTTGGATAACTTTAATATATTGAGGAATGGTGAAAATTACTAAATTTTAATTAAAAACAACTTTTTTAATCGAAATAATTAATAGTGATAAATTATTAATTTTAGTGGTTTTAAAGTATATTTAGAATATATTTTTACCATTTCATACAATTTTTTTCATTGGACATAATTTTGCAATTAAACCAGACATAAACAAGTGTCAATCTTTTGATAGTTATTATCTCTTAAAAACACGCTTTTTGTTTTAACAATGGGAATTAATTTTTAATTAATTTCTTCCACATCTGTGTTATGAATTTGAAAAAATGGATTCCATATTTGGAATAAGGATTTCCAAATTTTTTAAATATGTATCTATTAATTATAGACATTTTGAATAATTATTTCGGTAAATATTTTATTTAACATGGTTAAAGGGTAAATCCTGTAAATAAGGGTAAAATACAATATTATAATAATAATAAATTATCCTAAAACATGTCCTAACCTTATTATTGGATACATTTCCTAACATGGGCATCTTTGGGCCGATTTTGGGACCCCATGGAGCCACTTTTAGGTGATAAGGACACAATATATTAATTAAGTTAAAGTAAATACAAAAATGACATAAGCATATATCTTTTAGAAAAAGAATTCTTACATAGGTTTATCTCTGTTATATTTTAGAATATAAATATTCATTAAAAAGATAAAAAGGTTTACTACATAATGTAATTATACTTATAATTTTTAGACATTTAATAATTAAATTAATTTATGGCACAATAATGATGCAGTATTTTCCTTATTAATGAAAGAATCATATAATTAGTATTATAAAAGTTAAAATAAATATAATTTGAATGTTTTGATGCCATCCACGAATTTTATTGGTTAATATTAAATTTTTTATTTCTTAAATTAATTTTATATTAATTAATAAAGTGGTTTAGACTTTAACAAAAATCAATTATTGAATAGTGTCAAAATTGACATAAATGAGTTTTTAAAACAAATATTATATTATTAATTGATATTATATTCCTAAAAATATAAGGTTTGGCCAAAGGACTTATATCATGATATGGGTATCATTAATGGACCACTTTGGGGTCGCTTGGATGTATATAGAAAGTTTACTAACTATATAATATAAAAATAAAAAGTGACATGGTAAATGTCCAACTAATTAACTAAGTGTTCAAACTAAAAGATAAGGTTAATATAATGACCCAACCCTATATAAAATATATGGGTTGAAATACTTTAGACCCATACCCACCATATACTTTGAATAATTTACTTTGGATCCATTATAAACTGAATATGAATTTATTATAAAATAATACTTTAAGTTTTTCCTAAAGGGCCCCTCCTCCCCCTTATAAAAGGACAACATTTCAATCCAATTGTTCATATCTCAAGGCATTTTGGTTCGGCCAACATCTGCCCAAATATTCTATTAAATTCCCTCACATCAACCTAAATGCCTTATTTTTATCATAAATCCAACCTAAGGAGCCCTTTTGATCAAATCAAAAGGAAGAACCCGAAGAAGAGATAATGTTTTCACCACCCTCTTTCAAGTTCCTTTCTTCTTCAACTTCTTCTTTATTTGTTATTTAAATTATAAAATAATAAATCCAGTATCTTATATATACTATGAGGTTATTATAAATATGATACAACTATATTCAGTATTCTATCCATCCTTTGAATGACATGTCACCATACGTGCGTACGTACGGCTTACCATCTCCACGTCGTGGTGTAATTGTTATTCAATAGAATATTATTTGGATGGGTATAATAATGATTTTAAATTCATGAAAAAACTAAATATAACATGATAATGATTTTTTATATATAATATAACATCCAATTATATATTATTTTAATATAAAAATAATGACACTGTCGCTCGTGCGTACGTACGGACTACCGTCTCCACGAACGCGATGAGATTCATTCCACATCGTATCAATGAAAGTATAATTCTCATTTTATGATTAAAAATAATGTTTAAGGACTTGATATCATTCTGGATATAAATAATATACAACCTATCAATAACAAACACGGCTTAGGTAACAAAACATATAAAAGAAAACGTGTAAGTTAACACCCGAAACGACGATAATACTAAGTTATTATTAACAAATAAATGTTAAAAGATCATATATGATATCATATTAATGTATATGATTTTTGTATAATTTAATAAAAATTATTTCAACAATATACAAGAGTATAACCTACCCTCAACCAAGGAAAAATACAAGGTAAGGGTTTATTTCACAATATTTTCGTTATCCGAGGTTGTTTATACATAATTATCTACTGGGACCTCTTTATCATCCACATCCATGTTTCTTAAAAATGTATTTAGAATAATTATTACAATTTTATATACTATGGGTTAATGTAATTAATACCCTTTCTGACTTTTTATAATATGTTTATAAAGGATTCTTTCCGTCGTTTTCCAAACAATGTCATTTTTAACCTTTTTGACAGAATTAAGGTAAGAATGTCTTTTTAACTTATAAGGTGTGTCTGGATATATTCTGCTGTTATAAAATCTTCAAATCATCCCTTAAAAGATTATATGCATATTTTCAGAGTAAATGTTTTATTTTATTATTATGTGACTTTGAAATGATTTAAAAAAAATAGATATTTCTCTCAAATAGTTTTGACTTCATCTATGTCAACATCCTTTGATGTATTTTAAGCTTATTTGAAGTTGATTTATTATGATATAACACTTCTATATTGTATTTATGGTTTTGTGATATGTTTGAATGTGGATGTGTTATTTTTATACCATTCATGGGTTATGGAAAAAGTATTTACATTTCTTATGCTAGTTTTAATATGAATGTTTATGTTACGTTTAAAACTATTCATATAAAGAATGCATTGGACTTAGTAAGTGACAGATGGAGCTTGCTATAGCTCTCTGATGCATCGGTAGGTATCATGAAACAAACTAGTGTCTTGGAATGAGGCCTTGACAAAATCTTATTTGTACTATTGGCATTAGGGCCTTGGCTACGTGGTTATGATAGTATGGTATTATACATTCCATAATTATGAAAGTGATTATTGATATTGCATGTGATTATTCGACTTGTAGAATATCCATTTGAATAAGTAAGTGGAATTATTTCATTCTATTTCTGCCATATTATACATAAGTTCATGTTTAAAAGGCTTTTTTTAGGTATACATTTCCTTAAATGTTTATGCTTATTATGAATGTTTTTGCTATATTGTTATCCTTACTGGGCATCTAAGCTCACCCCTTTCTATGTTTTATTTTTCCCAGGATGTGAAGATGTATTTTATGAATGACCTAAAGGGATAGTATAAGGGGATTTGAGTGTGGATAAAATATGTTGTTGTAATTTTCACTTTATGATGTAATGTAAACTTTATGAATGTATCTTGTTATTCTAAGTCTATTAAACTAATCGGTCTTTCGAGAATTGATCTTTTGTGATCATGCAAATGTTATGTAATAATGCACTGACTCTCAGTAAAAGGAATCAGGGCATTACATATTTGATTATATATATACAATTTTTTCCAATGGACTAATTAATTACTATTTATAGCCACATGGATATGATTAGTACCCATATAGTATTTTGTTTAAAAGAAATCAAACACTTCATAACATATATTCTAATTAGAATAATGTTTTAATATATTGTTCTGAAGAATAAATATTTGAATGTAAATAAATATTAAAAATATAATAAATTTATATTATTCATGGTCTTTGATTTTAATTTATAGTGAATAAATAACTACCTTATAGGCTTTCCCAACGATGATGCTTTATTTATTTAATTAATTAACAAATCAAATAAATGATATTAAATTTTTAAAATAAATATAATTTGATATTTTTATGGTAATTCACAAATTATATACGTGAATATGATATTTCTAAGAGATAATAAAATATTTATTTCAAAATTAACACATTTTTTCGATATTTTTAAAGTCATACTTAGAAATAGTGTCAAATTTGACATAAATTATATTGCATGAATATAATATATTATGTAATAATTTAAAAATCCAAAATATCTTGAATATGGATAATTGTTCTAAGATTGTGTTTATTTTGTAATCCCCTTTATATTTTTAATCCTATTTGAAGTCTTTATAATTACATTTGACTTATTATATATTAATATTCTAGGTAATTCCTAAACTTTCCTATTCTCGATTATAAAAAGGGGCTCTTTTTGTCCGTTAATTTCATCATAAAAATCCATATTTCCAGAATATACTATAAAAATCACCATATCATAATTCATTGAATGATTATTTTTCTAGTCTCACAAAAAGATCAATTTCAATTGCCAATAGAGGCTCTCATGGAGAAACTTTCCAGAGGTAAATTCGTCCTCCATCCTTTTTAAATTTTTTCTCACATAAACCTTATCATCACCCCTATAAAAAGTTTCATGTTAACTCCAGTATCTTATATATATTGAAATGTATTGTTTTAATGGTATTTCATTCATCAAATCTTGTATTTTTACGTTTTATTCATAAAAATGAAATCATTATCTATGTTGTTTCAATTCACACCTTTGTAGATGATGAGTTTTTGTTTCCCATTATCACATTCATGAAATGTTTATATTAAAAAAAATACTATTAAATTTGTATATAAATTCCCTCTTATAGATTATTATTTCCATTTGATAAGTAAATCCATAATTAACTGACCATGGAAGCATGAAAAAATGCAGCAGTAACAATGGAAATAAAAAAAAATTATTTATAAATGTGTGGAAATATATTATCTGAAGATCATGTAACATATTATAAATATTAATATAATTATATAATAAATTTATAACACTCTATAAACAATTATACATGAGTTTTGAACACATTTTTAAGGAATAATATCCCAATGTAAGAGATGATTTATGTAAAACATTGTGTTAAGTGTTTCATTGATTCATTCTTCTAAATATATGTATTTTTTGAAAATGATTTAAAATTTTTATTTAAGAATTTATTTATTTGTAAATAAATATTTTAAAATATTAATTTTCAAATTTACTATTTTCCCATCTGTTCATCTTTATCAGTACTGTATGATGTTAAACTGCATAGAATATTTGAATAACTATGTGTGGCTTGATTCTTTCCCCTATAAATTACATAGAGATACCCAAATATCTTATCTTGGGTCAAGCTATAATGTTTAAAAATTCCCTTCACCCTCGGTGTGTACGAATCAAAATGTCTTAGGAAGAACCTTTGTGAACTATGTGTGACTTGATTCTTGCCTCTTCAAGATACGTAGTTACACTGGGATCTCCAATCCATGGTCCTACAATGATTAATCATTAAGTCCCTTTAATTCCTTTGTATGAATCATATCTATAAATATAACCTATCAATAAATATGAATATATTGATTATTTTCCCTTAAATGGTATGTAGTGATGCCTTAGTCTTATCCCCTAGTCCAGCCACAATATTTGTTTAACGCCATGTATCCTACATCCTTGCCACATGACAATAAACGGCATGAAAAGAACTATGTATGTCTTAATTCTCATTCCAATGAGAAATATAGAGATGTCCAGATCATGAATATTTGTCCCAACCACTACTAAACAAACCCCTTGTAACAGCCCAAGATTTTATAAAAAATATTCTTTTTAATTTTATTAATGTCTTGTGTTGTACGCTACACCAAAAGGATCTTGCACAACACGCATCCTTGACTTGCCTTGCATTACACGCAATCGCGACCTTCCTCGATAGCGTGTGTAATACGCAATACCGAGTTTCACTAAACAACGATATGCTATTAAAATATTATTAAAACTAGCCGTTATGAATAGTAATAACCACTTTTTAAAATTCTGTAAATCTTATTTTTCAAAATGAACTTCATTTTTGGACTCAGAATATCGAAATTAGCCTAGGGTGAAATTTTGGTATTTTTCTGAAAACTTTCAATTTTTGATGAATAGTGAAACCACTAAGTGGTAGGTTAAAAACAGAATTTTGCATAAAACTTAATTTTACCGCTCCTGTGAATAGAATTTCGAAAATCCGACAGACACGGTTAATATCAAGGACTAAAATGTGGTTCAATGAGATGAAAATAATTTTTGGTGAATAGTAACTTTTTACTTTTTTTACCGCGGTTAATAGTAAATAGGGTAACTAAGGGTAAATATGATATTAATATTACCCTAACACATGTCCTAATTCTATTGGACAAGTGTAATTCGACCAAAAACAAACTTAGGAATAAAATATGACCATTTAGGCCCACTTGGATTAGATTAGGACATTTATTATTAATTTATTTAAAGAAAGATTAAAATAGTTAAAATCAAAGTTTAATACGTAAATCATTTTTAATATGGGGTTATACATAAGATAAATTCGATTGTAAATATTCATTAGAAAGCTAAAAGGATTTCCTACATGATGGTATTTTATTTGTAATTTTTAGAAATCAAATAATTTAATTTATTTATGACACAAAGATGATGCAGTAATTATCTTGTTAACGAAATATTGACATAATTGATGTTATAAACACCAAAATAAATGTAATTTGAGACTTTTTATGAATTCCACTAATTTTATAGGTTACTATGATATATTAATATTTCTTTAATAAACTTGGTTCGAACATTTAATTCTGTTATGACTTTCACAAAAATCATATATCAAATAGTGTCAAAATTGACACAAAATAGTTTTTAAATCAAATATTATATTATTAATTGTTATTGTATTCCAAAAAATCTAAGGTTCGGCCAAATGACTTAGATAAGGATATATATATTAATAATAAACAATTTGGGGTTAGTTTGGCATGTTATAGTAAGTGTATTAACCATATAGTGAAAGAAAACAAAAAGACACGGTAAAAGTTAAATTATTTAACTTGGAGTTAAATCTAGTTGATAAGGTTAAAATAATATCCTAAACTTGTCTAAATTCTATTGGTTGATAGGATTTCGACCCATCCCCACTTTAGCTCCGAAATAAGACCCTTTGGAACCATTATAAACCGATTTTGACTTTAATATAAAATAATATTTTGAGATATTCCTAAGCTGCCCCTCTTCTCCCCTATAAAAGGACACCTCCTCCCCCTCCTCCTCACACCAATTTGAGCACTCAATCTCGGCCAACCCCTGCCAAAATCTATTCTCCACTTCCCTAGAAACATCCTAGAGGTTCTGGTCTTCCTCAAAGACCAATTTTAGTGCCCTAAGAGGAGGTCTCAAAGAGGCGCTTCAAAGAAGAGGTAATTACCGATACCAATTCTTTCATCTTTATTTCTTCTTCCACTTCTTCTTATTAGGTTGTTTCATTATGAAGTAATAACATCAGTATCACTCATATACTGATATGTTATTATAAGTATGAAACAACCCTATTTCACCATCTATCCATCCTACGGGAAAAGAAATCACCGCGCGTGCGTACGTACGGAATACCGTCTCCACGCCGTGGTGTAATCTATTTTCCACCACCACCTTACATGGATGGGTATAATGGTGTAAAGAATAACTATTACAACATCATATTGATTCTGATATATTGTATAATCCACTCCAATTCAATTCAGTATTTATGGAAATGATATCATCGCTCGTGCGTACGTACGGACTACCGTCTCCACGACGCGATGAGATTCATTCTCCATGTTAACCATTTAAGAATGATTATAAAGTATATATAAGAAATAATAATGAAATATATGACATTATAAAGTTACTGGATTTATGTGTATATATATATGTATGTCATCAACTTACTTCCATTCAAGACAATAAGGAAAGGAAAACAGCGTTCATGCGTACGTACGGACTACCGTCTCCATGAACGGTGTTTTTCATTTTATTTATCTATCTATTATATATATATATATACTGAATATATATGATATATAAATCATATTTTATATTCTGGAAGTAAGTAAATAATGATATAAGTAATAATGATGTCAAGAACAACAAGTCAAAACACCTACGATTTTACCCAAAACGCTTCTTTAACATGGAATTTACAAAAGAACGGGTAATATAATGTCATAAGTGAACCATATATGATATCATAACAATGAATATGATTCTGTAATAAGTCAATAACATGATTTAAATCATTATACAGGAGGTTCGGACACTTACAAAGCAAGTCGGACCTAAGGTAAGGGAAATATGACAATCTCATTTTTATCCGAGATTGTTTATTCGTAAGTATTTACTGGGGTGTTTTTTATCATCCACATCCATGTTCCCTCAATATGTAATATTTTTTTTCATCCACTTACAATAGTTTAAATCCAATTTTACCCTTCGGTGAGTTTTTAGTAAAGAATATGAAAGGAATCTTTTGTCGTTTTTTCGTACGAGGTACTTTTTGACTTTTCCGACAACAGTACGAAGAATGTTTTTTTTAACTTATACGGCAAGAATGGATTTCTAAAACATTATTTCCAAGAAGCTTCCTTTACAAGTTTTCAAGTTTATTTTTAATCAAATTCTTTTAGTTTAAAATTGTATGACATGTTAAGAAAGGAAAAGTATTTTTGAAGTAGAAAGGATATTTTCCTCAAGAATGAAGTTCAAGTGTTTTATCAAAATTATTTTCCATCTAAGATAATAAAGGGTTCTGTTTTTATCCCTATTATTACATTGATTTGATTATGTTGTGATGGAATTATTTTTATGAATTCCTTTATCTTGTATGAATTGTTCTATGATGTCATGTTGTTTAAGAATCCCATTTTTATTACATGGGTTATGCGATGATGTATGATTTATGATTATGTGGCACACATAAGAAAGGATTCATTATAAGATGGGTGGGACCTATATCTCCCTCCAATGCATTGGGTAAAGATTTTATATCTCATGAGATAGACATGGCTGGAATGGTAGGTTATACCGGTTCAGTGAAACAGGACTGAAACGAGGGTTACTCGATTCAGAAAGGGACTTTGTCCACTAAGATAGTCTTGGCAATGAGTCTTGACTAACAAGAAATGATTCTCTATGATTATGTGTGTATGCCACAAAGTTTCATGTTTTAAGTTATGATTATTGGGATTACATTTCACTTCTATGATTTATCCCATGTTATGATATTATGAGCTTTTTGCAGGTTAAGATTTCCAAAAGCTATGTTCTTATATATATGATGTGATTGATATTTCTTTTGTTTACCCTTACTGAGCATTTGAGCTCACCCTTTTATGTTTTCTTTTCCCCAGGATATAAAGAAAGGTTTTAGGTAAAAAAAAAGGATGTCCTTTATGGGAGATATTGAAGAACTTTCACCACGATTAGAAGATTACGTTCCGAGTTTCCAAAGACACTAAACTATTACGATCCTTTAGTGTGTGTTTTTGTTATGTACTAAGTATTCCGCAAATGTAATGTAATGTCCATGTACGTCAGGCTTCGGGTCTCTACAGTTGGTATCAGAAGAAAGGTTTAGTCAACCTTTGGAAACTAGGATGCGAAAACGTTAGTGAGATCCCTAGAGATATTTATAAGGTATGTCTAGGGATGTCCTTAAGGATAAGTATACGTATAGGATACAATCCTAGAACTACGGTAACGATCATAGAATTTAACCTAAGATGTTAGATATTGAGGATACTCCACCTTTATTATGTTGTTTTCCCTAGCATGATTATTGCCTCTCACACTATTCTTTTTTTGGGTTTTAGAAAATGGCTGGAAATAAGATGTTTCACGATAATGGAGGATATGATGGACAATGGAATGATATTCTTCATAATGAAATGGGATTTGGAAGTCCAAACATCATTATTATGCCGAATCAGCAATCTCACAACATGATCAATAAAGTAAAATTTGGTAAGTTTCCTGACTCGACTAATAAGAGAAAGATGGAGTTCCATGATGATCATAGATGAAAGAAAGTTCAATTTCCCCTATGTAAATCATGTGGGAAGAGGCATCAAGGAGAATGTTTCAAGGGAACTGGAAGATGCTTTGGGTGTGGAAAAGAAGGACACAAAGCAAGTAAGTGCAAAGGAAAAGGGTCGGTTAACACCATGGATGAGGATAATGGTAATGCTACGACATCAAAAATGGTTAAGTGTTTTAAATGTGGAATGTACGGGCATTATGCAAACCAATGCCCTAAGGGAAAGTCTCATGAAGAGAATCAGTATGGTCGTATGGGAAGTATTTATGTTGATGATGATGAAGAAACTACAAATGATATGTGAGATGAAAAAAATGTTGAAGCTCGGTCAATGGTCTAAGAATGTAGTGGAATGATTACATGTTTATCATGTGTAATGTTGTATAAGTAATCTCATGGAATAAGGATACATCTAAGGATTGTTACACTGTTGTCTTTCCTTATGTTTTGAAAGTGTATAATGAATGGTACCAGTAACCATGAAAGGTTATTCAGATACTTTTGGAAAGTAGATGATAAGTGCATAATGAAAGGATAAGAAGATAATGAGATGTTTGATTGTATTCATGAGCTCATGATTGATATAAGGACTAAGTGATATCATGGTTTGAATATATAGAATTTTGAGGATTTTGGTATGTGGAAAGTGTTAACTTTAAACTGCATTCATGTTTTCACTAAGGTATTCAAGCGAATACATGATTAAGGACTTTGAATGTTTAGAATGTGACCAACAAGACATATCTTATGGGGATCAACGATGGTATTAAATCTCTGGTAATCATTTTCACTATGTTATGAGAGTGGACTGCAGTATTATGGATAAGCCTAAAGATTAGAATGGATTATGTTGGACATAAGTTAGTATTGTTTAAGGATAGAAGTTTTTTTGATATTATTGATGGGATGTTATAGTAATATAGTTTTATAAAAAGGACAACCTGCAGGATGGGCGACAGCCCATCGCGTCGGACAAGGCTGTAGGAATCGAACCCACAACCGAAGTGCGACTGGCCTTTATCGCCTACCACTGACCTACAGGAAGTACCTGTTTAGTAGAAACTAGTTTTATTATATTAAGCAGTATGATATATGAAGTATAAGTCCATTTTAGGAACCATATATGATTAATCTCACTATAGATCGATTTATGCTAACCTTTTGTTTGAGACAGATGGAATGACCCGTCATTCTATCACATGATCTGCTAACACTTCACGAATAACAAATTCAACTTCATTTATTTAAGAGATGAAGTGGAAATTGTTCAAGGCACGAACAACAGTGAGATTGTACCAAAATAAAGTAAGTATTTATTCTAATTCAAATTTTCAACATTAGGGGAAATGATCTTGAAAACCAAAAATGTTGTCCTAGTGATCTTATACCTGATGAATCAGATGGTACCTTATATCATCACAAATATATGGATTTGTGATTACTGGCTTTTCCATAGCCATGTTCTCTACCACTCTCCATCAGAACATGATGGTTAGATTTCTCTTCCATATCCATATTTTCACCTATGTGGAAACCCAATGATTAGTTTATTTGGGTAACCGTTACGTTTCATACTTTTGTTTTTAAAGATTGGTTTTGACTTTCCTTTTTACGATGTGGGTTTCTATTAAAGAAACTTTCGAATAGTAAACCATTTATAACCCCGACGAATTTCGAGGGCGAAATTCATTTTAAGGGGGGTAGAATGTAACAGCCCAAGATTTTATAAAAAATATTCTTTTTAATTTTATTAATGTCTTGTGTTGTACGCTACACCAAAAGGATCTTGCACAACACGCATCCTTGACTTGCCTTGCATTACACGCAATCGCGACCTTCCTCGATAGCGTGTGTAATACGCAATACCGAGTTTCACTAAACAACGATATGCTATTAAAATATTATTAAAACTAGCTGTTATGAATAGTAATAACCACTTTTTAAAATTCTGTAAATCTTATTTTTCAAAATGAACTTCATTTTTGGACTCAGAATATCGAAATTAGCCTAGGGTGAAATTTTGGTATTTTTCTGAAAACTTTCAATTTTTGATGAATAGTGAAACCACTAAGTGGTAGGTTAAAAACTGAATTTTGCATAAAACTTAATTTTACCGCTCCTGTGAATAGAATTTCGAAAATCCGACAGACACGGTTAATATCAAGGACTAAAATGTGGTTCAATGAGATGAAAATAATTTTTGGTGAATAGTAACTTTTTACTTTTTTTACCGCGGTTAATAGTAAATAGGGTAACTAAGGGTAAATATGATATTAATATTACCCTAACACATGTCCTAATTCTATTGGACAAGTGTAATTCGACCAAAAAAAAACTTAGGAATAAAATATGACCATTTAGGCCCACTTGGATTAGATTAGGACATTTATTATTAATTTATTTAAAGAAAGATTAAAATAGTTAAAATCAAAGTTTAATAAGTAAATCATTTTTAATATGGGGTTATACATAAGATAAATTCGATTGTAAATATTCATTAGAAAGCTAAAATGATTTCCTACATGATGGTATTTTATTTGTAATTTTTAGAAATCAAATAATTTAATTTATTTATGACACAAAGATGATGCAGTAATTATCTTGTTAACGAAATATTGACATAATTGATGTTATAAACACCAAAATAAATGTAATTTGAGACTTTTTATGAATTCCACTAATTTTATAGGTTACTATGATATATTAATATTTCTTTAATAAACTTGGTTCGAACATTTAATTCTGTTATGACTTTCACAAAAATCATATATCAAATAGTGTCAAAATTGACACAAAATAGTTTTTAAATCAAATATTATATTATTAATTGTTATTGTATTCCAAAAAATCTAAGGTTCGGCCAAATGACTTAGATAAGGATATATATATTAATAATAAACAATTTGGGGTTAGTTTGGCATGTTATAGTAAGTGTATTAACCATATAGTGAAAGAAAACAAAAAGACACGGTAAAAGTTAAATTATTTAACTTGGAGTTAAATCTAGTTGATAAGGTTAAAATAATATCCTAAACTTGTCTAAATTCTATTGGTTGATAGGATTTCGACCCATCCCCACTTTAGCTCCGAAATAAGACCCTTTGGAACCATTATAAACCGATTTTGACTTTAATATAAAATAATATTTTGAGATATTCCTAAGCTGCCCCTCTTCTCCCCTATAAAAGGACACCTCCTCCCCCTCCTCCTCACAACAATTTGAGCACTCAAGCTCGGCCAACCCCTGCCAAAATCTCTTCTCCACTTCCCTAGAAACATCCTAGAGGTTCTGGTCTTCCTCAAATACCAATTTTAGTGCCCTAAGAGGAGGTCTCAAAGAGGCGCTTCAAAGAAGAGGTAATTACCGATACCAATTCTTTCATCTTTATTTCTTCTTCCACTTCTTCTTATTAGGTTGTTTCATTATGAAGTAATAACATCAGTATCACTCATATACTGATATGTTATTATAAGTATGAAACAACCCTATTTCACCATCTATCCATCCTACGGGAAAAGAAATCACCGCGCGTGCGTACGTACGGAATACCGTCTCCACGCCGTGGTGTAATTTATTTTCCACCACCACCTTACATGGATGGGTATAATGGTGTAAAGAATAACTATTACAACATCATATTGATTCTGATATATTGTATAATCCACTCCAATTCAATTCAGTATTTATGGAAATGATATCATCGCTCGTGCGTACGTACGGACTACCGTCTCCACGACGCGATGAGATTCATTCTCCATGTTAACCATTTAAGAATGATTATAAAGTATATATAAGAAATAATAATGAAATATATGACATTATAAAGTTACTGGATTTATGTATATATATATGTATGTCATCAACTTACTTCCATTCAAGACAATAAGGAAAGGAAAACAGCGTTCATGCGTACGTACGGACTACCGTCTCCATGAACGGTGTTTTTCATTTTATTTATCTATCTATTATATATATATATATACTGAATATATATGATATATAAATCATATTTTATATTCTGGAAGTAAGTAAATCATGATATAAGTAATAATGATGTCAAGAACAACAAGTCAAAACACCTACGATTTTACCCAAAACGCTTCTTTAACATGGAATTTACAAAAGAACGGGTAATATAATGTCATAAGTGAACCATATATGATATCATAACAATGAATATGATTCTGTAATAAGTCAATAACATGATTTAAATCATTATACAGGAGGTTCGGACACTTACAAAGCAAGTCGGACCTAAGGTAAGGGAAATATGACAATCTCATTTTTATCCGAGATTGTTTATTCGTAAGTATTTACTGGGGTGTTTTTTATCATCCACATCCATGTTCCCTCAATATGTAATATTTTTTTTCATCCACTTACAATAGTTTAAATCCAATTTTACCCTTTGGTGAGTTTTTAGTAAAGAATATGAAAGGAATCTTTTGTCGTTTTTTCGTACGAGGTACTTTTTGACTTTTCCGACAAAAGTACGAAGAATGTTTTTTTAACTTATACGGCAAGAATGGATTTCTAAAACATTATTTCCAAGAAGCTTCCTTTACAAGTTTTCAAGTTTATTTTTAATCAAATTCTTTTAGTTTAAAATTGTATGACATGTTAAGAAAGGAAAAGTATTTTTGAAGTAGAAAGGATATTTTCCTCAAGAATGAAGTTCAAGTGTTTTATCAAAATTATTTTCCATCTAAGATAATAAAGGGTTCTGTTTTTATCCCTATTATTACATTGATTTGATTATGTTGTGATGGAATTATTTTTATGAATTCCTTTATCTTATATGAATTGTTCTATGATGTCATGTTGTTTAAGAATCCCATTTTTATTACATGGGTTATGCGATGATGTATGATTTATGATTATGTGGCACACATAAGAAAGGATTCATTATAAGATGGGTGGGACCTATATGTCCCTCCAATGCATTGGGTAAAGATTTTATATCTCATGAGATAGACATGGCTGGAATGGTAGGTTATACCGGTTCAGTGAAACAGGACTGAAACGAGGGTTACTCGATTCAGAAAGGGACTTTGTCCACTAAGATAGTCTTGGCAATGAGTCTTGACTAACAAGAAATGATTCTCTATGATTATGTGTGTATGCCACAAAGTTTCATGTTTTAAGTTATGATTATTGGGATTACATTTCACTTCTATGATTTATCCCATGTTATGATATTATGAGCTTTTTGCAGGTTAAGATTTCCAAAAGCTATGTTCTTATATATATGATGTGATTGATATTTCTTTTGTTTACCCTTACTGAGCATTTGAGCTCACCCTTTTATGTTTTCTTTTCCCCAGGATATAAAGAAAGGTTTTAGGTAAAAAAAAGGGATGTCCTTTATGGGAGATATTGAAGAACTTTCACCACGATTAGAAGATTACGTTCCGAGTTTCCAAAGACACTAAACTATTATGATCCTTTAGTGTGTGTTTTTGTTATGTACTAAGTATTCCGCAAATGTAATGTAATGTCCATGTACGTCAGGCTTCGGGTCTCTACACCCCTTCCTCACATCAAAATCTATTTGGTGTGGGGAATCATTTTCAATAACTACGTATGGATTCATTTTCATCCTAAATAGATGTATAGTGAAGCCCAAATCTCCGATCATGGGTCCAAGAAAATAAAATGAAATAGATCCTTCATTCCTTTTGTGTATGACTCAATCCTATATATGAAAAACTTCACGAACAACCAATGTCTTTATTCTTTTCCCAATGAGATATGTAGTGATTCCAAGATCTCCAAACATGGACCAAGCCGCAATTTTAGAAGAGAAATCCCCCTTATTTTTTCCAAATAATTAGTTATAGAATCATATGGATCTTATTCAAGGATTGTGAGTTGATTATAATTACAATTAAATACATGGTGAGGCATATAATTCTTTCTCTAGGCCTATCCATTATTCTGGAAATTCTAAAAATACCTCTTCCCACATCGAAAACATTATTGATATGGGGAAAATATCAAGAACTATGTGTTCATTGATTCTTTCTCTAATAATATAGATAATGACTCATGGGTCCTATAACTTTTGTCCCAGCCACCATTTAATCTTCAAACCTCTATCCTTAACATAATTTACCTTTTTTTCAAAGAAACCTTTCATGCTTCTTGTTTCTCACATCAGACACAGTTCACATGGGCTTAGGAATTGGGTAAAGTCATTCTCTGAATAAATAAGGTGTCTCGATTCCTATTGAGGTTATCAATGACCCTATTTGTAAGACCTTAAATGTAACACAATATTTACACACTAAAAGATGATAAACTATATAGATATTCATTTAATATAATGACCTAGCCTTAAACATTACATAATCTTCAGTTAAATCAAGAATTCACATTGAGAGACTTTTCGGGTTTAGGGTTTTAGAATATTAGGACGTAACTATTAAATTATATATCAAAACTTATAATGTTGACACTTAGACTCTATCCAATTTTTTTAACAATAATAAAACTCATTAAATAAATCCAGAGTTCTTTTCTTGATATAAATCTTCTTGAATACTTATTTTATCTTATCCTTCCTTATACCCTGTGAAAAAACATTTCAAAATAATTGGATGAGCCTAAAGACCTCAAAAAAGATTATAAAATAAAGAAAGAAAACATTAGTCCATCAATACATACAAAACATAATATTTTTGACATACCTCATGGAATCCTAAGATTTAGGAATAATACATTGAAATCATAAATCCTAAAGGTAAATTTTGGCATCCATATCATATATACATTGTTTCTTTCAATTCTACAAAGAGATTAACGTTTGATATACCAATCTTGATATATTCTATAAATATCTTAGGAGAAACATTAATGTTTAAATATGTCATGTTACCCAATGCATTGGAGAGTTATCTTGGTCTCACCTATCCTAGGTGTATCATGAAACCACTCATATACATAAACAGTTCCCAAGAACCATAACATAATCATAACATATTACACAAACATAAAGGATTGATAACATTTACACATTGAAATCCAAATATATCATTTAAATATATTGAAATAATAAGTCCATTATAAAAACTATTTTCAATACAAAAATATATAAAAAGTGTATATGTTATTTATTTTCCTTTTAAAAACATTATGTCTTGTTTAGGAAGCCAAATATCGAATAATGCTCACGGCGGTGGAAAGGTCGTTGTAACTGCATGCGTTAAAAAGAAACAATATTTTTGTCATTTAGTGAAACAATTCATAGAGAGAAGATTCCCTTTGAATGAAATTAAAATTCAAAAGGGTTTCTAGATCATGTAAATTAAATTCATGTATAAGTCAAAGTATGCCTAAATTAATGGAGATTGAGACAATGTCACTTACCTTTTTTCCAACTTGTCTTGTTCGTTATTTATCTCCCTAAATAATAAACATAAGAAAATTCTACTTTATTTAAATTATTTTTCAATTTTATTATTCCTTTTATATAATTTATTATCTTTATATAACAATTATATAATTATTAATGTTCATATTGGTCTTTTTTTATATTCAGAACTTGAGTCAAAAATTAACTTGTTATAATTACAAATTGTCCATGTGGTCCAAATTACACTATCCCCAGAATTGTATTCAAGATTTTAGTATAATATATATATATATATATATATATTATAAATGTATTCATATCCAGTACACATGTATTTATAAGAGTCTTCAACATTTTGATATAAGAAAATGAAATGCACCGTCCATGGAGACGATAATCCATATGTACGCATGAACGCTTCTTTCATTTCATTTCTTCATTTTTAAAGGAATGAAAACTAAATGATATGTATGAATATTATAACTAACTTATAATTTTAATGTTATGAATGTTACATATGTTCATTAATTCTATCCTTTATACATTCCATTTATAGCATTATGATTCATATCACTTTGAGGGGGCGATAGTCCACAATTCCTCAAATGAAATTATCATATTTATGCGTTATGGAAATCATAAAGATATGATGTAAATAAAAAATTAAGAATCATAGAGAAAATATAAATATAATATATATCATATATAAATATAGCTCCATCATAATGGCCACCAGGAGAGGTGGTAGGGAAAAATCAAACAATCATCATTTCGTGAGGTAGTAGTTTTCTATACACAGAAACAGTATGGTCGTATCCATTAGATGGAGGTTTGTGTAAGTGTAGTTCGAATAATTCTCATAAAAACATCCTATTATACTGTGTATACTGGTTTTTTATTTTTTAAATTAATAAGAATAGAATATGGAGTGGATAAGGAAAATAAAAGAAAAGAACTTGAGAGAAGACATTACCTCTAAATCAGGTAACTCCCTTTGATTTGAGCAAACATGTTTATTGAATAGCCGTAATCCCAAGGTAAGGCTTCTAGGAAAAATAAAGGGATGTTGGGAGCTTATTTGGGAATTTTTTGGATGATCCAAGGGGGATTGAGCGGTGTGATTAAGGGTTATAGGTGGTGTCCTTTTATAAGAGGGAAGAGGGGCACTTTAGGAAAGTTTGAAAGTATTATTTAATTATTAATTGATTTTAGAATTATAATAACATAAAAGTAACATATTTCCAATATCATATGCATATGGGTCTAAATAATCTCATCCAATTTGTTTTAAACAAGTCTAGGTCAAAAAATTAACCTTATCCTTTAGCTTTAACCCTTAGTAAACTTATTTAACTTTTTCCATATCTTCTTGTATATTCATAAGATATGGTTACCATAGTTACTATAAAGTTCCAAGAGACCCAAAAATGGATCATTAATGAAATTTTTAACATCATATATATAATTTGGAAGAATCGTAAATTTTTAGGTCTATTATATCATTAAATAAAATATTAATTTATTTAAAAACACATTTATGTCAATTTTTATACAATTCATATCCTGACATTATAAAAATCCATAACAACTTTATTATTTCAAGAAAACTTAATTAATTAAAATATAAAAATTCATAATAATCCGTAAAAAAATTATGGAATAAAAAGTTTCAAAATAAATTTATTTTTATTTTTATAATCTCATTTATATAAAACATTCATTAATAAGGTAATCACTACAACATCATTACTTCATAAATATATTTATTTATTTGATGTCTAAAAATTATAAATAAAAGACCATGATGTAGGAAATCTATCTCTATCTCCAATTCAAATTTATAGTTGAAAATAGCACATATATAACCCCATATAAATTTTTTTTTACTAAAATATTCATGTTTAGGTAATATTTTCCTTAACATTAAATTTAAAGTAAATTAATGTCATTTTCACATCCAAGTTGTTCCATGGGGTCCTAAAATAGACCCAAGGAAGCCCATTGTCGGTCTTATATAATCAAATATGGTTAGGACATGTGTTAGTGTAATTTAATATTATTATAATATTATTTTTTACTCATATTTACTAGATTTACCCTTTAACCATGGTAAATAAATTATTTTCTGAAGATACTATTCATAATGACTAAAAATAAATGTTTCATATTTACAAAATTTGGACCTCCCGATTCCAAATATTGAATCAATTTTTCCAAATTTAAAATAGATTATTTTTAAAAATTAACTTAAAATTAATTCTCGTTGTCCAAACCAAGAAGTGTGTTTTTAAGAAATAATAACTATCAAAAGATTGACATGTGTTTATGTATAATTAAAATGTTAAATTTATTCCAATGAACAAAATTGGATTAAATGGTAAAAACATAATATTATTAAACTTTAAAAAAAAATTAATAATATAATCTAACTACATAAATAAATCAGATGAAAAGACAATTTTGACTTAAAATGCTGTATTTTTCACTATTCATTAAAAATTAACTTTCTCTGAAAAATGCCAAACTTTTTCCCATAGTATGTTTTGATGTCCTTCTTCTAAATAAAAAGTTTATTTTGTAAAATGGTACATATAAAAGTGCAAAAAATTATTTAAAAGGGTTCTCCATCAAAAGGCAATAAACTGATCTTTTAAAAAAATTAGAGTATGTCATGCCTAAAATTGGATTCATTCTTATTTTGAGCCTCTAAATTTTATTAGATAAATTTAAAAACATTTAATTTTTTTTAATAATAATATGGTTCATTCTATTCATTCTAGCCAATAGAATATCTAGGCGTTAACTACCATATATAGCATCCCCTTTAAATTAAAATTAATATTTAATATATAAATATTAATAAATATGAAAATTTAATATTCTTTATTTACCTAGGAAATTACATTTAAGAACTATGTGTGGCTTTATTCTCACCCCCACAAGATTTGTAGTTATATCTAGATTTTCAATCTTGGGCCCAGCTGCATACCAATAGGAAAAATCCTCACTCTTCTGTATATGAGTAAAATCTACATGAGGAATTACAATATGATTTCCCACATTATATATGAAGTGGTATCTGTTAGAACTATGCACGTACTTATTCTTTATCCGAAAATATGCATTGTGATGCTTAGACACTATGCCCTGGTTCAGCCACATTTTCTTTTTAAATTTCATGTCAAGACACCTAATATCTTTACTTCATGACATAAAGGTACATGGATCAACAATTCCCCTTTCTTTTCATGTTTGGTAATTCATTTTCCTCACTACATGATGTTAAACTACATTACTAAAGTCCTCGCCAAATGACGTTTAAATGCATGTTATTTAGAGAACTACATATGGATTGATAATCATCCAAATTTATATACTTAGTGAAAACTAGACCTAAGATCATATTCCAATCAACATGATATATAAAAATTCACCCTAACTTACAAACAATAATAATCTATACATGATCTTTTATTTTGGGACCTCTCCTCAGAGAACCCATCAATGAAACAAGAGGTGTCTTCTTTTATACATATAAGTTATATTTATGTATTGGACACAAAATTCATGACAAGTATTCATCCAAACACTTCCTTTTTTTCTTTGGAAAATCCCCATTTCACACATTATACTCCTAATCCTGATATACATTCATATCTTCGTAATCCTTTTTATGTTTCTCATAATATAATATCTAATACACGATAGCTCTTTTTCCTTGACTATGTAATATTTTCCCCAGTTGTCCTTGTGTAAAATTCGCTTACATAACAATCCTATCAGCCAATGGATTCCACTATTTTTCTAGGTAACTCATTCCCTAGTTTTCCCTACAATAATATATCACTTGGAAAAGGTTCTCCCAATAATAGTAACTTTTTTATTTGGTGAATTATCTTCTGTACCATTAATAATTAATGATGGTATGGGGAATCCATACAATTTAAAGCAGTCATCCTTTGTGTATTTTTCACATATCATTTCTTCTGGCCTAAAATTATCCAATACCATGTATTATATTTTCCATCTATATATGTTCAAAGCATATTATAATGACATTTTGCCTTTTGACCACATATCATCCATTGTTTGAATAATATTATGGTCATAGTTGTTTGACCAAGAAATATAGGCACCATACTTCCTTTGATTGGGTGAGACCATCATAGAGTATCTATTTCTTCAATTCATTAGAAGTCAGGAGTAGAAATACTCCTTCTGTATTCATGTAGTTTTTTCTATAAACCAGACTCTTCACATGGGAAGATCTGAATCTCCATAATCATTCATTATATTTCCAGAACATAGAATGTCAAAGTTCATCATATCTTCTTTACGAGACTATTCTACATTCCATATTTGGTTTGGAATAAAATTCTCCTACTAAACTGGCCTTTTAGCCTAAGGATGTTAATGTTATGATATGTAGTAGATTCCCTAGCTGGACCTACATAAAACATCCCCCATAACGAGTTTGTCAAATAGTGGTAACATCATTATTAAAAGAATCATTGTCTATGTCCCATTATCCCTTTTCCCATTCCCTTCATTATATTCGTAAATCCCAAAATCATTTCTCTCAATTCTCCATTTCCATATATGAATATGGTAGCACATTTGAAGAAAAACTCCCAATAATTTGAAAACCATCAAATTCATTGGTTAGAGACAAAGACATTAAATTAAATCACCAAAATGCCATTACTGCATGACATTAAACTGTATATCCCCACAATGTCCTTGATGCTTTGGTTTACATTACACATCCCCCCCCATTTCCATAGTATATGACTTTAAACTAAATAGAATATTATCAGAAAAACCTTAATGTACTTATATAATGACTTGAAACTACACAACATATTGTCCTTGTTTTATTACTTTAAACTACGCTGAAATTTTTCAAAAATATTTTTTTGACAAATATACCCCCCTTCGTACACTAAATTCATGTAAGAGTGGTCCCTCATTAGTGACCTATATTTTACTAGTGGTTCCTCATTTGTGACCTATATTTTCTATGTATCACATGTCCTAGATGGTCCTGTAGAATACATCTCATATAACAGGTTTTTCAAATAGCATTAACTTCATTCCTGGAAGAGACCTCCTCTATTATAATATATCATATTTTATATTTTGTGACCATAAAATTCATGACTCAAAATTCACCATATAAGTATCTAAAATAAAAGGTGCGAGGAAATTTCTACCCATCAATCCTTGTTTGGTTTTTAATTTCATAATTCATAGTCAAAGTTGTTTGACCTAAAACACTAGCTTTATTAATCCGAAGTGAATGACTTTAAACTACCCCCAAAAATATATATAGTACTCCCCAGGATGAAAACCTACAAAGGAAAATATGGAAAAAATTCGAGTCTCACCTCATTATACCTATACATTGTACAGTTAAGAAAATATCAAGAGATAAAAAGTTAATTGGAAAAACTTCTTTGACTGAAAACCCAAAATATCTAACCCTAACCAAAATCCATGTTTCTTCTGAAAAGTCTCCTCCATATTAATCTAAGGAAAGAATTTGTTTAATGAAACAAAACGACACAATGTTTTTAGGGTTTTCTATATCACTATATAAATAATCAAACTATTCTTATTATGCCCCACGGCTTAGGGAAAAATTGGAGCATCCTTCCAAACATAATGTAGCTCCAAAGATGAAAAAATGATGTTGCAATGCATCAAAGTTCCCTAATTTCACTTGAGAACCAGATTATTTTTGTTCCAAGTGAATATAATTCTAGGGAGTTTATAGAAACCATGAAATGTGTTCCTTTCACTTCTTCGCAAAACATTCACAACTGGGCTCCAATGTTTTATGGTGTGAGTCAACATATTTCATGGTGTTCATTGACAGTAGCGAAGGAACCTGATGGAAGGTCCGAGACAATAGGCCTCCACTGATCCCGAGTAGGGGTCCGGATGAAATCTCTATATTATAGAGATATGTTGTCTCTCATATATATCTATTGATACTATATTCCTTCTCATGGATGAAAAAGTTACAAAGGGACATGCCATGGAAATAGGATGAGAAAATAGATAGAGAATATTATGATTTGAAAAGGTTCAATTTTTTTCCCAATGTTACCTTAATCATCTGCAGTGTAAAAGCACTTGTGCACACCCCTCACTTATATGCCACCTCATCACTTATGCACAAATTCACCATCAATAAAACTACCGTATTTTCCTATAAATAGAACATCGGGTTCTTCCTTAGTATAGAAACATTTCCCTGAAGGCTGATTCCTACTCTAAAAACCCTAGTGCTTCACCCAAGTCCTAAGAATCCTCCAAGGTAGTTTCATAACAACTAAAGTAAGAGAATTAAAGGGGGTTAGTGAGACTTAGGTTCTCTGATTGTAAAATATTAACAACACTTTCATAACTCATTTTCTGAACCACCTAATTTAAGAACAATTGGGTGACTTCCCTTCCTTAAGAAGTATGTTGTGTAACTAACTTATAGGAATACCTATGAAGACTATTGAATGATTTAGCCAAATCATTCCCATGTATAGTAATCTAGGTTTTTCATCACTTAAAGGGACATCATTTAACCCAATCCTACTTGAGTTCCACATATATATGCACCAATTATTTGAGTGCCATTCCTTAATGTTCACTCTACCTTTCAGCTTAATCGAGCCATACATTAGGCCTCTCTCAAATGAGATTATGGAAGGGCCTTTTCTTCTATGGATATCTTAATAAAATAGACAATGTTGTTACATCCACAAAGACCTTGTGAGTTACCAAATTCTAGGGAATGGAACATTTGGGTGTCTACCCTTTGGATTTGGATATCAATGGTCAGAGTTTTCCTACACTGGCCCTAGCAGAGGGTAATGTTCCTATGGGTGTCCATATAGGTGGATATCTATGGTTATATAGAACCTTACCATAGGGATAGTGTTGAGGGGTTCCTGGTCATGGATTCCAAGGATAGGGATCTATCCTCCCCTTCTCTCCACTAATACATGGAGCCTCCAGTTCCTGGTAGGGAGGATTGGGATCACTCTTGCTTTTAACTTTGACAAATGATAAGTATCCCTTTGCAGATGAGCCTCAGCCTAGTTGGTGAGGTATCCTTAAGTGCATCCATGGGACCCAAGTTCAAAACTAGGTAAAGTCAAATTTCTTGGGGTATTGTAGAAGTACTGAGGCAGGGGGCTGCAGTAGGGCATTACAGCAGAACTGTACACTGTTCGGGTACTATAGAAGAACTGTACACTGTATAGGTACTATGCAAGAACTGTACACTGTGAGGGTATTGTAGTAGGCATTGTACCAGTTACTGTATCAGGTACTATTCAGTACTATAGCAGTTATAACTATTCACCTTGGGCCACCGGTTTGGTCTTGGAGTCTTTAAAGCTTTCGGGCCACCCAGGCCTTCGGGTCAGTAGGGCTTTCAAGAAACCTCAAGGCCTTCGATCCATATGAAGTTGCCCCAGACACACTACA
This sequence comes from Viscum album, assembly GCA_963277665.1. Taxonomy (NCBI): domain Eukaryota; kingdom Viridiplantae; phylum Streptophyta; class Magnoliopsida; order Santalales; family Viscaceae; genus Viscum; species Viscum album. The sequence continues at coordinate 1,271,859,801 of OY728162.1, read as the reverse complement.
AAAAAAAGGAGCAGCACCATAAGAGGGTTCAGAGAAAGTGCACTCACCAGAGTAGAGCCAAATGGATTCTTCAGAATTAGATGGTACGGCTATGCCATCGGGACCAGCATGTGCTTTGTATGGGAAGCCTAGCCAGATGGCCATGTGAAGGTGGAGAGCTACTATCAAGATGAAGATACTGGGGAGGGACAGTTCCTTGTAGATAATATAGTTGAATTCCCTATGACTTTCGGGTCATGTAATCTCCTAAGCCTACGAGCCATATAATCTCTGAGCCTACGGGCCATGTAAGGGTTCCTCCTCATTCCTTGAAAGGGGGGTTATCAAAAATCAATAAAAATGAAGGCCTTCAATCCATTCGGGCATAAGTCTCCCTTTCATCCAAGACCAATCAAATTGTAGTAATCTAATTGTAATCCCCTATCCTTTCAAAAAGTAGGTTTATGTCTCTCTCCTCTCTACACCCTTCACCTTCTCTCTTTCCTTACATTGGGCCCATATTTAATGTAAATTCAATAAGGGGAAGCGTCAAAGCCGCAACCTCTTCCACCGTAGCCACGATCTTCTCTACTATAGGTCTTACCTCTTCCATCAGTGGAAGAGGAAAAGTGTGTGTGGTTTGTTGAATTTTTCACATCCTTTGGTTTCTCACACTGATCATGACTCTCGTGGGATTAGAGTTTTGTAATGAACCCAACATCCACCAAATCAACATGAAATAACGAACAAAGAGAACTCTAATTCCTATCATTATTGGGATACATAGGAAGCCTTTTCAAGGCCTGATCTACACAACATCTCATCCATGAAATGAGAATTCATGCCCCCATCAATGGTCCTTTGTGAAGGTGAAAACCCCAAATAGAATGAACTACAATAAATCAGTTTCCCACCATGACTGGGATACAAATGAAGCCTTCAACTAAGGATTGAGCTCACTTGACATCCTCCTCTAGAGTCCAACCCTAATTCCCATAATACCGGAATCCTACTTAAGAATTATCCTTGAATTAAGCTCCCCTAAATCTCCATGAGTTAAGAAATATATCATAGACCCTATCCCAATGGCATCCTATTTAGGAGTAATACCCAAACTATTTATATAAATGGGTTATAATACCCTGTGAGACTTACCAAACTATATAGGATTTCATTCCCATCTATATGGTATGTGTGTGAAGCCTCCCTAAGCATCAAATCCAATTTTTTATATCTCCCTTGTTCTCTCTGGGTCACATTCCCAGTAGGGTCTAATTCAACTTTGGAGCACATATTCGTTCCATGTTCTATGGGTTTCATAGTGATAAGTCTCACACCATGCCGGAATTAGGAACCTTCTTCCTAGATGTCCTTACCACATGATATTAAAATTTATGTTTGGGTCATTATATGACGACCTTAAAAGGTATAATGTGTCCCATTAATTGGTACCAAACTATATGGGCTTTGATTACCCTCCAAATGGGATACATTGGAAGCCTCTCTGGGGTTAAAACCCAATACCCCAAATCAACCCTATTATCTCTGGTACACATTCCTAGAAGGCTCTAATTCATCAAGGGATCTCATATTCCATCCATGTTCCTTGGGATTCTTATGCGTAAATCTGACACCAAACTTTGACTAGGCACATTCTGCGTAGATGTGATTACCACATGACATTAAACTATACAGTTGGGTCCTTATCACATGACCTAAAAAGCTATGATGTGTCAAATTAAGGGGTACCAAACTACATGGGTTATGATCCCTTTTACAAGGATATATAGGAAGCCAGCTTAAGGTTCAATCACAATATCAAAACATCTTCTATCTACTAGGATGGCGATAAATTCCATGGTAACCTTAATCTACCTGGATGACCAAAAAATTCCATAGCAACCCACTGAGTGGCATAAAAACCAACATCATCGTGTAAAATACCATAGAATATATAGGTAATATATATTATGATACCATCAATGGAGAACCTTAGATAGAAATTGATATCTCAATTGATGAAGAACCTTGAATACATATAGATGATTCTAAATTCCACACATTGTAATAGTTGATTGAATATTTAAAGGTAAACCACCCTTACACTTTCTAAATTAAGAAGTATTCATGAAAATATATTAAATATATAAGAGATTCTTAGAGTAGGACATAATTCCTCTCAAAATTTTACAATGAGCCTAACCTCCCATCCTCTCAAACAATGTGAGTTCCTAAGATTCATTTCTCAAAATACATAACAAGAACCTACCTTCGGAAATAATGTCCCATTGGATAGAGAACAATTGGGTGTTTCCATTTCCATAATCAAATCCCTTGAAAACCATTCTAAAATAGTGATTGCTAACTAGAACAATAGTTCAGAATGAAACAGTCATATCTGATGGTTAGAAAATGATTTCTTCTTGCTCTGTATAGTAACTAACTCCCTCCTGATCAACTAAACCTCATCACGTGTATTCTACAGGAGACTAAGCCCAACAAGTGATAAATCACCATTCTCCAAAAAAAGAAGTTGAACCACATAGATATCCATATATGGCCTTAAAATATTCCATCATGATTTATTTCAAGAAGCTATTATTATATGAAAACTCTAAAAGTTTCATACGATACTCCCATAAATCATTAAAAACCAAATCACATTCTCATAAAATTTCATCTTGAACATTAATAATCAACTCAAATTTACCATCAGTCATAGGATGATAGGCCATACTCAAAGGAAACGGTGTTCCCGAATCCTTATGAACACCTTTTATGAATCTCCATGTGAAACAAGTGTCTCTATTAGAAATGATAATACATATAATACCATGCATCAAAACCACCTCACACATGTAAAGACTACCCATCTAATCAACATTGGAGATCTCCCTGATTAAAATGAAGTGAGATAACATCATTATTAAATCTAGTATCAACACAACTACTTAATTATTATAGGTTGTACTAGTTAATATTGCCACAAAATAAATAGTTAAGTCATATCATATCCACTCAGAAATTGGAAAAGGATAAAGAATACCAGCTGTATTATAATGCTTTTCATTCCCCTACTAACATGAAAATCATCTATTTACCAAGCCTGCTACCTCCTTCTTCATTTCTAGCCACCAATACTATTTATGGAGATCATTTTAACTTTTTGTCAAACCAAGATATACTACCAATCTAGAAGCATGAAACTATCTCATCAACTACATGCACAATCCTATAGGAACCCACACTCAGCCATAGAAAAGAAGATAATTTTACCTACCATGAGACAAAACTGATGGGGTTTCCCCACCATATAAGTTGTCTCTCAAAACTAAACCCTCTGGATTATATAACTTCTCTATCATCACACTAATAGAAATTATGTCTATAGCCACTATTTAAAACCGTTTCTATAGACCCCAAAAACCTGGTTATAGTTAATATCCATAGTTTGGTGAATCATGGTTCCTATTGGCATAGATATAGGGACATAGAAATAGCCAAATATTGAAACCATGTCACTGTTCTTACAGACACAATTTGAATCTCTGTTTATAGGCAATCCAATAAAAAACTACAGCAATGACCAAAAATCATTTCTCTAGACCTACAGCCATGGTTTCCAACCATGGAACGAGATGTATAGACATTATTCTAAACCATGGCTATAGGAATCAGTTTGATGACAAAAAATATATCAATTATTTTCATACACAAACATGCCATAACTTGCAGATATTATCATGGGGTTGCAATTCTTCTCCTATGGTGAACGTCCAAGCAATATGTTGGTTGATTAGCTGTAGACAGGTCTGGTACTGGATGTGTAGTGGGGAATTTTAGTTGTAGGTTCAAAATCTAGTGGATGGACACAATTAGAATAATAATATCATGGATAAGTTTGGTGATTTTGAGGTTCCAGTGATGGATGATAATATTTCTAGGCTTGTATAAGTAGAAAAAAAAAATTCAGTGAAAATAACTAAATTTGTGGGGTCTACCAGGAAGACTGGTGAATGTATTTTTTTTATGAATGAACTTTTTAGTGAAATTGGGATGAGGTATCATTATAATCACGAGGAGTTTGAAAATGAATTAGTTGAAAAAAATGAGCATGTAGATTATTTAGCAGAAGTGCCTACTTGCTTCATATAATCAAAATAGAAGAAAAATACTACAAATTATTCTACTATTAAATAAAATCTCCCAAAACTATCTAAATGTTTTCATGGGATGCTAGTGAATAATAAAAATATGGTCCATGATAGGGGCTCTCTTAATGGCATGCCTTCTGCAACTAAAATGGAAGCTCATGAATCCTTTAATATCCACATGGATTGGACACTTTCCTCATACACCCTTGGCATACCCCTTGCAACAAAACCCAACACACCCCTTCCACACCCATGCACCCTCCCCTACCACTTGCACCCCCTACACCCTATATCCTCCCCTCCCCCAATCCCCTCCCAGCACCCTCACCATTCCCCTCTCCATCCCCCCTGCACACCCCTTACCCTTTGCAATAGAACCCAGCACAACCCACTCCCTTACACCCCCCTTCACCCTCCCCACACCTCTTTCAACAGAACCAAGAACACCCCCTCCCTATGCACACCCCTTTCACCCCTACACCCTCCCCATTACCTTCCAACAAAACCCATCACACCCCTACCCCCTCCCTATATACCCCTTTCCCTCCTACACCATCCCCCTTTCCCTTGCAACAGAACCTAGCCCAACCCCCTCCCCTTACCCCTAGCACACCCCCCTTCCCACCCCCCGTGCACACACGCCTGGAACCCTCTCCCAACCCCTTGAAGTAAAGTTATTCTAAGCTCTGTATAAAGGTATGGAAATAATCTATGGGTTGGTTAAGGTAATACAATGCTATGTAGTGATCATTCACAACCTACATAAAGGTCACACTAAAGAAAATGTGATTTTATCTAGGTAATTTGTGAACTATGTAAAGTTCATATAAAAACGTTGATGGCTACATAAGAGTCATATATGATTTTCAATAACTACATAAAGGTAACTTTGGGATTATACCAGATCCATAAAGGTAATTGTAATCCATGGTGAAAATATGGAAACCATTTCATAGAATCCTGTGAAATGAAAACACTAAAACACAATATTTAATTACTAAGGGGTCCATGATCTTGGATTATATGAGATTTTACTCATTGCAGAATGATTATGAGTATAGAACCAGGTGTATAGAAGCATACGCTGCTAGGTTTTTGGGTGATTGAGTAGGATCATTGGTAATAAACCATGAGAGGGTTCTTAGTGGATCACTCTCCATTTGGTGATATAGACTAACATTTTATCTGGATTTTTTAGGAAAATTATTAGTTTATAAGGGTGGGTGTGAACTAGTTACATGCATTTCTTAGATGATATGTGAGTTAGTTAATGGACTGTGTGAGGGTTTATTGAGATTGTTTTGGGTTGTGGATAAAACTAAGTGGTCATGCAATAGTCATTCTATAGTGAGATGTTTTAAGTCATGAAACCCCAATTTTTTGTCCTTGGTAGGGGTATTATTAGTGAGGTTTTATGAAAGGCCATTTGGATATCCATAATATTTAGAATGAATCATTTGAAGACACTGAAGAGATTCCAGATATATTGGTGTGGTGAGAGAATTTTTGGTAATAGAATTTGTACTAAGTGAGTGGCTCGACTTCTGGTGAAATGAGTGCCTAGAAGTTTGGATTTCTCTAACTAAAACATTTTTAGAATTTAGAGATGGAGAATAGTGATTTTGTAGGGAATTGAAAACCATAGTAGGTTGTGAGACATGTTTGGATAAATACCCTGGCTTCTTGAGGATGATAAGTGTTAAGGTGGGTGTTTGTAATGCCCCATTTGTTTGCAATTATTTATTTTTGGAAGAAATTTTGGTTTTTATTACAAATAATTGGTTGTTTCAAAAATTAGAAGTTTTACTAGGAATCTGAACATTAGATGTTCCTAAAGGGTATTTTTGGATTTGGTTTGTGTCACATGTTGGTACCTCTTGGGTTTTGGTGGAGGTTCGTGGAGGTTAAGGGTGAAGAATAACTAAAATTTAAGCTACTCTATCCTTTCATGTTGTGACCCAACGTGTTTATGCCTTGAATGGGGTTGGTTGATATGTGAACCACCTATCTTAAACATTTCTATATGATAGGTGTTTCCCTTTGGTTTTTAATAATTTTGAATACGTTTCATCTATATTTTTATTTTAAATTCCACCAAAGCATGGAGGAACTGACCTAGGATGATGGGGATTTGATGTATGGCATCTAGAAGTGGAGTTAATAAGGTTTTTTAGAAATGTTTTCATTGTTTCAGTTGATTTAATCCACTACCCTAATATATTTATTGTTTTTTATGAAATTATATGAAATTTATGGTTTGAAGCATTCTAGTGATTATTTAATTTACTCAGGATAGTGTTGGGGTATGTTATGGACATTCTAGGAGTAGTTAGACAATGATTTGGGATTTTTTTGTGTGATAACAACCTTCGATCACTTGAACATTGAACCTTAAACTGGATATAGTGAAATACAAGAGATCCAATGATGGTGCTTCAAGGAATTCAATGAAAAATAATTTCTTAGGTGTTATGTGGTGAATTCTTCCAGGTAAGGTAGTCGATTTTTTCTAGTTCAATTTCACAGTGATGTTACTGATGAAAGTTTCACATTTTCATGGCTGGTTTTTTTATGAATTGAAAAAAAAAGATTCCATTTAAGTTTTAGATTTTTATATTAATTCTTGGTTCATTTTTTTCTCAAAATGAGGATGATGTTTCCTCTTATGTGAAGAAAATTTCATTTTCTACTATTTATTTTACTAAACATTTCTACTAGTCCACGTTGAAGGCTTGTAGAAATCATGTAAAATAGGTGAAAATGTCATTTCCAAGAGACACAAGCAATTTTCTTAGAATATAAACATTATATAATTAATAAAAAAAGTTTTTCGAATACCGAAGAAATTATAGGATTCAAATTAAAGGGTTAGGCAGAGAGAACCTACCTTATCCTTAAGGCGAATTACTTTTGATGATGAAAACTCAAATATTCCTTTTTTTCTTCTTTAACGCATATGAAAATTCACATATATATATAAGGAGTCCTATATTCAATGCACATATTTTCGTTGCCAAATATTCACAAGGGGGTATTTGGATATATATTTATACTTGTATATACCCCTTTACACTTCCACATGTATTCATTTTTCATATCTATATATAAGTACACCTAGCCCTAATATATATATTCATACTGTCATGAGTGAATATATATAAAGTTAGAAATAATAAATTTATATTTCTATTTATGTGTATACATGTAAGCCTTTATAAATAGAAACTCAAATCCACATCAACATGATCAAAAAGAACTACAGAAATATAAAGAACCAAAAAAACACAAAATCCCTAATAAAAATTTGACTAATGAATTAAAATGGAATAAAACATACCCAAATCTGTTGATCAACTCAGTATTTTTTATGGTGGTGGATAGAACAGACCTCATCATAAGAAACCACCTGTAATGAAACAGTGGGAAAAAATGAGATATAATGACTTCTGATATATATATATAACGTGTGATGATAAATGTTACATGAATCCATAACCAATAATGAACAAATAATTTTCATATTTATATGTAGATCCCAATACTGAATAGCATGTTCATTAATATAGGTTTTGTGTTCAAATTCCTTCATCATCTGAGTGATAAAATCCTTCTTTAATTATTAATGTAAAGAAAATTCAATTTTTCAATTTCCATCATCATCTTGGTCATTTTCTCCCCCCAATAGAGCCCCCATTATCCCCTTGTAGTATCCCCTACCCCCTACATGCCCCCCCCCACTCCTCTAGCTAGTCAACCACACACAAACCCTATTTAACCCCATAACCAGTAACACACAAGCAATACCTACCAAAAAGAATCTATAAGGATTATAACAGAAATGAAACAGGGTAAAAAATAAAGAAATAGAAATCAATAAAAAGTTATAAAATTACATACATATAGAGAATAAAACCTACCTAAATAAAGAAATATGTTTATTATGAAATAGTTAGTCACTGAAAAAATAATTTAATGTAATAAGAAATTTATTATGAATTTCAAAAACACATAATTATGACCAATATGGAATTAATTCCAAATTTTGTGGGTTGGGTTTTAGTAAGTAGTCTCCATTAAATAGTGAATATAGTATTGGGTTTAATATTTGTTCATAAAATTTGACATATGAAAAAAATAATGAATAAAATAAAAAATTAATATAGTAAATATGAAATATGTTCATATTATAGAATTCTATGCATATGAAATTATAAATGATTTCAATTATAGTGAATAGATCATAATGGATTGTAGAAACAAAAATTATCATTATATAGAAGAATTACAAATGAATTTTTTCTTATTATATTATCATAGAAATTGAGATGAAAGTTTCGATATAACTAATTCAAATACAAAGAATAAAATCATTAGAATAATATAATAGATTCCAAATATACATATATATGACTAGGTATAGGGGATCATGTAAAGAGAACCAAAACTAATAAGGAGGAATAGATATAAGAACCATTATTGAGTTAATAGAGTATTAGAAAACACCTAACATGCTAAATGGATGAAAACCAAATTTAATATATTGAATAAACATGGAACACATGTGGAATACTTCAATAGTCATCGAAAAGAGGAGAATCATTCAGAAAATTAATGGTTGAATAAAATAAGAAAAGGAAAGTAAATGACATGGGATTTAAAATATTAATCCAACTATCATCTTCGCATGGGTTAGGATCATCATGGGTTTCCACTATGAAAAATAGAATTGAGAGTATAAGGAAAAAATGAACAGAAAAACAATACAGGGAAAAAAATAATGATTATAGAAACAAATGGATCTATAAAAAATAGAAATTGATAAAAAAAACCCCAAAACAAGATTGATACACTCTTACCATGGTTCAGTCTAAACTTTATCAATGAATATGGTTGATGAAATCCCAAATATTGTTTTTTTTTCATTTTCTTTAGTAATATGTAGGTTTTTATCCATCCATGATCACACATTGTGAACTAGAAAAAAATCATGATAACTATAAGATTCAACAATGACTACCACAATCCCGCTCAACTTTTCCATCACTCACCTTATCCTTTAGAGAAATAAGAATCAAGGCTACCAGTCCGCTACATTGTCACTGCTCACTCACTCTATCAATCATTGTTGGATAAGTTTAGATCCCAAAACAAAAGTGATTCCTCTGAAATATTATTTCCAGAATCATGGTTCCAATGGATAATTGAGGCATCAGAGGAAGTAATAATTATCTTATAAAAATTTACAGTAGATAATCACCCCATATAAATATTTTAACAACAAACCTAGAACACAAGTAATATTCCTAATAAACGTGTAGTTACTAAACTTTTCCTCTAGGGAGACACGAATCAGAGATTCTAGACCACTACCTTCTCACCACTCAGTCACTCTATATCACTCATTCTATCTCAGCTAGGCTAAGACCCAAAAAAAGATATGCCACTAAAATATACTCGCCTAAGTTGAGGTTAGAAGGGACAATTAAGGAATTAGAGGCAGTTACAATGATCCTAGACACACATATAGCTGAGAATAAACACACAAAAACATTATAACAACAAAATAGTAACACATGTCATCTCTCCAAGAAAAGTAAGGATTTTAAGGGTTATCCAATCTACGTAAGGGTATCATACCCACTCATGTAATGATTGAAGAAACTAATGTAAGGGTCATCAGAAGATCTATGTTATGGTGATATGAACCCCCTACATAATGATTAGGAATCCTCTACACAAGGGGGATGAACCTTCGCATAATGTTACAATAAAATCCATTTTATGGTTGACATGACTAGCTACATTAAATAAAACCACCTACACTAATGTGGGGGGTCTTAAGAGACCTTGTGTGAGGGTAAAGATAGTGGCATATAATGGTTACCAAAAAATCGCATAAAGATAAATGAACATCATACTTTAGGGTAACATGAAAACTCACATAAGGGTAATCTACACCATAAGTTTGGTACAAACTGACCTAGAATTGTTTCAACATATTGGTACCCACAAGAACATGCACAATGGAAAACCAAAAAAGGCCATATTAAATAATGAAATTGAAACACAAAAAATGTAATAACAATAATGCATTTTAAGTAAATTATTTTACTAACATCAAAAAATGGGAAACATAAAATATAAAATTTATTCTCGTGTGAGTGAAATTGACATAGGTAAATACATTTTAATTTTTGAAATAGGATATATTTCACATAGTGATTTGACTGAAACATGGTGCACAAATTATTCATCAAGTATTTTAATAAAATGATTAATTTTCTTCAAAATTAGAGTACTTCATAAAATTGAGGAATGGGGCTTGATTGAATATAAATTAGATGTGGAATCAATGATAATTAAATAATTTAATATTTAGGTGTGGTAATAAAGAAACTATAGTCCCATGAATAAGAATGAGAGTCATAACTCCGGAATAACCATACCAAAAATCATCCCACTATTATATTAGTTTTAGTTTCATTGAATATTTGTTATGTTTTTTAATTTTTATCTTTTAATCACATAAAAAAATTATTCGACCTAAACATTATTTGTAAAGGATAGTATAAATGTCTATAAAAATTCTCCATGTGGGATCATCCCTACCTACAACACTATAATAGTAGTAGTTTTTTAATTTTATATATTTGGAATGTCGCGATAGTGTATAAAAATCCATGAAATTGGTAAGTTTCTTCATATATATTTCCTTATCTATAACCCTATAAAGAAAACTAATATTCACATCCATATCTTCTAAATTTAATCTTGTTTAAAAAACCCACATAAACGTAGTTCAAAAAATAATATTCTCTTCATTTATAGATAAAATTTAAAAATGCTAATGACCCATTTAGGTGGAAATTCATGAACAATATTATACATTGTATACATCATACATTCTTAAAATTCATCTTTTAATTAAAAATACACTTATTTTCAAGTTTCTTATTTCAATGTGGTAAATATATTAGCTCTTAAGTGTTATTTAAATGGAGTGATTCAAGTAATCCTTCATGGAAAACTCCCACTTACTACAATAACTAAGGCTATAACCTTCTTTTAGCATCTTTGGTTATCCACCATCTATTAAAAATAATATGTTTTTGTTATCTCCAAACCTCTACAATTGTATTTAGACTCTGATAGATATCGGTAAAACTACCTATGTTTCTTCCCTTTACCAAATACAAACCTATGGTATATCATCTCCAACAACTTTAGAATGAGCCATATTAGTTATTGAGCATTCATGTATATCTTACATCGGTATGATTTTTAAACTTCTATGCTTTCCATAGTCTTTCCACTTTAATTTTCATACTTTTAGTAGAGTAAAATTCATATGAACTTTCCATTATTTTTGATTTTTTTCTTCCTCCATTAAGATTAATTTTTACTGAATTTTATTCATTAACGTGAACATTATTTTCCTCCAAATTCTGATCCTTCCATTAAACCTTCATGTTAATGATCACATTTCTACATCTGATGACTTGTCTTTTCTCATCATCCCAAATTCAAATTATGATTTATTGATCCCCATAGACCATAATGATATATGAGAATGATTTTTATTCTATATTATTTCAATCCTTATCATCCTCATGTGTGTAGTCTAAACTTCCAAAGACCATGAGGTGAGATAAATTTGGTGACATTCCTATCTACTAAAGCATCTAACAATTACTCTCACATCAGAACCAAGGGGATTAAATTGATTAGCGTATTTTGGTACCCACTAATTTCTCTCAATAGAAATTGGGTATTCTAGAATAAAACATTATACTATATAACATTTCCATCAATATATTATTCATCCTTACCTACATTCCATTTTTATTAGCAATACAATATGTAATTTCATCATTCCAAATTTATCTATGTTATAAGAACATTAGGAAATTTATTTCTGTATTCTCACCTACATTATCTAATCTTAAGAATTCTGTCTTGATTATTATTTCACTTTCAACCACACCTTTTTTTCTTTAATACTCAAAAAACATCAAATTTATGATTCAATAAATATTCCTATAGTTATCTTATTGATTCACCAATGAAATTCAAAAATTATTATGAACTTCTGTTAGATTTACCTATAGTAGTTCCTCATAAATTATAATGTACTGTGGCTTCTGAAATTTTGAAATTATTCCCCCAAAATTTTTTATCAAATTTCATTAAGTTATGAGTATGAAAATCTCACAACTTTTTATGTTTAAAAGTACTATCTTCAGTTTTCCTTTTTCTTCTAACACCTTTATACCTTCTCTGGTAAGGTCACCAATCCAACAGGGCCATATATATGAAATTAAAAAAATTTAATATCATGTATGTTTAGATCCCATTTCCCTTATAGTTAGACACACCATACAATTCTTTAGACGTTTTTATATGGTTGAGGATCCCATAAATATTTTCCCCCATCCATTAATAAATGTATTTCTAGGTCCAAATTAATATAACTGACCAACTGATATTAGGTTAATTCCAAGACCAGGGATATATCAAATATCATTAAACATAATGTAATTTCTATTATTCAACTAAACTATGTCACATTCCTTCCTTAAAATACATAGAAATTCATCATTTGATAATTTCAATCTTCCAAAGAATCCAGAAACATCATTTAAAATCAACCCATTTTCACCAATGGATCATTAAAACACCATTTACCCATTATCATTGGGAGACTTAATTAAGCCTCAATCAGTTCAAAGGAATCCCTCAATATGGAAGAAATATTATCTTTAAGGAGAACCCACAAAAATAGGACAAAATGATTACCATAGGGTTATGATGAACTCACACAACAACATCATAACTACATCAGAATGAAGTTGGGAAGGCCACATCAGATCTGCATCAGTGGGGAGGTGGGATTTCTATTGTGGATCCACATATAAAGAGGAAGAGGAACCCTAGAGGGGAGGTGGGGTGACATAGTCATCAAAGGAGGATTATTCCAATGTGGGTTTCCTTGTCAGAGGAGTTGTTTGGTGGGATTTATGTGGATGAACTGAGTGGGGAGGGTTGTGGGGAGTATGGAAGAAAGGGAGGGAGGGGTTTCATGAGTAGGTAGGCTAGATGGGAGTGGGGATCATGAGTGAACATGGAGAAAGATGGTGGGGATCAGGAGAACGCATGGAAAAGAAGGGTTTATGCCACAAGAAATTTATGATCCATGGTGTTATCTTAACCTATAGCCATGATTTTTTAAACTGTGCCTATATAAGTGTGGCTATATCCTCAATTCCTAATAGTGTGATCTAACACAAAATAATTGTTATAAAGGAATTTATGTAAGATATGATCATCCCTGAGACTCAAAAACATCTAGATACATGTCTATAAATAATACCATTATCATCCACTCAATTCATGACTCATTCACTTAACAATTTATTCTTCCACAATCCATCGAATTTTTTCCCCTTTTTTGGTGTATAATACAAACAAAAGTGAAAAGTATACATATACTCGTCCAATCTCTTTTATCAAAGGTTCATGTCCAAATGAAAAATGATTTACCTAAGGCTCTTTCGGTCAATATACACCATAATCCTATCACAAAAATGATAGTGTCTCCATCATATCAGAGAATGTACCACTGTAGCTAACTTCAAATCATGAGTAGAGTAATTTTTCCTTATGTAGTATTAGCTATCTATATCCACAAGAAACCACCCAATCCTCTTATATCAAAACTACCCTAAGTCCAATTTCAGTTTCATCATAGTACATAGTTTATCCTTTTCCTGGTATAGGTAATGTGAGGATAGGTTATAAGGATATACTACCTTTCAGATTGTGAAAATATGTCTCCTAAGAATTGGACCAAAAAAATTGCACCCCCTTCTTGGTCAACCCCGACATAAGTGATTACAGATTGGAGATGTCCTTAATAAAGAACTAGTTATAACTTGTTAGTACCAGAAATCTCTGAATCTCTAATACATTCTTGGGATACACCTAGGATACCATGGATGCAACATTATCTAGGTCTTTTAAGACTCTATCCTCTAATTTGATTGGATCCAAGAAGTCTACTTTATCAAAAAAAAACAACATTTTGTTATCTATGAATAAATATAATGATCTATAAATATAATTAAGATGATGTCTAGAAATTGGGTGTGATCATCTTCTGGCTAGGAGTGCACTTATATTTCGTCAAAAAAATCACAAAAAAATGATCCATAAAATGATGAAGGATTTGATTCATTAATTCCATGAATATCGTTGGTGTACTAGTCATCCCAAACATCATCACTGTGATTTCAAAAATTCCACACCTATTTTTAAAAGGATTTTGAGGTATATCTGAGGGTATCACCATAAACTGATGGTATCATAATCTCAAATCAATCTTGTATAATTTCATAGCTCCTATCAATTGATTGAAATTTTCAATAATATGTGGATCATGATAGTGGTTCATGACTTCCATCTTGTTCAGTCTCTAATAATCCACACATAAATTCAATGTCTCATCAACCTTCATATATAAAAAAAATAGAGAACCCCATGATGATGTACTACACTATATGAAAACCTTTTCTTCTAGATATTCTAACTGATATTTTAACTCCCAAAGCTCTATATGTTCCATTCTATATAGTAGGATATAAAGCAGTTATTCTCTGAGAAATAACTCAATTGTAAACTCAATCTCTCACTCAATCAGTAAGTCATATAAATCATCCTGAAAACATCATGAAAATGGTCAAACAATAAATAAAAATAACGCTACAACATTCCTCTATTTTCTATAGAATGATCGGCTATCTGAGCCATTAAAAACTAATATATAGTTAATTGGTTATGTAAAACCAACCTAATGATCCAAGTCACATTGGTGAGAATAACTACCTTTTTATAGAGATAGAAATGTTTCTCACCTCTGATAATAGAAGATATGAGTTTGGTATATAAAAAGTTAATCCATACCAAGAATAAAATCAAAGCATATAATTTCCTTACAAAACGATTCCCAAAATAAATAGTTACCACCAATTTCTAGAGAACATGCCTTGCATCATTATATATTCTCTGACTACACTCCTAATGGTGTATTAATGGTCAAAAAACCTTATAATATTTCCACATAAAATCTCAAACTATTTATAAAAACATCCGCTAAAAATCAATGTGGTTCTCCTATATTAACAAAAATGCATGAAACGATAGATGATACAATAATTGGACCTCAAACTATAGATTTCCATGTATCAAAAATGGGTAGAGTAGTCTGAAAATCATGTATCTGACCAACCCATTTTCCCTTGGCTCCATCCTAACTCCCCTATGTAATTCCATTCTACCCACTACTATTGTTTTTGAAATGGGTTATCGTGTCTATTGTGTTGACCAGAATGTCCTATGGAACTCCAAAAACCCGTCTGATGAGGAGTAGTTGAGTCCTTCCCAAACCCTGGCACTATCCTCATCCTTTGTCAATTCTCTATTACTATATGTCCCTAAAAACCTCTACAAGTGGGTAATCCTTCCACTATAATGACACACCAAATTGAGTTATAGACACTAAGGCCATTTGAGTCCCATATTTTCATACTGATTTCACTTCAACATGACAAGATCAAATATTTATTCCAACTACCTTGACTGCTCAGACCACTATTGTCTTGGAGAAAACAATCATAGCATCACTTCATACCACTAGAAGAAGAACTCCCAGTTCTCCCTAATGAAACATCCTTGTTACAACTTGGGTCCTATCTAATATTATATTCCATGATGAGTGATTGATTTATCACATCTATAAAACTACTTATGAAAAACATGTTCACCTTTGATATGCTCTCATAGTGATGACCATCCTGAAAACATTTCACCCTTGAGATGTCATTTGATTCCAAATATAACACAATGCATTACATTTAATTGAAGATTCAGTATAGTATAGAACATATATAACCTCATGTTTCATGTGCATTAACAAATGATCCTTCTCATGCATAAATTTATGAATATAGAAATTCATCAAAAACTTCAACTCGATGTTTTCCAAGATATATCTTCCTATATTCTATATTTCTTCAGAATATCCCATAAATGCTTAGTAGGTCCACCAAGAATATATGTAGCAACCTTAAACCACTTATTAGCCGGTGTCTCATGATTATCAATGATCATATAGAGTAACTCATCATCTTGAGGCCTCCCTCCCTAGTGAACAAAGGCAAATGATATATCCATAACTCACTCATCTTCTCAGACATCAAGGTCATGGTGTGAACAATCTCTCATTACATGGATCACATGATCTCCAAGAATCTTTCATAAATCTGAACATATGTTTGATCCTCAAGAGCTATTGGAAGGTATTATTAATATGATTAATAAAATGTTGTCTTTCACTCTCCTTACTCTCAACTCAAAGATGATGAGGATTAATTTTCTCTACAGGAAAAACACACTCCTCAGAACACTAGTTATCACAATATGGTCAACCTGAGTAGGGGACACAAATAGAGAACCAATTATATTTTTCTCTCTAAACATCACTCACATATTTTGTATCATGAAAAAATAATTTATTAAAATAATTTATTGGAAAAAAGGTATCTTATATCATAGTCTAAATCAAAAAAATTATATCATATATAAAAATATGTCCCTATCATGAACAATGCATGTAAATATATATCCATGTGCGCCTATCATAATGCATTAATAATCATATCGTTACATATCAAGAATCATGTATAAATCTCATTTACCAATAACATTACAAAATAATAACTTCACACATTATGTGAATCAATTAGGGTGAAATAACATCAAATGTAACAAGGAAACACCAAAGACTACAATCCCATCCCTAGGCACATAGATTTTCCCCTTTACATGGGTTACCTACTCTCATGAACAATCTCATTAGCAAGTCCCGACTAATACAATTCTCATTTATACCTTTTCAAAATAGTGATTAAATAAAAAAGAAACATGGTGTGCTATTATACCACTTTCTAATTTCCCCTGATCGAAAACTCTCTTAAATTGATCCAACATTTTGGTTGTGGGACCTCAATCACGCCTCCCCATGTGCCAGAGGCTACCAACTTAAATCAAAGGTGTAATAAGAATAATGGAGAGAATATAACCATTGGTTACAGAGTTACAACAAATAGGAATAATAATATAGTAATAAATATCATAGTAGTGGAAAAAATGGAAACAATACAATATTGTGGAAAAACCAAAAAAAAAAGACAATTGTATAATCCAATAAATAAAAAAGGAATAATACAATGACATGATGAAATGTAATTAAGTTTCATGATATATGTAATACAAATAAATGCTATAATACTCAAATAAATACTCAATTTACCATATTACCATGCCCCATGTCGATCCCACCTCCAACTCCAGCCTATCTAGAAAAAAATCAACATCAAGGTCCATATCCCTTGGCCAATCCTATATTCATGTTATCCTCTCGAGTTCCCAAATGCATATCGAATAGGGTGTTAGTATAACGTAGTTGTTCGACACCACTATGTCTAACCAATATAAAAATAAGTGCATGAAATAATGAAATAAGTATGGGTATTAATTATTTAATCAGTTATGTTAATACCATGTAATCCTACTTTGGCACCATACTATAATATCTCTCAGCATGTCTCAGGACCATGGAAACCAAAACCATAAATACATAGTATAAATCACACAAAATTAGTTCATTCCCACTATAAGAACATTTTATCAATATGTTTGGGACTGTGCCTAGTGTGTAAGCATTACAACTTGTATCAAGTTCTAGCCTAGTATATAATCATTTTTGAAATAAATCAGTGATATGGTCATTATATACGCATTTAAAAATGTATTAGGGCTAGGATAAATTTATAATAATTTCAACATGAGTTAGTGGGAATATCCCTCTATATAATCATTTCATTATAATCACCTGGCATAGGCTGCTATATAAGCATTACAAAATTTAAGACAATAATTCATTACAGTTTTGATATCAGTATATCACATTATAAAGATCAATGATTAATTTTAAAAATTACCATTTTTCATTAAATTGCACATTTTATTTTTCATTTGGTCATAAAATCAAAACATTTCAATCTTGGTTGAATCAATATCAAGAAATCACCCCAAACTTGTCTCATATTAAATACAATTTAATCCATTAATTAGTTCATTTATAATCTATTGTTCTCTCACCCAAATGGTACCCATAATCTATGTCATAATGAATCTGATCCAAAGGGATTCTAAAGAATAAATCCAATTTATTATTTAATTTATTTACGCACATAGTACATTGGAATAATTGTAATATAACAAATTCATACAATTAACAAGACATGGGGTAAAGTTCTAGACACCCTACCTTTATTCAAATATTAGGAATTCCCTTTTAAGGGGTAACACCAATAAAAAAAGGTAAATATGATTTCAAGAAGAAGCTAAAACAACCCAAGTAAAGATCATAACCAAAAGTGGTCGACAAATTTCACTATGCTAATAGAGAACTAAAGAAGGGGAGGTGAAACCATATCTAAATACATACCAGGGATTGATCACACAAACATGATGTCCAAAATGTTGTAAAGGGTTCCAGAATCACATGGATAACCATCCTATGTCGAGAGTAGTAGTATTCATGAAAGGAATGACTATAATATCACACATGTCACTTGTTAAAACTTTTTTTGGGATATTACATGTTGTGTAACTCTTTTACACATCTTGTATTCTTTTAAAGGGATATGCCGAAAAAAATATCACATCAATTTGATATTTATCCTACTGAACTATTACACAACATAAATGGTTTTCACACCCTGTAAATATTTCACACTCCTTATTGGTTCATGCCTTGTGTCAAATGTAATTTACATGTCATGTAACATGTACACAGTCTGTAATATCCCAATAGAAAATTTTCAACCCATTATATAGAATAAAAGGACTTGAACCACCTACTAAGCCTTCCAAATCATGGAAACACATCGTAAACACATTTAACACATTTATTCGCATAATCCATTATTTCTAAAAAACAAGAATCCTTAATATTTAGGTTATTTTCACCAACAAAGACTCTTAAAAATTTTACAATACTAAACCACCAAAGATCAATTGAAAAACTCAATGAGGGACATACACAAAAAAATATGGGATATTACACATGCACTATATTTTTCATTGACATTTCCAAATTTTATAAAGGAAAATTTGAACAATCTAATTCTATCATTATAGGAATTATATAAAAATATTATTTATATATTTTATATTCATCATGATCTTTATTAAAGAATTATGTTCTCCTTAAAATAGTATTTTTTTGAAATATAAGTGATATAATATTATTTTCCCCATTGAAAATATTTTATTAATTTTTTTAAGAAAAAATTAATGGTATATTAATGATAATTTCTGCTTTATAAAAATCAATAATTTAAAACATTGAAAATTGGGTATTTATTGTGTTATTAAGGAATGGGGAGAGAACTCATGACCAAAAAGGGAATTTTTTCCAGAAGTAATATTTTCAATAATGTTAGTGGCCCCATAGATTTCTCATGTTTTAGATGTATTATTTTATTCTATAAGGGAAAAATATTTTTAAAAAGCGATGTTTTAGAATTATCAAGTTAGAATATATATCTGAATCAAAGATATTTTGTTTTTATATGTATATTTTAAAATTTATTTCATTAATGAATTTGGGAAACATTAATTTTTTATTTCAAGGAATATTTTCTTGTTATATCTTTTATAATATTTGATAAAATGTTATCATTTTTAAAATATATTTAAGTACATAGAATAAATTTTATCATCACTATTTTAAAACCCCTTATTCTGAATGTTTTCTACTCACTATATATTTTAAAATTATTTTCACTGGTTGGTGATAAATAATAGAATGATTCAATTAAGTATCTAGTTCGAGTGATGATTAATAGTTGTTCGTAAAATTTTAGTATATATTTCATATTTATTACGGTTTCTATTATTCCTCAAAATCCAAAGCCTAAAATATCATATATATTTTTGAAGGACTATGTATTTTTCAATTGAAATTATTATAATAATAATAGAGAACATGTTAGAAGCTCTAAAACTGGGAGTGTGGGTCTCAAATTGTTTCATTTGGTATCAGAAGAATAATTTTGGAAACATTATAGAATAAGATGTTCTCATTTGAGGATAATATAATAGAAGTTGATTTTTTGGTTCTAGGTAATTAAATTGAATGCAACTATATATAATATATAAAAAAATTTATCTTAGTTTTCTTAATTATGAAAAGATAAATTTATAATTTCTAAATGAATTTCAAATTAATTGTGATGATGAAATTCCTATTGAGGGGGTAAAATTTCACGTCCCATTAATTCTAGCTTAAATTTATCTAAAATAAATTTCAATTAAACATACTTCTTTTATAATTAAAAAAAATATATTCGTTTTAAATTTAAATAATATTTTATGATAAAATTATTCTATTTAATCAATATATGTTTGGGTTGTAATTTAATATTCAAATTTTTTAAAAAAAATATTGATTTTTTAATATTTAAAAATAAATACTATTTTTGTTGAAAAATATAAATTATATTTTAATATAAATATATTAATATATAAAGGTCCTTTAAATAAATGTTCTAATTAAAATACGTTGAAATAATAATTCAATCATTATTTTAAAACAAATTTGATTATACTAAATATACATTATTATAAATGTAAATAACAATCCTTTTAACACTATTTAATAAATTTCAGTTATATGTAAAGAAATTTAATGAATGCTATTGTTAGAAATTTTTTTAATAATATTCCTCTAAAAAATTTATATTAATGTCAAATAAAGCTAACTAAAATAAAAATACTGCAGTTATAAAGTTATTAATATAAATAAAATGTAAATTTATATAAAATAATAAGTTAATATACTAAATAAGTATTTGAAATAAATTTTTTTTTCTGTTTTTACATAAATTTATAAAGTAATTATGGAAATAATAAGTAAATACAATAATGAGTAATTTAAAATTTACTTTAATATTTAAAAAATCGGCCAGACAGACAAGTTAACCCATCTAGCTTAACCATGCACTATGGGAGTGAGCTCAACCATAGATGGGATTCATCTAGGGTTGATGTTTAGTAGTAGTAGGGAGGTTTGATCATCTACGTACATGATAGGTTGTGCATGGTGAGTTTTCATAGAGAACACTGGGTGTACACTCGTGGGATCACAAGGGTGTGTGTCGGCACATGTTGGTGTGGTCGGGGATAAAAAGTGGTGTGTGTGAGTTTTGTGGGTGTCAAACTCTGATACTAGATAAAGTGGGGAATGGAATGTGAAAAAATATATAGATGTTGTTGAATAATTTGATTTTGGATGTGTGATTGTGGAATGCTGGTTATTATTCACCCACATAAAACCTATACATATAATGAGTGCCATTTGATCAGTTCAACATCATTCGTCTAATCACTAGAGCCATTGTCTTCCCAAGCATGATAAACTAAATCCCCCATTATTTCCTTCTGCATCATCATTTACCAAAAAAATTTACTTCATTCCCTCCTAATAGGTAAAACCCATAGGTACCCCTAGCTTAAAATAAACCTATACCACCAATCCTATCATGTTTCTATGGTGACAGGCCTATGAACATCAAGGAGGCTCTAAACTTCATACTTCATGGATCGATTGATCAACAAAAAAGATCTTTTCATTTTAAGGGACACATAGCCAGCCTGAAATAAATGAGTTAAATGAAAATTTATAATCATAGAAATCATAATATTATACCATAAATCAGATATGTTGTAGTTAAAATTTCCAAAAATCACCATTTCATTTTCAACATTGGAGTATATAAATTACAACAATTATTGTATATAAATAATGAAATAATAATTTTTAACTAAGGATCATAAATAGTACTCCTCAATCCAAAAATTCTGTCGCTTCCTCCTCAAGATATATCAATCATTGCAAAAATATATATTTATATTAATAAATTTGTAACAAAAATAATAATAGAATTTACACTCCCATGTTTCTCCTCAAGACAATAAAAATATCAAACACTATGATCCTTAATGACTCATAAATGGGATTTGGTTTATCAGTAATAGTATTTACATACCCTTTGGATTTAAAAATATACTTGGTTATCGTTTTTCATATAATTCACCTCCAAAATGATTCTCAAAAGAGCTTTCCTCAAATATTATCCATGCTAAATAGATACATTCAATGGATAAATTTTTCTTATCTGAACTATGATAAATATAGGCTTTCTATTCACTTGTTATAACACATTAACTCATATAACAAAAGTTCTATATTTCAATATTGTTTCATACATTCATTTCCATGATATGGAAGTGTAGAATATCATTTTCCATGCTCAATTTAGTTTTGTATTTTCAGAAAAAGAAATCTATTTTCCCAATATCAATTTTATGATGGTAAATGGAATCTTTTTTCTTAAACATTTATTTATATATTTATTCGTGGAAACCCCTTTAAGGAAATAATTATCTGGGAAAATAGTATCTACTTTTATTAACACCTTACTGAAAAATAGAATCTTAATTTTATTAAATCCTCTATACATATGAGTCTGATTTAATGAATTTCAATTAAATTATTATCTAAAATTCCCTTTGTAAATTTTATACAAGTTCACAGTGGAAATTTATTTTCTAAATTCATGATTTATTTTAATGTTATTATTTTGTTTGGAAATATCTATTTATCTCTTTAACTTTTATTCAAGAATATTGGTATAGCCTTGCACTATAGTTTTTATTTAAATTTCTTAATTTTTTTAATATTATTTTTAAAAATTTAATTCAATCATTATAAGAATTATTTATATATATTATTTATAAATTTAATATTTCCTAGGATTATTAAGATAGATTGGTGTCTTTTATATAAGAATCTTTAGATGAATCCAAATATATATTTAATTATATTCCTCAATGAAATTTTTTTATAATGTTTTTGAAAAGAAATTTTAATGGTCTATTAATGTGATAGGAATGATTTTTGAAAATATTTTATTTAAAATTTAGTTTTGTTGGTATTAATTGCGATAATGAGGAATGGGGAGTGAACCCATGATAAGAAAGGGGATTTTGTTCAAAATTGATATTTTTAATACTTCTAATGGACCCATGGATTTCCCAAGTATTTTAAGTATCATAATATTCCAAAAAGGTGAATTATTTTTTCAAAATAATGTTTTTTTATTATTTAGGAAATATATACATCTGAATAGAAATATATTTATTTTTAAAGGAATGTTTTAAAAAAACTTCTTCTATAAATTTTTAAAACCGTAATTTAGTATGTTGGGGAATATTTATTCATTATATCAACTATTTGGGTTAGGTATAAATTTTATTATTTTTAAAATATATTTTACAGAATAATAATATAAAAGGTGTTCATTAATGTTTAAAAACTCTTTACTAATTTTCTTTTCAAATCAACATGTATTCTAAAATTATTTTCACAGGTTAGTATTAATTATAAAAATGATGGAATTAATAATATAGTTTTAATTAAGTTAAATTGTTCTTTGTTATCTTTTTTTACAACTACGATATGTATTTTGGTTTCACCTATTGTTCTAAAACCTCCACCCAAAAGGATCTCATGTTAAAAATAAAATTTGTATTTTCTAGTTGAAATTGTTACAAAAAAAAGTAAAATTTGTTTTAGATTCAAATAATTGAGTGAGGGTCTCGACATGGTGTAGAAAACCTCTAATAGTACCCCTCTAACCTGAAAACCCTATACACCTCTGACACATTATTGGGTGGTTCCCTTGCTAGAAATTAAATAATATTTGTTGGATTCCTATCTACATTATACTCAAAGAATAAATTACCTATAAAGTCAACCTCATAGATCCAAAAAACACTTCTAGTGATTACTAATCAAGTTGTTCTCCAAAAGTAATCCTAAGACCATCCTCAAAGTCCCATCACAATCCTCTAACTTATAGTATTTTAGTATGTCATCGAAAAATATAATAATGAATTTATTCAAGTATGGATGGATGATTCTATTCATTGTAGACATTAAAAATGTTTAGGCATTAGCCACACCAAAATGATTTACTAATAACTCATTGTGTATTTCAAAAAATCTGAATGATGACTTCAAAATATCATCCTCATGATCTCTCAACTGATTGTATGAAGACCCATGATTTATCTTTGAAAACTGACTCGCACATTTTAACTCATCAAAATAGTCCCAAATCCATGGTAAGGGGTCATTTTATCTGATCTATTCCTAATTTAGATGATGGTAAACAATTGAAATTTCTAATATCGCATCTACCTTTTACATAAAAAACTCTCGAGTTTCATAGGGGGGACACTAAGTATAAATTAATACATCTCATGAAGGACTTAAAACTGAACCATCATATCCTATAGCTCATTAGGGGCCCTAAGATATGCTGAAAAAGTTATTAGTGTTATCCTATATGAAATTTGATACATTATTAAAACTCATTCCCACTTGGAAACATAAAAAAAATCCAAGGTCCACGTTTATGTTATGTAAATATCCCATGAGAAGCTATCAACTCACATAGTTAAGCTACACCATTATAAATGAAGTGTGATCATTAAAATTCCTTCAATAGCTGTTTTTTGATGTGAAGGTTGAGATAAATGAACCACTAGAATTTTCAGGTCATAAACAGGGGATGCGTCATGATAGGATTGAAATGTGTCTTCATCTAACTAATGTATATAATTCATGTATCATACCATGGATAACTCTAACACCTATGATTCATCAGATTCAACTGTATGAAGTAAGAAATACGTTTACATACATGTTCCGCTATAACCAGTGTTCACATAAACACTCAAGAACATCCATGGAGACCTAAAAGATACCCATCAAAAGAAATATTCCCCTACAACTCAAAATTGACTTCTTTGTGCAGCATTGAATCACCCACATGGATTTAAATCATTTCCAAATATAAAAAATTGGTGAGTAAAGTGTTACCTTCATCACATGATTGAATACATATCCTAACATGTTAACATAGGGATAAAACATATAAAAAGGAATCCCCCCAAAAAATAATTTAATAAATATGAGAAAAGGTATATAGATTATACCCCACACTATAGTTGGAGTCCTGATATTGGAATCATCAGCACAACGGGTCTGGAAAAACCAAGCATAATAGACCTTCCTATTATGGTCATTGAATCACCCATTATCAGAATGTATAAGTCCTTTATAACACCCAATGCTATAAAAACATCAATATGACTAAGTCCACCTATATTTTATTGTGCTACATATCCCCATGTTTTATTCTGAGCATGAGTATGTCTCTTATGCTAATATTGTGATGAATTATTCTTGTTGGCCACTATAGATGGGTCAAAAACAACATATCCAACTACATCTCAATATTCTCAATTCTCCCTTCCTCGGAATCTCCCTATTTACTAAACTTTCTTAAGAAGATTTTGAACCTGAATTGGTGGTCTTGAAGAGGAATAAAACGAATTTTGTAATGGGTACACCAACTAATCCCATGTGAGTGTTGACTCATAATATTCTTGGGTAACTAAACCCCACTATATTTCTCTTCCCCATAGAAGATGATGGTTTCAAATACAACCATCAAATCATGTGGTTTCTATGAAAAATTAAATACTAAAACTATAGACTATAACAAAACCTATTCCACCTGAGGTTTTATCCCACCCGAGAATCTCGATGGCCCTAAATACTTGAAATTTATGAACATGCCTAGTTTATGTGGATAGACTTTCAAAATAGATATAAATGATGGATTATTAATTTATCATTATAAATAAATTTTTCCCACTATGGGTGGTTTCTCTCACTACTTGACATGCTAAAATAGTTCCCACTATCCTTCTAGTGAAACTCATCAAACTATATCTCTTCAACATGAGCCTTGATACAATGGTGGCTATCAAAATGCCCCCAAACTAGGGGGCCCTCACTCAAGTAGTTGAAATAAAACCCCTCTATCTATATCCTATATAGTTTTCATCAAATGGACATCTTAAAAGTTGAAACTATGTACTATAATTAGTTTAAAATATCAAGAAATCTTAATCAAGAAGGAAATGAAAGTTAAAATATAAAAAAACAGATGATGGATGTCGCATTGGTTTCCCTAAAACTACCACCTCAGTATGCCAAGTCAACAAAAAGTTAGTCAAAATCCTGGTGTATGGATATATAGTATATTACAGCATAATTGTTTTCCCTATCCTAGATCCAAACTCAAGACACTATGACATCATTTCCTTACACTCTGAAACTAATTCTCATAACATTCCAAACTCTAAAACCCAACCCATGGGACCAAAAAATCCATAATACCATGATGTCGCAACCCAACCCATCAGAACCACTCTTATGCATGTAATAATCCAAGGGTGAAACCCCAAGAAAAACTCCAATAGGATAGGGGAATCAAACTATAACTATCTAGGAATATCTCTGAAATATGAGGCCTTATATTATGTATTTATAGACACACACGCGCACCCACACTCAAAACCATCTCTATGAAACTGTACAAGGGTACAATAAAAATCGGAACACCTAGAGTGTAAATCATTCATGAAACAATCTATAAGGATGAAAAAAAGTATTGTAGCATAATACAATGGATATAATGGGGGGAAAATATACACCCATCAATAACTGTTGTCCAAACCGAAAACAACCAAAAATGGAAAAATGAAGAGTTCTCAGCTCATAATCTATAATACCAACCACAAAAGATAGATAGAACCAAGAAAATATATACTCTACATAGACTAGATCCATCATGGTCACAACTGATCTATCATTCGTTTGTAAAAGACCCAAAAAATGTGATAAAACCCCATTCAAGGTGAGTATATATGTACATAGTAAGATGCCCTAAAATCTATAAAAAGAATTAATAGAAATGAAAACAGTCAGCTCAACCCATATGCAAGATGGAAATGAAAACCCAACATCTATATACTCAAATAAACCCAATTTATGTGAGAAAAGGGGATCATAATCATCTAATCTAGCTAAGAATGAAGATTATACCCACATATCCAAAGGCCTCATCTCGTAGCGAAGAACCATGTGTAACCTCATGAAAAATAGGATGGATTGTATTGTCCTCAGTACTGTGTATAATAATCAACAAATGATTATTTGTATTTCGACGAATCTCATGTAAATTCTCAAGAGTGTGGAAGACCCGCACCATTCAACTATTTATTGCAAATAAGGGAGAACCATCATCTATAAAGGATCATCTCACTACCAATTATCAATTAGCAGGATTTCAGTATATAGATAGAGGAACCAAACCCTCTATAGTGTTGGGGAGTTTCATCTCTACAAGATTATTAAATTTAGGTGAGCCACCACCTAGATATAGAGAGGGGAGTATTTACCCCGATTACACACTGAATATCACAACTGATCACTACCACCAAATAAGCATTAATGGTAGAAGTGTTCCTCTTACATCACTTTGTTTGGTACCTGCGATGCTAAAACAAAGGCCACCATTGTATCCAATGTGGATAAATACTTCGTTTAGGCTACTCATCGGCCCCATTCTGAGTCCAAAACAAATAGATACACAATGTTGGGGATACTGAATGAAGCATATAGTGAGTCCTACTAGGTCGCATTGTGTGTCCCATGAATCCAAACCTTGACTATGTATCCTTAATGTAATCATTATATTCAAAAAAAGATCATGGATTTTATGTAGGGTTACATGGATTGTGACTCTATCTAGACACCAGGTCATGTCCCCCCTTGGACACATCTTCACCAACTATGTGGATCTACATGGTGTGTTGATGGGATCATATGGAACATTCAATCATCTGTGGTCATGGGCATGTACTCACTGTACATGGATTGACTAGCCATATATATATAAGGAATGTCCTATATGGTACTCAGTGTGTCTGACCACACGATGTCTAGGTCATGTGCCATACGAACAATGACTGGATCCTCAGGTGGGATCACATGATGTGTGGGACAAAAAACACATTGTGTGGTATTTAACATGTACATTACCCAAGATTCCAAGATAACATAAACTATACAACATGTGTTCTATTGAGATACATAGTATGTATTTATTCTTTTCTCAAACAGTGAAGCCTTCCTTCAGGTGGATTATAGATCTCTATTTTTCACTATGTTACTCATTTTTTATCATCCTAAAATGGCCAAATCTATGGGAATGTTTTCATATTTTTTATTTTTTTTCCATCGGTTGTTAGGAATTATATCTCTAATTACTAGATATATAATTCATCATGCCATAAAACATATTTTGAAGTTATGACCCTCAAATTCATTCTCGATGCCCAAAATATACATTGATATTTCTATGAGAAACCAAAAAAATAACACATCATCCACATATCGTGGGGTTTAATCCCGATCGATTTAATCCTAAAAATGTCAAATCATGACTCAATGGATTAATGATGAAGTAAGTGAAGAGTAGTGGTTGGAAAAGAACTAGAATAAAGTGAAAACCCATAATTGGTAAGTGTTACCTTATCCAATTATTTCATAATGTTCAACTGGAAAATATTCGATGTACAATGAATATAAAATATCGTGTTCCAGAACACAAATTAGATATGGGCTCATGTAATGAATAGAGATGATGGAAATAAAAAGAATATATAAAATCCATGTTTAAATATTTGTTTTAAATATATTTGTATCCATACAATAATGATACCTTTCATAAAAATGATTGATAATTTTAAATAATATTATCATTAGTGATAATAGTGATAATACCACTCCAATTGTTAATTAGCTCAATTCCCCATGATCACCTAATGTCAATAAATATTCCCAAGTCATCAACTCTAATATAGATCTTATCCTTTCCCTCTCTAATATTTTATCGTAATAATTATAACCTTAGATATTTTTTATAATAGAATACATATATTGAAGGGACTTGGATAGGTCATAAAATATATTAAATTATAAAATTATTTAATTCAAAACACACCTGGAAATGAATACCATCATCTAGTCACCCGATGATGACCAATATTATGTCGTTTCTGGGGTAAACCTCACATTCCTAAAAAAAATATGGTCTTATATTTCATATATGAGCTCCCAAGAATAATGGAAACCATTAATTCGAAATAGATGTGTGTGTTTGATTTAAAATATATTAATATTTTTAATATATTAATTCTATTGTCCTCATAAACTAAAACGAAATGTCAACTCAGAGTGAAAATCCAAAGATACATAGACATATTAAAATTACTAAAACAATGAAACCAATGACATTTCATTATCCTCTCCATCAGGTATTTTCTTCCCAAATACTTCAATTACACAAATAGGTTGGGTTGCTGATTATTTAATTTAATCCCATGCTCTTAGGATCTCTCCTTCATTCTCTAATTCCCTCCAAGCACTCTAAAAAATGATATGGTTCATCCACCTAAAATCTTATCATGTAGGCCCTTGACTTCCCTTGATTACTCTATAAAGGTGACTCTATCCCCGATTGTTTCCTCAACATAGTGGATAATGTGTTATGGTTAAAGAATATATCTACTTAGTTGTGTGACTTGAAAGATCTTGTGAACGCATTCTCATGTAGGGGGTAAGTCCAAGTAGTAAGAAACCTCACCAACCCCAAACATAAACCCATACATACCGCAGAACCTTAGAAAAAATATTACATCTATAACAAAACACCATGATCCATGTCGTGTGGAGACTATAAAGAAGAAATATTCTACCTTATTTCACTCCAAATTTCTATGGATTCATTATATATATTATTTTTTTATACCATGAACTATCCTCAATTTCTCATGAATCACCTGAACTCATCTCTAGTAATTTCTTCACTATTTCTATCCCAACAAGATATGTACCACTGGCCTCATTCCATTATAAGGGAAACCTATAGGGTCTCCCATATAGTTACATTCTTGTTTCCATGTCTATGGTGGAGTGATAGATACTATTAAATGAAATATTCATCAATGGAAAGTGATCAACATTTATCTGGACACAAAACGAATGCGCTATCCCAAAACACATTCTCCAAAACCTAGTTGGTATGCATATATTTTCCATCTTCCACATTTTGTATCATCATGCTCAACTGTAACAATGTTTAGAAATCATCCAGTTATCCATTCCACAGCCGTGATGTATACTAAGTATCATCATCAGAGACAAACATCAAGGTTACCAATGAAGTCTGATGATCTAGTACACACCCAAATGCCCCAAACTCCCAATTCTGATCCAACCATGAATGACAAATTATTTTTCTGACATGGTAAGTTAGTCAAAAATAACTATATAGCCTCATTTCCTTTCACTGAATGTGGAATCCCCATAAACATATATATTGATAATCTATTTCACTTCCATTCAATAAAAATAAGAGGTTGATACCGACCTTCTAGAACATGATGTTAATACATTACCTATTGAAATGAGAGGAATCAAGAAACTTACATAACTACACTAAAACACAATAAAACCTACCAAAATTTTTGGTAAATGAATGTCTAAATATTAACCACACTAACATGTACAACTGATGGGGTAGTATTAAACTCTCACAACACCTCTTCATGCAATATGACTAGAACCACAGTCCATCCCAATAAAATAATTTTGTGATACTTTTCATCAGAAAATATATCTTATGAATATCTAGAGGATACCTAGTCATAGAAAAATCATATTCGACATCTTGTAAATGACCATATCCCACATGATGAATATTTTTTGGATTTAACTCCATCAACTGAAGATAAGTCTCGCCCCTCTCATCCATCAGGGTCAGATGCAACAGAACCAACTACTCTGAAGAGACCTCCACCAAGAGAGAATGGGACTCCCTATTACATTAATCAACCATTAACCACTAATAGTACCCTGAAAAACCAGGAGAACTATACACCTTTGAACCACTCTTGGGTGGGTCCCAAGGAAGCACTAAAATAATATTTTCCATCTTAACAGATACATCATAGTCAGCTATGAAAATCACCATAAAGAGAACCTCATATATCTTAAACTAATATATTGAGATCTAACCATAAAAATGGTACTCCTGGGGTAATATTAGAACAATCCTAAAAAAATTCATGATCTTTATCTTATGTAATGTATTTTAGTATGTAATTTATAAATACAGTTATGTATCATTCCAAGAATTGATGGAAGAGCATAGTTCCAAATATCCATGAACATAATGAGATAATTATTCACACAAAAAGGAATCATCGTGAACTCATAGTGTCCATAATCAAATAAAAATAAAATCCTCCTAATACCATCCTCATGAACTCTCAACTGATGGTAGATGGACATAAGATTTATCTTTGAAACCAACTCATACCTTTTAGTAGATTTATAGGGTCTTAAATCCTTTTAGTACATGTTCATTATAATTTCCTACTTTAGGATAGGATAAAAAACAAAAATAATCAATCTATCGTCTCCTTTTTCACAAACAACAACATAAATTCCATGGAGACTTTAATGGGTCTAAAGTAACCCTTCTCCAAAAGGTCTTACAATAGCATCCTTATCTCCCAAGGATTGTTAGGTTCCATATATTATTCCATATAAGATATATGTGCAATCCTATGGTGTGTTTTGATGAAAAAGTAACACTCATACACCCTTGGTTACACTGAAAATACATCATATCATATCATTTCAACAATGGAAATATCCCATGATAATCTCTATACACAATGATTAAAGATACATAGCTATAAGTGAAGTGAAATAATTGACACTCCCTCAGGATGAGACTTTAGAAATTGATGTCGATATACAGGATCCAATGGAATATTCATGTCATAAATAAGGGATACATAATGATATGAGTGACACGTGACTTCATTAATATAAATAATAAAATCATTCATTTGTGTCATGTTCACTCTGACAACCAGAGTTCATAAGCTTACTCTTCTTCAAGTTATCCTTCCATTTTCCAGATGGTTCCCCCAAAAACAAGGTTTTCACTAACACCATATCACATCCAAGGTGACCCTACACATACACATCAATAAAAACCATCCACCACACCACAACACTATCTTCTTTGGGTGGAACTGACTCACCTACATGACATTAAATTGCATAACAAGATAATGTATCTTGGTGGGGGATGTTTTCTTATTACTTGAATGCTCAATTCCAAAACCTACCATGTTAACATAGGGATAACATGTAGAATAAAGGAAGTGGTTCTGAAATAAACTAAATAAAAAAGAACAATTTTATAGACCATAACTTTACTTTATATAATGTATACAGATTATAGGCTTCAACTATCTATCCTATTCATAACTGGTCATGTAGACTTGAGTATGACAACCCATCCTTTCACAATCATAGAATCACTCATTCCCATAATTTCAGAGTCCACTATACGACCACTAGGGCGAGGAAACTTCAAATTATAGGATTCCACCATGCATATAAAGTGATACTAATACTCACATCTGAGTTGAAGCATGAGTGTGTCACCTTTGTAGAGATCCTTATAACTGATTCTTGGCAGCCGTTATAGATGGATCTACCACACTATATCCTCCAAAAGATCTATAATTCCAATTATTCCTTCTAAATACACTTCCCATAGCCTGATCCA
The DNA here is from genome assembly GCA_963277665.1 of Viscum album. Lineage (NCBI taxonomy): Eukaryota > Viridiplantae > Streptophyta > Magnoliopsida > Santalales > Viscaceae > Viscum > Viscum album. Next base: position 1,271,826,908 of record OY728162.1, on the reverse strand, counting down.
CCTCAAGAAACTTCTAAAATTGAATGGGTGGCCTAGTGAGTGGTAAAACATTTTGTGGCGCAACTGCTCAAACTCTACACAAGATAGTGTCTCATGATTATATGCATTGGTAACCAAACCCCAATAATATATTTATACCCTGTGAAAGATTATAATTTCAAAAAAACCATAATATCAAATTGAATAAACATTAAAAATTAAAAAATCAAACTATAGACTCTATCTAAACCACAAAAAGTTGAGGTTCAATCTCACCTTGAATTCATGGAGGCCCATGATCCTCAAAATATATAAACAAGATCAGTATATGTTCATAGTATTTCAAAACAGCTGTAAATACAAGATACATCAATTTTTGAAAATCATAATACTAAACCACTAAGGGTGGGTCCTCTTACTTCTCTATAGGTAGAAATACTGTTCATTTCCCTTCGGGAAAAAACCCTTCAAGAACTAGTTCATGAACTGGGGCCTTGATACTATGTTAGTTTTCATGAAAACATAGAATTGGGGTGTCCTCATTCAACTAGTTGCCTTCGTGACCCTGTATCTGTATCCTTACATTCCCTTTTCATGGTTACATCCAAATGATTAATAAGACAAACCATGTCTATGTGAGCATATTAGGAGATATGACTCAAGAAGGAAATAAAATTCAAAAATTAATCAATACTATATGATGAAATAATGATTGGTTTTCCTCCAACTAATACCCCACCATGCCAAGGAAACAAACATGGAGTTAGAGTCCCGGTATGTTGATACATCAGTTGTATCACCATCACTATAATCCTTGGCCAGAGAGTTGAACTCGGTATTCTCCGTTATCATTTCTCTATGTTCCCAAACCCAATATCAAAACATTTCCAACTCCAAAAAATGACATGAAGTGTGAACCACCTACGATCCACTCTATATTGACCTCACCAACTCAGACCCCTCTTGGGATAATAGTATGATAAAGTTGACTCCAAAAGACCACCTAAAATAGGGTATGGGATATTGAGTAGAACCAAATTGGAATATCACTAAAATGGTTTGTCTTACCCTATGTAACTATACTCACACATGGAACCAACTCCATGAAATAGTGTGGAAGTATAGAAAAAATACTAAAACATATAGAGTATAAACCATGCATGAAAGAACCTCTATGAAAGAATAAATGTTAGAAAAAAATGAAATGATATATATAATGGTGAAAAATAAGTTCCTAATAAGAAATGATGTACCAAACTAAAATAGAAAAATTGTAAACTAAAGGGAAATCGCTCACAATCTCTAAGGTCGACCACCAAACACATTCAGCACTATGAAAAACTATATTCCACCAAAATTTGGTCCTCCAATGTCACCATTGATATGATGGTCATCTTAATAAGTCACAAAATGTTCTATTATAGTTCATATAGATGTGAGTATATAGATATCCAATAGTACATCAACAAAACAAAAAATGTGTTATAGAAATTACAATAGCCAACTCAACCCATAAGTTAGAGGGTAAAGAAAACCAAACATCTTATATAATCATAAGAACCCAATCAAGGGTATAAGATGATATATCCCTCATCTAATCCTTACATGAATCAAGAGTCTTTAAACCACTCCATAAGAGTTCGATAATGCTCTAGTTTGGATTGATAATTTCAAATCGTGACACCAGGGGTCAGTGATGAAGAATTCCAAAAACAGAGATGGGAAGTGAAGTGAAATCCATCATTTGATTGTGTTATCCCTTATCAATATTTTCTTAATCTAAAATAAGAATAGAATATAGTCACAATGAATACAAATAACTATGTTAAATAACACATATTTATTCCTCAGTTATGCAGAGAATTCAAAATTATGGAAATAAAAAGAAAATAGAAAATTAATCCTTAAAAAATTATCCAAAAGTGTGTAAAATAACATGAACTACCTCATTAATGGATCGATAATTTTTTGAGAATGTTTTTTATATTAATAAAGGTGATGATCCCATTGTGTTCATCATTTTTATTGTGATTCTCCATGTCCTCATGTTCCTAATTCATGTTCTCAGATCATCAGTGCTAGGGGAGTTATCCTACTTATCCTCTCTAATCTCACAGGGTTATGCAGATAACAATATGGAATTTCCATAATGTCTTAATTATATAGATGGATGTATGTTTAATTCATGAAAAAAATTATTTAATTTACATAACGCACCCACCAAGTACTGCACTGAACTAAACCCCCAACACCATCCAAATTTATATTGCACTAATGGTAGACCCCATGTTCTAGAAGCAACCATTGTCTATTATTTACCATATAATTTATCATTCGATTGAAACACATTTACTTCATAAATATTCAGGAATATGATTTAATATATATTAATATTTCTAATATATAAATTTCTAGTTCCTACGACACCAAAACATATTATCGACTCTAAGGAAAATCTCAAGATATAAAGAAATATTCAAACGAATAAAACAATGATACCAAAGTCATTAAACTAAAGATTCCCTCAATGTCTTAACCCCCTTTACAATGGATATAATCCAAGAAGTGAAGTACATTTTCATAAACTCTCTTCCTATTTTATATTTCATTATGTTATTTTCTTATTAGTCAAATTTCATTTCTATAACAGAAAACCATCACATCAGTATCAATATTATATTTTCATATTATCATAACGATGGTAAAAGAATTACCCAACCTCATAATTTCCATTATGTAAATTGAAAATGTGAATCATGCTTCATGTTGACTACTTCCTCCATGGATTGAATGATTTTTGTTTTTTATTCCATCACTGCCTTACATGGAGGATCATGAAAATGTTTTTGACGGATAAATATATTTTTAATGATATCATTATGTTTATTGTAAAATAATATATAAAACCCATTAATGGTATGATTATTATAAAATTATGATAATTTCCTTTTTTTTAAATAAGCATACTAAGATAAACGTCATGATTTTAAATTATGTAATATTTTCATATCCATTAATTATTCTTATATTTCCATTATAATTTAGATATATCACCCTAATAAGTAATAAATTATATCATTATGATATCAGTTTAATAATAAAACAACTAAATAACCTTATAATCATCAATAATCTTGGTATATTTATGATTGGGTCGGTTTGACCACCAACTCGAACAATGATATAGAATTATATCATGGATGATTATGAAAAATATAATTACTGGTATAATATGATATAAATATGTAATTAATTATTTGATTTTATAAATTATACACCATTGCTTGCCTCAAGAATTTTAAAAACACCCATCATATGATGAAAATCACCAAAAAAATGTTCCTTGTCAATTTCATCTTATATAACAAATACCAAAGTACTTATGAAATAAAAATTAACAATTATTAATAAATATAACTCATCCATTAAGTTAAACTGAATTAATTTTAAATTATGAATGTTTTAGGAAGAAAACATGTCGACATCACTCCTATAAAACTACTACAAATGGTCATAAATTTAAACCCTTGTGTGGTAAAATAGGAAAAATAAACTAATATATTTGAACATAATTATTATAAATATAAACTGAATATAGTTTTAAGAATGAATATTGTTAAAAAATGATTTATTAAGATATTTATGTTTGTTATATAGGATATTGGAGTCTATGTGACTAAGTAGAGATACAAGTTAAAGGTGCCTTTGTATCAAAATTGATACCCTTGATACATGTTTAATCTATACAATATTTTTCATTTTCAAGGTTTTAAATACATATATATTATAATATTTTTCATTATCTTCTTATATTTCATGATATGATGTGTTCGATTTAAATTAATATCTTTTGGTGTTTTCATTGATAATCTAAAAAGTCTATATGGGGGTTTCATGACTCAAAATTTTCCTTAGGATATAATCAATATTCAGTGACTAATATTTTTTATATTGATATATTATAAATTATTATGATTTTATGTTGTATTTCAACCTTATTTGTAATGTAAAAACCAATTTTCACACCATATAATACATCCTTGATGATCGTATTTTTTCTTTAAAATGAATTATTTAATAATAATTATAGTTTCTTTTAATAGATTTATCTTCATATATCAATGATTTAACAACCCAAAAATGTTATCCTTCCATTAATGGAAACTCAATTTTTTTAATCTCTAATGATTCTTTTATTCCCCATTATTCATTTTAATGGAAAAACATTCTCTATCCTATTATTGATTTTGGAATTAAATATATTAATTTTAATACTTTTAAAAGGATTTTACATACCATTAATTTATATAATTCTATTTTACATAAACTTTTGATTTATGATTTAATTTTTAACATGGTATTTTTATGGTATTTTGTTTCAAATTATTTTTTTAATGTCTTATCTTCATCATAAACATGTTTTCATGGAATGTGACATTAAGATTTCTTCATTCTGTAAAATAAATCTGTATTGGTTATATACTTCTTTTAGTTATTTCAAATTCTGATATATCACACTAATAACCACTATGCAATTCCACTTTGCTTCTCGTATAATGATATTACAACTAAATCACATCATAATAATACATTGATTATAGTATGTTCTTGTTTGGGTTATTTTAACCAAATACATCAACAATGCCATAAATATATATCATGTATAAAAATGGGAAGTTAATTTTAAGTAATATATGATATAACTCAATGAAAATGAATTATTTTATTGTTTTAATATAAAAAATTACTCATTATTTAAAAAACCCCGCCTTCATTAACTATGAATCATCAAAACAAACTAACAACAAAATTCAAATTTAATTATTATTACCAAAATTACATATAGAATATAATCATAACATTATAAACAATTATTAATGATTATTTACAATAGTTTCTATGATTTCATGATGATTAATTTTATGTAAAGAATGAATAATAACACTACTGTTATGAAACTAATTCAAAATTATCACGATTACTCATACCCTATATCAGAAATATTTTAACTAACTATTCTAATTTTAGAGAATAAATAGAAATCAATCTTATAAATGTATATATATCTAAAAATTGTTTTAAAAGGGTTGATTAAGATAGTCTCTTTTGTTATACAGGAGGTCAGTGTTTACTTCGAGAAAAGTGAGAAAAATTTATATGTATGAAGAAAACATTACCAGATTAAAACCACATACTATGAACTAAAAACATAATCCAAATAGTATGATTATATAACCTAATTTTTTTGATGATATATTCTAATCAGTGGTGTAAATTAATTCAAAATACTAAGGAAGTTGAGGAAATAAATTATATGGAATGATATAATTTTATAGATATTTTATTTTAAGAATACATTGTTCATGGGAAAACATTAATTTAGAACGGAATTTTTTTAATTTTTGATAAAGAGAAGTGGAAAGTGTTACTAAATGTGAATCAAATAATATTTTTTATATTCATTTTTTAAAATTATATTGAATAAATATTTTTTTTATAATTTTTTATGAATGTTTTTAGTATTCTATAATGATTTAGTAAAGACATTTTTACCCATGTTTAAATTATATAAAATTGATTAAATGGAATATTCATGATGTCTTTCAAATGTGACATTTTTTATAATGTTGTGAAAAAATATATTTTTTGCAGACACCACATGAACTGAATTTTGTAATTTCTTGACTACTCATTTCTTCAAAGAATCATTTATTTTTTTCAAAGGATATTTCAAAAAAAATATTTTATTTAAATATATGGAAGTTTTTTAATTTTAAAAAAATTATTAAAAAATGTAATTGATATTTTCATCAAGAAATGTTATTATTATATTTTAAAATTATTTTATTCTATATCAATGTTATTTGATGAATCTCATGATTTACTAGGTACATAATCTAATGATATGATCCACCATATTTATCTGGATGACTTATGATCATTTTCATAGGGGAAATTATTGACGTTTGGTATGCTATTTAATTAATATAGAAAGTTATTGATAAATATTCCATGTTGATTATTTTTTACTGTTTATTCATATAATTAATGTCTTATTCTTATTATTTGATGGGTGGGCCCTAAATTATATAGCACCTCGATGAACCGGTATGTCTCATTAGACAAAATGTGTTTGTTATTTGGAATATTCCTTACCCACTTCTGTATGTTGTTAGGGAATGAAGCATCGATGGTATGTTTAGGATGCATAACATAATTAATTCCAAAATTATGAAATTATTGGTCAATTCCCATGTGATTATTGAACTAATTATACTATCTATAGATAAGTTTCAAACTCACTTGTTTATTTATATTTCATTATTTAGTTTTCATTTATTATATAAATATTATTCAGTCTTTTGGTATTCTATTATTGTTTTTGATATATGAATTCCCTCACTAAGAACGTGGCCTCACACTTTTATTTAATTTTAAATTCCTCAAGATGTTGGGAATTGTACTATAATCGATAACCTGGGATATTCTAGAAGGAATAATAATGTTCTCAAATAAAATAATATTTTATTCTTTTATTCTTTCAAAATTAATGTGAGATTCAATCATGCATCTTGTTTTACAAGAATACTAATTCATTAAATACCATTGGATGAGATCACTTATATAGAGGGTTAATATAACTAATTAACCACTATATATGAGAAAATAGGTTTGGGGTTTTTATAATTTTTATTAGGGAAATTTTAGTAGGACCCTTGCGTTGTGTGTGTAGGAAAACATAGATTATATAATATAACTCTATGATTGGTTATTAGGATAAAACTATGTATTAGATATTATAATAAAGTTTTGGTAAATATTATATGGTTTCATAAGTAAATACATCCTTGTATTCATACTAACAATGGGATATGGTAGTGGTGCAATTACACCAAGGGATAAAAAATCTGAAAGGATCATATTGGGCATTAACTCAATCATCATCGGAGCATGATCATTGGGACATATGCTATACACTATATAAGAGATTACATGGGGTTATAATTTGGTTGATTCAGATTATATTTTTAAAACATTGTGAAATATTTAAAAATATTTTTTTTATTTGAATATATTCCCTTTGATATTATTCTTATTATTATGATATTAACAATTCATAAATTTTCAATTTATTTTTAGTAATGCACCAGATTTAGAATTGTACATAATGATTAATAATTTAATGTGCTAATATAGTATATGACATTGTTTGGAAATGGTTCTTAATGGATGGAATGAAAGACATATCAACACCTATAATCTTTGTAAGTATTTTTCCCCAAATAAATTCTTTGAGGCTAGACTTATACCTATGCATATTACAAAAAAAATATGTTATAACTAGTAATCTTGGTTATATGGAGAATCATATTTCTTAACCACAAGATAATTCGATTTTAGAATACTTCAAACAGTAGAAACCTCCATAATTTAATTGAAAAATTAATCTGCTAGTGAATGAACAATGTATTGAGACCCTTGAAATTATATTTACATTTTTTGAGATATAATAAAAGGGAAAAGGGTAGTCCTTATTTTTTTGTTTCATTGGAGATTATAAATAATAGAAGATGTTGATTAAAAATACAATGGAGGAAAGTTAAATAGATTATATGAAGTGGGATACATTTAAATAGATATTCTTTGAAACATTCATTATTTATGAGTAATGAACTGATTTGGAATCGAATTTATTAAATTTGGGATTGTGGGAAGAGTATGGTGTTTATATGTATAAATAAAAAAATTCTAGATTTGAAACGAATACTTTTGACTATGTACACAATCCAAATTCGGTATATATCATAATGATATGTAACCTCTTATGAACAAATACTATGTAATACAATAATTTTATTTCCATATCCCTGGCCAAGAAGGTGACATACTGTTATTGTTATCCTTTCTGGTCAATGTATATTTATTTGATTTGTTGAAATGAAACTCCATTTTATAACCATTAACATGGATTTAATTTTTATATTCAATTACTATAAGATGGATTTAGATATAAACTTATGTTTAATTGTTAAAGGGATAAATAAATTATCTAATTATTAATTAGTGCAATATTATTTGTGGTGCACCAAACATATCCCACTTCCCCCCAATCATATATAATCATAGTTTTCATCAAAATAATAAATAACAAGACTCATAATATTCATTAATAATAATCTATATGGATAAAAAACATTAAAAACCTCCTTATATAGTAACATCCACTTCACATGTATATGTGGATTTAGAATTGGTAGGTCATGTTATCATATGTCATGAACTATAAAATACTATTGGAATAAACCATAAAAGAGTAAATTAAATTCATTGGATTCTCCATCCCTATATTGTTTTTCATTTTTATCCTGTGAAATAATTTCATCCATCTATGGATAATATTTTCATGAATACTTTCATGGAACTTATAGGTTATCACAATATATGAGAATTGTTATGACCTTTCAGTATGGAGAATACTCTTATGAAATTATCACATGATATATAAAAAATAACAATTATGATGTGATAATAACATTATATATATTTTTAATAATGAATATAATCAATCCTACAGTATAAAAATATTTGGAACCAACTCTGACAAACTACGAAATTCACTATATCCAACTACTAACAAGATTCTGCTGGTTAGTTCATAAATTATACTCATTCATTTGCTGAGATAAGTCATCAGTCTAGTGGTAGGTAATCTTCCATTCATTGGAAAATATTATCCCCAAAACATCACCCCTCTGAGTTAAATCTGTCTATAGGTTATAATTATAGTTTATTTTTTTGTCTATTGTTATGGAATTAAATCCTATGTGATATCCAATGTTTTAGTACTATCAATATATAATGTGATAGGGTATTTACTTTTATAAACCAAATCAATATATTGGAAAAACGTTGTGTATCTAGATTTCTTCTTCAGATACATCTTAAGACACTATATACTTGTAATATTAAATATAATTGGTGGGAACATCTAACTTCAAACTATTGTAGCTTACAACTCCTCCATTGAGATTAAATAAATATCATGGATGCCACTTTGGTTCATTTATATTTCATTGAAAAATAAGATCATTATAACACATAATTACTAGATCATCATCTCCTTTATAGACTAGGAACATATTCTTAGTTCTTCACAAATACATAAGGTTATACTTCATTAAATAATAATCACGTTCACCTTGATCATCATTATATTTTTTGACCATGATCAAGGTGCAGGAGACATAAAACCTAGTATATTTCTTTTGATACATAATTTATCCAACAAAATAATTGCATGTGATCTTACTCATTTTCTCTCCCATATTTTAGATGAAGAATCACATTCATGGAAAAATGTATAACATGTGAAAATAGAACCAATAATATCATAGGGTGTTCCAAACAAAATATATTTTTTATCTGGTCAATTTTTGTAACTTGACTTGGTCCAAGAAACCTCTTTAATTTATTGTAAATTATCTTGTTCCATAGAATGTAGGAAATATAACATAATTCTTCCTTGGATATTATCATGTTTAATCAGTACCTAGCTAACTAAAATGCTTCTATATTATTTCAAATAATTAATATTTCATTGATATACACTACTTGGATAAGAAGTTTACTCTCAATAAACCTCTTGTAAATTCATGGCTCACATTAATTCATAATGAAACCAAATTCATTCATGGAATAATAAAATAAGATGTTTCATGACATAGATTATTGCTTCAATCATTAAATGGGACTTCAAAAATTTTACACCATTTTTGAATTAACTAGAGTCACAAACCCTTCGGGTTGTATCATATAGACATTGTTCAAATGGCTCCCATTATGGAAGGTTTTTCTGATACCCATCTTCCAACCCTCATAGTCATGGTAAGATAACAAATAGAGTAAAACTCTAATGGGATTAGATATTGAAATTATAGAAATAGTTTCCTTGTTGAAAATTAATAGATTCTATTTAAACCCTTTATAAACTAGTTGTTCATTGTAGGAATTTCAGTTATCTTCCATGTATAGTTTTTTCCTGAATATCCATTTAAACCAAACATGACATACATTAATTTGATTATCAAACAAAACCCAAAAGTGTCTCTTATGTATAGAGTCTATATTATAATTCATGTATTAATTATATTATACATATTTGTATCTATATATTGTATCTTTATGGTATAGAGGATCATTATTCTAATTGATTATTGATTCACCATTTTTGGTGAATAGTTTACAATATCATTCTAGTTCTCTTAATTCTCTCGTGATTTTATGAAATACCTTTGTTTATATAATAGATTATTACACATGGACCTATGGGATCTATTCATCTACCAACTCTTGGGTATCTTTAGAATCAACTTCATCAAAATAAATTTTTTTTCCCATTATCCTTCATATGTATATAATCCCTACCAAGAAAGATGGTTTGTATTGAGATGGTTATATTCTTGTATAATAGGTTTTACAATGAATATTCACGTTTTTCCTTTAGATACCCTACAATTATAGACATTTTTTGTTAGGGTGATAATTTTTTCATGAAATGGCCTTAAGAACAACTCACAAACCCATGAAAATGTGTCTGAAAACAAACAAAATCCATATAATAATTAATATAGAATTCTATTTATCCCCCTGGTCGGTACATGGTTTCAAATGTGCGTAGTATCATGGATGGTATATCACAAAATTGATATTTGAATATATACATGAATCAATATATAACTCACCATGTAAAGAAAGGAATGGTTCTTACATTCCCTGAAATCATTAAACTATAACATATAAGGTGGATTGAGTTGAGATAGAATCTAAAAATCCCATAGAAATTAAAATAACAATTGTTAAGATTTCCACCACCTCGATCAGATTGAGGATTCGTTTTCTTCTAAACATTTTTATTCTCTAAATCATTATTAAATTATTTTTATTTTGAAAAGGGCTTGTAAAAATACCTTATCCCGAATATATAACCATATAAAACCATTTCATCTGTAAATATTATGTTGTATGAATATACTGCTTTAGATTCTATAATAAAATGTCCATACACATCAATGTGTATGAATCCTAGAAGCTTTGTGGCCCTTTCAGCTTTTCCAGTGAATGAGGTCTTCTTCATATTTACTTATTATAAATTATATCATCATTAATGTGGTTTTATCTCAAAAGAGTTTACAAAAAAAAATTATATAAATTCTTCAGATGCATCTTGTTTACAAAACTAATATAGTGATTCCACATATTGGTGTCATATGATCCATGAGAATATGATTCATTATATATTTGTAATTCTTGGTTTTTCTAATTTAATATGAAATGGCTATTATTTAAGTGTGTCATACCTTAATAAATGGTGTCTTTATAAAAGTGGAATTCTTTATTTCAAAATAATATAATAAATTCATCTATTTAATAGAATGAAACATAGATGATGTTCTTAGTAACACCTAGCACAAATAAATGTTCCCTAAAACCAAAAATAATTCCAATTATCAATGCAGGGTTCTTGTATCATATAGAAAACAAAACAATTCATGCTCAAGTTTATTCAAGAAGATCCTTATCTTCTTTGGAAATAATTCAAAATATTCTATTTTTGTGTTTAGATATTGATGTGGTCACCATAAGTTATTTATAATACCCAATTTTTAGATATAGAATGATTTGAATCAATAATTAATAAACCATAAACTACCCATTTCTTATTGGTATAGTTATTATTTCAGTAAAATTTCCTTTCACATGAATAACATACATTAATTTTTTCCTTTCCAACCTTTGAATCTTCTTCTTCATGAAAGGATGGTGCTTGGGGGAATTAAATGTTGAATGACTGTTAGGATCATACACATTTTTCTAAATTTTATTTTTCACCATAAGGGCTATATGTCTTTCAATCCCCAAGTCATTTTCAACTTGAAAAATAATTTTATGAAGTTCTAAAAGTGTCTGTTCACTATGTTTCATGATATAGTTATAAGGACCCAGCTATAAACATTACATAAAATTTAATTAAATGAATAATTCACATTGAGGATCTTTTCAGGTTTAGAGTTTTAGAGAATTAGGTCATGACTATTACATTACATCTCAAAAATTATAAGGTAGAAACCTCTACTTAGTTTCCATTTTTTTATAAAATAAAAACTCTTGAGAAAAATAGTCATGTCTACTCCCAAGTTTTAGACACCAAGACTTTTACTTGATCCCATCATTGACCCTATTCATCTTTAGGTCCTGTGAAAAACTTTTTAAAACATGGGATGAGCATAAAAAGCTCAGAAAGGGTCATAATAAAAATAAAGAAAACATTAGTTAATCATTGAAAACTTAAAATAAGCTCTTTTACATACCTCATGAAATCATAAGATTTATTAATAACATATAGAATACATAAATCATAAAGGAAACTTTGGGCATCCATATCATACTTACATTATAGCTATCACAGCTACGTAGGGAGTCACATTTGGAATACCCATCATAGTATATTCCTTAAATATATTACGAGAAACATTCACATTTACCTCTGTCACATTACCCGATGCATTGGAGATCTATCTTCGGCTCACCCGCCCTAGGTTTATCATGGAACTACCTGTATACATAAACAATGCCCAATAACCATAACATATTCATAACACATAAAACAAACATTAAGGAATGATAACATTTCCACATTTCAATCACAATATTTCATTTAACTATATTTACATAACAACTCCATTATCAAAACAATTTTCAATAAAAAAAATTCCTAAAAATAGTATATGGTATTTATTTTCCTTTTAAAATCACTACGTCTTGTTAAGGAATCAAAAAAGATCAAATAATACTTGCGGTGGAGGAAAGGTCGTTGTCACGGCATATGCTGAAAAGAAACATTCTTTTTATGTCATTTAGAAAAATGATTCATAGAGAAAAGATTAATTTTGAATAAAATTAAAATTCAAAGGTGTTTTTATAGCGTAGAAAAGAAAATCATGTATAAAAACAAAATATGTCTCAATGAAAAGTGATTGAGATAAAGACCCTTACCTTGTGTCTGACTTGACCCATTTGTTCTTTAATCTCCTGAATAATAAACTAATGTTAATTTCTACTTGATTAGGAACCTTTTTCAAGTTTAGTATTCCTTTTATATCACTTATTACCACATTATAAACATTATGTAATCATATATGTTAATATCATTCATTTTATCCATATTTGGTACTTTAGTCAAAAATGAACTTCTTATAATTACAAGTTGTTCACGTGGTTAAAAGTTCATTATAACCAGAATGATATTCTTGATTTAGATGTCATATATATCTAGAATATACATGTATTTATAATAGAACATAACATTTGGATATAAGAAATGAAATGCATCGTTCATGGAGACATTAAGTCGTACGTACGCATTAACACTACTTTCATTTCTATTTCTTATTTTAATGGAATTAAAACATAATGATACAAAGGTATATTATAATTACAGTATAATATCATATATAATATCATTAAATCCATCCTTTATACATCCCACATATTGAATTAACGAGTCATATCACTTTGATGGGGTGGTAGTCCACACTTCCTGAAATGAATTTATCGTGTTTACCCATTATAGAAACCATAAAGGTAGGTTATAAATTTAAATTACAAAAGAATAAAGAAAAAATAATGATAATATATATCATATATATATATATATATAGTTCCATCTTAATGGCCACCATGAGAGGCTGTAAGAGAGAATCAAACAACCATCATTTCGTGAGGCGTTAGTTTTCCATCCCCATAAACAGTATGTTCTTCTCCCATTTGATAGTGTTGTGTGTAAGTGTAGTTCAAATAATTCTCATAAAAACATCCTAGTATATTTAGGATACTGATGTTTTTATAAAATAAATTTATAAAAAGAGGTTATGGGTTGGATAAGTAAAATAAATGAAAAGATGTTAAGAGAAACAGTTACCTTTAATTTGGGTAACTCCCTTTGGTTTGAACCAAAAGGAATTTTTGATGAGACTTCTACCTAAGGTAAGGAATCTAGATGGAATACAGGGATATTGAGAGATTATTTGGGCTTGGGTTGGATGAGCCAAGGGTCTTGAGAGGGTTGAGGAAAGGGATATATGTTGTGTCCTTTTATTAGGGGGATGAGGGGCTCTTCAGAAAAGATTTCAAATATTGTTTTATTATAAACTGATCTTCGGTTTCTAAAAGAAAAAAACTCATTAAATTTGAATATAAAATGACTCAGTTTGGAAATAAAATCATCCAATAATAATTGGACAAGTTTTAGATATTTTTTTAATATTTATATTCTTATTTATTTTAAATCATTTGTTAATGAGGTAAATACTGCATCATTATTATGTCATAAATTATTTAATTTATTTGATGTCTAAAAATTATAAAATAAATACCATATTGTAGGAAATAATTTTATATTTCCAAATAATATTTATAGTCGAAAAGATAACTTATATAACCCAATGTAAAAATTAATTTAATAAAATATATTTGATTATGTTATTTTTGCCTTTACATTAAGTTAATAAAAATAAAGTGTCATTATCACTCTCATGTGGCTCCATGGAGTCCCAAAATAGACCCAAAGATTCCCATGGTCATAAGTGAATCAACCAATAAGATTAGGACATGTTTTATGGTCATTTTGTATTATTTTAATATTTTTTCACAATGAATTTCCCTATTTACCTTTAACTACGGTAAATAAAAGTCAAAAGTTACTATTCACCGAAAAGTATTTTCATTTTATTGAATCACATTTTACATACTAATAACAACTATGTATGTCGGATTTTTGAAATTCAATTCACAGAAGCGGTAAAATTTCATTTAAATGAAAATGTCATTTTTAACTACTACTTAGTGCTTTCACTATTCATAAAAAATTGACCTTTTTCAGAAAACTACCAAAAATTCAGCCTAATATATATCTGATATTCTGAATTCAAAAATGATATTGATTTTACCAAATTAAAAACATAGAAGTTGAATTAATTAATTTAAAATTAATTCCCATTATCAAAACAAATAGCGTGTTTTTAAGAAATAATAACTATCAAATGATTGATACTTGTTTATGTCCAATTTGAAAGTGAAATTAATTCCAATGAGCAAAATTTGATTAAAACATAAAGAAATAATATAATTACACTTTAAATCCAATTAAAAAGTTAATCTAACCATATAAATAAATTATATTAAAAGAAACTTTTGAATTAAAAAACATTACTTTTCACTATTCATAAAAAAATTAATTTTATCAGAAAAATACCAAAAATTTACCCAAAGTAAATTTTGATGTCCTGATTTTAAAGAAAGATTTTATTTCATCAAATAAAACATAGAAAAGTGGCCAATACAGGATTTAAATAGGGTTCTCCATCAGAAGGCGGTAAATCGGCCTTTTAAAGAATATTGGAGTATTTATGCTTAAAATTAGATTAATTCACATTTTATGCCACTAACGTTTATTGGATAAATGTAAAAAAAATTAACAAGCATTTATAATAAAATTTTTGTTAGTTCTATTCATTCCTGCCAATAAAACGGTTAAGCGTTAACTAAATTTAAAATAATATTTTTATATTATTAGTGTGTAATGTAAGATTTTAAAGAAACCTATTGTAGCGTATCGGATACACCATCGAGAATAGAAACCCCTTTAATGTAAAATTAATATTTAATTCACAAATATGAATAATTATGGAAAATATATTATTCTTTATTTACTTGGATGTTACATCCTTCCCCCTTGTGTAAATTTTGTCCTCACAATTTTATTTACTTATCAAATAAATGGGGGTATTTATCCCTCATAGCATTTTCAAATTCCCACGTTTCCTCTTCAACCATATGGTTTTCCCACAAAACCTTTACCTAGTGAATTACCTTATTCTAAAACACTTTCAATCTATGGTCAAGAATATGTACTGTTTGTTCCTTATAAGAAAGATTCTCTTCCAACTAAACAACCTCTAGACTTAAAACATGAGATGGATCTGGCATATACTTTCTCAACATTGAAACATGAAAAACATTGTGTACCTGGGACAAACTTGGAGGTAAAGCCACTTTGTACGCAACTAATCCATCTTTCTCTAGGATTTTATAAGATCAAATGAACCTCGGAGTCAACTTTCCCTTCTTACAAAAACGCATCACACTTTTCCATGGAAAACATTGAGAAAGACATGATCACCTACCTCAAAAAAGAGATCTTTCCTCCGATTATACGCATAACTTTTCTGCCTTCTCTGATCTGTTCTCATGTGTTTCTGAATCAAATGAACATTTTTTTTATCTCTTCTACCAATTCTGGCCCCATCAGCTTCATTTCACCTACTTCATCTCAAAAAAGTTGGAGTTTGAAATCACTTTCCATATAATGCCTCAAATGGAGCCATCTGTATACTGGAACGAAAACTGTTATTATAAGAAAATTCAACCAAATGAATATGTTGGTCCCAACTTTCCTGGTAATCCAGTGAACATGAACATAACTTATCCTCCATGGTCTGAATTTTCCGTTCTAACTGCCCATCTAATTGCATATTAAAAGCTGTACTAATATTTAATTCAGTAACCAATGAATTCTAAAGGCCTTTCCAAATGTTAAAAGTAAACTTGGGATCACGGACAGATACAATGGAGAGGTAAACTCCATGTAATCTGACTATCTCTCTAAAATACAACCGAGATAGTTGATTTGAAGTCAAATTATCTAGAATATGAAGGAAAAGAGCAAATTTAGTCAACCGATCAATAATAACACAGATTGCATTATTACCTAGAGATGTCTTTGGTAATCCCATAATGAATACCATGGATATATTTTCCTATTTCCACTATGGAACTGGTAAAGATTGAAGCATCCCTTTTGGTAACTATCACACTTCTTTAAACTACTGCTATGCTAAACACTTCATAGTAAAATTAACATAATCTCCTTTCATTCCATCCTACCAATAATACTCACAAAGATCTATGTACATCTTAGTACTTCCATGATGAACAGAAAACGGAGAACTATGAGCATCACATAACAACTCATTCCTCAACTGTGAATCACAAGGCACGCATAATCTCTTCCCAAACCTCAAAACACAATCATTATCAACGGTCAATTCGGGAAACTTACCATTCTAAACCAACTCTTCCTTTTTCTATAACTCATTGTCTTTCTTCTGTGCTTGCTTAATTCTGTGGGATAGAGATGATTTCACTGACACCTGAAACAAATCAGAATAATTTTCTACACCAACAACTTCTATTCAAAATTTTATCAAATAAAAAACCAAAGGATCTCGTTCCAAATGTAGCATAGTCAATGAAGCATTACTTTTTTGACTCAAATCATCAGGCACTTGATTTTCTTTTTACCAGATGGTAAAGGATCATGTAATCATAATCCTTGATTAATTCCAACCATCTATTCTATCTCATGTTCAACTTTTTCTAAGTGAATATATACTTCCAACATTTTTGGTCAGTATATATTTCACATTTTACTCCATACAAATTATGCCTACAAAATTTTAAAGAAAAAACAACAGTATATAATTCCAAATCATGTTTAGGGTAATTTAACTCATGAGGTTTTAACTGACGTGAAGCATAAGAAATTACCAGATCATTATGCAAAAGGACACATCCAAGTCCTTTCAATGAAGCATCATTGTATATAAAAAACTCACCATTTCTAGAAAGTAGTTTCAAAACTATATCAGTCACCAATATTCGTTTAAATTCCTGAAAACAATCATTACATTATTCTATCCAAATGAACTTAACACCTTTTCGAGTTACTTTAGTCAGTGGACTAGATAACCATGAAAAATTTCAACAAAAATTCAGTAATAACCTTCCAAACCAAGGAAACTGCGAATCTCCATTATATTTGTGGGTTTTTTCCTTTCTTCAACAACTTTTGTTTTAGTAGGATCAATAGTTATTCCATTTTTGAAACAATGTGACCAAGGAAAGAAATTTTTTGTAACCAAAATTCACACATGCTAAACTTCCTAAATAGTTTCTTGTCTCTTAAGGTTTGAAAGACAACCCTTAAATGACTCTCATTCTCATCTTTACTTTTAGAATAAGCCAAAACATCATCAATGAACACAACCAAAAAATTATCCAAGAACTCATGGGAAATTCTATTCACAATATCCATGAATACAGTAGGTGCATTGGATAAACCAAAAGTCATAATAAAAAATTCATAATCGCCATATCTACCTAGAATCGTTGTCTTCGGAATATCTGCTTCCTTTACTTTCAATAGATGGTATCCCGACCTCAAATAAATCATTGAAAAATTATGAGCTCCCTGTAGAAGATCAGACAAATCATCGATATGAGGCAAAGGATACTTGTTCTTAATAGTGATGTTATTCAATGCTCTATAATCAATGCAAAGTCTCATTGAACTATCTTTCTTTTTAATAAACAAGACAAGAGAACCCCATGGTGATGTTCTAGGTCGAATGAAACCATTATCTAATAACTCCAACAATTGATTCTTTAACTCAAAAATATAAATTTGAGTCATTCGATAAGGGGGTTTTGAAATTGGATTAGCATCAGGAACTAAGTCAATAGTAAATTCAACTACCCTATCAGGTATAATAACAGGCAATTCATCAGGAAAAACATCAAGGTACTCAATTACCACTGGAAAATCGTTAATATGAACAGTTCCATTGGTTTCAACAATATGTTCAAGGTAACATTCATTTCCATATTTTTCTAGTTTCTCATCTTCCTGATATGTTATCAAAAGAAAGGGTTCATTATTGTACACAAACTAAAAATCTTTCTGAAAAGAAACCTCTTTAGCTCTGAAGTAAATCTTAGCATGATAAACACAAATCCAATCCACACCCAAAATAACATCAAAATCTACTAGAAGAAAAACAATAAGGTTTACAGGTATATTCTTTTAGCACACAAGGACAAGAAGGTTCTTATAATTTCTTTTTGTCACAACATTTCCTCCAGGTGTTTTTACCATAATTTTTGAATTCATATCTTGATATGGAATTCCCAATTTACTAAAAAACTTCTCATAAATGAAAGAGTGTGTAGAACCTGAATCAAACAACACATTGGCATAATCTTAACAAACAAACATTGTACCCGATACTAGTTCATTTGATGGCCCAACATCTGCTAAAGTAGTTGCAAAGGATTTTCCACCACTTTCTGCTTGTACTCTAGCTTCTTTCCTTCAGTTGATTTCTTCATTGGACACTCATTTTCATAAGGACTCATTTCATTGCACTTAAAACATTTTAATGACTGTAAATCGTATTTTCTCTTACCATTACCTTGATCTTTTTGAGTGAAATTAAGAGCCTTATATCCCATTTTACCACATCTATAGCACTTACCAAAATTCAAAAGACATTCGCCAACATTATTTTTACCACAATTTTCAAAAACTGTAAACTTAAGTTTCTTACCATCAGAATTTTTTGAAGAGTTATTCCCTTTCGTCTTCCACCATGGCCTCTTATTCTATTGTTTTTTAAAGAACACATTATCATTGGAAAACTCCATTTCCACCTTCTTTGCACAATGAACAAGTTTTTCATAACTTTTGAACTCATGAGAAGCTAAATCCCTTTGATACCTTGGATTTAATCCTGATTAAAATCTGTTGATTTTACTATCAAGATCTCGTATGAAATTTGGAGCATACCTTACCATTCGAGTGAATTTTTCTTCTTAAACAGCCACTGAGACATTCTCCTGCCTCAATTATAGGAATTTATTTTCCATCCATAGATAAACCACCTTAGGAAAATATTTCTCAAGAAACATACCTTTGAATTCATCCCAATAGAGAGCATCAATCTCCTCACAATCCCTGATATTTTTCACCATCGACTACCACTGATCAGATTCACCTTCAAAATGGTAAACAGCAAGACTAACCTTTTGATGTTCTGAACACCCCATGACATCGAAACTTTTCTCCAGTGCTTTAATCAACCCTTCTACAAGCACAGGGTCAGATGATCCTTGGAATGATGGGGGATGTTGCCTAATGAAATGCCCCATTACTAACATGTTCCTCTATGGTTGATCTGGCTGATCTCATGCATGAATACCACCACCATTTATAGTCTGAGTCAATTATTCCATCACTGTAAAAAAACTCTTCAGTTCCGATTCCGACCATCTCAGGTTGCTAATTTGGAAGGTTTTCTTCCTCCTAATGTCGTCCCAACATAGTTTCCTAGTTTCCTCTACGGAAAACCATTCTGAACACAGAAATATCTTAGGCAAAGAAACATGGTAATCTGTAAATTCTATATCATTTCAATATATATTAATTTATGTAAATGAAATTAACTATACCCTTACTCCAAAAGTTATCTAAACCAACCACTGATGCCAACTATAAGGACCCGACCTTAAACATTACATAATCTTTTATTAAATGAATAATTCACATTGAGGATCTTTTCAGGTTTAGAGTTTTAGACAATTCAGCTATAACTATTACATTACATCACAAAAATTACAAGGTAGACACTTCTACTCAGTTTCCATTTTTTCATAAAATAAAAACTCTTCAAAAAAGAGTCATGTCTAGTCTCATGTTTTAGAGAGAATGACTTTTCCTTGATCCCATAGTTGACCCTATTCATCTTTAGGTCATGTGAAAAACATTTCAGAACATGGGATTAGCATAACAATCTCAGTAAGGATTATAAAACAAAGAAAGAAAACAATAGTTCATCCTTTCATACATAACATATGATCTTTAACATACCTCATGAAATAATAAGATTTATTAATAACATATAGAAAACATAAATCATAATGGAAATTTATGGCACCCATATCATGCTTACATTGTAGCTATCATAGCTATGTAGGGAGTCACATTTGGAATAACCATCATAGTATTTTCGCAAAATCTCTTAGGATAAACATTCACATTTACCTTTATCACATTTCCCAATGAATTCAAGAGCTATCTCAGGCTCACCTACACTAGTTTTATCACTGAACCACCCGTATACGTAAAAAATTCCCAAGAACCATAACATATTCATAACACATAAAAAAAACATAAAGGAAAGATAACATTTCCACATTTCAATAAAAATATATAATTTAAATAAATTGACATAAAAATACATTATCAAAAACATTTTCAATACTGAAATATATAAAAAGATTATATGGTATTTATTTTCCTTTTAAAAACAGTATGGCTTATTAAGGAAGAAAAAAGATCCAATAATACTCGAGGCGGCGGAAAGGTCGTTGTCACCGCGTGCGCTAAAAAGAAAAATTCTTTTTTTGTCATTTAGTAAAATTCATTGTAGAGAAAATATTAATTTTGAATAAAAGTAAAATTTTAAAGTGTTTAGAGAGAGTACAAAAGAAAATCATGTATTAAAACAAAATATGCCTCAATTAAAGCAGATTGAGACGAAGTCCATTACCTCGTGTCCGACTTGACCCATTTGTTCTTTAATCTCTTGAATAATAAACTAAAGTTAATTTCTACTTGATTAGGAACCTTTTTCATGTTTATTATTCATTTTATATCACTTATTACCATGTTATAAACATTATTTAATCATTTATGTTAATAACGTTTGTTTTATCCATATTTGGTACTTGAGTGAAAAATGAACTTCTTATCATTACAAGTTGTTCACGTTGTCAAAATTTCATTATAAAAATAATGATATTCATGATTTAGAGGTCATATATATAATATATATCTAGTATATACATGTATTTATAATAGTATATAACATTTTGAGATAAGAAATGAAATCCACCGTTCATGGAGAAAGTAAGTCGTACATACGCATGAACGCTACATTCATTTCTATTTATTATTTTAATCTAATTAAAACATAATGATACATTGGTAAATTATAATTAAATTATAATATCATTTATATAATATCATTAACTCCATCCTTTATACGTCCCACATATGGAATTAACGAGTCATATCACTTTGAGGGGGCCGTAGTCTGCACTTCCTCAAATGAAATTATCGTGTTTACCCATTATGGAAACCATAAAGGTAGGATATAAATGTGAAACAAATAATAATAAAGAAAAAATAAACATAATAAATATCATATATAAATATAGTTTCATCTTAATGTCCACCATGAGAGGCGATAGCAGATAATCGAACAATCATCGTATCGTGAGGTGTTAGTTTTCCATCCACAGAAACCGTATGTTCTTCACCCATTAGATGATGGTGTGTGTAAGTTCAGTTAGAATAATTATCATAAAAACATCCTAGTATATTTAGGATATTTATTTTTTTTATAAAATAAATGTATAAAAAGATTTTAGGGGTTGGAGAAGTAAAATAAAATAAAAGAAGTTAACAGAAACGGTTACCTTTAATTTGAAAAACTCCCTTTGGTTTGAATCAAACAAAATACTTGAAGTGACTTATTCCTAAGTTAAGGCTTATAGGTGGAAGAGAGTGATCTTTATAGCATATTTTAGCAGGGGTTCGATGTGCCAAGGGGCTTGAGAGATGTGAGAAATGGGTTAGAAGTGGTGTCCTTTTATATGGGGAAGGAGGGCCTCTTTAGAAAAGTTTGTAAATATTATTTTATTATAAACATTTCATCGGTTTCTAAAGATCTAAAACTAATTAAAGATGAATATAAGATGATTAAAATTAGAAATAAAATCATCCAATAAAAATTGGACAAGTTTTGGTTATTTTTTTAATATTTATAATTTTTTTATTTAAATCATTTATTAATGATGTTAATACTGCATCATTATTGTGTCATAAATAATTTAATTTATTTGAAATCTAAAAATTATAAAATAAATACCATAATTTATGAAAACTTTGTAGATTTAAAAATAATATTTATAGTCGAAATGATAACTTTATTAACCCTAGTTAAAAATTAATTTACTAAAAGATATTTGTTTATGTAATTTTTTCCTTTACATTAAGTTAATAAAAATAAAGTGTCATTATCACTCCCAAGTGGCTCCATGGAGTCCCAAAATCAACCCAAAGATGTAAATGGTCATAAATGACTCAAAAAATAAGTTTAGGACAAGTTTTACGGTAATCTTGATTTATTATAATATTCTTTTTACCTTCAATTAACCTATTTACCTTTAACCGTAGTAAATAAAAGTCAAAAGTTACTATTTACCAAAAATTATTTTATCTTATTGAACCACATTATACATAGTAATAAAAAACATGTCTGTCAGAGTTTTGAAATTCAATTCACAGAAGTGGTAAAATTTCATTTAAATGAAAATGTCAGTTTTTAACTACTACTTAGTAGTTTTACTATTCATCAAAAATTGATGTTTTTTAGAGAACTACCAAAAATTCAGCCTAAGCTATATTTGATATTCCGAATACAAAAATGATATCTATTTTACAAAATTCAAAACATATAATTTTCATTAATTAATGTAAAATTAATTCTCGTTATCGAAACAAATAGCGTGTTTTTAAGAAACAATAACTATCAAAAGATTGATACTTGTTTATGTCCAATTTCAAAGTGCAATTAATTAAAATGACCAGAATTGGATAAAATGGTAAAAAAATAATATAATTACACTTTAAAATCAATTTAAAAGATAATCCAAAAAATATAAATAAATTAGATTAAAATGTACTTTTAAATTAAAATACAATATAATCACTATTCATAAAAAAATAAATTTTATCAGAAAAAACCAAAAAGTTACCCAAAGTAAATTTTGATGTCCTGATTCTAAAGAATAATTTTATTTTGTCAAATAGTACATATAAAAGTTACCAAAACTAGATTTAAATAGGGTTCTCCATCAAAAGTCAGCAAATCGACCTTTTAAATAATATTAGAGTATTTATGCTTAAAATTAGATTAATTTACATTTTAAGACTCTACCTTTTATTGGATAAATGTAAACACATTTATCAAACATGTATAATCATATTTTAGGTAGTTCTATTCATTCCCACCAATACAACGTCTAAGCGTTAACTACAATTTAAAATAATATTATTATATTATTAGTGTGTAATGTAAGATTTTATTGAAACTCGTTGTTGTGAATCTGGTACATCATCGAGCATAGAACCCCCTTTAAAGTAAAATTAATATTTAATTCACTAATTTGATTAATAAGGGAAAATTTATTATTCTTTATTTACCTATAATGTTACAATAGTTCCCAATGAAATAAGGGAAGGATTTAGGTAATGGGGAAATAATGAGATCTATGTGTATCTCAGTAAGGATCTTCAATCCCATGATGTTTGAGTTATCTATGTGTTTTATCATCAAGAATACATGGTGACTAGATGACAGTAAATCTCCTAGCTTCCACATGATCATTGAATTATATATTTCATATCACCTTTATCATTCCCTCTTTTGATAGTGATCAGGAGGTTATACATCATACTATACACATCAATATTCGTAGTTTCTTCTATATGCTTATTTGACATGGATGATAGCCTAAAACATTGGCATATTTGGAATAATGAGAAGGATTTTGTGTTGTGTAAAAATTATTCCCCTCTAGCCTCTTGTCTAGGTGATTTAGAAAATGGGTGTTTTCAAAAAATATAATTTCTTCTAATGTGATAGAATGAGATTTAAGTGTTTATTCCATTACTGAAAATTAGTGTTAGTGAGATGGTTGTACTTGATATGTTTTGATCAATGTTATATGATCAAATTCATGTGGTTTGACATTTCTATAATTTAAGAACATTAGAATTTTAGTATTTTATAAAATTAGGTAAAAGATTCTTTTGTCCCACTATGTTATTAAATACCAATAAACCTCTCCGTTGGCATCTTATTATCTCATTCCAAGTATATTCTAGTGGAAGTTAGCCATATAACCCTTATCATAACCAAGAGAGAGGTATGTCATGATATTTGAAGATATTTAGGTTAGCATAACTTGCCAACTATATTAACTCAGAGATCCATGATATATTGAGTGTACTCCCCAATCCTGATATATTGAATAAGGATATCCTCAACACAATCCCCACTAGTGGAACTAAGTATCATTGACATGATCAAACATTTACGTGAACTAGGTTAATTTTATCCAAAACTGAAAATCGTGATTCCAAGATAATTTAAATCCCCAAAATGATGGTTGGGGAAGAACATTGAACTATGGTTTGATTTGTACCCAAGTAGTGGAAATCTATATTAACTTAATATAAATATATTATGTATATTTTATATTTTTTCATAAATTACACATTTTATCTATTTTACATGTGTTTTAATGTTTTTTGGATTTACTTATGTGATTAACTATGTTTTAGATAATTTTACCCATAATCCAATTTATTTTAGTATTATATTGAATGCTAGTTAATTAATTATTTTATGTGAAGGTGAAAAAACATCCATAATGATATTAAACATGAAATTTCATACAAATAAACTAATAATATGTGGTATGATCATATTTATTCCTTAATTTTTCATTAATGTAGATAATGATAAACTTACTCTTGACCAATTGAAAAAATACCTCCAACTATAACAAGATTCATGATGTAACTTTCCTCATGTCCTCTTATGTATATCCTTAACTGGTTTCAACTTGGATCCCAAAGTTTAACCATATATATTTTCCATTAAGGCCCATATATACCACAATCTTTACTCACATTTACTTGTGGGAACTAAAATATTTGTTTAAGGGGATTATATAAATCGAAATTTTAGTCATGATTACCAATATATAATGAGGGGAGGGATTGTTTTTATTCAATCAATTTAATTAAATATTAACTATAATTATAAGGAAACCAATCACATATGTAGTTATCTTTTCAAATTAAAATCATCCACATACATGAATCTTATTTAACAAACATGCATTTATTCACAGTTATTCTTATTTATGATAAAGAAAGCTGGAATGAGTTTGTTATCTTCATTAATTATTATATTCATTTATCATAATTCAAATTAAAATTTTGTTGATATTCTCATACATCAAAATTTTATTGTATTTAAATATTTTATTGAAAATTGACTATGTAAAAAATATTTGCATTCATGGAAACACTATGAGTACACATATAAACTACCCAGTAAGTATGATACATGAATACTTTTTACTCATGTTTCATGCACAATTAAAATATTATCACCTAATTTCATTGAATTTACTATTAAATAAATTATACACAAAAATATTGACTAGGACCCTATGTTAGTAAATATCTTCAGGAAAATTATTTATTTATAATCCATATTAAAAACTAGTAAAATAGTTCATAAGGTTTAATCTATAGGGAAATAATTCCAAATGTGTATCTATGTGTTTTTGAAATTAGAAAAGAATAAATTCTCAAGAAAATAGTTACACAAAAAATTAAGATGTGGTGTGGTAGAAGAAAACCATTGTGGAGATTGATAGTAACCTGAAACCCTGAGATTAACAATAAATGATACAAGAAGGAGATAATAAATTATAGAGAAAAATGGGGAAATCAAGGAGTGAATTAGAGTAATTTTAATGGATATGTTTTAGATTAGGTTTTTCATTTTTATTAATTCACAATTATTTCATGATATGCTAAAAATGAGTTAATCCATTCAATCGAATGACCAAATAGTAGTTGAATTGATTCTATAGTGTCCCAGCTATAGAATCCAATAATCCATACAGTGATAATACATGTTTTACACGATGTTCAACATATTAGTTAATCCAAATGTGATTACATTGTTGAGATTTACTTATCTCATATGGAATATTAGATGATCAAGTAGTAACAAAGACAAAGACATGAATGGTTTCCACTGGTTTCATCAATTAATATTTTATACTACTCAGAAGAATGGAAATCAAGATAGCTTACAAAAATTCATATCGTATGAATGCTGTAATTTTTATTACCAACACAATATCGTTCCACTATTTCAGTTTTAACCAATATTAATCAATGGATTGTAAAAATATTAAAATAAGTTAAAAATAATTTAACATAGTGAAAAAAGAACCATGGACCGAAAATGATTTCTCGGTGGAAGAGATCCAACTCCTCACAAGATGCACTTGTGCTTCCAAATTCTCCCCCAATAAATAATTGATTGTTGCTTCTGTCAAGTGTTTTTTGAGCCTCCAACCTATAGTATCTTGTATCTATACCTTTTTATTATCTTAAATCCTTCTACAGTATATATAACAATACGTTTACAAAAAAATATTTTCCATGAAAAACACCATAGCCCGTAAAATTCTCAATAGGATCCATATGGAACTTTAACTATAGAAAATACTCCATTCTAGTAATCCTAGAATATCTCCCAAAAATGAATACATTTTTTATTTGAATTTTACACTATATGTGACTATGATATTTTGTTCAAATTATTTTAACATGGAAAAATAAATGGATAGGAATTATGAGTGAGAATATTCAAATATTTTATTTAAAATCATGATCACCTTCACCTTGATATTTTCTAGATTCCGGAAGACAATGGGAAAAGGGAAGAAAATGTGGTTTTTTATATAATCTAATATTATTAGGAAATTTATCTTGGTCTTTGTTATCCTATTCATGGCATAAATATATTACTTTTTGAAATTTTATGAACTTATGAAATAGTATTTATTTGGGTTTGGATTTGATGTAATTTTGGGCCTCCATAAGAAAATATATTTTCTTTGGAAACTATAGCATGTATCATGAACCATTCTAAATAAGAAATTTCTTATGATTGATCCTTTTAGTTAACTTAAATACATAGAGTTTCCCTTCAAAAAATTAATTTATCATGGATAAAGTAGTCACCTTCTTCCATCAAATACCCATATAAAATCCTCACCTTCTTGACCTCAAATGTTCTCACAATTTATTAAAAAATATAGATCATATAATTTAATTAGTAAAAATATCAAAATAATTTTCTCAATTAGTAGGAATGTGTCCTAATTTATACTCTCAGTTTCATTATTGAGGAAATAACTGAGGCCTCCTCTATTCTCAAACCTACATATTGATACCAATAAAAACATATACTATCAATACAAAAAAAAAGAATCAACCCTTATCCATCATCACATCCAAAATAAACCTCCTATTTTTCCATTAGAGTTCATATTTTATTAATGTTGACATCTTCATACGAGAGAGGAATTAAAATTGTGATTGAAATCGTAAACTAAAAACATGGGTTCCTTATTTCCATTCATGTTGTGGTTGGTCGTCTTCAACCCATTAATGACTGAGTACTTTGTTGTGTGATGAATCAACCATACTAATTGGTTCCACCCCTCATAATTTTTATTCCTTCATGACTTAGATCCAACCTCTATATTTCTAGTGAACTTCATCTTTTCTCTTTAGTTAAGGTTAAGTTGGTTTCCCTGGATAGTTGAATATCCATTAATAGTATTTCATAGACAGTGAATGCATGACTAAAAAAATCCCCGATGAATATTTATCACAAATTATATTTAAATATTCATTATTGATTTAAATCCTTCATTATGGAAGAATATATCTCGAATCAGTCATTATTTCCTAAATCAATCGACTCAAATATTGGTTCTTTAGCCAAAAATCATGTTCTTCCCCAAACATCAAATTTGAGATCACAGATTGGTATTTTCTTTATCAAGAAATGGTTTTCATTTTCATTGATTCACACCCTTGGTTTTCAAATCCCTCCAAACTTGACCAGTGGTGGTTGTATGGTATCTTGGGTGGTGAAGGTATAGTCAATGGTACCCTTTTTCAATTTTCCCATATAATTGATTACTAACTACCTCCATGGATTTAACTCTCAATGATTTTCAATGATTATTCATAAAGGTCACCACATATGCCCATGTTTTTTATTACCATTGGCACAGTCACTATTTCTAAAGGAATGATTGCATGTGCACTGATATTTCATTAGTTTGTCACTTTATAGGATTTCCATTTTCTCATGGAATTTTGACATTTTTCATTATGTCACTCCAGGTGTTTTTCATATTTTAAACACATGATCATTACATGTATACTTTTAGTCACTCCGACCCAGGCATGAACTCTACATTCCTTAACCGAATTTTTACTGTGAGACATAAAAATAAAAATTAGTGAATAAAAATTTATCAATTCAAAATAACATTTATGAACATATATATTTATTTCATAAATGTAAAATAATTAAAAAAAATTAATAATTAAATGATTCTTGACAATTGAAAATTTTCATTATCCAATGAAATTAAATTTTACAACATATATATATATATAATTGAACTATTAGAATGAAATAACTTTTTCATAGCTCCATAAGAATTAAAAAAAACAAAATATATATCAATTATTATTTACATAGAATTTAAATTTTCTAAATTAGAAAAAAAAATAGAAATTTAAATTTTCTCATAAAAAATATATTCTAATGAAAATTCATTAAGAATTCCAATGTGTAAAAATAAGAGAATTATTTTCCAAAATAAAAACATCAACCAAAACAACATTAAAAAATCATTTAATATCTAAGAAATGTTTTTTCTTTAAAATATATATATAAAAGATGAAACTAGAGAACATTTAAAAAAGGGTACTAAATCAATAATTTTTTAAATATTTTTTAATAATGAAATTTTTTATTCATAATACCAGATATTCAATAATTACCCTTTTGAAAAATGTTTTCTTTACTTCAAAAATTGGATTATATTTAAAAATGGGATGTGACAAGCTGTTATAAAATGATGACATATCAAATTATATGACATTTAATTAAATTATCTCTTAATAAACTATATTCATATTATTTATTTATTTAAAAATACTCAAAATAAGTTTTTATCCTTCTGATATTCAAAAATATTTTAGAATTAACAAAATTCATTGAACCATTCATTTCAAAAAGATCCATTAATCCTATTTGAATTAATATGACTACCTTACTTCAACCTAATTCAAGTTCCAGTTCTGGGAGTCAAGACCAGGGACATTGAAGAGTTATTAGATCTATAATAGAATAAATATTATATTTCACTCTATATAAAGTTAATCATAAAATGATTCCCTTTTCACTTTATTTATACAACACAAATGATTTTATTTATAAATAAATTACCCCTTCTTTGTCTGCATTCAATATTCCCCTAACATTAATGAAATAAATTTTTACAAAGGAAGTAGATATCATTTTTCTTACCCATTCATTTTTGTGTAGATATATGAAACGAATATATTGATTTTGAATTTTATTTATTTACCCAACACTATAATCCCTTGCCTAAGTGATTCACCATGGGATCTCAATTTCCCATTTTACATCAGATTTAGATTACTCTTATGATCTCAATTGATTTGGCTCCCCAATGTGTTTAATTTTATAAGGATATGATACTTTTTTCAAGTTCAAACATCAATTTTCATAAAGATATAATTCTAATTCCACATAAATTTAACATATCACCCTTCTTTTTCAAGATCTTAATTCGATTTATGATAAAAATAATTGAAAACATCACTCAATAAAGATGTAATTCTAATTTTTTTTGAATAAATGAACCCCTCAATAATTTATGGAAATAAAAAATAGGTAGGATACATTGGATTTAATATTTTTTTCATCCTAGAAATGTACCAAAATAATTATTTTTTAAATTCAATGTGAGATTTTTAAGTACAATCATGTTGAAACAATGCTAAAAAGAGGTATTTTGAAAACAAAACTGGGTTTTATGATGTGTATATAATTGAATCAAAACTAATCATAATTATTAATTAATAATTCATAATAATTAATTAAACCACTCCCCACACTTTTGGCAAAAATTATTCTCCAATGTTCAATCATATGGTTGGACAAATAATTTATTCAAAAAAATCAATTTAGTAGTTCATATAATATTATAAGGGTTTTCATTAATGTTTAATAATAACATTTTACAAAAATAAATATAAATTTTTGAAATAATTTATTTATTATATTTATAGTTCATGATTTTTATTGTTAAACCCAAACATAATAATTGATATTTCAAATCAAATAGAAGAACAGTAAAAATTAAAATAGAAACATGTACCATTTTAAATCAATGGGAATTTTTAGGGTGCGTGACAAGTTTAAAAACATTAAATAAAATTGGTTTTTAATAAATTAGATAGCATAAAGACTACACACCCATTCAAGAAAATATATTCACATATTTCAAAACATCAGGTAAATTCTCTCACACATATTTCATAGTATCATTCACCATAAATGTTTAGAAACAATATTCAGAAACGTGTAATAGAACTCCCCTAAATGTATATGTTTTATCATATTGATATTTTTAATTTTACTCTACACATGACCTTTGAAAATATATATTTTATAATCATGTTACTAATCATATAAAATTATAATTGAGAAACACTATTAAGTAGTATGTAACACTATATAATGAAATTAACTAAAGGTTGATGTTATTGGATATTTTTATCTTGATGTTTCTAACTTGTAGCCCCACTTTTTCCATAAAGAGTACTTGATTATTTCCTATAATTAATTTCATGACATGTTAACATTATTTAAATAGTTAGTATAACCATATTATAAGTATATAGATAAGAAGTAGTATAATATTTATTCAAATAAAAAGAAAGGATATAAAATAACACAATGAATGATGGGTTGACTCCCAAGAATCACAAAGTTTATATTCATATGTTAGAAATCCACAGTATATTAGCATTCATGGAATTAGGTTATAGATATTATCAGTGCATTCCACAAAAATTAATTTTCTTATCTTCCTACAAACCAAACATTCCATGTTATCCTTCTAAACTATTTTAACATCCCCATTGACTAGCACTCTCAAGAAAGATAATTTGCCAGACAATATAGTTCATAGTTTTCCAGAAAACTACTTGAACCTCAAAATGAAAGGGAAAAAAATTTCAACCATAGAGTTCTTATTTTTAAGGATATATTAATTAAAGTATTAGGTTATTTTATTTCAAATTTGGTAATTCATAATAAATTCTCCCTTTATTTCCTTCAACTCACTCAATATAATAATCATATCTCTCCAGATGATTTAAAATCATAGTTCTGGCCATCGATACCAATAAAAAATTGTGATGAAATAATAAAGGTAGATGAAATGTATTTAAAAATATAATACTATAATGTTACATCCATATGGGTTTATTTTATAAATTTTTGTAATTCTATAAAGCATCATCCAATTTTATTGACATTCCTTTCATATCATTTGATACAATATTTCATAAACTTGATTAATATCTATGTCCAAAATGTTTTCTTGGCCACAAAATAGCAGTTGATAGGTGGTTCCAATTGTATTAAAAAATAAATACTTCTCCATTAAATCATTGGACATATAAATCTTGGAATGAGTGTCATTTTATGGAAAAAATAATATTGGAACATTGAACCTTGAAAATATCATTTTTATGAATTCGATAGTACTAGAAGAAATATCGTTGTGAAATGAAATAGCCTCATCAAAATTTTAAACATACTCCATAACAACAAGTATGTGTTTATTCACACATAAATATAGAAATTGTCCCATGAAGTCCAAAACTAATAAATTAAAATATCTATCTCTATAATTTCATTTTGTTATATCTCATGCCTTCTACCAATATATACTAACCTATGTAATTTATAAATTCAATCACCTAACTTTTAGAATCATTGGATGGATTGGGGTAGTAGAAACCATCCTCGAGGAACTCTTCGGATGTTGTCTCACTCCTATTATGTCCACCCTAAGGGGAAGACATCCAAATCCCAATAATGGTTATTATTTCCTCCCCACCCACACATTGCCTATGAATTCCATCATCACATATTCTAAATAGTAAATTATTATCATGTAAATAATACTTCATCTTATAACAAATTTTTTTCTCAAATTATATGAAACATTCATTGGAATTACACCACCAATAAGAAATTTTTTATAGTATACATTCTAAAAAGATTGTGTCACTGAATCAATAACAATGTACTCATCTAGAAAAGAGTTGTTAATATCATTGGGTTCTTCATCTTGGGTATTGGGTAACCTATATTGGTTTTCATCAAACATGTTTTCATATACTTTCATATACATTATTTCCAAATAAATATATTATAGAATATGAGTACATATCATAAGAATTGGTTTGTAATCCTTTTTAGCAAACATATATTTGAGAATTGAGTGGTGTGTGTAAATAATCATCTTGTAACCAACAAAAATCTACCAAAACATATCGAAATAAAAAATGAATGAAGCCAAAAAAAATTATTTTTTCAAAAATTATCTTATTCAACACCAAATAGATATCTAGAAAAATTAACAGCATGAAATTTCTTCACATTTCTCTACCCCAAAACAACACCAATAGCTACAACACTAACATCACACATGACCTCAAAAGGAAACTCCTCATCTTGGTATGTGATCACGACTGAATTTTTGAGTTTTTCATTGGGGTTTTTAAAGCAATATAAGAGTTTATCATTAAATTAAATGTGTTCATACTTTTCAATGAAGGTTCATAAAGTCCTTGTGACTTTAGAGAAATCATTAATGAATCTCTAGTCTAAATTGACATGTCCCACAAAACTCTTAATTCTATTCACAATTTTAAAAGAGGGATACTACTCTATTGTCACTATTTTTGGAATTTGAAACTTAGATCACCCACTTTGAGACCTTTTAACCGATTAAAATTCCCTCAATGAATATGAATTGTAACTATTCACACTTTAAGCCATAGTTTTTTTCTTTCCATCGCACAAAAAAATCTATATTGGGTAAACATATTTTAATATCACTTTCAAAAACTAAAAATAATAATCCTGAAAAACTTCCATTACTCTCTCAATCATGTTAGAGAAAATATCCATCATGAATGTCTAAAAACATGTTTGGGGATAACACAATCCATAGATAATTCTCTCATAGGAAAATAACTTAAATGGATAAGTGATTATAGTCTTTTCTAATACACATAAGCTATGAAAATATAGTTGTAACCTAAATATTACTCAAGAAATAAAAATAATTAAATCCCATCAATGCTCTCAAATATTTAGTACAAAAATAGAATTAGGAAATTGTTTTTCCTAGTGGAAGTATTCAGTTTCATTTAGTCTATTCATACTCTCCATTTTTTTGTTTTCTTAACTTGAACAGGTTTTTTTAAATATGTAACAATTCTGAATCCACTACATTTAGGGTTACATTAAAATGTCTCACTAATAGACAAATTTAAATTAAAATAATTATTCTAGCAACCTAAAATCTAATTAATTCCTCGATAACCACTTTATTTTTTGGGGGGTTAAATCTTCTCTACTCTTTCACTCTATGTTTGTAGCCTATATACCTATGAATTTTATCCATAAAATATGGTGGAAATATTCATTTAATATAATAAATAGATGATTCCCAGATAGAATTAAACATTATCAAGAAAAAAATACACACTCCCCTTAAAATTCTCCTAACCCAATATAGGTAATAATTAAAATTTTAGAGAAGTCACCAATAAATGTATATTTCAAACGAGTTGGATGGGGTTTGAGCTCTATATTAGGTTATATTAAACTTTGTGAAATACACTTATCTTTGGGAGGTTCGAGGACCTCAAGTTTCTTTTAAAATAATAAACTATAGAAAACATTATATTTTTCTCTATTTTTCCTAGAAAAGTGATCCTCATATCTATATTCTTTTATTACTATCAAAAATATGCTTGAAGGAAATTTCATTTTGGTGTTTTTGTATTTCCACAAATGAATCATCTAAAGGATCCTTCTTCTTTATAAAATTAATTCCCAGAAAGGATTTTAAAGGGTTCTTGAGTGCTCAAAATATTTCTTCAAATATCCATAAAAAATCCTCTTCCTCACTATTAATATATTCTTAAACTTCCAATAGATCGTCATTATAATAAAATTAATGTTTAGTGGGTTCTTTATTTTTTTAGAAAATTAAATTCTGATATCTATTCAGCCAAATTAAAATTAATTTTCCATTTAACTCATCAATTACATCCCCCATTGTGGGGAGAAAGGGTCTACCAATAATGGAATGTACATTCTGGTCACACTACGTGTGAAAAATAAAAAATCCAATAGGGGAAAAGAGCTTCTGTAATATTATTAACAAACTATAAGTCCTACCAAATATGTGAATAATGGAATGATATGACAGTTATAAAACCACTATGGTGTTCTGTTTAACACCAAATATTATGTGTTAGAATAATGGAAGTGGAATCATTGTGAGTATTTATAAAATATAAAATATAATATTAAATTAGGCATCTCTATCTCTAAAGGATATAGTGATGAAAAAAATCCCCCAATCTTAATATTTTGGAGGTATTATATTCTAGATGACAATAATATACCCCTATATGATATTATAAGGTGAAAATAATTCCATGGTTTTCCAGATTGAATATATTTTCTTGATTGATATTTGGTATGATGGGATTTTAATTAAGGCCTCAAAGAGCGATATGGAAATATTAAATTTTCTAAAAACTTTAAGAAATTTAATTAGTTGCCTCTTATATTATTTATTCTCTATTAAAATTTAATATTTAGATTGAAGTTACTCAAATTTTTTAGAATTCCTTAAATTTATTTTTCAATATTCTTTTTCCATTATTTTCATTGAATTTGATTACTTTTTCTTCTTGACTTTTAGCAGGTACAAAGGGTTTTAATTTACTTTTAGTGGGGATTTATAAATTTTCAAATTCTACATTTCTCATATATAGGGTTCCAAATAGTAAAAAAAATATTTTTTTGATAGATTTTGTTCCT
Organism: Viscum album; assembly: GCA_963277665.1. Classification (NCBI taxonomy): domain Eukaryota; kingdom Viridiplantae; phylum Streptophyta; class Magnoliopsida; order Santalales; family Viscaceae; genus Viscum; species Viscum album. Next base: position 1,271,791,056 of record OY728162.1, on the reverse strand, counting down.
TTGATATCTTATTAGTGAGTTTGGTGACCACTATTAGTCATGAAAGTGAAAACATTTTCCCTAGGATTTAGTTTAGTGGTTCTTGGATGTTTTCCCTAGTGTATATCTCTAGTATATCTTGATAACTCAAACATTTGTTACTATATTTTTTAACCTAAAATCTATTTTTGTTTTATCAAAATCATATCTTTCTTCTATACATCAAGCCTGATAATCAACTGTTGAAAATACCCTTTAATTATTTTTAAGAACCAGAAGTTTAAACCATTGTTTGGAGTTAAACTTTGTTATTAGGTGGTTATTAGAATCCAGGGTGAGTAGTATGTTTAAGAACTCATTTCCCCTCCATGAAATTTTCAAATTGTTCTGATATCCTTGGTTTTATGTTATCTAAAATTTATGATCGCTATTCTACATAATATGACCATATCAAGAAAAATATTCATTGTTTGGTGCTTGAAAAAGCATATAAAAATTAGAAAAAAGGGTTATGAGATCCCAAAAATTCCAAAACGGTGACATTTATTAGTAAGATTGTTTTGAGTATTTTAATTTTAAAACCTAGAATATTTAACCAAGTATTGTTGGACTTGTACTTTTTCATTCTTAACAATTTTTATTCTTTTTGAGTATTTTTATAGTGAGTTTTTCACTAGAGTGTTGAATGTTTATTTCATATCCTTGGTACCTTTGTCATTAAATATCCCTCTAGAAGACTGATCTTCTAATTTTTGGTAGTATAGGATGAGAATATTGTAAAATGTGTCCATAAAAATATGTGGAGTAAATTAGAGATTCATAAACTACCATAATATACCATATAATCAATCTGAAGTTTCAAGGAACATTTCACCCTCATCTAGAAGAAATATAGTGATTTTTCATTATTTTAGTGATCATTCTCCCAAGAAAAAGTCATATGAAGAAACCATTGTATAGTTTTTTCCCAAGTATAAAAAAAATTATTCCTTCGCTTTTTGGAAAAAACACCAAAAATTTACCATAAAAATTAATTATAAAACTCTATTTTTAAGTTTCTCTTCACCCAACCCTCTTAGTAGAGACCTTTTCATCACATAATATAAGTCCCTAATGATGTTTGGATAATCTTCATTTGGATTTCCATAGAATGGAGAAATCATTGATAAGTGATATTTCATAATTTAGTAATTATGAGATTTAGGGGTTTTTAAAATATAGGATGGATTTATTAAAATAGTTTACACATGATGTTTTATATGTCTGGTTCCATCGATTATCTCATTTTAAAGTTGAGGTCGATTATGATTATTAGTTGTTGGTTATTCTAATTTTCCCTATTATTATAAATTTCTTCCATCTCAATCATCATTTTAAGTTTTATATAAGTTAAATGTCTATTGAGTTTAAGTATAAATGATCTTTATGTTGAGAGATTAAAATTATATTTACATAATAGATATATTTATTTATGTTTTATTCATGATTTATTTGAAAATGATTTTTTTTGGGTTTGTTTTCGAAGGGATTATGAATTTTGGACTTAAAGGAAGAAATGATGAAAATGTTCTAAAAACAGACATTTCACATCATTTAAATCATACAAAATGTGTAGTCTTCATTCTTAGAATTCATAAAAATCTGTATACCAACTCGTAATGACCTTACATGGTGCGAAGATAATACATTATGTGTACATTAATTACATGGAATACAGATTTCAATGCTCATAATCCTAATAAAAGTGAATCACATTTAGAATGTGAACATATTAAAAAAAATCAAAGTTTGAACACACACCTAGAATAATATATGAACAGATTTTCTAGTTAGAATTTAGGATAAAAAATACATGATATTCTACCAATTAACATGATGTGAAAATTTCTAGTCATTAGTCACTTAACACCATACATGATGTTCATGACTTAAATGTCATTTAATTTTCTGACATATTAATATTACGTTTTTATCCTATAACACCTGACCCCATAATTTGAGATTTTATGAATTATTGTAATGCATTGACATGGATATAAGTGTCAAATCTCAAAGGACTAGTCAGTTTAACAATAGTGGAAAATAGATTATATACATGAATATTACATTAAAATTCATAACATAAACTAAAACTTGGAAAATGCTTTCAGAATGCCATCATTCTCCTAAATTAACCATAATTATCAATCCTATTAAACAACTATGAATCCTAGTAAAATAATACATAAGAAAGGGGTGACCTCAGGTTCTCAATAATGGTAAATAATAAATCACATACATTCATTAATAAGCATAATAATTTAAGGCAATGAATAAAAATGAAACACATGATTTTAAAACATAATATTGATAATAATATGGAAATAATAAATAAAAAAAATCATTTTAAACATTCACATGGATATTCTTCTAGTCGAATAATCAAATGTAATATCAATAACTAATCCCATAATGAGGGAGTGCATAATGTCAGAAATCATAAACATATTACCAATGCCTCAACCAAGACATCTAAAAATAAATTGTTAAGGCCTCTTCCAAATCCATATTTAAAAATAAGTGGAAAATGCCTTGGCCAACTACATATCTAGTTTTTCTCATGAGACCTATTGATACATCAAGGGAATATTGGAGACCCCACTAGTCACTTACTAAGTCCAATACATTTCTTATATGAAAAGGGTGAAATATAACAAACAAGAATATTCATATTAACTATACCATATTAAATGTTAATACATTAACTATAAACCATAAATGGTATAAAAATAGAACACCCATGGTAAAAAATATTATAAACCATTCAGTCAATATGAGAGATTGTATCATAAGAAATCATCTTTAATTAATTATAGAATCCATCAAAAGATGTTGTAATGTAATAAAATAATCTAATAAAAAAATATAAATTTCTTTAGAATAATACCATTTTTTACTTTGAAATCATTTATTAAAAATAAGAACATTTATAAAAGAATACATACAAAGAAATATTGTTTTTTTAATCAATGTTTTTCATACCACTCGTAAACAATTAAGATAAATTCAAATGTAAACAATTTAAAATATTCATGTCCTTATATATAAATCCATAAATCCATTTTGAAAACATAGACATAAATGAGGAGAATAAATGACATAAAATTATGTTTTAGATAAAAATTACCTAACATAAATCATTAAAAAAATTCAATTTTGAAATAATTTTTAAGAAACATGGACATTGATGATAAATATAACTTCTAAATATTTTGTACAAACAATCTTGAATAATAAAGATATTGTGAAATTAACCCTTACATATTACATCCCTTTAGTTGGACGTTCATTAAACTCATGTATAATGGTTTAAAATATGATATTAATTTATAATAGAACCATATCCATTATTAATGATTTCATATATAATTCATTCATTAATTTATATTTCGTTTTTATTAACAATTACAAGTCAAAACAACATTTTTAGTAATAAGTGTATTTTTAATCAAACGTGTTTTTATTTTGTATTCTTGATCCTTTTATGCAGATCATGATTTAATTACTTCAATAATGAAAAACCTAATTAAAAAATCATATACATTTAGTATATATATATATATATGGAATACATTTTTCTTGAAGATGATAGGTCGTACGTATGCATGAACATTGTTTTTGTTTTCAAATCGTATTGAATTAAATAAAGTAAATGACATATATATATATAAATATATATTTTTAAAATAGAATTATTATCTCATATATTTCATATATTTCATATTTATTCATTATATATATTTTTCTAATTATTAAGTAATGGTTAACATCGAAGTTGAATCTCGTCATGTTGTGGAGATAGTAGGTCGTACGTATGCATGGGCAATGATATAATTACCTTAATGATAAATGGGTAAGTTAATGGATGGTATGATAATTATAAAAAATCAATATAATGGCACTTAATTATTTATATCCTTCATATTCATTATTATATTGATCCAGATAAATTGGTGATGAAAAATAAATTACACCACAATGTAGAGATAGTAAGTTGTACTTACACACTTATGTTGATATTATTATTCATATGATAGATAAAATGAGGAATATGGTTGTCCCATAATCACAAAAACATATAAGAATATTTATTAAAAAATATTTATTACTTTAGTATGAAAACAACATAGTAGTATAATGTATAAGATAAAATAAAATTGAATTGAATTCATAAAATAGTTACCTCTTCTTTGAGTATCTCCTTTTGATTCTCTCAAATGGAATTCATAGGATATATTTATACACAAATTATATATATTGTGATGAGGGGATAGATTTTTTTAAGGAGAAATGGGTAGGGTTTTTAAGATTCAAAGAGTTTTAAAGGTGTGAATGAAAGAGAAGGGGTGGTTCCCTTTTTTAAGAGAGGACAGGGGCACTTTTGGGAACTCTAAAACTATTAATTTAATATAAATTTATTTTCAATTTCAAATAGATTCAATGTGATTGAGTTAAAGGATAATATGAGGATGGGTATAAATAATCTCCAAAAATTAATTTTATACATGTTATGGTCACAATATTAACCTTATCTTTCAGATTTAACCCTTATTTATTCAATTTAACTCTTACCTTGCCCACTTGTATTTTTACACTCTTAGTTAATATAATAACTATAAAATTCCCAAAAAAAACTAGTTGGATAAATTATTAAATCCTTAGCATTATCCTAGTAAGTTGAGGGAATTATATGTTTTTATGAATTTTATATCTTTTAATAAAATATATTTTATTTTAAATTGTCATTTACATGAATGTTAATAATATTTATTATTCTATCTATTTAAAAATATCATAACTGCATGATAACTTCAAAATAACACTTATAATATATATCTATATTGTTTAGTTTATATAAAAAAATTATGTCATTAATTATTTATTATTATATTTGTGTTAATATTTTTAATATCATTTATTTAATATTTTCATTAATTAAATAGTTACTACATCATTGTTATACCAACTATTAATTTACTTATTTCTTCTCCAAAAATTAAAAATATAATATAATGATAGAGATTAATTTTTTTATATTTGAAATTAATATTTATAGTCAAATTTTTATTACTTACAAAAAAATTATAAAAATTATTTAGTTATTAAATTTATGAGTATGACATTTTTAACTTATCTTTAAATAAAATAGAATAAATTTCTTTTTCTTACCCAAGTGGCATAAAAGTATTATTATTTTGGCATATGGTGGACATTTTTTGAAGCCTACTTATCCAATAAAATTATAAAAATTATTATCATAACTTTTAAATATTATAATATTATTTTCACTTTTAATAACATGATTTACCCTTAATCCTGGTAAATTGATAAATATATTCTAATGTTACTATTCACCAAAAAATGAAGATGGCCCAATTGGACTCTAAATATCATAATAATTACAACTTTTTATTTCATTTATTCAATATTTTACTCGGATGAGTGGCTAAACATAGTTTAATGCTAATGTGGTGAGAATGTGGGTAAAAGAGACGTTTAAAAGTTAAGAATGTTTTTATATAAAATTTTAATATAAAATGTTTCCAATTAAATACATTGGATTAATATATACATTATTAATATAATTTTAATTTAAATATCAATTTATTGTTTACTAATTATTTAAATAAAAAAGTCAAATTTTAAATGTATTGTAGTATTTTCACTATTCATCTAAAATTAAAAGTTCTTAGAAAAATATAAAAAACTAACCCTGAGCTAATTTAGATATTTTTAATTCAAAGAAGAAAATTAATTTTTCAAATATAAAATATAAATTTTTCAGAATGGGGATTTAAATAGGTTCACCATTAATATGCGGTAAAACATGATCTTGCATGTAACACGAGATAACTTTGTGTTGTGTGTAGAATAAGAATATTTTTTGTTTAAATCATGATAAAAAAATTAATATATATTAAAAGAAATGTAAAATTAAATAATGGGGTGTTAAATATTCCCATACTTAAATAAATTATGTCCTTTCGATTTTGGAATTTGGGTTCGGTAACTTAGGATTGACTATTACACATTTATAATTGAAATCCCACATCAAAACAAGGGTCAATAAAATATATAATTTAAAATAATGAGAGGGAAGTATGATGGTCAGCAAATACGACACATACTAGGGATCCATGTAAGAAAACACAGACAAGGAAGAGGAATCTAACAATCATGTTCTGATGGAGGGTTATAGAGAACATGATCAGGATAAAGTTAACAATAAATATGTTTTAAATATATGATGATCTAAGGGCCAAATTACTTCATCGAAAAATAAAGTACTTGGATAACATTTTGGATTCAATATATATTATCTAGAGATGAAGTGATACTTTAAAAAATGTTAGTTGATTTGTTTTCTTTTCATAATAATAATCTCTTATTTTAGTTGTTCTTCGATATTATTTTTACATAATTCCTTAAACATGGAAATAAGTATTTGAAAATGAATTTTACATGCCTAAGAACATAATAAATCATATGATCTATGATCCATTCCTTATTTTTTTTTAATTTTTACTAAAACCACAACAGTTACCATATATAATCCTATATGATAAATTATTTTTTAAGATCATACAATAATATTAAATATTAAACATAATCCATTCTAACATTAAGAATCATCATAATACATCTGTCCAAATTCATAGTCTAATAAATTTAAATAGATGGTCACTAATTGTTAAAAATCAAATTAAGGTTATATTTTCCCCAAACAACATAATTATAATTCTTTTTTCATGTTACAAAATATATGAAAACCTTGATCACCATAAACCCATAATGAAAATATGAATTCTTCAAATTCCATAGAGATGTAGTACTGCAGTAAAATCCTTATATATAACATAATTCTTACAACCAATACATCAATGATAAAATACTCAAATGACATAATTCATCAATCCAAACATAATCAAAATAGTCATTCCTATTCATTTGTGTTATTAAAATAATCTTTATCATGATCCATTATACTTTTTGGGGTATATTCCTTTGAATCATGAGATATTGATTCACATAGTGTCTAATATCCATGCAGTTGAATAATTTTACATTAGAAACATTTTTATTATCCTTAAATTAACATGAATGATTTTCTTTCACTACACAATTATAGAAATCTCACATTCCGTTTAACAATGTACCAGGGTGTTTCTTTCACTAATTATCTCATGTGGGGAAATATTTCATTCCATTCCTCCCTTTATCCAAATTTTTTCCAGCTTCCCTATTTTTCTTTGGCTTCCGTCTACAACCATAACATATAGAGTACTCATTTCCTTTACTATTATCACTTGATATTATATTATCATATGATGAGACTACTTGGGAGACTATTTCCCTTCGAAATATTGGATTAAACCCATGAATGATATGTTCCTTCTTATACTTTGAATCACATTCATCATTGAGGATCACATTCCTTTTACTGGGTTCTATTTCTAAATGACAACATACAGATGATTAAATCATTCCCTAATGAATAATCCAAAAACATGAAAAATTCATAACATAAATTGAAACATTTATGCATATCTAATCTCGTAAACAAGGTTTATTTATGGATATATTTACTTTTAAATCCTTCATAATGGTTTGTAAAGAGAATATGAATTATCCAAAGCATATCCTTGGGAGTTTCAAACCAGTTGCGCAGTAAGGCCCATTGTCGTGTACTAGGTTTCACTGAGCTAGGTCCAATACACCTTGTCAGAGTTGTTGCTACAAGGCATATCTATGTTTAAGCCACATCCATTTTTAGTATCCATATAGGGATTTTTTGCATGGAATACCCACATAATCTCAAACTTACTAAAAATCAAGAATGTTTTTTTACACTTATCCTTAAAGTCTTCCTTAGGGTTTTGTTCCCTAATCTATGTTTTCTAAATATAGTTTCCAATATTGTTGCTAAAAGTTTCTTGCTACCAACTATAACTCTCCAAACTAATAAGACAAGATCTGGTGTATTATTTTAATACATTTTCAAAAATAAATGTGTTGAATCCTAATGGAATAATAAGTTTAGAAGGATTAGAAATATATTACTTGTATGAACTTTACATTATTATTCATAACATAAAATTTTATATGGATACACCATTGTGAATCCCATTATTTTCATAGATTGACCCTATATATCAATCATAATACACAACTTAGAATCATGGGAAAATAAAACATAATAACGGGGTGAGATCAGATGCTCAGTAATGGTAAATAATCGAGCGTATGATTTCATAAATAAGCATAATATTTTTAGGTAAGGTATAAAAATGAAACACAAGATTTTTAAACATAATCATGAGCATTGTATGGAAAGAATAAATCTAATTATTCTATTTAGAAATTCACAATGATATTCTAATAGTCAAATAATCACATTTAATATCAATAACTAATCTCATATTGAGAGAATTCATAATGAAAGGCATTTGAAATATACCATCAAGGCCTCATTCAGTACATCTGAAAATAAATGGTTAAGGTCTCATCCAAATAAACATCTAAAAAAACGGGCAATGTATGTTCTAAGCCCATATCTATTGTATTCATGAAACCGATTTATTCATCATGGGGCTATAGCGGTACCCTCCCATTACATACTAAGTCTATAACATTTTTCATATGAAAAGGGTGAAACATAAAAAACATAAACATTCAAATTAACACAGGAATAATAAATGATAATAAATTAATAATAAGACATGAATGGTATAAAAATAGCACATCTACATTCAATCAAATCATAAACCCTAAAATACAATATAATAGATTGTATCACAAGAAATCAACAACAGTTATTCATAAAATCCAACTAAGGATGTTTATAGAGATGAAAATAATCATATTAAAACATTAAAAGATCGTGAAAAAATAACTTATTTTACATTGAAATAATTTGTTCAAAATATTCGAAATTATAAAATAATACATTATTAAAAAAATTGATTTTTGAGTCAATGTATCCCATACCATGTTGAAACATATATGAGAAATTCTGAAATTAACATTTTAAAATATTTATGTCCTTATAAATAAATTCATAAATCCTTTTTGAAAACATAGACATGAATTAGAAGAATAAATCATTTAAAATTATTTTTTTAGTTAAAATTCTCCCTAAATAAAAATTTAAAAGTATTTATTTTTTAAAACACATTTATGAAATATATAGAAGGATGATAAATATGTCCTAGTAAATTCTTTTGTACAAATAATCTTGGATAATAATGAGATTGAAAAATTAACACTTACCTATTAATTTCATTTAGTTGGATATTGTTTAACATATTTTTTAATGGTGTAAATATGTTATTAATTTATACTTGAACCATATAAAATATTTATGATTTCAGATATGATTCATTTATGAATTTATACTACCTTTTTATTAACAATTTGATGTGAAATCAATATTTTGGGTAATAACTTCATTGTTAATCCAACATGTTTTGATTTTTTATTCTTGATCCTATTACTTATATCATGATTTAATTACTTGAAAATTTTTAAAAAATATTTATATATTATATATATTTAGTTTATATATATATATAATATTGAACGGAATATACCGTTCATGGAGACGGTAGGTCGTACATATGCATGAACGTTGGCTCTTTTTTCTTATCATATTGAATAGATGAATGTAAATGACATGTATATTGATATATATATTTTCAGTAGAATTATTATGTCATATATTTTATAATTAGAATATATATACATATATATATATATATTCATTCATGAATGGTTAATGTGGAAGATGAATCTTATCGCGTTATGGAGATGGTTTGTTGCTCCTATGCACGAGCAACGATATCATTCCCTTAATGGTAAAGGGGTAAAAATGGATAGTATGTTAATTATAAAAAATCAATATAAGGTCATATTTTTTATTTCTACCCATTATATTCACCATTATACCCATAAACATAAAGTGGAAATGGAAAAAAAAATACACCACAGTGTAAACACAATAAGTTGTACGCATGCACGAATGGTGATATTAAATTTCATGAAATGGATAAAAGGAGGAATATGGTTGTACCATAAAAATAATAAAATATCATAACATATATGATACTTTAGTTATTACTTTGTTATGGAAAAAATAAAGTAATATGAATTTTAAGATGAAATTAGATTGAATTGAATTGGTAAGACAATTGCCTTTTATTTGAGCATCTCGTTTTGATTTTCACAAAAGAACTTCATGGGTAGAAATTATGCCCAAATAATGGAATATAGGAAGAATTAATGGATGTTTTATGCATAAATGGTTAATTTTGGTCCTAGAAAAATTATTTTAGTTGTTTAAATAAAAGATATGGAGAGGTTCCCTTATATAAGAGAGGGGAGAGACACTTTTGGATACTACAATAATATTAATTTACTAAAAATTTATTTTAAGTTTATAACAAGTCTAAATTCTCTAAAAAGTTCTTTTATTTCATTAATTATGTCGAATTATATTAGTATTAATATTTTTAATATCATTAATTTGATATTTCCATTAATTAAAAAATTACTACCCATTATTATATAAGCCCTTAATTAACTTATTTCATCTCCAAAAATAAAAAAATATCATGATAAATAAACATTTGTATATTTAAAAGTACCATTTATATTATAATTTATATTATTTATAGCCTTATATTAATAATTATTTATTTATTAAAATTATGAGTATGACATTTTTAACTTAACTTAAAATAAAATATCATAAAAGACTAATTCTTACCCATGTGGATTAAAAAAATCAAAATTTCTTCCTAAGGTTGATTTTTACATAAATAAACATATCCAGTGAAAATTAGACAATATTTATGGATTATTTTAAATATAATAATATTATTTTTACCTTTAATTACTCGATTTACATGTAACCGTGGTAAATAATGAAATATTTACCAAAGTTATTATTCACCATAAAATTAAGTTCATCATATTAAACTATAAATACAATACTAAATCCAATATTTTATATCATTTTTCCAAATTATACTCACAGGAGTGGATAAATTATATATAACGCTACTGAGGTGAGAAGATAGATAAAAGAGAAGTGTAAAAGTTCTATATGTTTTTACATCTAATTTTAATATAAAATGTTTCCAATGAGCTACATTGGATTAATATATATATATATATATATGTGTGTTCGGGATTAATGTATTATTTGATAATAATTATTTAAATGAAAAATTATTTTTTCACAATAATTTAGTATTTTTTACTTTTCATCACAAAATGAAACTTCTCAGAAAAAGAAAAACAATTTCACCCAAAAATAACTTAGATATTTCATATTTAGATAAGAAACTTATTTTTTAATACAAAATATATAAATGTTTCAAAAAGTGGATTGAAAATAATTTCTCCATTAATAAGCAGTAAAAAATGATCTTGCATGTAACACATGCTTAATTAGTGTTTTTTGTAGTATAAGCTTGTCATTGTGTATAAAGAATTGTAACATCAAATTTCATTTTTTTATTAATGGAAAATATTGTAATGTAAGGTGGTGTTACACCTTCATGCACATAACATGAAAAAAACCATTCATTTTACCTCATTTTCATCCATTTTTTTCTCCTATTTACATCTATTTTAATTTTAATAAAATATTAATAAATTCCATTAAATGAATAGAAAATTTATTTTGAGTTTTTTTGTTAATATATATTTTTTCTATTCTCATCTTTCATACATTGAAAATCCACTTCCATTTTCATTGTTCGTTCATCACCACTTGTTATTATTCATCAATGCATGCAACATTATTCATTGTCCCTTCATTCATAGTTTTTTTATTGAATATACATTTCATTCAATTTTTTCCTTTATTCTTAGTCTTGTCTATCCTGGATTTTTTATTTCTCAATTGTATCATGATTATACATAAGATATTTAGTATTTTACTACATTTTATCCACACTGTCATGCATAGCTAATCTATATAGGTTATGGGTTGAGAATATAGTTGTTTCTTAGCCTAATGAATCAATATATTGAACTTTAGTAACCCTACGTATATTAATTAGGTTAATAATATTTATTCATAACATTAATATTTTATAACCATGACAATGGGAAGTGAAATTGAATTAACCTAACATAATTAGAGTTGAGAAAGAGGATAACCATTACCATGTGATGACTTATGCATTAATGTTTAGAATAATGCACCATTGTTTTTAGATATACCATGACCCTGGGATAGATACCTCATGTGAATATATGATTGGTTTTACCAAAACCAATTGTTGAATCCTTCACTACTTCTCAGCCTAAGCCGTAGGGGTATCCCAAGCTCAATCTAGGATTATCTTTTTTCAAGATCCTTAAAATTGACCTTTATCGCTTATTAATAATATAAATTTTATCCAGCCACCCAGCTTAAGTTAAAACAAAACCAGAAGAGTGAATGCGAATAATCCTTATATAGGGTTTTTCTTGATTGGTTTCTGACCTTCTTGTGATCCTCATGGGTTCCACCCTTCACTCTTGCATTACTACTTCCTAGTAGTAAGAATACATTCAGAATATTAATTTATAATTTTCTCATCGTGCATGAAAACTAAATGGAACAAGTGGTTGCATAAAATTATTTTTTCATCTCAAGGGATTAATATTTCTTAGGGAGTTTATCATTTGGATCGAACCTTGTATTACCTCATGCCTTTCACCTTTATTCTTTCTCCTTCCACTTTTCCTTTTACATTTTTCTCCTTTCGGAATGCATGCATCCTCCCTCTCTTTCTATCTCTCTCCTCTTCATGTCTAGTGCATTTTTTAGGGGCCCTTTACTCACTCAAAAGTCATGTATGCATTGGAATAACGTATTTTTTATCCTATGACAGAATGATCAATAGTCACATGCCACCACATTACAACATTAGAGTGTAATGATCCTGTGACGACACAACCGAAAATAATTCTATATAAACCATCTTCAAATTCAGGAATGAATATAATACTATAATAGCACACCATAATGTATTGTGTATTTCAATCCATTATAGTTGTTGTGCCAAGAATTGTGCACCCACCAATCTAGGTGCACACTTTTTTGATAAATCAAGGACTCATTAACATGATCAAGAATATGGGTCAATTCTATGGGCTCAAATTTTAAGACCCCCATGAACATATTTATAACTTCCTCGATGTTTTATATTCTTTTTTTCAATATGGGTGTATCATCTAATGCAAAAAGACTCTATGTCCTCCCATTCTCCTTGCACAACCAAGCTATGGATTAGCTAAAAATTCAACCATTTGAGTCAATCAAGTCATGGGATGAACTAGAAAAAAATGATCCTAGAAAAATAATTACCTCTATTACGGATATAGAATATCTAGAATGAAATTAATAACTTCTCCTATGAGGAATATATTATTTTATACAACTTAAAATATTATACTAGGGACCTCAACTGGTTTCGTGAACTATAGTTGATGTCTCTACTGATGGAGAACTTATAATTAAGATGCCTAAAGTAGGATAATCCATTCTTGATAATTTCTCCAAAAATTATTGTATGTGGAAAATATACAGAGGAAACAATTGTGTGGAATTCATCAGGATGATGAAATAACATGCCTTACATCACTTGTAGAAGCCCTGACAAATATGATAGAGCCATTCCAACTACCTAACACACCACCAATTCCTCCTACTTCGGCAATGGAAATTAAATCCTTTGAAATTTGTGAATTTTTTCACCAATACCAAGATTTTAGGGCCTTTATTGAGGACCCCCAATTAAATTATTTTTATTATATTAAATAAAATAAATACAATCATAATTACGAGTATCCCTAACAATAGCATTAGTTACAAAATTATCAGTCAAGGCCACCTCTGCAGGTGCTACATCAAAAAAATGATTATTTTTGGCATAGAAGTTGACATGTACCACTAAGAAATTATGGAACAATAGGGTACCAAACACAAGGTCCATATCCTCAAATATTAGTAGAAATTACAAGAAATCATCCTATATCTCAACAGTTTCCACTAGCACAATAATAGAAATTTCCAAAATCTCCACAAAGACCACAACAACAAGCCCAATATTCCCAATCCAATCATGAAAACCTTCACACTACCTTTTTGTATAAGTTATATAAATCTATGAAATACCAATAAAATAAGATTAAAACCCACTGATATTTAATTTGTAATCTCAATCACCAAATTGGTCAAATTTTAATGAACATATAATACCAACTATTGGAAACATAGCTCAGCAAAACTGAAAGACAATCAAGGGAAAAAGAAAAGGAATGGGTTATTAGGAGTGGTAAAATGATGGCCTTTCAGAAACCTGAAAAAAGGAGGAAAATATGATGGATAAACCTGATATATATCAAAAAATCCATTAATGATGATATAAATGATAGTTCAACGGAAGATTTTAATAGAACAAGCATGTCATCAAAATCCACTACATTATCTCCAAAAAATGAGAATCCAAAAAATTAATACTTTTTATAGGACCACAAGAACACAAATCCCTTCTTTTATTCCTAGAAATAATTATTCAATTCAAGATCGAGGAACAAAATAAAAAGTTTCAATCAATTTTTAAACAATTACATATCAATATTCCCTTCAATAATTCGATCACTTAAATTCAAACCAATGATAAATTCTTGATATAATTTCCTTCTAGATAAAAATATAAAACATATGTGTACATTATTCTAATTAATAACGATATTATATCATCTTTTTTAAGATTTCCAATAAAATGAGAGACCCTGTAAGATTCTCAATTACATGAATTATAAAGGCAATCAACATAGAAAGATCATTATGTGATCTAGGTGTGGGATAAATCCCATCCCTATGACATCATTCAAGAATCTAGGTCTTTAAAAATTAAAACCAATAAGAGAGAAACTTAAAATATTTGATCGATCATTCAAGAATCCTTGGGGAATTCTTAGGGATATCATAGTTAATGTTTTAAATTTTATCTTTTTGGGATATTTCTTAATTCTATACAAGGAATTAGAAAAGGATGTTGTAATTATTCTAAGATGACTATTTTTAGACACTGGGGAGGATATAATAAATGTTATCCAATGGATACTGGTAGTTAGAGTTGGTGATGAAAAATTAGTCATTGACTTAGTAAAGAATTCTAAGAAAGGAAATGATTCATTTGACTTCCAATACATCTCTCACACTGATAAAATTGATGATTTTATGACCATTGAGGGAGATAATGAGACATTGTACCATGATGAATATAAAGACAATGATCATGATTATAAAAACTACTTTGAACCATTTACATGGGACACTATCACACCATTCATACCCTCTGTCATTAAGTCACCATCGTTGGGATCAAAACCTTTTTCTATTTCACTCATGTACATATTCTGTGAGACATTAGAAACACTTCCAGTCATTAATATCATATATAAACCCCAAAAATAGGAAAAGATGATTTAATTGCTAAAAAGTTACAAAAACTCCCTAGCCTGGGGAGTTTGTGACCTTTTTTGGATCATCCCCAAACTTTGCACCCACAAACATTAGTTGATAAAATGTGTTAAAACTAAAATACAATCTCAATGGTGACTCATCCCACCAATGAAATAGGTGGATAATAATGAATTGTTGAAACTTATAAATATTGGTATAATATTTTATATATATAATATTGAATGTGTGATCCCGCTACAAATTTTATTTATCCAAATATCCACTTCAAAACATCAAGGATGATGATAATCTTGACATTAAAGATGACTTCCTCAGTGAATCCTTTTTCATGATGAATACCCATGATTGACCATGGTTATAAGATATTGAAAATTATCTCACCATTATATCAATCTATAATGAATTTAACTATTAGTAGGGGATGATATTTTCACATGAAGTATCACATTAATACTGGGATAATCCTCTATTTTTTATGTGTTGTGTAGATGTCTTAATGAAACTCTAAATCATATAATATTAAAAAAAAATTGTTATCGACATTTTTCATATGTCACCAGCATGAAGAAATCATGGCCCCGAACATACCATGGATAAAATCCTTTAATGTGAGATATTGTGGCCCATAATTCATCAAGATGAAAGGAACATTTCTCAAACATGTGATCGATTCCAGTAGACCGGGATAATAAGGAAATGAAAAAAATGCCTCATAATCCCATCATTGAAGTTTAAATATTCGATGTATGGGGTATTTATTTCAAGTGATAAAATCATAATTCTCATGATACGTTTTCCATCATAGTTATCATTGAGTACGCGTAAAAATTTATTCAAGATAAAGCCAATAAACAAGACTTCAAAAAATTAGTAATGGAATTGTTAAAGAATTTGTTTCGCAATATTCAGATTTTTCTAATAATTAATTAGTTATTAGTGAACTCACCTCAAATATAACTCTCTGAAAGTCTTTATAGAGAAGTGTGGAATTTGGTATAACCCTAATACTCCCTACTAGGCTCAAGAAATTGGGCAGGTTGATCTATGACACTGGTAATTTTGAAAAATCATGTAGAAGATGGTGAACACCCCTAAAATGGACTGGAGTGTTAAACTAGATGACACACTTTTGGTGCATCTCACAACTTACATAATTCCCAATATCACTAATCTAATTCAAATGGTTTATGTAAATCAATTTCATCTTCTAGTTGAATTAGATCACTAATACATTTAGATAATAAAAATAATGGATATCGATTCTTAGAATTATAGAGAAGTAAGAATGATCCAAATAAATGAGCTAGTTGGAGTCTTGAATAATTCCAATGAGAATTTCATGATTCTAAAAGAAAAAAAGTGGAGTGACAAAAGAATCACACATCAAATCTTCATAGCTAGGGATAAATTTATGTTATATAATTATTGATTAAATTTTTTCCCTAGAAAGATAAAATATGGATAGATACGTCCTTAACAACTAATCAATGCTTTCTATTATAGTGATTTCTAGAATCCAAAACGTGAAGAACCAACAGTCATGGATTATTGAAAAAATATAAAAATTTACCTAGAAACATCCCCATAAGGGTGGGTTGTTACTCTCAAATTCACCTAAATAAAAACAATTCTGGATGATGATGTCATTTTTAGTGCTATATGGAAGGTAAATCATTTTTTATTTTATCCTTTTTCATAGGATATGTTTTTCTCTTTTAGTCTAATTCTTGTTTTTTGGTCATTCCTTACTTCATTGTAAATCATTATTGCATTTATATGAGTTGATTTTACCTAGTTTGACTATATGAACCTTTCCATTTCACAACTTCAAAGTTGGTAAAGCTTGTGGAAATTTTTTTTATTTTTCATGGGTTTTATATTTTTAACAAATGTTTATGGTTGAACAAACTGCACTCAAAATACATCATGTTCCCCTACGGTTTAATATTCACTATAGGGATCTTACAATTCAATAAATTCAAACTCTAATTTACATTTCATCTTTCTTTCTATGATTTTATTGATATCTATCCCAATATTAATTCCATGAAAAGTGTGTAAACTATCTTATTTTATGTATGGGGGAGTCATTTTTTAGATTTCTTATTAGTAAAATTGGATTATTTCTAGTTTTCACTTATTTAAGAGTCATTTTTCATTGAAATCACGCTTTAAAAATGAAAAAACATTGAACCCATTTAAATAAAATAAAATTTTCTTATATAATATTTAAAACAATTAAATACTATTTTGATTATTAGTATGATTTATGGGTTGAGGAATTTAATTCTATTTCGAGATTCGTGTAATTTATTTTCATTGACTTATTACTGTATTTTATCTCCTAAGTTTGTTCTAGTTATTTTATATACCCCCATTCCCAAGAAGATTCTAGAATAATATTTTCACGTTATTTTCATATCATATTTCTTGAGATATAACTCAAGATCATGAACCTATCATAACATCCATTGAGATTATCTTGAGGCTTTTATTGAGGAAATACATTATTAAAATGATTAAGGATATCTTTTGGAGCCACTTTTTTTGGAGTCCCACTTGTACAAAGTTTCTTCACTATCCCTTAGTATTCATGATTAATTGTGTTAGTAAGGATTAGTTTTAAGATGATTATGCCTTCCTACCTTACTCTTCATACAATGCATTATTATAATTTGAATATTTATGTGGATGTGTTAAATTTTGATGGACATGCTATGTTTTTTTAATAGATATAGTATTGAACTTCAACCAGATTAATATGATGGGGTCCATTATTACTTTTGGAATTTTCTATTCCTACGCTATTTTATTTTAAAATATTTAGAATGAAAAATATATTGGGTTGTGTATTATGAAGGTAAAATATAACCACTAATATACTGATGAATCGTATGATTGATCATATGTGGTTAGGGTGTGGATCTAATACATGGATTAGACATGATTTTCAATAAAAAAATTAAAAGAAAAATAAATAAAAAGGGTATATTATTGATACTCACTTGATGAAATCTTGGATCCAACTTGATCCATTGGAGCACATAAATAATTTTTTTCAGAATTAAATACTTCATTGAACCATTCAAGACTTTCATGCATTTTATTTTAGACTATACAATCATTTTGATCTTAATTTTTATCATTTCCAAATAGAAATATTCTTTAGAGTCATTTGAACCCTACTTTTAATGACCTCATGATTGATTTTTGTAGTTTTATTTATGATGTGGACATGTTAAAACCAATTAAAGCATATGGTTTGAAAAATGTATTCAGGTATGAGCATAAATCTTATTTCTATTTTACATTGAGTGATGAGAATAAATTTATTGTGAGGTGAATTGAAAAATGGGTATAGATTTTAATGAATAGTTATGAAATTGTAATTAATAGAAAATGGAATCTATATAAAGAAATCATCTATGAGGCCTGACTTATTAACTCTACACAATTTATTTTGGAGTATTTTTTTTTTACATACACATTGTTTTATATTCCTGGTTGTAATGAATGATTCCTATTTTAAAATTTATTCTTTTGAAATCCATGTTAGATAATTTTTCCATGAGGATAAGAAATATTTCAATTGTTGGGGGAATTTGATAAGCTATAATTATATATACATATTAGATACATTTATTTAAGCTTTATTCAAGATTAATTCCAAAATAAACTATTTTTGGGTTTTTGTTCGTATAAAATTTGAATTCTTGAGTCAAAGGAATAAATGCTGAAAAAGTGCCAAAAATGATTTACACATCAGGTATATAATACACAAAATGTTTTCCTCACTCACATTATGAAAAAAGGTCTACAAACCAAGCCTTGAATACATTAAATGATAGAAATATAATTGTATGAATTCATTAAATGATGGGTATATTTCAATTATGAGAATCCCGCTAAAATTGAATCACATTCATGAAGGCCTATGATTGAAAGACATGAATCTTAATGACTCTTATTTTCTATATAGTATTTTTGAATATTATATCGATTATTTTCAAGACTAGGAACTAAGAAGACATGAGATTCTGTGGCCCAATGTTCCAAGAATTAATTATTGAAATATGTTAAAAATAGTAAATAGATCACATGTATAGTTTTCCTAAAATGGTTAAATAACTTCTGAAAGATTTCATGTATTAGAAATATGTGGGAACCATTTATTTCAAAACATTGGTTTTACCTTAGGCACAATATAATCCTTATTAGTGCAGACAGTTTGTGAAAAAGTCGTCGTGGGTGTAAATAAATGAGTTAAATTAATAAATTTATTTATTTTTTCTATTTTGACACAGTGAATATTTTATCCTTTAAATATATGGTTATAGGATTTCCTTATGGTTTTCTTCTCAAACCCTAGATATTCAGACAACATTTTGAGAGATTTCTTAGTAAAGAAAGAAAGATCAAGATCAGATCATGGATCGTCATGCCAATAGAGTTCATGGATCTAGTAAATGATGGATACACAGCCATTCTTCATCTATGATAGATGAAAACTCTAAGTTGAATGTTTTTTTTTACTTCAATATCATTTCTTAATCCATAATAAATTGTGATCAATTCCATGAATATAATTGATACATTCTTTTTCAATATAATTGAATTCATGGTATTATATAGTTGTTTGTTTTGATTTATCCCTCTCTATTCATATATTTCAAAGAAAATGTATTAAGTCAAAAAGAACAAAGGTTTATGTTATTTCCTTACATTTATCATCTTTTGTATTTCTTCCCCATTCTTCTCTCATTCATGACATGCATTTTCTTTTGGCCCATGGTTCAATGAATACCATGTAAGTGATCATTGTGAAACCATTATTCAGTATAATAGATCAATACCATGGGTGTAGTTCATGATTGTTGGTGTGATAGAGGTGTGGATATGGTGGAAGATGATCAAAGGAAGGTCATATTTGATTTGCAGTCTCCTTTCATCCTGGTTTTGATACATGAGGGAAAGTGGCTCGATGGATGCTTTTTGAAGCATATCGGGGACCTAGATCCTGGATAATGATGAGTAAAAGGAATAATCGACCTTAAATCTAAATGTTATGGTGATCTTGGAGCTCCAACAATGTGACATACAGTGTTGAGGATGATCTAATGAATTTGAAATGTCTCGAGCAACACGACATGTAATGTGGTGTTACATATCATTTGTGGCACCTTGGATATAGTGGTAGGGTTTCTACTAGAGGTAAGTATCACACTTCATGTGAATTGGTCACAAGTCAGGTGAAAAATCCTAGTTGGATAAGTGTGTACATTCAAAAATACACGGACATGGGAAAACTTTCATGGCATGAGGCATGTCGTGTACTAGGATAAGGACATAAATGTTTTTACATATGTTGGTACATGGGTTGGACAAAATTCACAGACATGGAAAGTGGCAAGTAAGTAGGTTTTGAATGATCAATATATGTCTTATACTCGTTCTACACATCATGTGTATTGATATTTACTTTTTGTCTGAGTATTTACCACACATTCCTACTTTAAGGATAGTCGGACATGTTATGTACCCCTAGAACATGTCGTGTACCCCCTTCATGTGTGTTTGTGGCTATTCATTTCCTTAGTATGGAAAATTATAGGCTGTGAATGTTCCCTTGGACTATACCCTCAATGGTACAGTTCATTGTTATATCCACATCATAGGATTTTGATCCCCTCTAGTGGTTGTGTCTCATATAGAGTTATGATGTCCTACCGTGAAATTGTAGTGCATTCCTCTATCATCATTTCCCCCTAGTCGAGGGTTTTGAAATTAGTGTGACCTCCCTAAGGAGTGTGCTGATACCTCATATAGAAGACCATATTAGTGGGTTTGGTTAAATAATTTTCATATGATCCCCTACATAGATGATTGATCCATATTGAGTTAGTGGTGTCCCCCATCAACTCTAGTTGTGACCCCCTATCTTTGAATCAATATATTCTTAGAAAGGTGTATTTCCTTGGATGGTACTAATGATCCAGACCTCTTAATTGAGTTCATTCAAAGATATCATGGCTCATGGAGTGGATTCCCTTAGAATGAGGGTTACTTTAATCAGAATCCTATAGCTAGTAGTAGGTAATGACCTCCTAGTGGTGTGGTGTCTTTCCTAAGTACATCTAGTTGATTATGTTATTTATTTGTATTATATATTTTATTGAGTTGTCTATACATGGTTCTCCATGATTAGTGTTTTTTATGTTTTCTATTTGTTATTTCTATACTAATCTATGCATAGGATTTTCATGCATGTGTCCTGACTTATGTAGAAGATGGCCTTTTTGATAGTGACCTAGGAGGATTGGTAGTGGGTGGAGTGTATATTGAGCTTTATATAATGAGTTGTTTTATTGGGAGATTGAATATGACAATAGTACTTACCCTTGGAGTTTGTTGGACTCTTTAAAGTGTAGTTTGTTCTTGTATTTGGCCCTATCTTCCACTTTCAGTACATTATTTTCATGCCCTATTATGGGATCTTATATGTGGGCATGCATTTCTTTCAATTCTTTTATGTTTCAAAATTTTGTGTGCTTGTGGAGGTGTGTGTGTGTGTGTACATGAACCTTAGGATAATGCCTCACATTATTTGAGTTATCTCTTCATGGTGATGGTCTCTGGCCCCTATCCAATTAGAGGTGTGCTTGGGATAGTCACAGGTGGGTCATTTGTGGGCCAGGTCGTGAGATGTAATGTTTGAACACTCACCCGGTCAAATATGTGAACTGATATTCCTAAGGATATTCTAGATCACAGATACATGATGTGCATCCAAATTACACAAAATGAAGATGTGTGTCTAGAAATCACTTAATCTAGTACATAATTTTCATGTCTTACACATTGTGTAATTTTCTAGCCTATTGATATTTCATTTCCCCTCCACACACATAATATTTCTTATCCTTTCTTTTTATCTCTTTTTCTTCCATATTTTCTCCCATTTTCAACTATTTTAAATATAAATTTTTTAATTAATTCATTCAATTATTTTCTCCATTATTTTTGAGTTTTTTTATTATACATCTATTTTATGCCCTTTATTCATCCATTGTGAATTTCATTCCATTTTTTATGTTCATTCATAACCTCTCACCATTTTTTATCAACTCTTACGAACATTTTTTTATTCCTATGAGTGTAGTGAGTTTTTGGTTGGATTAACATTTCTTTAAATTTTTTATCTTTATTCTGAGTTTTTTATCCCGGATTGTTTATTTAAAAATAGATTAATGATTATTCATAGCATGTTTAGTATTTCCAAAATTTTGATCAATACCACCGTGTGTAGCTAATCGACCTAGGGTTAGGGGTCAATATTAGGAGTGTTTCAAAGCCTAATTAATCTATATATTTACATTGCTAACCCTATCTCTTGTAATTAGGTTTATTAAAAATTTTCACCGTATTGTATTTCACGACCTTTAATATAGGAATATAAATTGAACAAACATAAGAAAATTGGAGTTGAGTAGAACTATAACCATTTTCCTGCGAAAATTTCTGTGTATAAGATAAGAATAATTCAACTAGTTTTTTAGGTATTCCATAACTGTGAGATACATATAGCATTGGTAGATTTAATTTTTATTTCTAGATCTAATTAGCGAATCTTGCAATACTTTGAAGCCTGAGTCATAGGAAAAACATCACAAAATCTGGGATTAAATTCATTTAAGAGAACTAAAATTGATCTGAATCCCGTAATAATTATTTGAATTAAATATAAACATCCTAGACTTAGTAAAAAACAAACCTAATGAGTGAAATTTAGGAATCCATCTATATGGTTTTATTCGATTCTCTACTAACAAGCCAGTTATCCTCATGGAATCAACCCCACACTACTATTTTACTAAACCCTAGTAATAAGAATAGTTTGGGACTATAAATTTGTAATCTGATCTATTCACATGCAAATTAAATGGATCAGGTGGGAATTTTATATGTTTCCCAAAAAAACTGTTGTGCATTTACAGTTTCAAAAAAAAATTTATCACATTTCTTTTATATATATATATATATATATTGACTTGTTTTTTCTACTTACTCTCAGGTTCTATCCTTAACAACATAACCAAAAATTGACTTGGGCCCAATATCATTAACTAGTTTTGAGAAAAATTACTTATTTATACACACTATACAAAATAAGAAAAAAGTGTATAGGGGTTGATCCATTGGTAAAGACTTCCAAATTTTTGTGTTCATTCAAGTAGACAAGAAACAATTCTCAATAAAATAGTAACACAACAAAGGAAGTAGTGAAGTGATAAAAGAAAATGATTATGGAGAGTGATAACATCCAGAAAATAATAGTTTATCAAGAAACACCCCAATAATGAGAGAAAAAATTATAGAGCAATAGGGAATAAAATAGATATTAAAAAGGGTAATTTCAATGGTTGGGTTATATTTTATTTTTCCAGATTTAGTTTTTTATCTATATTAATTCACATGTATTGATATATATAGTAAAAATGAGATGATCCATTCACATGAATGAGGAACTAGTTAGTGAATGTATCCCACTGTCTTCCAATTTCATCATCCACTAATTCCTAAAATGATGATACAATTTTTAAACCAAAATATATTTCCCAATTGATCATAATGTTATACCTTTATTGAGATATACCCTTCTCATATAGATTCTCAAATGATCAGGTAGTGAAAAATATATAGCTAAGAACCATTTCCCCTAGTTTTGACATTTCAAAATTGAGTAGTACTCTAGAAAATGTAAAAAAAGATACCTTCTATCAATATGATTCAAATGATGATGATATATTAATAACCATCACAATCCCATCCACTAATTTCATTTTATCCAATAATCAAGCTTAGATATCAATGTATTTAAATATGATGAAATCTGATTGTAATAGAATAAATTAATTAAAATTGGAATGAAAATAAGTGTCAAGTGGAAGAGCTTAAACTCCTCCCAAGATCCACTAGTAATGCAACCTTATCCTCCAATAGATATTTAAATGGTTCCTTTTTCCTAGGTTTTTCTAGCCTCTTATCTCTAGTAAATATTCTTTTTTTATACTGAACCATTTTCACGATATATAATAGATGGTATGCCAAAAATAAGATCTAAAAAAATTATTAAATCCCATAAAAGTATCATTTGTAATCACATGGAACATTCACTATATTAAAATCTCCCATTTTGGTGATGCAAGTCAGGCTCCCATAATAGAATGTGAGTCTCATTTGAATATCATGCCAGTAGTGACCAAAATCCTAATTGTAGATGATCCCCACTAGTATAGTTCAATTGTTTGAATTTTTGAATGAGATCTCATAAATATTCTATCTTCTCTAATGATCATCTAAATATTGGAATTTTCCAAATTCTGATAGAAAAATAGAAAAAAAATAAATACATTGATACAATCTGCTCTGATCGAGAAATTTACCTTTCCAACATATCTCCTTTTCGTCGATTCCATTTATTTCATTCTAAAATTTAGTAGTCCAGTGCAATATGGTTTATTTCTTCAAGGATTGGAAGAAATTTTGGGCTTATACTTGCATGGTTGTCTGAGATTGTGGTAAAATAGAATTTCAATTTTCTCATAATGAATTTAGTGGTTGACTAGGGTTATTTCTCATGGAGTAGGGTTTGGAAATTTCACTATCGAACTTATGTATTTTTCAATTTTATAATTTTTAAAATAATAAAAAAAATGTTTTTTTTGGATTGGTTTTTGATTTAAATAAAAGAAAAAGGAAATGAATGAAGTTGAAGAAGGTGAAAATTATGAGTGCAGGAAGGGTTAATTCGAGGTTAGGTCAACAATTACATTCATTATCTATTTACGATGTGATAATCAAGTTTATAATGAAATTAATATCATTAAATCATCTCCATAATATTCTGTAATTGATAGATCATTTGTGTTTTTGGAAATATTCTGGCCACGGTGAATTATACTTCTTTCCTGGGTTCATTTAATGAACATGTTATGATCATGGAAAATCAATCAGACTCCACTAAACTCAATCATATGTTTTTCATGCCTCAAATCTCTCCATTTCATCCCAAATGATAGATTTAGGATGATGTAGGATTAAACATTAATGAATGGAATGAAATTGTATGATTTTATAGGATATGAGGATGATAACTGCAATAATTTCATAGCACAACCATCTTATCATAATATTTAAATAAAAAATAATTAATTTGATGTGGATTCTAGAAAAATTGAACCTCCCCAAGGAATTCACCTTATGTTATAATTCAATGTTCACAATGCATAAGAGATCAAAATCATAATTATGAAATATAGGGGGGATATATCACATTGAAATGGTGGAGAAGAGAAAACACATGCATAAATAAAAAATAAGGCTAATTCAATTAAAATTACAAAAATAAAATATTACATATGAAACCATATTTATAATTATTGGAAGATGACGATTTTTTTTCTCTGAGACTATAAAAATATTTATATGGCAATATATCTTATTCCTTGTAAAATTATGAAGAATGTTGTGTCTCAATGAGTTGATTCTATAGAAAGATGTGTGTCATGAGGCACATCTTCAATGGTCAGGATCAATTAAGTTGACATCCTTATTTTGGTTTGAAATTTCTACAATAATTGTGCATGCACAAGTATAATATTGTTCATATCAGAATGTTTCAGTGATTCATGACTACATTGAATTTCTTTGAGAATTACCCTAGGATAAAATTTTCATATATATTACTCAGTTGTGTCTGGTGAAAATTGGACCCAACCTAATTTAGTTTTGAGAATAATGATCATTGACTTCCAAATTAGACTAAATTTTCATAGGTTCCCCATTGTGCACCTTTTCTATTTTTTTACTGATTCCCCAGACATAAAATTTTAGTCTAAATACGTCTATCCATCATTATATTAATGCATAGGGATAAACAAAACAACAAAAAATATAAAAAAAAATTAACATGTTGAAATATTTCAATTAATTTCAACCTGTATTGGGATAATAAACTTTAATTACATCAATAAGGAGTTAGTGGTTATTCTATATGTAAGTGGGTGTGTCTTAATTTTCTTTAGGCTTGGTAGGCACGTGCATCATCACTAATTTTGTAGTCTTCATAAGAATCTTCAGAGATCATTCAGTGGCACGATATTATTTTTCATTCCCGGTGGAAGTCGACATCTTTTTTAATCAGAAATATGGCCTCACTTATTTAAATCATATTTTTTGGGGGTATAAGAGGTTCAAGAGGATGAAGTAAAACACACAAATAAATGAGAAATGGAAAAACACACAAATTTACATGGTTTAGAATGTTTTCCTACATCATTGGGATATGGGGTGAAATCTATTTCTTCTCTCCAAATAATACACGGGAGGATTACAATAGGATTAAAATGGTATTTTTTATCATCAAAATCAATGGGATTCGACCCTGTTTTATAGATAAATGGATATGACTCCATAAATGGTTGTTTGGGTAGATAATCTAACCTTTAGAATCCTCTTTTCCATTAGCTGCTCATCTATAGTTGGCTTCCCACCAAGGAAGACCCACACCAGGTTTTTTTCAGATAGATTTTTTCCCACAATCAATAACAAAAATTGGGAGTGGCCCCAAATATGTTTCATTCATATCCAATTTGGGGTAAGAGCTAGACCCCTTGTCTCCTTACATTCATCCACCTTATCTTTTGGTAGAACCATTAAAATCATGTCTTCCCCATTATCATTGGTCTGGATTTTCTAAACAATAAAAATATTTCTTCCAACTTATTTTTCATCTAATTATATTGTATGTAAATGTGTTTGGACAAAGAATGAAGTGTCTAGGTATTTCTGATATGAATAGTACTTAGATTATCACAACAGATAATATAAATCTCTTACCCTTGAAATTGATCATATAAAAACGTATCCAACCATAAAATATGCTTGTATCCTTTAGTGACTGCTATATACTCTTTTTTGTAGTAAACAAGCCAACACACTTCTGAATTCATGATTACCATGAAACTTATCCCCTTGAAAATTATATCATGTACCCTAATATGGATTTCCTCTTGTCTATATCTCTAGTAATATCTAAATATATTAATCCTTCTAAACATGGTTTATCACTTCAAATATATAAACAATGACTATATTTAGATTGGATATACCTCACTATCCATTTGAACAATGTCTAATGTTCCTCTCATATATTTGATAATAATTTTCTAATGGTTCCAAGATCATTTTAGATATCTGTTCTGATGCTCACCTGGCATACATAAGACTGAAAACAGCTCACTAATATGGAAAATTATTCATATCATTTTTCTCTTCCTTGGTTTATAGACCCTAACATATTGTAAGCCAGAATTGACATTCACATGGAATAGTAACTTGTTTCTCCTTTCTCATAGTGATACTTTCAATAAATCACTCAATGTATCTCTCCTAATATAGATAAATCTTTTCATTCCTCATATCCTGAGTAATCATCATAATAAGGATTTGATTACATTATCCCAAGTCCATCATTTATATATAATCATCCAACTCTTTCATCAACATTTTAAATAATGGTGATATATGTACTAATAATCAACATATCATCAAAATAAATAATCAATATAATAAAATCACCATAGAAAACAATTGGATGAAATCATAGTGATCATGAGTCATCCTTCTCTAATCATTTTTCTCTATGAATAGGTAAAATTTCTTATATCATTTCCCGAGTTCCTATTTCAAACAACATAAAATTTTATTAATATTAAATACTAGGTTTTCTTTACCTTTTACTATATATCACTATGTCTTCCCAATGTATATCTCCATATCTAGATAACCATTTTTGAATGATTTCTTTATATCTAGTTGTTGAACCTCCAAGTTCAGACTAGCCTCTAATCCAAGAACAAATCTAATAGAAGACATTTTAACCACATGAGAAAAAATTTCATCAAATTCAAAAGATTTTTTCTTATTTAATCCCTTCATAACCCTTTTTTCTTTGTATTATGGATATGAGTTACCATCTTCTCCTTTAATTATGTACACTAACTTTTTCTTGAGTTACTTATTTTCATGTGTTAATTACAGAAACTCAAGTGTATTTTTATTATGAAATGATCTCATATCATCTTCCATAGATATCATCCATTCCATATTTTTTTGGCTGCTAATTGAATCATCATAATGTAATGTCTCTTCCCCATACATGATAATCACATACTCATTGGGTGAGTATATATGACTTAGTTTTCATTCTCTGGTGGATCTCCTCAATTGTGATTTGGGGAAATAATATCTGTAATATTATTTAATGGAGAAAAATCATCATATAGAGACATATTACCTAGTCATGAGGTATCATCATTGTCGTATATCTATCTTTAACTAGCTGCTTCTTATGGTGGTGGGACTATTTCAATATTTTCTATAATTTCCTCATACTTCAAATTTTCATAATTTTATGGCTTGTCAAAATATTCAATAGTCTGATCTTCAAGAAACAAAAAATATTATCCTCTAATGATCCTCTTAATAAGATCCTTTATTAGGTATCCAAACACCTCAAAATAATATCCCAAATAGATACAATTATTTTTCTTTCCATCCATCTTCACCTGCTCATATTTTGGGGTGGGAATAAATTCCCTACATCCAAATACTCTCAAGTGTTTGTATGAATCATCCTTACCTATAAATATACTTTTTTGGAATGTTTTGGTTTTGTGGAAGTATTAGATAATGGTTGATAATATCATCATCGTTCCTCAATACCTCCCTGAAAAATATTTTTTTCAACTTTTCATTTGAGAGCATACACCTAACTCTTTCATAAATTGTTCTGTTCATAATCAAAGAAAAACTACCATGGTGATGAGTATTTGGAACTAATTTTTCTATTCTGATTCCTAAGCTCCTAATTTACTCCTAAAATGGACCATGGTACAATCCTATATTGTCTACCCACACATACTTTAACCATATTCATGTTTCTCTTTCCAAATTCACATGAATCTTCATGAAATAATCCTGAACCTGATCTTTAGTTTTCAATGAAAATGACCAGACTTTTCTAGATTGATCATCTATGTAGGTAAAAAATGAAAAATAACCTCTTATTGCCTTATTTATGATCATGTTGACAAAATTATCAATAAAATAAAAAAACATTTAATCTTCTAGATAGTATATAATTATTAAATGATACACTATTTTGTTTTCCCATAATGTAATAAACACATGTATCCTAATGTGTACCTTTTTATTCCTACTCAGATATCCTTATTTCAGAGCATTATGATTCCTCTATCACTTATGTGACCAATCCTCATCTTCCAAACTTATAAAGGAACAACATTACTATCTATATTTATTGGTTCTCTACGTAGTCTGACATATATGAGATAAATAGAACTACATTTCTTTCCTTTAGCATTAACAAAGTTACATTTGGTATGAATCTATTTACCATCACTAAAAGTAATTGACATATCCATAAACACAAATAATGTCAATCGATATGATATTGAGACTAATATCATAAACCTGCCTCACATCCTTAATTAATAACCTAAATCCCATATAAGTATCCAAATAATATTACCAATACTTGAAAAATCATGATGTATCATTTCCCATATTTACATGTCTAAAACTCCTTAAAGTGTATAGTGAGAAGAAATATATCCTAAAATTTACATAGTAGTGGGTTCAAGAATTTACCACCCATGTCAATTCTGGACTTTCTAGATTGACCTGATTATGTTTGTGAAGAATAATAATTTCGTGTCTGATAAATACATCATTATTATTTTGGGCCTTACCTTCTTGATTACACTTCTATTCTTTCAGATTTATACACTCCCAGATGAAGTGTTCAGGATTTCCATAGTTGTGTAACTACATTTCATTGATCAATCGTGATTTTTATTTTATTCCCATTTTCATACTTTGGTCATGGTGTCATGCTCTTCTGTTTCTTCCCTACCATTTATTCTTCCCTTATATTTTAGTGAAAATAGAATCTAATTCAAGTGAATGTCCCTTGTCTATTCTTATAGATTCTTCAATAATCATTTTCCCATTAGAATTTATATTGTGAGATATCAATCTAGAGTTGAATTGATGACTGACATAGCTAGTGTATCTGACGTATTCAGTAAAGAAATCAATATAAATTGAGCATGAAATTCACCATCAATCATCATTTTCATGGAATTATACAGAAAAACAATGTTGTGGAACACTCTCATATTATTTAATATGTTGGTCTAGACTTTTTTACGTATTGTTGAAAAAAAGATGTATCAGGTTTTATTTATTTTTCATTTTTTTCCCTTTCATGCATCTTTTCTATTTTTTTAAAATAATAGAAGCATCATAATCATTGGAATGTTTTTGGAAGCTACTCTTATCAATACATTGTATAATTTAGGAATACCATTTTCTATTGATCATTCCCTACCATACAATATCTAGTAGGATATTTAGTGATGTTTTCTCACTATATTTCCCACCTATTGATGATAAATATACTTTCACTACAATGGGCTTAGCGGTATCTACTATTGGTTTCTACAAATCATTAATATTTGAAAGATCCTCCATTTTTAATTTTCAGAGGGGATAATTAAAATCAGTATGCTTAATCATATTACCAAAATTTTCTTTCCTTGATACTATGATAATTTTGAAAATCTAACCATAGGAATGTGTCTAAAATGGTCAAAATAGATGGAAACAACTCTTAGCTCATTGAAAATAAACTCTGATTGGCCAAGATATATAAAAACATGTTCCAAATATCTATATTTTCCAATGATGTGGTGTTGAAATGGATCAATAGAATAGTCACTAGAAAATATGTCCAAAATTCACCACTTGAATGAATAATACCACCTTCTCTGACATGGGTTGTTCATAGTGACTAAATAAAATATGATAAAAGAGTAAAAAATAGAGGAACAATGAATTTAGTTGGTTCAAGAAGTCATAATACATCCACAAAATAATGGGTGAAATATATTTCTCCTATCTAGATAATACATTGGTAGATCAAAACATGATGACAAAAGGGTTTTTCATTTTAGAATTCATGGGATTCGATCTCATTGTATAGTGTAATAGAAACAACTCGATCAATGGTTATTTTGATTGATCATCTACCATTGAGAAATATCTTTCCCTTTGACTACTCATCCATGGTTGGCTTACCACCAATTAATAACCACACAAAGAATTTTTTTTATAGATATTTTCCCTCATACCAGTCCCTAAATTAAGAGTGGACCCCACTAGACATCTCAGTGGTTTCATCGACATGTGATATGTTTGGTCATATCCTCTAACCCTATGGTTTTTCATTCACCGTCTAGTGATATGGTTGAGTGGAATAAGGCAGTGGGGCTAGTGATTCTGGTTGGCACAGAATCTCATTCGGCCATCTTCAATGTGGTTGTGGGAATGGGTGTCCTTCATCCCAATCTGGCGTCTCTAGGGTTCATATATAGTGGGGATGCTTATGATATCTCCAATTAGAAGTGTTTGATTTGATGGATCTTGTGTATATAGATCTTAGTCAGAAGCTCTATTTACATACAATATTGAACGAGCACGGTGGAAGATATATGATGGAGTTTTTTCAGCTGCAATTGTAGGTGGATGGTTCATGATCCCCACCAACCCCTTGAGTTGTTTAATATAGGCTTCTATACATTCTGAATGTGTAGAATTATATTTTTCAATGTTGGTGTGAATTTGTGGGGGAATGGTTGGAGTTTTTAAAAACTTTAGATCTCATACTAAACTTTTAAAATGAGGGACCAGGATGAATTTTAGGATAATCCATATGAGATAAGTGAGCTCTATTGAATTTTAGATCAAGAAGAGCTCCATTTGTAGATAGTATATCTTTTCTAAAATTTCTTCATGCTGAAATAGAAGTTGTTTTATCTCTCCATTATGTTCTCCTAATTATTAGTGAATTAAAAAAAGTGGTATTATTTGAGTCTGTTTTAAAATATTATTGAGTAAGAAAGATTTCATGATGAGTAGAAAATTCATATTTCATGAAATCATTTTTTGAAGGAAAAAACTGAAATTTCATGTCTAGGAAATTCTAATGGTGAAAACGGCATAAAAATGGATCTAAAATGAGCCCCAAGGCATAGTCCAATTAAGTAAATGTTCACGAGCTATAGTAACCCCTTTCCAGAGAAGATTTTATTATTCTGAAATTTGGGACAATTTGAGAAATATTCAGGTATCAGCTTCAACATGCCACATCTGTTCCACATCATTTCCATGTTCTTGGTTGATCACAGTTGTTGACATCGATTTGGTCAAATCACGATCTATCTGTGTCCGATTTAGATGATCTAGGATTTGATTCAACTATTTTAACCCATAAATTATGCAATGAAACACTCTATTTTTTTAAAACAAATCATTGTTTTATAAATAATAAAATTAAATGGAGGGACCATACATGATAGAGATGTTCATGTTGACATATTCAAACTACTCCATTTAGATTTCTAGAATGGAAGATATCCTTAATGTGAAAGTTATTTTTTACTACAATTAGAATAAAGGTGTCAACCATGATTCCACTAAGAAAGCTATGTGGATGAAGCTAAATAAAAAAACAGTCGGTAAAATCTGCAAATTGATCAATCACTGCATCTACCACCATGTTGCATAAGAAACCCATGCATATAAAATTTGGATGAAGTTGAAAAATACATACTTTTCAATTTACACTTGGAGAAGGATCCACATATTAAAGATATTAATGAATATTCAATTGCAGAGTGTAAACATTATATCCAAACACACCAATTAATTCCAAATCCTAGTTAATCAATGTTGGTTGTTGGTAACACTTTGATGGGTGATGATCAAGATAATCACAAATTGTTCACACTTCCTAGTAGATGAAATTAATTTTTGGTATCATATAGAAAATCAACGCAAAGAGGAAAAAACTACCATTGTAATTGTAAAGGATGGCTTATTCAAATAGGAGGCCTGAAGGAGGGGTGTCTCTTACAACCAGATAGAAAATTTCATCCTGGAGAATCAAGGGAGGCAATAGGGAAGAGTTTGAGGGAATAAAAATAGAGGTCCATACAAGATAATGTGAGGGTACTAATATTCATGGAGGCTAGCATAAAAATGATACCACTCTGGACTGGTGGGACACATGAAGAATAATTTCTAAAAGTTTCTACAAGGTAAGGGTCAAAGTATGAATCAAAAAAAATTTAAATGAAGGTTTTCATATGAGTTTCATTAGACAAGTTGATAATTTCATTCACATATAATTCCAAGAAATAGAAGGGTTGTTTGATACTATAATATTGTACCAAAACTCTATGCATCACGAGTATTCAATGAATTATCAAACTGGTGACATTGGTGATGTCAAGATGTGGAATACCTATTTGGAAGAGATTATTGGAATGGTTTATATCCAATTGAATATGATGAATGAATACACAATCACCTTGAATTATGTTTGACATGTTTTAAGCTTTCATATTAACCTATTATCAAGGATGACCTTTGATTGAAAACTCTATGAAAACATCATTAGCAATGTTGTAGGGAATATGACTAAAGGAGGTATCATCCTCACTGAAGGACACATATAAAACATGTTGTACAAAACTCACATGAAGATATATGTAGATGACATCAACAATAAGGAAGGATATATGTCATAAAATATGTGTAATATGAGTCTTTGCCTCATGAGTTAAATAGGGTTACCAACATTGATGAAGAATAAGTATATCAATGCTAACAAGAATTACTCTCTTGATCCATTAAAATATGGATTGTATGGGAAAAATCCTAGTCTCATTCGATAATATTTATTCAAGGACATCAGAGTTTCTATATCTAGTTCACTTTGATGTGTACAGACCTATAGAGGTGGATTCACTGGGAGGTAACAAATATTTCATATCCTTTATTGATAATTCATATCAAATGGCGAGGGTGTTTATCTTATATATGAACGACCTTGTAATGGGATACATCATGATATTTCATTCCATGGTTGAGAATGAAACTGGATGGAATATTAATTTTCTTTATTCATATAATATAGGGGAGTACACATCTATGGAATATGATGCCTATTGATGGATTCTATAAAGCCGACATGAGAGGACGAACCCATAGACCCCACAACACAAATGATTTTTGGAAATGTCAAATAGAACCATAATTGGTAAGGTCATATACATGATGAGTTTGGATAAGATTCTTAATCCATTCTGGGGAGAAGCTATTTAGGTTACATGATACATCATAAATAGATAATTATTATTCCATATGAATTTTGAGATTCCAAAGAAGATATGGCCTGGTAAACATCCCTCTTACTCTCATTTTCATGTATTTGGATGGTTGGAATTTTTACATGTATCCAAGGAGCTTATATAGAAACTATATGGGAGATATAATCCATGCATATTTATTCCATTTTGTATACAAGGAGTTCAGATAAATTCTTGGGTACTTGGAAGGAGAAGAAGGTGATTAGAAGCAGATATTTCATGGTCCATATGAACCTTATTATTTAGAAAATTCAAAAACATAAAATGTATTGAAGGATAAGTGTCACGGAATCAATTAATCATCCTCTACATATACCATACTCACCTTTAAATGAATAGGATTAGGTTTAGGAAGATTCATCGTTTGTGGACCAATAGGAATTGTAGGAGAATATTTAGTAGGGGGACTCAATCCTCTTCACTAGAAGTTGAAGAATCATCATAGAATCTAAGTCATGTCATCCATGTCAAACCTATAATTTCACATGTTTAAAGATATTCATGATGAATTATTTCAACAACATAATATTTGGAGTCTAAGTACCAATTTTGGACTTATGAGGGGGATCTAAAAGAATTCTAAGAAGAAATGTATCATCCTGAAAAACTAAAGTGGTTGCACACAATGGTGGAAGAGATGGATTCATTGATGAAGAACTAGACATACAATCAGGTGGAATAGCACTTAGGTATGAGTGCATTAAAGAACAAATTTTCTTCAATATGATGAATTATATTAGTAAAATAGAGGTCAATAAAAAATCATGTTTAGTATTATTGGGATTCCATCAAAAGAAAGGAATTGAATTTAATGTGATCATTTCACCTATAGTGAAGATGGAATCAATCCATTTCAGTTTTGGAATGATGGATAGATAAGACATGGATCTTGAAAAAATGGATGTAAGGACAACTTTTCTTCATGGTGACCTCACTAAAGATATCTTTATGAAACAATCTAAAGGTTTCATGGTATCTGGAAAAGAAGGTCTCATATTCAAATTATAAAAGAACCTAAATAGACTGAAAAAAGCTTGCACATTGTGCTATAATAATTATTACCCATTAATAGTGTGTCGCGGATACAAGTGGAAAAAGGTGAAAAAATTTGATTGCATCAAGATATTTCATAAGGATAATTTTTTTTCTTCAACTTTTTGTTAATGACATGTTGGTCATTGAAATGTATGTAGTGAAGATCTACTAGTTGAAGATGGTGTTACTGTAGACATTTAATATAAAGGATTTGGGATTAGTTAAACATATTTTGGTGATGAAGATCATTCCTGATAACAATGATATGTTTTTATGAATATGTCATGAGAGGTATATTGAACATATTCTGAAACCTTTCAATATGGAAAATTCCAAGATATTGATAATTTCTTTTCCCAACCATTTGTACTCTAGAAATTGTTCATGTCCTTCATTTATGGAAGAAATCAAGGTGATGGATATGATACCATACTCCTCAGTGGTTGGAATCTTGAGGTATTCTTTGATGAGTACATGATTAACCATTTTTCATTTTCTGGAGATTATTAGATGATTTCTCTCTAATACCATAAAGGAGGAATGGGATGTAGTGAAATGGATTTTGAGATATTTTAAAGATACATAAATTTAAAATATTTCTTATGGGGGAGTAGAAATTCTCTAGGATGTTTAAGAATATTTTTATATGGATGGATATCCTGATTGAAGGAAGTATACATTAGGATACCTCTGTTATTTTATATGAGGTTCTATGTCCTGGAAGAAAAGGTTACAAATTTTTTTCACATTATCCACAATACAAGAAGAGTACATTGCTACTTTAAAATATAGAATATAGTTTTGGGGATAAATTTCTTTCTCTAGGATCTCAGATTCATCTAAAATGAGTACAGAGTTCATTATGATATTTAATGTGCTTTGGACTTGAGAAATAACTACATGTTCCATTCCTAGATAAAGAAAAACAACATTTTCGATCATTGGATACATGAGGTGACATATAAAAACTATTTATATTTTTAAAGATCCAAAATAAGGATAACCTGATGTATATTTTGAAAAAATTATTTGATTAAGAGAATTTACACCTTTACCAATGCTATAATGGATTACAGATGGAGGGGTAGAACTGATGATGTTTTTTCAGCTATCATGGTAAGTGTTTGGTACACTAACCCCACCATCCCCTTCATTACTTCAATATTTTCTAATATATATTTTTAATGTTAATTCTACCATGGTTGAGTGTAGGTGGTGATTAATGGGGGTTTGGTGAGAGTTGTGTAAAACCTGGCACCTCTAACCATGCCTATAAAAGGAGGGACTATGGAACCTCGCTGGATAATGCATATGAGATTGGTGAGCTCCATTATATTTGATAGTTGGGAATGATCTATGTGTAGAGATTATTTCTATTGTAACTTTTAATAATTTTGAAATAATAGTTTATTTCTCCCTCGATTATTATCTTTTCGTTATCATAGAATTACAACAATATAAGAAGGTATCTTGGATGAAATTTTCTTAGAGGAATAGAGGCTAGGGAATATTTTGATGTGATCCTTAGGCATAGTCCTTATTTTGGTTATCACACTCACAATGGTTCATTTGCTTTTGTATATATGGATTGATTGAAGGTGGATACCATGGTAGATATAATGACTGTGGGATGGAGAGAAGATGATGGATATGGTTAGTTGAGAGAAAAAAATCATGGTAGCTTGGGAAAGTGATCATCATGATACAATACGTATGGGAAGTGAACACATTGTCATGTTAATAAGGGTTCTCATGTTCATTATACTAATTATGAGAGGCACAATCACTTGGTAAGTAACTATGGGGATTGTTTTTTCATGGTAGGTAGACTCACATTTTGAGATAACTTAAAATAATTTGCAGTGTATAGTCACATTGAATTATTCACCATGCGGTTAGTTTTTTTGGCATGATGACATTGAATTTTTTATAGCACATGGTATATTGTAATCCTTCCAGGTGCGGTTACTTTGGGAACTCTAAACCGATGCAATTTTTTCATTTGTAAGTAACAAACTTTTTTAAGAACATTTTTTTGTTTCAATCAATTTTAATAATAATAATAATAACATTATACCAAATTTTAGATCATCGAACAAAAAAATTCAAATTAAATTAAAAATTAATTAATTAATACTATTATATTTTAAAAAAAGTTGCATCATTTTAAACATCTCACTCTAATCAAAATTCACAATTCTTTCTTTAAAGAAATTTTAATTTTTTTATTTTTATAAAATTCAAAAAATGGTTGAATGAATTAAAATAAAAAAACTTAACACATTTAACAAATTCAATTGTGGATTGAGAATTTAAATTTTCAAATTTAATTTTGAAAATATATTTATATTTCTTTTATATAGCCTCTCAACATATTTTCTAGAATTATATAATCCATAAAGACAATTATTTGTTCCCTTTATTTTTTAAATTTCAAAATATGAAAAATAAAAAAAAGTAACTATTTTAAAAAAAATATTAAAATTTTAGTAATTTCAAGGAATAAAAAAATGAAAAAATCAAGATCACGTCCACCTGATCATGAAAATACCTTTTCATGGGAAATTATAGAACAATACAGGTAACTTTTTGTTGGTTAAATGTTATTGGTAAGATCAGTTGGTTGCATTTGACTCCACAAAGTGACCCTTCTCTATAAATTGTTTCCATCGATAAGCCTGACACTTTCAACCATCTAAGAAACCTAGAAAACCATTTTATTCTTTATCTCAACAAGACTTACAATTAATTAATTTTTCAATAAAGTTTTCCTCAATTTGGGAAACTCTCACAATCCTTTCCCCAAGAGCTTTGCATGAATCATCTTTTAAACCCTTAGTGACATCATTAGGGAAGCATCTGATTCATCCTCCATTCTAATCTATACAAGATGATACCAATAAACACAGGAACCAACAACATTCCTAAATCAACTTCAATTCTATCAGCGATATCTTATTCTATGGATGGAACCCCCCCTATTTTTGGTCATAGGGGTTGTAGCTGGTAGATGTGGTGGGTGGAAATCCCCACCAAACCCACCATAGGGAGAAGCGTTGGATGGGGAAGGTAGACTATAAATAGAGAGCCTCCCCGTGTTTCCATCATTAACTTCATTGAGATTCAACTCATCAGTAGATCCCATTTCATCAGTATTTCAGGACGTGGATTCCCTAGTTATTTAAGAGAGATATTTACGAGAGATTTCTACTTGTAATGGTGAAGGAGTTTGTACCCACTTTTACCCACTTTCATATCCTTCTATTTTCTTGGGGATATTTAACCTCTTTCATTTTGGAGGGTTTTCATTGTTACATCTGGTATCCATTTATTTCTACATTTTTCACTTTATTTTATCTCATGATTATTTTTTCATCGGTGGGACAATAATTTATGGTGCAAACAAGTGGTATCAAAAGCAGGTTCTGGCCCAATTATTTTAACATTTTCGAGTATTAAAAATTCGCATAAATTTTATTATGCTCTACGATTATGTCTCTAGTTGATGTTCCAGATTAGAAGAACAAAATATTGATATTATTAAATTCACCTTTATAAAATATATGATGTTTTTTACTTATGGAATTTCTATATGGAGGTGAAATTTTAGATCTAAAAATTCATTGTGAATAATTTTTCACCGTGGAAAATGAAGATGCAGGTGGTGCTGCAGATGGATAATTGACGACTAACCACTGACCGAAGACCGGATGATGTAATAATTAATAGTGGTTCCACTAGGATACAGAATCATGACATGGAAATATATATGGTGATTAATTCTATAAATGTTAATATACTAGTCACCAAAGAAGTGATGACAACAAGAAGCATGAAGCATCTCAACAATGCATGGATTATCAACTCACTAGCAACATGGGACATGATGTCTCGATGGGAATAGTTTGACCAGTATGAAACTATCCCAAAAAGAATTATGTACACGGGTAATAATCACACATTGATGATCACTGGAATTTGTACCATCAAAATGAATATGCATGATGGAATAGTACAGAACCTCCATGGAGTACACCATGTGAAGGGATTAAAGAAGAGCAGATTGTATTCGGGATACTTTGATGATATTAGATGCTAGACTCGCACTGAGAATGGAGTGATGAGAATGGTGAAGGGTTCACATGTTGTGATGATGGTAGAGAAGATCTCAAAAAACTTGTTTGTGATTATGGGTGAAACATACAAGGAGTCCGAGATTTATTTCGTATCAACTAGCTTGATAAGAGTATTGATGGTGTTATGGAATTGAAATCTCATCCATATGTTAGAAAGTGGAAAGAAGATTATAGAATATCAGAAGTTTCTCCATGGGATTATAATGGTATCCTAACAATTTGTTTGAGTATTATGTTATGAGAAAGAAACATAGTTTAATGTTTGGGATTTCAGCAGGATTAATCAAAGAGGTCATAGATTTGATCCATTATGACATTTAGAAAGAATAGATTATATCCCTAGGAGGAATAGGGAATTTGGTATCCTTAATTTATGACTATTCTAGGAGATGTTTGGTGTACCCAATCAATAGTATGACATATGTTTTTTAATTCTTCAAAACATTCAAAACAAGGAATGAACATCAAT
The DNA here is from genome assembly GCA_963277665.1 of Viscum album. Classification (NCBI taxonomy): domain Eukaryota; kingdom Viridiplantae; phylum Streptophyta; class Magnoliopsida; order Santalales; family Viscaceae; genus Viscum; species Viscum album. Next base: position 1,271,750,550 of record OY728162.1, on the reverse strand, counting down.
TGAGAAGTAGGATCAAGTGTATGAGGGCTGAAAAGTTTTGGAGAATATAAAAGAGTGGAATTTGATTATTTTTTTCAACATGAAAGAATCCAGAGATAAATCATGGTGGCATACACTCCTCCGAATAATAGAGTGATCGAGCAGATGAAATGAACCCTGTTGGATAAAATAAGGCCAATGTTTAAGATTGATGGAATTGATAACACATTTTGAGCTGAAGCAATGAATACCACATATTATGTGATCAACAGATATCCTTCAATGGAAATTTATTTGAATACACCGATGGACATGTAGACTAGTAAACCTAATAACTATTCTCAGTTACATACTTTTGTAGTTCCTTTATATCTGATGTTTTATGAACTTGAAATATTGAATTTGGATTCAGGATCTAGGAAATGTATCTCATAGGGGGGTATGATAATGGTGTGATGGGGTATCATTTGTGGGACCCCACTACCTGCAAACTTATCATTAGTAGAGATGTCATTTTTTTAGAAGACAAGTTGAAAAAGAAAACTTATCAAGACATGGAGAAGCATAATATATAAACAACAATTGTGGATGTAGATGCCAACCCCAAGAAGAACCAGTTTCCTCTGAGGCATTAACAAAGCATAAAGATCAAGTACCAGTTGATTCTAGACTAAAATGGTCAAATTGTGGGAATCGAGCACCAATATAGTACTTAGACAATGTGACTGAGTGAAAGATTTCATAAATCATATCGATAGAGGATTTAGATCCATATTATTTTGTGGAGGCGTCCCAGATTCTAGATGTATCCTCGTACATGGCAGCGATGCAGGAGGAACTTGATATCATGCATAAGAACAAGACATGGTATATTGTTACATTACCTCATGTGAGAAAGTCTATCAGAAATAAATTGGTCTTTAATATCAAGAGAGATGGAATAAAATTTCTGGAAAATATATTAACAGACTAGTGGTCGAAGGATATACTCAGAGGGAAGGTATTGATTTCAATGAAATTTTTTATCCAGTTGTTAGACTGATGATTGTTTGGATAGTTTGGGAAATATGTTCTACATAAATTTTTCAACTAGAGCAGCTAGATTTCATGAATACTTTTCCCCATGGTGATCTTGATGAGGAGAAATATATGTAGCAACCATATTTTTTTTCTAAATATGGATAAGAGAACTTGGTTTTCTTATTGAAAAAATATTTTTACGGTGTCAAGCAGGCATCAATGGGTTGGTACAAGAAATTTGATACTTATATCATGAGTATTGGATACAACAGACTTCATTCATATCCTCATGAATATTTCATGGGCTTAGATGGCAGTGATTTCATCATTCTTTTGCTTTATGTGGATGAAATTTTGGTTATAGGTCCCAATAATGATCAGATCCCAGAGACAAAGGCACAGTTGGATAGGGAGTTTTATATGAAGGACCTCGGTCAAAAAACAAGATTCAGGGGATGCTGATTTACCGATATTGAAATAATGGGAAATTTTGGATAACATAGATGAATTACAAACATAGAGCCTTGAAACACTTCATCTTGAAAGATTGTAAGCCAATATCTACCCCACATCCCATTAATTTTATGTTATCCCCTAAAATGAGTCTTAGTTGTGAAGCAGAGGGGACAGAGATGTCTCGAGTACTGTATGCATCAGTCTTGGGCAATCTAATGTCACAATGGTTTGTTCTAGACCAGACATTTCACATGCAGTTGGATTAGTTATTCGGTACATGGGGATTTTAGGATGGAAGCATTGGAGCATTGTGAAGAGGATTCTGATAAATATAAAGGTGAACTCAAATGTTTCATTAGTTTATTGATGATCAAATTTCACTTCCTATAGGCTATATTTATTGAAATATTTATGTAATTATAACAAGAGGAAATGCACTACAGGTTATGTTTTTACTCTTTTAGGAGGATCTATGAACTGGATTTCAAAGTTATATTTATTTTTAGCATTATCCATGATATAGGCATAGAACATGGTAGCTACATAGGCTTTCAATGAGGCGGTTTGGATGAAAATATTTTTGGAGGATATTGGGAATAGACACAAGAATATTCCACTGTTTTGCTACTATCATAGCACCTTAAACATTGAAAGATATCCATCATTTCATTATAAGATGAAGAAAATTAGGGTATAATATCACTTTGTTAGAGATGTGGTGGAGGAAGGAAGTACGAACATGCAAAAAATTCAATCTAAAGAAAATATAGCAGATTTCATGAAAAGGGTAGTTGACTCCAATATGTTTTGATTGTGAAGATCCTTGAATGGACTTTCCAATACATGAACATCATGTTTGGGATATAAAAAGGATTTTTGGAGATGTTTCGATAGTACTCCTTTGGAAGACGGCACTACCCCCAATTATTTCAGAGGAGTATGGTGATGGTTGTTGTGGTGGGTGGCCAACCCCACCACATTCAGTAGTAGAGAAGAACAAGAGGTGGGAGATTCAACCTATAAATGGATAGAATTTATAATAATTCCATCATAGAATTAACCCATATTCATCTAATCAAAATATACCATTTATGTGGTATTTCATGGTGTGTTTTCCACAACTTATTTAAAAGACATATTTTAGAGAGTTTTCTCTTTGTAATAGTGAGGGGGTGTGTACCCACTTTTACCCATTCTGACACCCTTCTATTTACTAATGGTTTTCCCCCTTTTATTTTGGGGGTTTTCCACATTAAAACTGGTTTCCATTTATTTCAACATTTTTGACTTTATTTTATATTTTTATTATCACTCCACTGATAGAAAAATCATTTATGGTCCCAACAAATTCTTCTCTTTCATCACAACACAAATCGTATTCATGATTCTACATCACAAGCCAACTTCGGTAACATCGACATCTTAATCCATGATCGGAATCAGAGTATTGATCATTTTCCCCAATAGAAAAATCAGGATCTTCATTTATTTTTAAGTTGAGGATAGTCATCTTCCACTCATTCAAGACCGATCACCTTGGTGTGTGATGATAAAATCACAAGAACCGGGTCCACCCCTCTATTTCAAATTTTAACAAGGATAAAAAGTACCCTTATATGAGGAATCCCTACACTCATGTGAGAACATACTTACCCTTACTCTAGTAACAAACATACCAATATTTTAGTTCAAACATCTCAGATTCGCTGATAGAATTTTTTAATCATTATCATCCCATTTCAAAAAAACATTAAAATATTAATTATTAAGTTGAGTCGCATGTTGGGTCTTCTTCATGCGATGGATCTAATATTCAGTGTCTTATTCATAACGAGTGAATAAAAGTTCATAGTTCAGTGGGGATTTAGTATTTATAATGACATCTTTATACATGGAATGTAATCATCCACTATAAGATTAGTTTCAATTCCTTCTTTTTTAGTTTCAATAGTAGAACATACTAATGAATATAAACCTTAAACTGATTTGGAATCTACTTTATCATCACTTATTTATCTTCTTTTTAACCAATTTCATCTAAGAACCCCCATATCTATAAAATCTCAATATCTTCCTATAGGTTTCTTTCATTTTGGGCCTCCCTCATGTTCTCAAACTGCATATCTTTTCTTTGAAAATCCTTGGAAGGGGATCAGATTTCAATATCCAAATCTCAAATACTGACTTAGATTGGTGCTAATATGCCTCATCTAAGTATTGTTCTTCCTTCATAAGTCATATCAAAATTCTTGACATTGGTTGAACATCATATGTTCTTTATAAATCTATTTCGGGAAACTTCCCATGATTTTTGAATCCCGGTCAATAGTATATATACAACCATCAAAGAGAGACTCAACAAATCATTGACGATTTCTCATAACCTAATCGATAAGAATAAATTTTATTAATTTAATTATATCATTAATGAAAATGGATCTTGGGATAGACCCTATTTCCTAAATAGATTGACTTTGATATCCGTTCCTAATCCATGGATCATGTTCTTCCACCAATAAAAATTTAAGGATCTCAATTAAATGATTTATTCATCATGTGGATGGTTTCATTTTCATGGAGTTGCACACATATTTCATTAATCCTCTCAAATTTTAATAGTAGTGGTCGTGCTATTGATTTTATTTCTAATGTGCAACTAATCGAACCCATTGTCAATTTTCCCCAATGGACAATTGTAAAATCTCATGGTAACTTCCACACTAATGAATACCCCTTAATTGTTCCTCACAAGATTCTCATGTTGTCTATTAACAGAGTCACGGTGGCTCTTGTTAAATACATAGTAGTTTGTGCACTTTTCTATACTATTAAAACAACATAGCTTGATATTTCTTCATGTGGTCCGAGTAGGAGATTTCTAATTGTTTGGCACTCCAGGTTGATATTGGACTTGTGATCTCTCTATAAGTTATCAATTTTTGAAACATCTAGTCATTCCAATTGAACTTTGATCACTTTAAACAAAGCACGACCTCTTCGAACCTTAACAAAATTTCCACAATAAGTCCTAAAAACACAAAATTATGTATTAAAAATTATAAATTCATAAAAAAATTTAAAAACATTAATATTTATAACATTAATAAAATTGAATAAAAAATTAATAATGAAAATATTTTTGACAAATGAAATTTTTTCATTATAATATAAAATTAAAATTCCACAAAATATACACATGATTAAACTAAAGAAATTAAATAAATTTTTTAAATACCTCTAACAATTTAAAATAGAGAATAAATTATTTAAATTACTCTTCTCATAATATTTAAATATCTAAAATTAGAAACAATTTTACATGATTAAATTGGCTTCCAAAAATTACATTCCAATTATAATATGTTGGAAATTACAATATGGAATAATGAAAGAAACATTTTAAAAATAAAAACATCCTAAAAAACACTTGAAAAAAAAATTATTTTCAATGAATATCATAGAATGGTTTGTTCTTTAAAATATACATAGAAAATTAATAGAATTAAAGTTTGAAATTTATGGCACCAAACACTGATGTTTTCATGATTTTCACAGAAAGACACTTTTCACTTAGTTTACCCATTATTCAATAATTCCCCATTAAATACACAAATTTACATCAAAAACACATGTAATTGTTAAAAATAGATGTGAAAAACTATAAAGAAATAATTTAACATCTTATTCACTAAGGAAAATGTTGTGATATATAGAGGTAATTAGACCACTAAGGAGTCTAGGTAAGTTAACATCATTGAAAATTAATAGATTTCATTGATCTAAAATGAATGAAAATCGATCCAATGAATGTGGGAAACGAAATTGTTTCATCGAATCCTAATCTTGAGATCTCTTTATAATTATTTATTCAAACACACAGATCACTCAACTTTATCTTTTTTATTTTATATATTTTATCTTATGTATCATTATCTATAATTATGATTGTTCCTTTAAAGAGGTTTTGACTAAAAAACCACATTTATCTATCTTTTAGTGTTCTTGGTAACCATTAAAAAATTGTCTTTTTTCATGTTTCTTGGATACGACAAAATAAATGGGGTTTTGGTCAATTATTGTTTCTTTTATATAGATAAATTAAATGTATATTAAATCATAAACCCTGATGGAATTGTTGTGGGAGACATAGGGTATCATAAATACACTCAACCAGGTAGTCGGCAGCCTACATATTGTCAAAATACCTTATTGAATTATGTGAATTCACTTATATTTACTTTCCACGTCAATTATATTTTAATAGAATATAAATAAGTTAATATTTTTACATATATAAATCAATCAATTTAAAAAATATGGGATTCATTGTTGGTTTAAACAAATTGGGGTGGCTTAAACCACCACTGCATTGTTTAGTGGTGGTTTGGTAAACTGTTGCATACTTCATCATAGGGAATCATTTTGCAATGGTTTCTATAGTGAAGATGTTATTTTATATGTTTCATTTTTAGTGTACTTACTAGAAATAATCTTTAATGTTTTGTGTGGTATTTTTAAAATAAAAATCAGTGAATATTATATTGTGAAAAATTAGCATAACCACTGTTAAGTATTCTTGCAGTGGATATTCTAAATGAATGTAATCATGAACTGAAGAAAAGTAGATAAAATAAAATCATTTCAATGGTGGTATCCCCAAACCTCCACTCAATATATTTTAGAGAATTTTATTTTTAATAAAAATAATTCATTTAAAAATTCTTTTAAAAAAATAAATAAAATGAAAACATAAACTATACATTAAAATAAACTCATCAAACATACATACGTGTAAATACACATATATATAGATATATATAGCCTTTGTGAACCCATAACCTTAGTCAAATCAAAACCTTAGTAATAATTATATGTATAATATATGTCTGACAACAAATATTAACCCATGACCAATACATCCATACCATAACTTCCATTGCATCCATCTACCACCATAGCTACAACAATTATATAAAAACCAACCACATCATGTCATCAATTGGAATAAAAATAATATATAAATTAGAGATAAATATAATAAATTAATATTATTGTGGAATAATTTAAAATATTTAACCATACCATAGAAAATACGAACCATCAAAACTTACTTTGGAAAAATGTTTCAGGTCATAATAGTCAATAACCTACCTAATGTCGACATTTGTTACAAACAATACAAACTAGAACATTTACGAAATTAGATGAAAAAAATAATATATATAGAATATATTTCAAAAAATTAAAAGAAAATTTGTTATTTTTATTATAAAATAGAATAAATATTAACATAAAACAAATAATATATCACATAGAAAATTTTAAAAATATAAACATAAATATTTTAGATATGATTCATCTCTTTGAATATAAAATGGAAATGTATGTAACTATCTAGTAAAATTTTAATAAAATACAAGGTGTTATAAAAATTACATAAAATGTTAATTAATTTAATATGGAATCATATATTATATGTAAAAAATAATTCAATTAATTTTATCAAGGAATTTAATGTCAATCTTAGGTTTTTTTCTATGGTTTTGACCATTAAATGAACGTTTTTGCGTTTTAAAGTAGTAAAAACATGCTTATGAGCATCTAGGGAAAACCATATCGCATATTAATCCGGTATCAGGTCTTCAATATCAGAAATATTTCTTCATCCATTTTCCCATGATTTCATGACAATATTATGTTTTATTGGGATTGACCCTCTCTTATGTGTTTTTAAAGACTTTGGTACCTTATAATGCAACTCATTGAGTCATTCTGAGAACACTAGATATCATATTGATGTTATGTCTACTTGTACACATAAATAAAATTAAAAATTTATGTGGACATGATTTAATGTTAATATGAGGTATTTTCCTATGGGTTTGACCATTACACAAATGTTTTAGTGTTTTATAGCACTAAAAATGTGTTCATTGGAATCCAAGAAAAAATTTAACTCAGATTGATGTGATATCAATTATTAAATTTTAAAATCTGATATATGGTCAATTTCATTATGATTTTGTAAACATTTGATGTCATTTTCATGGTTTTGACAACTTGGAACACATTTCTAATGACATTAGTTCCTTTTAAAAACTTCTTATTGAGTCATTTTGAGTACACTACACATCATATGGATGTGTTTTATGTTAATACATGTCACAAACAATTTACCTATATTATTACCAAGATTTTTCATAAATATGAGGTTTTTTTCTAGGGCTTTGATGGAAAGACACACGTTTTAGCGTTTTAAATAACTAAAAATCATTTACAACCATCTTGGTCAAACAATGTAATGACCAAAAGTTTTATTAATGAAAATTCTTCTTGATCTAATTAAATGTCTTATTATATAAGATGGTTATATAACATATGCACTTCCTTGGTTTTTATGCTTTTGGATTTTAAAATACTATTTAGAACTGTGACCATTTCTGATATAGATGTTGAATAGTGATCACATTATTAGTATAAATATAGGCCTTTAACAAATCCAATTTACTCGGACAAAGGAAGAGATGGCTTCATCCTATAGAATTTCTACATACAAATCCCATTTGTCAGAGCTCATAATGGAGGTGGTGTCATTGAGCATCACTATTGACCAAGCCCAAGCCGAGCTTCAACACGTGAAGCATAAATGGAACTGCCTATAGGAGAAGTGGATGTTGATAGAGATTACCACCCGATCGATTTATCCGAGCCACCCCAAGGGTCTGTCACCATTGCACAACATAACTATCAGTCTTATGCGGGTGTTATAAGGGGTTATGTAACAAGTCCTTAGCAATATGATTGTGTGCATTATTTCTGAAGAAAATAAAGATTATACATTCATTTTATTATTATTACATTGTTAATAGTTTTTAAAGAAAAAATAGTATTTTTTAGTTAATATTCAATTATGAAATCTATTTTGACGAATTAATGGATTTTTGAATTAAATAATATTTTAATAAAATATTATAACGAAATTACATTTTATTAAATATAAATGATCATACAATTATAATGAATAAAATTGTGATTTTTATTACGGTTTGAAAGCTATTTTGGTCAAAACCAATGAATTCTCAATAAATGATGGTTTTTATTTTGAAAGTAAAAAAATCACATATTCAAGAAATTATTTAGATAAAATGAATATTAATTTTTGGAATTAGGACATCAAAATACCCAATGGTTAATTTTTCATACTTTTCTAATACAATCTAATTTTAGGGTAAAAATTAAATATCATTTAATTATATAATGTGTTTTATGACATCACAATGACTCAATAGTGATGTAATAAAATACTCTAAAATTATAACCGGCCAATATATGTTTTACCATAAAAATAATGTGATTTTAGGTTTATTTGATTTATTTTACAAAGACTTAGTTGACCCTCTAAGACCTATTAAAAAGTTTAAAAATGATTTCTTTAAGAGGATGGCTCACCTTCATATAATCAAGACTAATATTTTAAGAATTTAGGCATTTGGACTTATAAAATATTGTTTTGATCTACCATTTAGCAAAATAAATGAGCAAAACCCATGGTCTGGTTTGTGGTTTTGATTAGTTTAATGTGTGGTGTCCCAAACCTAAATAATAAAGAATTCCCTCCCTTTTCCTATACAAACCAACCCTATCTCCCAATTCATATTCACTAAAAATATTTTGAGTTCACAAAACCCCTCCCATCATCTCTCTAGAATCCTCCCAAGGTGCCCCAAGCTCCTAGAAGCCTCTCTCGAGTGCCTCCCAAGCCCTTGGGATCACACTTCCAAGTAAGGTATTTCTTTCTTTCTCATTTTGGGCCAATTTTTTTAAGTTTTTATGCCCTTTTATTTTCAATTATAAATGTTGGGGTTTGATTTCACACCTCCCCCATACTTCTCTATTTTTGTTTTAATAATGATAGACCTCTTTTCTCTCTCATTAATGCCTCCTATATACACTCATTACCATGCCAAAATTCTGTAAGGAATTTCTCTATCGTGATTTACTTTCAAGAAATTATTTTGTATTATGAATCTAAAATTCGATTAATTATGTAGGTTCATGTATCTATATAACCCACTTACTTTCCATTTCATTTAAATATGATGAGATACCACATTCTCTCTCATCAACCAATTTTAGGAATTCTTATTTCATATTGTAATGCTGCCGGAATTTCACTGTGATTTTCCAAGCCAAAGTTATTGTTTCGTAAATACCATGCTAATTTCTCTATCAAGGGTATTCACCTTTATGAAAGTTTACTTATTTATTATATATTTTAATGTATTAATTCCACATTCCATTATCATGGAATAAATTATACTCTTTAATGATTCCATGTTGTATGATCCATTTGGCACACTTATGCATGAAATGAAATGTTTTACGAAGGGTGCGCCCTGATAGAGCTCTAATGCATTGGGTAAAGATTAGTATAATGATATGTAAAGTTAAATGAGGGTTTACTCCTTCTAATTCATGTACAATGAGGGTTTACTCATGCTCCATGTGCAATAAGAATTGGCTCATGCTAAAACAATGTTAAGTGTTGTTGTGACATTTCGATGTTATGATAATCATGCTATAGCATGCCTTTATAATCATGTTTCATTTATACTCTATTGATATTCCAATTTCCTAACATGTATAATATTTTCATGTTATGATTTTTTTAATCCCTTATCGGGATTTATAGCTTACCATTTTCTTATGAATGTTCTCAGTTTATCCCATGCAATGCTATGTACGAGGGAATGTAGTAGACATGTAAAATAATTTTTCAACAAAGATGTTGTGTTTCATGTTTTAAGTAATTATGTAATGTTCCTAAGGCCCAAAGACATTAGACCTTTCTATAAAATACATTGTATCATGTGAATATTTTATGTAATAAATCATCATTAAGTGTGTAATAAAAAAGAAAAGTTGTTATAGTTGGTATTAGAGGATAGGTTTAGTTATTTTTGGGATTAGGATTAGAAAAACCTAGTGAATTACTTAGGGATATGAATACATATAATAAAAAAATCCCTAAGTATGGGTGATTATTGAGTAAGTTATTTATCAAGAAAATATATCCATGTCTGGATACAAGAAGGTTGAGGTGGCTCTGGCATTGATGTACCTAGGATTGAAAACTTCGACAAAGAGTTTTGGGATTCACTTGGGGTATCATGGTGCATGTCAATGGTCCTTGCTGCACTCTTAGTTATGAAAATCCAGGGGGATATTCTTTAGAGAATTCATAAAGTTATTATGAACCATTATTAAGATAATTAAAATAGAAAATTTCACTATGAATATATGTTGGGAAGCATATCATGGATAACATATATCGAAGCCTATAGATTCATAAGTTAAGGAAATAAAATAAATTTATAAGTCATCAAATTTTTCCTTTGGATTACCCTTTATGTGTTAGCCCTAACATTTATTTTATTCCATCCAATGGCCTGTAATAGGAGGACTCAGGCTAACAACCAACACAAAGATCATTGTAATGACTATTCTAATGAGATGTGCAATTCAATGAGAGTGGGAATCATAATCTTTGTCATGATACTCTCTCGATTAACTCACGCATTGAATAAAAACATGGGTCAAGAGGAACATTCAACCCCCACCTCCACCCCCACCCCCATGAAATAACATGTTGCATTTAAGAGCTTCAAGAGACAATGGCCTCCTACTTTTAATGGATCATATGATCCTTTAATCGTCAAACAATGGATCATATCCATTGAAAAGATCTTCCTTATCCTTAAATGATCCGAGCAAGAGAACGTTATTTTGGATACTTATCGTACAGAGGGTGAAGCTGATCAATGGTGGACATTGATTAGAAATATGAAGCCTGATGAGGAGATCGGGGTGTTTGAATGGAAGGATTTATTGAAAATGTTTTTCGAAAAATAATTTCCCCACACCCTCCAATATAAGATGGAAAGGGACTTTTTTCCATCAATCAAAATGACGACGAATCTATCAAGGAGTAAGTGGAAAACATCCCAAGTCTTGCATGATGCACCTCCAGATTTGTTGTTACCCTGGAATGCAAGGTTGATCGCTTATTTATTGGGCTAAAACCTAGCCTATGGAATGGCCTGGTGATCTGTGACTTTGATAGCTATGACAAAATTGTCTGATGTTCACTAAAGGCCAAAATATAGATCGTCAAATAACAGGGGTATTTGGGGGATAATAAGTGTAATTTTGAAATTAAATTTGGTGGTCTGCTGGATAAATCCAATGGTACTAAGAAAATCCATCACCCCACTTCCCAATGGTGTGGAAAGATACACCCCAGAAATTTCTTGAAGGGGAGGAGGAAATGCTTTGTGTGGAAAAGAAGGGAACCTAGCCATTAAATGCAGACAAGAGAAACCAACGGCTACAATAGTGGAGAGGAATTCTCCATTGGAATCTCAACATGTTGTTCATTTCTTCAATGAAAAAGAACCTAGGAACCTTGCAAATCAAGGCCCTAAGCCAAGGGTTTTTGGAGGCAACCATCAAAATCCAAGGCAGCAAGGTCGAGATTTTTCCATCACTACCACCTAAGTGAACCCTGACAATAAAGTGGTGATAAGTATGCTAGTTACTCATTCAATAATAGTGAATATACTTTTTTATTCAGGTTCTACACATTCTTTTATATCTCAAATGTTTAGTAGAACAATCCCAACACCACCACAAATCTTGGAAGTAAAGATGTTGGTGAGTACTGAAAATGGAGAAATCATTGCATCCCATGAATATAAATCCTCCCCTGTCAAAATTTGTTATTTTAACATCTTGGAGAACCTCTTCATATTCCCTTTTGTGTAATTTTATGCAATTCTCGTAATGGATTGGATTTCCTTTTAGAGAGCCTACATAAATTTTTGTGAGATGGAAATCAATCACCATATGGAGAATAAACCCATGATTCTATATATGAGAAAGGAGGAAGATGAATCTTATTTAACACCATCATCTCAAGAATGGATATTATTTCCCTATGAGAACATGTATCTGGCTCAAACTATTGAGTCTAAGAATAAAAAGTCTTGAAGACATGCCTATTTGAGTGAATTCACTGAAGTGTTTCCTGAGGAATTTCCTTGTCTTCCTCCTACAAGTGATATTGATTTATCAAATGACTTTTTATCTGGTGCATTTCCTATATCCAAGAATTTTTATAGAATGACTATTGTGGAGCTTGGGGAGATAATAAAAAAACTACAGGATAATCTAGGTAATGGGTTTATACACCCAAGTGCTTCACCATGGGGTGTACCAGTCCTCTTAGTCATGAATAAGGATGGTTCAATGTGCCTTTGCATCGATTACCATGAGATTAAAAAATCACAATAAATAAAAAGTATATTATTCAATTAATTGATGATTTATTCGATCAGATGCATGGATAAAAATACTTCTCCATGGTGGATTTATGGTCAGGATATTATCATGTAAGGGAGAATAAGGAAGATATCTCTAAGAATACTTTTCGTATAAGATATGGGCACTATGAATTAATAGTAATGCCTTTAGGACTCACTAATTCTCTAGTAATATTCATGGAGTTGATGAATATATTCTTTATAGATTACCTCGAAAAATTTGTGGTGGTCTTTATATATGATATTCTAATATACTCCAAAAACAAGGGGGATTATGAGGAGTAACTAATAACTATACTAGAGACCTTGCAAAAGGAGAATCTTGATGTAAAGTATTGAAACATTGAGTTATAGTTAAGGAGGTCTCCTTCTTAGGTTATATCATTACAAGCTATGGGATATCTATGGATCCCTAAAATAAAACTGAAATAGAGGGATGGTTGAGGCCAACATCAGTAACAGATATCTGTAGCTTCCTGGGGTTAGCTGGATATTATCACCGATTTGTGAGAAATTTCTCATGATTTTAAAACCCTCTTACCCAGATAACTCCGAAGGGAGTGATTTTTTCTTGGAGTGATGAATACATAGATAGAATAAAGGAATTGAAAAATATGCGTATCACCGTGTACATGCTCACTTTACCCATAAGTGGATAACTTTTTGAGGTATTCAGAGGTTTTTCGAAGAAGGTCATGGGATGTTTGTTGATGAAAAATGACAAAGTCATTTCCTATGCTTCAAGGAAATTGAATTTTCATTACAAAAACTATCTAACACATGATATGAAGTTGGATGTAGTGATCATCACTTTAAAAATTGGGATGCATTATATCTTTTTCAAGAAGTGTGAAATATATACGGACCACAAAAATCTCAGCTATATATTCACCCAGATAGAGTTGAACATGGGCCAATGAAGATGGTTAAATATCATCAAACACTATGAATTCTCAATCCATTACCACCCTTAGAAGGAGAACATGGTGGTGGATGCTCTAAGTAGAAAGGACCAAGTGATTTTATCATTAATGATAATTGAATAGGATCCAATCTTATTATATTTGATGAAGATGGACATGGGAATCATAAAAAATGGAACATCATCAATCCTTTCACAAATGATTGATCAACCATCTCTTTTGGAAGGGTTAATGGATGTTCAAGATGATGATGTGGGAATTTAGAAGAAGGTGGAAACTATTAGAAAAGGTAAATCCTCCGAGTTCAATGTCAATGTAGATGGAATTATGACATTTTGGTCAAGACTATGTGTTCCATCGAATCTGGAGTTAAAGAAGGAACTTTTAGATGATGCACATAGTTCAAAATTTTCTATTCACCCAGGAAATACAAAGATTCATCGAGTACTCTGAGAGTAATATTGGTGGGATAACATGAATAAGGATATCCCTGAGTATACATCAATGTTCCTATAATATAAGAAAGTGAAGGTTGAGAGGCAGATGTCTAAGGGGATGATACAATCATTACCCATACCAGCATGGAAATGGGACAAAATCACCATGGACTTTGTCTCCAGACTTCCAAATACATGAAAATGAAACAATGCTATCTGGGGTTGTGGGGATCATTTTACAAAGACAGCACACTTCATTGCAATTCGAGATGATTTATCGTAGGATCAACTTCCATAGATATATATCAGAGATGTGGTAAAGTTGTATGGGGTACCACTATATATTATATCTGATCTGGATCTAAGATTCATCTTTATGTTTTGGAAGAGTCTTCAACATGATTTGGATACTGAGCTAAACATCAGTACGGCTTATCATCCTCAAACTGATGTCAAATATGAGCGGACTATCCAAACACTTGAGGATATGTTTAGATCATTCTCAATGTACTTAAAAGGATGATTTGATAAACCTCTTCCTCTAGTTGAGTTGTCTTATAATAATAGTTTATACTCAATCATCCAAATAGCTCCTTATGAAGCCATATATGGGAAGAGGTGTGGAACATCAGTATGTTGGGATAATTTTGGGGAGAGAAAACTCCTAGTTCTGTAAATGTTTGATGAAATAGTGGAGAAGGTTAAGAGCATCTAGCAATACATTAATGCTGCTCAGATTCGAAAAAAGTGCTATGATGATAATCATCAATGAGACCTAGAGTTTAATGTCGGAGACATGGTATTTCTCTTTATATCACCCTAGTAGAGAGTTATGAGATTTGGGAAGAAGAGAAATCTTAGACCAAGGTATATTATCCCTTTTGAGATCCTTGATCACATTGGAGCAGTGGCCTATCGACTAATGCTCTCACCAAACCTATCTCAAGAACATGTTGTATTCTATGTATAACTCTTGAGGAAGTATATACTTGACCCATCACATTTAGTCAATCCAGAGGTGGTACCATTGGATAATGACCTCTCCTATGAAGAGAATCCGGTGAAGATCTTAGATCTAAGGGAAAATGTTCTACAAAATAAGACAATTCCCCTCGTGAACATGTAGTGTAGAAACCACAAGTTTGAAGATAAAACGTGGGTATCTGAGGATGTGATGAATTAGAGTTACCAACATCTATTTTATTGTGGGAAAAGGAAATTTTTAGGGTAATATTTCTTAAGGGGGGAAGATTGTAACGACATAAAATTTTATTAATGAAATTTTCTCTTGATCTAAATAAATGTCTTCTTATGTAAGATTGTTATATAACAAATGAAATTCCTTGGTTTTATGTTTTTTTATTTTAAAATACCATTAATAATTGTGACTATTTATAATATATCTATTGAATAGTGATAACATGATTAGTATAAACATAGTGCTTTAACAAACCCAATCTACTCAGAAAAACGAAGCGATGCCCTTATCTAGTAGAATCTCTCCATACGAAGCCCATTTTTTAGAATTCGGAAAGGAGGTGGCATCATTGGGCCTTGGTCTTGACCAAACCCAAGCCGAGCATCAACACGTGAAGCTTGAACAGTACCTTCTATGGGAGAAGTGGAAGTTGATATAGATTACCACCTGAGCGATGTAATCCGAGCCACCCCAAGAGTTTATCACCATCAAAAACTTAACCCTTTGGTCTTATGTAGGTGTTATAAGGGGTTATGTAACAAGACCTTATCACTATGATTGTGTGAATTATTTTTTTATACAATAAATAATATATATTCATTTTATTATTGTTACTTTGTAAATAGTTTTTAATGAACAAATTGTATTTTTTTAGTTAATATTCAATTATGAAATCAATTTTGATGAATTAATGGATTTTTGGATTAAATAATTTTTTAATAAAATATTATTACAAAACTAATTTTTATTAAATATAAATTATTGTATAATTATTATGAATACAATTGTGATTTTTATTAAGGTTTAAAAGCTGTTTTTGTCAAAACCCATGAATTTTTTATAAATGTCAGTTTCTATTTCAAAAGTAAAAATTCACATATTTCGAAAATTATTTAGATAAAATGAATATTATTTTTGGAATCAAGACTTCAAAATTACCCAATAATGAATTTTTCAAAATTTTTAGAAACAGCTGAATTTTTGGGTAAAAATTAAATAATGTTTATTTATACAATGTGTTTTATAACATCACCATGAAACAATAGTTATGTAATAAAATAATATAAACATTATTTTCGTCCAAAATATGTTTTACCATTTAAATAAGGTTATTTTAGGTTTATATGATTTATTTTACAAATCCACAGTGGACCCTCCAAAACTTATAAAACATTTTATATTTTTAACTAATTTTCTTAAGAGTATGACTCACCTCCAAATAAGCAAGACTAATATTTTAAAATTTTCAGACATTGTAATTATAAAATATATTTTCCCACTTCCATTTGGAAGAAAACAATGGGTAAAAACCATGGACTGGATTGGGGTTTTTATTAGTTTAATGTGTCATGTCCCAAACCTAAATAATAAAGAATTGCCTCCCTTTTCCTATATAAACCCACTAGATATCCCACTTTATCTTCACTCAAAGAATTTGTATTTCTTAAAAACCCTTACCTCCCCTCTCTATGATCCTCCCAAGGCACCCCAAGCTTTCAATAATCCTCTCTCAAGCCCCTTCTATGCCTTTGGGATCACACTTCCAAGTAAGGGGTTTATTCCTTTCTCATTTTCGTTCAATTTTCTATAAGTTGTTATGCCGTTTTATTTTCAATTACAAATTTTGAGGTATGATTTTTCACCTCCCCATAATTAAATCTTAATTATTTAATTATGAGAGACCCCATGTCTCTAAAATTAATTCCCCCCATGTACACATGTTACCATGTTGAAATTTCGTAAGGAATTTCCTTCTTCTCATTAACATTTAAGCAATTATATTGAATTATGAATCCAAAATTCCATTACATATGTTGGTACATGTAACTATATGACCCCTTATTGTCCATTTAATTTACATATTACAAGACACCCATTTTTCCCTCATCAACCATTATTATGAATTCTTATGTCACACAGTTATGTTGCCTAAATTGCATCTCGATTTTCCAAGACAAAGTCATTGTGTTGTGAATACATTGCACATTTCTGAATGAAGGGTATTCGGCTTTATTAACATTTAATTATTAGTTATATAGATTAATTTATGAATTCCACATTACATTATTGTGTAATAAATGAATATCATTAATGATTCCTTGATGTACGATCCATGTGGCACACTTATGCATGAAATGAAATGATTTAAGAAGGTTGCACCTTGATAGCGATCTAATTCATTAGGTAAATATTAGTATCATGATAAGTCAAGAATATTAGGGTTTAATCATTATCCATGTTCAATGAGTCTTGTCTCATTATAAAACCATGTTAAGTGTTGTTGAAACATTTCTATACATTGATAATCATGCTATAACATGCCTTTATATTCATGTTTCTTTTATGATCCATCGATATGACTATTTCCTAATATGTATTGTATTCTTCATGTTATGCCGTTTTTACTCTCTTACTATGATTTATAGCTCACCCTTTTCTTATTCATGTCCCCAGGTTATCTGATGCAATGCTAAGTATGAGGGAACATAGTGACCATTTAAAGGAAGTTTTTAGTAAAGATATAGTGTTTTATATTTTAAGTCGTTATTTAAGGTTTCTATGTGCCAAAGAAAAAAAGACCTATAGACCTTATATGTTTTATCAAGTGATTATTTTATGTAATAAATAATGTTTATGTGTGTAATAAAAATCTTTTTTTCTATAAACATTTACTCAGATTGACATATCCGCAGTTACTACAATTCAAAATAACTCTACAGTAATGTTCTTACTATTTTTTGTCATGAATTTCAATTTTCATGGTTTTAACCCCCTAAAACGTGTTTTTTAAGACATTGGAATCTTTAAAATAGGATTATTGAGTCATTTAGAGCACATCACACACCGTATGAGATTTTTTATTTTCATACACATCAAAAAAATTAAATATTGGTTTCCCATGATTTCATGATAATAATATATCATTTCTTATATTTATTTCTATTAAAAACATTTTTTAGTGTTTTAAATCGCTAAAAATGTGTTTACATCATCCATGGAAAACCATAACTCATATTTATTTGTCATAGATTCATAAATTTAAAAAATAAATATATTGTCATTTCCCTATGATTTCCTGAACATTGGGGCCCTTTTCATGGTTTTGACCCCATAAAACATGTTTTTAAAGAGGTTAGTATCTTTTGTACCTACTTATTGATTCACTATGAGCACACTTTAAATAATATAGACATATTTTCTACATGTACCCAACATAAAAATGTTCAAAATTTTTTTTCCAATGATTTCACATCAATCTGAGGCTTTTTTAATTTTTTTTACCATTACACGAATGTTTTTCTGGTGGATTTTATCATATCGTGCAGGTTTTAACTTTTTAAAACACTTAAAATGAATTTATGGATTTCTCTTGAAAATTGTAACTCTGATTATGGTGTAGTTGTTTCCTAAATTTCTTATATAAATCAATGATTTTTTCATATGATTTTTCAGCCATCTTCTTTTTTTCTTTGTTTTGTCACCCTCACACTAATTTTAAATACATTAGTATATTTTCAAAATAGTTATTGAGTCATTCTGAGAACAATGCATGTTTCTTTGATGTGTTGCCTATGTGTAAAAATGAAAAAATAATTCAATGGTGGTTTTCCCTTAATATGATGTCGACACAAGGGTTTTACTTTGGTTTTGACCATTAGATGCACGTTTTAGTCTTTTGAAACACTAAAAACATATTTACAAGTAGAAAGGGAAAACAATAACATTGATTAATATGGTGTATCATGACCCCCAACCAAATTATACCCCTCATGGTCCAACAATGATAGAATGGATATGGTGACTCCCTATTCCCACCTTCAGTAGGCCCTAGGATAGTAACTTGAATTGAGGGTTTAATAATCATAAAATTGAGGAATTACCCTCTATGAAAACATGTAGAAGAAAGAGATAATATAGTTACAACAATAAAAAATGTTCATGCATATATATATATATATAAAGGCATCCAAAATGGAAACATACAATTTAATACATTACAATATCAATTGAAATGGAAACTGTAAGAATGAAAATGTAAAGATGATAGTAACCAAGAATCCCAACAACTTTAGAAAAAAATAATCTATACTATCCAACCCGATATCCAACTTGCTCAAGATGACCTAAAAATATTTCATATATATGTAGGGTGAGCATAATATTATACATAGTTGGATCCGCCGCATATCCTCTTGTGAAAAAGAGAAATAAATCATACAAAATCTTAGTGAACAATAATAAAACTTAACACAACACATAAACATGAATAATAAGTTCAAAACCTCACAGTAGATAACTGTCACCAATTATTACATAGAAGATAGCATATAAAAAATAATGAAACATCAAGGTTACTCCACTTTTTCACCCCCACTAGTTTTTTTCTTTTCCTTAACATCAAACATCATGATCTAGCTTTCTCCAAAATAAGATAGCCTATAGACACATTGGCAATGTATCACAACATAAACCTTGTGAATCACAAAATTACATCATCCCATCCATATATCTATATATAGTAACCATAGTTTTCTCGAGATCCTCTTTATCATGTAAAATATGTATCATTAATTGGACATTATACCTGAGTCCATCATTGCCCATACACTGAGTAAGTACCTCAAGTCATTATATCTTATACAAATCGTACCTATAATAATAATTTTGACATTATATCTGGAGATATAATTTTATGAAATAACCACTATCCATCTAAACCTTCAACACACATATATAGGGAAACTAACCTCCATGCATATGAGAAAAATTAACTACCAAGAAAAGATAGTGCGGTCAGAGGGGGTACATAGAAATCCTTACCCCCATCAAAATTTTGGGGGAAAAACCTACCATAGCCATTGGGTGTTAGTCTCCCTAACAAACATGTGTGTGGAAGCATATGAAATCACAAAATATAGATGATATAATTTACCTCACAACTACACTATGGGCATAACCTAGTCCTAAGATCGACTTTAGCTATCGTTACTTAGATACCAGACTGCCACTTTTAGAGAATAGATATCTTTTAATCACACAAGCATTTATAGAGATATGTTAATTAATTATTATTTTTATCATTTAATTTTTTAATTAAATTATTTATCCATTAAATTAAATATTAACATTATTTCATGATACCTTCATTAACCACCATCATGAAATCTATTCCCTCCATGCATAGTCCAAAATATGTATATGGTTTACCCTGATTATCATCTTTTAGAATTTTCATTCAATCAACACCAACCCCAAGGGTTAAGAATTATTAATCTATTTTTTGAGTAATTCCATAATTCAGGTACTATAGGAATACCATACAAAGATACCATGAAGTGAAAACTTGCAACCAAGAACACTTAGCTGCCTCATGAAGTGGGGTAATTTATGCAGATAAAGAATTGAACACATATATCATACATTAAATAGATTAATATAAATAAAGCATCAAACCTTATCAAATAAACTTGTAATCCTTGAATAAACCTATTCCATAATATCAAGTTATATTCCTCTCACAGAACTGATTATCCTAATGTATCTTTTTGTCATAGGCGTCAACTACTGCCATAAAAAATCTGGGCCTCCCCAACCTATATCACATCATCCATCCCATGCTCAACCATATCAGGATCGTAAGATAATAGATATTGAATCTCACATCTAGAGCTCATCACAATTCATCAATAAATGAACAATCA
Source organism: Viscum album (assembly GCA_963277665.1). NCBI lineage: Eukaryota > Viridiplantae > Streptophyta > Magnoliopsida > Santalales > Viscaceae > Viscum > Viscum album. The sequence goes on along the minus strand of OY728162.1, from coordinate 1,271,729,454 downwards.
CAGCCAATAAGGATGTATAGGCCCTAAAACAAGGAAACCAACCTCAATACATAAATGATATCTCAAGGATCCAAACTCAATGATCTCATCATTCTCAATTATAGGGGAAACAAAATCCATAGAACTTAATATTATCAAACAACCGGCCTTTATTCCAAATTGAATTATCTGATTCATTATTCACAACATCCAGTTGTAGGAAACCTAAGGCGTAAATCTATAACAGGCAGTTGATAGATAAACATTATCTTAGCATTAAAACCAATTTCAAAAAACATATAGATGTTTCATCCTCATAAACATGTGTTTTTATTTAAGAATTATCAAAAATATATTCTATTCTTCACATTTTTTATCTATTTCATTATCATTAAAGAACTTATTTAATTAATCATTTGAATTTCATCTATTTGACTACCATAAAATTATAAGAATCACCATATTCACTACATCATTCTTCTTCATTAAATCTTATGATAATTAATTAATTAATTCTATTTCTATGTTCTTTACCATTTTACATCAAGATCTACATGATAATCCATAGAATAACAAAAAATGCTAACATCCTAAACATAGATAGCACACTATCTTGAAAATTAAGAGGGAAACCATTATCATGGTAAAAATCAGCAATGTGCGATCACTATAATGAATTCATTCTTAATAGTGTGCAATAATTATTAGGTTAATTCCATTTCCATCTATTGTACTAGACCATAAGGACATTATGATTCTATGTAAATATATAGGAGAAGAAATGAATTACATACAACTAAGGTGTCAACATTCTTCACTTGAGAACGGAATAATATTGTGTGTCATGATAACCTCTCCCATTATATGTTACATCCATCCAAGTAAACCACACTATAATTGTACGAACAAATTCCCAATAAAACTATGTTTAAAAGATAAATCAATATGAAATCTAACTCAACCACTTCAAGAGATTCTCTTATGATAGAATCTAAAACTGATCCCTAATACTTCTATATAATTTGGAATTGAAACTCTCAATGTTTCATTATTTAAGTGTCATTATCAACCTTCAAATTGTGTTGATTTACTATAAAATCCTGCTAAGCATATTTAGTGTGAACATCATGAGGACATTGACCTGGATTCGTGCCTTCAAAAATAATTTTTTTGAACTCCTAAACAAGGAATATAGAATACATAACATTAATTATTTAATTATTTTATATCTTATTATTGTTTTAAAAAATCCTATAGTATAGACCTATCAAACATATGCACAATGAATAATTGTGCATGATCCCTTCCTAGTTCTCTTCTTAGTAAACAGTGTCACTTAATTAATTGGGATTAATAAACATAATGATCCATTCATCAGATCATAGAGGGCCCTAAATACCCTTGTCTTATCTTATAAACTATTTTCAATTTTTTTCAAAACATAGCTGACAATGTTTCCCTACCATCCAATGGAGCCTCAGTTGTGCCTAACTCCAATATTAATCCAATCCCTCAAAACTGAACCTCTAATACCACTCCATTACAACCCCCATCCCCCGAATGTGGGCCCCTCTTGGTATGTCATTGAGAAAAGGGATATGGTTACTTCCCGAGTCTTACATCTGATAGGTCTCAGGACAGAGACTATAACCGATAGTATAACAATCAAGCAATGGGAGGAATTACCCTCTATTAAAACATTTGAAAGAGATAGATAATACATATACACCAATCAACACCAATTCATACATATATATAAATAAATCCCAAGAGATACCATAAAATGTCATACAAAACTATAAAAACTGAAAGGAAAGAAAAAAGTACCAAAAGCTAAAGATAACATCAACCATAATGCCCAATAACTCCTAAAAAAGAAAAGATCTAGTAATATATATGATGATCTATACCCTACTCTAGATGACCTAAAAAAGATTAAATATACATTTCATGAGAATAATAGTATACATATTAGAATCCTCCTTGAAGCCTCTCACGAAAAAGATAATGGAATAACGCCAAAGTATATTGAACAATAATAGAACTAACTCATCACCTATACAATTATATTTTGTTCCCAAACATTACATGGTTAAATATCACCATGCCTTTCATACAAGAGATAATATAATATAATAATGAAACATCAAGGTTATGTTTCTCCTACCTCTACACAAGTTTTTCACTCTTCCCTGACATCACAAGTCTTGATCCATCTATCTCCAAAATAAGTAATACCATCGAAACCTTGATATTGAAAAAAACACGCACATAATGCATCCCATCATCACTTCATCCCATCCATATATCAATATATAGTATCCAAGTAATTTATGGGATCCACCAAAGATCATATAATAAGTATCATATATCTGGTATTATAACAAAATCCATCACAGCTCATACATCATTTAAGTAACCTCGAGCCATCACAACCTAATGATTTATTACTTATAGTAATCTTTTGGATACAAAATCCATAGATACATATATGTGAAATAACCACAATAAATTAAATCCCTCCACACACATATATGGGGAAACTGACTATCGTGCATACTGGAATACGTATCTACCATGAGAAGAGAGAAAGTCCAGCATAGTGAGTCAGCCATCCATCCTCCCACCCAGGTGTTTCTGAAAACACCACACCATAGTCCAATGGGTTTCGGTATCCCTAACTGACATGGGAAGGGAAATGTATTAAATCATAGAATATATAGGATAAAACATGCAACCACACTATCGGAATAACCTATTACTAATCTCAACCATAGCTATCTTCACTCATATACCCGACCGGCATTACTAGGGACTTAATATCCTATAATCACACAAAAATTTAAATATATACATGAGTTAATTATTTTATTTTTAGAATTTAATTTTTTAATTAATTTATTATCAATTAAATTAACCATTAAAATTACTTCAAGACACATTCATTAATAACCATCATAATTTCCATGCCCTCTAAGTATATTCCTAACTGAGTCTATAGTTTATCATGTATAACATCTTTCAGAATTTGTAGTGACCCATAATTATCTGAATGAAATTTCCACTAATAAAATTATTTCAAATATTATAAATCAAATAAATCACATAGAAAAAACAAAAATAATTATAAATTAAGATTAAATTATTTAAGATGAATTTCAAGAAATTAAGGAACCTAAACCATTAGAATAGTAATGTGACCATTAAGAATAGTAAACAACCCAATAATATAGTAATCTCACCTATGAAAGTATAAAAAAAATTTAGGCATCTTATAAATTAAAATATGAAATAATTATATGATAGTCTAAGAAAATAAATTTTTTAAAAAATAATAAATAAACTTTTCAAATTTTTCTGAAACAAAAATGTTTATTTAAAATATTATATTTAATATAATGATTTGATTTAAAATTTATTTAATAAAATATATTCAAAAATTAATATTTTTTTGTCTTTTGATTATATTAAATATTATGAGGAATTAATTAATTTTTTAAAATGTTATAAAATCTGTTATGATGTTAAAATATGTATTTGTCAACTAAATGGTGATTTTAATTAGAAATTAATTTTACCATATTTTGAAAATACTTTTTATAAAATGGAGGTTAGTTGAATTCTACATGTATAAAAATGGTTAGGGTTGTTTTGGAATTTTTCTAAAATTTTGGAATTTTCATTGAATAGAAAAATACTGTAAATTATGTTACATAACATTATATGTTAGATAAACTATTTTTTGAGTCATTTATGACGTAAGAACCATAATATTGATCTCAAATTTTCTCTTTACTACATCTAGAATTTGGAATCAAAACTATTCATAATATTGATCCAAAATATTAAAAAAATGAATAAAATAATTAAAAACACTCTTCTCGTCCACTATAAATACAACCCATCGCCACCACTTCTCCTTACACCAAAAAATCCTTGAAGATTTGTTAAATTCATCCAAATACTATTTCAAGTATCACCCCCCACTTCTAGGATCATTTGGTCTCAACAAAAGGCCAATCCCAGATCCCCTAAGGTGGTTTTAAAGGAGAATATTTTAAGAGATAAAAGCATCATTCTTTTTCTTTTAACATCTTTTTTATTTTTTTTCTTATAACATATTTTACTTTTTTTAATTCATTATTCTCTTCTAACCACTCGTTATCTTAGTGACATGATAACTCTTGTATATTTTATATATTATGATGTTATTGTGTTATTGTAAAAACCAATCATCATTTATTCCCCCTTCTAAAAATGAAAAACTAGTCTATGATATGTTTATTTATCGCATTCAATGGTGATAAGTTTTCACCACCCATTATCTCCCCCAATGCTAGTCATAGAAACAATTTTATGTTTAAACCAGATGATAGTAGATATATAATATGTTATTTATTTTTATGTAACTAGTATATATACATAATATTAATTAATAAAAAAAGTAGTTCATGATGATTGAAAAAATCAGAAAATTATCTAAACGGTTATCATTCACTTTTAAATAATGAATCATCCTCATATCTAGAAAAATGATATATAAGACCATTTAATATTATCTAATTTCATAAATATCATAAAATTTCTATTCTAGAAAACTATTCTCATTTTACATTATCTTTCATACATGTATAAAGATTCAACCTCAAGTGTCACTACTAGAAAAGGAGGATTTACCAACGGTTCTAAACCATTGGGAAAGGCCAGAGAACCATTGGTATACATTATACCAATGGTTCTGTGAACCGTTGTTAAGTAAGCCATTGGGTTAGATTTTCCCAATGGTTTACATAGAACCGTTGGGATAGGTTAGAAAAATTAGCCTACCCCAACGGTTCCCTAAACCGTTGGGAAAATTTTTTCCCAACAGTTTTCCCTGAATCGTTGGGAAAACCAACATTTTCCCATGGTTCACAATGGTTTCTAAAACCTTTGGGAATGTATTTTTACCAAATTTTACCTTTTAACCATTGGTAAAAACTTTCTATGAATCCTATGAAAATGATTTGAAACCGTTGGCATAGGCTATGTTGTGAAAATTGCATAGTAGCCTGCAATTTTCACAGCAGCCTGCAATTTGAAAAACGCTGGTAATTTTGCACAGCACTAGTAATTCTCCAATCCCCTTGTACCTGAAATAACCAACTAACACATACATATAAATATCAAATTCATACACATTTAACATATAATGCATCTGGAACTATACACATCCAGAATTAAATCATAATTCATAACTTAATTATAAACATACATAATTCATTTAAATATAGACATTTAAATGTGTTTTTTCTAGAAATGATGTCCATTTTAAACAGAATACATACACTTGGAGTGATACCGGCCACACTGTGCATCGGATTGAGGCGAGGTTGACTCATAAACATCACAAATGACCCATGGATTGTTTCACTAAAGTATCAATATATTCCGAAATCATTTGGTTAGTTTTCCGTATGTCATTTATTGTCACTTAAAATATTGTTCATTTCAAAAAAATGAGACACTTTCAGTGGTGTCGGCCACACCATGACTCGGATTAAGGCGGGGTTGACTCGTACAAATCACATATGACTAATTGATCATTTTTCTAAAGTTTCAATACATTCTTAATGTGTTTGGACTTTTTCCATATGCCAGTAGTTTTTAATTAAAATGTTGTCCATTTCAAATAAACATGACACTTTGAGTGGTGTCGGCCACATAGCACCTCTTATTGAGGCGGGTTTGACTCGTACACATCACAAATAACCCATGGATCGTTTTCCTAATTTTTCAATAGAATCCGAATGCGTTAGGTCGGTTTTCCGTATGTCAGTTATTGTTTTCACTTAAAATGGTGTCCTTTTGAAACAAAAAAGAGACACTTTGAGTGGTTTCGGCGACACCATGACTCAGATTGAGGCAGGGTTGACTCGAAAACGGCACATATGACCCATGGATTTCTTTCCTAAATATTCAATAGAAACCAAATTTGTTTGGTCAGTTTTCCGTATGTTAGTTGTTGTTTTCACTTAAAATCTTGTCCATTTTAAACAAAAGAGAGACACTTTGAGTGGTGCTGGCCACACCGCACCTTGTATTGAGGCGGGGTTGACTCGTGCACATCATATATGACCAATGTATCATTTTTCTAAAGTGTAAACACAATCAGAATCCGATTGGTTGGTTTTCCGTATGTACTTAAAATGTTGTCCATTTTAAACAAAAGAGAGACACTTAAAGTGATCCTGGCCACACTGCAACTCGGATTGAGGTGTGGTTGACTCGTACACATCACATATAACCCATGTATTATTTTACTAAATTTTTAATAGAATCTGAATGCATTTGGTCGATTTACCGTATGTCAGTTTTTGTTTTCAATTAAAATGAAGTACATTTTAAACTATAGAGAGACACTTTGAGTGGTGTCAGCCACTCCACACCTCTAATTAAGGCTGGGTTGATACTTACACATCACATATGACTCATGGATCTTTTTTCTAAAGTTTCAACATAATCCAAATGCATTTAGTTGGTTTTCCATATGTCAGTTTTTTTTTCACTTAAAATGTTGTCCATTTCAAATAAACCTGAGACACTTTGAGTGGTTCTGGCCACACCTGGACTCGGATTGAGGCAGGGTTGACTCATACACATCAAAAATGACTCATGGAAAGTTTTACTAAAGTTTTAATAGAATATGAATGTGTTTGGTTGTTTTTCCGTATGTCAGTTGTTGTTTTCGATTAAAATGTTGTCCATTTTAAACTATAGAGAGATAGTTCAAGTGGTTCCAGCCACACCATGCCTCGTATTGAGGCTGTGTTGACTATTACATGTCAAATATGACTCGTGGATCTTTTCCATAAAGTTTCAACGTAATTGGAATGCGTTTGGTCGGTTTTCCGTATGTCAGTTGTTATTTTCACTTAAAATGATGTCCTTTTGAAACAAAAGAGAGACCCTTTTAGTGGTGTCAGCTAAACTGGGCCTCGGATTCAGATGGGGTTGACTCGTACACATCACATATGACTCATGGATCACTGTGCTAAAGTATCAACACAATCTGAATACGTTTGGTCATTTTTCCATATGCGAGTTGTTATTTTCACTAAAAATGTTGTCAATTTCAAATAATCCTGGGACACTTTGAGTGGTGCCGACCACACTGGGCTTCGGATTGAGGAGAGGTTGACTCGTACACATCATAAATGACTCATGTAACGTTTTTATAAAGTTTCAACACATTCAAAATGCGTTTGTTTGGTTTTATGTATGTCAGCTCTTGTTTTCACTTAAAATGATGTCCATTTTAAACAAAATAAATACACTTTGACAATTGAGCTATTGGAGTCATCAAAAGAAATAAATGGATTGGTTCCAATGGAACTATGGAAAGTGTCAATTCCATCATCACCATCATCAAAAATATGTCTTGGAATTACTTCAACTATGACACCAAATTTAGGTCGAAGTTGGTCCTTGACATAACAAACTTGTTTAGCCATTGATGCCAACACATATGGTTCTTCGGTTGCAAGAGTGCAAGTCATATTAATTACCTGAAATCCAAAATCATCAATAAATGTTCTCTGTCTCGTAATTGAATCAATCCAATGGCATTTCATCATTGTGACTCATCCATGAGAGTAATAATCCAATATTATTATTTTCTCAACGACTCCATAATAACCCACATTTTCAAATCGCGGTCTACTCTCTGATGCACTGCCATAACAATCTGTTGTGGCAGTAACCATAACACCATCATGTTTTGTTCTCATGTTCTTTTCTCATTAAGTGACAATAAATATGTTCCCATTGAAAACAATTGATTTACAGTCACGAACCACGGTATTATGACCAAAATCCAAAGCTCTTATTTCCTCAGAGATAGAGTCAGTAGACAAACTCAATACCTACAATATAAATTACTATTAAACTTAATTAAATATTGATATAATTTTATAAAAAAGTAATATTTTTACCTTCAATTTTAACTAAGCAAGAAAACTCTTTGCTATGCAAAGTCTCCCTCCTTTTCAAAGATAAAGAATGATGCTTTCTATTTATCATTATTTTATGTTCCCTATAGATAAAAAATATTAATAGTTTAACAGATATATATGTAATATATACATATTCAATTTAGTTACCTAATATAGTCATCGAACAAATCAAAGTTGAACATAACTGTGCAATGTGCCATCTCCCGCTCTTCATGGCTTAATGTCTTCAATGTATATGATCTAAGAATTCCTCATGTTTGAGGAAGTGATGGAAAACTGGGTTCAATTTTCTCATACTATTCTTCTTCATTTCTCATTGGTCTGTTCATTCTTGTAGTAAGATCAGACAAATACATTGAGCAGAAATCCGTACATTCTTGATCCAAGTAACCGTTCATGATAGAACCTTCGGGATGATTCATGTTTCGGACATAAGACATTAATGTATACATATTTCATTCAGTTGGATACATTCAAAGAAAAGAAAAGGGTCCTATGAGAAGTATTTCAGTGGGAATATAGACAGTCTGATACAGCATCCATATGAAAAATAATGGAGGAAATATTTTCTCCAACTCACACAAAATTAATGGGGCATCTGTCCACCTTTTTTCAAGAAGGACTTGGACAACTTCTTAGCACAAAGATCTCTAAACAAATGTCACAAACAAATAAATGTCACCCTTACATTATTGGAAAAAAGATGACAGATTGCTATTGGAAGTAACTCATGCAGTAGAACATGATAATCATGAGTCTTCAAAGATTTTAGCTTCAACTCTCTTCTGTTGACCCATTTAGATATATTGTTGAATAGCCATCAGAAACTCTAATAGTATCTAATACATCCAGAAATTGTTTTTTTCCATAGGTTTCATCACATAACAAGCACATGAAAGTTTCCATTTATTTTCACTAATACGCAGAGGATGCAATTCTGGTATGATTCCCAAATCCACCAAGTCACACTGAGATCTTAAATCAACTTTTTGTCTTCCCCTTGACATTTATAAGAACTGAAATCATATATTCTTTTCAATATGCATTAATTCTAAGAAATAACGTAACAAATTGGTTGACCAATAAGGAATATCAAAAAAGATACTCCTCTTCCTCCAATTGTAACAGGTTTTAGTGGAAACATTATTTCTCTTTCCAGATTTCATTTGACCCTTCCCAAAGGAAAAAACTGAAATCTTTCAATTCATTAAACACATCAGTTCCAGACGTACACTGAGTTGGATCATCAGTCTCTATGGTATTATCAAATATTCGACGATTCATTCTATATGGATGATCCTTTGGAAAGAATCATTGATGTCCCATAAAACTAAAACTATAGCGATGTTTTAGTCTTTTGGATTGTGTATTCTTCATACAAACTGGACATGACAATTTTCCCTTCGTGCGCCATCCAGACATCATTGTATAATCTAGAAAATCATTGATCTTCCACATAAGCACATCACGCATCTGAAATATATCTTTCGAACATGCATCGTATGTGCCCACACCCACATCCCAAACAAGTTTCAACTCTTTTACTAAAGGTTTCATGTATACATCAATATCAATTCCAGGATCAAAAGGACCAGATATGAGTATACTCATGAAATTGAAGGGTTCCTTCATACACAACCATGGGGGAAGATTATAAATGTCTATAAAAACTGGCCATGTGCTCTGCGAAGTAATCACCTGACCAAACGGATTAAAATCGTCGCATAAAAGACCCAACCTCACATTACGCACATCAACTACAAAATCATGATATAGAGCATCAAATCTCTGCCATGAAAATCCATCTGCAGGATAAACCAACTCATCATTAGTCTTCTTTCTCTCTGTATCATTCCATCTCATTTTTATTGATATGTCATCAGACATAAAAAGATTCTGGAGTCTGGGGATAAATGGAAAGTTCTGCATTACTTTTTGTGGAATGAGGGATGGTGTTCCATCAGATTTTTACTTCTAGCGGGATGTACAACATTTTATAAAATCATTTAATTCAGTGGTTTCTTCCAAGAATAAACTGCAATCTTTTGGGAAAGTATGAATTTTGTTTCTTAAAAATCCAAGTTCCTCAACTAACATCAATGCCATATAGTGGTTTGAGAGAATATTTGCATCATCCGGAAGTAAATCCTTCAAGAGGGTAAGAATTTAATCGATTGTTGTATTATAAATCCCATACATAGTTTTCCCATGAAACAATCGGATTAAAAATTCCAGCTTTTTCATTTTATTGCATTGTCGATATACTGGAGTCGGGGCAGTATCATTCAATTTTTTCAACCTATCAATATCATCATTGTCACCAGATGCATCATATGTCCTCATATCGAAGAATTCTTGATTCGAAGTCCTTTCTTTTTCATGATGAAAAAATAAACAAAAACCGATCATCTAACAAATTCTCCATTCCAGTCCTTTCATTTGGATCATCACCAATTTGAGATTTCATTTTCTCCCCATTATGATACCACACAAAGTAGTTTGCTTGAAAACCATATTTGGTTATGTGGTAGTTGACTTCTTCACAGCTCAACCAAGTTCTTCCAACAAAATTAGAACACAGGCAGTGTATGCGATCACTATCTAAAGCATTGTGAAATGAAAAACCTATAAAGCTCTACAAATTGTTTTGAAAATCATTTGAGATCTGGTCAGTTTCATACATCCAACTTCTGTCCATTCTATAAAACGAAATTATATAAGTCATTTTGTTGTAAACAATTCAATAGGATTGAACTTTAATAGAAAATACATTTAAGTAAACGATAAAGGAAGAAGTTTCTATTCGATGTAGTGAACTATTAAAATAATTTAAAGAAAAATTACTCAAAAATTAAATTAAAATTTATTTATATTAATTTTCATTAGGTCTATAAGAGGCACATGCCTCGGGTCCCATTATGTGTTATAGGCATCCCAAATCATTCACTCATGTTCAATAACTCATTATTGGAACCTATAAGGCCATACCTTTCATTACCCAATTACTTCCCCAAGTCAAGCGCACCCCATGGGTGAATAAATTTTAGGCTTCAACACTAATAGGTTGTTCATGGCTAGTAAAAATATTAAATTTCATAAAGTATAGACAAAAATATTTATTATTAAATTTGAGATTAGTAATAAAGTATGTCAATGATAACAACATTACTGAATTAAACATGTGACTTATCTAACATTTTTATGGATGTCTACACATGTCAGCATGGCTAGTGAAAAGCACCCCACCCTCATAAAAGTTAGTATTGGCCAAAAAGGACACAAAATATACAACGTACAATGAGAACCATATTTAATTGACCCTAAAGTTATATTAGTACAGTCATCTTGGGAGAAATGGAATATATGATCCTGGTTAACTGATGAATTCAAAATCTCGTATTCCACATGTTGGACAATATCTAAGGTAAGAAATCATGTGAGGATGGGAATAAATCATTCAATTTCTTACATGCTAGTGAGAATGAAGGCTTGAATTAATGACTTGAGTTCACTGATTAAATGAGGGTAGAGGTTTCATAGGCTGTGTAAACAGAATGATTAAATAAGGGTAGAGGTTGCATACACTGTGCATGGTGGGGGAGTCTCAGCTGATTTATATACTAAAATAAATTCCCATCATATTCATCAATAAGAAACATCAACATCAAAAGAAACTCCTAATAAAAAAGGACTAAAAACATCAATCATTTCAATAATTCACTGTTATTCATGTTTTATCCATATGTTTAGCAGTAATTATATGTCTTAATCATGAACCACCTCTACACCTCCCAGTTTTTACCAATAAACATAAGGTAAATATCTAAAAATATCTTTAAAACAACTCATTAATAGGCTCAAAATGTAAATATAATCTTGAACCAACCATGGAATCTCTTTCACAACACATTCTCACACACTAGTTATTTCATGTGTTACTAAATACCAAATATAGTCACATAATAAGTGTACTATAACAAATTAAATTACACAAGACTTATTAAAAAAATATCATTTTAATAAAACACTTTCCTCAAGATTAGATCATTTCTGAAATATCATTCGAAATCCATTTTAAATCACCTATGTCTTCCTTTACCAATGGTTTTATGAAACCATTGGTAAAGGCCTCCTTGATGAACCGTTGGTATAGGAGCATTGGGAAAACCCATATTTCCAGTAGTGGATTCCACTAGATGAGGTATGAGTCCACTAGTGAATCATAAATCATAATTTTCCCTTCTAACTATCTAAGTCACCATGACTAGTCAAAAGAGGTGAGTAAGATAATTAATTTATGAGGATCACAATGAGGATCCTTATCAATATCAATCATATTATTCATACCTCAAATCATATCTCAATCTCACCCCAATCTCCATCGATGTGAATAATCCCATTTTCAACATCCATCAATTGTAATTACAAGAATTGATCAAGTTACATTAATGAATTATTACAATTGAGGATCTTTATAAAGTTCCAACGGAGTGGTAAAAAATCTTCAATTCAATTCAAAACCCCTTATTTCATTCAATATTTAGAAAGGTTATCTATACCAACTTCCTTCCAAAAACTAACATGTAATTCTAAACAGGCCTTTAAAAAATCCTTTATTTCAGAACATCCCAAAGGCATTAAAGGATGTTTTACAATTAAAAATTCTCAATATTAATTCAAAACATGGGATTACAACCTATTTGCACATGAATAAATATCTAATTTAAAATTACCAAAGAAATCTCATTTCAAAAAAATCATTCCAAAATGGTTCATTGTCATTTCACAGAATATATAATTTGAAACTACTTAGAAAACATTAAATAGGTTAACACATTTCATGAAAATCAATTTATTTCATTCTTTGAATAAAAACTCGATCCAAAGACTCAATTTCACCAATTCATTCTTTAAATATTATTTGAAAATAAATCTAAACACTCATGTAATTTAATAATTCATAAATACTTGAAAGATTTAAAAATTATATTCATCAAATTCATGACTTGTTCAACTCAATGAGAATAGGGTTAAATAATATTTCACCAGGAATTTCAAGGAAAACATTCATAGAAACTTTTCTAAAAATTAATAAACACATATAAATAAATTTCCAAGTAACAATTAATTACAAGATGAAGAAAACGCATAAAACACAAACTTAGAAAATCTGGAATCCAACCATAATAAATTGGAGATGTTTCTTCTTTGATGGAGGGTTAAAGATTTAATTAATTAAAAGGATTGGAATGGAGAAACTCTAGATTAAATCAGAACACAAAAAAATGATATACACGTCAAAATAAAAACTTAAGACTAAAATATTAGATGAATAACAATAAAATCAAGGTAGAACTCAAATATTTTATGTGTATAAAGAAGTAAATACCTGATTTGAGATGAATTTAATGGAGTTTCAGCGGTTCAGATGGGGAAAGTTACAAGAGGAGCCAAGAGCTGTAGATTTAGGGTTCTGTCATGAATGGGGGAGAGGTGCGAGGTGCGACTGAGTGTATTTGTGGTAAAACTTTACCAACAGTTTTTAAAAATTATTGGTAAACGGTGTCCTAGACCTTATTTACCAACGGTTTACGAAAAATGTTGGTAAAGAAGTGTAGGGAAAACTTCCCATTCTAGTAGTGTGGTGAGCTATTTTTGGTGTACAACGATTCATAAAAGAAGGGTATAGGCTTTGTACTGATGAAAAATTAAAAAGTGATTGCCCACGCCTCATGGAAGTTGAAAACTCCTGAGAAAAACTAACCAAGTAATGATTAAGAGTTTGGGGCTATAATATTTTTGTTTAAAATCTACAAAACTTAATTCTATAGGGATAAGTGTTAGATATATACTGATAAAAAGAGACTAAAATATATATTAACACAAAAGGATCTTAATATGCACCATCAAAGATGGTTAGGTCTCATTAATGATTATGATTTCTCATTACACCACTATCATGATAAAGTATATAAGGTAGTGTATTCTATAGGTATAAGGGATCTTGTATCTTTATAAACGATGAAAATTTACAAGGAAACAATATTATTATACCATCAATGGATAGACATGGGAATCTTGAAGGAAAAAAATATCCGTAGATTCTCAAATTATTTTTCAACCAGCCCTCATAGAGAAAATGAAGGATGATAAAAGAACTGATGGGGAATTAAAAAAAGTGGAAGATTTTAAAATGGAAAATCCTCATAGTTCAAAATAGATGAGAATAAAGTCACAAAATTTGGGTCACAACTATGTATACCATCCATACCTGAGATAAAGAAAGATATTATGAATTATGCACATATATCAACATTGTATTTTCATCTAGGAAGCACAATGATGTATCTAGATATTCGAGAGAAATGTTGGTGGGAAATATGAATAAGGATATCACTGAGCAAACATCGAAGTTCCAGGAATTTTGGAAAGTGAAGGAAAAAATAAAAAATTATATGGTAATGATTCAGTCATTTCCCATAACAAAATGGAAATGGGAAAAAATCTCTATGGACTTTTTCACTAGAGGTCAAAGTAAAACCAATGGAAACAATGTTATGTGGGTTTTCTAGTATCATCATACATATATAGATAACTTTATCATAATTTCAGTGGAATTATCACTTGACCAACATCCATAGATATACATCTAAGAAGTAGTAAGCCTATATGGGGTAACACTATCGATTCTATCTAATTAATATTTCTGAATTACCTCTATTTGAATGAAAAGTATAAAACATGATCCAAACACATAGTTGAACTTCAGTACTACCTATCATCCTCAAAATTATGTCCAATCTGAGTCAACAATTCAGGCACTAGAATATTTGATGAGAGAGTATTCTATGGACATAAATGGAGGATGGGACTGACATCTACCTCTAGTTTAGTTATCTTACAACCACAGTTTCCACTTGAGTATCCAAATAGCTCCATATGAATCCCTTTATTGGAAAATATTATAAACACTAGCACGTTGGGATGATTCTGGTGGATGTAAGTTTCTTGGAACTAAAATGGTGGAATAAATTATGCAAAAGGTGAGAACCACTATGCATCATATTTAGGAATCCTAATGTGGATAATATAACTATGCATATAATTATTGATAGGACCATGAGTTTATGTATACAGATATTGTATTCCTATCCATATCTCCATGAAAGAGGATAATGATATTTAAGAAGAAGGGAAATCTATGTCCTTGGTAAATTTTTCCCTTCAAGATTCTTGATCATGCCAGAGTAGTGGCCTATAGACTAGCCCATGCACATACCATGTCTCAAGTACATGATGTATTCTATGTATCTCACTTGGGGAAGTACATACCAGATCCCTCACATGTGCTGAACTGAGAAATTGAAAAATTGGAAGATGATCTCTCTTACCAGTAGAAGCCTTTGAATATCTTGGCCCGTAGAGAAAATGTTCTATAAAACAAGACTACTCACCTGGTCCAGTACTACAGTGTAATAATAATTATGATGAGTAAAACCGAATTCAAATGAATAAATGAAGTTGAAGTTCCCTCACCTATTTTCTCCATAGAATGTAAAATGAACTTCCGAGGGAGAATGTTCATAAGGGGGAAAGAATTTAATGACCCATTATTCTATCAATGAAATTTCACTTATTATGATTATTTCATATAGAATAAATAATATAAATAACACATATAACACAATAAAAATGTTATAAATAAATAATGTATTATATAAGAGGGATTTATAGAAATTATGGAACTTAAACCAATGGAATAGTTACATGACCTTTGGAATAGTAGGGATACAGTTAGGAATAGCGAACCACCCAAAAAATAGTAACCTCACCTATGAAAGTATAAATAACACTTTGGAATTTTATAAATGAATATACGATATAATTATATCATAGTATATGTAAATAAATGTTTTAAAAATAATAATCCAGCTGTTTCTATTTTTGTAAAACATAATTTTTTAAAAAAATTATAATTAATATAATTATTTAAAAGAAAATTTATTTTCATAAAATATATTCATATATTAATATTTTGTTTTCATATGATTGAAATATAATTTTATGAGACCATAATTAATTTTTAAGGTTTTATAATATCAGAAATAATTTTAAAATAATTATTTTTGGAGTAAATAATGATTTTAATTAAAAATTAAATTTTATATATAATAAAAATTATTTTAATAAAATGTAGTTCATTTTTTTATTCAAAATGTCAAACAATGGTTACATATAAATTTTAGTGTTTTTCAAAAATAGTTTGTTTTTCATTTAGTAGAGAAATACAATAATTTATGGTACATAACATTATAGATTAAAAAAATATTTATTGAATCATTTCAGATTTAAGAACTATAATATAGGACTATACTTCTCTATTTACAATATATAGTCTTGAGATTTAAAACTATTCATATATATTATCCAAAATATTAAACAAATGAACAAAATAAAAAAACACTCATCTCCACCCACTATAAATACCACCCCACCAGCTCTTCTCCTCACACCTCAAAAGCCTCAAAGCTTGCCCAAATTCTTCCCAGCACTCTACCAAGACACTCCCTACTTCTAATAGAATTTGGTCACAAAAAGGACCAAACCCAATTCCTCTAATGAGGTTCTAAAAAAGAATAATTTGATAGGTGAAATCCTATTTCTTTTTTTAATTTCTTTCCAGTCTCATTTCATTTCTTATTCTCTCCTCACCAAAAATTATCCAATTTACATGATAACTCCAATATATTTTATATACTATATTTTTTTTGTAAATATAACAACCCATTATCATTTCTCTTCCCCTGCCATTTTTTCATAAATTTAATACATCGTCCATGATGTGTTAATTTATCTCATATATGGATGTCGAGTTTTCAATTTCTATTTCCACCTTAAAGGTTGGTCATAAAATCATTTTTATGTTTAAAAAATTTTATAATATATGTATTAAATCTTATGTAATTTTCTATGACCATTATATATTCATAATAATAATTTTTAAAACAAAACTAGTTTGCGATGATCAAGAAACTATCAAAATAATCTAAATGATTATCATTAAAATTTTATATAATGAACAATACTCACATATAAAAAGGATATATGAGACCATTTAACATTATTTATTCTCATTAATATCATATATATTCAATTCTAGAAAAATATTATCATTTTACATGATATTTCATACATATATGCAAGTTGACCAATAATTGAAATCGTGGAAATGGACACCCCCAAACGACGAAATTGAAGCTTATAACTCATCAAAATAACTATAAATGAACAATATAAAATTATAATTTATCAAATACATGTATAAAATGTTCTATATTATATAATTAATGGATTTCATTTGATTATCCAGGACATTCAGTTCAAGTGAAAGATACTTTTGGAAATAATGTAAAGGATTCTTTCTTAACCTCCACTTTTCTTTTAGGTTACACTTTCTCTCTATTTACCCCAATAAAATTCTTTATTATATTTATGTACTTATTTTAAATTATATGCCTATTTTCTAAAATCATGTATCTTGATCATATTAACCTTAATTGATGGGGGAGATACATGTTTCAAAAAGGCTCCCTTCTCAATTATTCCTGATAAGAATGCTTGATTAAAGAGGAATTTCTGATTTCTTAACCATTTTCAAGTTCACAAAAGTATTTGTTTTATAAAAAAATATTTTTCAAAAATCACTAATTTTATCATGAAAAATCGTCTTAGTTCATATCTTTTTTTTACAAATAGTTGTGTTTTTTTCATTTTAAATAATGTAGAAAAATTTCTCTCAAACTGCACTGAAGTGTCTCATTTTAAAAGTTCAATAAACAATCTTCTACATGTTTTCAATTAATTTGGAAGTCATTTATAATGAAATATGACTATATAACTTATTAATATCCATTTATTATTTAGATCAATTCCTTTTTAGACACATGTATTATACACCCATTGTTTATGCATTATGACATGATTACAATACACATTTCATCTCATGGGTAACCATTATTCTTATACCTTATGTTTTATTTTTCATGAAGAACACATATTCATGAACATGTTGTGGTGGTTTCACCCAGATAGTGCTCTAATTATTTAGGAAATATACAGTCTCATAGTATGTCAGGCCTAAATATAAAGTGAACCTAAATCCTTTATGGGATTTTGTCAGACATGTGAAATAGTCATGGTATTTATCCTTGACCCATGCACCTCCATGTGATATGGTATTAGAATTTATCCTTCACTCAATTTTATATCAAGATATTTTTTTTTCAACATTCTTGTATTTCAATAATTACTTGAACCCATGTTATACATGTTTTGCTTTATTATGTTTATATAGCCTTTTTTATGTCACCATGTTATGCCTTCTAAACCATGTGTTATGCTTTATTACTATGTTTAATTTCCCTTACTAGGATTTTTAGCATATCCCTTTTTTCATGTATTCCATAGGTTCTCCTACATAAATGAAATAGATAAAATGAAGTTATAATATCTTTATGGAGACAAAATAAATGATTTTTTTCATGTTATTTAATTATGTACTTAATCTTATAAGGAAACTTTAATTTTTGATCCTTAGTTTGTATTTGATTGTAAATTTTGATTACCATAATATAATACTATGTGTAAAAGTCTATTTCCATTATATAATTTTCATTCCTTCAACTCCTACCTAATGGGTTATGAATTATTTGTTTATTGTTATCATCATTCCATAAACTAGGTACTCTATGAAACCAATCCTATACTAGCACTAAGAGGAACAAAAAAACTAAGCACACACATCTACATTAAGAATTAGGTAAGGTAAAGGAGATAAAGTAAGAAAATAGACCATAAACTATTAAACATATTTATTTCAAGAAAGAATTAGATTTATCACATCAATGGGTAAGCCCAGCATCAAACCAAACCATTATCTATAGTGCCATCCTAGACACCCATATGCATATCCTAAGGCATCTCTACATCACAGGTGTTAAATTATTCTACATTATTTGGAACTACCCACCCAATATCACATAATTAGTCTCAGGCTTATCCATCCTAGTCTCATAACATCATCTGGGCCTCCCCACCCAATATCACATCAGCGATATGAGGCTAAGCCATCCCAGGCTCATAACACAACTTATAGATAAAATAACATATAGATCTAATCCCAAGGTAGAAAGTAACAAACAAAAACAACCAAAACTGAAATCAATTCCCTTAAATAAGGAATCCATCCTTCACACATAAAAAATCCCTCACAGCACCAAACCCAAGGAAATCATCCTTCTTAAGTATGTGGGAAACTCAGGTCCAATAAATTATATTTATCAATATACCAGTTTATATTCTATCTCTAAATTAACTGATTAATTATTCATAGGTTATAACTATTAGAACTTGAATTAATCAAGTTATAATAAGATATCAAAAATTAACCATTCAAATAGCATTAAAACCATTTTCAAATAACTTATAGAAGTATCATTCCCATTAGCCCGCATTTTGATTTATACATTATCAACAAACATTATCACGATTCACATTCTTTAATGGTTACTTTATAATAGAAGAACACATTTAATTAATCAATAAAAATTGATCAATTTGATTACAATAAATTTATAAGAAACACTAGATTCACTAAAACAGACACTTCATTATTTCTAAATAAAACTGATAAATTTATTCTTGATTTGTGTTATTTTCCATTTTTTTAAAGGAAAAAAATTATAATCTAGAGAATAAAAAGACATTCTAACAAGCATAATATAGATATAATGCTATCTAGAAAATCAAGAGGAAAACTGTTTTCCTGGTAGAAATAAACAACATGTGATCACTACAATCAATTATTTATTAACCTGATTTAACAATTATTTGGTTAATTCCATTTCAATAAAATGGATAAACAGTGATTAAATTATTATATCATGTAAATAATAATTATAATCTATGAATATTTTGCCTCAAATCCATTAACATTCTTCACATGATAACATCCCAATGTTATAGATCTCAATCACCTCTCTCAAAAAAAATTCATCCCTCCAAGGATGTCGCAACACAACTACTCAAACAATTAACCAATATAAATCTATTAGAATGGGAGAGAAATATATCCATCACATGGAATGAAGATGTGTTAGGATCTAGATTGAATATCCAAGTGAGGAGAAGGTAGAACATACATGGATCACCACATATCGAAGAAGGAAGTATAGGATTAAACCCTATTGAAGGTATTGAAATACTATATAAGGGAGCACTGTATATCTCTTGAAAATTGAGAGAAAAGTCATTGGGTTGGAAAAAACCCAAGATTTTTCAATTTATAAAGGCACATTATACAGTGAATTTTATAGATGTGAAACCCTTTCATGGTTTCAGTTCCTAAATTTCATAAATCAATCTATAGTTATTTTCCTATGATTTCATGAACATCTAATTCCATTTCAATTCTTTCAACCCCCTAAAACTTTTTATTAATTAAATTTTTATATATTAAAATTGCATATTCTATCATTATGAGCACATCATACAACAAATGAACCTTTTTTCTACGTTTACATGTCAAAAACAATTATGTTGTTTTTTCCATAATTTAATGTTAATATGAGGTTGTTTCCTATGTTTTTGACCATTACACTCATGTTATAGTGTTTTTAAAGAATAAAAACATAGTTACAAAAATCAATGGAAAAACTGTAACTCAGATTGATGTGGTGTCAATTCCTATATTTCAAAATTAAATCAATGATTATTTTCCAATGATATCATGACCACCAAAAACATGATGTGGGTAGTATGGATTGAAGTGTGTTTTTTCAATATATGTGTTATTTTATATTAAAACGCCCTGCACAAATCCAAAAATGAGAAAACAAGATAAATTTTTTCTAACATTATAAAAATGATCCATAATTAATTTTTAATATGTAAGAATTGACCACACATCAATATAACACACATTGTGGTTAGTATAACTTTAAGTGATTGTTTTCAATACAAAAGTCTCATCAATATGACACACAATTTTATGTGTAAGAATCAATCAAATTTTAATAGAATACATGAAGTGGGAGGTATGACTCAAAGTGCATGTTTCCAATATAAGTCTCATGGTTCAGTAAGGATTTTTTATTTCTACAAACATCTTAAATCATGGAATGTATCCATCCAATAAAAGATTAGTTTAAATTTATTCTTTTTCAGTTTTAATAGAAGCACGTCCAAACGAATATCAACCTTAAACTGATTTGGTATATACTTCTCTAGAATGTGGTTCATTTTCCATATAACCTAGGTCATCAAGGGCCCAATATCGATGAAATCTCTATATCTTACTAGAAATTTTCTTCATTTGGGTATCCCTCATGCTCAGAAATGATTTTTTTTCTTTGGAATTCCTTTTACATGGATTACATTTCCATATCCAGATATTCATTACCAACATGGATTGGTTCTTATTGGCCTCAAGTAAGGATTTTGCTTCCTTCACAAGTCAGATGTAAATTCCGGATTTCTTGTGATCTTCATATGTTATCTATAGATCTTGTTCGGTCAGCTTCTCTTGATTTTTGAATACACATCAATAGTATTTATCCATCCATAATGAATCAGTTTAATAAATCATCAATGATTTCTCATCACCTACTTGATTATAATTATTATTATTAAATTGATTATACCATTGTTTAAAATAGAGCATGGTTTTGTCTGCATTTTATAAATCAATTGACTTAGATTTTGGTTCTTAATCCAAGGATTGTTTACATGCCCCAACATAAAATTTAGGATTTTATTTTGATGATTTATGTGTAAATTAGTGGGTTTCATTTTTTTTTGATTCATTCCCTAGGTTCATTAATACCTTAAAATTTGATCATTTGTGGTCATGTGGTAGATTCTTGGGTAACATGTGGTCGATCGAACCCTTTTTTAATTTTCCTCAATGGTTGATTATTTACTCTCATGGTGACTTCAACACTTATTAATGTTCCTTTATTGTTCCAAACAATATTCTCATGTGGTCTATTAGCACTGACATGGGGGCTCTATTAAATGATGTAGTAGTTTATACACTTTTAGAGAATATCAAAACATCATAGCTTGGTATTTCTCTATGGGGTCGCATTAGGATATTTCCAATTTTTTGGCACTACAAGTTGAGATTTTCCTTGTGATCACTCTATATGTTTTCAATTTTTGAAACATATGGTCATTGCATTTGAACTTTGATCACTTTATCCTAAGTACTTTCTCTTCAAACCTTAACCTAATTTTCACCACAGGTCCTAAAAATCACAAAATTCAAAATTACAAATATTCAATTCATATAATTTTAAAAAAAACTTAAAATATATAGCATAAATCAAAATGAGTATAAAAATGAATAAAGAATTAATTTTTAACAATTTAAAATTTTTCATTATCCCATAAAATTAAATTCCACAATATATATATTGTTAAATCATTGAAAAAAAAGATTTTTTTCAAAGATCTATAACACCTTAAAATAAAGATTAATTTATTTAAATTAAAACCCACCTAAAATATAAATTTTAAAAATTATAAAACCATTTCCAAGCTTAAATTCTCTTCCAATAAAATGATTCCAATAATAATATGTAAATAATTCCGACATGGAATAATGAAAGAAACATTTTTAAAAATATAAACATCTTAAAAACCTCTTGGAAAAGTTTATTTTCAATGAATATCAAAATATATTTTCTTCTATAAAATATAATCAAAAAAATAATCCAAATGGAATTTGAAAATTAGGGCACCAAAACACTTAATTTTTTGAATATATTCAAATAATGAGAGTTTTAACTCAATTTACCCATTATTCAATAATTATCCTTTAATGATGTAAATTTATTAAAAAGACACTTAATTCATAAAAAATGATGGAAAAACTATAAAAAAATAATGTAAATTCATATTCAATAAGGACCATGGTGGGACATATGGAGGCTATTAAACCCATGGGGGGATTTGGAAGTCAACATTGGTAAAAATTTACTGAATTCAATGATCTAAATTTAATGGAAATTGATCCAACGATCGTTTCAAAAAAAAATCATTCATCAAAACCTCATCCTGATATCTCTTATAAATATTTCATCAAACTCCCGGATTTCTCAGCTTTCTCTTTCTAATTTTTTGTATTTTATTTTTTGTATCATTATAGATAATTTAGATTGTATCTTCAAAGGGTTTGTTCCTAAAAAACACATTTTTCTATCTTTTCATGTTCTTGGTAACCCCTAAAATAATTATCATTTTCCATGTTTCTTGTCTACCACAAATAAGAGGGGTTGTGTTCATTTAAGGTTTTCTGTACACTGTTAATGTCAATGTATATTATATCATAAACCCTGAAGAAATTGAGGTGGGAGATGTAGCGGCTTAGTAATAGACTAACCCAGGTAGTCGGTGGGATACCTAGTATCGAATAAACTAATTGAATTTTGTGAATTATCTAATATTTACTTTCTACATTATTTATTTTTTAATCTCATATTAATAGTTTTTTTTTTTTGAAGAAGGTGATTCCTTGGGCCGAATGACCAAAGCATGTTTATTTTAAAAATAATTTTTACAAAAGTCGGAAATAAGGGATCATATTTCAATCTTTTTCATGAAAGGAAATAACTAAATAAGGGAGGTATTTGAGATAGTTAATTTCTTGATTTATGGCCATGTTGGAAATAACATATGGAATTGTCTTTGCTTCTCGATAAACATGTGTGATTGTATAGTTAATGTTGATATGTGAACAATTACATTCCATCCAATAGGTGTTGATCGGCCAAGAAAAACAAATTATGCCATTCTAAAATGCATGTATGATTGTCGTTGAGTAACATTAAATCCAGAGGATGTTCAATCCAAAGAGCGTGGAAAAGTAAATAGAACGTATAAAGCTTCACATCTCAGCTTCAAGGGAGGTGTCAATGCCACATTTACCCATGAAACATCCATGGATCTGACTGACATGATTCCTGAAGATAGAAACACACCCAGAAGGGCCGAGTTTCCCTTGGAGGCACCATAAATATTGATTTCAACACATCCATGGGGAGGGGAATTCCAGAACACCTCCAGAGTGCGATGTGGTTGACATTAATTCCCATTCATCTGAAGACATTTTAGGATTACAATTTCATGCATGGTGTTGTGGTAATTTCCCTTTTGTAATAAAAAAGCTTCATGTATGGCAATAAGAATCCACATCCGACCTACATTTTGATTGAGTGAGTAATTCTAATGAGTAATTGAATTCTGATCATACCTGATCACATGGTGGAGCTCAGCAAAAACAACAACGAAAGGGTTCTTGATTTAATGAGAGCAATCCAATTGTGTGCATTTTTTTAGCTGAGTTTTGACGTATTCAGGAATAAACTGTCTAAAAAAATTTAATAATATATTTACAAAGAGTATAACCAGTAGCATAAGATAAGAAGCGGTTGTTTTCATCTTCTTTGTGTTGATTGCAGATTTTATTCTTTGAGAAAATCTTGATACCAAAATATTGGACGAAAATTTCAGTGGGGAATCAATTGTGTATAAAACACTAGATGAGATTGAATCTTGAGGGTTCAATACAAGGTTTTTATTAATTTTAATCTAGTTGTAATTTCTCTCAGAGTTAAACCATATTATGATTGTATAAATTTTTTTAATTTAGATTTCCATTTTGAGTAGGTTCCCAAATTAAAAAATCATCAATATAAGTGAATGAGTAGTATTCAATGACATTCAGGATAGTATCATGGAAGTGATCATGTTGATATTTTAAAATTTCTATGATAGAGTTGTTGGTAATTTCAGGAGTTTGATCGTCAGATATCATAGAGATTAATGGTGTGCCAGTCCAGTTATCCAACCTTAAATTTAAGGAGGAATCTCTTGAGACCATCCATCTATCATTATGCATAGTCTTGATGAAGGAGTGTTTTAAAGAAGTCTGTATAAAATAACTAATGAAATTATAATTTCCCATCTTAATTTTTCCATGGAACCTCATTTTGAGGAACATAATATCTTTTAAAGTATTATGAAGTAGGTTCCAAGTGAATCTCGCATGGAGTGCTTCATTGAAGAGTTTAATGTTTTTTATTCCATTTCCACCATTCTCAATGTGCTTGAAACATGTTGACCAGGTAAAAGTCCTAAGTTTACTCCCCATAGTACTACCATACCAGATAAAATTCTTGATAAAGATGTTAATTTTTCAATTATCCCAACATGCCATTTTTCGACTAATAAGGGATAAACCATCTTGGAGATAATAGTGGATTTTTCAGGGAAAGTCCTACCTATCTTGGAGATAGATTTACCTTTCCAAGATGATAGCTGGTTTAAAACATGATCAACAATAGGCACAATGTTATAAGATTTGGGTGTGCCCAAAAAAATAGGAACAATAAGATAAGTGAAGGAGAGTGTACCTTCTTTCAAACCTAAGTCACTTATAATGTTATCTTCTCTAATGGGGATAATGTTATTCCCAAAGAAGATACAAGATTTGTTCCAACTTATGGTTTCACCATAATCCTCTTCATAGTGTAAGAGAGAATATTTGAGGTTAAGAGTATTCCTTTTATCACCTTGAAGAAAAAGAATCATGTCATCAGAGTAAAAAAGGTGGGTAGGAGCATTTACATTCCTAGAAACATGGATGGGATTTAGCTTATTTAGTACAACCATACGGTTGATTAGACGACTAAGGAAGTGCTCCACTATAGAGAAGAATATGTAAAAATGGGGATCACCTTGCCTATCACCTTTGGTGCATTTGGAATAACCCTTGGGAGAGACATTAATCATAATGTAGATAGATGCCGAGTTGAAGAGATTTCAGATTGTTGTGATGAAAGAGTTTCTAAAAAAATCCATGAAAGAATTTTAAGATAAAATCTTCAATCCATGGTGTCAAAAGATTTTTTGATATCAATTTTGATTGCTATGTTTCTTCATCTATTAGTTTTATTCAAATTATTAACACACTCTAAGGCAAGGCAGATGCAGTCTTGAATGGATCTAACCTTTATAAAACCAAACTGGATCTAGGAGGCATTTTTTTTGATAGTTGAAAGTCTATTAAAAATGATTTTAGTTATGATTTTATAAAGAAAATTTATTAGAGAAATGTGTATGAACAATTGAATCTCAAAATCAAAACCCACCTTAGGGATTAAGGTGAGAAATTGGGCATCAAGGGCATGGGGATGTACCCATTTAGAAAAAAAGGATTTTACAAGATTACAAACATCTATATGAATCACATCCCAATAGTGTTAAAAGAAATCTTTGTTGAAACCATCAAGGCCCAGAGCACAATTAGAATTCAGACTAAAGATAGTTCCATTGATTTTATGATCCAGAGGAGTGCTGAGTTGGAATGTGTTATCCTCATCATTGATCACAAAGGGAATATCCCCATGGGAGAGTTCAATTTTGTTTTTAGTACCATTGAATATGGATTCATAGTATGAGACTATATGATTGGTGATGTCTTCCTCATTTTCATGAAGGTTTTTCCCATCATTTATAAAGGTCAAGGGCTTGTAGGCCTTCCTAATTCTTTGAAGAGGGTTATATAATTTGGTATTTATGTCACCCTTAGTTAAATATTTAACTTTAACTACTTGTTTTCTCATATTTTCTTTAAACATGAGCAAAGAGTTGAGTTTGACTGTAATGTTTAGTTCTTGAGTAGAATCAATGATGAGGTCAGAGCTAGTGTTTATGTGTTTCATATCATTGAGGACATTATTGTAACGCCCCGACCCCAGCTACCCAGAGTCGGTGCATTACTTCGTAACATTGGCATGATCACAAAAGATCAATTCTCGAAAGACTGATTAGTATAGTAGCCTGGGAAACACTAGATACATTCATAAATGTTACATTATATCATAAAGTGAAAAACTAATGACAAAGTCTTCATAGTACACACTCAGATCCTCTTCTGACTATCCCTACAGGTCATTCATAAAATACTTCTTCACATCCTGGAAAATATTAAAACATTGAAAGGGGTGAGCTCAATTTCTCAGTAAGGATTACAACATAGGGGAAGATTTCATAAATAAACATCAACATTTAAGGCAATGTATAACTAAAACAAAAGCATTTTAAACATGAACTTCAACATAATATGGAAAAAGTAAAATGAGATAATGCCATTTACTTATTTACATGGATATTCTACTGGTCGAATAATCAAATGCAATATCAATAACCACTTTCATAATGATGGAATGCATAATGCCAGACTATCATAACCACGTAGCCAAGGCCTCGTGCCAAGACCACAAATAAGATTTTGTCAAGGCCTCGTGCCAAGACACTAGTTTGTCTCATGAGACCTGCCGATGCAATTTTTTTAAAAGATACTTACATTTAAAATTGCTCAAATATACTCCAGTGTTTTTCTGAAAACATTATGCAAGCTTTTGAAAAGAAAATAACTAATTCTGAGACTGCTCGACTAATTACAGGCCATGATGGGTCCACGCCCAATCCCTTCCTATCTACCACACTTGAGAGTCGGGTTTTCTGAAAAAAATTTTAAAATTGCGTTAAATACATATACATTTGCACTGGATTTTCATATATTTAATAGAAATATCTATTTTTTGAAATCATTTAAAAATCACATAATTATAAAAGAAAACCTTTTGAATAAACATAAAAGTCAAAGGGGTTTATACACCGTATAAAAGAAAGTTGTGTATAAAACCAAATATGCCTCAATGAAAGGAGGTTGAGACGAAGTCCTTTACAAAGATAATTTTTTAAATAAAATAGATCTATACACATAAAGAAAGTACAACTACAAGATAGGACATAATAATATCGTGACATAATTTGAAAGTTGGAGATTAACCCAAAGAATGGAAGTTGGGTTAAGAAATTCCCTTACCTCGTGTCCGAATTGACTCAACCGTTCTTTAACCTCCTGAATAATAAACTAGATTTAATATCTACTTTATTAAGAACCATTTCCAATTTCATTATCCTTTTTATATCACTTATTACAATGTTATGAACGTTATGTAATTATTTAAGTTAATAACGGTCGTTTTGTCGATCTTTGGTACTTGAGTCAACAATAAAATTCTTATAATTACAAGTTGTTCATGTGGTGAAATATACATTATATCTAGAATTATATTCATGATGTAGATATCATATATATCATATATATCCCGTATATACATTCATTCATAATATTACGTAACATTTAGAGGTAAGAAATGAAATGCACCGTTCATGGAGACGGTAAGCCGTACGTACGCATGAACGCTACTTTCATTTCTATTTCATATTTAATGGAATGAAATCATAATTATATAAAGGTATAATATAATTCCAGTATAATATAGTGTATAATACCATTCACTCCATCCTTTATACATCCCACATATGGTATTAACGATTCAAATCACTTTGAGGGGGCGGTAGTCCGCACTTCCTAAAATGAAAATATCGCGTTTACCCATAATGGAAACCATAAAGGTATGACATAAATTAAAAATAAAAAATCATAAAGAAAACAAAAACATACTATATATCATATATAAAAATAGTTTCATCATAATGGCCACCATTAGAGGTGTTATATGAGTGTTGAACAATCATCGTTTCGTGAGGCAAACATTCGCCATCCACAAGAACAGTATGTTATTTAACCATTAGATGTAGGTGTGTGTAAGTGTAAACCAAATCCTTATCATAACAACATCCTAGTATATTGTAGATACTTTTTTTATTATATAAGAAATGAATAAAAAGAGTTTAAGGGGTTGGAGAAGCTAAATAAAACAAAACAACATTAGAGAAGACATTACCTAAAAATCGGGTAACTCAAATTGATTTGAGACAAAGGCTTCCTTGGGAAGAATTCTGCCCAAAGTGAGGCTTCTAGGAGTAATTGAGGGATGTTGGGAGAGTATTTGGGCAGAGTTTGGCCGAGCCAAATGGCTTGAAGGTGTGAATAAGGTGGGAGTGGTGGGGGCCTATTATAAGTGGAGAGGAGGGGCACTCTTGGAAAGTAAAGAAAAGTCACTTTATTATAAAATGAGTTTCGGATTTTAGAGGTTCCACACTTATATAATTCGAGGCTAAGGTGATAAGGGTTCTAAAGCTACTCATCCAATAGGTTTTTGGCAAGTGTAAGCCTTGGATTTTATATTATCTTTTTATTTTATTTAAATCGTTAAATAATGAGGTCATCGCTGCATCATCATGATGTCATAAATAATTTAATTTATTTAATGTCTAAAAATTATAAAACAAATAATATAATTTAGGAAATCTTTTTAGCTTTCTAATGACTATTTATAGTCAAAAATATAACTTGTATAACCCCATGTAAAAATTGTTTTAGTAAAACATTTCATGTTTGAGTCATTTTTTTCTTTAACATTAAATAAAAGGTATTTATGTCATTTTCCAACTAAAGTGGATCCATGGGGTCCCCAAGTTGACCCATGGATTGTCTTGGTCGGCCATGACACATCCAATGAGGTTAGGACATGTGTCAAGCTCATCTCATATTATTAAAACATTATTTTTACATTAAACTACACTAATTACCTCTAATCGCGATTAAGAACTTAAAAGTTACTATTGACCAAAAATTATTTTAATCTCATTGAACCACATTTTACTTCTTAATGACAACCATGTATGTCAGATTTTTGAAATTCAAAACACAGAAGTGGTAAAATTTCATTTAAACGAAAAATCAGTTTTTATAAGTACCACCTAGTGGTTTCACTGTTCATCAAAAATTGAAGTTTTTCAGAACAATCCCAAAATTTCACCCTAAGCTATAATTGATATTCCGAATTCAAAAATGATGTCTATTTTACAAAATTCCAAACATATAAGTTTCATTAATTAATTTTATAATTAATTCCCACTGTCACAACAAATAGCGTGTTTTTAAGAAACAATTTATATCAAAAGATTGACAATTGTTCATGCCCAATTTCAATGTTAAGTTAATTATAATGACCACCATTGGATAAAATGGTAAAAATATATTCTAATTATACTCTAAAACCACTCAATAGTATAATTTATCACTATAAATTATTTTGATTAAAAAATTTGTTTTTAAGTATTTTTCACTATTCATAAAAAATGGAAGTTCTCAGAAAAATACTAAAAAATCAACATAGGCTAATTTTGATATTCCGAATCCAAAAATGAAGTCCATTTTGAAATATAAAATTTCTATAATTTTAAAAAGTGGTTATTACTATTCATAATGGCTACTTTGATTAGTCGCGGTGTTTTAGAACTCGAAGTTGCGTACAATGCAAGCTATTGCATTATTGAATAAGAAGCGTATCGTGGAAGCTTGGGGTGTTACATTCTCCCCTCCTTCAATAAATTGTGTCCTCTCAATTTGAAATTTTTTCTTTGAAAATAAAAGGTTGAAAAGAGAAAATACCTTTGTTGAAAACCCACATCGGAAATAAGATTAATAAAATTTAGCCTTAATAAGAGGGAAAGGGAAATGAAAAAGTCACCACCCAATTATGATCTCGATTAGGAGAACATTTGTGGAAATTAGAGACATATAATTGGAGGAAAAACGTAAATATTTTAGGGAGTGATTGAGTTCATCAATCACAATCAACTGTCAAATTGAGGGCCTCAAATCCTTCAATCTATGTTGATTTAAAATATCATCAGTTCAACAAGACATAAGGTATTAGGATAACACATTTTTTTGTTTTAATATCCCTTTAATAAAGTTTAAGAATTAATTTATTTATTGAATAAGAGATAGGTATATATATATTTATGCTTGACAATTAGAGTTTCAACCTTCAACTCATCTTTCACTCAAAAAGATAATAGAACTCAAAAATATTATACTTATCCTAATTGTATAAGGTTCCAAATGTTAACACATACCATTTAGATTAGTAAAATTATTTTGTAATAACCAGGGACTTCCTGTAGGCTAGTGGTAGGAAATAAAGGCCTGTCGCACTATGGTTGTGGGTTCGATTCCTGCAGCTTTGTCCGACGCGACGGGTTATGCCCCACCCTGCAGGTTGTCCTTTTCCTAAAACTATAGTATTATAATATTCCAAAAATAATCTTCATAAATTTTTTAACCTTAAACAATACTATCCAAAGATCAACTTAATCCACTCCAACCTTTATAGTTATCCAAAATACCTCTGTCCATACTTTCTCTAAAAGGTCTCTTAATTCCAAAATCAATTTATCAGATTCCCTAAACAAAGTAAAGTTTCTCTTATTGTCACATACTAATCATATTAAAACCTTACTGAAATCAACAAGTACTGCAGTACAATCCTTATATATATATCACATTATTCTAATAACCAGAATATAATCCATGACTCCAAAAGCACCAATACATTAATTATTCCGCTTCAACTGTAGTAATAGCATAATATTGTCCTTGATCCCTTGGCCTTTTCTGAGGTAAGTTTCCCTGACGCTTAGAACATTCATTTGCATAATGCCCCATTTCCCTACAATTGTAGCATTCAACATTGATAGCCTCTTTCTTTCCCTTGCAATCACGTGCCTGGTGACCTTTTTCTCCACATTTATAACAAACTCCCATTTTTTTTAGGCAAGTACCAGGGTGATTCTTCCCACAATTATCACATAATGGAAAATCCTTCTTTCCCTTTTTCCCTTTATCTGTCTCTTGTTCCACCATTCTCTTCTTCTCATGCTTTACTTTGTTGTCATAAGACTTAGAGAATTCCTTTTCTATCTTGATAGCACATGAGACAATATCTTCGTATGTTGAGAAAGATTGTGATACTAAAGCTCTACGGAGAAATGGTTTTAACCCATCAAAGAAATGATCAATCTTACCTCTTGGGTTACGTATATAATCTGCAGCATACCTCGCCAACCTTGTAAAGTTGGCCTCATACTTTTCGACATTCTCATCCTCCTTTTGTCTCAGACTCAGAAATTGCCTTTCTATATCTGCTCGATGGTCATGAGGAAAGTATTTTTCTAAGAAAATCACTTTGAACTCCCTCCATTCCATATTCGATACGTCACCATCTTCCTTTGTATTTTGAATCAATGACCACCATTTATCGGCATCTCCAGTGAGGCGGTAAACTGCCATGATAACCTTCCCCCTTTCGCAACTCCCTAAGGCATGGAATATTTTCTCTAAGGTTTTTATCCATTGCTCAGCTACTAATGGATTTGTACCCCCATTAAATGTTGGTGGTTTTGCCTCATGAAGCGGTCTAACATTTATCCTCCACGTTGTGGATCAGGGTGATCCATACGAGTAAGGTTATTATTCATAACCTGAGTGAGTTGTCCCAGTATGGTAATAAGTTGATCAGCACCAGTTGTATCTCCAGATCCACAATAATTATCTTGAGTAGGAGGGAAATCCCTACACGGAGTGCATGCATTGATACGGTTTCCATTCCTTCCACTAGGCGCCATTTCTATACAATGGCATAAACTAGATTAGTTTATGAATCAAAATACATAATTCCATACTTATAAAATACTTAACATAAATTTAACTATTTATGGATATAATCCACAATCATATAAAGGTTTTCTTTGAGGAAGTATATACTCATAACCGTTCATAGTGGTTTGTAAAGAAAACGAGAATTATCCTAAGAATATCCCCCGGGAGTGTCGTAACCAAGAGTGCAGCAAGGCCCGTTGTCGTGCCCCAGTTCCTGTTCGAGTCTAGCTCAAAGTGGTGTTTTCGTGTTTTATCCCTAGGTACATCTGTGCTAGAGCCGCCTCTACCTGCTCGTATCTAGACAGGGATGTATTGCTTGGAAAACTCACAAAATCTCTACAATAACAAAATTCTAGGAAGTTCTTCTATACTAATCCTTAAAGTTTATCTTTGGGCTATGTCCTCTAATCAGATTTTATCTAAATCTAGCTTCCAAGATTAGTACTGAACTGCCTCTGATACCAACTGTAATGCCCCGACCCCAGCTACCCAGATTCGGTGCATTACTTCGTAACATTTTCATGATCACAAAAGATCAAGTCTCGAAAGATCGATTAGTTTAGTATCCTTGGAAACACTAGATACATTCATAAATGTTACATTACATCATAAAGTAAAAAACTAATGACAAAGTCTTCATAGTCCACACTCATATCTTCTTCTGACTATCCCTGCAGGTCATTCATAAAATACTTCTTCACATCCTGGAAAATATTAAAACATTGAAAGGGGTGAGCTCAGATGCTCAGTAAGGATAACAACATAGCAAAAGCTTTCATAAATAAACATTAACATTTAAGGTAATGTATAACTAAAACAAAAGCCTTTTAAACATGAACTTCAACATAATATGGCAAAATTAAAATGAGATAATTCCATTTACTTATTCACATGGATATTCTACTGGTCGAATAATCACATGCAATATCAATAACCACTTTCATAATGATGGAATGCATAATGCCAGACTATCATAACAACGTAGCCAAGGCCTCGTGCCAAGACCACAAATAAGATTTTGTCAAGGCCTTGTGCCAAGACACTAGTTTGTCTCATGAGACCTTCCGATGCAATTTTTTTAGAAGATACTTACGTTTAAAATTTCTCAAATATACTCCAGTGTTTTTCTGAAAACATTATGCAAGCTTTTGAAAACAAAATAACTAATTCTGAGACTGCTCGACTAATTACAGGCCATGATGGGTCCACTCCCAATCCCTTCCTGTCTACCACACTCGAGAGTCGGGTTTTCTGAAAACATTTTTAAGCTTGCGTTAAATACGTATACATTTGCACTAGATTTTCATATATTTAAGAGACATATCTCTTTTTTTAAATAATTTAAAAATCACATAATTATAAAAGAAAACCTTTTTAATAAACATAAAAGTCAAAGGGGTTTATACACCGTATAAAAGAAAGTTGTGTATAAAACCAAATATGCCTCAATGAAAGGAGGTTGAGGCGAAGTCATTTACAAAGATAATTTTTTAAATAAAATAGATCTATTATGTGTATTCACTATAATTACACATAAAGAAAGTACAACTACAAGATAGGAAATAATAATATCATGACATAATTTGAAAGTATCAGATTAACCCAAAGAATAGAAGTTGGGTTAAGAAATTCCCTTACCTCGTGTCCGACTTGACTCAACCGTTCTTTAACCTCCTGAATAATAAACTAGAGTTAATATCTACCTTATTAAGAACCATTTTCAATTTCATTATCCTTTTTATATCACTTATTACAATGTTATGAACGTTATGTAATTATTTAAGTTAATAACGGTCGTTTTGTCGATCTTTGGTACTTGAGTCAACAATAAACTTCTTATAATTACAAGTTGTTCATGTGGTGAAATATCCATTATATCTAGAATTATATTCATGATGTAGATATCATATATATCATATATATCCAGTATATACATTCATTTATAATATTATGTAACATTTAGAGGTAATAAATGAAATGCACCGTTCATGGAGACGGTAAGCCGTACGTACGCATGAACGCTACTTTCATTTCTATTTCATATTTAATGGAATGAAATCATAATTATATAAAGGTATAATATAATTCCAGTATAATATAGTGTATAATACCATTTAATCCATCCTTTATACATCCCACATATGGTATTAACGATTCAAATCACTTTGAGGGGGCGGTAGTCCGCACTTCCTAAAATGAAAATATCGCGTTTACCCATAATGGAAACCATAAAGGTATGCCATAAATGAAAAATAAAAAATCATAAGGAAAACAAAAACATAATATATATCATATATAAAAATAGTTTCATCATAATGGACACCATTAGAGGTGTTATATGAGTGTTGAACAATCATCGTTTCGTGAGGCAAAAATTCTCCATCCACAGAAACAGTATGTTCTTTAACCATTAGATGTAGGTGTGTGTAAGTGTAAACCAAATACTTATCATAACAAAATCCTAGTATATTTTAGATATTGGTGTTATTACAGAAGAAAGGAATAAAAATAGTTTAAGGGGTTGGAGAAGCTAAATAAAACAAAACAACATTAGAGAAGACATTACCTAAAAATCGGGTAACTCATTTTGATTTGAGACAAAGGCTTCCTTGGGAAGAATTCTGCCCAAAGTGAGGCTTCTAGGAGTAAGTGAGGAATGTTGGGAGAGTATTTGGGCAGAGTTTGGCCGATACAAATGGCTTTAAGGTGTGAATAAGGTGGGAGTGGTGGGGGCCTTTTATAAGTGGAGAGGAGGGGCACTCTTGGAAAGTAAAGAAAAGTCACTTTATTATAAAATGAGTTTCGGATTTTTGAGGTTCCACACTTATATAATTAGAGGATAAGGTGATAAGGGTTAGAAATATACTCATCCAATAGGTTTTTGACAAGTGTAAGCCTTGGATTTTACATTATCTTTTTATTTTATTTAAATCATTAAATAATGAGATCATCGCTGCATCATCATGATGTCATAAATAATTTAATTTATTTAATGTCTAAAAATTATAAAACAAATACTATAATGTAGGAAATATTTTTAGATTTCCAATGACTATTTATAGTCAAAAATATAACTTGTATAACCCCATGTAAAAATTGTTTTAGTAAAACATTTCATGTTTGTGTCATTTTTTACTTTAACATTAAATAAAAGGTATTTATGTCATTTTCCAACTAAAGTGGCTCCATGGGGTCCCCAAGTTGACCCATGAATTGTCTTGGTCGGCCATGACACATCTAATGAGGTTAGGACATGTGTCAAGCTCATCTCATATTATTTAAACATTATTTTTACCTTAAACTGCACTAATTACCTCTAATCGCGATTAAAAACATAAAAGTTACTATTCACCAAAAATTATTTTAATCTCATTGAACCACATTTTACTTCTTAATGAAAACCATGTATGTCGGATTTTTGAAATTCAAAACACAGAAGTGGTAAAATTTCATTTAAACGAAAAATCAGTTTTTATAAGTACCACTTAGTGGTTTCACTATTCATCAAAAATTGAAGTTTTTCAGAACAATGCCAAAATTTCACCCTAAGCTATAATTGATATTCTGAATTAAAAAATGTTGTCTATTTTACAAAATTCCAAACATATAATTTTCATTAATTAATTTTATAATTAATTCCCGCTGTCACAACAAATAGCGTGTTTTTAAGAAACAATTTATATCAAAAGATTGACAATTGTTCATACCCAATTTCAATGTTAAGTTAATTATAATGACCACCATTGGATAAAATGGTAAAAATATATTCTAATTATACT
The DNA here is from genome assembly GCA_963277665.1 of Viscum album. Classification (NCBI taxonomy): domain Eukaryota; kingdom Viridiplantae; phylum Streptophyta; class Magnoliopsida; order Santalales; family Viscaceae; genus Viscum; species Viscum album. The sequence continues at coordinate 1,271,693,155 of OY728162.1, read as the reverse complement.
CTAAAACCAATCAATAGTATAATTTATCACTATAAATTATTTTTATTAAAAAAGTTGTTTTTAAGTATTTTTCACTATTCATAAAAATGGATGTTCTCAGAAAAATACCAAAAATTCAACATAGGCTAATTTCGATATTCCGAATCCAAAAATGAAGTCCATTTTGAAATATAAAATTTCTATAATTTTAAAAGGTGGTTATTACTATTCCTAACAGCTACTTTTATTAGTTGCAGTGTTTTAGAACTCGAAGTTGCATACAATGCAAGCTATTGCATTATTGAATAAGAAGCGTATCGTGGAAGCTCGGGGTGTTACAATTATCATGACGCATGAGGTCATTGTTATCTTGTTTGGAATTAGAGCTACACAACGTTTTTAGAGTCTGTTTGAGATTCTTCAATTTGAGGTTATAGGAAAAGGCATCATTCTTATGAGACATTGAAGACCAATAGTTCTTCATGATATGCGTGCAATCCTCATCATAGAAAGACCCATTGTTAAATTTGAAAGGAAACCGGGGTTTCATTACATTAGGGGAGACATTGTCCAAGATTGGATGATGATCAAAATTCAGCCTGTGAAGAGTGGTGTTGTAAATAGTATCCCATAAATCTAACGAAGGGACATTTTTTAAGGCTCTATATAATTTGGAGGCAACCACTTTTTTTTAATTTCTCTTATACCAAGTGTATTTCTCACAAGAGAGATTAATTTCAATGAGATTGTTGTCTTAAATTAAGTATTAAAATTATCTCGTGGAATTGAAATCATGAGAAGGTCCAATTTTCTCACTTAATTTAATAATGGAATTAACGTTTTTAATTAGGAACCATGGGGTAGTAATGTTAGTTCTTAGGTATAAGAGATCAATCCAAGAAGTTTTTCTTTCTTGGTATATATTATTATAATAGAAAAAGTAGCAAAAAGTATGTGTTCCGTCAATGTTAAAGTTGCAAGTAAAAATATGTTCAGAGATATTGAAAACAATGACATTCTATAAAGAAGAGTGAGAAAAAACCTATAAAGAATCATCATTGAGCAAATTATTGATTGAACCAGTAAAAAAATAATTATTTTGAAATAAATGTGTGTATTTAAAGGAAAAAAATAAATTTTAGGTTCAGTAATGGAAAAAAAACAAAGGATGATCGTTGTTAACCATTATTTTAAAAATAATGAATGTGTCAGAGTTAGAGATACCCTGAAAATTCCAAAAGATGATCTTCATTTAAAATTGAATTTTGAATTTGAACTCCATTGTTTCTTTTTTCTAGAGCTTTTATTTCTAGTAGGATTTCTAACTTCTTGGGTATTGTTAGTGGTATGTTCTTGTTCATTTCTAGATGTGACAGGAATCTTCATTGTAGGTTTCCTAATTGGGCCATTTGTAGATGAGTCTAAATAATTCCTAGAATAGATCGAAAAAGAATTTATGTTATCATTAGAAGTAATTTTTCGAGACTTAATAGAGAAATCATCATTAATTATATATGTAGAAATAGGAGTACCTGGAATCATTGAGGTATATGTTGTCTCTTGTTGGGAAGTATCCACATCTGTTGGATGGTACTGCTCTTATGGAAAGGAATTATTATATGTATTCATATGTTTAGGGTCATATACCGGGGATGTTAAACTCAGCTTGACAGGTTACACATCATTTTTAATAGTTTTATAAGTCTTGGGTATGTGTCTCTGTTGAAATAGCCTTAGTAATACTAGTCTGATCCCCTGATTCTACCTGACTACTAATAGATTTAGAGTGCACAAGGGGAGAAGGAGCTAAATCCTTCTCTGAATTTTTGTTTTCCAAATTTATTTAAAGATTAGTATAATTATTATTTATGATAGAGAAGTGATTAAGATTACATAGTAGCATGCGTCAATGAAGTGTTAATGGTTGGGTATGGATCCTTTTTTTCTCCACCCTAGAAACCGCTATGGGATGAAGTTTCTTAATGGATCCAATTAATCCCATATTAATCAATTAATCTTACAACATATATAAATCAATCACTACAAAAAATAATAGATTCATAGTGGTTTTTTACTACAAGTGTTGGATTAAACACTACTTCATTGATTAGCCACTGTTAGATAAATTGTCACATACTTCATGATCATAAACCATTTAGCTATGGTTTTTCTAGTATAGGGGTTTTTATTATATATTTTTTAGTGTAATTATTAGAAGTACTCTATTCAGTTTCTGTTCATTTTTTAAATAATAATCAATTAAAATATATTGTGATAAATTAGTATAACTTCTTGTAAGTATTGTTGCAGAAGTTATTATAAGAGAAAGTCATCCGGAACTAATGAAAATAGATAGAATAAAATCTATTCAGTGTTATTTCCCATAAACCATACCTCAATATATTTTTTAGAATTTTATTTTTAATAAATAATATTTAATAAAGAAATATTCCTACAAAAAATCAATAAGATAGAAAACTGAACTATACCTAAAAACAAACTCATCAAACATACACAACCATACATCCATATATATATATATATTTAGCCTCAGTGAACCCACAATATCAGTCATCCCATAACCTTAGTAATTAACATATACATAAGATATATCCAAAAACAACTACTAACCCAATGTTCAATACATCCATCCCATAACCTCTACTAAATCCATCTAACGCCATAGCTACAAAATTAATTGGTGAAACCAACCACATCACATCACGAAATTGAATAAAAAAATATATTTTAGATCTAAACAAAAAATAATTAATATTATTGTAGAAAAATTGATAATATTTAACCATGTCGTAGAAAATGAAAACCATCAACACTACCTTCGGAAAAATGTTGTGGACTATGATAGTCAAACTCTTATCTACTTTTGATTTCTATCACCAACAATAAAAATTAGAAAATTTATTAAATGAAATGAATGAGAAAATAAACATAGAATATATAAAAAAAGTTCAAAAATTGTTATTTTTTTAATCAAAGAATAATTTTAACCAAAAAAATAAAATATCTTCTAGAAACATTGAAAATATAAAATTAATTATTTAATATCTTATACCAAACTTGTAAAAAAGGTTAAATATGTAACAATCTAGTCAATTTTTAAACCGACATAGAATGTACATAAAATTACATAAAAAAAGTTAATGAATTTGATTTGGAAGCATTTCTTATATTTCAATGATAATTCAATAAAGGTGGTCTGAGGATTTGGTGTCAATATAAGGTTTCTTTGTAGGGTTATGGCCATTAAACTAATATTTTATTATTTTAAACCACTAAAAACATGTTTATAGGAATCCAAAGAAAAAAGTATCTCAAATTAATGTGGTATCAGTTCATACATATCAAAAATAAATCTGCAGATATTTTCCTACAATTTCATGATCATATGATGTTTTTTTCATGGTTTATACCCTTTGATATGTGTTTTTAAAGACTTTTATATTATAAAACTATTCATTGAGTCATTTCGAGGAGACTACATATCATATTGACATGTTGTATACCTATACAAATAAAAAATATATAAAATTTGATTTTCAAATGATTTCATGTAAATATGAGGTCTTTTTCTACATTTTTGACCATTACACATATGTTTTAGTGTTTTATAGCACTAAAAACGAATTTTCAGGCATCATAGACAAAATGTAACTTGTATTGATGTGTCATCAATTCTAAAATTTTAAAATTCAATATATGATCATTTTTATAATGATTTTTCAGCCATTTGATGTTGTTATCAAGGTTTTGACAACTTGGAACACATTTTTAGTGACTGTAGTTCCTTTAAAAACTTCTTATTGAGTCATTTCGAGTATATTATTTGTTAGATGGATGTTTTTCCTCTACATAAAAGTCACATAAAATTCAACATTAGTAATATCTTGATTTCACATAAATATGAGGTTTTTTTTCTATAGGTTTGGATACTATATATACATTTTAGTGTTTTAAAGAAGATAAAACATATTTACATGCATATTTGTCAAACTAAAACTCAGATTGACATATCGTTGGTTCTTACATTTAAAAAATAATTGTAAAGTAATTTTTATATTATATATTGTTCATAAAACTCCATTTTCTTGGTTTTGACAGCCTTAAACGTGTTTTTAAGACATTGGTATCTCTTAAAACTACTTATTATGTCATTTAGATCACACTGTGTATCGTATGAACATTCTTTCTAGGTGTAGACATCAAAAATAAAATATAATAAATGTTTCCCATTATTTAATGTTAATATTATATCATTTCCTTGGTTTATTTCTATTACAAACATGTTTCAGTGTTTTAAATCACTAATAATTTGTTTACGTTATACATGGAAACTCGTAACTCAGATTGATGTGGTGTCAACTCCTAAATTCAAAAACTCAATCTGCTATAATTTTCAAATGATTTAGTCACCATTATAGCATTTTTCATGGTTTTTACCCCCAAAACATGTTTTCAAAGACTTTGGTATATATTAAAAGTAATTATTGAGTAACTCTGATCATACTACATATCAGATGGACATTTTTTCTACATGTCCACATCACAAATAATTCAGGTAGTTTCTCTGGGACATTACATGAATTAGAGTACTTTAATTGTTATTTTTTCCACTACATGGATGTTTGTGTGTATCAAAACACTAAAAGTGAATTTACGGGCATCCTGGATATAGAATTACTTTTATTGACATGATGGTTGTTCCTACATTTCAAAATTTAGTCTACAGACATTATTCTATGACTTCATTTCCATCCAATTCCATTTCATTTTTTTGAACCCCCTAAGACATTTTTTAAATAAAATGGTATCTTTTAAAACTGCTTATTGTGTCATTTCAAAAACACCGCACATCTAATGGACATTTTGTTTATGTCTACAAGTCATAAATAGTTAAAAGGTTGTAATCCCATGATTTCACATCAACACTATGTAATTTCTTATGGTATGTACCATTCTGTGAATGTTTTAGTGTTTTAAAACACTAAAAAACACAATTATGTACATATATAAAAAACTGTAACTCTGATTGAGGTGTCATTAGTTACAAAATTTTATAAATATATCTATAATTTTTTCCTATGATTTCATATCTATATGAGTATTTTTTTCATTTTATTAACCCTCTGACACAAATTCTAAATACTTTAGTATATTTTCTAACTACTTATTTGGTAGTTCCGAGCACACCACAAGTTGGATGGATGTGTTGTCTATGTGTACACAATGAAAATAATTTAACGGCGGTTATCCAATGATTTCATGTGAACAGTATGTTTTTTCATATGGTGTTAACTATTACATGAGAAATTAAGTGTTTTAAAACACAAAAAACATATTTAAAAGAATCAAGGGGAAACCATAACTCAGATTAAAATGGTGTTTCATGACCGACCATTCATCTAGTGTACCCCTCTTGGGCTAGTAATTAGAGAAGTGAGATGGTAACTGGCCAATCCCTCCTCCAGTAGGCCCTAGGTAGATGATTGATATTTAGGGTATAATATTCATAAAATTGAATGGATTTCCCTCTATTAAAACATGTCAGAGAGAGACATCTGATGGATACACCAATCAAAACCATCTCATATAGATATATATATAATGAGATCCCAAATTCAGACACACAATGTCAAACAATACAATAATAACTGAAAGGAAAATTATAGGTACCAAAATGTAGAGAAGATAGTCACCATGTATCCCAAAAACTCCTAAAAAACTACTAGCTATACTACCAATCCCAATATCTAACCTTCTCCAGATGACCTGAAAAACAATTTAAATATATGTAGGGTGAGCATAATATTATACTTAGTAGGATCCCATATACTCTCATGAAAAATATAATGAAATAATGCTAAATCATAGCGAACAATAGTGAAACTAACTCATCACTTAAACATGTATAATATGTTCACATCCTCAGAATGGCTAAATCTCACCAATTATTGAATAAAAGATAGCCTATAATAAAATATTGAAACAACAATGGTACCCCACATTTTCTTTCCCATTGGTTTTTCTCTTTTCTTTAATGTCGACCATCATGATATAGCTCTATCCAAAATAAGATAGCTTATAGACACAGGGTAAGGGTATCACAACACGCACCTTATTCAACACATCCTCCCAGCCATATATCTATATATAGTAACCATAGTGTTATTGGGATCCCCCACATCATGTATGATTTGTATCATACAATTGGTATTATACAACAATCCATCATAGCTGAAACACTATGTAAGTACCTCAAGTCATAACATATTATACACATCATAACTATAATAATACTTTTGATATTGTATCTATAGATATAATTGTGTGAAATTACCACAATCCATCATATCCCTCTACACACATATATGGTGAAACTAACATCCATACCTATGTGTAAAATTAACTTCCTAGAGAATATGGAAGGGAAATTTGGGGTACATATCCATCCTTCCTCCCATCAGGATGTTGGAGAAAATAGCCTCCCATTGTCCACTGGGTGTTAGTCTCCCGGAATGACATGTGTATGGAATCGTATGAAATAACAAAATATATTGGATATAATGTATCCCACATCCACACTATGGGAATAACCAATTCCTAATATCAAGTGCATCTATCGTCAATCAGATGCCTAGCTTCCACATATAGTGACTAGATATCCCTTATACACACAAGTATATAATGAGATACGTTAATTAAATTTTTTATTTTTATCATTTCCTTTTTATATTTAATTTATTATCCATTAAATTAAAATTTTACATTATTTCAAGATACATTCATTAACCACTGTAATGAACTCCATTCTATCTAGGCATAGTCCAAACCATGTCTATGTTTTACAAAGATTAACATCTTTTAGCACTTTCGTTCCATCACCACCAATCCCATGGGTTAAGAATGATTTACTCATTCCATAATCTAGGTACTACATGAATACCATACTAGGATACACTGAAGAGAAAACATGCATCCAAGCCAGTTCATTTGTCTTACATATTGTGGAATGTAATGAAAACAAATTATGAATCATCCATCAACCAATAAATATATTCATGTCATTAAAAAATCTAGATCTACCAAATCAATGTTTAATCCTAACTTAAACCCATTCCATCATCTTTAGTTCTATCCCTAAAACACCCATGAATATCCTATTGCATCTTTCAATAATATGAATCAAGATCTACCACAACACATGCAACTACCTACCCTATATGACACCATTCATCCCAGGCTCAACCACCTCAGGCTCATAAAAAACATATAACAAATCTCACATGTGAAGATCATCGCAAGGCATCAATAAACAAAAAATCACAGTCAGTAAAGCAATATAGGCCCTAAAATAAGGCATCCAACCTAAATACATAAATGATGTCTCATGGATCCAAACAAAATTCACTCATATTTCTCAAGTAAATGGAAAATATACACCCTATAAATTAACATAGTCAAACAACCAGATTTTATTATATCTTGATTTTTCCAATTAATTATTCAAAAGTTACAACTATGGGAAACCTATGGCATGAAGACATAAAAATCAATGAAAATATAAATATGATATTATCATTAAAACCTATTTAAAAAATAGTGAATTTCTCTTATCATTAACATGCCTTTTCATTTAATCATTCTCAACAAGCATTATCATGATTCACAGTTTTTATCAGTTCCATTATCATTAAAAAATGAATTTATTTAATCATTTGAATTGTATCAATTTTATTGACATAAAATTATAATAATCATTAGTTTTAATAAAATATTCATCTTCATAAATTCTTAAGACAAATAATAAATTAATTCCATTTATGTATTCTTTACAATTTTCCATCAACATCACCATGATAATCCATAACATAACAAAAAATAATAACAAACAAAATAAAGATAACACATTGTATTGAAAATACAGAGTAAAACCACTATCATGGTAGAAATCAGAAACATTCGATCACATCAATGATATCTTTCTTAACACAGTTCAACAATTTTTAAGTTTATTTCATTTCCATCCAATGGGCTAGCCCATGATAACATTATGGTTGTACGTAAATATATATATGAGGAGAAATTAATTACCAAACTCAAAGGTGTTATAATTATTTACATGGTAATTGACCAATGTTTTATATCTAGATAACCTATCAAGAACGATGTTGCATCACTCCATAGATTCCACACTATAATAGCACCAACAAACAACAAAGAAAACTATTTTTTAATGATATATCAAACTAAAATTTATCCCAAAATCCTCCAACTAGTATTCTATGATAGAATCTCAAATTAGTCTATAATACTTCTATAGAATCCTGCATTAAAACTCTAAAATTGTCATCCTCTAAGTGCCATTATCATCCTCTACTTTGTGGTAATATTTTGGAAAATCCTGCTAAACATCTTCAGTGTTAACCTGATTAGGATGTCGACCTCGAGCCATTCCATCAAAAAGAATAAATTATTAGATACCCTAAACAAGGAATATATAATACTTAATATTATTTATTTAATTATTTAACATCTTGTTAAGGTTTTACCTGATCCTATGGTCATCCCATTTCAAACATATGCACAAAGAAGAATTATTCATGATCCTATCCTAGGATTCTACCCTGAAACCAATATCAAATCATTTAGTGGAATCAGTAAACTTAATTTTTCATTCACCAGATCATAGAGGCCCCTAAATACCCATGTCTTAGACTATCTCCAGTTTTTACATTTTTTACTAAACATATCTGACACTGTTTCCCTACCACCCAATGGGCCATCAGTTTTTCCTTACTAAAAAAGTCATCAAATCCATCAATCCTGAGCCTCTAATACCACTCCATCACTAACACCATCCCCCAATAGGGTACCCATCTTGAGAAGGAAATGAAATAATAGAGATGGTGACTATTTGATTCCCACCTCTAGTAGGTCCCAAGTTGGTGGTAATCACCGAGACTATAATAATCATACATTAGGAGGAATTTCCCTCTAGAAAACATCTGTACAAAAGACATAAGATAGATAAACCGATCAACACCTAGTCGGACATATATATAAATAAATCTCAAGTGAAGACATGAAATTTCATACAAAACTATAATAACTGAATGGAAAACTATATGTACCAAAATATAAAGATAACATAAACTAAAATTTCCAAAAACTCTTGCAGAAACAAAGAGCTAGTAATATCCAGCCAAATTGCTAACCTCCTCTAGATGACCTAAAAATATTTTATATATACATAGGGTGGGAAAATAGTTTACATATTAAGATCATCCATATAGCCTCTTTTTCAAAAGATAAAGGAATCTTGCTAAAGCATACTGGACAATATTTAAACTAACTTATCCCCTAAATAGTTATATGAAGTTCCTAAACTATCCATGGAAAAATATCACCAATAATTTCATATAAGATAGAATATTATATAATAATTAATCATCAAGGGTAACCTGCTCTAGCCTCCACACTAGTTTGTCACTCAACCCCTACATCACATGTCCTGGGCCATCTCTCTCTAAAATAAAATTCCCACAAACACCTAGGAAAAAATCCAAACATGCACCTCATGCATCACATAATCAAATAATCCCATCAATATAACTATATATAGTAACCATGTAATTTATGGGATCCACCATAGCTTTTATGATGTGTATCATACATCTCATATTATAACTCAAGCTATAACATCTCCTACACCAATTAAGTACCTTAATCCATCACATCCTATATATTTCAGACATATAAAAATCCTTTGGATACAATTTCTAAAGATACAAGTGTGTGAAATAACCAAAATCAATCACAACCCTCTTCACACACATATATATGTAAACTGATTATCGTGTATATAATAATATGTATCTACCAAGATAAGAGAGTGGGCCTAGCGGGAGTATTCATCCATCCATACTCACAACCGAATCGTTGGGAAAACACCACCCCATAAACCACTAGACATCGGCTGCCCTAATCGACATGTGTGGGGAAACATATGAAATCATATAATATATTGGATATAATATAGTTTACAACCACACAATAGAAACAGCCTAGTAACAATCTAAACTATATCTATCATCACTAGGACAACTAGTCGCCATTTATTGGGACTATACGTCCTATAAGTACATGAGAATTTAAACAAATACAGAAATTAATTATCATCTTTTTATAATTTCATTTTGATAATTAATTTATTATTATTTAAATTAAAAATTAACATTACTCCAAGATACATTCACTAACAACCATCATAAAGTACATTCCATCCAACTGTAGTCCAAACCAAGTATCTAGTTTATCAAGGTTAACATATTTAATCATTTGTAACAACCCATAATTCAATAAATTAAAATTACATTCTTATTATTTTAATATATTGTATAAATCACATAAATCACAGAGAGAATACACTTGTTAGTATTTTTATAAAAGAAAAATGTTTATTTGAAATATTATAATTAATATAATGAATTAAAATAAAATTTATTTTCATAAATTAGGTTCAAAAATTAATATTTTCATGTGTTATGATTATAATAAAATCTTATTAGACATTAAATAATTTTTCAAAGTGTTAAAAAATCCGTTATGATTTTAAATCAGTATTTTTCAAGTAAATGTTTATTTTAATTAAAAATTTAATTTAACATATGTGGAAATTTATATTTATAAAATTGAGTTAATTTTAATTCTACATATTCAAAAATGTTGAGGCTGGATTTTTGGAATTTTTCAAAAATAATTGAATTTTCGGTCAATAGTGAAATTCAGTAAATCGGGGTATATAACATTATAAGTTAAATATACTATTTCTTGAGTCATTGATGTGGTAAGAATCATAAAATATAAATTTCACTCTCACTTAACTATATCTAGTCATTTAAATCAAACCTATTAATATTCTTGAGCCAAAATATTAAACAAAAGGAAAAATAATCAAAAACCCTCCTCTCCTCCCACTATAAATACCACCCCTCACAGCCACTTCTCCTCACACCTTATGACCATTTAAGATTTTCCAAATTCTTCCCAATACTCTACCAAGACATTCTCCCCACTTCCATGATCATTGTTCCTTAATAAAAGACAACACGCAAATACCCTAATGAGGTTCTTTGGAAGAATAATTCAAGAGAAAAAATCATCTTTATTTTATTTTAATTTCATTTAGTTTGTTTATTTTATTATTCTCACCTCACCTCACATTATCCAAGTGAAATGATAAATCCAATTTATATAATATAATAAAATTAAATTATTTTAATAGAAAAATGCATCACCATTTCTCTTCACCTCTTTTGTTCTAAAAATGAAAACATTGTCAATGATGTGTTAATTTATCACATTCAAGGATAACGAGTTTTCAACTTCTATTACTTCATTAAAGTCTAGTCATGAAACCATTTTTTTAAATAAATTATTATAATATATTTATTACATATTATTTAATGTTTTGGAACAAATATATATACATAATTTTAATTATTAAAAAATAACTACTTAGTTATGATAAAAAAACACCAAAATAATTTAAATGGTTATTGTTAAATTTTATCTAATGATCATCCAAAAATTAGAAAAAATGATATATAATTCTATTTAATATTATATAATTTTATTAATAACTTATAATTTTCATTATGGGAATCTATTCTTATTTTACATGATCATTCATACATGTATACAAGTTAACTAATCATGGAAATCAAGGAAACAAACACTACTGAAAGAGAAAATTGAGTCATATAACTCATTAAAAAGGACATAAATTAACATAATAAAAATTTAATAAATAAAATTAATATATAAAAGGTTCTTAATTAATTAATTATTTTATATATGAAATTAAGTTCAATTTTAGAACACTTTCACACATAAGTTGGTGGATTCCTTTCGAACCTCTAATTTTACTTCGAGTTATTATTTCTCTCCCTTTAATCCAATGAAATTATTATTTATTTCTTTTAAATATTCTATATTCTATTTATTGGTTTCAAAATCATGTTTCCATATAACATAATTCCCCTTTTATGGGGAAATTCATGTCTTAAAAGGTTCCCTTCTCAGCTTATCCCAATAGGGAATCCCAATTAAAGGGATCCTCTCGATTTCATACCCATTTTCAAGTGAAATACATAATATATTTTAAGACACAATTATTTTTTATATAATCACTAATTTTATCTTGAAAAATTCTATTTTTTCATCTCTAGTACTACACAAATAATTATTCCGTTTATATTTTTTAGAATCTTTAAACTTTTCCTCAAAACTGCACTTAATTAGATCATTAATAAAGTTTCCTAAAAAATAATTCTACATGTTTTCAATTAATTTGGATATTATTTGTTATGATATATTACTATTTTCCTTTAAAATTTTCTAATTATTATTGAATTTATTTTTTTCTTGGACACCTTTATTATACACCCATTTTTTATGTCTTATGAAATGACTACAAAACCCATTTCATTCCTTCGGTAACCCTTATGCTTATACAATGAATTTTATTTTTCATGTGGAACACATGTTCATGAAAATGTTATGATCGTTTCACCTATATAGTGCTCTAATGCATTTGGTAATTTTTGGTCTCATGATATGTTATGTTGGAATATGGATTGAACTTGAATCCTTTTGGGGACATTGTACGCCATGTGAAATGGTCTTGGTATTCATCCATGACTCATTATCTTTCTTGTGAAATGGTATTAGATGTTATCCATGACTCATGATTATTTCATGTTGTATTTTTTTTCCACATTTCTATATTTTCATTACTATATCATCTCATTCAATACATGCTATTCTACTTTAGGTTTAATCATGAATTTTTATGTAATCATGTTATTCCTTCCAACCCATGTTATATTCTCTATTCCTATGTTTCTTTTTATTTATTAAGATTTTTATCCCATCCCATTGTTCATCTATTCCCCAACTTATCCTTGGTATATGTAAGATGTAAATGGGATTTAGAAGATCCACTATACAAATATGACTTATAGCGGCCGCCAAAAGCCGTCGCTAAAGGTCTATAGCGGCCGCCTAGCGTCCGCTAAATGGCGGCCGCTTTTGGTCCGTCGTTGTTGCTATCAGCAACCGCCATTTGGGGGCCGCTAAAGGCCAGCAGGTATGACCAACAGCGGCCACCATTTGGTGGCCCCTGTAGGGCTGACCAACAGTGGCCATCATTTGGCGGCTGTTGTAGCTGACCCAAACACAGGCTACAGTGGCCGCCAAATGGGGGCCGTTGTTGGTCATGCCTATAGCGGCCGCCAAATGGCGGCCGCTATAGATTTTATTTTTTTAAAAAAAATATATAAAAAATACTATGAATACCACATAAATCCCATCATCATCTTCCATGCTTCACACCCCTCATCAAATATAACTACATAACAAAATTTAATAATAAAATTAGTACCAAATAAAGCATATAAACATATAATTGAAACAAATTAACATATTTCAATTCAAACTTACTATAACAGATCGAAAGTATACAATTTTCAAAATATATTCATAATTTCGATTATCGTTTTAAAAATATAAAATAGTTAATTATATGGTTCTAATTACAGTGTTCCCCCTCTGATTTCAGGTCAATCCGATGTCGTACGCTCTGAATTTGACAGTTTGAGGCCCGTTTTGGCAGCTTATGGAACTAGAAGTGCATTCTCGGTCACCGTGTGCACACGGCACCTCTGATTGGTGTGTCGTCTACTCGACCACTTCACAATTAACTCATTCGTTGTTGTCATCCGATTTCAGGCCAATCCGACGTCGTTTGGCAGGTTTGGACTACCCCACGTGCCTTTTGGAAGCACGTCCAACACTTAAAAAGCGCATATTGAGCCGTTTCATGCAAACCGCACATTCGATTGATGTTCCGTCTCCTCATATATGTCAATAATAATAATTACAGTGTTACCCTACGATTTCAGGTCAATCTGATGTCGTACGCTCTGAATTTGATAGTTTGAGGCCCATTTTGGCCGTTTTTTGCACCAGAAGTGCGTTCTCGGTCCGGGCGGGCACACGGCACCTCCAATTGGTGTGAATTCTGCCCGACCACTTCACAATTCACTCACCCATTTTTGTCGGCCGATTTCAGGCCAATCCGACGTCGTTCAGCCGGTTTGGACCACCCCACGCGCGTTTCGGAAATGCGCCCAACACTTAAAAAATGCATATTGAGTCGTTGCGCGCAAACTGCACATTCGATTGATGTTTTGTCTCATCTTACATGTCAAAAATAATATCTACAGTGTTCCCCATCTAATTTTAGGTCAATCCGATGTCGTACACTCTGAATTTGACAGTTTGAGGCCCGTTTTGGCCGTTTATGGCACCAAAAATGCGTTCTCAGTAACCGTGGGCACACGGCACCACCGATTGGCGTGCCGTCAGCCTGACTACTTCACAATTCACGCACCAATTGTTGTCGTCCGATTTCAGGCCAATCCGACGTCGTTCGGCCTGTTTGGACCACCCCACGAGCGTTTCAGAAGCACGCCCAACACTTAAAAAGGACATATTGAGCCATTTCGCGCAAACCACACGTCCGATTGATGTTCCGTCTCCTTTCACACGTCAAGAATAATAATTAAAGTGTTCCCCTTCTGATTTGAGGTCAATATAATGTCATACGCTTTGAATTTGACAGTTTGAGTCCCGTTTTGGCCGTTTATGGCACCAGAAGTGCGTTCTCGGTCACCGCGGGCACACAGAACCTCCGATTGGCGTTCCGTCTACCTGAACACATCATAGTTCACTCAATCGTTGTTTTCGTCCGATTTCAGTCCAATCCGACGTCGTTTGGCCGGTTTGGACAACCCCATGCGTGTTTCGGTAGGGCGCTCAACACTTAAAAAGTGCATATTGAACCGTTGCGCGCAAACCGCACGTCCGATTGACGTTCCGTCTCCTCGTACACATCATGAATAATAATTACAGTGCTCCCCCTATGATTTCAGGTCAATACGATGTCGTACGCTCTGAATTTGATAGTTTGAGGCCCGTTTTGGACGTTTATGGCACCAGAAGTGCGTTCTCAGTCACCGCGGGCAGACGACACCTCCGATTGGCGTTCTGTCTGCCCTACCAATTCACAATTCACTCACCCATTGTTTTAGTTCGATTTCAGGCCAATCTGACATCGTTTGGCCAGTTTGGACCACCCCACACGCCTTTTGGAAGCGCGCCCAACACTTAAAAAGCGCAATATTGAGCCGTTGTGTGCAAAACGCATGTCCTATTGACGTGCCGTCTACGCGTACATGTCATGAATAATAATTAGAATGTTGCACGGTGATTTTATGTCAATCTGAGGTCGTACGCTAGGAATTTGACCGTTTGACGCCCGTTTTGGCCGTTTATGACACCAGAACTGCGTTCTCGGTCACCGCGGGCACATGGCACGTCCAATTGATGTGTCGTCTACTAGACCACTTCGCAATTCACTCACCCATATTTGTCGCTTGATTTCAGGCCTTTCCGACTTCTTTTGGCCCGTTTGGACCCCCCCACACGCATTTATGAAGCGCGTGCATCACTTAAAACACGCATATTGAGCTGTACCGCGCAAACCGCACGTCCGATTGACATGCCGTCTATGATTACACGTCACGAATAATAATTAGAATGTTTCATGGTGGTTTCAGGTCAATCTGAGGTCGTTCGCTATGAATTTGACTGTTTGACGCCCGTTTTGGCCATTTATGACACCAGAACTGCATTCTCAGTCACTGCGGGCACACGGCACGCCCGATTGATGTTTTATCTGCTCGAACACTTCAAAAATCACTCACCCGTATTTTTCGTCTGATTTCAGGACATTACGACTTTGTTCGGCCCGTTTGGCCCCCTCACGCGCGTTTATGAAGCGCGCGCATCACTTAAAACACGCATATTGAGCCGTACCACGCAAACCGCACGTCTGATTAATGTGTCGTCTATGCGTAAACATAAAAAATAATAATTATAATGTTTCACGGTGGTTTCAGGTCAATCTGAGGTCGTCCGCTATGAATTTGACCGTTTGACGCCCGTTTTGGCCGTTTATGACACCAGAATTGTGTTCTCGGTAATCGCCGGCACACGGCACGTCCGATTGACGTGCCCTCTACTCGAACACTTCACAAATCACTCACCCATATTTTTCATCTTATTTCAGGCCATTATGACTTCGTTCGGCTCATTTGGACCCCCCCCCCCCCACGCGCGTTTATGAAGCGCGCGCATCACTTAAAACACGCATATTGAGCCGTACCGCGCAAACCGAACGTCCGATTGACGTTCCGTCTATGCGTACATGTCAAGAATAATAATTATAATGTTTCAAGGTGGTTTTAGTTCAATCCGAGGTCGTCCTCTATGAATTTGATCATTTGACGCCCGTTTTGGCCGTTTATGACACCAGAACTGCGCTCTCGGTCACCGCGGGCACACTGCACGTCCGATTGACGTACCATCTACTCGACCACTTCAAAAATCACTCAACCGTATTTTTCTTCTGATTTCAGGCCATTCTGACATCGTTCGGCCTATTTGGACCCCCCTCACGCGCGTTTATGAAGCGCACGCATCACTTAAAACATGCATATTGAGCCGTAGAGCGCAAACCGCACATCTGATTGACCTGACGTCTATGAGTACACGTCAAAAATAATAATTAGAATGTTTCACAGTGGTTTCAGGTCAATATGAGGTTTTCTACTATGAATTTGACCATTTGACGCCTGTTTTGGCCGTTTATGACACCAGAACTGCGTTCTCGGTCATCGCAGGCACACGGCACGTCCGATTGACGTTCCATCTACTCGACCACTTCACAAATAACTCACCCGTATTTTTCATCTGATTTCAGGCCATTTCGACTTCGTTCGGCCCGTTTGGACCCCCCCCCCCCCCCCCCACACGCGCATTTATGAAGCGAGTGCATCACTTAAAACACGCATATTGAGCCATACCGCGCAAACCGCACATCCGATTGATGTGATGTCTATGCGTACACGTCACGAATAATAATTAGAATGTTTCACGGTGGTTTCAGGTCAATCATAGGTCTTACTCTATGAATTTGACCATTTGACGCCTGTTTTGCCGTTTATGACACCAGAACTGCGTTCTCGGTCACCGCCGGCACATGGCACGTCCGATTGACATGTCGTCTGCTCGACCACTTCGCAAATCACTCAATCGTATTTTTTGTCTGATTTCAGGCCATTCTGACTTCGTTCGGCCCATTTGGACCCCCTCATGCGCGTTTATGAAGTGCGTGCATCACTTAAAACACGCATATTGAGCCGTACCACGCAAACCTCACGTCCGATTGACGTGTCGTCTGCGCGTACACGTCACGAATAATAATTAGAATGTTTCATGGTAGTTTTAGGTCAGAAATACTAAAAAACTAATCTAGGTAAAAAAGGAAAATTATATTCACCAAGGATATAAAAACTTCTAGAGAATTCATCAACACAAATGAAATTACCTCATGCATGGGGTTCATTCTCATCTGGATCACCAATATCAATGTGATGTCCACCAGTTGTATTTGAAGCCTACAATATATATCAATATTACGTATATTAAACATATCAATAAAATTCAATCTGAGTATGGTTTGTTTTATTGTTTACCTATGGTGCCACTTGTTGCGTCGTCATATCATCGATACGTGATGACATCTGTGACAACCTCTCCTCATACTCTGCACGTAACTGCTGAAACTGTGCATCAAAATTGCACTGCATATCCTGCATGGAAGCATCTATCTGAGCCTGTGTGTGCATCCCTGACTCTCAGCATGAACCCATCATATCTGCTCTAACAACTGCACGTCGTGGGACACCATCGCCATAAGTCAAAGAATAACCATGACCATCACACCCAACGACATGGTGAAATATTTCATCTCTACGCACAGTACTACGTCGTTGCTCCTCTGGCAGCTCTGCTAACTGAGTGTCAAACTGAGCCTATAGCATATAATGAATCAATGAACAAATATTAATAATTTATATAAAATAAAAATACATTTATTAGTAAATAATTTTCTTACTATAACACCGACAACATCGGGATCACCCGCCCTACGAGTTCTCATCCATATAGACATTCGATCGATTGGATCGCCGCATTGGTGTAACTATAATAAAGGTGTTCACCATGTTATACTACAATATTTTTAAAATATGAATGAAATAGTGAATTCTAAACTTACATCATGTATGAGCTGTGACACATGTTGAGTGCCAAGTCTGGAAGGCGTGCCCTGCATCACCCGATTATGTGAATGACGAGCAGACTCGATCTACATTCAACGTATTTACTTAGTAAACATTTCAAAAATTAGTCATTTATAGATTAAAAGTAATAAATCTTACCATCGCTGCCTCACTCGACCAAAACGCAACCAAATCCTTCCACTGCGTAGGAAGAATGCCCGGAGGGACTCGCTGTAGAATGTCTAGCACACCCGCAAATGGTGTCCAGTGATCTCTCTTCACCCTTGACTTGTAATCCTTCCATAATTTTCGGCATTTAGACATAAATACAGCCCGAAACTCATCTGGACAGGATTTCAAATTATCCTGTTAAGAAAAAATTATCAGGAGATGGGACAATAATAATAACAATATATCATGAAAAATTAAACATTGAATTTACCTAAACCTCCCTCCATAATCTGTCCATCGTATCCAGGGGCAAAGAACTCCAGTCACGAGTCATCAGAGGGAATCTGTGTGAGTCTCGTATTATATGCCCAAACTAACGACTCAATGCAGTAGCACCATCTCCAACTGGATGAAATGTGTCGTCAAATAACACATCCAATCAGGCTCCAGAGTTCCAGGATCGAACCCTTCTACCAGGAGCCCTACGTCTGCTGGAAGAAGCACTAGATCCTAATAAACATAAATTCATAATTCAATTACAATATAAATTAATGATTAGAAACAGTTAGGGAAATATACACAGAAAATTACAATCAATTAATTTAGAAAAATGAAAACATACATACCCACAACATCAGGTGAACCACTGTGACCACCCTGTAACATCCCTACATAAAAAGAAATTATAGTTAAATCATGCAATTTTTATACATATACAACTTATAAATATTTTTACAAACAATAACTGGGGATATAATTATAATTTTCACTAATCATGAAAGTCTATCGTGTCTCCTTCAACTGTCTCTCTGGCCCATGGTATATCTTCATTTCCTACAGCTACTATTGTTTGGTCAAGTGTTTGATCAAGAAATGCGAAAACGTCGGGTTCTTCTTGTTCAATCAGAAAAACCCCTCTTTTAGACATTTTCACCACAACTTTCCAATCAGAATCAATGCCGACAAAGTAAAATTGTTCTGCCTGCGATGTCAATATGAATGGTTCACTGCTTACTTGGTCATCTTTATATAGCATATTGTCAAAGTTTACTAATTTAAATTGGAAGTTATCAACTTTCGTTCCTCAAATAGGATCGACCCAATCAAACCTTAATAATATGTGTTTTAAACCATGACCATAAACAACCTCAATAATATCTCTCAGAAATCCATAATAATAACCCGCATCTACAAAAGAACAACCAACACCACTATTTTTTATGGCTCAGTTCATGTCAACATCGCTAATATGAAATCGGAATCCGTTAGCATCCAATGACTTGTAGCATCGAGCTGTAATAAATGGACCATTAACTAGTTGGTTGTGTTTTTCCCTCACAGGATGGGTTAAATCATGTAACTTTTGAATCTGCAAATTTCACATATATAGTTTAATGGATAAATTATTGTGAAAATACAACTAAGTTGCACTATAAAAATATTAAATCAATTATACGTACATGAGTCTTGAACCACTCATGAAATGTGTTGAAATTATGTTTTTGGATTTGATAGTCAGTTTCACGGGGCCTTTCATGTTTCAACTCAGCGATATGCATCCTAATTCACAACACAATATAAGTTAATCAATAAAATAAATATAGAAACAAAATACACATCAACTATGAAACTTACTGTATCAATGGAAAAACTTATGGAGTATTGAACAACACATATAGATGAGCTTGAATCCACTCATCATTCCATATATCAAACGTTATTCCTTCTCCAATTGGACCCTCATCATTCTGGGAGGGTTTATCTATATTTGTTTCAACCTCATCAATATATGAAGCACAAAAATTAGTACACTAATCAATTAAATATCCCTTGGCAAGTGAGGCTTCCGGATGAGCTTTGTTGTGCACATATCGTTTTAATGTATTTAAGTATTGCTCTATTGGATACATCCACATGAATTGTACGGGACCGCCAGCAGTGACTTCACCAGTTAAATGAACGGTCAAGTGAACCATGACATCAAAAAAAGATGGTGGAAATAGTTTTTCTAGGTGACATAGTGCGAGTACAATCTTATCCTGCAAATTTTCCAAATCACTCATGCGATGATTCCTTGAACAGAGCTGTCTGAAAAAATTAGAAACTTCAATTAACGGCTCAACAACCTGGGTAGGTAAGCAATCACGAATTGCTATAGGAATTAACTATTGAAGTAGAATATGATTATCGTGACTTTTCAACCCCTGTAATGTCATGATTGTCATATTCACACGCTTGGAAATATTAGAGCAATAACCATCTGGCACCTTAACAGACTTCAAAATTGATAGAAATTTTTTTTCTCTTTTTTACTCATTGTGTACTGTGCAGCAGGCATGTATGCATGATTTCTTTAACCTGGTTGTAAATGTAAAGGTTTTCTCAATCCCATTTCTTGAAAATCACGTCGATCATTATCACTATCCTTTGATTTCCCGTTGACGCCTAAAATGGTGCACAGTATATTATCACATACATTTTTTTCAATGTGCATCACATCCAAATTTTTTGTTAAAATATTATATTTCCAATAAGGAAATTCAAAAAAAATACTCTGTTTCTTCCAATTATGACTGTGCAGTCTATTTGCAGCAGGAATAAAAGGCAATGCAGGAGCCAATAAATCTTGAAAATCATACATTGTATGGATGATTTCTTGATCAAGTTGTGCACAATTTTGAACCCCAGACAGTATTTGTGGTGATGGTTCATACTCTCTATTCCCATCAAACGATACACGGTATTTTCTGAACCTGTGCAATGGAGGAAGAAATCGCATGTGACCAAGATATTCCCACTTTCTATAGTTCTTAAGCCATATATATTTCTTGCTCTTATTACAACAGGGGAAAGAAAATTCTCCTTTTGTACTCCAACCTGATAAGTTATCATACGCTGGGAAATCATTAATTGTCCATAACAAAGCAGCCCGAAGTCTAAACATTTCATTAGCTGCCGAGTCAAAATTCATTACACCATTGGCCCAAAATTCTTGCAGCTCATCAATCAAAGGTTGCTTGTAAACATCGATTTTATCACCAGGTCCTCTCGGTCCATCAATTAGAATTGACAGTAACAAAAAAGGTTGCTTCATACATACCCATGGGGGAATGTTGTATGGAACCAACACCACTAGCCATGTACTATGTGTCTCACCAACCATGGAACTAAATGGGTTAAAACCATCTGCTTCCAAACCCAGTCGAATATTACGATCATCTCGGGAAAAGTCTGGGTGTCTTTGATCAAACTCTTTCCATGCCAAAGAATCTGTCGAGTGAGTTAATTTATCAACCTCTTTCTTTCTCTCTGAATTCAAAGTCATCAATTTAGCAATTTTAGTTGACATGAAGAATCTCTTCAGTCATGGTTTTAGTGGGAAATAACGTATCTATTTAGTAGCAACTTGTTTCCCTTGATTCAAGACTCTCCCAGGAAGAATATGACTGCCTTGATTAATCTCATTGGTCTTCCACCTGGATGTATAGCAAACAGTACAATTATTTAATTGTGAATTCTCTTTTCTGAACAACATAAAATTATTGCGACACGCATCAATTGTATCATATGTAAAACCAAGATCACCGGTCAACTTCTGAGCTTGATAGAATGACTCCGGAATCTTCGCTCCAGCAGGGAGTACTTTCTTCAACAATACCAACAACATGTCAAATGAGGTGTCTGACAACTGGTTCAAAGCCTTCAAGTGTAACAATTTAATAATGAACGACAGTTTACTAAATTTAGTGCATCCAGGATATAATTCAATACGTGCATAGTCAAGAATTTCAATAAATTTCAATGCTTCTCCATCTGCAGAAGAACGGGGATTACTCGATCCAACGTCGTCATTTACGACATTACTGTCTTCAGGTTGAAACTGGCGCATCATATCATTGAGCACTATGTTCATCGGATCAACTGTTCTCAAATCAACATTCATATGAATACTTTTCGAGTGATTACATGAAACAGAATCTTCTCCATAACGTGTCCATGTCTTATAGTTTTTCAAAATCCCATTCAAAAACGAATGTTCTCTAACACTATCTCGTTTGAAGAGATATCTATTTTCACATTTTCTACATGGACAACTAATCATATCGCTTGGAAATCTGTTGGTGAAATCCATAAATTGCTTAATCCCTTTAAAATATTCAGCTGAATACCTATCTTGCATAACAATCCAGCTCTTATCCATATTTGTATTTATAATAGAAATCAAAAGTGAAATATCTTATTTAAATTATAAATAAACACATATCATTAAATTTAAAAAACCAATGACTTCAAAGCTAAATTTGAAGGATAAAAAACATTACCTATATAGAACTTGACCGCGGGTAATAGGGTGCGACTCGATTGCAGATCCATGATGGTGCAAAGACTTGGAAACAGGGGTTCGGCGGCTGGAATCGAAAGCGGCGGAACCGCTGGACGAAACGTGGGAGGGTTCTACACGGTGGGGCACGACAAACCGGAAGGGTCCAACAGAGGCAAGACGTGAGGACTCGCCGGTGGGATGTAGCGAGGCCCAGAGGGGACGAAGGGGGTAGGACTGTCTGAAGGCGCAGCGCAGGCTGTCGGGGTCGCGGGTGGCGTAGCGCAAGGTTGCGGGTAGCGCAGCGCGGGGTTGCGGGTGGCACAGGGGGTCGTCGGGGTTGCGGGTGGCGCAACGTGGGGTCAGGGCCGGGGTCATTGGGGGTCGCTGGGGGTTGGGGTCACCGGGGGTCAGGTCACCGGGGTAGCCAGGGGTCGTTGGGGCTCGCAGGGGCTCACCAAGAGTCAAGGTCACAGGGGTCACCGTGGGTCAGGTTGGTCGGGGGCGGGGTCGCCGGGGGCGGGGTCACGGGGGGGGGGGGGGTGGGGGTGGGGTCGGTGGGGGCAGGGATGGTCACCGGGGTCGGGGTCGCGGGGTCAGAGTGGGGTCGTCGGGGCCGGGGTCGCCAGGGTCAGGGTCGGGGTGCGGGGTCAGGGAGGGTCGGGGTGCGGGGTCGGGGAGTGTAATTAGGGGGGTCAGGAAATGGGGTAAAATTAGTTATTTTGTGCAGCGGCTACCATTTGGCGGTCACTATTGATAGCATTAGCAGCCGCCAAATGGCGGCCGCTATAGGTATCCCGCCTCCAAAAGTAAAAATTCTAGTATTGGATATCATTATAGATATTAAATAAAATATTCCTTTATTTTGTATTCATGTTGTTTAATTATGTAAATAATCTTGCAAAGAAACTAGACATTGTGATCCTTGGTTTGTATTTGATGGTTAATTATGATTAAAATCATGTAATAATATGTATAAAGGATAGGGTTGTTATAATTGGAATCCATGAACTGTCTAGTTATGTTTGGATATTAAGACTAGAAAACAATTATAAAAATCCTAGGGATAATTTTATCACCATAAGTAATAAATATTTAAAATTATATTATCAAAAGTTAGGATATACATTTAATTTACAATTTTATTCTTATATGTTAAAGGATTCCTCTTAATATTATTATCATCTAAGTATTCAAGACCCCTTAATTTTACATTACATTTCTTATTTAATGGTTGGAAATAAGAGAACGCATTCCAAAAACCAATGTGGTACAAAATGTGATGATTAACCTAATGAAATTAAAAATATGATTGGAACGAGTGATCAAAAATCATAAAATTACTTTCTCAGATAGATCATGTTATGGGTAATAACTTCAATCATGTGGAAGGCCTTCATTTTTCTATGAAATATAATGTTGAGGTTGAATTCTATATGCATCAAAGGAATCCCATGTTGAGTGGATCTTCTGATCCCATCCTCATGGAGAAATGGATTAACTCCATTGTATAGATATTTTTGGTAATACAATGCTCTAAATAAGAGAATGTTATACTGGAAGTCTATCGTTTTGATGGGGAAGATAAACAGTTGTTGAAAGTAATAAAGAACATGAATTCAATGAGTAAATTGATTCCTGGGAATGGGAATATTTCAATAAAATATTTTTGAATAAATATTTTCCCTGAACTCCCCATATTAAGATGGAGAGGTAGTTTCTCAGTCTGAATCCAAAGCGATATGATTCTATTGGGGAAATAAAACAAAAACATCAAAATACTTTCACGAGATGAATATTACATTTTCATGAATGTTAAATGTATGATCGATCACTTCTTTATAGGACTAAAGACTCCTTGGAAATCGTTGGTGATTTAAAAATTTGATAAATGTGACAAGATTGTTCATTATTCCCTTATGTTTGAAATGGATATTATAACATCTTAGTAGTATTGTGGGCCTGGAGATAAAAAGTGGAATATGGGGTTTAATATGAGAGTATCAATTGATAAATCACATGATGGAAATACAAACTAAAATCCAAAATGTCAATGTTGTGGGAAGAAGCATCCTGTGAATAGTTTAAAGGGAACCAGGATATGGTTCAAATGTGGGAGAATGGGAAATAAGTATAATAACTACGGAAGGGATATAAATATTCCAACTAATATAGAAGAAGGGAAGGTTTAGATTAAAACTCAGCATGTAGTGTAGTGTTTCAACTACAAAAAAATGGGAATTATGTGATCCATTTTCTTAAGCTAAGCATTGTTGGAGGTAATCAACAAAAAAACCCTCCAAGGTAGCAAGGAAGGAAATATGCTCTCACTACTACTAAGTTAGATCCCAATAATGATGTGGTGACATGTATGCTTTAATGAATATAAAATCTAGTATTTCATTCTAATTCTATGAATTCCTTCATATTTGGAAAGTTTAGTAGAACTATTCAAACACCACCTCAAAATATAGGGGTTTTTTTATCTATGAGAATTGAAAATGGGTTAATTATTTCATCTGAAGTATATAACTCCTCCCTAGTTAATGTTTTTAGATTTAACCTCCCAAAAAATATTTTCTTACATACTTTAGTAGAGTTTGATGCTATATTGGGCATGGATTGGATTTATTTATATAAATCCAACATCAACTTTTGTGAAAGGGATATCCCTCTTTCCATATCAAATAATCCTTCAATTATATACACGTGTATGGAGGATGATAATTCTCCATAAGAATCATTATCTCAAATATGTAAATTACTAAAATATGAAAAAAAAAACACATATGTAGCTCAAATTAATGAGACTAAAGAGATAATCATGCCCAAATACATTCCCACTATGAGATACTACACTGGTGTGTTCCTTGATTAATTTTATATCCTTACTCATTACCTAGAGGTTGAGTTATCAATAGAAATTTTTCCCAGATCACTACCTATATAGAATACACCATATAATATTAAAACAATTAAGTTAGAAGAACCGAAGAATCAATTACAAGAGGAGATAGATAAGGGTTTCATACACCTCAGTTCATTACCTTGGGGTGTGCTAGTCCTCTTCATGAAAAAGAAGGATTGATGAATGTGCCTCTTCATTCATTATTGTGAAATCAATAAAATCATGATGAATAATAATTATCCCCTACCATGGATATATTACATTTTCTATCAACTATTTCGGGCCAAGTATTTCTATAAGGTGGACATTCTATCAAGATATCACCAATTAAAGGTTATAAAGGAAGATATTCCCAAAACTTCCATTCGAACGAGGTTTGGAAACTATGAGTTCCTAGTGATTCCCTTCAGAATCACTAATTATCGAGTAATTTTCATGGACTTAATGAATATATTATTTATATATTTCCTTGACTTAATTTTGGTAGTATTCATTGATGATATTATAATATACTCCATGCGAAAGGAGGAACGTGACGAGAATCTGAACACTGTTCTAAAGACCTTTCAAAGGGTGAAACAATAAACACTATATAGTAAAATTGAGTTCTTGCTAGATTAAGTTTCATTATTGGGGATTGTTTTCAATTGGAGAGGAATATATATAGACCCTTCCAATATAAAGGCAACTGAAGAGTGGCCTAAACTAACATCTATAACATATATCTATATTTTCCTTAGAATAGCTGGGTATTACTGATGATTTTTGAAGAACATATCACATTTTTCAAACCCAAAAACTATGTTGAATCAGAAGGGAGTTAATTTTTCTACACCATTGAATGTGAAGAATACTTCAAAGAGTAGAAAAATATTCTTATCATTGTATGAGTGCTCTCACTACTTATAATTGGAGAAGTCTTTGGAGGTGTACAAAGATGGTTAAACAAATGTATTAGGATATTTACTAATGAAAATGGTTAAAGGGATAGACTAATCCTCAAGGAAGATGAAAATTCATGATAGAAACTGAATGAGACATGATATGGAGTTGGTAGTTGTGATCTTTACATTGAAAATATGGTAGCATTATCTCTATGGGCAGATGTGTTATATATATAATAATCATAAGAACCTAAAATATATATTCACACAGAAGCATCTTAATATACTCTAGAAACTATGGTTAGGGATCATAAAATATTATGACAGTTAAACCCAATACCATTATAGTAAATAAAAAAACGGCATATTATCTATGTTGAAAGGATCATGCATCTTTATCAATTATGAGAATTTAGTAAGATCCAATATTCATAGACCTACAGAGGATGGACATGGGAATTGTTAAGGAAGTAACATCATCCATTCTTTATAAAATTATTTCTCAACCATACCTCATGGGTAAAGTAAACAATATTCAAAAAAATTGATGTAGAAATTCCAAAAAAGTTGGAAGCTATCAGAAATGGTAAATCCTCAGAGATCAAAATCGATGAGGATGGAGCCCTCGGATTTTGGTAACAACTATGTGCACCATCAAATCCTGAGTTAAAGAATGATATTTAGAATAATGCATGAATTTCAACCTTATCAATTTACCTATGAATCAAAAATATGTATCGATATATATAAGAGCTCTATTGTTGGGACAATATGAATGAGGGGATCACTGAATATATATCAAATTTCATAGGCTGTTGGAAAGCGAAGGATAAAAGGAAAACCCTAAGGGGATGATGAAGCCATTTCCCATAACAAAATATAAATTGGAAAACATCACCATAGACAATGTCACTAGTTTTCCAAATAAATTCAGAGGAAACCATGCTATATGGGTTGTCTTGGATCATCTTACAAAGTTAAATCACTTTATCAAAATTCAAGTGTAATTCTCACTTGACCAACTTTCATAGATATAAATCAATGAAATGTTGATTCTCTATGGAGTACTACTTTTAATTGTATTTGATTGAGATTCAATATTTACCTCCATGTAAAGGAAAAGTCAGAAACAGGCTCTAAATACTGATTTGATCTTCAATACGGCCTATCATATAAAAAATGACAACCAATCTGAGAGGAATATTCATACACTGGAATATGTGTTGAGATCATGTTCTATGGAAATTAGGGGAGGATGGTACCACATAAACCTCTGGTTGAGTTATCTTACAATAATAGTTTCCACTGTAGCATCTAAATGGATTCATATGAATCCCTTTATAGGAAAAGATGTAGAACAATAGAATTCTTGGATGAAGTTAGTGAACATAAGCTGCTACATCCTCAAATGGTCAAAGAAATAGGGTAAAAGGCGAGAACGATTCAGCGGTATATCTGGGCAGCCCAAGGTTGAGAAAAAACTATACATGCAATCATCGATAGTACCTGGAGATTAATGTTGGAGATATGATATTCTTCTGTATATCTCTTGAAAGAGGATAATGAGATTTGGGGAAAAGGGAAAGCTAAGTCCCATGTACATTGACCCATTTGAGTTTCTTGATCTTGTCGGAGCTGGGGCCTATCGAATAGCACTTACACATACAATGTAACATGTACATAATTTATTCCACATATACCTCTTGAGAAGTACATAATAGATCCCCCACATGTACTAAATTCAGATGTGGTATAGTGGGAAAATAACCTCTCTTAGGAGGAGTAGCTGGTGAACATCTAAGACTATAGAGATAAAGTTACATTCTATATGACTACTCTACTGGTCAAAGTACTATATTGGGACCATAATTATGAAGAGGTAACATTGGAACCAAAGGAATAAATGAATGAGAATTTCCCTCACCTATCATCCTCGTATAATGAAAAATAAAGTTTCAAGGATGAAATTTCATAAGGAGAGGACAATGTAATGACCCATAATTATATCATTGAAATTTCACATCTTCTAATTATTTTATATATTATAAATAACATAATCTCCTAGAGAACACAATACAAACTTTTTAAATGATGAATGAATGATATAAGAGGCATTTATAGAAATTAATGAAATTAAACCAATGGAATATTAATATGTCTTTTGGAATAGTAATGTGACCATTAAGAATATTGAACCAAAAAATATAATATTAACCTCAACTATGAAATTATAAATAACATTTAGGAATCTTATAAATTAAAATATGAAATAACTATATCATAGTATATGTAAATAAATGTTTTAAACATAATAAATTAAGTGTTAGTATTTTTGTAAAATTTAAATGTTTATATAAAATTTATAATTAATATTATGATTTACAAGAAAATTAATTTTCATAAAAGGATTAATAAATTAATATTTTGTTTTATTATTATTATAAAATAATTTTAAGAGACCATAATTAATTTTTCAAAGTGTTATAAAATCACTTATAAATTTAAGATCAGTATATTTCGAGTAAAAGATAATTTTAACTAACAAGTAATTTTATAGTATTATTAAAAATTATTTTCATAAAATGGATTTAATTTTTCATGTATAAATATCAATATATGTTTAGGCTAAATTTTCGGTATTTTTCTAAAATAGTTAATTTTTGATGAATAGAGAAATACTCAAATTTAGAGTATATAACATTGTAGATTAAATAAGCTATTTATTGAGTCATTTCTAATTTAAGAACCATAATATAAAAATATCCTTCTCTATTCTCTATATTTATTCATGATAATCAAAACATTTCATATACTTGAGCCAAAATATTAAACAAATGAATAAAATAATAAAAACACTCCTTTCCTCCAACTATAAATACAACACTCACCACCTCTTCTCATTACAGCTAAAATCCTTGAATATTGTTCAAATTCTTCCAAATAATCTCCCAAGACACTACCCCACTTACAAGATCCTTTTTAAAAAAAACCAATCCCAATTCCCATAAAGAGTCTCTTAAGAAGAATAATTAATGACGTCAAATCCTTTTTCTTTTCTTTTTATTTCTTTTCAGTTTATTTTATTCTCTTATTATCTCCTCACCTCCCCTTATCAAAGTTATATGATAAATCCAATATATTTAATATACTATAATGTTCTACAGTTCATATAAAACCCATCATCATATTCCTTCCCTTTCCCTTTTTTTCTAAGAATGAAAACATCATTTTTGATGTGTTAAACTATCGCTTTCAAGGATGAAGAGTTTCCAATATCCATTACAACCTTCAAGGATGGTCATAAATCCATTTTTATAGATAGAAAAATTATAATATATGTATTAAAACCTATTTTATTTTCTATAAGTTGTATATATATATAATATTAATTTTTTAAGTAAAACATGTTCGTGATGATCAAATCTATTCCAAAATAATTGAAATGGTAATAATTAATGTTTTATTTAATGAACAATACTCACATTTAAAAAATGATATATAATACCATTTAATATTATTTATGTTCATTAATAACATATAGTTTCAATTTTGAAAAACTATTATCATTTTACATGATCATTCAGACATGTATACAAGTGAACTAATCATGGAAATCAAAGAAATGAACACTCTTGAACGACAAAATTAACTCATATAACTCTTAATAAAAGACATATGAGCTCAAAATAAAATTATAATAAATAAAATACATGTATAAAATGTTATGAATTAATTTATTAATGTATTTAATTTGATTGTGTAGGAAATTAAAATCAAGTAAATAAAACATTCAGACATAATGTAAGGGAATCATTGTCAACCACCACTTTTCCTTCAGGTTATGATTTCTCTATTTTTACCCCAATGAAATCCTTAATTATTTTTATTTTATTGTTCTTAATTATTTGTATATGTTCCAAAATAATGTATCTAGAACATATCATCCTTCTTTTATTGGGAAATAAAAGTTCTAAAAAGGTTCCCTTCTAAATTCTTTATGATAAGAAAGCCGAATTAAAAGGGAACTTCCTGATTTCAGACCCATTTATAAGTTCAATACATAACATGGTTTAAGTAAAAATTATTTTTATAAAATTATTCATTTTATCATGAATAACTTTATTGGTTCATTATGGGTTTTATACAAATAATTTTTCATTTTAATTTTCAAAAATTCATTAAAATTTTAAATTAAAACGCACTAAAGTGGCCCATTTATAATGTTTTGTGAACTCTCTTATTTATATGTTTTCAATTATTTCAGAAATAATTTATCATGATATATTCCTATTTCATATACTAATGTCCATTTATTATTTAATTCCAGTATTTCATGGAAACATTCATGATATTCTCATTTTTTATTCCTTATGAAATGATTATGATACCCATATCTTTCCTTGAGTAACCCTTATTCTTATACTTTATGTTGGATTTTTCATGTGGAATACATATTTACAATAATTTCATGATGGGTTCACCCAGATAGTGATCTAATTCATTGGTTAATGTATAGTCGCATTAGACATCATATAAGAATAGGGAGTGAACTTGAATCCTTTCTAGGACTTTGTCTAACATGTGAAATAGTCTTGGTAGTTTTTCTTGACGCATTCTCCTCCATGTACAATGGTCTTAGATGTCATAATTAGATCATTATTATCTCATTTTTATGTTGTTTATAAATTTATATGATTCAATATTCATATGAACCCATGTTACACATTTCATTCTTCTTTAACATTATTCATACCTTTTTATGTTATCAGGTAACACCTTTTAAAACTTGTTCTATGCTTTATTCCTTTGTTTCATTTCCCTTTATAAAAAATTTAGCTCATCCCTTTTTTCACGTATTTCCCAGGTTATCTGATGTAGATGTAAGAGAAAAAATTAAGTAGTAACCTTTTTATAAAGATTAAATAAATTATTTTTTTATTTCATATTGTTTAATTATGTACTTAATCATACAAATACACTAGAATTTGTGATCCTTGTTTTGTATTTGATCGATAATTATGATTAAAATCATGTAACAATATGTGTAAAAGGAAATTTCCATTTTAGAATTTTTTTCCCATTCAACTCCAAACCAGTAGTTTAAGAATTATTTTTTCATTGTTATCATCATTCCATAAACTAGGTTCTCTCATAAACCCATCCTAAGCTACCACTAAGAGGAACCATGAAACCATGATCACCCAGATACCTCAATAAGTAAGTAAGGCAGTGAATATTAAGTGAGAAAACCAACCATAAACCATTAAATAGATTCATGTCAATAATGAATCCAGATTTATGTCATTAATTGGTAAACCCAACATCAAACCAAACCACCATCTCTATTGCCATCCCAAAAACCCACATGAATGTCTGGAAGTATCTATCCATCATTGGTTTTAATTGATTCCACATCATCCAGGACACCCCACCTAATATCACATCATTCAACCCAAGATTAGCCATCCCAAACCCATAACATCATATGAGCCTCTCTGCCTCCTATCACATTAGCCATCCAGGGCTAAGCCATCCCATGATCATATTTCAACATATAAATATGATCACATCTAGATATCATCCCAAGGTAAAAATAAATAAACGAACAAAAAATGAAATATAGTCCCTAAACAAGGAATCAATCCTTCACACATAAAAGATCTCTCATAACTCAGAATTCATGGCACTCATTTTTTTCAAGTAGGTGGCTAACTCAATGCCTAGAAATTATCAATATCAATCAACCGATTTTTTTCTATCTTGAATTAACAAATTCATCATTCACTTGTTCCAATAATGGTAATATGAATGCATCATGCTATAATAATATATCAAAAGGTAAACATTCTCTTATCTTTAAAATCAGTTTCAATAAACATAGAGAAGTACAATTATCATTAAACAAACTTTTTATTTAATAATTATCATAAAGAATAATCATAATTAACATTATTTATCAGTTCCATTATCATGGAATAACACATTTAATTAAACATTAAAATTTCTTCAATTTGATTACCATAAAATTATATGGAACACTGGATTCACTAAAATATGTATCTTATTTAAATCTTAATCTATTTGATAAATTTATTCTGGATTTATTTTCCTTACCATTCCCTATAAAGAAAAATATGACAATCCATAATATAATAGTTCATTATAACTTGTATAATATAGATTTCAATCTATCTTGAAAATAAAGAGCCAAGTCATTATCATGGTAGAAAGAAACAATATGTGATCACTACAACCAGTTTTTTTAACCTATTTTAATAATTATTAGTTTAATTCCATTTATATAAAATGGAAAACTATGATAAAATAATTATTTTATGTAAATAAAAAGTAGAATAAATGACTCTCTTACCTTAATGTAATTAAGATTCTTAGTATGAGAACATACTGACATCGTAGATCCGAATTACCTCTCCCGTTAGAAGATGCATCCCACAAAAGATGCCACACCACAAATACACCAAAAAATAACAAAGATAACTCAATTATAATGATAGAAAGATATATATATATATATATATTACATGGAAATAAAAAGTTTTAGGATCTAGATCAAATAACCACTAGAGGAAAAGGTATAAAATACATTGGATCAACACATATCTAAGATATAAGGCCAAAATTAATCATTATTAAAGGGATTATAATACGTTAAAAGAGATAATTTCTGATAGAATGTAAATTGAGAGAAACATCATAGGGTTTGAGAAATCCTATGTCAAAATATTATCCTATAATCTATCTCGAGCTCTAGGGTTTCCCCTTTTATCATTATCATCATTTATTCCTTCTTCCCTCACATGGAATTTTATGGATGATGTTCCCCCCAACGTGGTATTATTTCTCTATCATTATACCAAGGTCAGTCATCATGTTTTAGTTCCTGGTTCAGCAGAAAGTTCCTCTAAGGTGGTCATCACCCATGTATGTTTTAGGATTCGTCCAAGCTAGTCCTACTAGATCTTGGTAGTAATCCTCTCATCCTAAAGTGGAATTATTAATTGTGATCTCTATATAGATATGGAGTTATCTTTTTTTTCATTTGGGGATCAGTTCATTTTAATGTATTTTAGGGTGATCTTTCCCTCACCTCTCTCATAGTGGTGTTGATGTTGTGTAAAGGTGGAGTGGCATTTGGTGGGTGAGGTTGATGTAGGGATTCAAATTTTTGTTATTGACTAATGTCAGTCTGGTGATTTTGGATTTCTCCTTTAGTGTTTTTCGATTTCAGTGAAAGATTACAGGAAAAGAGATTTTGTTTGGCTATCTGATGTCTTCTCTCCTGGTGGTGTTTCTGTCTGTGTGGATGGAGTTCCTATTGAAGATTGTTTCTTTTTTTCGACAACATGGATTATCTAACTTTTCTCTTTCTTACCGATTGTCCCTCCCATGCCAAGTCAGTCTGGTGCAGTTATTTTCTCATAGGCTTTGGAATGTTTAGTTTGATCAGTTTCTGGTTTTTGAGGTGGTGCGACCAATGCATGCTTCACTCCTTGGGTTTCTGATGGAGTTGGTTGTTATTTCTCCCAATCATCGTTTTATTCTAGAAATGTGGATATGATGTTTTAGAAATATTAAATGATGTTCTTTAATGGATCTTGTCTTTGTGTTGGTATGGTACTTAGATATGGCTTACCTGTGTGTTGATTGTCCATAGTTATGGTTTAAAGGTTGTGTGATTTTTCGATGACGATGATTGTGCTTGACGACGATAATGGATTTCGGTAGCTGTTCCTTACAGGTGATCTGGTAAGATGAAGAGGTTAATTTGTGTATGAGACATGGGGTAAGATGTGTCCAGAGGAGGTGATGATGATGCAATTTGAGTTTTGAACATTGAATTTTTAATCTGGTTTTTGTGGTGTATGAGCAGTAATGAATGGTTGTGTAAGTTTTCCACTTTACCAAAAAGTAGTTTATCGAAATAATAAAAATAATGGATTGATGTATGGTGCCACAATTTATAAAGGCACATTGTATAGTTGATACTCTAGATGTGAAACCCTTGCACATTATTCAAGTATCGAGTTTAATGTTCATCCTTAAAATGAGTTGCCTCGATCCATTTGACCCTGATTTGTTTCACAATTTAAAGAATCTTATGAAACAACATCTCAAAGTTTTTAAACCACATATTAAGGATGTGAAAAAAATTTCACATCATGAATTATTCCTGATACCAACTTTGAGCAGTCGAAGACCTTAATACCCAATCTTGGCCTCCTCTGAGCATCATGGGTTTTGGAAACACACAAAGGGTTGAATTATATATATCTGATACCTTACATAGTTCCAATTCCCAATTTTCAGAAATCAATCTACAAAAATATTCCTTTGATTCCATGTACATCTGGTTCCATTGTATTAGTTTTGGCCCCCTGATACATGTTGTTATGGACTTTGGTATCTTTAAATCCATCTTATTGAGTCATTTTGAGCACATTATACATCGAAGGACATTTTGCCTATGATTACATGTCTAAAAATTTAAATAGTTATTTTCTCCTAATTTCCTGTTAATCTGAGGTTTCTTTCTATAGGTTTACCATTACACTCATGTTTTAGTGTTTTAAAACAATAAAAACACATTTACGGGAATCACTGAAAAACTATTACTCTGATTGATATTGTGTCAATTCCTAAATTTCAAAATTTTATCAATTGTTATTTTCTAATGATTTCATTACCATAAAAAACATGAAGTGGATGGTATGGATCGATGTGTGTGTTTTCAATATAAGTTTTGTTTTACAATAAAACATATAACCCATAGAAAAAAATTAAAAAACTGTCTCAATTTGTTTTCAAACATTAGAAAAATGTTCCATAATTAATTTTTTATTTGTACTAGTTGACCCCACATCAATATAACACACAATTTGGTCATTATAACTTGATGTTCTTATTTTAAATATGAAAGTTTCATTTTATTTTAACACATCTATTAAATTTTCAATACCAAAATGAAATCAAATCTTTTAGAATATCATTGAAATGATTCATAATTCATTTCTTATGTGTAGGAATCAATGAAATCTCAACCGAATACACAAACTGGCACTACGGGAAAAGCAGTCTTTTGCGACGGGGTATTTGTGAAGGGAACTAATACTGTCGCAAATAGTCCATCCTAGTGGTTATTTGCGACGAGGGGTTCATCCCATCACAAATTACTTGTCCCATCGCAAAAGGTAATGCACGCTTTGGTGCGGGATGCGCGCTAAAGCGCGGGAAGGTTATTTGCGATGGGGGGATCCCCCGTCGCAAATAGTGTGTCGGTCGGAGGGTGTTTTCCACGAGACCCGTCACAAATACCAATGGTGGTAAATGAGTTTTTACGACCGGATGTTGTCTCGTCGCAAAAGGTGTGTCGGCATGTCACCTTTTGCGACGGGCCCCGTCACAAATACCCTTTTAACCATCGATGTCAATTAATGTGGGCAAAGTTATTTGCGATGGGCCCCATCACAAAAAGTACCTTTTGTGACGGTAAGCCCGTTGCAACTAGTCTCGTCGCAACTAATTTAACCTATATATACTCCGCTCCATTTTTCTTTCACTTTCTCTCATTTCTTACTTCCTCTCTCTCTCTAAACTCGAATTTTAGAGTGAAAATTTATCTTAGTTAATTTTTTTTACGGAGAAGTTGTGAAGCCGCTTACATTAATCGGAGATCAAGTTTAAAAATATTTATATTTTATATAATTTAGTATTTATTAAGTATTTTATATTAATTTTAATTATTGTTGATTAGTTGTAATTAAATTAGATTTAAATTGTTTTTTTATCTGTATTTTAGTAATAATTAGTAGTAATTAGTAATAAATAGTAATAATTTCGATAAATAGTAATAATAAGGAATAAATAGTAATAATTAAGAATAAAGAGTTATAATTAGTAATAATTAGTAATAAATAGGAATAAATAGGAATAATTAGTAACAAATAGGAATAAATAGGAATAATTAGTAATAAATAGTAGTAATTAGTAATAAATAGTAGTAATTAGTAATAAATAGTAATAAATATAAATAATTAGGAATAAATTGGAATAATTAGTTATAAATAGGAATAAATAATAATAATTAGATATAATTATCAATAAATAAGAAGAAATAGGAATAAATAGGAATAATTAGTAATAAATAGTAATACATAGTAATAAATATCAATAAATAGAAATAAATAGCAATAAATAGCAATAAATAGTAATAAATAGTAATAAATAGTAATAAATAAGAATAAATAGGAATAAATATGAATAAATAGTAATAATTAGTAATAATTAGTAATAATTAGTAATAATCACAAATAAATAGTAATAATTTGTAATAATTAGTAATAAATTGTAATAAATTGTAATAATTAGTAATAATTAGTAAAAAATAGTAGTAAATAGTAATAAATAGTAATAAATGTTAATAAATAGTAATAAATAGTAATAATTAGTAATAATTTGTAACAATTTGTAATAATTAGTAATAATTTTTAATAATTAGTAATAATTAGTAATAATTAGTAATAATTAGTAATAAACAGGAATAATTAGGAATAATAAGGAATAATTAAGAATAATTCGTAATAAATAGAAATAATTTGTAATAAATAGTAATAAATATAAATAAATATGAATAAATATGAATAAATAGGAATAAATAGGGATAATCAAAAATAATTTGGAAGAAATAGAAATAATTAGGAATAATTAAAAATAATTAGGAATAATTAGTAATAATTAGTAATAATTAGTAATAATTAGTAATAATTAGTAATAATTAGTAATAATTAGTAATAATTAGTAATAATTAGTAATACATAGTAATAATTAGTAATAATTAGTGATAATTAGTAATAATTATTAATAATTAGTAATAATTATTAATAATTAGTAATAATTAGTAATAAATAGGAACAAATAGTAATAATTAGTAATAAATAGTAATAAATAGTAATAAATAGGAATAATTATTAATAAATTGGAATAATCAGTAATAAATTGGAATAATTAGTAATAATTAAGAATATTTAGTAATAATTAGTAATTAATAGTAATAGATTGTAAGAAATGGTAACAATTAGTAACAATTAGTAACAATTAGTAACAATTAGTAAGAAATAGTAACAATTAGTAAGAAATAGTAACGATTAGTAAGAAATAGTAACAATTAGTAAGAAATAGTAACAATTAGTAAGAAATAGTAACAATTAGTCAGAAATAGTAGCAATTAGTAAGAATTATTAAGAATTAGTATGAATTAGTATGAAACAGTATGAAATGGCAAGAAATAGTAAGAAATAGTAAGAAATGGTAAGAAATGGTAAGAAATAGTAAGAAATGGTAAGAAATAGAAAAAAATACTATGAAATAGTAAGAAATAGTAAGAAATAGTAATAATTAGTAACAGTTAGTAATAATTAGTAACAATTAGTAACAATTAGAAATAAAATAAATTGTAATACCTTGTAATAACTTGGCATAATTTCCAATGGATCGAAGACACTCCTTTTGCTCGATGACTCTTCTCCTTTCAACATTCACCGACTCAAAAAATTATGAAAATTCTGTTTTTACATATACATATCTTATCTCATATGCACATGTTTGAATATGCATTCATAGGACCACATTTTTTATAATGTGTTCAGGTGGTGACATTTGCAAGAAGATGATTCATCGACGAAAATGGGGCTCTTTTGTCTGACGGCTCATTTACTTGCAGCTTTCTCACGGAGAAATCACAATGAAGAATCTACTCAGAGGTACAAATATTTATTCTCATGCATACGATAATGAATATACATACCTCCAATCAGATTCTTTATTGTGGTTTCTGTGTGAGAAAGTTGCAAGTAAATGAGATGTCGGACAAAAGAGTAGCCGTAAATCCACTGGAAATTGTGTAGCCTGTTAGTAATGGTAATTTTTAAGAAGTACTTGTAAGTATTTATCTTTTTTTTCAGATAGTGTTTTCATAATTTCAATTTTTTCAGAAATAGTCTTGATTTTATATTTTGTAGAAAAATATGGAATAAAGAAGTTGACAGTAATCATTATTAGATGATCGCGCTTAGATAAATTAGTGTAGAAATCCAAACGGTTCTGGTTTAAATACTGTATATATTGAGGGTGTTGAAACATTATTATCACTTGCATCATCAAAACCAGAATCTGTTTCAGGAGGTACAATAATGTTTCCTTGTAAAAATGTGCTCTGAAAATGTTTGACACATTAGACAAGGTTGGGGGACATCTCTTGCTGTTTAATTTTCAACCAGATTATGTTTTTTGGTATCAACACAGAGAACACAGTTCCAGAGAAGATTATAATAACATGATTATAGATCCTTCACGGTTTTAAAATTTAGTACATGATGTTGTAGGTCTATTTATTCAGTAAACTAAAACTCAAGATGATATTGATTTAACTCCTGAGTTGGCATCATCCGAATTTTATGATTTGTTGAGGTCTTTTGAGGATACATTATATCCTAGTTGCAAGATAAGGAAATTAGAACCGGTTGAAAAAATTATGGTTATTAAATTAGATAATTCAATGTCAAACAACTGTTTTGATCAGATATTTTTCTTGGTTAAAACACTGTTACCTAAAGTAAATGTGTTTCTTGTAAATTAATATGAGAGCAATAGGATATTTCATAATCTGGGCCTTAGTTATCAGAAAATTCATTCTTGTCCAAATGATTTCATCTTATATTCTGGTGAAAATGATTCGTTGGATAGTTTTCCTACATGTGGATAATAAAGGTATAAAGAAGCTCAACTAGGGAAGTCTGCATCAATTCCAGTAAAACAATTGAGATATTTTCCCCTTACACCCAGGTTACAGCATTTATTTATTTCCCAGAACATAGATTTAATGATATCATGGAACAAACCAAGATTTTAACTAATAAAATCTTGAATCATCCATCTTATGGTGATTCATTGAAATATTTAGACCGTCGGCATCCGTCTTTTACTTTAGAAGCTCGAAACGTGCGACTGGGTCTTTCTACTGAAGGTTTCCATCTGTTTGATTCTAATGGTAGTTATTATTCATGTTGGTATGTATTTATAACTCCGTAAAATTTACCTCTATGGATGTTGATGAAGGATCCCTATATATATTTGACCTTATTAATCCTACGACATCTCAAAAAGAATATTAATGTTTATTTGAAATAATTGATTAATGAGTTAAATGCATTGTGTAGTGATGGTGTTAGTACATATGATGTTGTTGCGAAAAAAAATTTCATATTAAAATTTGCATTGATATGGACGATTCGTGACTTTCCGGCATATGGCATGTTATCTGGCTTGAGTACACATGGTCTGAAATCAATTCCTTACTGAATGAAAGACAATAATTCCTTTATGCTTGTCAATGGAAAAAAACATTCTATTTTGACTATCACCGCATATTTCTTCCAATCGATCATCTTTTTCAGAGGACCAAATCTCATTTCAGAAAAGGTACAATTGAAAGGGATAAACCTCCACAAATGATCTCAGGTATAGAGTTAAAATCAGTTGTCGTTTCATTACCTCCCATCACATTTGGTCCAATCGTAATCCAATAGAAAATTCATGGCTTTGGGAAATAACATATTCGGATAAAATGAATCATTTTTGGGATCTTTTATATTGGTCTGATTTGTTGGTCCACCACATGTTGGATGTCATGAATATTTAGAATAACAGTTTTGACAATTTATTTCATACAGTTTTGGATACACTAGGTAAGACCAAAGATACTGTAAAGGCACGATTAGATCTTGCACAAATTTGCAGCTGACCGGAACTTGAACTATTTGAAAATGTCAGATCACAGAGGTTAATGAAGACAAAAGTAGCTTATACACTGTCCAAAGAAATTCTCTTACTATTTTGTTTGTGGATTGCAGATTTGAGACTTCCAGATGGCTATGCATCCAATTTGGAAAGATGTGTTAAGAATGGTTATATTACCAGATTTAAAAAGTCATGATTGTCATGTTATAATTGAAATACTTATGCCGATTGGATTTAGAGGTTTGTTGAATTATATGATTTCGTATTCTATAACAGACATGTCGTATTTTTTTACACATTTGTATTGCGACAATAGACTACGATGCGCTAAGAAAACTCAAAGAATATATTGCTGTAATTATATGTAAACTGGAAAAAATCTTTTGGTCATCTTTCTATGACTCAATGGAACATCTGATATTACATTGTCCACATGAAGCTAAATGTGGAGGTCCAGTACAGTTTCAATGGATGTACCCATTCGAGAGATTCATGCAGAAATTTAAAAAAAAGTAGGTAATAAATCATCAGTTGAAGGCTCAATTGATGAAACTTATTTGTAAGAGGAAATTTATTTTTTCTTCTTTCATTATTTTGGATCTCAATATCCCTCAAAACACAATTGACTGGGATGAAACGAGGGGAATGTTAATCACAAAATGGAAAATCAATTATCAGTTTTTAATAAGCTAAATCTTGGTTTCGATGGAGTTCATGAACAATGGCTTTCAGATGATGAACATCATAGAGCTCATACATATGTTCTGCTCAACTATGAAGAAATGACATCATTTGTACTGTGAGTGCTTCTATCAATTATTCTATAATTTAAGTTAAAGTATGTAAACTTATTTTATTTGTTGGCTATATGATAATAATATCAAGAAACAACTTCCACAAATTACAGCAGCTGCTCTTGAAGAATGTAGACAAAAAAATTCAATGGTTTCAAAAAATGGTAACATAAATTATTGATGGTTTAATATCAATTCCGTTTATTATTTATCATATTAATAATTGTTTTAAAAAAATTATGTGCCTCAACATGGTGATGGAATTTAAAAGAGACTGTGTATATTAAGTAACCCACCATCCAAAATTGTTAAATCTTATAATGTATATGTGGTGAATGGTTTTTGATTTAATACACGTGCATATGTAGAATCAAAAAAACAATAAACAGTGGAGTTTTCTAGAGAGGATTGCATCACAGAGAAAAAGAAGTTGACTTTTATGGAATTCTGGATGAAATTATTGAGTTTTTTTTATCTAGGAAAGAATTACATAATGATGTTTAAATGTCGGTGGTTGGATACTGAGAGAGGCTTTCATGTTCATCTGACTCATGGAATCGTCGATATTAAATATAAAATCCTTCTTGTAGTAAATGAAACATTTTTACTGGCTCAATAGGCACATAAAATTTATTACGCAATGTACTATGCTACTTCAAGAGACTTGAGTGATTGGTGGAGCATAATAAAAATGAAATCTTGTGAAAATCAGTTTACTCAAACTGAATGTTGTTCTGCTAAAGTGGAAGGAATTGAAATTTTTCAAGAGACTGCTCAAAATTAATATTTTGCACAGAGACATGAATATTGATGATGACTCTCCACAATTAAGGATCGATGATGATAATGATGTCAATAATGTTACAAATGAATTTGAAATGACAAGAGATGATGAAACTGAAACTCATATGGATATTGATGATGCTTGGGAGGAAGATGAAGACATTAACATGGATAGCTATGGAGATGAGGATGAATATGGACATTGACACAGTTAAATACTGGGTATAATCATAACTAATATATATCTATATATAATAATTATTTTCGTATATCTGATAAAAACTATCATTTTGTGTTTCAGATGGATCATGATCTATTTCTCGAGTTGTAGTAGGTCGGTCTACCTTTGGATGAGGGGGATTGTGGACCATCTGACCCTCAGCCTACTGACGGTTCAGAGGGTATGTGGAGGGGGAGCAGTCTTGCGCGATTGATGATTCCTGACCCTAACCCCGAGGGACATCCACATCTTGGCTTCGATCCATGCACATGAAGTTATGGTAACCTATATATTTTAATTATCTTTCATTAATTTATTTATATATATACTAATTCTTTTATTATTTATTTCTTTTTTATAGTTTTGCACATGTAGCTATTGGACAGGGGAGCACTATTGTTACGACCCAAAGATTCATTAATGGAAATACCTCTTGATCTAATTAAATGTCTCTTTATGTTTATATAAAATTTCAAATTATTTGGTTTTATGTGAAGAATTTTGATCATTGCTAATATATCTGTTGAACAGTGATCACATGATTTGTATAAATATAGGGATTTAACAAATCCAATTTACTCAGACAAAAGAAGCGATGGCCTCGTCCAGTAGAATTGCTCTGTACGAGGCCCATTTGTGGGATCTCAGAAAAGAGGTGGCGTCCTTGGGTTTCTCTCTTGACCAAGCCCAATCTGATCTTCAACATGTCAAGCTCGAACGGGAACGTCTACGGAAAAAATGGAAGTTGATAGAGATTACCACTCGATCAATGTTAGTTGTGTCACCCCAAGAGTCTGTCACCATCGCACACCTTACCCTTAGGTCTTATGCGGCTGTTTTAAGGGGTTATGTAACGAATTACTAGTAATATGTTCATTTATATTATTTTTTTATATAATAATGAATATACCTCCTTGTCATTTTTGAGAAATTGTAAATAGTTTTAAAAGTACAAATAGTGTTTTTAATAATTATTTAATTAAAAAATATATTTTATTAAATTAATGGATTTTTGAATTAAATAATATTTTAATAAAATATTATTTTTATTATTAAA
Source organism: Viscum album (assembly GCA_963277665.1). NCBI lineage: Eukaryota > Viridiplantae > Streptophyta > Magnoliopsida > Santalales > Viscaceae > Viscum > Viscum album. The sequence continues at coordinate 1,271,649,957 of OY728162.1, read as the reverse complement.
TTAATTTTTATTAAATATAAATGATCTTATAATTTTATGAATGCAATTATATTTATTATTAAGGTTTGAAAGCCATTTCTGTCAAAACCCGTGAATTTTCGATAAATGATGGTTTTTATTTTCAATGGGAAAATTAACATATTTAGAAAATTATTTAGATAAAATAAATGTTATTTCTGGAATTAGGATGTCTAAATTATCCAATGGTCAATTTTTCATAATTTTCTGAGACTGTCAAATTTTTGGGTAAAAATTAAATACCATTTAAATATATAATGTGTTTTATGACATCATAATGACCCAATAGTGATGTAATAAAATACTATAAGCTTTATGTTCAGCCAATATATGTTTTACCATTAAAATAATGTGATTTTGGGTTTGTTTGACTTACTTTACAAATCATTAATGGACCCCTCAAGACTTATTAAACACCTTGTCTTTTTAAATTAATTTTCATGGGAGTGTGACTCACCTCCACATAAGCAACCCTATTATTTTAAGAAGTTCGGACTTTGGCCTTATAAAATATTTTTTTCCTCTTCCCTTTTAAAAAAATCATGGGCAAAATCCATGGGATGGTTTGTGGTTTGGATTAATTTAATGTAAGGGGACCCAAACCTAAATAATAAAGAATTCCCTCATCTTTCCTATATAAACCCACCCAAGATCCCACTTCCTCCTCATTGAAAGCCTTTTTAGTTCTTCCAATCTCTGCCCTAATCTCTCTAGAATCCTCCCAAGGTGACCCAAGCTCCCAAGAAGCCTCTCACAAGCCTCTCTCTATCCTTTGGAAGAACACTTCCAAGTAAGGTTTTTTTCTTCCTTTCTCCTTTTTGTCAATTTTCTTTAAGTTGTATTTCCCTTTTAATTTCAATTATGAATGTTAGGGTATGGTTTTGCACCTCCCCCATACTACCCTCTTATTTTTTGAATGATGGGAGACCCCTTTCTCTCTCATTAAATACCTCCCATGTACACTCGTTACTATGCCGAAATTCGGAAAGGAACTTCTCTCTCTTCTTTTACATTCAAGAAATAATTTTGTATCATGAATCTAAATTCCATTACAATTGTTGAGACATGTATTCATATGACCTACTTACAGTCCATTACATGTAAATATGATGAGGAACCCCTTTCTCTCTCATCAACCATTTCTTTGAATTCTTATGTCACGCCGTTACGCTGTCGAAATCGCACAGATTTTCTAAGCCAATGCCATTGTGTAGTGAATACCATGCCCATTTATCCATCAAGGGTATTCACCTTTATGCACATTTACTTATTTATTATAATGTTTAATGTATTAATTCCACATTCCTTTATCATGGAATAAATGATTATGTTTTATGAATCTATGTTTTATGATCCATGTGGCACACTTATGCATGAAATGAAATGTTTAAGAAGGGTGCGCCCTTATAGCGCTCCAATGCATTGGGTAAAGTATAGTATCATGATACGTCATGTGAAATGAGTATTGACTCATGCTAATTCAAGTGCAATGAGGGTTTACTCGTTCTTTATGTGCAATGAGGATTTACTCATGCTCTATGTGCAATGAGTCTTGGCTCATGCTAATTCCATGTTAAGTGTTGTTGCCACATTTCCATGTTAGGATTATCATGCTTTATCATGCCTTTATGATCATGTTTCTATTGTGCTCTATTGATATGCCTAATGTCTAACATGTATTGTACTCCTCATGTTATTCCATGTGTATTCTCTTACTGGGCTTTATAGCTCACCCTTTTCTTATGCATGTCCTCAGGTTATCCCATGCAATGCTAAGTATGAGGGAATGTAGTGGTCATGTAAAGGAAGTTTTCAATAAACATGTTGTATTTCATGTTTTAAGTATTTATGTAATGATCCTAACCCACAAAGACACTAAACCTCTCGATCTTCATTGTTTTATCAAGTGATGTTTTATGTAACAAATCATGTTTAAGTTTGTAATAAAATTAGGGTTGTCATAGTTGGTATCAGAGGATAGGTTTAGTTATTTTTGGGATTAGGATTAGAAAACCCTAGTAAAGCCTTAGATAAAAGACTATGTACAATAAATACATCCCTAATTTTAGGTGAGTATTGAGTAATTGGGTTATCAAGAAAATGCATCCCTGTCTGGATACGAGTAGGTAGAGGCGGTCGTAGCACAGATGTATCCTAGGGGTAAAACCCGAAAACACCGCTTTGAGCTAGACTCGAATGGGAACTGGTGCACGACAACGGGCCTTGCCACACTCTTGGTTACGAAACTCCTGGGGGATATGTTTTGATAAATTCACAAGCTTAGTATGAACCCTTATTAAGGGAATTAAAAAAAATTCTCCAAAGAATACATGTTAGTAAGTAGATCATGAAAAGCCTAGATTGAAGCCTATAGACTCATGAGTTAAGGAAATAAAAGTTTATTTATAAGTCATAAACGTTTGTCTTTGGATTACCCTTTATGTGCTACCCCTAACATTCCTTTTATTCCAGCCAATGGCTGGTAATAGGAGGACTCGGGCTAACAACCGTTGTGAAGATCAGTGCGTTGACTGTACTAATGAGATGCCAAATCCAATGGGAGCGGGAATCATGAACTTTTCCATGATTCTCTCTCAGCTAACTCAAGTTTTGAATAGAAACATGGGTCAAGAGGAACGTTCAACCCCCCCCCCCTAAGAAAGAACAAGTCGCTATCAAGAGCTTCATGAGACAAAGGCCTCCTACTTTTAGTGGATCATCCGATCCCACGATCGTTGAACAATGGATCAACTCCATTGAAAAGATCTTCTATATCCTTCAATGTTCTGAACAAGAGAAGGTTCTCATGGTAGCTTACCGTATGGAGGGTGAAGCTGATCAATGGTTGACATTGATCAGAAATACGAATCCTGAGGAGGAGATCGAGGAATTGGAATGGAAGGATATCTGGAAGATGTTTTTCGATAAATATTTTCCACACACCCTCCGGCTTAAGATGGATGGGGGCTTCCTTTCCCTCAAGAAAAAAGATGAAGAATCTATTGGAGCGTGTGAGGAAAACTTCACAAGGCTTGCACGTTATGCTTCCGGCTTTGTCGTTGCCCCCAAATGAAAAGTTTACCGCTTCTTTGGTGGGCTGAAGCCTAGCCTGCGGAAAGCATTAGCGATCCGTTACTTCGACAGCTATGAGGAGATTGTCCGATGTGCCCTCAAGGCCGAAATAGAGATCGGGGAATCATAGGGGTATCATGGTGAAAAGAGTCATAAGGTGGAATTCAATGTTGGAGGTCCGATGGATAAATCCAATGGTACTAAGAAGATCCAGCACCACACTGGCCAAAAGTGCGGAAAGAAGCACCCTGGAAATTGCCTTAAGGGGATGAAGAAATGCTTCAGGTGTGGAAGGGAAGGGAACCTAGCTGTTAACTATCAGCAAGAAAGACATGTGGCTGCAACAGAAGAGAGGAACACTCTATTCGAACCTCAATGCATTGTTCAATGTGACAAATTCAAAGAACCGGGTCATTTTGCAAATAAGTGCCCTAATCTAATGGTTTTCAGAGGCAACCAACAACCTCCAAGACAGAAAGGAAGAGCTTTTTCCATCACTTCTGTCGAAGTGAACCCCAACAACGAAGTGGTGATAGGTACGCTAGTTATTCATTCAAGAATAGCAAAAGTACTTTTTGATTTAGGTTCTATGCATTCTTTTATATCTCGAAAGTTTATTAGAACAATCCCAGCACCACCACAAATCATGGAAGTAAAGATGTCGGTGAGTATAGAAAATGGGGCAATCATTGCATCCCATGAATATAATTCCTCCCCTATTTTAATCTGTGGATTTAATTTCCCGAATAACCTCGTCATACTCCCTCTGGTGGAATTTGATGAAATTCTTGGCATGGATTGGCTTTCCTTATATAGAGCCAACATAAATTTTTGGGAGAGGGAAATCACACTCCATATGGAGAATTGACCCCCGATTCATTACAAGTGTTAGGAGGAAGATGAATCTCCATTAGCTCCATCATATCAAGCATGGATATTACTGCCCTATGAGAATGCGTATCTGGATCAGATGATTGAGTCCAAGGAAGAAACCATCCTTGAAGAAATGCCTATTGTGAGGGAATTCGCGGAAGTGTTTCCCGAGGAACTGTCTGGCCTTCCTCCTAGAAGAGATGTTGAGTTCTCAATTGAACTTATACCCGGGGCTTTACCAATATCCAAGAGTCCATATAGAATGGTTGTCGTTGAGCTTGAAGAGCTGAAGAAACAACTACAAGAGAATTTGGATAAAGGGTTTATACGCCCAAGTGCTTCACCATGGGGTGAACCAGTCTTCTTCGTCAAGAAGAAGGATGGGTCAATGCGGCTTTGCATCGATTATCGTGAACTTAACAAAATCATGATAAAGAACAAGTATTCTCTCCCACGAATTGATGACTTGTTCGATCAGCTACGTGGAGCACAATACTTCTCCAAGGTGAACTTGCGGTCGGGATATTATCAAGTAAGGGTGAAGAAGGAAGATATACCCAAGACTGCTTTTCACACAAGATACAGGCACTATGAATTCATAGTAATGCCTTTCGGACTCACAAATGCTCCAGGAATCTTCACGGACTTAATGAATAGAGTCTTTAGAGATTACCTCAACAAATTTGTGGTAGTCTTTATAGATGATATTCTAATATACTCCAAAATCAAGGAGGATCATGAGAAGTATTTAAGAATTGTACTAGAGACTTTGCGCAAGGATAATATCTATGAAAAGTAGAGAATGTGTGAGTTCTGGTTGAAGGAGGTCTCATTCATGGTCCATATCATCACAAGCAATGGGATATCTATGGATCCCTCCAAAACAAATGCCATTGAGGGTTGGCCGAGGCCAACATCGGTAACGGATATCCGTAGCTTCTTGGGGTTAGCTGGATATTATCGATGATTTGTGAGGAATTTCTCACAATTGTCCAACACTCATACCAAGCTAACTCGGAAGGGAGTAAAGTTTTCTTGGAGTGATGAATGCGAAGAAAGTTTCAAGGAGTTGAAAAGGAGGCTTATCACTGTGCTCATGCTCACATTACCTATAAGTGGGGAACCTTTTGTGGTTTTCAGTGATGCTGCGAAGAAGGTATTAGGATGTGTACTGACGCAGAATGATAAAGGGATATCCTATGCCTCAAGCAGTTGAAAATCCATGAGCAAAACTATCCAACGCATGATCTAGAGTTGGCAGCGGTGATCTTTTCCTTGAAAATCTGGCGGCATTATCTCTATGGGGAGAAATGTGAGATATATACTGACCACAAGAGTCTTAAATATATATTCACACAGAAAGAGCTTAATATGAACCAGAGAAGATGGATAGAGCTCATCAAGGATTATGACTATTCAATACATTGCCACTCTGGGAAAGAGAACAAGGTGGCAGATGCCCTAAGTAGAGAGGACCCAGCAATTCTATCAATGATGAGAATTGAGAAGGATCCAATATTCTTAGAATTGATGAAGATGGACATGGGAATCATAAAGAAAGGAATGTCATCAATCCATTCACAAATGATTGCTCAACCGTCTCTTTTGGAAAGGTTAAAGGATGATTAAAAGGATAATGTGGGAATTCAAGAAAAAGTCGAAACTATCAAAAAAGGGAAGTCCTCAGAGGTTAATGTTAATGAAGAAGGAATTTTGCGGTTTGGGAAAAGACTATGTGTTCCATCAATTCCGGAGCTGAAGAAGGAAATTTTGGATGATGCACATAGTTCAAATTTCTATATTCACCCAGGGAGCACAAAGATGTATCGAGTTCTCCGAGAAAACTTTTTATGGGATAATATGAAGAAAAAGATCACTGAATATACATCAAAGTGCCTAGTGTGTCAGCAAGTGAAGGTAGAGAGACAGAAGTCTAAGGGGATGATGCATCCATTGCCCATACCAGAATGGAAATGGGAGAACATAACCATGGACTTTTTCACAGGACTTCCGAGGACATCCAAAGGCAACAATGCAATCTAGGTTATTGTGGATCGTCTTAAAAATACTGCACACTTAATTGCTATTCGGGAGGATTTCTCATTAGATCAACTGGCACAGATATATATTAGGGAAGTGGTAAGGTTTCATGGAGTACCACTATCTATTGTGTCTGGCCGAGATCTAAGATTCACCTCTAAGTTTTGGAAGAGTCATCAACACGCTTTGAATACTGAACTGAACTTCAGTATGGCCTATCATCATCAAAATGATGGCCAATCCGAGCGGGCTATCCAAACACTTGAGGACATGTTGAGAGCATTCTCAATTGACTTTAAAGGAGTATGGGATCAACATCTTCCTCTGGTTGAGTTCTCATATAACAATAGTTTCCACTCAAGCATCCAAATGGAACCATATGAAGCCCTACATGGGAAAAGGTGTAGAACACTGGCAAGTTGGGATGAGGTCAGTGAACGTAAACTGCTTGGACCAGAAATGGTCAAGGAAATGGTGGAGAATGGTAAAACCATTCAGTAGCATATCAAGGAAGCCCAGAGTCGACATAAGAGTTATGAAGATAATCATCGATGAGACCTTGAGTTTGAAGTTGGAGACATGGTTTTTCTACACATATCTCTATGGATGAAGGTCATGAGGTTTGGAAATAAAGGGAAGTTAAGTCCAAGGTACAACAACCCCTTTGAGATTCTTGATCGTGTCGGGGTTGTGGCCTATCGACTAGAACTTCCACCTACTATGGCCAAAGTACATGAAGTCTTTCATGTATCCCTCTTAAGGAAGTACATACCAGACCCTTCACATGTACTCTCTTCTAAGTTCATACAATTGGAAGATGATCTTTCTTATTAGGAGCAACCAGTGAAGATCTTAGATTGTAGAGAAAAAGTTCAACAAAATAAGACAATGCCCCTAGTCAAGGTGTTGTGGAGAAACCACAAGTTTGAATAAGAGACTTGGGAATCAGAGGAAATGACGAAGCTGAGTTACCCACATTTGTTTTAGTGTGGGAAAAGGAAAATTTCAAGGGAAAAATTTCTTAAGGGGGGAATATTGTAACGACCCAAAGTTTCATTAATGGAAATCCTTCTTGATCTCATTAATTGTCTCTTTATGTTTATATAAAATTTCAACTTATTTGTTTTTATGTTAAGAATTTTGACCGTTGATAATATAGCCATTGAACAGTGATCACATGATTAGTATAAATATAGGGCTTTAACAAATCTAATTTACTCAGACAAAAGAAGCGATGGCCTCGTCCAGTAGAATTGCTCCGTACGAAGCCCATTTGTCGGAGCTCGGAAAAGAGGTGGCATCCTTGGGCTTCACGTTTGACCAATCCCAGTCTAAGCTTTACCATGTCAAGCTCGAACGGGGCCGTCTACAGTAAAAAAGGAAGTTGATAGAGATTACCACTCGACCAATGTTAGCTGAGCCACCCCAAGAGTTTGTCACCATCGCACAACTTACCCTTAGGTCTTATGCGGCTGTTTTAAGGGGTTATGTAACGAATCGCTAGTACTATGTTCATGTATATTATTTTTCTATATAATAATAAATATACCTCCTTGTCATTTTTGAGACATTTTAAATAGTTTTTAAAGTACAAATATTGTTTTTAATAATTATTTAATTAAGAAATCTATTTTATTAAATTAATGGATTTTTGAATTAAATAATATTTTAATAAATATTATTTTTATTATTAAATTAATTTTTATTAAATATAAATTATCTTATAATTTTATGAATGCAATTATAATTTTTATTAAGGTTTGAAAGCCATTTCTGTCAAAACACATGAATTTTTGATAAATGAAGGTTTTTATTTTAAATGTGAAAATTAACATATTTATAAAATTATTTAGATAAAATAAAATTTATTTCTTGAATCAGGACGTCGAAATTATCCAACAGTGAATTTTTCATAATTTTCTGAGACAGTCAAATATTTGGGTAAAAATTAAATACCGTTTAAATATATAATGTGTTTTATGAAATCATAATGACCCAATAGTGATGTAATAAAATACTATAATCTTTATGTTCGGACAATATATGTTTAAACATTAAAATAATTTCATTTTTAGTTTTTTTGACTTACTTTTCAAAGCATTAATGGACCCCTCCAGACTTATTAAACACCTTGTCTTTTTAAATTAATTTCCATGGGAGTGTGACTCACCTTCACATAAGCAACCCTATTATTTTAAGAATTTCGGACTTTGGCCTTATAAAATATTTTTCTCCTCTTCCCTTTCCCAAAAACCGTGGGCAAAAACCATGGGATAGTTTGTGGTTTTGATTAATTTAATGTAAGGAGACCCAAACCTAAATAATAAAGAATTCCCTCACCTTTCCTATATAAACCCACCCAAGCTCCCACTTCCTCCTCAATAAAAGCCATCTAAGTTCATCCATCCTCTTCCATACTCTCTATATAATCCTCCCAAGGTTCCCAAAGCTCCCAAAAATCTTCTCACAAGCCTCTCTCTATCCTTTGGAAGCACACTTCCAAGTAAGGGTTTTTTCTTCCTTTCTCCCTTTTGTCAATTTTCTTTAAGTTGTATTGCCCTTTTAATTTCAATTATGAATGTTGGGGTATGGTTTCACACCTCCCTAATACTGCCCGATTATTGTTTGAATTATGGGAGACCCCTTTCTCTCTCATTAAATTCTTCCCATGTACACCCGTTACTATGCTGAAATTCTGAAAGGAACTTCTCTCTCTTCTTTTACATTCAAGCAATAATTTTGTATCATGAATCTAAATTCCATTAAAATTTTTGGGACATGTATCCATATGACCTCCTTAATTTCCATTATATTTAAATATGATGAGGAACCCCTTTCTCTCTCATCAACCATTTCTATGAATTCTTATGTCACGCCGTTACACTGCCGAAATCGCACCGATTTTCTAAGCCAATGCCATTGTGTAGTGAATACCGTGCCCATTTCTCCATCAAGGGTATTCCACTTTATGCACATTTACTTATTGGTTATAATTTTTCATTTATTAATTCCACATTCCTTTATCGTGGAATAAATTATTATGTTTTATGAATCCATGTTTTATGATCCATGTGGCACACTTATGCATAAAAAGAAATGTTTAAGAAGGGTGCAACCTTATAGCACTCCAATGCATTGGGTAAAGTATAGTATCATGATATGTCATGTTCAATGAGTGTTGACTCATGCTAATTCAAGTGAAATGAGGTTTTACTCATGCTTTATGTGCAATGAGGATTTACTCATGCTCTATGTGCAATGAGCCTTGGCTCATGCTAATTCCATGTTAAGTGTTGTTGCCACATTTCCATGTTATGATTATCATGCTTTATCATGCCTTTATGTTCATGTTTCTATTGTGATCTATTGATATGCCTAATTTCTAACATGTATTGTTCTCCTCATGTTATTCTATGTGTATTCCCTTACTAGGCTTTATAGCTCACCCTTTTCTTATGCATGTCCTTAGGTTATCCCATGCAATGCAAAGTACGAGGGAATGTAGTGGTCATGTAAAGGAATTTTTAAATAAAGATGTTGTATTTCATGTTTTATGTTTTTATGTAATGATCCTAAGCCCCAAATACACTAAACCTCTCGATATTATTTGTTGTATCAAGTGAAGTTTTATGTAATAAATCATGTTTAAGTTTGTAATAAAAGTAGGGTTGTCATAACTATCTTGCGTAATTATTTTTCTCAACCATGGATCACATGGGAACAGATTCCCGTTGATGTGCGGGGAGACATGTTCGATCATTGGCTGGTACATAAATAAAGAATATATATTTTGAAATTTATTTTATTAATAACTTGATATTATAAATTATTTTTAGTTTTTATTTTATCCCATTGATGATAGCATTCATGACTCTATCGACATGGCATAGTAGGTGTCTATGTGTAACTATTTCCGTCAGTTTTTTCACAATTTGAGAAGAACATCCATTAAGAAAGAAGAAGTGATAGAATTTGATGAGTCGTGTAGAGCCCACCAACCAGAGTACGTTTCATCTCAAATTTGGGAAGGATTATGTTTACATTGGTTGGGTGGTGGATTTCATAGGAGATCTTCAGTGGGATGGCAGAACCGAGGGAGACAGGATGTGACACATCTAGCTGGTAGTTTTACATTCAATATGCATATAGAGCATCTGGTAAGTATATTTTTGAAATATTTTATATAACATTAAATATAAATAGTTTATTTTATATTTCTTTAGGTAGTCGAGCATCCCGATATTACAGAGTCTGACGTTTATCAGAGGATGTACAGTGATCCCGCCACTGGAGAGATTATTGATGATCACTAGCGTTAAATTTTGGTTATTATTATTATTTTTAGTTTTACAATTAACTTCATATTATATTTTTACCATTTTAATTTTAAATTGGAATTGAAGGAGTCATATGAGGCTGCGACCTCTCAGAAACAGGCTGAGAGTCAGGACGAGATGACTGAGCAGACCAGTGACCACCATTTTGATGAGGTGACATGGATGCAGGCGGTGCAGTGGGTCTTTGAGAAGGGCTGAGTAGTTGGTATCAGCTCTAATTTGACTCCTCGTACATATTATGGTATTGTTGTGATGTCGGCGTCTAGCTCGAGAGGAGCTCATGGAGAGGCATCATCTTCTACCTCACAGTATCAGGAGTAGTTGCGAACTTAGTCTGAGCTTATAGAGAGTTTGCAGAAGCAGCATGAAGAGATGTGTCGGCGACAATCATAGCAATAGTAGTAGCATGAGGAGGAGATGCGTCGATGGTAGCAGCATTAGTAGCACGAGCAGATGGAGTACATGCGTCGTCTGACTCGTAGTTTAGGGATGGAGTTTCTTCCACCATCTCCTATAGCTCCTCCACCTCCTCCATAAGATGAGCCCCCCCCCAGTGAGTTGTTTTTTATGTTACAAACATTTTAATTTAATAATTATTGTAATATGAACTATTTACAGTTTCTGGATTTTATATTGGTACAAATATTGCATAATTTAATTTTTTAAAATATTTTATTCTTTATTATTAGTATAATATTTCTTAATATTTATTTATTTTATTAATACTAATAACATTTTATGATTATTTTGTATATATTTTTTTAATGTTTAGAATTGTAATAATTTTTTATTTTATTATTATTTTAATAAAATTAATATTAATTTTTTATTAATCATAATTTTATTAAATAGATTTTTTAGTATTATATTTTTAAATTTATATATATTTTAATTATAATAATTTTTTTATTATTTTATTATTTTAATAATATTAAAATAATTTTTTCATTAATTATAATTTTATTAAATATTTTTTTTATTATGTTTAGTATTTATGACGGGACCTTTTGTGATGGGCTCCCATTACAAATAATCTAAATATACTTTTTTATTAATAGTATTTGCGATGGGACAATGGGCCTGTCACAAATTCTATTTGTGATGGGCTCGTCGCAAAAGATTATTATATATATAATGTATGTAATCAAAGGATTAGTTGCGATGGGGAACTGCCCTGTCGTAAATAGTATTTGTGACGGTCCCTCGCGAAAGGTGTATTTATATATATAATATATTTAATCGGATGATTATTTGCGACGAGGCCCTTTCTCGTCGCAAATACTATTTTTTGCGATGGGCACATTGCGAAAAAATATATTTGCGACATCGTTTTCTGCAACGGGCTATTTGCGACAAAGCCCCATCGCTAAATCCTATTTGCGATGGGATCCTATCGCAAATAGCCTATTTCAAAAACCTCTAACTCTAGTAGTTTGGGTGGTATGAATCAATTATGTGTTTCCAATACGAGTCTCATTTTTATTTAAAACATATGGCACATATCTAGAACCAAAAAAAATGTGATGGGATTTTTTTAAAACATTAATAAAATTATCCATAATTCATTTCTGGCATGTAGAAAGTGACAACACATTAACCTGACACACAATGTGGTTGGTCTGACTCAAAGTTTGTTTTTTTAATTTAAAAGTGTCACTTCTATCTAGAACAACTGTCAAATTGTCAAAACTGAGAAAATTATATAGTATTTTTTTCAAACTTAAGTAGAAAAATAAATAATTTATCTGAGATGTTTAGGAATCCACTGCACATATATTGGACACATTTAGTGGGTATTATGACTCAAGGTGTGTGTTTTCAATCTATGTTATGAAAGGTTGGTATGAATCAAACTTCTCTCAATTTTAGTCATTCCATTTGATATTCATTTTCATGTCCTTTCTTATTAGATGATTTATTAATCATAGTAAGATTTATTGACTCCTAAATATCTAAACATCATGGAATTCTATAAATATCATATAGTTTCTATCAACATGATTCTAATTATTTTATTTTATTTATGGAATCCTTGTATTTATAAATATTTTTGACAGAAGTACCCTGCCATGATTATTTCTAGTGGATGATAATTGTAGTCATAAAAAAATATATAAGATTCAGGTGTATTGTCTTCTACTTTATGTGTTCTTCTAAAATGTTTGAATGGACTTTAGAGTTTATAATTTATCTCAACAGGGTGAGATATAAGACTGGAAATTTCCTTAGGGATTGTTTCCATCATCCATTGTAATATAGAATCTATTGACTTTTCCTTTCTCTATCGCCACTGATTCTATGTTTTTGTATTATAGTCTTCTTCTTTCACATTTTTATCTATACATCATGGTCAAAAACACTACTCAAACCCCCACTGGGTGTGGAAATTAACAGTGAAACTTCCCTACTGAAGACATTTGTTGGAGTACTCCCATAAGCTATCCAATAAACATAACCAGGATTCCCCTTCCCTAAAATTATTAAAACTACACCATTCTGGGTAACTGATAATTTTTGTAAAGGATTCACATTCCAAACTTTGTTAATTTTAACATCTTAATACAAAAATATGAATAATGTTTTTTTAATTTTATTTGAACTTCATAATATTATCTAATTCATAAATTTTTCATTTCTATTTATGGTTATTTCATTATTAAAAAAACATATTTATTAAATATAAATTATAACACCAACAAATCCTTAAACCCAATTAATAATGATTGGATACATGGATAAAATAGTGCTAATAATGTTAATTAGAACCATTTGATATATGTATATGAACATGTTTAATTAGTTTCAATGTTTTTTTATTATTTATGTTTCATTATCAAGATTTTATATTAATTACATAACATTAAATAGTAATAAAAAGTACTTATTATAATGTATCTTAGGTTCATTCACAAAACTAAAATTTGGTTTCCTATGATCTTTAAGCCACATATATGTGTTACAAATAGTGTGACATAATTTATTAGACATAATAAAAAAATAGATATAAGTTAGAAATAATAATTGAATTATAATAAAATAATATAAATAATGATGGAAAAAATAAAACCAATTATGTTATTTTCTCAAAAAATAGTGAGACCTAATGATATGTGGAATTACTTGATTCTCATTACTTATAGAATCTTTATGATAATTCTAACAAAAGATATCGACATTAATAAAAAATTTAATTTTATTATGTTTATGTTATTACGATAGTATAAAAATATTAAATTACCTCATGAGATGAATCTCTGTTAATATTGAAAAACATCTTCCACAACTCAAGAAAAATACATATAAGAACATTATTGTACATTTTTTCAGAGCCTAGAGATGTGTCATTAAAATAGATCAATGGCCATATTTAATAATACCTCCATTTTTCACCCAATTTATCTAGCGTATATGGGTGTGAAATAGAGTTTGATACATCACAATGAAAAAAACATCTTGAAATAAAACAAATAACACTTTACAAGTATATTTATAATTTCACTCATTCCTTTTAAACTATTTATCAAATAATATTCAATTAATATTATCTTTACTTGGTTATAAAACACATCATTTTTCCAAGATGATTTAAGATGCGTCCAATATATATAATTAACATGATAGAATACCATCTCAAAAGAAAGTATCTGAAGAATTTTCCCATATATTCTAGAAACACCATTGGTAGGCTCTAAAAAATCATTAAATGTATTGATAATCGTGATGTATTTCAGGTCCAATACATCTATTATATTCATATTTATATCTCTTGTGTTTTTATTTTTATCTATTTTGAAAATAAATTAACAACTTAATAAAATATATAGTTTTTGTACAATGAAATTCACAACAATAATAATAACTCACAAATATGCCCTAGATGAAGTGGTGAAAAACTGCTCTTTCACTAGAGGTGAATCAGAAAGAGTACTTTGAACAATATCTAGGGAAACTACTATCTAACTAGAAGTCTCTAGTATAATATAGTTACTCAACTACACTAAACCTAATAGTAGTGGTGGTGTGCTCTAAGATTTTGATCGTCTATTATTTTAAAATTTATTTGTTCATGGAATTCCTATAATTTTAATTGTTAGGAATATATTTATTGTCAAAAAAAATACAGAAGTAAAATATTTTTACCAAAGTGATATAATATAACAATGTATATATGTTCAAAAATCAAATCAATGAAAAAATTTAAAATAGTTTCATTACTAATTTTTACAGTCAATTTAGTCATCTTCATTTTATTCATTATTTTTAACCTTTATTGTGACATGTACATCATTTTTACGTTCTCTTGCAAGTTCAATTATTAGAATATTATCGGGAAAATCTATTCATTGTTTTTTGGGTGATGTTTTTCTCTATCAGAAAGTACCAATTTACCTTCATCACCCATATCATATAATTTTCTCTATTTTAAGTGTACTAAAACACTCCAACATTTATATATTTCATCATATATAAAATAAACCATCTTTACTTGTGAAGCAGATATAAATGGATCTTGATTTGCATGATCAATGGATTTGATCAAAAAATTTACTAATGTAAAATGAATTAAATATTTCATTATACCCATATAAATGTTGACCCTCTTGTATTTCAATAAAAAAACTAAAAATTAACTATGATAGTTCAATTCGACTATATTAATTAGATTTCCAAAGTATCCCACATCTACATGTGTAATTATGACACTATTTTGATTTTTCAAGTCTTATTACTAAAAAATTATATGAAAAATGATTCCATGAATATTGTATTCATTGAATCTGTTATCCTTTATAGATGATTTCTAGATAAAAACATCCAATCATTTTATATTTCATCTTTATTCCAAACATTCATTATCTTGAAAAGAAGATATAATGTGTTACATTTAACATATAAAAAATAACTACACATCAATATTATAAATATGAGTATAAACTTACATGATGAGAGAACCATTCGACAACCACGTTATTAAAAACATTTTTAAATTCCAACTCATTTTGGGCTCTACCCCTTAGTCACCATTTTATTTTCTATCACAATTATTCAATAATGGTATCTATAATAAGACTATTGAGTAGCACATATTTATATTCTTATAGTAACTCTAATTCATTCTGTGTAAAATTTAACCCCTTCCCAACTGGTCTTCCAATTGTTAGAAATACCGATGACTAGTTTTCTGCAAGGGAATTAGCGGAGATGTCATCAACATGTCCAACACTATTGAATCTAGGTTCAACCCCATCCAAATACCTAGAACATAAGGTCATGAACTCTTTAGTTATGTACTCTTCATAATTATATCCATCTGGTTGAGATATATTCCCCATATATGATTTCAAATGACCAATTTACCTAATGAAAAAAATAAGAAACCTATTAATGAAATTTACATAATGATTTGATAAAACAAAATTCATAAATGAAAATAAAATATATAAATGAACCACTCAAAGGTATACATCCATCGATAGTGTACCAGTATTCCATGTTTATAATAACCCACAAAATTAATACTCAAATGAATTATGACTGGGAAAATGAAGGGGTAAAATAACATCTAAAAATAATAAATTGTCTGAAAAAATATTTCACAAAGTTTATCAAGATCAGTTGGATTTAGATTATTTATAAAAATCTCTGTAAAAAGGTAGCCAACTGAACTATAACTTCAGTTAAATTTTATAGTAATGTATTACGCAATTCCATAGGCAACAACTACTCCCCCATAATATGTAAGTCATGAATTTTCAATCCATGTACCTTTAGATGTTTTAATTAAACGCTCTTTGAATTGTTACCGAAATAACCATCTAAAAAATTTAAATACATTAATATTAAAAGTAATATTACTTGTTCATTATTTTTTATTTTAAAATAGCCAATGGATACTTATAATTCTCATTTTCCCATAAACCATGCCATATATTCCTTGATTCAAAATCATTATGAGTATTAAGGTGATCCTTCGATTTACCCTTCTCATTCAATAATGTAAAATGTTAAATTTTTAAAGATTTTCTTATAAATATGATTTATGTCCAAACAATAACATGTAAAATTAAACACTAATTAAAAAAATATTAAATATATATACTCATTTTCTTCCACTATTGTATTCCTACTGCTTCTGATATTGTAGCTCTTTACCTTTTTCCCTTCTTTAAACTGATAATATTTTCCAAATTCTATTGTGACATTTATTAATTGTCTAGTGATTTTGGTACCACATAACACCATTTTTCTCCATCTAAATTCAATATCTCTATTCAATTGTGTCATCTTATTCCTAAATATATGATAATAATCAAGAAATTGTTTAGGACACATAAAACACCATTTTCTACAATGTGGTAATCATTGATGTTTGAAATCAAAATTTCAAAATCAAATAGCCCAATCAATATGACTATTCCATCCAGATAGGATTCATAATGTTGGAATGCCACTAATTTTCCACATTAAATAAGTATAATTTTTGAATAGTTTTCTCTTTGAATAATATTTTCTTTTCAAACCATAATCCCATAATTCTTAAAATTATCTTATTAGAGGTTGAAGGTACACATCAATGTCATTTATAAGCCTTTTTTTTACAGGAATAATCATCAAAATGATAAAAAAAAATTTATTTTTTATATACATATATAGAACTATATTATATGGGATCAAAAAAAATCTATATTCCATAATTAGTACATAAAGTACCAACAGAGATACAACAATTATAATAGAATCCAAAAATCAAATTCCTAGTATCTAACGAAAAAATATTTATATAATAAATAAAAAACTTTCAATGATGTTGAATTTTTGGATGTCTCATCAAGAAATCATTGTTACTATCACGTAAATGCCACTACACGTCGCATGCAGTCTTAGATAAAATTAATAATCTACAAAATCATTTTTGAGAGGAATGTATTGAAATACATTTATAGTAGTTTTATTATTGTTATTTTCCATAGTGCGAAATTGATATGTCCTCTCATTAATTCTCATTATCTTCCATCTACTTGTATTACATCTTTTTCATCCTTATTTATTATAAACTTCATCCCAAAAAGGCTTACAATCCATAGGGCATGCATGTATATTTTTAAAATGAAGTCCACTTTTGTTGATGATTTTCTTCATCACATAGAACAATGCAT
Organism: Viscum album; assembly: GCA_963277665.1. Classification (NCBI taxonomy): domain Eukaryota; kingdom Viridiplantae; phylum Streptophyta; class Magnoliopsida; order Santalales; family Viscaceae; genus Viscum; species Viscum album. The sequence continues at coordinate 1,271,632,460 of OY728162.1, read as the reverse complement.
GAATCATAACTTCATTGAATTCATCATTAAGAAACTATAAAATTATAGACAATTTATTCTCAGTAATTCCAAAGTCACAATTAGAATAATAAAACATAAGTATAAAAGGACTCTTTAAAAACATGGAACAACCTTCATATAATTCTTGTTGTCCTCCTTCAACTAATTCATAAAACTAATTTGTTGGTCATTGAAGTTCTGAGAAATATTATCCTACTTTGAATTAACTAATGTTTCTATTTTATATTAAAATAATGGACATTTTATCATGTAAATTCAAATTCTTCAATTTTCATGTTTTGAACTAAATTATCCTATGAAGGGTAATTTTTTTTCATTTAGATGATAGTCACTGTTTTAACATTCCATAAGATTCAATTGTCTATGAAAACTCTAACATATATATCAAGAAAAAAAATCTATTTCAATATCATGTGATCATATACATAATTTTTATTCAACTATCACTTGAGTTTACAATTAAGATATGACCATTTTATTCTAACATGCACTGATTGGTTTTCAATTGCATAATCCAAAAAATCTTCAAAACCCATGACATATCAAGTTTTCTTTCAAGGTAAATTAATTTAACTTGTATCCATAGGTATTGGATTGTCACTCTTCGCTCTATACATTAATAAATAATGATATAAATATTTAATAAATCAAATAAAATCATTCTTTAAATTCATCCAATTTCATCATTAACCATGGTAGGGTCTTGGTTTGACATAATACGTTTTTAACATTAAAATGATTCAATTAATCCTTAAAAATATAAAAAACATAAATGAATAGATATTTTACCTCACAAAAACAGGTTCTAATGTTGTGAAATAAGGCCACTGAGTTAAGGAGATGAAAATAGATAACATGGAGTTCGGGGATAAGAGCCTAGATGTGATTGACTCAGATAAAATTAGAGGAAATCAGGGGGGTAGTGTGCAGTATAGGGTAGTGGGGAAGGGGTTATGGGTCAGCAACCATTTGGGTGGTTGTCAAGGGGAAAAGGGGAAGATGGATCAATATATCATGATAAGAGATTTTGGGGGGCTTTATCATAGTCAACATTGATGAGAGGGTTTGATGGTTGATTGTCTTTGGTTGTTGATAAGGGAGGGAAGTCAGGGGCATCTTCTATGGACGGGGGTCAATAGCTGCTAGTTGGAGTTGAGAGAGGGGTGATTAGGGGTGGGGTTCGTAGTTGCGGGGGTTAGGGTTGGGGTGGTTGGGGGATGTGTTAATTAGGGTTTTTTAAAGGATATAGTGGTTGTTTTAATAAAACCAAAGATAGATCTAATGATTAGAGGTTATTTTATAAACCACCGATATATTTTAAATGGTATTTATAAAATTTTAGTTAGTGATGGTTATAAGAACCAATACTAAAGTCCGATTTTTTGTAGTGAATTTCTCATGAAAGATTAATATCATTGTCAGTTTTAGGGTCCTAACCTGAGCATCCATGCTCTATTTTTCTAGAAATTACACTCTATACCCCATATTCCTATTATATATATTTATTATATGATATTTCTTTATAATTATAATATAATATAATTATAGATATATATATATATATTATTTATATTAAAAAATTATAATGAAATTATTATATAATATTTGTTATTTATAAATGGAAAATCAATATATATATATTATATATGCTTGTCATTAATTTTTTGTATATATATTGGTACATTCACCACACCAAAATATTACAGAAAATTGCATTAAAATTTATATTGAAACCTTAAAATAAAAAATTAACACTAATTGAAATCTCATCTTACAAATTTTCTTTCAAATTTTCCATTTCAAATATATGTTTGAGTTTTATAATAAATTTTATTTAGTATACATATGTTGAAAATTTACATTTGAATAATGTACTATGTATAAGAAATAAAATTTTATACAAAAATATTATGCAATAAATTTGATAATAATAATTATAAAATAAATATTTGTTTACATTTTTACAAAAATATATTAATACATAAATTAACAATGTAATTTTTAATAAGATAAATGCATTTAAAATTTTCATTAGGAATGTCTAGTGTATATTTCCATTGGTACATGCTAGTGGAAATTTCTACATAATGATTATTTTCATATTTCAATTTATTTTTTAAGATTATTAAACTAAAAATTTGATTATAAATATTATAAATTAAATGAATATTTATAATTTTGAGTTCAAATATATTAACACATAAATAGAAAATGTAACATTGGATAGAATATTTGACCGAGAAATTTTATATGGATATTTTCCCCGCAAACATCAAATAGAAATTACTAGTGCAAGACTCCACTAAAATTATCCAGTGTAGACTTACCTTAGATATTTTAGTGAAAAATTCCCTTGAAAATTTCTAGTGTAAACATCCACTGCAAGTTTCCAGTGAAAATTTAAAATAGAAAATTCTAGTTCAAATTTACCCTTTAAATTACAATGACGATATGTTAATACATATATTAATAATGTGAATTTTCACTGGAAATTTTCATTGAGAATTTACATTAAAAAAATATTTTAAATTTCAATAAAAATTTCCATTGGAAGATTTCGATGTATATTTTCCACTATATATTTTTTTTCATAGTGAATTTTTTCACTTGACAATTTCAAATATTGTTTTAAAATATCGTGAAAATTTTTAATGTAGACTAAAAAACACAACAACACACATACAAATATAAATTTACATGGTATTATTAAATTATAAATTTTCTATGAAAATTGTAATTTGAAAATTTTCAATATATATAAAATCATCTATGTAAATTTTCATTGGAATTTTTTTTTCACCCTTGAACTGAAATCCTCACTAATATAAATCTATACAATAAATTTTCAATGCAAATTCAGAGTATAAAATTTGAATTTATGAATATTTACACAGTTATATATATTTATATAAAAAAATATAAAATATAAAATATAATTTACAAGAACATATTAATAATATAAAGTCACACAATTTCATGGAAAATTTCAAATAAAAATTCAGAATAAAAATTTATAGTTATCAGTGGAACCTACATCTATTACAATAAGGTAATTCCTGGTATAATATTTTTTTGGTTTCTATATTCATTTAATGTTAATTCTGTCAAGGATGTATTTTGAGTGTGTTTTTATTCTCATCCACATAATAGGATCGTTGAATGACCCCCTCATTATCATCAAATAAATTATGAAATTTTTAGTGCTAGTATACAAAAATAAAAATTGTAAATTTTCAATTATAATTTTCATTAAAAAATTTATATTTTATTTAAATTAATATTAAAAATAAATTAATACATAAATAAATATTGGAAATTTTCACTAGAAACTATAGTCAAAATTTGATACCAAAATTTTCATCTAAAAATTTCAAAATCCTTTTTCTTTCTTGTGACATGAAAACCGCACTTTGGAATTACATATTTGACATCTTTGAGTGAAGATGGTCCCTTTGTAGTTCCATTATCTTGCAGATACAATGATGTTTGGAAGTTTCAGATTCTCCGCAAATCAAAAATCTCTTCATTACAGCGGTTGTGGAACTTCTACATGTAATCTGGTATGGTAGAAATGCTTGGATTTTTCATAATATCTCATTCAAGATTAATGCAGGGAAAACCAGAATCTTCATGGCCATGCGTGAGGCGGCTTCAATTCAAAAAGATCATTACAACAACTCTGTTCATGACTTTGGGATTCTCATATGCATTGGGGTGGACAGGAAATACCCTCATCCGAAGCATACCCTTGAAGTGTTTTGGTGACCCCCTCCTCCAGGATGGATTAAAGTCAATGTGGATGGATCCTCCAAAGGCAACCCTGGCTCAGTGGGTTGTGGGTCCATCTTCAGAAATCACCTCGACCAGATGCTTGGATGCTTCTATGGATCTTGTGGTACTGATTTATCCCTGGAAGCTGAGATAATGAGTGTGATTCATGCGACTTCTTTTACCAGGCTTCATAATTGGAGAAATATCTGGATAGAGAGTGACTCTACTGCTATTATTCAGGCCATCTGGAATGGTTCCATTCACTTGTCCTGGACGCTCACCTCGCATTGGATTGATTTCCTAAAATTCATTTCATGGATCAATGTCATCACCACTCATACCTATCGTGAAGCTAACAAGAACGTCGATAGTCTTTCCAACATAGGTGTTACTCACGAGATGCATTGGAGTGATTTCCTCCCTCCGGAGTTAATCCCGCTCTATATCAGGGATGTTAGCAAAATGCCTTATTTTAGACTTGTGTAGCCTTTTTTTTCTTTTCAATAAAAATTTAGTGTTTTGGTCTTTGACCAGAGCACGACTTCTTAAAAAAATATAAAAATGAAATCCCCCCCCCCCACACACACATTTGTTTTATAAATTTTCATTGAAAAATTCTAATACACATTTCCTTTGGAAAATTGTAGTTCAAATGTCCACATGAATTTCAAAATAAAATTTTCCATACATATTTTTCACACACTATATATTTCCTAACATAAATGAAAAACATATTTTTGGAATTGTAATATATAGTGAAAATTTAAAATAAAAATAATAAGATATGGAAAATTTGATTATCAAAAAAAATATTCAAAAAATAATTGAATTAAAAAATAAATTTATATGTGAATGAATGTAAAACTAATTGATATATAAATATTTATAAATATTATTAGTAATTATTATTTATTTATTTTAGAGGAAATCAATATGAAAAATGTATATATTTAAAAAATATATTTGTAGTTTTTATAAATTTATATACATATATCTAATTAATAATTATTCTTATATTTTTAGTTATATGACTATTATTATATATTTTTTATTTTAGTATTCTATTTTCAATTATCCATACTTTTAATGATTTTTTATTATTTATTTTGTTTTTTATTTATTTTTTATGGGTATGAGTTTATTAAATAACATTACAGGTGAATCAAATGGTATTTCATTCCAACATATTCAAGTAAATCATTTTGTTAAAAAAACCAATCAAATTTAAAATTTAGATCATCAGGAACATCAATTTTTTAAATCATGGATAGAATCATGTAGTGAACATGCCCTGCAGGTCACTACACCAAAGTTGAAATGATATTTTCCCCAATTATTTAATATATAACATTTCACCACTACTTATACTATTATTGTAAGAACCCGGTTCATATTTTGAGGTACGGGTTTTTTATTTTCTCTTTTCCTTAAGTGTTTTTGAGAAAATAAATAAAATGGGGAAATATCCTAAATTTTGTGACTACACACCGTGTACTATTCCACATGTCGTGTACCTTGGCCTTGTGGGATGAGTACACAGGGTGTGTAGCCATGTCGGTGACGAAGGGTCTAAAAATCGACTACACACCGTGTAGTGGTATTTACACACCGTGTAGTCAATCGGTAGTGGAAATAGTAAGTCGGTGGAAGTCACCGCCATTTTGGTGATAGTACACGACGTGTAGTCAAGAATACACATCGTGTACTCATGTCGATGGATGAACAGTGCGGCGATGCACCCAGAGGAACAGTTAAATGAAAAAGTACACACTGTGTACTTGGAAGTACACACCGTGTAGTTTGTCTTTTTCGATTAAAACGGGCAGTAGCCTCCTCAATTGGCAGAGGAGGCGTTTGGGTTCGTTTTGGAGCAAGAGAGGAGGCTGGAGCTTTGGAGATCTGTCGAGCGCACGTCGGGATTCAGATTCTTCTGCCGACGATCTTGTTGGAACCGCACAGGTAATCCCTCCACTCTCCTTAATACGTTCTTACCAATTATTTCCCGTGGGAAAGTTATTTACAATTGAAAAGGTTTTCTTACAACCCAGATCTACATCATCTTTGGGCGTTTCTGGAATCGACGTTCGCGTATACCGTTCGTGGGTGTTTAATGTAGGTGGCTTGGTGTTTAATTTTTCAAACTGATGTGCATTTTGTGTACCGTTGTGATATGCACCCATGAATGGGGTGTTATATGGCTCAGGCCTTGTTGAATTAAATACCTAGAATTGTATAGGTAATTAAATGTAATAATAAATTGTTGTTTGGGATCACTTCTTGGATCCAGGACCACCTCGGGGGTGCGTTCCTCTGTTTAGTCATTTGGCCAGGATACCCGACGGTATGCCTTTATATCAATGATAATAGAATTTCCTTGAGAGGAATTGTTTGTATATTTCTTGTTTATATGTTGGGCATGGCCCGGTTACTTTCTTAGCCTGAGGGTGGTGCTTTACTTATCCTGAGGGAAGTGTTACCTTTAGCCTAAGGGCAGTGGTTATTTTGGCCTGAGGGAAAATTCTTTCGTGCATGTGGGCAACAGACTCTGTGCCTGAGGGCGACACTTTGTATGCCTGAGGGAAATATCTGTTATGCCTGTGGACAATTACCTGTGGGTTGGATTCTGATTACCTGGGGGTAAGGGTTTGCGTGTCTGAGGACACTGATGGTTTACATAGAAATTCACTGTGGTGGTTTCTTAAATAATAAATAATGAAATGAATATTAAAATGGAAATAACTGTTAATGTTAGTTACTTTTGACTACTGCATAGTTTATTTCATTTTACTACTGCACAATGTTGTTGCATATTTTCACACAGTTGGGAACGGGCCTTTGGTGGGTGCCTACTGAGATTATTTCTCACACCCTGTTTGGGTCATGCTTTTCGGCCCAAACAGATTTCATTTCTGTAGGTGTGGATAAGGGAAAGGGTCCTTATACAGGTACTTGATTGCTGTTGAGGAGTAGGGGAGCATGGGACCGGGCTTAGGCTTGTGATGCTACCGGATATTTTGTTTTGGTTTTGTTGTACTCTGTATTGTACTGTACTGTATTGCTATGTAACATGTTCTGGCTATTTTCATAGAACTTAAGACATGTTTCATCATCATCTATATAACTGTTGGTTATCTTTTACTGTAGTTTTTTATTTTAAATATGTATGGTTTATTTCTTCCATTGTTGTTGTATGCTTTCTATTTTATTCCACTACGCTACACTTTGACAAATGAGGGCATAGTTTTCCCACTATCAGACTTGGGCCCTCGCTGCTAGTCAGAAGCCTCTGGCATTTGGTGAAATGCGCTTGAGGTCACATGGTGAATCGGGTTCGGTGCACCCGTTGAGTGGCACCCGGAACCGGGATGTTACAAAGTGGTATCAGAGGAGTTATTTTATTTCACTTACTATTAGGAGCCTTAGTCAGGGATAGGATGAGAACGGTAGTTGGTAATAAGCTGTGCCCGGGCGTAGCTAACCCATGTACAAGGAAAATCCAATTTACCTTGTTTTTCAATTTTTCTAATTTTGCAGTTTTACAGTTGAATTGATTTTCACTGAAGGGTGATGCACTTGTATTGTGTTGTTTATATTATATTCATGGGTTCTATCTAGTTGCAACCTGATGAGATGAGGTTATTCCATCTCATGCATCATTTAGGAACATGCTAGAAATCACATGCCATGCATAGCTTCCATGCCATGTAGGTGTATTAGAAATTTCATGTTGTTGTGATAGTTGTTGTGCTTGAAAAGCATGCTGTTGTGATACCTGCTTTGATAAACACCTGCTATGTGATAGGGTATTATTGAGTGAGCCTGTTTATAGAATGGATGACAAACTTTGGTTTTTGGGGAGTATGGGCCCTCTTTGACCGAAATTTGGTGGATCATTGGCTGTTTATCTGGTTATAACACATATAAGATGCCTATCTTTGATTAGCGGGGAGTATGGGCCATCACAGATCGGAATTTGGCACTTAGGTGTTGTTTTTTAGTATTTTCTGGGTTCCGGAGATGTTTCTGAGGCATACTGTCAAGAAACCCAGTATACACGCTGTGTAGTACCTTAAACACACCATGTATGTTCTTCTGTTCGAGAAGAAAAGAAAAATATTTGCGTACACACCGTGTACCCTAAGTACATGTCTTGTAGTCTCTTCCTGTGTCATAGACCGTGTCGGCAGGGACATGGGGAATGGAAACACTTGGGGAGAACACACTATGTACCAGAAGTACACGCCATTTAGTGTTGACCTGGATTCTTCCCGTGTAACTAACAACACAAACGGGGGAGACCTTAATATATACACACTGTGTCCACTATCGAACACGTCGTGTAGTCTGATCTGGGATCCAGTCGTGTAACTAACAACACGAGTTGGTGTAATCCTTTGAGTACACGCCGTGTGTATATAGAACACGTCGTGTAGTTGGGGTCGTGTAACTAACAACACAGGTCGGACAAGCCTGTCTAGAACACGCCATGTACCTGTGGGACACGCCATGTAGTCTTGTCTGAGGACAGACCGTGTGGACTTAGCCATGTGGCTGGGAAACGGGGTAGTGTACACGCCGTGTGTGGGTGTAACACGCCGTGTAGTTCAAGCCGAGTAGTCGGCCATGTCACAAACGACACGGTATAAGGCCCCAGCCTTAAACATTACTTAATCTTGAGTTATTACAAGATTACACATTGAGGATCTTTTCAGGTTTAGAGTTTTAGAGAATTAGATCATAAAACTTGCATTGCATTCCACATTTAAACAAAGTGGTTACATATAAGATAGTATTCATTTTTTCCATCAACGGAAACATATTTAAAATAAAACATGGATTCTTTCTTGACACTTCCTTGACACTATCATCATATCATGTACCCTTCCCTTGACCTGTGAAAAAACATTTCAAAAAACTTGGGATGAGCATAAAAAGCTAAGTAAGGGATATAAAAATATGGAAAGGAAACATGAAACATGTATACATAAGAATGAAATCATACTTTACCCATAAAACATAAACACTTTAACATACCTCATAAAATCATGAATAAATCATAGAAATCATAAGAAATAAAAGGTAACTTGAGGCATTCATAACATTCTTACAATTCGAGTGACCCTCTTGGTTACGTTTGGAATACCCACCATAGTATGTTTCCTAAATCTCTTCGGAGAAACCTTAACGTTTCACTCCTTCGCGTTATCCAATGCATTGGAGAGCTATATCGGGCTCACTCACCCTTAGTTTATCACGGAACCACCCATTTTCATAACAATTCCCAAGAACCATAACATAAACGTATCAAGTAAAACATGCATAAAAGAAACATAACATTTCCACATTTCAATCACAATATAACATTTTAGTATATTGAAATAATGAATCCATTCAAAAAGAAACCATTTCCAAAACCATTTAAAACATTTAATAAAGAGATTTTTGAATCAAAGTGTCCCATACCACCTTGAAGCTTTAAAAAATTTAAACCATTAATATCCATATAAATAAATCCTTAAAACCATTTTAAAAACATGGATATTAATTATAACAAATAATTAAAACATTTAAAGCGATATTTTGGTTAAAGGGGTTTTACCAAAATTAGAGACACTTGAATACAATAATTGAGGAATAACATTTAGTCAGAACTTTATAATATCATGAGAATAAATGGATTCATGATATAATATTCCAAATTACAGTATATACATCATATAAGAGTGAATTGTTTCATAACAACAATGAAGTCTCAATAGAAATGTCAAATGTGATGAAATCCCTTATAAAGAATGTATCCTTAAATTAAGGAAAATCAATCTCAAAATTATGTGTGACAAATATATATACACCCAATATAAGTTTATATTAATTGTAAAACAATAAAAGGTCATTCACACATATTCAAAGGATGACATATTCAATAACTACATGTTGAACCCAAAGAAATCGAAATTGGGTTAAAAAGTTCCCTTGGTAAAATTCGACAGCATAACGACATCACTTAAAAATTCAGAAAATGAGTTGATGAGAGATAAAAAGGGCATCTCATCACTTGGACATACAATTTACATCAATAAGGATATAAAATAACATATCCCCACATAATAGTATGTGAATTAAAATACATAACAAAAGAAGTCTTTTAAAAAGTAAAGGGTGACAGGTCCCCTTACCGAGTTGGGTAACTTTCGAAATGTACACCCCATGGAAGAAGGGTCATACAATGAAGATGTGAATACCCATAAATAAAATTATACTACACAAATTGTATAATAATGGGCAGTACATACACCACTCAAAGTAAATTGTGGAAGATGTAGCATAAATCTCACGGGAATAAAAGTGAGATGAAAAATCCCTTACGAAAACTTGGCAGCCTAACGACGCCACTTAAAACTTCCAAAATGGATTGATGAGATCAAATAGGGTCTCTCATAATATGAAAATAAAAAGTACAGAATGAATAATATAAAATAACATCCCCAAACATAAGAAAGATGAGCTTAAAAGAAATGACATAAAAGAGAGTACTTAAAAAGAAAGAGAGGAGTAGGATCCCTTACCTCGGGTCCGACTTGACTCGATCATTCTTTAACGTCCTGAATAATAAACTTGAGTTAATTTATACTTGCTTAAGAACCTTTTTCAAGTTCATTATTCCTTTTATAGAACTTATTTCCATGTTATAAACATTATCTAATCATTTAAGTTAATAATGTTTGTTTTGTCGATATTTGGCTCTTAAGTCGAAAGTGGACTTCTTACAATTACATGTTGTTCATGTGGTCAAAGGTTCATTATATCCAGAATGATATTCATGATTTGGATATCATATATATCATATATATCCCGAATATACATGTATTTATAATATTACATAATCATTTAGAGGTAATAAATGAAATGCACCGTTCATGGCGACGGTAAGCCGTACGTACGCATGAACGCTACTTTCATTTCTATGTCATATTAATGGAATTAAAACTAAATGAGAGGTATGAATATTTTAATTATATAATTATATTCATCATTTATATGTAACATACATCATATATAATAACTTTAAATCCATCCTTTATACATCCCACATATGACATTAACAAATCAAATCACTTTGAGGGGGCGGTAGTCCGCACTTCCTAAAATGAAATTATCGTGTTTACCCACAATGGAAACCATAAAGTTATGCCACAAAATAAAAATACATAATCTTAAGTAAAACATAAAAATATTATATATAATATATAATTATAGTGACATCTTAGTGGCCACCTTTTAAGGTGTTATATGAGTGTTGAACAATCATCGTTTCGTGAGGCAGAAATTCTCCATCCACAGAAACAGTATGTTCTTTAACCATTTTATGTAGGTGTGTGTAAGTGTATCTATAATGATTCTTATAAAAACATCCTAGTATATTGAAGATACTGTATTTGTTACAAAAGAAATTAATAAAATGATTTTAGGGGGTTGGAGAAGCAAAATAATACAAAAGAACACAAGAGAGGACACTACCTTGAAATCGGGTAACTCTCTTTGATTTCAGCTCAAAGGCTTCCCTAGAAAGAATTATGCCCAAATTGAGGCTTCAATGATGTAGATATGTATGTGGAGAGACAAAATGGGCAGCGGTTGGCCGAGCCTAAGGCTTTGGAAGTGTGGGTAAAGAGGTAGAGGTGGGGGCCTTTTATAAGAGGAGAGGAGGGGCACTCTTGGAAAGTAAAGAAATGTTACATTATTTTAAAAATGAGTTTCGGATTTAAAAGGTCCCACATTGAAATAATTCGAGTATAAGGTGATAATTTTTCGAAATACACCCATCCAATATGTTTTTTACAAGTGTAGGTTTTATTTTTTACATTAACTTTTCATTTTATTTAAATCGTTAAATAATGAGGTAATCACTACATCATCAGGATGTCATAAATAATTTAATTTATTTAATGTATAAAAATTATAAACAAAATACTATAATGTAGAAAAATATTTTTATCTTTCCAATGACTAGTTATAGTCAAAAATCGGACTTGTATAACCCCATTTAAAAATTGTTTTAGTAAAACAACTCATGTTTGTGTCATTTTTACTTTTACATTAAATAAAAAGTTATTTATGTCATTTCCCAACCAAAGTGGCTCCATGGGGTCCCCAAGTTGACCCATGGATTTTCGTGGTCGGCCATGACATATCCAATAAGGGTAGGACATGTTTCAAGCTCATCTCATATTATCAAAACAATAATTTTACCTTAAACTACACTAATTACCACTAATCAAGATTAATAAACTTAAAAGTTACTATTCACCAAAAAAATTATTTTAATTCCATTGAACCAAATTTTACTTTTTAAGGACAACCATGTATGTCAGATTTTTGAAATTCAAAACAAAGAGGTGGTAAAATTTCATTTAAATGGAAAATCAGTTTTTATAAGTACCACTTAGTGGTTTCACTATTCATCAAAAAATGAAGTTCTTCAGAAAGATACCAAAACTTCACCCTAAGATATATATGATATTCCAAATACAAAAATAAAGTCTATTTTAAAAAGTTCAAAACATATAAGTTGTGTTAATTAATTTAATAATTAATTCCCGTTGTCAGAGCAAATAGCGTGTTTTTATGAAACAATAAGTATCAAAAGATTGACACTAGTTTAAGTCCGATTTCAAAATGAAGTTAATTCCAACGACCATTATTGGATTAAATGGTAAAAATATATTCTAATTTCATTTTGAAACCAATTCAAAAGATAATCTAATCATATAAATAAATTAGATTAAAACGAGGTTTTGAATTAAAATAAAACATTTTTCACTATTCATTAAAAAAGGAACATTATCTGAAATATAACAAAAATTTACACAAAGTAAATTTTGATGTCCTGATTCTAAAGAAGAATTTTATTTTGACAAATATAATACATAAATTTTTCAAAAAGTGGATTTAAAAGAGGTTCTTCATCAAAAGGCGGTTAATCGACCTTTTAAAGAATATTAGAATGTTTACCCTTAAAAATTGAATTCATTCGCATTTTTAATCCTATAACAATAATTTTAAAAAGTAAAAATATTTTACAAACATACATAATCATTTTTTTAGTTAGTTCCATTCTTTCCCACCATTATAATGGCTAGGCGTTAACTACCATTTAAAATAATATTATTTTATTATTATAGTGCAAAGTAAGATTTCAAAGGAACTTGTTGTTGCGTATTGGGTATGCCATCGAGCATAGCGTTCCCTTTAAAGTAATATTAATATATTTTTTTCACAAATAGGGATAAATATAAAAATTTCATATTCTTTATTTACCTGGGGTGTTACATCCTTCCCCCCTTTTGGGAACTGCGTCCTTGCAATTTTAAAATTGGGCTTGGAAACTCCATTGAAAATCCCACATCGGAACAAGAGTCAGTAAAACAATCACTTTAAAATAAAGAAGGAGAAGTACAAATATCACCCGAGTTAACCCATACTAGGATTCCAAGTATGAAAATATGGACATGGAGGAAAAAACAAAGGGTCATGTTCTGAGGGAGAGTGATAGTAAACATGTCTAGGAGAAAGTTAACCATAAGAAAATCACAAACTTGTGATGGGTTAAACGGTATCTGATTCCCCAGTAGGAAAATATAATAGACAACATTTTTGTTTTATGTTACTCTTCATTGAGGAATTTATTTTTGATCTTAACTAAATCGTAATGAAACATACTTACTTGTCACGTAGACTTTCAACTTTTACTAGATTCCTTAATCAAACTCATATTTTCTCTAAAAGACGAGTATTTAGGAAGACTTGTTCGCATTAAAAGTACTATAATCAACTTCTTGAGAATCACCTAATCCAAAAAAGAGAACTATATACTTCCCATGTCTTTATAATTTAACCAAAACCAAAACCAAAACCAAAATGGATAGTACAAGATCAGATAATCTAGAAAAGGATAACCCTTTATAAAAAGAAAATCTATTCTTAATCTCCAAAATTTGTCCAACAAAACCCAAAGTTCAATGAGGACCTTTTGATAAAAAAATTTGTCCATAAAATTCTTCAAAGTAAACCAAACTAAGATTGAAACACAAATATTTGAAGAATTTAGTCACATAGTCTTCCAAGGTACAAATTAACTTTTATCTCCAAATAACATCAGTTCTCTTAAATTCTCATATTGAAAAGTAATTAACCTAATCACATATCCTCGATGATTGGTTATTCATTTCCATAGATAACCAAATATAAACTTACTCTTGATTTCTAAAATCATCTAACTAAAAAGAATTAGTCAAACTAACCAGGGACTTCACGTAGTCCAGTGGTAGGCGATAAATACCAGTCGCACTTTGGTTGTGGGTTCGATTCCCGCAGTTTTGTCAGACGCGACGGGTTGTCACACGGTCTGCGTGTTGTCCTTTTTCCAAAACTATATAATTCTTAAAACATTCCCCAAAATGAGATAAAATCTTCAAAAATGATCATAACATATTTTAACCTCAAGTTTATCTCATGCCTTTCATTTTCCATCATAACATATAATAACCCGTAATTACCTCAAAAGTAAGGATCATATAAACTCTAATGGTTACCTTTATAATTATTACCTGATCTTCCACATCGATTGGTCATCTTGTACATGATGAATTACAGATCATACCAAGGTTCAAGTGGTTGATCATGACTCCTTGATAGTTGGTTTAGAACAACCACGAGTTTCCTCATTGAATCCCCCATTTTATCTAGTATCTTAATCCGAGAACCACCACTGTTTCCTTCAAACCTGTTGTCTCTTTGGTGCCCGCTAGATCCATCCATTCACTAAAAATAGAAATTTCAGTGTGAGTATATCAAAAAAACCATCATGTACTAATGAGGAAGGTAAACACTAAGATATACTTACTCATTCACTTTATCTAAAACTAGGACTCCTTCTGAAATCCTAACCATTACGGTAATGTCACTTGTGCTTAGAGAATACCCTAACCTCTAAAATTATCTAAACCGACCTTTGATACCAACTATAAGGCCCCAGTCTTAAACCTTACTTAATCTTGAGTTATTACAAGATTACACATTGAGGATCTTTTCCGGTTTAGAGTTTTAGAGAATTAGATCATAAAACTTGCATTATATTCCACATTTAAACAAAGTTGTTACATAAAAGATAGTATTCATTTTTTCCATCAACAAAAACATATTTAAAATAAAACATGGATTCTTTCTTGACACTTCCTTGACACTATCATCATATCATGCACCCTTCCCTTGACCTGTGAAAAAACATTTCAAAAAACTTGGGATGAGCATAAAAAGCTCAGTAAGGGATATAAAAATATGGAAAGGAACCATGACTACATGTATACATAAGAATGAAATCATACTTTACCCATAAAACATAAGCACTTTAACATACCTCATAAAATCATGAATAAATCATAGAAATCATAAGACATAAAAGGTAACTTGAGGCATTAATAACATTCTTACGTAGGGAGTAACCCTCTTGGTTATGTTTGGAATACCCACCATAGTATATTCCCTAAATCTCTTCGGAGAAACCTTAACATTTCACTCTTTCATGTTACCCAACGCATTGGAGAGCTATATCGGGCTCACCTGCCCTTAGTTTATCATGGAACCACCCGTTTTCATAACAATTCACAAGAACCATAACATAAATGTATTACATAAAACATCCATAAAGGAAACATAACATTTCCACATTTGAATCACAATATAACATTTTAGTATATTGAAATAATGAATCCATTCAAAAAGAAACCATTTCCAAAACCATTTAAAACATTTAATAAAGAGATTTTTGAATCAAAGTGTCCCATACCACCTTGAAGCTTTTAAAATTTTAAACCATTAATATACAGATAAATAAATCCTTAAAACCATTTTGAAAAACTGGGATATTAATAAGAACAAATAATTAAAACATTTAAAGCGATATTTTGGTTAAAGGGGTTTTACCAGAATTAGAGACACTTGAATACAATAATTGAGGAATAACATTTAGTCAGAAGTTTATAATATCATGAGAATAAATGGATTCATGATATAATATTCCAAAGGATAGTATATACACCATATAAGAGTGAATTGGTGCATAACAACAATGAAGTCTCAATAGAAATGTCAAATGTGATGAAATCCCTTATAAAGAAGGTATCCTTAAATTAAGGATAAATCAATCTCAAAATTATGTGTGACAAATATAAATACACCCAATATAAGTGGATATTAAGTGTAAAACAATAAAAGGTCATTCACACATATTCAAAGGATGACGTATTCAATAACTACATGTTGAACCCAAAGAAATCGAAATTGGGTTAAAAAGTTCCCTTGGTAAAATTCGACAGCCTAACGACATCACCTCAAAATTCAGAAAATGAGTTAATGAGAGATAAAAAGGGCATCTCATAACTTGGAAATAAAATTTACATCAATAAGGATATAAAACAACATATCTCAACATAATAGTATGTGAATTAAAAGACATAACAAAAGAAGTCTTTTAAAAAGTAGAGGATGAAAGGTCCCCTTACCGAGTTGGGTAACTTTTGAAACGTACACCCCATGGAAGAAGGGTCATACAATGAAGATGTGAATACCCATAAATGAAATTATACTACACAAAGTGTATAATAATGGGCAGTACATACACCACTCAAAGGAAATTGTGGCAAATGTAGCATAAATCTCACGGGAATAAAAGTGAGATGAAAAATACCTTACAAAAACTCGACAGCCTAACGACGCCACTTAAAACTTCCAAAATGGATTGATGAGATCAAATAGGGTCTCTCATAATATTAAAATAAAAATTACAGAATGACTAATATAAAATAACATCCCCAAACATAATAAATATGAGCTTAAAAGAAATGACATAAAAGAGAGTACTTAAAAAGAAAGAGAGGAGTAGGATCCCTTACCTCGGGTCCGACTTGACTCGATCGTTCTTTTACGTCCTGAATAATAAACTTGAGTTAATTTCTACTTGCTTAAGAACCTTTTTTAAGTTCATTATTCCTTTTATTTCACTTATTTCCATGTTATAAACATTATCTAATCATTTAAGTTAATAATGTTTGTTTTTTCGATATTTGGCTCTTAAGTCGAAAGTGGACTTCTTACAATTACATGTTGTTCGTGTGGTCAATGGTTCATTATATCCAGAATGATATTCATGATTTGGATATCATATATATCATATATATCCAGAATATACATATATTTATAATATTACATAATCATTTAGAGGTAATAAATGAAATGCACCGTTCATGGAGACGGTAAGTCGTACGTACGCATGAACGCTACTTTCATTTCTATGTCATATTAATGGAATTAAAACTAAATGAGAGGTATGAATATTTTAATTCCAGAATTATATTAATCATTTATATGTAACATAAGTCATATATAATAACTTTAAATCCATCCTTTATACATCCCACATATGGCATTAACGAATCAAATCACTTTAAGGGGGCGGTAGTCCGCATTTCCTAAAATGAAATTATCGTGTTTACCCACAATGGAAACCATAAAGGTATGACACAAAAGAAAAATATATAATCTTGAGTAAAACATAAAAATATTATTTATCATATATAAGTATAGTGACATCTTAATGTCCACCTTTTAAGGTGTTATATGAGTGTTGAACAATCATCGTTTCATGAGGCAGAAATTCGTCATCCACAGAAACAGTATGTTCTTTAACCATTTGATGTAGGTGTGTGTAAGTTTAGCTATAATGATTCTTATAAAAACATCCTATTATATTGAATATACTGTAGTTGTTACAAAAGAAATTAATAAAAAGATTTTAGGGGGTTGGAAAAGCAAAATAATACGAAAGAACACAAGAGAGGACACTACCTTGAAATCGGGTAACTCTCTTTGATTTGAGCTCAAAGGCTCCCCTGGAAAGGATTATGCCAAAAGTGAGTCTTCAATGATGTAGATAGGGATGTTTAGAGACAAAATGGGTAGGGGTTGGCCAAGCCAAAGGCTTTGGTAGTGTGGGTAAAGAGGTAGAGGTGGGGGCCTTTTATAAGAGGAGAGGAGGGGCACTCTTGGAAAGTAAAAAAATGTTAATTTATTTTAAAAATGAGTTTCGGATTTAAAAGGTCCCACATTGGAATAATTCGAGTATAAGGTGATAAGGTTTCAAAATACACCCATCCAATAGGTTTTTGACAAGTCTAGGTTTTATTTTTTACATTATCTTTTCATTTTATTTAAATCGTTAAATAATGAGGTAATCGTTGCATCATCATGATGTCATAAATGTTTTAATTTATTTAATGTATAAAAATTATAAACAAAATACTATAATGTAGGAAATATCTTTATCTTTCCAATGACTATTTATAGTCAAAATTCTAACTTGTATAACCCCATTTAAAATTTTTTTTGGTAAAACAACTCATGTTTGTGTAATTTTTACTTTTACATTAAATAAAAAGTTATTTATATCATTTCCCAACCAAAGTGGCTCCATGGGGTCCCCAAGTTGACCCATGGATTTTCGTGGTCGGCCATGACACATCCAATATTGGTAGGACATGTTTCAAGCTCATCTCATATTATTAAAACAATAATTTTACCTTAAACTACACTAATTACCACTAATCACGATTAATAAATTTAAAAGTTACTATTCACCAAAAAATTATTTTAATTCCATTGAATCACATTTTATTTTTTAATGACAACCATGTATGTCGGATTTTTGAAATTCAAAACACAGAGGTGGTAAAATTTCATTTAAACGGAAAATCAGTTTTTATAAGTACCACTTAGTGGTTTCACTCTTCATCAAAAATTGAAGTTCTTCAGAAAAATACCAAAACTTCACCCTAAGCTATATTTGATATTCCAAATACAAAAATGAAGTCTATTTTACAAAATTCAAAACATTTAAGTTTCATTAATTAATTTAATAATTAATTCCCGCTGACATAGCAAATAGCGTGTTTTTATGAAATAATTAGTATCAAAAGATTGACACTAGTTTAAGTCCGATTTCAAAATGAAATTAATTCCAACGACCACTATTGGATTAAATGGTAAAAATATATTCTAATTTCACTTTGAAACCAATTCAAAAGATAATATAATCATATAAATAAATAATATTAAAAAGAGGTTTTGAATTAAAATACAACATTTTTCACTATTCATTAAAAAATGAACATTATCGGAAAAATAACAAAAATTTACACAAAGTAAATTTTGATGTCCCGATTCTAAAGAAGAATTTTATTTTGTCAAATATAACACAGAAATTTTTCAAAAAGTGGATTTAAAAGAGGTTCTTCATCAAAATGCGGTTAATCGACCTTTTAAAAAATATTAGAATGTTTAAGCTCAAAAATTGAATTCATTCGCATTTTTAATCCTATAACATTAATTGTAAAGAGTAAAAATATTTGACAAACATACATAATCATTTTTTTTAGTTAGTTCTATTCTTTCCCACCATTATAATGGCTAGGCGTTAACTTCCATTTAAAATAATATTATTTTATTATTAGAGTGCAACGTAAGATTTCAAAGGAACTCGTTGTCGCGTATTGGGTACGCCATCAAGCATAGTGTTACCTTTAAAGTAATATTAATATTTTTTTCACAAATAGGGATAAATATAAAAATTTCATATTCTTTATTTACCTGGGGTGTTACATCCTTCCCCCCTTTTGGGAATTGCATCCTCGCAATTTCAAAATTAGGCTTGGAAACTCCATTGAAAATCCCACATCTGAACAAGAGTGAGTAAAACAATCACTTTAAAATAAAGAAGGAGAAGTACAAATGTCACCCGAGTTAACCCATATTAGGATTCCATGTATGAAAATATGGACATGGAGGAAAAAAAGGTCATGTTCTCAGGGAGAGTGATAGTAAACATGTCTAGGAAAAAGTTAACCATAAGAAAATCACAAACTAGTGATGGGTTAAACGGTATCTGATTCCCCAGTAGGAAAATATAATAGACAACATTTTTGTTTTATGTTACTCTTCATTGAGGAATTTATTTTTTATCTTAACTAAATCTTAATGAAACATACTTACTTTTCACGTAGACTTTCAACTTTTACTAGATTCCTTAATCAAACTCATATTATCTCTAAAAGATGAGTATTTAGGAATACTTGTTCGCATTAAGAGTACTATAATCAACTTCTTGAGAATCACCTAATCCACAAAATAAGACTATATACTTCCCATGACTTTATACTTTAACCAAAACCAAAATTAATAGTACAAGATCAGATAATCCAGAAAAGGATAACCCTTTATAAAAAGAAAATCTATTCTTAATCTCTAAAATTTGTCCAACAAAACCCAAAGTTCAACGAGGACCATTTGATAAAAAAAATTTCCATAAAAGTCTTCAAAGTAAACCAAACTAAGATTGAAACCCAAATATTTGAAGGATTTAGTCACATAGTCTTCAAAGGTACAAATTAATTTTTATCTCCAAATAACATCAGTTCTCTTAAAGTCTCATATTGAAAAGTAATTAACCTAATCACATATCATCGATGATAGGTTAATCATTTACATAGATAACCCAATATAAACTTACTCTTGATTCCTAAAATCATCTAACTAAAAATAATTAGTCAAACTAACTAGGGAATTCACGTAGTCCAGTGGTAGGTGATAAATACCAGTCGCACTTTGGTTGTGGGTTCGATTCCTGCAGCTTTGTCCGACGCGACGGGTTGTCACACGGTCTGTGTGTTGTCCTTTTTCCAAAACTATATAATTCTTAAAACATTCCCCAAAACGAGATAAAATCTTCAAAAATGATCATAACATATTTTAATCTCAAGTTTATCTCATGCATTTCATTTTCCATCATAACATATAATAACCCGTAATTACTTCAAAAGTAAGGATCATATAAACTCTAATGGTTAACTTTATAATTATTACCTGAACTTCCACATCGATTGGTCATCTCATACATGATGCATTACAGATCATACCAAGGTTCAAGTGGTTGATCATGACTCCTTAATAGTTGGTTTAGAACAACCACGAGTTTCCTCATTGAATCCCCCATTTTATCGAGTATCTTAATCAGAGAACCACCACCATTTCCTTCAAACCTGTTGTCTCTTTGGTGCCTGCTAGATCCATCCATTCATTAAAAATAGAAATGTCAGTGTGAGTATATCAACAAAACCATCATGTACTAATGAGGAAGGTAAACACTAAGATATACTTACTCATTCACTGTATCTAAAACTAGGACTCTTTATGAAATCATAACCATTATGGTAATGTCACTTGTGCTTAGAGAATACCCTAACCTCTAAAGTTATCTAAACCGACCTTTAATACCAACTATAAGGCCCCAGCCTTAAACCTTACTTAATCTTGAGTTATTACAAGATTACACATTGAGGATATTTTTAGGTTTATATTTTTAGAGAATTAGATCATAAAACTTGCATTATATTCCACATTTAAACAAAGTGGTTACATAAAAGATAGTATTCATTTTTTCCATCAATGGAAACATATTTAAAATAAAACATGGATTCTTTCTTGACACTTCCTAGACACTATCATCATATCATGTACCCTTCCCTTGACCTGTGAAAAAACATTTCAAAAAACTTGGGATGTGCATAAAAATCTCAGTAAGGGATATAAAAATATTGAAAGGAAACATGAGTACATGTATACATAAGAATGAAATCATAGTTTACCCATAAAACATAAGCACTTTAACATACCTCATAAAATCCTGAATAAATCATAGAAATCATAAGACATAAAAGGTAACTTGAGGCATTCATAACATTCTTACGTAGGGAGTAACCCTCTTGGTTACGTTTGGAATACCCACCATAGTATATTCCCTAAATCTCTTCCGAGAAACCTTAACGTTTCACTCCTTCATGTTACCCAATGCATTGGAGAGCTATATCGGGCTCACCCGCCCTTAGTTTTTCATGGAACCACCCGTTTTCATAACAATACCCAAGAACCATTACATAAACGTATCACATAAAACATCCATAAAGGAAACATAACATTTCCACATTTCAATCACAATATAACATTTTAGTATATTGAAATAATGAATCCATTAAAAAAGAAACCATTTCCAAAACCATTTAAAACATTTAATAAAGAGATTTTTGAATTAAAGTGTCCCATACCACCTTGAAGCTTTTAAAATTTTAAAGAATTAATATCCATATAAATAAATCTTTAAAACCATTTTAAAAACATGGATAATAATAATAACAAATAATTAATACATTTAAATCGATATTTTGGTTAAAGGGGTATTACCAAAATTAGAGACACTTGAATACAATAATTGAGGAATAACATTTAGTCAGAACTTTATAATATCATGAGAATAAATGGATTCATGGTATAATATTCCAAAGGACAGTATATACACCATATAAGAGTGAATTGGTGCATAACAACAATGAAGCCTCAATAGAAATGTCAAATGTGATGAAATTCCTTATAAAGAATGTATCCTTAAATTAAGGATAAATCAATCTCAAAATTATGTGTGACAAATATAAATAAACCCAATATAAGTGGATATAAAGTGTAAAACAATAAAAGGTCATTCACAAATATTAAAAGGATGACATATTCAATAACTACATGTTGAACCCAAAGAAATCGAAATTGGGTTAAAAAGTTCCCTTGGTAAAATTTGACAGCCTAACGGCATCACTTCAAAATTAAGAAAATGAGCTGATGAGAGATAAAAAGGGAATCTAATCACTTGGAAAGAAAATTTACATAAATAAGGATATAATGGAAAATATCCAAACAAAATATTATGTGAATTAAAAGACATAACAAAAGAAGTCTTCTAAAAAGTAGAGGGTGAAAGGTCCCTTTACCGAGTTGGGTAACTTTCGAAACGTACACCCCATGGAAGAAGGGTCATACAATGAAGATGTGAATACCCATAAATGAAATTATACTACACAAAGTGTATAATAATGGGTATTACATACACCACTCAAAGGAAATTGTGGCAAATGTAGCATAAATCTCACGGGAATAAAAGTGAGATGAAAAATCCCTTACGAAAACTCGGCAGCCTAACGGCGCCACTTAAAACTTCCAAAATGGATTGATGAGATCAAATAGGGTCTCTCGTAATATGAAAATAAAAAGTACAGAATGAAGAATATAAAATAACATCCCCAAACATAAGAAAGATGAGCTTAAAATAAATGACATAAAAGAGAGTACTTTAAAAGAAAGAGAGGAGTAGGATCCCTTACCTCGGGTCTGACTTGACTCGATCGTTCTTTAACATCCTGAATAATATACTTGAGTTAATTTATACTTGCTTAAGAACCTTTTTCACGTTCATTATTCCTTTTATAGCACTTATTTCCATGTTATAAACATTATCTAATCATTTAAGTTTATAATGTTTGTTTTGTCGATATTTGGCTCTTAAGTCGAAAGTGGACTTCTTACAATTACATGTTGTTCGTGTGGTCAAAGTTTTATTATATCCAGAATGATATTCATGATTTGGATATCATATATATCATATATATCTAGAATATACATGTAATTATAATATTACATAATCATTTAGAGTTAATAAATGAAATGCATCGTTCATGGAGACGGTAAGCCGTACATACGTATGAATGCTACTTTCATTTCTATGTCATTTTAATGGAATTAAAACTAAATTAGAGGTATGAATATTTTAATTCCAGAATTATTTTCATCATTTATATGTAACATAAATCATATATAGTAACTTTAAATTCATCCTTTATACATCCCACATATGGAATTAACGAATCAAATCACTTTGAGGGGGCGGTAGTCTGCACTTCCAAAAATGAAATTATCGTGTTTACCCAAAATGGAAACCATAAAGGTATGCCACAGAAGAAAAATACATAATCTTAAGTAAAACATAAACATATTATATATCATATAAAAGTATAGTGACATCTTAATGGCCACCTTTTAAGGTGTTATATGAGTGTTGAACAATCATCGTTTCATGAGGCAGAAATTTTTCATCCACAGAAACAGTATGTTCTTTAACCATTTGATGTAGGTGTGTGTAAGTGTAGCTAGAATGATTCTTATAAAAAAATCCTAGTATATTGAATATAATTGAGTTGTTACAAAAGAAATGAATAAAAATATTTTAGGGGGTTGGAGAAGCAAAATAATACAAAAAGAACACAAGAGAGGACACTACCTTGAAATCGGGTAACTCTCTTTTATTTGAGCTCAAAGGATTCCCTGGAAAGGATTATACACAAAGTGAGGATTAAATGATGTAAATTGGGATGTGGAGAGACAAAATGGGCAGGGGTTGGCCGAGCTAAAGTCTTTGGAAGTGTGGGTAAAGAGGTAGAGGTGGGGGCCTTTTATAAGAGGAGAGGAGGGGCACTCTTGGAAAGTAAAGAAATGTTACTTTATTTTAAAAATGAGTTTCGGATTTAAAAGGTCCCACATTGAAATAATTCGCATATAAGATGATAATGGTTCGAAATCCACCCATCCAATAGGTTTTTTACAAGTGTAGGTTTTATTTTTTACATTATCTTTTCATTTTATTTAAATCCTTAAATAATGAGGTAATCACTGCATCATCATGATGTCATAAATAATTTAATTTATTTAATGTATAAAAATTATAAAAAAAAATACTATAATGTTGGAAATATTTATATCTTTCTAATTGCTATTTATAGTAAAAAATAGGACTTGTATAACCCCATTTAAAAATTGTTTTAGTAAAACAACTCATGTTTGTGTCATTTTTACTTTTACATTAAATAAAAAGTTATTTATGTCATTTCCCAACCAAAGTGGCTCCATGGGGTCCCCAAGTTGACCCATGGATTTTCGTGGTCGACCATGACACATCCAATAAGGGTAGGACATGTTTCATGCTCATCTCATATTATTAAAACAATAATTTTACCTTAAACTACACTAATTACCACTAATCACGATTAATAAACTTAAAAGTTACTATTCACCAAAAAAATATTTTAATTCCATTGAACCACATTTTACTTTTTAATGACAAACATGTATGTCGGATTTTTGAAATTCAAAACACAGAGGTGGTAAAATTTCATTTAAACGGAAAATCAGTTTTTATAAGTACCACTTAGTGGTTTCACTATTCATCAAAAATTGAAGTTCTTCAGAAAAATACCGAAACTTCACCCTAAGCTATATTTGATATTCCAAATACAAAAATGAAGTCTATTTTACAAAATTCAAAACATATTAGTTTCATTAGTTAATTTAATAATTAATTCCCGCTGTCAGAGCAAATAGCATGTTTTTATGAAATAATAAGTATCAAAAGATTGACACTAGTTTAAGTCCGATTTCAAAATGAAATTAATTCCAACGACCACTATTGGATTAAATGGTAAAAATATATTCTAATTTCACTTTTAAACCAATTAAAAATATAATCTAATCATATAAATAAATTATATTAAAAATAGGTTTTGAATTAAAATACAACATTTTTCACTATTCATTAAAAAATGAATATTATCAGAAATATAACAAAAATTTACACAAAGTAAATTTTGATGTCCCGATTCTAAAGAAGAATTTTATTTTGTCAAATATAACACATAAATTTTTCAAAAAGTTAATTTAAAAGAGGTTCTTCATCAAAAGGCAGTTAATCGACCTTTTAAAGAATATTAGAATGTTTACGCTTAAAAATTGAATTCATTCGCATTTTTAATCCTATAACATTAATTGTAAAAAGTATAAATATTTGACAAACATACATAATCATTTTTTTAGTTAGTTCCATTATTTCCCGCCATTATAATGGCTAGGTGTTAACTACCATTTATAATATTATTATTTTATTATTAGAGTGCAACGTAAGATTTCGAAGGAACTCGTTGTCACGTATTGGGTACGCCATCGAGCATAGCGTTCCCTTTAAAGTAATATTAATATTTTTTTTCACAAATATGGATAAATATAGAAATTTCATATTCTTTATTTACCTGGGTTGTTACATCCTTCCCCCCTTTTGAGAATTGTGTCCTCGCAATTTCAAATTTGGGCTTGGAAACTCCATTGAAAATCCCACATCGGAACAAGAGTCAGTAAAACAATCACTTTAAAATAAATAAGGAGAAGTACAAATGTCACCCGAGTTAACCCATACTAGGATTCCATGTATAAAAATATGGACATGGAGGAAAAAACAAAGGGTCATGTTCTGAGGGAGAGTGATAGTAAACATGTCTAAGAGAAATTTAACCGTAAGAAAATTACAAACTTGTGATGGGTTAAACGGTATCTGATTCCTCATTAAGAAAATATAATAGACAATATTTTTGTTTTATGTTAATCTTCATTGAGTAATTTATTTTTGATCTTAACTAAATCTTAATGAAACCTACTTACTTGTCACGTAGACTTTTGACTTTTACTAGATTCCTTAATCAAACTCATATTTTCTCTAAAAGACGAGTATTTAGGAAGACTTGTTCGCATTAAGAGTACTATAATCAACTTCTTGAGAATCACCTAATCCACAAAAGAGAACTATATACTTCCCATGTATTTATACTTTAACCAAAATCAAAACCAAAACCAAAATGGATAGTACAAGATCAGATAATCCAAAAAAGGATAACCCTTTATAAAAATAAAATCTATTATTAATCTCCAAAATTTGTCCAACAAAACCCAAAGTTCAACGAGGACCATTTGATAAAAGATTTGTCCATAAAATTCTTCAAAGTAAACCAAACTAAGATTGAACCCCAAATATTTAAAGGATTTAGTCACATAGTCTTCCAAGGTACAAATTAACTTTTATCTCCAAATAACATCAGTTCTCTTAAATTCTCATATTGAAAAGTAATTAACCTAATCACATATCCTCGATGATAGGTTAATCATTTTCATAGATAACCCAATATAAACTTACTATTGATTCCTAAAATCATCTAACTAAAAATAATTAGTCAAACTAACCAGGGACTTCATGTAGTCCAGTGGTAGGCGATAAATACCAGTCGCACTTTGGTTGTGGGTTCGATTCCCGCAGCTTTGTCCCACGCGACGGGTTGTCACACGGTCTGTGTGTTGTCCTTTTTCCAAAACTATATAATTCTCAAAAAATTCCCCAAAATGAGATAAAATCTTCAAAAATGATCATAGCATATTTTAACCTCAAGTTTATCTCATGCCTTTCATTTTCCATCATAACATATAATAACCCGTAAATACCTCAAAAGTAAGGATCATATAAACTCTAATGGTTACCTTTATAATTATTACCTGAACTTCCACATAGATTGGTCATCTCGTACATGAATCATTACAGATCATACCAAGGTTCAAGTGGTTGATCATGACTCCTTGATAGTTGGTTTAGAACAACCATGAGTTTCCTCATTGAATCCCCCATTTTATATAGTATCTTAATCAGAGAACCACCACCGTTTCCTTCAAACCTATTGTATCTTTGGTGCCCGCTAGATCCATCCATTCACTAAAAACAGAAATGTCAGTGTGAGTATATCAACAAAACCATCATGTACTAATGAGGAAGGTAAACACTAAGATATACTTAATCATTCACTTTATCTAAAACTATGACTCTTTCTGAAATCCTAACCATTATTGTAATGTCACTTGTGCTTAGAGAATACCCTAACCTCTAAAGTTATCTAAACTGACCTTTGATACCAACTATAAGGCCCCAGCCTTAAACCTTACTTAATCTTGAGTTATTAAAAGATTACACATTGAGGATCTTTTCAGGTTTAGAGTTTTAGAGAATTAGATCATAAAACTTTCATTATATTCCACATTTAAACAAAGTGGTTACATAAAAGATAGTATTCATTTTTTCCATCAATGAAAACATATTTAAAATAAAACATTGATTCTTTCTTGAAACTTCCTTGACACTATCATCATATCATTTACCCTTCCCTTGACCTGTGAAAAAACATTTCAAAAAACTTGGGATGAGCATAAAAAGCTCAGTAAAGGATATAAAAATATGGAAAGGAAACATGAGTACATGTATACATAATAATGAAATCATACTTTACCCATAAAACATAAGCACTTTATCATACCTCATAAAATCATGAATAAATCATAGAAATCATAAGACATAAAAGGTAACTTGAGGCATTCATAACATTCTTACGTGGGGAGTAACCCTCTTGGTTACGTTTGGAATACCCACCATAGTATATTCCCTAAATCTCTTCGGATAAACCTTAATGTTTCACTCCTTCATGTTACCCAATGCATTGGAGAGCTATATCGGGCTCACCCGCCCTTAGTTTATCACGGAACCACCCATTTTCATAACAATTCCCAAGAACCGTAACATAAACGTATCACATAAAACATCCATAAAGTAAACATAACATTTTCACATTTCAATCACAATATAACATTTTATTATATTGAAATAATGAATCCATTCAAAAAGAAACCATTTCCAAAACCATTTAAAACATTTAATAAAGAGATTTTTGAATCAAAGTGTCCCATACCACCTTGAAGCTTTTAAAATTTTAAACCATTAATATCCATATAAATAAATCCTTAAAACCATTTTAAAAACATGGATATTAATAAGAACAAATAATTGAAACATTTAAATCGATATTTTGGTTAAAGGGGTTTTACCAAAATTAGAGACACTTGAATACAATAATTGAGGAATAACATTTAGTCGGAACTTTATAATATTAAGAGAATAAATGGATTCATGATATAATATTCAAAAGGGAATTATATACACCATATAAGAGTGAATTGGTGCATAACAACAATGAAGTCTCAATAGAAATGTCAAATGTGATGAAATCCCTTATAAAGAAGGTATCCTTAAATTAAGGATAAATCAATCTCAAAATTATGTGTGACAAATATAAATACACCCAATATAAGTGGATATTAAGTGTAAAACAATAAAAGTTCATTCACACATATTCAAAGGATGAAATATTCAATAACTATATTTTGAACCCAAAGA
The DNA here is from genome assembly GCA_963277665.1 of Viscum album. NCBI lineage: Eukaryota > Viridiplantae > Streptophyta > Magnoliopsida > Santalales > Viscaceae > Viscum > Viscum album. The sequence goes on along the minus strand of OY728162.1, from coordinate 1,271,603,593 downwards.
AATCGAAATTGGGTTAAAAAGTTCCCTTGGTAAAATTCGACAGCCTAATGGCATCACTTCAAAATTCAGAAAATGAGTTGATGAGAGATAAGAAGGGCATCTCATCACTTGGAAATAAAATTTACATCAATAAGGATATAAAATAACATATCCCAACATAATAGTATGTGAATTAAAAGACATAACAAAAGAAATCTTTTAAAAAGTAGAGGGTGAATGGTCCCCTTACTGAGTCAGGTAACTTTCGAAACGTACACCCCATGGAAGAAGGGTCATAAAATGAAGATGTGAATACCCATAAATGCAATTATACTACACAAAGTGTATAATAATTGGCAGTACATACACCACTCAAGGGAAATTGTGGCAAATGTAGCATAAATCTCACGGGAATAAAAGTGAGATGAAAAATCCCTTACGAAAACTCGACAGCCTAACGACGCCACTTAAAACTTCCAAAATGGATTGATGAGATCAAATAGGGTCTCTCATAATATGAAAATTAAAAGTACAGAATGAAGAATATGAAATAACATCCCCAAACATAAGAAAGATGATATTAAAAGAAATGACATAAAAGAGAGTACTTAAAAAGAAACAGAGTAGGATCCCTTACCTTGGGTCCGACTTGACTCGATCGTTCTTTAACGTCCTGAATAATAAACTTGAGATAATTTCTACTTGATTAAGAGCCTTTTTCAAGTTCATTATTCCTTTTATAGAACTTATTTCCATGTTATAAACATTATCTAATCATTTAAGTTAATAATGTTTGTTTTGTCGATATTTGGCTCTTAAGTCAAAAGTGGACTTCTTACAATTACATATTGTTCGTGTGGTCAAAGGTTCATTATATCCAGAATGATATTCATGATTCAGATATCATATATATCATATATATCCATAATATACATGTATTTATAATATTACATAATCATTTAGAGGTAATAAATGAAATGCACCATTCATGGAGACGGTATGCCGTACGTACGCATGAACGCTACTTTCATTTCTATGTCATATTAATGGAAGTAAAACTAAATTAGTGGTATGAATATTTTAATTCCAGAATTATATTCATCATTTATATGTAACATAAATCATATATAATAACTTTAAATCTATCCTTTATACATCCCACATATGGCATTAACGAATCAAATCACTTTGAGGGGGTGGTAGTCCGCACTTCCTAAAATGAAATTATCGTGTTTACCCACGATGGAAAGCATAAAGGTATGCCACAAAAGAAAAAAAAACATAATCTTAAGTAAAACATAAACATATTATATATCATATATAAGTATAGTGACATCTTAATGGCCACATTTTAAGGTGTTATATGAGTGTTGAACAATCATCGTTTCGTGAGGCAGAAATTCGCCATCCACAGAAACAGTATGTTCTTTAACCATTTGATGTAGGTGTGTGTAAGTGTAGCTAGAATTATTCTTATAAAAAAATCCTAGTATATTGAAGATATTGTAGTTGTTATAAAAGAAATTAATAAAAATATTTTAGGGGGTTGGAGAAGCAAAATAATACAAAAGAACACAAGAGAGGACACTACCTTGAAATCGGGTAACTCTCTTTTATTTGAGCTCAAAGGATTCCCTGGAAAGGATTATGCCCAAAGTGAGGATTAAATGATGTAGATAGGGATGTGGAGAGACAAAATGGGCAGGGGTTGGCCGAGCCAAAGGCTTTGAAAGTGTGGGTAAAGTGGTAGAGGTGGGGGCCTTTTATAAGAGGAGAGGAGGGGCACTCTTGGAAAGTAAAGAAATGTTACTTTATTTTAAAAATGATTTTCAGATTTAAAAGGTCCCACATTGAAATAATTCGATTATAAGGTTATAAGGGTTCGAAATCCACCCATCCAATAGGTTTTTGACAAGTTTAGGTTTTATTGTTTACATTATCTTTTCATTTTATTTAAATCGTTAAATAATGAGGTAATCGCTGGATCATTATGATGTCATAAATAATTTAATTTATTTAATGTATAAAAAGTATAAACAAAATACTATAATGTAGGAAATCTTTTTATCTTTCTAATTACTATTTATAGTCAAATATCGGACTTGTATAACCCCATTTAAAAAAAAATTTAGTAAAACAACTCATGTTTGTGTCATGTTTACTTTTACATTAAATAAAAAGTTATTTATGTCATTTCCCAACCAAAGTGGCTCCATGGGGTCCCCAAGTTGACCCATGGATTTTCGTGGTCGGCCATGACACATCCAATAAAAGTAGGACATGTTTCAAGCTCATCTCATATTATTAAAACAATAATTTTACCTTAAACTACACTAATTACCACTAATCACGATTAATAAACTTAAAAGTTACTATTCACCAAATAATTATTTTAATTCCATTGAACCACATTTTACTTTTTAATGAAAACCATGTATGTCGGATTTTTGAAATTCAAAACACAGAGGTGGTAAAATTTCATTTAAACGGAAATTAAGTTTTTATAATTACCACTTAAGGGTTTCACTATTCATCAAAAATTGAAGTTCTTCAGAAAAATACCAAAACATCACCCTAAGCTATATTTGACATTCTAAATAAAAAATGAAGTCTATTTTACAAAATTTAAAACATATAAGTTGCATTAATTAATTTAATAATTAATTCCCGCTATCAGAGCAAATAGCGTGTTTTTATGAAACAATAAGTATCAAAAGATTGACACTAGTTTAAGTCCGATTTCAAAATGAAATTAATTCCAATGACCACTATTGGATTAAATGGTAAAAATATATTCTAATTTCTCTTTTAAACCAATTCAAAAGATAATCTAATCATATAAATAAATTATATTAAAAAGAAGTTTTGAATTAAAATACAACATTTTTCACTATTCATTAAAAAATGATCATTATTGGAAATATAACAAAAATTTACACAATGTAAATTTTGATGTCCCGATTCTAAAGAAGAATTTTATTTTGTCAAATATAACACATAAATTTTTCAAAAAGTGGATTTAAAAGAGGTTCGTCATCAAAAGGCGGTTAATCGACCTTTTAAAGAATATTGAATGTTTACGCTTAAAAATTGAATTCAATCGCATTTTTAATCCTATAACATTAATTGTAAAAAGTAAAAATATTTGACAAACATACATAATCATTTTTTTAGTTAGTTCCATTCTTTCCCGCCATTATAATGGCTAGGCGTTAACTACCATTTAAAATAATATTATTTTAGTATTAGAGTGCAACGTAAGATTTCAAAGGAACTTTTTGTCACATATTGGGTACGCCATCGAGCATAGCATTCCCTTTAAAGTAATATTAATATTTTTTTCACAAATAGGGATAAATATAAAAATGTCATATTCTTTATTTACCTGGGGTGTTACACACAGGCAGTTGGAAAATTACACCATACACACCGTGTAGATTATATATACGCCATGTAGTTTTGTTTAACGAGATTCGTGTGGCTTGGTCATGTAAAAGGACCCAGGCAGGGAAGAGAAGTCAGGTACATGCCGTGTAGTCATTATACACGCCCTATAGTCTTGTTTTGAAAATCATGAATGCCTTCTTCCTCGTGTTCCCCTTTTGGTTCCTTCATTTTCAGACTGTGATAATCTTGATCTAAGGTGTGTGTTTGACCTTGTAGTGTCATGCCGCCGAGACATTCATGTGTTGTTCTCCAGGAAAGAGGCAACGAGTATAATCTAGAAATGGTGGGCCATGGGCTACCAGTGGATCCTTCAGCAGTGCTAGATGCAGCACCAGCTGTTATACCGGAAACAGGCACGGAGGTGCAATTCCGTGAAGGCTTTATGCGGTTCATGCAGACCTTTTAGGGAGCACCGCCGGCTGCCACATCTATGGCCGAGCTGACTCGTATCTTCCAGCAGCAGCATCCGCCTATATTTTCAGGGGATGGTGGACCACAGGCTGCAGAGTCTTGGCTGCGGTCTATGCAAACTATTTTCGAGCATTTTGAGACGCCTCCAGGGCAGAGGGTCAAGCTCGCGACTTATTTGATGTGTGATTCCGCCAAGAGGTGGTGGGATGTTTCCACCCAGTTAGAGCATCACAGATACATGGTGTGGGAAGATTTCAAGACAGGGTTCTATGACTTCTTCTTCCCAGAGACGCTGAGGGTAGATCGAGCTTGAGAGTTCATGAATCTGCAGTAGGGCGCTATGTTGGTGATGGATTATTCTCCTCATTTTACTGAGCATCAGCATTTTGCACCTATTCTGGTGGGCGATGAGACTCTGAGATCTAGACACTTTGAGTATGGTCTTCGATATGACATCCGAGCACTGGTGAATGTTTTTAGGTTGCCTAAAGTACATGATATTGTGAACTAGGCGCTGATTAAAGAGAGGAATCTGCGGGAAGCTAGTGGTGTGGGCCAGGGCGGTTCAACACTATTTTCCAGTACTATTTCTACTGGTAAGAGGAAGAGACAGATGGACTTATCTCAGGGTGGAAGTACCAGCCAGAAGAATGTTTTAGGTGGCCAGGTCATATGATACCAGTGTGGTAAGAAGGGGCACAAGAGACCTCAGTGTCCACAAGACCCAGTGGAGTGCCAAGCTTGCAGCAAGATGGGTCATCTGCAACGCTTTTGCAGGGTGTTTCCACCAGTGGCTAGTGAGAGGGGTTCTGTGCAGACTCCACGTGTAGGGGTAGGACCAGAAGCTTCTTACCAGTCGGGGAACTAGAATACGTTAGGGCGTGCAGGCAGGGATGGTGGTCGTGGTCGTGGTAGCCAGACACCAGGATCTCAGAGGCAGTAGGGCGGGACATCTCAGGGTAGCCAGGCTGTGTTGCAGGGCCGTGGCACTGGGCAGGCATATGCAGTATAACAGACCCAACAGAAGCAGGATCCAAGACCTTCTACTATTAGAGGTACTATTCTAATAGCTTCTGTTTTATTGTCATTAATTTTTGATATGGGTGCTATACATAGCTTCATATCTGTGCCCGTTGTGGAGAGCCTTGGGCTCTGTGTTTCTTCTTCTTCTGCTGTTATGACGTTAGACACTCCTTAGGGAACTAGAACGACTAGTGTGTGTTAGTGCAAGGAGTTCCCCCTTGAGGTTGGTGGGTGTCTCTTCCTTTGGGACCTCTATGTCTTAGAGATGAAGAGATACGATGTCATTCTCGAGATGGACTGGTTGTTTCCCTTTCGAGCCTTTGTGGATTGCTACCATCACAGGGTGAGTTTCACGTCACCAGAAGGTGGGGAGTTTCTATACAAGGGCGAGTGGGATGTTCAGGAGAGTCGAGCTGGACCAGAGCATCATGGGCGAGGTGGTATCACAACCTAGATTGCGAGCTTATATCTGGATGACTAGGGGACTTTTCAGAAGTATTTCCCTCCAGGGGATGATCGTTTCAAGGATGTCTTTCCGGATGACTTCTCAGGTCTTCCTCCGGAGCGTGAGGAGGATTTCTCTATTGATCTTATGCTAGGAGCAGCACCGGTGTCCATTCCTCCTTATAGGATGGCTACACCAGAGTTGCAGGAGCTCAAGAGATAGTTATAGGAGTTACAGGCAAAGGGTTTCATCTGACCTAGTACTTCTCCTTGGGGTTCTCTGGTCCTCTTTGTGACGAAGGCGGATGGTACCCTCAGAATCTGTGTGGATTATCGGAAGTTGAACCAGTTGAAGTTTAAGAACTGATATCACTTTCCAAGTATTGATGATCTATTTGATCAACTTCATGGAGCATGAGTGTTATTGAAGATTGACTTGAGATCAGGATATCATCAGTTGTGCGTTAGACCATCTGATATACCTCTCACAGCTTTCAGGAGCATGTATGGTCTATACGAGTATACGGTTATGCCGTTCGGACTCACGAACACGCCAGTAGTTTTCATGGCTCTGATGAATCATGTGATCCATCCCTATCTGGATTCTTTTGTGGTAGTATTCATGGAGGATATCTTGGTGTACTCTCACACTCGACATGACCATGCCACCCATCTTGAGATTGTATTGAGTACACTAAGAGAGAATCGGCTATATGCTAAGCTCTCAAAGTGCCACTTTTGGATAGACCAGATTCACTTCCTGGGTCATATCATCTCAGAGGAAGGAGTTTTAATAGACCCAGAGAAGGTGATATTAGTAGTTTCTTGGGAGCAGCCTAAGAATGTGTTTGAAATACAGATTTTCTTGGGGCTAGCTGGTTACTACAGACGCTTCATACAGAACTTCTCCCACTTAGCAGCGCCATTGATGGGTTTGACTAAGAAGGGGGTGAAGTTAGTTTGGTCAGAAGCTTGCGAGACAGCCTTCCAGGAGATAAAGGGAAAGTTGACATCAGCATTGATCCTGATACTCCCAGAGCAGGGGAAGAGCTATACAGTTTACTATGATGCATCAGGTATTGGGCTAGGAGTTGTGTTGATGTAGGGCGATCGAGTATTTGTGTATGGGTCTCAGCAGATGAGGCCACATGAGAGGAATTACCTGACGCATTATCTCGAGTTGGCTGCAGTTGTTCATGCGTTGCGATGTTGGAGACATTATCTCTTGGGATAACATTTTATGGTGTTCATGGACCACAAAAGTCTCAAGTACATCTTTACCCAGCATGACTTGAACCTGAGACAGTGAAGGTGGGTTGAATACCTTCAGTCCTTCGATTTTGAGCTTGCATATACACCTAGTAAGGGTAATGCAGTAGCTGATGCACTGAGTAGGAAGACTCAGATACAGGCAGTGTAGGAGGCCAGTGGTGAATGGCAGCTGATGGCTTTGTTCTTTGAGATGCATCTGGAGTTGCACGATAGTCAGGGGCAGACCTATATTTCATCTTTAGCTGTGACCTCTACCCTCCTGGATAGAGTGATGATGAGACATCTATCTATTTCAGAATGCCTAGTTCTATGGGATTCAGTGGCAAGTGAGGACCCTCCTCCTAGGTGGACGATAGGCGATGATGAAGTTTTGTGTTTCCATGGATGAGTGTGGGTTCCAGGGGATATACGTGAGGAGCTGATGCATGAGTTTCATGCTTTAGTCTGGGAAGTTCATCTCGGAGTAACCAAGATGTACCGTGACTTGAGGAGTCAGTACTGGTGGCTGGGTATGAAGAGCGAGATAGTTGGTTTTGTAATGAGATGTTCCACCTATCAGCAGGTGAAGGCTGAGCATCAGAGGCCAGCCGGACTTTTACAGCAGTTACCCATCCCAGAGTGGAAATGGGATGATGTCGTGATGGACTTCATGACTGGGTTGTCGAGGTCACCTCGAGGCAATGATGTCGTGTGGGTTTTTATGGACAGACTCACGATGGTAGCTCACTTTTTTCCAATCAAGGAGACCTTCTGTGTTTATGAGCTCGGGAAGTTGTATATTCGAGAGATCGTACGTCTTCATGGGGTCCCCCGTTCTATTGTTTCAGATAGGGATGCCCATTTTACATCTCATTTCTGGCAGATTTTTCAGAGGTCACTGGCTACATAGGTGCTTCTGAGCACAGCTTACCACCCTCAGACCGATGGTCATTCAGAGCGTACGATACAGGTTCTTGAGAACATGATGCATGCGTACATCCTACACTTTGGGAGCTCTTAGTATAAGCATATACCCCTAGTCTAGTTTTACAATAATAATAGTTTTCAGGCAACTATTGATATGGAACCTTGCGAGGCTTTATATGGTAGGCCATGTCGATCACCCTTGTGCTGGTTAGAGGCAGGTGAGGCAGCTTTACTGGGACCACATCTCGTGTAGGATAATTCTGAACAGGGCTAGTTGATTCAAAAGTGGATGGCCACCGCACAGTCTCATCAGAAATCTTATGCTGATCACCGTAGACGACCCTTGGAGTTCGTGTTCGGGGATCAAGTTTTCTTACATGCTTCACTGAGGTTGGGGCACAGGCGGATCAGGAGATAGGGTAATCTTTCACTGAGGTATGTGGGACCATTTGAGATTCTGGAGAGAGTCGGGCTAGTTTCCTATCTGTTGCAGTAACTACAGAGGTATCGAGCCATGCACGTCTTCCATGTATCTCAGGTGCGCCGTTATCATTCAGACTCATCTCACGTTTTTCATCCCGAGGAGGTTGAGCTTTAGATAGATGTGTCCTTTGAGGAGCATCTGATTCTTATCGTTGATAGAAGCACGATGGTTCTCTAAGGAAGGTCAGTTCCTCTCGTACGGCTGCTATGGCAGCATGGCTGAGTGCAAGATGGAACCTTGGAGTGGGAGACCGACGTACGTGCTCACTGGCCAGAGTTGTTCACGGATATATCTTTACCACCCTTGGAAGTGAAGTTCGGGGACGTATTTCTTTAAAGGGGGAAGTTTGTATGAACCTGGTTCTTATTTTGAGGTACGGGTTTCTTATTTTCTCTTTTACATAAGTGTTTTTGAGAAAATAAATAAAATGGAGGAAAATCCTAAATTTTGTGACTACACACTGTGTACTATTCCACACGCCATGTACCTTGGCCATGTGGGATGAGTACACGGGGTGTGTAGCCATGTCGGTGATGAAGGGTGTAAAACTCGACTACACGCCGTGTGGTGGTATTTATACGCCGTGTAGTCAATCAGTAGTGGAAATAGTAAGGCGGTGGAAGCCGCCGCCAGCTGGGCGACAGTACACACCGTGTAGTCAAGAATACACGCTGTGTACTCATGTTGACGGATGGACAGTGCGTCGGTGCCACCAGAGGAATAGTTAAATGAAAAATTGCACGTCGTGTACTTGGAAGTACAAGCCATGTAGTTTGTTTCTTTCACTTAAAATGGGTAGTAGCCTCCTCATTTGGTATAGGAGGCGTTTGAGTTCGTTTTGGAGCAAGAGAGGAGGCCGGAGATTTGGAGATCCGCTGAGCGCACGTCGGGAATCAGATTCTTCCACCGACGATCTTGTTGGAACCGCACAGGTAAGCCTTCCACTCTCCTTAATACATTCTTACAAATTCTTTCCCAAGGGAAAGTTATTTAAGTTTTAACGGGTTTTCTTCTAACCCAGATATATGTCGTCTTTGGTCGTTTCTGGAATCGACGTTCACGTATACCGTTTGTTGGTATTTAAGGTAGGTGGCTTGGTGTTTAGTTTTTCCAACTGATGTGTGTTTTGTGTACTGTTGTGATATGCGCCCATGAATGGGGTGTTATATGGCTAAGGCCTTGTTGAATTAAATACCTAGAATTGTATAGGTAATTAAATGTAATAATAATCTATGGTTTGGGATCACAGCTTGGATCCACGACCACCCCAGGGGTGCGTTCCTCTGTTTAGCCGTTTGGCCAGGATAGCCGAGGGTATGCCTTTATATTAATGATTATAGAATTGACTTGAGAGGAATTTTTTGTATATTTCTTGTTTATATGTTGGGAATGGCCCAGTTACTTACCTAACCTGAGGGAAGTGCTTTACTTAGCCTGAGGTCAGTGTTACCTTTAGCCTGAGGGCAGTGGTTATTTCGGCCTGAGGGCAACTTATTTCGTGCATGTGGGCAATAGACTTTGTGCCTGAGGGCAACACTTTGTACGCCTAAGTTAAATATCTGTTATGAATGTGGGAAATTACCTGCGTGTTGGATTCTAATTACCTGAGGGTAAGGGTTTGTGTGTCTGAGGACACTGATGGTTTACATAGAAATTCACTGTGGTGGTTTCTTAAATAATAAATAATAAAATGAATATTAAAATGGAAATAACTGGTAAAGTTAGTTACTTTTTAGTACTGCTTAGTTTATTGCATTTTACTACTGTACAATTTTGTTGCATATTTTCACACAGTTTGGCACTGACCTTTGATGGGTGCCTACTGAGATTATTTCTCACACCCTGTTTGGATCATGCTTTTTTGCCCAAACAGATTACATTTCTACAGGTGTGGATAAGGGAAAGGGTACTTATACAGGTACTTTATTGCTGCTGAGGAGTACGGGAGCATGGGACCGGGCTTAGGATCGCGATGCTACCAGCTATTTTGTTTTGGTTTTGTTGTACTCTGTATTTTACCGTACTATATTGTTGTGTAACATGTTCTGGCTGTTTTCTTAGAACGTAAGACATGTTGCATCATCATCTATATAACTACTGGTTGTCTTTTACTACAGTTTTTATTTTAAATTTGTATGGTTTATTGCTTCCTCTGTTTCTGTATGCTTTCTATTTTATTCGGTTGCACTTTACTTTGACAAATGAGGTCATAGTTTCCCCACTATCAGACCTGGGCCCTCGCTACTAGTCGGCAGCCTCTGGAGTTTGGGGAAATGCGCTAGAGGTCACGTGGAGAACCGGGTTCGGGGCACCCGTTGAGTGGCACCTGGAACTGGGATGTTATAATTGTATTCCTATACACTTATAAATTCTATTTCATTTACACTATCTTTAAAATCATTTTGCTTCCACTTTAAATTTTAATTCGATAATTAAAAACGTTATTTTTTTGTAAATTTTTAAAAGATAATTAATCTCCCATCATTTCATCTTAATATAACCAATATAATGAACTTGATGTCATATAATAAAATATATTTATTTTTTATATGATAAAGTGGGTCACTTGAAGAAAAAATGATTCTAGTGACCACTAAAATTTGTTGCTAAAGGCCTATAGTGGCTGCCCCGCACCTTCCCAAAGGCGGACACTTTAGGGTCGTCACAGTTGCCTAGAGCATCATCCATTTGGTGAACTCTATATATGAGGTTGAGTTGACCTATAGAGATCGAGAAATGGTTGTTTCTATAGGTCAGTACAGGTTGGGCTATAGTGACCACTATTTCATAGTCGATATAGCCTCATTTGGCATTGGCTACAGGAACAACCTTTTGGAAATCAATATAGATCCTCTCAGGATGTCCTATAGAGACCACCACATGGAAGCCACTATAGGTTCATTTATTTTTTTAAAAAATTCACTAGAAAATTAAAGAACTACTACATTTCCAAACTAAAACAAAAATGTTTCAAAATATAAAAAACAATGGGCATATAAATATCTTTGTGTAATCATCTTCCAAGCTCCACATCAATCATTGAAAAAAATGAATTACAAAATTTAATAAATAATTAGTTCAGAGAAAAAATATAGATTTCTACTTAAAATGAAAGAAAAAAATACAATTAATATTTAGTTCAACATATCAATTTTATTTTATTTCAAATATATATTAATAATTTATAATCATTTTAAAAAAATTAAAACAACCTATTATATCATTCCGAGTAGACTACATGCCTAATTGTTGTTTCTTCTATTCTTACACATCAAGAATAATAATAATAACATATTTTTCATTCTATTTTAATTAATTAAGAGGTCTTTTTCTAGGCATCAGACCATTAAATGCTTGTTTTGGTGTTTTATGACACTAAAAGTGATTTTTTGGTCCTCCCAAGAAAAATCTAGCATGAATTGACATTATGTATACCCGAATGTTTCCAAATTCTCTCCATATTTGTTTTTCCATAATTTTAGGCCATTCAGATGTTTTTTAGCTGGTTTTGACTACCATATATACCTTTTTAATGGACTTCATGTCTTTAAAAACAACACATTCAGTCGTTACATGAATAATGCATGTCTTACTGACATGTCGTCTCCTCATACACATCAATAATTATACTAATATAGTTTTCCTTTTATTTAATTTCATTTCGAGTTCTTTTGCTAGGGATATAACCGTTAAATGTCCGTATTGGTGTTTTATGACACTAAAAGTGTGTTTTCCATCATCATATTCGAACTAAACTTCCAATAAATGTAATATCTTCTCTACCATTTCATAATTCACTCCACAATTATCATCAATTGATTTTAGGGAATTCCAAGGCTATTTGACAAGTTTTGATCACCATACTCATATTTTTAAAGGGAAACAAATTTTTAAAATCCACATGTTAATATTTACCATGAAGACCGCACATTTTCACGATGTTTCATATACTCATACACATAAAGAATAATAATAAGGTGGTTTTACTAAGATTTTATTTTATTATGAGGTAATTTTATATGGATATGATTGTCAAACATGTATTTTGGTGTTTTATAACACTAAAAGTTCATTCTTGGTCCTTCCGAGAAAAAACCAACACCAATTGACATTCCTTCTACTTGATGGTTTCACAATTCACTCCATAGTTTTTTTTGTCTGATTGAATGGAATTTAGATGTCGTTCATATGGTTTTAACCCCCCATGATGCACCTTTTTAAAGGACGTAAAATCATTATAAACCACAAATTTAGTCATTCCTGATAGATCGCACATCTGATTGATGTGTCACCTACTCTTACACATAATTAATAATAAAAATATAGTTTTTCTAAAATTTATAGTCATTCATATTTCATTATCTATGGATCATACTATTAAAGGCACGTTTTGGTTTTTATGACATTAAAAGGGTGTTTTCAATAATCAGGGGAAATCAACACCACCAATTGATATTACATCAGCTGAAGCATTTAAAAATATTCTATATGATTGTTTTAGTTTGATTTCATGGAATTAAAATGTCATTTGATTTGTTTTGACCCCTACACCCACCATTTTAAAGGGGGCCAGACCATTAAAAATAGTATATTATATAGTTTTGGGAAGACCAGATATTCGATTAACATTACATCTACTCATACAAGTCAAAAATAATAATAATTTGGTTTTCCATTTATTTAATTTCATTCAAAGGTCGTATTATATATATTTAAATGTTAAATGCTTCTTTTGGTGTTTATGACACTAAATGTTTATTTTCCATCATCCCTATAAAATGGAACCTCTGATTGATGCACCATCTACTCAACCATTTCAAAATTCACTATATGTTTTTTTCACCTAATCTCCCCACATTTATAGGTTATTCAGTTGGTTTTGACCCCCACATAATTTTAAAGGTGGTCAATCTTTTATAACTTGCATATTATGTCATTCTAAGAAGACCGCTTGTTCGATTGACATGTTGTCTACTCTCACACATCATGAATAATAATAATATGGTTTTCTAATGATTTCAAGTCATTATGAGGTATTTATATGGGAATTAGACCATTAAATGCATGTTTTGTGTTTTATGATACTAAAATTGTGTTTTCGGTCCTCTCGGGAAAACACCATCTCGGATTGACATTTCTTCTTCTCGATCATTTCACAATTTACTCCATAGTATTTTGTCTAATTTGCGTGGAATTAGGATGATATTCCACTATTTTTTATCACAATAAACACCTTTTTAATCGAAATCAAATCTCTAAAAACCACACATTTGGTCATTCCGAGCAGACTGGATATCCGATTATTGTTTCATCTCCTCGTACAAGTCACAAATAATACTAAGATTGTTTCCCTATGACTTCATGTCATTATGAGGTCGGTTTCTATGGATTTGATCATTAAACATCCATTTTGGGGTATTATGACCCTAAAAGTTTGTTTTCTATCATCACGGTCAAACGAGACCTTTGATAGATGTACCGTATGCTCAAGTATTTCATAATTCACTCAACGGTTGTTGTCATTTGATTTCATGGAAGTCCAAGGTTGTTTGGTAGGTTTTGACCACTATACACACCTTTTTAAAGAACATCATATCTTTAAAAACCACATATTCAGTCATACCTTGTAGACCACAAGTCTGATTGATGTGTCGTATTCTCATACACATCACGAAAAATAATAATATTATTTCCTATGAATTCAATTCATTTGAGGTTTTTTATATGGATCTGATTTTTAAACGCACTTTTTGGTGTTTTATAACACTAAAAAAGTGTTTTCGGTCCACTAAGGAAAAAACGAGGTGTGATTGACGTTTTTTCTTCTTAACCATTTCAAAATTCACTCCAACATTATTTTCTTCTAATTTCATGGAATTTGAAGGTGGTTTGGCTAGTTTTGACCCCCAAACACACCTTTTTAAAGCAGGTCAAATCATTAAATACCTCACATTCAGTCGTTCCATGATAACCACATTCTTGATTCACATTTCATCCACATTTACACATAAAAAATAATATTAAGACATTATTTATATGATTTCTAGTCATTTTGAGGTCATTAGCTATGGATTAGACTATTAAAAATGCTTTTTAGTGATTTATGAAACTAAAACATTGTTTTTGGTTATCCTGGGAAAATAACACCTTCGATCGACATTAGTCTACTCAACCATTTTATAATTTTATCTACAATTTTTTTCACCTTATTTTAGTTTGTTTGGATGTATTTGGGTTGGTTTTTACACCAAGACCATTTTAAGGGCGTCAAACCTTTAAAAACCACATATTCAGTAGTTCTAGGTAGACTACACATTTGATTTATGTTATATCTTCTCATATATATCACAAATAATAATAAGATGTTTTCCAGCTATTTCAAGTCATTCGAAGGACAGTTTCTAAATATCTGAATTTTAAATCCTGGTTTTTTATGACACTAAAAGCATGTTTTTTGTCATCCCGGACAATTGACACCTATGATTGATGTACTTCCTTCTTGAACACTTCTCAATTTACTATATGGTTTTTATTCTGATTTCAAAACATTAGAAGGTCGTTTAGTTGTTTTTGATGCCCTACATAATTTTAAATCTTTCAAACCCTCAAAAACAACATATACAGTTGTTCCGGGAAGACCACATGTCTAATTGATGCGTCGTCTTATCTCACATGCCATGAATAGTAATAATAAAATTTTCCTATTATTTCATGTCATTCTGAGGTTGTTTTCTATAAAGATAACTGCCAAATGCAAGTTCGGCTGTTTCATGACACTAAATGTGTGTTTTTTGATCCTCCCTAGAAAACACATATTCAGATTAATTTTCCATCTACTCAACCTTTTTAATATTCACTCCATAGTTTTTTTTCATCTGATTTCATGGAATTTGGATGTTTTTTAGCTAGTTTTGACCCCCATATTCACCTTTTTAAATGGCTTCAAATCATTAAATACAAAATTATTTGTTGTCCTACCACAAATGCATGTGAAAATGATGTGTCTTCTACTATTACATGTCATGAATAATAATAAGTCGAATTTCTTGTTATTTATAGTCCTTTAGAGGTAGTTATATTTGGATATGATCATTAAACGTGCATTTTGGTGTTTTATAATGCTAAAAGTGTGTTTTTGGTCATCTCGGGAAAACGAAACCTGTGATTGATGTTCTATCTACTCAACCATTTCACAATTAACTCTATAATTGTTTTCATATGATTTCAGGGCATTTGGATGTTGTTCAAATTTTTTTGACCACCCCCCCCCCCAATGTGTTTTTAAGGGGAATTATTACTTTGAAAACTACATTAGGGTCTTGAATGCCGTATAGATCCATGGGATGTTTTTCTTTGGTTTTATAAGTTTATGGAGTAGGTTTAGTGGTTAAATCAGGAGTAGTTCCAAGAATAAAAATTCTCTTTTCCACAATCTATAGGTCTTAAATGCTTAATCTCACTATTCTTTGGATCTATCTTCCGAAATAGTCTTTGTTGAAAGTGAGAAATTACATGGGACATAATTCTCAAGGGTAGAATACCTACCATACAACTAATCATAAATAAACATAATATCTATTCTAAGAGACTTGAGCCCATTTTACTGTTTAACTCCATGCTTAATACCTTCATAAAAAATTATGTGATTAGACCCAATCGGTGTTGTGGAAACTTTATATTTACTCATATTTCAACATGAAATGTACAGATTCTGGAAAATATGATTTTATTCTATCATTATATTCCCAAGTTAAAAACTTTAATTATAACTAAATCTTTATTTTCTCTGCATGACCTCATAGATTATATCCATTATAGTCATATTTCATCACTGAAAATCCATAGATAACAGATTATAAAATCAAGATTGTATGATACAACAATGTCACAAATTTCATCTTCTGTTTCATAATGTACAGACCCCCATTTAGTGTTTCATAGATTGTGAATGTCCTTTATGTGAAAAAATATTTTTAGTTCTCATTCAGTTGGTTGATCATTCAATCTTATAAGGTCTTTCATTATCAAATAAGACTAGAAAATATTCAAAAATCGTACCAAATAGTTTGAACATCATTAATAATTGTCATAGAATCTTAGATCACTGACAATAGACTTTATACTCACTATATCTTAATCATTACAACACATCCACACATATTCTAGAAAATATGTTTACATTCTGACATTAATACCTGATGTTAAAAATGGTCAATTATTGTTTTTCATACACTGGATTCATTTGTACTTTTCCTAAAGATCACCCTCGTATTTGGATTCAAAACTTACACATCCTTACTCTTCCATCATGTATAAACTAATTTTTATAATTCCAATTTTCATGAACAAATTTCAATATGTTTACATAGATTCAATAAAATATAATCTTGATTTCTTCAAGGTGATAGATTCATTGACACAAATCTACCCCTGGATATATCCAAGAAATTATCATAAATCATTATATGTGAATCAGTCAATAACTATACTTTGAGTAATTACAAATCTTCTTGGAAAAAACATTTCTTAACGAATTTTTTTATTTACAATTACTATAAGAATCCTCACTATATTTTATAGGTATAGAACCAAAAAAATAATCAAGAACCTATTGACCTAATAAATTCAAATTATCAATAGGAAATATTGATCTATAAGGATATATCTCAACCCTTTATTAAAGATTTATTTTTTCAATTATGGATCCATTAGAATGTATTTGAAAATTTAAGAAGGGAAGTCAAACATATCACGTTGACTTACCTTATAACATTCCATACAGAAACTATGAGTTTTATCATTAGGTAAATTGACTTCGTGACCAAAATGGCATGATTACTTAACAGTTCTTATGAACAAAATTCTACAATAACATCACATACCATATGAATAAATTGCTATTGTCATTTAACTCACTATATGTTCTTTCTATATAATCACTTGAGAAAAAAATAGAGAAACCACCAAATTCAACTTAAAGAAGGATAATTATTAACAAATTGATGTTTTTTGTAATATATCATGATTAAAAATCATGTAAATTTTAAAATAATGAATTAAATAACCAGAATTATAATTTAAAAAAAGACGTGTAAATAGAACCAACAGTTTGGGACTAATTATTAATTCTTTAATCATTCATGATATTAAAATGGTAATTTAAATTACCTCGTGCATGAGGGTCATCCTCATCTGGATCACCAATTAACTCACTAAGATGTCCACCAGCTTTATATGGATCCAACAACATATATAAGTATTATGTAAGGATATCAAAAAAAGTAAACATCAGTATAGATTATTATTTTTTTACCTGTGGAACCACTTGTGTGCCATAAACATGACATTGTGTCATCACTTAATCAATATGTGCTAACATGTTTGATAATATATTCTCATACTCTACATGAAACTGCTGAAATTGCTCATCTCTACTACACTACATAGCCTACATGGAAGCATCTATCTCACTCTCTATGTGTATCACTGGATCTCTGCATGCACCCATCACATATACTGTAACAACTGAACATTGTGGGACTCTACTTACATATGTCACATAAGAAAAATTATTTTCACACCCCATGACACACTGAAATATATCATATCTCTATATAGTTCTATGACATTACTCTTACGGAATATTTACTAACTGGTGTTCCTGATTTGTTTATAAATTTTCATAAATTCTATTGAGTATAAAAACATATATTCACCAAATACATGTTTTTTGGAAGATTAAATGCTTTAGATTGATGTTCATGATGAATTTTAGGTAATGTTTTAATCAAAGTCACAAGTCAGGAATTACCAGAACAAAGATTCAATGAAACATTGTATTTACTTTCTACAAACGTCGTGTATCATTTCCCATACACGGATCTTCCTGACCGAGTACACGCTAATTTATCCTACCAGTAAGTACACATAGTGTACTACCCATTAACATGATGTTTCAATCCTTCTAGATTCATTTGGTGGCTAAAGTTGATACTACATGTCATGTGGGGTGGTGGTACACATCGTGTACCCCCACCAACCAACTGTAGACACATCAAAGTCAAGGAGTAGTATGGTAGATCACCTACTAGAGGTTAAAACAAGGCAAAACCAATTTGACCTAAATACATGTCATGTACGTTATGGTACAAACCATTTATTTTGAAATTCTATAAATAGTGGGGAATGCCCTCTATGTTCGAGGTTAGACACCCATGGGGAGGTGTTTCTGCTCTACCGTTCAAACCACCCTCTGATCCATTTTAGTGATATATCCAATTTTTATTTCTTTTTAGTGTAACGCAACCCTTTCCCTACTTACTCTCATATCTATAGTAGGGATTGATTTTTGGATTAATCCACACACCATGACCATGGTCATAAGAGGCAGTGTTCCCCATGTTGGGTGTTGTAAAAATGATTGTGCATTATTTGTAATTCAAAACACAATGTGATGTTTTCATTATGATTTGTTGTAGATTATTTATTGAAATGAATGCATTATTTATCATTGGTTTCATATAATATAAATAACATCACCAATGTGGAAAACTAAAGGAGGTGTGAAGAATAATTTGATGACCATTGGGCGATCTCATTGTCGCTTGATTTTGGGGTTAAAAACATAAAAATGTTTAAGTAGTTAATTAATAGACCGTGGAATTATCCTTTAATGTGTAATTTTTTGTATTTAGACTAAGAAATAATAATTTTATTGAATCCATAAAGTAAATGAGTTTCATTAATAAATTAATGCTAAAGAATGGTGATTTCAATAAATCATGATCAGAGTTACAACCCCAACATGATTGTTTTATATTTATTCATTTCATATCTTGTTTTTATTTTTAATTTTCACAAATAATTTCACTGTTGATTATTCCTTATGCTCTATTTTTCTAGAAAACCAATCAATCCTCTCTTGATTCACCCTGGTTTCTTTCATTTCTGTTCTCCTCATGGGATCAAAGCCAACATACACTAGGTACTAGTTCAGTGTTTTAGAAGGGAAATTTAATTTCGGTTTTTTGATTGTACCTTGTGATGGGAGTGGAGACAAATTCTGGCATGATTGCAAGGGACTCAAATAGAAAAAAACAACATGAGTCTAGGTTAATGTTTGGTTCTCCTAGAGTTTTTATTTTTTCTTTTCTTCTTCTTGATTTTTTTATGGGAACCTCAAACCCAAATCCCATGGGTTTTTATTCGATTGGGGAGTGGTACGATCCACCTGGGGAGGATATTTATCCTTATTATCTAGCATTGTTGTACCCACCCCCATAAGAGGATTATCCTTACATGGATGACGGGTTATAATACAAGTAAAAACCATGTATATTCTTCACCCCAACCTTATCTTATTCTCCTTCAGAATCATTTTTTGGTAATACTAAAAGGTTATTATCAATTATGGAAGAATTTTCCACATGACATTTGAAATAAATTGAAAGGTAGGGATGAATTAGAAATATAGTAGAATTGATTTCTGAGATATATTCCAATATTAATTCTCCTATTGAGTTTGAGTATGGGTGTTCTTACTTTGTTTCAACAGATGATAAAGGTTATGATGTGGGCGCCACCTTTCATTAATTAAAAATTTCAAAAAAATCATAACTCAAATTTTGAATACGGGAACACATCACGTCAGGTTAACACTGAACTTCATCACACATTTATTTTAGAAACCTCAGTTTATTACATACCTATTTCAAAGGATCCCTATAATAATTTTCATGTTTTCAGCATTTTGGAGCAGGAACATAAGAAAGTGGAGGAAGAATCATATAAAACAAAGAACCAAATACACCTTCAACATATTCTGGCCATAGAGTAGGGATACTGCAAGATGCTACCCATACCACCTAAAGGTAAAAATCATTAGAAACAAGATAAGGACCCTGACCACATGTGGTGGTTCCCACTTCTAAATTCACATCTAACATCATATTACGGGTACATACCCCTATCTCAGGTCGATCTAATAACCTAAAACAATATCTCTTGCTAGGAGGCAACCCATCAATTCCATTCTCCCCACATTACTTGATTTCTATTTTTTTTGTAAAATCATGTCATGTAGTTACACTCAACATGTCGTTTACTACCTTCTCTTTTATCCACTATTTCAATAAAAGAAAAATGATAGAACACACAGTGTGTGTCTTATTACATGGTGTGTTCTTATCATTTTAGTGAAAATTGTCACAGTAAATTTATATTAGTAACTATTAATCAATATAATAATTTATTATGATTCTTGTGTCGATGGAAAGGTTACTAGGATGCATCTGAGCTATAGCTGGTTTGAATCACTCTACGCCTGCTTTCAGTATAGGTATCATTCTTTTAGAACTCGTTTTTTGTTTAAAATGTGTGCGAGGTATTTTAAAAATAAAATAAAATATTTTTTGAAATGAATAAATAACCATTGTGGGTCTGAATTGGTTGGAAGTTTTGTAACCATAGATCCAAAAATATGGGTTTGAGTCCTGACAACTAACCCAGTTCTATCATTTTTTACTTAAATAAAACCACATGTTTTTCATTGTGATACATGGTGTTGGATTCATGTTTTAAAAATAACATAAAAGTTTTTAAAAAATAATAAATCATCCAAGGATGATGTATGTTGATTGGAAGAGATGTAGCCTAAGATTTGAAAGACTCGGGTTTGAACTTGGCCAATCTCCCTACTCCATCCTAATAATTCAATAATTAAAACCACATGTCGAGCATTGTTCTTTTTCCCAGTTAGTGTTTCACTGATAAATTAAATATAAAAATTAACTAAAATTATTCATTAATATAACATTATCTCCAATGGTTGAGGGAGTGCAGTTGGATCAGTCAATCATCGATTTAGATCATGCCCCAAGCACCAGACCGAAGGTTGTGGTTATCTTTTTCAAATCTTGGAACACACGACGGGTATTTCTTTGATACATTATGTGTATAGGTTTAATTATCATTTGTAAATAAAATAATATATTTCTTACATATTTATATTTAAATTATAACTAATAATCATTATATAGTTTACTCTAATAAATATACTCATTAAGAAAAACTATTACATGGTGTGTAGTACAGATAGACGCCATGTTCTTCACCTTTAAAAGTTGGGAGCCCTAACTGACATGACCCCATATCGTGACACCCCACCCCCTCCCATTTTCATTCACCCACTGAAGATTCTCCCATACACCGTCACACTCCCAAGCCCCGAATCCACCATTTCCATCCATTTTAGGCCCTGATTTCAACTTCATTACAATCCTTGGTCCAAGTATGTTATACGCATATTATTTCATTTTATTATAGGTGATTATGGTGATTTTGAGATCAACTGTCTATTTATCTTACCCACATTAGATTGGGTAAAATTAAGAACAAGCATCATTTACTATATGTACATGACCACACATGCTCTTCTGCTCACATATGATAGTGTAGGTCTTGTACATTCTATACATTCCATGTACAGTTCCACAAACAGTTCTCTAGGACTATCCCATGTGCTATGAACATAGGGCCCCAATCCCAAGTATTTACGCAAGGCATCTATGTTTGGTGCACACCATATACCCTTTCCGTTATGAATAGTTCATGTAAAAGAGTGTAGATGCATTAGAATCCATGTTCTAACACACATTGTGTAGTACCTACACATGACGTGTACTATATTGTACAACATCATAGATTCGATTCCTTATATTACAAACACACGGCCAACACCCCATGTTCTCACACAAGGCATGTATACCTTCTAACAAGTTGTGTACTATCCATTTCCTAAACACATGCCCACTCAGCATGTTTATACAGAGTACACATGTTCTTTACCCAATCACACTACACACCATGTACCCTAAGTCTGCACGCCGTGTACATTTCTTTTTTTATAATTTCTCACTTTCTTTTTTTCTACTTTTTCATATCCTTTTCATTTTTCGTTTTCCTTTATTTATATTGTAGCTAATGCAGACGGAGCTATTGTGAGTGGGAAGTGTCCTACACCCGCTTCAGAGGATGAGAGACTGGATCGCTACCAAATCTAACTTCAACCTTCCATGACAACTTCTGTGACCGACACTCTTCCAGTCTCGATGCTGCCAGCCACGGAAATGTTGCCTCTTCTACTTCCAGCACCATCATCTTTGACAACCACCATTCATACTAACACACCATCCACAACCACTGAGGGCTCCATTTCAGCACCTCCCATTTCTACGTGGCCCCTTCAGAGACATCCATGACTTCAGTGCACCCTGGAATTCCTACACCTCATTATAAAATAGACACGAACCCCGAGTTAGATCAATAATTAGCTAATCTATCCATTAACCCCACTATTTAACCGTCCACTTCAACAAATATGGCCCCACCTCGACCTGCACTAACTGCTACCTGACCTCCACTACACCCCTTCTTGGTCTTTTCTAAGGGCTATCCTACGACATATGGACTCTACTGTCTTTTATGGCCCACAATCCAGTTGAGCGGCTATTTCTTAGATATCATAGTGCCCAAGTGACTAGTTGTTTGGGGGGAGATTATGGATCTCCTTAGACACATAAAACTTTTGGATACACTCTAGTTCAACACTCATACCTTCTATGATTTATTTTTTTAGTTTTTAGAAACCTTCGAGTTCAAAGGACCCACATACCGCTAGATGCCTACTAATATAACTATTCAAGTCCAATATAGGCTGGGCAGATGACACTTCACATTGACTATGGATGAGTTTGGTTGAGGGTGTGACTTCTTCCCCCAATCCTTCCACCCCATATCAGGTATCCAACCTCACCCGACCTGAGCTCTCTGACTTCATTTCCATGTGGAGGGATCATACTGGGCCTAACCACATGTATACCCCCACTTATCATAAGAGAATTCTCATGATTTCCCCTCCCCTTAATTTCATCCATTAGTGCTACAACACCATTCCTTTTCTATGCCACTAGGACATTGGTGTCATTTCTAGCCGAGACATGGACCTTCTCACTTGTATTTCCCAACACGACTCCCTTAACCTCCTATGTCTTTTTGCCTTCTATTTTCATTCCATGATCCACGGTCATCAGGGAAACATGAATGACGGTTTTGATTCAACCTTGGTAGAACAATATTTGGCAGTTTTTTATCCCTCTCTCCCTCATGATCACTTATGATCTACCAAAAATATGGACTTTATCATCCATATCGTCATGAGGATGGTCGAGCATTGGGGAGAATTATTTGTGCTCATGTAGGATGCCTCGACTACTACAGGTGCAAGAGATGGCCCAACTGCCTCTACTGGTGTTTCTGATCTGATCCCACCCCATCCACCAGTGGATGTTCTTTATCTTTCCACCCCACTTCTTCCTCCTTTCATTATTCATACACCATCCCTTATTCTTCATGATTATCCCTATCCCTGCCTCCACCTAAACCCTCGACAGATTTCCCTATCTTCCTCCACCAGGCCATGATGGAGCACCTTTAGGATACTATGGCTCAGACACTCGAGTGACTAGAGAAGATGTTGGGGACACTTCTTCAGCATCATGGACTTCAGTAGCCCCCAGAACTTTCTCCTCTATATGATAATCATCCTTCAGTATCACAAACACCACTGATGGCACTATCCATGTATTCTGTTCTCCTATTAACTTATAAACCATATGTTATTTCTACTACTACCGGCCAGGCTACACCCATCGAGCCCCTTGCACATAGCCCCAACCTTGTACCTCTATCTTCCACTACTTTTATTATCATTAAGTATGTACAAACTATGGCCACCACATGGTGCACAGAACCTGAGCATCCTGCATCCTCTACCACTAATCCTCCTCTATCTGAACTCTCAATTTCAGATGATTCCTCCCTTAAAGTGACCCCATGATTGGTCTTTTCATGATTTTTTAATATTTTATATATCTCTATTTTTTTATATTATTATGAAGTGGTCTTTTAGGTTCATGAAACATTATTCTTCAATTTCATCGACAATCATAGGTTCTTTGGAGTTCCATAGGGATATTTTTTCAACTACTTCCCATATTTTTAATCTATTCACAAGGGGTGTATTATTTCATCATTTATTTTCATTATTATTTTTAGATTATTTCTTTATTTTATTCCCCTAATCCTTCCCTAACTAGTGTTTCACACATCCTCTTCTCTTCCCTGGTCTTGTAATTGGATGACCCTATGGAATATTAAGTATAGAGGAGAGTGTCTGACTTCACTACTCTTTTACCTTAAAATAATCTAGTAGACATCATTAATAGATGAAATATTTTATACTATGGAACATTTTTGATTAATTGTGATTATAAATAATAAATAAATAAAAGATAATTTTGGAGATAAATACTTTTTTAAAAATTTCAATGTATTTTAAAAGTATTTTTGATATAGTATGATTCTTAATTTAAATTATTGGACATTTACATTTTTCAAAATTCTCATTTTTATTCATATCTTGAACTGATTAACCCTTTATTTTCTTCATTCCAGAGTGGTATTCTAATCTTGTTGAAATATTCTTTCTTATACCCTAATTATTTAAAGATTCTTAGGGTATGAATAAATAAAATAATATGCATGTTTTTCCCTTCAAAACATGAAGATATTGAATTACATTAAAATGATTGAGTCCTTTAATTTTTTTCATCCCCTTTTGACCTTAGGATCTACCTTACTTTTGACCATCATGAAACCCTTAGAAACCATGAACTTCATTGATAGGAAACTACATTACAAGCCTATTTATCCATCCAACCCTAATTCTATTATAATTATTCATGATTTTTCATTTAATAATTTTAGGGGGAATTTTACTACTCATGGTAAATTTCGGTGAGAAAAGATGAAATTAAGTGTGTTGGAGAGTGCATCTTGTTCATTTGGGAAGAAGGGCTCCAAAAACAGTATTTAATTTATTTGTAGTAGTCCTTTTCATTAAAAAAAGGGGCTAGATTAATTCATTTCACTTTATTGATGGTTCATAGACACATGTTGTCAAGGAAATATCATGTTGATGATTCCCTTGTTGAGATCTTATTAGGGATTCACTTTTCATTGATCCTTATTATTGAATAGAATGCATTTTTATTTAAGGATTCAGCCTTCCCTTTCAAGGATATAAGATTATTTTTCACCTAATCACTTACCTATATGATGCCTTAGAAACATTTTAACCTTATTAAAAGACATCATGATTTTTGTGATTTGATTTCTAATGAAGAGATTGAGAATACGTGAAAGCCTATGGATAGAGTGAATATAGTTGAGATTGAGCATAAATCTGATAATATAGTATTGAGTGATGAGTGTCGTTGCTTCTACTGAGTTAAATAATCAAGTGGTATCGTATTTCTAAGAAGATAAAGAATGTGAACAGATGGGGATAAAAAATATTTAATCGAATTATATCGGATGCGTGATTAGAGTATATTTGGAATTGAAATATCTTTTGTGCCTTTTAAAATCCTATTAAATGCCTATAGTATTTATAAGTATTATTAGTTGAGTTCTTCCCATTATAGAGTATGGATTCAGTTAATTATATCTTGAGTTTTTCTCGAGGGAAGGGAATTTACTATGTATGGGGGAGTTAGATGTGCCCAATTTGTGTATACATTTTCATACATCTTATTGAGTATTAAAAACATATTTTCACTATATACAAGATGTTTTTGAATATAAAATGATTCAAATCAATTTTCATAATGATTTTTAGGTATTTTTTTTAGACAAAGATAAAAATTGGGAAAGAATAGAAAAATTATTCAACAATACACGTCGTGTACTTTATACACACGCCGTGTATCGTTTCCCAGACAATGATTGAAAAGACCGAGTACCTCCCATATAGAATACTAGAAACTACATTCCCTATACAACCCATTCACACACTGTGTATTCCCTTATAATTGTGGATGGTAGCTTAATTTGATACTACACTCCATGTGGGGAGGTGATACACGTCGTGTAGCCCCACCAACTGACTGCCTAAGCATTCAATGTCAAGGAGCGGTGCAGGAGATCAGGTACCTGCAGAGAAAACAAGGCTAGAACAAGTTTACCTGAGTATATGTTGTGTATTTTATGGTACACCTTTTTTATTTACAAATTTTATAAATAAAGGGGGCTGAAATCCATGTTTTAGGTTATACATCTAAGGGGAGGTGCTACAACTCTACCATTTGAACCTCCCTTGGATATATTTTTAGTTTTATTTCCTATTTTTATTTCTATTTTCTATAACTCTCCCCTTCACCATATTACTCTCATATGCATTGTGTGGATTAAATTTAGGCTTAATCCACACAATGTGACCATGGTTATAAGAGGCTAGTTTTCCCTATGTTAGAGATTGTGATAATGATTGTGTGTTATTTTTAATTGAAATACAGAAGTGTTGTTTTCATTATGATTTTTTTTAACATCTTCAATTAATAGAATTCCTTATTTATCATTGGTCTTGTATCAGACCAATAATGAAACCAATGGTGAA
Organism: Viscum album; assembly: GCA_963277665.1. Classification (NCBI taxonomy): domain Eukaryota; kingdom Viridiplantae; phylum Streptophyta; class Magnoliopsida; order Santalales; family Viscaceae; genus Viscum; species Viscum album. The sequence goes on along the minus strand of OY728162.1, from coordinate 1,271,577,113 downwards.
AACCGAGTGAGTTTCAACGATAATATACATTACCATTCGATGATCCCATTACTACTTTCTTTTGGGGTTAGGAACATAAACATGTTTACGTAGTTAATTATTAGAATAAGTAATTAATCATTAAATATGAAATGGTATATCTTTGTACCAAGAAACAATAATTTTATGGAATCCATGGGATAAATACTTTTATTAATAGAATTAATACTACATAATTACGATTCCAATTAATCATGATCAGAGTTACAACCCCAATGAGATTGTTTTTTTGTTCTTTTGTTATCTTGTATTTATTTTTAATTTTCCCAAATCATTTCCTTGTTGATTTTTCCATTCAATCATGTTTTCTAGAAAACCAATCAAGACACTCTTTATTTTCACTAGTTTATTTATTTTCCATTCTCCCCATAGGATTAGCCCCGACTGCCACTAAGTGCCAATTAGTTGGTTAATGACAGAACATTATTTTCTAATTTGGGACTGCACCTTGTGATGGGAGATGTTCCACTAACTCAACATAAAACTGAGACAATAACCTATACATAATGATTTAATGAAAAATATATGTATTTTATATTAAGTGAAAATACAATTTAAACTAAATAATTTTCTTACTATAACACCCGCAACTCTAGGATCACCTGCCAGATGAGTCCTCACACATATCGATGTCTGGTCGGTCATCTCACCTCATTGGTGTAACTATAATAAAGGGGCACCACAAATACATATTTATATTCATGTTATATTATAATATTTTTAATATATGATTGAATAGTGATTTCTAAAATTATATCATGTATGATTTGTGACATGTATTGAGTACCATGTCTAGAGGGCGTCCCTAGAATTTCCAGATTGTGTGAATAAAGAGAGGACTCGGTCTACATTCAACATATTCAATTAATATAAGAATGAAAAATTATTCATTTATAGATTAAAAGAAATAATTTTTACCGTTGTTTCCTCACTCAACCAAAATGTAACCAAATCCTGCCACTCCATGGGATAAATTCTCAGAGGGACTCACTGTAGAATGTCTTCCACAACCAAAAATGGTATCCAATGATGTCTATTCAACCTTAAATTGTAATAATTTCATAATTTTCAGTATTTGGTGATACAATATTTCAAAAAAAATCTGGATATAATTCCAATTTTTCATATTATAAAAAAGTTAGTAGTTGCGATAATAATAAAAAAATGTCATTAAAAATTAAACATTGAACTTACATGAATCTCCCTCCATAATATGTCAATCATATCCTATGGGAATTTAGTCCAATCATTAGTCATCATAGGGAATCTATGTGTGATCATATCATATACTAAAAAATAAAAACTAATACACTCATGCCTTTTCAAACTAAATAAATTTTGTCATCAAATAACACATCCAATCGGGCTCCAGAGTTCTAGGATTGAACCACTCTACTAGTGACCCAGTGTCTGCTAGAAGACGCACTATATCCTAATAAAAATAAATTCATAATAAAATTACCAATAAATTAATTTTTAATTAAAAATTATAAACAATTAGGGGAATATAGTTACATAAATTTACAATAAAAGAATTTTAAAAATGAAAACATAAATAATGAAAAAATTCAGTGAACCACATTGACCACCCTGTGACATACCAACATTAAAGAAAAAAATATAAATTTAAATCCATATGTTTTTAAACATAAAATTGAAAAATATTATTACAAACATTAACTGGGAAAAAACGAAAATTTTTCACTGATTCTATAAGTCTATCAAATATCCTTCAATTGTATATTTAGACAATTGAATATCTTCTTCTCATACAGTTATAGTTCTCTTGTCATGTTTTCTATCACGAAATGAGACAAAATATGGTTCCCTGGATTCAATCATAAAACCCCATATTCTATATATTTTTACTAAAACCTTCTAATTAGAAGCAATGTCGACAAAGTAAACATGATTTGCCTACGATGTTAGTAGGAAGGGCTCATTTATTACTCTGTCCGCTTAAAATAGAAGATTATTAATGTTCACCGATATAAATTGGAAGTGATCAACATACATTTCATGAACCGGAACGACCCAATCACTCCATAACAATATTTCCATTAATCCACGGCCATAAATAACCACAATATTATCCCATAGAAATCCATGACAATAACTTGCATCAATAGATGAACAACCAATATAATTGTTCTCCGAGGATCAGTTCACATCAATATCGGCAATACAGAATTTGAATCTTTTAGCATCCAAATACTTGTAGTGAGGAGCTATAATAAATATACCATTATCAAGTTGGTTGGGTTCTTCAATCATAATATGAGTAATTAAATCATGCATCTTGTGAATATGTAAACTTTTTATAATTCATTGGATAAAATATTTTGAAAATATAACTCAATTACCCTATAAGAATATTAAATCAATTATTTATATTTACATGACTCTTGAATCACTCATGAAATGTATTTTTATGATGTATTTGGATTGTATGGCTAGTTTCATGGGGCCTTTCACGTTTTAACATGTACATATGTGTCCTAAATAAAAAAACATTAAAAGCTATGTAATAAAATAAATATAGAAACATAAGATGTAATATATCAACTATGAAACTTAATATATCAATGTCATAGATAATGGAGTGTTGAACAACACATATAGATGAGCTTAAAGCCACTCATTGTTGTGTGTATCAAACATTTTCCCTTCTCAAATTGTACCCTCATCATTACAGGAGGGTTTACATAACCTTGTTTAAACCACATCAATATATGAAGCACAAACATTAGTGCAATAATCCATAAAATATCTCATATAAACTGAATAATCCATGTGATATTTTTTATGTAAATACCATTTTAATGTATTTATGTATCAGATTATGGGATACATCCACCTGAATTTCACAACACCACCAGAAATTACTTCACCAATTAAATTCATAGTCAATACGTGTATGAAAAAAGAGATGGAGAAAATATTTTCTCTATGTGACATAGTTCAAGAACAATCTTATCCTTCTTCTTTTACAAATCAATCATAAAAGGATTCCTTGAACAGATCTGTCTGAAAAAATTAGACCATTCATTCAAAAACCAAATAACCTGGGTAAGTATGCAATCAAAAATTAAAAATTGGGATTTACTTCTAAATAATAATATAATTATCGTGAATTTTCAAACCCTAAATGTATTGCTCATCATATTGATATAGTTTGAAATATTAGAGCAATAACCATCTGGCAGCTTAAATGTCTTCAAAATTGATTGATTTTTTTTCTTTTGTTAATCATTGTCTACAATGAATCAAGAATTTATGACTGATTACAATCACCCAACAATAATTTTAAAGGTTTTCTTGATCTTATTTCATTCAAATTATGTCAAGGGTTTTCATTGTCCTTGGATTTCTCCTTCATGCCTAAAATGGTGCACAATATATTATCACATACATTATTTTAAAATGTGCATCTCATACAAGTTATGTCTTAAAATATTATATTTAAAATAAACAAATTCAATTATAATTCTTTACTTATTTCAATTATGACTTCACAATCTATTTATATTTGGAATAAAAGGTGATGTAGGAGCCAATAAATCTTGGAAATTATACATTGAATATATATTTTTTGAAAACGTTATGCAACAATTTGAATCGTGTACCTTGTTTTTGGGGATGGGTCATGCTCTGTATTCCTATAAAATAACATATTGTCTTTTATGAACCTGTGTAATGGAAAAATAAATCATCTCTAGCCAAGATATACCCTCTTTATACACTTCTTTTTCCATATATATTTATTACTTTTATTGCAACAAGGGAAGGATAATTCTCTTCTTGTACTCCAACCAGATATGTTAGCATTTGTTATAAAGTCATTAATTTTCCATGAAAAAGTGTCCTAGAGTATAATCATTTCATTAGATACCTATTCAAAAGTCATTACACCATATACCAAATTTATTGCATCTCATAAATCAAAGGTTTCATATAAACATCGGTTTTTTGGAAGGTCCCCTTGGTCCATTAATTACAGTTGAAAGTAAAAAATGGTTCCTTCAAACAAACCCATGGAGGATTGTTTTTTGGAAACAACTACCCTTTCCTCATAATATGTTTCATAGAAACCGTGAACCAAAATAGGTTAAAACTGTCTACTTCCAAAACAATTAAAATATTGTGATCATATCAGGAAAAGTCTAGGAGTCTTTGATCAAACAATTTCCATGAGAAATAATATACCAGGTGAGTTAATTTATCAACCTATTTGTTTCTCTCTAAATTAAAACTCATAAATTTAGCTATTTTATCTAACATGAAGAATCTATTGAGTCTTGGTTTCAATGGGAAATAACGCATCTGATTAGTGGAAACTCTTTCCATTTATTCAAGGCCCTACTATAAAAAATCTAATTACCTTGATTAATCTTGTTGACCTTGAACCTAGATGAATATAAAACAATACAATTATTGAAATTTTCATTCTCTTTTCTGAACAATATATAGTTATTGTGGCACACATCAATGGTCTCATATATAAAACCAAGGTCATCGGTCAACTTGAGAGCTTAATATAATGACACTGGTATCTTCTCTATAGTATGGAGTAACTTCTTTAACAATACCAACACCATGTCAAATGATGTGTTTTTCCACCGATTCAAGGCCTTTATGTGTAAAAATTCAACTAGAAATTACAACTTATTAAATTTATCCCATCCATGATATAATTCTGTACACACATCGCCCTGAATTCCAATGAATTTAAATGATTCTGAATTTTTAGAAAAATGAGAATTACTCACTCCAACATCATCATTTATGAAATTACTATCTTAAGGTTGATATTAATGCATCATATCATTGAAAATTATGTTCATTGGATCAAATGTTCTCAAAAAAACATCAATATGAATACTTATTGAATGGTAACATGAAATACACTCTTCTCCAGGAAGTTTCCTTATCATATAGATTTTCCAAAACATATTCCAAAATATATTTTCTCTAACACTATATTGTTTTAATAGATATCTATTTTCACTTTTTCATCATGAAAAACTAATCAAATATCTTTGAAATCAATTGGTGAAATCCATAAATCGCATAATCCCCTTATAATATTTAGTAGACAACCTATTAGGAATGTCAATGTTCCTCTTATCCATATATATATTTAACAGAAAGAAAATAATTGAAATATATTATTTAAATTGTAAAAAAAAACTCATATAATTAAATATTACGAACCAATAAAGCCATAGTCTATGGAAAATTTTCAAGGAGTTAAAAAAATACTAATTGACACCAATCCAGTTGGGGAAGTAATCAAATCTAAAAAATATATATGAAAACACAATTAAGAACAATAGTGAACATTAGATTCAACATTGTGAGGATTTATTTGAATATAATAATGCAGGTCCTATAAATTATATTGACCAAACAATTTTTACATATAGATTATAATGTTTTATCGTGTACGCATTAACTGTGAATATGTGTGCATGCACCTACATAGACATAAATTCTATAAATAATTTATTCAAATAATAATGAGGGGTAAAAACACAAAAAATAAATTCATTCAATGGGGTTCATGACATTGGCCTCTTATCCAAGGAAAATAATATTGTAGTGCATGGGTTTTTATATTTATTTCTTCATTTTTATAATAACATCTCTTCTTACTCATTTATATTATTTTTTTTCACATTCAAACCACACTTCTTCATGTTGGTGGTGGTGGTGGACTACTAATTGAGGATATTTTACTTTGGATAATCCATGGTTCCCAAGTCCCTTTCTTGTATTTATACTATTTTGGTATTCATTTAATGGTGAGGAAGTAGCGTGAAAGGGTTTGAGTAGGTAGGTTTCCTCTAAAATTTTTCTTTACCACCCCACACTTTATCATATCATGTTTCTTCACATGAATTAATTTCGATATTTTATGGTATTATTGGGTGAGTAGAGGCATATCCTGAAATATGTGAGGATTGATACACATAAGAATATTTTCCACATTCATTAATTCATTAAATTCCAATACAAGGGAATAATTGAAAGAAGTGGTACTGAATATATTATTAGAATGATTTTAAATAATATTAAGGATTTCAAAAAACCATTTCCAATGTCAAATCATTCCCTTTACAAATAATTTATTTAGATTGTAATTATTGCATTATTTTAATTTGATAATCACGCTCCACAGTACACAAAACCCCCCTTTTTCATTTCTTTATAAATATTAAAAATAATAAAAAAAATATAATAATAAGTATGTATGACATTAGTTAAATGGCTAAAATTCTTGGACAAGAACCCATTGTCACCTCCCTAACTACTATCATAGGGATTTCTAAAATTTCTATTTTACACACATAATCCTTCAATAATATTTGAATGCATTAGTAATTAAAAAATATTCGCATATATTTATCAAAATAAATAACATCCTAAAAGAAGAAGAATATAACTTTGTTTAATGATGTAAAATAAATTGAAGACTATCATTTAATGATCTAAACACTATAAAAATTAGTAGGTTAGTGAGGAAGTGTAGAAAATTAAGCAAAAAGTTAATTGAGTGGATTTATGACCAAAGAATATAATTAAAAAGAATAATTTTCTCGAGAATGATTTCTGTATTACTTGTAAACCATATCAAAAAATTACTAATCTTCATCTCGGTTGAGAATTACTAACTAAAAGTGCACACAAAATCAAGATTTTTGAAATATAGTCTTTGTATAGTAGTGACATCAACATAGGTTCATATCATCATATATAAGAGCTAACATACTAGAAGAAAGAGTCTACACTAAGATTGGGATACTATACTCCTAGTACTACCACATCAAACAAAATTTGTAAACAAGTCAATGGATATAAAACATCAGATAAAGCAAAAAGTATTATTAAATATGTACAAATATAACCAATGTATAAATTTCAATATGTTACCACAAAATGAAATCCATAATAATTATACCTTATAAAAAACAAATCACCCATAAAATTGATCAAGTAAAAAATTTAAAATGGGAAAACATATCAGGGAGAAGAAATTATAAATCACGCCCCACATAAAACCTATCACCCAAAATATCTGTTACTCTAGACAAATATTCTTTATAGATTTCTTCTAGAAATTGAAAGAGGTCTATACGTGGACCAAGGTTCCAATATATAATATGATAAATATATCTTAGAAGGGACATTACAAGCTCAAAAATGAAAAGAAGACTACATATTTTTATCACATATACATTAGGCATTAGGGGATTTTGGATTTGAATGAAAATATAAAATATAAATATGATTTTGTGAATTTGACATACTATTGGAAAAATAATCCCGAATAATTTGAATTATTTAGGTTATTTTTTCTATTTTTATCTCCAACCCTAAACTTTTGTACGTGTTTTAATTAAATATTTTTCTATGTTTATAGCAACAAATTATTAGAGCATGATGAATGCTATAATAAGGGGTGCGTTGGTGGAAAATACTATATTGATGCTAGAAATTTCATTTTACTAATATTTCCCCAAATCCTGAAAAACTTTATATCATGGGTATGATTCATGAGAAAATAACTTATGAAGTTCTTAATTCCAGTTTTAAAAAGATTTGATTTCAATCCAATTGAGTTAACAATCCACATTGTTATTTTCAATAATTTTGAGTAATGATTCCTCAATAACAAATTTATCTCAAACGATTTTTCATCCACATGTAAACAACAGAATTTGTTCCTTATTAGACAACTTTATTAACCAAATCTCCCAAATAAACATTTCATATGCCTCTTGTGATGCAATGATTCCAATGATTCCATTCTGGACAAACAATCAATTTAATCCATTTCATGAAAATAATAATTATAACTAGTGTTTGTGTGAATAATAAAATTATAGATTTATATAGCCAATGAAATGATATAGAATATAACATGGTTAATTAGGTAAAAAATATCCTTTTATTTCTTGGAGAATGAAATGGATCAGCCTGCTTTGAGTTTCCAGCATATGAAACCACAAAAAAAAATGAATCAATCATTGAATAATTTTATAAACTATAAATTATAAATTAGGAAACACACTACCAATGGGATTTTATTGATATACCATAAAAAGATTTTAAAAAACATTAACATGGAAGAACTCAAACACATGAAAATGGGGTGACGGAATTGGGGATCCATGACAGGGCGTGTTAGGGTTCTTGAGGAAGGTTGATTGATAAGGGCTTGAAGTGGGTAAGAGGCCATGATGGCAAGGCTCAAAGAAGGGGGATCAACGGGGACAAGAGGAATCGATGAGGGTGGGATGGCTCAACGATGGGGATTAACTTGGGTGGGAGGGTTCGATATGGGTGGGATAGCTCGATAGAGGGGGGAGGGCACTATTGTTGGGTGTGACGGGGCCGAGATGGTTCAACGGTAGCGGGACGGGGGACCAGGTGATGTAGAGGTGCGGGTGGGGGAAGCAAAGTTGCGGGGTGGCAAAAGGTTGTATAATATTGTAAATAAATAATAATAATAACAATAATAATACTATATAAATAAATAAATAAATAATAAATTAAAAATAACAAATAATACATAAAAATATATATTAAATAAATTAATATTAGATATTAGATATTTAAAAACAAAAAATGATTAATAAAAAATAAAAAATAAATAATAAACAATAAATAATAGAGAATAAATAATAAACAACAACTAATATATGATAAATAATAATAAAAAATAAATAGATAAAAAATAAATAACAATAAATAAATAAATAAATTTTTTAATAATAATTAATAAATCAATGTATAATAAATATGTATTAATTAATTAATTAATAATACCTAAATATATAAAAATAATAAAATAATAAATAAAAAATAATAACTATATATATAATTAAATATATATTTATTTAAATCCAGTTATATATATCCAATAACAAAATCTAAATATAAATTAATTTTCATAAATGTATATAAATAAAAGAACACAAACACACACACTAACCAACTCAATTCATAATTATTTATATACTAAAATCATATATGTAATTATAAATTAATGTAAATTAATATACACAAATTGATATGAATATATATAAATATGGACTAGTATGAATAAATAAATATAAATATCTCTTCATTCATGTAATTGTGTTTTTTTAAATAAATATTGATAAATATATATATATTATAAATATACATACATAAATGTATATAAATACATAAAAATATATATAATACATAATCAATCATCAAAATAGGATAACCCACAAAAATCAAAATTCTCTAAAATCAATATTAATGTAAATATATGGAATAAAATCATAGACAACCCAACAATCACATTAAAACATAGTTAAACATAGATGAAATCACATTGATTGTTCAAAGATCAAGGTAACCGAACAAAAAACTCAGCCTTGGAGACTTTGAGACGTTTTTGAACTCAAAAAAATAGTGACCATGGTCCCCTTTATCAATCATGCATAAATCTCTTGTTCGGATTCAATTTCATGTGTGGTTGAGGCCAAACAGACACCTAGAACAATAATTATGGCCATTCGTAGTTGAAGATTTATTTTCAACTTATCATAAAATATTAGTATATTTTATACTACTACATGTTACCAAATTATTATATAATTTATTTATAGATCACTTCTTAAGATTCTTTTTGATTGGTTGTGGATATAAAATAGATAGTCGAATAAAATGTCAGGTCATTCGATGCTGAAATCTAGTTTTTTATTTTTATTTTTTAAATTTATTTTTAGATATAGTTTATTAAATCATTATCTCTAGTTCACATTGGTTTTTAGAAACCTTGAATAAAATTAAGTTAATTTTTTAAGAAAATTAAAAACATAGTTAGTGTCTGTCTTATTGAAACCTATGATAATTTTTTTAAATAACTATTTAGTGGCGGTTTTTTTAACCACCCATAAAAATCTTCCAAAAAAAATTACTTTTTCAAATATTTCTCATCCGATTATATTACACTCTCTTCTCCTATAATTTCATATAACTAACAATTAAATAAACTATAATGAAAAGTTATTATAGGAAACAAATTAAAATAAAATAATAATTAGAACCCATTAGATTAAATTTTTTTTAAAAAGATATTACATTAAATAGTTTGATCTCATTTGATTTTCAATATACAACTAGTTTATAATCATTTTTAAACTAAAAATAACTATTCAGTACATCTTATTACTATATATGGAAGATCAATGTGTCATCTTCTCATACATGTCACAACTAACTCATAGAAAATTATTTTATAATTTCACGTTAATGAATAGTTGTCAGGGTTTTGATGGTAACACATATGTTTTAGGCTATTAAAACTATAAAAATGTATTTATTTTCATCCCAAGGAAAATATTACCTAGATTGACACCTCGTCTGTTCCTACATTTCACAATTCATTTTAAAGTTATTCTCATATGATTTCAAAGTAATGTGAGATTTTTTACTCCATTTTGACCCCTCCAAGATCCTCATTTTAAAGACTCTAGATTCTTTATGAACTGTTAATTTCGTCAATCTAAGAACACCATGTTTCCTATTGACATTTTATCTTCTCATACACATTAAAAATTATTCCTAAAATTGTTCACAAACAATTTCATGAATACTTGATATCATTAACAATGATTTTATCCAATAGACACATGTTTAAATGTTTTAATACACTAAAAATGTGTTTCCCATCATCTTGGGAAAATGAAAACTTATATTGGTTATTTTTTAGTTGAAAAATAAAGAATAATAATAAAATATGTTCGATATTATATATCATAAATAATTCCCTGAAAATTTCCCTATTATTTCATGCCAATCCATGATAATTTTCAATAGTTTTGACTATTATACACACGTATTGGTGATTTAATATACTAAAAGTATCTTTAAATCATCCCATAAAAATAAGATATTGTATTAACACAATGTTAATTCTAAAATTGAAAAAATCACTATATTGTTGATTTACTAGGATTTTATAGTGACAATAGGTTGTTTTCATGGTTCTGAGTCTTTGTCACACATTTTTAATGACCATTAATTATTAAAGAAAAACATATTCACTCAATCCAAGCACATAACAAGTTAAATTGTTGTTTCATATACTCATATATGGAAATATAATTCCAAAATACATCTCATAACATTTCACAACAATCTAATGTCATTGGATATGGTTTTGACCCTTACACATGTGACATATTGTCTTAAAACACTAAAATATCATTTTTGGTCATCCTGGAAAAAATATAACAAATATTTTTTTTGTCTATTCCTACAATTCAAAAATTAATATACAGTTGTTATACTATGATTTCATGATATTAATAAGTTTTTTTCCTGGTTTTTAATCATTGAACTATGTTTATAAATACAGTTAATTAATTAATAATTTCTTATTCGCTTATTTTGATAACACTACATGTTGGATTGAGGTGTCATCTACTCGTACTCCTAAAAATATAAAAGATAGTTTTCATATTATATCACTCGAATATAAGGTCATTTTCTATAGTAGTCATCATTACATGAATATTTATGTTTTTTTTAAACTAGAAATATATAGTTTCAATCATCTTGAAAAAACTAAAAACTCAAATTCATGCACCACCAATTCCAACATTTCACAAATCAGCATAATATTATCCTTCAATATCCTGAAATTGGAGGATTGTTTTTATCTTGAACCTTATACACATTATTTCAAAGTTGGTCAATTATTTAGAAACTTATTAGTCTGTTATTCAAAGAACCCCACAAGTTATACTAGTTTATTATCGGCTTGTATGCATTAGGAAATAATTTGATGATATTTTTTCTATGATATATCGTCAATCTAAGGTTGTTTTCTATGGTTTTGACTGTCACATGCACATTTTAGTGTTTTAAAACAATAAGAATCTATTTAAAATCATCCTAGGAAAAAACCATCATGAATTGATTCACAATTACCTCCTACAATTCAAAAATCAATATATGGGTTTTATCATATGACCTCATAGAAATCAATGCTCATTGTTTGGGTTATAACCACGTGATTCCCATTTTTAAAGACTTTAATTTCTTTATGAATTGTTTATTTAGTATTCCTGAGCATAACACATGTCATATTAATGTGTTATATATTTTTACATGTACAAAATAATTTGAAGATAGATTTCATTTGATCTCCTATCAATCATAGGTCATTTTCATTGACTTTTACCACTACACATTTGTCTTAAGGTTTTAAAGCACTAAAAGCAGTTTCTATCCTCCTAGAAAAATAAAATCTCATATTTTTTCACTGTGAATTATTACATTACTCGTATCAATATATGTTTTTTTAATGTTATTATACTACAATTAGAGGAAATTTTCTTTTTTTGACCCCCTCACAAACGTTTTCAATGACACTTAATTATCTAAGAATTTCTTATTCATTCAGTCTATGAACACCACACATCATATTGACATGATATCTACTTGAACACATCAAAAATAATTTAAAGAAGGTTTTCATATAAATTCACATCAATACTAGTTTTTTATATGGTTTTAATCTATAAAAATATGTTTTTTGATTTTTAAACAACTAAAATGTTTTTTTGGGTCATCATTGTTTAACGAAAACCCAGATTGACACACCTATAGTTCTAACATTTCAGAAATAACTTAAACTTTATTTTCCAACTATTTAATTATAATAGAAGGTTGTTTTCGAAGTTTTGATGACCCATGATGCACATTTTAAAATACTATCCATTCTTTATGAATTGCTTATCCAGTCGCACTGGATGCTCTATATGAAAAATGGATGTGTCTTGTTATTGTGAACATTTAAAATAATTTAGATACAAATTTATTATGATTTCATTTCAATATGAGGTTTCTCTATATTGTCTTGACCATTAAATGTGTGTGTTCCAGGCAGAGCTGAAGCATTCATTGATGGTATGAGCAACATGACTTTTTGTTTTAAATAACATGTAATAATTACTTCACTTGATCAAAACATCATGTCCTATAAAAATAGTATATTACATGAATAAATTGAAATAACAGAACCAGAAACAAATAATCTTCACATGTAATTAATAATTAATTTAATGTAGATATATAAACACCATAACTAGTAATTCAGCTTTTATTGATGATCTAGTTAACAATATCTTATTATAACATCATTAAAATATGAGATCCAAGCACAGAATCCCACTAGTAGTAATCCAAACATGCACCACAATCTCAAAATGACAACATAGAATCGTCAGGTACTAGAATGACAGATCTTGACCACTAGCATTGTTCGTGTTTGATCATAGTAGAATTATTCTCTATAGTGGAAGAAATCATGATGTTATCTCATTACCTTGAGATAGTAGGGGAGGAGGGATCTCTAGATCTTAAATCCCTATCCATATATTTAGGGTTTCTAACTATATCCATTTTGGAAACCAATTTTAATTATGGAAATTTATATAATTGGATATTTTTATGGTAGGTTTTGGGTTTGAAAATTTCACACTTAATCCTTTCCAATGTTATAATCCTTAATTTACCCCATGTATAATAATAAAAATATTATTAATAATATTATTCACATGATATGTTCATGTATTTATTAATTTATAAATAAATATCAATTATATTATTTACAATTGGACCATTAAACATGACCCACATTCCCACATCAACTTTTACTGATCCACGAATAATGAATTTTTATTTAACAAATAAACATCACTACATTATTCACTGATAAATATAATTTATATGATATTCAAAAAACTTATAAAAATATTATTAATATTATTTAACACATTTATTCATTCAAATAGCTTATTATTAAATTATATAAATCAACCATTCCTAAAAAATAAAATTTATTCTAACCTATTAACTTCAATACTATAATTTAACTAAGATTACGGATACACATAGTGTGTTCCACTTATCCTTTTTCTCAGTGGAATTATTCATATCCACCTAAATTACAAGGTTATCATAAAGAAACATGCCAAGGAATACATAGGGAATGATGTTAGTGTTGCAATGACATCCGACCACCTATGAACAATTACCATGTAATATAATCATTTTATCTATGTATCTCATATCAAGAAGATTTCATGTTAAAGTCATAATACTATAATCTCAATGTCTCTTAATCTAAATTTCTACAAACTAAAAACACAATAGATCACAATGAAAATATATTTATTCAGTTAATTTCATTCCAATCAATGCTCTTGAGATACTATCTTCTTCAAGATATAAAAGGGATAAATATTTTCTCTCATTATCCATTAATGCTATATCACTCATGACACACCCAACATATCCTAATTTTAGGTGATTTTAATTAGTCTTAGTTTTCATGAATACATCATTAAAAATTACTCATGATATACACTAATGATAATAATAAATTCTAAGGATCAACACACACTTCCACGAATAGGAACATCCAATGACACTTGGAAATGTGGAAATCCAATTAATGATTTTATTATCATAACAAAATATCTTATAAATTACCAAGGGAAAACCTATGAGAATGTATCTCATTATCTTATTACCCACATACTTTGACAACATATATTTTACATGTCCCACCAAACAATGTCATCTTAACATAGAATAAGATACAAGAATAATGTTCTGTCACCTCCTGGTTCTCATCATAGTGGGGAGATACTATAACCTTTCAGTGTAACATATATTCTAAGGACATTATCATATATAAATATAATATATATGAACAATAAAACTTTGATAATAAAACTAATTTGAAAATTAAAACACGTAATCAAGTATGATGTAATTCAGTTCTAGGGAACCCACTCCAACAGACTCCAACTTTCACTAGATTCATATGGAAATAATATTTAGTCCAATACCTATTAGATGAAAATAATGCCTCTATTGATATAAATCCTTCTTCAAGTGTTCCATGACATTTTACTTTATATATTATCTATACAACACAACTTCACCTCATAGAGAAATATATCTCAAGAGATGAAACTTCTTATAAATGTGAATTATCCCTTGATACATCCAAAACTATTTGAAAAGATCTTCCACTGTAGTGTTATCATATTAAACCATCATATGATCGTTATTACTAGGTACCACATCAAACTCTTGAAAAAAAAATTTAATCAAAAATTCTTACTTATTTGTATCAGAAGTCACAAAATACATGGACATGGTTGTATAATTGAAAACAATTTGCTAATTTAAACTCTTCCATCTCACAAATCTTCTATTGAGACAAAATAAATATCCATATTATTACATTGGATCATTAAGATCTGGGTGAGAACTAGAATCTATGAAACCCCTAATGACATGTTCATTATCTCATTCATATACCTGGGACATATACTTAGAACACCAATGGTATTTAAGGATAACCTTAAGGACAATCCTATGTTATTCACTTGGATGTTCTTAATTTCAATCTATCATGCTCAAATATTAGGTAACATCAAGACTATTACATAACATTGCATACATGATAGATAATATTATAGAGGAATATAGGATTTTACTTATTCCCTATATTTCCTCTTGTGTATGAGGACACATTTACATAGAAAATATTATACCATGTAACACTGGAACCAATGCTATGTTGGATTATTCTATAATAATTCTCTTCAGTAACTGTTCAATATATTTACCATGACATAGACTAAGTATTCTCTTTGATATATCACATACAATCTTGATCCCATGAATATAGTCTACTTCACCTATGTCCTTCCTGAAGAATCACTTTCTTAACCATGACTTAACCAGTTATAAGGATGTTAAATTGTTTCAAATTAGTATTATTTAATCAATATAAAACATTATGAAAATAACCATACTCTCAATAAACATATTATAAACACATGGTTCTCATTCATTTTTAATGAAACCAAATTCCATTGTGGATTCATTGAATTGAATGTTCTAGGATATAGATTCTTTATTTAACCCATAAATGGATATATACAACTTTGATACCATTTCAACATTTCTTATAGTCACAAAACCTTTTGGTTGTGTCATATACAAATCCTTTTGAATGTTCTCATTATGGAAATCAGTTTTGACAGCCATTTTCAAAATATCATAGTCATGGTAAGATATTATGTAATATATAATTTAGATGATACTAAACATATAAAATTGAGAAAATTATTCATCATTTTTAATTATGTAGTGTTGTCTAAACCCTATTTCCAACATCCATTCATTATAGTTATTTACATTACCTTCGATGTACAATTATTACTTGTATACCCATTTAATACCAAGAGAGTTTACATCAATTGGAGGATTAATCAAAACAAAAATTGGTTTTAATACATGGAATAAATCTCAAAATTCATGGATTATTTCAATCTTGAAGATTATGAGCTCTCTATTACCTCCTTTTAAGAGAGAGGATCGTCTTTTTCAACCAATAATTATTTACCATAATTAGTTACCAAAAAATCATGTTTCTCTAGTTCTATTACCACTCTAGTTCTCATACATATTACTTTTGTTTCATAAAATAATATTTCATTGGAATCTATGAAATATTTTCATGTATCAACTCTTGTGTATCTTGAGTATATAATTCAATTAATTCAATCTTTCTCCCAATATCCACTTTGAGGATTTCCTCCCTCCCATGAAAGGTATCTTTTCTTATAACAAATAATTTCTTTTCTGAAGGACTTATATATATTATACCATTATATCCTTGGGATAACCAATAAATATACACTTCATTCCTCGATGTTCTAGTTTGATTCTTTATTTGGCATTAATAAACACCTCAGAACCACATCCATTAAATTTTTATAAAATATATCTTTTCCCACTATATAACTTGAAATAGAATATCATTTAACTCTTTATTTTATACTCATTTTATTAGTATAATTTCATTTGTAATTCATATCCCCAAAAGGATAATAGAAGTCTTTTTTGACTCATCATCAACCTTAAAATTTTCAATAATGTATGGTTCATCCTTTCCCTGATATCATTTCAATGTGGTGTATAATGTGAAGTGAGTTGTGATAAATTCCCACAGTATCCTAGAAATTAAATACAGTATTGGTTAAGATATCCATTACCTTGATTTGATCTAAGTTTATATGTATTCTAACCAAGATTATTATCAACCTAATTCTTGATGAATTCTAACATTTCAAAGGATTCAGACATAATCCTCATCAAGTAGATATAACCAAACCATATCATGTAATTTCTAAAAGTAATAATTTGAAATAATCCACCTATATTTTATAATTTAAATGGTCCACATACATTGATATTCACTAAATCTATAATATTTTTCCCCTTCACTGGTTTGGTCAAATTTCATTGAAAATAATCATGAAACCATTCATATGGGTTTAGGAAAATAGAATATAAATAACAATCTTCATAAAAATTCATCAAATACTTCTCGTTTAAGTAACCAAGATGGTTATGTAATGATTGGGTGTCATATGAGTCGCATGTATTAGTTTTTTATGAATTAAAAATATTTAGTATTCATAATTCAATATGTAAAGGACACTATTAATTTGTTTCATATGATAATATATTGTATATTTATAAATGTATAAACATTATTTCAAAAGATGAAAATAAATCAATCCATATCTATGAAAAAAATGGAAATAATTATCTTGGTAATAGTAGGCACATAAAAAATTATTTAAAGACAAACCAATCCTTTAAACATTGTGAGATAATATTCTCCAACAGAATATGTGTGAGAATTTATCTATTAAATTTTAGTAGATCAGCCTCACCTCATTTAACCTTTCATAATCTACATAGTGTCTATATTTGGATAAAAATAATTTGATCTCAAGGAGTATCTAAATCCCCACTTATAGATATAGAAATTCTATTTTCAATAATAAATTCACCTGATGCTTCCCCTAGATTCATTGCATGTGTAAAATTACTCTTCCAATTTCATTTCCTATCACATGAAACACATACTTCTCTATGATCCTTTCATTTCCACTGGATATTTTTTCCCTTTTAGGGACTGTGCTCTAGAGACTTAGACATGGAATGAGTCTTTATCCCCATTTCTTTCATCCTATTCTTTTTATTAACTATAAAAATAATGGGTTTGTCACATCCCATGTCATTATCAATTTGGTAGATAAAAGTAATATATTTTGACAGAGTCTTCTCATTATTGGTCATATTATAATTCATAATAAAACTAGTGATGTTTTGGGTAGTGAGGATATAATGAGATTAGTGCATATCATATACAATATCTTAAAAATCAAGATTTCTAGACACTTAATGTAGCCAATAATCATGAATACATGTATCCCAGCTAGTACCAACTCTCCAATATTGCACGTATATAATGAATTGGAGATCTCATATCACTATGATCTCACCTTCTCTTAATATATATATTATTGGTGAAAAACAATTCTATACACATCCTTATTCTCATATAACTTTAGAATATTGTTTGAAATGGAGTTTAACATAAAACATTTCTCATCCATTTCATCATCCACATTCATCAGATAGAGAGACAAATCATCCTTCCTATCCTCTTGATAAGTGATTCGTGATGTGGGGTTTCTAGCGCATAAAATTTATACTCATGGTGTATTATAATACGCATGAGTATATAACATCCCTATAAATTCAAACTATTGAGAAAATTATACTTCTCTAGTATCAAAACTACAAAACATGGCTATTAACACTATTTCAAACCATAGAAATATTCCCTAAAACCATGGTCGTATCTTAGAGATAGGGTTCCAAAAAACTATGGGCTCTATTTCTAGTGAAATAGGGTCCATCTATAGCCACAATTTAATCCATGGAAATATATTGGTATTTCCACAGTTTATCCATGGTTGTTGAAGCCTATTTCAAAGTTCAAATTGTGGAATAGATGAATATTTTTGTGGTTAAAACCATGGTATTATCTAGGTAGAGACACAGTTTAACTATGGATATTGAATCCTTCTTCGAAAGATTAAACCATGGTAGTAGACTGTCTATTTTCATGGTTTAAACTATGAAAATAACTTGGTATCACAATGGTTTAACCATGGATAATAATTCTTACTTCAAAAGTTTAAACTATGGTTATAACTTATATATAACATTAAAACTTTTACAAATAGCTTCCAGAAGTCATATCCTTTTTCTCATGCATGTTACATCAGTAAAAAAAACTACAAAATTGCACACTATCATGATATTATATCACATAAAACAAAAAATAATAATTTTTCTAGGTGATCTTAATTTTTATAGCTACACACTATAGTGCCTCCATGACATTGTTTCACATGTCAATTTACTACATAACCATCATATCCAAGGTTTTATTCATTTTCAACCTTCACATCCATGTCTTCCCAGTATTTCCTTAGTGAATGGGAATTGTTATGAATAAACAACGATAATTGTGTAAACAATGTAAAATCACACTCAAGGATGATTAAGGGGTAAAATGATTAGTATGGATACTATATTGAGATAACAAGGGGATAGAGCTTATTCTATAGGATTTACAATGTTGTGGTTTGGTAGGAATAGTGTTTCACTATGTTATATGTTTAACAAGTAGCTTCTTGGATTGATGGAGGTGGTGATCATTTTCATTTTGAAGGGAGGTTGACTTGTTTTATATGATACATGGAGAGGGTAAGGATTAAGGGACTAGATAGGGGTTTGAGAAAGGGTTATGAGAATTTGTTTGTGTTTGATAATGGAGGTAATGGTTTGAAGGGATATTGGGGGATTTGGGGTGTTGGATGGAATAGGGGTAAAAATATGGATGTAAATAGATGAAATGAAGGATATGAATCAATTCAATTAGAGTTTATAGGGGTAATCTGAATGATTCAGGGTCTTAGTTATTTATTTTTGTGAGTACTCGGTGACTTGGAGGTGGAACAATGACATTGATATGGGACATATCTTAAGACCAAAATTGGGGTTTATGTTGGATATTTAAAGGAATTTTAAATGTTTTGATGTTACACCGTTGTTATGATATAAAGTTATTTAGTTTACAAATACATGATTTTTTTAAAATTATTTTCTCTAAAGTATAGTACCGTGACCTAAAACACTACACCATGATTTATAATGGAATATTCAAGTAGAGTTCCACAAGGTGCTATTGTAGAGTGAGCAATTCCCTAAAAAATTTGGTGTTGTTGTGAATGCTTCACCATTATCTATTATTCACTGCCCATGGTTGAGGTTGAGAGGAATTATTATTATATCACTATTTCAAGCACTTAAATTCCATGTACTCTTCTAATTAGATTAACATTGAATTAGAATATATGGTTCACATATTATTTAATTTTTTCTTGTAACATATGAGAGTAAATCATAGTAGGCTACAAATAATATTCCCCTAATATAAACCATAATATAATATTATATTCATAGTAAAATAAATAAAATTGTAATAAGAAAATTAATGTATTAATTTAATGTTATCATGCACTAACCTCGCTAGTTGGAATCACAAGCCTACCATGTTTTATCATAAGTGGTTAATTATAATAGTTTAATCAATAACATACCATAGAATAAAATGGGGTTGAGGTAAAAAACTAGTTTATCCTATTTATATAATAGTATCGAGTCCTTGTGACAATGTCAATCTATCTAATAAATATACTAGCAATGAGTATTTTTAATAGAACTGTTCTATCTAATCTATATACTGTAAAGGATTTATAATTACAATATTTTCCTACTGAATCAGTTTAGTACAAAATGTTAATTATAAGAAAACAAGTTTCTATAATTGATGGACTAGCATGGATTATTGGTTACACAAACATTTTATCTAATCCATAAACAAACAATGAGTCCCAACATAATATTGGTCTATCAAATCCTATTTTATAGCAAAATATATTAGTGATGGATCATGGGAAATCACTTAAAGTAAATATATTGTGTCCCATAGTTTTTTATTGGTTTATAAGTTTGTGAATCATCATCAAAAGATATACACCATCTCAAAATAATGCTGTATAATAACCTGATTAAGACAGTATTCATAATAATATATGGAATATAAAATTGAATCCTAGTACTCACTAGTATTTGTAATATCCATAATGACAACATTCATGTATCGTAATTAATATATATTTAGTAAATTTCATCTAATCATGGATTACATTAATAATAATAATAATAATTTAATCTATCACTCACTTATAAACATATTTTAAAACTTAGATACCTTGTTCTGATATATAAACTCTAGTAAAATGAATGTAATTTCTATACAACTTGTTAAATGGGAGTCTATCACACTTTCTTTCATAAGATCTATTTAAATTACTTACCAATTAAAAAAGACTCATTTCCTTCTCGTCCGTTGTAATTATAGAGACTATAGAACATACCCATTTTAATCTAAAGAGAACTACCAATGTCCAACTCTTAATATCATCAATTTATTTGTACATATATAGTTGTTACAACCTAAAGTAAATTTACCAAAACAAGTTCATTCACCTTTTAATATTAGTGATCCCATCAATAAACCAACCCCCAAACCAGCCTAATGATAATTACTAACTTGTTTCTCATTTTGTCACTAATGGATTACCCTCACTAGTAATTTCTTAATGATCATTGGTATCTCTCAATTGAGAATTATTCTATTAGGAATATAATTATTTATAAATGATATTTTTTATTCTATAAGGAGATTCATTTTAATGAAATTAGTGGATATGATGTGAGGAAACACCATAGTTCATTATATTTATAAAAAGATCCTAAACCCTTTGAACCCTATTCCTAGATCACTTGAATATTGAACCATCAACTGAGTATGGTGAAATATAAGATAATTGATTAAGTTGCTTCAATAATTTCAATTAAAACTAATTACATAGTTAATAGTAATTGAATTCTTCTTGGTACGGTATTCAATTATTTCTAGTTCAATTTTATAGTAATGTTACTGAAGAATGTGGCATGTTATAAATGCTAGTTGTTTGTGTTTGATGAAAATAAAAAAAAATTATTATTTTTTATATTTTAATGATATTTTATAGATTTTTTCCCAAAAATAGGATATTATCATCAATAATGTGAAGGAAATTTCATTTTCTACAATTGAGTTGGCTGAAATTGTTTTCTGACCACGTGAAGGGAGATTTCTGTTTATCCCTAAGATAGAGAATTATGAGTTTTTTATTATATGTGATTCTATATTCAATCCATTTAGATACCATATAATCATTAAAATTATTATAAAGGACCTAGAAGTAGAATATAAGGTCCTTATTATGTTAATTTTGTAAGGGATTTCTCAATGGGAGGGGTACGATGAAAATGTCTTGCTTCAAGACATGTATTTTCATTATTTTATAATAAACATGGAGAATGTAAACCTTAATATATATACATTTATATAAATTTATCATTTCTCTCATAGATTAGTAAAAATAAATTTATATCCTTATAGTCGTGTGATAATACTTCTATTTGATAAGGTATATGTAGATTCAAATCATCTAATAAAATGTCACCACAATTTCATTATATTATTTGATAACCTTATAACCTTTATATTCATCATAAATTATTCCATGAAAAATCTATTTGTTTTTATAATGAATGGAGGGGAGGAAGAAAATTATGATGAAATACCTATAGATTTTCAAGGGGAGAATAATAAATAACATTCTTCAGTCCATGCATTACCTCTAGTTATTGATGTAGAGAGAAATGCCTCACATGTTGATGAATTCATATCTGGTAGTATTAAAGAGTCCTCTCATTATGATTAAACTGCTATAAATGCTGATATTTGGTTTCATCTTGTTGGGGATGATGATGTATAAAGGATAGATGGTGAGGAAGAATGGATGTCTATTTTCATCAGGAGACAATGAGTTGGTCTATTTATGATGTTATAAATAAAGAGTATTATGTTCATGTAGAAGGATTTTTTATGTTCATAGCCTAATTATTGATCTTGTATAAAATTTAAGGGAATATACTAAGGATGTTGACGTTTTTGATGATGTTATTCAATTAATAAGAAGTAATTATGTAGTTTGGGATGGAAATATCCCCTCTCCTTTTGTTGATTAAGGTGATGATGATGCACCTTCTATTAATAGAAATAAAAGTAGTTCAGATACCAATGAATAAGATCGAATACCAATCTAGAAACTATTCCACATTAAAGGCTTAGAGAAATCATGTAAAACAAATTAAGATATCATTTCAAAGGTCCAGATGAAATTTTTATTCCATATACACATTATATAATTATGAAAAAAAATTAATATAATCAATCATTGAATGAATTCAAATTAAAAGGTTAGGCATAGCGAACCTACCCCATCCTCGTGGTGCACTGATTTTGACAATGAAAAAACAAATATTATTTTATTATTACATATATATGAAACTTAACATATATATATAAGGGAATATATATCTTATGTACATATTCACAAGCCTAAAAATGCATAATGGGGTTCTTAGATATACATTTATACTTTCATATACCCCTTTACAATTACACACATTTTCATTTTTCATACCTATATATAAGAACACATATCCCCCATATATATATATAATTCCATGATTGAATATATATCAATGGGTAACATTTATATTTATATGAATGCCTATAAATAGACATGTAAGTTGGCTTCGACAACGATGACTCAAATCCACCAAAATGAGATCCAAAATACACTACAAAAAAATAGGGAACCCAAAAATCAAAAAATACCTAATTAAAATTTGTTCAAAGAATAAAATAAGAAGATAACTTACCTGAATTTAATGTAAAAATCACTACATTTGATGGTATTGTATAGAAATTTCCTCATCATAAAAATCAATCCTTTTAGGAAATAATCAAAAAAGAAGTGGGATATAAAGGCTTCTTATATATATGTGATTAGTGTGTCAACTTTACATGATAAATTATATATGAATCCATTACCAAAAATTAAAATAGAATATTAATATTGATATGTACATCCCAATACTAAATAACATGATCATTAATAAAGTAATTTTGTTCAGATGATATAAAATTCTATTCAAAAGAAACACCACATAGTGGTATCTTGAATCACCTGATAATGAAAACCACAACATGATGAACTTTACTACATCATGACTTATAATTTGGTGCATTTTACAATAATCTACCAATTTCACATATGCATCATAGGTTTTATTCAAATAATTGAAAATCATTTTGAAATGATTTTAAGTCGTTTGGATATGATTTTCATATAAACACACTGAAAAATTATGAGTTACCATTGTACATAAATTTATCATAATTATATGTTATGTTTTATAACACTAAATTCTTTTGTAAAATTTAACAAAATTAAAATTGCCCAATCAATAATTTTATGAATATAGTATCCCATAGAAAAACATCAATTCTACTCAATCTATAAAGGGATCTATATGGATAACAATAAAACTCATATCTTCAAATTAAAGAATCCACCATAGGATATCTCTATATACACAATTTGAATTATTTTATAACATATGTTCTTTAAATAAATGATTCAAAAATATACATAGAAAATTTTAATGTGTTATATAACATCTCATATGTTCTAAATTCTCTAAAATAGTCCGAAAATTAGAATAAACAAGACAAATTTCATTAATATAAGTAGACCAGTACATCATGGGTCACTCAACTAAGATTCGTTCATTACATTGGTTAGAGAAATGTTCATTATCATGGATTGGATAGTAATTTCAAAATATGTTTTTAGTCCAGTGGGTATAACGTGTATGATATCTTGGAGTAGAGAATTGTTTTTATCTGAATAATGGTGAAAGAGTAATGAAAATATAGAATCACAAAGTAAATTAGAGGTATAAGAGAATTTTATGGTAAAAATAAATATATAAATTTTGATGTTAATGTTTTTGAATATGAAATTAAAATTACTAGAGTTATATCATCTTAGAGTTGTTGATCTCACATGATTTCAGGGGGAAATGTGAATCTGTTTCAACCAAAAAAACTTATGATAATTCGTAATCATATAACATGTGGAAGGATGAAAAATTTGGGAAAATTTATATACCAATTTGAGATATATAAATATATATAACAAAATATGGTTTTTTGGAAACATATTAACACTGACCTAAGAATAAGTAGAGATATAATTTCATAAAGAAAACAATTACCATGTACTAGGTTTTAGGGATACTATTGGTGTTGTGGTGTAAATTTCCATAAATAATACAATTTATGGTAAAATATGTCTCTTTCTATTGTATTGAAATAATATAGTGTAAGGGGATGACATTAATAAGAACAAGTGAAGAACTGTTTTAGGTATTAACAGCATGAAATTAATATTGAGATGAAATTTTTTTTTCAATACATAGAAGAAAACTATGGATGATTTGGAAGTCATGTAAATATTTCAAATGATTGTATTGAATTAACCCTTTCACAATACAATCTTATCCATAAAGTGGGTGAATAGGGTGAATGTAGGAATATTAGTGTGATAATTAATGTGAAAATAATATTTACATATCTTGTGAATATTGAGATAGTAAATTAATAAGTAAAAAAAAATTTTGAAATTATTTTAATTATGTTTGATCATATTTTTAAGATTTAAATCATGCATTTAAAATTATTGATATAATTGGAAGAAGATCATGATCTACTGAGTTTAAATATGTGCATGATTTTTATTATTGATTTTTCCTAAAATTATTCATATTGTTTTTTATTAAAAAGAAAGAATATATATATATGGTTTTTCCCATTTACTTGTAGCATATTCATGTTCATTCCATTGTTAGTAGCAATTACATAATAATAAATTTATAGTTAAGTGTGAGTTGGATAAGAACCACCATACATTAAGGGTGTGGTCATCCTTAGGGACAAAAACCTTGTTCAGAAACATGTTGTGTTCTAAATTTATCTTCAATATTAATTTGGTTGATGATATTACCACTGAATAATCATAAAATAATACATGTTATAGAAAAGGTTTAAATCACTAGTTTACCCCCCCCCCCCTCTTAGTTTTTATCACCACTTGTTCAACTATTTTGAGAAACTACTATAAGTTATGATTATAGGCTTTCCTTTAACATGCGTAAAGGTGATACATGGTGCTTAAATTAATGGATATTCAAGACATTATCATAATAAAATTGACTTAAAATGTAATCTAAAATAAATGTCTTACTTTAATCATCTTGTAATATAGTTTCAATGAGGAAGTCCCAATTCTATTCAATATTACCTACACACCAAATTTGAACACAACAATAACCATCCACAAAAACCATGGTAGAAAAATCATCTCATAATTACGATAGTACAATCATGAAAAAATATAGAAGAAGAAATAATAACAAGCGATATTATAGAAAACAAATAGAAAGATTCTCCACCAAAACCCACAAACATAAAAGATGAAATTACCATTTACCATTGTCTCGAACCCAAAAAATAATAAAAAGTGAAATTATAGCAACAGAATTATCATATGATATAGGAGGTACACTAGTATAAGTAGTTGAAGTATGAAACTCATTAAAAATAATAGTTTAACCTGAAAAATAATCTATATATTATAGACGAATATATTCTTTCAATCAATTTTTTCAATTTTAATTTTTTTGATTTTCCAAAAAAAAATATTCTATGTATGAATTTTAAAATTACATATACAAATCTATAATTTGGGAACGACATGTAGTTTTGATAAGGGATGTAACTTGATAATGATATTCAAATTAGTTGAAATATATCATATTACTAAAAAAATAAATCAGTATGAGTAAATAAATATTGATATTAAAGAAATATCAATTAAAAAACAAAACTAAATGAATGGTAAGTGATGATACATTATGATATGAGTAACTTTATATTATATATATATTTAGAGATGGATATGTAATATTTATATAGTGGATATTCATCAATCATATATAACATATGAAAAATTAATATAAGACATATGTAGTTTTCATATACTGAGAATAACACAAATGAAATAATCAAATATATAGTATGAATTGGGAAAAATAATATAATTTTTTTATCAAATAAAAAATGAAATAGTGGTGAAAGAGAACAAAAAATGGAACTCACCTACATTAAGTAGGATACTATGTTGTATAAATTAATAGAATGAAGACCAAATTATCATAAATGATTCACAGTTGGAAAAGATGGTATTTGTGAAGAAGGGAAATGAAAGTCC
The DNA here is from genome assembly GCA_963277665.1 of Viscum album. Taxonomy (NCBI): domain Eukaryota; kingdom Viridiplantae; phylum Streptophyta; class Magnoliopsida; order Santalales; family Viscaceae; genus Viscum; species Viscum album. The sequence goes on along the minus strand of OY728162.1, from coordinate 1,271,549,772 downwards.
TTGATAAAGAGTGATCTACATGGTATCTTACTCGGGATTGCAATGTACTAGATTAATAAATAAAAATCCACCAACAATATGTGAAATAAAATAATTCATTTCATTCAAAGGGAAATAATAATTTTTCTTCCCTATATGAATGGGTGAATAATGATAGCATGGAGCTAGATGGTTTTTACCCTTGGTTGTAAGTGTTTTTCCATGATATTATGGAGTAGGTAGGGTTCCTTTGACAGATCTGGAGTGGTTACGATTACTTTATGTGAGCTGATGTCATGTGATCTGGGAGTGGGTATGGTTCCTTTATATGACCCAATGTCACGAGTGAAAGAACCCGATAATTTTCTTAAAGAGAGAAGGAGGTAGGGAAGTGTAGTTAGATCATGTAGAGGATAGGGGGATCTATCATGAAGAGGATAAACACATTTATTGAGTAGATATATGAAGGATACAGGGCTTGATTGTGAGCACTGGACAAGAGATGTCTATTGAAGATGGGGATCTTGATCGCAAGTGCTGGATAGGAGAGATCTATAGAGGATCGAGGGGTGGTAGATAGAATGTGAAATAGAAATGGGTCATCAATAAATCAAGGGAAGTGAAGGGTAGGTTCGATCGTGAAATTGAAGGAGTTGTATAGCCAGATTTTTATTTTTCCATTGAATTAGACTTTCCATTTTCAAGGATTTAGTAAATCATGGAAAAAGACTTGTGACAATATATATTTTTTAGTATTTTATGGATAATAGATTAATTTTATATTTATTATGTTTTTATATTTTTATAAATTATGATAAGATAACTACTACTTTTTTGGATTAAAACACATTAATAACATTAAATTTATTTAATCTCCCATAATGTTTCAAAAACAAATAGTCCTGACCATCTGTTTTGGAATATATTATCTCCAAGACATTATAGTGGAAAGATCCAAATACCCTTATAATAACCCATATTGGTCCCTAACATGTTTTTGGAAGGGGTAATAGGTATGTGTAACTTCCAAACTATATTTACTCATATTACCTTAATATTTTTACTGGATTCCCCCATCATGAAATATTCTTTTAAGATTTCATGAACACTTCCCTCTTAGTTACACCATGTCCTTCTTGGCAGTCAAGCCTTTATGTAAACTATGTTATCTCATCCCAATACTTCAGGCTAAAATTTCCATGATAATTGAACTTACCCCAACTTTGGTTGGTAAATATATTTGAATTATGAGGTCTTTTCTAACTTATGTAATTTAAGACTATAATGAATTAATATTTTAGTTCATACATTTTTATCATTATGTATAAATATATTTTTATACTTTTAAATTACTTTTTAATATTAATTGTATTTTTATTAAGTTATTATTAACAATATATAATAAAACATTGAAACATTATCTGATTATATTTTACTCTAGATTTTTTTCTTGTTAATTCATTTATTTTGAGATTTCAAAGAATTCAAAAAACTAAATAACTATCCATGAAACTAATAGAAATAAAATATAAGTTGAATGGTAATGAGATTCTCTAATAGTTTGATTATCTAGTGGAAGATAAATCAACCCTCAAACCTAGCGGAGAACACACCTTGAACCATAACTTCATTCATGTTGCAACATTCTTATTTTTATATTGGGTATCTCCATAATTGGTTTCACATCATCTCCTTGGACCACCTCGGCTATCCTGGGGGCTCAATCCTTACATAAGATATATTCACATAGTAGTGATGGAATCCAATGTATTTGATAAAGGGGGTTTACATAAAATAAGATATATCTACACATGATCATGCATAATAAGGAAGAGGGGATGGTACACATTACATCATTAAGAATTTAACCATAATAGATTATAAGAATCCAATCACATAAAAGGGAAGGACTAATCTCATGATCATCCACGCATCAAGAAATGAGCATGAATTTCAAATCTAGTTATCAATTACTTCATTTAGTTATTTAATTAAGATAATTGAACATAAATTAATCCAACTTATTTAATTTATTTTAATTTAATTAATAAACCCTCAAATCACCATATATAATAATTTAAAAAAATTACTTCATTTAAATTTATTTTAGATTAGAAGTGTATATAGAGACAACCCTGTGAACTAATGAATATTTTTATCATGGAAATTAATTTAATATATAATTTTTAATCATATGTCATGGTGTGTACTGTCAAATGAATGACACATGGAACATAAAATCAATTGGATTAATTATATATTTCATTGTTCCTTATAATAAAATTTGAGTACACTACTGGAAATAGACTATTTGACATGTATTAATTGACATGCAGTTTACTTGTCTTCTAGCTATGTCTCCAGCATGCACCTTGGGACTATGTGTTTTCCCTATCTGCATAAAACATTTAGGTATATGATATGTAATAGAAATTACATGACATGTAACCTCATATATTAATTACTTTTTTATCCCTATTTCATGTATTTAATACATAGTTTACTAGGACACCCTGTGTTCTCAGCCGTAAGAAGACATGGACCACAATGGGAATAAGGTACATACACAGTGTTTAGTTCTACATGTCATGTGCTAGTCTATCTAGATCAACATGGTAATCCACTTTTTCCAGATCTTATATCCTATTGTGTAGAAACTATTTAGCTTTATCAAAGGATCTGGATGTGAAAAAAAATGTAGATAATGTTTATATAGGAAGTGCATTCCGTGTACTCTAGCTTTTTCCAAGAAGATCCTTTGGCACCCTGAGATGGTATGAACTGAATGCTTCTTCATTTTTAATCATTAAATAATCAATTATATTATAAACAGAGAATACTGGGATGAGAAAATGATTTTATATATTAAAAAAGAAATTTTCTATAAATGAATGCATAAAAATGAAACTAATAAATGAAGGATAGAAAATTTAAAATTAAACATGTTACCGCTTTGATACCAGTTGTAGGTTTTGGGCATAGTGGAACTATCCTTTGAAGGTATGAACAAAACAAATTTTATTCATAAATCATGTTTAATTATTTATTCCCCTGATCAAAAAAATCATGTCCAACAAAAATAGTACATTACATGACTAGATTAAAAAATCAACATCACAAGAGTCAGATCTTCACATGTAATTTATAATTAATCAATGAGATGATATAGAATTATCATAACTTGAAATTAAGAATTAATTGATGATATATTTAATAATAATTATTTTTAAAAATGTTTAATTATAGGATCCATGTGCATAATCTCTATAGAGGTTATTTATATGTGCACTACAATCTTTGAACGATGTTGTAGAATTATCGTGTACTAGCATATCTGAACCTGATTACATGAATTTTTCATGGTCGATCGTAGTATAATTACTATTAATAGAGGAAGTACTATTGATTTTCTCTCATCATATTGATATGCAAGGGGATGATTGTTACAACCTAGGTATAAATAATTTTTTTTTCAGATTTCTTACTATTATTGAATTAAATAGTAAAATTCACTATGTTAAGTAATATTTACAATAAATAATTCTATTAAACTAATTTATTTTATGGTTATAATTGTAAGATTAATTTTCAAATTATAGAATTTTAATTTGACAAAAATAATTTCATTTTTGAATTCTGAATTTCAAACATATCTTAGTATGAAGTTTTTTGATAATTTTATGAAATAGTTAATTTTTTTTTAAAATAGTAAATAATACAATTATTTTAATATACTATGTTTTTGTGAAATCTAAAAGACATAAATTATGATATAAATTTTATTAAACTAAGTAAATGACTAAATTATGATATTATAATAGAAATATTATACAATGTTACTTCAGAAAAATGTAAATTATAATTTATTTCATGATACGTATTAAAATAATTATTAGTGCAAAAAAATGCTTACATAGTGTTGAAAAATTCAAATTTAGTTCCTTATATATAATTATTGAACACTAAAAAGTATTTTCTAGAAGTTTTTATGAATTATTATTTATAATTTATGTTTTTGGATGATATTTTCGAATTTTATATTCATATAACATGAACCATATCAAAATTCTTATGTAATGATTTCGAAAGAGAAGAAAAGTAAAATTAACAAATTAATGAATTTGTATTGACATGGATATAATTAAATATACATAATTAATGATACAAATATATAATATTGAACCTAATAAATTTATTTTTAATTTACTAATTTATTTTTAGTTTTTATTTATGAAATAATTATCATTAATTCTTAAGCAATGCTGATGCAGTGCCTATGAAAGAATAAGAAAAATAAAAAAATAATTTTAAGAAAAATTTTAAGAACTATTAAATAAGAAAAAAACATGGATAAATCTTTCTATTTGATTATATATATACTGTTTTTTCCAATGGACAAATTAATTAACATTTACAGCCACATGGATATGATTAATACCCTTATAGTATTTTATTTAAAAGAAAGTCAAACTATTCACAATATAGATTCTAATTAGAATAATTTTTTAATATATTTTTTTAAAGAATAAATTTTAGAACAAAATAAATATTTTAAAGGTAATAAATTTATATTATTTATGGATTTTTTTTAAATTTTTAGTGAATAAATAACCTCGTTAAAGGATTTCACAATGATGATGTATTAATTATTTAATTAATAAAAAAATAAAATAAAGGAAGATAAAAATATTAAAATAAATATAATTTGAGATTTTTAAGGTAATGAACACAATATATATGTGAATATAATATTTCTAGGATATAATAAAATATATTTTTCTAAATTGACCCATTGTTTTGATGTTTTTAAAGTCATATTTATAAATAGTTTTAAATTTGATAAAAATTATATTCCATGAATATAATATATTATGTAATTATTTAGAAACCCCAAATATCATGAATGAGGATAATTGATAAAATTTTGTGTTTATTTTTAATCCCCTTTATACTTTTAGAACTTTTTAAAATCTTCACCATTATATTAGACTTATTATATATTAATATTGAATGTAATTCCTAAATATCTCTCTTCTCAATTATAAAAAAATGACTCTTTCCGTCTATTAATTTTATCATATAAAGACATATTTCCTAAATATCCTCTAGAAAATCGCCTTATCCTAATCCCTTGGCACATTATTTTATTCTGTTCTAACAAAAAGATCAATTTTTATTACCTTAGGAGGTTCTCAAGGTGAAATATTTCGGAGGTAAATTCCTCCTCCATCTAATTTAAATTATTTATCACATCAACCTTATCATAAACCCCTATCCAAAGTATCATCGTAACTCCAGTATATTATATATACTTTAATTTTATTATTTTAGTGTTTTTTCATTCATCAAATATCTTATTTTTACCTTTTATTCATCAAAATGAAATCATCGTCTATAGTGTTTCAATTCACGCCTTTGTGTATGATTTGTTTTTGTTTTCCATTACTGCATTCATGAAATGTTTAAATTCAAAATATTTTTTTACAATGAAATATATATATATATACTCCCTCTTCTAGATTATTATTTCCATTTGATATGTAAATCCATAATGAACCGACCTTGGTACCATGAAACAAACGCACCCGAAATAGTAGAAATAAAAAATATTATTAATAAATGGGTAGAAATATATTTTATGAAGATCATGTAACTTATTATAACAATGAATATAATTCTTTAATATATTTTTAACACTCTATAAACAATTATAGATGTGTTTTGAACACATTTTTAAGTAATTCTATCCCATGGTAAGTGATGCTTTAACTAAAACATTTTTTTAAGTGTTTTAATGATTTATTCTTTTACATATTTGTATTTCATGTAAATGTTTTCAAAATAGTATTTAAGAATTTATTTATATGTAAATAAATTTTTTATAATATTAATTTTCAAATTTTATATTTTCACATCGGTTCATCTTTATCCTTACTACATTACGTTAAATTGCATAAAACATTTGACTAACTATGTGTGGCTTGATTCTTTCCCCTAAAAGATACATAGTGCCACCCAGATCACCTATCTTAGGTCCAGCTATAAGGTTTAAAAATTCCTTTTGCCCTCTGTTTGTATGAATCAAATCATCTTAGGGAGAACCATTATAAACTACATATGACTTGATTCTTTCCACAACAAGATACATAATGGCAGTCGAATCTCTAATCCATGGTCCAACTATGATTAATCATTAAGTCCATTTACTTCTTGTGTATGAATCAAATATATACAGGAAACCTATAAAGAACTATTCATGGCTTGATTATTTCCCCTTACAATATATGTAGGGATGCCTTGGTCTTATCCCCTAGTCCTGTTGTAATATTTGTTTAATGTCAGGTCACCCACATCCTTGTCAGATGTTGATATACTGAATAAAAAGAACAATGTATGGCTTGATTCTTATTCCAATAAGATATGTAGAGATTCCTAGATCTCTAATATTTGGCCCAACCACAACTAAAAAACCCCTTACTCACATAAAAATCTATTTGGTGTGGGGAATCATTTTCAATAACTATGAATTACTTGATTTTCATCCTAATTAGATATGTAGTGAAGCCCAAATATCCAATCATGGGTTAAAAAAAATTAAATAAAAAAGATCCCTTATTCCCTATGTATATGAATCAAACCTTTATTGTAAAATTTTGAATAACTACTTATGTATTTATTCTTATCCCAATGATATATGTATAAATGCAAGGATCTCCAAACATGGACCAAACTATAATTTTGGAAGAGAAACCCCCCATTTTTTCACTAGGAATGAGTCAGATATTCATAGAGATCTTTTCTAAGGATAGTAAATTGATTCTAATTACAATGTGATACATATAATTTTTCCTTAGGCCTATCCACTATCCTGGATATTATAAAAATACCTCTTCCCCACATTAATACTTTATTGATATGGGAAAAATATCAAGAACTATGGGTTCATTGATTCGTTCTATAGCAAGATAGATAGTGACGCATGGGTCCTATAATTTTTGGATCATCCACCATTTAATCATCATACCTATACCCTTCACTTATTTTACCATTTTGTTTTAGAATAATCATTTTCCACTCATTGTTTCTCGCATCGAACATAACTCACATGGGCATAGGAATTTAGTAAAGAGATTCTATTCATAAATAAGGTGTATCCATTCCTATTGAGGCTATCAATAGACCTATTTCTAAGACCTTAAAAGAAACGCTATATTTCCCCACAACACAATGATAAACTATACATACTTTAATTTATGAAATATGTGTGTCTTTATTGTCACCCCCATTAGATATGTAGTTACATCTACATTTTCAATCTTGGGCCCAACCATATCACAACAGGAAAAATCCTCACCCTTCTTTGTATGAGTCAAATCCACAAGAGGAAGTCCAATACGTGTTCCCATATTATAGATGAACTCATATCAATTATAACTACATGTTTCTTGATTCTGTCTTTCACAAGATGTGTAGTGACGCTTAGACACTATACACTAGTTCAGCCACATTTCCTTTTGACATTTCATGTGAAGACACCAAATGTCCTTAGCGCATGAAATAAAACTACATGGATCCACAATTCCACTTACTTTTCACATATTTTAATTCATAATACTCACCACATGATATTAACTGTAGGGATAAAGTCCTCATCAAATGACGTTAAAATGCATGGTATTTAGAGAACTACATATGGCATTATTATCATCCCAATTTATATATTTACTGAAAAATAGTCCTAAGATCATAGTCCCAGCCACATGATAAATTAAAATTCCCCCTATCTTGCACACGATATAAATATATACATGATATTTTATTTTGGGCCCTCTCCTTAGAGAACTCATCATGGAAACAATAGGTGTCCTCTTTTATACTTATGAGTCAGATTTATGTAATGGAATCTAAATTCATGACTAGTATTTGTTCAAACACTTCATTTATACATTGTAAAATTCCCCATTCACACATAATACTCCTAATATAGATATAATTTCATATATTAAAAATCATTTTTATGTTTCTTGGGACATAATATCTAATAAACGAGAGCTCTTTTTTCCCGACAATACAGTATGTTCCCTAATTGTCCTTGCATAAAATTTTCCTACATGACAATCCTGTCAGCCAAAGGATTCCACACTTTGACTATGAAAAACATGACCTAGTTTTTCCTAAAATAATATATCCCCCATAATACGTTCGCAAAATAGAATTAACTTTTTTATTTGGAGAAGGCTCTTATGTCCTTTTAATATTTAATGGCAGTATGCATAAGCCCTACAATTTAAAAGTATTAATCCTTTTTGTATTTTTCTCATATCATTTCTTCTGACCTGAATGTATCCAAGACTATAGATTATGTTTTTTATCTATATATATTCAATTTATATATGAATGACATTGCTCCAGTTGACTATATATCATCAACTGTTTTCATAATATTATGGTCATAGTCATATGACCTAAAAATATAGGCATAATACATTGTATGTTTGGTTCTGAACTTTATAGAGAACATATTTCATCAATTAATTAGAATTCATGAGTAGAAATACCCCTTTTGTATTCATGTATTTTTCTTTATAAACCAAACTATACTTGGGATGATCTAAATCTCCATAAACATCCATTATATTTTAGAACTTAGAATGTCAAAAATTCATCAGATCTCCTTTACCAGACTATTTTTTACATTCCCCAGTTAGTCTTGAAAAACATTATCCTACAGAACATGCATTTCATCCTAAGTATTTTAATGTTTTGATAAAAATCACATGCCCTAGCTGGTCCTACTTAATACAGCCTCAATGACTATTTTTTCAAATAGTGTTAACTTCAATCTTAGAAGAGACCTCCTCTAAATTCCATTATCCATTTCCCATTCACTTCTTCATATTCATAAATCCACAAATAATTTCTTAAAATTCTCCCCTTATATAGAAGAATATGGTAGCACATTTCAAGAAAAATTACCTGGAATTGGAAAACCATCATATTCTTTGGTTAGGGAAAAATACATTAAATTAAATCCCCATAATGTCTTTACGGCATGACTTTAAATTGTATGGACATACAATGCCCTGGCTACATGAGTTTAAAATACACATCCCCCCAATGTCCTTACATTATGAATTTAAACTACACAGATTATTATCAAAAATACCTTAATGTCCTTACATCATGAATTGAATCTACACAACATATTTTCCTTGTTTTATGACTTTAAACTGCATTGAAAATTTTCAAAAAACTTCTTTTTGAAAAATATACCCACCTACAAATAGTAAATTCTTGTAAGAGTGGTTTTTAATTCATGGTATATATTGGTATAGATGGTACCCATTATTTTTAGACACATTTCCTTGGAAAATCCACCAACTATGGCCTTGGGACATACAACTCTTAAAACATATTGTTTATCAATATTATAATGTTAAAATACTTGGGAACTCTTTTACCTGACTATGCAGTATGTTCCCCAGTTGGCCTTGAATAAACTTCACCTATATAATAATACTATCAACCTAATAATTCCATTGTTTTGTTATGCATCACATGCCATATTTGGCCCCGTATAATACATCCCCCATAACAGGTTTGAAAAATAACAGTAACTTCATTCTTGGAAGAGACCTCCTCTATTCTAATTTTTTTAATTTTTGATTTTGTTATAATAAAATTCATGAATCAAAATTACCATTTGAAGTATCTAAAATATAAGATGTCATGAAATTCCTAACCATCAATCCTTGTTTGGGTTTTAATTTAATAATTCATGGGCCAAGTTGTTCAACCTAAAACACTATCTTTATTAATCCAAAATGCATTACATTAAAATAACCAAAAATATATATATAGTACTCACCAGGATGATTACATGAAAAGGTAAATATGGAAAAAAGTTGAGTCTTGGCTCACTAGACCTATACTTTTTATGGTTTGGGAAATCACTAGTGATAAAACATTAAAAGGAAAAACTTTTTTGAATGAAAACCTAAAAAATGGAACCCTAACCAAAATCCATGTTTCACCTGATAAGTGTTCTCCCTATTGATCATAGAATAAATTAGTCTGATGGCATAAAAAGACACAATTATTGTAGGTTTTTTCATTTAATTTTAGAAATAGTCAAATTATGATCGTTAGGCCCCATGTCTTAGGGAAAAGTTAGAGAATACATACAAAACTAATGTAGCTCTGAAACCTACAAAATGATATTGGAATACATCAAAGTTCGCTAATTTTACCTTAGAACCAGATTCTTTTCATTTTGAATGAACATAATTTTCGGGGTATTTTCAAGACACCATGAAATGTGTTCCATGAACTTCTTCCCAAAATATCCACAATTGGGCTCGAAAGGTTCGCGATGTGACTTAACATATTTCATGGGGTTTAGTGACAGTAGTGAAGGAACTAGATGGAAGGGCCGAGACCATAGGTCGCCACTAATCCCGAGCAGGGGTGGGGGTGCAGTCCCCAAAGTATGGAGAAGTTTTTTCTCTTATGTCTCTATTGAAACTATATTCCATCTCATGGATTAAAAAATTATAAAGGGCATTTCATTGGAAAAAGGACTATAATATAGATAGAGAATATCAAGATTTGAAAAGACTCAAAATTTGGTATGCCCAATGTAGCCCGAATCATCGGAGGTGTGCTAGAACTTGTGTACCCCCTCACTTGTGTGACACCTAATCACATCTGTGGTAATTCTCCATCAATAACTCTACCGGAGTTTTCTAAAAATAGAACATCAGGGTCATCATTAGTACAAACAAAGATTCATGAAGGCCGATTGCTACTCTGATCACCCTAGTGCTTCACCCAAGTCCTATGAAACCTCCAAGGTAGTTTCATAACAAATAAAGTGGGGTAATTAAAGGTGTATAGTGAGACTTAGGTTCTATGAGTGTCAAAAATTAACAACACTTGTGTAACTCATTCACCCAACCCGCTAATTTAAGAACAATTGTGCGACCTCCCTTCTCTAAGTATGATGTTGCACACCTGGCTTCTGAGAATACCTGTGCATACTCTTGAAGGATTTAGCCAAATCTTTCCCATGTCTAGTAATCCAGGTTGTTCATCACTTATTGTGACATCAATTCGCCCAATCATACTTTAGTTCCCCATACCAATTCACCAATTACTTGAGAGCACTTCCTTGATGTTCACCATACCTTTTAGCTTTCTCGAGCCATCTATTAGGCCTCTCTAAAAGCCACTTATGGAAAGGAATTTTTTTATATGGATCTCTTATCTAAAAGAGACCATATTGATACCTCAATAAATACCTTGTGATTTACAAAATACTAGGGAATGGGGCGTATGTTTGTCTCCCATTTGGATTTGGATATCTATGGTTAGAGTTTTCCCACACTGGTCCTACTATAGGTTAAGGGTCCTTGGGGTTCTAGTAGAGTTAGATATCTATGTTCATATAGAACCTTAGCCTACAGATAGTGTTGAAGTGTTCCTGATCGTTGATTCTAGAGATAGGACTTTGTCATCCTCTTCTCACCACTAAGACCTAGAGCCTCCAGTTTCTTGTTGGGAGGATTGGGATAATGCTTGCTTTTCCCTTGGAAAATGGATAAGTCTCCCTTCCTTCCAAGACTAATCAAACGGTAGTCATCCTAGTGTAATCCCATATCTTTTCAAATAGGAGGTTGTAGTCTCACTCTTCTCTACACCCTTCAACTTCACTTCTTCCTTAAATTGGACTCATGTTTAAAGTAAATTCAAAAAGGTAAAGTGATGTATCCCCAACCTCTTCCACCACATCAATGGTCTCATCCACTGTAGGTTCGACCTCCTCTATCAGTGGAAGAGAAAAATTGTGTGTTTTGTTGAATCATTCGCATCCTTCGGTTTTCGCACACTTATCATGACACACATGGTCTTATAGTTTTGTAATTAACACAATATACACAAAATCTACATGAAATAATGAACTATGAGAAATATGATTCCTATCATGACTGGGATACGTAGAAATACTTCTCAAGGCCCGATCTCCACATCATCTCATCTATTAAATAATAAATCATTCCCCCTTAAATGGTCCTCCTCAAAGGTATAAACCCCAAATGGAATGAACTATGATAAATAGTTTATTTATGCTAGATATGTTTTATATAAACCTCATGATTTCACAAAGTAAGTATATGTTCCTTTTATTGGGGAGAATTATATCATTCGTGTGTTTATAAGTATTTATGTACTGATGGTTTATTTCCTTATTTTTATGTCCCATAATGTGATTTTTGTGCTCATCCCATGTTTTAAACTTATTTTTCATAGGTTTTATGGTTGTCTAAGAGAAAAGAATAAGATAATCTTAATATTTTGAATATTTTTCATGAAGAGAAGTCATGTTTTATTTTAATGACAAATGTAGAAAATTGGTAATATTTTAATAGAATCCACTTTTTATGATTTTGTGCTTTTATGTATGAATTATGAACTAATTCTCTAATACGCTAAACTAAAATTATCTTTTAGAATGTAATAAATTGAATTATTGTTTAATTAACTAGATTATATAATGTTGAAGGCCATGTCATTATAGTATGAATAAAAGCATGATTTAGATAACTTTAGGGGTTATGATGATTTTAATAGACTACCTATAAATTAATTTTAACTTATGGTTAATTTAAGATTACATAGAATTTAAATATTACCACGTCGCTACATCTAAGATACTTCTATTTAGAATGGATTTCCAAAGAATAAATTGGGAAGTGGGAGTAGGAAGGCACCGGAAGAATGATATCTTTCCAAATCAGTAGCCTGGAATGGTGGGAATTAGAACCTAGATGTTTGTGATAGTATTGAAACAACTGATTCAAGATATAAATAGTTGTACAATCCATGAAAGAGAACACTATGAGATACCAAAAAGGAACATGTTGATGGTAGAACATTTTATAAGGAAACACCCTCCTACTATTAGTAGATCTTTTAACCCAGTGGTTGATGAAGGGTGGATTAAATCCATTGATAATATATTTGATGTCATTGGGTGTCCAAATAATCAAAATGTTAGTCTTTCTATTTACCATTGTGAAAGTTAATCCAACCATTTGTGATCAATTTTAAAGAATATCATGGTAATAGAATAGATTGATGCCTTGTAATGGGATGAATTTAAAATCCTTTTATCAAAAAGTATTTTCCTAATGTGGTTCGACATAAGATGGAAAAGAAATTCATTTAATTTAAAAAAATGATTAATATTAAACGTCCACGTATTAAGTATACTTCACTTTATTAGTAAGTTATTATCTAAATCTTATTCAGGATATTGACTGTAAAATCAATCCTTTCTACTCAGAATTGAAGCCATGATACCAAAGGGCATTGGCTTCCCAAGAATTCAAAATTTATGAGAAACATGTTCCATGTATAGAGAGGGTAGATATTGGGTTTTTTGAGGATCATGTTTTCTTTGACAATAAGAAACATAAAAGTTCTATATGTAATGAAATGTGTAAGAATCAATCAATGAAATTGGAAGGTAAGAAAATTCAGTTTCCAATTTGTGGAATGTGTAGTAGAAATAACCTTAGGTAATGCCTTAACAAATATAGGAAGTTTTTATGATGTGGTAAGTTTAGAAATATGTATTTAGATTTCAATGTAAATGATATTATGTTTAATTTTTATAATAATATCTTATAGTGATTCAAATGTGGTGAGATGGGCCATTATGAATATACCTTCCAAAATGATGATCTAAATGATGGGAAACAGCCAAACTATACGAAGATATGTGCAGTGAAATCCTTTTTGACTACTTCAGAAAAATTTGGTCCATCCAACGATGTAGAATCAGGTATATATTTTTTTCTCAGATTTTTCTAATGTCTTATTTGATATGGGGTCTATAAATTCCTTTATTTATGAACAATTTTTTGGTAAATTTAAAATTTCACCACATAAAATGAAGCCAAAACTTATAATTAAATAGTAGGGGATATTACAGCAAAAAATGAATTATATGAATCTTTTTTTTGTCCATGGAAAACAATTTCTTGAAAACCTTGGTGTTTTACCCCTATTATAGGTTGTTTTTATTTTAGGTATGGATTGGTTATCCTTTTACCATGATAATATTGATTAAAAAGCTAAAGAATTAATTTTTTAGAAAAATTGTCATTTTTTATACAAGAATCAAAATATACCATTGATAACATATCAGGAAGCTAGGAAACTATCAGAATATAGAAATTAATGTTATCTTGAACCTATTTTTGAAAATATGGGAAATTTTTCATATTAAAGATGTTCTAGGGTTAAATGAATACCTCGATGTATTACCTAATGAGTTTCCCAATGTTATACATAATCAATAAGTTGAATTTATTATTAACTTAGTTCCTAATGCTATGCTAAATTAAAAAACCCCTTATCTAATGGATCTAGTAAAACTTCTATAATTGAAAAATAAGTTGTAGGAGTTTCTTGATAATGGTTCTATTCATCCTAGCACTTCAGCATGGGGTGATCCAACTTTGATTCTTTAAAAGAAAGATGGTTCCATGAGGAATTTCAATGATTGTAGATAATTTCATAACATTAATGTTAATAATAAGTATACATTTCCTCATATTGATAACTTGTTCGATGATATCTAGGGAGCTCAGTATTTTTCCAAGATTAACCTAACATTAGTGGATCATCATTTGAAGTTGAAGGAGGATGACATTCTAAAAATATTATTTCAAACTATATATGGGCATTATGAGATTTTTGTTATTCACTTTAGTTTGAAAAATTACCATGATTTATTTATGGATCATATAAATAGAATCTTCCATGAGTATTGGGATATGTTTTTTATATTAATGATATTTTGGTTTATTTAAAGAGTTTTCATGATCATGAAAAATATCTACAGATTTTCCTGAAAACTCTAAATGAAAATAACTTATAAATTTTTTTGAAAATTTGATTTTTATTTATAATATATTTCATTCATTGTGAAAATTGTCAATAAGGATGGAATAATAGTTTATAATGCAGAAAAAAGTAGTTGATGAATTACCAAGACATAAAAATGTCTTTGACATTTGTAGTTTTCTTAGAATAGCCAGCTATTGATGGCGGTTTGTTAAGAACATTTCATGGTTATCTAGCCACCTAACTAAGTTAACATGAAAAGGTGTTAGATTTATATGGACTAAATATTATGATGACTAATTCTAGAATTAAAATGAGATTCATGAATAATCTATTTTTGGCACTAGATTCTAGAAATGGTAATGTTTTCATCTATAATGATGATTCTTTAAAGGAATGTGGTTCTGTACTGATGTAGAATGATCAGGTAATTACTTATGATTCATGAAAACCAAAAACTCATTATTTAGATTATCCCACACATGATCTGGAATTAAAAATTATGGTTTTTGCTTTAAAAACATTGAGTCATCATTTACATGGATCTAAATGTGAGATATATAATGTCCATCAATGTTTAATTTATATAATCACTCAAAAGGAATTGAACATGAGGAAGAAAAGATGGATTGAACTGATAAAGGATTATAATCACAAGATTAATTAGCATCCTGTAAAAGAAAACAATGTGGTGTGTGCCATTATTAAAAAACATCATGCTACATTTGGAACATAACAACTTGGTTAATTATTTGATAAATATTGTCTTGGATTGTATTAGTGAATGAAATTCAACTTTTTTAGGTATTAGTGTAGTAATCTCAATCAAATAGAATTTAGTGTGAATAGAAAGAAGAATGTTGGTTAGAGAAAATGGTATAATTGGTTATGAAATGTAATTTTCTTGAATTAAATGTTGATAAGGATTTTGTATTTAGATTTGAAGAGAGATTATGTGTCCCTTATGATTCGAATCGAGATAATGAATTGTTAATCGGATTTCATAGTTCTGTGTTTTCAGTTCAACATGGAATCAAAAATATGTACAAAGACTTTATAGAGTATTACTAGTGGGATTGAATGAAATGTGATACTGCTGATTTTACTATGAAATGTCTAACTTTCCAATAGGTAAAAGTAGAAAAAAACTACAAAAGGTGATGATTTAGACTTTTGTAGTGCTAGAGTGGAAATGGTAAAAATATCTATGGATTTCATCATGGGAATACCAAATACTTCTCAAGGTGACAATGTGATTTTGGGTTCTTGTTGATCGTATGGATAAATCACCACATTTCCATATTATTCCGGATTATATGTTTCTAGATAATCTTTATTGATTGTGTTGTAATGATATAGTCAGGTTACAAGGATTACCTCTCTCTATTTTATCAGACTGTGATCCCAGCTTCACTTCTAACTTTTAGAAACTCCATCATATGTCGTATGTGACAGAATTGAATTTTATCACGGATTTTTTTCCTCAATCTGATGGAATTTCAGAGAATAAAACTCATACATTGAAGTATATACTTCGATCTTGTTCAGTTTATTAGTAGGGATGATTGGATTGACACCTTTCTTTTGTTGAGTTTTCTTATAAAAACATTTTATATTCTAATATACATATGGAACCTTATGAGGAATTATACGGAAATTTGTATTGACCCAATGCTTGACGTACATGGACATTACATTACTTTTATGTAATACTTAATACATAACAAAAACATACACCAACGGACTATAATAGTTTAGTGTTTTTTGGAAACTCAGAACGTAATATTCTAATCATGGTGAAAGATCTTCAACATATCCCATAAAGATATTCCCATTTTTTATTTTTCTTACCTAAAACATTTCTTTATATCCTAGGGAAAATAAAACATAAAAATGGTGAGCTCAAATGCTCAGTAAGGGTAAACATAGAAATCATAAAACAATCCATAAAAAATTGAATGTAAAATCTTGAACATAAAATCTAAACATCAGAATCTTGAGCGAAGACATAAATCATGGAATTATGTAAGGAATATATCATAAAGGAACATAAATCATGATAAAATAGAATTGGAATAAAAGATGTGATTGTGGAAACCATTAAGCACATGATATGATTTCCATAGTACCCAAGGCATTGCTTCCAAGACCATCTTAGTGGACAAAGTCCCTTTCTGAATCGAGTTCACTCCTCATTCCAGTCCTGTATTACTGAACCAAATTAACCTAACATTCCAGCCATGTCAATATCATCAGATATAAATCTTTACCCAATGCATTGGAGGGAGATATAGGTCCCATCCATCTCATAATGAAACCATTCTTATGTGTGCCATAAAATCATAAATCATACATCATAACATAACCCATGTCCTAAAAATGGGATTCTTAAACATCGTGCCATCATAACATAATCCATATAAGATAAAGGGACTTCATAAAAATAATTCCATAATAACATAGTCAAACCAATGTAAAAAATAGTGATAGAAATAGAACCCTATATTATCTTAGATGGAAAATAATTTTGATAAAACGCTTGAACTCCATTCTTGAGGAAAATATCCTTTCTACTTAAAAAACATTTTTCCTTTATTAAAATGTCATGAAATTTTAAACTAAAAGAATTTGATTAAAAATAAACTTGAAAACTTGTAAATTAAGCTTCATGGAAATAATGTTCTAAAATTCCATTCAGGTTGTATAAGTTAAAAAAACATTCTTCTCGTACTTTGTCCAGAAAAGTCAAAAAGTACCTCGTACTGAAAACAGAAAAAATATTCCTTTCATATCTTTTACGAAAAACTCACCAATGGGTAAAATTGGATTTAAAAAATTGTAGGTGGATGGAAGTAATATTACATAATGAGGAAACATGGATCTCGATGATAAATATGCCCCAGTAAATTCTGAAACATAAACAATCTCGGATAAAAATGAGATTGTGAGATTTTCCCTTACCTTAGGTCCGATTTGCTTCGTATGTGTCTGAAACTCCTTTATAATGATTTAAATAATGTCATTGACTTATTCCAGAATCATAATCATTGTTATGATATCATATTTGGTCATATTCTTAGCTTCTTATTAGTAATATTTCATTGCTACTTGTTATTCGTATGTTTGTTGCTTTTTGTTCTTATGCGTGTTTTGTCGAATAAATATTTATTATTCTTTTTAAGTTATATATACCTCATTTACAGAATTGTATTAGTGTAATATATATCATATTTACCCATTAAATTCATTTATATAATCATTATTCAATGAATATCATTTAGAACGAGTCGCATCACATCGTGGAGATGGTAGGCCGTACGTACGCACGAGCGATGATATCATTCCCATGATCATGGAATTGTATTTAAGTGTATTTATACTATTTTAGAATCAATATCATTTCAAAATAATCATATATAGTTATTCTTTACACCATTATACCCATCCAAGTAAGGTGGTGGTGGAAAACAGATTACACCACAGTGTGGTGACGGTATTCTGTACGTTCGCACGCGCGGTGATTTCGTTTTCTGTAGGATGGATAGAAGGTGAAATAGGGTTGTTTCATATTTATAAGAAAACATAATTATATGGTTTATATGGATTTTATTACTTCATAGTGAAACAACTAAATAATAATAAGTAGAAGAAGAAATAAATTTGCAAGAATCGGTAACGGACATTACCTCTTCTTTGACGCGCCTCTTCTTAACCTCCCCTTATGGCACTAAAGATGGTCTTTGAAGAAGACCAGGACCTCTAGGATGTTTCTAGAGAATTGGGGAAGATAAATTGGTAGGGGTTTTCCTATCTTGAAGGCTCAAAGTTGTGTGAGGAGGAGAGGGAGGAGGTGTCCTTTTATAAGGGAGGAGAGGGGAACCTTAAGAAAAACTTAAAATATTATCTTATTATAAAGTCATATTCAGTTTTTAAAATCTCAAAACTGATTTATTTTGAAGCTAAGGTGGGATGGGTCAAAATCATCTCAACCAATATATTTTAGACAAGTTTAGGTTACTATTATAACCTTATCATTTAGATTTAACTCTATGTTAAATAATTTAACTTTTACCTTGTCTTCTTGTTTTCTTACATTATATGGTTAATAAACTTACTATAACAAGCCAAAAAAACCCCAAATTGTTAATTATTAATATATATAACCTTATCTAAGTCATTTGGACGAACCTTATATTTTTAGGAATAAAATAACAATTAATAATATAATATTTGTTTTAAAAACTATTTTATGTCAATTTTGACACTATTTGGTAATTGATTTTTGTGAAAATCATAACAGATTTATTAGTTCTAAAAAAGTTAATTAAATTAATACTAATATGTCATATTAACCTATAAAATTAGTTTAATTATTAAAAAGTCTCAAATTAAATTTATTTAGGTATTAATAATATCAATTATGTTAATATTTCCTTAATAAGGTAATTACTGCATCATCATTGTGTCATAAATAAATTAAATTATTTAAAGTCTAAAAATTATAAATAAAATATCATTATGTATGAAATATTTTTATCTTTATAATGAATATTTATAGTTTAATTTATCTTATTTATAACCCTATATTAAAAAGGTTTTAGTTATTAAACTTTGATTTTAACTATTTTAACTCTTCTTTAAATAAAATAATATTAAATGTCCTAATCTAATCCAAGTGGACCTAAATGGTCATATGTTATTCCTAAGGTTGTTTTTGGTCGAATTAAACTTATCCAATAGAGTTAGGACATGTTTTAGGTTAATAATAATATCATTTTTACCCTTAATTACCCTATTTAATTTTAACCGTGGTAAAAAAAGTAAAAAGTTACTATTCACCAAAAATCATTTTTATCTTATTAAACCACATTGTACTCCTTGATATTAATCGTGTCTCTCGGATTTTTGAAATTCCACTCATAGAAGCGGTAAAATTATGTTTTATGTAAATTTGAAAATTCTCCTAGGAGGTGGGTAAAAGATGGTGAAAAGTTCAATAAACTTTTTATATATCTAAAATTATTATAAAATGACTCCAATGAATTACACTGAACTTATATAGGTTTTATGTATCAATTTTGACCTAAAATAAATTTAAATAAAATAAATAATTATTTAAATAAAAACTCATTTTTTAAATAGTAACCCAGTGTTTTCACTATTCATCAAAAATTGAAGGTTTTCAAAAAAATACCAAAATTTTACCCTAGGCTAATTTCGATATTTCAAATCAAAAAATGAAGTCCATTTTGAAAGATAAAATTTATAAAATTTCAAAAAGTGGGTATTACTACTCATAACGTATAGTTTTAATAATATTTTTAATAGCATATCGTTGTTTAGTGAAACTCGGTATTGCGTATAACGCAAGCTATCGAGGAAGGTCGTAATTGCGTGTAAATCAAGCCAAGGTAGTGTTGTGTGTAGTGAAAGATCTGTATGGTGTTGCTTATAACATAATCAAAACTTATTTCATTTATACATTAAACAAAATCAATACTTAATGTTTTGTAGAATAATTTCCACAAAAAGAACTTGAAATTGTGTGTAACACGAGCCAAGAATAGTGTTGCGTATACTGCAAGATAATACGATGTTGCATATAGTACAATCTAAACTTGGTTTTGTGTATAATATAAGACATAAATGAAATTAAAAGAATATTTTTCATAAAATCTTGGGGTGTTACATTCTACCCCACTTAAAATGAATTTCGCCCTCAAAATTCGTCGGGGTTATAAATGGATTACTACTTGAAAGTTTATTTAATAGAAACCTACATCATAAAAAGGAATACCAAAACCTGACTTTAAAAACTAATGTATGAAACATAATGGTTACCCAAATTAACTAATCACTGGGTTTCCACATAGGAGATCATAGGTGAAAATATGGATATGGAAGAGAAATATAACCATCAACTTCTGATGAAGAGTGGTAGAGGACATGGCTATGAAAAATCCAACAATCCCAAAGCCCAAAATTTGTGATGATCTAAGGTGCCATCTGATTCATCATATATGAGAGCACAAGGACAACATTTTTTTGTTTTCAAGATCATTTCCCTAAAGTTGAATAATTGTTGAATTAAAAGAAATACTTACTTGATTCTGGTACAATCTCACTGTTGCTCGTGCCTCGAACAATTTCTACTTCATCTCTTAAAGAAATAATGTTGAATTTGTCTTCTCTGAAGTGTTAGAAGATTATGTGATAGAATGATAGGTCATTCCATCTATTTCTATCGCAAAAAGTTTAGCACAATTTATTAAATATACATAAGTCCATCTATGCTGAGATTAATTGTATATGGTTACTAAAATGGACTTATACTTCATCTATAATAGTGCTTAATAAAATAAAACTAGTTTCTACTAACCAGGGACTTCCTGTAGGCTAGTGGTATGCGATAAAGGCATGTCGCACTTTGGTTGTGGGTTCGATTTCCGTAACCTTGTCTGACGCGATGGGTTGTTGCCCATTCTACAGGTTGTCCCTTCTCTTAAACTACACTATTATAACATTCTATCAATAATATCGAAAAAATTTCTAGCCTTAAACAATACTAACTTATGTTCAACATAATCCATTACAATATTTAGGCTTATCCAAAATACTTTTTTCCAAACTCATAGTATAAAGATAACAATTACAAAAAGGGTCATATAACAAGCACGTGAATAGCATCATTTATCCCTTATATATCAAAAGATATATCTTGTTGATCGCATTCCAAACATGTGAATACCATAATCTTGTATTCTCTTGAAAAATGAATACCCATTGAATCTTAGTGAAAACATGAATTTTGTAAAAAGTTAACTCTTTCCACATACCAACATCCAAAAATTCTATATACTCAAACCATGATATAACTTTTTCCTTATATCAGTCATGAGCTCATTAATACTGTAAAAACATTTCATTTTCTCCTTATCCCTCCATTATGCACATATCAACTTCTTCCCAAAAATATCTCAATCAATTTCCATGGTTATCGGTACCATAAAATTATTGAAAACCACAATAGACCAATACATAAATATTCCAATATTCCATGATACTATATACATCATTATTTTGGAATCCCATTATATAAACACTTAATCATTCCACCACATCGGTTTCATA
The DNA here is from genome assembly GCA_963277665.1 of Viscum album. Classification (NCBI taxonomy): domain Eukaryota; kingdom Viridiplantae; phylum Streptophyta; class Magnoliopsida; order Santalales; family Viscaceae; genus Viscum; species Viscum album. The sequence goes on along the minus strand of OY728162.1, from coordinate 1,271,527,749 downwards.
TTCAAAATCTCCATTAGTGGTCGCATGTGACTTCCCTTTATCCTTTTCCTTAAGTGGTTGCTCATTTCGATCATCATTAACCCTTGGATTAGAGCATTGATTAGCATAATTCCCCATTTCCTTGCACTTGAAGCATTGAAGTGTTGGTGGTGTGTTCTCTGCAGTCTTTTCTTTATTCACATCAATAACAACTCTTTTTCTGTTACTTCGACACTCATCTGCTCGATGACCTTATTCTCCACACTTAAAACATTTTCTAGTCCCTTTAAGACAATATCCACCATGCTTTTTTCCACACTTTGAGCATAAAGAAACATTCATCTTCTTTTTACCATTATTCTATTATTTCTCCTTGAACTCCATCTTTCGTTTCTTGTCAAAACCATGAGATGGATATGTTACACCAACTTACAGTTCTACCTTGATAGCACAACGCACAATTTCTTCATAGCTACTGAAGTCTCTTATAGCTAATGCCCTTCGAAGACTTGGTTTTAAGCTACTAAAGAATCGATCAACTTTAATTTTAGGTTGGATGATAAAACCAGATGCATACCTTGCAAGCCTTGTAAAATTTGCTTCGTATATACCAACAGATTCATCATCCTTTTGCTTAAGCTCATGGAACTCCTTTTCCATCTTTGTTCGAAGAATACGAGGGAAGTACTTACTGAAAAAAAAGTTCTTGAACTCATCCCATTCCATGGATTCAATTTCATATTGGGGCCTTGTATTCTTAATTAGAGTCCACCACTGGTCTGCTTCACCTTATAAATGGTAAATAGCTAGAATGAATTTATCATGTTCCGAACAGCGAAGTATGGAAAATATCTTTTCAATGGTACTGATCCATTTTTCAGCAACAAGTGGATCAGAAGACCCATTGAAAGAAGGTGGACGTTGCCTCATGAAGGAATAAATAGAATATTGTGCCCTTATCTGCTCATTTGGAAGTCCAGAATGATTCATAGCTTGTGTAAGTATAGCAATAAGATTTTTCACTCCATCTCCCAAAATATTGGTTTGTTCGGGAGGACAATCATTGCATTGCCCATTACATTGATCAACACGGTTCCTTCGGGTTCCAGCCATCATCTAAAACCCAAAAAGAATAGTGTAAGATGAAAAACATATGCTAGGAAAACAACATAATAAATGGGGAGTACCTTCAATATCTAACATGTTAGGTTAAATTCTAAGATCGTTACCGTAATTCTAGTACTATAACCTAAACTTATACTTAACCTTAGGGACATCCCTAGACATACCTTAGTAATATCTCTAAGGAACTCACTAAATTTTTTGCATCCTAGTATACAAAGGTTAACTAAACCTTTCCTCTGATTCCAACTGTAGAGACCCAAAGCTTGACATACATGGACATTACATTAATTTTTCGGAATACTTAATACATAACAAAAACAGACACCAAAGGACCGTAATAGTTTATTGTCTTTGGAAACTCAGAACATAATATTCTAATCATGGTGAAAGATCTTCAACATCTCCCATAAAGATCTTCACCTTTTTGGTTGTCTTACCTAAAACCATTCTTCATATCCTGGGGAAAAGAAAACATAAAAAGGGTGAGGTCAAATTCTCATTAAGGGTAAACATAGAGAACATAAAACAATCCATAAACATTTGAATGTAAAATCTTGAACATAAAATCTAAACATCAAAATCTTGAGCGAAGACACAAATCATGGAAGTACGTAAGGAATATATCATAAAAAAATATCAATCATGATAAAATATCATGGGAATAAAACATGTGATTGTGGAAACCATTAATCACATGATATGATTTCCATAGTAGCCAAGGCATTGCTTCCAAGACCATCTTAGTGGACAAAGTCCCTTTCTGAATCGAGTTCACTCCCTGTTCCAGTCATGTATAATTGAACAGGATTAACTCATCGTTCCAGCCATGTCTATCTCATGAGATATAAATCTTTACCCAATGCATTGGATGGAGATATATTTCTCACCCATCTCATAATGAAACCATTCTTATGTGTGCCACAAAATCATAAATCATACATCATAGCATAACCCATGTCATAAAAATGGGATTCTTAAACATCATGTCATCATAACATAATCCATATAAGATAAAAGGACTTCATAAAAAAATTCCATCATAACATAATCAAATCAATGTAAAAATACGGATAGAAACAGAACCCTATATTATCTTAGATGGAAAATAATTTTGATAAAACGCTTGAACTCCATTCTTGAGGAAAATATCCTTTCTACTTCAAAAACATTTTTCCTTTCTTAAAATGTCATACAATTTTAAACTAAAATAAGTTGATTAAAAATAAACTTGAAGACTTTTAAAGTAATATTCATGGAAATAATGTTCTAAAATTCCATTCAGGCCGTATAAGTTAAAAAAACATTCTTCTCGTACTTTGGCTGGAAAAGTCAAAATGTACCTCGTACTGAAAACGACAAAAGATTCCTTCCATATCATTTACTAAAAACTCACCAATGGGTAAAATTGGATTTAATAAATTTTAGGTGGATGTAAATAATATTACATATTGAGGAAACATGGATGTGGATAATAAATATTCCATAGTAAATTCTAAAATATAAACAATCTCGGATAAAAATGAGATTGTGAGGTTTTCCCTTACCTTAGGTCTGATTTTCTTCGTACGTATCTGAACCTTCTGTATAAAGATTTAAATAATGTCATTGACTTATTCCAGAATCATACTCATTGTTATGATATCATATATGGTCATATTTTTGTCTTCTTATTAGTAATATTTCATTGCTACTTGTTATTCGTGTGTTTATTGCTTTATGTTCTTATGCGTGTTTTTTAGAATAAATTATTATTCTAATTTTTAGGTTATATATACCTCATTTACAGAATGGTATTAGTGTAATATATATCATATTTACTCATTCAATGTATTTATATAATCATTATTCAATGAAGATCATGTATAACAAGTCGCATCACATCGTGGAGACGGTATGCTATACGTATGCATTAGCGATGATATCATTCCCATGATCGTGAAATTGTATTGAAGTATATGTATACTATTTCAAAATCAATATAATTTTACAATAATCATATATAGTTATTCTTTACACCATTATAACTATCCAAGTAAGGTGGTGGTGGAAAACAGGTTACACCACGGCGTGGAGACGGTATTCCGTACGTTCGCACGCGCGGTGATTTCGTTTTCCGTAGGATGGATAGAAGGTGAAATATGTTTGTTTCATATTTATAATAAAATATAAGTATATGGGTGATACTTATGTTATTACTTCATAATGAAAAAACTAAAGAAGAAGAAGTAGAAGAATAAATAAAGTTGAAAGAATCGGTAATGGACATTACCTCTTCTTTGAAGCGCCTCTTCTTAACCTCCTCTTAGGGCACTAAAGATGGTCTTTGATGAATACCAGGACCTCTAGGATGTTTCTAGGGAAGTGGATAATAGAAATGGGCATGGTTTTGCCGAGCTTGAAGGCTCAAAGTGGTGTGAGGAGGAGAGGGAGGAGGTGTCCTTTTATAAGGGAGGAGAGGGGCACCTTAGGAAAAACATAAAATATTATTTTATTATAAAGTAATATTCGGTTTTTAATAGCTCCAAATTGATTTATTTTGATTCTAAGGTGGGTATGGGACGAAATACACTCAACCAATAGATTTTAGACAAGTTTAGGTTACTATTTTAACATTATCATTTATATTTAACTCTAAGTTAAATAATTTAACTTTTGTCGTGTCTTCTTTTTTTCTTACATTATATGGTTAATAAGCTTACTATAACAAGACACACGAACCCCAAGTTGTTAATTATTAATATATATAACCTTATCTAAGTCATTTGGCTGAACCTTAGATTTTTAGGAATAAAATAACAATTAATAATATAATATTTGTTATAAAAACTATTTTATGTCAATTTTGACACTATTTTGTAATTGATTTTTGTGAAACTCATAACAGCTTTATTAGTTCAAAAAAAGTTTATTAAATCAATAATTATATGTCATATTAACCTATAAAATTAGTTTAATTCTTAAAAAGTCTCAAATTATATTTATTTGGGTATTTATAATATCAATTATGTTAATATTTCTTTAATAAGGTAATTACTGCATCATCATTGTGTCATAAATAAATTTAATTATTTAAAGTATAAAAATTATAAATAAAATATCATTATGTAGGAAATATTTTTATATTTCTAATGAATATTTATAATCTAATTTATCCTATTTATAACCCTATATTAAAAATTTTTTAGTTATTGAACTTTGATTTTAACTATTTTAACTCTTCTTTAAATAAAATAATATTAAATGTCCTAATCCAATCCAAGTGAACCTAAATGGTCATATTTTATTCCTAAGGTTTTTTTTGGTCGAATTAAACTTATCCAACAGAATTAGGACATTTTTTATGGTAATAATAATATCATTTTTACCCTTAATTACCCTATTTACTTTTAACCGTGGTAAAAAAAAGTAAAAAGTTACTATTCACCAAAAAACATTTTTATCTTATTGAACCAAATTTTACTCCTTGATATTAACTGTGTCTCTCGGAATTTCTAAATTCCACTCATAGAAGCGGTAAAATTAAGTTTTATGTAAATTTGCAAATTCTCCTAGGAGGTGGGTAAAAGACGGTGAAAAGTTCAAAAAAAAATTATATATCTAAAATTATTATAAAATGACTTCAATGAATTAAATTGAACATATATAGGTATTACATATCAATTTCGACATAAAATAAATTTAAATAAAATAAATAATTATTTAAATAAAAAGTCGGTTTTTAAATAGTAACCTAGTGTTTTCACTATTCATCAAAAATTGAAATTTTTCAGAAAAATACCAAAATTTCACCCTAGGATAATTTTGATATTCCGAATCCAAAAATGAAATCCATTTTGATAGATAAAATTTAAAAAAATTCAAAAAGTTGGTATTATTATTCATAACGGCTAGTTTTAATAATATTTTAATAGCATGTCGTTGTTTAGTGAAACTTGGTATTGCGTACAACGCAAGCTATCGAGGAAGGTCGTGATTGTGTGTAAAGAAAGCCAAGCTACTGTTGTGTGTAGTGAAAGATCTGTTTGGTGCTTCGTATAACATAATCAAAACTTATTTCATTTATACATTAAACAAAATCTATACTTAATGTTGCGTAGAATAATTTCCACAAAATGAACTTGAAATTGTGTGTAACACGAGCCAAGAATAGTGTTGTGTATACTAAAAGCTAATACGGTGTTGCATATAGTACAAGCTAAACTTTGTGTAGTGTATAATGGAAGACATCAATGAAATTAAAAGAATAGTTTTCATAAATTCTCGGGGTGTTATATTCTACCCCCCTAAAAATGAATTTCGCCCTCGAAATTCGTCGGGGTTATAAATGTATTACTACTTGAAAGTTTCTTTAATAGAAACCACATCGTAAAAAGGAATACCAAAACTTGACTTTAAAAACTAATATATGAAACATAACGGTTACCCAAATTAACTAATCACTGGGTTTCCACATAGAAGAACATAGGTGAAATTATGGATATAGAAGAGAAATATAACCATCAACTTCTGATGAAGAGTGGTAGAGGACATGGCTATGAAAAATCCAACAATAACAAAGCCATAAATTTGTGATGATCTAAGGTAACATCCGATTCATCAGATATGAGATCACTAGGACAACATTTTTTTTTCAAGATCATTTCCCTAAATTTGAAGAATTGTTGAATTAAAAGAAATACTTACTTGATTTTGGTACAATCTCACCTTTTCTCATGCCTCGAACAATTTCCACTTAATCTCTTAAAGAAATGAAGTTGAATTTGTCTTCTGTGAAGTGTTAGTAGATTATGCGATAGAATGATAGGTCATTCTATCTATTTCTATCGCAAAAAGTTTAACACAATTTATTAAATATACAGAAGTCCGTCTATGCTGATATTAATCGTATATGGTTTCCAAAATGGACTTATAATTCATCTATCATAGCGCTTAATAAAATAATACTAGTTTCTACTAACTAGAGACTTCATGTAGGCTAGTGGTAGGCGATAAAGGCATGTCGCACTTTGGTTGTGGGTTCGATTCTCGTATCCTTGTCTAACGCGATGGATTGTCACCCATTCTGCAGGTTGTCCCTTTTCTTAAACTGCACTATTAAAACATTCTATAAATAATATTGAAAAAATTTCTAGCCTTAAACAATACTAACTTATGTTCAACATAATCCATTCCAATCTTTAGTCTTATCCAAAATACTTCTTTTCAAACTCATAGTATAAAGAGAACAATTACAAAAAAGTTCATATAACAAGCATGTGAATACCATCATTTATCCCTCATATATCAAATGATATATCTTGTTGATCACATTTCAAACATGTGAATACCTAAATCTTGTATTCTCTTGAAAAATGAATACCCATTAAATCTTAGTGAAAACATGAATGCTATAAAAAGTTAACTCTTTCCACATACCAAAATCCATAAATTATATATACTCAAACCATGATATAACTTTTTCCTTATATCAGTCATGAGCTCATGAATACTGTCAAACATTTTATTTTATCCGTATCCCTTCATTATGCGCATATCAACTTCTTTCCAAAAATATCTCAATCACTTTCCACGGTCACTGGTACCATAAAATTATTGAAAAACACAATAGACCAATACATAAATATTCCAATATTCCACGATACTATATACAACATTATTTTGGAATCCCATTACATAAACACTTAATCATTCCACCACATCGTTGTCATGTTCAACATCGCCAATAGTGATCCCATGTGACTTCCCTTTGTCCTTTGCCTTAAGTGGTTCCTCATGTCGATCATCATTAACCCTTGGATTAGAGTATTGATTAGCATAATGCCCCATTTCCTTGCACTTGAAGAATTGAAGTGTTGGTGGTGCGTTCTCTGTAGTCTTTTCTTTATTCAAATCATTAGCAACACTTTTTCCATTACTTCGACACTCAGCTACTCGATGACCTTCTTTTCCACACTTAAAACATTTTCTAGTACCTTTAAGACAATCTCCACCATGCTTTTTCCACACTTTGAGAATAACGAAACATTCATCTTCTTTTCACCATTATTCTGAGATTTCTCCTTGAACTCCATCTTTCATTTGTTGTCAAAACCATGAGATGGATATGTTACACCAACTTTCAGTTCTACCTTGATAGCACAACACACAATTTCTTCATAGCTACTGAAGTCTCTTATAGCTAATTCCCTTCGAAGACTTGGTTTTAAGCCACTGAAGAATCGATCAACTTTACTTTCAGGTTGGATGATAAATCCAGATGAATACCTTGCAAGCCTTGTAAAATTTGCTTCGTATATACCAACAGATTCATCATACTTTTTCTTAAGCTCAAGTAACTCCTTTTCCATCTTTGTTCAAAGAATACGAGGTAATTACTTACTGAAAAACAAGTTATTAAACATGTCCCGTTCCATGGATTCAATTTCATCTTGGGACCTTGTATTCTTAATGAGAGTCCACCACTGGTCTGCTTCACCTTCTAAATGGTAAAAAGCTAGAATGACTTTATCATGTTCCAAACAGAGAAGTATGGAAAATATCATTTCAATGGTACTGATCCATTGTTTAACAACAAGTGGATCAGAAGACCCATTGAAATAAGGTGGACGTTGCCTCATGAAGGACTCAATAGAATATTGTTCCCTTTTCTGCTCTGTTGGCGCCAAAATGTTGCACGAAAGGAAGGGCCGAAAAAGAAGGCTGGCCCGCTGCCTCGCGAAGCACCGCCGCGAAGTACCCCTAGCATCACGGTCTCACGAAGCTCCAGAGGCGGTAACTCTCCGCGAACGCATTTGACGTTCGCGAGCCCGCCGTGAAGCTCTGGATGCGGTAACTCTCCGTGAACGTGTTTGACGTTCTTGGGCCCGTCGCGAAGTTCTGGAGGCGGTAACTCTCTGCGATCGCGTTTGACGTTCGCCAGCGCACCGCGAAGCACCTGGGTCGGCGCGCGAGTTCGGCTTTGCGGCACCACTTGCCTATAAATACGGGGCTCCCCCTGAGTCCCAGAGGGGGGACAATCCGACCTTTCGGCTTCTCCTCTCCCGAATCACGAAGCACCCTTTGCCCCCGGGAATCATGAGCTCCGCAAGTTACTTCTACTTCGCGGGACGCCTTTGCTTTATCTCATTTTGAGCCCCTATTCCGAGATGGATGCCCTTCGCGAAGCTCAAGGGCATTCGCGAGGGAAGGGGATTCCCAAGGGAACCCGGGCAACCGCAGAGCGTTTATGCTTCGCGAAACACCCAACCTGTACTAGTGATCCCTGTGCTAAGGCAGGATCGTTACACATCGCGAAGCACACTGCTTCGTAGCACCTTGCTTCGCGAGGCACCTCTTCTTCACGAGGCAGTGCTCCGCGAATACTGTTCCACTTCTCGAAGCACCCTCCACTCACACCTATGCCCCACGCTAAGGACAAGGCACTCCGCTTTGTGAAGCACACTTCTTTTCTTGGCAATTCCTCATCCCGTGCGACCCTCCAAGTATGCACGATGTGATTTCAAAGTCCCACGGACAATACCACTTGTAGCGTTGCTTTTCCTAATTCTTCTTCGCATAGGCACGCTAACGACTATTGCTTCTTTGCATAGCCACGCTAATGTGGACCCCTCGATGGTTCGCTCCACAACCCCCCTTGACCATGGCCTTGCCAGTACCTTCCCTCCCCCAAGGACCAGAGGGTACCGGTTATGTATGTCCTAGGGGTGAGGAGTGAACCCACCTCGTTCGAGCTACATGACGTTAAACTTCCATGCACCACGTCCTCAACACATGACTTTAAACTGTGACCCGACCTCGTGCCTCTCGCAAAGGGTCCCCCCAGCTCGAACATTTTTTACGCCACTCATCTCCATAGAAGCGGAATCACCCATCCACAAGGGATGATATCCTCCTTACTGGAGTGGCGTATATTCTTATGAGAAGGGCGACCCTAGTTCCCCAACGGATTGCTGCACCCCTGCGTCTCCGTACTTCCTCACTACCAAGGTCAGTGGAGGGATTGATAGGGAACGAGGCACCTCCCATCATTGGTCCCAAATCCCTCTTTCGCTGCGTTCTATCGCACCATGGGCCTCCATCCTGGAGTAAGTCCTAGCACCACGGGCCACCTAACGCATAAGCCCCTCATCGCTTCTCACGGACGCACCCTTCGCAACGTGATCGTCAGGTCCCTGCTGCCTCTTGTTTCTCACACCGAGCATGACTCACGTGGGCTTAGAGTTGGCATTGGCCATGACGCCCTCGTCCAACATGACGTTAAACTGCATGCCCTCGTCCAACATGACGTTAAACTGCATGCCCTCATCCAGCATGATGTTAAACTATATGCCCCCGTCCAGCATGACATTAAACTGCACACCCATTTGAACTATGAGGTCTTTGATCCATGTCAAGGAATGGTACATAGGAAGCCTCCACGAGGTTCAAGCCTACCTGTCATTTCTTCACGTCGGGTCCCATCCCCGTCCATCATGACGTTAAACTGCATTCTGGTCTGACGGAAAGCCATTGTGACTCACCCAACCTGAACTACGAGGATTTTGATCCACGTCAAGGCATGGTACGTAGGAAGCCTCCCTGAGGTTCAAGCCCAACAATCATTGGCCCAGACCGTCTCCTTGTCGGTGTGCCAAGCCCTCTCCCATTTTCAATTTGAACTATGAGGTCTTTGATCCATGTCAAGGCATTGTACGTAGGAAGCCTCCACAAGGTTCAAGCCCACTAATTATCCAATTCAAGTCGATTTCTACCTGCGTCCAGCACGACGTTAAACTACATTCCAGTCTGACGGCAAGCCATTGTCACATCCCGAACTACAAGAACTTTGATCCATGCCAAGGCATGGTATGTAGGAAGCCTCCCAGAGGTTCAAGCCCATCTCCCATCGGACCAAGGTCCCTCATTTACGTCGGTTCTCCGACATCCACCGCCATTCCGAACTGTGAGAACTTTGATCCATTCCAAGGCATGGTACATAGGAAGCCTCCACGAGGTTCAAGCCCACCGCCCGTCGTTTATTCACGTCAGGGTTCTCTACCGTCCCGCATGACGTTAAACTGTATTCCATCAACCCTCTGAACTACGAGAACTTTGATCCATGTCAAGGCATGGTACGTAGGAAACCTTCCCGATGTTCAAGCCCACCACTAGTGGACCCACGGGTATACTTTCACGTCGGTTCACCGATGAAACCCTTTGAACTACGAGGTCTTTGATCCATGTCAAGGCATGGTACGTAAGAAGCCTCCCTGAGGTTCAAGCACATCCCTCATCCGAACAAGGTCCACCTTCACGTCGGTTTGCTGACGACATCCATCGGACCAAGGTCCACCTTCACGTCGGTTCACTGACGACATCCATCGGACCAAGGTCCACCTTCACGTTGGTTCGCTGACGACATCCATCAGACCAAGGTCCACCTTCACGTTGGTTCGCTGACGACATCCATCGGGCCAAGGTCCACCATCACGTTGGTTCGCCGACAAAGCCCCTCTGAACTACGTGGTCTTTGATCCATGTCACGACATGGTACGTAGGAAGCCTCTACGAGGTCCAAGCCCACCACCACTATGACCCTCCTAGTCCTCCCTGTTCATGCCAGTTCGCTGATGATGCCCATCGGACCAAGGTCCACCCTCATGCCGGTTCACCGGCACCATCCCGAACTACGCGGACTTTGATTCTCTGCCACGGGGATACGTAGGAAGCCTCTTCAAGGCTCAAGCCCAACTTCACCGTCGCCCTTGCAACGGTTCCTTGCCATTACCCCCTCCACTTCATTCGTTCATCCATCATCCACCCTGATTCTCGTCTGGACCGTCATATCCCGGTGAGACCATGTCGGTACGCTCCTCTTCACAGCCGCCCATGGGCTGGTCCTGGTATTGGCACCCCTTCAAGAAAAATCCCTCAATCCGATCTATTCTAGCCAATGCTCTAATCGGGCTGATCCGTCTCCACTGGACGTTAAACTCGCGGCGTACCCTGTGTTGAACATGGGAAGCTGAGGAAAACCTCAGATATACGTCTATGGCATATAGTTCCCTGCGCTCGATGTGGGATGCCTCGGGCTTCCACGCCCTCGAGAAGCCCTGTGACCAGGGATAATAAACAGACATGTCAGGTCCTCGGTATCCAGACACACTACTGATGCATCAACGTGACTACTCCCCTGACTGAAGGTTACTGCCCTGACCGGACCCTTTGGAATGTCCCGACAGAAGCAGTGTAATTAACCGGCGTCCATGGAAACATGGCACTGGGAAGAGTTTCACGAACAACGTATTAAATCTATGAGGGAGACCCGGACTAGGTGACGAGTTCTAAGGAGGAATCCACAGAAGGAAGAACCGATATCCCATCATCCCATTTAGATCAAGGAGCAGACGTCCCTGAATAAGGAGCGAATGCCGCCCGCCTTTGGAAAGCGGGAATGCGGGGAAACAGGCAGTGCGTCCTCCACAGACGGATGCGTGCGCCCCAGCGAAAGCGTCGGAAACAGAAATGGTGAACCCGACGTGAAATTCTTCTCGTCAATGTGGAGATTAGTAGCGTTTGAGAAACCAGTAGATTGACGTGTCACCGGATCCAGATATCCGGCGCCCAGTCTCACCAAGTGAATAGCGGGCCTATCATGAAACTCACCAGAAGTCGGGGCAGTAGAACGTGGGGCACTCCGTTCTGCAGCGTGTTGGCGTGGATCCTTCTTACAGACGTGGATAATAGAAGGACGCTGGGGCACTGGTTGTCAGTCCTTTTCCTCTCAGTGCTGATGAGTTGATCCCTTTGTTTCTCAGGAACCAGGTTGCTGTTAGAGAGACACGATCACTGCCCGCTCGCCTACGCAGGGGCAGGGGCAACACCACCACAGCCACCCCGCATGGCGCCGCTACTGCCATGACTACCGCCACATCGCGAAATACGGGGCGCCCACGTCCCCTTTCCCCATCAGAGGTCATCCAGTGAAGGGTGATCAACAATCACATATGCAGGTACGAGGAGGAAGGGGTCATCCCAACTCGGGATATGGCCCGCTTGGACCTGGAGGCCTCTAGGCCCCACCGTCAACGTCGCCCTAACAGGCCGTGCAAGGAGCCCCTGCTCTCCACTCCAACGTTCAACCATTTCGGGAGCCTGCCCCCGGAATTCCTTGACGACTCCTCGCCTTACGCTGACGAGGCAGGTGCCGTCCGGCTTAGCCCGCTCAACGTCCCGACCCAAGGGCTCCAGGAAAGAGCTCTCACCCAGCCGAGTCAGCGCCATCGTCCGACTCTATAGGAAGAGCAGGCGGGCCATGCCCCTGCACCACCTGCACCAGCTCGCCTGACCCGACGTCAGCGCCGGGCCCTGGATGAGGACGCTCGCCCAGGTGCATCAACGTCAACAGCTACAGTGGCCCGAGCCATCGCCGACGTGAATCATGGGGCCCTTGCATACACTAAGCAGGGGCACTCCTTCACCCAACCAGGATCGAGACCCCAACCACCCCACTAGTAGGCTGGGTTGACTCTCCGGGTTGTAGGCCTTAGTGGTGAACGCCGCGAGCTAACCCGTGGTGATGTCACCCCGTACGGAGGCCCTCCCCGTACCACTACTCCACAGAGCGAGGGCCTTCCCCGCTCTGAAGCTCGTTATGGAGGTATGCCTTACGCTACCCCCATCCCGAAGGAAGACCTACCCCGCGGTAGTGACGCTTAGCGCGAAAACCTTTCCTACACCCACTATACAGGGTATGGAGTCCATTCTCCTGCCCCCGACCGCCGATCTGAAGGCACCGTCCATCCGGTCCTTCTCCAACGTGGGGGCCCTCCCTACGTCCTCTCTGCAACCGGCGAAGGTCCTCCTCGCCTCAGCAACTTGAGGAGTGAAGGTCAGCCTCGCCCCACCCGCATCGACCATGGAGGTCCTCCCCATGCTCCTGCTAATTCCAACAGGGGCTCCGCCCACATGGGTGTTGTCCATGGAGGTTCTCCCCATGTACCCTTCGACATTTTCCCTGGTTCCCCTCGCACTTCGGCTATCTCGAGTGGGGGCCCTCTCCGCCACGGTGCCAGCGCCGCCCCGAGGCTACCTATTGGGGATCAAACCTGTCCCAAAGAGCCACCCCGGGGCAGGAGAACGGGTCGTCGCCGCCACAAGAAGAGTCTTGTGAAGGCCTGGGTGGAGATCAAACTTTTCCTCTTCTCCGACTCAGAAGCAGAATGCGACTCAGCGATGTAACCTTCTCCCCGCTCCTCCATATCAAGGACTGGGGCAAGAACCAGGCGCATTAGCCTCATTCTCCCAGAATATGAGGTCCACCAGATTCCCATATCTCTCCGTAGGTACATCCAGGAGGAAGAAGTCTTGGGAATTCCGCAGGTCTCGACCGCGCAATCACCACCATTGTCACAAGAAGTGCCCTCTACCTCTACCAGAGATCATAGAGAGCTATTTTGGGGGTCAACGGCGGTAGAGAGACGACATGACCTGTCCCCAGTAGCCGCGACTCCTGTGCCGGAAGCTGTGGCTATCAGCCCATCGTACCGTGACATCGTGGCCAGGTCACCTCACTCTTCAGAGGATGGCCCGGAATTCAGCAGCCAGTCAGCTCGTTCACCGTATTCTCTGCCACCAAGTTTACTATCCCAGAGGTCCGCCTTGGTACTTCTACTGATCCCTTAGCCGCCTCCGGTTGACGAGTGGGGGAATACAGGGCTAGACCCCGAGTCCGAACCCAGGAGCTTCTGGAGTATTCTCGTAGCGGATCCCTTCCCGGAGAAATTCTGGCCGACGGCAGCGCTGAACTTTCGCACACCAAAGTCCCTTACCCCTGAAGAAGTGGGGTGCTTTTGTCGAACCCTATGGGCGACACACTTCCGTCTTCGTTACGAGCGGGTGGAATACCCCAGGAGTTGAGAGCACTTCGAAGAAATCAGCGAGCAATGCCGCCTGATCGATTTGGCCACACTCCTTGTGGCCCATCACCCTGAGTCGCCAGGCCGCCAGAGCGCCCTTCAATGGAAATGTGTTCAGTGTTTTAAAGTACTCCGCAGAATCGTCAGGGAAGCTACCCCCCATGTGCAAGTCTGTGGTCGGGGACACTATGCCACTCTCCTCTTCGACCCTATCTGACGGCAGCCCGATTCGTTATGCGACATCGAGGACATGCCCTCAAGAGGGGTCGCAGTCCACATGGCAGACGTAGTGGACAAGGAAGACGACCTTGAATTCCTTGATGGAGACTTACCCCCCGAGGGCGTACCGCCACTGCTGGACCCATCAGGGAGGGTTACTTGTCAGCAGAGGAACCTGCTAGGCCTCCCCGTACCCACCAAGTCGCTGGTACTCGGGCGAAATACCGGCAAGGTTAAGGAGCACGTCGGAACTGTCAATCACTCCGACCCATCTACCTCTGTGCAGAAAACGGACGAAGATCCTGAGAATTTCACGTTATGCGAGCAGCTTTCTGAGCAGAAGAGGCTGGTTGACGAACTCTTGGCTGAGCGTGCTGCGGAGCGGCGACCCGACTATGGTAATCCCAGGCCGGGGGCAGCAGGGGCAGGAACAATTTCCCCCCGGTGAGATGCCTCCGGGCAACCTTGATCATGCTACTTCCACGGACAGGGCAGAAGCCGGAACATACAGCAAGAGGGCGCGATACGTCTTGCCAAACCCCCTCGAGCAATGGGGAAATCTGAAGAGTCTAGTCCGGGTTCCCCCAGTCGCCCCGCAGGTCGTTCCGCCAGTTGATCCACGAGCTGCTGAAGCCATCTACTGTGTTGAGGAACCTGGCAATGCACTTGTGATTAGGGATCCCCGTCAAGACAGGGACCCCCACCCGGATGATCTTATAGCGGCACTCACAGCCTTCCTCGAATCATTTGAAACTCGACAGGTAGCGGTCCCACCGGATGGCAAGCTGTATCCCGCGTGGGTGGATGATATGCCCGCACCCCTGGGTTTTGGGAACCCCACTTTCTCACCCTTCAACAAGACAGGAGACCCACCGCAGCACTTGGAACATTTTTCTTCCAGGTGTGGCCCCATGCTGGGGACCCCGGCTCAGTAAGAAGCCGCCAAGCTCCGATGTTTCATACAGACATTGGAAGGTCCAGCATTCGTCTGGTACAGCCAGCTCCGTATCGGATCGGTGACCGGTTGGGAGGATCTCCACCAGCAGTTCCTATACCAGTTCAGCTCCACCACGTAGAAGACTAGCATTGCAGACCTCTTCAAGTGCAAGCAAAGGCCTGATGAGCGAGTCGCAGATTTCATTGCCCGGTGGAAGGGACTTACATATTCCCTCGATATGCCACTGACTCAGGAACAATTAATGACGATGTGTGTGGGGAACATCAAGACAGAGCTGGTACCCTCCCTAATTACCCAGAACTACCCTGGAGGGTTCAGAGATTTCTCTGATAAGGCTCAGCGCCTTGAGGAAGCTCTGCAACAGGCTAGTCAGGCACGTTTGTTGCCCCCTATGATCCCAGCCAGGAGGACCTCCAGGGCTGAACCCGCCGCAGTGGCCCAAATAGAATCCCCTAGGCAGCTAGAATTACTACCAGCGGCACCATCCCCGCAACCCCGCAGAGGTCCTCCACCTCAAGCACAGGCTCCCGCCCAGCAGTGACCGCCTCATAATCGACAGGTTCCCCCGCGCAATGCACCACCGCCACCCATGCGAGACAATCAAGCACCGCCTCCTCAGCAGGCCCCTCTAAACCCTCATCAGGGCCAGGCCACCAGGGCCCCCTATTCGGAAAGAAGGCACCAGACTTATTTTTTCAACGAAAATCAGGTCCCTGGCTACTTCCGAAGTGCTCTAGAGCAAGGGATTGTGTGCCTGCCCGAGTGCAGAAGGCCGGAAGAGGCACATCTCACCGATCACCCCAATTACTATCCTTATTATCGGATTTTGGGGCACACCCTCAAGAAATGATATGTGTTTAAAGACTGGCTTCAAGAACAGCTGAACAACAACATAGTCAGGTTGAGCCCGGCACCAGCACAAGTGGCGGGTGTCTTTGCAGGATCAGAGATCGCCAGCAACAGAGAAGGCGAGTGGTAGCAGGTTCCTAGCCGCGGGTCCCGGAAATACAACGACTGGATGGCTTGAAAAATCGTCGTTTGTGCCCATGGTATCATCCGGGCATGCCTGAAGTAGCCAGAACCTTCAGAAGAAGTAGCCAGTACCTCTGCATCATCTTCACAGCCAACCACTTCCCAAAAGGGCAAGCAGCGACGGCGCAAGAAGAAGAAACGTGCTCTGCAAGAGCCGTCGTCATCCCGCACTCTCAGCGACTTTATGCCCCCTGAAATGGGGATTCCTCCCAGAATCTGCCCGGTGGTGGATGAATCCTTGAGTGATAGTCAGGGGTACGCTTCGGTTAACACCGTGGAGCTGGTAAAGCTCTATATGACTCCAGATGAGGGGGAACTCCAGGAGAACCTCCCCAAGGTTTCCAGCTGATGTCAACGTCAGCGGAATCGCAACCGCGCCGGTCATCGAGGTACGTCAACAGGCACATTCATCCAAGCCGTGCACGCTACTGAGACCAGACAGCAGGCTCAGCGTAGAGCTCAGCATGCACGACCCCATCTAACGCTCTCGGCTCTACCTCCACCGTCGTTCGTGCTACTAGATCAGGGAGAGCTGCCTCGTTCGTATCACAGTCAGTCTTGCCCGGCTACAGGCCAGCCTCCGCTGTCCAATCCTAGTCCGGCAACTACTCTCCAGGCTTCAACCAGTAGGCAGCGGGATGTACCCAGTACTAGCCGATCGTCGGTTCAACCGGCAGGACCCGCTATGCCTCCAACTGCCGAACGACCTCTTGTAGGCAGAGGTTCGTGTTTGGCACGAAAGTATGATGTCCTGAAGCACCTGGCCAGCATTCCATCAAGGTTTTCTATCCTTGAGGCCCTTCGCCTGTCATCTGAAATGCGCGAGGCACTTGCCGAGGCCCTAAAGATCCCCCTCCAGTTTGAGACGGAGGTAGCAGCTGCAGAAGCCTTACATACCAAGATGATTGAAAATGCCGAATGTCAGGCAGTTATCTCGTTCTCTGGTGAAGATGAGGACCCTCCTATACAGGGGCACATTCGCCCGTTGTACATCACTGGCCACTTCAATGGTGTGGAAGTCTGTCGCTGCCTCGTTGACATGGGTTCCGGAATCAACCTAATTCCGACTCGGACGTTGCGAATGTTGGGTCTGTCTGAAGGTGATTTAACTCCCTCTGACCTCCAAATCCAAGGGTACGACAGGACCGAGCAAACCCCAGTCGGCAAGATCCGCCTGAAGACACAGTTCAATGGCTTAATTGTCAGCACAGATTTCATGGTAGTCTCTCAGGACACCACCTACAACGCGCTGATGGGTAGGCCATGGTTCCATCTGCATGCAGCAGTCCCTTCATCGTATCATCAATGCCTCAAATACTCACTCAACGGTCGAGTAGGTGTGCTCCAAGGAGATGTTTCTCCTTTTGCCTCTTGTGAGGCCTGCTATCTGGATGTGGGTGATTACAAAAGTAAGGATAAGCAAATCCTAGTAAGTGAGGATGAACCCGCCCCGGTCACAAGTGATCCCTGGGCAAGCATGGATGACGCCTACATCCTTTCGATCCACCGATTGGAGGCCACGACCCCCGACATTGGGCAATGTTTTGTTGTTTTGGGTACACAAGGAAGGCATGTTCCCATGTCCAAGCGACGGTGGAAAATCACCTCGTACTCCTACATCAACCAGGCTCAGGTGATCCCGGAACCTCCTACCCATGTATGGTACCGGAATGTCAAGATTATGACAACGGTGGTACACCATACATGTCTCTTCCGTCAGGCTGGAATCCACCGACTCAGGCCGACATGTCACCACTGCTTCGAATGCCAGATGGGATAGGGTTGACTGCCTTCATTGCTATGGTCTCTATGGTGAGTAAGTCTCCTGATATGATGACCACTACTGCCCAAGCCAGCACCAGATGCCCCTCAGGTTTTGATAGCCGAGAAGTATCTCCCGTCACGGGAAATCCCCCCATGGGTGGAGAGGAAGACCTGGAGGATGCTCCCCCCGCCTTTGAGGAAGACATCTCTACCACGGTTGATGAACTGGTACAGGTGAACCTTGGTAGCGAGGAAGATCTGAAACCCACATTGATCAGTGCAGCCATGTCCCCCGAGGAGCGACAGGAGTACGTAGACTTCCTCAAATAGCACCGTGATGTGTTTGCTTGGAGTTACAACGAGATGCCAGGACTAGATCCCCAGGTAGTCATTCACCGTCTGGGCCTCCCGGTAAACCATCGTGGATTTAAGCAGCCTCCCAGGAAGAAGCACCCTTCTCATGGTGCTATTGTTGAGGCCGAAGTTGACAAGATTATCAAAGCCAACTTCGTCAAGGAAGTCCAGTACCCCAAGTGGCTTGCCAACATTGTGCCAGTTAGGAAGAAGAATGGGCATATCAGAGTCTGCATCAACTTCCGCGACCTTAATCGCCACTGCCCAAAGGATGACTTCCCACTCCCGGTGACGGAGTTATTGATTGACGCCACTACTGGGTTCCAAGCTCTCTCTTTCATGGACGAGTATTATGGGTACAACCAAATCTGGATGGCCCTCGAAGACGATGAGTCCACTGCCTTCAGGGCTCCCCAAGGTACCTTTTGCTACCAGGTTATGCCATTCGGTTTGAAAAATGTAGGTTCCACTTATCAGGGGGCCATGCACCGCATATTCAAGCCGATTCTCAGAACGTTGGTGGAATTCTACGTAGATGACCTAGTGGTCAAATCATGTCAGTGCCAGGACCATCTCAAAGACCTCGAGAAGGTGTTCGGTTTCCTCTGTTCCCGTCACCTGAAGATGAACTCGTTGAAGTGTGACTTCGGGGTCACC
Source organism: Viscum album (assembly GCA_963277665.1). NCBI lineage: Eukaryota > Viridiplantae > Streptophyta > Magnoliopsida > Santalales > Viscaceae > Viscum > Viscum album. The sequence continues at coordinate 1,271,508,765 of OY728162.1, read as the reverse complement.
TATGGGATGTTTTTGGGCTTTGTTGTTAGATACCAAGGCATCGAGATCGACCCAGAGAAGATCAAGGCCATCAGCCAAATGCCTCCCCCGAGCAACATTCGGGAACTTCGAGGCCTCCAAGGGCACTTAGCCTATATACATCGATTCATCGCGAATCTGGCCGGCAAGTGTAAGCCCTTTTCCCATCTCATGAAGAAGGGTGCCGCCTATGAATGGGATGAGGAGTGTCGGACCACCTTCGAGGAAATCAAGAATTATCTGATCCAACCTCCGGTTTTGATGCCACCCATCTCCGGAAATCTGATGATCCTTTACGTGACCGCCCTGGAAAGATCCCTTGGTGCACTGCTCGTCCAGAAGAATAACGAGGGTACTGAGAATAGTCTCTACTATCTCAGCAGCATGCTTCTCAATACGGAGTTCAGATACTCCCCTATCGAAAAGAGCTGCCTTGCGCTCGTATTCGCCATTCAGAAGTTGCGACATTACCTGCAGCACCATGAGGTGCAATTGGTCTCCCTGGTAGACCCGCTGAAGTACATCCTGAACCGCCCCATGCTGACCGGCCGACTAGCATGTTGGGTAGTGATTCTCCAGCAGTTTGATATCAGGTTTGTACCTCATAAGGCCATTAAGGGATAGGCGCTGGTAGACTTTTTAGCTGCCCATCCAACCTCCGCGGATCAATCCCTGGACCTGGATTTTCCTGATGAGACGTTCATCGCAGTCGATCATGTCGTCCCATGTTGGAAAATGCATTTTGAGGGCGCCTCCCGGAGCCCCACCGGTAGGAGACTCAATGATCCTAAGCTCAACAGAGTGGGCCTGGGTATTGTCTTCATTACCCCGGCGTAAGCCGTCCTGCCATACTCGTTCATGTTGTCAGAAGGTTGTACGAACAACGGGGAAGAGTACCAGGCTCTCATCACCGGTCTCGAGTTGGCCCTTGAGATCCATGTGCCCCATCTACATGTGAAAAGTGATTCCGAGCTGGTAATCAAACAGGTTAATGGCGACTACGTCGTCAGGAATCTGGAGCTTGTACCATTGCTGGAGTACACCCTCCGCCTAATGGCCAAGTTCTCTTCTCGACCAGAGGTTACCCATGTCCCACAGTCACAGAACGGTCAAGCAGACATCTTGGCTGGCTTAGTCGCGTCGCTCACAGAACCCGAGCAAGATGATTTGATCATACATGTGGAACATTGGAGAGTCATTGCCCCCATCACCCAAGAGGACAATGATGGCCTGCGGGTAAGTCATCTCACCGCCGGACCCTCTACGTCAGAGGTCCCGGGTTCGTCAGACACAGTGGTTGAAGCCACTTCTAACTGGAGGGCACCTTTTGTCGAGTATCTCCAAAATGGTCGCCTCCCGGATGACCGGGCAGAGCGCGAGCAAATCCGACGCCGCGCGCTACAATTTTCCCTCCAGAGCGGCCCCAGTCTTGAACAGATCCTCTACAAGCAGAGCTTCGATGGCGTCCTCCTCTGTTGCATTCAAGGAGTAGAGATTCCTCAAGTTATGCAAGTGGTTCACGCCAGTTCTTGTGGCGCCCATCAAGCTGGGCTGAATCTGTCCCATCAAATCCGGAAGTTGGGGTACTTCTGGCCTTCTATGATCCATGATTGTATTGGGTATGCCAAGAGATGCCATGCGTGCCAAGTTCATGCCAACTTCCTGCATCGGCCGCCGGAGCCCCTCCACCCCACCAAGTACTCTTGGCCATTTGCGGTATGGGGACTTGATGTAGTGGGACCGTATCCACCGGCAACAGCTCGCCAGTGTAGGTTCATCCTGATAGCTACAGATTTCTTCTTCAAGTGGGCAGAGGAAGTTCCACTCAAAGAGGTCAAGGCCCGTTCCATCGTTGACTTTGTGAGCTCCAATATTATCTATCGGTTTGGGGTCCCTCACGCAGTGCTCACCAATAACGGCACCAACTTCCGAGTGGCTAAACTGAAGAAATTGTACACCAAGTACGGCATCCATTTGAACTATACCTCTCGCTACCACGCGCAGGAAAACGGACAGATTGAGGCGTTCAACAAAACCATCTCTAACATTCTACAGAAGATGGTTGGTCAGAATAAGAAAAGTTGGCCGGACAAGCTCCCCAACGCCCTCTGGGCTTACCGGACGATGAATCGCAACTCTACCCAGGTGACCCCATATTCCCTGGTGTATGGAGATGAGGTCGTCCTACCCATTGAGATCCAACTGCCATCGTTACACACTGCAGTCTACGATCACCGGACATCAGATGAGGTAGCAGAGATCCGTCTAGCTGAATTAGAAGCACTGGACGAGAATCGGCTTCGTGCCCTGCACAATCTGGAAAGGCATCAGAATAAGATAGCGAGGGCCTTCAACAAGAAGGTTCGTCTCCGTTCTTTTCTACAGGGCGACCTAGTATTGGGCCGTCGAGCGCCAATGATTCCCGGTAGGAAACCACCCAAGTTAGAACCCAAATGGGAAGGGCCTTATATCATCCATAAGGTTTACCCTAATGGAGAATACTCCTTGGTGACCACGGATGGAGAGCGCATAACTCCTCCCACCAACGCCAAGTTCCTCAAGCGATACTTTGCCTTGGGCAAAAGGGTCCTACACGACCTTAAAATGCATCTTGGTCCTGCACGACCTTAAACTGTATCTTGGTCCTGCATGACCTTAAACTGCATGGCAGGGTCCCGCATGACCTTAAACTGCACGTTATGGTCCAGCATGACCTTAAACTGAAAGGTCCTACACGACCTTAAACTTCATCTTCGTCCTGCAAGACGATAAACTGCAAACTGGTCCAAGTTCTATGACCTTAAACTAAGATCTCCCCACGTACTTACTGCAAGATGTTAAACTGCAAGCTAGTCAGGCCTTCCTGACCGAGGCTCAGCCTCAGGCCCCTCGGCCTCCTCGGGCCCACGGCCCCCGTCTTCACCGCGAGACGTTAAACCACAAGCTGGTCAGGTCTCCCTGACCGTGGTCCGGCCTCAGGCCCCTTGGTTATCCGCGACTTACCCTCTTGAGGGATTGTACGGTATGGTGTGGGATTACGTCCTCATTCACGTCGGATTACTTTTCATACCATACATATCCCCAAATGAAATGCATCCTCATCCCGCATGACGCTAAACTGCATCTCAAGAACTACGTGTGGCTTGATTCCCATCTTGATGGGATACATAGGAATGCTAGGACGCCTCATCTTGAGCCCATAACCAAGCTTTTCTCTTCCACTATCCCCCCCTGGGAATAGTTTCCTTGGAGGATCTTTGTGTAGCAGGGAGTAGGCTTTCTTAGCCCGCTCATACAACCCCGCTCACACAAGGATTGTAAGGGTCGCACCATGTGCCCACTCCCGTTCTTCTATCCTCCCCCGTCCTCACCACATGACGCTAAACTGCATGGCCTTCAAGAACTACGTGTGGCTTGATTCCCATCCTAATGGGATACGTAGGAACGCCTGGGCATTTCGTCCGTTGGCCCAGCCCGAAAGCCAAAATCTTCCCCTCGGGTCAAGACATATGGCAGGGTGCACACTTTTGCCCCAACACACGTTGAGCAAGCCTCGACCCGGCTGCACGCCCCCCCTGGAGACGTTTTCCCCTTTTGTGGATGGATACAGCTATGCTTCACCCACTCCTTGACTGGGATTCAATCTTTTTTCACTCTCGGAGGGACCCCCAAGAACGGCCCGGATACTACGCCCAAGGGCTCTCCTACTGATACGGGCCAATTCCCCCGAGGGTGTTCAAGCAACAAGCCAATACAAGTCCCGCATTGCGAATTTGGTCAACGGTCGACGCTCATTTATTGCTCCCATATCAAGTCACCATAGGAACGCTGTGTTTCGAACATGGTCAACAGTGTCCTGGATCTTCGGGTCCACCGCGAGATGTCCCAAACATCGAGTGTAGTGATTTGTTCTACCCCATCCCGAAGTGACAAACTTTCCCCCGAGTGGTGCTAGTGGTTGGGACCACGGCCCCGATTCTCTTATAGGGGTGTACGGTGTGGTGTGAGACTATGTCCTCATTTACATAGGGATCAGGTACCATGTCGTACGCCTTCCCTTACGAGGCCCAGCCTCAGGCCCCTTGGCCTCCTCGGGTCCCCGGCCCCCGTCCTCATGTAAGACGTTAAACTGCAAACCAGTCAGGTCTTCCTGACTGATGCCTGACCTTAGGCCCCCTGGCCTTCTCGGGCCCCTCCGCCCATCCTCTTACTAGGGGTGTACAGCGTGGTGTGGGACTATGTCCTCATTTACGTATCGATCATGTACCATGTCGTACGCCTTCCCTTACGAGGCCCAGCCTCAGGCCCCTTGGCCTTTTCGGGCCTCGGCCCCCCTCCTCACTGCAAGACATTAAACTGCAAGAAGGTTAGGCCTTCCTGACCAATGCCTAACCATCAGGCCCCTTGGCCCTTTCGGGCCCCAGCCCAGGTCTTCTCTTATAGGAGTGTATGGTGTGGCGTGAGATTATTTTCTCATTCACGTCGGTTTATTCTCCATACCGTACACCTCCCTTGTTTGGAGGTATATTACTCTCCCCTCGTCCCGTATGACGTTAAACTACATCTGGAGAACTACGTGTGGCTTGATTCCCATCCTCATGGGATACGTAGGACCACCTGAATGTCTAGGATTCGGGTCCAGCCCCATCTCTCGGCAATCGTCATCCCACCTTGGCCCCTTGGTCTACCCTTCCTCCATGAGAGGATTATATGGTGTGGTGTGGGATTATGTCCTCATTCACGTCAGTCTTGTAATGACCACGCCATGTACCTCTCCCTCCTGAGTTGTTTCGTCGATCCCTTTTCGGAAGGTCACCAATGTGCCTAAGAGCACTCTGGTTTATTACCTGGAATGTCAAGATCTACTTGGACACGTCCGCACCCGCTTTCCAGGCTTTGTGTATCCCTGCATCAGGGCTTCCATCATCTTTCACACCCGGAGGGACCCCCAAGAATGGCCTGGATACTACGCCCAAGGGCTCTCCTACCGTTACGGGCCAACGCCCCCGAGAGATTCAGACAACAAATCAATAAAATTCTGTGTTACGAATATGGTCAGTAGTCGATGCTCATTTGTTGTTCCCACCTCAGGCTAATGCGATGTGGACGCTGCGTTTCCACCATGGTTAACAGTTTTCCTCTATCTCCATGCCAATCCATTAATCCCAAAATGTCGGGTACACAATTCACACCCTTCATCACTTTATCGTGTCCAAGTAGAGTCTTGGAACTCTCGGTACTTTTCCTCCGTGAACGTCTGCGCGTTGGGGAAACAAACCGCATCAAAGGTGTCCTTTGGGGCTCTCTGCCGACTCCCTTCTGATGGAATCCCCAAGTATTGCGATGAGGATTTCCCCCTTGTTTCTCACACCAAGTTTAAATCACTTGGGCTTAGGGATCGGGTTGTCGTCTGCGCTAACTTGGGAGGTTGTTACCATTCATGGTCCGAGCTCTAAGACCATAAACTAAGATCCATCCGGAAATACATTCAGCTTGATTCTCATCCTCATGGGATACGTAGGACCGCCCAGACCCCCTGTCTTTGGGTCCATCTTGAGTTCAGCTAATTCACCTCTCTGGTCCTGCCATCGGGACCCCGACTACGGGACTGCGTGGCGTAGTGTGGGATTATGTCCTCATTCACGTCGGGTTTGCAATAGCTGCACCACGCGCACCCCCGTTCTAAGAGTTAACCCTCGTATTCCTTGTCCTGCATGACATTAAAAGGCACCCTTCAGAACTACGTTCAGTTTGATTCCCATCCTCATGGGATAAGTAGGACCGCCCGGACGCCCTGTCTTCGTGTACAGCCCATTTAGGGAGCCCGTCTCTCCCCTGTTTCACCTCTTACCTCTATATAGTCCCCTCGGCCTAAGGTATCCCTCTCCGATTGGCGTACAATGTGATGTGGGATCATTTCTCCATCAATTGTGTCTTTATAACACTACGCATGTTCCCCACCTAGCATCGTCTCTGCTACGTCTGTGTTGCATGACGATAAAATGCATGCTTGGTCCTATCATACGACCCTAAACTGTGACATTATCATCCTGGCCGCACGACGAAAAACGGAACTGCATTGTGGTGACCTTGTTGTAGAGGACATCACGTTGGGTATTGGTCACGTGCCATGCCATTTGTCAACACCTATCATGGCTTGATCCTGGCGGCACCACGGCTTACTACTGTAGGCATGTCGCTTCACAAAAAAACCACTCACCTTAAAGAACAAACAAGATTTATCAAATTCTGCATCTTTTAGTGCAAGGGCCACGCCCGCGCTCCCCTTTTCCCCTGGCACTAGTACCTTACCATGTCACCATTAAGAACTACGTGAGGCTTGATTCTCATCATTATGAGATACGTAGGAGCGCCCGGGCACTTCCCCATGGGCCCAGCCTAACTTTCTTTTTTGGTCCCTTGACCTAAAACCTCTCCCAAGGGGGTCGTGCGTAGTGCGAGATTACGTCCTCATTCACGCCAGGTGTTTGAGTTACTCCACCATGTGTCTCTTATGTCTCCTCCCATCCATGGTCCGAATTCTACGACCCTAAACTAAGATCCCCCTATGGGAAAGGACTCTTCTCCCCCTATCTAATACGTCTCGTTTTCGTATTCAGATGTGTTTCGACAAGGAGCCCGAAGTGTGGGATTTTCATACGGACATTCCCTTCGTTCCATAACCAAGCTTCGTGAGCTCTCTATTTGGATCCTCATCCTCTTCCACATCCAAAAGGACCCTCGGACGACATGGATACTAGGCTTAAGGGCTCTCCATGAATGCTGGACCTAAGGGCCCTCCAATCGTTTCGGGCCAACGTCCCTATGGATATCTGACAACATTTGTGACATGGTCCCGTGTTTCGAACATGGTCAACGGTCAACCCTCATTTGTTTGTCCCCATTCTAGGCTAACGTGATATGGATGCTGGGTTTCCGCCATGGTCAATAGTTATCCTCCATCATCACGCCACCATCATCGTGATCTGAATCTCAAGCACCATGATTCACACATTTATATTTCCTCATGTTCAAGTGGAATTCCATCATACCTCTGCTCTTTCTCTTCACGCATCTAGGTGCACTAAATGACTGTGTTAGTGTCATTGGGTCGGTATTCACCGAGCGTCCCTTTGCCCTAACCTGCCCCTTTTTGTGTCGGGAAATTCCCACCACTACTTCTTGTTTCCCACATAGAGCACGACTCAAGTGGGCTTAGTAGTTTTGGAGGGATGTGTACCAACACGGTCAGGCTTCTCATCGTCCCACATGACGTTAAACTACGCTCCCAGAACTACGTATGGCTTGATTCCCATCCTTATGGGGTACGTAGGAATGCCCGACCACTCTGCTTCGGGCCCAGCCTAATCCTCACTCTTGGTCCCTCGATTTGAAGAGTTTCCTCTGGGAGTACGTGGTGTGATTTGGACTCCAAGTCCTCATTCACGTCGGTTTCATATCTACCGCACCACACGTTCTCTGGGATATTCCCTTTTATTCCACATCCTATCGTATGACGTTAAACTACAGGAGTCCATGTATCCTCGTCCCGCATGACGTTAAACTGCATCCCCAGAACTATGTATGGCTTGATTACCATACTTATGGGATACGTAGGGACACCCAGGCATTTCACCTAGGGTCCAGCCCCAGGAATCACAAAATCCTGTTCCTCCCCATTTCCAGCCCTCTAGCCTGACCCCTCGGGGGGAACTATGTAGCTGCAATTTTGCCCTGAACAAGTTCAGGATGCCCCAAGATCCCATTGGGAAGCAGCAGGCCCCCTCTCCGGGGAGGCCCTGTCCCAAAGAAGGAATGATCCATGATCAGACCAATGTGACCATATGGCGTACTCCCACCACGGTGATGTAATTACATGAGTGTTGGATTCTGTTCAGAAAAACCATCACTCCATATTCCACACTTTGCATGCCCCTTATTCAGACCCTCATCCCCTTTCATGTCTAAAGGAACCCCCTAACGGCATGGTCTCATGCCGCATCGGCTCACATACCGTCCTGGGCCAACGTCCCGGATGACTGGTCCTTTTTGGAAGGACCCCCTAATAGTATGGATGCTTGACCTAGGGTCCGCCTACTATCCTGGGCCAACGTCCCGAAAGATTTACCGACAACATTTGTGACATGGTCCCGTGTTTCAATCATGGTCAACGGTCGACCCTCATTTTTTGTCCCCATTTCAGGCTAACGCAGTAAGGATACCGCTTTTCCTCCATGGTTAACGGTTGTCCTTTATTGTCACACCATCCCCACAGTGTTACGAATCTTGGGTGTCGTGATTCACACTTCCCATTTCCATCTGTTTGGACCAATTTCAGCGCCCCTGGCATTGCACCGTTCGTGCATAAGAGCATGCTGAAGAAACGGTAATTCGGCTTTTCGGAAAATTTCCTTCTCCGGTCAAGCCTCTCCCATATTTCGGAAATCCGGACTGGTAATCCGAATCCTGGATGCCTGGAGCATGGTCTCCACTCCTATGTTAGGTGGGACGAGAAGGCAAATATCTCATGTTTCTCACATCAGGCTCGACCCATGTGGGCTTGGGTAATTATAGCCGAACGTCCCGCAAACATTGTAGGGATGTAACGGGGCGATTCAAATAGTGGAAATCGTGCGCGCTACGGCATTCAAAACAAAGAAAGGAAAATTTGAAGTACAAAAGTAACAATAAAACGTTTTTGGTTTGTTACAATACCCGGGGGTCGACTCCCCCCATGGACGGGTTGACCCCGTCAAAAGAGCGTTGCAGCTCCGCCACTAGTTGGCTTGTGGAGTCCAAGGCTTGCTACCACTGACTCAGCTCCCGCTCCTCCTTAGTAGCGGTGGGGCGCAGTTCGTCAGCCTTGGCTTTGGCCCTCTCTACGCCAGCTTGAACGGCAGTCATCTTTCCAGAGGCCTGCCTCATACGCTCTTCGTCCTCTTCCAGCTATGCCTTCAACCGTGAGATTAGCTCAGATTGTGAATTAAGAGAGACTGAAAGCTCATCTGCCAAGGTCTGCATCTATTGGACCTCGCCTTTAGCCTCCTGGAGCTTCTTGATGTTGGTCTCCTTCCTCCACTGCCAGCCCACGCTGAGCCCACGATCATGCTCCCGGATCTTCTGATCCATAAGATCTCAAATGAGTGCGTGAGGACGTTGGGCATCCACTCCCTCAGCGCACAGTTCGCACAGCCGCGAGCGGAGTCTGTCCATTTCGGCCAACCATTGCGCTTGGGGGGTGTCCTTGATGAAGCGTGTGGTTAGCTTCCAAGACCGACGGCGAACTATGTTGTTGTCTTCCATGTCGGAGGCCGTTTGGTCCTAGTCTGCGTGATTGGCAGGCTCGTGCGTGGGATACGCCCGCAAGAAATCCTCGGCAGGATCTACATCTGGTGTTGAATCCAGTACGGCATCCGGCGCCGAAGCAGGCGTGACAGGACTGGAACCGGCCGGTTGATCCTCTTCATCGGAGTCCACCTTGATGACTTCGGGCACGACCCTGCTGGTGGTCTCTCCAGTGATGATGTGTGTTGCAGCTTGAGGAGATGGGGGGACTATCGCCACCATCACCGGCATGCCCCTAGGAGGGACACCACCAGACATCCCGACTACTCTTGCCATAGCAGCCCACGCCAGTCGGAGAATAGTACGACAGAGAGGGACATAAACGTTAGTTGGCATAGTCTACATGTGACGACGAGGAAACCGGTAGAGGAAACTTACGGAGATCGACCTCCTGGCGCTGCTCTTGAGCCGGTACTGACGGGACCCCGAGGCGAGGCCCTCCGTATTCTGTTGGAAGGTCTGGAGATTCTGGAGGAGCCACCTCGGGTGCTCTGGTCCCACCAGACGCGGAATTGGACGCAACCATAGGCGCTGGTTGTAAAGGTCCTGCATCATCACCCACCGAGGGGCGAGAACGAGGCTTGCGAAAAAGTTCCTCCTGCATGGCTCAAACATCGGTGAGAAGTCCATAGTGGCCCGAGAACGGACCATATGGTTCGGAATGCTACCTCGAGAGCCTCTGCGAAATCGTCGGAATCTGAGCCCTGATCTTCGACCTCACCCTCCTCCAACGGGCTCCCTCCTCCAGCCTCATCCTCCCGAGAGGAGTCCTCTGATTCTTCAGGCAGGGGGAAGCGCTCCCTCAGATCGGCAGCTCATAACTGCGGGGGGACTGTTGGATTCAACAGTACCCTCACCCAGTCTGTCATTGGGCGAGGGACACCATTGGAGTGGACGTAATCCTCCAGCTCGTCCAGGTATTGCTCTGCCTCCACCGGAGACGCCATGAATCCAGCCCGGACTGGGCTTATGCCCGGTAATTCCATCCCGAGGCGATTCAGGTGGGCCCAAATCTCGTGTGGGCTAGGGAATTGCCGGTTGACATCCCAAATGTCCCAGGCTCTCGGGAAGACGGCATCCTCTGCCAGGTCGATATGATGCAGGCGCTTCCCCGGAGCCTGAGTGGATATCCTACGAAATCCCCTCGGTGGCTGCCCCTCCGGATGGCCCTGCTCTTCCGGAATCACCGGATCCGCCACTGCTGCCGCACCCTCGGCTGGTGCGGGTCTCACCGCCATGCCAGCCCCGCCACCACGAGGGGCCCTAGCTGCCCTCTGACCCCGACCTCAAGATAGAGGAGGTCCGCTGTCACCGACCCGAATAGTCGGATGCTTCAGCATCTCCCCTGGGTAAGCAGCCTCCCAACTAATGGCATACTCCCTCACCAATCCGAAGGCGGCGGTGGATGGAGGCAATTAAATTCGCATCTTCCAATCTTCCCATGTGAACATGGGCCACAGCTACCTCATCACACATGGGTGCTCCTCGTGGCGCACCTCCCAGTAGACCTATGGGGTCAGCCGTTGGAGGCACCGGAACTGCCTCGCAAATCAATACGGGGTGTACGGTTCGCAGAGGGGCTCACGATCTACTCGTGCCACCAAAACTCCACCTCGAAAGGGCAGGAGGTAAGCCCGATGTTCTTCTGTTCCCCACCCGTCGTCAGTAAGTATCCCCGTTGGCAATGGGAAGGGGTGGAAATTAAACTCATCCGCCCTCCACACCCGATTCAGTACCATTGGCATGACTAGTTTGAACGGAAAGCTCCCAACCGCATTCAGGATGGAGGGGCAAAAATTTGATCCCAGTGGCGAAATAGGGTTTGGATACTCATAAATCCCCCTGATGTGCGCTGCGATCCACCCATACAGGAGGTGGAAGGGCCCGCATATCCTTGGTGGCTTCTTGCCCTCGCCAATGTGACACAACATTCTATACAGTTTGGCAAGCATTGGAATCCCCAGATTGATCCGCTGACCCATGGCCAACATGGACGCCATAATAAACGAGCTGGGCCGCACCCCCATGCTTGTATCCCTCACCGGTAGGATCCAACCACAGATGAGAGCCGCGATGAACGCCGCCATCCTAACTATCGGCTGTTGTTCAGTGCTAACACTGAAACCCCAAGTCTTCCATTGGCTGTCCTCCAAGACCCACCAATACGAGTTCCCCTTACCTCATTGGGCTGCCCTCGGACAAGTTCAAGGCCTCGGAGGGAACTCTCGATTCTCTGGGAAATTCAGGAATCACTTGAACCATCTCCTAAAGTGGACATCCCTCACTGCCTCCTTGTCCTCTCTAGGGACGAATGCCATCAGCACTGATGCCAGTCGCGGCATTTTCTCGGTATCCTCCCACGCGCTCATGACGGGGAGGAACTCATCATACATGGCCCCTAGGATCGGAACCCCAGAAATCTGGTGGACATCCCACAGGCTAATACCCACCTCCCCGTGATGTAGGTGAAAAGTATTGGTCCCGGACGACCATCTGCTCAGCAATTCCAGCATCAGTTTCTTTGGTTGGTAAATGTGGAATTGGGAGGCCCATGCCACCTCATATAACCCCACACTTCTCAGCTCGGCCCCAAACTCCTCGCATGAGGCGCCTACCCAGTAGGCCCAGGCCCAGTCATCAGTAAAGTTGTCGCCCTGGCGCAGGTCCCACTCATCGGACCATCCCTTCTTCGAATCCTGCAAAGCCACCTTCAGCATGGTATGATAGAGAGGAGGGGACGTCTCCGGTTGCAATGGTTTCCCGTAAATATCGTTTACATGGTTGTAGAGAAAATCAGTGGTGACGGGTGTGAAGTCCTCCCGTGCGTGACCATCGGTCGCCCTGAACCATTGGTGCTGGCATGGTGTACTCCTGAACCAACAATCTGGTTCATCCCTACTCGCCTCGGGGATGAAGACGTCATCCCTCAACCCGAAACCGTACAATGGAAGCTTCTTACACTGCGGATAATCTTTCTAACACTCCGATAGCATATCTGAAAAAGAAGCGTGGTCCAAATGGCTTCGGATCATCTCCCCAAGGCCTGTACGGTTGGCCATCTCATCCCGATGGGCGGCATCTACAAGCACCCCCAATACAGCTTCTTAATGGGCCATTTCGATTCCGGCCCTCAGAAAAGAATTTTTTCAGAACGGATCGCGAAGCTTGATCGCGGAGCCGGATCGCGAAGGTCGGTCACGAGACCAAGCCACGAAGTCTGGCCTAGGCCGACAATCAGAAGTTCGCTTGGCACGGACGCGGAGTCGGAGACCCGCGGTTCGCCGCGATGCTCAATTTACGGAGGGCTGTCATAGAGTACACAGAGCTTCGCGAAGTCGAGAGCACAAAAAGACAAGTAAGTCGCGTGAAGACAAAAGAAGTCGACCCCCCTATTTATAGGCGGTGACCCCAGAGCATCGCGGCGCGCCTCACCCGCGTGGAGCATCGCGGCGCATCCGGACACGTGGCCCCGGTCAGCACCGCGGGCCCTCTTCGCGAAGTCGCATCGCAAACCACCGACAATTTTGGCGATTTTCCCTCAGACTTCGACCCTTCACCCTCCGCGGCTCCAAGTCTGAGGGGGGGCATTTGTTGGCTCCAAAATGTTTCCCGAAAGGAAGGGCTGGAAAAGAAGGCCGGCCCACTGCCTCGCGAAGCACCGCCGCGAAGCACCCCGAGCATCGCGGTCTCGCGAAGCTCCGGAGGCGGTAACTCTCCGTGAATGCATTTGACATTCGCGATCCCACCGCAAAGCTCTGGAGGCGGTAACTCTCCGCGAACTCATTTGATGTTCGCGAGCCCGCCGCGATGTTCTGGAGGCTGTAACTCTCCGCGATCACGTTTGACGTTCGCCAGCACGCCGTGAAGCACCTGGGTCAGCGCGCAAGTTCGGCTTCGCGGTGCCCCTTGCCTATAAATACGGGGCTCCCCCTGAGTCCCAGAGGGGGGACAATATGACCTTTCGGCTTCTCCTCTCCCGAATCGCGAAGCACCCTTTTCCCTCGGGAATCATGAGCTCCGCGAGCTACTTCTGCTTCGTGTGATGCCTTTGCTTTGTCTCGTTTTGAGCCCCACTTCCTAGAGGGATGCCCTTCACGAAGCTCAAGGGCATTCGCGAAGGAAAGGGATTCCCAAGGGAACCCGGGTAGCCGCAGAGCATTTATGCTTCGCGAAACACCCAACCTGTACTAGTGATCCCTATGCTAAGGCAGGATCGCTACACATCGCGAAGCACACTACTTCGTAGCACCTTTCTTCGCGAGGCACCTCTTCTTCACGAGGCAGTGCTCCGCAAATACTGTTCCACTTCGCGAAGCACCCTCCACTCACACCTATGCCCCACGCTAAGGCCAAGGCACTCCGCTTCGCGAAGCACACTCCTTTGCTTGGAAATTCATCTTCCCGTGTGACCCTCCAAGTATGCACGATGTGATTTCAAAGTCCCACAGACAATACCACTTGTAGCGTTGCTTCGCCTAATGCTTCTTTGCATAGGCATGCTAACGGCTATTGCTTCTTCGCATAGCCACACTAACGTGGACCCCTCGATGGTTCGCTCCACAACCCCCCTTGACCATGGCCTTGCCAGTACCTTCCCTCCCCCAAGGACCAGAGGGTACCGGTTATGTAAGTCCTAGGGGTGAGGAGTGAACCCACCTCGTCCGAGCTGCAGGACGTTAAACTACCAAGCACCATGTCCTCAACACATGACGTTAAACTGTGACCCGGCCTCGTGCCTCCCGCAAAGGGTCCCCCCAGCTCGAACATTTTTTATGTCACTCGTCTCCACAGGAGCGGAATCACCCATCCATAAGGGATGATATCCTCCTTCCTAGAGTAGCGTATGTTCCTAGGAGAAGGGCGACCCTAGTTCCCCAACGGATGGCTGCACCCCTGCATCTCCGTACTTCCCCACTACCAAGGTCAGTGGAGGGAGTGATAGGGAACGAGGCACCTCCCATCATTGGTCCCAAATCCCTCTTTCTCTGTGTTCTGTCGCACCATGGGCCTCCATCCTGGAGTAAGTCCCAGCAACATGGGCCGCCTAACGCATAAGCCCCTCATCGCTTCTCACAGACTCACCCTTCGCGACGTGATCGTCAGGTCCCTACTGCCACTTGTTTCTCACACCGAGCATGACTCACGTGGGCTTAGAGTTGGCATTGGCCATGACGCCCTCACCCAGTATGACGTTAAACTACATGCCCTCGTCCAGCATGACGTTAAATTGCATGCCCTCGTCCAGCATGACGTTAAACTGTATGCCCTCGTCCAGCATGACATTAAACTGCACACCCATTTGAACTACGAGGTCTTTGATCCATGTCAGGGCATGGTATATAGGAAGCCTCCACGAGGTTCAAGCCTACCCATCATTTCTTCACGTCGGGTCCCATCCCCATCCAGCATGACGTTAAACTGCATTCCGGTCCGACGGCAAGCCGTTGTGACTCACCCAACCTGAACTACGAGGATTTTGATCCATGTCAAGGCATGGTACGTAGGAAGCCTCCCTGAGGTTCAAGCCCAACAATCATTGGCCCAGACCGTCTCCTTGTCAGTGTGCCAAGCCCCCTCCCATTTTCAATTTGAACTATGAGGTATTTGATCCATGTCAAGGCATGGTACGTAGGAAGCCTCCACGAGGTTCAAGCCCACCCATTATCCAATTCACGTCGAGTTCTACCTGCATCCAGCACGCCATTAAACTGCATTCCAGTCCGACGGCAAGCCGTTGTCACATCCCTAACTACGAGAACTTTGATCCATGCCAAGGCATGGTACGTAGGAAGCCTCCCAAAGGTTCAAGCCCATCTCCCATCGGACCAAGGTCCCTTATTTACGTCGGTTTGCTGACATCCACCGCCCTTCCGAACTATGATAACTTTGATCCATGCCAACGCATGGTACTTAGAAAGCCTCCACGAGGTTCAAGCCCACCGCCCGTCATTTATTCACGTCAGGTTTCGCTACCATCTCGCATGACGTTAAACTGTATTCCATCAACCCTCTGAACTACGAGGACTTTGATCCATGTCAAGGCATGGTACGTAGGAAACCTTCCCGAGGTTCAAGACCACCACTAGTGGACCCACGGGTATACTTTCACGTTGGTTCACCGATGAAACCCTTTGAACTACGAGTTATTTGATCCATGTCAAGGCATGGTACGTAGGAAGCCTCCCTGAGGTTCAAGCCCATCCCTCATCGGACCAAGGTCCACCTTCACGTCGGTTCGCTGACGACATCCATCGGACCAAGGTCTACCTTCACGTCGGTTCGCTTACGACATCCATCGGACCAACGTCCACCTTCACGTTGGTTCGCTGACGACATCCATCGGACCAAGGTCCACATTCACGTTGGTTCGCTGATGGCATCCATCGAGCCAAGGTCCACCTTCACGTCGGTTCGCTGATCAAGCCCCTCTGAACTATGTGGTCTTTGATCCATGTCACGACATGGTACGTAGGAAGCCTCCACGAGGTCCAATCCTACCACCACTAGGACCCTCCTAGTTCTCCCCATTCATGCCAGTTCGCTGATGATGCCCATCGGACCAAGGTCCACCCTCATGCTGGTTCACCGGCACCATTCCAAACTACGCGGACTTTGATTCTCTGCCACGGGGATACGTAGGAAGCCTCTTCAAGGCTCAAGCCCAACTTCATCGTCGCCCTTGCAACGGTTCCTTGACATTCCCCCCTCCACTTCATTCGTTCATCCATCATCCACGCTGATTCTCGTCCAAACCATCATATCCCAGTGAGACCATGTCGGTACGCTCCTCTTCATAGCCGCCCATGGGCTGGTCCCGGTTTTGGCACCCCTTCAAGAGAAATCCCTCAATCCGATCTATTCTAGCCAATGCTCCGATCGGGCTGATCCGTCTCCGCTGGACGTTAAACTCGCGGCATACCCTGTGTTGAACACAGGAAGCTGAGGAAAACCTCAGATATGCGTCTACGGCATATAGTTCCCCACGCTCGATGTGGGATGCCTCGGGCTTCCACTCCCTCGAGAAGCCCTGTGACCAGGGATAATAAACAGACATGCCAGGTCCCCAGTATCCAAACACGCAACTGATGCCTCAACGTGACTACTCCCCCAACTGAAGGTTACTGCCCTGACCGGACCCTTTGGAATGTCCCGACAGAAGCAGTGTAATTAACCGGAGTCCATGGAAACATGGCACTGGGAAGAGTTTCACGAACAACGTATTAAATCTATGAGGGAGACCCGGACTAGGTGACGAGTTCTGAGGAGAAATCCACAGAAGGAAGAACCGACATCCCATCATCCCGTTTCGATCAAGGAGCAGACGTCCCTGAATAAGGATCGAATGTCGCCCGCCTTTCGAAATCGGGAATGCGGGGCAACAGGCAGCGCGTCCTCCACAGACGGATGTGCGCGCCTTGGTGAAAGCGTCGGAAACATGCTCATTTGGTAGTCTAGAATGATTCATAGATTTTGTAAGTATAGAAATAATATTTTTCACTCCATCTCCCAAAAAATTGGTTTTTTCAGGAGGACAATCATTGTATTTCCCATTACATTGATCAACACGGTTCCTTCAGGTTCCAGCCATCATCTAAAACCCAAAACGAATAGTGTAAGAGGAAAATTTATTCTAGGAAAACAACATAATAAAGGGGGATTACCATCAATATCTAACATCTTAGGTTAAATTATAAGATCGTTACTGTAATTCTAGTTCTATAACTTATACTTATACTTAACCTTAGGGACATCCCTAGACATACCTTAGAAATATCTCTAGGGATCTTACTAAAGTTTTCGCATCCCAGTTTCCAAAGGTTAACTAAACCTTTCCACTGATACCAACTGTAGAGGCCCAAAGCTTGAAGTACATGGACATTACATTACTTTTGAGGAATACTTAATACATAACAAAAACAGACAGCAAAGGACCGTAATATTTTAGTGTCTTTGGAAACTCGGAACGTAATATTCTAATCATGGTGAAAGATCTTCAACATCTCCCATAAAGATCTTTCCCTTTTTGGTTGTCTTACCTAGAAACTTTCTTTATATACTGGGGAAAAGAAAACATAAAAATGGTGAGCTCAAATTCTTAGTAAGGGTAAACATAGAGAACATAAAACAATCCATAAACATTTGAATGTAAAAGCTTGAACATAAAATCTAAACATCAAAATCATGAGCGAAGACATAAATCTTGGAATTACGTAAGGCATATATCATAAAGGAACATAAATAATGATAAAATATCATGGGAATAAAACATGTGATTGTGGAAACAATTAAGCACATGATATGATTTCCATAGTATCCAAGGCATTGCTGCCAAGACCATCTTAGTGGACAAAGTCCATTTCTGAATCGAGTTCACTCCTCGTTCCAGTCCTGTATTACTGAACCGGATTAACTTACCATTCCAGCCATGTCTATCTCGTGAGAAATAAATCTTTACCCAATGCATTAGAGGGAGATATATGTCCCAACCATCTCATAATGAAACCATTCTTATGTGTGCCACAAAATCATAAATCCTACATCAAAGCATAACCCATGTCATAAAAATGGGATTCCTAAACAGCGTTCCATCATAACATAATATATATAAGATAAAAGGACTTCATAAAAATAATTCCATCATAACATAATCAAATTCATGTAAAAATAGGGATAGAAACATAACCCTATATTATCTTAGATGGAAAATAATTTTGATAAAACGCGTGAACTCCATTATTGAGGAAAATATCCTTTCTACATCAAAAACATTTTTCCTTTCTTAAAATGTCATAAAATTTTAAACTAAAATAATTTGATTAATAATATACTTGAAAATTTTTAAATTAATATTCATGGAAATACTGTTTTAAAATTCCATTCAGGTCGTATAAGTTAAAAAAACATTCTTCTCATACTTTGGCCGGAAAAGTCAAAAAGTACCTCGTACTGAAAATGAAAAAATATTCCTTTCATATCATTTACTAAAAACTAAAAAATGGGTAAAATTGGATTTACAAAATTGAAGGTGGATGGAAATAATATTACATATTGAGGAAACATGGATGTGGATGATAAATATTCCCTAGTAAATTTTGAAATATAAATAATCTCGGATAAAAATGAGATTGTGAGATTTTCCCTTACCTTAAGTCTGATTTTCTTTGTACGTGTATGAACCTCTTGTATAATGATTTAAATAATGTCATTCACTTATTCCAGAATCATACTCATTGTTATGATATCATATATGGTCATATTCTTAGCTTCTTATTAGTAATATTTCATTGCTACTTGTTATTCGTGTGTTTATTGCTTTATGTTCTTATTCATGTTTTGTCGAATAAATTATTATTCTTATTTTTAGGTTATAGATACCTCATTTCCAGAATGGTATTATTGTAATATATATCATATTTACTCATTCAATTCATTTATATAATCATTATTCAATGAATATCATGTATAACGAGTCGCATCACATCGTGGAGACTGTAGGCCGTATGTACGCACGAGCGATGATATCGTTCCCATGATCGTGGAATTGTATTGAATTGTATGTATACTATTTCAGAATCAATATAATTTTAAAATAATCATATATAGTTATTATTTACACCATTATACCCATCCAAGTAAGGTGGTGGTGGAAAATTGATTACACCACGGCGTGGAGACGGTATTCTGTACGTTCGCACACGCGATGATTTCATTTTCCGTAGGATGGATAGAAGTTGAAATAGGGTTGTTTCATATTTATAATAACATATCAGTGTATGGGTGATACTTATTTTATTACTTCATAATGAAACAACTAAATAAGAAGAAGTAGAAGAAGAAATGAAGTTGAAAGAATCGGTAACGGACATTACCTCTTCTTTGAAGCGCCTCTTCTTAACCTCCTCTCAGGGCACTAAAGATGGTCTTTGAAGAAAACCAAGACCTCTAGGATGTTTCTAGGGAAGTGGAGAAGAGAAATTGGTAGGGGTTTTCCAAGCTTGAAGGCTCAAAGTGGTGTAAGGAGGAGAGGGATCGGGTGTCCTTTTATAAGGAAGGAGAGGGGCACCTTAGAAAAAACTTAAAATATTATTTTATTATAAAGTCATATTCAGTTTTTAATAGCTAAAAATTGATTTATTTCGAAGATAAGGTGAGTATGGGTCAAAATCCTCTCAATAAATAGATTTTAGACAAGTTTAGGTTACAATTTTAACCTTATCATTTAGATTTAACTCTAAGTTAAATAATTTAACTTTTACCATGCCTTCTTGTTTTCTTAAATTATATGGTTAATAAACTTACAATAACAAGCCAAAACAACCCCAAGTTGTTAATTATTAATATATATAACATTATCTAAGTCATTTTTCCAAACCTTAGATTTTTAGGAATAAAATAACAATTAATAATATAATATTTTTAAAAAAAACTTTTTTATGTCAATTTTGACACTATTTGTAATTGATTTTTGTGAAACTCATAACAGATTTATTAGTTCGAAAAAAGTTAATTAAATCAATACTAATATGTCATATTAACCTATAAAATTAGTTTAATTCTTAAAAAGTCTCAAATTACATTTATTTGGGTATTTATAATATCAATTATGTTAATATTTCCTTAATAAGGTAATTACTGCATCATCATTGTGTCATAAATAAATTAAATTATTTAAAGTCTAAAAGATATAAATAAAATAGAATTATGTAGGAAATATTTTTATATTTCTAATGAATATTTATAGTCTAATTTATCTTATTTATAACCCTATATTAAAAATGTTTTAGTTATTAAACTTTGATTTTAACTATTTTAAATCTTCTTTAAATAAAATAATATTAAATGTCCTAATCTAATCCAAGTGGACCTAACTGGTCATATTTTATTCCTAAGGTTGTTATTGGTCGAATTAAATTTATCCAATAGAATTAGGACACGTTTTAGGGTAATAATAATATCATTTTTGCTCTTCATTACCCTATTTACTTTTAACCGTGGTAAAAAAACGTATAAAGTTACTAGTCACCAAAAATAATTTTTATCTTATTGAACCACATTTTACTCCTTGATATTAATCGTGTCTCTCATATTTTCAAAATTACACTCACAGAAGCGGTAAAATTAAGTTTTATGTAAATTTTCAAACTCTTCTAGGAGGTGGGTAAAAGACGGTGAAAAGATCAATAAAATTATTATGTTTCTAAAATTATTATAAAATGACTCCAATGAATTACATTCAACTTATATAGGTATTATGTATCAATTTTGACCTAAAATAAATTTAAATAAAATAAAGAATTATTTAAATAAAAAGTCGGTTTTTCAATAGTAACCCAGTGTTTTCACTATTCATCAAAAATTGAAAGTTTTCAGAAAAATACCAAAATTTCACCCAAGGCTAATTTTGATATTCCGAATCCAAAAATGAAGTCCATTTTGAAAGAAAAAATTTATAAAATTTCAAAAAGTGTGTATTACTATTCATAATGGATAGTTTTAATAATATTTTAATAGCATATCGTTGTTTAGTGAAACTTGGTATTGCGTACAACGCAAACTATTGAGGAAGGTTGCGATTGCATTTAAAGCAAGACAAGCTAGTGTTGTGTGTAGTAAAAGATCGGTTTGGTGTTTCATATAACATAATCAAAACTTATTTCATTTATACATTAAACAAAATCTATACTTGATGTTGCGTAGAATAATTTCCACAAAATGAACTTGAAATTTTGTGTAACACGAGCCAAGAATAGTGTTGCATATACTGCAAGCTAATACGGTGTTGCGTATAGTACAAGCTAAACTTAGTGTAGTGTATAATAGAATACATCAATGAAATTAAAAGAATATTTTTCATAAAATCTTGGGGTGTTAAAAAAGTGGTGTTGTACTCAATATTTTTGGGATGATTTCAGGGAAATGAAATTTATGGGACCAGAATTGGAAGAGGAAGTGGCTGAGAATATAAGGATGATTTATAAATATATGAGGGCAGCTCAAATTAGATAAAAAATTTATGCAGACAACAAGAGGAAAGACTTCTCTTTCGAGGTAGGCATTCATGTTTTCCTTAAAATAATTTCATGTAAAAGTATTATGCATTTCTGTATGAAAGTAAATATAAGACCATGGTTCATTGAAACTTATAAAATCTCAGTCTATGTTGGAAAGCTGCATAATAATTAGAAATTCCTCTATTTTTAGCTATGGTACAAATTTTTTTTCATGTTTCGATGTTAAAAAAGTATGTTCCAGATTAATATAAAGTTTTGATCCCAAAGGAATATAATTTATAAGATAATCATTCAAATGAGGAAATTACTATTCATATTCTTGATTATAGAGATCATGTTTTATGGAATAAAATAATTTACTAGGTTAATGATTTTTGGATAAAACACATGTTTGAAGATGCAACATCAGAGTCTTAAAATGATTTAAGTGAAAGGTATTAACATTTCATTATTAAGTGAACAAATTATGAGGATTCAATTCTAAAAATGGGTGGATAATTTTAAAACCAATATTAATATAGAATAATTTATTTTCATATTTATTAGTATTCCTGAATTAAATAGTTAAATTCATTATGTTAAGTATTTTTCAAAATAAATAATTCTTCGAAACTAATTTATTATATTTTATATTTAAAATAATAATATTCAAATTAATGAATTTTATTTTTAGAAAAATATATTATTTTTTTATTCAAAATTTCAAAATTATATTATTAATAATTTTTAATTATTTTTTGAAATAGTTAAATTTTTATTGAATAGTAAAAAATACATATTTTTTAAAATTATAGTGTTTTTGTGACATCATCAATACATAAATTATGATAAAAAATTAATTAAACTAATGTAATGAAAATTTTATAATATTATCATATAAATATTATACAAATATAATTCATAACATTTAAATTATAATTTATTTCATGATAAGTATAAAAATCATTGCCAATGCAGACGCAGTGCTTGCGGAGTGTTGACACTGTAAAAATTAGTTCCTTGTAGATAATAATCAAATACTAAAAACTATTTCCTAATTTTTTTTATTAATTATTATGTATAATTAATGTTTTTTATCTTTTATAATTTTAGGGTTATAAAACATGAATCTTATCCAATTTCCTATACAATGCTTGCGCATGGAAAAATCAAATTAACATATTAAAAAGTTGTATTGATGTTGATATTATTAAATATACAATATGAATTACTATTAAACATTAAATTGAACCTATTTAATTAACATTTATGATATTAATTTATTTTCATTTTTTACATATGAAACAATTAGCATTAATGCTTTTTCAATACCGACGCAATGCTTGTTCAAGAAGAAAAACATCAATAAAACGATTTCAATTACAATTATAAGAATGATTAAATAACACACAAACATGTATAAATAAATTATTTGATAACTCAACCATTTATTTAAAGTGTCTAATTAATGTCCATTGGATCCATAAGAATATGATTAAGACCCTTAGAGTATTTTATTTAAAATAGAGACAAACTATTCACAATATAGATTTTAATTAGTATAATGTTTTAATATATGCTTTTATAGAACATATATTAGACCATAAATAAAAAATTTAATGATAAAAAATTTAAATTCTTCATGAAAATTTGTTTTTAATTTTTAGGGAAAATTATTACCTTAAAGTCATGCACAATGATGATGCAATTATTATTTAATTAATGATCAGATCAAATAAATTATATTCTAAATAATAAAATAATATAATTTAATAATTTTATATTAATTAAAAAATTCTATAGATGAATATGTTATTTATAATATTTAATAAAAAACTATTTTTGAATTTGACACTTTGTATTGATGTTTTTAATGACAGAGTTATGAATAATGTAAAATATGACAAAATTTATTTTTCATGTCTTAAATATTCAATTAAATTATTTAAAAATCAAAAAAAATAATGAATTATTAAAAATGTGATAATATTAGGTCGAAATTATAATCCATTTTTTTTCTTTTTAGACCTTTTGGACATCATCACCCATATATTATACTTATTATATTTTAATATTTTATGTAATTCATAAATTTCCCTCACCTCAATTATAAAATAGAACTATTTCCACCATTTATATTCATCACCATGAACCATATTTATAGACTATCCTCTGTCAAATTCCCTTATCATCTTCCATTTACACATTATAGTGTTGTTTATCCCAAAAAAAATCCGAATTCGAAGTGCCTAAGGAGGTTATCAAGGATAAATATTTGAGAGGTAAATTCCTCCTCTTTTAAATTTTTTTCACCTATACCTTATTCTCACCCCATATAAAAATTTTAATGGTAGATCCAATATCGTATATATAATGAAATTTGTTTATGTTAATGGTACATCAATAATAAAAACTCATATTTTCTCCTTTTATTCTAAAAAATGAAATTGTCGTCAATGGTGTGTCAATTAATTACCTTCGTGGATGATGAGTTTTTATTTCCCTTTACTGCATTCATGAAATTTTCAAATTAACTTAATTTTTTTTAAAATAACCTAAGTATATTTTCTCTCTAGGGTATTATTTACATTTTATTTGAAAACTTATAATGAACCGACCTTGGAACTATAAAACCAGCACTCCTGAAATATTTTAAATAACAAATATTATTAATAAATGGGTGGAAATATATTTTGAAAAGATAATTTAAAGTATTATAAATATTAATATATTTCTATAATAAATTTATAAGACACTTTAAACCATTATATAGGGGTTTTGAATCCATTTTGAAGGAATTCATACCTGAGGTATGGGACACTTTAACAAAAACATTATTTTAAATGTTTTAATGATTTATTGTTCTAAATATTTTTATTTCATGAAAATGTTTTAAAAAGTATTTTTATGAATATATTGAGATGGAAATTAATGTTTTAAAATAATATTTTTCAAATTTTCTGAAATTCTTTGAAAAAAGGATCCTTTCAGGTTTTATATAAGGGACTTTATTTTAAATGTTCTTTAATGACTTTATAAAATCTAAAAAGAATGTTTCTTATCTTATATTCCAAGAGAATATTTTATTATTTTCATGACTCCTTAATGTTATGAAGCCTACATTACAAGAATACAAGTTTATTTTCAAAGAAAATGTTTCACATTGTATGTGAATATTATCCCTTGGAAGTAATTGTTTATTACTCAAGGAATGTTTTTATGATTAGAGTCTTCACATTTTTTGATAATTTTCTAGTTATTGGTAATTGTTTATGATGATGGGTGGGTCTATTATAAACCAATGATGTGTTAGTCCATGATATCCCTCCAATGAATTTGGTATGTTGGATGTTTAATATAATGGTTATTACATGTGTAACTACAAAAATGACATCATATGGTTTCTATGATGATTAAATTCTATGTTAGTTATGAGGGTTACAAATCATATGGTAATCATGAAGGTTATAATCATAAGTATGTATGGTTAGAAAATGATGGCCTAATTTACCTAAATGGGTTTAAATTCTTTTATTTTTTATGGAAACCACATGTTTTCACAAATATAGTATATGTTACTTTTATGGGTGAGAATTACATTACATTGATAAACGGAGGGGATAATGAAACAAAAACCTATCTAATTGTGAATGGGGGGGCTCAAAACTGATACATTTTGAAACAAATCCATTATATTCAAAAACTAGTCTATGACTATTAGTAAAAGGATGAATATTTTATCTTTGATTTGGTATGTTGTAAGTTGAATGTTTTTCATAGTTTTTAAGGTTTGATAAGTGAAAATAAGAATATGAGCTAAATGTTGTGAGGATTCTTCATGAAAAGAAATTATTTTTTTATAGAATGATGTAAAAAAATGGATACAATTTTAATAGTATCCACTTTGTATTCTTTTGGGTTGTTATGTATGAATTATGATCTAATTCTCTAAAAAAATACCTGGAAATGTTCTCTAGGAATGTAAAAAAGTGAATCTTGTTGAATTAAATATATTATGTAATGTTTAAGGATAGGTATTTATAAGGAGAGAACTCTAGAAATCATAATCTCTTATTAGGGATCATGAGAGTCTCACTCTATCCATTGTGTACAATAAATTTTTTTTGGAATGTGATATAATTAGAAATTAATTATACTAGGTTTAGTATTGGAAAATCTCAAACTAAATACTTTAAATATTTAAAATTATTAATAGAACCAATTTCCAATAATAATAATTATTATATACTATTTATTTCTTGATAGGAACAACACTTTAAGAATTTATAGATAAAAAACATTTATATTATTTCCAATTGGAATATTAATCTTTATCGGATTTCCTAGGTTTACATTTAGAAAAATTATAATAATAGATATTTATTAAATAAATAAATATAATTACATCATTTTTTAATAAATATAATAAATATTATATTATAACAACTTTAAAATAAGTATTAATTGTTATTTAACATTATTATTCTTTTTAATAATGCATGGTTTAATTATGAAGAATAACCAAAGAAGAATAAATACAATTTACTCTATCCTATTAAATTTAATAATATAATTCCACCAAGATAGTTGATACACTTATTGTGTGGCCATTGAGGAAACTTTCTCAGTGACAATACACATAACCTCATAATGTCTAATGTTAGCATCTAGAAACACATCAATGAATTTATAGATAAAAAATTAACCATTACAATGATTTCTAACATCATATGAACGTTTACCATGTAATAAAATATTTTTATCACAATATCTTAAATCAAGAAATTTGTTTGCTAGGTCATCATCCAATATGATCAATGTATCTTTCTTTACTTTCCAAAAATTAACTCTCCCATTGTGAACCTTGTCTGAGAATATATTCATGAAATTGCATTCCGGTCAATTTCCCTCAGATATTAACTTATTTCAAGATCCAAAATGGATAAACCATTTCTCACATTATCCATTAATTCGATATCACTCATAACACATGAAACATATCTTACTTGTTCATGCATATATGTTGTCATGGTTTTTGTAAATGAATCAAAGCACACAAGTCATGATGCCCATTCATGATATTCTTAAATTGTAAGGATCAGTAGAAATGTTCATAGATAGGAACATTCAATGACATTAGGAAATGTGGATTTCTTATTAACGAGACCGTTCTCATAAGCTCCTTTCATAGAGATCGCTAAGGGAAGACACCATGAGAATGTGTCTTAATATATTATGATCCTCCAACTGTAGATAGCCTATATTTTCTATTCCATTTTAGAAAATATTATCTGGTTATAGATCAAGATTCAAGATTAATTTCAAAGGACATATTGGGTCCCATCATATTAGGGAACTAATATGACATTTTAGTGAGACATATATTCAATAGAAATTATCACATAAAAATATCATGAAGAGTAAAATCATGACATTATATGAAAAAAAATTAATAATAAAAACATTAAATAAATTATTAGGTAAGCTGGTTCTAGAGAACCAACTCCATCAACACACATGTTTTAGTGTTTTAAAAAACAAAAATGCATTTTTGGTCATCTAAGACAATATAAAACATTAATTTACATGTAGATAGTTCCTATATTTCAAAATTCACTCTACTGTTCTTTTATTATGATTTGGAAACAATCAAATGTTTTTTGTGGTTTCCCCCATAGAGCGTGATTTTAATGACTCTAATTTCATTAAGAGCTAACTATTCATTCAATCCAAGAACAAAACATATTAGAATGAAATGCTGATTTTTCATATACATAAAAAATAATTAAATGATATTTTATATGATTCACATCAATATGATATTTTTTACTTTTATCTTGACTGTTACATATATGTTTTAGTGTTTTAAAACCGAAAAAATCATTTTCTTCATTATGGGAAAACGAACACCCAAAATGATGCATCATTAGTTCGTATATTTAAAAATTAATATATGGTGATTTTCATATGATTTCACGGTAATAGATAGTCCGCTAATTATTTTTGACCCCTTTACGCATGTTGGTAAAGACTGTTAATTCATTAAGAACATGTTATTTAGTCAGTCTAAGCACATTGTATCTTATATTGGAATTTATTTACTCATACATATAGAAAATAATTCTAATTCCACAATTCAATGATTTTATGTAAATATAATGTCTTTAACTAAGGTTTTCACTATCATAGTAACATTTTAGTGTTTTAAAATAGTAAAAAGTAACTTTCAATAATCCTAAAGAACCAAAAACTCAAATTGATACATCCTACCTTACAATATTTTTGAAATAATTCTAATGAAATTTTCAAAAGATTTTACTACAATTAGAGGTTATTTAATTTATTTTTAATTCCATAACACATGTTTTTAAAAACTATAAATTCATTAAGAAATCCTTATTCAGTCATATAAAGCACACCATATGTTAGATTCATGTGTTGTTTTCTCTTAACCCTCAAAAATATTTTGAAGAATGTTTTTTTGATGATTTCATGGAAATATGAGGTAATTTTCTATTTTTTTGATCATACACATTTGATTTAGTCTTCTAAAACACAAAAGGCAATTTTCATTCTTCTCTAGAAAGTGAAAAATCAAATTTATTTATCTTTAGTCACTATATTTAAAAGAAATATGCATTTATTCATATGAATTCATTGAAATTGGTGGTTTTTCATGGTTTTTACCCCATGACACATGTTTTTAAAGACTATTAATTTTTAAGGACTAGTAACTCAATCAGTCTAAGAACATCGTACGTCGATTTGATTTATTGTCATCTCAAAAAAAATCTAATATATTTTCCCATGAGTTCTTGTCAATATGAATTTTTTCTATGGATTTAATTATTAAAAAACTGGCGTAGTGTTTTAAAACAAAAAAAATGACATTTTTGGTCACCCTGAGTAAATGAAAATTTTGATTCATGCAACATCAGTTCATACATTTGAAGGAACAATCAATGGTCTTTCTATTATTTCATGAAAATCAGAGGCTATATTGATGGGTTTTACCTAGTAATGAATTTTATAATGACTTTCATTTCATTAAAAAATTATTATTCAATAAATTCAATAATACTAAATATTGGATTATCATGTCATTTACTTATATAATTAAAAAATAAATCAAATACGGTTTTTTATTAATTTAATAAAAATATAACGTAAAAAATATGATATTTATAATTTAACACATGTTTTAGTGTTTTAAAAAACTAAAAATTATTATTTAGTCATCCTAGGAGAATAATAACATGGAAAGATTCACCAAAAGTTGATGCATTTTAAAAAAATCTATAATTATTTTACAATTTTATGATAATCAAGGGTTGTTTTCTTAGGTTTGACCCCATGAAATAGATTTTTAATGACAATAAATTTTTTTAAAACTACTTATCATGTTATTATCATAACACCAAATTTTTGATTGACATTTATTCTACTCATACACATTAAGAATAATTAAATGATAGTTTTCCAATTTTTTTATGTCAATATTGGGTTGTTTGCTTTGGTTTTGAATATTATATATATGTTTTAGTGTTTTAAAACACTAAAAGGAAAAAAAATTAATCCTAGAAAAATGAAAACATGTATTGAATCACCAATAGTTAATATATTTCATAAATTCATATATGGTTTTTTTCTAATATATTTTAGTAATATAAGTTTTTTATAGGTTTTTACCTTCAGAAACCTGATTTTAAACATTATTAATTCATAAAAAGTTATTTTTCAGTAAATCTAAGTACATCACATGTTGTATTTACATTAAATAATCTCATACATGTCCCAAATAATTAAATTACATTTTCTTATGATTTCGCATCATTCTAGGGCTTTTTATTATGGTTTTGACCATTACATGAATGTTTTGCTATTTTTAAACATGAAAAAGGTGTATTTAGTCATCTGAGATGACTGATAAATCAGATTGATGAACTATATGTTCATATATTTCAAAAATAAATCGATTATCAATGTATTAGAGTGGAAATAACCTTTTTCACTTTACCCCAATATCCATGGGAAAAATTTAATATGGGTATAGGATTTGACTAGAAATCCCATGGCCATGGATAATTTTTTATCTTGGTTGTAACCCATAATTTTATTCTTTATGACCATGATAATTATTGGCCATATCTATAGTATTGTATTTTAAAAAAGTATAGCAAATAGTTATTTAATGTTTTGTTTTCCATGTAAATTGCAATTTTGTTCTATAACTTACTCGATGAAGGATCTCCATATAAACTATGTGGTTGTAGTTTCATTTAGCATCTCATGTTAGAAACCCAAAACCACCTATCATAATTAAGTGTGTGTGAGTATATATATATATATATATATATATATATATATATATATATTCGTTTATTTTATTATAAAAAACATTGAAATCCAAGTGGAAAACCACTCACCTCAATTTTTTTGGGGTTTAGGGTCGAAAAAGGTAAAATTTAACTTCTCATTTAATACATAAAATTTAATTATATATATATATATATATATATATATTAAAAAAAATTGTAAACATATAATAATTGATGAAATTTCAGTGGACTGGGAAAGTTTATTTAGAAGAGTCTATTGGTCATTTTATCTAACCCTGTAATATTTTAATTTTTCAGAGAGCCATATTTGCATGGTTAGGTGACCATGGAAATAAATTATCCATATGGGATAGGCTATATCCACAGGCCACATGCCTATGTCTATAGGTCCTTCATGGGATAGGTTCCATGTAAGATAGACTATAGCATTGTTCATTGCTTGTGCATATAGCCAATAGTCCATAACTACTGACTTCATTGACACATATATAATGGAAGTAGCTATATCCTACAACCATAAACATTTCGTCTATATTAATTATCATATCCTATGTTTATAGTATATTTATCTATATATGATAGTAGGGGTTTAGATTCCTTCTACAACATAGGGGAATTCGTTTGATGTCCCTCATGGAATCCTCATATAGGGGGGTGTGGGGAGAGGAACTATTGTACGGAAGCTGCATATGAAGGGGGACTATGCAGAAAGGAGGATCTCATCATCGGGAGAGTAAATGTGTGGTATGGTGGGTGGGGAGGTGAATGTAGAGGATGAATAAAGTGTAAATGGGTTAGAATGTTAATTAATAATATTATACTGGTCATGGTATCTAACCGCTGTGAAATATTCATTTTCAAAAATCCCCATTACCATGGTTAGCCGACCATGTAAATACATTTTTCAAGTGGATTGGGAAATATATATAACCTCCATGCCCATGGATATAGATCCTTCTGGACTAGGTTCTATGTTGGATAGGCTATATCCATGATCCTTGCCTATAGATATATCCAAAAATGTGTAGTTATACACATCATTTCCATAGATGAAATGATTGTGTATATAACCTATAAACATATAAATTTAGGGTATTTCCATTGGAGTGGACCATATATATATATATCTTATTTTTCAACTAATTGTATTCGGAGCAGATATTCATGGTACAACATGGGAGAAATTGTTTGATGGATATCTTGGAATCCTTGTATGGCGGTATTTCATGGGGAGTGGAACTGTCAGTCAGGAGCTACACAAGGAAAGGAGTTGTATGGAAAGGGGGAGATCATAATGGGAGAGGAAATGAGGGGATCTGTTGGTGGGGAGGGAGTGTAGAGGATAAAATGTGGGTGAGGGGAGGAAAATTTTGGGATCTTCATGTAATTATCTAGTGACTTCCATTTGATGTCCCTTATTGGTAGTAACATCGACCAATAAATGGTGGATGTGTGTATCCTCGCGATAAAAATACTCATATATCTAGTACTATTTTTAGAATTAATTATAAAAGATCATTATTTAAAAAATCATAATAATATAATGATCATATTTAAACTTGTTCGTTCCATTTATTGAGAGTTAGATTTTATTTAAATCATGTACATTTTTTTAATATTATATATAATCCTAATGTTATATTTAAATATATTTTATATTATATAATAGTTAAATCATCGGTACATGTCAATACAACAACAATATTTATACTCTTTGGAATTTTTCTCATTCTTTCTTGTCTAATGTAATGTTTCCCATTTTTCTGATCAATGTTTCTCCTATGACTTTATGATAGATAACACCCACCTCTTTTATTCCTTTATCTATTCCAAGATTAAATATATAGATATGAGGACTCTCTAGAATGAGCTCTCCTATTTAAGCTCTATAATTTATTCCCTTTGGATAGTTGTGAGTGATTTTAATTCTATTCTTTTTGCTAGTGAAAAATTGTCCCTCTTCATTCATGTCTATATATGAGGGATTTTAAGGATGATTTTGAGAACACCAATCTAACCTAAATTTCTCTCAATTGATCCAAATACCCTAGAACTTGAATTATTACAATAGAGTGGTTGTGAGAAAACTGGATAGACCCTTTACTAATCACCATGCTTTAGATATATGGGATACCATTTCCAGCACCACCCTACTGAAAATTAATTCTGACCATCATCTTATCTTGGTCACTATTTCTTACAAAACAATGAAACCTTCTATTCCTTTAAAATTAAACAATGATTAGTTCTCGGATATTTAATGTAGTAATCACATCAACCATTTTTGGACATCTATGTCTCACTCTGATGATGCCTTTTCCTATCCTCTTAAAATAAAATATCTCAAACACAAGCTTAAAATTTGGTGTAGCATTAAAGCCAAACAAATCAATAATGACATCGTTTTTCTTGAGAATGAGCTCCATCAAATGAAAAACAACAAAACTCACTCAGACTTTGCTTCAGATCAAAATCAAAAAACTAAAATTATTGTGAATCTTAATTCACTTCTCACTTTCAAAGACAACATTCGTAAAAAAACTTTCAAAATCAAATGGTTAACTAATGGTGATCATAATACCATTTTCTACAATTCTTTTCAAAGAGTTCAGAAAGCTTGTAGACCCCTAGCTTGCCTCAAAGACAAAGACAACCTTTTGGATAAAGAATAATACATTTATAATCATATTTTCTCCTATTTTGAGTCATTATTCAATGGTCCATTTATGAACAGTGATCTCATTACTGACATCATTCCGATAATTTTCAATGATGTTGATAATAATTTTCTCTTTGGTGTTCCCCTTGATCATGAAATTAGAAACGCTATTTTTTTGAATCCTGATAGTTCCTCGGGACCTAATGGTTTTAATTGTGGTTTCTATCAAAAAAATTGGGATGTTATCTAAGTCTATGTCTACAAACTCATTAAATATTACTTTTTTAATGGATTTTTAAAACATGGTTTAAATGCCCAATTCTATACTTTGATTCCCAAAGTTGAAAATGCCTCTAAAATTCATCTCTTTCATCCTATAGCTCTTATCAATACTCTCTATAAAATTATCACCAAGATGATGTAAATATACTTAACACTATTACCAATAAAATTATCTCCTATAATCAATTTGGTATTATGAAGGGGCGATCCATACAAGACTGCATTTGTCTTGCCTCTAAATGCACTAACATGTTAAATAATAAAAATAGAGGTGGTACCATCACCATTCAACAGGACATTAGGAAAGATTTTGACACAATGGATTTAGATTTCATCTTCAATTTTCTACAAGGATTTGGCTTCAACAATGTCTTCATCTCTAGAATTAAAACCCACTTCAATTCAGATCACATTTCCATCTTGTTCACTGGATCTCCCAGAGGTTACTTCAATTGCTCCAAAGGTCTTAGACAAGGAGATCCTCTATCTAAAATTATTTTTTCCATTGTAGAAGACTATATAAGTTGTATGATCACTCGAATGGTTGACCAAAACAATCTCAAACCTATTCATTCTAAAAGAAATGTGAATTCCCCCACTCAACTCCTTTATGAAGATGACATCATTTTGTTTTTACAGGTTTATATAAGAAACATCATAACTATAAAAACTGCTCTCACTCACTATGAGGAGGTCTCTGGTCAAGTCATTGGATGGCCTAAATCCTTCATCTACTTTGGGTAAAACTTTCCAATTGGTAGGAAAAATGGTATTATTAATGATCTTAACATCAAAGAAGGTTTTATCCTCTTCAAATACCTTGGGGTTACCATTTCTTGGGGCATTCCAAAAGCATTCTACTTTTCAAACATTTTTGATCAAATTCTTAATCAGATCTCCACTTGGAAAGGAATATCTCTTTCCATGGTGGGGAGAGTATATCTTGTCAAATTAGTCATTGTCTACAAATTTTTCTACTCGATGATAATATATAATTGGCTGGAAGTTCACATTAAAAAATGAATGTTCCCATAAAAAAAATTGGAGAGGATACACCTTGGACAAGAAACCTGTGACTATTCCTTGGTAAAAAAAATTTAACCCTTTAGACATGGGTTGTCTTCATATTAAAAACATTAAACTTGTTAATGAGGCCCTTCAAGCCAGATTAACTTGGAACTAGATTCACAATGACTCCCCCTTTATTACTTTCATCAAAAACAGGTTCCTTGATAGATTGAAAAGAGGTAACAAGAATTTCATGACTTCTTCCATTTGGACCTCTGTTAGAAAAATGGTATGATAATATTAGGTCCAAATCTAGATGGATGGTCTCTAGAAACTCTTCCATGAGATTTGGGTTGTACAACTGGACAGACGCTCCTCTTATCTCATAGACTTCTCTTGACCATATCCCTGATAACATAAAATCCACTATTAGTAATGTTCTTAATTCTCATATTGATACCCTCCATGACAATATTATTCAAATTTTTGATTCTTACCACTTTTCTACCTTGTATGATATTTTTATTTGGGAACCTTCTCACAATGGGATGGTAAATTCATAAAATTTATATAAAAACTTCTTACATATATCCGAAAATGTCCTTGAATTGATTAAATGTTTTGAAAATCCCTAGATTAAACCCTCAAGACTCCCACTTATTTATAGTTTCTCCTACAATAAGGTTCCCACTGATTCTTGTCTAAAAATTTTTGGAATCTAGATTTGTTCAAAATTTCGTCTTTTCAATCAACATAGAGAAGATACTAATCACTTATTTATATCTTGTGCTACCGCCACTACCCTTTAAAACTGTAATTTTGACACTCTGATTTGCATATGGTCGATTCATAACTCTATCAACGCCCATCTAAATCGTTGTGTTGCTATAGATAACTCCAAAAAATCAAAAACTTGTTCCTTGCTAGGGTTTCAGAGATGCTTCATATGATTTGGTATGATAGAAATAAAATTATTCATAGTAATTTCTCACACAACATTAATGCAGGTAGAATGAAAATTTTCATCTCTATTTGAGAAGCTGCATTGATTCAGAAATGTAATTGCAACAACTCTGTGGAAGATTTTATGATACAGAGACGTCTTCAGGTTGATTCCATTTTCATATAACTGAAATGAAATTTTTAAGTTTTCTGAAGACCTGAAATACCATTTTGGACTATAATCAATGTGAATGAAGCCTCTAATGGAAATCCAGGACCCGTAGGGTGTGGTGCCATCTTCAAAAATCATCTTGGTCACATCTTTGGGTGATTTTTTGGAGGTTGTGGTACTGTATCCTTTCTGGAAGCTGAAATGATGAGTGTGACTCATAACATATCTTTCTCCTTGCACCAATGTTGGGACAACTTGTGGATTTAAAGTGATTCTACTACTGTAGTGAATATCATTTGGAAGGGAGTGATTCATCTAGCTTGGTCTCTTACTACCTGTTGGAATAATTTCCTTCACACTCTCCATGACATCAACTACATTGCAACTCATACCAATCAGGAAGAGAATATGGTTGCAGATGGTCTCACCAATAAAAGAGTTGCTCAGGACATAACCTGTCTGTAGGAGCTCCTAGAAAACTTGGTTGCTTTTCATATTAAATATTGTAATATGATTATGTCTTTTAGACTCATGTAATCTATTTTTTTTTTAATAAATTTCTTCGGTATTTTGACTAAATTTCCACCTCTATATAAATATAGAATAGTTTAAAATTTATAATGATACATGATTTTTAAGAACTAAATATAACATATTTATATTTTTTTTAAACATTTAAGGTCCACATTTATGGTTAGATGAGTTTTAAAAAAACCATATTTGGGACAAAACATTTATTTTTTATTATTTTTATTGATTCAATTATATATTAAAGGAGAAAATATTTTATTTTATAAATAATCATAACGATTTAAGATTTTAGGTATTATTTTATAAAAAAATTATTGAATACCAAATAAAAATTAATATAATTAAACATTATGAAACATTATAAATTAATTTTCAATCCAATTAAAATGTAATGTAAAAAAAATATCAACATCACATTATTTAAAGAAAATTTTGTACACATACATAGGTATATATATCACATCCAGATCTACTATAACCTTCATGGTGTAGTGGAATCAAAACCATAGTAGGCGGTTCGTCCGAGTACTCTACTTCCACATTGACAGGTGGTATATCTGGAAATAATAGCGCTTACTCCTCATACTTCTATATGGTAGTATCACTTGCATATGATGTAGACATAGCTTATAGTATGAATGAGTAATAGGTAGGATTCATATCTTATAATGAAAAGGAAGTATAATTATTGAATGTTTTATCTAAAGGAGTCTTAATAGAGTGTTGAGGGTACTTTTCACAACCCACAACCACTGGGAATGCCTCCATGGAATGTAATGAAAATGTTAGTGATCCCTGATACTTGTCTCTAATAGGGAATTATTTGGAAACTAAAAATGATGGTAAAAACAATCAATATTGAGGTATTCTTCTCATAAATACTAAAAATATATAAGAAAAAACCAATCAAATCAATAATATAAAATATTTTTGATATCCTATAATATATTTAATTACATACCGAACAGGTACTACTAAATAAAATATAAAAAACGAAGCTCTTAAGGTAGTCATTCCAACCACAAATCCAAGCCATGGGAAAATAACATCCAACTTGATCATCAAATCCCTCATAGAAACCAATAAAACACATTTAAATTCATTGGAGTGAGTATATAGGTATATTTAGTTGGATAATCCTCAACTCCTCTTATGCCAATGTTTAAGAAGCATATTAATGCCTCCTCAAATAATCAAAAGAACAAATGTGCAGCTATTATGGTTTAACTATCACCAAACCATTATATTTGGTTTTATAGGAAAAACTATTTAAATTTTGATTATATATATATTTTATATATTGAATATTAATAAAACATCTTATTATACATTGTTCAATGATATGCCTAACTTTAAGGTAATAATGTCCTTCAGTATATGTCGCATTGATAAGTTCATAGAAGTTCCCCATTACAATGAGAACATTAATGTGATATGATGATATTCTTAAATATAGTTTTGTATTCCGATAATATAATATGATGGGAAACATAGTATATAGACTATCAGGTGTGAGTACTTGTAGTCAGATGAGACTTCTTCTCAATAAGTTATCACTTGGTAATCTCCAACATGGGAGATTATGAGAACAAACTCACAAGTAGGAATTTGGCATGTTTTGGTGTCATCGGATATTACACAACACAATCATGTGTAATAGTCCATGGAATTTATTATTATTATTAATTCATGTTATGACTCACTTACATAGATGTATTTCATAAACCATGGTGATAATAGTTCATGTGAAATTTTTATACGTTGGGTGCATCACTAATAATGAATACTAAGAAATGAATAATTTGTGATGGGCTACTTTTGATGGGTACACATCATAAAAGATTTATTTTAGGAACGAGGAATATTTTTTAGATATTTAATTCCTCTATTAAAAAAATCACTAGCTTTTTATATGTAGGCATTTTCAATGATACTTTTTACCCATCACAAATAATTATTTGTGAAAGAATAAAAAATATTTTGAAAATATTATTTATGATGGGTAAACAACCCATTAGAAATAGATTATAAAATTATAAAAAACATAAAAAAAAATTTAAACCATGAAATATGTAAAATAGTAAACATCTTAATTAATCATAATATTACACATAATATGTTCATTCAATTATTATCATTAAAAATGTGTCAAAAAAATACATGAATCACTGTGAAGTTGGAGGTTCATCTAGATTAGGTTGTAGAGGGAACTATATCATTATACTATGTTCCATTCATTTCATGTACTCTATAATCATCACACATTATTACTCCTTCCATTGATGTTGATCTTCATAATGTTGTCCCCGAAGATATTCCTTCTCTCAAATAAATGTTTCTATATCCTCATTCCTAACTCACAACTTCCCCACATACTCTAAATACAATGAAAAAAACTCATCATGATCTCCCCTCAATATTGATGATTTCCATGAAACAATACCATAATAAATTCTTAGCATCAATCAAGAATTGATAACAACAACTCAGTATTTCTGAAAATCATACTTATTTGCTTGTATCCATGCTATATCATTAAATTTCGATGAAATAATATCCTAATCCTCAAGAATGGAGTGACTCTCATCATGTGTGTGAGAATTCATGGCCTCACATGACTTATTCAAATTTAAATTTTGAAAATAAAATAGTTTAAATATTATTTTCAATTAATTTTAAAAATAAAAAAAGTTCTGACCACAATCTAACTCTGTTTACCACCAATAATCTATCCAGTGACAATATTAGAGTACATCCTCTTATAAAAATCGAACTTCATAATATCAAGATGCTCAAATTCATGTATTAATATAGAATAAACAATGTACATTTAACATTATAGATAAAAGTACTTATCATATTTCATGGATGGATATTGGACCTATGACTACCAACTCTATGTGTGACCTCCATCCTTCTCCAGTTCTACAGACTCGATGATAATCTCTTATAAAATCTATCTCTCATCCATTATGTGAATAACAAATCCCAAACTTATTTGGATATATAATTGGGTCGATGGATACATCAAGACTGATAAAAAACTATTCCCCTTGCACTATTCATGATTCTCTTCCTAAAATTGTGCAAAAACAGATGACAACATACATACATATAGGCCTCCTAGGACTCTGAGATATATGTCCTCCTGAAATATTTTATAGGATATGATAATCCCTAAAATTAATTAATAATAATAAGTTAAATAATTATATAATTGTAAACATATCTATTATTCATTTAGGAACCTTCCAATGAACAAACATGTGATTCCAAACATCAATGGGAATCTTATCCCACATCTCCCAAGCCCCAAAAAAATAATTATATAGATTAAAACTCTCTTGTATAAAAGTTATATAAAAAACTATGAGAACACAAAAAAATAAAAAAAATAGTACATAATTAAATTAATAAAAATTAATGTTAACTAATTTAAATTAAATAATATACACAACTAAAAATACCTCCACATGCATTGATAAAAATAAATATATGGATGTCACATAAGAATTGGGTCAGGAATCATCAATGTCACAATACAACAAACACTATGAGTAAATTATTAGCGGTCATCAACCAAAGGTTCCGATGATGAAGCATCAGACTCATCACCATGATGTATATCCTCCTCAGGTCTATGAAACCTCTCATAAAAATATTTATTATCCATCCGAAACATGAAGGTAATGTTTTTCAAAAATAATTGAAAATAATTATTTTCTATTTACAAATTATGACTATAAATATCATGTAATAGTTTCATTCTTCATTTTCATCCTCATCTTCAAGTACGACAATGTAAATATCTTCATTTTTCTCTTCAATATCATCAATTTCCATATGATACTTGGCTTCACTATCTCTTGATATTTCTAATTTAATTTTTACGTAATCAACTTCATCATCATCATCAACATGTAACTACAGGGTTTCATCGTCAATATTAAAGTATCTTCATTGAAAATATGTATTTGGATCTATGTATTGAAAAATTTCACATCCTTCCACATCAGATAGACCACATTCAATTTGAATTAATTGGTTTTCACAGGATTTTAATTTTATAATTCTCTAGAGATCAATTAAATCTCTTGACGTTGAACAATAATTGTCATAATAAATTTTATGTTATTCATGATCCAAGAAAAAATTTCATTCAATGAAAGAAAAATTTTATATTTAATTTAAATGATTTCTTGATGTGGATGAACATGGAAACCTCAATAATTATCAAACCAAGAACATTTGGACGTTATTACATAATTCTATATCAGAAAACACAGTTCAATTATTTCATCCAACATTCCATAAAAATAAACATCACTTTATCTATGATGATATCCTCTCAAGAAAACACCAATATTCATTTTTTTATTCTCTAAATGCATGTGTGTGAAATTGAAAATCAATCAAAAAATATTAATTATAATATTTAACCATTTTGAATGGTGGGTTACTCAATGCACACAATCAATTATTAATTTTAACTGCATTTTACAATACCTGATTTTTTAAAAAAATAATAATAATAATAATAATAAATTGATTTCATATGAAAAACCAAAAAAAATTACTTTACAGTTGATGAAACTAGTAGGAAAAATTATGTTGATAACGTTCTTCTTGAGTAGTTGGTGTAATTTTTTGAAAGTGTTTCCTGATATGATCATAATATATTCTATAGAAAAAAATTAAATTGATTTACTTGGAAAAAAAATATAAAGCATAGTTGATATATGAACTCACTATACAAATCATACCATTTCATCATCTTTGATAAGTACAAATGTATGAACCCAGTGATTATCATCATCATAAATATATCGTTTATAAAATCCCCCAATGTAAATATCAAGCTATTTAAAAATTGATAATTGAATTTTCAAAGGATCATCAATATTTACCTCATTACATCCCATTCAGTTATTTTTTTAGGATATTTAGTTTGTAAATAATGGAAGAAGAAAAAATGAAATATCCTCCAGTAAATAAGCTTATGTAATTAACCCTTAAACGTGTGCTTTATTACATACATTTTTCTTCAATTTTTGGATGCATATATCATATGATATCTCCATCAAAACTATACTGACCCTCCACTTTTTTCACTATATGAGAAATCTAATATCAAATGTTATATTAAATAAATGAAATTCGAAAAAAAATTGTTTCCTCTATACATAAAATTTAGAAAACATATACTTTTAGTCTAAAAAGTGAATCAAAATTTGTTTTCCCAAAAAATATATTCTAGAAAAAATATGATATTTTTATTAGTGCATCCAAAATAATTGAATACATAAAATCTCTAAATATAATACATAAAATTATTTCTACTATAACATGACAACCATGAAATTTTTATTTTGTAATATTATAGTTTCTGAAACATATTGATAAATTTGAAACATAACCATTCGATAGCCTCAAATCCCCAATCCCATGACAAAATATTGAATAATTTTATTCTGAAACTATATAATATTATTTTGGATTCATTAACTTATATGATCTATCATTTTCAAATAACTCAAGTTCTTGTCACCTGTAAATTTGGGAAAGAACTAATCATGCCTTTACATTATCCCTATTATTAGGAGATGTGTCCGAAACATTCTAAAATATTTTAACAAAATGTTTCTTCTCAATTTGAGTGAAATACAACATTTGATAGACCAAAAAATCAAACCAATATTAAATATCTAAAATATAGATCATTTTATGTAATTTTTATCTTTTTACCAAATCCATCAATTTGTTATTTGATTATAGTTGGTTGAAATGCAATGGTAGTTAATGAAGAGATGATATATTTTAAATCCATACCTGAGATCATTATTGTAGGTCCATCTCTTTCAATTGAACATTTTATGAAATTATTTTTATTCTTTCGAAAAGGATGATTAGAAGTAATAAATTTTTCTAACATTTTAGAAAACAATTATTTCTTCTATTGATGATCATAAATGCTTTTATTTCACTTGTACGATATAGATATGATATTGTAATGTGTGTAATCCAGTAAAAATAAATATATATGATGGAAAGTCACTAATAATTCACATTAAGGTAGATTTAAATACAGAATTATGTTTTTTAACAACATCGTGTTCATTAACACCATTACTAAATAATAAATTTAACTCATTAATTAATGGCTTCAAATAAACATAAATATTCTTTTTTTGATGTCCAATAATTAATATTTTCAAAAAGATATATAGATCCTTGATAAACATCAGAAGAGGAAAGTTCTAAAAAGTAATAAATATGGGACAATAATAATTTTGATTACACTAGTAACCAAATGGAAAAAAACAATCACTACAAAGACCCAATTGTGTATTCTGGGATTCTGAAGCAAAATAATGATGTACCTGGATAAATTGTTTCCATTAATCACCATCACAATGATGATTTAAGATTTTACTAGTTGGAAATTTTTATTTCTACCATAACATCAATGAAATTGTGTTCTGATACATAAATAATCACTCTAATCTGGTTATAAGTGGGAAATACCTAAATTTTTTAATGGGAACTAGCCCATATTTCCCTTGTTGAGCATATTATTACACAAATTTTCTACATGTAGGAAAACTAACTAATAACTCATTATCACCATAATATAAGATGAAATCATTTGAACATGAAGGAATCTTTGGATAACCAATACCCGAATTATTAACCTTCCCCTCCCTCTGATTGAAATTTATTGGAAACACATTTCCATTAGGTGACATTGATTTTGCAAAATAGAATATTTGATCAAATCAACTATTTTAAATTCAATTATCTAATTTAGTATCTATAATATTTTTAACCACTCAAAATTTTCTTATCATTAAACTATGATATAATTCATCCCCATCAAACATCAGGAAACCATAACATTGATATGGTTCTCTATCAAGAGTTAAATTTATATCATTGTGTGTTTCTATTTGTTTATAATATGGACCTGTATAATTATTTAGTAATGTTTTAAATCAGGATGGATCTAAAAATAAACTATTAGTATATACTCTATAACTCCAATCACCATGTTAATACCAATAGCCATAATATTTTCTAAAAATAAGACGCAATAGATGGCCCCAAACATTATCATATGTTTCAAATATCCTCAGATTACATTTATTACATGGACACTGAATTCTCCCTTTTAAGATAAATTCTTACTTTGATTATGAAAATGATAAAAACAATTCAACACCCTCAATATACATAGTATTATTACCCAAACCATTTGGATTACTCTAATGATATATCCAATTGGGATCCTGTAAAAAAGGCTTTTGTCTACATTCTATTTCCATATTTTTATAAAAAATATAAAATAAAAATATTTCCTGTGATTAATATGATATAAGAAATGCATGATCCCAAAAAATTGAAAATCATAAAATTAAAAATTACATGTAAATATTATCACTTCAATATAATTACCTCTGATTTTTATTCTAATCACAACCAATATATATTAAGGGAAATAGATGGACGACCAAGGGGAGTGGGGGAATTAAGAATAATAGGGGATGACATTGGTGATATAGTGAAAAAATATATTGCCCTAATGTTTTATTTTTTTGGAGGAGAGGAAGTCATGGGTAAGCTTTTAGGTTTACCCATGATTGCATCTCCAGAAAATAGTTTGAACACATGGGAATATTAATTATTTCACTAAATTTTATCCTTCATCCCCTCCACTCCATGATTCCCCAGAGAAATGCATAGATCAGTGGGAATGTAGTAGACAATAG
This sequence comes from Viscum album, assembly GCA_963277665.1. Lineage (NCBI taxonomy): Eukaryota > Viridiplantae > Streptophyta > Magnoliopsida > Santalales > Viscaceae > Viscum > Viscum album. The sequence continues at coordinate 1,271,465,713 of OY728162.1, read as the reverse complement.
AAAGAAGTAATTTCAGTGCCTCTAGGTTCATATTTAATGGATAAGTGACAATTATAGATAAAATTATGAGTAATGGAATACTAAGAATATGTGAGAGATAATAATGGCACACTCAGTGGATTATTTTTTATTTTGATTAAATATAACATTTTGATAAAATAATTATTAACCAATAATCATGAATTTACATTATGATTATTGGTGAAACCCTATTTTCTCTTTCAGTTATATTTAACTAAAAAATAAAGACTCGTAAGCATGTCATTTTTATCTGTCTCATCAATTTCATCTTACGCCACTCATAGTTTTACCCACATATTCATATCCTCTAATTATTCAGAACTCAGTGGTAGTATAATTCATTTACTTTTCCATCACCTAAATCCCCTCTTCTCTAGGATTTCCTCACATCCCATGGTAGATATTATATTACTAATTGTGGTTAATTTTGGATAATTTTGGTTAATCGTGTTTAATTTTAGTTATTTTTTTATCAGTAATTATTAATCTTTACAACTATTTTTTACAATTTACCACTAATTAAAGCTAATTATGACTCCTTACCACTATGTTTTACTATTTAAAACTAATTTATTCCAATTTTTACTAATTACCACTAATTAAATCTAATTTAACTACTTACTGCTGATTTTTACTAATTAATATTTTTACTAATTATCACTAATTTTTTCTAATTACATATAATTGCCACTTTTTTACTAATTACTACTAATTACTTATAATATTTACTAATTACATCTAATTAATAAAAATTTCACTAATTACAACTAATTACATCTACTAGGGTCTATATTTTTAATTACAGCTTACTACCACTTCTTTTTACTAATTACTACAAATTTTTTACCAATTACAACAATTTCTTACCAATTACCTGTAAGATATTGACCTTTTCTGGAGTTTTATTAGGATCATTTATAGGTACTATTTTTCGTTTTGTTGAGTAATTTTTATTTTAGATTTACCAGGATGTTTTTTTGGGTGGAGATTTAAGAAAAATGGGAGAAATAGAATAGTGCACAATGAGTGCAAGGTGGGCCCTAAATGTGCGCCCTAGCTCCGAAACCCATGAAAAGCTAGAAAAGGTTATATATTATGGTTGGGGGAAAGTTTTTAAAAACAATTAACCTCTTAGATGTAACTATACACCACTAAAATCGGTTCACAGTTTTTGCGTACTGTCAGGGGAAACTGTGCGCCCCTTCCCAATAAACTATTCGAGGGAATTAAATTAACACAAAAAATAGTTTTAAAATTTTAAAAACACCCATTTTAACCCCAAATTGACCCCCATTGGACAATGATTTCTATATATTGTTTTTGAAACCTCTCATATATATTAAAAACCCTCTTGACCTCCATTCTTGGTGATCCAAAACCCATATCTAAGATCTACACCCCTCCCAGTAAGAGGGTCACATCCATCTTGGTGGCTCATTCCTCCTTATTTATTACCTATTTCTTTAAGGGAATATATTATTTTTTTTTTGAATACATATATACATAGTTTTTTGGATCTAGGTCAACTCTTTTAGATCTATTTCTATATTTGAGGGTTTCTGAATTGTTTAATCTTGTTGTTGGTTATAGATCCACATCTCGTTTTACGTCATTACTCCAGATAATTTTGGGGATTTCATTTGGGAGATTATTCATCGAAAAATCAAGGAATGTGTTCTATTATTAAAATCCCATAGTCTTGATATCAATTCAGTGTGTTTCATTTTATAATTTCAACCTTTGGTTTAGCAATTAGAATTTATAATTGTATTAATTAATGTGGTGAATAAATTAATTGAGGAATTGGCGATTTGATTGAATAATTAAATTGTGTAATTTTGGATAATTGATTTTTGGGTTAATTATCTAAATTTTTAATTGTGAATTAATAATAATTATTTTTTGAATTATTTATTGAATTTTGAGATTGTGAAATGATTAATAAATTATTGAATTAATTAGAATAAATTGTGTGATTAATTAATTGGGGAAATTAATTAATGAGATGGGTATGATTAGTTGTTTTTTGAATAAATTAATAGAATGATTTTTGATATACCATTTGGTTTTATGTCACTTTTTTGTGACTATGATTTCATGTATTTTCACTTGGATTAACCAGGGTTACAGTAAGGGATTTCTTGAGGAAGATTGTGAGGGATTCCATTTTTATTTCCAAAGGACTGTGAGAGCCTTTGGGGAGGAAAACATAGGATCTTCCATTTTGATATATAAGGGACAATGAGAACTATTTGAATTGGGATAGGGAAAATACCATGATATATTTCCCCTTTTCCTATAATTCTACTTTTCTTCATTTCATCTCACTCACATTAGACCCTTGATGTTATAGCCCTATGTGCACATTACTCTTGGCCGACTGATTTACATGTTTTTTGAATTTTATCAGATATAAAATGTGGTAATGAATGGTAATAATTAAATTCATATATTTGATACCCCTTGGGTATAGTTCAGACTCTGGCATGATCTGAAGTACGTATTGAAAGTTTGGGAGTACTCTAGAACCTAGGTCTTATGTGGTTAAATAATGATTAATTGATTAAATGTAAAATTTTTACATTATTTCTTGTATTTTATTCTTTATACAATTTAATACACTATTATTGTCAATATATTTTCCTAGAGTCCAATGGTGGTTTTTTAAAGTGTTTTACTAACACCACCACTCGGGCTACCTAGTTGGCACCCTAATAGACTTTGTGTATTTTAAAGGAAAAGGGAAAAATCGATTTATTAGATGGATGATTTGGGATGGATCATGGATGAGGGAGTCCGAAAATATTTGAGAACCTCTTGGGGAATCCTAGTTTATTTATTTTGGGTTAAATTTTAGAAACATGACATATAGATTAGTTCTAGTTTTTGTCATCTTGTGATATTGGTTCATTCAGGTTATGATCGTATGATATTCAACTATTGTTTCCTTTTTTCTTCTAGTGTATTACTATGTTAAATAAGGGTATAGTCTCCCCATAATCTATATATCAAACCCTTGCTTCTATTCAGAAACCTTTGGCATATAGGGAGGCAAGCCTAAGGTCATGTGGCAGTCCATCATAGGGTACCAGGGCATGGAACCTGGTATAGGAAGTTATAAATTAGTATCCTAGGACAATTTTATTTTATTTTATTTTCTCATACTATTTTTGAAAGGTAAAAATGAGATTATGGAGATTCATGATATTTACCTAAGCTCTTGGATTGGAGTTAAAAACCCATGTACAAGGTAAAACCCAAGTACCTAGGGTGGGATTGTTGTTATTGATGTTTGTTCTTACAAATGGATACTATTTCACCTTGGGTGACACACAAGTTATGTGATGTGATAATTATTTCATATATATTTTTATATTTTATAAGATGTGACTTTTAATTCAATAAGTCATGTGGGTTAATCATTTATGAATCATTCTAGGGACTTAAGATTATTTTTTGACATGCATCATTTTTGGTAGGCATGATAAAACAGGGTTTGGTTATGTTGTTGAGCATGAACTATTTTTTCCTACTTTTAGAATTTCATAGAAAAACAGTGCCTAATTTTAAATTTAAAATGGTTAAATAATAAAAAATGTGAATAAATTGGTTTCGAATGGAATGTGAATAATGAAAATGTGTTTACCCTTGGTAACCAGGACCTGAGTGTAGGATGGTTAAGGGTTGTGATAGAACCTCAGTTTAGACTACATGGAGAGGTTTGGGGAAAATGATTGTTGTGACTTGTAGTAATTTTATTTTTACATTAATGTGATAATGTTTTGTTATGAGTTCTAAGATTTTTGTTTGGAATTTTATAGTTATTCCTCCATGATGATTCTTGTCGAGAGGAAGACAGGGGGATATGGCTGGAGATGTTCTATTGGTATTGGAACTTGATGCACCAATAATGATAGTTGAGGAAGTAGGGGAGAAGTTCCAAGATAAATTCGATCAAATCATTCAATTCATGGGAATATACCTCGGCCAAGATTTGAAATGCATGTCTAATTTGATGATGGTGTTTGAGTTATAGCATATTCTTACTTTTACTAGTGAGGGTGGACCAATGGTAGTTGAGTTCTGGATTAAACCTATCAGGGCTATACTTGACCACTTGGAGACTTCTACTGAGAAGAGGGTCAAATTGGATAGTTATATGTTATGTGGGCAGGTGAAGTTATGGTGGTACATCCTAACTTGATATAGACAAGTAAAATCTGTGGAACTGAAGGACTTTAAAGAGAATTTTCCCAAGCAATTTAATAAAAACACACTAAAACAAAAGAGAGAGAAGCTGATTTTAGGTGGTTGACTCTGGGGGTATGTCTGTAATGGACTATGTTGGATGCTTTGTAGATTTTTAGTGCTTTGTTCAATATTGGTAGGAGTTGAGGCTAATGTGGAAAAGTGGTTTCAATATGGAATTATGTGGGAAATTAAGTACCATGTAAATATCTTCTGACTGAAGAAGTTTCTAGAGGTTGTGAATGAGTCTATAATATATGAGGGGAACCTGAAATAGGATTCCAATGGTATAAATGTTCTTTATTCTACATGGCCAAGAGGTATGAATTCTGAATGTACTAAATTTCATTAAGAGAATTTATCCTAGGGAAATAAAAAGAAGAGTGGTGATGGGTAAGGTTTGGTTACACAAGACCATACCCATGTGATTTTCCACTAGTGTATTAGGTCGAGAAACATCCAAAATCATTATCCCTAACTAATTATGGAGAGATGAGGCTGATTCAAGATAGAACATCTATAGAGGTTCTGTAGGAACTCATAGTGGATGACTATTGATGGAGGATCTAGATAGAACCAAAGTGAAAGAAGGGGACCTTCTCCACCATATCATCCAGGTAACTGGAGTTCTACTGGAAAAGTTTATAGAGGTAGTGGATGTGGTGCTTATGGGAAGGAATGCCCATATCAACAGTGTGTCATAGTATAATGGAGTCATACTACATCATTGATAATAGGGAGTGGAAAGTTACAATCTCTTTAACCTACAATTTTGGATAATGGGGTTAGACCATTGATAGTGAGAGGTACTATTCTTGTAGTTTCTACATTAGATAGTTCCTTATTTAACATTGGTCCCTTTCATTCCTTTATAAATGAAAAACTTATTACTGGTTTGAGACTGGAGGTGTATTTTGAGAGCATTTTTATGAAAATAGATACAGTAGTGGTAGTATATTCTAGATACATCTCTTTGTTCTAGGGGTGTTCTCTCAAGATCATGGAGTACTATTTTCTCTGGAATCTCAATATTCCTGATATGTTAGGTTTTAACCTAATCTTGGGTATGGACTGGTTAGTAGCATAACGATCCTACATTGATTATTACTACATTATATTGACTCTTACATCTCCTAAGGGTGACCATTAAATTCACTGTTGAGAGTGGGATATCCATGCAGGCTGAGCAGGGCCAATTACTCATCAACGGGGAGAGATTGTAGCTCGGGATGCAAGTCAATTTTTGGAAGATGGAGGTGTGAAGGAAATTTTCTTTCAAACTGTATTGGAAAGGTTTCAATATGTGATTCTTGAATACTTTTAGGATTTACACGTAAGATATATGTTGAATTAACTATTGAGCTCATATTGTAGGTTGATCTAGTTTCAATTCCACCATAGAGAATGACACCAACAGAGCTTCAAGAGCTCAAGAATCATCTTGAGGAGATAGAGGATAAAGGATTTATCTATCCAAATACGTCACCATGGGTTTCTATACTTTTGTTTTCAAATAAGGATGATGATAGTTTGGGATTATGTGTTAATTACCATAACTTGAACTAGATGATTGTGAAAAACCGATATCCACTTCTGTGTAACGATGATATTATTGAAAATTTGAGGGTATCTTGTGTCCTTTATAATAGTGAATTGAGATTAGGGTATCATTAGCTGAGTGTTCAAATATCTGATACATTGTGGAATTCATTTAGAAGAAGGTATGGAATTTATGAGTTCATTGAAATTCTGTTTGAGTTGGCTAATGCACCAGAAGTGTTTATGGCATTAACGAATAGAATCTTCCATCCGTACCTGGATCAATTTTTTTTTTGTTGATGGATGTTTTCTTGTTATACTCCAAGACTCAGAGTGATCATTCCCAAATCCTTGGCATCATCCTGATTTCACTGAGATATCATTAACTATATTCCAAGCTATCTATGTGCATTTTTTTGATTGATTAGGTACACTTATTGGATTACATAATCTTGGAGGAAGGTGTGTACATGGACCTAGAGAAAGTACAAGTGGTGGTTTCTTGGGAGCATCTTAATGATATTTTTGATACCTGAATACTTTCGGGTTTTTATAGATAATATTAGTGTTTCATCAAGTAATTTTCCAAATTGGTAGTGCCACTTATGGTCTTTACCAAAAATGGGATAATGCTTGAATTATCAGAAGCATGGGAGAAGGCCTAGAAGAAGTTGAAGAAGAATTTGACATTGTCACTGATCTTGATCCTACCCAAGATAGGTGAGGAGTATATATCATATTTTGATTCTTAAGGGATAAAACTCAGTGATGTGTTGGTAGAGAGATTGTGTTGAGTCATATGGGTCTCGGGTGTTCAGGTTACATGAATGAGACTTCCCAATTCATGACCTTGAGTTGGATTTATTAGTGTAGGATTTAATGCATTGGTGCAATTATATGTTGGGTGAAAATTTTACTATGTATATAGATTATAAGAGCTTGAAGTATATCTTTTTTCTTCGAGACTTGAATATCTGGGAGAAGAGATGGGTTTGGTATATGTAGTCCTTAGATATAGAACTAGAATATACGTTCAAGAAATGAAAAGGTGTGGTTGACATGTTGAGTAGTAAAAATAGGACTCATTTAGTTTAGGAGTACGGTGATGTGTGGAAAATGATCATTCTTCTAGGGAAGATGCATGTGATGGTTTGGGGGAGTTAGGAGCAGAGGACTCTTTTATCAGTTTTAGTGGAGTCTACGCATTTGAACCAGATTAGAGAAAAGTGGTTTGAGGATCCAGAGTTCATGACCTTGAGGGAAATCCTTGAAGGAGTAGAATCACCTTCAAATATGAGCATATATGAAGATTATATCATCTATGTCTGAAATAGAGTTTTTGTGCCAAAGAGAATATGAGAGGAGATGATGCGGGAATTTAATGCCTCCAAGACCATTGTACATCCAGGGGTGAACAAATTGTATCGTGGTCGATGATGATAGTTTTGGTGTTCAGTAATGAAAACAAAAATACCAGGGTTAGTGACAAGATGATACACCTATCATAAGGTGAATTCTAAGCATCAATGACCTGGAGGATTACTACATCCATTACCTATTCCAAATTGTAAGTGGGGTGATGTGATCATGGAAATTGTGGTGGCCCTCCCAATTATTCCATGAAAGAATAACTCTTTCTATGTTATTGTGGAAAACTCATGAAAGTATCACATTTCTTACCTATATGGGATACTTTATCAGTGGACTAACATAGAGATTTGTATATTCGAAGATATTCTTTCTGAAAAGGGTTCCATGGACTATAGATTTAGACTGGGACTCATGCTTTATGTCACACTTATGTAAGGGCTTACAGAAACCACTTGGGACACATGTTTTATTGAATATGGATTTCCACCCATAAACATATGGGTAGTCAGAGAATATTATACATGTGGGTGAGGATATTATGTGATCATGTGTCCGAAACATTGGAGTATCTTGGTAGAAGCACCTATATTTGGTGGATATTTACAATAACAACAATTATCAAGAAACTATACAGATGGAACTATACGATCCACTTTATGGAAGGCCCTATAGATTACCTCTATGATGGATGGAGGTAGGAGAGTTAGAATTTTTGGGATGGAGTCTCATATATGAGATGTTGGAATGGGTTCAGATGCTTTAGAAATGTATGGTTATGACTCTGAGTCGATAGAAATTGTACATTGATAGACGTCAATGGCTCCTGTATTTTTCAAAGGGTGATCGTATATTCATTCTGGTGTTGCCTAGATTAGGTCACCACATGATACATAGATAGGGAAAGATATTTCATAGGTTCATTGTACCATTTGGGTTGTGAACAGAATCAGGATGGTGGAATACTGATTGACTCTTCCATAGAAATACAGTGTTATGAATGACATTTTCCATGTGTCCTAACTTCTTTGGTATCATCCCGACCCTTACATGTGATTGAGTTAGATGATATTGAACTCTAGATAGATTATTCCTTTGAGGATCATGTGATATGTGTGTGGGATCACAGTGAGAATTTTTTTCAGGCAAAGACCATGCTGGTAGTTCATGTATTATAGAAACATGGGCATGTGCAGGTGGAAAGATTAGAAAGAGAACAAGATATGTGAGCTCGGTGTCCCAATATATTTGACTTAGAATCTAATAGTTTATTGGGAGTGTATCTCAAGGGGGGTCAATTATATGGGTGGGAGATTATAATATCTTGTCCTTTTTTGGAGTTGTCTTGGGATAATTTTTAAGCACTCTTTTGTCTTTTGTTGAGAAATTTTCATTTGGGATTTACCTTGGGGTGTGTTTGCAGGGGAATTTTGGAAAAATTTAGGAAATAGTGTATTTCTTGTTTGGTGCATGGTGTGCCCTAATCATGTGGCCCACACCAATAAACCACGATACCATGAATAGATGTGAATTTCATGGTTGTAACACTAGTTTTAAAACCATGCGTCCTATTATGAGTAAACATGCACCCTTATTAAATAGGTTCATAGTTTAGGTGCATATTTTGGGTAAACTGAGTTCCGCTTCCCAGTACGCCATTCATGAGAATCAAATTAACCACTAAATTTAGTTTTAAAAATTCTTGAAATCACATTTTAAAACCAAATTGAACCCCATTTAACACTGACATGCCTTTCATGATTTTGGAGCCTCCAAGAAATATTTTAAGACCTTTCAACCTCTTTTATTAGTGATTCTAATCTCTGGTCAAAGCTCTTCACCCCTCCCAGAAAGAGGATCTCATCCCGCTTGGTTTCCCATTCCTATTTTCTTCTATAATTATTTTAAGGATGTTATCATATATTTTGTTTATATATATTCCCATTTTTGTGGATATATATCTATTATCATAGATCTAGATCTATATTTAAGAGATCAAGAATTGTTCAATCTTTATTTAGGTTATAGATTGTGATGTCATTCAACATCGTTACTCTTCTGAATTTTGGGGATTTTCATTGGGTTATTGTTCATTGCAAAATTGAGGTAGGTGGTCTATTATTCAAATACCATAGTATTTATATCAATTATGTGTATGTGATTATATAATTTCTATGGTTCGTTTAGTAACATTAACTCCTAATTGAATTAATTATTGTGGTCAAATAATGAATTGGAGAGTTTGGGCTTTGATTGAATAATTGAATTCTTGAATTGGGGATAACTAATTGTTGGTCTAATTATTAGAATAATTAATTTTAAATTAATAACAATTAATTGGTGGATCAATTTTTATATGTTTATATTTTTAAATGATTAATTAATTTTTGAATTGATTAATAGAAATTATTTGATTAATTATTTTTGGAAAATAATTAATGAGATGTGTGTGGTTAATTAATTGTTTAATAGATTAATATAATTATTTCAGAAATGGAACTTGGTTATATGTCACTTGGTTTGGATTATGTTGGTATAGAGTAGCCCATGAGTTAACCTTTGTGAGAGCGAGGGATTTCTCATGGAAGATCATGAGAGAATCCATTTTGATTTATGATGGACCCCAAAAGCCTTTATGGAGGAAGACTGTAAGAGCTTCCATTATTATTTCCATGGTAACTAAGATATCTTGGAGTTGGTCCAAGAAAAAAACATGACATCCATTACTTTTTACTAGAAATCAATTACTCTTCATTTAGTATCACTCACATTAGACCCTCGAAGTTAGATCCCTATAAGCACATTTTTCATGAGAGCCTTATTTACATGTTTTATGTATTTTATCAGATATGAATTGTGGTAATGAATGGTAATAATGAAATTGAGATATATGATATCCCGTTGGGATAGTTTAACTCCAGATCTAGCTGAAGTAGGTATTGAGAGTTTGGGTGTCCTCGGGAACCCGAGTGTTAGGTGGTTAAATAAATATTAATTGAATAAATATAAAAATTTTACATTATTTCTTGTATTTTATTGTTCATAAAACTGCATACAGTTTTATTGATTGGATATTTTTTAGAAATCATTGGTGGTGGCCTACTGAGTTGTAATCAAACCCTAATCAAGCTGCTATATCGGTACTCAAATAAGAATCTTGTTTTCTACATAGGAAAATTGAAAATTCCATTTATTAGATGAATGATTTGGGATGGATCATAGATAATGTAACTAGACATGATATAAGACCTTCTTAGGGGAGTTGTAAGTGTCTTTATTTTGGTTTTCTTTTTGGACACTTGACATTTATATTGGCATGACATATTTTATGATTTAGTTTTCATATTTTATTTATTGTTTTGGTCATCTTGTTATACTGGTTCATTTAAGTTATGATTTTATGTTATTTATTTAGTGTTACTTATTTTATAATGGTGTATAACTCCTGTAAAAAAGGCATATTCTCCCCATGATCTATATATCCCACCCTTACTGCTAGTCGGCAGCCTCTATTGTATGGGGAGGCCCTCCAGAGGTCATGAGGAGGTCCATCTTGAGGTATCCGGATGTGGAACCGGAGATGAGAGATTACATTACCTCTGTTTTTTTAATAATTACCTCTAATTATTGCTAATTTTTACAAATTAGTATATATTTCTGCTAATTTTTACTAATTACCTCTCATTACCACTAAATACCGCTAATTTTTTATAATTACTACTATTATTTAATTATTGATAATTTTCAATGATCCCTGATAATTTATATTGATTACAAGTAATTATTACTAATTATTTTAAAAATATTAAAATTTACCATTAATTACTAAAAACTACTATTAAATACTACTAATTACTAATTACTATTAGTTATTATGAATTTCATTAAATTATAGATAATTATTACTATGATCAATGAATTAATACTAGGTTTGGTTAATTAGTACTAATTAATTATCAATTACAGTTAATTACTATGACTTATAAGTAGTTACATAAAATTATAAAAAACTACAGTGAATTAAAAATATTTTATCTTCATTAAAACTACTTGCTGCAAATTACTACAAGTTAATAATACTAAATTCTAATATAATTTAAAATAAATAAATTAATGATTAAAAAAGTAAGGAAATGCCCAAAAATTTACTCTATATCCGAATTAAATTAATGATGTGAATTTCAAACGATTACTTCCCTATAAATATTAATAATTATAGGGGAAGAAATAAAAGAGTGGAGTGGAGAGGAGAGCCTAGAAAAAGAGATGAGAGGAGAACAGATATTGATAGAAAAATTAAATTAGGTGTATATAGGTTACATTAGTACTGATAGTTTGTTTAGGATGGTATTCTAGTAACAATTAGTTTTTTACGATGGTCTCCATTGAAAATAGTACCCACCATAATTAACATTTTCCAAAAAATAAAATATATTTGAGATAGAACCCATCATTATTAGTATTCTACAAAAATATTATTTGATGTGTGGACTAAATGACCATCATAAATAACCCTTCCATCAAGTAGTATTTATAATGGGGAGTAGAATCCCTTCACAAATAATGGTTCATGTCGTATAGAATTAATGCATGTAAAGATATTTGAGATGTGAAACCTTTCCCATGATAAATAATATTAATCAAATGATTATCTATGATGAGCCTCAAGCTTGTCACAATTAACCATTTTTCCCATATTGAACATCTTATTATTTGATTAGTCCTGGAAATTATTTTTCCATTCAATATTTTTGGATGTTTTTATCTCAGACCTTTGATTGGAATATAACTTCCTCCCTAAATTCCATGGCCATGGTGTAACAAAATTTTTAATTTAGATTGTCAATGAAATATGTATCGATCTTTTAAGTCGGTCACACAGATGTGCAACATTCTTGATGAGATATTATGAAAAAAGGATTATATTACATAGTGGGCATTCATATGTGGTTGTCATCATTTCTTCATTGAGTTATTTATCATGGGTTACTTAACCCATTGCATAATATTAATCTTGGAATTTATGAAATCCCTCCTAATTAAAATGATAATAAACCATATAGGGAAACAAACTAAGACTTTCTATTGTTCTAGATTAAATAATATTTGAATATAATTAATAGAATAAATATTATTCTCAAGAATGAGAAATAATTTTCTTCATGTTTTATCGATCAAAAATATATATTGATGAATAAAATTTATAATATTGACTCATATGTTCAAAAAATGATAGTGGATTTCAAAGTGAGCAAGATCATGTCCAGTGAAAAATATTAATTAACTAGTCGATTAAATAATATTTGTTAATGTGGAAGTTGGAATTCACCCCCAAATAATAATAGTATTAATATTATTATGAGAAATATGTTTTATAAACATTACAACACTATTAAAAGGGAACGGTGGAATTAAATAACATTTTAATGTAAATCCTAACTCAATAAATAGATTATTATGTATTTTATGTGTCTATAAAAAATATAGAATCATTTGGAACAAAGAATTTCCCTCTCAAATCCTCCTTCTTTCTCCCTCTCAAGACCAAGAAACACAAGAGATATTTTCCTTCGAGACCAAAGGATAAGATATCAACAAGAATAACACATGAAAAATTTATCATTGGGCTAGCAATGGATAATTGATTAGTGTTCTCAGAGAACAAAGGAGAACATGTAGATCACCATTAGTGGGATTATACCCTAGGATCCTCCAATCACAACTAATTAAATCTAAAAAGGGTTTTTTGGGAGATCGACATCATCTAGGAAGAAAGGATCCAAAGCCAATGTATTTATTTTCATCAGATCTAAATAACATAATAAAAATTTTAACAGAAAAAAATCCTCTATTGGGGTTTCTAGAAATATTATTTAAAAAACATTATAAATATATATCCCACCATTGGTTCTTATTCCATGTCCTAATCCTCCAAGTGGTATCATAGGGTCATGTTTTAAATTTATAAATATTTATTTTATTTTTTATCTATACACAATTGTTGTTTCATATCAAATTATTTTTTCATTAATATGACTTGGATTAACAAGTTATTTAAATATTAATCATGTTCCTTTAGTGTTTCATTTTCATACAGATCTAATAATATAAGAAGAATGACTACATATGTCACTGGGAAGTGCCAAATATTTTTTCGAGAAAACTAGGTTACATGGTGGTAGTTAGAGTATATTCCAAATATCAATGTCCACTTCACCTAGATGTGTCATGGGATATGTGAAACGTTAAGAAGTTAATTACACATGGAAAATTTATTTCACACTACATGTTTATTGGGCCATCTTGGAACATGGGATGACAGATTACACAATTTATAGCTGACGTACATTCCATGTAGTCTATATTGGTTTGTGGAGTGAATTACATAATCAATGTGGTCATTATATGTCGTTAAACTACATGAAATTGATGACCTATAGAATTTAGGTTATACCCGACAGATATACGGTGTACACACATTGTAGTTAATCATTTCCCTCATTGTATATACACGTCAATCCATTCAGTGAGGACAATGGACACACATCTTAAGGTATGCCTAAAATGTTACTTGCTTCTATATTCCAAGTTGTCATGTTGAGATATACACCTAATACAAGGCATTTACCCCAAGAATTTGTAAATTGATACACATCATGTAGATGTAATGTACATTCCATGTAGTGCACCTGAGATAATATGATAAATCCCTAGGGGTGTAACAAGGATACATGATAGTCATGATACAAATATTTTTGTTGGTTATTACATGGCATATAGTCTCTAAATTAATAGAAGAATTAAATTCCATTAAATTGAATAAAACAACATTAAAAGGTTATTTTAATGATTTATATCTATTGTGTTTGATAATTTACCAATGGTGTTGAATAATTTTAAATGATCAATTAATTTATTTTAATAATATTTAATAATTGTTTCTTCAATTTATTTTCCATTTAAGCATTAATGATGGTTATCTCTAAGAGGATTATTATGGTCATTATGATGAATTAGAATTAATTAATTAATTAATGAAAGATTTTTTATCTTATTAATAATGAATATATAATTAAATAATGTTAATAGATTTACTTTTTCATATGCATTGCATGTATGACCATTCATTAGAAAGAACAAGACAAGTGCGTTTGTCGACATATACTTACTTTAAATTATTATAGGAGTTTTCTATAATTATTATTAAATTAATTGATGGTCTTCGTGTCATTCCTCCCTCCATTGTAATGTAATACCTCTGTGTTCAAGGTTATTTATATAATACTCTGTAACCACTCTTTTGGTTCTCCTAACCTGTGTATGATATATAAATACTTTTAGTTAATGAAGCTTCCCATGGTGGATAGAGGTGGTTCAAAATGAAACCATAATGATGCAAACCCAGGAGTTACATAGGTGGATTGGTACAATATTACAACCCATTCTATTAATAGAAATATGAGTTTTTTCCACTCACTCATAAGTTGACATAGTGATCACTCATTAAATCAACAATTAGATATGCTCATGAATAGGTCATTTAATCAATATTTAATATCTATTTATGCTATATTTATTTTATGGATTAAATATTGTTATCACATAAATAAATGAATTTATTTAAAAAGACGGAATTTAATTAAATGGATTATGCATAAATGTTTTATCTAATATGGTTAATTAATTAAAAAATCCACATAATATTAATAGTACATATAGAGGATTATATAAGATAAAATTTATACATAATAAATTGAAATCCCTCAACTTAATATTAAGTTAGACTACATATTCCATTACTTGATTGGAAATAAAACAATAGAATAATGTGTTTTCATGGTTGAAGTATAGACACATACTTTTATTGGGGAGTTATCACGAGATTTTTGGGTTGAATTAACCAAACATGTATTGAGTTTAATGGAAAATGCCTTTTAAATAAAACATTGGATGTAAGTGTCTAGGAAATAAAAAATAGGAATTATGGGTCGGGGATTCCACTCAACAGTACAAGGAGCTGTAATCCTATAGTTTGCAAGACAGCCTACCAAAAATCGTTTTATGTTTTGTATAGATAAAATATTATTTACTAAAAAATGTAATATGGATAGTTTCCACTATAATATTATAGATACTCTACATTATGTGTTCAATGGTTAAGGGTATTGAGACTGGATAAAAATTTTATAGATATAATAAGGAATAAATTAATTAGTTATTTCATATAAATTTTTTAATCAAGATAATTAATAGTAAACAACTCTATTGATATTCTAATAAAATGGAATGTTTTTTATCAACAATATCCCTTCAATATATATTATAGGAAGATAGTATTCTTTCTAGATGTAACTTATAGAAATGGTTTAGTGTCTTTTGGGGTGTGATGCACCATGAAAGGAAATCTTACATGATAAAATCCTCAATTCCAGAGCCGCCTGTTAAAAAGGTGAGTGATAAAGAGCTAAAAATAACATATACGTGACACATTCTATGTTCAATAATTGATTATTTCATCCATTTATAGTCAAATAATGAAGTCACAAGGACATGGATTCATATAAAATTCTTGATAACCTCCAAGGATTATACTATCATAGAGATAGACATGAATGGTTTGATATTTCAAGAGCACTCTTCTAGAGTAATATTGTAAAGTGTGCGTCTCATGGGCTTCATGTAGTCAAGCTAATTAGATACTTTTATCACTTAGAGGTTCCCAAGTTTTAACTCCATGATTAATTGTACATCGATCTCATTATGGAATCACTACCTCAGAGCCTCTCTAGTTTTATTGTTAATTTTAATGTTAACAATATTGGGAAGTATCTTCTAGATCATATCACTCTTATTTTATATGTGGATGAGGAGATGAAGTATGAAAATTATTTGTTCTATATAGTGAAGAAAAATAAATGGAAAGTGAATATCTCTAATCCCAAAGATTTTTCATGCACTTCCAAAAAGAGAATGACCAAGGGGAAAGAAAGTGAACATAATGTGGTTCGTTTTTCATGTAGCAAGAAGGTCCACTAGATGAAAAGGATTGACTAGCCAAATATGTGAGGGGATTTTTAGGTGTGTTTGTTACCAAATTAAATTTATCAATTTCTATAAATTTGGTATTAGATATATCATGTATCTCTCACATATGTATTCAACTACAAGGACCAAGTATATTCGAAAATATTGACCGAGAGGTGGTGGATCAACGATCAATGATCAGAACTAAAAATTATATTATAGCTATTGAGGACTAAAACCTCACGATTTCTACTATAATGATCTTAGTTTTAATTTGTTTTTATTATGTTCCTTTATTTTCCAAAAACATTATTTATATATCAAGATTTGATACATATGGTTTAATTTTCAAATTTAAAAAATGAAGTTTCCATTATTATAAAGATATCATTTGTTATGGAAGTGAATATTTAAATAATTCTATTTTCAGGTTGTATTACACAAATACGGTAATAATAATTGATAACCAAATATCTTCACATGAATGTACTATCACACATCCTTAAAATACAACACCATTATTCAGGCTACAAGATGAATAAAATAGCACAACATCGTGGTCTTCTCGCCTGAGAGGACACCACCTCTACCACTGGTCACACACCAAGATATCATTAAAGGACTATGTATTGTTTGATTCCCATAATTATGTGGTACATAGTGATTCCTTGAATTTCCATTATGGATTATTCACTCAAAAAAACACACCCATGAAACAATAAAAAATATATATACCTCCTCTCTGAGTATGGGTTAAACATTTGTAGGGAGACATCCTTCTCAGAAATACATATGGATTGATTCCCATATTCATGGGATATATAGGAATATACATGAACCTTTTCATCAGTCCCATCCACAATCATTTATTGGGAATTTGGGGAACAACATGGTCCTTTATGGTCCTCATTCACATTGTGTTATAGTGGTCTCATCATAAATATCCTTTAGGTGGTACTCTCCCTTCATGTCCAAATTGCATGATTATAAACTCCATTACACTCATCGTTCTAGTCAAATGATGATAAGTGGTGTTGGGACCTACATTCTTACTGCATAATGTTAAAATTCAAATAATTCAAGAACTATGTATAGCTAAATTATCATCCTTATGGGATACATAGTGATTCTCGAACATTTTTTTCTCTAAGTCCATCCATAGGTTCATTATCATTTTTACCCTTGTTCCTCATACACTACATTTGGAACTAGTCCTATCCCATGTAAAGTCCAAGATTTACCTTAGGATATATCTCTTTGTGAAGAGTTTTGAATCCCTTTACATGATATACCCCATTTTCATGCTCAGGTTCGCAGTGGCATAATTCCTACAGTGTTGTATTCTACATGATAATTCTATCATTCCATATCCATGATTCATGTGTCCATTTATTTGGATCCACACTCTCTTACATGTCTAAATTGACCCCCTAACGACATGGTTTCTGGCCATAATGGCTCACATACCATCTTGGTCAAATGCTCTAAAATACATATGAAGATATTTTTAGAGAGTTCCAATGTTTTCAAACATTGTCAGTGGTCGATCCTCATTTGTTTATGCTCATCCAATGTAACATGATATGGATCTTTTGTATTGAATAAGGTCAATGGTTATACTACATCTTCATCCCACACACATTATGCTCTATATATTTGGTATTTTTATTCACACATTCCACCTTATTATGTTTTGGTGGAACTCTAACACCCATGTTTTTCCCCTTAGTGCATCTGCACTCGTTGAGTGGAAAGGTCTATGTAATTTAGGAAATTATTGACCTAGAATTTACTCATCCTTATTGTATGCTTATATGTGTTATAGGTAAATACTAAAATAATTCCTTGTTTCCCACACTAATCATGGGTCACATGGGATTAGAATTTAGGGTAGTTCTTGTACCCACATGGGGGAGATTCACCACTTCATTGATCTGTCAAAAACTACATTTGGCTTGATTCACATCTTTATGGGATACGTAGGATCCCCTAGACAATTTATATTTTTTCCCAACCGCAAAATGTAACATATTGGACCCTTGGCCTCATTTTTCTCTCATCAATATGTGATGTGGCCACCATGTCCCCTATTCATGTCAGGTTATTTCATAGCTCCACACACATTCCCTAGGGAACACTCCTCTTCCCAGCATCATTACCTAATGACAATAAATTTCATAGACTCATCCCTAAAATTCCCTTAAAATGTGCTACATCATCACAGGAACAATATGTTAAATTGGTCACATTAGTCCCTGATTTGTGACTCTAAACTATGTGAAATATTATCTTTATATTGTGTCATATGATGTTGGGGCCTCATATTTCCTCATTCACATCCGGTTTTCCACACCACACATATCCACCTAGAGCCCCATTTATTTTTCATGGTCCAAACTCTAGAACCTTAAAATAAGATCCTGTGGTCTATGAAACATGACCTTAAATTGTCTTCCACAATTCCAAGCAATATGACCTTAAAATATTTCTATGCTCTATAATCAAATATTATATGAATTTAAACTATGCAGCCTCAATATGGTGTTCCTTCCTAAAAAACATTTCCTTTAGAACTAGTCATCTACCACACCATTTTTTATGAAATAAGTGTGTCTTGATTTCCATACTTATAGTATAATTAGTCATGTATATACCTTCCATCATTGGGACTATCCAAAAATTCCTTCAAACCTTTACTCCCTTAGCCATGATTACATTCTAGGCTTTATGACCCTAAATTGTATGAAATTCATCTTAAGGAATCTATGTGATATGTGGGATCTCTTGGGCCTCATTCATGTTGGGTTTTATCCCTTTCATATAACATTTATAAATTTGGAATGATAATTCCTCTATGGCCCCTCTATCTTTTACATGGTCCAAGAAACATGAATTTAAACTATATGTGGGCTTCCCCAGGAATTCACATTTGGTGTGTGTGGGAATCATTGTTACTCATTCACATTAGTTATATAATTCCCCTAAATTATGCATATTAATCTTTGATTGCTTCTGTTATGGTCCATACTCTATGACTTACTCCCAGAGTTAACATACTTAATTCATCACATTAAATTTTGACCCTACCCTGAACACATTTATAATTCCCAAAGATAATTATGGGATGCCTCAGAATCCTTACTACAGAGGGTTTACACTATTATTTTTAGTCTCCTACCACATTGTGACTCAATAACTATGTGCATCTTGATTCCTATCCCCATGGGATATATAGAAACACTTGAATATTTTTTCTTTAGTCCCATCCACAGGTTCATTACCCTATTTCCTCCTTTGGCCTTAGTTATGGCCCAAGCATAGTGACCCTAAATTTTACAATGTTCATAATAGGATGTGTATTAAACACTTGATGACTCCTAGATCTTCATCAACATTGGTTTCTACCTTCTACATGCTTTTTTAATTCCCTAAGATTGTATTTTTTTCTCATGGTCCATGGAATATGAACTTAAAATATTTGCACACGTGGTTTTGGATCACACACTCTAATATGTTCAGTCCACACATAGAGTGATTATTATTTAGGGTATTCCATCATCCTTCAAATCCATATGGCCCACCCTAATGTTGTGGTGCCTGGCCATAATGTATCACCTCTCATCCTAGTCCAACACTGTAATGGATATTCCCCAAAAATGATGAATCCTATGTTTCAAATTCAGTCAACAGTCGATTTCACATTTTTTCCATCCTCAGGTCATATGGTTATGATCCCTACATATTGAAATGATCAATAGTCGATCCTTTCTAACCATTTTATATTTTATCTAGACCATTTAAGTCTCAACATATAACATTTTCACATTCTCACATAATGGTGAGATTTCATCCTTGATGTCACCCATAAAGTTAACTCCCACAAGTCAGGTGACACCCCTTTACAAATCTTTGTTTTCTACACCAAGTGCAGCTCACATAGGCTTAGGAGTTATGGAAAGGTGTCTATCGATGTGACCAAGTAACTCAGGAGCCCCTATTGTCCAAACACTATGACCTTAAACTAAGAGTCCCATATTGAAATTGTTGTGTGTCGGGTTTTCCACTCTACTTCACCACATACACCAACATTTGGGAAGATTTATTCCCATCTGTTTCCTTAGTTGTGTGGTATGAAATCCCCTATTATCTTATTCATGTCATTTTTTCCCCAAAACCATATAGATAAGTTATAAAATTTTATGGTCCATGAAACTCAACTTTAAACTATTGGCCATATTCCATGAAGTATGAACTTAAACTATGTAAAAGGTAAAAATCACACAATTTTAAACTATGGGATTCATCCTAATCACATGAAGTTAAACTACACCATGTGTCATCCTCACCATATGATGTTAAACTATATGTTCATAATCATCACATGCATGATGTAAAACTATAATGCATCCCCATCCTCACCCGAGAGGTTTTCTCTCTCAATGTCTATCGTCTACAAAATTTTTCACATCTTTAACTATCATTTGACATCAGTGATAAATGTACCCTAGAATATTGGATTGATATTTTTTATACCAATATGCTCACACCAATGTATTCTGAGCCATGGTGGTGTAACTCTAGGAGTGTTTCAATCCATATGAACATTCCATCACTCCACCTCCATGCATTTGGTTCCCATTATTCTGTTCCACATCCACTTTAACAGCTGAAGGGACCCTCTAATGACTCGGTCCCATACTTATTTGGATCACCTACCATCTTGTTCCAACACCCATTAAGACTTTGGAAGACAATTTGAGAAATCTCCCATGTTTTTAAAATTTTTAGTGGTCGATCCTCGTTTTTTTGTCCCCATTTCATGTTAAGAAATATGGACACAATTTTGCAAACAAGGTCAATAGTTATCCTATATCTTAATGCCACATCTGTTGTGTTATGAATTTTGTGAAATCATGATTCACACTTCTCAATCCCCTTTGTTCTTATAGATTATAATTCCCCTATCATTATCACATTTGTGCAATAGAGTACATTTGGAAACACAATTTGGCTACACTGATAGCCATATTATCTCAATGAATCATCTCTCATAATGAATGATTTCAATGGAAAGACAAAAATTTCATACCCCTAGTGTTAAATAATTATTTGAAAATATCATATAGATTGAAAAATTATGTATTCATACCTTGTTTCTCATATAGGGAATTACCCACGTGAGCTTAGTTATTCCCAATTAGTTGTATCACAGATAGGATTGAGATTCAATAATTAAAGCATGAAATGATGTCTCCATGGACCAAAAAAGTTGCAAATAAATCCATAATTCTTATAGAATTTGGGGTATCCATATATTGGATCCTCTCCTATATTATGGAAGGATCACCCAGATCCTCCCCTTCAATAAAACACTTCAACCCTACCACTTTATGGAATGTTTTATTGTGACATCCCAGACCCAGGATTCACTTAATAGGTACCGCAAGCCTAGTGGGACCCATTCCCTCAAGCAAATCTCCCTAAATTCCAGAGGCTGCCGACTAGCATCGAGGGCCTAGGGTGTGTCCATGTGGAGACTATGCACTCATTGCAAAAGTGTATCACATTAGATAATAATAAACATAGGTAAATGAACGAAGCAATATAAGTAAACAGAAGGAAAATCAAAAAATAGATACATGATTAACAATAAGGAAAATAACTAGAATAACATACATGCATACAACTAATGATGATATGTCATTTATCTAAAAACTAGAAAACAAGGATACAAGATAGAAGGAAAAACATGTTCCACAAAAGTATAATGAAAATAAAAAAACGTCCCAAGTATCTTGAGCTCTGGATTGGTCATATTCTACCAAGATCCATCGTAAATAGTAAGAAATAAAGTGTTCAACAT
Source organism: Viscum album (assembly GCA_963277665.1). Classification (NCBI taxonomy): domain Eukaryota; kingdom Viridiplantae; phylum Streptophyta; class Magnoliopsida; order Santalales; family Viscaceae; genus Viscum; species Viscum album. The sequence continues at coordinate 1,271,443,650 of OY728162.1, read as the reverse complement.
CGTATGCTTCCATTTATCAACATCTGCATTCATGTAATCTACTCTGGGTACCAAACAATTCCCAGAGAGGGTGTGAGATAAATATCAATGGGCCACCACCATAGGTTTCTATAACATCCAAACCGTGTAATGGAAAGGTAAATGTGTGAAATCATGAATATATAATGTAATTAAGAACAACGTAACTCAATACCCAAGTACCTGCTTCATAACTCCGCTGTTATCTGAACATAACTAGTCCATTAATTTATTATTACCAGTTTATAAATAAGTCACATGATAACAATATTTAAGGTTCCATGTTATGAAAAAAACCTGTAATGAAATTTAATAATGAAGTTCCAAGGTAATAACCAGGGAAACATAGACCTCAAGGGTCTCCAGGTTAGTAATAATTGTATCCTAGGTAAGGTTAAGAGTGTAATACATGGATCATATTCCAAGTAATTACACAATAATGTGACTACCGAATACTAGGTGATCTTCCAAGGTAAAATGAGGCTAAATAGAGACAGATCCCTATGGGATGTGACCATGGAACCTACTTGTCAATGATGGAACCAAAAAGTGTATCTAAGGAATCCTTTAATAATATTTGAGGGATCCTACACTGTCATATCAGGCATCCAGGGGTATGTAAGGATTGGGATCTAGGTGGGTCTGAACCTATAAAAGGCGTATCCTTTAATCATATTGGGGTTCCAAAGTTCTCAAGGCATTCCTAATAAGAATCCAAGGCAAGTTCGAGTCAGGCCATTCCTGTTTGATAATGAGGTCAATTAATATTTCAATTGGTTCAAGCATTTTCGTCCATTAGTGTGATAAGGTCAAGTAGAATGCAACCATTCAATCCATTCATGGATAATCAATAATTCCATTTGGTTCAATGCTTTCCTTTCATTAGTGTTACAAGTTCAAGTAGCATGAAATCTTTATTAATTCCATTAAAGACATATTTGATAATTAAGGTTTGTTTCTCTAATATCCATTAATGTGCTAAGGAGTGCTACGGACATGCAACCTATTAATCATTCACATTTAATACGGTCAAGTCATATACTTAGTATACATGACAATTTTACTTTCACATTTATTTATCAATATGAAGAACATACCTTAGGTGTGTCAAGTGGATGTGACATTGTACTTTTCATTCCCCATTATATGATACAATAAGAACTTATTATAATGAGGCCTACCATTAGTGTTGTCAAGGTCGAGCACATCCGAACAATGGATCAAAAGTGTCGAAACACTAAAAATTAAAATATGGAATAACAACTTACATGGGATGGATAGAGTTGTGGGTATAACCACCAAAAAATTTATCACATATCTGGAAATAGAATAATGATAAAGTTATAATGATTATAATCATGGAATATAAATTCAATAAATAGTTCTTGGTGAAATTTTTGGTCCCTACATGACAATTCCAAAATTAATGAACTTGAGGGACGATTTATAGACCACCCTCCTTTGGATTTTATGACTATCCTCCTCCGTTATTTCCCCTTGATTTGGCTTAGATCATATTAGATCTTAGAAAATAGGAAAAACACTCACACCACGCTAAATAGGTTGAGAGAAAAAGATAAGAAGAAAGGCATAAAGAGACTCGATTACTTACCATTGTGCATCCGACGTGATGAACAGAAGCTCGATCTGATCATGGATCAAGGATACCTCTTGATTCCTACCTTAGGTCTTCAAAAATATCCAAAATGAGAGAAAAATAGGTTTATATTGATGGTTTTAGGATTAGGGAAGAAGGATGGATATGATTAGATCATTAAGGGAAAAAAGAAAAAAAAAATCCTAGAAAAATGTATTGTGCAAGATTTTTATGTACGGTTTGAAAAATCGTGTGCAAACCATGAACGATTTCCTAGGTAGAAGGGGAACTTGTAGAGTTAGGCTATGCGGTTGTATTAAAACCATGCAAGTTGGTTCTGTCTGAAAATTTCTTTCTACATGGTTATAAAAATTGTACGCCTACTATATGCTAACTGTGCAAGATGGACAATTTTCCAAAAAAGAAGGGTTTTGGGATCTAAACATTCCCCAGACACCCATAAGACCTCTTCTAACTCATTATGAATCCATATCCGGTCCAAAATAATAAATTAGACCAAAATTTAATGGATCCAAGATGAGTGAAAAAAAAGGTTCTCATAGTCTTCCCCCTTAAAAGAACTTATCCCTGAGTTCACCATCCAAGGGTGTTGAAACACTGTCTGAGAACAATTCTAGCCACTGAGCACATATTTCGGTCTCCCTATCTAAAATCTCATCATTCATGTCTCTATACTAGCATAGCACTCATACTAGAGGGATAGACAAGCCTCGGAGAACCTTCATGCTCTGATCGACGATGCTTACTGGATACTCCTCAAAGGTACATCTGCATCTAACTCAACTTACTCGGTATCAAAGTTATGATATGGTTTGGCATGATATTTGAGATTTTTTAAAATATAGAATATGTCATGCATGGAATGTTACCTATGAGGTTGTAGAAATCGATAGGATACCGGTTCGACTCTTTCTATGATCTCAAATTAACCTACAAAATGAGGAAAAAAATTCCTTGCTTTTATAATCATCTATTCCCTAGACTGGGTGATACAAGAAGTAAAAAATGATCCATGACCTTGAAATATAGAGGTTTTTAACGGTGATTCACATAATATTTCTTTATAGATATATCAGTATTCATTAGTTTTCTAATCAGCTAAACTTTTATGAAGTCTACTAAATGAGACGAAGACCTAGTAGGGTAGCCTAACCTACCTCTATCTAGAATTGGTGTGAAAGACATGACCTACCATATAAGGCCTCAAAATGATACTTATGAATTTTCACCTGAAATCTATTTTTATAGGCGAACTCAATGGTAAGGATATGCTTCTCCCATAAATCTCCATAATCCAGGATGCATTCTCAAAGCTTTTCTTCGAGGACCTATATTTTCCATTCCAATTTTCCATTAGTCTGAGGGTGAAAAGATGTTCTTAGAAGCTCCTGGTTTCCCATAGCCTTCTGCAAACCCTTCTAGAACCATGAATTGAAATGATTTTCCCTATCTAAAATGATAGTAAGTGGAACCTTGTGTAGCCATACGATCCCACAGACATATAGTTTTCTTAGATCATCAACATAGAAAGTTTTATGAATAGGTATTAAGTGAGCTTATTTTGTTAGTTGGTCAATCAAAATCTATACAACATCGCTACCTCTCGACGACCTAGCCAAATTGACCAAAAAGACCATGGAAACCTCTTCTCATTTCCATTATGGGATTGAATGCAGCTATAACAAGCCCATAGGTCTTTGGTTCTCCACATTCACCTATTAAAAGGTGGAACACCTAGTGATAAAGTATACTATATGAAATTTCATTCCAGGTCACCAATACAGGCATCTCATATCTTGGTATATCTTGGAGATGCATGGATAAAATACCCACTAAGAATCATGGGACTACTTCACCAACAACTCTCCCATATTTGTAGGAACCCATACATGTCTATGAATACATAGGATGTCGTCTATATCTATAGACCAAACTAGAGAGAGGTTACCTCCTAATATACTCTCTTATATTACCAAGCCTCCATGATCTGAAAATTATATACTCTTCACCTTCTTAAGGAGGAAATAGGTAATATTCAAGGATATAAGAAATACTACTTGTGACCATCATAAAACTCCGGATGCAGCTCAAAGAAAAGAGTCATCAGCTTCCATTCATCACTGGATTTATGTACATTCAATGTTTTTGTTTTCTGAATAAGTGCATCTGCAACCGAATTTCCATTTCTAGGCATATAGGCAAACTCAAAAATAAAGTATTGTCAATATTATACTCATATCGGTTGTCTGATGTTTATATCATACTGTGAAAAGATATATTTGAAGCTCTTGTGGTCTCTATATACCACAAAGCAATCTTCCAATAGATAATGTCTCTAGCAACATAAGGCATGGACCACTACTGCTAGCTCAAGGTTGTGCATCATGTATTTTCTCTTAGGAGTTTTCAGCTACCGAGATCCATACATAACGAATCTATCCTCATGCATCAGTACTGCTCCTAGGACGATTCCTAATGTGTCACATAAGGCAGTATACCCTCTTCTTGGCTCTAGAATATTAAGAATAGGTTCCGAAACAATCCTCCATTTAAACTTGGGAAAGGATTTTTCACATGCTTCTGACCATATGAACATGACACCCTTCTTTTTAAGACCAGTAAGAGGTGAATAAAGGCATGATATGTCCTGTATAAAATGCCTATAATATCAATCAAGCCCCAAGAAACTCCTGATATCAAACACGTTCATGGATTTCTCCTAGGAAACTATAGAACTAACCTTTTAAGGGTCAAAATATACTCTTAATTATGATATAACATAACCCATGAAGTGGAAATTGTCTATCCTGAAGTGGAACTTATAATTCTTGGCATAATTATTACACACAATCAGTGTACTCAGAATGATTTCAAGATGTTTGGCATGGTCGCTACGAGTGTGAGAATATACCAAGATATCATCCACAAAAACCCACGACAAACAAATCTGAATAAGGTTGGAACACCCTATTCATCAGATCCATGAAAATGGAAGGAGCATTCTTAAGATTGAACAAACTAACTAGGTACTCATATAGACCATACCTACTATAGAATGGTGTATGAGTTATGTCTAATGGTCTACCTTGTACTTGATTATAACACGATCTCATGTCAATATTATAGAATACCATTTCTCCTCAGATCTTTTCAAATAGATCATGTATTTGAGGACTTGGATATCGATTCTTTACCATAAGTTGGTTCAAAATTCTGAAATCCAATAATAGACGTAAGTTTCCATACGCCTTCTATAAAAAATCATAGGCAAACCCCAAGATAATGTATTGGGATATATAAAATCTTTGTCCTATAAATCCCCTAACTAATGCTTGAGATCATAATGCTCTCTAGGTTCCATCATATATAAAGTAATGGACACTGGATCATCTCTTAGAACAAACTCAATTGTAAACTCCACCTATATTTCATGAGGTAATCTAGAAATATTATTAGTAAAGACATCCTTGAAATCATCCAATTTTTTAAGGAAATCATCTTGATGTAAACCTTAACCCTCCATGAAGAGATTTTCAATTTGAGAATTCACTCCACCTAGAACATGATGCTTTGGTCTTTCTCTTCTAGCCTCAATATTGCACTCACCCTTATGTAGACAATAGATTCATTCTTCTAATGTAAAAGATACTCTGCAGTGATAACATTCTACAAATGTGTGATACTAAACCAACCAATCCATCCTGAGAATGAAATTGAAGCTCATCATCCCGACAAAAAATAGGTTCCATAAGAAAGGGTAACTACATACCTTATGGGGGAAGTCACCACATTGGTGTATACCCTCTGTTTGTACCTCTAATGGTGTATCTAGGGTCATTACACCATATTAATATTGTATCTCTAGTCTTATAAATCCCATGATAGATACAGAGATAAAAGAGTTCGACGAACCTGTATCAAATAAAGAAGATACTATAGTAGATGCCACAAGAATAGTACCTCATACTGTAGATTTTCCTACAGCCAGATCCACATGTATCAGTTATGTTGCATTCAACTGGCCTCATCTATGTCCATGTGCAATAGCTGGACTACCACAATCATAACTAATATATTGGGGCTTCTGATGATTAGGGGTTTGGCCACCATGGTCATATCCTCCTTCTCATCCAGACCTTCTAGTGTTATTCCAATGCATTCCTTGATGCAGTGAAAAATAACCTACTCCTAAAAGTGGATATGGTGTGGATCCTTTCCCACTTGAAGTTGGTGGAAAGGTCCGGCAGAAACACTAAAGATGCCTCATACGGCCAAAAGCCCGACACTCCATTGTGTCTATATCGAATTGAGGATTCTTGGGCCCCCAAAATCCACACCAATGACACTCTATAGAGCTATCAAAATGGGAACTATGGTTATCATTGAACTGATGATAAACCTTGAGGGAACATTTCCTGCCACCATAAGAACTACTGGTTCACATCGGCACTAATCATCTATACATGGTACTATTTCCATCCCTCATGTTATACTCAGTGATAAGAGACTAATTGACTATTTTATAAGAAGTATTTAGGAAAAAGTCTTTCACATATATATGGATGGCATACTAGATCCCATCCCCAAAATTTCGGGCATTCAAAACATCATCACAGGATAAAAGCGGTGAAAAGCGCTACAACTCCATGAAACACAGTGAATACTATATGACTGACATAGAACCCTATTGAAGATACATGAACTCTCTAGCTCTTCCAGCTCTCATCATCTGAGGAAAGAACTAATCATATATGGAAGTCTGGAAATCAACCCATAACGTGCCCTGATGACTACCAGCCTGGGTAATCTCATCCCACCAACGCTTGGCCGAATCCCGACGAATTTATGTGGAAAGCTTCACCCTCCACACTGGTGGCGTCTCTGAATTCTCAATGATATATAGGCTGGACTCTAGTCAAGACTCAGTATCATGTAGACCACGACACCCTAAAAAGGTAAGCGGATGCTGCTATTGGAACACCGAATCTAGATCATCCATCATAGGTTCAATCTGTGGAGCACCATGCATGGACTGTATCAGACATAGGAAACTATCATGAACTTGGGAATCAGTTCCCATATTAGGTACAATAGGTAATTCCTCAAGTGGAACTCCTAGAGGTAAGAGTGGAAAATCAGGTCCCACTATGTCTGGAGAATGGTTGTCGCCACACTCTTGGAAAATGATATGAGGATGTCGTGGCGACATTGGTCTACAAATTCCAAACACAATCCTCAGAATAATATTAAGCCTAAAGATATCAACACAAGTGGAAGTTGAAGGTAAGAAAACTCACTAGGTAAGGCATACTACCACAAATACCCTCTTAGATGGAAAGGCATCTGTATCTTCTCATATTTAATTTTCATTTCATTTTACATTTAATTCCCCGGTTCACTCCATTACATTTCATAAACTTGAAAATATGAGATAAAGATGTGAAACCATTTCATTTTATAAGTAAATTTCAACATTATAATGGAGATCCATTCCCATTAGGTCAGTGCCCATACACCTCATCAATGAAAACAACTCCCTTCTATTTATAGAATAATGGATTGGCTTGGTAAATTACTCATCCCAACCCATGAGGGCTCATAGACCTCATGAATTGAGAAAGGAAATCACTAAATCACAACCAATAATAATATAAGCATAATCTAACTATCACAACATCACTCAAAAATCACAAACATATTAAGAAATACAAAGCAATGAAATGCACCAATATGGCACGGAAATATGCATGAAATGTGAATTATAAGTGCCTATAATGATGCATGTAAAAACACTCCTTTCCCTTATATAATATGTCCAATGATGAAAGAAAATACTAAAACATAATAATAGTCAAAAATTCCACACAGCATGTGTGTCACTCAATTGTGAAATAATTTCAACTATAATAGGAAAAACAGAAGAAAAAATTATAAATTAGGAAACTCACCTTTTACCCTGAACATGGGTTCACGATGCCCAAGCATTTATTATGACCAAGTTCCCAATGATATTAATCTCTAATTTATTTTCTCCAAATATTAAGGTAAGAAAAGAACTTGGCTTTGACACCACATTGTGACGTCTTGGACTTAGATTCCATTTAATATGTTTCTCAATCCTAGTGGGCCACATGGCCTCAAGCGCATATCCCAAAATGCTAAAGGCTGCTGATTAGTAGTAAGGGCCTAGGGTGTGTCCATGGGAAGAATATTCCCTCATTACCAAATTGTAGTATAGGGGATGAAAATAAATAGAGGTAAATGGTGGAAGAAATTTAAGTAAATAGATGGAAGGAAGGAAAATAGAGAAAATAGTAACAATAACTGAAATAACTAGAATAACATACATGCATACAAATGATGATGATATGTCATGTTTCTAAAAAACTAGAAAATGTGGATATAAGATTTCTATAATAACATGTTCCACAATTTTATAAAGGAAATTAAAATATTATTCCAATAACCCCAATCTTATACACATTCATCTTCAACCAAACTCCATCCTAAACAGCAAGCAATCAAGTGTTCGAAGATGTATTCTTCCCTTTATCAACACTTGAAGTTATGTAATCTACTTCAGGTACAAAATAGTTCATCAAGAGGGTGTGAGATAAATCTATGTGGGCCTACACCAACGTTGTCTATAATATTCATCTTGTTTAATGGAAAGGTAATAATGCACAAGCATGCATATATAAAATAAAGCAAAAAATGTAACTAAATACCCAAGTACCTGCTTCAGAACTCGGTTGACATTCGAACATAAGTAGTCCCTTAATTTATTATTACCAGTTTATAAATAAGTTACAAGTTATCAATAGTTAAGGTTCAAAGTTATGAAAAGGAAACCTATAATGATATTTAAAAATGAAGTTCTAAGGTAATAATCAAGGAAAAATGGACCTCGAGGGTCACCAACTCAGTAATATCTATAGCCTGGATAAGGGTAAGAGTGTAATCCAAGGATCATATTCCACGGAATTCAACAATAAGGTGCCTACCCAATCCAAGGTGATCATCTAATGTAAAATAGGACTAAACAGAGACACATCCCTATGGACTGTAACCATGGAACCTACATTTCAATTTTGGATCCAAGGAGTGTATCCAAGGCATACTTTAATACTATGTAAGGGATCCTACAGTTTCATACTAGGAATCTAGAAGTAGACAACAATCAGGATCTTGGTGGGTTTTAACCTATGCAACCCATATCCTTGAATTGGAATGGGGTTCCAGAGTCTCAAGGAATTCTGGATAAGAATATAAGGAGAGTTCATGTTAGGAAATTACTATTTCATAATGAGGTCACTTAATATTTCATTTAGTTCATGCCTTGAATTTCATTAGTGTGATATGGTCAAGTAGCAAACAACCCTTCAACCCATTCATAGATAATCAATAAGTCCATTTGGGTCATGCCTTTCCTTTCATTAGTGTGACAAGGCCAAGTTGAATGAATCCTTTATTAATTAAATTTAAGAAATATTTTATAATTAAGGTTCATTGTGATTCCTTTCATTAATGTGGTATGGGGTGATATAAACATGAAACCTATTAATCATTCACATTTAATACGATCAAGTCATATACATAGTGTACATGAAAATTTTCCTATCATAGTTAATTATCAATTTTAAGGACATTACCTAGGCAGGTCAAGTGGATGTGACATGGTACATTCAATTAACCATTACATGATATAACAAGAATATACAACAAGGAGGCATACTATTAGTGTGTTCAAGATCAAGCACATCCAAACAATGGATGAAAAGTGTCGAAACACTAAAACTCAAATATGGAATTACATCCTACATGGGATGGATGGAGTTTTGGTAATAACCACAAACAATTTATCACATATATAGAAAAATAATAATGATATTTTCTAATAATTATAATAATGGAATATAAATTGAATAAACAAAACTTGTTGAAATCATTGGGCCCCACACGACAATTATAAAATCAATGAAATTGGGGTATGAGTCATAGACCACCCAACTTAGTCATGGATGAATCTCCTCCTCCTCTAGTATTTTCTTGGATCATATTAGATCTTAAAAAATAGGGAAAATTTTCAGACCACGATAACTAGGTCAAGAGAAAAAGAGAAGGACAAAGGCTTAAATGAACTTGAGTACTTATGTTGTACATCCAACGTGATAAAGGAAAGATCAATTGGATCTTAGATGGTGGAGATCACCCTATTCATACATTATGTATTCAAAAAGCTCCAAAATGATTTAAAAATAGGTTAATTCTACTGGTTATTGGATTAGGGAAGAAGGATTGATCCAATACGATCATTAATAGAAAAAAGGGAAAATCACCTAGAAAATGGCCTTTGAACAGTTTTTCCACACCGTTTGAAAAACTATGCACAAACTGGGAATGATTACCTAGGAAAAAGGAGAAATTCCATGGTTATTCTACATGGTTATGTGAAAAATATGTGAGATAGTTCTGTCTGAAAATTTCAATTTGCACAGTTATCCAAACCGTGCACTAATCGTGCACTAACTGTACAACATGGACAGTTTTTTCAAAAATAACTGTTTTGAGCTCTGAACATTCCCCAAACACTGATGAGACCATTAATAACTCATTCAGCATCGATATCCAGTCCAAAATAATGAATTAGATCAAAATTTAAAGGATCTATACCTATGTGAAATCCCAAGTTCATACATGACTTCAATGTTTGTTGACACCACTTGAGATCTCTCTCCTCATCATCAGCTACAAGGAAGAGATCATCAACCCTAATTTGTGCCCAGTCCAATTCATAACTGAGATCATCCACTTTATGTGACCCATTTCTCAGCTACTATGGGGACTTTTCCATCTTGACCCTCAATCATATGACAAGTTCAGAATGGGTGGTAATAAAAGTGGAACCCTTATTAAACTAATCTACCTAGTGTTAGACCTCTTGTTCAGCCTTCTAAAGAATGTGAATGATGGAAAAATTCTTCAGAAACCAATAAGCACCCATGTTTCGGTTGCTTCCTCACATCTTCTCAGCAAGATAATCATGAACCAGTGCATCCAAATCATGAGTGTCTTCCCCTCCAGCACATCGATTTCAAAAATAGTGGTTTCATGACCCCATCCTTCTAACCCATTATATATATGGGTTCTCGAATAAATGCTTGATTCATTTACACACCCTATTTCAGGTTAGGCATATTTCTTTGGATATATCAAAATCAAAATCCTCCAGTTTTCTAGGGTTTATAGGTTTGTAATCAAATAATGAATTTAAGAGCTCAGCAGAAGGTTATTCCTACATCCTTCTATCATATCGGTAGGAATCAATGTCATGAGGTATATTCATCTTTACATGACCCCACCTTGGAAATGTAACTCCTATCAGCCATGGGTATCGCCCCACCAATTTCATTACAAGCTTCCACAACTAACCAATCACCAAAGGTCATGTCCTGTTCATATTTATCAGTCATCTCTATATGGACAAGAACCCTTGTTTGGAAAGGGATCATGGGTCCTCTAATAATGTCCTATAGTAGATCACCCACTACTCCTTACACTGTTTAGGGACAAAAACATTTCATTCAACCTGATCGATCAAAAATAAATATGATTCTATAAGGAAAGATACTTATAGAGGATGAGCAGTGGTGTATCATCCCATTAGGTTGTCACTGTAAGGATACTGGGATGTGGCCCCCATATATGATGGGGGGATTCAGATATTCCAAGTTAGTTACCTTGACTTCCTCAACTCGGGTTAACCCTATTACCTCTTCTACCCTAGATGCAAGCTCTGTAGCATACTCCTCTGCACTCATGGGTTCACCTCTATCCCCATCAGCAAGAGTCTCTTGCGCATGTCCCTCCTACATGAAATGGATTTTAGTTAGGGAGTATGGACATATAATAAAAATGTAGCATCATAAGATAATGAGTTAAATTGTACTTTGAGAGCTTCGACAAACCCCTCTAAGGAAGTTTCCTTTGAAGCTGCAACATCACCTTCCTCCATAAGGGCTTCCTTTGAGTCCACAACCTCAAGGTCATCTAGAAGGATCCCAAAATAGTATCTTCTCCTAGGATCCACTTTAATCATCAAGAAAATGAAGGTGTTCTATTAGCTTAGCCACTAATACATTAGGAGGAGATTTTTTATCCAGAAATACATTCACATGGTCCTTAATCAGACATACCATGCCTTGGGAGCACACGAGATCCTCCAGCTCTTCCACATACCATTTCCCTTATCTATGGGATACAAGGAATCCAACTTCAGTATAACCAATCCTCTACAGTTCCATACAAAACATATTAAGTTAGTCCAACGTCATGTCAGTGTTGAGGAACTGCCTATTGATGTCCTAGTTTTATCATGAATTGGGGTAGACAACTTCCTCAGGAATGTCAATTTCATGTAATCGCTTACCATGAGCTTGGTTAGACCTCCTAATAAACCTTCTTTATAGTTCCTCTTCCTCTCAATTCTGTATCACTGGTGTTGTCATCCTTCATTAATCCTTAGTCGGTGTAGGTCTCTTAACCGCTGACTCTGATACTACATCTTCACTACAATGATATTCATCAACCTTATCCCCACAGGGCTCCCTTTCCACCATACAGCCTTTCCCCTGAGGTAAAAGAGACACTCCCTCACTATCTTAGATAGTCTAAAACTTCATCATCTCTCCCAAGTAGGTAGCTTCCTATCTCTACACATACTCATAAACCAACCCATATGTACTAGTGGGTAGTGGTAGTTCATTCTGAAATTTTCCATCTTCCCACATGAGCATGAGATACATATTCTTTATTAAACATTGATTACTTTAATTTCTTACTCCCTGATATAACTTCAGATTCAGTATCTGTAGGCACTTGAACTTCTTTGTGAAAAGGTGTGGGTTTTATGGTTTGAAGATTTTTTCATTGTCCACTCTCGCCAGTATAAATCCACCATAGACAGCTAGGAGATATGGTTGTCACTCTTCAATCCCTGTTCCATCCTCAATTATAATCCCAATCAGAAGAGGGAATAGGTTAATGGTGAATCTAATCTCTTAGAGGACCATACTCATCCCTTCCATCATGCTCAGATTGAACGAAAAATTCCTCGATGTGTTTTGGATCACTAGTCGGAAGTTCGTCTTAGGAAGGGAGATAGTATTAGGGTATTTGTATCCTCCCATATGTTCTTCCACCCAACTTTACATAATTTAATGTGTCTCGCACACGTTCAACAACTTCTTTCCATCACTGACAAGACAGATAATTTTTTATAGCTCTAACAACAATGAGATCCCCATAATGTTATGTTGTCCAATCTCTATTTTTTTACTTCCATGATATAGGTTCTAGGCCACAACCCCATTGTTTGTGTCTCTTACAGGAAAAATCCACCAATAGATAACTGAAACCATAAACCTAGCCAAACTAACTATCAGTTGAGGTTCAGTCTTGATACTGAACCTTAATAATTTCCATTGGATATCCACCAAAATCCACGAGTGGGAGATTTCCTTTCCTTTTTGAATTCCCCTTCGATAGGTGCATGGCCTTTTCAGCAGTTTCATGGGTTCTTCATCCCCTATAGTAGGAACCTATGTTAGAAAGATTACAAAGTAGATAAACCACTATTTTAAATATTCATACTTCTTTCTTGTTTAACATTTGTAGTGTCTGGAACAAGATATGACAATTCCTTCTCCATTCATGTCATTTTATCCTGATCTTCCATGGAATTCTCTATAGGGAGGAATTCCTCGTACATCACCCCCAAGATCAAGATCCCATAATTATTATAGAGGTCCTGAAGGCTGATTACAACCTCCCCATGATGTAAATGGAATGTGTTGGTCTAACGCAACCATCTTCTCAGTTGTTTCAACATGACATCCTTATGTGGGTAGAAATGGATCTTAGAGACCAATGTTGTTTCATAAAGGCCTACCCAAATAAATTCTATACCTGACATGCTCACCCAATCAGCCCAGTCCCACTCATCTATGAATTTTCCACCCTAGTGCATATCCCAATCATCATTCCACCCCATTTTCAGGTTTCTCATGCGTTCCTTAATGATTTCCTTGTATTACGATAGAGTTGCCTCAGCCACCAATGACTTTCCATCAATTTCATTGGATTTATTGTCGAGTCATTTAGTTATGATGGTGGAGTGATCCTTCCAGAGATGACTTTCAGTATCCCTATTCCATTTGTACTTCTTCGGTGTGCCCCTAAACTAGTAGGTTGGTTCATCTTTTCTTGCAAGTGGGATAATGATGTCATTTATCATATAGAACCCATACAATGACAAATTCTTACATAGTGGGTACTCCTTATGTAATTCCAATAATCGTTCCATCAATGATTCATTGATATAGTGTATTCAAATATAATCCATGCTCAAAATATTGTTCTCCATTACTTCTCTCTGAGAAGCATCTACCAGAACCTCACTAAAAGATTCCTAAACAGCCATCCATCCCAGAAATAGGTAATTTTATAAACCTATTTATATATCAAATTCATGAAGAATGTTTTCAGATCCCTATTTCATATAGAATCTGTAAAATTTATATACATCTTTTAGGAGAAACAGATCATAATGCCTAAGTTCACTAGAAAGTATTCACTAAGAAAATGATCGTGAGACAGGGTTTGAAAATGTTCCTTCATGGGTTCAAAAAAGATTCATGGAAATAGAGGTCAGGGAAAGTGGTTTTTAGAGATATACTACAGATAATGGACCCCTGGTGCACTATTAATAATCATGGGTCCGACCCAGCTTCAAGGCGGCCTTTGTGAACATGAGCTTCACAACACCATGTGCCTTGCGTGCATTGTGAGATCGCTTCATAATCATCCATTATTAATCAATTTACCCTCATAATCCATCCCTCCTTTTCCTTTCATCTCCCATTTTGAGTGAGGATATATTTTAAGCAAACATTTAGGCTACTAGAGAGGTTGTGGAGGCCACAGTCAGTTTTAAGGCAATACGGTCATATAAATCCCCAAAATTCATCAATGGAGTCTGCCTCATGAAGCTCCTTCTTGGAGACCCCTCCCAACGATGAGCCTGTGAATGAGTTATGACCCTTTACAACATGTTTTTGGGAAACACGAGACCCAATTCCCTATAATTAGTTAGCACAAACCACCACCAAAGCATGGTTAGCCAAATTTTCACCTTCTGATATATCATTTCCTGAAGCACCTGAGCACCAAAAACCAGAGAGAAAAATAGATCACACCAGGTATTGGATCATCATGATCCCCCCATTCCTTTCTTCCTAAATTACCTTTATTATGATAAGTATTACCTTCACAAAGTTCCATACCTTTCATAGAATAAGGATCCCATTTGTATTAGTTTGGGCTATGTGGTGCATTCAGCCTTTGCAAAGTACTCTTCCCTTGATCCAGGACATCATGAAAAGGTAGGGTCACCATGCTTTGTGAAGATAACTTCTTCATGAAGGCCCTACCCTCCTCAAATCACCATATATTTAGGAAGAAACTCTCAGTGGGGCCCCCTGCTTCATGAGACCCTCTACCATGCATCCTTACAGGCTTGAACATAGTGTTATCTCAATCCCTCATAATGTGTTTCTTGTTGTGATACTTCACCTATTTCTTTTTTTTCATAGGTATACTAATAGATATTTCTATTTCACATAGATATGCTAAAATGGACCCCACAATTGACTATTCCTCTACCCCACTCTCATCAAGAATTTATCGTGCCTTCCCTTCCAAAAGTGTGGGTGGTTATTAGTAATTTATGTCTAAAGGGTGAGGAGTGAGTTCTTCCACATCTGAGATGTATGATGTTAAACTTCCTAGCACCAATTTCCTCAACACGTGACATTAATATGTGTTCACCCCATGTGTGGTATATCTAGAAGGATTAGAAAGATGATAGGCATCGGAAACCATTCACTTCCAACTTTCTCAATATGTCATCCCTACCATTTGGGATTTTTCTCCATGTGATCCTCGGGCAGTATCCACCTAATCCCTAACACACCTTTGATAGGGTGATCTATGTATGACTATCATGGAAGGAGATCTTCCTCAAATGGAATGAGATCATCCTCATACAATAAATACATATTCCTAGAACTACTTCTATGCATAAGATACAATATATCCCTCGCTAACGCATCTTTCATGATTAGAACATCTGTTCAATTGCTTCCTATTGTTTATAACACCAATCATGACTCACATGGTATTAGAGTTTAGTAGTGACCATAAAAATGTTATCATGGTTTCCATCAGTGTGTAATACCCACATTATCCAATCTGAACTATGTGGGTTTTGATACCTATATTCTACATAGGGTACGTAGGATGCCTCTATGAGGTTAGATTCAAACCACAGGTAAACATTGGTGCCCCTCCTAAGGGTGAACCTCCCTGATCCACCCTCAATGGTGTCTAGAAAAGCACCCACATGGGCCTCCTCATTAGTTGTAAGCCCCATCATATATCACTTTTTGAATTACATGAACTTTTATTCGTAATAAATTGGGATACATTAAAACCCTCTATGAGGTCCAAGCCCATCATCCATATCCATCCTGATCTCTTCTAGGTCTTATCCCTAGTAAGATCAGGCCCTTTACATGGGGGACATTATCTATTTCAATCCCATCAGGTGTCTTTTACACATAATACCCATTCCACTTTCATAACTACACAGACATTGATTCCCAACCAACTAAGATAAAAAAAACAACCATGGGGATCAAGCCAAACACCCTCAAAAACCCATCCATTCCACCCATTTCTCCCACTTACTTTATATACATTCAGATTCTTACTTGGGTCATCACATCTTAGTGGGATCACGCCATTCATCTGGGAAGTTCCCATACGTAGGCCCCATTCATCTGCTTCATCACCTCACCCTTATCGCAGTGGGATCACATCATCCATTTGGGACATCATAGTTTGTAATCCCTATCATCCACATTATCATTGCTCCTTGTAGAATCCAGGTAGTCTTAGTGTGTAACCCCACACTATACAATAAAGATAAATCCTCTTATGATGGGTAGACTTGGATTGTACACCTCACTACAAACAATGAACTATGTTGTTTTTGATCCCTGTGTTATATACATGGAATATAGTAAGCCTCCTCAAGGTTAAATCCCATCCAATGGTAAACCTTGGTGTACCGATAATTGGGGTATACCTTTTTGATCCACCCTTAGTGGTGTCCAGATCACCTTTCACGTTGTGAAACATTCCCTTTATAGGAGATACCACTCTTAGGTATTTCTGTATAGGGAGTTCTGATCCATCTATCTAGTAAACCTTCTAGGTTCTTCTTCCCAGGGATTTCCCTATCTAATCCTCTCCCATAAAGCATGATTATCAACCCAATATGTCTCCTCAAGATGTTAAACTCACAACCCACCATCATTGGTAGATGTTAAACATGATTCCTACCACATGTTAAACATGGGATACCCTATGAGAGCTATGAAAGACTTGCATTCAGTATAACATACCCCATAATAGATGTGGGATGACTTAATTTTTTACACACATCAGAATCCCTCTTATGAGGAAGATTACATGTGCTACAATGTTTCAGCATCCATACATGCATGCAATGCCCTACATGAATACTCTCCCGATTAAAGGTTTCTTCCCTGACATGACCCCAGGGAATTCCATACATAAGTAGCATAATTAAGTAGATTCCACAAAGATATCACACCAAAAATTAGTTTCACAAACTATGACTCAAATATTTTATTGAGACCTAGACTAGGTGACAAATTTTGAGGAGGAATCCATTGAAGGAGGGACCAACATCCCATCATCGCATTTCGCTCCAAGAGAAAACATCCTTGAAGAAGTGATGAATGTCACCAGCCATTAGAAAGTGGGAATGTAGGGTACAATGCTCCATTAGTTAATGAAAACATACATGGGAATACCCAATGTATAAATCTTTGAAAAAAACACCAAAAAATTATAAATAGTAGTGAGAAACATTTAAAATAGAAGATAACCTTTTGGAAAAACAAATCATTAAAACACACCTCATGTATACATTTATAACTGATGTTCCAAGCCATTCATACATGATGATTTCATTTACATTATACATTCCAATATTTAATGTAATGGCCTCTCTATACATCAGTACTTTAAAATAAATTGTCCTTGTATCACCAATTGATAACATTATATCCTCATGAACATTTAATGTTAGTAAATTCAGAAGATAAATGGGAGGGTTAATGTTACTTTTCAGAGATATTTTAAATTGTTTGGTAGATCCTTTATATTTTTTTTGATTTGACATTATGTTTCACCCCTTACCTTTTTCCTTCTATAATAACATTCATCGATTAATTCCTTTTTAATTAATTATTAAAGGTTATTCATGAAAAATAAATTTTAAATGAATACATCCTTTTAGAAATTTATTTTTACATGACCTAACTTTGATTGCTATAAAATTTCCAATAACTAGAAACATTGTATACATATCTTCATCATCAAGTGAATTAGTTATCTTGGTTCCCTTCTTGTAGTCTACATGAATCCCAACTCTCACATGAAATATTGGAAGTTGTTTGTTGTGTAGAATATACCCTATTATATTGTACATGGTTCCCCTTAGAACAAGGAAATGGGTGGGTGTGGATAGATATAACTCCTAATCATTTTCACCCTATAGAATATCAGTATAGGAAATGTATCAGAGTATTATTGATTTAAATTTCAAAGAAATAATTCTGAAAATATTTATTACCTCTTTTATGATATCTCTTTGAGGTTAATGAATCACCTCAAAGATCATGGGGGCTTGGGAGGTCTTAATGCTATAGTTTTTCTTTTTTCAATTCTTCTCTTTGATTCCCTCAAATAAAATTCTCTAAAAACTACTAATACCAATTAATTTTTCGTCAAAAGCATCTAATCATTCCTAGAATAAATAAATTTTATTACCTAGATCCCATTGTTTTTTTATTTTCTCAAAATATGTTTTGAGTGACAACCTAAAACATGCACCTCTAAGGTGTCCATATTGTTCTGAATGCTTCACAGCCACTGATAGTAGATATTCGTTGAGTAGATTTGATGATTATTCTTCTATCTTAATCTAATAAAAAATATATGAAAATAAGTAATAATTATTAGGTAATAACTATTTCAAGAAAAACAAACTTTATTATGTCATACTTTAATATGCTTCCCACACTTTTTTGTGTTTTCTCCTACTTGTATCCCTTATTTATTTACATGTTCATCCTTCCATAGAATGTGGCATGGGATGGAGGAGGATTTGGATTTCAATTCATTAGTCTAAATTTAAATAGAGGATCATAATTATTTTATTTTTTCACATCACATGATAGTATTATAGTATATTTAAAAGTCATTCCATTTTATAAAATTGAAGCATACCCCCATCATTTATTTACGTTTAGATCATGTTTGTTTTTTCACTAATTGCTTATTTTCAACACTCAATTATTATTTCATCAATTTTAAATTCTTTATCAAATTTATTAATACACAAATTTTCATGAAATTTATTACCACCCACAATGTACCCAAAAATATATCTCTTAAAAATTACCAATAAACCCACCTCGTGCTTGTTGGTTTATCATGTGTTCATACATTAGCCGTGTGTGTGGGTTTATTTTCCCTTAAATATATTTGATATGACAATTCATAAGAATTGAGAAAAATATTCTATGATTATTTCCAGTGATCTTTAATAAAAAAATCATTTAGGGTTCATCTAATATAAATTCACTCTTCAATAGATAATCAAGATTACGTCAAAAATTAATTATTTTGTTTCTAGTGTAATAAAGAAAGTATATCATAATGTTATCCTAATATCTCACCAAATTATTGTCTTATTCATTGGAAAAACATTTTTCCATGAATCTAAATCATTCATCATTCACATGCAAGTGGTGAGCCTTATGTAACTAATGAAAATGGCCTTACTAGGGTTAACAGGTTTAACACATGCATTCCATCCAAACTCAAATTTGATTCCTTTGTTTCTCTACTTGATAATTTATTAAAAAAAATCATGCTATGGAACTCAAGTTTTTTTTGTGACACTATTTCATCATGTTCTACCATTTCGTAAGCTTCAACATCATCAATATAATTTTTCTCTTGATTGTTAGTATCAGAATGTGCAGAAGGTTGTTGTTCCTCTCTATTGGGAGCACCAGCATGTTGATAAACATATTGTTCATTAGGATTGATAGGATCAGTGTGTTTACAATTAATTATATTTATAATTGGTTGAAAATTTAATTTGGATTACTTAAATGTAATAGTGAAGATATACTAATATGAGGAAACACAATTTTTATTAAAAAAAATATAACCTGATTATTAAACTCTTCGTTTTAAAAATGGTTAGAGTTATTTGACCTATGTATCGAGTATCCAAATTCCTTTATTGTGGTATCATATGATAGAAAGACCCCATATAAATTGGGACCACATTAAATTTATTGAGATATCCACTACAAAATGATTTATACATCTCAATGAAAGGGTCCTCCACAGTTGATTTGACATCTTATCCTTTAGTGGTTTTGGTCGATAGTAGAAAAATTGACCACTTTTAGTTTGTGGGATATGGAAAAAAAATACTTGGAGTTTTGGAGATTCCATTATAAATGGATCATCTATGTACCATTCCTTACTAAAATCCACTTTCTTGAATACAAATTCATCTATTTTAAAAACACTTTTGTTATCAACCCATGTTCATTGAATAATACACTCTTGTAATGTGGTATAATCTAACTCCCATATTTTTCTTAAGATTCCTATGTATGAAATATTTTCATAAATTTTATTTCTATCATTTGTATGAGATACATAAATCACTTCTACTACAAGTGTAACTCCACTATTTTTCATATTACTATGTTCATCATGTTCATTTTTATAGAATGTATAACCATTAATTACATCACTATTATAAGATAATATATAAAAACTAGGTCCTATGGATCTCCATCGGATACATTTAGAAATTGAATCCAGGTATTTAGTCGACTCCTTAAAAATATTCTATTGTGACCATCCTATTAACTATTGATTATGTGTGTTTGATATTTATCTTTCAACACTTGATGGATTCAAATGCATAAGTATTGGTGTTTGGGTTTTAATATAAGGGGAAACCTCTAAAATTTTCTAAAAAACATAAATGTAAGAATGATCCCAATATATAATAGTAATTATTACAATATACATTCCATAAATTCCCTCACCCACAAGATGCCTAGTGTGATGAGATTTTGGAAGACCAATCATTTCCACATCTGATAGGCATTTAGTATAGAATTCCATGGGTTCCTCAACAACATATGTAACACCCCAAGCTTCTACGGTACGTTTCCCTTCGAATAATGCGATAGCGTGTGTTGTACGCAACCTCGAGTTCTAACACACACCACAACTAATTAAACTAGCCGTTGTGAATAGTAATACCTACTTTTTGAAATCATATATATTTTATACTTCAAAATGGACTTCATTTTTGGATTCGGAATATTGAAATTAGCCTAGGGTGAAATTTTGGTACTTTTCGGATAACTTTCATATTTTGATGAATAGTGAAAATTACTAAATTTTAATTAAAAACAACTTTTTTAATCAAAATAATTAATAGTGATAAATTATGAATTTGAGTGGTTTTAAAGTATATTTAGAATATATTTTTACCATTTAATATAATGTTGGTCATTGGACATAATTTTACAATTAAACCGAACATAAACGAGTGTCAATCTTTTGATAGTTATTATCTCTTAAAAACACGCTTTTTGTTTTGACAGCGGGAATTAATTTTAAATTAATTTCTTCCACTTCTGTGTTTTGAATTTAGAAAAATGGATTCCATATTTGGAATCAGGATGTCCAAATTGTGTAAATAGGTAACTTTTATTTTTAGACATTTTGAATAGTTACTGTGGTAAATATTTTATTTACCATGGTTAAAGGGTAAATCCGGTAAATAAGGGTTAAAAAATAATATTATAATAATACAAAATTACCCTAAAACGTGTCCTAACCTTATTGGTGGACACATACTCGACCATGAGCATCCTTGGGTCAATTTGGGGACCCCTTGGAGCCACTTGTATGTGGTAGGGACACTTTATATTAATAAAGTTAAAATAAAAATAAAAATGGCATAAGCTTACATCTTTTAGAAGAATAATTTTTACATAGGGTTATACATGTTGGATTTTCGATTATAAATATTCATTAGAAAGCTAAAAAGCTTTTCTACATAATGATATTTTATTTATAATTTTTAGACATCAAATAATTTAAATTATTAATGACACAATAATGATGCAATGTTTACCTCATTAATAAATCATTTAAATAAATAAGATTATAATGATTAAAATATTATCTAAAACCTGTCCAATTCTTATTGGTTGATGTTATTTAGAATATGAGTCATCTTATCTTCGACCTCAATGATTTTTGGACCATTATAAACCGAATATAATTATATTATAAAGTAATACTTTCACTCTTTCCTAAAGAGCCCCTCCTCTCCCTTATAAAAGGAGACCACTTCTACTCATTTCTCACACCTCTCAAGCCACTTGGATCGTCCAAACTCTGCCCAACTAAGCTCCCCACATCCCTCTCCTCCTCCTTGAAGCTTCCCCTTAGGCAGAAAGCATTTCAAGAAGTCCTTTGGTTCCAACCAAAGTGAGTTACCTAAATTAAAGGTAACGATTTCTCTTAAATTATTTTCATTTATTTTGCTTCTTCAACCCCCAAACTCTTTTTATTTCCTTTATTTTGTAACAACACCAGTATCCTCAATATACTAGGATGTTGTTATAAGAAGGATTCAAACTACACATACACACAACTCCATCTAATGGATGATGAACATAATGTTTCTGTGGATGGCAAACTAACGCCTCACGAAACGATGATTGTTCAAATACATCTTACCGCCTCTCATGGTGGCCATTATGATGGAACTGTAATTAAATATGATATTAATGATATATATTTTATATATAAGCTTCTGTAATTCCATTTTATTTCATACCATTATTCGTTTCATGTTGTATATACATACGATAATTTCATTTGAGGAAGTGCAGACTACCGCCCCCTTAAAATGATATGACTCGTTCATACCACACATGGAACGTATAAAGGATGGTGTTAATGAACTTAAGTAACATATATAAAATATTATATTATACTGAAATATTAATATACCTATGTATCATTTGGATTTGATTCTTTTAAAATAAAAAATTAAATGGAAGTAGCGTTCGTGCGTACGTACGGACTACCGTCTCCACGAACGCGATGAGATTCATCCTCCATCATATCCATTCAAGTATAATTATCATTTGATGATTTAAAAATGATGTTTAAGGACTTGATACCATTCTGGATTTGAATAATATACAGCCTATCCATTACAAACATGTCTTACGTAACCAAACATTTAAAAATAACGAATCGGTTATCACCCGAAACGACGATAATACTAAGATATTATTATCAAATCAATATTAAAAGATCATATATGATATCATATTAATGTATATGATTCTTGTATAATTTAGTAACAATTATTTCACTATTATACAGGAGGTTAACCTACCCCAACAAAGGAAAAGTACAAGGTAAGGGTTATTTCACAATCTCTTCATTATCCGAGGTTGTATTATACGTAATAATCTACTGGGACCTCTTTATCATCCACATCCATGTTTCTTCGAAATGTATTTCAAAACATTTTTACTATTTACAAGAATATGGGTTAAAGTCATTTATACCCTTGTTTGACCTTTTATAAGAGGTTTATAAAGGAATCTTTCCGTCGTTTTCAAAACAAGGTCATTTTTAACCTTTTCGACAGAATTAAGGTAAGAACGTTTTTTTTAACTTATACGGCGGGTGCGGCTAATTTCCACTGTTATAAAATCTTCAAAACTTCCCTTATAAGCTTATAAGAATATTTTCAAAGAAAATGTGTTATTTTATATGGATCTTAAATGATTTCAAAATAAAAAGAGATATTTCTTTAAAAAGAATTTTGATTTCATCTATGTCAACATCCTTTGATGGATTTTACGCTTATTTGAATTTGATCTATTGTGATACAAAACTTCTATATTGTATTGAAGGTTTTGTGATATGTTTGATTGTGGATGTTCTATTTTTATACCATTCATAGTTTATGGTGAAAGTATTGACATTTCGTATGCTAGTTTTAATACGAATGTTTATGTTATGTTTAAACCTTTTCATATGGGAATGCATTGGACTTAATATGTGATGGGTGGAGCCCGCTATAGCTCCTCGATGCATCGGTAGGTCTCATGAGACAAACTAGTGTCTTGGCACAAGGCCTTGACAAAATCTTATTTGTAGTCTTGGCACGAGGCCTTGGCTATGTGGTTATGATAGTCTGGCATTATGCATTCCAACATTATGAAAGTGGTTATTGATATTGCATGTGATTATTCGATTAGTAGAATATCCATGTGAATAAGTAAATGGCATTATTTCATTTTACTTTTTCCATACTATGTTAAAGTTCAATTTTAAAAGGCTCTTGTTTTAGTAATTCATTGCCTTAAATGTTTATGCTTATTTTGAATGTTCCGCTATATTGTTATCCTTACTGGGCATTTGAGCTCACCCCTTTTCTATGTTTTATTTTTCCCAGGTAGTGAAGAAGTAAATTATGATTGACTTGCAGGGATATTATGAGGGGTTAATAGTGTGGATATGAAGACTTTGTTGTTGTAGTAGTTTTTCACTTTGAAATGTAATGTAAAACTTTATGATTATATCTAGTGTTTCCAAGGCAACTAAACCAATCGGTCTTTCGAGATTTGATCTTTCTTGTGATCATGCCAATGTTATGAAATTAATGCACCGACTCTGGGTAACTGGGGTCGGGGCGTTACAGTTGGTATCAGAGGAAGTTTAGTACAAACCTTGGAAGCTAGATTTAGATAAACTCTGATTAGAGCACGTAGACCTAAGATGAACTTTGAGGATTAGTATAGAAGAACTTCCTAGAATTTTGGTATTGTAGAGATTTTGTGAGTTTTCCAAGAAATACATCCCTGTCTGGATACGAGCAGGTAGAGGCGGCTCTGGCACAGATGTACCTAGGGGTAAAACCCGAAAACACCGCTTTGAGCTAGACTCGAACGGGAACTAGTGCATGACAACGGGCCTTGCTGCACTCTTGGTTATGACACTCCCGGGGGATATGCTTAGGATAACTCTCATTTTCTTTACAAATCATTTTGAAGGGATTATGAGTATATACTTCCTCAAAGAAAACATTCTTATGATTATGGATTATATCCATAAATAGTTCAATTTATGTTAAGTGTTTTATAAGTATGGGATTATGTATTTTGATTCATAAACTGATCTAGTTTATTCCATTGTTTAGAAATGGCGCCTAGTGGAAGAAATGGAAACTGTATCAATGCACGCACTCCATGTAGGGATTGCCCTCCTGCTCAAGATAATTATAGTGGGGCTGGTGATGCAACTGGTGCTGATCAGCTAATCACCATACTGGGACAACTTACTCAGGTTATGAATAATAACCTTACCCGTATGGAGCACCCTGATCCGCAGCGTGGAGGATCAATGTTAGATCGATTCATGAGGCAACAACCACCAACGTTCAATGGGAATACAAATCCCTTAGTAGCTGAGCAATGGATATTTTCCCTAGAGAAAATATTTCAGGCTTTGGGGAGCAGTGAAAGGGAAAAAGTTATCATGGCAGTTTACCGCCTCACTGGAGATGCTGATCAATGGTGGTCATTGATTCAAAATACGAAGGAAGATGATGAAGTATCAAATATGGAATGGAGGGAGTTCAAAGATCTGTTTTTAGAAAAATACTTCCCTCGCGACCATCGAGCAGATATGGAAAGGCAATTTCTGAGTCTGAGACAAAAGGAGGATGAGAATGTCACAAAGTATGAGGCTAACTTTACAAGGTTAGCGAGGTACGCTGGTGATTATATTCGTAACCCAAGAAGTAAGATTGATCGTTTCTTTGATGGGTTAAAACCATTTCTCCGTCGAGCGTTAGTCTCACAATCTTTTTCATCGTACGAAGACATTGTCTCATGTGCTATCAAGACCGAAAAGGAATTCTCTAAGTCTTATGACTTTAAAGCAAAGCAAGAGAAGAAGAGACCTGCTGATCAATCTGGGAATGGAAATAAGGGGAAGAAGGGAAAGGTTGAATATCCATCTTGTGGTAAATGCGGGAAGAAACATCCTGGTACTTGCTTAAAGGGAATGGGAGTCTGTTACAAGTGTGGTGAAAAAGGCCACCAAGCTCATGATTTCAAGGGGAAGAAGGAAGCTACCAACGTTCAGTGCTACAATTTCAGGGAGATGGGGCATTATGCAAATGTATGTCCTAAGCGTCAGGAGAACTTACCTCAGAAAAGGCCAAGGGATCAAGGCCAGGCTTATGCTATCACTACTGCTGAGGTAGAAGCTCCGAAAGACGTGGTGGCAGGTAATTTAATGGTTTCCTCAAGTTTAGCAAATGCATTATTTGATTCTGGATCATCGCATTGTTTCATATCTTCCTAGTTTGCTAAGAAAATTTGATATTTCCAATTTGATTTAATAAGGGAGTTGTCAGTTAAAACTCCTAAGGGAAGTATCGTTGCAACAAAGTTTTTTGAATCAGTCCCCATTAGAGCACATAAATTTTCTTTATCTGCTGATTTCATCGTCATACCTATGATTGAGTTTGATATAATCCTCGGTATGGACTGGCTTTCGGACTATGATGCGAAGATTTATTGTAAGAAGAAAGAGGTTACGATTCTTGATGATAATGATAAGGAGCACCTTATTTTTAGAGCAGAATCGTCACCACCTAATTCTTATTTAGATCCACCCCCAGTAGCTCAACATAATTCAATTATTGGGGAGGAAGAGAATAAAATAACTGTCGGTGAGGAAAGGAATGTTCAAATAGAGGATGTACCTGTTGTGAAAGAATTTGTAGATGTATTTCCGGAAGATTTACCTGGACATCCTCCAGAACGAGAAGTTGAGTTTTCTATTGATTTGATTCCTGGATCAAGGCCTATATCGAAGACCCCTTATAGAATGGCCACTGTAGAGTTAGTCGAACTAAAGAAACAACTAGAGGAATTGAGTAATAAGGGATTTATTCGCCCTAGTGTTTCTCCATGGGGAGCCCCTGTTCTTTTTGTTAAAAAGAAAGATGGATCTATGAGGTTATGTATCGACTACAGGGAGATCAATGTTATAACGATAAAGAACAAGTATCCCCTACCTCGTATTGATGATTTATTTGACCAACTGCATGGAGCTCAATACTTTTCAAAGATTGACCTTCGATCTGGATACCATCAGTTGTGTGTGAAGAAGGAAGACATTCTGAAAACAGCATTTCGAACCAGGTACGGGCATTACAAGTTTACTGTAATGCCGTTTGGATTGACTAATGCACCCTCTGTATTCATGGATCTAATGAATAGAGTTTTCAAGGAGTATCTCGATGAATTTGTGGTGGTATTTATTGATGATATCTTGGTATACTCCAAAACCTACAAAGATCATGAAAATCACTTGCGCATTATCTTGAAGACTCTGAGGAGGCATGAATTATATGGGAAGTTTAGCAAGTGTGAATTCTGGCTTCAGGAGATTTCTTTTCTTGGCCATATTGTCTCTAAAGATGGAATCTCTGTTGATCCTTCTAAGACCAAGGCAATCCAAGAATGGCCAGCACCTACGAGTATAACTGAGGTACGTAGTTTTATTGGTTTGGCAGGTTATTATCGACGTTTCGTCCAGAATTTTGCCCGATTGGCTAACCCATTAACGAAGCTCACACGTAAAGGGGTTAAATTTGTTTGGACAAAAGAGTGCGAAGAATGTTTCGAAGAACTGAAGAGAAGATTAGTCAATGCTCCTATATTAACTCTATCATCGGGGAATGATGGGTTCGTTATTTATAGTGATGCATCAAAGAAAGGACTTGGTTGTGTCCTTATGCAGAATGATAGAGTTATTGCCTATGCATCACGTCAGTTGAAAATTCATGAACAAAACTATCCTACTCATGATCTCGAGTTAGCAGCAGTGATCTTTGCTTTGAAGATATGGAGACACTACCTCTATGGTGAAAAATGTGAGATTTATACTGATCACAAGAGTTTGAAGTATATTTTCTCACAAAAAGAACTCAACATGAGGCAAAGGAGATGGCTTGAATTACTCAAGGATTATGATTGTACGATACACTACCACCCAGGGAAGGCAAACAAGGTGGCAGATGCTTTGAGTAGAAAAGACCATGGAGTTTTGAACAATATGAGAATTGAAAGGGATCCAATTTTCATGGATCTAGTGGAGATGGACATGGGAATAACCAGGGAAGGTGAAACATCAATGCTTTTTCAAATGGTTGCCAAACCATCTTTACTAGAAAGGATTAAGAGTTCTCAGACCGATGATGAAGAATTCCAAAAGAAGATTAAAGCTGTGAATGATGGGAGATTGAGAGACTTTGTGTATGAAGATGGAATTTTGAAATTCGGGAAGAGACTTTGTGTTCCCAATATACCTGATCTAAAAAGGGAATTGCTGGATGATGCTCATAGTTCCAATTTCTCTATACACCCTGGGAGCACCAAAATGTATAGAGATTTGAAGGAACATTTTTGGTGGGACAACATGAAGAGGGAGATTGCTGATTTTGTGTCAAGATGTATGGTTTGTCAACAAGTGAAAGCTGGAAGGCAACAGCCTGGAGGAGTCATGCAACCTCTTCCCATACCGGAGTGGAAATGGGACAATGTTACGATGGACTTTGTCATGGGACTACCAAAGACTCCTAGAAGGAACGATGCAATATGGGTTATTGTTGATCGTCTTACCAAGGCAGCACATTTTCTTGCTATAAGAGAAGATCTACCCCTGGAACGTCTAGCAAGACTATATATTAATGAAGTTGTGAGACTTCATGGAGTACCCCTATAGATTATTTCTGATCGTGATCCCCGTTTTACTTCAAGATTCTGGAAAAGTCTTCAGAAATCCCTGGATACTGAACTTCATTTGAGCACTGCTTACCACCCTCAGACAGACGGACAATCAGAACGGACTATTCAGACCTTAGAAGACATGTTGAGATCTTGCTCACTTGACTTTCAGGGTATGTGGGATCAATATTTACCTTTGGTAGAATTTTCCTATAACAATAGCTTCCATTCGAGTATTCAGATGGCACCATATGAAGCGTTATACGAAAAGAGATGTCGTACACCAACCTGTTGGGATGACGTTGGTGAAAGAAAACTTGTAGGCCCAGAACTGGTGGAGGAAACGGTGGAAAAGGTGAAAGTAATCCAAAATCACATCAAAGCAGCTCAAAGTAGGCAGAAGAGCTATGCCGATAATCGAAGAAAGGATTTGGAATTTCAAGTCGGTGATCATGTTTTTCTGAAGGTATCTCCGTGGAAGGGAGTCATACGTTTTGGTAAGAAAGGTAAATTGAGTCCCAGGTACATCGGACCTTTCGAAATTCTAGAACGAATTGGGGCTGTAGCTTACCGATTGGCAATGCCGCCAAGTCTCTCCAAAGTTCACGATGTGTTCCACGTATCTCTGTTGAGGAGATACATGCCTGACCCAACGCATGTACTCACCTATGAGGAATTAGAACTGGAACCCGATCTGTCTTATTGCGAAAAGCCCGTCAAGATTCTTGATACGAGAGAACAAGTGCTGAGAAACCGGACGACGCGTCTGGTAAAAGTTTTGTGGAGAAATCATAAGATGGAAGAAGCAACGTGGGAACCCGAGGAACTTATGATGAAGAACCACCCGAGTCTTTTTATGCAGTAATACCCTAGAAATTGTGAGGACGCAATTATTTGAAGTAGGGGAGAATGTAACACCCCAAGCTTCTACGGTACGTTTCCCTTCGAATAATGCGATAGCATGTGCTGTACGCAACCTCGAGTTCTAACACACACCACAACTAATTAAACTAGCCGTTGTGAATAGTAATACCTACTTTTTGAAATCATATATATTTTATACTTCAAAATGGACTTCTTTTTTGGATTCGGAATATTGAAATTAGCCTAGGGTGAAATTTTGGTACTTTTCGGATAACTTTCATATTTTGATGAATAGTGAAAATTACTAAATTTTAATTAAAAACAACTTTTTTAATCAAAATAATTAATAGTGATAAATTATGAATTTGAGTGGTTTTAAAGTATATTTAGAATATATTTTTACCATTTAATATAATGTTGGTCATTGGACATAATTTTACAATTAAACCGAACATAAACGAGTGTCAATCTTTTGATAGTTATTATCTCTTAAAAACACGCTTTTTGTTTTGACAGCGGGAATTAATTTTAAATTAATTTCTGCCACTTCTGTGTTTTGAATTTAGAAAAATGGATTCCATATTTGGAATCAGGATGTCCAAATTGTGTAAATAGGTAACTTTTATTTTTAGACATTTTGAATAGTTACTGTGGTAAATATTTTATTTACCATGGTTAAAGGGTAAATCCGGTAAATAAGGGTTAAAAAATAATATTATAATAATACAAAATTACCCTAAAACGTGTCCTAACCTTATTGGTGGACACATACCCGACCATGAGCATCCTTGGGTCAATTTGGGGACCCCTTGGAGCCACTTGTATGTGGTAGGGACACTTTATATTAATAAAGTTAAAATAAAAATAAAAATGGCATAAGCTTACATCTTTTAGAAGAATAATTTTTACATAGGGTTATACATGTTGGATTTTCGATTATAAATATTCATTAGAAAGCTAAAACGATTTCCTACATAATGATATTTTATTTATAATTTTTAGACATCAAATAATTTAAATTATTAATGACACAATAATGATGCAATGTTTACCTCATTAATAAATCATTTAAATAAATAAGATTATAATGATTAAAATATTATCTAAAACCTGTCCAATTCTTATTGGTTGATGTTATTTAGAATATGAGTCATATTATCTTCGACCTCAATGATTTTTGGACCATTATAAACCGAATATAATTATATTATAAAGTAATACTTTCACTCTTTCCTAAAGAGCCCCTCCTCTCCCTTATAAAAGGAGACCACTTCTACTCATTCCTCACACCTCTCAAGCCACTTGGCTCGTCCAAACTCTGCCCAACTAAGCTCCCCACATCCCTCTCCTCCTCCTTGAAGCTTCCCATTAGGCAGAAAGCATTTCAAGAAGTCCTTTGGTTCCAACCAAAGTGAGTTACCTAAATTAAAGGTAACGATTTCTCTTAAATTATTTTCATTTATTTTGCTTCTTCAACCCCCAAACTCTTTTTATTTCCTTTCTTTTGTAACAACACCAGTATCCTCAATATACTAGGATGTTGTTATAAGAAGGATTCAAACTACACATACACACAACTCCATCTAATGGATGATGAACATAATGTTTCTGTGGATGGCAAACTAACGCCTCACGAAACGATGATTGTTCAAATACATCTTACCGCCTCTCATGGTGGCCATTATGATGGAACTGTAATTAAATATGATATTAATGATATATATTTTATATATAAGCTTCTGTAATTCCATTTTATTTCATACCATTATTTGTTTCATGTTGTATATACATATGATAATTTCATTTGAGGAAGTGCGGACTACCGCCCCCTTAAAATGATATGACTCGTTCATACCACACATGGAACGTATAAAGGATGGTGTTAATGAACTTAAGTAACATATATAAAATATTATATTATACTGAAATAGTAATATACCTATGTATCATTTGGATTCGATTCTTTTAAAATAAAAAATTAAATGGAAGTAGCGTTCGTGCGTACGTACGGACTACCGTCTCCACGAACGCGATGAGATTCATCCTCCATCGTATCCATTCAAGTATAATTATCATTTGATGATTTAAAAATGATGTTTAAGGACTTGATACCATTCTGTATTTGAATAATATACAACCTATCCATTACAAACATGTCTTACGTAACCAAACATTTAAAAAGAACGAATCGGTTATCACCCGAAACGACGATAATACTAAGATATTATTATCAAATCAATATTAAAAGATCATATATGATATCATATTAATGTATATGATTCTTGTATAATTTAGTAACAATTATTTCACTATTATACAGGAGGTTAACCTACCCCAACAAAGGAAAAGTACAAGGTAAGGGTTATTTCACAATCTCTTCATTATCCGAGGTTGTATTATACGTAATAATCTACTGGGACCTCTTTATCATCCACATCCATGTTTCTTCGAAATGTATTTCAAAACATTTTTACTATTTACAAGAATATGGGTTAAAGTCATTTATACCCTTGTTTGACCTTTTATAAGAGGTTTATAAAGGAATCTTTCCGTCGTTTTCAAAACAAGGTCATTTTTAACCTTTTCGACAGAATTAAGGTAAGAACGTTTTTTTTTAACTTATACGGCGGGTGCGGCTAATTTCCACCGTTATAAAATCTTCAAAACTTCACTTATAAGCTTATAAGAATATTTTCAAAGAAAATGTGTTATTTTATATGGATCTTAAATGATTTCAAAATAAAAAGAGATATTTCTTTAAAAAGAATTTTGATTTCATCTATGTCAACATCCTTTGATGGATTTTACGCTTATTTGAATTTGATCTATTGTGATACAAAACTTCTATATTGTATTGAAGGTTTTGTGATATGTTTGATTGTGGATGTTCTATTTTTATACCATTCATAGTTTATGGTGAAAGTATTGACATTTCGTATGCTAGTTTTAATACGAATTTTTATGTTATGTTTAAACCTTTTCATATGGGAATGCATTGGACTTAATATGTGACGGGTGGAGCCCGCTATAGCTCCTCGATGCATCGGTAGGTCTCATGAGACAAACTAGTGTCTTGGCATAAGGCCTTGACAAAATCTTATTTGTAGTCTTGGCACGAGGCCTTGGCTATGTGGTTATGATAGTCTGGCATTATGCATTCCAACATTATGAAAGTGGTTATTGATATTGCATGTGATTATTCGATTAGTAGAATATCCATGTGAATAAGTAAATGGCATTATTTCATTTTACTTTTGCCATACTATGTTAAAGTTCAATTTTAAAAGGCTCTTGTTTTAGTAATTCATTGCCTTAAATGTTTATGCTTATTTTGAATGTTCCGCTATATTGTTATCCTTACTGGGCATTTGAGCTCACCCCTTTTCTATGTTTTATTTTTCCCAGGTAGTGAAGAAGTAAATTATGATTGACTTGCAGGGATATTATGAGGGGTTAATAGTGTGGATATGAAGACTTTGTTGTTGTAGTAGTTTTTCACTTTGAAATGTAATGTAAAACTTTATGATTATATCTAGTGTTTCCAAGGCTACTAAACCAATCGGTCTTTCGAGATTTGATCTTTCTTGTGATCATGCCAATGTTATGAAATTAATGAACCGACTCTGGGTAACTGGGGTCGGGGCGTTACAACATATTTATCCATAATAAAACCTTTTATATGACATTTACCTTTAACATACCCCTTAAAAATCTTCATGTACCATTAAATGATGTATATCCATCTGTAATTTACAAGACCACATGGTTTAATATCTCTTACCATATAAATGATTAAGTGAACCATAATTTCAATGATTGTTGATGGGAAGAACATATCCAATTCACTTAGTATGACAATGATTTACTTTTCCATAGTGCTAAATTTAACCAGTTTTACGACTTTAATAATGATAACATTGAAAAATAAATGTATCTTGTTTAATTTATGACAAAAATTCTTTGGGAAATTCCACATAAATCTGCAAACATTATATACTACATCAAAAGATGATAGTCATGTGATTTCAAATCCTTTAACTTTAAACTAGTTAGTGACATGATATTCATTATATTTTTTTACTACACCTCTTTAAACATTATATAATTTAAGAAGTATCAAAATAGATATCTCTCTTTTCACAGAAATAATGTAAGAAGCTAGAGGAAAAAAATCCATTTTAACTATTCACTGTCACCAAATATTCTCATATTCCCATGATAATGAAGTTCAACTTATCCATAATTCAATCCTTTATTTTTACATGTACATTTAATAAAGTTCTAATGAAAATATCAAATAAATATTTTTTCAAATTTCATAACATCACGGAAATTTATGATGTACACAATATTCCAATTTGGTAATTCGGAAAAATAAATCACATTTTCCAACCAATTTTTGTACGGTTTCCTGTAAAAGTTTTACCAAAATTAGTGTCTATATCTTTTAATTTTTCAAAAAAAAATCACATGTTAGTGGAGATAGTATTTTAAATTCTTCTAAACACCCATGGAATGATTTAGTCCAATATTTTTTCTTATTTCATCTGGGTGAAAATAGTATATTTCTTAAAAATAATGTCTTTAATGAATATTTAAACTTAATTTATTGAGTAGAATAATCATAAATGGAACACCATTGAGTTACATTAATGTTATATCATGATAAACATCCTTAAGCAGGAAATTCATTTATTATCCCATAAAAATGGCTCTAAATTTGAAATATTCATTTCTATAAGCATTACACAACGTAACACCTGAACCCCACAATAATTTAAAATAATTAATCAATGGATCCAAATAAACCTCGATATCATTACCGGGTTGTTTTGGTATTGATATATTAAAGAACTATAGAACGTATTTTTTCATTCATAACCGTAGGGGAAAGTTATAATTTTCCAATATAACCATCCATGTACTCAGATTTTTACTTCAGAAACCAAAAGGTTTCACTCTATATATATATAGAGCAAGATGAATGTTTCCTGGTTCATTTCCCAATTAAGGATACTAGTGATAAATTATTTTACCCTAAGGATATTCCTCCAGTTGATGATGTTTCCAATCTTTATTTCATGTATTTATTTTCCAAATTAATTTTCATACAGTCTCCAAACATCCATATAGGTACTTAAATCATATAATGATTATAAGGTATCATAAAACATTTTTATGACCCAATTCATATTTATTATATCGAGAATAACCATACATTGGGAAAATTTTATGTTATTTGTGGACCATTTGAAATAGTATATTGTCATTTGGATGAGCATTTATTATATCAGTGATTATAACCAATTAACTTAGTATTCATTTAGTATCATATCTTTGGAAAGGATGCTCATTATCATCTCAAATAATATCACTCAAGAGAGTAAGTATATCGGTAAAACCATCATCACTCCATCCATTACTGCTATTTAAATTATACATCATTAGTATGGATGAAAATACTATATATTTAGTGTAACCATAATACAAATAAATATTTTGACAACACTTTATCTTCTCAAATAATTTTGTACAATCCTAATGTTCATCTCAAACATTCATTGTCATTTCCCCAATAAGATCGTCATCATTTTTCACACCTATAATCACATCCTTGATATAATATTCATCATTTTCTAAACATGTAATCATATCATATGATCCATAAAACTAAATCTTATCATTATCACAAGAAAAATTCATTTTTTACCCATGTTTAGTCCAACATTTATAACATTTATCCATTCTATGATATATCAGTTGTTCTTTCAAATCCTAAAGACTAATTTTTCATTAATATTAAATGTGTAATCACAGACATAGGATCTTAGAAGGGTCATATGTATGATATATTTCAAACATGATGAACCATTTCATCTCATTCACATACTATTTTATCATATGAGTTTAATCTATCTATTTTCTATTCATATCCATCTTATTTGATTTTGTAATATTAATATGTAATAAAATAAAAAAAATTAAAAACCATTTCATATAAAATGTTCATATTATGATTAAATAGTAGTGTTAGGTATGAGTATTAATGGTAATGATTCTAAAGACATTGATTGGTTTATTAATGGTTATGATTTTACTAATATGGGTTATCATTAATATCTTCTATATAATATGAACTTAATATTTTATCTATTGTACTAATTAAAGACCCAAGAGAGAAGAATCCCTTATCAGAAACCAACATTGACATGATCAATGTATGACCTTTAATACAAATCCTCAAATCAAGATATCTATATAAATGCATGTTAACTATTTTTATATAAAATTGGATAGTTTATAAAATTCTATCTCAATTAGTTTATCAAAATAATTTTGACATAATTAATCTTTTTAAAAAAAAGATATAATTTATAAGGAGATTATTTAACATTATAAAATATTAAATAATATAATTTTATCACTGATATACATTCAATTTTCTTAATATACACATAAATTTTAGTTATTTTATTCATTATTATGGGTCTTCCTAAAAAATAAAATTTTTAGAATTTTTATACTCTCACTCCTTTCTATGAACATAAAAATATGCTCAAATAACATTGTATTTAAACTAAAAAAATAAAATTTTAAAGACCTTGTTGCACTATAACTTGTATTGAGTCAACAATGAAATAAAATGTGACCCTAGAACATTTCTTCCAATAGGCCATGAAATCATGACATAAAAGGATAAATTAAGAATAAAATGACATAATAAAAAATAAAATGATGAAAAATGTGTCACATCACTATAAAAAACACACCCTTGTATGCCTAAAACTCTCCTAACCTTAAAAAATAAGCACAGAAGAATAACTTTCATCCATAATAATCAAGTTATGATTAAATATAAATAATTTAGTATATGGTTAAAAAAATATACATTAGGATAAATGCTGTTCTTAATCAATTGAAAATGTTTTAATAGAACATGGGGTCTAAATAATGATTCTAATGTTAATTTAAGGTATTATTTAATCATAAAAATAAAATAGTGAGTCCAAAAATAGGCCCTCTATCATTTAATTGAAATAATTTCATGTAGTATCAATAAATATTATATATAATTCTATGGCTATTTAATTATGTTCAAATGATACCATTTAAGGAATGTATGATTAGTTCTCATAGTTAATAGAAAAAAATAAAAAATTATATACCACTGAGAATAAAAATTAACATGTATCATTCAATGTAAACACTCTAAAAAATAATTACTACTGATAAAATTAAATCGAGAGAGTAATTTTTATCAAAAAAATCCCATATGTAACCTTATTGTCAATTTAATTAAAAATATAGGTTACATAACCCAAGACATATAAAAATAATATATAGGATATTTAAATTGATTAATATATAATAATATAATATATATAATATAGTTTTCAACATATAAAACAAAATTTATAGAACAAATAATGGAATATTGAGAAAATATTCTATCAGAATATAGACAAAAAATGATTTTTTTAGTTTAAAAACTATTCACTAACTCAAAAAAATATTTTATTCATTAAAAACTAAACTATTAATAAATATATTCTATAAATATAATAAAATAAAATAAAATTTACTAAAAAACATATGTAAAGAAAAAATGTTATGACATAATAATATATAAAATTTTTTAATAAATTTATGCTTCTATAAAACAATTTCTCATAGAAGATATGTCATTACTGATAAAACTTATGTTATTATTTAATAATAAAGAATATTATAAAAACATGAAATATAAATAATCAATAACAAATACAAAACTAGACTAATAACATGTGTTAAATGTTAAAATGATTTATATTTTATATATAAAGATTGAATATTCTATTTTAGTTTTAATTAAAGGAACCTAAGTTAAAAAAATATAATTCCATAAAAAATTAATAATGCATAATATATTAATATAAAATTAATTAATAGAATATTGATTATTATATTAAAAAATATATATAAAAATAAATAAGAAAACACTCTTTATTAATAAATCTTAAAATGAACATTCCACCAATATTAATAGGAAACAGTGCCCATAATGAAACTATATTTCATTATATTTTAGTTTCTTGAAAAGAAAACAATATTGAAATATGATACTCTAATCTTCAATAAAAATAAAATACACAAGATAATAACATCATTCTAAGAGACATTGTGGGTTTATTCAGTGTGAGTAGGAGGGATACATGGATGAAAATGGGAATAATTTTTCACTTTTAACCCATGGGAGCAGGAGGGATACATGGAACTTGGAGAAAATTATCATCAGTGCACTGAAAAAACTATTCCTACTTAAACAATTTAGTCACCACCATACAAGATAAGTGGGAAGTGTTTTTTTGGTTCACATCTAGTATCTTCATGCAATCGGAGTTATAAATATTGGTGAATGAGTGAAATGAATGTGATAGAAATGGAGAGGGTGAATAAAAAATGGATTTAGGAAATAGGGATTGGGTGGAGAATGAGTGGTGTAGATCGAGGATAAATACTATTTCTTTAATGTGAGATGCTCTAATCATTTACAAAAACTAAAAACAATTAAATATTTTTGAGGGGGAGAAATGGATCATAAGTGATCACATGCCTAGATTATAAATTATCACTATAATTTCAATAAAAAAATAGATTATCTTCCAACAAAGAAAAATATTTTAATATATAATTTACAATTTAAAAAAACTGTTTTAAAAAAAGTTATTTCATATATTTATTGAACCATTTAATGATTCCATATATTTATTTATTTTAAAATATATAGTTTAAATTTAAATATATTCATTAGTTTTAATTAATTTTTAAACCATTAAATTCAAAAAATAATAAAAAAATATTTACATAAAAAATTTATGATATTTTAAAAAAAATATATTTAAAAACCATATAATTAAAATTATTTATAAATTAAACTATTGGTTACCAAATCAGATTTATCAACCATTAATCAAAAATATTATAATGGGAACCACTATGCATGTTTTCAAATATGATTGGTCACTAAAAATCTATGAATTCAATCATAATTTCCCTGAAAAAATGAAAATAATTCAATCTATTCTCCAAAATGACTACAGATCATAATCATGATATGAACCATAAAACAAAAAACTGAAAAAATAAATGAAATCTTATATTTTTATCTCAATAATGATATATTACTAAAACCACTCGTAAATGGAGGGGTGGTTATAGTGCAGGCTTGAGAGTGAGAAACTAAGGATGGAAGTGTTTTGTCCTCATTGCATTACTAGAAATCCAAGTGCCACACTCTCTTGTAAGGGGGGAGCTCAACTTGGTTTATGGTACGATGGGAGTAGGGTGGTTTAATGTGGAAATTAGTGGATCTTTAGGAACAAAAAAATAAATCAGTGATGTAATGTTCGATGATTGTTATTAAAGAGGACCATAAATAATCAGATACCTTAGTGTTTGAGATGATTAATTCATTTGAGAAGATATTTGAATAGCGGTGGCAGTAATTCAGTTCTATAAGATCTTGAATGATGTGAGTGAAGAGTACCATCATAGGGTACAATTTATAATATTGGGATGGTTTTTATCAGTTTTTTTAAAAAATTAGTGATAAATAGTCATTTTATCTATGCTAAAATAATAATTTCTAATAAAACTAATCATTATCAGTGCTAAAAAGTGATGATAAATCATATATTTATTAGTGAAAAAATTTTAGTCCTGATAAAGATACATTTTATGATTTGTGTTAAAATTTGATAATGGAAAAATTTTAATAATAATAAAAATATAATTTAAAAACCTTAATATATATAATTAAAAATAAATATAATTTTATATAATTTTACATGAATATAATTATAATTAAATATAAATGTATATAACAAAAAATAAATATTTATGTAATTGTTAATATATTTAAAAAAATTATATTTGTATTCATATATATAATTATAAATATATATTTAATTATAGACAATTTTATAAATAATTGGGTGTGATGAAAAGGTCCCAAGGGATCCTCCCATTGGTTTTTCTCATGTACATTAAGTCGGTGATTCGATGTATTCAGATTTTGATTACTACTTAAACCCTCATGAGGTGTTCTTTAATCCCTTGAAGAAGTATAAAGTCTGGATGAAAGGCACATACCAAATTCTAGTTCAAGTGGTGTCGTCTCATGTTGTTAGTTAGATTCATGAAAATAAGGTTCCTAAATGAAGCAAGATTTTGGACAATTTGAGTGGGAATCTAACTTCAAATGCAATATTTTCATCTAATCCTAGGTTCTTTGTAGATTCTCTACTTGATACCACATAGTTGCAGAAGAATTTCACCACAAATATAGCCATGACCTTTGTCGAGGATAATCCTAAATTCTTCATGGATTACATTTAGGATTATAAATACTTAATTATTGGGCAGATATATCTTTTGATAAATATAAATGCTTCGAATCATGATTTTTTGAGGAATCAGCTTCATAAGATCTAGGGATTTAATTATAGGAAATTTGTCTCCATTGATATGGGTTTCTTTTGCATTACGTTTCCCTCACTTTCTATCTAATTGAAATATTGGGGTTTGGGTTTTATTTCCATCATGGAATAGACATTAACATTATATTAATGGGATCCCTGGTTTGATCTAACTAGGTCCCACAACTCAACCATTCAAAAATGAATCCAGATTAAGTGATTGAACTGGTTTTTTAGAATACTCATATTCTATTTTATTTCACCTCAAACATTGGTATCCCTATTAAATTTGATAAGGAAAATTATCTTTCAAGGTATGTTTATTAATATTAATTTCTTATGGAATTTAATCTTGATTCTTAACTCATTCATATTATTTTTATGGTGAATGAACTATTTAAATTTGAGATCTATATTGAGTCTGATTCTGTTCCTAATTTTTTTATTAAAATTTAGTGTACCATAAATCTTATAGAATCATGCATCAATAGAGTAAAATGTTCCAATTGTAAAAAATGGTTAGAATGTCAAAAAATAAAAATTCAAATTACTTGTTATTGAATCTAGTTACTCAAATGGAAATATAGTGAACAAGGTTGATAAGGGTCCTAAAGATAAAGGAAAACTGATTAGTTTTAATACATTCACACCTATTAATAGGGGTGAATCAAAGAATGTAAAAATATATAGAAAGAATTTTAGTATAATGGATAATAGGTTTGGTGGCTAGGGGATGATGTTTTGAAACTAGGAAATGCATCCTTTGTGGATATAGTTAAATCTATCCATATAAATATGAAAAATCTGCTATTAAAAATGTGTAGGATAAAATTTATTTATCCCATTATATTATTATTCATATGGATTACAATATTTTGAGGTGGTGAGATTGGTGTGATTCCATTCACTATGGATATATTTATAGTGATGTTGGGGGAGTACCTATGAAGATTGTTGAGGAGTAGTACCTATCTTGTTGTATGTTTAATAAGAAAAATAATTCACCTAATCCCATAGGGGAAAAAACTTGTGAATATGGTTGTTCAAGATACACATTGAAATTGGGGAGAGTATGTATTTCTTGATATTCATGTTTCTTGTGATGTTCTAGAATCATAGGTGAATGTGTAAGGTTACTCTTAAGTATCCCTGGCTTTGGTAACATATTGTACTTGTTTTGTTAAGGCATATTAATTGGAAACTAGAAAAGAATGTATGCTTTCATGAGATGTCTATGAACCTCTAGTTGATAACCAACTGATATCCCTTGCATAAGCATCTATTGGAGTCAAGGGATCAGACAAGGCTATTCAATTTGGTCTTAAAGAAGTAGTGGGTAGTCATTCTACTCTTAAAAGAAAAGGTTGTGTGGATCCTGAAAACCTCCTTATTCATGTTGATCTAAAGCAGTGGGATGATGGTGATGAGATGTATCTTATAAGAAGAGAACCTAGAGGGAATGTTCAAGAGGTATATGTGGCTATGAATTACATACATAGATTTCTTGAAATTTTAAATATATCTAGTAGGATGGTTGTTTTCTGTGGGGAATTTGGATATGCTTTGATATCAAAGAATGGTTTCACTAGTGGTTGTGAAATTGAACCTCTTGAGGTGGATGATTACTCCATAGACAAGGATGATTAGCATGTCACGTGGAAGGACCCTAAGTAGTATAAGAGATGAAGATGCATGAGGGGTCAGGGTAACTCTCGAGGAAGGAGTGAAAAAACATAAAATAATTTGGTTGTTCAATGCTCTTTTCATTTTTGAGGTGTTTTTTGTGCCAGTTCTTTTCATTGCAACACATCATGTAGTTTGCTTGTGTACTATCCTTTTTATGAATAAAATTTTTTCGGACCATGGGTTTTAACCAATGGTTCACACCGTTCGTAGAATATAATTTAAAACAAATAATTATTTATTTAATTAAAAATATATTAATGAATTATATGTATGAATTATAAATATGATTATAGAGATGTATTTATAATTATAATTATAATTAAGTATATTTATAAATATTTTTATATAATTATTAATATATTTTTTTATGTATTTATATGTATATATATATATTGGTATATAAATATATATAATTAAAAATACAATAAATATATTCATTATATAAATATATTTATTAGAATTTATTATAAAAATAAATATACATATATATTTACTCCAAATGGATCAGTCATTGACTTGTAGACCAAATCCATGACTCCAAAATTATTAATAAAAATAAACATACATGGAGGGTA
This sequence comes from Viscum album, assembly GCA_963277665.1. Lineage (NCBI taxonomy): Eukaryota > Viridiplantae > Streptophyta > Magnoliopsida > Santalales > Viscaceae > Viscum > Viscum album. The sequence continues at coordinate 1,271,401,334 of OY728162.1, read as the reverse complement.
ATAGGTCAACCAAGTCCCAATCTACCCACACCAAAAACAAGAAGTTGCTTCCTTTAATTTCCTCTATATTCTAAATTATTAAGAAATATCCCATTTCCCTTTGGGTGTCATCCTCTCTTCCATGTCTTGGTATATTGTGGGGTCACCTGATCCTCTACCAACGAAAATTTAGGGGAATATTCAACAGAAGAGCAGATTTGAGTTTCCATTAAAGATCATGATATTCCATCACTGATTTAGATTGAAATCCATCCTATAAATTAATTGCCAATAAATTCGGCATAGGTATGTATTCATTTAAACCAAAAACATTTGGTTCCATCATGGAGTAGATGGGTTTAAGTTTCAAGAAGAACCAAATGTTATATATTTACATTCCATACATACACATGTATATATACATAAATCTATACATATATAACATCTACACACACACACAAAATACACAAACACAAAATAATGAGTACACAAATATACACAAAGTCATTGATATAAATATATAAACTCAAATATCACATATTAATAATACATCATTTAAATTTATATAATTTTTATAATTAATAATATATATATATTAATATTAAAAAATTATATTAATTATATATATGCATTTTTTAATTAATATATTTAAATAAACATTAATTTTTGAGTATAAATATGATAAATATATATGTATATAATCTTTTATATTAAATGACTTTTTTCCCCAAAAAAGTGCTGATAAAGAATACACTTTAATAGAGAAAAAAATGCCAATAATGGGGGAATTTTATGAGAATTGGAAAAAGTGATATCAAAGGGTTCCCTTTTATCATCACTTTTTTGTGCAGATAAAAGTTAACATTATTATTAGTTTTTTCAAGTGTTGATAAATGCCATCATTTTATAAGAACAATTATTCTAGCACCGATAATGGTGAACACCAAATATAGTACAATATGTGGTGGTGATTACAATCGTGTTACTATTAAGTGTGATAACACTAGTGTCATTATAATTTCTATAAATCCTATACAACACTCTTATAATAATCACATTGAACTAAGACACCACATTTTGAGTGAACACTTCCCAAAATGATATATCTTTCAAGACATTGTGAACTAAAGTCTTTAATTGGATGACATCATTTCCAAGCCTCTTGTTTTATATCATTTTGAATTTATTGAGGGATAATTAGGTATATTACACTTTTGAAACTTATTCATTAACTAAGGATTCTTGAGATATTTTCAATTCTTTAATTTTCAATATCTATCTTGTTTCAATTTTTTTTCAAAACTAATCTAAGAAAACGTTTTCAAACATTCCATTATGTTTGGTAAATTAATGTAAATTTAATTTTCTTTGAAAATAATGTTTTTCTAGATAAAAACAAGTTGGTTTGGTTTTGGCCTAGAATAACATGGTGGTTATAAGATCGAAAAGATACCATTGGTTTTTTAATATAATCTTTAACATGGGCATGAGAAGTTGTACTTTACTGCACACTTGGTTTGACACTCCTAGGGAATATGTTATAGATTATTCATAGAATCAGTTATGTATTTAATAATGAATCATGGTAGAAAATTTTATTTTAAATTAATTAAGTTCAAAATGTTTTTTATTTTAATATATTATTTTCAAAATAATTTATGATTTTTAATATTTTAGTATTATTATTTATCTTCAATATTTCATTATTTTATACATCCTATATTTTTATTGTGTCCATTAATGGGGGTAATATCTTGTTATTTCTAAAATATTACTAGAGGAGACACCTATTTAGATCAAAAACATATTCTTATTCAAATTATATTTTGTTCTATAAAGCATATAATTTTCCTCCAATATTTAAAAATAACATGTGTTGATACATTTAAAATGTTCCAGTTATTCTATTTTTAAAAATTGAAAGGTTTTAAAATTATATTTTTATCTCTGATTGAGGATCATTTGTGATGAGTAACCTAATTTAAATTTTTATTTCTTACTTTTATTTTTGTAAAAAAAATTATGATTTAATTAAAATAATCATAGAGGGCGATAAAATTTTAGTAAAGGTACTCTAGTTTATGGGGAAATTTTTTATTTTGTTTTATTATGGTATTTATGTGTTCTTTGAATTTTTTTACAAAGGGGGGGTATTTTTTCACTTTTGGAGGAGTTTATTAAAAAATTATGCTTCCAAAGGATTCTTTTAAATAAAATTTAAGTATAAATTGAATTGAAATTTTATTGGGTTAAATACTTTAAGAATACATTTTTAATCTATTGAGTATTGAAAATTATTTTATCATCCCATATGAATTTCATTATGAAATACTGAAATTTCATGTGAAATTTTCATTTGAATATTCCCAGTGTTTATGATTCCCAAAAATGGAAAGATTGATATATCTCACTCTCTTAGATTATTTTAATGATCACAAATTCCTTTTTGTGTTCTAAAAATATCATTTCATGTATTTTTAAATATCTTGTTTGGGTATTTATATATGTTTAAACCAATCAAAGAACATGTGTAGAAGGGTCATGGAAGGCCATTTGTAAATGCTACACCAGCTGCTACCACTGGACACTTGGTAGAGTTCCACTGGATAATCGGTATTGTTGGAACAAACCACCAGAACTATTGGAATTCCATAAGATACCTTGTGTTAGCCACAAAATGAACGTTCTATGTGCAGTTGAATCATTTGATTGGCCATGGGAAACTCAGATTTTTTGATAGTCTATTATTATTATGAGATCAAAATGAAATACAATGTGGTGAAAAGAAAACTAATTCAAAGTTTAATTGAAAATTAAACACCAAAGCTAGAATACATGATAATCACATAAGGATTTATAATTAATTGAAGATGTTAATGAATTAAATAAAGATTAATTATTTCTTAATTCATGAATTCGAAACCATATCTATGTCGTACTATTGTTGCATTTCTAGAATCAACTACATATTCCCTGTAGAGGTGACCTGCATGTGCACCACAATCCTTTGAGAATCACCATATAAATCCATTTATTCTGGAATAAGAGATCCAAATACCTGTTCCATTTATCTTTGATCATAATGATAATTTCTTCAAAGAATGAATCTTACTTACTTCTCTATAATTGATATGGGTGGTAGAGGAGTATCACCCTCTATTCTTGATAAGATTATTGGGGTGGTTCTCACAAGGACTTCAGAGGATTCATTGTATATTATTGTTCACAACAAAACAAATGGATATAGATTCATTTATAAATAATATAATTTGGTTGAAATGTTTATTTGGTTAGAAAATAATAATTTCACATAGAATATAATTATTTCATCAAACCCCATGGATTGAGGAATGTAAACATTATGTTATTTCAAAACTTACTCAATTTATGAATAACAGCTTATAAAATATTGAAAACATATGTAATAGGTAAATATAGTTTTGGGGAATTGATGTCTAGCGCATCGTTTCAATAGGTATGAGATTATTCCATGTCACCTTTCCTTTGGATGATTTAAAATTTACGGCAAGAAGTTGCGAGTTTTTAAATCACAAAATAGGGGTTCATATATTTAAAACAAGGACCCCTGGTTTGATCCATTTCAATAAAAAAACACTTTAGTTCAATCCTATAATAGATTCAAAGTGTTGTAGTGTTTATTTTGTAATTTGAATAATTTATGGGACATTTCAATTGCTAGGGGAACCCCCCATTATCTTTTATAAGAAAATGATATGATTATAAATGGTCATTATTCCATTATTCTTGATGAATTTTATCTTAGTTAAATGATTGTTGAAATTGTTTATTTGGTTTCTGATGAGTTTACAATTGAGCTAGTAGTTGATTATGAACATGTGTCGGACTATTTTTTAAACATCTTTTCAATTGGTAATATTAGAGAAAATTATTATAGAAATTTTAGGTTATCTAATTACAAGAAATAAGGGCACCGGGTTGAGAATTGAAAATTTTAATTTCCCATTTCTGATGATAATAAACCTTTAGTGTTCACCCATATTGAGGAAGTGGATGAGAAGAGGAATCATAGAGTGAAGGACGGTGATTCTAATGAATTTCATAAAAAAAATGTGATGTTATGGCAATAAGGTTATATAGGAATGTTTGTAAGAGTGGGGTGTCTATTGTGGGAAGTTATCCATACATCAATGATCTTCATGGAAAATATTTTTTGGATGTGGTTGATGGAGCATTATCATATTCTGGTTCACATAATTCATATAAAAATACTTCTTCCACGATGAATGTTGTTGGTTGTGGTATAGATTATGTGGTGATCATGATATATATGGGTTATTCTCAACCTTGATATTTAGATTCTAATAAGGCCCGGAATTATATTTGTTGGGAAAAAGATAGACATTGATGAGAAACCATATTTTTATAAACTCAATGGTAGCCTCACTTTAAAAATATTGTGTAAGGGGGAGGAGGATTCCTCTTAAAATGAGGATTTTTCTAACTAATTTGACTTTATTCAGGATATGTTCTTGAGATATTATAAAATCAAGGATTAAAAATTTTTCCCTTATGTTTAGGCTTTGAAACTCAAAAAATAGAATTCATTCAATGGATTTCCATCCAATTCATTTAAGACTATTAATTGTGGATTTTATTGGGGGATAATTAACTATCACTCCTTCGTTTCTACCCCTAAGAATTATGGACCTATAGGTGGTGTTGTTCTCACCTATGGGATGGAAGTTAATCAAGATATAAAAAACCCCACTGGTTCTTCTACTACATGTTTTTTTGGTAGGCGGTCTACCTATGATTAATGTTGGTGCATCTATAGTTGATAATAAAAAAAGATCATGTATGAAGGAGCCCCTAGAAGATTGTTATATGATTTCTAATGAATACAAGGGATCAGTAAGGTAATAACCTTATAGTATTTGTGAGGTAATTAGAAATATTTATATTGGTTGTAGTCTTAAAGGGAAAGGTAATTTTATCTCCATGATTTAGTCTATTAGTAAAAAAAATTTAATTTTCTCTATCTTGAGGGATTAGAGAAATAGGGTTTCTGAAAAATGGGTCTCTCATGTGGAAACTAAAAAATATCATACACATAAGTTGTGGGGGTAATTTTAACAAGCACTTTTTTATAGGGAATATGATTATGGAAAATAGGGGACCACCTAATATCACACTAGATGACTCTAGCCTGGAATAAGAGTCAATCAAAGAGAATAATATTAAAATTTTTGAATCTTATTGTTTTGATAAGGAGGGTTATTGAAAACTTCAAAAAAATATGGGGGTAGATCGTTCTATGTAGGGTGATAGAACCATACTAGAGGAAGTTGTCGTAGAATCATCGAAGGATACTTTGTAGGATGAAGAGATCACCTTATGGTAGATCCCATTGTAGATTAGGGGGTGACACCCAGCTAATTAGGGTGGCTCTTGTAGTCGTGTTATCTAGTATAAAAAAATTATTTTTGATAATGTGTGATATTTTATTTTGTTTCACTTTGGGTTTGATTATCTTGTATCACCCCTCTTTTTCCTCCATTGTACGTTTACTTTATTTTAATAATTTTTTAAGAAATTTTATTTTTTTCTAAATCCATAGTCATACCATCATGAATATACTATTTATTTAACAAATAAATATCAGTTTATTTTTAACCAATAAATAAATAAATATTATATTCATTAAAAATAAAATAAATACTTATTAAATATTTTTCTTTTAAATATTCCCTTTAATAAATAGTTAAGGAATATGCATGAGCAATAAAAAAGAAAAATTTTTAAACCATGTCTACTAATAATATTTATTCAGACAATTTAATTATAATAATAATAATATTTAACCAAGATTCTTGATACACGTAGTGTATGTCCCTCTAGGTCTCTTTCTCAGCGTCATTAATAAAAACTACCTAATGTCCATGGTTAGCATCTAGAAACATATTGGGGATCCCATATAGAAATAGTTTCAATGTTCAAATGATATGCATCCTCATATGAACACTTATTGTATAATATAGCCCCTTTATACTCATATTTATAATCAAGTAGGTTGCATGTTGGATCCATTAACCTCTATACTTGATGCTAATTTCTTTGAATTTCTAAAAATGAACCTACCTTTGATCACCATAGGCATAAATATAATTTTTATTTTCCATTACCATCATAGGTAATTTCAAAAAAAAAATATGTTCCTAATCATAAGGGATAAATCCTTTCTCAAATTGTTCCTCAATACAATATTACTCAACATGAAACTAGCACAACCCACTTTTCTGTGGGAATATGTTGTAACTGTTTTAATCAAAAAATCAAAACACATGAGTCGTAAAATTAATTAATAATAAAACTAAAGTTTAAGGACAACTAATTAAATACTTAAATTGAAACATCCAATGTAACTTGGAAATTTTTATTTCCTTCTGGCTGGTCATGTTCTCATAATCTCATGCATTGGATATTATTAAGGGTGTACACCATGATAATGTACCTCAATTTCATATGATTCTCCACCCATGATATCCTCTATAATTTCTAAATCATTAAATAATATCATCTGATTATAGAACATATATTTAAGAATAATTTCATGGAACTTCTAGGTTCTCATCATAATAGGGAACAGTTATGACCTTTCAGTTAGGTAGTTACACTTAGGATATTATCACATTCTACATCGCACAAAATAACAATCTTGATGTGATAAGAACCTTATTTATATTAAAAATAATTATAATATTTAATAATAAAGTACATAGATGTTGGTTCTAGGGAAAAAATCTAATATACTTCCAATTTCACTAGATACAGCCGGTAATAACCTTCATCCTAGTATCTCTCAAATGATACTAATTCTTTTTCTAAGATAATGGTTTATTCAATGGTTATATAATGTACTCTTATATAAAAACTCTACTCACTTTAACGTCACCCCATGGATAACTATATCTCAATAGCTAATAATCCTGGGGTATGTTATCCATTTTTTTGAGCTTGGCTCCTTTTCAAGAGCCACCATTGTAGTATTATCACAAAATGTTGCAATAGGATTGTTACTTATAGCAACCACATATTGGTATTAGAAAATCTAATTACATAATTTTATTATTCATAAGACTCTATATACTCATAATTCCATAGATAATTGACAGATTGTGGTTACACTAAACTATCTCATCTCATAGCTCCTCTTTTGTGACTGAATACATATCCTTACCACACCTTTGGATCATTCAATATATGTTGAAAGCTAGCATCAATGTAATCCCAATTGACTTGTTCCTAGACTCCTCCAAAAACTAGAAACATATACATAATTCTTCTTATATACATAAGGATTTTTTAATAGCATAAAAATAATATGTTCCTAGAGTAGAAAGATATCATTCAACCATGATCAAGGCATAGGTGACATCAATCTTAGTATATAGCATAACCTATATGATTGTTCCTATACAATAAGCATATGAGATATTACTCAATCTCTCTCTCTCCTCTCATTTATGAGTATATAATTTCTTGGAATGATGTATACCATGTGACACTAGAACCAATCCTTTCATATATTGTTCAAAACCAAATCACTTTAATATATAGCAAAGGTATATACCATGACATGGTCCAAGAATCCCCTTTTATATATCGAATAATGAACATAATCCCAAGAATATAGAATGTTTAACCTAACACTATAAAAAGGGGTTTCAAGGTGGGTTTTTTTTAATTTAGTGGTGGTTTAAACCACTTCTAAATGATGTGTGATTCTTTCTAAAATAACCATGTATTTACATGTTAGGAGCTCATTCAGAACTTTTTTTTAGGTTTTATATTTATAAGTGGTTTAAACCCCCCCCCCCCACTAAATATTTAATGGAACGATAAGAAGGATGTCTTCCTACCATTATCATGGAATAAGTGACATCAATCCTAGTGCATTTCAAAACATACATGATTATTCCTATCAGATAAGCATATTATATCTTACTCATTCTCTTTCTCCTCTTGTGTATGAGGTTACATTTTCTAGGATTGATGTATATGATGTGACAGTAGAACCAATCCTCTCATGGATTTTTTGAAACTAAATCTCTTTAATATCAAGGAAATGTATGCACATTGACATATACCAAGAAGCCTCTTGGCTCTATAATAAATGAACTTGATTCCCAAAATGTAGATTTTTTTCACCTAAAACTACAACAAAAGGGGTTTCGAGGTGGTTTATTGGAATTTTGAATCATTTTAAACCACCTCTAAATGATGCATGATGTTTTTAAAAAGAACCAAGTATTTCCATGTCAGGGTCCCTTTCATAGTGTCTTTTTCACGATTAGTTTTTATTTATCAGTGTTTTTAACCCCATTAAATATTAAATGGTGTATTTTTTGTGTTTTTATTTATTTTTAATTTTTTTATATTTATTATTTATTTATTTATATTAATTTATTATTTATTTATTATTTATTATTTATTTAACATCCCTACCCTACCCTAGATTTAGCCGACCAAGCCCGGTCCCACCAGACTCATCCTTTGAAATCTAGCATATATGGGTGAGATTTGAACATCTTACCTTTTAGTTACTATGAAATGCTTTTACCACTCCACTAATTCCTTAATGTGGTGATTAAACATACTTTGATATACTTATATATATACAGATAAATATTTTTAAATACATACATATGTGTATAAATATTTATTAGTAATTTATAAGTAAATATGAATAAAAATATAATCACATATAAATATATTTATATATATCGATATAATAAATAATAATGTCTATAAATATTCCTAAATATATTTTTATAGAAAAGCGTTTATATTAAAATAAATTATTTTTGTAATGCCCCAACCCTAGAAATTTAGAGTTGGTGCATTATTTTAATACATTGGCATGATACAAGGAATAATATCCCAAAGGACCGATCAGTTTAATAGTCTTGGAAAATAGATTACATTCATTAACCTTACATTATAATTAGAAACATTAACTACAACATAGATAATCCTTTGATAACACCATTATTCCCCTATATTAACCCTGTATATAAATCATAAAACACTTATTCACATCCTGAGAAAATAAAACATAATAAAGGGTTGTGCTAAGATTCTTAGTAAGGATAAACAATATAGTGGAAGCTATCACAAATAAGAATAAACTTTTAAGGCAAGGTACAAAACTAAAACACAAGCCTTTTAAAACATTATCATCAGCATAATATGAAAACAATAAATCAAATAATTCCATTTAAATATTCACATGGATATTCAATAAGTAAAATAATAACATGAAAAATAAATAACAAATCTCATAATGAGGGAATGCATAATGTCATATCATAACAACTACATCATGGCCTTGTGCCAAGACCATTCACAAATATTCTATCAAGGCCCTATACCAAAACACTAGTTTGTTTCATGAGTCCTACCGATGCACCGAGAGGCTATAGCGGGCCTTTCCCATCACTTATTAAGTCTAATGAATTCATCATATGAAAAGGATAAAACATAACATAAACATTCACATTAAAACTACCATATTAAATGTTAATAATTTAACAGCAAACCATGAATGGTAAAAAAATATAACATCCACAGTCAAACATATCAACAAAACTTCAATAAAATATGGAAGATTGTATCATAATAAATCAACTTCAAACAAGCATAAAATCCAAAAAAGTTTATTGACATAGGTGAAAACAATTTAATAAATTCATTAAAACTCTTTGACGGGAATATCACTTTTTTACTTTAAAAAATTTAAAAGTTGTGAAATTTTAAAATAAAACAATATTTTTCAAATAACCTTGTAAGATTATAAGGGAATATTAAAAATTGTAAGATGAAATAATGGTAGAAAATAGCTTCTTCCACCGTATAAGTAAAAAAATATTCTTTCCTTAATTTTTCGAAAAAGTCCTAAAGTACCTCGTTTGGAAAAGAACTGAAAGATTCCATTCAAAACATTTTATAAAAAGTCAAACATGGGTAAAAATTACTTTAAAAATACATAGGATTATAGTAAAACATTTTTAGAAATATGGACATGGATTTGAAAGATGTCTCGGTAGATACTTACACATCAATAACCTCGAATAATAATAATATTGTGAAATTAACTCATACCTTATAAATTCCTTCATTCGAGGGTGAGTTATCCTACTGTATAATGGTTATAAATATTATTAAATTATACCATATCCATATCCATATTTATGATATTATATATGATTTAGTTTTGACTTTACAATACAGGTTTATTAATAATTTCCATGTTAAAGCAATGTTTCAGGTAATAATCGCTTTCTTTATCATATGTGTTTCGGCATGTTATTTTGGATTCTATTACTTAGATCATAATTTACATACATAAAGAATTTAAAATATGACTTATATATCATATATATTCTGTATATAAATATATATAATAAATAGATAAATAAAATGGAACACACTGTTCAGGGAGACGGTAGGCTATACGTACGCATGAATAATGCTTCTGTTTTCATATCGTATTGAATGGAAGTAAGTAAATGAAATATATGTTTATATATATATATATATATATCATATCAGTATAATTATTATTTCATTTATTTCATAATTAGTAATAATATTTATTTTTATAATAATTATTGGATGGTGCACATGGAAGATGAGTCTCATCGCGTCGTGGCAAAGGTAAGCCATATGTACGCACGAGCGACGGTATCATTTTCTTAATGGTTAAATTGTATGGAATTGGATGGAATATGAATTTTACTAAAATAATATAATGTTATATTTATTATTTAAATCCATTAAATTCATTTTTATAAGAATATAAATAAAGAGTTCATGAAAAAAAATTACACCACGGCATGGAGATGGTAAGCTGTATGTACGCACGCATGGTGATATTGTTTTTCTTAGGATGGGTAAAATGAAGAATGTGGTTGTACCATAATTATCCAAATGCAAAAAATTCGACCTAAGGATGATCATGGTAGAATATATATCATCCAATTGGATTATAAAACATTTTATGGTAGTTTTATATTATTATAATATTATTTTATACCCTTATTTACTTGATTTACCCTTTAACCATGGTAAATAAAAATAATTACTGAAGTTACTATTCATAATGTCCAAAAATTAAAGGTACTTATTTGAAAAATTTGGACATTATAATTGAAATTTTGAATCAATTTTTCCAAATTCAAAACATATAATTGGCATAAATTAAATTAATATTAATTCCTGTGGTCAAAACCAGAATATGGGTTTTTAAGAAGTACAAACTATCAAAAGATTCACATGTTTTTATGTTCAATTTAAATGTGAAATTATATACAATTACCTAAATTATATTAAATGATAAAAATATAATATAATTATACTTTAAAACCACTAAAATTTATATTTTTACACTATGAATTATTTCAATTAAAAAAATTGGTTTCAATTAAGATTTAATATTTTTCACTACTCATAAAAATATCAATGTTATCATAAAAGTAGTAAAAATTCATCCAAACTAAATTTTTATGTCCCAATTATAAATAATAATTTTATTTCTTAAAATTTAATATATAATAGTGTCAAATATTGTATTTAAAAAGGGTTTTCCCTTAAATGGAAGAAAAACACCTTTTTTGAAAAATACTCCTTTTATCTAAAAAAATTAATTTGTACTAATATTATGTATAAGAAACAAATAATGTGAATGTTAATATTATATGTGATATAAATATATATAATTAAAAATGTGTTTAATACTACTTATAGATACTTTTTAAATGGCAATTTTGATAGGTCATGGTGCGATCGAACTCAGTATTGCGTGTAGCGGATGCTATTGAATTATTTAAAAGGAATATTACTATAGAATCTTGGGGTGTTACATTATATCATATTTAAATAAATTGAATCCTTGTAATTTAAATGTGGTATTGAAAACTAGGGTTCTGATATTTCAAAATATCTTTGTTGAAATCCCACATTGAAAAATTGAAAATGAGACGTCTATTTTAAAATAACGAAAGGGAAGTATGAAGTTTACGGAAAATAACACATAATGGGGTTCCATATTGAAAAAATGAACATTAAAAAAAATATAACCACAAAATTATAATGGAGAGTTATAGAGAACATGATCAGGAAAATGTTAACAGTCACAAATCTATAAATTTGTGATGATCTAAGGGATCATTTGATTCATCAGAAATAGGACTAGGATAGAATTTCTTGGTTTCAAGATCCTTTCCCTGGTGTTGAAGAATTATTTTAAATCATAGACTAAGAAAAAAAGTACTCATACTTAATTAACATGTAGAGTTTCACCCTTTAACTAATTTCTACAACGAACACATCTTTCTTTTCAAAAGATAATAAAATTCAAAAATATTCTATTTATCATAATTGTATAAGGTTATTAATATAAACATATATCATTTAAATTAATAAAACTATGTTATAATAACTAGGGACTTCTTATAGGCTAGTGGTAGGTGATAAATCCTTGTCTCACTTTAGTTTTGGGTTCGATTCCCACAGCCTTGTCCAACGTAATGGGTTATCACCCAACCTATAGGTTTTCCTTTTTCTAAAACTATAGCATTATAAAATTCCAAAAATAATCTTAAGAAATGTTTTAACCATAAGAAATGCTATAAAAATTTAAAATTTATCCATTCCAACCTTTAGAGTCATCCAAAATACTTCTATCCAAACTCATATGCCCAAAAAAAATTATAAGGCCACATAACATAATGCAGATCTTTTTGTTATCTCATAAAAAACATGTGAATACCTTCATAATGTATTCTCATAAAATTTGGTAACAACATTAATAACCATAAAACCTTATTGAATATGTTCCTGCATCTTTATTACTTATTTAAAACATAGAATATTGGATATACTTATTAAATCCAAAACTATTGTAAACTCCAACAATGATGGAATAAATAGACTATTAATCAGTTCCTAGGTAATCTATAATATCCAGTATACCATATCCAAATCAATCATCTATTTATTCAAACATAATTATCTTATTATCAGAATCATATTTTGGGTTATCTTTCCCTCGATCTAATATTTTCAAAAAAGATTAAATTCCAAATTTTTCACTTTAATTGGTACTATAAGATCTCAAATCCTTAATGAAACAGTTCTGCAGTATAATCCTTATATATCTCATGAATATTATAACTATAAAATGATTCATGTAATAATTATTGAAGATAATTATAAAATAACCATAATAATTTCACTTCACTCTAAAACCATTATATATGCTTCAACATCTTATTCCTTAATACCTCCTTCATCTCATTTCTCTTTTGTAGATTCTCATTATCAGCGGTGTAACCTTTACTTGTATAACATTGCTGATTCTAAACATTAACAAAAACTCAAAGCACAAAGTGAGAAACACTAATCATCGTGATATAGTCAGGAAGAATAATTTATCGGATCTCTAAATCATGTCATCATATTCTCAATCAATAATTCTATAGAAGTAACCGAGGTTATCCATTACCAAATCTAAATAATGATATTATATACTTAAACTTATCCTCAAATTCATTCATAGGGTTATGTTTTTAAATCCATATTTTCTAAATATAATTTCCAAGGTTTTTTCTAAACTTCCTCTGATTCCAACTGTAATTACCTAACCCTAGAATCCCAGAGCTGGTGCATTATTTTAATACATTGGCATGATAGAAAGAATTAGGTCCCAAAGGACTAATAATTTTAGTAGTTGTAAAAAATAGATTATATTCATCAACCTTACATTATAATTTAAAACATTTACTACAACATAGATAATACTTTTATAACTCTATTATTCTCCTAGATTAACCCTGAATATCAATCACAAAACACATTTTTTCATCTTGGGAAAATAAAACATAATAAAGGGGTGATCTTGGAATATTAGTAAGGATAAACAATATATTATAAGCTATCACAAATAAGTATTAACTTTTAAGGAAAGGTAAAAATCTAAAACTAAATCCTTCTAAAATATTATCTTCAATATAATATGGGATGAATAAATCAAATAATACAATTTAGACATTCACGTGGATATTCTACTAGTCGAATAATCACATGTAAAATTAATAACTATTCTCATAACGAGGGAATGTATAATACTAGACATCATACCCACTATGCCAAGGTCTTGTGCCAAGACCATCCAAAAATATTCTAATAAGACCTTGTTCCAAGACACTAGTTTGTCTAATAATACTGACCAATGCACCTAGAGGCTATAGTGGGCCTCACCCATCACTTTTTAAGTCCAATTCATTCCTCATATGAAAAGTTTGAAACATAACATAAACATTCTTATTATAACTAGGATAAAAAATGTTAATAATTTAACATTAAACCATGAATGGTATAAAAATAGCACATCTAAATTCAAACATATCAAAAAAAAATTCAATATAATATGAAAGATTGTATCATAATAAATCAACTTCAAACAAACATAAAATATAACATAGGATGTTGACAGAGATGAAAATAACTTAATAAATTCATTAAAACTCTTTGAGGTAAATATTCCTTTTTTACTTTTAAACATTTAAAAGCTGTGAAATTTTAAAATAAAACATTTCTTTTGAAAATAACCTTCTAAGAATTTTATGGAATCTTATAAATTATAATGCTAAATAATAGTGGAAAATAGTTACTCGTGCCATATAAGGAAAAAAACATTCTTCCCTTAATTTTCTGAAAAGGCCATAAAGTGCCTTGTTTGGAAAATGATAGAAAGATTCCTTTAAAATCATTTTATTAAAAGTAAAATATGGTTAAAAATGACTTTCAAAATTCATATTATTATAGTAAAACATTTTATGAAAATATTTTTCAAAACACTGAGATGGATGATAATGATTTCTCAGTAGATACTTACGCATCAACAACCTTGAATAATAATGAGATTGTAAAAATTAACCCTTTCCTTATATTATTCATTAGTCGAGGGTAAGTTATCCTCTTGTATAATGGTTTAAAATATTATTAAATTATACCAGGACCATATCTATATTTATGATATTATATATGATTTAATTATCACTTTATATTAAATGTTTATTAATATTTTCCATGTTAATGCAACGTTTCGGTTAATAATCGCTTTATTTATCATACATGTTTTGACTTCTTATTTTTTATTGTATTACTTATATCATAATTTACATACTTACAGAATGTAAAATATAATTTAAATATAATATATATTCTGTATATAAATATACATAATAGATAGATAAATAAAATGGAATACATCTTTTATGGAGAAGGTAGGTCGTACGAATAAATCAGTGTTGTTATTGTTTTCTTATCATATTGAATGGAAGTAATTGAATGTCATATATGTATATATATATCATCCCAATAAAATTATAATGTCATATATTTCATTATTATTAATAATATTAATTCTTATAATCATTCTTGGATGGTGAACATGGAAGATGAGTCTCATCGCGTCGTGGAGACGGTAAGTCGTACGTACGCACAAGCGACGATATCATTTCCTTAGTGGTTAAATGGTATTGAATTGGATAAAATATGAAATTTAAATAAACAATATAATTTTATATTTATCATTTACATCTATTATGTTCATCGTTATACCCATAGAAATAAAGTGTAAATGAAAAACAATTTACACACCTGCGTGGAGATAGTAAGTTCTACGTACGTACACATAGTAATATTGTTTTTTGTAGGACAGGTAAAGGGCGTAATATTGTTTTCCAATAATGATAATAATATATCAGAATGTGTAAGGTGATGTATTTTTTATTTTAGTATGGAAACAAAATAGAAAGAGGATATATAAGAAGAAAAGAACTTTGAAAGAGGTGATAAAACAATTACCTCTTTTCAGGTGTCTCCTTTTGATTTGAAAAAAATGACTCCATATAATAGATTCCTGACCAAAATGTTGTCTCTAAAATGATATGAGGGATGTTAGGAGAGGAAAGGATCAGTTTTTTTATGAACCAAAGGGCTTTGGAGGTCTGAATTAAAGAGAGAGAGAAGTCCCCTTTTATAAGAGAGGTGAGGGGCACTTTAGGGAAAGCTTGAAATATTAGTTTATTATAAATTTATTTTCAGTTTATAATAGTTCCAAAGTAATTTATTTCTAGAATAAGATGATTGCAACACCCAAATCTTCCACGGTACGTTTCCCTTTGAATAATATTGTTGCTTGTGTTGTACGCAACTTCCAGTTCAAACAAACCACAACCAATCAAACTAGCCATTATGAATAGTAATACCCACTTTTTGAAATTTTATAAATTTTATCTTTTAAAATGGACTTTATTTTTGGATTCATAATATTGAAATTATCTTAGGGTGAATTTTTGGTATTTTTCTAAAAACTTTCAATTTTTGATGAATAGTGAAAAACACTGAGTTATTGTTTAAAACCGAATTTTTATTTAAAAAATTATTTATTTTATTTAAATTTATTTTAGGTCAAAATAGATACATAATACCTATATAAGTTAAATGTAATTCATTGGATTTAGTTTATAATAATTTTAAATGTATAAAAAATTTGTTGAACTTTTCACCGTCTTTTACCCAACTCCTAGGAGAATTTACAAATTCACATAAAACTTAATTTTACCGCTTCTGTGAGTAGAATTTCAAGAAATCAGAGAGACATGGTTGATATCAGTAAGTAAAATGTGGTTCAATAAGATGAAAATAATTTTTTGTGAATAGTAACTTTTTACTTTTATTTACCACGGTTAAAAGTAAATAGGGTAATTAAGGGTAAAAATAATATTATTATTACCCTAACACATGTCCTAATTCTATTGAATAAGTATAATTCGACCAAAAAAACCTTAGGAATAAAATATGAACCTATTTGGTCCAATTGGATTAGATTAGGACATTTATTATTATTTAATTCAAAGAAGAGTTAAAAGAGTTAAAATCAAAGTTTAATAACTAAAACATTTTTAATATAGGGTTATACATAAGATAAATTGTACCATAAATATTCAATAGATAGATAAAATGATTTCCAACATAATTTTATTTTATTTATATTTTTTAGACATTAAATAATATAATTTATTTATGACACAATGATGATGTAGTAATTACCAAATTAATGAATTATTAAAATAATTGACATTATAAATATCCAAATAAATGTAATTTGAGACTTTTTATGAATTCCAATAATTTTCTTGGTAAATATAAAATATTAGTGTTGGTTAGATGAATTTTATTCGAATTAATAATGCTGTTATGAATTTAGAAAAAAGAAAATACCAAATAGTGTCAAAATTGACATAAAAGAGTTTTTAAAACAAATATTATATTATTAATTGATATTCTATTCCTAAAAATATAAGGTTCGGCCAAAGGACTTATATAATTATATTTGTATCATTAATGAACCACTCGGGTTTCACTTGGAAGTATATAGTATGTTTATTAAACATATAATATAAAAATACAAAGAGATATGGTAAATGTCAAACTATTTAACTAAGAGTTAAATAAAAAAGATAAAGTTAATATAGTGACCCAAACCTGTCTAAAACCAATTGGTTGTGTAGTTTTTGACCCACCCCCACCTTATCCTTTAAATAATATACATTGGATCCATTAGAAACCGAAAATGATTTTATTATAAAATAATATTTCTATCTTTTCTTAAGGTGCCCCTCACTCATCTTATAAAAGAGCACTCCCCCTTCTCTCTAATTCACATCGTCGAAGCCATTTGGCTTGGCCAAAATCTACCCAAATGCCCTATCAACTATCCTTAATTCATCCTAGAGGACTTAATTTAGTCATAAATCCAATCTAAGGATCCCTTTTGATCAAATCAAAAGGAAGAACCTGAAGAAGAGGTAAATATTTCATCACCTCTTTCAAGTTCATTTCTTCTTCCACTTACTTTTTCTTTGTTGTTTCCATTATAAAATAATAAATCCAGTATCTTCTATATACTTTGATTTTATTATAAATATGGTACAACCAAATTCATTATTCTATCCATCCTTTGAATGACATGTCACCATACGTGCGTACGTACGGCTTACCGTCTCCACGTCGTGGTGTAATTGTTATTCAATACATTATTATTTGGATGGTTATAATAATGTTGTGAAATTGATGTAAATAATAAATATAACATGATAATGATTCTTTATATATGATATACCATCCAATTATATATTATTTTAATATCAAAATAATGATATTGTCGCTCGTGCGTACGTACGGATTACCGTCTCCACGAACGCGATGAGATTCATTCCCCATCGTATCCATCCAAGAATAATTTTTATTAGATGATTAAAAATAATGTTTAAAGACTTGATATAATTATGGATCTGAATAAGATAAATCCCATACACAATAAATATGACTCACATAATAAATAATATAAAGGAAAATGAATCCGTTAACACCTAAAACAACGATAATACTAAGATATTATTAATAAAGTAATGTTAAAAGATTATATATGATATCATATTAATGTATATGATTCTTGTATAATTTAATAACAATTATTTCCCCATTATAAAGGAGTTTAACCTACCCTCGACCAAGTAAAAGTACAAGGTAAGGGTTTATTTCACAATCTCTTCATTATCTGAGATTGTTTATACGTAATTATCCATTAGGACCTTTTTATCATCCACATCCATATTTCTTAAAAATGTATTTCAAAAAATTATTACTATTTTATAGACTATGGGTTAAATTCATTTATACCCTTTTTTGACTTTTATAATATTTTTATAAATGAATCTTTCAGTTGTTTTCCAAACAATGTCATTTTTAACCTTTTTGACAAAATTAAGGTAAGAATGTCTTTTTTTAACTTATACGGCGGGTGCGGCTATTTTACACCATTATAAAATCGTCAAAGCTTCCCTTACAAGCTGATAAGAATATTTTTAAAGTAAATTTTTTCTTTTATAATTATGGGACTTTTAAATGATTTCAAAAAAGAGATATTTCTCTCAAATAGTTTTGATTTCATCTATGTCAACATCCTTTGATGGATTTTAAGCTTATTTGAAGTTGATTTGTTATGATACAAAACTTCCATATTGTATTGAAGGTTTTGTGATATTTTTGACTATGGATGTGTTATTTTTATACCATTCATGGTTTATGGAGAAATTATTGACATTTCGTATGCTAGTTTTAATACGAATGTTTATGTTATGTTTAAACTTGTTCATATGATAAATGCATTGGACTTAGTAAGTGACGGGTGGAGCCCTCTATATCTCCTCAATGCATCGGTAGGTCTCATGATACAAACTAGTGTCTTGGCACAAGGCCTTGAAAAAATCTTATTTCTAGTCTTGGCACAAGGCCTTGACTATGTGGTTATGATAGTCTGGCATTATGCATTCCATCATTATGAAAGTGGTTATTGATATTGCATGTGATTATTCAACTAGTAGAATATCAATGTGAATAAGTAAATGGAATTATTTAATTTTATTTTTTCCATATTATGTTGAAGTTCAAGTTTAAAAGGCTTTTGTTTTAGTTATACATTGCCTTAAAGTTTTATGATTATTTTTGAAAGTTTTCACTATTTTGTTATCCTTACTGAGCATCTGAGCTCGCCCCTTTCTATGTTTTATTTTTTCCAGGATGTGAAGAATTGTTTTATGACTGACCTATAGGTATAGTCTGATGGGATATGAGTGTGGAGTATGGAGACTATGTTGTTTTATTTTTTCACTTTATCATGTAATGTAAGACTTATAAATGTATCTAGTGTTTCTAAGGCTACTAAACTAATAGGTCTTTCGAAACTTGATCTTTTGTGATCATGCCAATGTTATGTAATAAAAAACTGACTCTGGGTAACTCGAGTCGGGGAATTACAATTGGTATTAGAGGAAGTTTAGTACCAACCTTGGAAGCTATATTTAGATAAACTCTAATTAGAGCACATTACCCTAAGATAGACTTTGAGGATTAGTATAGAAGAACTTCCTAGAATTTTTGTAATGTAGAGATTTTATGAATTTTCGAAGCAATACATCCCTTTATGGATACAAGCAAGTAGAGGAAGCTCTGGCACAGATTTACCTAGGGTTAAAACCCGAAAACACTGCTTTGAGCTAGACTTTAATGGGAACTGGTGCATTAAAACGGGCTTTGCTGCACTCTTGGTTATGACACTCCTAGGGAATATGCTTAAGATAATTCTAATTTTTTTTACAAACCATTATGAAGGGTTTATGATTATATACTTCCTCAAACAAAACATTTTTTATGATTATGGATTATATCCATAAACTGTTCAATTTATGTTAAGTGTTTTACAAGTTTGGAATTATGTATTTCGATTCATAAACTAATCTAGTTTATGCCATTGTTTGGAAATGGCGCCTAGTGGAAGGAATGGAAATTGTTTCAATGCACGCATTACATGTAGGTATTTACCTCCTACTCAATATAATTATAGTGGAGATGGTGATACAACTGGTGCTGATCAGCTTATCACCATACTAGGATAACTCACTCGGGTTATGAATAATAACCTTACACATATGGAGCACCCTTATCCACAGCATGGAGGATCAATGTTAGATCACTTCATGAGGCAAAAAACACAAACATTCAATGGGAGTACAAATATATTAGTAGCTGAGCAATGGATAAATTCCTTAGAGAAAATATTTCATGCCTTAGGGAGTAGTGAAAGGGAAAAAGTTGTCGTTGCAGTTTACCGCCTTACTGGAGATGTTGATCAATGGTGGTCATTGATTCAAAACACAAAGGAAGATGATGAAGTATCAAATATGGAATAGAGGGAGTTTAAAGAGATTTTCTTAGAAAAATACTTTCCTCATGACCATCGAGGGGATATAGAAAGACAATTTCTGAGTCTGAGGCAAAAGGAGGACAAGAATGTTGCAAAGTATGAGTCTAACTTTACAAGGCTGGCAGGGCATGCTGCAGATTATATACATAAACCAAGAATTAATATTGGTCATTTATTTGATGGATTAAAACCATTTCTCTATCGAGAATTAGTCTCACAATCCTTCTCGTCATACAAAGATATTGTCTCATGTGCTATCAAGACAGAAAAGGAATTCTCTAAGTCTTACGAATTTAAATCAAAGCAAGAGAAGAAGAGATCTGTTGATCACTCTGGAAATGGAAATAAGGGGAAGAAGGGAAAAGTTGAATATCCGCCCTATAGTAAATTTGGGAAGAAACACCCCAGTACTTGCTTGAAGGGAATGGGATTCTGTTACAAGTGTGGTGAAAAAGGCCACCAAGCTCATGATTTCAAGGGGAAGAAAGGAGCTACCAATGTTCAATGCTATAATTGGAGGGAGATGGGACATTATGCAAATGAATGTCCTAACTATCAGGAAAACTTACCTTAGAAAATTCCAAGGGATCAATTCAAAGATTATGCGATCACTACTACTGAGTTTGAATCTCCAAAAGACGTGGTGGCAGGTAATTTAATGGTTTCCTCAAGTTTATCCAATGCTTTATTTGATTCTGGATCGTCGCATTGTTTCATATCTTCCCAGTTTTCTAAGAAAATTAGATATTTCCAATTTGATTTAACAAGGGAGTTTTCATTCAAAACTCCTAAGGGAAGTATCATCACAACAAAGTTTTGTGAATTACTTCCCATTAGAGAATATAAATGTTCTTTATCTGCTAATCTCATCATCATACCCATGATTTAATTTGATATAATCCTCAGTATGGATTTTCTTTTGGACCATGATGAAAAAATTTATTGTAAGAAGAAGGAGGTTTCTATTTTTGATGACGATGATAAAGAACACCTTATCTTTAGAGAAGAATCATCACCACCGAATTATTATCTAGATCCACCCCCAGTAGCTCAACAAAATTAAATTATTGGGGAGGAAAAGAATGAAATAATTGTGGGTGAGGAAAGTAATGTTCAAATAGAGTATGTACCTATTATGAAAGAATATGTTGATGTGTTTCTAGAAGATTTCCTAGACATCCTCTAGAACGAGAAATTGAGTTTTCTATTGATTTAATTCCTGGTTCAAGACCCATATCGAAGACCCCTTATATAATGGACACTATGGAATTAGTGGAACTAAAGAAACAACTAGAGGAATTGAGTAATAAGGGATTTATTCGCCCTAATGATTCTCTATGGGGAGCCCCTGTCCTTTTTATTAAGAATAAAGATGGATCTATGAGGTTGTGCATTAACTACAGGGAGATCAATGCTATAACAATAAAGAACAAGTATTATTTACCTCACATTGATGATTTATTTGACCAACTGCACAGAGATAAATACTTTTCAAAGATTGACCTTCAATCTGGATACCATCATTAGTGCGTGAAGAAGGAATACATTCCAAAGACAGCATTTCGAACCAGGTACGGGCATTACGAGTTTACAGTAATACCTTTTGGGTTGACTAATTCACCCTCTGTCTTCATGGATCTAATGAATAGAGTTTTTAAGGAATATCTTGATGAATTTTTAGTGTTATTTATTGATGATATCTTGGTATACTCCAAAATCTATGAAGATCATGAAAATCACTTGCACATTATCCTAAGACTCTTAGAAGACATAAATTATATGCAAGTTTGAATTCTGGCTTCAAGAGATTTCTTTTCTTGGCCATATTGTCTCTAAGGATGGAATCTATGTTGATCCTTCTAAGACAAGAGCAATCCAAGAATGGATATCACCAATGAGTATAATTGAGTTATGCAGAGTTATTGGTTTAGCAGGTTATTATCGACATTTCATCCAGAATTTTTCATGATTGGATAACCCATACATAAAGCTCACACGTAAAGTGTTTAAATTTTTTTAAACAATAGAGTGTGAATAATGTTTCAAATAACTGAATAGAAGATTACTCAATGCTCCTATATTGAATCTACCATTGGGTAATGATGGTTTTGTTATTTATAGTGATGCTTAAAAGAGAGGACTTGGTTGTGTCCTTATGAAAAATGATAGGGTTATTGCCTATGCATCACGACAGCTAAAAATTCATGAGCAAAACTATCCAACTCATGATCTTGAGTTAGCAGTTGTAATATTTTCTTTGAAGATATGGAGACATTATCTATATAGTGAGAAATGTGAGATATATACCGATCACAAGAGTTTAAAGTATATTTTCTCACAGAAAGAACTCAATGTGAGAAAAAGGAGATGGCTTGAATTACTCAAGGATTATTATTGCACAATACACTACCACCTGGGGAAGGAAAATAAGGTGGAAGATTCTTTGAGAAGAAATGATCATGGAGTTTTGAACAAGAAGAAAGTTGAAAAGGATCCTATATACATGGATCTAGTAAAGATGGATATGGGAATAACCATGGAAGGTGAAACATCAATGCTTTTTCAAATTTTTTCCAAGCCATATTTACTAGAAAGGATAAAGAGTTCTCAGACCGGTGATGAAGCGTTTCAAAAGAAGATTAAAGCTATGAATGATGGGAGATTGAGTGACTTTGTGTATGAAGATGGAATTTTGAAATTTGGGAAGAGACTGTGTGTTCCTGATATACCTGATCTAAAAAGGGAATTGTTGGATGATGCTCATAGTTCCAATTTCTCTATACACCTTGGTAGCACTAAGATGTATAGAGATTTGAAGGAACATTTTATGTGGGACACATGAAGAGGGAGATTTCTGATTTTGTGTCAAGATGTATGGTTTTTCAACAAGTGAAAGCTGAAGGAAATATCCTAGAGAAGTCATGCAACCTCTTCCCATACCTGAGTGTAAATGGGATAATATTACGATGGAATTTGTCATGGGACTACCAAAGACTCCTAGAATGAACGTGCAATATGGGTCATTATTGATCATCTTACCAACTCAGTACATTTTCTTTCTATAAGAGAATATTTTCCCCTTGAACGTATAGCAAGACTATATATTAATAAATTTGTGAGACTTCATGGAGTACCCCTATCGATTGTTTCTGATCATGACCCCCATTTTACTTCAAGATTCTGGAAAAGTCTTCAGAAATCTCTGGATACTAAACATTGTTTGAGTACTTCCTACCACCCTCAAACTGATGGACAATCATAACGGACTATTAAAACCTTAGAAGACATGTTGAGATCATTATCACTCGACTTTTAAGGTATGTGGGATCAATATTTACCTCTGTTAGAATTTTCCTATAACAATAATTTCCATTCAAGTATTCAGATGGAACCATATGAAGTGTTATAGGAAAAGAGATGTCGCACACCAACTTGTTGGGATGATATTGGTGAAAGAAAACTTGTAGGCCCAAAACCTATTGAGAAACGATGGAAAATGTTAAGGTAATCCAAACCCACATCAAATTAGATCAAAGTAGGCAGAAGAGCTATGCCGGTAATTGAAGGAAGGATTTGGAATTTCCGGTAAGAGATCTTGTTTTCTTGAAGGTATCAAAATGGAATGGTGTTATAAGTTTCGGTAAGAAGGGTAAATTGAGTCCCAAGTACATCAGACCTTTCGAAATTCTAGAATGAATTGGGGTTGTATCTTACAGTTTGGCAATGCCGCCAAGTCTCTCCAAAGTTCATGATGTATTCCATGTATCACTATTGAGAAAATACATTCCTGGCCCAATGCATGTACTCACCTATGAGGAATTATAACTGGAACCTAATTTGTCTTATTGCGAAGAGCCTATCAGGATTCTTGATACAAGAGAGTATGTATTGAGAAACTGAACGACTCGTCTGGTAAAAGTTCTATGGAGAAACCATAAGATGGAAGAGGCAATGTGGGAACCTGAGAAACTTATGATGAAGAACCACCCAAGTCTTTTTAGGTAGCAATACTCTAGAAATTTTGAGGATGAAATTATTTGAAGGAGGGTAGAATGTAACACCCCAAGCTTCCATGGTATGTTTCCATTTGAATAATACAGTAGCTTGTGTTGTACGCAACTTCGTGTTCAAACACACCACAACCAATCAAACTAGCTATTATGAATAGTAATACCCACTTTTTGAAATTTTATAAATTTTATCTTTAAAAATGGACTTTATTTTTGGATTCGGATTATCAAAATTGTATTAGGGGAATTTTTGGTATTTTTCTGAAAACTCTCAATTTTTGATAAATAGTGAAAAACGCTGAGTTATTGTTTAAAACCGAATTTTTATCTAAATAATTATTTATTTTATTTAAATTTATTTTAGGTTAAAATATATATATAATACCTATATAAGTTCAATGTAATTCATTGGATTCAGTTTATAATAATTTTAAATATATAAAAATTTTATTGAACTTTTCACCGTCTTTTACCCAATTCCTAAGAGAATTCGCAAATTCACATAAAACATAATTTTACCAATTCTGTGAGTGGAATTTCAAAAATCCGAGAGAAACGGTTGATATTAGTAAGTAAAATGTGGTTCAATAAGATGAAAATAATTTTTTTGTGAATAGTAACTTTTTACTTTTATTTACCACGGTTAAAAGTAAATTGGGTAATCAATGGTAAAAATGATATTATTATTACCCTAACACTTGTACTAATTCTATTGGATAAGTATAATTCTACCAAAAACAACCTTAGTAATAAAATATGAACCTATTTGGTCCACTTGAATTTGATTAGGACATTTATTATTATTTAATTCAAAGAAGAGTGAAAAGAGTTAAAATCAATGTTTAATAACTAAAACATTTTTAATATAGGGTTATACATAAGATAAATTCAACTATAAATATTCATTAAGAGATAAAAATATTTCCTACATAATGAAATTTTATTTATATTTTTCAGACATTAAATAATTTAATTTATTTATGACACAATGATGATGCAGTAATTACCTAATTAATGAAATATTAAAATAATTGACATTATAAATATCCAAATAAATGTAATTTGAGACTTTTTATGAATTAAAATAATTTTATAGGTTAATATGATATATTAGGGTTGGTTAGATGAATTTTATTCGGAGTAATAATGCTGTTATGAATTTAGCAAAAACAAAATACCAAATAGTTTCAAAATTAACATAAAAGAGTTTTTAAAACAAATATTATATTATTAATTGATTTTATATTACTAAAAATATAAGGTTTGTAAAAAGGACTTATATAATGATAGGTGTATCATTAATGAACCACTCAGGGTTCTCTTGAATGTATATAGTAAGTTTATTAACCATATACTATAAAAATACAAAAAGACATGGTAAATGTAAAACTATTTAACTAAGAGTTAAATCAAAAAGATAAAGTAATATAGTGACCCAAACCTATCTAAAACCTATTTTTTGTGTAATGTTCGACCCATCCCCACCTTAGACTTTAAATAATATACTTTGGATCTATTAGAAACCGAAAATTATTTTATTATAAAATAATATTTCTAGCTTTTCTTAAGGTGCCCCTCACTCCTCTTATAAAAGGGAACTACCCCTTCTCTATAATTCACACCTTAAAAGTCATTTGGCTTGGCCAACCTCTTCACAAATATCCTATAAACGATCCTCACTTCATCCTATAGGCCTTCCTTTAGTCATTTCATCACCTCTTTCAAGTTCCTTTCTTCTTCCACTTCCTTGTTCTTTGTTGTTTCCATTATAAAATAATAAATATAGTATCTTATATATACTATGATGTTATTATAAATATTGTATAACCAAATTCATTATTCTATTCATCCTTTTAATAACATGTCACCATACGTGCGTACGTATGGCTTACCGTCTCCACGTCGTGGTGTAATTGTTATTCAATACATTATTATTTGGATAGGTATAATAATGATGTGAAATTGAAGTAAATAATAAATATAACATGATAATGATTATGTATATATGATATACCATCCAATTATATATTATTTTAATATCAAAAAAATGATATTGTCGCTCGTGCGTACGTACGGATTACCGTCTACACGAACGCGATGAGATTCATTCCCCATCATATCCATTCAAGACTAATTTTCATTAGATGATTAAAAATAATGTTTAAAGACTTGATATAATTCTGGATATGAATAAGATACATCCCATTCACAACAAATATTACTCACATAACAAAGAATATAAAGGAAAATGAATCCGTTAACACCCGAAACAACGATAATACAAAGATATTATTAATAAATCAATGTTAAAAGATCATATATGATATCATATTAATGTATATGATTCTTGTATAATTTAATAACAATTATATCACCATTATACATAAGGTTAACCTACCCTCGACCAAGGAAAAGTACAAGGTAAGGGTTTATTTCAGAATCTCATCATTATCTAAGATTGTTTATACGTAATTATCTACTGGGACCTCTTTACCATCCACATCCATGTTTCTTTAAAATGTATTTCAAAATATTCTTATTGTTTTATAGACTATGGGTTAAAGTCATTTATACCCTTGTTTTAATTTTATAATATTTTTATAAAGGAATCTTTCTGTAGTTTTCCAAACAAGATCCTTTTGAACCTTTTCGACAAAATTAAGGTAAGAATGTCTTTTTTTAACTTATACGGTGGGTGCGGCTATTTTCTGCCATTATAAAATTTTGGAAGCTTCCCTTACAAGATTATACGAATATTTTCAAAGTAAATGTTTTCTTTTATAATTATGTGACTTTTAAATGATTTCAAAAATGATATATTTCTCTCAAATAGTTTTGATTTCATCTATGTCAACATCCTTTGATGGATTTTAAGCTTATTTCAATTTGATTTATTATGATACAAAACTTCCATACTATATTGAATGTTTTGTGATATGTTTGATTGTGGATGTTTTATTTTTATACCATTCATGGTTTATGGATAAAGTATTGACATTTCATATGCTAGTTTTAATACGAATGTTTATGTTATGTTTAAACCTGTTCATATGAGGAATGCATTAGACTTAGTAAGTGATGGGTGGAGCCCGCTATAGCTCCTCGATGCATCGGTAGGTCTCATGAGACAAACTAGTGTCTTGGAATAAGGCTTTGACAAAATCTTATTTGTAGTCTTGGAACAAGGCCTTGACTATGTGGTTATGATAATCTGGCATTATGCATTCCATCATTATGAAAGTGGTTATTGATATTGCATGTGATTATTAGAGTAGTAGAATATCCATGTGAATGCATAAATGGAATTGTTTCATTTTATTTTTTCCATTTTATTCTGAAGTTCAAGTTTAAAAGGATTTTGTTTTAGTTATACATTACCTTAAAAGTTTGTTCTTATTTATGAAAGTTTTCGCTATATTGTTATCCTTACTCAGCATCTGAGCTCACCCCTTTCTATGTTTTATTTTTCCTAGGATGTGAAGAAGTATTTTATGACTGACCTATAGGGATAGTCTGAGGGTATGTGAGTGTGGACTATGGATACTATTTTTTTAGTTTTTTACTTTATCATGTAATGTAAGACTTATGAATGTATCTAGTGTATCCAAGGCTACTAAACTAATCGGTCTTTCGAGACTTGATCTTTTTTTTAACATACCAATGTTATTTAATAAGGCACCGACTCTGGGTAACTGGGGTCAGGGAGATACAATGAGTATAGGTCTAAATAATACTATAAAATTTTTTATAAAAAAGTTTAGTTCATGAAATTAACCTTATATTTTGGGACTAACCCTTAGTTAAACAGTTTAACTCTTACTGTGTCTTCTGGTATTTTTATACTATACGGTCAATTTAGTTACTATAAAATGACAATAGGACCTCAAGTGGGTAATTAATGATTTTATTAATATTATATAATATATTTGGAAGAATGTTTTATTTTTATTATTTTTATATTATTTAATAAAATAGTATTTTTTTTAAACTCATTTATGTCAATTTTGACACTATTTAGTAATTGATTTTTGTTAAAGTCATAACAACTTGATTCCTTAGTAACAAAGGCATTAAATCATCCCTAATATGTTAGTTTCATCCATATAATTATTTTATGGCATAAAAATGTTCAAATTCAATTTATTTTAATATTTATAAATTCATTTATTTGAATCATTCATTAATAAGGTAATCATTGCATCATCATTATGTCATAAATAAATATATTTATCTAATGTCTAAAAATTATAAATAAAATTTCCTGATGTAGTAAATATTTTATTATTTAAAATGACTATTTATATTCATAGAGACTAGTTACATAAACCTAAATTTAAATTGATATAGAAAAAAATCGTGTTTATGTTGTATTTCCCTTTTCATTAAATTAAATATTCTTTAATTTTATTTTCACACCCAAGTAGCTCTCAAATGCCAAGAATTCGGTCTAAGGATGCTAATGGTCGAATATATCTCATCCAATAGGATTAGAAAATGTTTTGGGGTAGTTTTATATTATTATAATATTATTTTATAACTTTTTTTACATGATTTACTCTTTAACCATGGTAAATAAAAATAATTAATGAAATTACTATTCATAATGTCCAAAAATAAAGGGTAACTATTTAAAAAATCTGGACCTTCTGATTCCAAATATGGAATCCATTTTTCCAAACTAAAAACATATAATTGGCACAATTTAATTTAAAATTAATTCTCATTGTCAAAACCAGAAAGCGGGTTTTTAAGAAGTAAAAACTATCAAAAGATTGACATGTGTTTATATTCAATTTAAATGTGAAATTACTTAAAATGAATTATATTATATTAAAAGATAAAAATATTATCAAATTATAATCTAAAACCACTCAAATGTATAAATTAACTCTATAAATTTTTCTGATTAAAAAAATTGTTTTCAATTAAAATTTTATATTTTTCACTATTCATAAAAATATGAAAGTTATAAAAAAAATGTAACAAAAATTCCTCCAAACTAAATTTTTATGTCCTGATTCTAAATAATAATTTAATTTCATAAAATTGAATATATAATAGTGTCAAATATTTTATTTAAAAAGGGTTCTCCATTAAAAGGTAGAAAACCTGCTTTTAAAAAAAATAATTCTTGTAACATACTATCTTTAATCAGGTATAGACCATTTTAAATTTTTCTATATAATTCTTTAATGTGGCCCAGGGAGCACATATGTGCACCCCACTATAGGTCTCGAGTATCCTTTTTAATTAATTAAATTATTATAGGGGATTTATGAAAAATTTTATAATGTGATTTAGTGCGGTGTTTAGGATTAGAATACATAATTAAGGATTGAAAAGAAATAAAAATATATTTAAAAAGATTCCAAAGAAAGTAAGAAGGGATAAAAATAAAATTATAAATAAAATATATAGGGGGTTATGGAAAAGTTAAAAATAATTAAAGTGAGAGATTACCATTTTTTGTTTTTTTATCTTCTTTATTTCTCCATCTTGTTTATTCTATTTTATTTTTCATTTTTTCCATTTTTTTTCTTTTTTTTTCTTTTTTTTCTTTTTTTTTCTTTTTTTATCCTCTCTTCCCCTCCACTCTCTCACGTCGCACCACCCCCTCTCCCTAGGTGGCACACCACCTTGCTCTCCATTCAGAAGACCGTCGCTCCTCCGTTCATTGTCTGTTTTCATCACTATTTGGTGTGATGTAAACCTCAAGGCAAGTATAATCTTATGCATTTGGAATTTTAGAGTTTCTTTGAGTATCCTTTGTGCATTTCTCAGCAGAAAGATTTTACCCTATTTTGGGGTTTTTCTAAAATCATCTATTTTATTCTATTTTAGGTCAAATCAAAGCCAATCGTGGCTTATAGGACTATATGCCACCTTAAGGTATGGAGTATACTCTCTTTCCCTCAATTTCGTTATGATTTATAATAACGCACATTTGTTTCGTTTGTCGGTGCCTACCGTCTTCATGAAACATTGCCAATTCATTCCAATTTAATTGATTTTCTTAATTGTTTCAACCCTATTTTTAATAAATTAAATGGTTTAAATTATTGAAACTTGGTCGAAAACCCCTTTGGTGTGGCAACGTGGTCGATATAAATTTTTTTAGCTTGGGCATTTAATTTATTTAACTGCAGGTGTTGCACAACCCATTTTTTTGTGTTTAAATTAAATTATTATTTTAGAGTAATTATGAACATTGAATTATTGGATTTTTGGAAGTTATTTGTGCATAATTATTTATTTATTAAAAATTGAATTTAACTTTTTGTGCTGATACAATATCTTTCCTTGTTAAGTTTTTACACTACAATATTAAATCAATACCTCATGTTGCACAGGTGTATCTGCTTGGATTTCAAACTGAAATTACATATGCTTGCTATTTCATATCTACTGCTGTGAAATTTTAATTAAATTCAAGATTGGGAAATAAGGTGGGTCCTATATTAAGGTCTATGCTTGGATCCTCCATTCCTGACTGGTTACCACTACATGTCAGGGGGAGGTGACTTAGGCTTTTCCAGACTGAGACTTCCATAGGATTTATAAACACTTATGAGGGATATCAGTTTCAAAAGGGCCCATTGAGGAGGGATCCATTGACAATGTTGCTAATCCAGCCTCGGATGTTGCTCGACCCATTTTTGCAATATCGGGACAGACTTAGGGTAAATTCGTCCCTTGATCGATACATGGTCTTTCGGAATATTTCCTTGGACGGGCTCAGTGGTATTGGATAAATTTTTGTATATATCATAGTGATACCTTTGGAATAGGCTCAGACTCCAACTCTCAACTTGAACATTAATAATGATGCACTGAAGATTTATGTTGATGTCGTTTTGAGTCTCTTAAGAATTGGGATATTTTTTGGTATGTTTAAGCACACCTGGCTGACACATGATTTTGACCCCAAGATAATGCACAAGATTGGGGTTGTACCTATTCCTTTTTTACCTTGCTTTTCCAGGATTATATATATATATATATATATATTCATATGTGATTTCTTCTTATTATAATTACTTCCTTCAGACACCTTGCTTAGGAAAAAGTACGTGATGAGGGACAGGTGTGATTGGGAACCTGGGCAGAGTTTTTTATTTTATTGTGCTTAGTTAATTATATGCATTTATCATATAATGACACACTGAATTTTATTACTGAAAAAATAGAACGGTTTAGCAACCATGAGTTCCGGCCTACTTGTATTTTATCTCACACCCTTCTCAGCCATCATTGACACCAGAGTAGACTATATTCTTGCAGGTATTGAAAAAGGAAATTTTTCTGCTTCCGATATTTGATTATTTCTTGTTTCTTAGAATGGAGACCGGGGCCGAGGACCGAGCCTTGATCATGATGCAGTTGTTTCACTTTGTGTCATTTATTTTTAGTGGGTATTATGCATGGGTTTATATTTTTCATGCTTTTAGTTTAGACATACATCATATCATGACATTGTTTTGTGAAATTCCACACATGATTCTTATTCAGTTGGATTATTTATATTGCTTCTGCTATAGTTTATTCACTTATATGATTCAGCTATTAATTATTAATTATTTTTTACTTCCTCTATGAAAATACATATTACCTATTAGGGAATAGTCTCCCTCGCATAGACGATAAAGGCCCTCACTGCTAGTCGGCAACCCCTAGTGTTTGGGGAGATGCTCTTGAGGTCATGTGGCTAACTCAGCTCGAGGAAACTTTCAGGTGGCTCCTGGTAAGAGGATTCTAAAAGTGGTATCAGAGGTGTTTTTCCTTTTTTCTTACTATTTGGGTTAGAAAAGAGACTAGGATATAGGGATTTTGAATCTACCATGTGCTTGGATGTAGCTGACCCATGTACATGGGAAACCCAAATTCATGGGTTGGTATTATAGTTAATGTTTATACCAGTTATTGTTGATATGATTTCACCATTGGGTGACTCACTTGTTTTGCATTATTATTTGTGTTGGTACTATGGAGATAATGGGTTTTACCATTTCATCCCAATGATATGAGGAAAATACAATACATGCATCATATTTGGTACCATAGGACTAAAATGACATGCATATTTTC
The DNA here is from genome assembly GCA_963277665.1 of Viscum album. Classification (NCBI taxonomy): domain Eukaryota; kingdom Viridiplantae; phylum Streptophyta; class Magnoliopsida; order Santalales; family Viscaceae; genus Viscum; species Viscum album. The sequence goes on along the minus strand of OY728162.1, from coordinate 1,271,368,385 downwards.
ATGCCATATCTACTTTTAGGATGCATTTTCCTATTTTCATGGGAGTGTTTTTGTGCCTAGTGGTAAATTTTTGAAATGGATGTTTGATAAATATAAGGTTGTGACAGTCTGTTAAATCTTAACCAATCTTAACCTGGAAATATATAGTAGACCTTGTTTAGTAATCCTTCTATGTTTTCTCTTCCATATTAAAACCCAGCTCTTGATGTGGGTTATCTGTTGTGTAGTGCCCAGATGCAGGGCATGTAACTAACCTTTTTTATTCCCTACTTGTTTTCCACATCTTTTTTACCTTTTATCTAAAGGTGTGTGTTTGGCTGTTGAAGACCAATGCCACCACAACGTCTTCGTTCCATGTCTCATGATAGTGGCAATGAGCACATTCCAGAGATGGTGGGTCCCGAACCACTACTTGTACCTCTTTTAGTGCCTGCTATGGTGCTACCTTCTACTAATATCCTGAGGGACCCTGACGCTCAGTTCAGGGATAGTCTCCTTAGGTTTATTAGGTCAGTTTAGAATATCCTCACACATTCCCTATCTATAGTAGACCTCACACAGGGCTTTCTACAGCTGCACCCTCAACCCTTCTCGCGGAGTGGCGGCCCTCATGCAGAAGAGTCATGGATATTATCCATAAGGTCTATCTTCAAACACCATTAGACGCTTCTAGATATAAGGGTCAAACTTGTAGTCTACAGGCTTTGTGAATTTACCAAGCGCTGGTGTGACGTTGTTTGTCTATATTAGTATACCAGTGACATGATTGGGGCCGATTTCCAAGTATCATTCTATGATCACTTTTTCCTACAGACTTTGAGATATGATCATGCATGGGAATTCCTACATCTTTTACAGGGCACTATAAATATGTTAATGTATTATTATCATTTCACAAAGCTTCAATGTTTTTCACCATCTCTGATAGGCGATGAGAAGACTGCTGCAAGATATTTTGAGGGTGGACTTGAGTATACTATCCTCTCTTAGGTGAACATCTTCTATTTGACCACTATCATAGAGATTGTAAATTAGGCTCTAATTTTAGAGTGAAATGTCGGGGAAGCTAAACTGGTGAGCTAGGGCGGTTTAGTTCTGAGACAGGGTGATGGCTCTTCTAGCCAAATTAAACTCCATTTTGAAAGTGAACGAGGGAGAAATACTAGCCAAACAGTGCATTTAGATAGCTATGCCACATGTCATTAGTGTAGTAGATATGGTCACAAGAAGCCAGAGGTAACGAAAGACATGAAGGAGTGTCGTGTTTGCATCAGGATTGGTCACCTTCAGTGTTTCTGCCTTTTCTTATCTTCAGCATCTAGTGGCAGGGAATCTGCACCTGCACCTCTATTAGGTATAGTATCTATGACTCCACAGCAGGATGTATGTTCTTTTTCCACTGGCTTATTAGGTCGAGATAATGGTGGAGGTCATGGTCAAGGAAATCATGTTCCAGGTTATCAGCATCAGCAGAGTGGAACTACTTAGGCCAACCCGGCAGCCTCTCAGGGCCATGGTTTAGGTATCATGTATGTAGTGCAATCAAGACAAGAGGATCAGAGTGTAAGACCATATATTACAAGAGTTACTATTCTAGTATCCTCTAATTTAGTTTCTGCTCTTTTTGATATCGGCGCATCGACTCCTTTTTATCTACTTCTATTGTTGAAATTCATGGTTTTCCAATTGAGTACCTTTGTGTCATCATGTCTCTTGAAACTCCACTAGGAGTCAGGATAGAGGGTATAAACCAATTCCAAGAGTCCCCCCTTGAGATAGGTGGGTACCATTTCATTTGGAATTTCTATATTCTTGATATGTCTAGCATAAAATTCATTCTCGATATGAATTGCCTTTCTATTTATTGTACTGAAGTAAATTGTTATTGCATTCTGGTTTCCTTTACATCCCCTAAGGGCGGCACATATCTACACCAAGAAGAATGGTATATACAGTTAGATTGAGCAAAGCCTAAATATGAAGGGCTAGGCAGAGTGACAGCTCAATTAGCATGTCTCTTCATAAGCAATTGGGGGATGCAACTAGTTGAAATCCCTACAGTGGTGGATCTTTTTAGGGATGTCTCCCCTAATGATTTCTCTAGCTTATCTCCTATGAGGTACGTGGAGTTCACTATCGAGCTCATTCTTGGTGTGGCACCAATGTCCATTCCTCCTTATAGGATGGCAACAATAGAGCTACAAGAACTCAAAAAGCATCTTGAGGACCTTGAGTCTAAGGGTTTCATCAGACCTAGAACATTGTCACGGGGTTCACCTGCTCTATTCGACAAGAAATAAGACATTACTCTCATGTTTTGAGTGGATTATTGTCGACTTAAAAAGATCATCGTAAATAATCGATATCCATTTCCTCGTATAGAAGATCCCTTCAACTAGCCCAGGGGAGCAACTATTTTCTCCAAGATTGATCTGAGGTCGGGAAATCACCAGTTGCATGTGCAACCATCTAACATACCATGTACCACATTATGATGCAGGTACAGCTTGTAAAAGTATCTGTTTATGCCATTAGGTCTCACGAATGCACCAGAAATCATCATGTCTGTGATGAACTCGGTTTTTCACCTGTATCTTGATTCCTTTGTGGTAGTCTTAGTGGACAACATCTTGGTGTATTCACATTCCAGACACGACAATGGAACCCATCTTGAGATCGTGGTGAGTACACTGAGAGAGAACTAGCTATACGCTAAGCTCAGAAAATTCCACTTTTGTATTGATAATGTTCCCTTATTGGGTTATATTATATCTAAATAACAAGTATTAGTGGACCCAGAAATGGTGAGCGCCATAGTTTCATGGGAGCATCCCAAGAGTGTCTTCGATATCTACTATTTCACAGGGCTTGATAGCTATTACAAGCATTTCATTCGGGATTTATCCCGCTTAGAAGCACCTATTATAGCCCTTATTAAGAAACGTGTATAGTTCATCTGATCAGAATCTTGTGAAAATTCTTTTCAGGAGGTGAAAGGAAGACTAACCTCAACTTCGATCCTGAATCTTCCAGAGCCTGGTAAAAGCTATATTGTTTATTGTGATGCATCTGGAATTGGACAGGGTGTAGTTTTTATGTAGGGTGATCGAGTTATGGCTTATAGATCCCTCCAACTGAGACCTCATGAGTGGAACTACCCTACACAAAAACTTTATTTGGAAGATGTGGTTCATTCTCTATGCTTCTGGAGACACTACTTGTTCAATGAATGATTTTTTGTTTACACAGATCCTAAAATATTAAAATATATCTCTACTCAATGATACTTGAACTTAAGGCAGTGCAGATGGGTTGAATACTTGCAGTTGTTTGACATTGATCTTGCTTATACCCCAGGTAAGGGTAATGTCATGGAAGATTCTTGGAGACACAAGACACAAACACAATCCATATAGGTAGCCAACAGTGAGTGGTAGATGATGGTTGTGTCTTCTAAGATGCATCTGAAGGTTCAGGAACAGAATAGGAAACTAGTTCTAGAATATCTTACAGTGACGTCCTCTCTACTAGAGCAAGTCCACATGAAACATTTGACAGATCCTGAGGGGCTCATTTTGAGGGGTAGCGTTACAAGAGAGAACCCACCTCATGGTTGGGTTGTTGATGGAATTGAAACTCTCTTTTACTGTGTCCTTTATGGGTACCTTTAGGTATATAGAAATAGATGATGAAGGAATATGACACCTCCATTTGGGATGTTCATCCTAGGCTGGCCAAGATGTATAGAGGCATGTTTCAATAATACTGGTGGCTTTGTATGAAAAATCAGATAGCGAGTTTCATCACTCAGTGCTCCACCTGTAAACAAGTGAAGGCACAACACCAGCGACCTGTTGGACTCCTACAGCCTCTATCCATTCTTGAATAGAAATGGAATGACATCACCATGGATTTAATTATAGGATTTCTCTGATCTCCTTGAGGCAGTGATGTTGTATGAGTGATTTTCAATAGGTTGACAAAGGTTGCACACTTCTTACCTATCCATGAGACATTTACAATTGATGATTTGGGAATGTTGTATATCTTTGAGATTGTGTGACTTCATGGAATAAATCATTCTATTTTCTCATATAGAGATGTCTTCTTTACTTCATAGTTTTATAAAGGGTTGCGAAAGGCATTGGGTTCACAGGTACTTCTAAGTACTGCATATCACCCTCAGACCAATAGGCAATTAGAGGGAACTATATGAGTGTTAGAGGATATGTTATGGGCATGTATCCTTGATTTTTGAGGTTCTTGGTAGAATCATATACCTCTTTTTGAAATTACCTATAATAAAAGCTTCCATTCGACAATTCAAATGGCTTTTTATGAGGCCCTCCATGGTAGACCATGTCATTCACCTTTATGTTGGCTCGAAGCAGGTGAGGCATATCTTTTGGGTCCTCATATTGTTCAGGAGACTTCTAAGAAAGTTTAGCTAATTCAGAAGTATATGAATACAACTCAGTCTAGATATCAGTCTAATATCGATCGTCACTGCGGACCTCTAGAGTTCTATGAGGGACATCGAGTATTTCTGGGTGTTTCTCTAAGGTGGGGTCATAGATGGATCAGTAGAAAAGTAAAGTTATCACCAAGATATGACAAGATGTTTGAGATAGTGGAGAGGGTTGGGACGGTCACCTATCGGTTGCTACTACCTTATAGGTACCCTTCCATGCATGACGTTTTCCATGTATCTCATCTTAGACAATATCATCCAGACCCATCTCATTCATTTGACTCTGATGAGATAAAGCTTGAGACATATGCATCCTTTGAGGAGCATCTGATCTGTATCATCAATTACAGCACGAAAGTCCACTGATGTAGGTCAGTCCCTATACTTCACATGTTATAGAAACACAGGCGTGTTCAGGATGAAACTTGGTAGTGAGAGATTGATATATGTTTGTTGTGGTAGGAACATTTCTCTGATGACATCCCTCTACCCTCAGAAGGGAAACTCATGGATGAGTTGTCTTAAGTAGGGTAGGTTGTAATATACCAGCTTTAATCAGGTATAGACCATTTTCAATTTTGTTTTCTAATTCATTAAAGAGACCCAGGGCACATGCCTATGAACCCCACAATGGGTCCCGGGAAGCCTTTTAAATTAATTAAATTACAACAAGGGATTTATGAAAAAATTTATATCATGCATTAGCATGGTGTTCGAGATTAAAATAATTAATTAAGGATTGAAAATAAATAATAATAGAATTAATAAAATTTTAAAATAAAGTGACAGAGGTAGAAAAAGGAAATTAGAAATAAAATAAAAAGGGGGTTATGGAAAAATTAAAAATAATTAAAGTAGGAGATTATCATTTTCTATTATTTTTATCATTTTTTCCATCATTTTTATTCTTTTTTATTTTTCTTTTTCTTTTCCCTTTTTCTTTTATTTTTTTCTCTTATTTTTTTCTTTTCATTTTATTTCTTTTATTTATTTATTTTTTTCTTTTCTCTTCCTCTCCTCCTCTCTCTCATGTCTCGCCTCTCCTTCTCCCTAAGTGGCACACCACCTTGCTCCCCCTTCTATAGATCATCATGCCTCTATTCCTCAATCGTTTTATTTACTGTTAGGTGTGTTGTAAACCTTAAGGCAAGGATAATCTTAAGCATTGGAATCATAGAGAGTATCCTTCACGCAGTTCGTCGTGGAATGATTTTACCCTATTTTGGGTATTTTCTAAAATCATCATTTTACTTCTGTTTAGGTAAAATCAAAGCATGCAGTGGATTATATAATCATATGTGACCATAAGGTATGGATTATACTTGCATTCCCTCCAATTTGTTTTATTTATAAAAACGCATGGTTTTATTATTCATCGGTGCCTACCGACTTCATGAAAATTCACCCATTCATTCCAATTTAATTGATTCTCTTAATTATTGCAGCCCTATTTATCATAAAGTAAATTGTTTAAATTGTTGGAGTGTGTTCCAACACCCCTTTGGGTGTGCTGACGTGGTCAGTATAAATTTTGTTAGCCCGGGAATTTAATTAATTTAACTACAAGTGTTGCACAAACAATTTTTGTTGTGTTTAAATTAAATAATTATTTTAGAATAATTATAATCCATGAATTTTAGGATTATTGGTAGTTATTTGGTCTGAATTATTTATTTTTTTAAAATTGAATTTATCTGCTTGTACTGATATAGTATCTTGCTCTTTTAAGTTTTTGCGCTGCAATGTTAAATTAATACCTTGTGTTGCATGTGTGTATTTTCTTGGATTTCAAACTGTAATTACATATGTAGGCTATGTAATATCTTATTCTATTAAATTTGTATTAAATTAAGGGGGATAGAGAAGGTGGGTCCCATATTAAGGGCCACGATTAGATCCTCCATTTCTGACTAGTTACCACTACGTGATGGGGGTGATGTCCTAGGATTTTCTAGACCGATACTTCCCCAGGATTTCTAAAAACTTATGAGTGATACTGGTTTTAAAAAGGACCATCAAGGAAAAATCTATTGGTAATGTGGATAAGCCATCCTCAGATGATGCTTAACCCCTTTTTGTGTGATCGGGACGGACTCAATGTAAATCCATGCCTTGACCGATACTTGGTCTTTCTGAAGATTGCTTTGGATGGGCTCGGTGGTATTGGATAATTTGAAGGATGTACCATAGTGATACCTTCAGGAGAGGCTCAGACTCCAACTCTCAACTTGAACATTAATAATGATGCACTAAAGGTTTATTTGATGACTCTTTGAGTCTCTTAAGAATTGTGATATTTTTATGGTATGTTGAAGCACACCTGGTTGACACATGATATAGACCCCAAGTTAAAGAACAAGATTGGGGTGTACCTATTCTTTGTTTAGAATGATTTTCCAGGCTTATATATCTGCATATGTGATTTCTTCTTATTACATGTACTTCCTTCAGACATCCGGAATAGGACAAAGCACGTGATTAGGGGTGGGTGTCGTTCAGAACCCAAGCTGAGTTATTTATTTTATTGTGCTTAGTAAATTATCTACATTTATTATATGATGACACATTACTGCATGAAATGGAAAGGTTTAGACATCGTGGGTACCTCCCTACTGGGATTTTATCTCACAACCTTCTCGGGCATCATTGACACCTGAGTAGATTATATGCTTGCGTGTATTGACAAAGGGAAACGTTATGCTTCTAATGCTTGATTATTTCTTGTTGCTTATGATGGAGACTGGGGAAGAGTATTGATCCTTGCTCATGATGCAGTTGTTTCACTTTGTGTCTTTTCTTTTTAGTAGATAGTATGCTTGGGATTATGTTTTTCGTGATTTCAGTTTAGACGGACATCATAGCATAACATGGTTTTGTGAGATTATGCACTTGATTCTTATTCAATTGGATTATTCATATTACTTCTATTGTAGTTTATCACGTATATGATTATGATATTAATTATTAATTGTTTTCTACTTCCTCTATGATAATACATATTACCTATGAGGGCATAGTCTTCCCCACGGACATGATAATGACCCTCACTGCTATTCGGCAGCCTCTGGCATTCTGGGAGATGTGCCTGAAGTCATGTGGCCTGTAACATCCCAAGTAAGTAATGAATAATAGATATTTTTATCTATGTCTATTAATGAATTATATAGTGTTTAGAGGCTTAAAATGAAAATAAATCCAATCTTAAGCATGGAATACACTAATATTTTTAAAAGATTGTTTTACTTCCTTTTAATGGAAAACCATTTTAAAATCTATCTTTTGACAATTTTATAAGATAGTTTTGTCAAAATAAACATATTCTTTATGATTGGGACATCAAAATTTACTTTGTGTGAATTTTTTGGTATTTTTCTGATAAAGTTCATTTTTTAATGAATAGTGAAAATGTTGTATTTTAATTCAAAACCTCTTTTTAATCTAATTTATTTATATGATTAGATTATCTATTGAATTGGTTTTGAAGTGGAATTAGAATATATTTTTACCATTTAATCCAATAGTGGTCATTGTTATTAATTTCTCTTTGAAATTGGACTTAAACTGGTGTCAATCTTTTGATACTTATTGTTTCATAAAAACACGCTATTTGTCATGACAACGGGAATTAATTATTAAATTAATTAATGTAACTTATATGATTTGAAGTTTTTAAAATATACATCATTTTTTAATTCAGAATATCAAATATAGCTTAGGGTGATGTTTTGGTATTTTTCTGAAAAACTTCAATTTTTGATGAATAGTGAAACTACTAAGTGGTAGTTAAAGAAAATGATTTTTCGTTTAAATGAAACTTTGCCACTTCTGTGATTTGATTTTCAAAAATCCAACATACATGGTTGTCATTAAGAAGTAATATGTGGTTCAATGAGATTAAAATAATTTTTTGGTGAATAGTAACTTTTAATTTTTTAATCGCGATTAGAGGTAATTAGTGTAGTTTAAGGTAAAAATAATGTTATAATAATATGAGATGAGCTTTACACATGTCCTACCCTTATTGTATGTGTCATGGCCGACCAAGAAAATCCATGGGTCAACTTGGGGACCCCATGGAGCCACTTTTGTTGGTAAATGACATAAATAACTTTTTATTTAATGTTAAAGTAAAAAATGACACAAACATGAGTTATTTTACTAAAACAATTTTTACATGGGGTTATACAAGTCATATTTTTTATTATAAATAGTCATTGGAAAGATAAAAAGATTTAATACATCATAGTATTTTTTTATAATTTTTATACTTCAAATAAATTAAATTATTTATGACATTATGATGATGCAGTGATTACCTCATTAATAAATGATTTAAATAAAATGAAATGATAATGTAAAATCTATGACCTACACACGTCCAAAACCTATTGTATGGGTGGATTTAGAACCCTTATCACATTATCCTCGAATTATATCAATGTGGGACCTTTTGAATCCGAAACTCATTTTAAAATAAAGTAACATTTCTTTACTTTCCAAGAGTGCCCCTCCTCTCCTCTTATAAAAGGCCCCCCACCTATACCTCCTTACCCACACTTCTAAAGCCTTTGTCTCGGCCAACCCCTACCCATTTTATCTCTCCACATCCCTCTCTTACTCCTTGAAGCCTCACTTTGGGCAGAAGTCTTTCCAAGGAAGACTTTTAGCTCAAACTAAAGGGAGTTACCCGATTTTAAGGTAATGTCTTCACTTGAGTCCTTTTGTTTTATTTTGCTTCTCCAACCCCCTAAACTATTTTTATTCATTTCTTTTGTAACAACTACAGTATCTTACATATACTAGGATGTTGATATAAGAAGGATTCGAGCTAAACTTACACACACCTACATCTAATGGTTAAAGAACATATTGTTTCCGTGGATGGTGAATTTCTGCCTCCTGAAACGATGATTGTTCAATATTCTTTTAACACCTTCAAAGGTGGACATTAAGATGAAACTATATTTATATATGATATATATAATATGTTTATGTTTTCCTTAAGCTTCTGTATTTTTCATTTTTTTCATACCTTTATGGTTTCCATTATGGGTAAACGCGATATCTTCATTTAAGGAAGTACGGACTACCGCCCCCTCAAAGTGATTTGGTTAGTTAAATACCATACGTGGGACGTATAAAGGATGGAGTTATGATATTATATATGATATTACACTGGAATTATAATATACCTTTATATCATTATGATTCCATTCTATAAAATACGAAATAGAAATGAAAGTAGCGTTCATGCGTACGTACGGCTTACCGTCTCCATGAACGGTGCATTTTATTTCTTACCTCTAAATGATTATGTAATATTATAAATGCATGCATATAATGGATATATATGACATATATGATAACTACATCATGAATACCATTCTGAATATAATGGATACATGAACAACTTGTAATTATAAAGGGTTTATTTTTGACTCAAGTACCAATGATCGTTAAAACGACCGTTATTAACTTAAATAATTACATAGTGTTCATGTCATGGAAATAAGTGATATAAAAGGAATAATGAACTTGAAAAAGGTTCTTAAACAAGTATAAATTAACTCAAGTTTATTATTCAGGACATTAAAGAACGATCGAGTCAAGTCAGACCCGAGGTATGGGACTTCGTCTCAATCTCCTTTCATTGAGGCATATTTTATTTTATACACAACGTTCTTTTATACGGTGTATAAACCCCTTTGACTTTTATGTTTATTAAAAAGGAATATTTTTTATACGAATCATTTACTAAATGACAAAAGGGAATGTTTTTGTCGTACGTATGCGGTGACAACGACTTCTCCGCCGCCATGACCATTATTTGAGTTTCAGCTTCCTCTACAAGCCATACCTTCTTTTTAAAAGAAAAATAAATACCATGTTTTACTTTTATTTTATTTTGGTATTGAAAATGGTTTTCATAATGTTTTTATATCAATGTTTTGTATTGATATCTTGTGATTGAAAGGTGGAAATGTTATGTTTCCTTTATGCATGTTTTATGTGATACGATTATGTTGAGGTTCTTGGGCATTATTATGAAGACGGGTGGTTCCGTGACAAACTAAGGGCGGGTGAGCCCGATATAGCTCTCCAATGCATTGGGTAACGCGAAGGAGTGAAACGTTAAGGTTTCTCCGTAGAGATTTAGGGAATATACTGTGATGGTTATTCCAAATGTAACCAAGAGGGTTACTCCCTACGTAAGAATGTTATGAATGCCTCAAGTTACCTTTATGTATTATGATTTCTATGATTTATTCATGATTTGATGAGGTATGTTAAAGTGATTATGTTTTATGGGTAAAGTATGATTTCATTCTTATGTATATATGAACTCATGTTTCCTTTCCATATTTTTTATAACCCATACTGAGCTTTTTATGCTCATCCCAAGTTTTTTTGAAATGTTTTTCACGGGTCAAGGGAATGGTACATGATATGATGATAGTGTCAAGGAAGTGTCAAGAAAGAATCCATGTTTTATTTTAAATATGTTTCCATTGATGGGAAATATGAGTACTATCTTTATGTAACCACTTTGTTTATATGTGGAATGTAATGAAAGTTTTATGATCTAATTCTCTAAAACTCTAAACCCGAAAATATCTTCAAGGTGTAATCTTGTAATAACTCAAGATTAAGTAAGGTTTAAGGTTGGGTCCTTATATAGCCAACCCATCTCGGGGCACCCTTCAGGTGGCTCCCGGGAAGGGGACGCTACACTTTTTTTATCTAAAAAAAATTAATTTTTCCTTATATTATGCCTAAGAATCAACTAAGATGAATGTTAAGATTATATCTGATATGTGTAAAATTCAAAATGTGGATAATACTTTTCATAAATACTTATTAAATGTCTAGTTTGATAGGTCACGGTGCGCTCGAACTTGGTGTTGCTTGTAGTCGAACCTATTGAATTATTTAAAAGGAAGCATACTGTGGATTCTTGGGGTTTTATAAATTTTCAAAGACATATATAAATACATATAAATGTTTGTGTATATATATATATATATATTATAAAATAAAATAGTATATATATATACCCGCATAATATATATAAATAAATATAAATATAAATAAAAATACATGAATACATATAATTATTTATAAATACATATAAATATAAATAGGTTAACATAAATATATATAATGACACAAACACACACATATATATATAAATATAATTATATAAAAAGAAAAATAAATATACATAAATAAATATATACATATAACTATATAAATCCTCAGAATATATAAAAACATATAGATCTAAATACATATTAATGTTTATAAATATATATAAATATATATATATATATACATTTAAATATATATATATATATATAAATATACATAAATATACATAAATATACATAAATACATATATATATACATAAATATATATATATATATATATAAACAAATATAAATAATTCATAATTCAAAATTTTTAATCAAATAGTCAAAATAATTAATAATTTTTAATAATAAATAATAAATAATAAATAATTCTAATATTAAAAATATAAAAAATATTTTAATAAAATTAATTAAACAAAAAATTTCCACTAAATATTTAACAGTGGTTTAAATAACCGCAAAATAAACCGACGTTAAAGGATGATGAATTTTTAAAAAACATGGTTAATTTGAGGCGGTTATTTAAAATATATACTAAATTAATAAAAACTAGAAATTTAGTGATGCTTTCAAGAACCGCCATTGATAACTACAACTAACAACTATTTTTTGTAGTGTAAGTCCTTCTTAAAGATGAACTTGTTTAACCAGCCCCTAACTAAATTTAAGACTGGTATATCATTTCAAATAAGTAATATTGAATTGACATATATGACAAGGATAATGAATTCACTCTCACTAAACCATTATAAGAAAAGTGACTATTTTTTATGGGTTATCTGCAATGGACAGCTTACCCATTGAAAATAGATATGTCGGTGGTGTTATTTGTGATGAATATACTATTTTGTCGCAAATATGTTTTATTTGTGACAAAAAATTTTATCCCTTAGCTAATAGTTTTGGTTTTCTTACATGTCATCGCCCATGAGGATTTATAGTGATGGGTATTTGAGTTATAACTTTAATCTGTTGAAAAATGTTTCCACAGAAGGCCTTGTATGATGTGATTAATTCTTCCACATAAACTAATCACAAAAAATAATGACATAACATAACACACATTCTATCTCCTTCTCCCCACTTTTCCCATTCCTCCATTGGTCGATGCATTGAACCGACACCAAGATCCAAATTACAACTGAAATGGTTCTTTTCTGCTAATATTTTTGCTGATTTAGATTCCCAACTGCAAGGCATGGACTATTATTTTATTCTTTTTCCTTATTTTAACATACTTCAGTTAAATCTTGTAAATATAGGTTTGGTAAAAACCTAGTTCAATAAATTTACCTGCTTTTCATAAATTATTTGATATTCAGGGTTAATCTAAATTTATTATTTCTTATTTGGGAGTCCATTTCTTTCACACGAGTTGATTTCATTTGATTTGAGGTATTTTTCTCAATGTTTGATCTTTAGATTTAATAGATAATTTTTTGGTTTTTAGGGTTACTAAAATTTTATTAATTTATACTTTTTTTTAAATTTGATGATTATGAAATTATTTGTAGGGACGTCCAACATTGATGGCATTTACATAAAAATGTTTGATTTTTAAGTTTTATAACATGGTTATATTGATATAATTTTTTATGAATTATGATAATTCTTATATTGTGGTGTTGATATTAGAGTATTTTTTTTATATTATGATTGATTTTAATTTATTTAAATCATGTAAATATAGTTTTGTAAACATTTGGATATATATATATATGTATGTATATATGTAAATTAACTGATTAATATGCATATAAAAACATATTAAAAATAACAAGTATGGTTTTTGATATATATATATATATATATATATATATATATACATGTTTGTGGGTACTTGTGTCTATGTATATAGATTTGATACATTAATTTTTTTTAAAAACAAGTCAAAATAAATTTTCTGAAAACAAATTTGATTAAAAAAGTATGTAATAAATAAATATATATATATATATATATATATATTTATATAATGTATGCATTAAAAAGAAATAAGTGTTTTTTAAAAATTATGGGAAAATGAATTTCAAAAAATCATTTGAAAAACATTAATTATAAGATTTTTTTATAAAAAACGTTACAAATTTTGTTTAATAAAAAAACAATATAAAATATGTAATAGTTTTTTAAAAACATTTCTGTAAAAATTAGGATAAGTTTTTTATACTTTTTTAAAAATATATAAAAAATAGTGAATTATTAAAAATTCATAAAAAATTATTTATTAAAAATATATAATTAATTTATATAATTAGTAAAATCATTAAATATTTAAAAATATTTAATAATTATTGAGCCATTATTATTAATAAATTGTAAATATTACTATTAATTATAAAATAATAAAATTAATTTGACAAAAAATATATAACAGAATATAACGACTATTATAAATTCACAATATTTCATATAATTGTGGTATTAATTAAAATTATTAGTATTAATAATTCATATAAATGTTATAAAAACACTAGACGCGTACAAATGTTATAATTTGTGTAGGGTAAAAATTATTAATTCAAAATAAATATCAATTCATAATAATTATTAATTCAAAATTAATAACTCAAAAACTTTTATAACTTATTAATTCAATATAATCAAATTTATTTAAAATCATAATTAAATATAAGTAAAATTATCTATAAATTATATATATACATACATATATATGTTTATATATATTTGATATATATATATATATATATTTATTTGTTTAAAAAAGAGTTCAAAAAAAAATTAAATGTATTTATTTTCATTAAAAATCATTATATATATATATATTAATCATTAAAAATGTAATAATTATTTAAATAATTGATAATAATAATTAAAAAAATCAAAATAATAATTAAAAAAATCAAAATAATAATTAATTAATTATTCAATATTATTAATAAATAGTAAACATTTATGTTAGTTAGAAATTACTATCAATAATTTTAAGATTTGAGAAAATTAAAAAAAATATGTGAAAATTTGTAAAAGATAAAATATAAAATTCTTGCAATTATTTACTATTAGTAATATTTTTTAATAATTCATATATAAATAATAAATAATTATCATTACATAAAAAATAATTTTATAAAATACTTAAAATTTAAAATATATTTCTAATATTTGCTAACTTTTTTATCACACCATGCAAAAGTATATAAAAAATAATAACTATTAGAAATTAACAATAATTTATATACATGTTATGTTAATTAAAATAATTTTTTTAATAATAATTTTTATAAAGGTTTTAATATATTTTTGTAAATATATAAAACTAATATTAATGAATGATTAAAAATGATACCCTCGCGTGCAATGTTACCAAACATCATATGCTCAAAAATGTTATATCATGCTTAGGGTAAACCTTGCATCCATGATTTAATGGTGTTCTTATATTTCTTATATGATATACCATTATAGTGATACATCAATTTATTTGTGAGAAATTATAATAAAAATATTAAATGTGATTACCATCGTGTGTAATGTTACCAAAGTCTCGATGCACAAAAATGATACTATGTGCATAGGGTAATCCCCACATCCTGAACCCAGTGGTGGTCTTCGATTGTTCATAAGATACACATTTTGGGAGATTTTATAAATTTTTATAATATATTATAATGAAAATATTAAATGATTTACCCTCTTTTGATATGTGACCAAACATCCGACACACACAAATGTAATGTTGCATCTTGGGAAAACCCGACATCACTAACCTAATGGTGGTCTCTGATTTCTCAAACGAGACTCCATTCAAGAGAAATTCAATTATTTTAAAAAAATTGGTTGTCTTATAAAATATTCTTAATATAGTTATTTTATCTGCATCGTTCCACTATAGGCCCCATAATCCCATGCAAACCTAGTGCTTCACTCTGATCATATTTCATAACATATTTCGAAGTGTTCAAATAAAATAATAATTTAAAACTAGTCAAAATGAATAGATATAATAGTTCCAATATTTCTATTATTTTTTTAGATAACTATAGACTTGGGAAGGAAACATCAGTTTCTATTACATGATTGTGATTGGATAAATAATCATAATAATCCCAATGGATCTACTTAAATCTTATCTACATTGATGGTGTTGAAACCATTATATCACTTGATCGTTGAATTAATATTTTTTCCAAATGAAAAATTAATATTCCATGTTAGAAACATGATTTTAAGAGATTTGAAATGCTTTAATGTATTGGACTTCATTTATTGCGTTTTTTTTTTTGGAAATGTTATATTTTTTTGTATCAACATAGTGAAAAAAATAATATTAAAAAATAATTTTTATGTTCTAAATGCATCATTTTAGAATTTAGTACATTAGGATGCTTCTCTATCTATTCCTAAAACAAAAACTCAAAATTATGTCCAAATTCTTGGATCAAAACCTTCACATTTTTATTATTTTTTTAAATCTACTGAGGAGGACATATATCAAGGATTCTATATTAACAAACATAATGATATTACAATATTTATGTCTAATAAATCATATTTTGGAATATCTAATAGTTCTTTATATCAGGTATTATTATTTGTTAAATTTTTTCCTTATGGAAATACATTACCTGTATGTTTCTAAGAAAGAAAGAGATTGGTTCATAAATTGGGTCATAGTTATCAAAAGATTCTTGTGTTTCCAAATGGATTCATATTATATTATGATAATTATGAATCCTTGGTTAATTTTCCAACATATGGAAAATTAATTTATAAAGAGGCACAACATAGAAATTCTATATTTACTATTAAACAGTTTTTTATTTTTCAATTACACATAATTTACAACATTTATTTTGTCTCGCAACACAACTGAATTGATTAAATGGCATAAATAAAATATTTATATCAGTAATAGCATAAATCATTCATGTGATGGTCATTCATGGAAACACTTTTGTCATATTCAACCTTATTTTTATTTAGAACCTCATAGCATACAGTTGGGTCTTCCTACTGATGGTTTTTGTCAATTTGGAGCTCACAGTAGTCAATATTCTTTTTGAAATATTTTCATTAATCCATACCACTTACCTAATTATATGTTAATGAAGGAACCATATATATATATATATATTTGGCATTCTTAATTACAGGACATCGAATGAAGAATATTGATGTTTATTTGAAGCAAATAATTGATGATTTAATTTCATTATGGAACAATAGTGTGACTACATTTTATATAGTAGAACATCATAATTTTACACTGATATATCCATTTATATTTAAAATCAATGAATTTTTGTTTTATGGTATGTTATCTATATAGAGAACACATAGTATAAAACCATCTCTTTACCACATGGCTGACAAAAAAGTATTTATACTTGTTAATGGGAGAAAGACTAGTTAATTTAAAATCTTATCGAATATTCCTTCATACGGATCACCCTTTTTGAAGGAACAAAAGTAATTTTTCAAAAGGTCAAATTGAAAGATATTAACCTTTAACAGTGTTCCCCGGTGATCAGGTAAAATCTATCATCTCTCCATTACATCTTGTAACTTTTGGAATAACAATTATTGAACAAAAATTAAATGTTTTTGGGAAAAAATTTAATTAGATAAGGCATGTTATATTTAGAGACCTTCCATATTGTTCTAATTTGTTGGTTGGTCACTTGTTAGATATAATGCATATTGAGACGAATTTTTTTCATAATATATTTTATATTGTGTTGGACACAGCTTGTAAGACCATTGATAATGTAAAGGCATGGTTAGATCTTTCATAGATTTGAAGATGTTCTGAATGTTAATTATTTGAAGATGAAATATCATATTATTTAATGAAACCACAATCAGAATACACACTTTCAAAATAAATTCATTTAATATATTTTCAATAGATTCGAGATTTGAGGATACTAGATGGTTATACTTCTAATTTGTATCACTACATCAAAAATGGGAATGTTACTAGTTTAAAAAGTCTTAACCACCATTTCATAAAGGAAATATTATTTCTTTTTGTTCTTAGAGGGTTGTTGAATTCTTCAATCATGGACGTGTTGACTGATATCTCATATTTCATCTGAAACATTTGTGCTACAATATTAGACTATGATGAATTAAGTATACTGCAAATGGATTTTGTTTTAATTTTATTTAAATTAGAGAAAATATTCCTTCCAAAGTTCATTGACTCAATGAAACATTTAAAATTACATTTTATATATATGTAAATGAGGGGTGGTACAAATTTAATGTATGTACATGTTTAGAGATGTATGAAATGGTTAAAGAAGAATGTACATAACAAATAATTCTTTGAAGGGTCAATTGAAGAAGCATAATTATAGAAGGAAACATCAAATTTATACTCTAATTACTTTCAATCAAAATATCCTTCAAAAAAATACTGGTCATAATCATACAAATTTTGATGACATCACAGACCATCAATTTCGGTTTTCAATCATCCAGAGCTTGGTTTTGGTGGTTATCGTGCACAATAGATTTTAGATAAAGAACAACACAGAACAAATACACATGTTCTTCTAAATTTTGAATAAATGACATGATTTGTGATGTAATTAATACATTTTTATTATTTTTTTTAATATTAATAAAATATATCTTTATTTACATTAACTTTTTTGAAGGCTATATGATGACCATATCAAAAAATATAAAAAATTAAATATTTTGTTCTTGAAAAATTTTGTCAACAATGTTTTCAATATTTGATTCAAAGACTGGTAAGTTAAGTTTCTTTCGATTGAATAATAAATCACTTTTTAAATGATATCTACTATGAATAATTTTTATTATTTATAGGAACCATAACATGAAAATAAAATTGATAGTTGATTATGTCTGTTAAAAAACACTCCATCGAAATTTGTAAAATATTATAATGTGTACATGGTTAATGGATTTTTATTCCATACACACATATATGGAAACTCAAAAAAATAAATGAATAGTGGTGTTTGTTTGAAATGATATCATCATAAGGAAAGTGAATTTGGATTTTATGGTATTCTAGATGAAATAATTAAAAAAAATTATATGGGACCAAATTATGTGACAATGTTTAAATGTCATTTGTTTGATATTGATCAAGGGTTGTGAGTTCATACATAACATGTAGTAATTGACATTAAATATAATAGTCTTCTTGAATCAAATGAACCATTAATTTGGGAACCTCATGTCTATTATGAAAATTACAGTGAAGTTTCAAGATATTTGAATGACTGGTGGAGTGTGAATAATATGAAATCATGTGGCAATTAGTTTATTAAAAAAGAAAATGGCTCTATCAAAGTGAAACACATTTAAAATATTTAAGAAATATCCAAAAACATATCCATTACCTGACGAGATATAAATAACGATGATCAAACCCCTTGTTAAGCACATGTGGTTCAGATAATGTTGATGATGTAATAAGGGATGATGCAATTGAATGTAATATGGATGTTGATAGAGCTGAATATGAGGATGAAGTCATTATTTATGATTAAAATGATGAAGATGACGATGATTGATGTATAATATTCAAGTATTTATTTATAGGGATTTATTATATTCTAATATTTATTAGTTTTATATGTGCTATGTTTTTATTAAAAAAATTATAGGTTAGATTATTATATTATTTTATTAATTAGTTTTTTATATTTGATATTTTATTAACAATTTTTATTAGTAAAAAAATATGTTTTATATGGATAGAGATGATCATGATGATCTATTTATTTCTCTCACTGATGATGGAATTCTTATTGGTGAGCCTGATTCAGTTAATCCTTAGGATTGTGTGCCTATTGGGAGGGGTGTGGTCTTTCTCAATTGATGATTACAAATCATGTTCCATTGAGATGAAAATATGTTGATTTTGATCCAAATTTATAAAGTATGATTAATTGTTTAAGATGTTTATTGTTGGAAAAAATTCCCTCAACGTATCATTGAAGAATTTTTGCGGTGGTTGTGTTTGATGAAAAAGTGGGCCTCTATGTTGTGTTTGTTGACAAAGAAGACCACGATGTTCAATTTGTTGACAAATTTGGGTTTTCATGGAGATTTTTCAAGTTCAAGAGATTTTTTTGAAAATATATGATTTAAATAAGAACCTTGACAAAGGAATGGATGATCTGGGGGCGGTAAAAAAAGATCAAATACATGGTGGCACCGTTTTCTAGTGTTTGTCTAATTTTTGGGCCTCAATATCGACAAATTGAGAAAAGTGTTTTTGGAAATGGGACTTGTGTGCCAGCTTCTTATAGGCTTGGAGAATTGAATGCCATATTTTTTTCAAGAAAATAACATCAAAATATGGAAAAGGAAAGAGGGGAATGCATGTTTTGGTTTGGGCGCGCAAGGTGACTAGGGTGACAGAGGCTAAGGCGGCTGGACTTGTGTGTCGGGAGGAGACTTGGGTGCGGCGCTCAGGGTACCCAAAATTCCTATAAATAGAGGTCCACCCCTACTCATTTTGTATGATCAACAACACTTAGATAAAATTCAATCTCCAGTCGCACAGGTTGTTTGGGCGTGCATGTGGTGGTTTGGGAGCGCAAGTATAAAGATATTCATAAGATTTTTTCCAATTGATAGTTGTGCACCAATATTGGTTTGGGCATAAAAGGGTGTGATTTTCCCATGTTCTGAATTGTTGAAGGGAGTGTCGCACAAGTGGTTAAGTGACACTTGTGCACCAGGCTTGGATAAGTGCACCAAAGCATAGATAAGTGTTCCAAGCATTAGAGAAGCACGCTAGGCAAAGAGAAGCACGCCAGTCATTATAGGGCAACACGAAAGTTATAGGATTTTTCAGTACACTCGATGGAAAGTGATATTTATCTACGGGTGAAAGTTGGACATCAATAGAGCATATATCAAAGAGGAAGATGCATTCATTTGTGATAATAAAGGTACATACAAGTCCATAAACTGTGAGTGGGTCCTTTCTAGAGCATTTATAAAAGGAAGAGGAAGAAGGTGATCATCTTCACCGGTAGTGAGCCAGAGAGAGACACATAGGGAGTGACCCTTGGGAAAGTAGTGATCTGACCCTGAAATTTGTAAAGGCAGTGAGCCTAGGAATATAAGTTATCTATCCCAAATATTCTAAATTGGTAGTGAGATTTTTTGGATTCGGTACAGTGTCACATCATCGTTGTATGTTCCTTGGACGTAGCTCAGTGAGGGTGAACCAAGTAAAAATCTATGTGTCTATTTTCTTGCTTCCCTACATTGCATACAAAGCATAATTATTAGATAAATAAGGAAGGAAAAAAGATAAATTTTAACAATATAAGTGAAAACAAAGTGACCCTTATAATATTGAGGTCAATATCCAATGGTGTGGGAAGATTTTGGAAATAGAATATCCATACCCTGATTCCCCCCCCCCCTCAGGGTATTTAAGGAACTTTTTTGTCCTAACATTTTTTTATATGAAATTTTTGTATTAATTTTCATAATAATTTAATGATTATTTTTTTTATTTTCATAGTTTTTTACATTTATCTATTGGTAAGGATAGTGTCATTCTACGAAATTATTTTCTAACCCATGGGTGTCATGTGACCTGGTTCCCATCACCGGACATCAGTAGATAATCAACCAATAAATTATATGTTATTAAATAATATATACTTTTTTAAATTTATATAATTACTAACATATTATTTTTAATTATCTTGAAGAATTTATTTTCTCCGGTTCATAATATATTGAGAGATCTTACATGTGCGGCATGATATAATTGTATATGTGAGCGCTTTCACCAATTTCTACACAACCTCATAGAGAGTGCTACAGAAAAAGCTTGTGCTACTATTTTTTACCAGTCTCGCATCTCCCACTGACCTGACTATATCTCATCTTATATATGGGATGAATTGTTCTCTAAATCTTAGGAGAGACTTTTTGGAGGAGGTTATCATCTAGATATTGTAACTGGGAAGGCAGGAGGTCACACATGGGGGAGAATTCGTACATTTAGAAAATATTGACTGAATATGGTACGTGATATTATTTATTAATGTATATATATTTTAAATTTTACATGTTTTTTATATTATACCATCCACTATTTTCCCATATATTATGAAGTATGATGTTTATAAGAATATGTATAATTATCCACATAGAAAATAAGTTGTAGGCGATCGACAATTCTATAATGTGGTCGGTATTTTTTTTAAATTTTCTTGAATATTAATTTTATTATCATTATAATTTGTCATTATTTTTAATAGAAAATTATTATGTTGAGACTTCTCATTAATGGGAGAATCAATATGAGAAAAAAAAGGATGCCACTAGTGACTCAGGATTTGATGAGGGTCCTAGATATTGGTGACTTTTCATGGTGTCGAGATTGGTCAAGTGATTGGTATTGGTTCTTGATTGACACTGATGAGTTATTATGGTTCTTATATGATGAAAATAGTGATCATTAAGAGAGATCATGGAGAGTCTTGGTTGATGTAAACATCCCTTGAATAGTATGAGGATAGGTTGAGAGCTCAGAATGAGATGATACAACAGATGTAGAGGAGAGGGTGGAGGAGAATGAGAAGCATCATTAGAGAGAGGAGTAGATGTTGGAGTATAAGCAATGACTTCCATGTGGCATTTTTATGGAGTTTCCTCCCCCTAATCCTTCGAGTGATCCTTCTCTACCTAACGATAGTTGATGATTTGTGAAGATTTGTGACTATTTTGTAATTTGGGATGTCTAATATGTTATCTTTAAAATGATGAATTACCTTTTTGTCCATTTTAATGTTTTCTAATTTTTAATGAGTTTGAAATATTTGTAACTATTTAATTATATTATTATTAAATATTTCTAAAATTTTAATTTTATTAAATTTTTAAATTTTTTTAATTAATTTTATATATATTTAATTTTTTAGTAAATTTTAAGTATTTTTTAAATTTTTAAATTTATTAAATTGTTTTTAAATATATTTAATTCTTTAATTGTATTAAAAATTATTGAACATTTTTTAATTTTTTTAATAAATTTTTCTTTTTTTAAATTTTTTGTATTTTTTTTAAAAAATATTATTTGCGATAGAAGAACGATTCATAGTAAATAATGAATTTTAATGAACCATCGCAAGTATTTATTTTAAAAAAAATTGAACCTTATTTACGATGGGCATTTCAACCCTTGAAACTATTCTTTATTTTCGATGGTCCCTAGCAAATAACAACAATTGTGACACTGGTTTTTTCCATGGTGCATTAGCGATGGACTCCTGTCACAAATGAATTTTTGTAAAGATATTCTGTAACTAATTTTCAATCGCAGAAAATGGTAAATTTAGAGGTAAAATTCTTATTCAGACATGGATCACATTCATTCTTAATAAAACCAAATTCTTTTATAGCTTCATCATACCAAATGTTCCTTGACATGGATTTAATATTGAATATATGAATGGATCTCTACAACATTAATATTATTTTTTCCTTGATTAGAGTCACAAACCCTTCTAGTTGTGTCATATAAACCTCTTTTAGAAGGTTCCCATTAGGAAAGGCTATTTTGGCATCCATCTTCCAAATATCATAGTCATGGTAAGCTATTATATAAAGTATAATTGTGATGGATTTAAACATGGAAACTAGAGAAAATGTTTCATTGTATATAATGTTTTCACATTATTTAAACCCTCTAGACACAAAAATTGCTTTTTAGGTATTTAATTTAACTTCCTTGTTAAATTTTCTCTTGAACAACCATTTACATCTAAAAAGATTTATAGACACATGAAAATCCCCAAGAACCCAAAAATGGTTTTGATATATGGAATCAATATTTTAATTCACTGATTGTTTCCATCATACAACTTTAGAGCTTTCTAATTCCTATCTATAGGAGAATGGTTCATTAATTCAAATCAATAATGAGTCGCCTAATTCATTAACTAGAAAATAATATATTTGTGGTTCTTTTACCTCTCTAGTGATCCTATAAAATACTTTTGTTTCATGAACAACTCTGTCATTATTTAACTAGTTGAAACTATTCTAAAACCAAATATTTTATATATTGAGAACCAACTTCATAAAATTCAATATTTCTCACATTATCCTTCTTGGGTATGTTCTCCCTCTCCTAAAATATGTTCTATATTGTGATGGTTATAATCTTTTATGAGGGTAATTATAGATAGTATTCCCTTATTTACTTGATATACCCTATAATGATGCACTACATCACTTAGAGTGTCATTTTATTGAATTAAATTTCCTTAATAATGCACATAATTTTATACATGATTGCTTGACAACACATATTTCATACCATAAATTAGTTCATATTGTATTATATTTTCTATATCAGTTGGAACTTTTTTAGAATGTGTGTAGTAATAAGTATTGCATATTTATAATATGGTAGTGGATGATCTACATGAAACATTATTTACCTCACCATGTCAATGAAGGTATGGTTCCACATTTCACTAACCTCATCCCACTATGTTTTATAAGGTGGAGTGAGTTGAGACAAAATCCCAAAATCCCATAGAATGTTGATAAAATATGTGTTAAGATATTCAACTCCTTGTTTGGATCAATGATTATTTATATAAATTCCTATTTGATTCCCTACTTCGTTATTGAATTCATTGAATTGTGAAAAGGACTAAAAATTATACCTCATCAAGTATACATATCCATATCTAATCAATTAATCATTAAAATTTATGATGTAATAATATCTACCTTTATAATCCACTGAAAAAGCTCTTCACATATCAGTGTGTATGAATCCTATAAGCTATGTAGCTCTTTCACCTCTTCATAGAATGGTTGTTTTTACATTTTTTTCATTTAAAAAAATGTAATCTTTCAAGTGGTTTTAGTTTAAAAGATTCTAAATAATCACCATGATTAAGTTTTTCCATATTCTTCCTATTTATGTGACCAAGACAGTGAATCCACAGTAGGGGTTTTTTTAGTCATGTGGATATTATTCGGTATCTATTTCCAAAACATGGTTTTTAAATTTAATACAAAATGATCATTATTTAGTTGTTTCGTAACATAATTTATGTTTTATTTGTAAAAGAGGAATTTTTTATTTTCCAATTTGAAAATTAATTCATCCATTTCAATAAATAAATATAAATGATGTTATTTGTAACACATAGCACAAAATAAGATTTATTTAAAACTAAAATCATTATAGTTATCAATAGAATATAAAAGTCTCCTATATCCAAACCAACAAGTCATGTTCCATTGGATACTCAAAGATACTCCTCTCCTTTGGAAATATTTTGGAATATACTTTTTTCCATAGATGTGTCCATGATAAGATGGATCTAATAACCAATTTGTAGATATTGAAAGATTTAACTTGATAATGAACACACATTTATCTTCCCCTTTCTTCTATGTGAAATTCTTATTCAAATGGCCTATATTTTCTCATGAAAAACATAATGCAATATTTTCTTTTTCCTACCATTAAATCCTCTTCTTGGTGAAATAATAGTTATCAAAATCCATAAACATGGAATGGTTCACAGGACCCTTTTCCTTGTTCTACCTTTTCATATTAACCATAAGAACCACTAGTTTTTCAAACCCCTTTTCCTTCTCAACATGGTGAGTGGGAGAACAATTTTCTAACATTTTCTTCAATCTATTGATCTTATTGTAATTTAAAATGAAACATTAAAAAAATTAGACATTAATGAATGGATAATATATATGTGCATATAATCACATATATTAATGTCCAGGATGTCTATGTGCTCTATTTAACAAATCATCTTGACATCACGAGGCCCAGTCGACACTGAATCTCCAAGCTTGCGCATGAACAGATCATTAAATATCTCATCAATCTATTGCACTTCCTTATCTTGATAGAGATAATGATGGTGATACATCATGCTATACAAATACATATCCTCATATTTCTTTATAATCTCTTTAGTCATTGATGATAGAATGAAACATTAGATATATATGAGGCATCAACCAAATGTTCCATGTAGAGACACAATTCATCTTAGCAAGCTTCTTGGGGTTTTCTAGAAAATATAATTTTCTTTCATGGTACAAAATAAAAAACAAGAATATTTAACTTTCTTGTAAATTAGATTTAGTGATAATATTACCAATATTAATAATGGTTTATAGTGATATTTTTGAAGTCATGTGGGTTTTTGTTGAAATAATTTTAGAAGATAAATAATTTAGTATTTTTTCTGGGAAAATTATTTAATAAATTTTCATTTATCTCCCTCTATTCAATTGAATCCCAATATCCCCTTCCATTATCCTTAGATTATCCCATTACAAGGATTTTTAAGTATAAACTATCCATATTATCCTTATCATAATCCAAATAAAGGTTTTTCAAGCTATTAATTGGTATTTGGGTATGTGTAAATTTATAACTACATTAGTTCATAGCTCCTTGATCTGTTGAGTGGACTCCCCAATCCTAAGATCATGAATAATAATATCCTCAACTCTTTCCCTAATAGTTACACGAAGTCTTACGGATGTGATCACACCATAATATAAACATAGTTAAGTCTCCCTAAAAATAAATATAAAAATTCCCTTATAATTGAAAGCACCCCAATGGAGGATTGGAAAGCACATTGAACTATGGATCAATTCATTCCCATGTGGTGGAAGGTTATACTGTCTTAATATATATAATTGAGGTGTTTTTATATATTTATGTGAAAATTAATATTTTTCTTATTTTTCATGATTGTTAATATTAATTAGATTTACATAAGTGGCTAAAAACATCTTATATAATGTTTATGCATAAAAAAATTTAATTTAGTCCTACCTATCATGATAGTAAATACTTTAATTTATTTGATTGTGACAAAAAATCTATAATTAAATTAATTATTCTAAATAATATAAATAAAATAATAACAGGTTATATGATCATTATACTATAATAAAACTTATTTTTTGTTGGGTATGATAAACTAATTATAAACCATAGGAAAAAAACCATGAACCATGACCTATGATGTGTTGAAACTCTCCATGTATCTTAATATATATATCCAGTATTGGTATCTCCTCATCTACATACATAAACCACCTTAATTTTCCTTGGATCTATTTTTATTTCATAATAATTACTCAAATTTAGGTGATTGGATCTAAAGGATGGGTTTAAGGGGATTACAAAAAATGAAACATTGGGAAAAAATACACTTACATAATAAGAGGATGGCTAACACATATGCCATCAATTTAATTAAATAATAATGATTTTTTAAAAGGAAAAATCAAATTCAATGGCCTATTTTATTCTTATAATCATACAAATATATAAAAGAAAATGATCCTTTAATAAACTTGAATTTATTCCCAATCATTATTATTTATGAAAAGCCACACTCTAATTAATTAAGTATCTTCTTTAAATAATCAATCCATTTGTCTTAATTCTAATCCAAAATTTCTTAAGATTATTAACCATCTAAATTTAAATCTAATTAAATGATTTATATAAAATAGACTAAGTAAAAAATATTTAACTTGGTGGAAACACAATGAGTAGTCATCTAAACTATCCAATTTGTATGATATTTGTATACTATTTAATCATGTGGTATGTAACCCACAGATCCTATCATCTGATTTTAGGGCATTTACTATAAACTAAACAACACTAAAAAATATGTTATTTATGTATCTTATTATGTTTTAATGAGTGTAGAGTAACTAGTGTATTATGGCTTATATATGATATGAGGCTCTCAATATGACACCAAAATTTACTATACATTTAATATATATATATATACACACACACACATAACCCATCACATGGTGTGTACAACTTGATATGGTTACCTAGAACAATATTCGGTGTACTTTATGATAACATATATTAATTTTTATAAATATTAATAAAATCCTTATAAAATCATGATTGTTCTTCTATTTGACATAGTGTATGATAATTTCCTAGGATTATTTTTTTCATTGAAAGGTCATTGTAGTTCCCAGCTAAGATGAGAACCAAAACATTAGATGAAGGTATTATTAAATATATATTCTATATCTAGATGAAATAATTTGAGGGAAAAAAAGTATTCATGATATCATTGCTGGAGACTCAAAGAACATTGATGAACTTTGTCATGAATGTTATGAGAGAAGGACCTACCAGTAGGAAATATATCTTTATATGTTTCATTGTATTTTCCTATTCTCATATATGTGTATTTATCTTTATACTTTAATATTATTATTAATGTGTGTTATTAGTTATGTACATTTATATATTAAATAAAATTGTGACGACATATGTTCATGGTGAGGTTAGACTCATTGAATGTTTCATGAGTAATATTTCATTAATAAATAATGCATGAAAGGATTTTTCCCTTCTTATATTTAATTAAAGATGATATATTAGACCCTTTTATAGAAATGATATATCCTAAATAAATACATGTCCATGATGTTCTATAGGTAAGAAATATTTTCAGAAAGTCAAAGAAAGAGACATCGAGCATTTAGTTTGATGGCACCGACATGAAACCTACTTTATTTTGTAATGGATGTGGCTCCCATTATATTGGAGGAATTTCAAGTTTGTAGCTATGAAAAAACGAATCTAATAGAGATACATATGCGGACATGTGAAAAGATAAAACACAAACATTAACTGGTTCATAGTTATTTTTCCCAAGGTCAATGGTTTTTTATCATCTGATAGATAAATTAACCACTAGTAAAAGCTCGTGATCATATCAATTTATTATTTGATTTCTGTTAAGTTACATAGTTATTTCATTATGGTTTTTTTCGCAATCACATGAATTACTAAAATAAAAATCGTGCAATATAGAACTAAAATAAATTAGATTATGTATAAATATTATCTATGACATGGTTAATCAATTAAGTAAATCTAGTTAATATTAAAAATTATATAATAAAGTTGATAATTGTAAATTTACACAAACAAAAAAGATATTATAATTATTTATATTATTTATGCATATCCTTACATTACATCATCAAAAATTGAACTATAGTTCAATGTGATTGATCATCCAAAGATAATGTGATTACAATTATCATGAAATTTTATCATGATGTTTCTTTGTGGAATTATCTTAGTTAAAATAAATGGTTGGATACCCAATAATAAATTGGTGTAATTGAGATTCAATGGTTGAGGAAATCTAATTTCATGATTTCAAGATTTTGTATTCCACATAACATATCAAGTAAATAATAGTTAATTTAGTTGGAATTTAAAATTTCAACCTAAAACCAATCAAAATGAATGAAACCCCAATGTTGGGTTGATAAAAATGGAAATATGGATCATTTCCACTATAATTTCCAAGCAACGGGATTTTTTAAAGCCAATGGATAGGGTCATTTGGTTTTGATAAAAAAGGGGAGATTAATAAATATAAAATTTATTTACATGTATAAATTTTATCACATAAAGTACTAAAACATTTCTCATATTATTTGTATAAAAAAATATGACTTCACACATATCACCATTATCCATACTTGAGATGGATAACCTTATCACCGACCCAAATTTCCAAGAGTGGAAAAGGTTCTTATGCATTATCATATACCATGAAAGGAAATTGTATGTGCTGGAAGAACCAATCCCTGATTCATTTGTAATTAGGATAGTGAAGAAGAGTTATCTCTCCATGAGAAATGTTTGAATGATGTTATATATGTCCATTGTTTCATAATATCATCCCTAATAAAGAAACTTTTTTAGAAACATGAGGACATTGATATGTGTTTCATGATGTATCATCTTCGGGATCTCTATCAAGAAAATCCAATATTAGAGAGATATGAGATCTCCAATGCTCTGCATACAACTAAACCTAGAGAGTCTACCCCAATTTTGCCTCATTTCATAATGCATAATGGATTCATTGGATTCTTAGACATCTCAGGGACTAAATTCCCAGAGGATTTATTCATAGATATCATAAATTATAAACTACTCGATAACTTCACCTATTTTATTGATAATTATAACATGGTCAATAATGAGAAGAGTATTTCAGAACATCTTACTCAGATTATCCAAGTGTATTGGGAAATGGGCTGTGAAAAACCCACAGTTCTTATGGTGAATAAGAAAAGGAAGAATAAGTTTAAGTGTACTAAGACTCATAAAAATTCTAAATCTTCTTAGCATCATCCTTCCAGTAAGAGGAAGATCTAGATGTAGGGTTGGGAAAAGGGGGCATTATCTTTTAAATATGTTAATAAAGGCCACTAGATGAAGAACGGCATCTAGAATAAATAGTAATCTAATGGTGTGTTCATTATCAAGTGTAATTATTCAATATATACACATGGGTATTAGATATATCTTTTGGTTCTCACATATATATACAAATCTAAGAACCAAGTAGATTTTAAAATATTCCTGTAGGAGAGGTGGATTTGTGTGCTATTGGTGGTGTAAGGATGGATGCTCTATCAATTGGTGACTACCACATTTCATTTTCAAAAGTATTGATATTGGTTTTAAAGGATTATTATTATGTAATAGTTGTTACCAAGAACACAATTTCTATATCCTGATGAGATACAAATGGTTTTATTTTTTAGGTTTTGAATTAAAATTTGTTCCTTTTATAAATAAAAAATATTTTATTGTATGGATATTGAACCAATGGACTTTATTAATTAAATTATGAAAAAACAAGTATTGAAAATTGATTACAAATCATGTTCACCTAACTCATATAACACTAATCTATGGAATCACCATCTTGTTCATGTAAACGGTAATCATTTGACAAAGATATATTAATATGGTTATTTAGACTCTTATGATCCAAAACCATTTGAAAGATGAAATTCCTATTTACAAGTAAAAATTACCAAACCACCATATAGTGGATAGGGTGAAAGGGCTAAAAATATTTTAGGATTACTATACACTAATGTGTGAAGACCATTTTTGAAGAATATAGTGGTGGTTATTCTTACATCATAACATTAACTAATTACTTGAGTAGATATGGCTATGTCTACTTGAGGAGGTATAAGTTCGATTACGTTAATAAAATTAAAAGATTCCATGAATGAAGTTGAGAATCAACATCAAAAGAATATAAGGAATAATTGATTGGATCAAGGTGCTAAATTTATTAAACAAGATTTTATCAGTTTATTAAGTGAGTTTCAGATTTTATCTCAACCCACTCCACCTTACACAACACAGTGGAATAGTGTTAGTGAATTGAGGAACCATTCCATGTTAGACATGGTAAGGTTTATGATGATTCATATTGATATTAAATTATCAATTTGAGGATATTAATTATAAATTTTGGTATAAACACTAAAATTCATTCTAAAAAAGTGGAAAAATGATTTCAATTCGAGTTATTGAGTGGGAATAAACTAGTTTTCTCACATGAACGTGTATGAGGGTTGTAAGGAGTTAGTTAAATCATTCTCAGGAATCAAACTATCACCATGGGGTAAAAGGTGTATCATTATTGGGTATTATAAGGAAACAAACATATACTACCTATACAACCCCACTGATAAGAAATTGATTATCGTTAGAAAATCCATCTTTCTTGAGAGGGAGAACATCCTCAAAATAATAGTGGTAGAATGATTAAATTTGTGATATTGATGCTAATGATACACAAGATTTGGTACGGTAATAGATTCCATGTACCTCCTAGATGAAATAGTTCATGAAACACAATTACTACATTATAGTAACTGATAGGTAAGAGAACCATATAGATATGATTTTCTAGTTACTGTAGATGGTGACTCATTATTGGGGTACAATGATGAACTAGTCTTCCATAAAGAGGTAGTAGATATCTCCAAACCTGCAATATGGAAAGAATAAATATATTCTAAAAAATATTCCATGTATCAAAACCATTTTTAGATACTAGTCAATGCACCAGTTGATGTAAATCATGTAGGGTGAAAATGGCTATTCAAGAGAAAACTGGACATGAAAGGTAATGTAAATACCTATAATGAAATGATAGTGGATAATGGGTTTAAACAACTTTAAGTAATTGAATATTATGAAAACATTTGACCAGTTTACTTATTTAAATCCATCAGAATTATACATTCTATAAAAGTTTACCATGATTATCAAATTAGGAAAATGGATGTAAAAAATTATTTCCCTAATGGGAACATTTTGAAATATGTCTACATGACACAACCATAAGGGTTTGTGACTCCAGGTGATGGAAAAAGGATTGGTAAGTTATAGAGATCCATTTATGGATTGAAAAAATAATATAGGTCATGGAAAATTTGATTGGATGAAGATATAAAAGATTTTTTTCATTACGAATGAATTTGAGTCGTGTGTTTACAAGAGGTTTAGTGGTAATGAATTCATTATCCTAGTAGTATAGTTTAATGACATATTACAAATTATAACTGACTTACCAATTCTATAGTCTATCAAGGACTAGTTGAACGAGTGTTTCTCTATGAATGACATTTGTGAAGAATCATATATTCTATGGATCAAGATCATTCGTGATATATCCAAGCATTTTCCTAGACTATGTCAGAGTATATATATTTACCAGATACTAAATATTTTAATTATAGAACAATTCAAGAGGGGACTTATTCTAGTGTTACATGGTATACATAATTCTAATAAAATTCCTCCTTATACAGACAATGAGAAAGATTAAATTAGTAATATATCATAAACCTTACTGATATGAATAATTATGTATTCCATGTTATGTACAAGACTTTAAGTGGACTATGCATTGAGAATATTAGGTAGATATCAAGCAGATCTGGTAGAATAAAAGTTGTCTTCTATTAGGTATGTTCTCGTGTATCTTAGAAGAACTATGGTTATGTTCATGATATATGAAGGATATGAGGAGTTGTTCATTGGGGGTTATAATGATGCTAGTTTTCAAATAGATCGGAATAATATGATGTCATAGTCAGGATATGTCTTCTATCTCAATAGAGGATATGTGAGCTAGAATATTTCAAATTAGAAAGTTTTCAAAGATTTTAAAATAGATTATGAGTATATAAAGGCTTTTAATTTAACCAAAGAATCCATTTTTATAAGAAACGTTGTCTAAGATCTTGATTTGGTTCCTAGTTATAAATACATTTTCACATTGTATTGTGATAATACTACAGTGGTGTATCTTTCAATATATCCAAGGTCACACCAACAGAAAAATCATCTACACTGAAAGTATAAAATATCAAGGGAATTATATCAAAGTTTTGATGTTACATTAAGAATAGTTCTCATAGAAGAATACATGGTGTATTCATTGTCTAAAGGGATATATCAACATAAGCATGAGTGTCATGTGAGAGATACCATACTGAATGTTGTTAGCAACTGGATCCAGTTCAAGAGTGAGTCTATTAGAGTTGGCTCCCTATAATGATCTTCTATGTACTTTATGAGAACATATATTCATTTTTTAAATATTAATAAACTTCCTTATCACATCATGATTTTTCTTCTGTGTGATGTAGTATGTGATAAGGTTTTAAGAGTAGTTGTCACTATAAAACATCATAGTAGTTATCCACTATGATGAGAACCCAAAAGTGGAATGATTATATTCTTAAATATATGTTATATAGTCCAATTAAATTATTTTAGGGATATAAATGGTTCATGCTATTAGAGGTGGAGACTCATAGGACTTTGAGTCACCTTCTCATGGTGTACACCCTTGGTAATATCATGTGTATGATATTATGATAATGATACCCGCAAGTAAGAAATCCACATTTATATGTGTCATTGGATGTTCTGATCCACATACATGTGTATTTTTTCATAAACATTAATATTATCATTAATGAGTGTCAAAATTTGGTTACTTAAATGCATTAAAAAAATTGTGATGACATATGTTCGCAGTGAGGTAGGATATGTTAGATGACTCTTGAGTAATATTTTATTAATGAATAGTGTGAGAAAGTATTTATCCCTTATATTTTTTAATTAAAGTTGATATCCTAGGTTCTTTTATGGAAATGATATAGCCTAAATAAATCCATGGTCATGATGTTCTCTAGGAAAGTTTGATTTCTGAAAATTCTAAAAAAAGAGACATCGATCACATAGGATGATGGAATTGGAATACAACCTTCTAGATTAGAGATATAAAAATAAAGGTATTATATTAAACAACATGAATCTATATGAGGTATCATTTCACTATAGAATAAAATTCTTTCCCGGTGGGTGCCTTGGCATGTTGTTAAAGGCTAACCTTGGACCTTAGGAAAATTTTCCTAATGAAACATAGAAAGATGACTATATGGCCACACAATAAGTGAATCCAAAATTTAAAATAAATAATATATTGTTATTTAATATTTAACAATTTGGAAAAATATTATTCCCAAATGTGGTTTAAAAATTATTCATTTTTTCTTGATCACATATATTCTCTCACAAGTTTTTAGATAGAATATTATGTGAGTGGAATATTTAATAAATATTTATTTACTATTAATTGAATATAATATTTATTTATTTATTGGTGAATAATTAAGTTATATTTATTTATTAAATAAAGAATCGTTATTCAAGGCTCTACAAATATTTTGGAGGAATGGGAGACAAAATGTATAGGTCCCATGATAAATAATACATATTGAATATTAATAGGTTAAATAAAATAAAATTTAATTCTCCAATTTGGTGAATTTTAAGAATTATTATTATTATTATTATTATTATAGACAAGGGGTTCCATAAGGATTAAATAAATAAAAATTGGAACTTTTAACATTATTATTTTTTAACCCTATAAGTGTATAAATCTAATCATATTATTTTTCTACTAGAGCCAACTAATTTTTTTTTGTGAATAATGAAATCCAAATAATCTTCTTGAAGGTCTATATATATACCCAATCCAAGAACACTCCAAATAATGGTGAGCGATCTTCCCCCGCCTTCCACTCTTGAGTCTAGAGTGTTCAAGGAGAATCCTTTATAAGTGATTCTCAGGCCGATCAAAGGTGAATAACGCAAGCAATAGGATCTACCATGCGAACACCCATATATTCCAATAGTGAAATTCTGATATTTTTGGAACACATGTGGATTGTTCTTGGAGGGAATCTAATCTTTATTTATACAATGCAATAACTATACAGCATAGATCCGTTTTCAGATCCATTAAGGAAGAAAGAATCCATCCAAGGTAATTCTTTAATTTCTTAAATTAATTATAAATAATATTGGATAATCCTACATTTCATTTAAAAAAATCCATTGTCCATATTATTTGATTAAATTTTATTGATCGTGAAATTTATCATCATGTAAACCTCTAATTAATCTACAATCATGAAAAAAAATCAGTATAACTCATCTAACACTTCTACTATTCCAAAAAACAGAATGTAGATGCCAAATAAAAGACACATGGAACACATGTTGATAACGTTTAACTAATATAATAAATTTATTTTTAAATTCAATGTAAACATCTAATATATATATGGAATTTAATATCTAGCTACATGTCGTTTATAATTATTCATCTTCTATATGTGGCACATGCATATAGATTGGGCATGTTGGATTTCCAAAAGCATTAATGGAGTCCACGATGTGCAACTGGAATACGTGTCATGTGTTATTTAAGTTACATTGTCACTAGCCACACATACCATTTAATAAACATATGTTTCATCGTTGACTAATGGAAATCAAATTATGGGTTTAAGGGTAACCAATGAATTGGTTTAAGGGGATTACATAAAAGGATAATGTGGGCACACAAGCCCTTAAATTATGAGAGTATATATGACAAAAAGGCCATAAATTTAATTAAATAATAATGATATACTAAAATCAAACCAATCACATACAAAGGATTTATTAATTCCCATAATATTCCATATATAAGCAATAAATTATACATTTAATAAAATTCTATTTATTCCAAATCCCTATTATTTACAATAAATCATGACTAAATCAATAAATTATCTTATTTAATTAATCAATTCATATATCTTATTTCTCATCCATTTTTTCATGAGAATATTATTCATCAAAATTTTAATCAAATTAAATAATTTACTTTAAATTGATGAAGTAAAAAATATTTTCATTGGTTGCAACATGGTGAGTACCCGTTCGGACAACCCAATGTGTACGCTATTCATATAAATTTTAATCATGTGGCATGTATCATAAACATCTTATCACCTAATTTCATGGCATGTACTATCAAACTAATATCACACAAACATATTCTATTTGCATATAATGTTATGTTTTAATGTGTGTAGAGTATTTAGTGGATTATGATTTATACATGATATGTAGTTCTGAATATTACATATAAATAATGTAATAATTTAATATATATATACATATATATAGATATATATATATATATAACCCATCATGTGGAGTGTATGAGCCAAATAAATGACACAAATAAAACTTGGTGATATTATTTAAACAGCAAAATAAAGTAATTTTAAATTTGATGTAAATAGGTAACATATACATGATGTGTACTATCAATCTATGCATCTTGTATACTTCTTTTTCATCTATCCATGACACATGCATAGTGACTGGTCATGTTTTACTTCCAAAAACATTAATGGAGTGGATGGAGTGTACATGGGATACATGTCATGCGGTCTTCATGTAATGTGGTTACCAGCTAAACGTTACATGTAATAAAAAAATTCATCATTTAATAATGGATTATATATTGTGTACTCAAGTTACATATTGGTTCATCCAGATAAATATATCCTAGGATAGACTAGTCAACATGTAGTGGGTATTAACTACACCAACATGAAATAAATGCACAATGCTTTGAATTATTTCATGATTTATCTAGGTTCATTAAACATGGGTACACGTCATGTACCTAGGAGATAAATTTTGTGTTTTATTATTATTTTATCTAATCCAAATCATTGGTACTTCTATATAATCTCATTAGATTTTCCTCATTTTTAATTAATCCATTTTTTGTTATATTTGTGAGAACAAAAGAGTATTAATAGTATATCATATGATTAAGATTTAAATAATGAATAAAATATAATTGAATACTATAGTTAAATGTGTAAATCAATAAATGAAACTTTGATAAACCCTATATAAATCCTTATGTTCTAGTGTATGGGATCCAAACACTTCATTTGATTGTCTTTTATCTCAAAAATAGTCCCTTCAAAGGACTTTTTTATGATCTCCCTAGAATTGAGAGGGTGGTGGAGGATGAACACTATTGGTTCTAGAAATCATTCTTGGATATAAGGTCTCTTTGGATTTATAGGATTCAACAGATGTCATTATGAACAAAAAAAATAACCAGGTCTTCAATGGGAAATAATATTATTTGGTTTACATAGTTCTATAGTGGGAAAATTATAATTTCACATTCACCCGTATTATATCCTTAATCCTTGCAGAACCCCAATTCTATGATGATAATAATATTATTATTTATTTTCTTTCACAAAACAAGACAATTAATTAAATATTATTTTATTAGTAAATTTTTTGAGATTTATTTAAAAACTATTTAATATATAACATTTCTCACTAGACCTCTAAACTCAGTCATGTATTCGTTCACAATATTTTTCAGTCATTATATAATAAAAATTCATTAAAAAATACCACTACATTCTTCTCTAATAAATAAATAAATATTATATTCACTATATGGATATAAATATTCATTAAATATCATTCTCACAAATATTCTCTTGAATAAATAGTGAATGAATATGTGTAGTCCAACAAATATGAAAAATTATTAATTTATATATAAGAATAATACTTATTTAACCGGTTGAATAATAATAATATTTAATTGTGGTTTTAGATTCACTTAGTTTGTGACCCTCCATTTCCCTTTTTTTGTTTCATTAGGAAGAATCTGATAATGTTCTAGGTTATAATCTTGTAGCATGATAAAGATCCCATGAAGAAAGCAGTTAAATTTCATAGTGACATAAAGCCTTATATGAATGCTTACTATATAGTATAATCCTTTTATCCCATTATCACTAATCAAGAAGATTGCTTGTTGTTTTCATTAACCTATGTTTTGATGTCTCTTATGTTAAATTTCAAGAAATGAGCTTGTCTTTCATAATCATGGTCATGGATTTAATTATTCCATTTCATCCCCATCAAGGTGAATGTTATAACAACTTATGTTTAAAAGCATAATAGGTAAATCTTTTCTCACATTATTCATTAATGAAAAAATATTCATAGTGCACTCAACATATTCAACATCTTCAAAAGTATATGTCATCATAGTTTTCATCAATACATCAAATTAAATGAGTCATAAAATTCATTAAAAATAATCTTAAAGTATAAAGAATATTAAAAATGTTTTCAAATAGTAAAATGAAATGAAACATAAAAATTTGGATTTCCTATAGGCCAGTCATGTCCCCATTTTCTCCGTCACTAGAAATTATCAAGGTTTTATACCACAAGAAAGTGTCTCGTAGTCTTTTACTATCCACCTCTAACAGGCTTTTACATTTATGTATTTTCAAATTATATCATCTGATTATAGAATATTTATTTAAAAATATTATCAGGGAACTTATAGGTTCTCATCCTAGCAGGGAGATACTATAACATTTTAATGTTATATTTACTCATTGGAAATTATCAAAATTTATGTCACCAAGAAGGAGAATAATTATGTTATAATAATTCTATTAATATTCATAACAATAAATATAGGTAATCATAAAGTCATAAATGTTGATTCTAGGGAACCAACTTCAAATATGGTTACCTGGTGGGGTCTTCAGCAACCTAGGAAGACATGGGTAGGCTACTGGTTACTCAATGACAGCTATTAGACAGTTAGTAGCATCATGATAGGTTGTCAAAACATACAGTTAATACGGTCTCTCTTTCCTTGAATCTACCTATGAATAATCCTATGAATCATTTACACCCCTAGGACAATTGAGGGACATGGAGGATAAAAATAGACCCCTAAGGAGTCTTGGAAAGTAACATCAACTTCAAAAAAATTCAAAAAACTTCATTGTATTAGAGTAATGAATGTTGATAAAACAAACATTGGAGATAATTTTTTTCCCTTAGTTATTCCTCTTGAGATATATTTGTACTTATTTAATAAAATACTTAAAGCTCCCATATTTTTCTTTATCACTCTCTCAATTTTATGTTATCTATCTTTAGAGATAATTGATAGTGTTTCTTCAAAGGGTTTGTGCCAAGTAAAACCTCATTTTTCTATCTTTTTGGGTTGTTAGTAACCGTTAAAACCAAGGACTTTTTCTGTCCTTATTGGCTACCATAGATTCAAGGGGTTTTCATCCTTTTGAAAAACATGGATATGACTAATGTAAATGTCTATTAATTTTTAAAACCTCAATTAATTGTTGTGGGAGACATAGGGGTCATAAATAGACTCCATCAGGTAGTCGGTGTCCTACCTATTTTCAAATTCATTTATCAATTTGTATGCCTTTCCTATTATTTAAATTCCACACATTTCACATATGAATCGCATATCAATCACCAAAAAAATTTAATTATATAAATAAATATATCATTTATTTAATATACATCATTTCGACCATGGTTATAATTTTTTATTCCTTTACTGTTATCAATTCTATTACTATTGCTATATCTTTGAATTCTTTATGTTACCACTTTCATTTTCTTATTATTTAAAAATGTATTTATTTATGTTTTAATTTTTAAAATCTAATTCATATCATCTCTTTTCATCTTACTGAAACTAACATAATGTACAAACTTGATGTTGTATAATGATATATATGTATTATTTTTGTATTATTAGAAAGTTGGTGTAGTAGTTGGGACAATTATTTCTCTATGATGCTCGACACTTTTTTAAGAACTGAGAAAGACTGAAAAACATAGTGGAATATATTTTTTTCAATGATAAAGATATATTATAGTTCTATAAAATTTATTTTTTTTTAGAAAAAATAGATTAAATATGGAATATATGGGCTATAATAATTCTAGTAATATCCTTCATTGGCACTAAAAATGAACCAGTTTTGTGAAAGTATTTAAAAAATAATGACATTTATCATCTCTAAAAAATCTCTTATAAAATATCTCCTCAGTATTTCTAAAAAAGAACTAATTAATGTGTTCCTTTTTCAGTTCTAGTTTAGTGTTGATGAAGTGTTCACTTTATTATCTCATTTTGTAGATATGATATAGGAGACACAATATCAATACATTTATAGCACTGGTAAATTGAACTTTTATTTGTGTTATTTGTAGTGCTGATAAAATCCATGATGCGGATGAGTGCTAATAAAATTAAAACACGTTATAGCAGAAAATATAAATTTTAATTGAAATGAAAGTTATATCACAAATATAAGAAAACAATACTATATTATAAAATTTTCAATAATTGTTTCATATAATTACATTGACCTGTAAAATTTATCACAAAAAATAATTAATTCTAAGAAATTAATGTTTCATTCTATTTAGGCCCTAAATCCCTCTCAAAATATCATGTTCATGATTGAAAATTATTAATAAAAAACCCCATCACGAGAAAAATAATTTACATGTATAAAAAAATAATTATATGATAGTAATTATATAAATAAATAAATAAAACATAAATACTAAATAATGAATTAATAAAATGTTAATTTTAAATTCATAACATACAAATAGAGTCATACTAGGAACACAATGTGTTACATTAATGTGTGTACCTTGTTCACATATATGATTCCCTTTAGTTCCATTAATGTTATATCCAGAAAAAATTTCATAAGAAGGAAAGTCTTTTATCATCCCATACAACATAACTCTCAACATGAAATCTTCATTTCTATAAACATCATAGAATGTTACATGTGAATCCCACATTAACTTATAATCATTGATCATTGGGGATAAATAAAAATCAATATCATTACCTAGTTGTTTTGGTACTGATATAAGTAGAGGAAACATAATGTATTCTTGCTTTATGCATAACCATAGTGGGAAGTTATAATTCACCAACATAACTAGCCTTGTACTCTGAGTGCTTATTTGTAAACTAAAAAGAATCAATCAATCTATAGATAGTACAAGATGATGGTTTATCAACTCATTTACAAATTCAAGACACTCGTGATCAATTTTCATCAACTGAGGAGAGTCTTTTGAGTGATGATGTTGCCAAAAATGATTTCTTATATATGCATGTCGCAAGAACTTCTATACAGACACCTCCCTTCTATATAGGCACCTAATCCTTTAGATTATGTGAAACTACTATAAAAAATTTTAAGTTCTTGATTCATATTTCTTACATAAAGACACACCACGATCTATGAATTTTTTAAGTGGCTCATGGTACTTGTGAAAAAATATACTATGATTATGACATACATGTATTTTTTCAGATATCATACTCATTGAATTTATAATTTTTTACTATCATATGTTCAAAAAGGAATCAAATTGCCTTCTGGTAAAATATCATTCAAGATAGAAATTAGTAAAGTAAATGTGGTGTCAGTCCATCTATTTCCATTTTTTATATTATATAGCTCAGTATGATTGATATTGTTTTCTATTTAGTTCTTCTAACATACAATTGATTCTTTTCATGGATCTTTTCTTATGAAATATTTTTTTTACGATCATAAAGTTCATCTTTACACATAATTTCAATTTCCTCAATAAAAATATCATCAGCATTCACACATGTAATCATCTTCTTGATATAGTCATCATAATGGTTCACACAATTAGTCATATAAGATTATCCATAAAATGTGGTTTAGTCCATCCCTGTGTTTAGTCCAACATTTATAACTTTGATATATTCCATGATAGGTCAATTGTTATTCCTACTCCTCTGGACTAATTATTCTTGAATTAAAATGACATAAAAAAAGATAAAAGATTTTATAAGGGTCATATTCATGACCTTTTTCATAAATTATTAACTGTTTCACCTCATCCTTATACTCTTTTCTCATATGACTAACATCTATCCATTTTTGATTCATTTCCTTCCTATTAAGTTCAGTATTATTAATATTTAAAAATATAAAAAATATACAATGGTATGATCTTAGAACCCTAAAAGGTTATTCTTTGTATTTTATTGAAGGGAGTAACAAATTTAATAAATAGATCAAAGATAGGGTGTAACAATAGTTAGAATCCAACAAGGGAAATCATCCAACTAGGTGTAAGAAACTCTACGGAGGACATGGGTTTCAAGAATATGTGCCACCCTCCCCCTTCCCTTTCCATAAAATAGAAGGAACGCATAAGAAAGTGGAGACGAAGAGAGTAGATCTTAATAATATGAAAACCATACGGATGGAGACCAACATCCAAAGAAGTGATAGTTTTGTTGATAGTATGGAATTCTGATTCAATAATAAATGATTTTAAACCTATCACAGACACATATTCTAGGTCGATAATGTTTATTTGGGCCTCAACAATTGTCGGTACCCAGTAAGAGGCAAAGTACATTTTTCAAGTCATAAAAATTGATCCAAATGAGTCATTAGTTATGATACCAACACTAAATAATCCATTTTCTGAGTGATACACATCCACATTAATCTACAAGAAACCTACAAGTGGTTTATTCCAAACATAAGTAGAGTCTTGTGATCTTGGATAATCACAATGATAATCGAGTTGCCTCCTAGTATTCATCCCTAGGGTGTCCCGTTCAACTTAAAAATCTCTTGGTTTCACCACCTTATTGAATATAAAATAAATTCTTCACACCCAAATCATTTAGGCTGTAATACACAGGTAGAGAATATACTCTATGGTGAGGTTCAAGGGGTAACATTATAAATAAGTCACCAGTCTAGGTCCCAAATACAAAAAAAAAATCATTATAAGAACTTTACTTTATCCAAATAACCCTTGTATGATGAAGGATGGAATGCGATGGGGATTTCATTGCAGGTAGGTAGATCCAGTAAGAAGGGTCATTCACTGTATGGTGGAAGATAATGAATTAATTTATAGAAAGGATCCCTGGGAAAAATATCCAAATGAATTAATTCACCTTTTATGGAATTGGTGGGTTCCAAATAAGTTTCCACAAATCAAAAACTCTTGTTTTCAGTGCATCGACAGCTGCCTTATAGCCATATTTAATAAAATATTAACTTGAACCTTCAAAAATATAGAAAATATGATATGGTACCATATCTATTAGGCAAGGGATAATATGAATAATCCTTCTATCTCTATTTTTAATCCAGGGCTCCAGCTTCTTAGTGCACCACCCATTCACAGCCTCATTAAGCATAATTTTCACTATATAGTTATCTAAATGATCCACCATTATAGATGTTGCAAGAGATACACCACTATAAATAAGCCATGGGTCCATCTAGATCATGGTAGTGGTCCCATCATTGATCCTCCAGTAGATCCCCTTAATACGAAAATAATGTGAACACCAAAGGATTACCTAAAATAAGATCAATTGGTGGCTATGAAAATCCCCTGAAATGTAAAAATTGGGAATGTATTTATCCTAGAATAATTTAACAAAAAGAGGATCCACATATTATAATATACACCACCCTAGCTTGACAAACATGGAATCATTTATGTAGTGAATGTACTAGAATCCCAATCCCGACATGCATTGCGAAGGCATACATTGTACCATGTAATCTAGTGAGCTTTGTTCTTCCTATTAAAGGTTCCCCAAATAAAATTCACCAGTATTGAATAATGTTGATAAAAAAAGGGAGTTCATATAGGGACATCACATAGGTCTGAATTGATTGATCCATGGACTTGCTGAGGATTTCCTTTCCCATATTAGACATCTTTTTAGCAATCCATCCCTTAATTTTCATTGCCACTCTGTCCAAAATGCCTAAAGATAACTCTCTTTTTGAATGTCAAATTAAAGTGGAGAGTGAAATTTTCTTTTGTGGGTTGTAAACCACCTAGATTCCATAGGAAAAATGAAGGTCATATTACTTCTTTTGAGGAACCATTGAGCTAAAGGAAATCTCAAGTTTCACAATATTAACTGATTTTACCGATTACAACTCATACATACGTATATTTTTTAAAATTCATTTTATTTATATTAATGTGGTCCTAAAGAATGATAAGTTTTCATCGATAAATATAATGTGATAAATTGGGTGCCCATTTTAACACACTATTACACCATGGAAAATGTTAACAGAAGATTCCAACGAAATAATATTGGAGAAAACATCAAGATCCAGGATAAAAAATAATATAGAGATAGGCCCCTAGTGGAGACAGAAAGAGGCAGAAAATATCTTCATAAGGACACCATTAATTCATATATATAAGGAAACTAACGTAAAAAATAAATAAACACTGATATACATTTAAGACAAGTTCCCATATTCCACATCAAAAACTTGATGAATAAACATTACACCCTATCATAGTTTTTTGAGATATGGAGATTCCACTCCATAACACATATCTTAGTGGTAGAATTTGTTTTGGTAGAGTGAAAATTTTCATGGGAGAAAATGGAATTTTCATTGATGAGTCTCTTGGAAACAAAGGCACTATGATTCATATAAATAAAAGAGGGAATCAAGGTCTTCATTTGGTTCATAATTATTTATAAAATGATTTTTATGTAACATTGCAGAAGTTGTTTGGTCCATAATTTAAAAATAAAGATGGTTTTTAAATCATGGGAATGAGCATAACAAGGGTCATGATTATATAATAGAAATTACCGTTCCTCTCTCATTGGTCTTTTATGAGATCTAAAATAGCTTCCATGACAATATGTCATAAATTTTTGAAGAATAAGGCATGAAATCCATCTGGAACTAGTTACTTGGTTGATTGGATCTACTTCAGGACCAGGATAATTTAATCATCTATAATAACATGTATATTATAGAGATTCATAGCATATGTGACACTAGGGAGAACACAAGACTCAATATCCAAATAAATAGTAGACTCTCCTATAGAATCAAGATCCTATAAAAAATGGAATACAATATCACTAATATCTTCATTATTTAAATCATACCTACTATCAAGTTCAATAAGGAAGGATATAAGATTATTATAGCATCTAAACGATTTCTCTTGGTGGAAGTAGAGATTATTTTTATCCTCTTATGTAATATTGGCATCACAAACACACATTAAATAGAAGTTATCCTTAACTCTAAGAGTATTAACCATTTTAGCTTAAAAGTCCAAGATTGTGGAAAAACCCAATTCCAGGGTGGAGAATAAAGCTCATTCAACTTCATTTTGATATTATCCCATTGGATGT
Source organism: Viscum album (assembly GCA_963277665.1). NCBI lineage: Eukaryota > Viridiplantae > Streptophyta > Magnoliopsida > Santalales > Viscaceae > Viscum > Viscum album. Next base: position 1,271,323,403 of record OY728162.1, on the reverse strand, counting down.
GAGGCTAGAAAAATTTATAATAACTCCACTGTTTCAGCATAGAGGTCACCTAGAAAATTTACTCTTAAAATTAGAGGGCCCCTCTTCCCTCATCCATCCTGAGTGGAAAACCACATCACAATCCTCCTCCTTACCCTAAAATCATTAAAATCTAAATATTCTATCTTTTTTATGACTTATGGAATTGTGAGACATTGATTAGGATAAGAGAGTGGTTAGACATTATGGGGGAGAGGTGGGACACCTAGAAAAATTTATAGAGAGTATCCCATTTATTAGACCCTAATAACTATTAAAAACACTCCTAAACATGGGTATGAAATGATTTCCCTTTAAACCAAGTGGAATGGGTGCCTAAATATCCCAAATAAGTGAGATCTATGTTTTGGGTTTCCTACATGAATGATTCCATTGAATTTCATGTACTCATATAACCCCATATCTTCTATTAAAAATACTCGATTTTATTAAAATGACCACCAATGAGGGGAGGCCTCGGTATGAACTCTCCAAAAGAATGAAGAATATCACAGGATCTCCAATTACCATTCAAAGCAGGACAACCATAGAACCTCAAAAACATCCATGTAGGGACATCTTAAAAATGGAGAAAAATTGAAATATGATTTGTAGATATGTTCTTAACTCTGACCTTCATGTCTTCCTTCCATGGAAGGAAATTCCCCCCAGCATGGACTTATCGAGCGAGCACAATACACTCCTAAATGCTAATTTTTTTCACCACACCACACATGCCCTTGCAATATAACATTATTTGAGAAAGGAAAAACATTTCAAGGACACTTATATGACTATGAAACTAGGGCATCCAAAGTGTGCATGGATTACCAATCCCATGACTATTCCAAAAGAATATTTCCATTAGGGTGTGTCGGCAGGATGGTGATGCCCCCCTAATTATCAAAGGGGGAAGCGTGGCTGGTAGGTGGTGGGTGGCCAAACCCCACCAAATCACCCAGAAGGAGAGAGTATCAAGGGTTGAGTATTTCCTATAAAAGGCAAGATCCTTATTGCATTTCTTTATCTCTTCATCATCCCTCATCGGTTCCAACACCACCAGAAGATCCTATATTCGAGCAGTATTTATGAGGCGTTTTTTCCACTATATTCAAGAGAGAATATTTACAAGGGTTTTCTCCTTGTAATACTGAGGGAGAGTGTGTACCCACTTTTACCCATAGTGATCCTTCTATTTGTCCATGGTTTTTTACCCCTTTTATTTGGGGGGTTTTCCACATTACATCTAGTGTCCCTTTTATTTCTGCATTTTGCACTTTATTTTATCTCGTGATTATCACTGCACCGGTGGGCCAATCATTTACGGTCCTAACAAGTGGTATTAGAGGCATGGTTCTGGCTCGGTGTTGTTCTTGTTTTCAGGTATTAATAAATCTCATAAATTTTAGTATGCTCTGTGATTGCAACTCTGGTTGATCTATCACATCAGAAAAAAATTATTGAGATTATTAAATACACCATCATGAAATGGAGGAGGTTTTGTACATACGACATGTCTAGATGGTAGTGAAATTTGAGATCGAAAAATTCAACGGGAATAATTTTTCGTTGTGAAAAATGAAGATGCAGGCAGTGTTGCGGAAGGATAATTGCCTACTAGCAATTGGGGAAAATCCTGCGGGTGTGATGGAGGATAAATGGAATGATATGGATGGGAATTCTATTGCTAACATCCATTTGTCTTTGGAAGACAGGGTTCTATCGAGCATTGCGGAGAAAAATATGGCAAAGGAAATATGGGATACTCTGACGAAGCTATACGAGGCCAAGTCACTGCACAAAAAAAATCCTGAAGAGAAAATTGTACACTCTTCGGATGGCGGAGTCATCATCAGTGACCGACCACATCAACAACCTTAATACCCTATTCGCTCAGCTCATGGCGTTGGGCTATAAAATTGTGGATACTGAACATGCAGAGATTTTACTCCAGAGTTTGCCAAATTTATATGACCAACTCATCATCAACCTCACCAACAATATCCTGATGGATATGCTACTCTTTAATGATGTTGCATCCATATTTCTTGAAGAAGAAATTTGGAACAAGAACAAGGAGGACAAACAGACAACTTCGCACCAAGAAGAGTCTCTGTCAATGGAGAGAGGAAGGATGATGGAGCGTGCTTCGAGTGAGAGACAAAATCATGGCAAGTCCAAATCAAGGAGTAAGAAGAAGAATGTAACATGTTTCAATTGTGGAAAGAAGGATAATATCAAGAAGTATTGTTGGAATAAGAAGAGTGGTGAAAAGATATCTCAGGGGAATGTGGTGAGTACTTATGGGAAAGAAGATATACTAGTTAGTGAAGCAACAAAAACTACTGGAAGCAAGAAGCATCTCAAAGATGCATGGATTATTGACTCAGAAGCAACATGGCACATGACATCTCGACAGGAATGGTTTGACTAGTATTAAACCATACCGGAAGGACTTGTGTACATGGGGAACGATCACACTCTGAATATCATTAGAGTAGGTACCATCATACTGAAGATGCCTGATGGCATAGTACGGACCATCCAAGGAGTAAACCATGTGAAGGGCCTAAAGAAGAACATATTTTCTTTGGGATAATTTGATGACATCAGATGCAAGACTCACACCGAAAATGGACTGATGAGAATTTTGAAGGGCGCTCTTATGGTAATGAAGGCGTAGAAGATCTCAAAGAACCTATACATGCTTATAGGTGAAACGTACAAGGTGGCGGAGATAGTTGTCGCATCAACTACCTAAACGGAAGCATTGATAATGTTATGGCATCAGAATCATATCCATATGTCAGAACGAGGCCTGAAGATTCATTCGGATCAGAAGTTGCTTCCTGTGCTGACAAAGGTATCCTTAATATTTTGTGAGAATTTTGTTTTGAGCAAGCAACATAGGTTAAAGTTCAGGATGTCAACAACAAGAAGTCATAAGATCTTGGAATTGATCCATTCCGATGTTTGTAAAGCACCAGTTATATCCCTGGGAGGAGCAAGGTACTTTGTATCCTTTATTGATGATTATTCCAGGAGATGTTGGGTGTACCCAATCAAGAGGAAGGCAGATGTTTTTAAAATATTCAAAACATTCAAAGTGCGGAAGGAGATTGACTTTGGAAAGAAGATCAAGTTTTTGAGGACAGACAATAGTGGAGAATATACAAGAAAGGAGTTTGATACTTTTTTTCAAAATAAAGGGATCAAGAGATAGTTCACGGTGGCGTGCACTCCTCAGCAGAATGGAGTGGCGTAGCGGATGAACAGAACCCTATTGGATAGAATAAGGGAGATGTTGAAGATTGCAGTTATTTCCAAAACCTTTTGGGCAGAAGTGGTGAATACCACCTATTATGTGATCAACTGATCTCCTTCAATGGTGATTGAGATGAAGACACCGATGGAGATGTGGACTGGTAAACTCGCTAACTATTCTCAGTTACATACTTTTGGAAGTCCTGTATATGCATTGTCTAATGACCAGGAAAGATCAAATTTGGATTCAACATCCAAGAAATGTATCTTCTTGGGGTACACTGATGGTGTGAAGGGGTATCGTTTGTGGGATCCCACTACCCACAAATTTATCATCAGCAGAGATGTCATTTTTTCAGAAGACAAGGTGAAAATGGCAACTAATCAAGACATGGAGAAAGAGAATACAGAAACTACAACAGTCAAAGTAGAGGACAAATCCAAGGAAGAACTAGTTTCCTCTAAGGCATTACCAGAGCATGAAGTTCAAGTACCTGTTGAGTCTGGACCACAACGGTCAACTCAGGAGAAAAGAGCACCAGTATGGCACTCAGACTATGTCACTGAGAGCAATATTGTGTATTTCTTATTGACGGAGGATAAAGAGCCATCTTCTTTTGTGGAGGTGACCCAGAGTCCAGATGTATCCTCATGGATGACGGAAATGTACGATGAACTTGAATCCCTATACAGGAACAACACTTGGGATATTGTTCCATTACCTCATGGAAGGAATGCTATCAGAAACATATGGGTCTTTAAGATCAAGCGGGATGAAAAGGACTAGGTGGAAAGATATCGTGCAAGATTGGTGGTCAAAGGATTTGCTCAGAAGGAAGGTATTGATTTCAATGAAATATTTTCTTCTATTGTTAGACTGATGATTGTTCGGTTAGTTTTAGCGATGTGTGCTATATACGGATTACATCTAGAGTAGCTGGATGTGAAGACTACATTTCTCCATGGTAATCTTGATGAAGAGATCTATATGCTCCAACCAGAAGGTTTTTCAGAAGAAGGAAAAGGGAACTTGGTTTGCAGGTTGAACAAATCTTTATACGGTCTCAAACATGCTATGAGGTGTTAGTACAAGAGATTTGATTCCTATATCATGATCCTCGGATACGACAGACTTCATTAAGATCCTTGTTCATATTTCAAGGGTTCAGATGGTAATGATTTCATCATTCTTCTGTTATATGTGGATGACATGTTGGTTGCATGTCCCAAAAAAGATCAGATCCAGAAGACAAAGGCACAGTTGGCTAGGGATTTTGATATGAAGGACTTGGGACCAGCAAACAAGATTCTTGGGATGCATATTTACTGAGATGGAAATAATGGGAATATTTGGCTATCACAGAATAGTTACTTACAGAGAGTTTTGAAATGCTTCAACATGCAAGACTGTAAGCCATTCTCTACCCCTCTTCCCATTAATTTCAAGTTATCCTCCACGATGAGTTCTAGCAATAAAGAAGAGAGGAATGAGATGTATCTATTACCGTATGCATCAGCAGTGGGTAGTCTAATGTTCACTATGGTTTTTACTAGACCAAAAATTACACATGTAATGGGATCAGTTAGTCGGTACATGGCGAATCTAGGACAGGAGCATTGGAGCACAGTTAAGAGGATCCTATGATACGTCAAGGAGACCTCAAATGCTGCATTATGTTATATAGGATCATATTTTACTATCAGAGGATATGTTGATTCAGATTTTGCAGGTGATTATGACCAGAGGAAATCCACTACTGGTTATGTGTTTACTCTTGCAGAAGGAGTTGTGAGCTGTATTTCAATGTTACAGTTAGTTTTGGCTTTATCCACGATAGAGGTGGAGTATATGGAAGCTACACAGTAAAATAGGTGATTTGGATGAGAAGGTTGTTGGAGGAGCTCGGGCACAAACAGACGCAGATTACTTTGTTTTGTGACAGTCAGAGTGCCTTGCACATTAAAATGAATCCATATTTTCATTCCAGGATGAAGCACATTGGGGTACAGTATCACTTTGTATGAGATGTGGTGGAGGAAGGAAGTGTGGATATGCAGAAGATTCATACTAAAGAAAATCTGGCAGATTTCCTGACGAAGGCAATTAAATGTGATAAGTTCAGATTGTGCAGATCCTTGAGTGGCCTCATAGACACTTGAGCAGCATGTTTGGTAGATAGAAAGGATGTGGATCTGTGATTGTTTCACAATCAAATCTCCAAGTGGGAGATGTGTCGGCAGGACGGAGCCGCCCCCCTAATTGTCAAAGGGGGCAGCGTGGCTGGTAGGTGGTGGGTGGCCAAACCCCACCAAATCACCCAGCGGGAGAGAGCAGTAAGGGGTGAGGATTTCCTATAAAAGGAAAGAGCCCCATCCCATTTCTATATCTCTTCATCATCCCTCATCGGTTCCAACACCACCATCAGATCCTATATTAGAGTAGTATTTGTGAGGCGATTTTCCCGCTATATTCAAGAGAGAATATTTCCGAGGGTTTTCTCCTTGTAATAGTGAGGTAGAGTGTGTGCCCACTTTTACCCATAATGATCCTTCTATTTGCCCGTGGTTTTTTACCCCTTCTATTTGGGGGTTTTTCCACGTTACATCTGGTGTCCCTTTTATTTCTGCATTTTTCACTTTATTTTATCTCATGATTATCTCTACACCGGTGGGCCAATCATTTACGGTCCTAATAGGGTGGGCTGGTCAGGTTCATTCCAGCCTCCGCTTAAGAGGGTTCAATAAATAGTCTATCACCCATCACTTTCCCCCTTTTGGGTAGATGCTCAACCACATGTGTCATATCTAAACTTAATTTATATCCACTGGGTTCTACAGTAGGGGGGTCTACACCGAGGTCCCCTTAAATTATCATCCCCTGTATATGGTTTTTTAGAACCCAATGTCGTCAACCCTTGTATGTCCTCTCATCCCTGGGTGAATAAAATTGAAAGATCATCTCTTGGGGAAAGATCTAGGTCTGGAGGGTAAGTAAAAATTTGTTTTAGGCTGGTGGGTGGTTTATAACTACCCTAAGAGGCCGGAAGAGAGCACTAAATCCATATTATCATCCACACATGAACTTTATCCAGATCAACAAAAGAATTCCCTGAGTCACAAGGGATAGCTTGGTTGGTTGGATTAATTGCCTCCTTCGGTTGTATAAGAGAACTGTGATTTATAAGAAAGTGTGGCAGCCCTAGTATGATAATCCTCTTTTGATCAGTGGTGGTATTCAATATGGCCCTTGGATCTGTGCAATAAAAAATGCTTGAATATCTAAGGCTATTGTTTATACACACACATATAGTTATCATTTTTGACATAAATCATCATTGAATCAATAACTTGTTGGAATATATAAGGTCCAATAATTATATGAATTTAATGTATTATAACACTTATTTTTGTATAACAAGAAGCCAAAAATCATAAATCATTATTTATTTCAGAAATGGATTCATCAAGGGAGATAATTCACTCCCTCCTACTATCAATTTTCATATGAAACATATGGTTTTTTAAAAATGGATATGTATTAGGTTACATATAATAAGATTTCACTATCCAAACATATCTCAAAACCAATTACTTATTTTTTTCACAATTTTTTTTGTTGTGTTTGAAACAAAAGATCCATTACTATAATTACATTTGTAAATTGATGAATGATATCATATTCGAATTCTTCGCTTGGTAAAAGAAGAGTAGGAAATATTCATTTTTTATTTATCCCGCATTTTAAAAATAATCACCCATGATATATAGTATTAGACCAATCCTACATAGGTTTTTAACTCGGGAAAGATCATGTTGAATAATCTAAAGCGAACTCACCAAAACATGACTACTAATTAGGCTCCCACCAACACCACTTGAAGATACATGCTACGAGACACCCCATGGCCTACGACTCGTTATTAATATGCTATCCCAAGCTCATCCGTAGGGAGAAAACCCTTCTAATATTCCCTCAAAACCTCTTTAGAGGTAGTTGGGCCTCGGGTCAAGCCTCTTAGTAAACAGTTGTGTGTGCCGTGAAATAGATTGAGGGTAAAATTACAATTATTCGATCTTCAAATGTTGCATAGGGCACTCAAGCTGTACCTGAGCCTAATATGAGTTATGAAAGATCCAGTCATAGGGATTCTGATTTCAATAAATTTAAAAATGAAGCAGTAGTAGAAATATCACAAGGATGTCAGGGGTCTGGGGATGACCCCAATGTGAGGATTTGTCTTGTTTTTTCAAAAGAAATGGACCAGGAAGCTCCAACACATGATATAATGATCTCTCCCAGGGCAGTGCGGCTTGCAGATGTTGGTATCAAAGAAAGCAGCTGCTCATAGTCATGTGGTAAGGTTCTGACTCACAATTCATTTAAACTACTTGGCCTCACAATTTGTGAGGAAGAGGAGAAATGAAGTGTTACTGTATCTAAAACCATATATCATTTTGACAATTATGATGATGAGCCCATTGTGGACGGTGGTGGACCTTGGTAGTGAATCAAGACTTGGAGAAGAGGGTGGCATCCTCACAGTTGGGGTGTAAGAGCTCCTTATCATAGTATGAGTACCTGCACTCGAGTTGGATAATTGTTCTCCTTTGACTTTTTGGATGAGGGGAGAAATGGTTTGTCATACCCCATTCTCTTCTCTTGGCCTTTTTTCATTTCTTAATAATGGGGCTTCGATCCAACCTGTTAAAAAACATATTGAAAATATTAAAACTTAATACATAATTATGTATAAATAAATATTAAAAAAGAAATAAATTATAAGAATATAAAAAATTAATAAATATTAAGAATGAATAAAAAATATTAAATGGATGAAGATTAAAAATAAATATATATAATTGAATAAATTACAAAAAAAAATTAAAATTTGAATTCATAACATTAATTGCATAAATTACTGACACATAAAAATGAATAAAAATGAATAAATTAAAAATGTTAAATATATTAAAACCAAAAAATTTGTAAATGAATTATATTAGTAATAAAAAAATTATATAATTAAAATTCATTTATAGGAATCAATTATTTAAATTTCCAACATATTGAAAATATTAATACTTAATAAATAAAAATGAATAGATATTAATCATATAAATCAAAAACATTTTGAAAATTTTGAATCTTAGTAAAAAATATGAATAAATAATTAAAAATGAATAAATTCAAAAAATATTAAAAATTAATAAATATCACATATTTAAGAAATATAATTAAATGAGATAATATTAAATATGAATAAATAAAATTTAATATAAAATTGATAAAATATTTTAGAAAAGTAAATTCATAACACTAATTACAAGAATTGGAAATAAATAAAAAATGAATAAAAATGAATATATAAATATTATTATTATTATTGTTTATTTGTGTAAGCATTTTATTGATTGTATGTAAAAAATATAATAAATTATTAATATTTTTGAATTTTAAGAATAAATAAAATATTATTATTTAATTAAATGTATTAAGTATTTTAAAAATGATAAATAACATTCAAAATTGAATACATTAAAAAAATGAATACATATTAAAAATGAATTAATAACATAAAATACTAAAAATAGAGAAATAGTAAAAAATAATAAATAATATTAAATCAATAAATAGACATACACATACACACATATATACACGTAAACATACATGTATAGATACAAAAAGGTACATATACACATATACACATAGACACATATACACATACGCATACACATACACATACACATACACATATACACAATCACATACACATAAGAATACACGTACACATATACACATACAAATGCATATGCATCTATATTCACATACACGTATATATACACATACACATACATACAATTACATACACATGCAACAAATAGATATATATACATATGCAAATAAACACATGCTACATAAACATAAATACGCATACACATACACATAGACATATATGTACACATACATACACATACACATACGTATACACATACACATACACATTCACATACACATACACATACACATACACATACACACATACAAACACATAAACATGCATATGTACAAATACATGCACATAAAGGTGAATATATATAAATACACATATACATACACATATTCACATATACATACACATACACATACAACTACATAGGCATATGCATATATATATACATACATATGAGCACACACACACACATATACACATACAAAAACAAAGGCATATACATCAACATAATCATATACATATATATAAACATACACATATATATAATTTCATACACGTTAATGCAGATACATATACATACATGTGAATACATACACATACTACATAAACATACATACACATACACATACACATCTATATATGCATAGACAAACATATACACATACAAACACACACATACACATATACGCATATGCATACACATACACCAACAAATACATGTACAAATACACTTACACATACACATACAGACACACACACACTTACACATAAACATGCATATGAAAAAATGCATGCACATACACATACACATACACATACACATAAACATACACATACACATACACATACACATACACATACACATACACATACACATACACATACACATACACATACACATACACATACACATACACATACACATACATGGATGTAAACACATACACATACATACAATTACATACAAGATCTCGCACATACATACACATACATACATAAACATGTGCATACATACACATATCCATACACACATACATACACATACATATATACATATACACATACACATACACCAACACATAAAATACACATACACACACAAACAAACATAAACATGCATATGCAAAAATGCATGCACGTTCACATACCCATATATACATACACATACACATAAACGTGCACATACACATACACATACACATACACATACACATACACATACACATACACATACACATACACATACACTTAAACATACACATACACATACACATGCATATGAATATATGTATACATACATGGATGTACACATATACACATACATACAATTACATACGCATGCTTGCACATACATACACATACATACATAGACATATGCATAGATACACATACGCATACATACACAGACACAGACACATACACATACCCACACACTTACACACACACATACACACACATACACCTACATACATACATACACATACACATACACATACACATAAACATGCATATACACATACACATACGCATAAGCATACACATACACATACACATATGGATACATATACACACTTACATACATATCTACACATACATACACATACAAGTACACACATACAAACATATATATACATATGCACATACATACACATACACATTCACACACATACTCATACATTCATATACATACACATGCATGTGCACACACACATGTATACCTATACACATATGTGCAATTATATACACATGTGAATACACACTTGTATATGCATATATACACATAATATATTGTTTCCCTCTGGAATTGGGGATGATCTCATTGATTTAAGATTCAAACATTCCAAGCGGTTTCTAACGGGTTTGTTCGTAGAACCGAAAACATCCAATGATTCCATATCCATTTGAACCTACTTTCCGAAGGTAGGTGCTCATTAGTTGTGGACTAATAAGTCTTATGAATTTTCATTGGTCGAGAGTATGGGAGGTCGGACTCATCACACCTTTTTTAGGGGAATTATTGTCTACTCCATGAATCTCTTTATAGATTTAAGTTATGTTCATGAATCCTTATTACATTACCCAGTATAAAATGAGCTTTCCTTTATATCTAAAAATCAATGATTGATATGTAGGAAATTTAGAGAATCTTTTATATGTATTAGAGGTTATTCATCGATATAAAATCATCTATATTTATTTAGAGATTCTTAGTCAATGGTATCCTTTAATACATAAAAGTCTCTTGGTCATTATGATGACCATACTGGTTTTAAAGACACTCAGTGGGGCACTTGAAGTTTATTGTCATTCAGAATAGAGTTGGGATCATACCCGCAGATGGGCTACCTACGTATCCTTTGTTTAGGAAAAGGAATCAGAACCCACGTATTTCGAGTAAGGGAATATGATGTTTATGATTGATGGCTCAAAGAAAGATTTCATAATTACTTTTACACTCTAAGCTCACGTGAGTCATGCTCGGTGTGAGAAACAAGAGGTATTGGTAAAACCAGATAGTTATTCCATGAAATATGAAATCATAAGAAATGATGTGGGGCTTATGTATGTATGACAGCCCAAATAGATGAATATTAGGATTTACTTCAGGGAAGAAATCCAGGAACAGGGTCCATAAAGGTATATGTACTTTATAGAGATTTGGATACTCTAATTTGGGGCTTACTCCTTAAAAGGAGGCCCAAATTAGGAGGGGACTTATGATTGGGTTTTACTCCTGAGAAGGAGACCCAGATCAAAAAGTAAATTAGGACAGGTTAAGAGAAATTAAGAGTGGGGATTACTTCTGAGAAGGAGGCCCAGGTTAAGGGACTTTGAAAAATTAAGGGACTTGGGGATTATTCCTAAGGAGGGTGCCCATATTTGAGACTAGGTCTTACTCCTAAAAAGGAAGCCCAGGTTAAGAGAATTATGGTTGGGGCTTACTTTTGAAAAGGAGGCCCATATTTGGGAATTTTAAGATTGGGGCTTACTCCTAAAAAGAATGCCCAGATTAGGGGACTTGGGGCTTACTCCTAAAGAGGATGCCCATAATTAATGGGAATTATGTCTGGGACTTACTCCTAAAAAGGAGGCCCAGGTTAATGAGGACTTGGGGAGTACTCCTAAGGAAGATGCTCATACTTGTGAACTTTGAGACTGGGGCTTACTCCTGAAAAGGAAGCTCGTGTTAAAGAGGACTTGGGGCTTACTCCTAAGGAGGATGCCCAGATTTGAGAATTATGACTGGGGTTTATTCCTGAAAAGGAGGACCAGGTTAAGGGGTTCTCTCATCTTAAAGTATGAGGTTTAATGAATGAAATATCAATCTTTAGTGACATAAAGATGTGTAAATCACTAGGTTTTGAGAGATATTCCATAGAATTCCTTTCAGATAAAGAATTTAATGAAGAAAACATGCCATAAATGGCTTTAAATAATGTCTTGAAGACTAAATCTTGAATAGGAGAGGTGGAATGGTATAAGAGGGGTTAAATGGGCAAGAAGGGCACCCAAAAAAGGCAGGGGCGCGCAAGTCCTGGCAGGCACGCAGGTACTGCGTGGGCGCGCAAGTACTGAATGGGCGCGCAAGTCCTGGCAGGCACGCAGGTACTGCGTGGGTGCGCAAGTACTGAATAGGCACACAAGTCTTGGTCGTGAAGGTATACCTGCATGAAATATGGGTACTTGCGCGATTTTTAACCAGTAGGGTAACACTTGGGCAATCCTTGACCAAAGCCTTTAGAATTATCCTGAGGTACTTCCAGAAGAGAGGCGCGCAACTTTTAGTGAAGAAGTAGGGTGGCATGCAAGTATGTTCATTTCCCTTAAGGGTAAAACACCTTAGGCGCGCAAGTGTTGGTGAATTATAACACTTAGACCTTACTCCTCTTATTTAGACCTTACATTCTAGGTAAAGAATTACCTTAGAAGTGTTCAGAAGACCTGAAGAAGAGACTTGGGCGTTCAGAGCTCTATATCTGAATTCTGGAAAAATTCATTCCTAAAATGGGGGGCCCACCGGGGATATTTATAAGCTGGAGAAGACCCCGGGTGGTTATCACTTAGGGCACGCAAGTGACTTGCGTGACCAACTTTGGCGCGCAAGTGTACTTGCGTGACCATTGCGGCGTGCAAGTATACTTGAGCGACTATTGTAGAACTTGCGCGACCCTTGCGTAGTGTTCTTCTTACTCCTTCCTTTGTCAATTTTTGATATTCATCCAAAGGTTGAATCACTTTGAGCTAATATATTCCCCTTTTCCAATATTTATACTATGTGACTAAAGGAGCATCAACAAAAGTCCCCCCTCAGAGTTGGATCCAAAATAAATGAGGATTCGACTCTGAGGAAATTAAGAATAAAAAGGAAATTGGGGCGCGCAAGGTCTGGCGCACAAATGAGCTTCGGGCATGCAGGGGTACGGCCTTTGGTCGTGCAGGGTACGGTGCGTAGGGTTATGGTCGCGTCTATAAATATAGGGCCTCATTTCCGTACAAAGAATCTGGATCTTGCTTGTCCTTTGCTCTCAGTGCGCAAGTTGACTCCCGGCTCTCACTTGTCTGCTCTTCTTGCTTCTTGCGTCGCGCTTCTGTTTCTTGTGTCGCACTACTGTTAAGGTATTTAGACTTGTGTGGTGAAACCTGCGCACCCAATACTTGCACGACCGAAGGAGACTTGCGCGCCAACTATGGTACTTGCACGACTTAATGACTTAGTGAATTTCTTCAAATCCTTCACAAATTTTATGAAAAATTAACATACTTTAAGATTTAATTACTCAACTTTTGTGCAGTTCAAATGGCTCCAAAGAGAATCGGAACGGCTGATGAACTGTCAAGCAAGCGACTTGATGATATGATGAGAATCATTGGCCATGATTACTATGATATCTGTGACAGCACTCTCCCAGATTTGGATAAGTACTTGAAGAAATATCATCTTAATTTCCCACAGAGCATCTACCTGCCTCTTTATGGTCATTCTCATCTATAAGGAGTCAATGTTACAGATGTAAAGAACTATATGCCTGAGATGCAGTTGCACTGCTACTCCTCTATTTCGGTTACGTTGTGCATTAAGAGAAACAAGAATGGTGTGAACTTTCAAATTTTTCTTCCATGTCATTTCCTTGTAGATATAAAAACAGAAAACCCATGGGCTGAAATGTTTTCCATTGCCGGTTGGTGGAGAGAATACAAACATGGCATTAGAACAATATCTGAAAAGATTACTCTCTCCAAATGGCTCTTTACTTCCAATTCTTCATTCCCAAATCCATGTATCCATCTTCCAAGTCTCTTGGACAGAAACAGAGTCACTATTTGATCAGCAGAAAATTTTCTCAAACCGCACTCAAGATCATTCTTTTACAATTGTTCCAAGAAGAGCTGGTATTACTGCATCTCTTATTGTATCCAGTTTAATGAATGAATTCCAGGTGGTTGCTAATGAAGCTCGGGATTCTGTAAATCAAATGAAGAGTTATGTTGAAAGTCTTTTGTAATTTCTGAAAAAGAGAAGAGACTCCAATCTGTGGATATCCTTCTAACTCTTGTGCATCAATGAAAAACACTTTCATCTTCAATCACTTGTGCACGTATTTTCCTACTACCTGCTTTAAATTTTACTTAATCCAATGGGCCTATTAAGCATAGTTTGATTTTTACTTGGATTAATATAAATAACCCTACAAGCTTTGAATCTCTTAATTGCTCAATATTACCTAAATCATAAAAAATGTATGTTTAGTGAGATGGAACTTGACTTTTATTCAGATTTCCCTTGTCTTTTGTGGGCAGTTTAAATTCATGCACGTCAGACATAAAAAGGCTAATGTTTAAGGTCGAAATAGCTTTGACTGAAATGGATTAAAATTGACTCAATTCCTTGAAAATTTATCTAAAAACATATTACCATACTCAAGTATGAGGGAAAATATGTAAACTATGACTTAAGAATATTTGAATCTGAGGAATGATATGAAAAATAGCTAAAAGGAATTAGAAGAAGTAGTTCCCAAGAATTAAGTTACCATTATTTAACAAACCTGTTAGGAGGTTGAATTATGTAGGGACACCTAAGGGAATTGGCTGCATAGTCAAATAAATAGCATCTTTTGGATGACAGGTCCATTATGTAGACTACTTATGCAAGGCCACCTAAAGGCATGTGCTGCATATTCAGGCAAAAGAACTCTTAGAAAATTACTTTCCTAGTGCTAAAAGCTAGTAAAAGTTTATGGAGATTCAAATTTTCCAAAGTATAGAGTTTGTCGTATGGAAAGAGGTACTTGAATATGGAGAAGATATTTCCAAACAAGATTATCGAAGAACTGGATGGATATCACTCCTACAAAGTTTTGACCCAAATGTAGGGAAGGAGAATATAAACCATAGACTTGAATACTTTCAGATCATGAAAAAGGATATGAGACAAGTATGTTAAGGATGGATATTTTTGCGGATCCCTACATATTTTCATTTAAGAGAAATAAGGCCAAAAGAGGCTTTCTTCCCAAGAATGAAGTTACTAGTATCCGAAAAACCCATTAGGGGGTTGAATTATGTCGGGCCACTTAAGGGCATTGGCTTCATAGTCAAATAATAGTATCTTTTGGCTGAAAAATTTGTTATGGAGACTATTTATGCAAGGCCGCCTAAGGGCACGTACTGCATAGTCAGGCAAAAGAACTCTCAGAAGTTTGACATTTTTATGACTAGAAGTCAAGAAAAGGGTTATGAAGATATGAAAATATTTAAGGTTAGGATTATGACACATAGAGATGGGTATTGTCCAATGTATGCAGAGATACACAGATCAATGCTAACCATAATCATGTTGTGGCTGGTTCCTGAATTGAAATGTTGGACTTCACTATGTATCCCATAAGGATGGGAATCAAGCCATACATAGTTCTTGAACTATAGTTTAACGTTGTGTGGGACAAGAGGATTGGAGATCTTAGTTTAGGGTCATAGAGCTTGGACCATTATAAGAAATACACAGTGTGTGTTTTCATGGGGACTTTTCAGACAAGGGACTGAAAGTGGAATTTGGGGTTAGGCCCAAAGACTTGGGGCTGGATTCAAGGGACACTCGAACATTCCTACGTATCCCATAAGGATGGGAATCAATCCCACATAGTTCTAGAAATACCCTCTGTACAAATTTGGTTTGTACATGTGAAGGGTGAAAGGGGACCTTAGTGCAATGATGGTTTGACCCAAGATAAAAGATTCGGGTGTTGCCATGTATGCACATAGTCTTTGGAATATAACATGATTGAAAGTAAATGTAAATAATGATTCCCTCTCAGGTGAGGGTATCAAAGAATGTTATAGTTTATTGTCGTACAGGACATAAGTATTGTACATTTTAACGTTGTATAGCAAGGACGAAAGTGAACCAATGTAAAGATATTGATTTTGGGGACGGTTTCATGAATCAACATCGTATGAGATGGAGGTGAACCGATGTGAATATATTGGTTTTGGGCTTGAACCTTGGGAGGTTTCCTACGTACCAAGCCTGGAAGGCAAGGATCAAAGTCCACGTAGTTCAATTAAAGAATGAATTAGTGATCAAGTTGTCCTTGGGGACAATGACCTAAAAAATAGTGTTGGGACTTACACATGGTTAGTATCCCAGAGAGAGTGTTATGGTTGAAGTTTTCTCTAAGCTCACGTGAGTCATACTCGGTGTGAGAAACAAGAGGTAGAAACAACCCTAATGATGCACAACTTAATATCATGTAGGACATATGAAGGGCTATGCAGTTTAAAGTCTTGCAGTTAGGACTAATGGTGCTGCACAGTTTAGTGTCATGTATCAGGGACAAAATATAGTTTAATGTCATGTAGGACATATTAAGGGATTTCTGTACAGTTTAGCATCATGTAGTTAGGATGATGGGGACAATACAGTTTAATGTCATGCTGGACAAAAAAGGACTGTGAAGTTTAATTTCATGCAGTAAGGACAAAAGAGTACACTATTTAATGTCATGTTGGATGTATTAGAGACTTTTTCACAGTTTAACGTCATGTTGGATTAAAAAGGGACGATACAGTTTAGCGTCATGTTGGACGTAAGTGCGAATAGTTTAAGGTTGTATGCATGGACTGTTGGTTATGCAGTTTAACGTCTTGCTGGACGTAAGGAACTTCTATATAGTTTAACGTCATATAGCAAGGACGATGAAGGGGGAAACAGTTTAACGTCATGTTCGACGAAAGTGCGAATAGTTTAAGGTTATATTCATGGACCGTGGATGGTGTAGTTTAATGTCATCCTAGACGTAAGGGACGTGAAAATAGTTTAAGGTCGTATGCATGGACCATTGGTTATGCAGTTTAACGTCTTGCTAGATGTGATGAGCAGTTTTAATGTCATGCAAGACAGTGGTGCATTTTAAGGTCATACCGGACCGATGATGATATATTTTGTGTTTATACAATATACTTCTTCAAAAATATGGCATTGGTTGTAGTAGTGATGAGTTCTCCATCCATCGAGATTAATGAATATGCTCCATTGGAGTAGACCTTATGTATTGAATAAGGTCCTTCCCACTTTGGTTCAAGCTTGGGAGGCTTCTTTCCTGGTATCATTAGAGTTTTGAGAACTAATACCAATTCTCCCTGAGTGAATGAATGAAGATGAACTTTTTTGTTAAAATCTCGTGCTATTCGATTCTGATAGACTTACAAGTGGTGCAAAGTGCCCAATATTTTCTCATCTAACTGTTCCAATTCATTCAATCGCTTTTGAGATTGTTCATCTATAGATGACTGATCACAAATGGCTACTCTGAGTGAGGGTAGTTGAACTTCAATGGGAAATACGGATTCCGTTCCATATACCAGTGAATATGGAGTTGACCGCATTGCAGTGTGGGTGGTGGTCCGATAAGCCTATAAAGCATGAAAGAGTTTATCAGGCCATGAATTCTTATCTTTATCCACCATCTTTTGTAGTATATTTGAAAGAGTCTTGTTGAAGGCTTATATCTGGCCATTGGCTGCTGCATGATACCGAGATGAATGATTGGATTTGATGTTGTATTCTTGATAAAACTTCTTCACCTCGGATGAACAGAAGTTGGTGCCATTGTCTATCAATATGGTATGAGGGACACCAAATCTGGTAATGATGTTAGACTTGATGAAGCTAACAATGCTTTTAGAACTGACTTCCTTGAGAGGTACCGCCTCTACTCATTTGGAAAAGAAATCAGTAGCAGTAAGAATATACTTAAACTGCTTGGTCGTAGCTGAATGGTAAGGTCCCACCACATCCATTCCCCATGTGGCAAATGGCCACGAGTATTTAGTTGTATGAAGAAACTCTGGAGGTTGATGAATGAAATCGGCATGTACTTGGCATGAATGAAATTTCTTTGTGAAATCAACAGAATCTTGTATCATTGAAGGACAAAAGTATCCAAGCCTTTGAATCTAATCAGACAGTCTATGTCCAGACTGGTGGGCACCACAGACTCCTGCATGCACTTCTTTCATGACATCTATTGTCTCTTCACCATCAATGCATCTAAAGAGAACTCCATCAAAACCCCTTTTGTAGAGAACTTTCTCTAAGTGATCTAGGATATCATAAAGACTGAAATTGAGCACACGTCTCTGGACTTGTTCTTTCCCAGCTCTATCAGGTGGAAGTGTTCCATTTTGAAGGTATTCCCTGATAGGTGACATACATCCTGTAGTATGACCATACGGTTCAGGAATGGGACTAATTTCATTAATTTCCTCTATTCTGATTCGAACATAAGGTGAAATTGCACAACGGTGGGCAATACTGATAGTTGTCTCGTCCCGATTTGGATCTTCCAGAGCTATGGCTATATTAGCCAGTGCATCAGCTTGAGCATTTTGTGATCTTGGTACGTAATAAAATGTCGGTTCCGAAGGGAATTCTTCTATTAACTCTCTGACATAATCATACAAAGGGATTAGTTCTTCTTTTCTGATGGAATAATCCCCATTGACTTGTTTTATTACCAGGTCTGAATCACCTTTCACCTTTAAGTGATTCACTTGTGCTTGAAGTGCCAATTCTAATCCTGTGATGAGAGCTTGGTTTTTTGCTTCATTATTGGTACCACCTTCCCATAATAAGAAGGAATAAGTTAAAACTGCCTTTTCTGGATAAATGAGCACAATTACTAAGCCAACTTTGTTGAACTTATGATTTTCCATTTTCCTTCCTGTTGGACTTCTAGAAGAACCATCAAAATACATTTCTCATGCCTGAGGACTTTCTTGAATAGAGAAGACTTCCTCATCAGGGAGTTCAGTATCTGAAGATGTGTCTTCCACTAAAGAGTGTTCAGCAAGGAAATCATCCAGATCTTGGCCCTTTATTTCCTTTTGAGACACATACTGAATGTCGAATTGCTGCAAAATAACTTCCCACCTTTCCAGTCGTCCTGTAAGAATTGGATGACTTAGGATGAATTTGAGCGGGTTATTGCGATATACCAATTGGACCTCATGATGTTACAGGTAGTGTCTCAACATCTGAACTGCAAAGATTAATTCTAGGCAGCACTTCTCAATACTTGAATACTGGGTTTCTTCTTCAAGCATTGTCTGACTGAGGTAGTGGAGGCTGTTTTCATTCCTAGCATCATTATTCTGAGCAAGAAAGGCACCCAATGATCACTCTAAAGCTGTCATGTATAGGATAAGTGGTCTTCCTTCAATAGTTGGAATAAGTACCGGTGGACTCAAGAGATACTTCTTGAGAATATCGAATGATTCTTGACATTCTTCAGTCCACTGGTAAGTGACTCCCTTCTTCATCAATTTGGTGAAGGGTAAACTTTTGCCTACCAAATTGGCGATGAAACGCCGAATATAGGATAAGTGTCCTTGAAGTCCTCTCAATTATTTCAAATTTCGAGGAGGTTAAATACCAAGTATTGACTTTGTCTTCTCAGGATCGACTTCAATACCACGATGGCGTACGACGAAGATGATAAATTTTCAGGAGGTTACCCCAAAAGCACATTTTAAGGGGTTCATCTTCAAATTATGTTGCCGAAGTTTGCGGAATATGACTTCTAAATCAGCCAAGTGATTATAACGTTGTTTGGATTTGACCACCAAATCATCCAAATAGCATTCAACAAACTTCCCTAAAAAGGGTTTGAAGATACGACGCATGGCACGCTGATATGTTGCGCCTGCATTCTTTAAGCCAAAGGGAATTAACCGGTAGCAAAACACACCCTGAGGGGCTCTTAAGGCTATGGATTCCTCATTTTCTAGAGCTATTCGGATTTTATTATATCTAGAATATCCATCCATGAAGGAAATTTCTTCATAGCCAGCTGTTTCATCAATTAAAAGTTTTGTAATCGGAACTGGAAAATCATCCTTAGGAAAATGCCGATTAAGATCTCTGAAATCAATGCAAACTCTAATTTTCCCATTCTTCTTTTTCACTGGGACAATATTAGCCAACCACATGGGATATTGAACTTCTCTGACGAAGTTATCTTTGATGATCTTATCCACTTCGGCTTCAATTTTGGAAGCATAGGTTGGGTGTGTTCTTCTAGCGGCTTGCTTAAATCCTCGATGTTCTTCTGGTAAACCCAAATAATGAGTAGCAACATTAGGATCAAGCCTGGGCATCTCTGTATAGTTTCAAGAAAATATATCTCGATTTTTCTTTAGAAAGGAAATATACATCTCTTTCTCTTCAAGAGTCATGGCCGCACTAACTAAAGTGGGGCGTGGATCTTCTTTTGTACCCAGATTTATTTCTCTGATTTCATCCACGGTGGTAGAGATACCCTCCTCAAATGTTGGAAGAGCATATCTGAGATCTTCCTCTTCTTCTTCAACATGTGTTACTTCTTCCATTTCCACTTGCATAGTAGATGATGAATAAAAATTTCCGTGATTAAGAGAGATGTTAAAATTTGAACATCTTGAAGAAGAAGATTCCATTTCTGACCCAATTGATGATGAAGGGTCTTCCTTGGGTAATAAAGAGGAGATCATGGATTGAGAATCGACATCATTGTTCACCTCCGATGTTACTATAACTTCTTATGGCCTAATTGGCGAAGTATAGACTTGTTGGATTTCAACAGATGAAATGAAGACGTCGCCATTTAGGCTTTCATCACTACTTGGTGGGTTACCAATTTCTCCCATGTTGTCTGGCTCGATTGCCGTAATTGACATTATGGATCTTTTCATAAGAGTATTTTGATTTGGGTCTATCCTGTCAATTTTACTGATAGGCAACACATAATCTGTACTCACATGCGCAAATGGATTTACTAGAATCTTCTCCAAACCATACAGAGCATTAACTTTGGTAATCTCTTTTGCTGTGGATTTCTCTCTTCCCTTCATGTGATAGAATTCCGCCTCAATGTATTGAGATTTACATGTCTTGAATGGGGCCTTATCACCATACAATGTCCCAACTTGATCATCAAAACACTACTTGAGACATTGATGGTATGATGAAGGGATAGCTGCATGTTGATGTTGCTAGGGTCTTCCAAGCAAGATGTTGAAGGCTGAATCTTGATCAACAACCATGAAATATGAATTAGATACAAGATCTCCAAACAGAGTTCTGAGTGTAATCTCGCTCAGTGGTTCTTGTTCATTTTTACTATATCCTTGTAACATCATAGTAGAAGGAGATAAATTAGATTCCTTGAGGCCCAATCGACGAAGTGTACGAATGGGGATGATGTTGACTCCTGAACCATTATCAATGAAAGCCCTATGGATGTCTACACCATTGACCTTTCTAGATAAATAAAAAGGTCTAATGTGTCCATGCACGACATCATCTTCATATTCATCTTCATCTGTGAAAGATATCACTGCATGGAATTCTGCAGTATTATTCTCTACATGATAGACTTCAGCTGCAGCAATTTCAGTTCCAAACTCCTGAGGACTTGACAAAGCCTTGATGAGTGCCTCCCGAAGATCCTTTGACAGATTCAAAGCATCCAGAATTGATAACTTGGCCGGTACTGGGCCAGGTGTTTCAATACATCATACTTTTGATCCAGAGGTATGTGTTTCCCAACTGGAACATGTGGTTTAGCAGGTGCCTTAGAAGTTGATGCTTTGGAATTTGATGCATCTTGTATCGGGATAGGATTTGGCAATATTCCTGGTTTTGGAAGATTAGACCGATTAGGTCTATTTATTTGTTGAGAGGATGAAGGTGGAACCCCCAACCGATCCTTCAGAATAACTGTGCCAGGACTGAATTTTCTATTGGTGGAAGAACTTACTGGTTCTTGTTGAGCTCACTGAAGGGCTCTGCCATGAGTTTCTACTGTGTACACAGTTCTAGCAGGGGTAGAATTGGAATAGTGGCTTCTGGGATATTCACATCTTCCTCTGTATCCCAGACCCCTGGAACTCCCTCTGATTCCCCTATTTGATACAGGGAATTCAGGCTCATCAGCATCGAAACCACAACTGGCATAAGGATCTGTTAAGTGAATCATATTAACAGAACCAAAGATCAGATCTTCATCTGATGAAGACTCCGGCTGACTAGCCAATTTTGGTTGTGCCGTTTGGTGGGACGGTGCCCGTGGCTTCGAAGTAGATGGAATGAAATCTACCAGAGTCAAAGACAGGTTATGCTTTGACACATACTCATCTTCTTTTGATTGTTCCTCTTTCTTGGAATTATGCCGCCCTATTGAGGATTTTCCCTCTGAAGAGGATTTTTTTGCGGCATTAATGGCAGAAGACACAATTGGTTTCTTCAATTGTGTTCATAAAATAGCATGATTTCGGTTGATCACCTTTCTGACCGTCCAATCATCATATTTTTGTGCATTTTTTCTTTTGACTTCTTGCCATTCTCCTTCCTCCTCTGGAACTGTAGTAGTAACACATGATACCTGGGCTGAAGAACCTTTCAGTTTGACTTGTCCCGAGTCGACCATCTTTTTCAAGAGGTCTTTGAAGACAAAACACTCCTGGATGGGATGCCCCAACATTTTATGAAAGGGGAAATAATTGGGATGGTCTTCATCTCCTTCCTTGTTTAGCCTCTTAGGACTTGGAAATTGAACCAGATTATTTTCCAGAGCCGAAATGAAGTAGCCAGAAACTTTTTCATTTCGGAAAGAGTAAACTTTGCTCTTCAGATCCTCAAATTGTTTTCGTCTTTGATCTCTTTGATCATCTTGACCAAACGGTCTCTATTGTTGGCACTCAGGAGGTGGAGCCCTTAGAGAATATGAAGGTTTTGAATTAGAAGCAGGTACAGGTGCTTGTTTAATCATAACTTTAGCAGCCTCTTCTTTACCCATTCTCCTTCCTGGAGCTGATGGAATTATACGAGATTTAGCCTTAGTCTGTATAAGAGAATATTCAATCTATTGAGTGATTGAAGTAAGGTCTAAAAACCCTCTTGCATATTTCACAGGTATCAACAGCGTGCGTAATTCATCATACAGATTTTCTACACAGATTGGCAACAGTTCCTCTTGAGGAAGTGCTGAGCTCAGGGGATATGTTAATCCATTACAAAAAGCAATGAAATCAGTGACTCTTTCATTCTCCCTTTTCTTATAGTTTGTAAGATCAAAAATTGTTGTCTTTGGCAAAGTTGAGCTGAATTGAAGAAGAAATCGTTGACAGAGATCTTCCCATCCAGTAATTGACTGGGATTGCAAGCTTGTGTACCAGACAAAGCCTGGTCCTTGCAAGGTTCGCACGAAGCATCTGAGTTTCACTGCTTCTTGCTACTCCGGAGTTCCCATCATAGGATCGCAACAAGACACGTAATGCATCAAATGCTGTTCAGGGTCGCCTGATCCATTGAAAATAGGGAATATAGGGTTCCCAAAACGTGATGGGGGAGAGATTGAATCTACCCATTTAGGGTAAGCTCTGTTTTTTGGTTGAACCTGTGCACGCTTCCCTTCCATAGTCTCTAACCGAGCTGTTAATGACTCAATGGTAGTTATTAACTTTTGAGAAACATCCAGTTGAACTTGGACTTAGGCAGGTGTAATGACTGAAGTTTGGACAGATGTGGTGGTTGGTGCTACAACTGATGGTAGCATTGCCGATTGTTGTTGCACTTGACCCGTAGGATTAGACCTGTGAGGGTGTACTGATAGATGAGTATATTCTTGATCCATCTTAGTAGCTGTAACAAATTCCCTTGGCTGAATGACTCCAGTACGCTTAGGAAGAAGACTACCCTGAAGTAGTTCTGCATTCAACCTCCTCAATTCCTTCATTTCTTCCTCCTGTTGTGAAAACCTTTTCTATAGTTAGAGAGATTGGCCTTATCCAGAGGAAGGATATGTAACCTAATTATTTACCTTCCCCTTGTTTGATCCTTTTCGGAGAGGGGGGAGTGGGTTACTTGAAGGATTACCTAGGTTCTGAGTAATCCTTTGATTTCGTGTACGCACACCTTCTTCATTTGTTTCTGTGTGTACATCTTCTTGAGCAGAAACCTCTTCATCTGAATCCCCTGAGTGAGCCTTGTCTGGTGGATCAGCAACAACGTCATTGATGACATTGATTGATGCACAACGCATCGCATCCCTTCTATCATCATTTCTGTGATATTGTCTTCTTCCATGTCTTTGATGAGACATTGCCTTTTGTTGATTCGATCCCTCAGGAACTTCTTGACGAATCGTAATTTGGAGGGAATCTCCTGATAATTTGGCTCTTCGTTCCTCCTGTGGATTCTTCCCCAATCAAGAGAAGACCGACTTTCGCTGAGGAGGGTATTGATGATTTGAAAAATTCCCCAGTCCGGTGGACTGAGGCTGTTCCTGTTGTCTTTACTCAACTCCTCGAATCATATTTGTTGATTCTGAGGGTTGGTTTAAAAGAGTCCCCAGTCTGGAAAGCTGGGGTGGCTCTTGACATGTTATGTCTGAGACTTTCTTAAAATATCTCATGATCTAGCGGACCTTAGTCCGGAAATTAGCTGGATGCATCAACCTGCATCCACTTTTATCACCCGGTTCAAAAGACCATTGGATGATTTCTGACACTTCTATCACTTAGTGATGTGTTTTCTCTAAACGAGAGGCATGTTCAATATTCTCATTCACTTGATACAGGAGTAATTCAACAGCTTTTTCTCTGTATGCTTGATTTTGAGAGGAACTAGTTGAAGCCTGTTCTTGGGAAAGCTTTTTATTACAAACAATGCCCATTGACTTTGGCCGGCCATGGGCAATAACATTGCATGAGACCATTTTCAGCGGGCTTTGCTGACTGGAGAGCAAATTGAGATGTATTGCTCCATGAACACCCCATCCTATGACATGAATACCAGATGGGGAATTGGAAATTAACTGGCGCAATCTTCTTAGTGCACCAAGGCATGAACGCTGAAGGGCTCTCTGCTGCTTTTCAGCCTTCGGATATCGAGAGACTGATAGAGATGCCATATCAATCTGACGTTGTAACCCTTCTATTATCTTAACATGATTTTTATATTCATCATAAGATAATACTTTCTTTTAAAATTGACAAATAGTTTTCCATATATTGAGACGAATATCATGAATTCCATCTTCTATAAAAATCTCTGGAATGTCATACTAAGAGTCAGCCAGAGGCCAAAACATGACTGGCACTTCACCTTTCGCCAGTTGTTTTCTCATGTTCATAATTTCCTCTTTATCATTCAATTAAGATTCTTCTACCTGATTTGACCAGATCTGGTGTGTCCTTGTTGCTTCATTAGATTCAAAAAGATTGGTAGAGAAATCACTGATCAAACTAGAAGATGCATGACTTAGGGGTGGTTCGGAGAATGACCTACACCCTGGGCTATCTTCTGATTGAGAAAGTATTTCACCTGTTAGTGATGAAGCATCAGACATGACTAGTTTCACATTTTCAAGTGCCTCAAGATAAGAGGGCTTTCTCGGCACTACATTGTCCACTAGAGAATTTTACGGGCAATGTGCATCACTACTGCGGAAAGGACTTTCGTAAGGAAATTCATCATCATGGGGAGGACCACCATGGTGGGTTACAGCAAAAGATGAGATCTCTTGCTCCTTGTTCTTCTGACCATACAGAGGGTTCCTGTGGCTCTCATCTGAAGATTAAACTTTGAGATCGACCGAATTGTCATGAAGCAAGACTTCATGAGGAAGTGTCTATTGAAGACCTTCAAAATTAATGTTCCCACTATTGGGAAATGAGGGAGTAGAATCTTGAATTACAATAGATAACTATCTGAGGGATTCAAGAACTCCAGCATCGAGCAAAGCCTTGTTACAGATTGGATATTGATCTCTTGACTGTTCTGGGTGGGTCTTCTTCTTAGACGCCTTCTTACTCACCTTGGAAACCACTTGTTGATGAAATTGGATGCTCTGAGTAGGTGTATATGCCTGATCAGGAGAGATGGACAGGTTAGGCTGACGATCTCCACTCAAATTAGGTGTATGTGCCTGACCTGGTTGTCCGTATGATATGGGGGAGTATGCCCCATAACCCTCTTGGACTAAAACAGATGTGTGTGACTGTTCCGGAGTGAACTGTTGATATGTCACTCCACTGGTAGAGATAGATTTATGTGTCTTTCCCTGAGATGTTTCTGAAGCTGTTATAATATCCTAGCAAGCATCCAGAATATGAGCAGGGATTTTCTTCTGCTCTTTCACCATTGATAGAATATGCTTGGTGACTTCATCTTCCAGAACAGGGATATACATCCATTCCATGTTTGGAGTAGGTGTATGTGCCTGCTCCTGCCATCCTTTTCCTATCATTGAATCCTGACAGTACTCAAGTGTGGGGGTAGAAAGTTGAGTCTACCTCCTGTTTATCGCCGGAGCTTTCTGACTGACTTCTCCATGTGCTACCAAGAGAGACTGTTGGTAGGCTTGATCAATACTAGTAGGTGTATGTGCATGTTGATTGTACTTCGCCGAATGTGGTTGACGAGCTCCATCATATGTAGTCAGAAGAGCCTGCTGACTAGCTGATAATGTATAAATAGGTGTATGTTCCTGCCTATAATACTCCGCCAGAATTGCCTGGCGGGATTGGCGTGATGCTGCCAGATGAGTATGTTGGAAAGCGGAATTAAAAT
The DNA here is from genome assembly GCA_963277665.1 of Viscum album. Taxonomy (NCBI): domain Eukaryota; kingdom Viridiplantae; phylum Streptophyta; class Magnoliopsida; order Santalales; family Viscaceae; genus Viscum; species Viscum album. The sequence continues at coordinate 1,271,296,274 of OY728162.1, read as the reverse complement.
GGGTAGGTGTGTGTGTGCCTGCTCGTTGCCTGCCACCAAGTTAGGTTGGTGGACTTCTCTAGAGAAGTCAGAGATGAGAACCTACTCACTGTTAATCGGATTTTGCCTCTGGTGATTCATCTTTCCTGCTCGGGTTCGAGGAACCTGAGCCGAATGCCTGGAGTCGGTACCCTCATCATGTTGAGGGCGCACTGCCGCACGAGTCTGGCGGCGATTGTTGATATGATCCCTTGGGAAAAACTTCTGTTTCTTTGCATTAAGGACCAGAGGGGCCTTCTCATTCACCTCCTCAGAATATGGGAGTGAATGGTGATTGCGTTACGGGGATAACGACCCAAAACGGTTGGAGACGGTGGTTAGCACCACCTGCTTCTTGATCACTGGTCATCATTTTCCGGATGACCGATGTGAGTTTTTCACTTGGAGGGCTTGTTGGGCAGCCTCTAGAGTTGGAATGGTACCGTGTTGACAGTACTCCTTAACCAGCGCGTTTGATACCCAGCGTTGAAGACGCTGAGTAGGTGATGTCGTCCTCAGAGCGGACGACGATCCAGTAGGAGTAGCAGTAGTGGCATTCGCAGCAGTGGTATTCACAGGTCTGAACTTGAGAGCAGCCATTTCTTAGAATGCAGAAAATCTTGGAAAAGAGTGCATGTTTGATATAACAGAAGTAATCAAGATAAATTCAGCCACTACATCTTTTGGATGAGCACATATGTCAATTATTTTTTTTGATGGCCCTCTCATTGAGTTTAAAATAGGAGCCTAACAAATAATCAAAACATCATTTTAACTTGGTTAAGGATTCACGTCGGGTTCACCATTCTTTGTTTCCCTATGGAATTGGTGATGATCTCATTGATTTAAGATTCAAACATTCCAAGCGGTTTCTAACGGGTTTTTTCGTAGAACCGGAAACATCCAATGATTCCATATCCATTTGAACCTACTTTCTAAAGGTAGGCGCTCATTAGTTGTGGACTGATAAGTCTTATGAATTTTCATTGGTCGAGAGGATGGGAGGTCGGACTCATCACACCTTTTTTAGGGGAATTATTTTCTACTCCGGGACTCTCTTTATAGATTTAAGTTATTTTCGTGAATCCTTATTACATTACCCAGTATAAAATGAGCTTTCCTTTAGATCTGACAATCAATGATTGATATGTAGGAAATTTAGAAAATCTTTTATATGTATTCGAGGTTCTTCATCGATAGAGAATCATCTATATTTTTTTAGAGATTCTTATTCAATGGTATCCTTTAATACATAAAATTTTCTTGGTCATTATGATGACCATACTGGTTTTAAATCCACTCAGTGGGGCACTTGAAGTTTATTGTCATTCAGAAGGACATGGAATATTTTAGAGTTGGGATCGTACCCGCAGATGGGCTACCTACGTATCCTTTGTTTAGGAAAAGGAATCAGAACCCACGTAGTTTGAGTAAGGGAATATGATGTTTATGATTAATGGCTCAAAGAAAGATGTCATAATTACTTTTAAACTCTAAGCTCACGTGATTCATGCTCGGTGTGAGAAACAAGAGGTATTGGTAAAACCAGACAGTTGTGCCATGAAATATGCAATCATAAGAAATGATGTGGGGCTTATGTATGTATGACTGCCCAAATAGATGAAGATTAGGATTTACTTCAGGGAAGAAATCTAGGAATAGGGTCCATAAAGGTATATTTACTTTATGGAGATTTGGATACTCTAATTTGGGTCTTACTCCTTAAAAGGAGGCCTAAATTAGGAGGGGAATTATGATTGGGTTTTACTCTTGAGAAGGAGACCCAAATCAAAAAGTAAATTAGGACTGGTTAAGAGAAATTATGACTAGGGATTACTCCTGAGAAGGAGGCCCAAGTTAAGGGACTTTGAAAAATTAAGGGACTTGGGGATTATTCCTAAGGAGGATGCCCATATTTGATACTAGGGCTTAATCCTGAAAAGGAAGCCTAGGTTAAGAGAATTATGTTTGGGTCTTACTCCTGAAAAGGAGGCCCATATTTGGGAATTTTAAGATTTGGGTTTACTCCTGAAAATAATGCCCAGATTATGGGACTTAGGGCTTACTCCTAAGGAGGATGCCCAAAATTAATGGGAATTATGACTGGGACTTACTCTTGAAAAGGAGGCCCAGGTTAATGAGGACTTGGGGCTTACTCCTAAGGAGGATTCCCATACTTGTGAACTTTGAGACTGGGGCTTACTCCTGAAAAGGAGGCCCAGGTTAAAGAGGACTTGGGGCTTACTCTTAAGGAGGATGCCCAGATTTTAGAATTATGACTGGGGATTATTCCTGAAAAGGAGGCCCAGGTTAAGGGGTTCTCTCATCTTAAAGGATGAGGTTGAATTAATTAAATATCAATCTTTAGTGACATAAAGATGTGTAAATCACTAGGTTTTGAGAGATATTCCACAGAATTCCTTTCAGATAAGGAAGTTAATCAGGAAAACATGCCATAAATGGCTTTGAAGAATGTCTTGAAGACTGAATCTTGAATAAGAGAGGTGGAATGGTATAAGAGGGGTTAAATGGGAAATAAGGGAACCCAAAAAGGCAGGGGCGCGCAAGTCCTATCAGGCGCGCAGGTACTGCGTGGGCGCGCAAGTACTGAGTGGGCACACAAGTCCTGGTCGCACAGGTATACCTACACGACATATGTGTACTTGTGCGATTGTCAACCAGTAGGGTAACACTTGGGCGATCCTTGAACAAAGCCTTTAGAATTATCCTGATGTACTTCCAGAAGAGAGGCGCGCAAGTTTTGGTGAAGAAGTAGGGCGGCGCGCAAGTATGTTCATTTCCCTTAAGGGTAAAACACCTTAGGCATGCAAGTGTTAGTGAATTATAACACTTAGACCTTACTCCTCTTGTTTATACCTTCCATTATAGGTAAAGAATTACATTAGAAGTGTTCGGAAGACCTGAAGAAGAGACTTGGGCATTCAGAGCTCTATATCTGAATTCTGGAAAAATTTCTTCCCGAAATGGGGGGCCCACCGGGGCTATTTATAGGCTGGAGAAGACCCCGGGAAGTTATCACTTAGGGCGCGCAAGTGACTTTCACGACTAACTTCGGAGCGCAAGTGTACTTGCACGACCATTGCGGTACACAAGTATACTTGCGCGACCATTGTAGAACTTGCGTGACCCTTGCACAGTGTTCTTCTTACTCCTTCCTTTGTCAATTTTTGATATTTGTCCAAAGGTTGAATCACTTTGAGCAAAGATATTCCCCTTTTCCAATCTTTAGACTCTGTGAAGAAAGGAGCGTCAACATATATAAACATCCACATGTAGCATAAACATAAATACAAATACATATAAATATACACATACCATGTACATACATATACATACAATCAAATACTCATATATACACTTCCATGTACATCCTCACACACACATTCATACACATAAAAATGGACACAAACACACACACATGAATACACATACGCACATAAACATCACACACACAAAAAACACACACAACACAATAAAAAAATGCATATGCATACAACACATCCATACACACACATACCAATATACACATACATCCACATACAAAAACATGGATATATATTCATACAAATACATGAACATATATTTTAAATTATTTAATATAAATATTAATATTAATATTCAAATATGAATCACATATTTAAATAAATATAGTCATTTATATATTTGGATAATTATTTTCATAAAATATTAATGTATCATATTATTTTGACTATATATATTTCTTTAATCAATGTATATAAGAATACTATTAAACATTTTTATTGATTAATATACACTAGGTAAGTTTTTATATATAAAATTATAAAAATAATATTGATAATATTTTATTATTGAAAGTTATATACATTATAGTTATATATTATATTTACATATATAAACTTATTTTAATGTAATTATTATTTAAAAATATATAAATACTCTTTTATAAATTGAATTATTTACTATGTCATTTATACGTTATTTTTTCACAATATTAAATATGAATATTTTATCAGTGATAACAAAAGCATTGATAAAATTTCATCTTTATCAGTGCTTAAAAATGTTCATGAAAAGGGAACCCTTTTATCAGCTCTAATAAACGTTATATTTATATGTGCCTTTAGCTAGTGATGATAAAATCCCCCCTTTAATGATAATTTTTTTAGCACTGATAAAAGTCAGTGTTGAATATCTTGTGATATGTTGGAAGAGAGAATAAATAATAGAAACAATTCAATGTGTAATATATCTGCACAAAAACCACATGAAGAGTGAGTGAATTAAAGGAATGTGTCATGTGAGTTGGTCCTCAGACTAATCTCCAAGGGGACAACACCAAACTATACACTATTCATTATTAAATTTATTCAAGTTTACGATAACTACAATTGAATATCCCAAACTATAAAAACCCATATGACTAAAATTAAAACAACATTTTATGGTTTATTATGTTTGGAATGAACAAGAAAATCAATACAAGGAGTGAGGATAGTTCCCCTGACCTTTAGGGATGGGTCCCGATGGAAATTTCTGAAGCTAGTACGCCATGGAGGCCTTATGGTAAAGGATCCAGGTCCATGACAATGATGATGATGGGTTATTGTCTCTTGCTAAATTAACCTTTGATAGAAGAAGTGTCTTGGAAGCCTCAACTCTCGCATAATGAACCATGAGGAAACCCATTATCAAAACAGTCACATACTATTTCCCAAATCCCATCTTTGTTTGATGGGTAATGAATGTAGTGGGTATATATTTTATAAGAGTTTCCATGGGTTTGGGGTGCATCACACACCATAAACTGGTCAAATGCATGAGTTGTGGTAGTCTTGATGCCATTATGTTTGAATAAGTGTATCAAGTCAAATGGTTTTTACCTTACACTCCACATTCATTCAAGCATGAAAAAAGTGGAACAAATATTGTGCCAATCAATCCTTATAAAATTGAAAAACAACAAAATCATATAATTGATAATGGAAGACTATATAATATAGAATTATATTCATTTTTCATATATCATATCTAAAAATATCCACTGATGGTATATTTTGGTATGACGTTGTTGGATATAGTTATCACCATTTTCAATTAATTTTTTATAAAAAAAATATATAGAAATTACACTCCATGAACTACCACAGATCATCCCTTTAACAGCATGAGAAAATGGGCTTCAATATAACAAAAAAGAATTTTTTTCCTAAGATTTGTTAAATGAGGGACCCCAATATCCACGCTAAAAAAGTGATGATAAAGGGGGGACTTTATCAACACTAGAAATATCACTGATAAATGCATTACTATATCTGGGTGCTATTTGAATTAAAACACACTGATGTGAGATCATTTATATAGAAAATTCATAATTTAATTAAAATAAAAATTGCATTACAAATACATTAAAAACTATATTATAGACATTTTAAACAAAGTTTTTTACAAATACATTAGGAAGTAATATCCTAATAATTAAAACATGTTATTGTTTCGTTGTCTTGGGCACGCCGAACCCTATCAAAAAAGCAATAACATGGTATTCATTACTGAAAAAACCACCCCAACTCGAGATAAATAATAAACCAGTATAAGAAAAAAGTTTCCTATGCTGGTAAAAATATAAAAAAAAATTAAACATAACTTGAACAAATAAATGAATAAAATGTCAATTTAAAATAAAAGGACATACTTAAAGTCATACTATCGACAACACGCATTAGATTAAGGTGGAGATGATTCCAATATGTCACAAATGACATGTGTATTGTTGTTCTAAATTATCAAAATAATCTAGATTTTATTTCTTTATATTGAACGTGTCACTTGTCTTTTTTCATAAAATGTTATTTTAAACTAAAAACACACACTTTACATCATACTGATCACACTGTGTGTCGATTTGATGTTAAAATAATTCAAGAACATCAAAAATTACTTATGAATCAATTTCCTGATGTATCAAGATAATCTGAGCATGTTTTCTCTGTTTTTAGTGAGTGACACATTCTTTGAACTAAAAAATGAATTTTAGAAAGATGATATAAATTTTGAATCATACCAGGAACACTGTATATCATATTGAGGTGAATATGATTAATATATTTCAAAAAAAATTATGGACGATTTTCTTAATGTGTCAAAATAATAAGAGTGGGGTTTCTCTTGTTTTAGTATGTCACTTGTCTTTTTTTACTAAAATTTCAATTTAAAAAAAATGACACACTTGGAGTCATACTCGAAACACCGTGAATTGGATTTAGGTGTTGATGATTCTTAGACATCACAATTGTATTTAGGATTATTGTTTTAAATTATCAAAATAATCTAAATTCATTTTCTCAGTTTTGAGTTTTTTACTTTTTTTTTTTACTAAAAATTCGTCTCACTGGTAACATCACGTGTCGATTCAACATGAGATTGATTCATACATGTAAATAATGACTTATGAATAATTTTCCTAAATTATCAAGACAATCATAGCATGTTTTCTTATTTTTTAGTTAGTGACATGTGTTCTCAACTAAAATTTCTATTTTAAACTGATAAATGACACTTTGAGTTATATAGGGAACACTATGTATCATATTGAGGTGTATATGATTCCCACATGTAAAAAATGACTTATAGTTCATTTTAATAATTTATCAAAACAATCTAAATGTGTTTACCTAATTTTGAGTATGTTAATTGTGTATTTTACAAAAATGTGATTTTTAAATAAACATACACACTTCAATTCATAACCATCACAATATAAAATGGATTGAGATGTGGATAATTACTAAATGTAAAAAATGGCTTATGGATTATTTTCCAAAATTAAATAAAAATTATTAATGCATTTTCATAGTTTTGAGCATGTAACATGTGTTTTTTTTAACAAAATGTCATTTTAAATAAAAAAACATGCACTTTGAGTCATACCGGTCACATTGTGTGTTAGTTTGATGTGATACTGATTCATACATATAAAAATTTACTTATGAATTATTTTTTGAAAATATCAAGAAAATTGGAGTGTTTTTTTATGGGTTTCAGGGAGTGTCACATGTTTTGAACTAAAATGTTATTTTTTAACTAATAACGGACACTTTGAGTCACACCGATAACATCGTGTATAGGTTTTAGGTGAGGATGATTCTAAAAATAAAAATCATTTATGGGTTATTTTAATATATTACCAAAAAAATATGAATGTGTTTTTTAATTTTTGAGTTTGTAAATTTGGTTTTTTACTCTAATGTTATTTTGATCTAAATACATGAACATTGAGTCATATCTGTTACACCATATGTCCTTAGGATATAAGACTGATACCAACACATCACAAATGACTAATGAATCATTTTACTAAATTATCAACACAATTAGAGTGTGTTTTTATGGCTCATAGTGAGTGACACACATTTTGATCTAAAATGTCAATTTTAAGATGATAATAGAAACATTGAGTCATACCGGTAACATCAAGTGTCATATTGATGTAATAATATTTCCTACACATCCAAAATTACAAATGAATTGTTTTCCCAAATTAGCCTCACAATCAGAGCCTATTTTCATTTTTTTTGTGAGTGACGCATGTTTTGAACTAAAAGGTAAATTTTAAAATGATAGCAAACCCTTTGAGTAATACTGAGAGTAATGTGTATCATATTGAGGTGTGACTGGTTCTTATATGTGAAAAATAACTTATTGTTCATTTACATCAAGTATAAAAATAATACGAATGTGTTTGATTAGTTTTTAGTGTGTTACATGTCATTATACTAAAATGTACATTTTAATTAAAAATTCACACATGGAGTCATACCAGTCACACCGTGCATCAGACTCTATTGTGGATTATTCCTACACATCACAAATGAATTTTGGATTGTTTTACTAATATATAAAAATAATCTCAGTTTTTTTCTTAGTTTTTTGTATGTCAGTTCTATTTTTTATGAAAATGACATTTTAAATTGAAGGCACACACTTTGAGTCATACCAATCACATAGTGTGTCTATTTCATGTGAGACTAATTACTACACATAAAAAAATTACTTATGAATCAATTTACTAAATTATTAAGACAATTTGTGTTCATTTTATTAATTTTTAGTGAATGCCATATGTTTTGACCTAAAATTTCAATTTAAAACTAATAATGAACACTTAGAGTCATACTGGGAACACCGTGTATCAGATTGTGGTGAGGATGATTCATAAATATAAAAAATAACATATGGACTTGTTCCCTAAATTATAAATAGAATATGAATGTGTTTTCTTTGTTTGGAATATTTCAGTTTTCATTTTTTCTAAATTGTCAATTTTAAATAAAAAGACACATTTTGAGTTATACTAGTCACATTTTGAATTGGATTGAGTTTTATTAGATCCCCTCATCTCAATAATTATTTATGGATCATTTTCACATAGTATAAGAATAATCCAAATGTTTTTTATTGGTTTGGAGTATGCCACTTGTATTTTTTTCTTCTAAAATGTCATTTTAAATTGGAAAGATGCTCTTTGGGTCATAGTAGTCAGATCGTGTGTCAGTTTGATGTGAGACTGATCCATACAAATTGAAAATGACCTATGAGTTGTTTTCCTGAACTTTCAATACAATATGAGTGTGTTTTATTTGTTTTTATTCAGTGAAGCACATTTTGAATTTAAGATGTGAATTTTAAAATGATAACGGACACTTTGAGTTATACCAAGAACATTGTGTATCTGATTAAGGTGTGGCAAATTCATATATGTTTAGAATTAAAAAACAGTCATTTTTAGAAATTATAAATGCAACCTAAATGAATTTTTTATTTTTATTATGTCACATTCCATTTTTAGTAAAATTAATGTCAATTTTAAATAAAAACACACATTAAGACATACCAATCACACCTTGTGTCACATTGAGGTTCGACAGATTCCTACATGTCACAAATGACATATGGATAATTGTCTCAAATTCTTATAGACATATTAATGTGTTTTATTTTTTTTGAGTATGTTATGTTTTTTTGAACTAAAATGTAAATTATAAACTAGAAACATGTAGTACATGTCATGTGGAGCACAATGTGTATCAGATTGAGGTGTGGATGATTGAGTATGGGATGTGGGTTTTTAATTCAACTATCTGAAAAAATCCAAAAAATATAGAAAATTTTCTATTTGGATGGAAGAGGAAACTCCATGCTATAGAGACACTTCATGTTTCAAGATAGGGCTTCATATTCTACCCAAAAGGAACATGTTCTCCCTTTTTTGGTTTCTTGAAGACAGTTGAAAGGAAAATATGACATCCCAAAATATCTATGAAAAAAACTAAATAAGTATTAGATAAAAATGATAATGGAATTCACTTAAAAATAGAAGTGAAAATGATGAAAAAAATAAAAATAGAAGTATAAATTAACCTTTTAATTATGTTTGTATACATTTTTGACCCATTAAGTTGTTTCCATTATATAAGTCTCATCCTAGAATTCAAATATCTCACGAGCATGAGAAAATTTGAACATCCCCCAAAACTCAAAAAAAAAATCTGACAATATAAAAAAATTTCTATTTTAGTAATAATATAATGAAATAAATTAAATGTAAATATTAAACAATACATTAATAACTTGTCAATTTTAAATTGAAACAAAAAAAATCAAGTCATACAGACTAAACCTTGTATCGTACTGAGGTGTGGTTGATTCCTACACATCATAAATTTTTTATGGATCATTTTCGTGAAGAATCTAAACTCTGAATTCATTTTCTCAATTTTGGGTATGTTACTTTTCTTTTTTACTAAAAAGTCATTTTAAACTAAAAAAACTCACATTTATTCATACCAGTTAATCATGTGTTGGTTTTTGTGAGACAGATTCCTATATGTCAAAAGTGACTTATGAATTATTTCCCTAAATTATCAATACAATTTGAGCATGTTTTACTAGTTTCTAGTGAGTGACACATATTTTGAACTAATTTGCCAATTTATGAGTGATAACGACCACTTTAATTCGTATCAGGAACACCATGTATCAGATTGGGGTAAAGCTGGTTACTACATGTCAAAAATGAATTCAAGATAATTTTCTTAATGTATTAAATTAATTCAAATGCATTTTGTTAGTTTTGAGTATGTCACTTATAATTTTAATTAAAATTAATGTAAATTTTAAATAAAATAACACACTTACAGTCATATAGATCACACCATGCATCAGATTGAGATGATACATAAGATACATTAAGTGGATGGTAAGGGTAACTCAGAATATTCATTAGATATCAGGGGATATTTGTAGATTTATATAGGAAATCAATGTTTTTAAGGCTAAATTGAGGGACTACAATGAATATCAGAATTTAGTACTACTTTTTAACAACTCATGATGCACTATAAGTGGTTAAGACCACTTGTACGTGTATGATAATGAAATTATCATGAAATATTTTTTTTAGTGACCTGTTTGTTTAACTTTGCCAAATTTATTTTAATACTTTTAATATTTGATAAAATCAAAATGTAGCATTGTTATACTAAGAATATTGAATGCATTAGAGATAAAAGGACAATTTCATCATCATGAGTGAATCATCCTTGTTGAGTGCATGATCATAGTACATGAGTGAATAATCCTTGTTGATGAAATCGTATCTTGATGATCTCTGTGAAATTTTTAAAAAATATTATCAGATATAAATGGTAAGGAAATTAACTAAAAAAGTATATAAAATGAATAGAAAATCAAAAAAATAAGTAGTAGGAAGTCTAATCTTTACAATATATGTGTACATTTTGACACCAGGTATATTGCCCATTCATTTCTATAAAATTTATTTACTCCAGTGAATATGAGTACTTTCTACAATCCTAGTAGTACTGAAAAAATATAATTATTTGAATCATTAATAAATATTATAGATGGAATTATAATTTTCTTCAAAAATACATCTTCGGGGAAGCTAGTTTGTTGATGGTATATGATATATTTCAAAAAAACCAAACATAATAACCAAAATCTTTTCCATTGGGTTTTTTCACACACTGTATAATAATTGAAAATAATATGTAATTTCTCTTGAAATATGTTTTTATTATGAAATATTATTATATATACCCTAATACTTATGAACTTGTGGAAGTCGGTACTCTCCTTTTGATCATGTACTATCCTCATTCCATGATTTTGAAGACATTTAAACATCACCCTATCAAAATAGAATTATCATTAAAACATACTATAAACTAAATAACTTGATGTTTAGTTATAAAAAATTTCATTTAATATATTACAAATTAAAAACATATTTATGTGCGGTTGTTTTGTTGGGTATCCATACAATGAATCTAGAAAATAAATATTTAAAGTATCCAAATTAACTAAAATGAGTAAGCAATGATGCCTTAAAAACAAAAAGGAGTAAGTAATCAATGTAATGAATTTTTTTTGATATGATTAAATAATTTATTTTTACCACTGCAACATTGGTAATAAAAATAGTTTATCATATGTAGGTTTACTTTCAAACATTGTGGTTATTTTATTCATTATTGCTTCAATTTTATTTGATTCTAATGAGATTTCTTGTGTATATGTGATGTGAGGGATAATGAGTCGATATTTCTATTCAAACGGTTTTCCATTCAAATAGTATTGATATGAATTCATGTAGAAAATATGAATTTTATTTAGTCATAATTAACATAGTTGATTATATATTTGAAAACAAAATCATGAAAACACCACTCATATATAAATTTACAATTGAGACTCTTATCCATTCATACTTGAGGATTTTATTTACTTTATCAAGAGAAATATTGTCTAAAATGGCCTATATATCTATATTCTTTAAAATCAACTATGATATTTCCACCAGTTTGTAACCTTGTATCCACCTGAACCATTAATGTTAGTAAATGAGGAAGTTGAAAAGGCAGGTTAAAGGTAAGTTGTGAAGATATTTTCGATTGATTGGTTGGTTATTTAGATTGTTTTGATCCGACCTTCGATTTCAACCCTTCCTTTTGTCCATCTATAATAACATTCGTCAATTCAAGTCTTTTTTCAGAAATATTTAATGGTTATTCATGATAAATAATTTTGAAATGAATAAATCCTCATCAAGATGTTGTCTAAAATATCTAATGTCCATGCTATGAAATCTACAATATATTGATTGACCATGTGAATATATGTATCATCAAGTGGAATAGGTAGCTCAGTGATTAGATCATGAACTACTTTAATCCGTACTCTCACATGAAAAATTGGAAGTTTTATACTATGTAGAATATATTTCTAGATATTGAACATGGTATCCCTCAGAACAAGGTGATGGCTGGGTGATGTTAGATATAAATTAAAATAATTTAAAAATTATATAATTTTAGTACATGAAACATATCGGTGTCTACTTTATTATTATTTCATATAAAAAATTATGAGAATATTGATTACCTCATCTAAGATAGTTATATGAGTGGAATGGATCGCCTCAAAGCTTGGGGGAGGGGGGCTTCATGTAGGGTTTGTTCTTTTTTTTTCTTCTCTTTGATTCCTTCCCATAACATATTCTTGAAACTATGAATACTAATTAAATGTTTCTTCAAGAGAACCTAATTTTTCCTTTAACTCTTCCATTTTATGATCTTTATCCCCTGTTCATTTCTTTTATCAAAATATGTTCATGATTTTACCCCAAAACACGCACCTCTTATACGACCATATTCTGGCTACTAATAGTAGTTGTTAATCAGGTATAGCTGATGAAGATTCATACGTATAAGTCAGATAAAAACATAGGAAAATAAGTATTATGTGTTACATAATAATGATTTAATTTTTTTATTTCATACTTACACATGAATCTCACACTTTTGGTGGGTTTCAATCTATTATTATCGATTATTTATTTACATAAGTCTCCTTCTATAACACATGATGTGGGATGGTTGTGGATTTAGATTTTAATTCAGGAATATTCATATAATAATATAAAAATAATTATGTTATTAATTCATGTCAAATAAAATTATTAGGGTAGATTTAAAATAGCTTTACGGTAGGTGTGTATTGGATTTTCTTCTCATTTCATATTTCCATCACTCAATTTTTGTTACAGAGATTAACAATTATTAATAAATGTAATTTGTACATGTATTTTCAAGCAATGCACTACAAGTCACAATGTACCTAGAAATATGAATACTCATGACGACTAATAAACACATCCCATGCTTCGTGGATTATCAAGTGTCCATAAATCTATAGTGGGTGTAGGTGTAATGTATCAGATTTTCAGTGAATAATTTTATTTTAAATATTATATGAAATTATTTCAAGACCATTCCTTTTGATGGTGTGCGATTTTGAGGCCCGGAGTTCCCAGAATAAATGTTTAAAATAAATTAAAATTTTAAACAGTGAGCATGAGTGGTTCTCTTGTAAAAGTGGAATATCTTTTAAACGGGTGCCTGGATCATAAATCCAAGCGCACCGTTGTGTTTAGAGCAGCAACTTTACCTTAGGTGGGGCCTAACATCGACCGGCGCGGGTATGCTACAAGAGTTGGTTTCAGGATGTTTTTAATGGATATAAAAAATAATAATAATTTATTTTATTTCGTTTCCTTTTTACGCAGTGACCTAATTCCTCCCTTTTAAATACCTACTTATGTAAATTTTACAGGGTTAGCCTCATAACCCTACGAATTCAAAGAGAGGCTCTTGGAGCTTTGGAGGAGAACCCGTTGGTGGACAACGACGATGCATCTCGGATCCGACGAACCTCACCAAAGAATGTGACACAGTGATAACTCTTCAACCAAATCGAGGTAGGGGTTGTTATTTCAATTCCTCTTTCCTCATTTTGGGATTTAAATGACGAACATGGATCAACCACGAACATGTTGTTCCATGGATCGTGCATTCCTGCGGCAGGGTTTTATTTTCCGTTTTTTCGGGGTTTGATTCGGGAATTTTAAATTGTGATAATTTTTGGATTATAATTTTGATTTTCCTTGTTTAATCATTATAACAAGAGAGGATCAACTTCATGACGAATGACGGTGGAGGTTCGTTCCACATTTCGGTGTGTTAGATTTTATTCCTCTTTTCTTCGTGTTCATCTTATAGCAATGAATAACGGATCGTTGCGCATCCGTATCGTGACGCAACGATCCCAAATTGGAGATCTGACATCATGGAGACCTAGCAGAGGTGTGACAGTTATGCAGACGAATCGACACAGTTCAAGAATTATTGTTCTTTGACAGTTCTTTATGAGGATGATCAAAACGCATTTTTGGGGCCGATCGGAGGCCCGAAATTGATGGAATAGACTTTGTTATGTTAGGGTGACCTAAACCCATGAGTTTTATGGCTATTGGATGGTCGGATCTAAGAACGGGGCAGAAAGGGAGGTGCGACAACAGAGGTTCGCAATTCTGGAAATTTCTACAATACATGGTGTGTATCCCGATGAACAAACCATGTGGTAATGGTGGTGGCTAGGGTTTTGGGGGTCAAACTGGTATCACACGGCATGTGACCCCAGTCACACGGCGTGTTGGACCTTCCCCAAAGCTCGGCGTATATTCTAGGAAGTACACGGAAACAGGATGGACTACACGGCTTCGGAACACGGAGTGTAGAACCTACGCGGCCTGGAAGAGGTGACTACGAGGGACCCGACGTGTATCTCAGGCGATACACGAACACAGGATGGAGTACAAGTTCGTGTACTCCACCACAAGGCCAGACCATGCCGGCAAAACGGGTTACCACATGTACCAGTTACAGGGGATAGTGCACATAAGATAAAGTCGTGTACTGACACACGGTCGCGTACACAGACCCGACCCCAACTACTCAGACACGGAATGTGATCTATACTACATTTAGTGTACTCACTTTCCTACACAACAAGCCTTGCGACATAGGCCATAGTACATGGGCAGTACCTAGGGTCAGAATACACGGCGTGTGGAACTTCTACACGCTGTGTATTTTTCAGTACATCACATGATCTTCTTATCCACCGTATCTTGGACATGTTTTGTTTGGGTTAGTGCCCCTTTTTCTTATTACCCTAATGGTCAGGTATTACAGGAGTATGATCCCTTCAGTAGGACTTTCTGAGATAGAGTCAAGTATCCCTCCGAGAGGCCCGGACCGAGATCCTCTATCCATTCTTGACTCTAGGTAGATTCAGGTATCGACGTGACTACTTCCATAGAGAATTGATACTCTACCTTTCAGGTGAATATGGATGAGTTGCGGTATCCACCAAGTCACTGGAAGTGATCCACATCTATGTATCATGGTCTTTTCCCCACTCAGGAGTGTGTTCTCCCAGAATGAGTGTATCTATCTCTCATGTCTTGTGCAAACGAGTGTCCTTTTGACAGAGTCAAGGGCGGACTAGGACAGGAACAAGAATTATGAGTTCCCTATAGGCAGAGGTATTCCTATGGCTACGAACAGCAGTCCTACTACCTCTTTGTGTTTATAGGTTGGACTTTTTAGTTTTCAAACTCTTGATTTTGGTGGGATTGTATTCTATCCCAGTTTACTTTTAGTACTTTACTTTCTGTCGTACTCTGTTGGTTTGGATTAGTTGTATGCATGCATTGTTTTTCTCATTTCAGCATTGTGGGCTTGGAGATGTGTGTGTGTGTACAGTTACTTAGGTAATGCCCCCCATGTTAGTGATATGCCTACTCGGTGCTAGTAACCAGCCCCTGGACTATTGGAGGTGGGCTTGGGGAGTTGCTATGTGGGCCCCACAAGGACAGGTCGTGATAGAGTGGTATCAGAGGGGTTGGTTCTACCTTATGACCAAGAGTCTTTATTGGGGAAATGGTGTTAAGTGTTTTGAGCTCGGATTTCAGGCCAGAGACTCCAGTGTTGGTGTGGGTGGCCGACGTATCCATACACCAAGACACTGATAACATGCTTTTCAACTCGGTGCATGAAAACACTTTTTGCGAGGAAATAAAAGAATGGTACATGCATAATATAGGGATGGGTTGTGTTTTCCTTATCCTTTGTGTCAGCTATCCAGATATACTCGTTAACCATAGTACATTTTGTTTCCTTATAGGATGCCTCCGCGATGCACACCCGCTAGGATTCAGCAGCATGATCACGAGGATGACTACCTCTGTGATGAGACTTCGATACAGGGACCAGTTCCCCAAGGGTTTCCACCAGGTGGTGCACCTGCTATACCACCACCAGTGGAGTAGCCTGTGGTACCTGCAGTACCGACCGACGAGGAGCTCAGGCTGAGCGCGCTCCCTAAGTTCCATAGACAGAGACCCATCAAGTTTCGAGGCAAGCCCAATCATCTAGCTGTTGAGGAATGGCTTGAGGCGGTGACTAGAGTCTTCCTTCTCATGAGAACACAAGCAGACTAGATGGTGATCCTTGGTGCGAGCCTTCTTCAGAGTACGGAAGGACGATGGTGATGTCTGACCACAAAAAACCACGATGAGGAGACTCTTTCGTGGATGGAGTTTGAGCGACTCTTTAGGGATGATTTATCTCTGGTTACGCTGAGAGAAGTGCACATCTAGGAGCTTCTTCAGCTCCATTAGAGAATTTTGACGGTATCTGAATATTCATCGAGGTTCACCAATCTCACCCGGTACTCGATGGATATGGTCAGGGATCAATACTTCAGGGCTCAGAACTTCAAGCGAGGTCTACGACGGGACATTCGAGCTAGTGTCATGCCTCTATGAATTCCAACATATGTTGGAGTGCTCGAGTGGGCTTTGGTGATCGAGATCTTTTTGGCAGAGCAGAGACAGATGACGACAATCAGCAGCAGGTAGATAGGCGTGGAGACCTCGACAGCAGGGAGCCGACATCAGGAACAGGGATCAGGACATGGGAGACGTCATAGGAGGACCCATGATAGGGGATCGACAGTCCAGGGCTCTCAGGATGGATCCAATCATCCTAGGGAGAGGTGGTGCTACTCGTGCGACAGTATGAGACATCTCGCTAGAGATTGTCCAACCTGTCTAGCTGATGACAGGGAGGAAATGGATGGACCACCGAGACAAAAGTAGAGAATGGAGCAGACAGACCCACCAAGTGGCAGACGTGGCAGAGGATTTGGGAGAGCTTCAGGTGGTGCCAGACGCTTTGATTTACTTCCACCCCCCAGGAGATCTGCACCAAGCTTAGGGAGCTTGGGGACAGGGGCACGGACAATTGTATACAGTCGAGGCGTACAACCCAGAGACTCCAGGGTTGATCTGATGTATGATCTGTGTCTTCTCTACCTTAGTTGTCATACTTATATACATAGGTTCCAGTCATTCCTTCATCACTACATGTCTTGTGTGAAACCTTGATATTCTGGTAGAGCTGTTGACTCGATCCTTATGCTTGGAGACACCTACGAGAGGAGACTCGACGATCACGCACCTTTGCAGATAGTGTGATCTTACCCTTGGAGGTGAGAGTTTTGGTTGGAAACTCTTGGTGGTTGCGTTGAGGCCTTATGACATCATTCTCAGTATGGATTGGTTATCTTCGGTCCATTCCAAGATTGACTATTTTAGGCGAAGAGTGCGGTGTGTCCGCAGTGATGGGACGAGGTTTTCTATTGTCATAGAAAAGGAGACCCATGCAGCACAGAACGAGTACATGAATAGGAGGGTGCAGCCGATCACTCATGAGTTGTATAGCCTTGCCCTGGGGGCAATAGATATTATGATCTCTCAGTTCCCAGCAGTAGTGGTAGAGTACAAGGACGTCTTTCCTGAAGATGTTCGAAGACTACCTCCCTGCCATGAAATCGACTTCTGCATCGACTTACACCCTAGGACAGCACTGATATCCTCACCAGCATATCGGATGGAACCTGCAGAGAATCTCGAGCTGAGGGTTCAGTTGGAAGGTTTGCAGAGCAAGGTTTTTGTGAGAACCATCGTTTCACCCTGGGCGGCCCCAATCTTGTTTTCCAAGAAGGAAGATGGGAGTTTGAGGTTGTGTGTGGATTACCGATGCCTGAATTAGGTAACGGTGAAGAACAAGTATCCACTGCCGAAAATTGACAACCTCATCGATCAACTAAGAGGGTCACAGTGGTTCTCAAAGGTTTACCTTTGATCAGGTTATCACCAGTTATGAGTACGGGATGAGGATATACCGAAGACAGCTTTCATATGTTGCTAAAGTCACTATAAGTACTTGGTGATGCCTTTTGGCATGGAAAACACCCCCGTAGTGTTCATGGGACTAATGAACCAGATCTTCCAGCTATACTTAGACCGGTTCTTAGTAGTCTTCATCGACGACATCCTTGTGTACACAACGTCAGAGGAAGAGCACGCGGGACACCTATGGATGGTTTTAGACGTATTCTGAGAGCACTAGCTTTATGGGAATCTCTTGAAGTGCCAGTTCTAGATTCAGGAGGTCCACTTTCTGGGACATTCCATCTCATCAGATGGTGTAGTGTGGACCCAGCCAAGGTGGAGGCAATGTTAGCAAGGGAGCCACCTCAGAGCGTGATGGAGGTGCAAAGATTCCTTGGGTTGGCAGGATATTACCAGAGATTCATTCTTGATTTCTCCTGAATATTATCATTGATGACAGCCTTGACCAGGAAGGGGAAACCCATCATATGGATAGAGAATTTTCAGCATGCTTTCGAGTAGTTGAGATAGAGCTTGACGAGCGCCCCAATCTTTAGAATACTAGAGGAGGGTGTCGAGTGCGTAGTTTTCTACAACGTATTAGGGACCGGGCTTGGTTGTGTCCTGATGTAGAGACAGGCAGCGATTTCTTATGGTTCGCACCATCTTAGGCCGCATGAGCAAAACTATGTGACCCATGACCTCAAGTTAGAAGTGGTAGTCTTCGCGTTGAAGATGTGGCGAAACTACCTTAGGGGTGAGCGGTTTTTCATCTACTCTAACCAAAAGAGCCTCAAGTACATCTTCTCGCAGAAGGATCTGAATATGAGGTAGAGGCATTGGATAAAGTTCCTCCGGGACTATGATTTTGAGATCATCTATACTCCTAGGAAGCGGAACAAGGTGGCCGATGCTCTTTGCAGAAGGTCGAGCTCGCAGTTGTTGAGCGAGGAGACATAACAGTTAGCCACGTTGCAGTTATCCTTCATTGACAGAGAGGATGCAACTTACCTACAGTCGATGGTTGTCACCCCTCCACTCTTACAGTGAGTTAGGGAGGCGCAGCTTGGGGATGTCGACTGTGAGACTTCACGTGCTTAGTTATCCATAAGACATGCTCCTGATGAATATTCACAAGGTGGGGAGCACATACTTCTTTTCAGTGGATGTATGGTTGTACCAGTGGCGTTGTGGGAAGAGGTCCTTGGGGTGTTTCATACATCCCCTTTGGTGGTACATCCAGGAGTGACGAAGTTATACCAGGATCTCCGATTACAGTTCTGGTGGTCAGGCATGAAGAAGTCAGTGGCAGAGTTCTTTTCTCGATGACTTACTTGCGAGTAAGTGAAGGCTGAGCACCATGTTCCAATGATATTAGCTCACCCCCTGGTAGTTCCAGAGTGTAAGTGGGATGGAATATTGATAGACTTCATGGCAGGCTTACCACAGATGTCCAAGGGGCATGATTATATCTGGGTGATCATTGACTGACACACCAAGTCGGCCCACTTCCAAGCTATCAGGGAGTAGAGTTCCGTAGAGAGCTTGGAACACCTCAACATGCAGAAGATAGTTCGGCTTCATGGCATCCCTTTGAAAATAGTCTCCGATCGAGATGGCCGCTTCACATCTCAGTTGTGGAAGGGATTGCAGGAGGCTTTTGGGACTCAGCTACGCTTGAGCACAGAGTTCCATCCCCAAGCCGATGGTCAGATGGAGAGGACCATTCAAGTTCTTGAGGATATGTTGTAGGCCTATATCATGGACTTTGGTCATAGTTGGGAGGACCACCTACCACTATTGGATTTTTCATACAACAATAGCTACCACTCCACTATTAGTATGGCTTTGTTCAAGGCCTAGTATGGGAGACCCTGTCGGTCACCGATTTGCTGGACTGACCCTAGAGAGTCAGCACTCATGGGTCCACCAGAGTTGGTATGAACTACCACCGAGAAGGTGCAGATCATCTGGGAGTGGATGAAGACTACACAAAGCTGGAAGAAGTCTTATGTTGGCAGACGACGAAGACCTCTGGAGTTCGACGAGGGAGACCACGTCTTTCTTCGGGTCTCACCTTGATAAGGGTTGCATAGATTTTTCTGGGGCGGAAAACTATCTCCAAGGTTCATCAGACTATTCCAGATACTTCACAGAGTTGTCAAGGTGGAGTACCGCCTAGATCAACTGCCACAGTTGCATCAGGTACATTATGTCTTCCACGTGTCATACCTAAGGAGGTACGTGCACGACCCATCGCACGTCATCGACTGGGGCGAGCTGGATATCAAGGATGGAGTGACCTTTTATGAGTACCCAGTGGAGATCAAGGTTCAGCTAGAGATGATCCTTTAAGGGTGATCAATTTCCTTGGTGCGCATTTGGTTGCAGCACGGGAATCTTCAGGAGAGAATGTGGGAGCAGGAGGCTCAGATATGTGCCTAGTACCCACATCTTTTTTAGTAGCCTTTTTTTGGATTTTCAGGGACACAAATCCCCAAGGTGGGGAGGATGTAATATCTTAGATTTTCTGTGCATTATTTTTTTGAAATATTATATGGAATTATTTCGAGACTAGACCTTTCGACAGCGTGTGATTCCGAGGCCCGAAGTGCCCAGAATAAATGTTTGAAATAAATTTAAATTTTAAATAGCGTGCATGAGCAGTTTTCTTGTAAAAGTGGAATATCATTTAAACGGGTGATTGGATCAGAAATCTGAGGGAACTGTTGCGTTCAGAGCTATGAATTTACCTTAGGTGGGTCCTAACATCAACCGGCATGGGCCAGCTACAAGAGTTGGATTCAGTACGTTTTTAATGGAAATAAAATAAAATAATAATTTATTTCATTTCGTTTCCTTTTTTTACAGCGACCTAATTCCTCCCTTTTAAATACCTACTTATGAAAACTTCACGGGGTTAGCCACATAACCCTATTAATTGAGAAATAGGCTCTTGGAGCTTTGGAGGAGAACCTATTGGCGAAAAATGAAGATGCATCTCAGATCCGATGAACCTCGCCAATGAACGCGACACGGTGATCATTCATCAACCAGATCGAGGTAGGGGTTATTGTTTCAATTCCACTTTCCCTGCTTTTTTATTTAAATGATGAACGTGGATCCACTACGAACCTGTTGTTCCGCAGATCATGTGTTCCTGTAGGAGGGTGTTATTTTCCATTTCTTTCGGGGTTTAATTCGGGAATTTTAAATTGTGACAATTATTGGATTGTAATTTTGATTATCCTGGTTTAATCCTTCTAATGGGAGCGGATCAATGTCGTGACGAATGATGGTGTAGGTTCATTCCTCATTTTGGTGTGTTGGATTTTCTTCCTCTTTTATTCGTGTTCTTCGCAGGGCGACGAACAATGGATCATTGCACATCCGTTTTGTGATGCAGTGATCCCAAATTGGAGATACGACATAAAGGATACCTAGAGGTGGTGTAACGACGATGGCGGTGGATGAATCAAAATAGTTCTAGAATTATCTTTTTTTACCGTTCTTCGTGCGGATGATCAAAATGCGTTTTCAGGGCCGATCGGAGGCCCGAAACTAACGGAATTGACTTCGTGATGTTGGGGAGACCTAAACCATTGATTTTTAAGGTGATCAGATGGACAAATCAAATAATGGGGCAGCACGGGAGGCACGACGGTTGATGTTCGCGATTTAAGAAATTTATGCAATACACGACATGTATCCCGATGAACACATTGTGTGGTAATGGTGGTGGCAGCTAGGGTTTCAGGGGTCAGACAGGTATCACACGGTGTGTGACCCCAGTTACATGGCATGTTGGACCTTCCTCAAAGATCAGTGTGTATTCTGGGAAGTACTCGGATATGGAATAGACTACACGACTTCGAAACACGGTGTGTAGAACCTGCGCAGCATGGGAGAGGCGACTAAGTGGGACTCGGCATGTATCTTGGGTGATACATGGACACGGGATGGAGTACACGGCCATGTACTCCACCACACAGCCAGACCAGGCTGGCAACACGGGTTACCCCGTGTACCGGTTACACGGAATGGTGCAGATGGGATAAAGTCATGTACGGGCACACGACCGCATAGACGGAGCTGACCCCAGCTACTCAGACACGGTGTGTGATCTGTACAACAAGTCATGTACTGACTTTCCTATATGACCATCCTTGCGACACAGGCCATAGTACACAGGCAGTACCTGGGGTCAGAAGACACGGCGTTTGGAACTTCTACACACCATGTACTTTTCAGTACAATGCTTAACCTTCTTGTCCACCATATCTTGGACATGTTTCGTTCGGGTTAGTGCCCCTTTCTCTCATTCCCCTGAAGGTCAGGTATCACAGGAGTATGATCCCTTTAGCAGGACTTTCCGATATATAGTTAGGTATCTCTCTGAGAGGCTGGGAGCAAGATCCTCTATCCATTCTTGACCCTAGGTAGAGTCAGGTATCGACGTGACTACTTCCATAGGGCGTCGATCCTCTACCTAGAAGGTGAATCCGGATGAGTCACGGTATCTTCCAAGGCACTTGTAGTGATCCAGATCTGTGTATCATGATCTTTTCCCCACTCAAGAGTGTGTTCTCCCGGAATGAATGCATCTATCTCTCATGACCTTTCCCGACGGACAATACTTCTTGGATGGACATAATCAGAGCTATCAGACTCGTGGATTGAGTTCTTCCAGGTGAGTGCTTCATGGAATCTTTGAACTGAATCCCTAGTGTGGGTATGTTATTGCGTGACATGACCCTGGACTAACCAACCAATCCATATTTTTGTATTTTCTAATAACACTTTTAAAGGGTAAGTGATGACCCTCAAAAAACCACCAGATTCAATCCATCACCAGAATTTCAGCATACAACATTCAAATTTCAAAAAAAAACACTACAGCCAACCAGATTTTTACCACCATTACCGCCTTCCAAAAAAACACATCATTAAAAATTCAAAAACCATCCAACATACACAAGCCTGCCTCGAGAATCAAAACCTTCACATCAGTCATCCTGCAGCAGAAATAACCCTCGCTAGACATCGACATCACCAACTCTGTCATCACTGCATCCACACTGACACCATTCTGCATCGTCATCACAACTCGACACCTTCGTTCATCGGCACCGTCGTCACTCGAAGCACCATACCGGAATACCAACATCAACCATCAGAAAAATGAATGTTGACCACAATATCGAATGAGATGCCATCGGCCACCACTAGGGAAACCACGAACCAGGGGTACACGATAACCAGAAAAGAAATCTAAACAAATCGAACCTCATATCAAGCCTCCGAGAGCAACACATGCTGATGTGATCACCACCTTTAGCCCTAAGCCCCAAATGTCGGTGACCGCCTGACTGAGTCGAACAACCACTGAAACCCTCCAATACATCGTAAGATGAAACTTCCAAAAACCGGGAAGGACCCCACGAAAACTAGTGAGTCGTCGAAGAACCTGATCCAGGAAGAGAATACCAGAAGACATCTGGTTGATGCTACACCATCTCTTCTTCTATCCATGTCTCATCACCAACACTGACCTTTGTCATCACCAAAACACCCAAAGAAACACAAAACCCTCACCCGAGCACAAGCATCATCACTGGGAGCCTCCTCCACATCGCACCACACACCCGAAACCTCATGAGATTCAGTGCACCCGACCGACCTGGATGGAAGCATAGAGCCTAGAGGCCAGAGAGAGTGTGAGAAGAAGGGCCTTCCCAGCAAGCCACCGAGCAGAGTGACAAACGCCCCCAAAAACAAACATGAAAAAATGAAAAAGGAGAAACAAAGGCCTGGCAGAAAGAAACACCGCGAGGGGATAAAATCTTAGATTGGAACCTGAGACTAAAACCCTAAACTGGGGAAGAAATGAGCCGCTGATAAACCCACTTCCTCCTAAACACTTAACCCAAATCCTCAATTTTTCCATCGCTCCATATCCGACCTGGAGAGGAATGATGGAGCGCAAGGACAAAGTGCGGAATAGGCAGTCGAGGATAAAGTAGAGAACCTTCACAGAGTAAGCAAGAGAAGGAATAACATAAGGGAGGGGAGTGTCAGAACCACATCCGCTGGGGAGAGATCGAAACCCTAGGATAGTGAAGGCAAGCCGAGAGCCCGAGAGTGTCCATAACGAATGAGGTGCCATTGTTCCTAGACTATGGGTTTGGGATTTGTGTATATCTGGATTGTTTTCTTTATTATATGTTCAGTAGACATATATTGTGTAGAGTTGACTATACCTTTCTTTTGCGTATTGCTTTGGGGTTTTTGGGTTCCTCTATTGAGTATTGTTATACTCACCTCTGCATGGGCTTTGGTCGCACGTGTTGTGTCTTGTGCAGACGAGTAGCCTTTTGAAAAAGTCCAGGGTGGACCTGGACATGACCAAACTTTCTGAATTCCCTATAGGCATAGGTGTTCCTACAACTACGAGTAGTAGTCCTAGTACCTCTTTGTGTTTACAGGTTGGACTTTTTAGTTTTCATACTCTTGTTTTTTATGGGCTTGTATTCTGGCCCAGTTTACATTTAGTACTTTACTTTTCTTCATACTCTATTGGTTGGGATTAGTTGTATGCATGCATTTTTTTTCTCATTTCAGCATTGTGATCATGGAGATGTGTGCATTTGTAATGGTACTTAATAAATTCCTCCCATGTTAGTGATATGCCTACTCGGTGCTAGTCACCAGCCCCTGGCCTATTGGAGGCGGGCTTGGGGGTCGCGGTGCGGGCCCCACTAGGACGGGCCGTGGCAGTAGGTTTATTTTCCCATCAGCATCATTGAGTTTAAATCTCATAACAATTATGAGAAATACTCTATATTCCTTTCCAACAAGTGTTACTAAAAAATTAATTTGGGATTAATCTAATATAAATAAACTTTTTAAGGGATAATAAAGAGTGATTCAGTGTTTCATTATTTTTCATTTTAGTAAAATAACGAATATATATTGTAATGTTACCCTAATCTCATCCCAAATCAATGTCTTAATCATGGGAGAAACATCGTTCACAAATATATATCAATCATCACGTGATGGCGAGTGGTAAGCCTAATCCAACTACTAAATGTTTCCTTGTTGGGGTTAATAGCCTGACCATGTTCATTCCATCCATCCCCAAATTTAATTCCTTTGCTTCTTACCTTAATAATTTTTAGTAACACCATCATACTACGGTGCTCCTATTTTTTTGGGACACCAGTTTTTCAACTTCAACCATTTATTAGGGTTCAACATCATCAATATGTTGTTCTTTTTGATTGATAGCATTTACATGTGCATAAGGTTTTTTCCCCATTTCATTAGGATCACCAGTAGGTTTAGAAACCTTTTATTCCTTGGGACTAGGGGAATTAATACTTATTGAAGTCATTATCTATAAAAGTTTTTTAATATTTAATTTAGATTATGTAAATGCAACATTGAACATATAATAATATAAGTTAACGTTATGTATATTACAAATAAAATAACATGATTATTGTACTCTCTTTTTTAAATGTTGAAGTGATTTATACCCTCTATCGAGTATCCAAATACCTTCGTTATGGTCTCCGCTAAAATACAACACACCTTCTATATTTATAAAACTATGAAATTATTGAAATGTCCCCATGAAAGGATCAGCCTTAGTTGAATTTTCCGCTAACCCTTCTGTGGTTTTGGAAACTAATAGAATAATTTACCTCTTTTGGTTTTTGATATCTATAATATAAAATACTTATACTTATTTTGATTCCATAATAATTTTTTTATCTATGTATCCATATTGAAATACCCTTTAACTAATCCCAATTCATCTATTTACACATCAATCTTGTTATCAACCCACTTTCATTGAAAAAAATAAGAACTTGGAATATTTTATAATCCAACTGACATATTTTTTTTAATAATGGAAAAGTATGAAATATTCACAGAAATATGATTTTTATCCTTCATAATATATACATGCATAACATAATCCAGAAGTGTAACTCCACTATTTTTCATAGTACCAAATTAGTCATGTTCATTTGTATAGAATATATAACATTTAATTACATAACCATTAAAAGAAAATACATACACACTCCTGTAGCAAGGCATCAAGGTCATTTGGAAATTGAAACTATATTTTTAGGTGACTCCATAAAAATATAGTCTCAAAACCATCCTAAAAATTATTCATTATGTGTATTTGATACCCAGTTTTCCACCCATAATGGATTCAAATGCCTAAGAATATCATTATAGGTTTCAAAAAATATGGAAACCTATAAAACATTATAAAATAGATAAATTTAGGCATTCTCCTAATCATTAATAGTGATTGTGAAGAAATCAATTCTATAAATTACTTCAAACAAAAATTGTCTAATTTGATGAGATTTTGTTAGACCAATTCTATCCAAACTGGACAAGTAGCAGGTACAATATTCAGTGTCTTCCTCAACAATATAATGCCCCACAATACAACCTTCTATTAGACTTCAGTTTTTGACATACCCTTTCAAAATATTCATATACATTTCAATTTGGGTACATCCATCTACAATTTACAAGACCACTTAGTTGACTATTTCTTACTAAGTGAACCATCAAGTAAATCATCATATCAATGATTGTCAAGGCGAAGAACATTTCTAATTTAAATAATATGACCAAAAAATTTCTTTTTCATAGTTGGAAAATTATTTGGGTCTATAACTTTATAGTATATAGATTTGAAAAATAAATATATCATGGTTAATGTATGTTGGATATTCTTGGGATGAATGTAATGAAAAGCTACAGGCATTAGATCTTTCATCAAACCACGGCAGTCCTGTGATTTCAGACCCATTAACCTTAAATCAGTTATTGACATAATATACTTGATATTAAATGAATACCCCTATAGAACATTTACATAATTCATGAATATTCAATACTGATATCTATCCTACTTGGAATGAATGTAAGTAACTGGTTGAAAAAAATTCATTTTTCACCATTCAATAGCACCAACACTTCACATATACTAAATCCAACCATATCCTACCTAGTCTTAATTCCATCCTTTGTTTTTATGAGTGATATTATTATCATGGTAATGACACTATCATATACATTTTTTCCAACATGCATTGCATTAATAAAATTATTGACACAGAAACAGTTCTATGATGGCATTTCAAAAATAATTGATCTCTTTTTCCAACCAGTCCTTATAAGTTATTTCGAAAAAGGCTTACCAAATGAATTGTCTATATAATGTACAATATCAAATAGTTTATCACCTATTAGTGGAGATAGTGTTGTACATTCTTCTAAAGACCCATCGAATGATATCATCCAATATTTTTACTTATATCACTGGGGTAGAAGTATACAATGTCCTAGAAAGAGAGTCTTCAATGAATGTTTCAACAAAATTTATTGTGTAACATGTTCACAAATGGGACACCCTTGAGCTCCTTTAATTATATATCCTGCAAAATTTCTATAAGTAGAAAACTCATTTATCATCCAGTATAACATGGATCTCAATGAGAAATCTTTATTTTTGTAATCATCAAACAACGTAACACATTAATCCCATAATAATTTCAAATTATTGATCAATGGAGCCAAATAAACATTAATATAATTACCCATTTTTTTTTTGTCTTGGTATATGTAGAGATAAAATAATTTATTTTTGTTTCATGCATAACTATGGTGGGATGTTATAATTTACCACCATAACCAACCATGTACTGTGAGTGCTACGTTGAAAACAAAAAGTATAAACTCCATCTACGGATAGCATAAGGCAATGGTTTCTCTGCTCATTTCCAACTTTAGGATACTCATCATCAGTTCTCTTCAATCGAGGATATTTTTCCATGTGATGATGTTTACCATCTTTATTTCATGTATTTTCATCCCAATTCAACTTCCTTACAATCTCATCATTTCAATATAGGCACCTAAACCTTGTTCTGGGTACTAAATTTCAATAACACATAGCTTCTTGTGAGGCCAAGGTTGAAGGAGTGGGGTCATGATGGATATCCTATGGGTTGGATAGAGGTAGTGAAATTTTGTCATGACCCGTCCCCTAGGGCCCATTTCATGACATACCCTAAGCCCACCTCCCGAAGGCCAGGGATGGGCGACTAGCACCTAAGGCATCAACCTGCAAGTAGGAGGCATTTGCATGTGTACTTGTACATACGCACACACAACCACATCCCAACACTGGAAAAGTAAACAAGCATACCACTAAAGAACCGCTGAGTACATGTAAAATTGAAAGTCAAATGGGACCACAAATAAAACCAACAAAAGACAAACTGGAAAATAAGAAATCACTAAAGAAACTATGGAATCCATCTACTAGAAACCCCACTTTATGGGTAAGTACATAGTAGCTACTGGAAGTCGTAGAAGTATGCTCTTCCGGCCTAGTATCACTGAGCACCACCGAATCTCGAGCCACCAAGTACTCTGTCAAGGTATTGGTCATCTGCATCGGACAAAACATGTGCGGGCAAAGCCCGTACAGGGGTGAGTAACTATATACTCAGTAGAGACCCCAAAACACAAAGGAAAAGACCACAAATCAATCCACAAACAAACCACAAAGCATGATCACCAAGCATGATCACGAAGCAAGATAGCTTACTCCAGGTATATTCTAGAGTTGGAAAGTAAGACCATCTGTCATATCATTGAACACCTTGGGTTATTGGAGAACTCCTCCTCAATGAGTACAATGGGTCTACTGGTCCACACAGAAGCTACTTCCCACTGACCTATGACTATTTTTTTTACTCATCCCTTATGAGTACCATGGGTATGTTGGGTCACACAGATTATTCTCCCCACCGTGGGTGTGTTGGGTCACACAGAAGCCGCTTCCCACCTATGGTCATACTGAGGTACTCCTCCTGTCGAGTACCATGGGTCTTTTGGGTCACACAAAAGCTGATCCCCACCGTGGGCTAGTCGGGTCACACAGAAGCCTATTCCCACTTGTCCATAGTATCCGATCCACACAGGGTCGCTCGTTAGCAGTCTTTAGGTCATAGTTATCCATAGGGTTTCTGTATATAGCACACTTGATATCGGGAGAACCAATCCCCAGGCCATTCATCAAATTTCAAATACCATGAAATCCTCCATAGAGTATGCCAAAAGATCTACTTCATCGCAAGGGTTCAATGTCGCAAATAAATTTTCAATCGGATGCCCAGTTTGAATGATAATGGAATTTTTTCAAAAAGGGGCCGATTGGGTCTGGGCCCAGTTCGACCCGGTCCGACCGACGGACCCAGCCCAGTATGGCATGGGACCAGTCCACTAGGGAGGCACGTACCCTACCTGGATGCGCGGTGCATCTGGGTGTGTCACCCCGCGACGAACAAAGCTATCCGCCTATTCTCCTTGCACGCGGCTGGAGACCGAGTGCCACCTAGAGCTGTGGGCCACGATTGCGGGTCGTATCCCCACCGACAGCTCCTCCCGCTACACCGTGGACTGAGCTGACTGAGGTAGCCATATCAGGCATGCCGTCGTGGCGCGCCACCCCCCGATTGTAGGCCACCGCCGACGGGATCTTCCGCGGACCACCGGGTTCCCACCGGTGGTCCGTTCTTCGCACCTACTGTGCTTCTGGCCTCCGTGGGGTATCAACTTCCCTGTGAAGGCCTTGAATCTTCCTTGCCTGCCCTTTCAAAATGCTCATCCACAAAGAACAGACAAGTGGAGGGGTTCGGGCCTTGTTCGTGTCAGCCCACACCCTCCGTGTTAGAAATTTAAAATTGGGGAGGTTTGGGGATGATGTTCTGTAAACAATATTCTATTCCCAAATAGAAATATCAAGAAACACCACCATCCCACAATAACAGATGATCCGTGGATCAACCTATTCGTGGGTTGATCAGTGTTCGCTATTTTAGAATAAGAACGGGGGAAAACGTAAAACAAATCAACCCCTACCTCGATCAACGTTCATCGTTGTAGTGATCCACCCTCAAGGGTTCAAGCTCTGTTGGTGTTCATCACTTCCAGGCCCTGTTCTTTATATGGCATCAACATTTCTAGGGATCCTTCCAGCGTTCTTCATAGAAGAGAAATTTCGTTGTAGGTTCTTTAGAGGAAAATTCCACCAATTCATTTCCCCAATATGATATCTCATTAAAAGAAAACACTTCACAGTGTATCTATTACGCTGGGACATTGCATCATTACACTGATTCATTTATGAAACAACATATATTCTACGCTTCACAAAAACGACCCCTTAAAGAGCATCTTTTAATGAACCTCGTCATTGTTAGAGTTGGTGTCCTGAGAACCAACTATTTTTACTTTGATTACGTGAATGTACACTTATTATATATTGTTCATTGTTCTGTATGACTATAATATAATAATGTTATGGAATATTTGTTTCATTAATAAGGTCAGGGCAGATCCCCGCTATGATGAGAACCTTAAAATGCCATAATAATATTCTTAAATAAAGTTCTACGATTGGATGACATACTATGATAGGACACATAGTATACAGACTGTCATGTGCGAGTACCCGTAAGAAGATGAGACTCTCTCTCATGGAGTTCGCATTTGGAAATCTCCAAGATGGGAGATTAAGAGAACAGACCTGCCAGTAGTAATTCTGCATGTCTTGGTGTCATTGGACATTGCTATCTATGAGCGTGTGTAATGGTCCTTAGACTGGATGATTATCATTAACTCATGTCATGACTCGCGCACTTAGATTTACTGACGAAAACCGTCACGAAGACAGTTGGCGGGAAGTAGCGTACGATGGGTGCATCACGAATGACATGTTGTTAATGGATAAGTCGAGGAAGGATTTTTTTCCTTCCATATTTATGGAAATAGATATCTCGAGCCCTTTGATTGAAATAGAACTGTTGCCCAAATTCCATGGCCATGGTGTAATGACGAATTTATTTCTGGAAGTCAAAGAATGACAGATCAAGCATATAGGTTTATGATACTGCCATGAAACCTGCTTGATGAGATATTGAGACAAAGGGATTAAATTACATGATAAGCGTTCATATGAGGTGACACGTCAATGCGGCGTCAACTTCTTTCTCTTGGGTTCCTTGACCCATTGCTAGACAGTAATCTTGGACTTTAGGCAAGCCCACCTAATGCCAACGAGAAAGTGGCCTAGAGGGTCACACACTAAGTGTATTCAAGTATCTCAAGTAGAATACAGATTATTCTCGTATGTGGTTTAATAATTATTCAAGGAAGCCTAAATCATTTTAATGTTGGGGGAAGAATAAAATGAAAACAAGTACACGCCATGTATTAATGATTACACGCCATGTAGTTTTTATTTTGAAAACAAGTACACGTTGTGTATTAATGATTACATGCCGTGTAGTTTTCATTTTGGAAAGGAAATGAAAAACAAGTACATGTCGTGTATTAATGATTACACGCCGTGTAGTTTTTTATGAAAATTAAGTACACGCCGTGTATTAATGATTACACGCCATGTAGTTTTTCCAGTCGGGATTTTGATGATATCATATTGTTTTACTAAATGATATTTATTATAATCAGTGTGGGCGCATGTCAAGGAATTAATTATTCAACATGGGGGTTTTCAATAAGAGTTAATGAAATAATTAAAATGCGTAACGTGTTTATTTATTTTCATAACTCTATAACCTCAAACCTGATTATAAATATCCTCACAACCCCAACACTTTCCCCCAATCGTTGTGCACAACAATTCTGGAGAATTCTTTCAAGGCCGAAAGAACTACTTCCTCCAAGAACGCTCTCAAGACTAAGAGAGATCCTCCTCCATCGGATCAAGACAATCTAAGGCGGACAATGCAAGCAAAGGCTTCTCCACGCTAGCACCCGGAGATTCCTTTGGTGACGTCCAGAGATACATGGTGCACGTGTGGATCACCGCTAGAGGAAGTCTACACTTGGATTCTGTGACGCAATGATGAATCAAATCAGAACATGATCAAAAATATCAACGAAGAAAGAACTCCATAAAATGTACTTCTTGTCAATTAATTAAATTAATTATAATCAACCTGTGACGTTCCTCGTTTGTGGTTCTGGGACTTTTCTTCTTATTTTTCTATTTTTGTGATTCGATCCGTGGAGTCTAGAGTGTATCGTCGTATTGATCCCGGATTGATCATTGTTAATGACAAAAGGTCAAGTGGGCACATCCACCCACAAGCTTCCACTGTGCCCGGAACCTTCAAATGGTATCAGAGCGAGGTTACAACGTTGATTATAGTTATTTAATTTTCGTTGATAATTTACGCATTTATATTTGATTCAATTCAAGATAAATCGTTCTATAAATGTGAATGAATGAGATTTGTTCTTCCTCCTGCGTTTCTCGATTCACATCACATAAACGACCTTTTAATTTTAATTTTGATTGAAATAAAAATGAAGAACTCATCCAGAGGATCCGCTCTTTTTGTCTGTACAACACAAGAATACACGGCGTGTAGTGAAAACTACACGCCGTATACTTAGGTTCAACGAACTGGTACTGGTCCGCCAAACCACGCCATGTGATTTGAGTATACCTAAGTATTTATTACAACGTGTTGACCAGAAATGAATGGCACGTGGAAACCAGAATACACGGCATGTATGTTGAATCAACACATCGTGTAGTCCGATCTAGCCCAGGTGAAACCGTGGACAAAGGAGAAGTCGCGTACCGCGTACACGGGATTGGCAGGCCGGTAACCGCGTAACAAGGAAGTACACTCCGTGTTATATTAATCTACACGCCATGTACTCCAAAATTTCCAAAGTACATAAAACATGCCAAAGCCCTGGCGTGTACTTTGGATAAAGGGTGAAAACAAATACACGTCGTGTAATATAGCCTACACACCGTGTACTTTCCAGAAATGGAATTTTACCAGGTTTCCTCCAAAAGTACAAAGACACCGTACAAGGAATATGGATGAGAAGAATCTTAAGGAAATTCATAAAGGAATTTGAAATAAAGAATTGATTAATTATAAGATCATAATTAATTGAATTCAAGCGCGGCTTATCTTGAATAATAGAACGATTAAAAGAATTTGAATACTAAATATGTTTAAATGTTGTTGCATGCTATGGATGATCATGAGATAGACCAAAGACCCTTTGTGTGTGTATGGTTTCATTTAAATTTATTTAATTTAAATTCGTTGGCCTGCGAGCCTTCTTCCAATAATATGTAGGGCCTGCGTTCCCATGGTTTCATCAATGTAAAACTCATGTAATGGAGGATCTCCCAAGCCAGAGGAGACGGTTCAAAATCCGAAGTTGAGGCAAAACCAACCCAAGAAGATACAAAGGTGGACATGTGGGAGCTGCAAAACACGAACCATCGGGTTCAAGGTGTTTTTCCCTAGGTAAGGGTTAGCTTATCAAAACTGATAGATAATCTAACCAATAGAAGCTCATGATCATGCCATATTATTTTATTTCTGTCTAATTGCATGGTTTATTTATTATGTATGTATTGTCACGATCACATAATTAATGAAATAAATAAGCATGCAAGGATGGAATAAAATAAAAACCGGACTATGCGTAAACATTATCAGAACATGGTTAATCACTTAAGCAAGCAACACTTGACATTAACAAGCATGTGATAATGCAAAACTATGCATAAAGAATAAAATCCATCAAATACCATATTAAGTTAGACAAAGCCTTCTGTTACTTGATTAAGGGCAAGACTCAATAAAACTGTGTGTTTGACCAACCCTTGTTGGGACACTTACTTTTATAAAGGAAGCTCATATGAAAGTTTCGGGTTGACTTAAACATTTTACATCAAGAGGAGTAGCCATTGCTAGACTTGTTGTAAAATGGAGGCAAGTGTTGAGGAAATCCAAGTCAGGATTTCAGGATTGGGGATTCCACTCAACAGATCAAGGAACTATAGGCTCAGAGTTGGCAAAGACCGACCTACCTAAATACCTTTTAATAGCTTGACCAACCCTTGTTGGGGTTATGCGAAGGGGAATATGGATCCTTTCCACTAGAATGTCAAAGCAATTGGACATTCCAAGTTCAATGGTGAGGGCCATTGGGACTTGATAAAATAGTGGGAGACTTAGTAAGATTTATATTTCTCATAAAATGTAATCAAGAAAAGACTGATAAATCTGCTCTTTTAATTTTTAGAATCAATATGACAAACTCGTCAACCACATTTTCTCTGCGATCAATTCTAGATAAAGACAATATCCTCACTGGAAGTAACTTTCAGGAATGGTTTAGGCGCCTTTGGGTCATCCTATGCCATGAATGAAAGTTTTACGTGCTGGAGTCCTCACTTCCTGATTCACCTGCCCAAGGGGCGAGTGATGAAGATTTCCTGGTCTATGATCAATATTTGAGCGATGCACTCAACGTTCAATGTTTGATGTTGTCATCAATGTCTAGTGAGCTCATGAAGTCTCATGAAGACATGGATGCCTATAGCATGCTCGAGCACCTCTGTGGTCTATACTAGGAGAGAGAAAGATAGGAAAGGTTTGAGATCTCCAATGCTCTATTTCAGAGCATACTTGGAGAGGGTGCCCCAGTTGGGCCTCATGTAGTCAAGCTCATTGGCTACATTGAGCGCTTAGAGGTTCTAGGGTTTAAACTCCCTGAAGAACTGGGTACCGATCTCATTCTTGCATCACTCCCCTAGAGCTTCTCTAACTTTGTTGTAAATTTCAACATAAACAACATTGAGAAGTCTCTATCTGGTCTTTTTATCCTCATTCGCCAAGTGGACAATGATATGAAGCGTGAAAAGAATTTTGTCCTTATGGTGAATAAAAGGAAATGGAAGGTGAAGAGATTTAAGCCCAAAGCTTCTTCAAGGCCTTCTAAGAAAAGGAAGATAAAAGGGGAGGCAAGAGAACAGGAGGCTGTTTGTTTCACATGTGGCAAGAAGGGCCACTGGAAAAAAAACTACACCCAGCCAAGGAAGCAAGGGGAAGCTTCAGGTGCGTTTGTTATCGAATGAAATCTATCTGTTTATATTAATTGGGTATTAGATACTTCTTGTGGTGCTCACATCTGTATCCAAATATAGGAACCAAGTAGATTCAGAAAGATTGATCGAGGTGAGGTGGATCTACGAGCAGCCAATAGAGCCAGACTCGCTGCTGTAGCTGTCGGAGACTACCACTTCACATTGCCTACTAGGATGGTCTTGGTATTTAAAGGATGTTATTATGTACCCTCTGTAACCAAAAAATATATTTTAGTATCTAGATTAGATACTGATGGATTCATCTTGATTTTTGGAAATGAATGTTGCTACTTTTATAAAGATGGCATTTGTTTTGGTAGGGCACATTTATATAATGGTCTTTATGTGTTAGACTACACAAACCAAGTAATGGCAATCATTGACAAAGTTAATTCACATGACTCAGACCACACCCAACTTTGGCATCACCGGCTAGGTCATGTCAATGAAAAACGTTTGACAAAATTACATCAAGAAGGGTATTTAGATTATTTTGAACTAAAACCACTTGGTGTGTGTCATGCGTGTCTACAAGGAAAAATGACTAAAGCCCCATTTAGTGGGAAAGGTGAAAGGGATAAAGAGCTTCTAGATTTAGTTCACACAGATGTGTGTGGACCATTTCCAGTTGAAGAAAGGGGTGAGTTCTTGTACTTCATAACTTTTACTGATGATTTTAGTAGATATGGGTATATTTACTTAATGAGGTATAAGTCAGATTCTTTTGATCAGTTCAAAGAACACAAGAATGAAGTTGAGAACCATCTTGGTAAGAATATTAAGAAACTCCGCTCAGACAGAGGTGGAGAATATCTTAATCAGGTTTTCATTGATTTCTTACGGGAGTTTGGGATTCTATCTCAACTCACTCCTCATTACATGCCTCAGTGGAATGGTGTAAGTGAAAGGAGGAACCGCACCCTGTTAGACATGGTGAGATCAATGATAAGTCATGCGAGTCTTCCATTATCCTTTTGGGGATATGCATTACAAACAGAAGCGCACATACTAAACCAGGTACCAACTAAATCGATAAATGGTATTTCATGCGAGTTATGGAGTGGACGCAAAGTCATGTTATCAAATTTTCATGTGTGGGGTAGCGAAGCATTTGTTAAGGCCTCTTCAGGTAACAAACTTGCACCATGTGGCACAAAGTGTATCTTTATAGGATATCCCAAGGAAAAAAGAGGATATTACCTATACAACCTCTCAGATAAAAAGGTTGCAGTGGCAAGACACGCCATATTCCTTGAGAGGGAGTACATCTCCAAAAGAGATAGTGGGAGCGAGATAGACTTTGATGAAGTCAAGGCTCAAGATACACAAGAGTTGGTACAAGAACAGATTCCACAAAGCCCCGTGGAAGAACAATCTGTTCCAGAGACACAAGAACTACATAGGAGCACGAGAGAGGTGAGAGAACCAGAACGATATGGTTTTCTTGTCACCGAGGATAGTGACTCATTATTGGTTGACAATGATGATCCTCTTACCTAGAAGGAAGCAGTTGAAGGCATAGACGTTACCAAGTGGAAAGAAGCCATGAATTCTGAAATGGATTCCATGTACCAAAACCAAGTCTGGATTTTGGTAGATCCTCCAGTTAATGTAAAGTCTATTGGTAATAAATGGGTATTCAAGAAGAAACTGGACATAGAGGGACAAGTCAGTACCTATAAGGCGCGACTGGTTGAAAAAGGTTTTAGACGGTGTCAAGGAATTGACTATGATGAAACCTTTTCACCGGTTGCGATGCTAAAATCCATTAGAATCCTATTGGGCATTTCCTCTTACCATGACTATGAAATTTGGTAAATGGATGTCAAAACAGCATTCCTTAACAGGAACCTCCAGGAAGATGTCTACATGACACAACCTGAAGGGTTTGTAACTCCAAAGGATGCCAATAAGGTATGCAAGTTGTAGAAATCCATTTATGGATTAAAGCAAGAATCAAGGTCATGGAACATTCGTTTTCATGAAGCCGTAGCGGAATTTGGCTTTGTTAAGAACGAATGTGAGCCTTGTGTATACAAAAGGTTTAGTGGAAGTGCATTCATTTTCCTAATAGTATATGTTGATGACATATTACTAATTGGAAACGAAGTACCTGTCTTACAGTCAGTTAAGACATGGTTGGATAAATGCTTCTCTATGAAAGGCTTGGACGAGGAAGCATATATTCTTGGGATCAATATCCATCGTGATAGATCCAAGAGAATGATGGGCCTGAGTCAAAGTACATACATTGAAAAGATACTGAAGAGATTCAGTATGGAACAGTCCAAGAGGGGATTGTTGCCAGTGTCACATGGCATTCATCTTTCCAAGAAAATGTGTCCTCAGAAACATGAGGAAAGAAAGAAAATAGAAAGGATCCCTTACGCATTCGTGATTAGGTCAGTCATGTATGTTATGCTATGTACAAGGCTAGATGTTGCTTATGCATTAACTGTAGTAGGGAGATATCAAGATGATCTAGGAGACTGCCATTGGATGGCAGTCAAGACTATCCTTACGTATCTGAAGCGTACTAAGGATATGTTCCTGGTTTATGGAGGAGATGAGGAACTAGTCATCAGAGTACATGTAGATGCTAGTTTCCAGACTGATCAAGATGACATGAAGTCGCAGACTAGATACATCTTCAGTTTGAATGGAGGTGCAGTGAGCTGGAAGAGCTCAAAGCAAGGTGTGATCGCAAATTCTACTGCAGAGTCTGAGTATATCGTAGCTTCTGAGGCAGCTAAAGAAGCAGTATGGATGCGAAGCTTTGTCCAAGACCTGGATGTAGTACCTAGCAATAAAGATCCTATCACACTCTATTATGCTAATACTGCAGCGGTGGCACTTGAAAAAGAGCCAAGGTCACATCAGCAGACAAAGCACATACTTCGGAAGTATCATCTCTTGAAGGATTTTTCTCAGAGAGGTGAAATTGTAGTGAGTAGTATTTCCACGGAAGACAATGTGGCGAACCCCTTGACTAAAGCCTTGACTCGACAGAAACATGATCATCATGTGAGGTCTAGTGGACTAAAAGTTGTAGGCAGTTGGCTCTTGTCCAAGTGGGAGTTTGTTAGAGTTGGTGTCCTGAGAACCAACTGTTTGTACTTTGATTACGTGAATGTACATTTATTATATATTGTTCATTGTTCTCCATGACTATAATATAATAATGTCCGAGAATATTTGTTGCATTAATAAGGTCGTGGAAGATCTCCGCTGTGATGAGAACCTTAAAATGTCATAACAATATTCTTAAAAAAAGTTCTATGATTGGATGACATACTATGATATGACACATAGTATACAGACCATCATGTGCGAGTACTCATAAGAAGACGAGACTCTCTCTCATGGAGTTCGCACTTGGCAATCTCCAAGATGGGAGATTATGAGAACAGACCCACCAGTAGTAATTCCGCATATCTTGGTGTCATCGGACATTTCTATCTACGAGCGTGTGTAATGGTCGTTAGACTGGAACATTATCATTAACTCATGTCATGACTCACGCACTTAGATTTACTGATGAAAACCGTCACGAAGACAGTTGGTGGGAAGTAGGGTACGTTGGGTATGTCACGAATGACATGTTTTTAATGGATAAGTCGGGGAAGGATTTGTCCCTTCCATATTTATGAAAGTATATATCTCGGGCCCTTTGATTGAAATAGAACTGTTGCTCAAATTCCATGTTCATGGTGTAACAACGAGTTTATTTCTAGAAGTCAAAGAATGACAGATCAAGCATATAGGTTTATGACACTGCCATGAAACCTGCTTGATGGGATATTGAGACAAAGGGATTAAATTACACGGTAAGTGTTTGTATGAGGTGACACATCAATGCAGCGTCAACTTCTTTCTCTTGGGTGTCTTGACCCATTGCTAGAGAGTAATATTGGACTTTAGGCAAGCCCACCTAATGCCAATGAGAAAGAGGCCTAGAGGGCCACACACTAAGTGTATTCAAGTATCTCAAGTAGAATAAAGATTATTCTCGTACATGGTTTAATAATTATTCAAGGAATCCTAAATCGTTTTAATGTTGGAGGAAGAATAAAATGAAAACAAGTACACGCCATGTATTAATGATTACATGTCGTGTAGTTTTTATTTTGAAAACAAGTACACGTCGTGTATTAATGATTACACGCCGTGTAGTTTTCATTTTGGAAAGGAAATGAAAAACAAGTACATGCTGTGTATTAATGATTACACGCCGTGTAGTTTTTTATGAAAAACAAGTACACGTCGTGTATTAATGATTACACATCATGTAGTTTTTCCAATCGGGATTTTGAGGATATAATATTGTTTTATTAAATGATATTTATTATAATCAGCGTGGGCGCATGTCAATGAATTAATTATTCGACATGGGGGTTTTCAATAAGAGTTAATGAAATAAATAAAACGCATAACGCATTTATTTATTGTCATAACTCTATAACCTCAAACCCGATTATAAATATCCTCACAACCCCAACACTTTTTCTCAATCGTTGTGCACAACAATTCTGGAGAATTCTTTCAAGGCCGAAAGAACTACTTCCTCCAAGAACGCTCTCAAGACCGAGAGAGAACCTCCTCCATTGGATCAAGATGATCTAAGGCGGACAACGCAAGCAAAGGCTTCTCCACGCTAGCACCCGAAGACTCCTTTGGCGACATCCAGAGATACGTGGTGCACATGTGGATCACTGCTAGAGGAAGTCTACACTTGGCTTCTGCGATGCAACGACGAATCACATCGGAACGTGATCAGAAATATCAACGAAGAAAGAACGTCATAAAAGGTACTTCTTGTCAATTAATTAAATTAATTATAATCAACTTGTGACGATCCTCGTTTGTGGTTTCGGAACTGTTCTTCTTCTTTGTCTATTTCTGTGATTTGATCCGTGGAGTCTGGCATTTATCGTCGTATTGATCCTGGATTGATCATTGTTAATGACAAAAAGGCAAGTGCGCACATCCACCCACGAGCTTCCGCTGCGCCCGAAACCTTCACTCATCGCACCGAAGGGCCATCGTCCGCCCCTCAACGGTGAAAAAGAAAAGAAGATAAAATAACTTTTTGTGTAATTTTATTATTTTCTGAAAATTATGAAAACTAACTTTTTTGTCCGACCCTTACGGTTGAATTTAATCCCTTTCTAGGAGAATCTCGTTATTCCGAGTTCAATGGTGCCCTCATATTTTTTATCTGAGCACCGGCTTAAAAGTTAAAAAAACTTGCTCACATGTTTATTTAAGTGAACTTAAAACGATGTTCAAAATTTCATTCCAGGTTAACCGAGCCTCGGAATCATGTGCCATCAAAGCCTGTGGTCTCGAAATAATTCCATACAATTTAATAAAAAAATATACTGAAATTATGGGACATTAAAAATTACCTTTCCAGGGTGTAATTATCAATCTATACTATGTAGGTGGCGAGATTATATGTATCTAGGTGTTCTCTGAATGTAAGTATGGCCATATAAATATTGGTGCAATCTTTTGTCCCTACACATATATGAATATATAAATATGGATTCCTCTCATCTCATTTCATTTATAAATATAGATACCCCAAAACTTTTGGACACATATTTTAAAGAGTGTTTGAAAAGGAAAATGAAATATTAGGTTAGTCGATCAAGACTTTAATCAATAGAAAAGGATAATTTATAAAGGTTAATTTTAAAATAAGAATTGAATCATATATTTATTTCCCCTTCTCAGTGATAAATTACCTCTTCCGTAGAATCTTCGATAAGTGTTATTCAACATAAATGAAAGCCTATATTATCTCCTATAATATTCTTCTTCATCCTTTTATTTTTTACAATATCCCATGCATTCCATTCTAGTATTAGGCCATTGATACATTTTTTATCCTTCAACGATCCTTATGTTTGGTTAGAGTGGACGGTTTTCATGGATGATACTAAGGAAATACATTGTTTCCCTTTTCTAGATTAATAATTCATATAAAAACACATCTTTGATCTTATGTTTTTTCTAGGTTGGTTCTTTTCTTAAGGTGGTGGTTGAATTATCTTCCTTCGAATCCCAAGAGCGTCCTAGTAATCCTTTTAGTAGGCATACTCCTCTTCCCTCTAATATTACCTTGGAGATAGGTTGAAATCCTTATATAATTGAGTGCATTTAATTCAATTAAACTATTTTTGTTAGGAATGAATTATTAATTTTTATTGTATGGAGTTTAAGGGAGATTTTTTATCTTTTTTGTCTTTTTGATGAGTTATAAGCCCAACTTTAGTATTTTTCATGTTTCTTTTCAATGATTGTAACATTGTACATGTTCGTGGCTTGGAATTCCTCATTGGTACTATTTTTTGTCAAATTGTTCCCCTAAGAACGTTTTAGTTATTTTCTTTAATGTGTTATGAACACATATCCATACATTACATGTGTTGGTCCTTAATTTTGTTTTTTATGTGCTACTTAATGTTTATTAAGTACAAAAGATGGGGTATATGTTTTTTTAATTTTTGATCCATGAATCATTTTTCAAAACTGGTTATTAACATTTTCACCCCGATTGTGGATATTTTAATTAATCCTTTACAAAATAATTAAACTTAATGAGTTATATGTAAATATAGTTTAAAAGGGATCAAGGATTGCACCTTTTTTAAGAAAAATTATTAAGAAAATAAATCCATCAACAATCATGAAAACACATCATTAAACAAAACCAGCTAAAATTTTATGAGGAAATCCTCAAAATTTACACAAGAACATGTCTCACTATCTCAAAACCAAATGAGAGATATTTTGATTTTTTTCATAATAGTGTAAAAATTCCACCCAATTCCTCAAAAATTATAAATTTTAATTATTACAAACAAAACCAAATTTTCAAAAGAATAATATCAAGAAGATGAACTAGTGTTAGTGTATCATGTTGGAGTACAAAAATAGTGGAGGATCATAGCATCACCATTCTCTTTATGTTGGATTGATTTTGGAAGCTATTTTGGTGTTAGAAAAAATCATAAAATAAAAACTAGGTACATGAAGTGTAAGTAGAGTAGGCGAAGCTCAAATGAGTTGAATTAGGCGAAACCGATGTGGGGGCCAGCAAATAAAGGCTCGATCACTTTTTCATGTGAAAAGATGCGATGGGATATGAATTAGATTAGGTGCATAGTTTGGATCACTATTAATGAGAAAAATAATTAATCAGATACCTTAGATTTTGGGAGGATCTATTCCTCAAGAAGCTTGTAGAAGAGTGTCAGAGGGGGTTTAGTTCCACAAGAACTAGAACGATGTGAGTGAGGAGGACTATTTTGTACGTCTTATTTAAATGATCACATATGTATTTTATCAACTATTTTAAAAAAGCACTAACAAAGTGTAGTTTTATTATCACTAAAATAATAAGAACTAATAAAACATATCTCTATTAGTGCTAAAAAATGTTCATAAAATGTACCTTTATCAGCACTATCAATGCACATATAAAGACCCAATTTTAATAATATAATCAATATAATTAAAAAATTATATTTTTAGATTTATAAATAAATTTTTAAAGAATTAAAAATATGTATTTATTAATATAATTATAAATAAATATATAAAAAAATATTTTTATATATTCAAAAATACATCCAACGAGTTGAAGAATGTGAGTTTTAACCAATTATCCCCAAAATTACTAAAAAGGTAAAGTACAAAGAAACGGCAATGGGGAACAACAATTACCTGCAAATTAAAAAGTTTCCAATAATAGAATTGATAAGAATGAGAACCAAGGACCCTGAAAAATTCATGACCCATAGACCCACAAGACCACAAAAAACCCACATAAAAAAGGCCCACGATGACATAACGCCCAAAAGGACCAAATTTCCAAAATCACATGAGGGACCATAGTAAGCGCCACATCCAGCCTTCCATCTTGATCCAACATTGGTATGTCAACAAATCCAGCCATTCCTGCCTAGATTTCGTATCCATTCTATCCTTAAATCCACCTGCACCAACTTCTTAGCGATGTCGATGATGAATTTGTTCTTTCTAGAGATCCTGAAGTACGTATGCACCTACTTAAGCAACTTCAAGATGTAAGTCTTGACATCCATGCTCTTCTCCATCTAAAGTTTCATCCAATGGTTGAGGCATGTCCCCATATGTCCCACATCCTATGATATTTTCTCCTCACAATACAAAGTCATCGGAGTACTCGAATTCACTGCCAGCTTGTCAGTTACCATCTCTATCATCAGATATCCCCCCATCGTCATCACCTTATATCATCACCACTCTCGCTCATCACCCAAACCCACCATCTAGGTAGGGATCCTTCATGAATCGAAGAACATGCATATCTTTAGTATACTGCAATCTCAAGGTCTTCGCATCATTCCTCACTGGCCTCCACCCAAACATACAGGGCTGCTCATCGCCTGATGTTGATGTCGTCGGCAGCCTCCTCATCATCACCCCAACCATTGGGCAAGGGCCCTTCCACCACCGAGATCCAAAAAAATCTAGCCCAAGCACTCGAAGCCATAATAATATATGTGTATATACACACACACACACACATACAATTATATACATACTTATTAATATATAAATAAATATAATTATAAATATAATAATTATATTTATTATTTAAATATAATTATTATAATTTTATGATTATTTAAGTATACATATTTATAATTTTAATAATAAATAATA
The DNA here is from genome assembly GCA_963277665.1 of Viscum album. Classification (NCBI taxonomy): domain Eukaryota; kingdom Viridiplantae; phylum Streptophyta; class Magnoliopsida; order Santalales; family Viscaceae; genus Viscum; species Viscum album. The sequence goes on along the minus strand of OY728162.1, from coordinate 1,271,252,334 downwards.
TATTTATTAATATTTGTATATTATATTTACATATTTGGTACTTATGTGTTCAAATAGAGCGAAACAAACACACACACACGTCTAAACCCTGGTGGACATGTAATAGCCCCCACTAAGGGATAACCCACTAAACATATTTATAATTATTTAAATATACTTTTTTATAATTTTAATAATAAATAAAATATTTATTAATATTTGTTTATTATATTTACATATTTGGTACTTATGGGTACTAATAGAGCGAAACACACCCACACACATCTAAACCCTGGAGGGCATGTAATAGCCCCCACTAAGGGATAACCCACCCATTAAAAGCCCAAAGACGCATTACAAATTGTGCTCCAAAAGGCATGTAAATACATCACATAAGGCATTGTTTTTCATCATCATAACCTAATGCTATACATGACTTCCATCATCACGAACCAACTGAATGAGCCTTACCTGCATACCAGCGATGGCAGACCCATCGCCTCGATGGATTCCATGGAATTTCCACTAAAAATCGTCGGACCACAACCCTTGTAGTAGAGGAGGGGTTCACCAATATAATTCAACAACAGCACGTCACCACCCAAGGGCCACAATTTCCCTTCCGTAATCATTTCGTCTCCCACCGGTTTGCTTCTGGAGCTATGTCATCAAACCCCCGCCATCACTTTTCTGCTCTCTTCCTACACTGCTTTCACCCATATACTTGCACCACTGACATAACTACGCACTGACATCGAGTCTGCCGATTCACTACCACAGCCCTTGAACGTCAAGGAACCAGCTCCTATGTCACCTATACCATTAGTGTTGAGGACTTCAGCTATTCAGCTTCTTCCGCAGAAATGATGCCCCCTCAATCGCACACCCTTAACGGCCCACCCATGGATTTTGAAACCAAACTGACGACCCCAATTTTATTAATAAAAAAGAAAACATATACGGAATCAAAATGGTGAAACAAGGAAAAACATGCCTAAATCAAAAGTAATATTCCAAACCTAGTGGGTCAATTCCTAGTTCCCAAATTCCTAGGACATTTTCCTCTTCCCTTTGTATTTTGACCTCTAATCCATGTGTTGGCCTTTTGCGGGGCTCATATTCTTCGTCCAATGACTATTCAGAGAAAACGTTTGGAATGTATAAGATCCTAAATTTTCATGATAGATCCCAAAAATCGATAATTGAATTGGATCGAAATCCATCTCCAATGATAATTAAAAATTTCTTCTGGACAATTAAATAGTCAATGAAATCGAATACATCCAACTCCATAATAAAGAAACTTGATTTAAGTTACCAGAAGTACCAATCTTTCACTTCTTGAATGAATCCTTCAATGGCTGTATCAACTTCCCTTTTATTTGGAGGTATGATACAAGAGTTCTTGGCTCATGCAGTATCACACACTTCATCATAGGAATTACCAATAGACATATATTCATTTTCCATCCAGTTATTAAAGTGGGAAGGAAAATACCACACCACATTCTCAATTCCATCATCACACCTACGTTAAGGGCTGTGCAAAGACCTATCACGTAGAGGATCATTCTTCACTAGGAATAGAGAAAATGGAACTTTCCTAGACTAATATTGTAACTCGTATACGTTGGAACTCTGAGGGATCAACAATTGGAATCTCTCTTCATCCACCAATATTTTATTTCCTCTAGAAAGAGACTCTTTTTGAGTACTCTTCATAGATCCCTATCTATAAATGTACAATTTTTCATTGCGTGCAAACTGTTAGTTTAACCAAGGTAGATCACATATCATTACTGGTTGAGAACCAATATTCATTAATTTAAAAGAGACATTTACCTCATGATTATTTTCTCTTTTTCTTTTATCCATGGGTAAACATTTCTCCTCCCCCATTTCATGATCAACTTCTCCCTTCATGTTAATATGAAACTTAGTTTGAGCATCAGATAAACCAGAATTTTCTGATAATAACTCATTATTCGAAAAAAATATATACTAGTCATGGCAGTAGATGTCAGAAATTTTTCATCTTATGAAAATTCTTCCCAAAATATATTATTACATGTTGGATGATTCTCACCATCCACACCTGAAGGATCAATGTCTTCAACTCCAGTTTTGCAAGCCAGATTGTCATCCCCAACAGGCTTTAGGAAAGGAGCAGAGGAGTGAGTACCCACGGATGCAGACAACCTAGCCCCTGTAGCCTCTGCATAGGAACAAAAATATTCCCTCTGGTCATGCATCTTTGAAAGTGATCCATCCCTAGAAATAGTAACATGAGAAGGAGGACACCCGTATAAATCCCTCTCAATATGGGCCTTTCCATGATTATCCTTATGAGGGTCAATGGGTTTCAAAAATTTTAGTTTCTTGAGACATTGACTGACATTGTAGCCTCTCACAGAAGAGAAATAGATTATCATTGTCCACCTATAATTCATCGTTTCATGTCCAATCATTCTACAGTCTGAATAGAAATGAGTGATTTTTCATAAATGATTTTCATTTAAACTTCCTCATCCTTTGTTTAGAGGCTTACTTTTTCCACAAGAGTTGTGAATAGATCAATTTCAACCAGAAACCAAGCTTAGTGGCTGAACCTAGCTAAATCTGTCTCCCTATACATTTTAATGGTTATTCTTACCACAACATCTTTGTCACACAAAATTTATGGGTTACAAAGTATCCACTTTAACCAGTTCACCTTGACAAATGATTGAAAAAAAGAGTTTCATACCTACAATGGGTTTAAATCACTATCTCATTCCTGAATATGTAGAATACCCAGCTTGAGCGGCAGTGAACCAAATCTCCATGCTCTGATGTTTAATTGCTGAGTGTGGAAAATGATATGGTATAAGTCGTTTCCAAGGTAAACATTGTTCCAACTTGAAAATACCGAAATCTTCTAGAGGCATCGATCTAGGTCGCTGATTTTCAAAGGTTTGGAACCACTTTGTAAGAGAATCCAATAAATGGTGGAGTGTTTACCTTTCTCCAGTCGCTCCAAGACTTCTTCTAGGTCAACTATTAGATGCATGACATTCCCACTGCGATGAGGGACTCCAGAAATTGAATCCTTGAAAGAGGAGAAAGAACGACCAGATTCAACATCGTGGTATGAAGCCTTCAGAGAAACTTCACTGCGAGCAAGCTTCTTGTTCCCCCAATCATCTGCAACACAATTGTAGCAATCAAACCTCCCATGAATGATGAAATCAGCAACCAATGGAGGGAAAACTGACGAATCCATCGAAGAAAGCCCTAATCACCATTTTGTGTTTGAGCGAGAAGCTCTCGACTCTCCCCCATCTAATCATCATTAAATATGTATTTAATTATTTATTTTAATAATTATAATAAATATATTTTAAAATTACTTATATATAATATTAAATAAATTTATATAAATGTATATATTATTAACATATAATTATAAAAATAATAAATTTCTTTATTTTTTAAATATTTATATATTTATTTATAATTTCGTAATTACTTTTTTTAAATATTATACATATTTATAATTTTATAATTAAATATCTACCTTACAGAATTATTAAAAATTTATTTAAATATAAATATCAAAAATATTTTAAATGATAAAACTCAATAAAAAAATATTATTCGAATAAATTAGAAATATATTCAATATATTACATGTATAATAAATAAATATTACACATTGATAAAATATAATTTTAACATTATTAATGAACATATAATAATAAATGAATAGAAAAATTAAATATATTACAAATATATTAAAAAGTGAATTCATAGAATTTACTTGAATTATGAAAATACATATGTAAAAATACAAATATGCACACAAATACAAATACATACATGTAGTTATACATTTACATATATTTAAAATTGTTTAATATCCATATAAATATACCAAAACAGTGGAGACCACCTGCAAGGCCCTAGAAAATTTATTATAATAAGAGTGCAAATATAGTAACTAGAGAACTACATGGTAAAAGTGACAAAAACCCACAAAACAAACAAACACAAGTCATCCTTTATGTCTACCACCCCTTCCACGGTATCCACCTTGGCCTCTTGGGTGTCTTCCTCTCCTCAACTGCTTCAGAGTCTTCCATGCACCATCCCGATCGTCCATGCCCAAGGGTTCATTAACAACATCTATGATTTGACTATCAAGATGATCATTTTTCAAAATTATTTCATGATCATTCAGAAGAAAAACATTCTCCATGTCACCATTAGTAGGGTTCTCAACATATGAAATATCCTCATTTGAGGACTGCCCACAATGAAGTTCCTCATTGGTAGCTTGTGTGATCATCACAGGGGAAGAAAATGTATGATGATGTAATGTCTGGGGTCTGGGTGCCGCCCAAAGGTGCCCCCTACCCGGTTGGTCACATGGCATCAAGTGCATTTCCCTGAACACCAGAGGCTACCGACTAGCAACGAGTGTCTTGGTTGTGATAGTGGGAAAACTATGCCCTAATTAGGAGAGTAACACAGCGGAAACAAACAGTAATCAATAGTGGAAATAGTAAAACCATATAACAGAAGTAAATTGTAGAAGACTGATAGTAAATAAACAACTGGAGCACATATATAAATGATTCATATCACATATGTCTAGGAAAACATCCAAACAATTCACAATGCTAGAAATACAATAATAAACAAATGTACAAATGAAAAAAAAGTAAACTCTTGCAGCATGTCAAGCCTCAGCTTCGTCCCATTCTCTCCAGCTCCATGACAACCAACTACTTGACGAAGAAGGGTGTTTTCCCAAATCGATACCTGCAACCATATAATCTGTTTTGGCCCAAAAGCATGACCCAAATAGGTTGTGAGATGAATCCCAGTAGGCAATGACCAAAATATCTATGCCTAACAGTCAGTGAATATATATAGCAGGCAAAATGCAAAATGATGAAATAAATAACGAAGTACTCAAAAGTAAACAATCATACAGTTTCCAATCACATTCATTTACATTTATAAATTATTCAAACCATTTAATAATGTAATCCAATGATCTAGACTAAGCATTGTGTCCACTAGGTAATAAAAAAATGTCTTAGAAGACCATCTAACAATCAAGTAAGTCTGAGTTCAAGCTTGTGCCCAGGCTTGGAAAACTCATCACAATCAATCAATCATTCACAAGCTACCCTATGGGAAATCTCTCATAGTCTAACCCCTTAGTTTTAACATATCAAAAATTAAATAAAGATATCACAACCCTCTGGGGAAGCTCATGCAGTCTAACCCCTTTGGTCTTGATTCTCGCTCAAATTTACCCAAGAGATGAAGGTAAAACGGTCCTTGTAGTTTAGCTTGGGTTATCTAATCCTCAGAGACCTAAGAAGAAACCTATAGACACGTACATTCTATGGACTGTTTTTGGCTATGAAGTGACCAACTTGGGTTGATTTTATATGGTTTTAAAGTATAACTAACAGATTTAAGTGAATTCAATTTAAAAGAATGAGTTGATCCTAGGTTATCGCTCGGGGTGGATTGGACGTATTTTCTTTTTAATGATTTCAATTTCTTAAATTTGAGACGGGTTCATTTAAGGAGATAAAACAACATCATCACTTACTAGTTTAATGCCTACACCCGTTAATACTAATCACCTATACACTTGAAGGATCAAAGTTTTGAGCAGTTCAAGGTAAAGGTTCGTATTAGCACTTGAAGTGTGTGGCCTTAAATTCAACAAGGACGATGGAGTTTAAAAATCATCAAATAAAAATCTCAATTAAAGAAGTGATTATACATTAATGAGGTGATAAATAACATTCAATCCAGCCCCTTTCTACTCCCTTGGATCAACCCATAAGTGGGTTAGCCCTCCATTGATTCTATGGTTTCAATGGAAGCGGAAAGTAGACTCATGAGAGAGGAAATGGAGAAGTAAAAAAAACGCAATAAAACAACAATCACTCCACCGTTGTGTGATAATCTCACAAGGTTTGGTATGAACAAGTTCACACCTTGAACCAACGATATCAAAGTGATAAGGATAATAACAGAATAATAAGAGAAGAAGAACTTTTATTAAGAAACAAGGATGAATTAAAACAACTTACATGTGAAGGAAGAACATTACAAAGAGAAATTGGCAGCATAACATTAAGATGAAAACAAGCTCAAAGATTCTCAAATCCTCCACCACCACTGCCTTAAATAGGCATTTTGGAAGCCTTGGGTCGAGCCTCCAACAGTACAAAGCATCCCACTTGATTATGGTAGGCCTAGGGTGGTGGAAAGTTTGTGGAAAGAAGACTTTTCCACCCTTGACCCGAAAAAGCATCCAGCTTTCATGCACCGAACAGACGCGCTAGAAAAACCTTCTAGATGGACGCATTTGGGTGGGCCATAGAAGACTTAAATTAAGCTCCGGATATACCCTAACATCCTGAAAAATATCAGCCCAAAAGAAGTTATGTTTTTAGAGATATGGTTTAATTGGTGGGCTGTTTTTCTGGGCCGCAGAATCTGGCCCAGAATTTTATCTCTAACTTGGACAGCCTAAATGACCATCATGGAGGACTAATTAGCATTATCTCCTGAAGAGTGATTTGTTCCTATACATGTCTTATAGCATCCCACGAAATTTGGGATTAATTGGGCCTTTATGTTGGGCCCCACAGTCTCATCAGTGGGCTGGTGTCCAATCTGCCTTCTCCAGAATTACTTCCTTTCATTTCCAAATATCTCCATCATCCTCCATGAATTCTCCACTGATCCCTGAATAAAACATGTTCATATTTAAGTGTAGATCAATTTACAAAAATATAAAATTAAAATATGTATAATTAGATTCCTTAAAATCAGATGAATCATTGGGTACTTTAAATGATGTTAAAAAATGTACCATATAATAGTGCATTTTAAGAAGGTATTACAATCATAATGTGAAATGATGTTCAAAGTGTAAAATGCACTAAAATGGTGTTTATGAATAATAAATCACATGAATATTATATATATTAACAATGAATATTAGCCTCATTTAGTGGCTAATCACACCCCCCAACTTGAGGTTTGCTAGTCCCGAGCAAAATATATCTCAACAATATGAAATTTGAATTCCCTTTTCCAAAAACATTATAATACACAATGATCACCAAAAAACCTTGTACCAAACAATCATGAAACCCATCAAAATATTTTAATACAAGATATTTTGATAAGAAGATCCCAATCCCAAGCCCATTCCTTTGTTCAAATTCATTGCCATATTTCATCCAATATCAATTAAGTATGAGGATGTGTTGTGTATTACAATAGACATGGGGGTTCATCTTTATTCAAGGAGGAAATTAAGGAAGAGATAGGTGGAATCACATTTCAATATTAAGATGATTATTCATTTTTTTTATAATATTTTTTTTTGTTTTTTTTTTGTTTTTGTTTTTTTTTGCAATTTTGCCATGGTAATTGAAATTGCACTCAAAAGAGTCAACCCCTGTAGCGAGACTTTGCCGATGACTCCCAGGCTCAAAGACCTTAGGGAACCAAGTGAATCCCACATACTCGGTCATCATCTCAAGTTAACTTAGTCAAAAACAAGTTCAAATTACCAAAAATAGAGATAAAATTACTAACTCTGGGCCAGACAACTATGAAGTCACGATCCCCAAGTGCCGAAAGCCACGCATTAGGTCATTTCATTGCTCTACGCGCATTTTTTTGAATACTCATATTAAACTAAAATGATCACAAAACATATGCTATTTATTTAGGGGACCACATGAACTAAAACTAATACCCCACTATCCAAAGGACGTGCATTGTGATCTTTTTTATTTGGATGAAAATATAAACGATGAAATATCACATTGGACAACCACACTTTCCAAAATCTATGCTCATAAAATTATACAAGGATTAAAATAAGAATCAGGGTATGCTAAATTATTTGATATTTAGTTTCAAAGTGTGCAATGTGTATTACCATGTTCAAAGTTAAAGGAATTTTTCCTTCCATTTACACTTTTTTTTTCAAATCATTCATTTTTTTTGACACAAAATCATTTTTTTTTATTTTATCTCCCCCACCAACTTAAAACAACACTGTCACCAGTGTTTGAAGAAATGAAAATTTAGAAGGAGTAGAGGCAGATAATGGAAGTTCAAAAAGGAAATTGAAACTGAGGATCATGGAATGAAATCACCTGGTGGTTGAAGTTGAAGTTCTTGCTGCTCCAAATTAGTCCTTTGATCTCTTGGGGGATGTAGGAACCTCCTTTATTGAACATGTATCACCCAAAATAGTACCTAAACAAAAAGAAGAACAAACCAGACAAAACAAACAACACAACGACTTATTTAATTCCAAGTATCATCATTTTTATGGGTTTTCCTGTTTTTTTGTTTTTTTTAAATCAAACTAATGGTACATTGTCTTATTTTAATTTTCTAGGTAAGGTATTACTCAGGGATCACACCGCGTGACACTGATGAATATGATCTACCCTTTCATACCCATCCATACTCATAATAGAAGAACAGGTCAATAGTCTTTTTTTAAATATAAAAATGATTAATTAATCATATTTAAAATATAAAGTTTATTAAAACAACAAAATGATAGTAACTTGAAAACTATGGGTTTCCTCCCATACATCGCTTTGTTTAACGTCGTTAGCCCGACATGGACCCTAAATCTATCAATTTTTTCCTTGTTCATAGGTTAGCTCAGTTAACTAAACCTCTATTTCCTGTTTATTGAATGATTCAATGAATGGTTTTAACCTTTGACCATTGACCTTGAAAATATAACCACTTGTGGGATCTTGAATCTCTACTGACCCATGGGGGAATACATGATGCACTATGAAAGGTCCTGACCATCTAGACCTTAACTTTCCCGGATGTAAATGAAGTTTTGAACTATACAAGAACACAAGTTTTCCCGGTTCAAAATGTTTGACCTTGATATTCCTAGATTGGTAGGCTTGAACTCTATCTTTATTGATCCTTGAATTTTCATAAGCCTCCATCCTTAATTCCTCCAGTTCATTGAGATCTAATTTCCTTTTTGTTCCGGCCAATGAGAGGTCATAATCCATTTTCTTGATTGCCCAAAAGGCCTTATGTTCAATCTCCACTGGAAAATGGCATGATTTACCATAAACCAACCTATATGGGTACATTCCTAAAATGGTTTTATATGCGGTTCTATAGGCCCAAAGAGCATCTAAGAGTTTCTCAGACCAATATTTCCTAGAGGGGTTGACAGTTTTTTCAAGAATTTGCTTAATCTCCCTATTCACTAACTCAGCTTGACCATTGGTTTGAGGATGGTATGTAGTGGACACTTTATGAGAAATACCATACTTGGACATGAGTGAAGAGAATGGGCGGTTGCAGAAATGTGTTCCTCGATCACTGATTATAGCCCTAGGAATTCCAAATCGGGAAAATATTTTCTCTTTCATAAATCGAATCACAACTTGATGATCATTGGACTTAGTGGGAATAGCCTCAACCCATTTTGAGACATACTCAACAGGTAAGAGTATGTAGAGGTATCCCTGAGAGTTTGGGAAGGGACCCATGAAATCAATTCCCCAACAATCAAATATTTCAACCACTAAGATGGGAGTGAGTGGCATTTGATTCTTTTTGTGATGGACCCTACTTGTTGACACCTAGGACAGCTTTGACAAAATGTGTAGGAGTCCCTTGAGAGGGTGGGCCAGAATAGACCACATTGAATAATCTTAGCAGATGTTTTCTTAGAGGAAAAGTGACATCCACATGCCTCACTATGACAGAATTTAAGGATGGACTCTTGTTTAGATTCAGGAACACACCTCCTAATGACTTGGTCAGGGCAGAACTTATAGAGGTATGGATCATCAAACACATAGTGTCTAACATCAGAAAGGAATTTCCTTCGAGCTTGAGTCCCTAAGAATTTTGGAATGACTCCTGTAACTAAGAAATTGGCTATGTCGGCATACCAAGGGCAGTCACTCACAGAGTATAGGTGTTCATCAGGAAATGAATCAGACACATAAAGGTGATTTGAGTTGTCTTTTAATTCCATCCTAGAGAGGTGATCAGCTACAACATTTTCAACTCCCTTTTTATCCTTGATTGTGAGGTCAAATTCTTGTAAGAGAAGGACCCACCTAATCAGTTTAGCATTATCATCTTGTTTTTGGAAGAGGTATTTTAGTGCAGAATGGTCAGTGAACACAGTGATGGGGGATCCTAAGAGGTAGGACCTAAACTTCTCTAAGGAAAACACAATAGAAAGTAACTCCTTTTCAGTGGTGGTGTAGTTGATTTGGGCATCATTTAAGGATTTGATTGCATAAGAAATGACATAAGGATTTTTATCACAACGTTGTCTTAACACAGCTCCAACAGCAAAGACACTGGCATCACACATAAGTTCAAAAGGAAGGTTCCAATTTGGAGATTTCATAATGAGAGGAGAGGTGAGAGAGGATTTGAGGGTTGAGAATGAACCCTCACAGCTTTCGGTCCAAACAAATGGAGCATCCTTTACTAGCAGAGCACAAAGGGGACGGGAGATTGAACTAAAGTCCTTGATGAATCTTCTATAGAAACCAGCATGTCCTAAGAAAGACCTCACTTCCTTGACAGTTTTGGGTGATGGAAGGTGAAAAATGATGTCAACCTTTGCTTTATCAACTTCAATTCCCCTACTCGAGACCAGATGACCAAGAACAAGTTCCTCTTTAACCATGAAATGACATTTTTCCCAGTTTAGGACTAGATTCTTTTATTCACATCTTGACAAGACTCTCTCTACATTCTGCAGACATCCCTCAAAAGTATCCCCAAACACAGAGAAGTCATCCATGAAGACCTCTAGAAAATCCCCTACCATGTCTGAGAAGATTCCCATCATGCACCGCTGGAAGGTTCCAGGGGCATTTCATAACCCGAAGGGCATGCGTTTGAAGGCAAAGGTACCGAAAGGACATGTGAATGTAGTCTTCCCTTGATCCTCTAGGGAGACCTGAATTTGATTGTACCCTGAGTACCCATCTAAGAAACAATAGAAGGAATGACCTGCCACTCTCTCAAGGAATTGGTCAATGAATGGTAAGGGGAAATGGTCCTTCTTGGTGAATGAGTTTAGCTTCCTATAGTCAATGCAGACCCTCCATCCACTACTCACCCTTGTTGGAAGAATCTCTCCATCCTCATTGGTTATCATTGTGATTCCAGCCTTTTTTGGAACCACTTGGATTGGGCTCACCCACTCACTCTCAGCTATGGGATATATGATACCATCTTTTAACAATTTCAGAAGTTCCTTCCTTACTACCTCCATGAGATTAGGATTGAGTCTCCATTGAGGTTGACGACATGTCTTTGAATCAGATTCCAGAACAATCCTATAAGTCCCAACAAGTGGGATAATCCTAGGAATATCAGATAGGGTCCAACCAATGACTTTCTTATGCTTCTTAAGGACATCTAGAAGCATCCTCTCATGATTGGCTTCAAGAGAAGAAGAAATGACAATAGGATGTGTTTGATTTTCCCCTAGGAAATCATACTTGAGTGTAGCGGGAAGTTCCTTCAATTCAAGATCAGGTTGGTTCAGAATTTCAGCATAATATTGGGACATTGGATCAAGATCAATTTCTTTTTTTAGAGTTTCAGATAGGATTGATTCCCCACATGTAGAAGTTTCAGCTACTAGATTGGCTTGATCAGATTTAGGGAAGGAAATTGGAGTGGTCTCCATGAAAGTGGTTTCTTGAAAGGTTTCACTGATTTTTGGACCTAAGACTTCATCATAAGAGAAATTTGAAAATGATTCAAGCCAAGGAGATAAACTTCCTTCATATGAACAAAGGAAATCAATCTCATCCTGACTTAAACATTCATCAAATATTCCTTGACGTTCCATGGATTCATTATCAATGCTTCCTATCATGTTTACTTCATGAATTTCCTCGTCATCCCCTATTTGTGAGCCTGCATTATAGATGTTCAAGTCTATACTCATGTTCCCAAAGGTGATGGTCATGTTCCCATTTCGGACTCAGATAAAAAAGTTGATTGTTGCAAGGAAAGGACGACCAAGGATGATTAGGGTTTGTTCCTTATTTCCTAAGTTTGGATGGTTGTCAAGGACAATGAAATCAGCAGGGTAGATGAAGTTTTCAACCTTTACCAGAACGTCCTTTAAAATCCCCTTTGGAACCCTAATGCTACGATCAGCAAGTTGAAGTGTGACAGATGTGGGTTAGAGTTCTTCTAGGCCTAACTGGCAGTGCACAGCATATGGGATGAGGTTGACACTAACACCTAGGTCACACAAGGCCTTGACAACTTTGCTTTCTCCTAGTTCAACATTGATATAAGGGAAACCTGGGTCTTTCAACTTAGGAGGAATGGTCCCTTGAATGGTGGTACTCACATTAGCAGCCAAAAGGACTTGGTTTTTATGTGAAAATTTTCTTTTAAAAGTGCACAAGTCCTTAAGGTACTTTGAGTAGGAAGGTATGGTTTGGATTGCACCGAGAAGGGGTATGTTCAACTTGACTTGTGAAAATATTTCTCTCAACATTTCACTCAGTTCAGGCTTGGTTTTCCCCCTCATGCGTTGAGGAAATGGTGCAGGTTGTGGGGTTGTTTGTTGAAGAGTTGTTTCCTTGACAATGTTATCAGTTTCCTCAGTTTGATATTGTGGTTCATTTGAATTTTCATCCAAGTTTGAATCTTCAGGTGGGTTCTGAATTAGTTGTTCAGGTTTCTCAATTGATTTCCCACTTCTTAAAACAGTCACAACCTTTAGTTGTTCATGAGTTGTTTGAGCACAACTTGACTCTCCCCTTGAAGTTGAGGATGGAACCACCTGAGTAGGCATGGGTGCCTTTCCGGTTTTGATGGTTTGAAGTTCTTGTTTTAGGTAAGAGACTTATGAGTTCATCCTCTCCATTTGTCTGCACAGTTGTTCTAGTAGGCTTTGTGGAATAGTTTGGGTGGGTGCTTGAGTAGGTTGGTTTATCCCAGGGGGATATTTGGGAGGTGGTATGGTTAGTTGAAAATGGACCAGTGGCTGTTGGTATTGGATAGGTTGGGTTTGGAACTGGTTATGGGTTTGGTAGTTCTGATGGGGGTAAGGATTTTGTCCCTGTGGTTGGCTAGGTTGTTGGTTATCTTTCCAACGGAAGCCTGGGTGGTCATTATACCTTGGGTTGAAGTTGTTTTGGTATTGAGGCTTTTGAAAGTTCAAAGCATTTACTTCCACTGTAGGTCCTCCTAAAATAACATCCTTGATGGATGGAATGGTTGGGTAGTTTTCTGTCTTATGGTCATGTTTGTCACAAATTGTGCAAACATGGTCAACAATTTGGATTTCATGGACTTTCCTAAGGTCTATCTCTTCAACCTTCCTAGAGAGTGCTGCGAGTTTAGCCCTAAGGCCTTCCTCTTCTCTAAGTGTATGAATTCCAGTAGTTCTTTGTGGCTTTTCAGAATAAGGTGAAGTTCCCCATGTTTGGTTTTGTTCAGAAAGGCTTTCTAGATACTCGTAAGCATCATTTGGGGCTTTGTTTTTAAAGGTTCCATTACACATCATGTCAATGAATTGTTTGTTCCCCGGACCCAACCCTTCATAGAAAATTATCACTTGTTCGGGAATAGAAAAAACATGGCGTGGAACTATGTTTAGAGTGTCTTTGAACCTCTCCCATGTTTCATAGAATGACTCTCCCTCTTTTTCAAAAAAGTTTTGGATACTCTTTTTAAGTGAAATTGTTTTGTGGTAGGGAAAGTATTTTTTGTTGAATTCTTTTTGTAGTTGGTCCCAAGAGTTTATGGATGATGGTCTCAAATTGTTTAGCCAATTTTTATCTCGATCCTTTAAAGAAAAAGGAAATATCCTCATCTTAGCTGATTCTAGTTGATGTGGGGGACACATGGTTTCTACAATGTCATTGAACTCCTTAATGTGAAGGTAGGGCATCTCGGACTCCATTCCATGGAATGTGGGAAGGTGGTTTAGGACATGGGGTTTAAAGATGTAGTTGGAATTTCCTAGGGAATTGTGTCTAATGTATGAGGGGGCATTGGTCCAGGAAGGTGTGAGGTAGTAATTCATGGTTTGATCAATTTCATTCCCCAAGTTTGGGGCTGCCTCATTTGGGTTTCCATTTTGGTTCCCACCCGGGTTTATGAGTTGGTTTCTTTGAAGACCTTCCATTCAAATTGGATAAATTTTGGACTCTAGAGTATTAGGAATATTAGGATCTAATGGAATGAGTTCCCATGGTGTACTTGACTCCCCAACCCCAAGACTATCCACCCTAACAAGATGGTTTGATTGATCACGGGTGTAGGCGGACATGCGCCAAAAGAAAAAAAAACGAGAAAGGGACAAGATAAGAGAATTTGGATGAGAAAAAAAGAAATGGGGGAGAATAGAATGGGTATTTATATGAATTACTTAGGTCCCCATCAATGGTGCCAAAATTTGATTCTCGCTCAAATTTACCCAAGAGATGAAGGTAAAACGGTCCTTGTAGTTTAGCTTGGGTTTTCGAATCCTCATAGACCTAAGAAGAAACCTATAGACACATACATTCTATGGACTTTTTTTGGATATGAAGTGGCCAACTTGGGTTGATTTTATATGGTTTTAAATTATAACTAACAGATTTAAGTGAATTCAATTTAAAAGAATGAGTTTATCCTAAGTTATCGCTCGGGGTGGATTGGAAGTATTTTCTTTTTAAAGATTTCAATTTCTTAAATTTGAGATGGGTTCATTTAAGGAGATAAAACAACATCATCACTTACTGGTTTAATGCCTACACCCGTTAATATTAATCACCTATACACTTGAAGGATCAAAGTTTTGAGCACTTCAAGGTAAAGTTTCGTATTAGCACTTGAAGTGTGTGGCCTTAAATTCAACAAGGACGATGGAGTTTAAAAATCATCAAATAAAAATCTCAATTAAAGAAGTGATTATACCTTAATGAGGTGATAAATAACATCCAATCCAGCCCCTTTCTACTCCCTTAGATCAACCCATAAGTGGGTTATCCCTCCATTTATTCTATGGTTTCAATGGAAGCGGAAAGTAGACTCATGAGGGAGGAAATGGAGAAGTAAAGAAAACGAAATAAAACAACAATCACTCCACCATTGTGTGATAATCTCACAAGGTTTGGTATGAAAAAGTTTACACCTTGAACCAATGGTATCAAAGTGATAAGGATAAGAACAGAATAATAAGAGAAGAAGAACTTTTATTAAGAAACAAGGATGAATTAAAACAACTTACATGTCAAGGAAGAACATTACAAAGAGAAATTGGGAGCATAACATTAAGATGAAAACAAGCTCAAAGATTATCAACTCCTCAACCACCACTGCCTTAAATAGGAATTTTGGAAGCCTTGGGTCGAGCCTCCAACAGTACAAAGCATCCCACTTGATTATAGTAGGCCTAGGGTGGTGGAAAGTTTGTGGAAAGAAGACTTTTCCACCCTTGACCCGAAAAGGCATCCAGATTTCATGCACCGAACAGACGTGCTTGAAACACCTTCTAGATTGCCGAATTTGGGTGGGCCATAGAAGACTTAAATTAAGATCCCGATGTCCCCTAACAGCCTGAAAAATATAAGCCCAAAAAGAGTTATGTTTTTTGAGATATGGTTTAATTGGTGGGATGTTTTTTTGGGCCGTAGAATCTGGCCCAAAATTTTATCTCTAACTTGGGCCGCCTAAATGACCACCATGGAGGCCGAATTAACATTATCTCCTGAAGAGTGATTTGTTCCTATATATGTCTTCTAGTATCCCAAGAAATATGGGATTAATTGGGACTTTATTTTTGTCCCCACAGTCTCATCAGTGGGCTGGTGTCCAATCTGCCTTCTCCAGAATTGCTTCCTTTCATTTCCAAATATCTCCATCATCGTCCATGAATTCTCTAATGATCCCTGAATCAAACATGTTCATATTTAATTGTAGATCAATTTAAAAAAATATCAAATTAAAATATGTATAATTATATTCCTTAAAATCAGATGAATCATTGGGTACTTTAAATGATGTTAAAAAATGTACCACATAATAGTGCATTTTAAGAAGGTATTACAATCATAATGTGAAATGATGTTCAAAGTGTAAAATAAACTAAAATGGTGTTTATTAATAATAAAGCACATTAATATTATATATATTAACAATGAATATTAGCCTCATTTAGTAGCTAATCAGGTCTCACGAACAATGACTCTCTGAGGAAGCACTCACCGTCAATTACCCTAGTGGTCTTTTAACGATAAACTATCGACTCTCTAAAGAAGAACTCAAGGTCAATTCCCCCTGTGGTCTCATAATGGTATACTATAGACACTATGATGTATCACTCACCATAAATCCCCTCTATGGTCTCACATTGTAAACATAACTGACACTCTGGGAAAGCCCTCAACGTCAATTCCCCCTATGGTCTCAGTACACTATATTCTCACAACCCTGTATAGTAAAATCATGCACAAACAATATCCAAAATCCCAAAGTAGTCTCAACTACTACAAGTATAAATAGCTACAATACATAACACATGAATTTAAGAAGAAGAAATTAAGCTATCAATTATATCCTAACAACCAAGGCAAGGAAACAAGGTCTGCCTCATAGGAATGCTGGACCAAATGGTCATAAATATTCAACAAGGAAGATGCACCAATGGGGTGTCCCATAAACCTGAAATTTAGCATAACATATTAACTGAAACCCTTAATCTATCAATTAATCTAAGGAAGATAATAACAAGGTCCATTTCCTTAACACGAAATACATGATTCATGGGTAATAAACACATAGGTATATATAACTCAAATTCAATCTCCAAAAGGAAAAAAACCACCTACCTTGATGTTAAAAGATGATCACTCATGAACGTCATCCCTTGAATTGATCTAGAACGTCGTAGATCTGTAAAAAGGTCAAAAACGTTCATCCTTGGATAACTCAAGAAAGAAGATAAAATATGAAGTGAGGCTCTAGAAGTAGGAAGGACTCACCAGTGGGATTCAAATGCACCTATCAAATTTTGAATGGGATCTTGAACATAGAAATGGTGGCTCAAACATTGATCGTTGCTCTTGGTCTCCCATGAATGAAACGATGTTAGAAGATGATTGTTATTGAGATTAGACGTGTCCCCTATCCAAATAATTAAATTAAAAGAAAAGTACATGATGTGTTCATTTAATGAACCGGCCGTGTATATGCCTCAATCGGACCCCACTTTAGGTGGTCCACATGGCCATGTACTCGGACGTTACATGGCCAGTACACGGTTAACCGTGACAACTAGGTACACGGCGTGTACTCAAGAGCACAAGGCGTGTGCATAGAAAATTTCCAAATTCTTCTTTTTTCCTAAAAAACACTTGAAATCAAGATCCATGCTTGAAATAAAGATCTGGGTTCTTAAGAAAATACCCCCTTAAGGAAATTCATAATCGAATTTTCCTTCCAATGGTGGTGAAGAAGAAACAACAAACAACTCTGGATATTGTGATCGTGCGTTCGCCTCCCTCTCCCAAGTCTCATCCTGTATCTGCTCGTGCTGCCATAACACCCGTACCAGAGGAACAAACCATCCACATAGAACCTTCATACTGTGATCCACAATTCATATAGTAGTGAGGTCCTTGAGTGTGATTGTGGGGAAACTATGCACTTATTAGCAGAGTAACACAGCGGAAACCAACAGTAAACAGTAGCAAAAATAGTAATACCATATAATAGAAGTAAACAGTGGATGACTGATAGTAAATAAAAAAATGGAGCACATATATAAATGATGCATGTCACATATGTCTAGTAAAATATCCAATAAAGTCACAATGCAATAAATACACTACTAAACCAAAAAAAACACGTAAACTCCTACAACATCGCGATCCACAGTTTGGTCCCATGCTCTCCAGCCCCACATCAATCAAGCAACTAATGAAGAATGGAATTTTCATTAACTATAACTGAAACCAAATTATCTATTTTGGCCCAAAATCATGACCCAAACAAGGTGTGAGATGAATCCAATTAGGAAACCACCAAAAGATCTGTGCCTTACTATCAGTGAATATATATAGTAGGAAATATGTAAAATGAAGCAATAAAAAAGAAAGTACCCCGGAGTAAAAAATCCTACAGTTTCCAATTACATTCATTTAAATTTATTAATTATTTAAACCATTGATAATGGAATCTAGAGATATATCCTAAGATATGTATCCCCTAGGATATAGAAAAACAGATATCTTAGAAGACCATCTAACAATCAAGTAAGACCGAGTCCAAGCTTGTGTTCTAACTTGGCAGACTCATCATAATCAATCAATCATTCACAAGCAACCCTCTGGGAAATATCTTAGTCTATCCCCTATGGTTCAATATATCATAAATTAAATAAAGATAGCATGACCCTCTAGGGAAGCTCAAATAGTCTAACCCCTTTGGTCTCATGAACAAATACTCTCTGAGGAAGAACTCACCATCAATTCCCCATGTGGTATTTTACCGATAAAATACAGACACTCTGAGGGATCACTCAACGTCAATTACCCATGTGGAATCGTAAATGAATACTATAGACACTCTAAGGTAGAACACACCATTAATTTCCCCCTATGGTCTCATAATGTAAACATAACAGACACTCTAGGGAAGCCCTCAACATCAATTCCCCCTACGGTCTCACTACACCAAGTTCTCATAGCCCTGTGTAATAAAATCGTGCAAAAATGATTTCCAACCGCCCAAAGTAATATCTACTACTACAAGGCTAAGTAGCTACAATACATAACACATTAATTTAATAAGAAAAAAATTAATCAATCAATTCCAACCTATCAAGAAAGGCAAGGACACAAGGTCTGCCTCATAGGAAACCTGGACCAAACTGTCATAAACATTCAACAGGGAAGAAGCACCCATGGGGTGTCCCCTAAACATGCAATTTAGCATAACATATCAACGAAAAACCTTAATATATGAATTAATTTATGGAAGATAACAACATGGTTCAATTCTTTAACACGAAATAATCGAATCATGGGTAATCGACACTTAGGTATATATAACTCAAAGACAATCTCTAAAAGGTAACAAACCACCTACCTCGATGTTGTACAATGATTACTCATGAACGTCGGACCTTGAATCAGCCTACAAAATCATATATCTACAAAAAGGCCAAAACTTTTCAACCTTGGGTAACTCAAGAAAGAGGAAAAAATAGGATGTGAGGCTCTAGAGGAAGGAATGACTAACCGGTGGGATTCCAGCACACTCGCTGAAGTTCAAATCAGATCTTAGACAGAGAAAATGTTTCTCAGACTTTGATCATCACTCCCGGTCACTCCTCTAAGGATTCATACACCTCAAAATCAACCTCCTCGTATTGTAAAATTTGAGATAGTTCTGAAAATTAACTCTGTAGCTGAGAAACATGAAAGACGTCATGCATATCCTGGTACCTCTGAGGTAACTGAAACCGATAGGAAACTGGCCCGACTCTCTCAAAAAACTCAAATGGCATGAAGTATCTCAGTGAAAGCTTCCGGAATATCCTAATCCTCCTATGTCCCACCCTCAGTGTGACACGTTAGAAAACATGATCTCTGAAGTTGAACTCCAAAGGTCGTCTCTGTAAATCAACATAAGATTTATGGAGAGAATGTGTAGCAAACATCCTCTTTCAAATCAAATACATCTTTTAAGTGGTGTCCAAGACAAGACGATGTCCCAGTATAGCTACCTCTCCTACCTCCATCCAACATAGGGGTGATCGGCATGGACTACCATACAAAGCCTCATAAGGTTCTATATGAATCATCACCTGAAAACTGTTATTGTAGGAAAAATCCACTAGGGGTATGTATTTCTCCCAAGATCCCCCAAAATCCAGGATGCATGCTTGAATCATGTCCTCCAACACCTAAATTGTGCGCTCAGAATGGCCATATTTTTGGGGATGGTAAGATGTAATTAGAAGTACCTGTATACCAAAATCCCTCTATAGTCCCTACCCGAAATGATAAGTAAAACGAACGTCCCTATGTAAAAATATAGAGTGCGGAACCCCATTAAACTGTAGAATCTCTTAGATGTACAACCTTCCAAGATCATCGACACTAAAGGTCTCCTTGATCGGTAAGAAGTGTACATCCTTCATAAGTTTTTCAATGACAATCCAAACTAAATCAGTCCCTCGATGTGACCTCGGTAAACCTATCACAAAATCCATCATGACATCATTCCACTTCCACTTGAGAATGGGTAACTACTATAAAATCTATGTCGGTCACTGATGCTCCATTTTCACCCATTGATAGGTGGAACGCCTCATAAAAAAACCAGTAACATCTCTCTTCATACCTGGACACCAATAATGATGGTGTAGATATCGATATAAGTTGGTGACACAAGGATGAAATTTCCAAAATGAGGAATGAAAATCTTGCAACAGCTCCTCACATATGTCTGCTGACACCCATACGCACCCATGAAAATTCAAGACCTCATCCTTTCCTACAACCCACCTAGGAGTAGGATCCTATCCTAACACACTCTCTCGCAAGACTAAGACTTTAGAATC
This sequence comes from Viscum album, assembly GCA_963277665.1. Taxonomy (NCBI): domain Eukaryota; kingdom Viridiplantae; phylum Streptophyta; class Magnoliopsida; order Santalales; family Viscaceae; genus Viscum; species Viscum album. The sequence continues at coordinate 1,271,231,708 of OY728162.1, read as the reverse complement.
TAATAGCTACCTCATTTTCACTCGATCTATAAGGGTAGTGGTAACAACTACAGAAGAAAGAAATGTCTGCCTCTATCTTTCATGCACCTCCAAATAACTCTCAGAGAATAGAGCCATAAGCTGCCACTCACTAATAGCCTCATGAATAGCCTGTATTTGGGTCCTCCTACTCAATGCATCATCCACCGTGTTTCCTTTCCCAGGAGTGTAGGCAAGCTCAATGTCAAAATACTGAAGGTGCTCAACCCACCTTTGCTGTCTCAAATTCAGATCACTCTTAGTAAAAATATACTTAAGACTTTTTTGGTTAGTAAAAATCACAAAATGCTCTCCCAAAAAATAATGTCTCCAACAACGTAAATCATGCACAACTACAACCAACTCAATATTGTGCGTCGAGTAATTCCTCTCATGTGGCCTCAGCTGTCGAGACCCATATGCAACGACTCCTTCCCCCAACATAACCATTTCTCCCATCCTGATACCTGATGCATCATAGTAAATGATGCAACTCTTTCCTGACTCTCTAAAAAATAGTACCGATGTTGATGTTAATCTCACTTTCAACTCCTGAAAGGATGAATCAGAGGAATATATCCACAAGTACTTTGTACCCTTCTTAGTCAAGCCCGTCAGTGGCACTGCTAAGCGTGAAAAGTCCTGTATAAAGAATATGTAGTGTCTATCCAACACCAAAAAACTCTATACCTAAAATACGTTCTTCGGATTCTCCCAAGAAACTACTTCTCTCACTTTCTTTGGGTTTACTGACACTCTTGTATCTGAGATAACATTACCCAATAAGTGAATATGGTCCATACAAAAGTGGCATTTTGAGAGCTTGGCATATAACTTATGCTCTCTCATTGTACTTTAATCGATTTCAAGATGTGTGAAATGGTCGTGTCGAGTGTGAGAGTACACCAAGATATCATCCATGAAAAAAACCAAAAAATAGTCCAGGTAAGGATGGAACACTCAGTTCATCTGTTCCATGAAAACTACTAGCACGTTCATTAGACCGAACGACATAACCACAAACGCATATACACCATACTTGCTATGAAAGGCTGTAAGAGGTTTATCTGATGGTATAATGCACAACTGATGATAATTGTATCTCAGGTAAATCTTCAAGAACACGCGGGCTCCTCGAAGGTGATCAAAGAGATCATCAATCCCTGATAAGGGATACCAGTTCTTGACTATCAACTGGTTCAGGTTCACATAATACAAACAAATTTTGAGGGTACCATTCACCTTCTTTTCAAAAAGGACAGGCGAACCCAAAGGGGATGTACTGGGTTGAATGAAACCCTTTGCCTGCAACTCCTCTAACTGCTTCTTGAGCTCTTGTAACTCTGGTGTAGCCATCCTATAAGGAAGAATGGACACCGATGTCACTCTTGGAACAAGCTCAATAGAGAAATATACCTCTATTTGGAGGTAAACCTAAAAAGTAATCTATAAATAAATCCATGAAACAATTCAAAACTGGAGGAAAATTCATTTGTGATGTCCCCTGGTCATCCAGATATAAACTAGAAATCTGGACTATAATTCATCCCAACCCATGATGCTCGGGTCTAGCTCTTCTTGTCTGAACATCCCATTCACCCTTGTGTATAAAGGACTTGCCATCTGGTGACGTGAAACTCACCCAATGATGATAAAACTAACAAAGTCCTAGAAAGAGACCAACCAATCCATCCCGAGAAAGACATCGAAACCTGTCATCTCCAAGATATAGAGTTTCATAAGAAGTGACACCCACCAACCTCAAGAGGGAACTCCTTGCACTAATGTACACTAGCTGTTCTAATCCCCAATGGAGTGTCTAGCATCACAACATCCTCAGAAGTAAAGATATAGAGACCAAGGCTCTCTAAAATAGCAAAAATATGAAACAATGGGAGGCCCATGTTTCAAATAGAGTAGAAGTTAAAACTGAGGCAACTAGAATCGTAACTCTAACCGTAGAGGGTCTGAGATCCTACTCCTACTAGATCTACTCCACTACAAAATTATAACATGTACTACAACCCTGTGACCATGCCTGACTACCCTAAGCTGGTCCACCCTGCGATCATTGAAAACCTATAGCCTGACTCCCATGTCCATGACCTCCTCCTCGCCCAGAATGGCCTAATGAACTCTGGTTCCCTGACGGATGAGAAATTGGTGGTCTTTCTCTTAAACATGGAGTCATAGAAGAACCCCTATCACTAGTTTCTGGTGAAAAAAACTGACAAAAACAATGAATATGGACTATCTTGCTATAAGATCAGCACTCAACTAGGTCTCTCGGGCAATGTGGCCTCGTATGCCTACTCTTCCTGCATAGGTAGCATACCACCTAGCTACCTGAAGGAGTATCCTGCCTATTCGGATCTCCGTACGTAGGCTCCCAATAGTGCTTCCTACTATTAGTCAGAGGAGTACCAACTCTGGATGTCGAACCACCCTGGTTCATAGCTCCAGACTCTCTTAGATTTTTCTCGGTGATCACCACCTGGTTGACTATAGTAGATATGGATGCCAACCTGAAGATGTTCACCTATGATTCAATGTCATGTTTGAGACCATCATCAAACTTCCTGGCTAGAAATAAATCATCACCCCCAGAATGGGAATAAAGCACTTCAGCTCTGTAAATCAAGAAGAATAATCCATGACTAAAAGAGTACCCTATTCCAGACCCATGTACTCTTGGTCTCGGTTATCCCTCGAGGTATTCGGGTAGAAATAGTCATAGAAGGTCCGTTAGAACTCACCCCAAGCCAAAAATCATTGGCATCTCATATGTGATATCACATCCCACCATCTCTTGACAGAATCTTGAAGCATGTAAGTTGTAAGCTTCACCCTCCTCTCAAGAGGTGTCTCAAGATTCTCAAAGATATATAAAATGGATTCTAACTATGACTATGCAGCCTGAGTTCCTCCAATCCCTATGAAAGTGGGAGTATGATGCTTCTGAAAAATCCACATCAACTCTACCATAAACGGGGTAGGATGCAGTTCTCCATGGTAGGTCTCCATAAACCTCATTAAGCCTTCTTGAAACTGTGAATCAGCACCTACATCTGGTATAAAAGCTGGTGCCAAGACGGGCATGATGGGAGGATCTTCTGGTTATCCCCGATCTACCATTTCTAGTGTTAGATTGTTGCCTTGTATCTAGCATACAACCAGAGGACTTCTCAGTGGTATGAATCTGTAAGGTCAAGCACACACCTCAATTAAAGATTATCAAGGACCAAAACATATAAGTATATTAAAGGAACAAGAGAAGAAAAACAATCATGTTTTACTAAATAGGGGTACACGTCGTGCATAACCCCTACATGGCATGCTTCCTTAAACTTCATCATGGGAGTGTACCTCTTTCCAACCTGGTCGTGTAACACCCATACACACGGCGTGTTCATTCGATGACATGACGTGTACTTGATCATTCCCTCCCTCTTGAGTTCATCTACTTGGATAAAACACATGGTTCTCTCCGGTGTAACACCACATGGTTTGTTAACCCTAGACATGACATGTACAACATAATCCTTAACCACCTGTGTCATTCGTCACATGGTCGGAGACATGGTTGACTTCCACACAACATGTTCAAGATGGAAACGATGGGTACTACCCAAAATTCATCCACACGTGTTGTTAGTCACGTGGCCAGATACATGGCCTCTACATCATGGCATGTACTCAATGTACACAACGTGTTCTAAAAAAAGTTTACCAACCTTCACCTCTTCTTACACAGTCATTCAGATGGTTAATGACTACACAGTGTGTGATTACAGTACACAGAGTGAACTTAAGAAAAATTGTTACTTCCAGAACATAAGAACACATAGCATGCATTCATAACACCACACACCATGTTTTCTGGGTTTCTGGATAGTAAGCCTCTAAAACTACCCCTGAACCCATAAAAACATAGATTTTCTCCCAAGGAATGTAAAATTATGACCTGTGAGAGCCCATACTCCCTCTAATCAATGTTTTTCATCCTATTCCACATTAAAACTTGACAAATTCAACTAAATTTTATACATGATCCACAAAATTCCGATCCAAGAGGTCCCATAACACATCAGGGAACAAATTTTAGCATCCATCCAAAAGACATTATATATTAGTAATACCCTATAAAATAATAGGCATTCTATCAATTCATTTATCACAACAACATGCATATCTATCACAACATCTATCACAGAAACATGCAATCGTTAAGGCACCCTAAATGGAATGATAATAATGCATGACATGTGATCTCAAGATAGTGACTATATGATGCATGAGATGGAATACCATCATCTCATCAAGTTGGAACAGAAATAGAACCTCAATAACATCAACAATAACAACATAATACAAGTGAATCACCCAATAGTAAAATCAAATCAACTGTAATAATTTCAAAACCAGAAAAAATTAAAATATTAAAGGTAACTTGTCTTTTCCCTATACACGGGTTAGGTACTCCTGGGAACAACTTATTACCAACTACCTATTCTTTCCTATCCCGGTCTATAGGCTCTAAATAGTTTTAAAGGTATAAAAAACCCCTCTTATACCACTTTGTAACATCCTGGGTTTGGGTGTCGCCAAAAGGTGCCCCATACCTGGTTGGTCAGATGGCTTCAAGCACATTTCCCCAAATTCCAGAGGCTACTGACTAGCAGTGAGGGTCTTGGGTGTGATAGTGGGGAAACTATTCCCTCATTGGTAGAGTAATATAGTTGAAACAAACATTAAATAGTAGAGGAAACAACAATACCATACAACATAAGTAAACAACAGAAGATTCATAGTAAATAAACAACTGGAGCACATATATAAATTATGCAAGCCACATATGTCTGAAAAATAGGCAAAAAAGTTACAATGATGAAAATAAAGCACTAAAACAAAGTAAAAAAGAAAAACAGTAAACTCATGCAGCATCATAAGCCTCAGCTTGGTCCCATGCTCTCCAGCTCCACCGCAATCAAGTACCGTATGAAGAATGGTGTTTTACCATATCTATACCTACAACCATATAATCTATTTGGGCCCAAGAGTAAGACCCTAACAGGGTGTGAGAAGAATCCCAGTAGGCAACCACCAAAATATTTGTGCCTAACTATCAGTGAATATATATAGCAGTCAATATAAAAAATGAAGCAACAAACAAGGAATTACTTAAAGGTAAACAATCATACAATTTCAAATTACATTCATTTACATTTATTAATTATTCAAACCAATGAATAATATAATCCCGATAACTAGACTAAGATCTATATCCCAAATATAATAGAAAAATAGATGTCTTAGAAGACCGTTTAACAATTATGTAATATCGAGTCTAAGCTTGTTCTCTGGCTTGGAAGACTCATCATAATCAATCAATCATTCACAAGAAACCCTCTGAGAAAGCTCTCATAGTCTAAACCCTTTGGTTCAATATATCACCAATTAAAAAAATATATAATGACCCCTTGGGGAAGCTCACATAGTCTAACCCCTTTGGTCTCATGAACAAAGACTCTTGGAGGAAGCACTTACCGTCAATTCCACTCATGGTCTTTTGACAAAAAAACTATAGAATCTCTGAGGAAGCACTCAATTTCAATTCCCCATATGGTCATGTAATGGTATACTATAGAAAATTTTAGGGAGAACTCATAATCAATCCCCTATGGTATCACAATGTAAACATAACAGACACTCTGGGGAATCCCTCAACGTCAATTCCCCCTATGGTCTCACTACACCAGGTTCTCACAACCTAGTGTAATACAATCATGCACAAATGATATCTAGAAGCCCAAAGTAATATCAACTACTATAAGGCTAAGAATCTACAATACATAACATATGCATTTAACAAGCAAAAATTAAGAAATCAATTCCATCTTAACAAGCAAGGCAAGGAAACAAGGTCTGCCTCATAGGCAACCTAGACCAAACGGTCATTAATAGTCAACAAGGAAGACGCACCCATGGGGTGTCCCCTAAACCTGAAATTTAGAATAACAAATCAATAAAACCCCTTAATCTATCAATCAATATAATTCATATAATATTAGGGTTCAATTCCATAACATGAAATACCTAAATTAAGGGTAATCGACACTTAGGCATATGTAACTTAATGAAAATCTCCAAAAGGAAACAAACCACCTACCTCGACATTGTACAATGATCACTCATGAATGTCGGCCCTTGAATCATCCTAGAACATCATAGATCTACAAAAAATTAAAAAATGTTCAACCCTCGATAACTCAAGAAACAAGAGAAAACAGGAAGTGATGCTCTAGAAGAAGGATGGACTCACGGGTGGGATTCCAACACACCTTCCAGAGTTCGAATCAGTTCTTGGATAGAGAAACGGTGGATCATACTTTGATAATTTCTACCGGTTGTTCCTAGATGAAATGAGGTTAGAAGAAGATCGTTATGGAGATGATACGTGACCCCGATCTAATTAATCAAATAAAAAGAAAAGTACATGACATTTTAATTTAATGTACATGCCTTGTACATGCCTCAACCGGCCCCTGCTTTAGGTGTTCCACATGACCATGTACTCGTCCATTACAAGGCCAATACATGGATACCCGCAGCAACTAGGTACACAGTGTGTACTCAGGAGTACATGGCGTGTACTTAGAAAATTTCCAAATTCTTCCTTTATCCTAAAAAACACCCAAAATCAAGATCCATACCTAAAATGAAGATATGGGTTATTACATATGATCAAAATATAATGAAATTTTGATACCTTTCTTCTCATGGATATCCATGTAGATCTCATCATATTCCAAACAATTAGTATAATCCTGCATTATAAAAAAATCGACTATGAAGCACCATTGTTCGGGGTCATAACATCCTGAACAGTATCATCAATAACAACCTTCACTACCACTGTAGCATCAGATACAAGAGCATCTGTCGGTGCATCCAACACATGCTTCTGAGTATCATCATCTTGTACAGTATCCTCCATGGAAGCCTTCATTATCGATGTGACATCATATGAAAAAGAATATATAGATGCTTCCAACACATGCTTGGGAGAATCATAAGTATCCTCACATGGATCAAATTTAGGGACAACATTCCTAGTGAAAAAACTCTTATTCCTAGAAGTAGGAGGGGAAACTCCATTATAATTGAAGGAACCAGTGTCCTACTTCACATTAGATAGAAATTCATCTTCTAATAAGATATTATGATCCAATTAGACATCTCTACCATGAATATTAGTGCATAAATCACCCCATTTTAAGGGATAATATTCCCCTTGAACCATAGAGTCAATTATAGTCAGTGTGAATTAACCTGGAGGATTAGGAAGCACACCTTCAATGTTATCACATCCAAAGTGACTGTAATCGAGTTTTGTCCCAGTGACAACATCAGTAAAGGAGGCTTCTACCCCATTCATTGGCATATGGATATTTTTATCCACCAAATTCCCTTTGATGGTTAAATATGGAGATGTATCCATCATTCTGCGCACATCGAAGAAACCCTTCCTAGAAATAGGCACAAAGACCGAAGCCTTTGAGTGAATAGTTCCACTAGAATTTGGTACTTTGAATTTACATTTCTCAACCTGGTGTCCATGATTTTTTCTATTAAAGCATCTCAGGCCTCTACAAAAATTACCCTTAACATGCCCAATACTTGAGCAATTGAGATTATAATTGGGGACATGATCAAATTCAATTTCTATTTTAAACATAAAATAACTAGAAATCAAATACATAGTCTCAACAAGGGGAAAATAAAGATAAAACTCAACGAAATCCTTATAAATATATATATCTAAATAAATTAATTCATTTATATGTTATATAATTGATTAAAAAGTATTAATATATTATATTTATTTTAAATATATACTCATTTTTTAATTAATGTATAAAAATAAACTGTTAATCATTTTTCACAAATATAAATTTGACAATTTTTTATATATAAAATTATGAAAATAAGATACAATTTTTATTAAAAGTTATATAAATCATATTTATATATTATATTTACATATATATACTTATTTTAAAATAAATCTTACTAATATATATATATATATATTTAATTATAATTATAAATAAATATATTTATAAACATTTCTATAGAATTATAAAAATATTTATATAATTAGATATAATTATATATTTTTTTTCCAATTTAATTATATTAATTAATATGTTAGTATATATAATTATAAATATATAAAATTATATAAATATATATAATTATAAGCTTTCATGAAACTAAGGATCAAATCCTAGTAGAGGAAGATTTTAGGGTTACATAAGCAATATTGTAGCAGGTGTTGTAGTGGTACTATAGCTGCCATAACTTTTCATATGTTTGGGCCTTCGGGCCATTGGTTTGGGCTTAGAGGTGATATAGGGTCTTTGGGCCATCCATGGAGTTAGTGACGCATGCATGATGGGAAGGCAGTGATGCGGGCGTGATGCATATGGGGCTTTCAGGCCATCCAATTGTTGGTTTATGGGCCTTCTAATGGGCTTTATTCCAATGGGCCTTCGGGGTAAAAATGTAGTAAAAATGAATTTTTGGGTTGGATATCCCTTTAGGGGATATGGCCTTCCTTTCTGGCTTATGTGTCTGTGAGGTTTATTGGTTTGATTGTAATTGTACCCCGTCAAGTACCTAATATAACATATATAATTATATAACTATATTTAAAAATATATAAAAATATTTACAAATTTATTTATTTATAATTATAATTAAAAATATGTAAATAAATAAATAAATAAATAAATATATAATCATAAAATTTTAATAAATATATTTGAATAATAAATACAATTTTTATATTTATAATTACATATATTAACATAATTATATATATTTATTTATATTTATATATATTTACATAATTATAAAAATTTATACAATTATATAAATATATTAATATATACCCATACAGTTTGAACCATGAGTAAACCCATGGTTCTATAAATTTATTAATAAAAAGAAAATTAAAACTAAAGGGGGAAATAAGATGAAAATATCAAATGACACATAAGCCCCACTATCAAAATAAGCCATCTCATCCTCTTTTATGTCAACTGCCTCCTCCCTGTGACCCAAACAAACTTCTAGGATGCCATACCCTTATCCATTTCATAGGGATTCACAATATTTTGATGAAACATCTATACTTGACGATTCATCTTCCTTTGCATGTGATTGAGTGTCTTGATCTCCAATAAAATCATTTGTTAGGAAAATAGAGTCGTCTTGTAAATTTACAAAATCTTCACAAAACATGTCTTTTATTTGATATCTACTTAAAATATCAATAAATTTAACTATATTTTCATTCGGTTTAGAGACTAGTGATGTAGCAGCCTACTCCACAATTTAGAACATAGTCTTAGTTTCATCCTACATATTTGACATAAATTCTAGTGAAGACACAAAATATGTCACCAAACGTTTCCCATAATCCACAAAACATAACTCATTAGGATCATCTTTTTTCACGTACACATTTCCACAAACTTTAGGATAACCATATATTCTAGGAAAAATAAACTAAAAACAATCATCATCAATAATCTTTACTTTTCCTTTTTTATTTCAGTGACAAGTGCAACCTGATTCAAATCATAATTGACAGCTCTCTAGATAGAACTCTCATTAGACATCCTAGGATAGGATTTTCTTCTAGAGTATCAGCATTATTATTATATATGTTCTCAACCTGCCCTTCTTCAAAAACATCATACCATCAAAATATCATCTTAGGTAATACAACATCTCACTTTCCACCATCAGGAGAACAAATTCTAACAACAGTATGAACACCTTCTTTTACTCCACACTGGTTCCTATTCCATCATTCAGGCTAACCCTCTCTGTATTTTTCATTCACTTCCCATTTAGGAGAAACTGCATGTTTTTCTCCTACTCTTATTGAGCATGTTTTTCACACTACTATCATCCATAGCCACACCAACCTGATTTCATCCATCTTTTCCTATGAATTCAGCAGTGACCACATCATGATTTCTACAATCACCAATGAGTTATCTAGACCTCTTATTTCTGTACATAAACATATTCCTTTATTAATTCTTAGAAGAATTCCCAATGGATATACATGTGTCACAAAACACTGATTTTCTTTCTTATTCCACCGATAAATTGATGTGATTCTCTACGACATCCAATATAATGGATTGGATCAAGGTAACTGAGAAATCCACCTTAATGAGAACCTTTCAAACCACCCATATCGTGTGCACTCTATCTTCCTATCTATCTTGATAAGGACTCTAATGGATGAAGAAACATCCCATAAAATTTCAGGTTTCCATAAGAACCATGTCAATACATGTATACATACACAGGATTGGGTTGTCAAGGTCTTAACCTTTTCAAGATAAAAAGGGGGTCCTAGTGAATAATCTTCAAGAATCATTATTTATAGGAATGAGACTGTAACTCCAGTCTCTATTTTTCAGATCAATCAATGGGAAAACAAGGGGGAAGAATCCCCTCCCAATTGACATGATGTTCCAACCATCAAAACCCCAAATACAAAGTTTATGATCACTAAACACATCAAGATTCCTAGGATTATCCACATGTGGAATCACAACAGGCACATGAATGGAGTAAATTCATTCATAAATTTGGTCCTCGGGGATCTTGGAATTCACCTCCAAAATATCAAAGGAATCATTACAGGTGATTCAATTCTACAGTGTAGTAGATTCACCACTGAGTTTAGAGAAGAAATGAAGAATATAAAGTCCCTTCACTACAGAGAATAGAACGTATGATTGAGCCTTTGAAGGGGTGGATAAAACCACTGAAGATATTAGGATAGGACCATCAGGTAACAAATCAAGTTTGATATCCCAAGAAAATATATTCCTTGTGATGAACCATATGAAGCGCCATGGCAACCAAGATCACATAGTTTTTTTAATGTGTTTAATGATTTTTTTAAATGATTAGTTTTGATATTTTTTAACGAAAATGGGTGTTATAGGAGGCATTTCCGATGCTTCCTTCCCTCCCCACCCCCCACATTTTTCTCGAATTGATGACATGGAAAAGGCAGTAGGGGATTCTTCCTTGCGCCTTTGCATGAGGAGAAAGGAGGAACCACAAATGTCGCATTTCCCTCAACTCCCTATAAAAGGTAATCCCCTTATAATCACTTTCATTTCCCCCATCTATCTTTATTCAACTGGTATTATCTCTTAAAAAAACTTCTTTTTGCATGCGGTGGAGTTTGTGGTCCAAAAGAAGGATCAATTTTTTGTGAAGAATCATTTAGAGGTATTTTTTGTTTAATTTAATTTTTTTTATTTATTTAATTGAATTATTTATAGTTAAAAATATTTCATTTTTAAGTAGTTTAGTTAGTTCTAAATAGTATGTTCATTAAGTATTTTAATTACTTATATATAGTTTGGAATAATAATAATTATTATTAATGATTATGTATAGATTATGTATAGAATAATTTAGGATTAAATATTGTAAAAGTTTGGTAGCATAAATATTATGTTGTTATATAAGAAATTAAATACCTATCTGGATACAAACCAGTTGATGTGGCTCTGGTACAGATATACCTAGGGGTAAAACCAAAAAACACCACTTTGAGCTAGAATCGAATGAGAATTGGGGCACGACAATGGGAATTGTTGCACTCCTGGTTTGACACTCACAGGGGATATGATTTAGATAATTCATATTTTCATTAAAAACTAAAAAATTACCCAAGAAAAGAAAAATAAAATCAGTATATTTATCAACGACAAAATGATAAATATGATTATATAAAATGAAATGGACAAGTAAAAAGGTATTAAATATTGAAAGTTATTATTAGTAATTGAATTATTTTTATTTAGTTTTAAAGATGTTATTCATTAAGTAGATTAATTAGTTATATATAGTTTAGAAATATTAGTTATTGTTAGTAATGAATAAGTATGGAATAATTAATGAATAACATAGGATTAAAAATGAATTCATATAATTAGTTAATTATAATTCACTAATTAATATCGTATGATTAATGATTTAATAATGAATAAATAAAGAACAATTTAATAATGATTAAATAGTGATTATAGAATAATGGATTAGTTAAAAATTATACTAAGAAATATTTGTATCATTTATTAGGATATAATAAGATTTTTTAAAATTTTATCACCATAAATATAATATAGTTTAGAAATAATAGTAATTATTATTAATGAATAATTATAGATTAATTAATAAATAAATTAGGATTAAAAGATGAATACATGCAATGATTAGTTAATGTTAGTTATCATTAATAAAATGAAAATTATGATTATATAAAATGAAATGGAGAAGAATAAACACATTAAATTACACATGAGTTTTTTACAGCATACAAAAAATACCTTGACATTTTTCAATTAAGCATGGTTTGGATGATATGAGCGTGACTTCAAAAGTGAGGTAAAATCCAGTTTGTTTTAATTTCGTAGCTTAATAATATCATCTAAAGATATGTACTCAATATGTTGAGTACATACTTATAGAATATGTTAGTAAGCTATCAAATAAAAATCAGTTGGGTTTTACCTCACTTCTGAAGTTAGGCTCATATCATCCAAACCTTGTTCTGTGAAAAAATGTTGGTATTTATTGTATGTTGTAAAACATTCATGTGTTATTTTATGTGTTTATTCTTCTTTATTTTACATTATATGATCATAATTCCCATTTTATAAATAAAAAATAAACTAATTTGATGTTTTCTCTTCTTTTTTACCTCGATTTCCAAAACATTTTTTTGACTTATATTCTAATAAAATTCATTATCATATTTAAGGGTATAAAAATATGTTCTAAAATTGAGTTATAATAAATATTACATAGTCTAAAATCACTGTCACTATAATATTCATGATAAAAAAACATTTTTGACGTAGAGAGTCATGTTTTCATGTGTATACTGTTAGAGGGAGGTTATTCAAACTGAGAAAGGAGCTTCTTATAGTACAAAACTAATAACACTGGTTAGTACAATAGATTGTGTAACCCTAAGTGACCACTAAGATAGAATTCGTGGATCTTTAAATCAGGGACCTGATCAAGAGAACAAGTCTATAATCTATAGAAATTTTGAATTCCAGGAAACACTGTGGCATCTAGATTTTACATTAGTTACTGATGTATAGTGGATACAAGAAATAAATTTATTTTCTTAGTGGTTAGATGGTACCATGATGGATTTATATGTCGATGTTTCTAATATACAACCAAAATTTCCAATTTTACAAAGATTTATACTTACAAGAGTGTTGAAGATAGTCTACCCCATGAAATTAAGCCTATTACAAATGATGCAGAAGAGGACAACCTAAATGATCTCCCCGATATACATGTCAATACGACTTCGGATGAGGAGTTTCGTAATGATGTAAAAGATGTTGACAATAGTGCTGATGAGGAGGGACTAGTGGATGTTGGGGAGGTAGTTTCTAGACACGCATTAGTTGTACATCAACCTAGACCTACAATAAATCATCCACCACTATTTTCATCTGGGTTAGAATCAATGACACATGTTCCAAAATTTGACAATAATGTTTTCACTCATGCAACTGTGTTTCCCAGAGTTGTACTAGATATGATTACTATGATGGAAAAAACCTTATATGTTGGAAAGAATTTTCCAAGTAAAGATTCATTAAAAATCACATTAAAGAGATTTTTTATTGAGAGAAACAATAGATATATAGTTCATGAATCATGCCGTAGTAAATATATCATACAGTGTGATAAGTATGAGGATGATTGTAGATTCTACTTGAGGGAGATTCCAGACACTGCACTTGGAGGTTGTAGAATCTCGAGGATTGAGGCATCTCCTACTTGCGTTCAACCAATCCTGACACAAGATCATACATCATTGGAACCAAAATTTCTGTCATCCATTTTCATTGAGATAATTAGGACATGAAAAGATGTTTTGATATCCCTAGTTCAAGAGAGGATACAACAAACATTTAGTTATATGATTTCCTATAATAAGGCATGGATGGTGAAACCGAAGGCAGTTGTAAAGGTCTATGGTGATTGGGATGACTCGTATCAGGTGTCTTAGTAATTTCTAACCATACTAAGGCACCATAAGAAAGTTTTATTCTATAATGATATAAACTAAAATGTGTCTCATGATAACCTACCTGGTCTATATCCTGCTAAATTTCATCAGTTGTTCTAGGCATTCCTCCCATGTATCTCCGCATTTCATTTCAGAAAATAGTTCATTTAGATATATGGAACGTTTCTACATGGAAAATATAAGGTCTTATTGTTGATTTTTGTAACCCAAGATGGCAACTATTCACATATTTTTCTTTCCTTTTCTATTATGGATAATAAAAACTATTAATCATGGAGTTAGTTTTTGGCAGGTATCAGCAACCATTTCACTAACATTCTGGGTGTATTTTTTATATCTGATAGGCATTGGGCAATTGATGAGGAAATCAATGCATACCCTGATACATGGAGATCCCAAAACATACATCATTAGTACTACATGAGACACATTCCTAGAAATGTGAGGAAAACATTCCACAATGAACCGATGAAGAGAGCAATCATGAGGTTTGGTACACATTATATTTGTTATTTTTTAATATCTCAATGTAAAGATAAAATAAATTTATATGAAATATCATCTCTTCTATCTAGAATATGAGTTGGATCAATGATGATTTGAAGAAAATTTCAATCAATTATTCAAGGCTAATCAAGAATTCTATGATTATATAATGCAGATTCCAAAATAAACATGGACACTGCCATATGATGGGGGGAAGAGGTATGGACACATGACCATAAAATTTGTGGAGTTAATCAATGGTGTCTTTAAGGGGATTTGCAAGTTACCTATAACTTTATTAGTTTAGGAGACATTAAATATTTGCATGAAGTACATTGTTGATAAACAGAAACTAGCCCCAGACAAGATTTAACAAGGGATAAGGTGTGAAATACACATTCAATGAGATATTGAAAATAATATTAAAGAAGCCTATGGTTATCATGTCAACATTTTTTGATGAGAAGAACCTCGATTTGAAATTCCAGAGCATTCAGACCCCATAAAAAATATCATCGGTGAAGAAATGGTGTTATTACTAGAAACGATGTAATGTTAATGTGGAAACTTTCAGGCATTACAGTTTCCATGTGCACATGTCATCGCATCATGTTCCTCTGTGAACATACCATTGGAAGAATATATTGATCTAATGTACTATATAAACACCATTTCATACTGTTTTTCCACACCATGGACACCTATTGGGGAGTTTAGTTATTTCCCAATGCCCTAAGGCCAGTCGATAGTGTACCTGAAATCAACCGGTTGCGTCTCTGTAGGATATCGATGGAAAACAAGATGAAAAATGAGATGGAATAGCCTAAAGAACAAGGGAAAATATTGAGATGCACCATATCTCATCAAGAAGGTCATAACTGAAAAAGATACCCTAACATTTTTGGGTCGAGTTCACACTCTCATCCACAATGATGTATTGTCTTCATTGTGATATTCTAATAATGTAAATTATATGTTGTTATATCTTATTTTTTACCTCATAATTCAAAAAATTATGTGACTAATATTCTAATAATCATTTATATAAAAAAATAATATAATCAAATATTATGGTAAAAAGAAGACATTATAAAATTTCAATACAATAAAGATTACATGATCAACCATCTTTGTTAATATTAGTTACACTATCTGAATCCTGATCAGAATTTTTTTTGGACATATAGGGTCGTGTTTTGCCATTGTATACTACTACATGGAGGTTATAAAAACTATGAAAGGAGCTTGTTATAGTACACAACCAACAACAATGGTTTGTATAGCTGATTCTGTAACACTTAATTAACTTCAAGAATGAATTTGTGGGAGATGAACCACAACACATGAGGAATATTAATAATGAAGTTAGTGATGGAATTAGCTTATGTCATCACCATCTTCGTTGTCACCATTCCGCCTATGTCATGGTTCATTTACCACAAATTCTTTCTTGAAATTCATTTAGTGTTACAGAATGAGTTGTACATGTGAGAAAATAATCATGAAACATACCATCATGCAGACAATCATACATAAATACAAAAAACACAATTTTCTAATTAACATTTACAGAATGATGACAAAATGTTTATATATATATAACCATATCATAAAAACACCCTTTTATAGGTAAAATCATATATTAACAACAAGTTATTAATTTTATTTGAAATATATGAAGACATGAACCTTTATTTTGGTAAATATAACTTCATAAAAAATGTGAATAAACAAGGAATGTTTGGCATTATATAAGTCATAAAATTCTATTGACCATAAGGTTATATTTAAATTTTACTATTAAGACTCATTTCATTTGTTTATATACAGATGGATGATACCATACTACTCACTCAAAAGGATATCCAGGTTTTCAGGACATGTTAGATGGTGGTGAGGATCGATCGATCAGGGTGAATCGAGTACACCATTTTCATCACAAGGAGCCTCCACATGCCATTAGACCATACTTTTACCTTGATGGTTTCTATGGAATTTCCATATCAGATTTCACATTTTTCGACTATCACATACTAGTTTCCCTCGTGGAGAGGTGGAGACAAGAGACACACACATTCCACATGCTTGAGAAAGAGATGACCATCACCCTCTTGGATGTGGAAGTGCCTCTCAGTATTCCTATCTATGGGAAGCCGTTATTGAACCCACTTGTGCATCTTGGCCCAACCATGCTCAATGATTGTTAGGCGTCAACATTTTTTCTAATCATAGGGCTACATATGGAGCGTCAATATCTATGACTTGGTTGGAGGAGAATGTTCCACATTTACCCGATGATGTTGATGATCAGAATCTCATGCGTTTTGACCATGCATATATATTATGACACATTAGAGGGACCATGTGTGCTGATCACTCTGGGATGCATGTGAACATGATTTATCTACCCCTACTGGAGGTCTTTGATCGGTCCAAGACATATAGATGGGGATCGGCCTTCATGTAATACATGTACAAAGCATTATGTAAGCTATCCCACGGTGACCGCATAGATCTTGGGGGATGCGTCATCCTTATTCAGATGTGGGAATGTGAGTGAATCCCCTCATTCCACCCTCATCATGTTAGTATACCGATCACTATGGAGGTGTTTCATGACACTCTTCATGGACGCTGGTATGATCACTCATCTATATTGGATTATGATGCTACTAGGAGTTATTGAATTTAATTTCTCATTATTTTTCACTATCGATGTTGTATTTTATAGGTGGTGTTTGAGACACTATTTACGCATGGTTTTGAGACACCATTTGAGCTCATACTAGCTCAAGTTGGACTGCCTCTTACCCAACCAAGTATGTATATACAATCTATCATTGTCTAAAAAATTTAATAATATAATCATTTTTTTAGTAAGGATATTTTTTTGAAAAACACCACATGTCATTTCAGATTTCATGGATTCCATATTGGTCTATAATGGACCTATTTCCCCTATAATGCACTGTTGGGCTTAAGGATGTAATGGATGCAGTTCCCCTCATTCAATTATATATTATTGAGTGGCAGTAGCCTAATAGATTCATGTTCCAGTATTACCGTGTTTAGCCGATTCTGTTTCCACTGAGACAGACAGATAAGATTCATGACATGAAGCTGATAGGGAGGTAGGATGAAGACATGTGCCGAGTATATGTTGACTTTCTCCACTACTAGTATAGATGCAAAAAGTTTCATATCTAGGGTATACATACTAATCAATTATTTCTTTCGGAGTAGGTCGAGTATGAGCCTTGGTATAGACTGAAGTCTATACTGCATCTTAGCTGACAAGGTAGAGAGATTCATAATATTATAAGTCAATAAATTTCCAATAGTTTGTTTATTGAAATATTTTCTAATTCATTTTGAATATCTTTACATGGCACTCACTCAGAGCATCTTGTTCACATGAGTGATGAGGAGGAGGAGGGGGTCTTTAGCTGGGTAGCCGTCCATGCTGAAGCGCTGGAGCTGATGTCATCTTATCATGTGCATTCCTAGAGAATCATCAAGAGTCGAGCCCAAAGAGAGGAGGTTGCTACACCGTAGGAACATCCTTCAGTAGCTGCTGGTGCTAAGGATCTAAGATGATGACGATATATACATTATCATGCTGCATGTGAGGCCTCTCATGTTCCACATGCAGAGGTCGGCCCTTTAGTAGTACAACTTCAGTCGACTGAGGATGTGCCTTAGGTGGCATGGGATACATATGTCATGACAGTATATCAATAGTTCTCTCCATCATGGGGTCCAGGTCCATCACAGACTTAGTTTCTTGATCCATAACATCCTTGGGGTCTAGATCCATTGGGTTATATCTCCATCCGAGGCTAGGTTCCCCACTGCAAAGATGGAAGGTCCTTCAACCACCCTAGTGGGAGAAAGATCCGAAGGGTAGAAAAACATGAAGTTGATAGCTCCTACCACTGACACACATGTGGAGGATGCAACGGTCGATGTTCTAGGGTCCGAGGTTCAGCACTTTCCAGGTCATCAAACTCCACAGTGAACTCGGAGTGGGCATCCTATTCACAGACCACCATGTGGGATAGAATATCCTCTCCGTAGACAAATACATTGATTTTACTAGTTCATTTATATGTTTTATGTCTATTGAAATGAAGATACTATTATTAATATCATCCCATATTATATTTTTATCTAGTGTTTTAGTTTTCATTAATATTTTAGGCACAATTTATATTTTACTTCTTTGAAAGTTGACTACATGAAATATATTAATAATTAATAAATTTCACATAACTAACCTTAAAATCCTATAAAATATATAGTATAAAAACAATGTAAATTAAATTTAAAATATTTACTAAATATCTAAAAATATGTTGAAAATAAAAAGAGTTTCATAAATAAAATAAATAAATTAAAATAAAAGGAATGTAATAAAAGTTACTCGAAAGTGAGAGCTAAATGAAGGACTATTGAGGAGGATCTAAATACACCTACTTAACTTTGAATGCTTATAAATTAATTTGCAATTTTTTTTATGAAATTATTTTTATTTTCAACTATTTCTTATATATTTAATCCATGCTTTAATTTTCATTTATATATTTCTTATATTTTATATTTTATAGGACAACAAAGTCATGTACTTGAATCATTTTTTAGTTTTAAGATGGTGGATTTGAAAGATTATAAATTATTTTTCATCACTATTTTTTTATGAAATTATTTTTATTTTTTATTTTTATTATATGTTTAATCCATGTTTTAATTTTCATTTATATTGGTCTTATAGTTTATATTTCATAGGCTAGCAAAGTCACGTACTTGAAACATTTTTAAGTTTTAAGTGGGTGGTTTTGAAAGATTATAAATTATTTTTCATCAATATTTTTAACAAAATTCTTTTTATTTTTGACTATTTATTATATATTTAATCAATTTTTTAATTTTTATTTATATAGGTCTTATATTTTTTATTTTATAGGCTAGAAAACTCATGTACTTGAAAAATATTTAAATTTCATGTTGGTGGATTTAAAAGTTTATAAATTACTTTTCATAAATATTTTTTACAAAATTCTTTTTTATACTATTTATTTTATGTTTAATCCATGTTTTAATTTTAATTTATATTGGTCTTATAGTTAATATTTTATAGGCTAGCAAATTCACACACTCGAAACATTTTTATGTTTCATGTTGCTGGTTTTGAAAGCATATAAGTTATTTTTCATCAACATTTTTTATGAAATTATTTTTATTTTAGACTATTTATTATATTTTTAATCCTTGTTTTAATTTTCATTTATATAGGTCTTATAGTTTATATTTTATAGGCTAGCAATGTTACATAATTGAAACCTCTTTATGTTTTAAGTTGATGGATTTAAAGTCTTATAAATTATTTTTCATCAACACATTTTATGAATTTTATTTTTTTAGACTATTTATTATTGGTTTAATCCATGTTTTAATTATCATTTATATTGGTCTTATAGTTTATATTTTATCGTCTAGAAAAGTCATGTACTAAAGCATTTTTATGTTCCAAGTAGGTGGTTTCGAAAGCATATAAATTATTTTTCAACCACATTTTTTATGTAATTCATTTTATTTTAAACTATTTATTATATTTTTAATCCATGTTTTAATTTTCATTTATATTAGTCTTATAGTTTATATTTTATAGGGTAAAAAAGTCACGTTCTTGAAACATTTTTATGTTTCAAGTTGGTTGATTTGAAAGCTTATAAATAATTTTTCATCAATATTGTTTAATTTTTTTTTATTTTCAACTGTTTCTTATATATTTAATCCATGTTTTAATTTTCATTTATATTGGTCTTATAGTTTATATTTTTTAGGCTAGCAAAGTCACGTACTTGAATAAGAGATAAACTCTGCTGAAAAGGTTTGTTATATATATATATAAACCAAACAAAATTAAAATATTAATTAAAAATATTAAATATATATAAAATAATATTTAAAATAGAAAAAAATTTGTTTTTGGGGAAAGGCGGTAGCAGTGATGTTTCCTTTGAGGCACTTTTTTTTAAAAAAATTTATCCCACTAATTTTTAATTTTTTTCTTCAGAAAACATAATTTAAAAAAAACTTCGAGATCGCATGACAGCGCAGCTCCCATCCTCCTTATAGGTCGATATCCAATTTATTAACATTTAAATATATAAAATTATAAATATAATAATTTTTTTATTTAAATATATTTATAATTATTTAAATATAAAAGTAAATATATTTTTAATTATAATTGTAAATAAATATATTTATAAATATTTTCATATATTTATAAATATATTTATAAAATATTAAATAAATATTTATTAATATATAAATATAGATAATTATTAATATAATTAATATATTTATTATAACTCTATAATTATATATATATATATATATATTCATAATTATAAAAATACTTGTTTGAAACATTATATATATATATTTGAAATATTAAAAAATATTTATTAAAATACCATGTTTATATTAATTATATAGATGCATTATTTAACTAATATATATAAATAAACATTATTTTTTGAATATAAATATGATAATTTTATATATATTAATAATATATTTCACTAAATGGTTTTATCAGTGCTAAGAATATAACTGACAAAGATCCACCTTTATCAGTTCTAAAAAAGCGCTGAGAAAGATATACCCTTTATCATTGTTTTTTATCTATAATAAAAGTTGACATTATCAGTTCCTTTAGCTAGAATTGATAAAGGTTATCCTTTTACAGGCTCGTTATGTTTAGCACTGATAAATGATAGCGTTGAAGAAGGCGTGTTCAGTGGTAGTGGTGACTGGTATTTAAAAAACAAAAAACAAAAACAAGTATAATTTAGAAATTCATTATGTCTATAAAATATATAATCGTATTAATGTTTCGTAAGATTATATATTTCAAAAATTAACATACGGATTTTTCCTTATTATTTCATGGAAAAAGTATGTCATTTTCTTGGATTTTACCCCTAAGAACATGTTTTAAAGGATTGTTAATTCTTTAAGAATTTCTTATTTAGTTAGTCTAAACACACCAAACATCGGTTTGAGGTGATGTATTATCATACACATAAAAAATAATTGAAAAATAGTTTTACTATGATTTCATATTAAGTAAATTTATTTTTTCTATGGTATTCACCATTAGACATATATTTAAGTGGTTTAAAAGACTAAAAATATATTTTCAATTCTCCCAAGAGAAAATAACATGGATTTCTCACGATCTATTCCAACATTTAGAAAATAAATCCAATGTTGTTAACCTATAATATCCTTAACACCAGTGTTTTTTTCTTTGTTTTCAACAATTGGAACTCATTTTTAAAGACTTCCAATTCTTTAGAATCTAGTTATTCAGTCAGTAAGAGTTCACCACATGTCAAATTTATGTGTTATATTCTCATACACAACCAAAAATAATTCCATGATATTTTTTATATGATTTCTCATAAATATAATGTTATTTTATATGGTTTTAATTGGTACATACATGTTTTAGAGTTTTAAAGCACTCAAAAAGAATTTTTGAAAATCCTACGAAAATAATATTTCATATTGATGCACTGTTTGCTCTTACATTACAAAAACCAATCTATGGTTTTCATGAAATGACTTCATGGAAATCAAAGATCATTTTATTCTTTTTAAACCCACAAAACAAATTTTTAAATACATCCATATTTTTAAGAAGCTCTTATTCTATTAGTCCAAGAAAACCACATGTCAGATTAACATGTCGTCAATTTGTACACTTTAAAAATAATTTTAATATAGTTTTCTAATGATTTCATATTAATGAGAGGCATTTTTCTATGGTTTTGATCACTACATGTACAACTTAATCTCTTAAAGAACTCAAACATCATTTTTTCATCCTATGAAAATGAAAAATTAGATTGAAACACCATTTGTTATTACATTTCTCAAATCAATATATGGATGGTTTCATATCATTTCATGGATGTTGGAAGTCATTTTCATGGTTTTGATCCCCTTCACACATGTTTTTAAAAGACATATAATTCACTTAGAACATTTTATTCTATTAGTTTGATATCACCACATGTCAGATTGGCATGTCATCTACTCATACATATAAAAAACTTTCAAATAAAATTTCCCTATGATTTCAAATTAATATGAGATCATATGATATGGTTTTCACCATTACAAAATAGTTTCTGTGTTTCAAAATAGTAAACAGGTTTTTTGGCCATCTAATAAAAATGATAACTAATATTAATACTTCTTTATTTATAAAATTTAAAAAAATCATTTACTTTTTCCTATGATTCCATGGTAACCGAAGGTGGTTTTATTGGTTTTTACCCCCCAACACACAATTTAAAATACTTTCCATTATTTAAGAACTGCTTATTCAGTCAGTCTGAATGCACTGCATGCCAGATTGATGCATTGTGTACCTTTACACATTAAAATAATTCAATGATTGTTTTAATATTATTTTATTCCAATATGTTGTTTTTTTCTATAGTTATGATAATTACACACATGTTTTAGTGTGTTAAATAACTAAAAATGAGTTTTTGGTCATATGAGAAAAACAACAACTTAGATTGATGAACCATTAGATCATATTTTTTTTTAAAAATAATGGTCATTTTATTATGATTTCAAAATAATTAGAGGCTTTTTGCATGGTTTCCCCCCAGAAAAACTTTTTAATGATTGTTAATTCTTCAAGAACTCATTATTCATTCAATATGATCACACAACAAATAATATTGTCATGTAATTTTATTATATAGATAAAAAAATCCAAGATATTTTTCCTATTACTAACAGAAATTTGATATCTTTTACTTTGGTTTTGATGGTTACAATCTTGTTTTAGTGTTTCAAACCACAAAAAATGCATTTTCGGTCATTCTAGGAAAATGAAAACTCGAATTGATGCATAGTTTTGAATTTTATATTCATTTTTTTTGTTAATTAAAAATAATTTATTTAATATGAATTATTTTTTTAGGATTTGTTTTGCAGCTGGAAAGGGGACACACCCACTGCATCTCTACCATCCATGTGTCCCTATTCTATTATGCCAGGGCGTCATAAAATTGTCTACATGTTCTACAGGATTCACACCTTTCTTCCTCCACCAGACCTTCTTTCCTTAGATATCTTGTAGGTTGTTTTTAGCTTCAAGGTGCCCAAGGTTCTTGTAGGATAGCTCTTAGTTTGGAGCTCGGTCTTCACTAAATTGGAGTGCAGTAGTGATATAGTCTTCTTCAATGATTCGTGTTAGAAAAGAGTGAGATAAAGAGGGTGCATGGTTGTGTGTCTCTAGTTTTACAAAAGAAAGGAGATGTTGATTTATCATGTTTCTTGGTTGAGAGATAGTTGCAGATGATGATTAGCTTCTTTTGGTTTGGTTATTTTTCACCAAGAGAGGGTGCACCTCTTTAGTTTAAAAGATCTGATGCGAGGGAAATAACATCCCTGGTCCGATGAAAAATGAACCTCAATAGTGATAGATCTACAAAGTGATGAAATATATAGTCATCCCCAATGAATCTTAATATAACCTTCATACTTTGACAGAGACAACATTCTTGGATAGCGGTGGCCTACTAGGATAGCTACGTTGGACTTTCACAATAATGGTTTCCCTAGATGACTGTCTCAGAGAACATGTATGTGATACCTATATATTTTTAAGCCTTGATAATGGTGGTTCTACGAAAAAGGTGATTATAGGACCCTAGTAAGGGGTACCTTGGGCATGTCATGTTTTTTTGTTTGTTTTTCTCCTCCTATACATAACAGTGTGTGTGTGTGCCTGTTGTACTACTTATTTCCTTGATTCTCTTGTACTCTTTTATTTTCCATAGTAAAAACATGTGATGATCATGACCTATTCACATAGACCATTAGACGAAGCATGTAAATCTATTATCCCTTTTACTATTTTTATTTTCAAAATTAATTTTGACCTGAAATATTTGAACACACGCATCTTGAATTAATTCAAAATCTATTTTGATTTGAATAATTAAGTTATATGTTTTCTAGGATTTTATGTTGTTTAGGATTCATAACTACTGTTGTATTAAAATTATGGTTTTGAAATGTTTATATCAAATCTTTCTTGAATCCCTATTTTTGGTTGGTTTAATTTGCTGATGATGCCTTAATTAATGCTTTCTACCTTCAATTATGGATTTTATTACATCATTCATAATTGATGTATTCTATTTTATGATAATTAAGTTAAATAATTGAATAATTTTAATTTCCATTTTCATATGAGTCAGTCTACTGCCTTGTGTTGTTCACCAGTTGTATTCATTTGAATATTTTATTTGATTTTATGAAATTGGAAGAAAAATGTGGTTTTTATTTATCAGTTATATATTAAAATTAGAAATAAAATATTTTTTTTTTCATTTTGGATTTTTATGAATAAAAAATGAAATAGATCCTGGGCTATTTCTTGAGAAGAATCACCCCTATAGGGGAATCCCACGAAATAATGTGGTATCAAATCCTAATTGGAATTAAAATTTCCTTCATTAAAATTTTGAAATCGATTCATATTAACTTTCAAATGATTTGTTAGTGGATTTTAAGAGTTTTAACATGATTTTTTTAACTAAGCATAGTCATGTGATCTACTAGGATATAATTTCAATATTTTGCAGATGTTTTGCTTCCATTCTATCCCTTTGTTTTCTTTTCCTATATGAGCCTCAAAGATGCATATTGGTAGTTGCTGCTTATGTGTGTCCATGGTTTCGGGGTAGGAATAGGTTATGTGTGAGGTTTTCCTCTGTTTGAGAACTGGTTAGTAGAAAGGGATGAGAAGGATATTGTGTCTATAGTTTCTACTTATTTCCCTATGAGTTGAGATTATGTTAGCTATGTTGTGTTCCTATACATCCCTTTGGAATTTTTGTTATTGGTATGGACCTGTAGCGAGTTCAGTGTTTGGGAATGGGTAACTTGTGGGTGAAGTGATCTTATTTGTCTATTTGAGGATCACTAAGAATATTGGATATTCTATTTGAATATTTTAGCCAATTTTTCTAATTAGTATCATAGTATTAAGAATTATCTTCCATTATTAATACTAGACTAGGATATGTGTACCTTATGTGGATAGTTTTCCCCTAGGTTTCTAGCTAACAACCTACCTTTTTCTCTCACGTATAAGAGTTGTTCAGAGATGTTATAATTTTTTTTCATTTGTCCTTGAAGTTTTTATTTTATTTGAGGATATCTCATTTTACATTTTTTCAGAATCCATCTCCCTAGGTGGTGATTATGGATCCTTCTTTTAAAGATCTTAGGGTTATTTGCATTGAGATTCTTTTCTATTATGTTCAATGCGGCGTGTCTCAGCTTAAATTCGTTTGTTCTTGGTGATTCAATAATCATGTGTTTTTGTTGGTTCAGGTGGATAACAATTTTGGTTGTTTCCATTAAAATGAATGATTTATATCTATTTCTCTCTTTTATGTTTTCTCATTTTCTATTTTTCATGATTAAACTATATTAACTAAGTTACAATTATTTTTGAATTTTCTGAGATATTTTTCATGTTTTGTGTGAGGATAGGTACTATAATGTTTTGTTGGTGTTCTGAAGGCACTTTTGAGATATTCCAACAACCTATATAGGGATATGATTTACTAGTCATATTTTCTTCAATATAATCATCTCAGAGTGCGACTCATGTAAGTGAACCTATGACCTCTATCATACAATTGTATAGAATTGTTTAATTCTAAGAATTTTTAGCAGATGTTTACAATATCATTCAATTTTGGGTTTCATGTGTCACATTGATAAATGGTAAGGGAATATTTTGGTCATACCCTATAGGTTTTTTCCTATTTAGGATATGACAATGTTGATGATGTTAGTTGGTACATAATCTTGATGTGGTTTCAGTTTCAATTTGCAAGGTGGAGAGATTGATGTTGTTACATATTAAATATGTTCATGCATTTTTATTTCCATGGAGGAGATTTTTTATATTCATATTCATGTTTTCATTAATTAAAAATAATTTATTTAATATTACTTTGATTTTTATAGAGCATTTTTTTCACAGCTAGAATGTGGGAACTTCCCACTGTATCTTCACCATCTTTATGTCACTATTCTATTATACAAGGGCTTTATTAGGCTATCCACATGTTCTCCCAGAATTTTACCTTGCCTCTCCCATTTTACCTAATGGCCATGGATATCTTATAGGTGTATTTTAAGTTTCATGGTGCATAGGGTTTTCTATGGGAGATCTCCTGTTTTAGAGCTCTATCTTCACTGAATTGGAGTGCAACAGTTACATCATCCAGTGTAGTGATTCTGGTTAGCTGAGAGAGAGAGAGAGCTCCTAGTGGTGCGACTCTAGTTCACCATATGAAAATAGAGGGAGATTCGTCATTTTTCATGGAAGAGAGACCAATGTAGTGGCCAATTATCTTCTCTTGGTTTGGTTCCTTTTCACCAAGAGAGAGAGATAATGCCTCCTTAGTTTAGTAGATATACTTCAAGTGAAATAACCCCCTTTGTTTGGTGATTTGGTTCACTAATATAGGGATTATGGATAATCAAGGTTCAACCATGTTGAGTTAGTGGTTCTTGTTATTGAATTTTGTGGATGGTGAATCATGATAGTGATAGATCTTGATAGTGATGACCAATATGATTAGCCTTAGTGACTTTGCACATCACCTGGGTACTATGATAGTGGCATCAAATCATGAGCAACAACATGATTGGATAGAAGTGACCCACTTGGATAGCTATGTTGGACCTGAACAACAATGTTGTCTCAGGAAAACTATCCTAGATAACATGGATGAGATTTTTATGGATTTATAATCCTTGAGAAAAGAGGATATGTGATAAAGGTGATTCTAATCCCCAGGTATGGGGGGTCTTGGGAATGTCTTATTTTTCTTCTCCTCATATACAAAATAGTATGTTCATGTGTGTGCCTCTTGTGATGCTTTTTCCCTGATTCTATTATACTATTTTATTTTTCATAGTAAAACCCTATGATGATCCCACACCCTGCATGTAGTTCATTTGGTGAATCACATCAATTTGTTATCCTTTTTACTATTTTTAATTCTGTGTTTATTTCAAACTAAAAAATTATGAACGTATGCTTCGTGAATTAATTCCAAATCTTTTTTTGATTGTCATTATTTAATTAGATATTTTCTAGGATATTATGTTTTTAAGGATTCATAAATGGTGTTGCCTTGTAATTATGGTTTTGAATTTTTTTTATGTCAAATCTATTTCGAACCCCTATTTGTGGTTGGTTTAATTTGATTCTTCTATCCTAATTAATTATGATTTCATTCAATTCTATAATGTGTTTTATGGTCGTTCAAAATTTTTGTATTCTATTTTATGAAAATTAAGTTTAATAATTGAATAATTGTAATTTCCAAATCCATGTGAGTTAGTCCACTGCCTTGTGTTGTTCCCTGGTTATATTCATTTGAATATTTCATGTAATTTCTGGGAATTAAAACAAAAAAATTACTTATCTTTATATTTTTTTTATGAGAATACAAGAAATAAAAATTGCTTTTACATTTTAGATTTTGATGAATCAAAAAAATCAAATAGATCCTGCTATATTTCATTAGGATCGTCTCTTTCATAGGGGCATACCATGCAATGATAGTTTATTTTAATATTAAAAAAGTACGGTTGTTGTCTTATGATTTCACTATAATTAGAGGGCCCATGATTGTTTTTGGCCCCTTAACGCATGTTTTTAAATACTATTAATTATTTTAGAACATCTTATTCAATCAATCTAAGAAAAATGTATATCAGATTAATGTTATGTCTACTCATAAATGCAAAAAATAATTCAAAGACTATTTCCAATGATTTCATTTTAATATTAGGGTTTTCACTATTCTTTTCACCATCACACTTATGTTTTAGTTTTTTAAACATCAAAAATCCATTTTCAGTTATCCATACAAAAAAAACTCATATTTACATGTCATCTATTCTAACATTTCCCAGATCATTATAAATCTATTATGCTATGATATCCCTATAACCAGAGGTCATTTTATTGATTTTGACCTTCATAACATGTGTTTTTAAATAATAAATATTTAATACTTCCATATTCAGACTTCTCAGGCACACCATACATCATATTGATTTGTTGTCCACTTATACACATAATAAATTTAAGACAAATCTCATATCATATCATGTTAATGTGAGGTTTTTTTCTTCGGTTTTTATTGTAACGAACATGATTTAGTCTTTTAAAATACTAAAAGGACATTTTTAATCATATTGAGAAATCTAAAACTCAAATTGAGGTTTCTTTAGTCCCTTCATTTCAAAAATAATTTTATGGGTTTTCTTATTATTTCATGAATATTGATGATTGTTTGATTAGTTTTCACACCCCGAAACATGTTTTTAAAGACATTTAATTCATTAAAACCAGGTTATACAATTAGTTAGAGAATACCACACATCAAATTGACTTGTTTTCTACTCATATATTTCAAAAATAATTCTACAATAGTTTTCCTATGATTTATCATCAATATAATGTTTTTTATATGGTTTTAACCATCACACACATGTATAAGTGTTTTAAAGAACTAAATTGACATTTTTGGTCTCCTTGATTAAATGAAAACTCATATTGATGCACCATTAGTTCATACATTTCAAAACTAAATCTAGGATTTTACATTTATTTCATGATAATCAGAGGTCATTTTCACGGTTTTGACCCCCAAAAGAATGTTTATAATAATTGAACATTTTTTAAGAATTACTTATTAAATCTTTTCAAGAATACTACACATCCAATTTCAAAAATCCTACTATTTTATTTTAGGTACATCATGTCTACCTTTTGGTTCCCTTTTTTTTAGAGAATTTCATTCCTTTTGAGGAAGAGGATCATTTTTCAATAAAAATGACTAAAATATTAGAGATATATGTTTGTTTGAATTAATGGACTCTTGGTACATATGTTTAAAAATATTGAGAGGATTTCCATTGTTTCTAGATTAACATGAGTGATTTTTTTAGTTTTTCAATAGAATTTATCAGTTAGACACTTTCATGTAGTGAACTAGTTAAATGATGCGAATTCTTTGCTGAGAAGATTTCATAAACTAGTTCAGAGTAATAAATGTTTATAATCGATGAATCTAGTTGATTTCATGAAAAAATTGGTCCTTTGGTGATGCCTTTTTCTAGGTATCTTATAAATCATTAAATTCACATCATCGAGGAGGTTCATGAAATTTATAGCTTTGGAATGTGGTTTTTTACCATGTTACACATATTATTTATTTTCATTTAATGTGAAAACTTTTCTCTTCATGCCTAAGAGAACTCACATGAGATATTGGGGGATCTTTGATACTATTGAATCACATATTTCGACACTTTATCTTCACTGTGGTAGCATTGAATCTTTCTCGATAAGAGATCTTTTTGCTTATTAATTACAATTGATCACAATAGCACCATTTTACTGCATTTCTAGATCCATTTAAATTATAGGTATTTTTTATTTATCCATTCAAGATCCATCATGTGATCTTCTCACATAGGCGTCCCTTGTGTTGTTTGTGGTGAAACATGCAATTTATTTGGGGGTATAGACTGTTTATCTTCTCCATTGACTTCTTTTCATGTTAAATTGAATCTAAGATATGGGGATCAGCTCTAGGACCTCTCGTGTTGCCTCTGTGTCCCTTATTTGTTGGTGGATCCCGTTATAGGCATGTATAGCCTATGTTTGAGGTTTGTGGTTCAATCTCTATACTATGTTGGATGAATCTTGATTACTAACACTTTGATAAATTGTTTAATAAATAAAATGACATTATTAGTTGATTTATTTTTGTGTGCAAAAATGGGTTTTTAAGAAAAGATGGATTTATCATAGTGTCGGTGAAATAGAATGGTATTTTAAAAGCATTATGAAATGTTTTTCAAAGTTAGGTTTTGATGAAATGGTTTGGAAAATTTAATCCATAGGAAGATATGTGTAATTATTTGAAAGGTGTAAGGAAATGACTAATCCATTGATACCATTAGGGGGTTCAATCAGTGGGTTTTCCTTTTCTCCCAGGGACTGTTGTTCTCTAGACTTATTAGACCTATTGGGGGTTCACTTTACGGGGTGTTTTTCATCTCTATAGATTCGATAAATATGTCTACATACTTGATTTATGTGATTTTCTATGCTTGTGTATGAGTTTTATAGCTAGAATAACATATAGTGATCCTTGTTATGATGTTACATGTTCTTTGATTTATACAGGTTTGGATTTGATATGATATTCGATACATTCTTTAAACTAATTTGATATATGTGATATTCTTGGATATGTTCTCTCTATAGGATGCATTTTCACTCAGTTGATGTATGTCAGAGTAAGACAAAAGAGGATGATTCTTCCGTTGAATGTGATTTGGTTACAAATCCTCATTAGGAAGATACTAGGAATATTGGTATAACCTCTTATGTTGTTGCACTTATACATGGCAAGGTGGATTAGTGTTTGAACTACTACAAGTTTGGACACATTTTGGATAAATAAAAGTTTAATATTCCTCTTAATGTCTCATTATAATATTGAAGGGGTAAGGAGGAGCATTTGAATGGTAATCAGGAGGATCTATCGACTTCTCTTATTGTTGTTCATTCACAGGACCATGGTGAGTTAGAGCAGATTAATAATGAGGAAGCTCTAGATTCAGGTGAGATTTATGATGTGTTATTCATGAAGTCAATAAATACTAAGGGTAAGAAAAAAATTTATGATTCTACTACTATTCAATTGAAGAGAAAGAAATCATCTACACACTATATTAATTCTTATCTTTTTGTATCCTCTTCTAACAAGATGACTGATGATGATTCTATGACTATTCTAAATGATGAAAATATTAGCATGGATAAGAAATTAAATAGGATTTTTGTTATATCTAACTATAAGGTCACTTAAATTTCTAAGAACCTTGTGGAATCTATTCAGAAAAATGGTGTTGGGTTGGTGTCAAATAAGGATACAAAAAATCATGCGGGTGATCCGGCTGACATCATTATAGGAACCCTGGTTGTGCATGCTACAGTCTCACTAGAGGATGGTCTAGTTTATCTTTAATAAAGTGACTCTAATGATGTATAGAAAAGTTCACATAGTTTTATTAATATCTTAAATTGATCCAATAGTAGGTATGTTTTATTTTAAAAATTTGGAAATTCCAATATAATGCGAACTGAGGCTATTAATGAAAGGAGAAGTTCTAATTTGAAGTCTCTAATTGAGGGCTTAGGCCTACTCGATGCACATGATCCTTAGTATCTTAAGTATTCCACCCCTATGGATGATAATACTGATCATCATGATGATGATGATATTGCATGGATAAAACATAAAACCTAGTGGAGGGGCCGCCATATGAGAGGTAGGGTCACGAGTTTTTTTCACTCCATAAGATGATGTTTTGGGTGGTGGAATGGGGAGGATTTGTTTATATTATTATGATCTATGTTTTTTATTTTTCAATGTTTTAATGGTTATATCACCACTTTTTTTACATACCTATGTTCTTGAACATTTATTTTCTAATAAATTTAAGGGTGTAGAACGGGTTCTCAACCCACACTTGAACATTTTTGGTATTATCATGCCTTGTCTTCTTTAAAGCTGATCGTGTTTGGATTGTTATAGAGAGGCTTGTTATGAAACACATGGGTGGGTTCCTATTGAGTCTATTTAGATAAGTCACCATGAACATGTTCAATGATGTGTAGACATTTTTTTTCTTTTGATGCAGGTAAATTCAAGGAATTATAGTGAGGTGGTGATGTTTTTATTAGATTAGTAAGGTTTCTAGGGTATAATAGTTGGATGTCTTCAATTTTTGACAAGGATTAGTCAATAATCTGTTTGGGGTTTTTCCTTTTTTTTGGCCTCTTACTTTTGTGTTTTTAGGAAATTTTGAGTTATACCATTTCCACTATCTTCTTTTAGTTATGGCATATACATTAATTAATATTTTCTATTCGGTTGTTTCTTTATGCTAAATATATAATAAATTTTCTCTAATTTATGTTGAAATAAATAATTACCTTTTTTTGACAACCGAGTACTAGTCACCAGCCTGTGGAGATCAGGAACCCCCTTCAGCTATGTGACAGGATGAGTCTGGTACTAGTTTATTAGGGTATTCTGGTTGGTTCGTCACTTTATTTCTATTCTATTTAATCACACATGTCAAAAATAATTCATATATAGTTTTCTAAATATTTCATCAAAATATAAGGTTAATTTCTATTATATTAAGTATTACTTACAAATTTTAGTGTTTTAAAATAGTTAAGGATTATATGGATATCCTAGGAGAATGATAACTAAAATGGATGAACCATAAGTCAATACATTTCACAAGTAAATCTATAGTAGTAAACATATTCTTTCATGACATCCATATGTTTTTTTCTTGTTTTTGACCCCCTGGAACACATGTTTATTGAGTGAAAATTATTTAAGGACTACTTATTACGTCTTTATGAGCACACTATATGTCAGATTTGTATGTCATCTACTCGTAATCAACAAAAAAAATTAAAATACAGTTTATCTATGATTTTATTTTAAGCCTAAGTCTTTTTTTCTTTGGGTTTTCCCATTATATGCAAGTTTTAGTGTTTTAAAACTTTAAAAGTTGTATTCAGTCATCGTTGGAAAACAACAACTCAATTTGAGGCACCATCAATTAATTCATTTTAAAAATTATTATATGAATTTTTTTTTCTATGATTCCATTGAAATCAGTGGTTTTTTTCTTTTTTAACAACAAAGAAAATGTTTTAAAAAACTGTCAATTCTTTAAAAATTGCTTATTCATTCATCCAGTTCACACTATATATTGGATGGATATTTTATCATTTCATACCAGTCAACAATAATTCAAATAATTTATTCCTATAGTTTAAAATAAATCTAAGGTTTTTTTAATGGTTTTGATAATTACATGCATGTTTTATTATTTGAAAACATTAAAAGGAGTATCTGGTCCTCCAAAATTAATACTAAATTTTATTGATGGACCATATATTAATACATTTAATAAATAAGTATATGGTTATTTGTTATGATTTTATGACAATTAGAGGGTTTTTTTCATGGTTTTGACCTTATCTCATGTTTTTAATGACTATCAAATCCTTGAAGATTTCTTATTCAGTCCATCCAAGAATAACACACATCAAATTGATGGAAAATATACATGTAAAAATCTCCAATAATTCCATTAAAATTATTTCATAATTTTATTTCAATATAAGGTTGTTTGTTATAGTTTGTACTATTACATGCATGTTTTAGTGTGTTTTTAAAAATTATTTATTCATCTTAAGAAAACCGAAACTCATGTTGATGAATTTTTTTTACCTACATTTAAAAAATAAATCTCTCGTTTTTTTCCAATGATTTCTTAAAAATTAGATGTTCTTTTGGTTTTGAATCATTGATGTGTGTTTTTAAAGAAAGTGAATTCTTTAAGAACTACCTATTTAATCTATCTGAGTACACCATGCATCAGAATGATGTGTTGTTAGCTCATACATGTCATAGATAAGTCATAGTAATTTTTCCTTTGATTTTAAATAAATTTTATGTCTTTTGTTATGGTTTTAACCATTACACACATGTTAATGTATTTTGAAACACTAAAAAAAATCTTCAGTCATCTTGGGTGAACTAAAACTCAGAATGTAAAATATTTGGTTCATTAAATTCTTAAATAAATTTTTGATTATTGTATTATGATTTCAAAGAAATACAAGGAACCTTTTTTAACATTCTTCTCATTATATTTTTTTTGTAAAATAAAATCCACCAATTATTGACCCTGAATTAAATGTGTCCATTATCTTTTAAAGTTGATGTTATACACTAGGAAATATTGTTTTAATCCAAATATTTTTCAGATCTATAATATAAATTTATGATAACACATTTTAATAAGTCACAAAAAAATATAATGTACAAGAGAATAAATAATTAGAAAAAGGTATTATAATTTGACTATTGATTAGAAATAAACTTTTTAAACAAAAGAAATAATGGAGTCATAGGTGTAGAAAAGAAACACATAATATATAATAAACCACTATATATGAGCATTGTAAAATTGAAAAAATTCATAAATCAACTAAAATTAGGCATGATTCTAACTGAAAGCATTCATTATTAGCCATGTCAAACTCTAATTGGAAGAACCCAAAAATATGAAGGAATTTAAAAAACGCCTTATCTTTTAATATTGAAATTGATTAATATTGTGAGAAGAAGATAATATATTGGAAACTTAATTAAAGAGGTAGTTGATGAATAGATGGATAAAATTAGTGAGTTAGTGGATATCTATTCACTACATAGAATACACATTTATTATTATTCAAAAACCATATGGAAAGAAACCTAAATTAAAAAAAAGATAAAAAAATTCTTATTTTTATATTTAAAAATTGGATAAGAGTTTTGTAGATTTATGGAATTGGTTTGTTGATTGGTATAAAGAATTAAAAATTTATAGTCAATATATGTGATAAAAGAGATAAAAAATAGACTATTTACTCATTATTCTAGTTCAAGAAAGTGATTTAAACATTGTATATCAATATCTATAATTTTTTTTGTAAATTTATGTCCTCAAGAAATAGGTACATAGATATTAATATAATATAAAACAATAAGAGTGTTGAATTTTAAAAGAGTAATATCATGAAATAAATTTAACATGAGTCCTTTTGATGTTCCTTAATTATATCGATCCTACTGGAATCTCATATATTATGAAACTCACATTCCATTAAATAATATAAAATTACATTGAAATTTCGTGACCTAGCTTTGAATTATATGCATTTAAGGAGATATTGGATCAATTTTTATTAAATATTATTGATTATATAGATAATAATAACCTGAAAAATTAGTTAGTATATATAATTTTTTTTTTAAAAATAGTTGAACCTAATTCGAGTAAATAGCCAAGTTGGAATTTTATATTGAAATCTATGATTTTTGGGGTATGGATTACCAGGTAATCAAAATATAAAAAATAAGTTATTTTTTATAAGTCAAGTTATTCCCCTTTTAGTTATAAATACAAAGAAATCAATGGTTGAAGTTAACATTAAATTTTAAATTCCTCAATGTATAAAAGGAGAAGATAAGTTAAATCTAGGAAAATGATTATAAATCATTCATAAAATATTATAGGTAGAAAACCAAATAATTTTTTTCCTTTTAAAAAAAGTAATATAAATAATAAACAACAGTTGTTGGAATCATAAATCCTATATTAATATATTTTTCAAATGGATTGAAGGCCATTGTTTTTTATTTATTTTGGGATAATTCTCTTTTATAACTATGTTAAGGGGGAACACATACATGACCCTTAGGAAAAAAGAAAAAATACATAATACATGACCTTAAGGACCAAAGACCTGACTATAGTGGAACTACCCCTCCCCAACATCTGGGTTGTTTATGGAACCTAACTCCCCACCTAACAAGACTGATCGACTAGAATTGCCACATGTTGAGCTGCACAGTGCTTGGTACCGATTGGGGTTTCCATACCCTCTCATTCTTCCAATAAATATAGCTCTATTGGTGGTTGTAACATTGCTCAGATTAATCTTCTAGGGAATTCTCCCATATGGTCAGATCTCATACTATAGGTTAGAGGCCCATTTTCCCTTAATGGCCATGAGGCCCTACTACCATAGCATGTCTAGGGACCATGCCCTTACTTGTTGTATGCCTAAATCATCCCTATATCACCTCCATATAAAAATACCCCTTAGGGGCCTTCCTGTATTCAATCCTGAGTCTTTTGGATTCCAACCAGGAGCCTTTACAACATAGTTATATGCTTGTTAGATCAATATTCATACCTTCATTATCTTATAAATCTAAAATTTATTGTCTCAAGAATGAATAATAAGAAAAAAATAATTTGATTAAACCATAGAGAACCAATTTTCTAAAACAAACAATGATAGATACAAAAAACCATCCATGAAAAAACCAATCGATTTTGTAATAAAACAATAAGTGATGTACCATGATTCAAGGGTTAAAATAATTTTATACTTTCTATATTCATTGGATGAATAAAACAAATAAAATAAAATATAATTATTATATATTATCTTTACTAAAGCTGGGTGTCCTCCTTTACACGTGTCATTCTTAGGTTCCTCATTTTTTATCCTCCCCCTCTCACTACTCACATTCCATTCAATCCCCACGCCTCATGTCCATGAGTTTCCACAACTTCTCTAAGAGTTTATAGTATATTTCATCTCATCTATGATCTACCTCCAAAAACCCCTCACACTATTTATTCATGGTCAATGGTGTTCTCTAGAACCTAATGTCTTACTTCTACCTATTTAATCCTCCTATTCACACCACTCTCATTCCATCCATTAACCATCCATCTCTCTATCCAGTTTCATCACCTCCTCCTATGGGTCCTGCTGCATATCATCTGCTTTATGATCCACGTCTTCCTATCCCTTTGATAGTTTCCTCAATGTCAATGGGCTTATTTGGAAACTCCATTCATCATTTATTTCTCCTCAACCAATAATCAACTTTCATGTTATACGCCTCATCTTTTCGGCTACCTATCTCTGTATTACCATCTTTCTAGAAACCTATGTAACATCTCTCCCAAGAACACTACCATCCTCCATCTTTTTCTATCTCAAAACCTAAATTAATGTATGTATTTATTTTGTATCTAATTCCATATTTATGTGAAAATTACATATTATTGAAAATGTTTCTATCTCTATCTTACTTATGATATTATCATCTTTGAGCCTGCATCTGTGAAAATGTTGAGTGCCTCCATTGACCCCCAACTGTTCAATCTTCTTCAAACCTTTTTTTACTAATTTCAACTATATTATGATATTTTACTTATTTTTATTATCCTATATTTATTTTATTTTATATTATTATGGTCTAAGATTATTTGTTCTAAAATACTAGAACCCATGAAATATTTTTTATTTCATTAGTCAAAAATCTATTACACTATGGTTAAACATTAGATAAATTATTGAGTAATTCCTATGTAAAAACTATTTTCTTATTTTAGTTAGTCCATGTAGGGTTCAAATGGTGAACAAATTTTTTTTCTTTTCTTTGAATTCTTGATTTATTTATTTCACTAAAAATTTAGTTCATTGTGAAATAAACAATTTTTAATATTATTCTTATATGAAAATTGGGAGTTGGTTTATCTGTCCTATTTTTTTCTCTGTAAATGTGAATACATAAGAAATAATTGGAAATGTGTTTTATTACCAAAATTCTAATAGATTCTATTAAAAAAAATTATAAACATTCACTTCAACCAATTTATTTCTATGACTCCATGTCTCTAATGGTCTTCTACAATCCTCTATGAATCTTTTCAACTTATATTACATCATAGAAATACCACTTTAAGGTTCACTGATTCTCTATAAACTATTAATTTCATTCTCAAATTATCCACTAAAGTACATCTCATTATTTTATAAATATAAAAATTGACTTCAATATTGTTTTCTTCTTTATGATTTTCCATGAATTTTTTACTCTAATTGTCACTAAGAATTGAAATATTTTTCAATAGATAATACTAAGAAAACAAAAATAAACAGGTTGTATGATATGTATTAATCTTAACATGATCTGTTTGTAAATTATGATTCATTAAATATATGGATTTATTTTTATTACAAAAGTATCAGTTCATCCTCTCATACGGATTCTTGGAATACATTTAATATAATTTTATGTACTCTTATATGTGAAATAATGTTACTCAATGACAACACATAGATAGGATCACACATTCCATTATCAACTATATCTTAAAATGTTTCATTTATTTTAAGTTTACCAATACAATTTTTTCATTTTTTAACTAATCCTAATTAGTATAAAGTGTTAAAACTATAATTATATATTTTTTTATAATGAAAAAATATATTCAGATACAACAACTATCTTTTTCTAGATCAAACTATCCCTACCCCTCCTTCTCGAATGTTTTCTCACCTCCTCCCAAGTTTCCTGCAGTATATCAACTCCTCCATGTTCTACATCCCACAACCCCTCCCATTATTTCTTCACCATATATGATGTTATCTTGAACCTCCAGTCTTCTTTCTATTTATTTTCTCCTATGAATCCCAACACTATCATTCCATCCATTACCCAACCCTCCCACTCGCTAGTTCCATCTCATCCTCTTAAGGTTCCCACTGCATATCTTTTTCTTCATGCTCATTGTCAGTCAACCCCTTCAATAGTTTCTTCACTATCGATGAGCTTATCTAAAAACTCCAATCATCCTATATTTCTCCTCAACTAAATATCAGTAGCCATGCTACACACCCTGTCTTATTAGAAACATGACACTACCTCCTCATCTTCCAAAAATCCCATGTAGCATCTCTCCCAGGAACCCTATCTAGGTCCTCATTTTTTTTCTAAAAATATAACCAAAGGTATGCATTTATTTTTTATCCAATTAAATATTGATGTGAAACTTCCATATTATCAGAAAATTTCCTCTTTATGTCTTCCTTTCTCAATTATCATCTTAGAGCCTACACAAATCAAGAGTGCCTCTATTGATCCCCCTACAATTAAATATTCTTCAAACCTTATATTTTAAATTTCAATTGTCTTATGATATTTTCCATATTTTCCTTTTCTTATATTTCTTTTCTTTTGTTTTCTTAGGGTCTAAGATTCATTTTTACAGCTGATGAAAAGCTTCAGAAGCTTCAATATTCAAGAAGGCCAAAATCTATTGTAGAATGGGTAACCATCAAATAAATTATTGAGTAATTACTGTATACAAACTATTTTATTTTTTAGTTTCTCCATTTAGTGTTAAAATAGTGAGACAAAATATGTTGGTCACGTTGACTTCTTGATTTCATTATATCACTACAAATGCAGTTCATGATGAAATCAAGGGATGTTAATATTATCCTTATATGTAAACTAGGAGACAATATATATTTCTTATTTTTTTATCAATACTTGTGAATACATAAAAAATAATTGGAAATATGTTTAATTACTAACACTCATGTATATTCCATTATCATTTTTTATAAACTAACAATTCAGACAATTTGTTTCTATGAATCCTAGTCTCCAATGGTCTTCTGTATTCATCTATTAACCGTTTTGACAAACATTCCATCATATAACTATGATTTTAAAATTCCATGATTCTTTGTAAATTATTTATTTCATTTTCATCATATTCCCTAAAGTACATATCAATTTTTTATATATATAAAAATTGAATTTAATATTATTGGAATATTTATGATTTTCTAGGACATTTTTTATTCATTTTTCATTGGGAATTGAAATGAATTTCAATGAATATTACTTAAGAAACAACAAAAAAATAGGTTTTGAGAAACGTATTAATCTTTACTTGAATTTGTTTC
This sequence comes from Viscum album, assembly GCA_963277665.1. Classification (NCBI taxonomy): domain Eukaryota; kingdom Viridiplantae; phylum Streptophyta; class Magnoliopsida; order Santalales; family Viscaceae; genus Viscum; species Viscum album. Next base: position 1,271,191,446 of record OY728162.1, on the reverse strand, counting down.
ATGAATTATGATTCATTATTTATATGGATTTATTTTATTTCCAAAATTACGGGTTCATCATCTCATATAGATTATTTGAATAAATTTATTGGAATGTCACAGACTCTTATGCATGAAATAGTGATAATCAATGAAAATATAGATATGTGAACATGTATGCCATTATCAACTATATATTTCAATGTTTAATTTTTTTATGATTACAAATTCATTTTTTCTGAATTTTTCAACTAATAAAAACTAACATAAAATTTTTAATTTTTAATTACCTTTTGATTAAAATGACTCAATAATTTGTTAATATGATAACTATCATTTTCTAGATTAGAAAAGATAAAAAAAGGATGGATACTATGTTACGGCATGGTCTTTTTAATTTTAAGTATAATGTTACAATATTACAAAGAAAACATTGGTGTATATATATGACTTGTGTTCACCCATTAAATGCTCTTTTATTACTCACGCTAGCTTCAAGGAATTATGTAGATATTGTATTGTAATAAAAACATCTATTATCAGTACAGTATGTAAAACCCATTCAAGTATACCATGTATTTAGTTTGTGTTCAATATTATTTCTTCTCCATTACTGTTTATTTATTCATGTTTCGATTGAGTTTTTGAAGAAATATTTTCTAATTTTATTTATTAAAGTGTGATAAAATCACATCAACATTTTTCTATTTACCTATTTCAAGTATGACCTCGAGTATAAGGGTATAAAAGTAGGGTATGTAATCAAGGTAGAGTATCAAGACTGAACTCAATTTATGGTTAATTTCTTAGGTTTCCATGATGAATTATTATTTATGTGTTATGATTATGTAAAATGAATCACATCACTTTATGGAGGTAGTGATGCACACATACACATGAACAATGTTATCACTTTTAAATGAATTGAATAGTATGAAATTATATGATATATTATATTAATATAATTATAAATACAATAGAAATATAATATATATAGTAAATCCATTATTAAAATAAAAAATTATTGGTCACGAGAGAAAATTAATTACATCAGTTCATGAAGTGGTAGTCCACCATACACACGAATAACAATTTTATTTCCCATTTGACGTAATGGGAGATGGATATATGTTATGACACTAACTAAATAATATTTATATTTGTGGAAGATACTAATTTTATTATATCATCATGATTTAATAATTATTGAAGGAGGTTCTAGAATAAATAAACTAGAAATTCTCAGTGAAGTACAATATCGCATCTTAGGAAAACCTGTTTATGTTTGCAGTAAAAGACTTATTCAGAGGGTTTTATAAAAATACCAATGGATATAATAAATATAGGGGTATAAAAAGAAGTTATTTTTCATGTATTTTATAAAAAAGGCTTCTAAAATGTGAATAATATATTAGACTGGGATCACATTAAAAAGATAGGGGACAAACACTTTTTGAATTTTATAAAGTTGTAAATTAATATAAATTATTCATGGTAGAAAAATTGATAAAAATGATATATTTATAATATAGGATTATTTTGGGTCCAAATTACATCATCCAATTAATTTTTGACATTTTTAGATCTGGGTTCTACCATTATCATTTTTTATCCCACTTTAATACATTCTGACAATTACCGCAATATTAAAGTTTTTACTCCATAGGGGTCAAGGAATGTTCTTTTAAAAGGAAAAACATCCATACTGGACCATTGTTGATATTATAAACAATTTCTCATTCATTTTTCTAAATATAATATTTTTATTAATCTTAAATAATTTAATAAAACAAAATTTATTATAAAATATCACTAATGTCAATCTTGGCTATTTATTTAATTTGACTTTTAAAAAATAAAGACAAAGATGGAATTGCAATATTTATCATTCATAGTCCCCTAAAATTTTATAAATATATAAAAAAATTTGTAACAAAATTATTTATTCAAATTATGTTACATTTATTATTTTAAAAATCATTTATTTTTTTATTTAAATAATTTTATTGTCGGCATTTCCAAATAATTTAATGTAATTATTTCAGTAATAAAAAAATAAAATAACATGTTAAAAACTTCACATATATTTTAAATGAAAATTTTGAACAAAACAAAGTTTTTTGTCCTTGTTAAAAAATATATTAGTTATTAAAAACAAGAAAGTGACATTTTTGGCTTTGCATTACATAAAGTATTATAAAATTCACAATCATGGACATATGGAAGAAAAAGGTCATATAATCTAATTTTTGATGATTATGGGTAAAATTTACTCATGCCTTAAAAAAATATTATTTTAGGGTTACTTTTTTCCTTATAGTAATAATTTTACCCTTAATTAAACCATTTAACCTTTTCCATGGAAATAAATATTTAATAAGGCTACTATTCATAATTACAAAAAAAATAAAAGGTAACTATTTTAAAAATTTATTAATTTAAAATTAAAATATTAATCCCATTTTACATGATTCAAAACTCATAAGTGATAGAATTTAATTAATGATTAAACTAAAAAATGAGATGTAAAATGGGTTTTTTTCCGAAAAAATGCATTTTTCAAGAAATATATGATCTTATATTAACTCTGGGACCCTAAATAATCATCTTATGAAGTTAAATTAATATAAACAGATATATTATATATAAATTTCATTTAAATATTTATTTGTTAGGGGATATTTTAATTAAATAATAATGGACAATCTTTATGCACTTTAAAAATAGTTTTCAGAAAACTGTGTGTTTATGCATTGAAATAAAGTTATACCAAAGTCTTGAAATGTTTTAATTTAAATGAAATTAATTATATAAATATTTATTTTTCATATGTAAATTTAATACCAAATCAAAAATATAATTGGACTTTTTAGATACTTTATTTAATTAAAAGAAACGAGAATATTAGAAAAATCTGCAATATTCACTATTCACAGAAAAATCGATCATTTCATAAAAATTACTTAATTAAAACATAAAATAATTTTGATATGATAATTTAAAAAATGATATCATTTTTAGAAATAAAATATTACTTAACATTCCAGAAATTATTTATATTATTTTTCACAAAAAATAATAAAATTTATTTTTGATGAAAACAAGTTTTTGATGGAGAAAATTAGTTTTCTAAAAATTGAGTGATTATTTAATAATAATTTATCAGTAATTGTTTTTGATTATGAACTTTAGAAATATTTTATAATTTTATTAATCCTTTTCATAGTATCCAATTTAATAGTTATGTCATAAAAATCGAATTTAAATAATAATATTTCATTATTCATTTAGGCTTGATGTTGCATGTATCAAAAGATATAGAAGAGTTAAAATTTATTTAAAATAATTATATATAAAATAAAATTTTGTTACATTGTATCCCTAAATAAATTGAAACCTCACAATTTTAACTTGGTCTCATTAATCAATGGGTTATCATCTGAATTGTTTTTGTGGAAAACCAACATATTATAAGGGTTAATAAATATTCCTCTTGAAAAGTGGGAAAGGTAATATGAAGGTAATCATATAAAAATGATTTCAAATAAGAGAAAATTAGTGGTATGTGAAAATATGTACATGGAAGAGAAAACTAACACCCAAGGACCAAAAAAGGGTTATAGCTTATATGGTTAGGAGAAAGTATATGACCCCAAAGCCATAAATCAATAATGGGTGAAAATACAATTGATTCATCATAAATGACCATAATTATATAATTTTTTAGTATCATTTTTATAATGTTGATGGATTCTTTTACTATAAAGATAGAGAACACCCGATTATATTCTTAGTTGGTATATTTTTATTTTATAAGAACCATTTCATCCTCTGGATGTGATTTGATAAATCTCAACATCATTTATTAATCCAAGAAATTAATATCCAAGATGATTATATTTATTCTTAATGAAATAAAATAAAATTATAATGGATCACATAACCCAAAAAAATAAAAAAATATATTCCTACTATATTTAATAAAACCAAAATGGTTAGCACAATATATGATTATAACAAAAATGAATAAACCTTTATATGAATACATTACTCTCAAAAAATAAAAATAAAACCGTTAGTCTATCATAGATCATTCCTTAAATAAATAACCTTGTATCCCCAAAATCCCCAATAACATCAACATTAAATATGGTTTTAACGTTAAAATGTTATCTTATACACTTCATCTTATACCTCAAAAAACATAATTTCATTCTTCCCAAATAATCCTTTTTGTTAAACCTAATGGTTATATATTCATCAACATAATAAATTGTCTCCTAAAATACAATTAACAAGATCAAAATAAAAAATATTTGATCCTATGAAATTTTTACCAAAATCAAATTTATATTTATCCATCTATCAATTTTTTTTAAAACCAAGTCATACTAACAAGATATCATATAGGCCATTTATAGGCAATGTACACTTCTCACCCATCGATTGTTGTTTCAGGCACTGGGACCTTGTCGAATGTGAAAGATTTCCCTTTTTACCTAAACTGTATTGATCTAATTACTATTAAAAACCCATAAATATAGTGAAAATACTTAAAAATAATCTTAATCATCATAGATGATATGAAACCCTATGGTTATCAATACCTTTAAACTTATTTATGCACAATAAAAAATCATTATTCCTTAAATCGCCTTTTCTCTAAAGAATATACTAAACCAAAGGGTTAGACTCCAATGAATGTCTTCAAAATATCATTCATCATAATAAACTCCCATCACATAAAACCTAAAAATGGTTATCTATTTCTTTAAAGTTACGATCAACCATAGACATCTGAACCCAATATACTTTTGGCTTATCCCATATCACTATGTTATATCATATGTTTCCATAGGTTCTATTCTATCATTTATCATAATATATTAGTAAAAAATTGTGGATTAATCTAGACATATCCCATGAGAGTGTTAATCTAGGTTCCCAATAAGGCAATACTCACCGTGTAATAGAATAATGGTCATGATATACTAGACCAACACTTTTTAGGGCCATTTCCCATAGATACATCTATGCTAAAACCATTTACACTTATAGTATTCATATATGGATTTATTTATAATAAAAAAAAACAATCCCTACCTTAACTAAACATTAAGATGTTATCTTATAATTGGACTTATCCTCAAAGTCATTCCTAGGGTTATATTACATAATATTATTTTTTCCAAAATCTAGTTACTAAGGTTTATACTAAACTTAATATGATTCTAACTATAAAGACTTCAACCCTAATTTACCATAGACAATGGTTAGTTTATTAAATTGGAAACAAATAGAATTAATTATATCCCAAAGAACCAAATTGTTTATTAGTTTTGGTAATCTAGATACATACTTTAATCTCACATTACATTTAAGAACATAAAATACAAAAAATAATGAGAGTAATTATTCTACATCCTTAAACTCATTCAATTATTCCACATTCATATCCCATGGAAAGTGAAAAAATAAGAGTGGTATTTGATTCCTAGAAAGGGTTATGAATAGTGGAATATATCATGAGTAAATGAGGGGTAATCAAAATTGAAAGTTAAATATCTGAAAAAACATTCCATTTAATCATTAACTACTGTACGATGAATAATATGGTAGGAATATATGATGATGAAATAATTCTATATAAATAATCAAATGATCTTGAATATTATCCATGGATATTATAACTATTCAAATTATCACATAGAAATCAATAACTGACCTTATAATGATGTAAATAATTCTTCCAGACATCATAATAATACCATTAATGCCTTATGGAATGATATCTTATATAAATTGGTAAACCCTCAGCCATATACCAAAACTAGATTGTATCATGAGACATTCTAATGCATCAAGTGGATATGGAGGGCCCCATAGATAAATTACGAAGTCCAATTCATTCATTTTATGAAAGGGGATAATAAAAATTAATTAAACGATAAACGCAAAAATATATATTGAAAAACTAGCATACAAAATGTTAATATTTCCCTAGTTAAACTCATCATAAACCATTCAGAGAAAGAATAAGTTTGGTATCATTCCAATGTATCCCTAGTGGTGTTTAACTAATATACTAGGTTACTTTCTTTGATGATGAAAATACCATACAAAGATCACCAAAAATATTATTTAGGATAATTTACTTCTCTCTCTGAAAATCACTCCTAAAAATAAAAAATTGTAAAAAAATTAGGGGAAAACAATATTAAAATAATAATTGATAAATGAATAGAAAGATTTAAAGCATTTATCAGTCATAGTGGTTGAAAATTACTTTCATGATGAGTTAGTTAAAACAAGGACTCCTTTCACATTTTTAGTAAAAAGTCAAAAAGTAACTTTTCAAAAATTAAAGAATTTTTTTTTTAATTTTTTTTCTAAAAATTAAAATATTGTTAAAAATGTATATAATAAGTCATTATTTAATATTTAAAACATTCTACAAATAATTTTAAGGTAAATATAGATATGGAATCCAAATATTCCTGACTGAGTGGAAAAACAATGATAGTTTTCCTTAAAAAAATATTTATGTATCATGAGTAATTAAATAGTAAAAAATGACCAGAAAATAATAATTTATAAAATTAAAAATAAGAGAAATTTATTGTTTTTTAAGATATAAATATCAAATAATTCCACCATAAAATACTTAAACATAAATAATATTGAATAATGATTAGATTGTGAAATAACCTATAGTAGATTGGAAACTTTTTAATCATAAACCACATGAAATAAATAATGTCAAAAAAACTCTAAATACCATAATTATAAATTAAATCATGATATAACATATCAAATGAGTATTATATACACTACATAAAAATAAATTGGTTCATAATTGCAAATATACCTTAGTAGAGTTGAAATTGTGATGAAATCTCTTACAAAGATCATACTATTGAAGTGAGAATTAATAAATGAATTAATATGTGTATACAATGAAATCCAAATAAAATAAGTTTAACTAATAAATAAAGTAATTAAAATTTATTACACACATAATCATAGAACATCAAATACAATGAAGAATTAATATAACTTAATAAAATGAAATTGAGTTATGAAACATTTATCATTGGTAAATTTCAAGTAAAATACCCTATGATAAAGTAATTTGAAATGAGTCTTAAAATATAATGAATTATGATAGATTCATATTATATAATGTAAAATAGTTATTATATACACTGTGTTTAATAATAGTAAAATATGCACCAAAGAAGGAAAATTGAGATGATGTTTGACATGTCACATATATTCTTTATCTTCATAAATAATTAAATTTTTTTAATGTTTTTACTATATTAAGAGTTTTTAAAGTTTATTGTTATTTTTTATTTTATTTATTACCTTGTTATATTTAATTACATTATTAATTAATTTCATGTTGGATGTTTTGAGAATATTTATTTTATATTTCCAAAATGACTTTGGTAGTTTTACTTTTATAAAAGAGGTCATTATTCAATCATCTTGAGAATAATTATCATGATTTTTTTTTAATTTTCATTAATAAATTATTATTTTTATACCAACTATAAAATATTGTTATTAAAAATTAACCATGTTACAATCATTAAGATGGAAAGTCATATGGACGATGGAGTGAAATTTCAATTTTTCAACAATCACGATGGAAAGAACATAACTATTATTTTATCATTACAGAATTATAATTAAAACTAAAATTTCATAGTTTTTATTTAAATCTACTTATATATAAAAGTCATGTGATGTGGTAATATAAAATTAATCTCATCAATCTGTAGAGGTGGTAATCCACACGTACGCATAAATGATGTTATTATTTTTAAATCAATGGGAATGTAAGATATTTTATGTCATATTAAATTTTTTTAATGGTAAATATGTTAGGAATATCATATATATATATATATATCAAATTTAACATTAAAACCATTCATGAGTGGTTGTGATGGAAAGAATTTCATCAGTTTGGATGGTTGTAGTCTATCGTATGCATGAACGATGATTGCATTTCTTATATGACGGATTAGTAGAAGTATGAATGTTATTACATTAAAATAATAAAATATTATTATATGGGAGATAATGATGTTATCATACCAGTTTTTTTATTAATATTTCATCATGGTGGAAGTAGAAATAAAATAAAAATGCTCAGTTAAGAACAAAAACTATTGTTCAGAAAACTTATTTAGGACTAAACCAAATTGCTTCTTTAGAGTATTTTCTAATAAAACCAAGGCATCTAAGACATGGATTAGTATGTAAAAAATGCATATTTTCAAGTATTGGATGATAATTTTTATGAAGTATGAAGAAAGTAGGACATGGTGCGGCCATTTATTGTGGAGTGTAGGGATATATTTGGGATTTCATAAAGTAATAAATTAATATAATTTATTTCTCCTATAAAAATCAATTAAAAATGATATATTTAGAATATAAGATGAGGATAGGTTGAAATCATATCATCTAATATAATTTGGACAGTTTTAGGCAATGATTTTACCCTTATTATTTTTTAACCCACTTTAACCCCTTTTGAAAATAACATTGATATTAATGTTTTTACTATTTAGGGGCCATGAAACATTCCGATTATAGAAAAAATGTCCCATAAATGGACCATGGTTGTTATTATCAACTATTTCACACTCACGTGGATGAATATAAGAATGTTATTAATTCTAAATCATTTAATTAATAATTATTTATTATAAAATATAATTAAAATCACTCTTGATACTATTCATTTAATTTGACATTAAAAACATCAAGACAATGATGGAAATTTAACATATACCTTCCAAAATTCCATAACATGTTATAATTATTTAATTTATTTGGAATACAATAATTTAATAAAATTATGTTTCTATTAATATTTTTTACCTCTTGATTCCAAAAATGGTAATCATTTTTCTAGATTCAAATCAAAATGTTACATAATTTAATTTAAGATTAAACTGAAAAAACATGATGAAAATGGTTTTTTTGTAAAAATGAATTATTCAAGCAATTAATGATCTTATATTAACTACATGACTTAAAATCATCATCATATGTGTTTAAATTCATAAGAAAAGATATATATATATATATATATATATATTTAATTTACATATTTCCTTATAGGTGTTAATTTAAATTAGTTAAAATGGATAAACATAATGCACATTAAAAACAATTTTTAGAAAACTGCATTATTAAGCATAAAATAAACATATACTAAAATAATGACAATTGATGGTTAAAATGAAATTAATTAGATTATTCAAAATCAAATCTTGTATATTTAGTATTAATACTAAATCCAAAATATAATGGGACCTTTGAATTACATGATTTAATGAAAAGAATGACAATACATGAAAAGTCGGCAATTTTCCCTATTCACTAAAAAATAAATTATTTTCGAAAAATCCCAAAATTTAACCCTAAGTTAATTTTAATATTATTATTTAGAAAATGATATAATTTTTATAAAATAAGTTTTTCACAAAATTATAGAAATTAATTATATTATTTTCTCTTGGAAACCAATAAAATCCATCTTGGAGGAAAACATGCATTTGAAGGATAAAATGACTTTACTAAAATTTGAGTGATTATTTTTTAATAATTTATCAATAAATTTTTATTTATTAATAAAATTATATATATTTCATAATTTATTTAATCCTATTAATAACTTCAATTTTAAGATATATTTATAATGACATTATTTAAATAATAATATTCCACGGTTCATTTAGGCTCGGGGTTACTTTTATTGTAAGCTATTGAAGTAATTAAATTTACATAAAAAAATATATCATAAAATCTATGGGTGTTATAGTGAAAATTACTCTTAAAAAATTATCACATAATACGTCACACAGATGAACAATCATGATGTGATAAGAAGTATATTAATATCCAAAATAATAAACAAAGGTAATCAAAAAGTATATAAAAGTTTATTATTGGGTAAAAACTCAAACATCAGCTACTTTATGGGGTCTTAAGCATCTTATAAAGCTGTAAGTAGGCCACCAGATACCTGGTAGGGGATACTAGCTACACCGTGGCTTAAAGATAGGTGGTCAAATATTGCATTGAATATGGTCTCACTTTCCTTGACTCAAACTCCAATGATTCCTATGACTAATTTACATCCTGAGGACCATGGAGGGACATATGGGGGATATAAATAGACCCCCAAAGAGGATTGGGAAGTAATAACAACTTCATTGAAATTCAAAAAATATCATTGTTCTATAGTGGAGGACAGTTGATCCACAAGAATTGGCAACAAAATTGTTTCCTTAGTTCCTCCACTTAATGTATCTTTGTATTTATTTATTAAAAAACTCTAATGTCCCATATTTTTCACATTTTTATATCAATTTTATCTTATCTATGTTTCTAGAGTAATGATATTTTTTCTTTAAATGGTTTGTTCCTAAGAAAACCTCAATTTTCTCTCTTTTCATGTTATTGGTAACTGATAAAACCAATGAATTTTTTGGGTTTCTTGGATACCGCTAAACTCAAGGAATTTTCCATTCAACATTTACTGTATAATATAAATTTTAAGGTTTATTGAATAATAAACACTAAATAAATTAAGGTGGGAGATGTAGGGGATCATAAATAGTCTCCATCAGGTAGTTGGTGCCCTACCTATTTCAAACTCCCTTAAAAAATTGTGTTTATTTTCTTACATTTACTTTCCACATATTTTGCCTTTTAATATCATACCAGTCAAATAATATTTTAACATATATAAATATATATATTATTTTTTAATTTACATAATTTCTTCAATGCGTATACTTTTTTGTTCTTATAATCTTATTAATTCTAAACATTTCACTATACCTTTAGAATCGTTTTACTTATGCTTTAAAATATTTTATTCTTTTAAAAGGGATTTTTTTTTTGTTTTTTATTTTAAAATAAAATTAATATCCTCTATTTTAATATTTCTCCAAAAAACATAATTTAAAATATTTATGATGTATAATTAAATATGTTTTATATTTTTTAGAAAGTTGGTGCAGTAGTCAAGAAGGTTAATTTTATGTAATAATTGACACTTTTTAAAGCATTGAGAAAGGATGATGAACTTAGTGGACAATATTTTTATCATTGATAAATCTATGTTATAGGACTAGAAAAATTATTTGGGTGTTGAGAAAATATATTCAGAACTACTGATATGGGATTTAACAATACTAGAAATATCCATCATTTTCACTAAAAAACTACCATGTTTCATGCATATTTAAAAATCTACGACTTTTATGAGTGGTAAAAATGTGCGGAAACAATATCCCTTCATCACCACTAAAAATAAACTATTTAAGGGGGGTCCTTTATTGGTGCTATAGATTCACTGATAATGTGTTTCCTTTGTCATCACTTTTTTATAGATGATTAAGGGGACACATTATCAGCACATTTTTAGTATTGACAAAGTGGCCTTTTATGCGAATTATTCCTAGAGATAATAAAACCAATACTGCTATCGTGTGCTTTTAAAATTACCTCACACTTCCGAAAAAAAATAAAAAAATTAATTTCACAGTAAATTTTCATCCCAAATACATGAAAAAACTATATTACAAACACCTCAAACAATGCTCTTTACATTTTTATTTTATTTTATATTTTATTACAAACATCAAAAATTTAAAAAACATTAATGTTTTATTCTATTTGGAACATGAACCCCTCTCAAAAGATCATGATCACAATACCGGCGTTCATATAAACCACCCTATCTCGAGTAAAAGAGTTTACATATATTAAAAACATTTCTCATGTATGTAATACAATAAAAAAATAAATTAAACATAAATATAAAACTATGAATTAATAAAATGGTTTCTTTAAATTGAAAAAATACACTTCATGTCATACCGGGCACATCATGTGACATATTAATGTGTGTACCTTGTTCCCAAATGATACACCCTTGAGTTCCATTATTGTTATATCTGAACAAATTTTCGAAAGAAGTATATTAATTTATCATTCCATTCAACATGGGTATCATCATGTAATCTTCATTTCCACAAGAATTATAAAACGTTAGACATGAAAACCACAGTAATTTCAAATCATTGATCAATGGATCCAAATAAACATTAATATCATTACCCTGTTGTTTTGGTCCTGATATTAGAAGAGAAAACATAATGTATTTTTACTTCATACGTAACCATACTTGAATGTTATAATTTACCAACATAATCATCCAGGTATTGTGAACCAAAATGATCCACTCCATCTATAGATAACATAAGATGATATTTTATTGGATTTTTTTTTTCAAAATTCAAGATAATTGTGATCAATTTTAATCCACTATAGAGAGTGTGTTTTATGATGAAGATTCATATCCATATTTCTTTAATATTCATTCCACGTCAATTGCCTTGTCATATCCTCACTTACATATCATCTCTTAAACCATTAAATGATTGGAATTTTCTATACACCTACCTAAGGACTTCATTCGCCTCTCCTGTATCGGGATGCACCACACTTTGGGATTTTATTAAGAGAACAATGGCCAATGAGAAATAATATAAAATCAGTTTGATTTTCATGTATTCTTTCAGAGATCATACCCACTGGATGCAGCATTATTTTAACATCATATGTTCGAAAAAAAAGCTTATTATCTTCTAGTAGAATAACATTCATGAGATAATTTAGTTCAGTAAGGCCTATGTTGCTCCATTTGTTTCTAGATTTTACTTTATATAACTTCAGTATGACTACAAATGTATTATATTTTGTATAGAAAACTTAAAAATGGCATCTTCCCACAAATCAATATTTTCTTAAATAGATTTGGAAAATCACAATGTTTATCTTCATATGTCATTTTCTTTTCCTCAAAATAATCATCGTTGTTCACACCTGTAATCGTATCCTGGATACAGACTTCATCATTTTTCAAAATTATAATCAAATCATATGATCCATAAAATGAATTGTTATCCCGGTCACTAGCTACATTCAATCCATCCTCATGTTTAGTCCAATATTTATAACTTCAATCCTTTTCATGATAGATCAAGTGTTCTTCCAACTCCTCTGGACTAATTAGTCTTGAATGAAAATAGAATAAACAATGACAATGGATTTGGGAAGGGTAATATATACAATCTTTTGCAAAAATGCTAAACTCCATCACCTCTTCCTCAAACTCTTTTGTTATATGATTCGTGTCCATCCATTTTGGATTTATATCTATCCCATTTGATTCGGTAATATTTATATTTAAAAAAATAAATAAACACATATAATGTAAGAGCATAGAACCCTAAAAGGACATTCTTTACACACACACAGACATATAGTCATCATATTTGATGTAAATTGTCATTTCTTTAACAAATTGGTAGAACATATAAATACCAATAATTATATGAATTTAATTTATTATAATACTAATTTTTTATTTCAATAATTAACATATCATAAAGTATTTTTTTGAAATGCATTCATTAAATGAGATAATCCACTCCCTGCCACTATCAATATTCAAAAGAAACCTATGCATTTGTACAAATAGAAAAGTATGAGGGTATGTATAATGAAATTTCTATACGAAAACAAATACCAAAACAAATTTTTTATTTTTCACAATAGTTCCACAGTGTTTGAAACAATGTAATCACATCGATTGTGGTTATTACATTTGTAAATTGACGAAATATTCCATATTAGAATTATTCACTTGGTAAAATAAGATTATGAAACATTCAAGTTTTATTTATACTGCATGTTAAATATAATCACCCCATGCACGATAGTATTAAATGAATCCAATATAGGGTTTTAACTAGGGAAGGTCTGTTTTTGACAATCTAAAGCGCACCAGCAAAACAATGATTGCTAATATAGAACCCACCCATGCTTGTTGCAAATACATGCTATGCGACACCCCATTTCCCAAGACCCACTAATAATAAACTCTCTCTCTCTCTCGAGGTTGACACTATGGAGAAAGATTAACCGTGATTCTTTAAAGATAAGTTCGGAATTTCATACCTTTGGATTCAAGTATTGATTCATCTAAAACAATTGTGTTTAGCTACAGTTGACCTCCAGTTCTTCGAGAGCATTAATGTGGTTCAAGGGAGGTGTGAAATTAAGGTTCTCTTATAGAGATACTGAGGGTTTTATCTAAGCTTACTTAAAAGCACTGATAATAGTTCATTTTATCATCGCTAGAAACAAAAGCATTGATAAATAATACTTTGGTCAACGCTTTCTGAGCATAGATAAATCATAACAATTAACAGTGCTAAAAAAACGCTGACCAAAGCAATATTTTTCATCGCTTGTGTTTGAGAACTAATTAAACAGTTTCATTAGTGCCTAAACAAGTGGTGAAAAATGTTAAAAAACTAATAAATATTAACAAATAATATTAGTTATATAAATAATAAAATTTTTAAAAATGAAATATACCAATTATTTAAATTTCAAAAATATTAAACAATTAATTTAAATTATATATATATATATATATTAGAAACTTCATGAAAATATCAAAACATAATAAATAAACATATATAAATAAGTATAGAAAAGTTATTAATTATGAAAATATTAAAAATTAATAAATATTACGAATTATTAAGTAATATTGAATGAAGTAATATTAAAAATGATTAAATAATTTTGAATAAATTACAAAAATATTAAAAAAAATGAATTCCCAACAATAATTACAAAAATTAAAAAAACATAAAATATGAATAAAATAAATAAATAAATAATATTAATTATATGATTAAATTTTTTATTAAAAATGAATAAAATTAGATAGTAAAATTAATACATTATAAAAAAATTACATTTATATAAATTAATTAAATAAATTTCAAACACATTAAAAATATAACAACTTAATAAACAAACATGGATAAATATTATTCATATAAATTTAAAGCATATTGAAAATATCAAAAGATGTTAAATAAATATGAATAAATAAAAATTTGCTAATGAAGAAATTCAAAAAAAATATTTAAATTAACCAATATTTAAAATGAATATATAATTTTAAATGAAAGAATATTGAAAATGAATAAATAAAGTATTATAGATTAGAAAAATATTTAAAAAATGAATGCAAAATATTAAGTACATGAATTATAAAGACATTCAAAAATAAAGAAAATATTAAAAAACACATCTAAATAAATTATGTATATAAATTTCAAATACTTTAAAGATATTATAACTTAATAAAAAAATCAAAAAATATTAATCATATAAATTAAAAATATATTGAAAATATTGAAATTTATAAAATAGTTATGTATAAATAAATATTAAAAAATGAATAAAGTCAAAAAAATTTAATTTTTTTAATATTTATAATAAATAAATAAAATGAAATAATAGAACATTAAAAATGAATTAATACAATTGAGTAAATTTTAAAAAATATAGTTTAAAAGATGAATTTGTAATATTAATTACATTAATTATTGACATATAAAAAATGAATAAGAATGAATAAATTGGTAATGTTAATTAGATAAATAACATAATTATTAAAAACGAATCATATCGACTATAAAAATAATAAAATTAAAATACATTTATATGAATCAATTCTGTAAAGTTCAAACATAGTTAAAATATTAAATCTTAGTAAATAAATATTAATGACATAAATTGCAAACATGCTAAGAGTATTAAAACTTGGAAAATAAATACATATAAATTTTAAAAAGGAATTACTTCCAAAAATATTAAAAAATAATAAATATCAAAATAAAAAATCAATAATATTAAATGAAATAATATAAAATATGAATAAATAAAATTACATAAATTTAAAAAACTATTTTAAAAAAGTGAATAAAAAAGATTAATTACCTAGATTTAAAATACACAAAAAATGTATGAAATTGAATAAATAAAATAATATTATTGCTAATTATTTATGTATACATTGTACTGGTTGAATATAAAAATAAAATTATTTATTAACATTAAGTTTTTTAATTAAAAATGAAAATATTATTATTTAATTAAATACATATATATTTAAAACTATATATATGACTATCAAAATTGAATGTATTACAAAAAAATTAAAATGAATATTAATTAAAAAATGAAAAAATATTAAAAATAAATAAATTACATAAAATAATAAAAATAAAGAAATATTAAAAATGAAAAAATTATATTAAATCAATAAACAGACATACCCATACAAACATACATACACATAAGCATACGTGTACACACACACACACACGAATATGTATATACATTCACACCCACATATGTATACACATACACATACATACAATTACATACACATGAAAGCACATACATGTTCATGCATATTCATACAAAAGCATACTACATAAACGTTCATACACATACATACACACATACACATACACATACACACACATAGACATGCATGTACATATACATAAAAATACACTGGCACATACACATACAAACATACATATGTACGCTTACATTCCCATACACGTACACATATATACGTACAGATACAGATACAGATACAGATACAGATACAGATACAGATACAGATACAGATACAGATATACATACACATACATATACATATATACATACACATACATATGCATATGCATATACATACACATATATAGATGTATACACATACACATACATAAAATTACAGACACATGCATGAACATACATAGAAACACTACATAATCATAAATACACATACAGACACACATAAACATAGAAATACTTATACACATTCATACACATACACATACACATACTTATATTTATATTGACACATGCATATATATATACAAACACGTAGACATACACATACACATATAAATACATGTACGCATAAACATACACACATACATATATTTATACACATACATGCCCATACACATACACATACATATATATAAATACACACACATACACATATATACACATACACATACACATACATGAATATACACACCCGCACATGTACACATACATGTATGTATACACGTAACCCTACATACAATTACATTCATGTGTTCATACATATACATATACCTATACATATATATATGTATGTATGTATGCATACATACACAAAGCATGTAAACGTATACATTCCACATAAACAAAAACACACATACCCATACATATACACATGTCCTGTACATACATACACATACAAACGCATGTATATTCCCATACAGATACAGATACACTCACACACACACATAGATACACATACACATACACATAGACATACACATACACATACACATACACATACACATACACGTACACATACACATACACATACACATACACATACACATACACATACACATACACATACACATACACATACACATACACATACACATACACATACACATACACATACACATACACATACACATACACATACACCTACACATACACCTACACATACACATACACATACACATACGCATACACATACACATACACATACACATACACGTACACGTCCACGTACACGTACACGTACACGTACACTTACACGTACACGTACACGTACACGTACACGTACACGTACACGTACACGTACACGTACACGTACACGTACACGTACACGTACACGTACACGTACACGTACACGTACACGTACACGTACACGTACACTTACACCTACACTTACACATACACATACACATACACATACACATACACATACACATACACATACACATACAAATACACATACACATACACATACACATACACATACACATACACATACACATAGACATACACATACACATACACATACACATACACATACACATACACATACACATACACATACACATACACATACACATACACATACACATAGAGATAGAGATACACATACACATACACATACACATATAAATACTCATATACATACACATACACACACATACACATACAAATATCGATACACATACACATATGGATACAGATACACATACAGATACACATACAGTGTCACGAACCAACCTGGGTACCTTGGTAACCCGATAACTGAGCTGACCCTGACATGACACAAAGGGCATTACTAATCTCCATGGGTTGGCGACTAGCACTTAGCATCATAAAAATCAAGTGGATACGATTTGTCTACAAGAATGTGAATGAAAAAGATAAAATACAGTATACATATCAATAAGAAAAATCCACAGGGAGTAAAGGTACCAGAATACAAAGAGGCATAAAAGACAAAGTACTACACCCAAATTACTAAATAAGAAAAAACCCCCAAGGTCCTTAAGGAAACAACTCACCAAGTCAAAAGCTTGACAGTTGGATCCACCTCTACGAGATCTCTTCCCTTTGCTCGAGACTGGAACAAGAATATCTACAAACACCCAAAGGAAAAATTAGAGCGTGAGCCTAAGACCAGTAGGAAACCACCAAAATATTCTATAATAGATGATGCCTATAGATTATCAAAAAAAATAATTCAATTTTTAAAATAAAAAATATTGAAAATTCAAAAAAATATTTAAACAAAACATGATAAATAGTTTAAAAATGATTGAAATTCCCATAAAAACATGATTTACCTTACAAGAGATGGAATATTTCTAAAATAATGTCTTAATTAAAACATTTATATAAAGAAATTTATATAAATTTAGCAGGCATGTAAAGAAGTTAAAACAAACATTGGCATGAATTTATATCTCAATTATAAATAAACAAGTGAGAAACATGGTCATCTGCCAAAATGTATGATATTATTAACCGGTTATAGGATTTCACACTCTCTAAGTGAACTTAAAAAACTCTGTATAAACACGTCCCAATGACACTAGAAAAATAGGACTCGTCGCCAACCAATCAGGGATGTGACCCATTTCATGTATGTTTTAGAATGTTTTAATAGCATAGAGTGTATTAAAATAACTCGCTAACTACCTAAGGCTTGTATTCACTCTTATATGATGGGAGAACTATTTTAAGACTTCTTAAAATATGATCAATCCCATTCTTCCATTTCAAAAATGAAAATTTCTTTCCAATTAAAACCAAAACATGTTTTATTAAAAAACATTCCATTTTCAAAAGATAAAACTATTAGGTTTCAATCAAATCATTTTAATCCCTTCACAAGTTTGAAATTCATTAAAATCCAATTTTACCTTTTTCACAATTCCTTTTCATAATTAAATTTAAATATTTAATTAAAAATTTTTCCATAAAATCCACAATTTAAATTCAATAATTTAAATCATAAAATTTTAATAAACCCACTCCAATCCAATGGAATTTTCAGTTTCCCAAATTTCCTTGTCAAAACAATTTCAAATCATCCAATTCATTAGAATTGGGGTTTATTCAAGCAAATGAAAGAAAGATTGAGCATTTGAATTTAAATTATACATTGAAATAATTCAAGTTATACAATGGTAATCAATTTGGAAACTTGGGACGGAACCACATACCTCTATCCAGAAGAAAGACACTCGCAATGAGACCCATTAATGAGAATGGAAGTTAAGGATACCTTGAAACACAACCTAGAATCATGATCCAACACCTACAATAATAGATCAATCAATTCTTAGATGATACATTAAAACTCCAAGAGGAGAGAAAGAGAGGAACTTGAAGAACAAGAGAAAACAAGAGAAAACCCATACCCGGGAATCGCATCGCAAGCGATGAAACGATCCAAAGCTGTTCTGATCAAAATAGAAGGAGGGGTGCCTCTAAAAAATGCCTAGGAAGGGTTTAGGGTTGATATTAAATATGTCTAGAATGTGGAGGCTTAAGAAAAACTACCGATCATGCATTTTAAAACAGGATGTGGGCCTGGTCACAATGTGTACCCCAGGGTCACGACATGTAGTCCACCCTGGATAAGTTACACAAAAAAAAACATCCCCTTGGATTAAAAACTAAAATTTGACCCCTATGCGATGTGCACCTTAGGTACACAACATGTGCCTACTCACGACATGATCTCCTAGCTCATGAAATGATCTCCCAGTCCATAACACGCAACCCGTACAAAGTACACGATGTGTACTTCTAGTACACAACATGTACATGTTCTTCAGTCTATAGTAAACCCATAAAAACACATAACAAGGATTTTCAAATGAAAGGGAACTTAAAAAAAGGTGGAAAAAATACCCGATTAAGGTAATGGGATGTTAAAACCACCCCACTATAAGAACATTTTGCCCCCAGAAATCCTATGAAGAAGCATTCATGCCAAAAAGATGAGGCCACTGCTCTCTCATCAGTGCCTTGAATTACCACATCTCCTGACTATCAGATCCATTTTTTCATAGCACATGAACCAAAGGTGTTTTATTCCCATGAAGCACCTTCATATCAGAATCAACTATCCTGATTTGTTGCTCAGTAAAGGATAAATCATGCTCGGTCACAAGATCACTACAGCTCATATACTTTATCAACTACAATACATGGAACACGTTATGGATCGATGTCAGCTGTGGTGGAAGTGCCAGATGGTAAGAAACCTTCCCCACCTTCTCAAAAACCTAGAATGGTCCCACAAAGCTAGGAAAAATCTTCCCCTACCTCCCAAGCTGTCGATGACCCAACCAAGGTGAAACCTTTATGAAAACCTGATCACCAACTAAAAACTCCAAAGGTCTATGGTGTCGATCAACATAAGACTTATATCAGCTTTGTGCTGTCAAAATTATTTGAAAAATCAGCTGAATCATTGTTGTCATCACCTGCACCATGCTTGGTCTAACCAAATAACATTCACCAACCTCCGACCAACACAAATAATATTTACAAGGTTAGGCATACAAGGGATCTAAAGGTGTCATTCAGATCGCTGACTGTTCAATGTTATTGTAAAATAACTCATCCAACCCTTAGTGATCATCGAAAGCCGCTCCAAAGTTGAGAACACAAGCACAAATAATATACTCAAGAATGTTTATAGCTCTTTCTACCTGGCCATCCGACTGCAGATGGTAAGATGTGCTCAAATGAACCTGAGATCCCAGTTCCTCCTGAAGGCACCTCTAAAAGCGAGAAGTGAATCAATGATACCTATCATATACTATAGCAGATGGAACTCTATAAAAGCAAACAATCACTTTCATGTAGAGATTTCCCAACTTCTAATCTTTGGTCATATCATGAATTTGTATAAAGTGAGCTGACTTAGTCAGCATGTCGATCACAACCGATATTGCATTCTTCATTCTCTAGGTACGAGGCAACTGGACAAAAAAGTCCATTAAGATCATGTACTACTTCCAAGTAGGGACTAGAAGTGTTTGAAGGAAACCCGAAGGTTTTTGGTGTATGGATTTCACCTATTGGAATGTATATTAATGAGGGATAAACTCACCAATGTCCCGTCTCATACCTGGCCACTAGAAATGCTACCTTTTGTAATAGAACCTTTTTGTGGTTCTTAGGTGTCCAACCCCCTGAGATCTATGAAAATCCCTCATCACAACCTTCATTTATGATAATGACACAAAAAAAAGTTTCCTATATCATAGAATACCATCTTTGGAGAACGACCAAAGGGTAACTATCTCCCCACCATAAAGGGATTCTCTAATTCTATAGAATTTATCATCAAGATGTTGGTCTTAGAGAATCATCTAAAGAAGAGAATATGTCAACTGAATTATAGATAAAGAAATATCATCCTCTTCCTCTTGAACTCCATTATGAAACTGTGTGAAAAGATCCATAAAATTCCACTCTTCTGATGATTCTTTCACTGGTTGGGTTGGATGTTTCCTGCTCAAATCATTAGTAACAGAATTCCCTTTCCCAGGGGTATAGGAAATGTCAAAGTCAAAATATTGTTGGTACTCCACCCAAAAAATCTACCAAAGATTAAAATAATTTTGGGAGAATATGTAACTCAAAAATTTATGGTTTGAATACACCATAAAACTTTCGCAATAAAGGTGATCCCACCAAATCTTAAGCACGTGCATCATAGCTTCAAGTTCCAGGTCATTGGTAGTATATTTCTTCTCATGGGTCCTATGATGAAGAGATACATATTCTTCCACATGATCACCCTGCATAAGAACACATCCCAAGCCTAAACCTGATGCATCACAGAAGACCACATAGCCTTGCCTAGCTTCGGGAAGAGTCAACATTGACACAGTAGTAAACAAAATTTTATATCAAAAAAATAACTCTGAAATTTATCATCCCATGCAAAATTCACCCCCTTCTGAGTCAGAGAGGTCATTGAAGAAGCCAACATTGAGAAGTCCTTCAGGAACCTGTAGTAATATCTGGCTAAGCCAAAGAAGCTCTGAGTTTTGAAAACATTTCATGGTTTCTACCATGTCATAACAACCTTTACCTTTTTTAGGATCAACTAATACACCTTGTTTATACATCACGTGTCCCAAGAATTTAACTTCCCGAATCCAGAACTCACACTTTGAAATCTTCGCATACTGGCAGTGATTTCCTAGCAAATTCAGAACTATTCACAAATATTGCACAAAATCATCCTCGGACATGCAGAAAATAAAAATTTCATCCATAAAGACTAACACAAAGGTATCCAGATACTCATGGAAAATCTTGTTCATTAAAGCCATAAAAATAGTATGAGTATTTTTCAAACCAAAGGGCATAACAAGGTAATCAAAGTTCCCATACCTACTCTAAAATATGGTTTTATGAATGTAAGATTATTTTATCCTCAATGGATAGTAACCAGGTCGAAGGTCGGTCTTTTGAAAACCACTTATCCCCTTTTAGATGATCAAACTTATTATTAATCCATGGAAGTTGATATTTTTTTCTTTATCATAACTCGATTGAGATTTCGATAATCTACACATAAGTGAAGAGAACCATTAGCCTTCTTAGTAAAGAGATTTGGCGCTGCCCAAGGCGAAACACATGGATGAATAAAGACTTTATGAAGAAGATCATCCAACTGAGACTTTATATCTTTCAGCACAGCTGGTGCCATGTGGTAAGTGGGGATAAAGACTAGTTGAGTTCTAGGAATTACGTAAATAGAAAACTCAACTTCTCACACTGGTGGAAGACCAAAGAAATCTAAAGGGAACACGTCAGAAAACTCGGTGACAACTGGAGGAAGATCACCACCCATCGAATCCCTCTCCAAGTCAGAAGTAAGAACTAATATTACTTTCCCCAACTCTAGATAAGAAGGTCCAGCTCTACTCAACCTTGGGTCCCATTCTACTTAAAAGACAAGCGTCACACCAATAGGTGTATTATAGTAGACCCGTCAGAGATAACAATCAATTTGGTATTTTTTAGAAATTATCCAATCCATCTCGAATATGATGTCTATTGATTTCATATCAAGAAGTATAAAAATCTAAGCCAACACGACATATGATAGAGAGATGAAACATGCAGGATTAGAGAGACCCTTATCTATTTTCATACCAAGGGGTGTAGTAATATTAACTACACAAGATAGTTTATCCATAGGAAGATTTTGTTGATTAAGGATACAGGTTGAAATAAAATAGTGAGATGCACTAGTGTTAAAAAGAGTAATCAATAATGATGAGGAAATGGTAATGGTACCTCTCATAGTTTCTAGACCGGCGTCTGCTTCCTCTAGAGACTCTTCCTCTGTATGGAGAAGCTTTGTTATGGATGCCTGTGGTTGGAACCCTTTTATCATTGAACCATTTGATTTCCCCATAGTTTTAGGGGGAGCTGATTATCCTGTCCCAGTATGTGGAGTAGGGAAGTGATTGAAGAACCTATGAAGGTTCCCTAAATGTCCACATGAGTTACAGTTCCTGGGTGCCTCAGTGAAAACCCTCCTAAAATTTCATTTCTTTCAACACCAATAAAAATTTAATGAACTTATTCCTGGAGCTACAGGAGGTCTGAAATGACTCTGCTATCGAGAAATTCCACAAGGATCATCACAATTCCATTTTACATTGACAGAACCAACACTACCACTGGGTGAAAAAGGGACTCCCGTCAACCTTGACTTTCTAGCCATGTCCATCTCAACCATCATCTCCCTATCCAGCATATCAACATAAGTGGGGAACTTTAGCAAGAAAACCTGAGAATAAATATCTGATCGATGTCCAAACTCTAACCGTTGATCCTTCATACTCTCATTAGATACAATCTCATGGGAAAGATAAACCATCTCATTTATGTGATTTGAATACTTAGTCATGGTTTTGTAGGCCTTATCAATCTTGAAAAACTCCATAGCCTTAACCAACACCATTGACTTTGGATATAACTGATTGGTTTATGGAATCTGGATGTCTTTCCACTTTAAGCCCTCATGTTTCCCTGACATCACCAACGTGTCCCAAAATCTCCTGCTTGGTCCCTCGAGCACGAAGGTGGAACACTTTATCCTCATCACTTTCTATGTCTCCAAGAACTCAAATAGATATTCTATATTACCCAACCATTCCTCATCATGTGGAGGATCAGTGGGGCCTTTGAAGACTAGTAGTTTTTGGAAAAGGAAATCTTGAGAATGATTCCGAAGAACTTCTCCATGAGGATCCACTGATGAAGCCCGAGCGGGAAATGGAGGCGGTTCCTATACTAGAGCTTAGATAATGAGTACAATCACCTCAACTAGAATTTGATCAAGAACATGATTTTCTTACTGAGGTTCAGCAACAACCTTTTCCTAAATCTGATTCGCATGTCTTCTCAGAGGCATGATGCTACAAAACATTAGCAGATAAAAAGAGAATATTAAATTAACACTCAAACTATGTAGAAAGATAAAACATTCTCAATAGAAGAGACAAACATGATTTGGATTTCAACATATCCAAATACCTATAGGGAAAATACTCTAAATAATCGACAAGATGTCTTTCCCTAACCACCCCTGGTGACTTAAGGTTCATTATAGTGAGATATGGGCAGTCACTCAATCACAACTACCTCCTATGTCCTGAGAAGATTTCAATAATGGATAATGACTTCAAGAAAAAAGATCAATAGCCTCCTCTTATACAAATTTTTTATGAACCAGCTCGGGTAACATGGTAGCTCGATAACCAAACTGACCCTGACATGACCCAAAGGTCATTCTCGATCTCCATGGGTTGACGACTAGAACCTAGCATCATAAAACATACAAGTGGGAAGGAATTTTTTCCCAAGAATGCGGAAGAAAATAATAAAATAGAATATGTATATGAATAAGAAAACTCCACATGGAGTAAAGTTACCAGAATACAACGATACATAAAATCCAAAGTACTACAACCCGAAGTATTAAACAAGAAAACAACCCCAAGATCCTTAAGGACGCAACTCACCATGTCCAAATATCAACATCTAGATCCACCTCCAAGCGATTTCATCCCTTTACTCAAGCCTAGAAGAAGAAAGTATACAAACACACGAAGGAAAAAGTATGGTGTTAGCCTAATTCCAATAGGACACCACCAAAAGATTCCATGATAGATTCCAAAAATAGATTATCCAAAGAAAACCGTCAAATTTTTAAAATAAATAGGTTAGGCAATTCAAAAGCATATTAAAAAAAACATGCTAAACAGTTTCCAAATGATTGAAATTTCTTTAAAGCACATGCTTTACATTACAAGAGATGTTATATTACCGAAACATTGAATTAAGATAAACATTTATATAAAACAATTTATATAAATTCAGCAGGCATATAAAGCAGTTCAAACAAACATTAGCATGCATTTATATCTCAATTATAAATAAAAAAGTGAGAAACATGGTCATCTGCTAAAAGGTACAATAGTATTAGCCAACTATAGGATTTTACACTCTCTAAGTGAACCCATTAAAATGTGTATACAAACATCCCTATGACACTGGAAAAAGAAGACTTATCACCGACTTGTCGGGGATGTGACCCGCTAAATGTATGTTTTAGAACGTTGTAAAAATGTAGAGTGTATCCAAATAACTCACTAACTATCTAAGGCATACATGCACTCTTACATGATGGGATAACTATTTTAAGACTGCTTAAAATAAAATAAACCACATTCATCTATTTCAAAAATACCAATTCTTTCCATTTAAATCCAAAACATGTTTTATTCAAAAGCATGCATTTTTCCCATGATAAAACCACTGGGTTTCTATCAAATCATTTTAAGCCATTCATAATTTTTAAATTCATTAAAACCAAATTACATCTTTTTGAAAATTCCCTTTTTCACAATTAAATTCAATAATTTAATTGAAAAAATTTCCATCAAATCCAAAATTTAAATTCAACAATTTAAATCAGAAAATTTCCATAAACCCACCTCAATTGAATGGAATTGTGGGTTTTCAAAATTTTCATGTCAAAACCATTCCAAATCAACCAATTCATTGAAATTGGGTTTTATTCAAGAAACTGAAAGCAAGATTGATCATTTGAATTTAAATCAGCAATTGAAATAAGTCAAGCGATACAGTGGTAATCAATTTGGAAAATCAGGATGAAACCACCTACTTCTTTCTCGAAGAACGACACTCGCAACGACACCCGTCAATGAGAATGAAAGTGAAGGAAACCTTGAATAACAACCTATAATCATGATCCAACACCATCAGACATAGATCAATCAATTCCTACATGATCCATTAAAAACCCAAGAGGAGGGAAAGAGATGAACTTGAAGAACAAGAGAAAACAAGAGAGAACCCTTAACCAGGAATCGCACCGCAAGCAAAGCAACATTCCAAAGTTGTTCCGATCAAAACGAAAGGAGGGGAAACTTTGAAAAACTCCTAGGAAGGGTATAAGGTCGAGAGCGAAGAGGTATAGAATGAAGAGGACCGAGCAGAATAGATGATCGTGCGTTCTAAAACTAGATGCGGGTCGGGTCACAACATGTACCCCAGGGTCACGACGTGTAGTCCACACTAGATAAGTTACGTCGATAAACCCATTGCCTCAGACCAATAACTGACATTTAACCCATACACAACGTGTATCTCAGGTAAACGATGTGTACCTGCTCATGACATGATCTCCCAGTCCACGACATGATCTCTCAGTCCACAACATGCAATCAACACCAAGTACACGACATGTACTTTATGTACACAATGTGTACCTATTCTGCAGTCTGCAGTAAACCCAGAAAAAACACATAAATACGATTTTCAATTGAAAGGGAAGTTAGAAAAGGTGGAAAACTTTCTTGATCAATGTAACGAGATGCTACATACTGATACAGATATAAATACACATACACATACACATACACATACACATACACATACACATACACATACACATACACATACACATACACATACACATACACATACACATACACATACACATACACATACACATACACATACACATACACATACACATACGCATACACGTACACATACACGTACACATACACATACACATACACATACACGTACACATACACATACACATACACATACACATACACATACACATACACATACACATACACATACACGTACACACACCCATACACATACACATACACATACACATACACATACACATACACATACACATACACATACACATACACATACACATACACGTACACATACCCATACACATACACATACACATACACATACACATACACATACACATACACATACACATACACATACACATACACATACACATACACATACACATACACATACACATACACATACACATACACATATACATTCACTGGCACATTTACATACACATACACATACACATAAACATAGACATACAAATATAAATACAAATACACATACACATACACATACCCATACACATACACATACACATACACATACACATACACATACACATACACATACACATACACATACACATACACATACACATACACATACACATACACATACACATACACATACACATACACATACACATACACATACACATACACATACACATACACATACACATACACATACACATACACATACACATACACATACATGTACACATACACATACACATACACATACACATACACATACACATACACATACACATACACGTACACATACACATACACGTACACATACACATACACATACACATACACATACACATACACATACACATACACATACACATACACATACACATACACATACACATACACATACACATACACATACACATACACATACACATACACATACACATACACATACACATACACATACACGTACACATACACATACACATACACATACACATACACATACACATACACATATAGTCATACTGTGAACACTGTATATCAGATGAAATCGCACATTTTGAGTCATAATTTTTACATTGTGTATTAGATTAAGGTGTGGTTGGTTTAATCATGGAAAAAATGACTTAGGGATCATTTACATAAAGTATCAAAACAATATGAATATGTTTTCTCGGTTTTGAGTTTGTGAAGGATTTTTTGATCTAATTTGTCACTTTTAAACAACAAACATACACATATAGTCATACTGGGAACACTGTATATCAGATTAAGGTGTGGTTAATTAATACATGAAAACATGGATATGAATCATTTTAATAAAATATTAAAACAATTGGAAAGTGTTTTCATGGTTTTGATAATGTGACATATGTTATGAACTAAAGTGTTAATTTTAAACTCAAAACATACAATTCAAGTCATATTAGACACACCGTGTATCAAATTGAGGTGAAGATGATTCCAACACCTCAAAAATGACTTATGCATCATATAATTAAAGTATTTAAATGATGAAAATGTGTTTAATCTATTTTGAGCATGCAATCAATGTACTGAAATAAAATGTCCATATATAATTAAAAATAACCTAAACTCATACTAGTCACATCGTGTGTCAGAATGGAATGTTGTTGATTCATAAATGTTACACACAAAATAAATATCATTTTACTAATGTGTCAAACCAATATGAATGTGTTTTATTAGAATTGAGTATGTCACAATTCTTTTTTTAGTAAAACATCGATTTAAAATGAAAACACCCACTTTGAGTCATACTAATCACATTGTGTGTTTGTTTGATATATGATTGCTTATTACACATCATAAATGACCTAAGAAAATGTTTAATATACTATAAAGAGAATTCAAGTGTGTTTTATTATTTTTTAGGGAATAAATCATGTTTTAAACTAAAATGTGAATTTTAAAATGATAACATTCACTTTGAGTCATACCAGGAACACTGTGTATCAAATTGAGGGGAGGTTGACTCCTACATAACATAAATTACATATAGATCATTTTTCAAAATTATTAAAACAATATGAATGTGTTTACTCATGCTTGAGTATGTGATGTGTGTTTTGAACAAAAATGAAAATATTATATAAAAAAACATACTTGGGGTCATACCTGTCACATTTTGGACTAGATTTATGTGTGATTTATTTAAATGTGTAGAAAATGAATTTGGGATCATTTTACTAAAGTATAAAAATAATATCAATGTGTTTTATTAGTTTTGAGTATGTCACGTGTCTTTTCTAATAAAATGTTAATTTAAGTTGAAAAAAAACATTGAGTCATACCAGTCACATTATATTTCACTTTGATATATGATGGATTTCTACACATAAAAAATTATTTATGAGTTTTTTTCATACCGTATTAATACAATTCAAGTGAATTTTCTCAGTTTTCAGTGATTGACACATGTTTTGATCTAAAATTTCAATTTTAAAGTGTTAAAAAACATGTTCATTATTATAAGGGACTCTATGTATTGGATTGAGGGGAGGTTTATTATTAAATATCATAAAATATGTATGGGTCAATGACCTAAAAATATTAAAAATTGAATGTGTTTTTTTATTTTTAATATGTGATGTGTGGTTTCAACTAAAATCTAAATTTTAATTAAAAACACACAATTGGTGTCATATCAGTCACACCATGCATCATATTGATGTGAGGTTGATTTATATATGTTATAAATGACTTATGGGTCATCTTCCTAAAGTATATAAACAATATGAATCCATTTTCTTAGTTTTGAGTATAAAAAATATTTTTTTACTAAAATGAAAATTAAAATTGAAAACATATACATTGAGTCACACTGGTCACATCATGTGTTGGTTTGATGTGTGAATGATTAATTCATATAAAAAATGACTTATTAATAATTTTATTAAAGTATCAAGGCAATAAGAACACATTTTCTCAGTTTTTAGTGAGTGACACATGTTTGGAAAAAAAATGTAAATTTTAAACCAATAACATAAACCTTGAGGCATTAGAGAAACATCATGTATCAAATTGAGGTGAGGCTGATTCCTACAAGTTATTAAGGACTTATGCATCATTTTCCAAATGTACCAAAAAAATAAAATTTGATTTTTTGATTTTGAGTATGGTACATTTGTTTTTTATCTAAAATATAGATTTTATATAAAAACACACACCTGAATTAATACCGGTCACACCATATTCAATATTAATGTCTAGTGGATTCTTAAACATCAAAATTAAATTATGGGTCATTTTATTATATTATAAAAACATTATGAATGTGTTTTCTCAATTTTTAGTATGTGACATGTTTTTTTAGTAAGATATTTACTAAAAGAAGTATCAAATAAAAATTATATGGAAATAAAATAAAAAACAGTAGATTAAATGATGATAAAATTAACTGCATTAGTTGTAGAAAGCCACCTATTCATGCTTCCTATATACATTCTGAAACCATTTATTTGTCAAATTTGTATTTAAACAATTATATTCCCACTTTTTAATTATTTTATAGTTAGTAGATCTTATAGTACTTGGAAAATATAAATAATAAATTATTAATAAATATTTTAAATGAAATTTTAATAATAATTGGAAATAACTCTTTGGGGATGCTAATTTGTTGATAGAATATGATACCTTTCATAAAATTTCAAACATAATAACCACAAACTTTTTCATTAGTTTATTTTAGGCACTATAGAATCATTGAGAAAAATAAGTAATTTGTTTCGATATATGCTCTGATAGTGAGATATTATTATATATTCAATATTATATATCTACTTTTAGAAGTCAATAAGCTTCTTGTGCTCATGAATAATCCTCATTCTATGACTTTGATAACATTTATACACCTCTATATCATAATATAATATTCATTAAAAAATAATATAAAATGTATAACTTATGGTCTATTTGTAAATTTTTTCCTATTGTGTATTAAAAATTGATAAACATCATCACAAATTATTGATTTTTTGAGTATCCATTTATTTAATACAGAAATTAAATCTTTGGAGTATCTAAATTGATTATAATGAGATATAAATACTGCCCAAGAAAAAAAATTAATATATAATAAAAGGAATTAAAATATATTTTATATGATTGAATTATAATGTTTTACCCCTATATCATGGTTATTAAGAAGAGTTTCATTTTTAATTTTTTTTTCAAAAAAATATTCCAGCTATATTTTCCACTATTAATGATTTTTTTTTGGTTCCAATAAGAATTTTGTTAAAGAATTTATGTGAGGAGTACTGAGTCCTAATTATTGTTTGTGTGGTTTACCTTTAAATATTATAGATAAATTTGCCTAAAAAAATGAATATTATTTAAATGTAATTAATATAGTATATAAAATTTTTAAAAAACAAATTATGAAAACACACCTCAGGTATACATTTAAAAATGAAACTCCTTTCCATACATTCATGAGGACTACATCTATATTCTCAAGAATAAGATAATATGTAATGGAATAACTATATGTTTTTTATTCTAAATTAGTTATGGCTATATTACCAATTTAAAATGTTATATGTACAAGAACATGTATTTTTAGTAGATATTGAAGTTGAACTGGAAGGGTAAAGGTACTTTCTGAATTTATTTTTGATTGATTGGTCGAACCATTTAATCATTTTGATTTGAACATATATTTCATCCCCTTACCATTCCCAATCTTTAATAACATTCATTAGTTTATGCCTTCTTTCATTAATTGTTATTTTTTTTCATAAGAAATAAATTTAAATGGAATAAATTCCTTTAAAATTATAACAATTAATGACAAAACAACTATTCATTGAAATATCCAATATCATGCTTGATCGTATGAACATATAGATCATCAAGTGGAACAAGTATCTCAATGCATGGATCATGAGATATATGATTCCACATTCACACATGAAATTATGAATGTTTTTGGGTGTGTAGAATATCTCCTTGGATATTGTACACCATACCCCTTGCAACATGGTGATGGGTGGGTCCTGATATAAATAAATCCTAATCATTTATGCCTCTTAGAATATTATTACATTAATGGTATCATTTTTATCTGATTTAAATTTAATAAAAAGACTCTAAATTTTTTGATTATCTCTTATATGGAACCCATTAGAGGGGACTGAATCACCTAAAAGCTGGTGGGGGTGGGTGTGGGGATCCGCTTGTAGTGGCTATTTTTTATTGTTTCTTCACTTTGATTCCATCCAATGAAATTTTCTATCAACTCAGACTACCAATTATTAGTTTCTTATAGAGGAAATAATTGTTATGAAATCTCATCTATTATCATATCTCACTATTCATTTATTTTCTCAATATATTTTAAGGGTCACAACCTAGAACTTCACCTCTGATGTGACCACATTGTTCTGGAAGCTTCAATGCCACTAAGGTTAGTTATTCATTGGAAAAAACTGAGGATGTTTCATATTTCTAATTAAAATAAAAAATATATGAAAATAAATATTCATTTTTATTTATTACAAATTTAAAGTAGAATAATTTTTTATTATATAATATTGTCACATTTTTCCTATACATTTAGTGTGTTTTCAAACATTAATATCTCATATTTATTTACAGAAGCCTCCTTTTATACCACATGAAGTGGGATGGATGTGAATTTGGTTTTTTATTCATTAATATGAATTTAAACAAAAGAACATAATTAAGTAGTTTTTTAATGTAACAAAAAATTATTACTTTAGATTTAAAATACAATTTTTATTAAAGGGAAGCTTACCCTATCCTTGATTTTTAGTAGGGGTACATTTGTTTTTCTACACGTTTCTTATCTTCATCACTTTGTTTATGTTTCATAAAAAAATTGTATTTATAGTGATTAATACATTTATTGTCAAGAAATGTATTACCAATCATAATGTACCTGAAATTGTTTCTCCTAATGATAACCAACAAATTCATTCCAATTTTTTTGGATTATCAGGTGTGCATACATCTGTGGTGGGTGTGAGTTTACTTTCCCTTCAGCATATCTTAGATGATAATTCATAAGAATAACCTGAATGTCTATGTGATCCTTTCTAATTATAATTGAAAAAAAATTCATTTGGAAATCATCTATTATAAATTCACAATATAATGGATAATGTAGAGTAAATCAATGTTTCCTTATTTTTTTAGTAAAGTAAAGTATGTATATCATAACGTTACTCCAATATATTCCGAAATTAGATCCTTATGCTCATTAAAAACATTGTTCCATGTATCTTTATCAACTGGAACTTTAATTCGAGTGGTCATGAAAATATATCTACTAAAATGGACTTGTTGGGGTTAAAAGGTTGGTTGATTGCATTCCATCCATCTTCAGAATTTATTCCTCTACTTCCTTCCTTAATAATTTTTTCTAAAACCATCATGCTATGATGATCTTGTTTTTTGGGACATAGGTTGTTCACCATCAACAATTTCCTTGTTTTCAACATTATTAATATTTTGTTCCTATGGATTGGTATCAAAAGTATATGTAGAAAAATAAAGTTCATGTACATTGGTAGTATCATCATGTTGAGAAAACTCTTGTTACCTAGAATTAGAATCATCAACATATATAGAAGTCATTATATATAAAAGGGATTGAAAATTTGATTTATAATATGAAAATTTATTGGTGAATGGATTATAATATATGGTTACATAATGTATATAAAAAAATACATAATTATTGAACTATATTTTTTAATGGTTTAATGTATTTCACCCCTCTATCCAGTATCCAAGTCCCTTCATTATGGTATCCTCTAATATAAAAACTCCATCTCTGTTTCAAATTCTGTGAAATTATTTTGATATCCCAATGAAAGGGTCATCCTCGGTAGAATTGACATATGAACCATGAGTGGTTTTGGTTGATAATAGAATAATTGACCACTTTATGTTTATAGGATTTGAAACATAAAATACTTATACTTCATATGATTTAATTATAAATTATTTTTTTGCAGACCCTTCCTTATTCACATCCGTGAATCCCAATTACCCTATATTAAGTGTACTAATGTTATCAACCCACTTTCATTAAAATTTTATCACATATAATGTTATATTATTAAAATCTCATATTTGTTTGATGATTCAAAAGTATGACATATTTTTATAAATTGGATTTCTATCATTGTCACCAAATTCATGAATTTATTTCTCTATAAGTTTAGCTTCACTAATTTGTATACTAATACATTAATCATGTTCATTTTTATAGTACATATGACCATTAATTAAATAAACACTATAAGATAATACGTACCCACTTGTTCTACTATCTAGCCATCGAAGATAGTATGAAATTGAATCTGGATTTTTAGTTGACTCATTAAATATATGGTATTTAAACCATCCTATAAAATGTGGATTATGTGTATTTTATAGCAAGTTTTCATTCCTTGATTGATTCAAATGACTTATAATTACATTGGAGTTTCAACATATGCTACAACCTCTAAAATGTTATGCAAAATGTAAGGGAGAGAATATTCCCACCTTGTAATTGAAATTGTGACATCTATTATATTAATTTATTCACTCACAAAATTCTTAATGTAATGAGATTTTATTAAACCAATTCATTCAACATTGGATAGGAAGTCGATACAAAATTCAAGGGCATCCATGACAACATATCACTATATATTAAAGCCTTATAGTTGAATTGTTTTCACAAACCATTTCAACTTCTTCATATAACAATCAATGAGGTAAATCAATCTATAATGTTCATGACCAAAAAGTCAAATCTATCTAACAAATTAATCCATGAAATAAAATAATTATGGCTAGGATAAAACATTTTATTATCATAATATTGAAAAAATTACATTTCCATCATTGAAAATATCATCAGGTCTATAACTTTAATGCATATATATTTGATAAAGATATGGAGAATAGTTAATGTATCATAAAAAATCTTAGGAAAAATTCAATGTAATTATAATTCTATTAGATCTTCCATAAAAATATAATATTCATTTTATTTAAATAATTTTAGCATTAAATCAATAATTACCATGATATTATTGATATTCTATGAATACCCCTCTAGAAACTTCTCATCATTAATGAATTTGAATAATAGATATATATCTTTCCTGGAAAGAGTGTAACAAACTGGTGGAAGAAAAGACCACATTTCAACCTTCACTAGTTCTAACTCATCACGTAACCCCATGTCAACCATGTCTCACTTAGCCTTAATTTTATCCTTTTTTGGGTTCATTTAGTAATATTACAATAAAACCATCACATACATTGTTTTCCCACATGCATTAAATCTATAAAATTACTAATTTAAAAAAATTCTAGTATGGTAATTCAGAAAAGAACTCATCTCCTTTTCCAATCATTTTTCTAATGTTTTTTCAAAGTAGTTTCACCAAAATAAGTGTCTATATCTTTCAATTCTTCTAATAGTTGATCACTTTTTAGTGGATATGGTGTTTTAACTTCTTATCGACACCCATCAAATGATGTCACAGAATATCGTTATTTATGTCATTTGGGTAGAAATATGTGATATCCTAGAAACAAAGTCATCACTGAATGTTTCAACCTAATTGAGTGTATAACATGTTCACACATGGGGAACACTTGAGTTCCTTTACTATTATATGATAACAAATTTCCATAAGTAGGAAATTCATTTATCATCCTATACAATATAGATCTCATTGTGAAATCTTCATTTCTATAAAAATCATAAAATGTAACACCTATACTGCACAATAATTTCAAATTTGCAATCATTATTTACAAATTGCGGTCAATATCATTACGTGGTTGTTTTAGTCATGGTATATGTAGAGATAAATAATATATTTTGGTTTCAATTCACAATTTCATGGGAAATTTATAATTTACCAAAATAATGGGTCATGTAGTATGGGTAAAACATTGAAAATAATGAGTATTTACTCTATCTATAGATAGTGCAAGAAAAATGTTCCTTATCTCGTTTCCAAATTTGGGATAATCATTATAAATATTATTCCACCGAGGAGAGTATAATGGGAGACTCCCATAATTATTTATTATATATGTGAGCCATGTATGTTTCCTTGCAGTCTCGCCACATCCATATAGGCACCTGAACCATGTAATTATATGAAGTACTATAAAACTTTTAAAGGAACTGATTCATATTTATGGTATCTAGAAAAACCACACTTTGGGAAATCTTTATGTGATATATGGTGCATTTTAAAGAGTATAAAATCATTTAGTCAGTCATGTATTATTTTAGATATCAAACTTATTGAATGTAGCATTAGTTTAGCATCATTATCATTCAAGAGAGAATTTTGTTAGGAAAAGATAAATTTACTCTTTCTATTTCTATATTTTACATTATATAGCTTCAGTATGGCTGAAAATTATATATATATTGTTTAAAACAAGCATAAAATGTTTTCTTTTTACAAATCATTAATATTTAAAATTGTTTTGGATAATCATGGTGCTCATCTTCAACTCTCATTATCATTTCCTCAATATTATCTAAATCATAGTTCAAATGTGTAATCGTATCCTTGATAAGGCCGTCATCATTATTCACACCTGTAATCATATCATATGATCCATAAAAATTAGTTTTATATGAGACACTATAAACATTAATTTTTTCCTCATGTTTTGTATAATATTTATAACATTGATCTATCCCATGAAAAATCAGGTGTTCTTTCAACTCTTTTTGACTAATTAGTCTTGACTAACAACAGTGTAATCACATACAAAGGATTTGAGAATATTCATATGAATTATATTCAACCAAATTGATTAAATAATTTACCCCACCCTCTTAATCTTTTCTATATGATTTGCATCAATCCATTTTTGGTTCATATCCATACTATTAGATTTAGTAATATTAATATTTAAAAAAAAATAAATATATGGAAAGTATGTTATTATAACCCATAAAATGAAAAACATAAATAATAAATTATGCTACATGAATCTATTGTTATATGATAATAATATCCAAATTAGGTGTATTGATATTGTTTTTAATAGGGGGATATAATTGAAGGAAAATAATGTGTGATATTTATAAATTGAAAAATAATTTACAGAAATTTTCATCTATTGAAAAAAGGTCAATGAAGGGTTTTGTAAAATTTCAAGGTTAGAGTAAAATATAAGGGAGGATTTGATGCTTTTTCATTTATTCAATTGTTACATAGTGGACCAGGTGGCGTTTTAATGAAAGGATGCTTAGGATCCAACGTTGATCATTTTTCAGATAATGAAAACATTGATAGCGATCAATCACATGTACATGAATTTTTTCTGAAGAAACACTAGAATTTAAAACAAATGAAATAGAATTATTAGTAAGGGGTTCTCAATATTCTTGAAAAACCAAAAAACAATATGATTTGGGTATCACAAATTCTTTAAAATTAATCAATTACCATTGATGAAATACAACCTTAATAAACATCAATGATAATTTTTATTGGGGTCGGAAGGGATAATCAACTTCATCATAACCTGAATAAGTGTCCTAATAGGATCAAAAAAAAGAATCATATCAAACTAATAATTATAGTATATTCCCAACTACCTGAGTTAACAAGAATGAAAAACTCAAACACAACATCACCACCAAAGAAAGACCCACTTGCTAACTGAAACTGAGGCTAGAATGCAGGTGGAAGGAACCATTAATGGAGTAAGTAGTGGGTAGAAACTATTATGAGTGAACATTTATATAATTTAGGAACTAAAATAAAAATAAGGTGAATTAACCTACTTAATAATGATTCAAAAAATTATATTGTGTACACACACTATTTACATAATCCTTACAAGAATCAATTTTTAACTGATTGTTAGTTTTGTAGTTTGTGTAAGAAACTATTTATGATAGATGTTCATGAAAATGAAAATATTTGTTGGATATGTGTTCAAATTAAATTTAATAGAAGAAAATAGAGATAATTGTTGGATATTATTCCTTAGGAGTTGGATAGATACATTGAACATGTCTTCTTCTCCCTCGTGTTTGATGTTCACTCCAATCTGTCACTCTAGAATTACATTTGGATGTGGAAAGAGTGTGATGTTAGGGTGACTGACACTTGTTAGTGGAAAAATGTCATATGTCATTAATTTGAAGATATCATATACTATTAAATAGACATAAAAGATCTAGAAAAAATCAACAATAAATTGAAATCTTACATGACATTTGGCCACATACAAGTATAGGTAATTTGAATATGAAATCAAAAGAAAATAGTGAGGTGGATAATAACTGTGTAGACTGACAGAAACA
This sequence comes from Viscum album, assembly GCA_963277665.1. NCBI lineage: Eukaryota > Viridiplantae > Streptophyta > Magnoliopsida > Santalales > Viscaceae > Viscum > Viscum album. The sequence continues at coordinate 1,271,152,818 of OY728162.1, read as the reverse complement.
TCAATTTGGCAGTGAAACATTTGATAACCCCAATTGATGAATATGTTTTAAGGACTATAGGATTTTTTTGTGATGGTGGTGTAATATCTGGTATTCTTGAGGGATGTGACATGTGTCGAGGCCAATATCATAAGGATAAAGACACTGATAAAAAAGTAATGTTGATTAAAGAGGAGTAAAACTAATCACATACCTTAGGTATTGAGAGGGTTGATTCATCTTATAAGGTCAAAGGGGAGAAGAAATAGAGGTACACTTCTATATTAATTTGAATGAATAAAAAAGTGGGCTCTATTAGGTTTGAATTTATATGATCGAGAAAGGTTCTATATGTGATTTCAAAGGAGAACTAATAATGATCAGTTTTGTCAGCACTAAAGAAAAAATCACTGATAAAACATATTTTGACGAGCATTAAAAAGGGTTAAAAGGCCTATATTTATCAATGAAATAATTATTACCCTAATAAAGATAGGTTTTATTAATGAATTATATTATAGTGTTATTGCAACTCATATTTATTAACACTTCTTTGAAAGGGTTGATAAATATTTTTCAAAATAATAAAAAAAATATTAAATGAATTATATTAAAAATTAATAAATTATAAAATAATTTAAAATAAAATATAAATTTCAATGAATATTTAATATTAAATGCATGAATGTTTATATTTTTTGGAATTGAATATTAAAAAATGAAGAGACAAAAAATTAATAAAATGGATAAGTTTTATTAATTATAAAAATTATTTAAAAATTTGAAAATGGATACATATGAAAATAAAGATGAATAAATTTTGAAAATATTAAAATATAGTTCATAAATATATAAAAGGAAATATTTTAAAATGATATTATTCCAAAAAATATAAAAATATAAAAATATTAAAAATGAAAAAATAATATTAATTGAAATATTATTAAAAATGAGTAAAAAAATTTAATAGATAAAAAACTATTAATAAATGAGTTCATATGATTAATTACACAAATTGTATAAGCATAAAAAAATGAATAAAATAATAAAAAACCATTTAAATGAAATATTTATATATATTTAAAATATTTTAAAAAATTACAACATAATAAATAAAATTGAAAGAATATTAATCCCATAAATTAAAAACATAATAAAAGTATTAAAACTTATTAAATAATTATGTAAAGATCATAATATTAACTATATTTGTTTGTAAACATGTACAAAAATAAAGATAATTTTTGAAAATTCATTCAAATAAGTCTATTATATAAATTTCAATTATTTTAAAAAATATATAGATTAATTAAAATAATTGAATAAAAGTTTATCTAAGTACCGTTCTAATTTACTGTGTAATTCTCTCAACCCCAAAAGATGAGGTCAGTTTTAGAATCGAATATGAATGAACTCCTCCTTTCTGTACTATTTGTGGTCTTATAGGTCACCTGATCTCTAATTGTAGGTGTAATATAGTCTTCCCAAATTATCTCTTAAAGGGGTATGAGTCCAGCCAATTTAGAAGAAAGAAAGCTATAGCAACTGATTCCACTATGCTGATTAAAGAGTCAGATAGAACTTCTACTAAACACTCCTCTGAAAAAGTGATTCTGCAGACTAATGCTATTTAGAGTATCGTTGGTTTAGAGGACCCCCTAAGTCCTAGGTTAGGGATGGGGTGGAAGTTCCCTTTAGGCTTGATGGGGGGGGGGGGGCAGAGTTGTCTCAGGCTGCACCCTTGCCTCCTATTAATGTATGTTTTCTCAAGGTAAAAAAAAATTTCATGGGTTGATCTTGTTAGTGAGTCACACCACTCCATGTATTATAAAGAAGATTCTTATTCTGGTTTAGAGGATGAACAGACTCATAATGAATCAGATGATAGTCAGGGTGCTAAAGAATTGTCTATTCAAGATGATGTTGATCTAGAAATGTGGAAAAAAAATTAAGAGTCTGAAAGGGTCTAAAGGGTCAGGAAAAAATGGAGTCTTCTAATTCGTTGAAATCCAAATGCAAAAGGGATACTTCTAAACAAGGGATATCAAGAAAACACATCCCTACACCTAAGATATACTATGTGGAGGATGATGTTAATAATCAACCACTGAAACTAGACTCCTCCAAGATACATGATGGGAAGGGTGAAACTAAACATAAAAAGGATTTGATACGTGCAGATTCATCAGCGAGCCCTCAAACACTCTACAATCATGCAGTGATTCAGTAGTTGGCCCATCCCTCTATCTCAAAAAAATGGCTACCATTGGTTCCTGATCAAGTGCAGGGTAAGGATCTCCATCTTTTACCTGATCATGGTAAGATAATAGATGTTTCTGGTAAATTACCTCCTAGGAAGAAGGATGACTCTGGTAATACTGCTATGTTGGTAACCTGTAAGCAGTCAATTGATTCTTCACATGACATAGGAGGGTTTCAAACTCATAATGTGGGATTGTCAGAATCTTCTAAGGATAGGGGATTAAAAAATGAACTTGTTGGATCTCTTATGTCTCGTGATACCTCACAATCAGTTAAGATAAAAATTCATACCAAAGTAAGCACGCACAACACTTTTTCTCAACTTGCAATTGGAAGCAGTAAGGAAGGACAAGAATACAACCAAGCATTTGAAGATGAAGAAACGAATAAAGTTGTTGATGCTGGACTTCTGGATAATGGAGGAGGACCCTGGGTGCAAGTGAAAACATGTCGAAGAGGGAGGCATCCTCGTGGTTAGGGTGGGCGTTCCCCGCACCACAGCATGAACACCCGGTCTCGTGCTGCATGAATTTTCATTGCTTTTGTTTGGCTTCTTTTTTTGGACATCTGCTGCTCTTATGCCCCCTCTATACTTTTACATTATCTTATATAAGGGGCCTTATTCTTGATCTTTAAAAAAATATAAAATATAAAAATATAAATAATATTAAAACCATGTAATTAATTATATATAAAAATATATTAAATATGTGTAAATCCAAAAATATTAAAACTAAATAAATATTTAAAATTAATAAGTAATATTAAATAAAAGAAGACTAAAAATGACTAAATAAAATAGAATAAATTAAAAAATATTGTAAAAAGTGATTTAATGACATTAAATACATGATTAAAAAAAAATAAAAATGAATAAAAATAAATAAATAAATATATTATTAATTATATAAATATTTAAATTTTTAAAAATGAATAATATTGACTAAAAAATATTAAAATTAAAATGAATTTATAGGGATCAAATATATAAATTTTAGACATATTAAAAATATTAAATCATAATAAATAAAAATGAATAAATATTAGTTATATAAATTTAAAAATATTGATAATTTTGAAACATTGTAAATAAATAAATATATTTAAAAAAAATGAATAAAATAAAAAATTATTTGAAATTAATAACTATCAAAAATGAAAAAAATAATGAAAAAATATTAAAATTGAATAAAAAGTTAAAAAAATTGAACAAATATAAACTATTTAAATAAAAAAATTATTAAAAAAGGAATTTATGTAAATTTATTATATAAATTTCAAAAATATTTTAAATGTTAAAAAATAAGAAAAAGTTAATAAATATTATTCATATAAACTAAAAACCTATTGAAAATATTACATAAAAAATAAGTATATGTACAAATAAAAAGTAAAAAATTATTAAATTATAAAAAAATTATAATGAATAAATATTAATAATGAATATATAATATTAAATGAAATAATTAATATTAAAAATTAATAAATAAAATATAATACACAAAAAATATTTAAAAAAGTGTTCATAGAATATTAATTAGAAGAGTTGTAAACATATACAATAATGAAGAAATTATTAAAAAATGCATTTAAATAATTTAAATATATATATTTAAAACATTTCAAATATATTACAACTTAATGATTAAATAAAATTGAATAAATAATAATTATATTAATAAAAAAATATCATAAATAATACTTAGTAATTAAATACGTATACATTTTAGTAAATGAATATATTAAAAAATATTATATCAAAAATGAAAAAAAATATTAAATGGGAAATAATTGTAAAAATGAATAGTATATTCCATACATACACATACACACACATTCTATACACACACACACACACACATGAATATATGTATCTCAGATATAGACATAGATATATATATCTAAATTTAAATTAATATCACATATTAATAATAAATAGTCACGTATATTTATATATATTTTTTAAATAATAAAATATATATTATTATATGATATTTATATTAATTATATAATTTTTTAATTAATATATATAATTAAACATTAATTTTTGAATATAAATATGATAATTATATATATTGAATATATTTTTTAAAAATTCTATAAAATCACTATGTCTTTTATTAGCACTTGGAAAAGCACTCACAATATGGAATTTTTATCAGCACTATAAAATGCATGGACAAATGGTACACATTTATCACCATTTTTTAGTGGTGATAAATGTATCCATTATTAGCGATTTTTCCTAGAACTCATAAAGGTTCTTCTTTTATGAGCCCTTTCTATTTAGTAGAGATAAAAGTCAACATAATATATCAAAAGATCGGTGCTAGTAAAAACACACACACTCCCACAACACAACAATTTCATATACATACAACACACACACACACACACACACACATACAAGCACATAAGGTCATACACATAAAGCCACAAACATAAACATACATTAAAATACATGTATTTTTAAGTCATTTAATATAAATATAAATATATAAATTCAAACATGAATAACATGTTTAAATAAATATTTTCATTAATATATTTATATAATTTATTAAATATAATAACAATACATCATATTTACATTAATTATATATATATATATATATTTTATAATCAATGTATATAAATATATTATTAAACTTTTTTATTTATTAATATAAATTTGATGAGTTTTTATATATAATATTATGAAAATAAGATTGATAACAAGTTTTTATTAAAAGTTATATAAATAATATTTATATATTATATTTATAAATATATTTACTAAATTTAAACTAAAATTTTGTTAAAAATATATAAATATGAATATATAAATTAAATTATTCATTTTTTCCATTATTAGTGCTATTCTGAGAAATTAATGATCGTGATTTTATCAGCACTATCAGAATCACTGGTAAAGTGGAAATTTTATCAGTGCTTGAAAAAGTGATAAAAGGGTACCCATTTATTTGGAGTGATAAAGGTTATATTTATCTATGCTTTTAGCTTTCGCTGACAAAATTTCCCCCTTTATCGGTGTTTTTAATTTTGCAATGATAAAATTCAGTGCTGAATATCGTGGGATATGTTGTATGGGAGAATAGAATATAACAAGTGTTTCTTTAAAATACAAACCTAAAAAAAAAATATCTACAAAATCCAAAGTATACCATTCTGGTATAAATGATAAAAACCAACACCCAAACTCTTGACTTATCCTAGAAGCAACCATGAAATAACCCACATGATTTCTCTCTCCCCCAAGAAAGGAGAGACCATAAGAATCAAACTAACTCTCTAATGATCTGATATTTTCAATAATAGACTTGGAAGACTGAAAATAAACTTCATCCTCCTCCAAATCACTCATAATAACATGATAGTAAAATTTAACGACAATATTCATCTATCCATGAGAAGAGTCAAACTTCACACCCTTAAAAGTACATGGCCTTGGCCATAGGGGGATCCAAGAAAGAAGCAACCATGGAATGAATGGCCATGATAAGTGTGACAACATGATCATTGATAATAGACCAGAGGCCAATAGAACCATCACCAGATAGAGTCACATTAATATTAATTTTTAAGACACTTAGAGGGGGATGTATCCATCTAAATAGGGGGATTGAGCTGGTGTAGGAGGATGATCCCCATCAATAATATTCCTTTTATAACCCCAGTTATGGGTCCTCACATGCCAAATTGTGCCATCCTTTAAAATATGGTCAAAAAAGGTGTCTTAGTGAAACAAGATAATCCAAATACAGATAGAAAAACCCGCGATAATATTTACTAGAAAAAATCATAACCACTCCCCCACAATAGGATTAACATCCCTAAGTTACCTCCAAAGAGCATATTATAGAGAATTTCACATCGACCAAAACTTGATAACATAAAGGAATTAGAGGATCATGTGAAACTTGGTTTCCATGATGATCCTAAAAAGAGGTCATAATCTATTCCTAGATAGGTACTTATCGAATATGTGAGTGATGGTAGGTGTAACAACCCGACCCCAATTACCCAGAGTCGGTGCATTATTTTAATACATTGTCATGATTAAAAGGAATCAAGTCTCAAAGGACCGATTGGTTTAGCAGTCTTGGAAAATAGATTACACACATGAATGTTACATTACACTTCATAACATAAAAAACAAAATAAATAATCCTTTATGAACGCCATTATTCCCTTGTATTAACCCTGCATATCAATCACAATACACTTCTTGGAATCCTGGGAAAAATAAAACATATAAAGAGGTGAGATCAGATGCTCAGTAAGGATAACAATACAGTGGAAACATTCATAAATAAGCATAAACATTTAAGAAAATGTATAACTAAAACAAAAGATTTTTAAACTTGAACTTCAGCTTAATATGGAAGAAATAAAATGAAATAATTCCATTTACTTATTCACATGGATATTCTACTAATCAAATAATCACATGAAATATCAATAACCACATTCATAAAGATGGAATGCATAATGCTAGACTATCATAACCACGTAGCCAAGGCCTCTTGCCAATACTAAAAAAATAAGATTTTGTCAAGGCCTCATACCAAGACACTAGTTTGTCTCATGAGACCTACCGATGCATTGAGGAGCTATAGCGGGCTCCACCCTTCACTTACTAAGTCCAATGCATTCCTCATATGAACAGGTTTAAACATAATATAAACATTCGTATTAAAACTAGCATACGAAATGTCAATACTTTCTCCATAAACCATGAATGGTATAAAAATAACACATCCATAGTCAAACATATCACGAAACCTTCAATACAATATAGAAGTTTTGTATCATAAAAAATCAACTTCAAATAAGCTTAAAATCCATCAAAGGATGTTGACATAGATGAAATCAAAACTATTTGATAAAAATATATCTTTTTTTAAATCATTTAAAAGTCACACATTTATTAATGAAGTAATTTAAAATATATTTTTGAATAAAAGTGTCCCATACCACTTTGAAACTTTTTAAAATAATTATCATTTCAAAACATTCTTGTCCATATAAATAAATCCTTAAAATCATTTTGAAAACATGGACATTAATTAAAAAGATTTAGAAAGATAAATCTTTAAAACATTTAAAATTCTGATCATGATAAAGAGTACCTTTAACAAATCCTTAAAATATACATTTTGAAATCATTTTTATGAAAAATGGACATGGATGATAAAAATATCCCAGTAAATACTTACACATAAATAATCTCGTATAATAATGAGATTGAGGAATTAACCCTTACCAGTTTTGTAACTTACAAAACATACACCACATGAAAGACGTATCATACAATGAATATGTAAATACACATAAATTAAAGTTTATTACATAAATAATACAATTATGGGCAGTAAATACACCACACAAAAGGTAATAGTGGCAATACAGCATGAATCTCACGTGAATAAGGAGTGAGATGAAAACCCCTTACCTTGTGTCTGACTTGACCCGTTCATTCTTCAACATCCTGAATAATAAATTAAAGTTAATTTCTACTTGATTAAGAACCTTTTTCAAGTTTATTATTCTTTTTATATCACTTATTACCATGTTATAAACATTATGTAATCATTTAAGTTAATAACGTTCGTTTTGTCGATATTTGGAACTTGAGTAAAAAATGAACACCTTATAGTTACTAGTTGTTCACATGGTCAAAAGATCATTATATCCAGAATGATATTCATGATTTAGATATCATATATATCATATATATATATATATATATATTTATTTATAATAGTAAATATCATTTTGGGGTAATAATGAAATGTACCGTTCATGGAGACGGTAAACCGTACGTACGCATGAACGCTACATTCATTTATATTTATTATTTTAATGGACTTAAAACATAATTATACATATGTATATTATAATTACAATATAATATCACATATAATATCATTAACTCCATTATTTATACATCCCACATATGGTATTAACGAGTCATATCACTTTGAGGGGGCGGTAGTCCACACTTCCTCAAATGAAATTATCGCTTTTACTCATAATGGAAACCATTAAGGTATGCTATAAAAGAAAAATAAAGAAGCATGAAGAAAAAAAAACATAATTTATATCATATATAAATACAGTTCCATCATAATGGCCACCATTAGAGGCGGTAGGAGGTAATTGAACAATCATCGTTTTGTGAGGCAATAGTTTTCCATCCACAAAAACATTATGTTATTCACCCATTAGATGTAGGTGTGTGTAAGTGTAATTCAAATACATATCATAAAAACATCCTAGTATATTGAGGATATTGTTGTTGTTATAAAAGAAAGTAATAAAAAGAGTTTAGGGGTTGGAGGAGTAAAATAAAAGAAAAGAAATTAAGAGGAATTGTTACGTTTAATTTGGGTAAATTCCTTTGGTTTGAAACAAAAGGACTCCTTGAAGTGCCTTATACCTAAGGTAAGTCTTCTAAAAGGAGGACAGGGATGTAGGGAGCTTAATTGGTCAGATTTTGGAAGAGAATAAAGGCTTTAGAGGTGTGAGGAATAGGTTAGAAGTGGCCTCCTTTTATAAGGGGGAGGAGGGGCTCTTTAGGAAAGTGTGAAAATATTATTTTATTATATAATGATATTCGGTTTCTAAAGGTCCAAAAATCATTAGAGTCGAAGATAAGATGACTAATGGTCAAAATAAAATCAGCCAATAAGAATTGTACATGTTTTGGATATAATTTTAATATTTATAATCTAATTTATTTAAATCATTTATTAATGAGGTAAATACTGCATCATTATATTGTACTACATAATTTAATTTATTCAATGTCCAAAAATTATAAAAAAATACCATGATGTAGGAAATCGTTTTATCTTTCCAATGAATATTTATAGTAAAAAATATTACTTATATAATACCATATAAAAATTAATTACTAAAACGTTTTTGTTTATGTCAATTTTGCCTTTACATTAAATTAATTAATCTAAAGTGTCATTATCATTCATAAGTGGATCCATGGGATCCAAAAATCAACCCAAAGATGCCCATGGTTGGCCATTACTCATCCAATAAGGTTATGACATGTGTTAAGGTAATTTTGAATTTTTACAATATTCTTTTTACCTTGAGTTACCCAATTTACCTTTAACCGTGGTAAATAAAAGTAAAAAGGTACTATTCACAAAAAATTATTTTTATCTTATTGAACCACATTTTACTTTTTTATATTAACCTAGTCTCTCGGATTTTTTAAATTCAACTCACAGAAGTGGTAAAATTAAGTTTTATGTGAATTTGCAAATTCTCCTAGGAGGTTGGTAAAAGACGGTGAAAAGTTCGATAAATTTTTTATATATTTAAATTATTATAAACTGAATATGAATTACAATGAAATTATATAAGTATTATGTATCTATTTTTAGATAAATTAATTTAAATAAAATAAATAATTATTTAAATAAAAATTCAGTTTTAAACTATAACTCAATGTTTTTCAGTATTCAATAAAAATTGAAAGTTTTCAGAAAAATACAGAAAATTCACCCTAAGCTAATTTTGATATTCTAAATTCAAAAATGAAGTCTATTTTACTGAATTCAAAACATAGAAGTTGAATTTATTAATTTAAAATTAATTCCTGTTGTCAAAACCAAAAGGTGTATTTTTAAGAAATAATAACTATCAAAAGATTGACATTTGTTTATGTCCAATTTCAAAGTGAAATTAATTACAATGACCAGAATTGTATTAAATGGTAAAAATATAATCTATTTATAATTAAAAACCCTTAAAATGTATAATTTAACACTATAAATTATTTCTATTAAAAAATTTGTTTTTAATTAAAATATAGTATTTTTCACTATTCACCCAAATATGAAAGTTATCGAAAAAACACCAAAAATTAATTGAAACTAAATTCTTAGATCCTGATTCGAAAGAAGAAGTTTATTTTGTCAAATTTAATATGTAAATGTTTCAAATATTGTATTTAAAAAGGGTTCACCATTAAAAGACGGTAAATGTGCATTTTTTGAAAAATACTTCTTTGATCTGAAAAAAATGAATTAGTTCTTACATTATGTCTAAGAAACTCATAATATGGATTCTAAAATTATAAGGATTATATAATGTTCAAAATTAAGTTAATACGATTCATAACCGCTTTTGAACGGCTAATTTGGTAATCTTGTGGGGCGCTTGAACTTTGTGTTGCGTGTAGTGCAAGTTATTGAATTATTTTGAAGAAATAACGTACTATGAAATATTGAGGTGTTACAGTAGGAATGATACATTGGAATATTTACCAATATAATATTTTTTCCTTTGGAAGAGTATTTAAATTCCAAATATTCTTCCACAATGGGATCTATATATGATCTTTGCGTATGGGGGAAGCCCTATACCTTGAGTGGACTGAGCCGCAATATAATTTCTCCCAAACATGATCAAATTGTCTATTCTTACCCTATGAACCACTGGAACCTAAATAATATTATTTCATTCTATCTTATAAAACAAAATCAATCTTCTAAAAATCCCAAAAATTAAGGTCATTGACCAGAAGAACACATAGTGAGGCTTGATCAAGGCTACGTGCTAGCTTATATGTGGTATTCATACTGTACAAACTAAGAAATCAATGATCACTCTAGATATTAGCTATAAAAACACTTTAAATTCTCTAATAAATGTTGTGGTTCATGAAATCCTTAGATCCAAAAATTTCCACCCATGAAAAGCTCATTCATGTTCCAAGACCAGATGAAAGAAAGTCAATATGGGGTAAATACATGTGTTTGAAGTATTTTTCACACATATTGTCTGGATTGTGTAATAAGTTCCATCCTTTCCTAGTTAGAAGGGAATTTTTAATAACATTCAAGTCCATAAAACCCATGTGGACATAAAGTTTTGTTCACAAATATTCTCCCATGTAAACCAATGTATGTTATTTTCTATTATAAATACACCAAAAAAATTAGAAAAGGTTTAATAGAGTTAGTTGATAAAAAACTGGGAGCCTGAATAGAGACATAAAATTGGATGGAACTTAATGGTCTATTTATTTGATAAGAACCTACTATCTAAACCTCGAGATATTTTTACTAGACAATCCATATGTTTTCTAGGAAATTTGTCAAGGATAAAGGAGGATACTTATGTTTGGAAGTTAATAATTACCATTGGGAAGACCAAATATTTTCAATGTTTCTCCACAAATATTATAGAAAAAAAACCAGTTATGGTACCTCTCAAACCTTCTTGTACACATGGAAAAAAGAAATTTTGGATTTGGAGAATTTGAAATCAATAGATTTGATAACCTCTGTGAATTTATAGTGTTTCAATTGAAAATAATGAAATCATAATTTAAAAATATGTGAATAATTGCGGTACTATGATACAAAACCTTGGCACTTTTAAGAAGTCTGATCGATACATATTTTTCTAATAGGTGTGAAAAAAAATCATCAACAAGAATAAATAAGTAAATGTATAGAGGATCACCCTTCCATAGGCCATTTGTTAGATTTAGGTTATTTATGTGAAATCCATTTACTTTGATTCTAAAAGAAACTATATTAACAAAAAATAGGATCACTCTCATACATTTTGTGACAAATCCTAGTTTACACATTAAAATATTTAAGAAAGCCTATTACACCCTATCATAATGTTGTTTCATATCTAATTTAATTTCAACCCCTAATATCTATGATGTAGAGAGGTTTTTCATAAAATGTATGACTCCTTGAGAAATAATAGAGTTATTTGTAATAATATTCTTGGGTAAAAAAGTTCTTTGATTATCCTATATAATAGAGGTAAGGACCTTACCAAAGTTGAGGGAGATAAGTTATGAAAAAATAATGGTGATTGAGTTTTGAAATCTAATGGGCTTAAAATGAAAAATATTAACTGGGAAAATGATTTTTGGTATTAAAATAATGAGAGATTCATTGATCCTTTCCTTACATCTAGAGCTATCCCATAATCCTCACATCAAAATGATAATATCTGGACCCACAATATGCCAAAAATTATTAAGGAAATGGTCATGAAAGCCATCCAGACTAGGCACCATTGTTGAATTAACACTCTAAAATTATGACACAACTTCCTCCCCAAAAATGTACAACTCAATTTCCAAAGGCATGGATTCAATAAATATTTTCTTTGCATAACTCATAAGTTATCCAAAGAGGTTCAGTTATTAGAAAAATCATTTTTGTATAAAATTACTTGATCATCTTCCAAATCACAACCCCATCAGAAGTAATTCTTCAGTTCAAAAACTCCAATTTCTTAATGAAGTTATTTATTCTTTTGGATGAGGACTTTTGAAGGAAGTATCTAGTATGTTGGTCATCTTGTTTAATAAAATCCCCATATGTACCTGAAAACCAATAGTTTTCTTTATATATCAAGGCCTTTTACCCCTTATTTTCTTGGGTAACTACCTCCAGAAAGGATGTAATAGAAGTGGGTTCCTTATAATATCTTGTGAGAGATTTCTCAAGACTAAAAATTGTCTTTTTGAAGTTCCTATAGTGTTGTCGGAACAAGATTTTTATCTAAGTAGATACATATTTAATATTATCCAAGACATGTTCTTGAGAGGAAGAATAAGCAGTTTTGAACAAATCCTTGATTTTATTATAATTAAGCCACACGAATTCATATCAAAAGCCCCACATTAGTCTTTCACCTAGGAGAACCACTTATAGCCGGAGGAAGATAAGACAATGTTCAAATGAAACCAGTCAGAATTCAGAAACCACATACTCTAAAAATGTAGACACCCAACCTCTAGATACCAAAAACCAATCAATAAGTTTTTGATATTATGGAAGCATGGTATTTTATATGAAACCAAGTATTCAGACTCCTAAAAAATTCTATATCTGATCGACCTGCATGAACAAAAAATACCATAATTGATGCATGGATGAAGCCTTCCAATGGGTTCCACTTTACTTCTCATGGTGGTAGAGGATCCCATTGAAATATCCACAAAAAATAATGGGCCCTTGAATCATATTTATTATGTGTTTAACCAAATACATGGATCTAAACATGGTACTTACACCCAAACTTCCATAAAAACCCATGAAATGCTATTCAGGTTCCCAAAGTTGTAGAATTAAGAGGGAAATGTTGTTTTGGGAAAATCTATCAACCAAAGGATCAAAATCCTATCTCCACGTAATACAAATTCCACCTACATGGCCTTTAAATACAACTAAGAAACAGTTCTAAAACCTAGACATCAAACCAATTCCTCTCATGTCCTTACTTTCCAAAATGTTATCAGATTAGAAGACTATATAAGGGATATAGTTTGAGATCCATTGAATAAGAATTCAAAATTATAATTGGTTTCCAAGACTATGTCAATTAAAATATATAGTTTTCATTGTAGTAGGAAAGAATATCTAAATCCATCCTTCGCCTATGAATCATCACGAAGATAAACATCGCCTACCACTTTCCATATTTTCAGGAGAAATTACATAAGGTGTGAGGCCTTAGTGCCTCAGTTAGAGTCATAAAAAAGAAAAGCAGGAGTATAAGAGATGGGGTCCCATATTGTTATAATAATTTACTTATAACTTTTTTCATTCCTACAATTTTTAATCCATTTATGTTGTTACCTTCCATAGAATAAGGCATAGAACAATTTATATTGGGGTAATACCTAGGTTAGGGGGGTCAGAATAGATATGTTTCAGGTTTAAGATGGGTTCAAACATATGATCACACCATGTTCATGTCTATACAGGTGAAAATATCATCCTTATATTGTAATTATCTACAACACTTAGGAGTTTAGTGCAAACATTGGAAAAATATTGGGGGGGATATTTTCATTTTTTTGTTTCAACTAATAGTGGTGATTAGCTAGAAACATGTAGGGATGAGGCCCTTCCTAGTTTGGAGTAGCAATCCTTGAGATGATGAACTCTAGTGATGTAACCTCCCCCTGTGTATTTGAAATATGTCCCCCACCAAGGGTGATAAAATTCTCAAACAAGGTATATCCTATGATACATGAACAACCAAAGAATGAAAAATAAGCTGGGAATTTGGAGGAGGACCTATTTTATGGTACAAGACTCCACTATACACATTCCTCAAGGGGTAGCTCGACTAGTCATCAATAATTTTACATTTCTGACATCAATAGCATCATTTTCCCAGAGGTCCATCATCCCCAACCCCTCATACGAATGGTCATGATTGAAGGACTTATAACCATTGGACAAGGGTCAAGAATGCTTCTTGGAATAAGGTTGAATGATGGAGGACCCAATGAAATTATCATAGCCTTAGTCATAGAGGGGTCTTGGTCCACATATTGGTTATGAAAATATCTCATCATCTTTTTTTCATCCTTTAAAGTGGGTAGCCAACCTGAAAGTGTTTCTTAAATCAACAAACCATATGGAAATGTAAGCCAACCCTATAGATCATGTTTTTTCATTCCATAATTTGTTACATAATAGACAATGAGGCCATTGAAGAAATAGTTGGATGATTTTTTTTAATTGAAAAGACTCCAATATCTTGGAGTCTGAGAATTTTAAAAAATATCCCCACATAAGATGTTATTAGATGTCCACCATAACCTAAATTCTTTTTGTGGGACCCAATTGAATCAAATTTGAAACATACCAATCTATAAAATCCCCAATGGTTTACCACTACCATGCATGAATTACTCATTCATATGGGTAAAGGTAATTCCTATCACCCTGATCTAGAATGGGGAATATGAAAAAACTTCCCTTGATATTAAATCCATTCACAAAGACGTTATAACAATTATGTGATTATCAAAAGACCATGTCCATCCATTCAATATTTCGATAATGTTAGACTCCCTAGAGAATTACAAAATAATGATCCCAGATTCAATTTCCTTGATAGATACTCCCTCTTCCAATATCCATATTGATTAGATTTTATTTCATAAGGCATTCAATTTATAAGATCTAATTGATGTGAAAATTCCCACAAGAATATGAGACATTTGATAATTTAGATTTGTTTCCTTAGTGGAACGAACATCGAATGTGGATATTTCTCGGTATGATATAGATAAATTTCCTAATGATTCCTTAAATTTTATCCATGATGGTGGAGAGAAAGAAGGATGACCAGTAAATAAGAATCATCTCTTCCAAAGGAAGAAAACCCTAATGATAAGATCATAAGGGCACCGACCAAATTGGATTGAAATTGCCTGTCGATAGAGAATCGCTCTGATTCGATGCCTTAGAAACCCTAAAAAACTACCTTCATGTGACGATAGACTAAATAAAGAGAGTTTAATGTGAAATAGACATGAATGATAACCACATAAAGCAAGAGAGTATCAAATTCAGGTGCCCTGCGTGTGGGGACTCAATATATCCTCTAAGTGAAAATCACTAAACTAAACACTATTCATTTGAATTTTATTCATGTTTTCAATAACATCAAATGTAAAATTGGAACTATAAAAAACACGATGACTAAAATTAAAAGAGGATTTAATAGTAGTGTCAAGAGTGATTGTTTCTTGTGAAATCCAAATTTGATAGTTAGAGTGTCCATACACTTTTTATCGTCTTCATTCCCTTGAAATAAGGGATCATCATATAACTATATGGGAAGTTAAAACCTGATTTTTTTGCACGCATTGTGATTAATGAAGGAAATGAATTAAAGTATATATTGGTATTACATAAAAAACACAGTCACATTTATTTTCCATCTCTCTAATATTCAGAATTTCCTCTATCCAATTTGAATAATTTTATTTTATATTAAACATGTAAGAAGAATTGTGATATATTTTAAAATAACATATGTTTTGAAATGAAATTATATTTTTCATATATGAAAAAGGTTTGTTATGCATTTTTAAAAATGACCTAATAATATGTGTTTTAATTTTTTTTATTAGAATAAAATCAATATATTTTAATTAATATTTTTAATTACATACATTATTTGAAATCTTGTCAAATAATAATATGTTACTTATATATTAAAACCAATTATATTTTTAAATTAACCATTTTTTATTTTTCTTAAAAAATCATGTTATATTTTTTAAAAAGAATTATTCATATTTTGTGAAAAATATAGATTTCTTAATCATCTAGGTGAAAATTAATTGATTTTATTTTATATATTTAAATTCATATAGTTTTTTAAAATTCACAAAATACTATTGAGTATATTTTATTGTAAAATTTTCATTGAGAGAAATAATTGTTTTTTTTGTAAAAATCATTTTTATTCCATTTAAAAGAAGGAAAAATAATTTATCTCTTAAAAAATCGAATATTCAAATTATTTGAATAAAATTAATCAAATTTAATTAATATTATTAATTACATACAATTTTTTTATAAATTTATATTAAATATGTGTTTTGAGAAAAGTTAAATTATTAGAATTTACAAATCATATAAACCATAATATTTATCTAGAAGCATAAAAAATATTTTTTTTTATGAAATGATATTGAAGATATTTTCTTATAAACATAAATTTCAATACCCCAATTCCCCAAGGAAACCCTCACTTGGCTGTAAAAAGGAGAAATGTGAGATAATGACTCCCGATTCCCACCTCTAACAGGCCCCGGGTTGGCAATTGAAACCAAGGGTATAAAAATCTCATAATATGGGAGTTATTACTCTTTTTACAAAAACACTATTGATATATATGATGGATCATCCACAAAGAAACTCGAAGACATATTGAGAGAAATCCAAAATCCAACGCACATGAATATGAAAAATAAAGTTAATAGCAATTCAAAATTCTCAATGTAAATACAAAAGTAAAGGTGGACAGTGACACAAAAACTCTCAATATATGAGCTAGTAGGGTCCAAAATGGTCAGCAAAACCCTCTTAGAAATCTGAAAGCAGTTTATATACATAGGGTGAGCATACAAGTATACTCTATAGAAAAACCAAAGTCTCTCGTGTGCATGTGAAAGAAGCATACTAATGATCCTATGAGAAAATAGAAGAACCAAAATAGTACCCAAAAATCTATAATAACCACCCCAACCTCACCAAGGTACACTAACTAAATAATGAAAATCAATTAATATAATATAAATCACATCAATGATAGTGTACTCTACACCACTTTCCCACCTATTATCCACTATCAAAATCTAATATCAAACGTATTGGACCTCCCACCTCTTCTAAACATACCACATCGCATGCCGCCCGCCCACACATGGGCCTCAAAATCACATCACATCCCGCCCGTAGACCCTTGGTCCACAAATCACATCACATCCCACGCACAGGCACCTGAGTGAAAAACCATAAAACATCAGGTCACATGCACCTCGGCCACAACCACACCTAATACTTGTCTGTAGACTCCTGGTCCACAACCACACCTCATCTTGCCCATATACACCTAGGCCACAACCACAACTCGTCCCAAAGAAACCTGGGAAATCACAACACATCTCATCCAGAAGACATCCAGGAAAGCACAAATCACCCATACACACCTAGTCCAAAAAAACCGAAACCTACACGAAGTATCTTGGGTTATCACTATCTAGAAGAAGGAGCCAGGAAGATCAGGTGGCCATCCATCCATCCCCCATCCAGATGTTTGGGAAAGGCGCCATCCTATGTGAAAATTGGAGTATTAAGAACATAGTGATTAACTAGGGTGGGGTGCATATAAAAAACACAAGGAAAACACAAGTATATACATATAAGATACCAAATAGTCATTTCCAAACTATAGGTTCCCAAGTGAATAGCCATTTCACCACAACATCACATTTTCTTCTTCCTCTAGATGTATAACACCACGTTCCACACGATAAACCCATTTCATTTTCCCAACCAATTAATTTAACCAATTACCATTATTTATTAACAATTTATTTATTCATTCATTTTACCAAACCAACTAAGACATTCCAAACATTATTAGAAAATACAAATTCACTCCCTTATTATTCGGTCAACTACTAATCACAACAAACAATAAGAAACATAACATAAGTAATTCATGGAGAAAATACGAGAAAAATACCCATACCAACCATCATTATCCTTCCTCAAAGTCATCCCTCAAAAACCATCCATGCACAACCATATCTAGCAACACATCACCGCATAACCTGACTATAGACCTGAAACACAACACTTTTCATATATTTCACAATCAATCAATCTCTCAACCTGTGATTCCATTAAACCACCAAATCCATCTCACAACACACAACTGTGCTCACAAACACCCCATAACATAACAAAAAAACACACAAATCCAGATTTAATAAGGAAACTCTTGTTTAATTATACTTTTTAATTTAGGGGTTATCACAAAAACTGAATAATCCTTGAGAATCCATTCATTAACTAGGTGTACATAATTAACTAGTTTCTATATGTAGGTTCCTAAATAAATATGAACACATGTATTACATAATTGTATTAGTGTGAAAATAAAGCCTCCAACAAACACAATTTTAAGCAGGGCATCAAGCATAAATAATCACAAGATCACAACGATATCAATGTTGTAGAAAGCATGTGAACATACCCCATTTCCCTTGAATTTCAGTTAACTGATTACTTATCTTCAATTAGGTTGGAAAAACCACGATTCACATGTAAAAAAAGAAAAAACCCCTCCCACATGATGAACAACAAGAAGAAACAAGTGAAATCCTACCATGAAGGGATATCAATATTCTTTGTATGATAATAGATCATGTAACAAACCTCTGATCACCACTCCTGCAATATCTGAATCCATCCAAGGATTTTGTGGAACCACTACATAGAAAACGACTGAAGGGATTCCCATTAGGAATATGTGAACACAAACTCCACAACAAGGTGATAAGATTTGGTAGATAACAAGATAAAAATGAGAGAAACTATTAGAAAACTAAGAGAGAATGCACCTTGGTCACCATAGATAAAAAACAACCAATCACAGAGATAAATGGATTAAAAAAGGAGGTATATAGATCAATTAATTCATCGGGGGACCTATAGTTCTTATAAAACAGAAAAAAGTAGAGATCAAGTCTGAATGAATGAGGATCCAGTCGAAATATAATTTTAAAACTACACAAAATCGGGGTATTACATGACGTGTAATCCCCTTCTTGTAATACCCGAGGATCTATTTTCACCAAAAAAATGTTACCTCTTAATTTTATTTTATTTTTCAAACCCTGAAATATTAAATGACATGATACTCTTCTTCACATTATGTAAAATTTTTGCATGATGTGAAAACTCTAAGACCAATCATGAAACTGATTTTCAAATCATGTAATCTAGTTACACGATTTGTGACCCTCCTTTAATCTTTCAAAAACCGATTTTTTTCAAACTCCCAATGGGACTCCTCCAAACACTTCCAATAACTAAAATCCACAAAGTAAGGGACCAAGAAGGCCCAAACTGTTACATCTGATACCACTCAAATGATTCTTGCCCTTGAGAATACAAAACCAATCTTATAAGGGAAGGGATCCAAACAACAACCCTGCGAGATACCTCTCAATGATCTCATCATATCTCAAACATTACCATGAACCAAACACACCAAACCAAAAAACCAAAAAAACAGACTACAAAACCTCTCTTTCTCCACACAGCCCATGCCAACAACCATGATAACCAACAAACCGCACCACCATACAACCAAAAAACTACACCATCTCAAACACACAAATATAGGAATTATGTATTCCATGTCAAGATACTATCCACTCTGGGTGGAACAAACTCACCCGCATGGTTTTAATTGAATTGCAGTTAATGCATCTCAATTATGAACCAGATCCTCCCCTATCCACATGTTAGGACTTTATCACACAACAACTCACACACAATCATAAACCAAGATAAAAAAACTCATTATAAAAAAAAGGTTTAAAAATCACATTTCAAAGAAAAAAATAGAAATAAAACACTCAAAACAACTTTGGGTATTAGGCAAACATCGGTGTTTATTACTCCCATATACTCTCCTCCTAACCACCACAACTCAACAACACACAAACCAGAGGAATGTCCCATCAATGAAAAACATTATATTGAGGATTCTGGATCTCCAATAACCACTCAAGGAATATCACGTCATCCTCAATATCCAACTCTCTCTAATAAATGATATGGGAGTCATCATAAAGATACAGAAGAATCAGGGAGATGTAGAAGACATCATGGATCCTCTCCAAATATGGTGGAAATTCAAATCGGTATTACACCTCTCCATATCACCCCAATGCCTTAAAGGGTCCAACGAACCTGGGATAATGATTACTCCCTCATCCAACCCTCTGCTACCCACATTGGGGAGAAACCTTCAAGAACCCATGTTCCCCAACATTGAACTCCAAGGGACTCCTCTTGTGACCAGCATAAGACTTTTGTTAGTCTTGTGCTACTTTCATCCTCTCATGAACAAGATGAACCTTATTAATCATGTGATACACTACATCTGGACCAAGAAAAATGTCTCCCCAACCTCCACCCAGCACAATAGAGAATGACACAACCTCTCATACAACACCTAAAATAAATATATGAAAATGAGAGAGTGATAGGTGTTAGTATAAGCGAACTCTACCAAGGTAAGGTGTTGTACCCAAGATCCACCAAATTCCAACACACATGCCCAAAACATATTCTCTAATGTATGGATATTCCAATTTGGTTTCCCATCTATATGAGAGTGGAAAGTAATGATGTGGTATAACTGGGTGCCAAAGGCATACTGCAATCCCCTCCAGACTTGTGAGGTAAACCACATGTCCTAATCTGAGATGATGGATCTTAAAACTCCATGAAACCACAACACTTCGTCCACATACCTCTTGGCCAAGGAATCTTCTTCACCCAAATATGTAATTGCTAAGAAGTGGGTCGATGTCATCAAATGGTCCACTATAAACCAGATATCATCATAACCTCCAGAGATCTAGGTAGACCTATGACAAAATCCATGGAGATGTTGTCCCATTTCAACTTAGGGATGTCCAAAGGCTATAGAAAACCACAAGGTACATGGTGCTTGGATTTTAATTTCTAGAAACCCATGCACTTCACCACAAACTCCGCCACTACTGATTTAATCTTGGGAAACCAAAACTACATCTTTATTCCATGGTACATCTTAGAAACTCTTGGATAAACCGAGAAGGGTGATCTATAAAACTCATGAAGGACTTCACTGTACATCGCAACTAAAGAAAAGAAGAACCCCTCAGAAAAAAATTCAGTTTAGACCATCCTAAGACCATCCCTCAAGATCATCATCTTGGACAGAATGATCACACGTCACTTATTACTTCAAGTCTCACCACTGAGACTCCTCCACTTTCTCTATTAAAGAGGACTACACCATCAAAATAAACCAAAAACCCTTACCACCATCCCCCCTTACATCTACGTGTAAGGATGAAAAATCCTCTATTTCTCTCCAAGTATCCATAGATTCCTGAAAAACCTCAATTTTCATTTTTCTGCTCAATGCATTAGTCATAACATTTCCTTTCCCTATGGTATAGGAGATCATGAGATTAAATTCCAGGAGAAATTTCATCCACCTTTGTTTTCACTGATTCTGATAATGCTGAAAAATTTTATACCCCATGTTATTATAGTCCATGATGACCACAAATCACTCCCAAATGAGGTAATTAATCCACAACTTTAGCCCAAAAACAATAGCTATTAACTCCAAATCACGGGTTCCATAGTTACACTCATGGGTACATAACTTCCTAGACCCATAAAAGATCAATTCTAACTGCTAAATTAGCATGAATCCCAAACCTAGATGGTAAGCATAAAAAAAACTCAAAAAAAACCCATTATTCTTGAAACTATAGAACTGGATAAATATTCAAATTCTCTTTCAAGAAATTGAATACTGCCTGAAACTTCTCACTCAACATAAAAGCTTGGTCCTTCCTTGTCAAAGCTATCAACAGAGCTACAAATTGGGAGAAATCTGGTATAGATATCTGATAATAGCATACAAGACCAAGAAAACTATGAACCTCTATCAGATTTTTGGGTTCTTCCCAAGAAACAACTTCTTCAACCATTTATGGGGTCTAATACTACACCCTACCAAGACACCACATGGCCAATGATATGCACCCCTCATGTCTGAAGCATGGACTTGTAATAATTTCCATATAGATTGTGGCATAAAAGAACATGAAATATTGTCCTAATAGGTTCAGTGTTCTCCAACAATTACTTTGATTAAATCAAGATTTCATCAATTAAAAAAAATGATAAACTGATTTGGGAACTCACAGAACACAAAGTTCATGATTTCTAGGAACACTAATGGTGTGTTCATAACACCAAATGACATGAATATGAAGTTGAAGTATCCATACTTTCATATGAATGAATTATTCAAGATATCTCCCCCTTCTTCCTCAACTAGTGATATCTAAACCAAAAATTGATCATAGAGAACTCACTCTTCCCTCGCAGCTAGACGAAATGATCTTCTATCCTTAGAAGAGGGTAATATCTCTTGAATGTCACCTAAATAAACCTCTGGTAGTATATATACAAACTCAAACCACCTTCCACCTACTTTGAGAACAACAATGGAGAACCCCATAGTGATTCACTGATCCAAATAAATCCCTTCTTTATTAGATCATCAATTATATTCCTCAACACCCACAACTCCGAAGGTTTAATGCGATAAGAAGCTATCAAAATCTAATAATCACTAGTCTGTAAGTCTACCCCAAAATCATTGTCACATTGAGGGGGTAGTGTCAAAAACTCCTTAGGAAAAAATATCTTGGGTCTCCCCAATTACACTAGGAACCCCCACTATCTCGGTATCCTTTGATTCCACCGATAGCTTTACCAAAAATGAAAGAAGAGGTTTCAAATGTCAACATCTCACATGAAAACCTTGATCACCAACAAAAGACACATGTTGGCCACCCACATATGAAGAAATGAATCTCCTACAGAAATATTCAATAACATCATGCATGGAATTTAAATAGTTGATGTTGAGGATGACATCATATGACTGCACCTGTAGTAAGAAACTCCATGGGACTGATGCAGTCATATCATCACTCTACCCCCTAACCACATCAAACAAGTTGGTCAGACCTCCAACTAGCATACTCAACAATAGGGGAATGAGAATCCCCTCTATGTCTAGTCCCAAATAATTGGCTAGAGCAGGTGAAATAATGGATTTTGAATCACCTGAATCAAAAAAAGCACATGCAATGGTAATGAATAGACTGACTATACCTCCAATGACTTTTTCCTTGTCGGAACTACCGCCTCTACTGGATCAACCATTCGGCGATCAACCAGATTAGCATAATAAATATCTACCACCTGGTCCACATGCATATGATGACCATGATACATATCTGAAAAAAAAGAAATATTCCTTAAGCTTGAGTAGCATATAATTTTACCAAAATTTATTTTAATTTATTTTATTTTTTACCTTATGAAATCAACCCAATTAAAACAAGAACACAAGTCATTACGATTTATATACCTTTCCTAGGTATTCACCCTAAAAGAAGGTCCATCTCACTTGGACATTCAAAAGATCAGAGTTTGTGCACTAGATATTATTGGGGCCTCAAAATACTATGTTCAAGTCGGTTTCCCTATCCTAGGTCCTACACCAAGGTCAACTAAAATAATTTATATTCCATCCCATGAAATCCTCACCATACGTATCTCTAAACTACATCCTCTCTCTCAATCATCACCTCTGATACAACTCAGTCATGACCCCCATACTCTAAGGATACCCCTCCTTGGCTAGAAAAAGAGAAAAGGAGATAATGACCTCCGAGTCCCAGCTCTAGTAGGCCCTGGGTAGGCGACTAACACCCAGGGTTTATAAATATCACAATATGGGAGGAATTTAATTTTTTAATAAAACATGATTGGGATATATTATGGTTCATTTGGAGAGTAACTCCATGAAATATATAAATAAATCCAAAATCCATTCCACATGCAAGTTATAAATAAAAATGATACAAATAAAAAAGTATCCAAGTAAATTCCAATGTAAAGATAGGAAGCAAGACAACCACTATCCTGATCTGAGCTATTTGGGTCTAACACATTATGTGAAATCCTACTTGAAAACTAAAATCCATTTATATATGTAGGGTGATCATACAAGTATACATAGTAGGAAAACCAATGTCTCTGATATACATGTGAATGAATCACAATAATTCTCCTATGAGAAAACAACAGAACTAAAATAACAACTAAACACCCCAACTGCTCTAATTAATTCTCACCAAATAAGGAAAATCGAGTAATATAATATAAAATAAGTCAATGATAGGTTAACACAAAAACATTTCCCACTGATTATCCACTCTCACCCCTTAATAGAAAATTTCATGGCACTCACACATCTTCAGAATATACCACATTGCAACCCTCCAGCATACACCTTGGTCTCAAAACTATATAAAATCTCGCTCACAGACACCTAGCCAACAAACAACATCACATCCTACCAGTAGATGCCTAGGCCACAAAATAAATCATATCCCACCCTTAGATACTTGGGAAAAAACCACACCTCATCCCACACCCATACACTGAGGCCACAAGCCCACCTCATCCCACCTACAGACACATGGGACACAACAACCCCTCATCCTGTAGACACATGGGAAAGACAAACACATCTCATCCCGAAGACACTTGGGAAATCAAAAATTTCCCACACACAAATGGGCCTCACAAACCACAACCTTCCTGAAGGATCTTGAGCATTCAATACATGGAAGAAGGAGAAGTGAAGAGCAGGTGGCCAACCATCCTTCCTCCCATTGGGTTGTTTGGGAAAGACACCCTCCCATGTGAAAATGGGGGTCTTAAGCACATAATTCTCAAGTAGGGTGGGTTTCATATAAAAATAACTAGGAAAATAAATAAATAAATATAAGATACCAAAAAAATCATACCCAACCTATGGGTTCTAAAAAAACCACCATGTTGCCACACCATTACCTTTTCTGCTACCTCTATATGCACGACACCACGTGCCATTCCACAAAACAATTTCATTTTCCCAACCAAGACATTTAACCAATATCCATCTTTTATTAACAATTAATTTATTCATTCCATTTACCAAACCATCCAAGCCATTCTAAACATAATTTTCAAATATTTATTCAATCTATTACTACCTTGGAAACTACTAAGCACAACACAAAACAAATTCATTCATGGAGAAACTTCAAGAAAAATATCCATACCAATCACCACCATCCTTCCTCAAAGTCATCCCTACAAAAAAATACCTTCATAACCACATATAGAAACACATCACCACACAAAATGATCATAGAACTGTTAAAAAACACATATCTTACATTACATAATCAATCATTCTTTCAACCTTAGATTCCATTACACCACACAAGCCAACCCCCAACACATAACCATGATCAGAACTGCACCACAATAATACCAAACAAAACATAGTTACATATTTAATATTACAACCCTTTATTAATTCTACTCATTAATTCAGGGTTTATCATAGAAAATGTATAATCTTAGGGAATCTATTCATTATCCAAGTGTACGTAATTAACCAGTTTCTATATGTAGATTCCCAACCAAAAAAGAACACATGTATTCCTTAATGTGAAAAAAACCCCATTTCCCATCAATTTATATTAACCGGTTCCTTATCATCAAGTAGGTTGTAACATCCATGATCCACTGGTAAAAAAAGTAAAAAACTCATCTCGCATGATGAAAAACAAGATGAAACAAGGGAAATCCTTCCTTGAAGGGATTTTATTGTTCTTTGCTTGAGAATGGATCACATAACCAACCTTCGATCACCTCTCCTACAAGATCTGCAACCATCAAAGTATGTATCAACATCACTATACTGAAAACAACCGAAGGGAACCCCATTAGTAATATTTTAAACAAACTCCATGTCATGATGACAAGATATGGAAGATAATGAGATCATATTTAGAGAAACTTCTTAGAAATGAAGGGATAACACACCTTGTATCACCCCAGATCACCAATGAGAAATCACTGAGATCAACAGATTGCAGAAGGATGGAGAGAAATCTAAGAAATTTATAGGGATACAAGGGTTCATATAAAATGAGGGGAAATAGAGATAACGACTAAATAAATGAGGTTTCGGTTGAAAATGAATTTTAAAACTACACATAATTGGGGTATTAGATGATGTGTAATCCCATTTCACGTATTGTAATAGCTAGGGTTCTTTTATTTCTAAAAAATGTGATACCTTTTCATTTTATATTTTTTTCATGACCAGAAATATTACAGATCTTGAAAATCTTTTTCATGCCATGTAAAATGGTTGCATTATGTTAAAACGCAAAGACAAGCTGCAAAAAATAACTTTCACATATTGTAATCTAGTTACATTACATGTAACCATCCTTCCATATTTTAACTACCTAATTTCTACAAAATCCTTATGATCCACCTCTGAACACTTCTAATAACAAAAACCCAAAATGTAATGGTCTAGGAAGGCACATACCATTATAAT
Source organism: Viscum album (assembly GCA_963277665.1). NCBI lineage: Eukaryota > Viridiplantae > Streptophyta > Magnoliopsida > Santalales > Viscaceae > Viscum > Viscum album. The sequence goes on along the minus strand of OY728162.1, from coordinate 1,271,125,965 downwards.
AATATATAATTATTTCTTTATAAATAGCTAAAATTTTACTTTTAAATTTATAATTTTATTATTCCTAATATTAAATACTATTTGTATGAATTTAATTAAAATATCATGTTTCTATGAAAGGGTAAATAAAAATTTTAATTAATAAAAATTCATCAATTTTATTAACTAAAAATGTTTAGAAGAAAATTTTAGAAGAATATTTTTTCAAGATTACTCGAGAACATTTATGTGAATATATTTAATGGAAAAGACTATTTTTTCAATGATAAATATTATTAATAAATAAATAAATAATTTTCAATAGAATCATTTATATTTTCTATCAAAAAATTATTTTGTGTTATCAACTTGATATTTTTAGTTAACTTTCCCTTTGAAGATTAGTGTAAGTTTCGAGTTTTCACTAGAATAATACAAAGTAAGATTCAATGGAATATCCATCGAGAGATTAAGAATAATTTCTAATGAAAGTTTCAATGAAATTTACCATTGATGTTTCACTCTAATTTCTAGTGTCACCATCTCTTCTATATATTACATTCAAGTAAACATATACTTCTTTTTTATTGTGAAACTTCCACTAAGAATTCGACTAAAAATTCTCCAAGAACTTCCACTAAAAAGATTTATAATTTTTATTAATAGATATTTTGTAAAAAATATATTAAATATATCTTACAACTTCATTGATTATAAATTAATTTTTAGTTATAATATCATATATTATTTACATTTCAATAGAATAGGAATTTTTAAATAGTATATTATATTATATTTGTATAAATTATGTAAAAATATATTTCATATTTTATATCATTGAATTTATTATAAATATATTTATTAAAATTTACTTTTAATTAATATATTATTTACTTTCATAAATATATATTTTTATTTTATTTTGAATTATCCACTAAAACATCTACATATTGGATTTAAAATTAATATTAGTACATATTTTTTAAAAAATATATTAAATATATATTTTAAGTTCATTTATTATTACTTTTTTTCTAGTTATAATTTCATATTTTATTTAAATTTTTATACATATAGAATATACCCTTTTTAATTGTAAATTAAATTAAATTTATAATAATTATATAAAAAATATAATTTTTTTATATCCATGAATTTATTAAAAATATATTAATTTGAATTTATTTTTATTAATATATTTATTAATTTTATAAATGTTTACATTTCTTGTATATTGAAACTTTAATTGGAACACCCATTGAAGCTTCCACTGAGACTTCCAACAGAACATCAACTTAATGGATTTATCATTTTTATTAATAAATATTTTTTGAAAAATATATTAAATATATCTTATAATGTCATTTATTATAAATATTTTTAGTAATAGTTTCAAATTTGACATATATAGAATATAAATCCTTAATGGAAAATTATGTTATATTAATGAAAATTATGTAAAACGTATAATATGTCTTTTATATCATTGAATTAATTTTAAATATATTTATTAAAATTTAATTTTTATTAGCATATTTTTTATTTTTATAAACTTATACTTTTATTGTATTTTGAAACATCCACTGGAACATTCATTATAACTTCAAATAGAACATCCACTTAATAGATTTATAATGGTTATTAATAAAGAATTATTAAAAATGTTTTAAATAAATCTCAAAATTGTGTTTATTATAAATTTATTTTTAGTTATAATTTCATATTTCATATATATTTTAATTCATATATAATATACTTTTTTAAATGGTAAATTATTTTATATTTTTAAAAAAATATTAAAAAAATATAATAAATGTATCATATCATATCAATTATTTTTTTAAAGGTAAAGGTGAAAACTTTTATTAGAATATCATTTCATTTATTATGAAATAATTTAATAAAATTTAATTTCTATTAATAAATTCTTTAGCTTTAAAAATATATACTTTTATTGTGTTGTGAAACTTTCACTGCAACTTCCAAAAAAACATCCACTAGAACTTTCTTTGGAGATTAGCCTAGAAATTATTCCAATAGAACATCCACTTAATGGATTTATAATTTTTATTAACAAATACTTAAAAAATATATATCAAACATATCTTCTAATTTTATTTGGTATAAATTTTGATTTATTAATAATTTAAAAATTTATGTAAATTTTTATTCATATAGAATATACATTAATAAATAGTAATATATATAGTATTTATAAATATTATGTATCAAATATAATTAATAATTTATATAATTTAATTTATTATTAATTTATTTATAAAAATTTAATTTTTCTTAATATATTTTTATGTTTATCAATAAAAACTTTTTTGCATTGTGAAACATTCACTAGAGATTCAAGTGAAACATCCACTAAAACATCTACTCCAAATTCCACTACATCGTCATCCATTGGAGCGTCCACATAGTGGATTTATAATTATTATTTATTTTGATAATCAAAAAAATATAATAACATATCTTATTAGTGAGATTATATTTAATTTAGTTTTAGTTCTAATTTCATATCTTCTTTACATTATTTTCATATTGAATATAAATACATAAAATGTAAATTATATTATATTTAAAAAAATGTTTAAAATATAAATCATATTTTATATTATTGCAATCATTACAAATTTATTTATTAAAATTTAATTTTTATTAATAAATTATTTTGGGTTTAAATATGTATTTTATAGTATTGTGAAACATTCACTAGAACTTCAACATGATATTCTTCCACTGGAACATACACTCAGTCGATTAATAATTTTTATTAATAAGGATTCTCTAAAAGAATAAACAAATATGTCTTATATTAGTATTTATTAAAAATTTATTTTTACTTATAATTTGATATTTAATTTAAATTTTTATTCATATCGAATATACATTATTTAATGGTAAATTATATTATATATATAAAAATTTTGTAAAAAAATACATATTTTATATAAAGAAATTTATTATAAAGAAATTTATTAAAATTTAGTTTTTATTAATATATTTTTTACTTTTATAAAAATATTCTTTTTTTGGTATTATAAAACTTTCAGCAGAACAACCATTGGAACTTATCCTGGAAATTTCACTAAATGGATCTATAAATTTTATTAATACAAATTTAGTAAAAAATATATTAAATATATTTTATATGTGTATTTATTATAAATTTAGTTTTAGTTATAAGTTTCTATTTTATTTATATTTTTATTCACATAGTATATACAATTATAAATTGTAAATTATAATATATATATATATATATATTATATCCTTTCATGTATTATAAATATATTTATTAAATTATATTTTTTGTTAATGTATATTTTATTTGTATAAATATTTATTTCTATTTTATTGTGAAGCTTCTACTCGAAAAACCATTGGAACATTCATTAAAAAATCCATTGGAACTTTCACTCAATGGGTTTATAATTGTTATTTGTATAGAGTTTTTTGAAAAAATAAATTATATTTATCTTACATGTACATTTATTGTAAATTTAATTTTGGTTATAATTTTTTGTTTTATTTACAATTTTATTCATATTATATATACATTTATAAATGGTTAATTAATTTATATTTATAATAATTATGAAAAAAATAAAAAATATTTTATATCATTACATTTATTATAAATATATTTATTTAAATTTAATTTTTATTTATATATTCTTTAGTTTAATATGTTGTTTTTTATCTTTGGAATCTTATAGTTTATGTTCTGGTCAAACATCCATTGGAACTACCATTGGAAGTTCCACTCGAACTTCCACCGAAACATCTAGGGGGACTTATATATGATCTTCCACTAAAATGAAGTTTAAAATTATCTTGGAGTTTTCAATAAAAATCCTTATTCCTTTCACTATAATATTCCATTTTTTTAATATCATGTGAATTATTATTGAAAAAACTAGTAAAATTATTTACTACAAATTTCAAGTTATTTTCCAACTAGAATTCGACAATGAAATTTTACAGTACAAAATTTAAATGTTGTTTTATAGTGTAAATTTATAATATAAAATTAGAGTGAAAATTTATCACTTATATTTTTTGAATTTATTTATCCAAATTTTTATATACACTTTTTGAATGTAATTTTCTATTATAAGTTATGGATACAAATTTTCCTTCTAAAAATTTCATTTTTGTAATAATGTCGAGTGTTTTATCTTAATGTTTTTTATAAATTTATTTTGATGTTTAAAATATACATATAAGATTATATTAACAGGTTTATAAAATTATTAATTATCTGTAAATATCCAAAACATATTTTTTAAATGGATTTTTTATATATTTTTTTATATTTTATAGTAATTTGATTTTTTAGTATAACATTTTTCTTTATTATTAAATTGTGTTTAAAATTATTATTTTGAACAATAAAATTAAAATTATTATTTTTATATGGTTTTAAAAAATTATTATGAAATTATATCCTGTAAAAATATATTTTTTTAATAAAAAAATAATTTGTATTTTAAAACATTAAAAGTTTATTTAATTTTTTGAAAATAATTTCCCATATTATTATTAATTTAGTTATATAATATTTTTAAAAGAATAATTACATGTAATTTAATTTTAAATTTTTTAAAAAATTAATAAATAACTACAAATGTATAAAATATTTACTATATGGATAAAAAAATTATTATTTACTTCATGTTTTGCAATTTTCATAAATATTTAAAATTATATTTTACCATTTCATTGCATTTAACCCAACTATACACAGCTAAAGATATAACAAGATTTTTTGAAAAACTTTTAACGACGCTGCTTTTAATTCATTTCAATCTAATGGATATTTTTCGAGTGAATGTGGAAAAATTGTGTTATACTGGATATTTCTATTAAATTGGATAACTAGTGATGATAATGATCCATCTACTAAAAGCCAACACATTCAGTCATGCGCAAACAAAGTTGAACAAAAAATGTGTCAAACTTTCATTATAAAGACTAAAATTTGTAAAATCCTATAGTTGATAATAAACTATTATATAATCATAAATTATATTCATTGTTCATCTATAAATTATCTAAATAGTGGTGCTTTTGATCTGTCATTGGGTTGTTGTGATCATTATTCAAAAAGTAGTTTTTTTTAAAAATACATAGAAATTAAACTCCCTTACTGATATAATAAACAAAAAAAAAAAAAAACTAAAACAACCATAATTCAAAAATTTCGAAATTCTATATGATATTAACTTTTATTATCTCTTAAATAACCATATTCTATCATTTTCCATGTTCCTCACCCATCATTACACATAACTAAAAATCAAAGAAATTAAAAATAAATGTTATTATAGTAAAGAAACAAAAAAACTAATATTTAAAACACATTATATTTTTTAAATTAAAATTTATTACACTAGCATTATGTACTCATTTGATTTTAAACATTTTTCTAGTTTCTTATATACTTTTTAATTTAGTACATCATATTTAGTAAATAGGAGTACTCCACATGTCAGATCAATGTGTTTTATTCTTGTATATTTCTAAAAATAATTCCAAGGAAATTTCATCTAATTTCATGTCAATATGAGATAATTTTTCTTTTTATATGCATACATTTATGTTTTAGTGTTGTTAAACACTAATAATGTATTTTTTGTCATCCAGGGAAAAAGATAACTCAGATTAACTAGCTACCAGTTCCTACATTTCAAAAATAAATCTACAATTTTTTGTGTATGAAATCACGGAAATTGGAGAATTTTTTATTAATTTGTACCATCAAGATCACATTTTAAAGACTCTGAATTCATTAAAAACACTTTATTCATCCGGTTTGAGAACACCATATATAAAATTAACTTTCAATTGGCTTGTACACATCAATAATAATTCAAAATAGTTGTCATATTATTTCATGAAAAAATAAAGTCATTTTCAATGGTTTTCAGCAATAAAAAGAGTATTGATTGTTTAAAAAACTAAAAATTTGTTTCTATTAATCCTAGGAAACAAAAAAAAGATTAAATATTCCTTATTTGTTACATATTAAAAAAAATAAAAAAATATTTCCTATGATTTCGTGGAAATCAAAGGTTGTTTTATTTTTTTAACACCACAAACACATTTTTAGAGACCATTTGTTATTTAAAAATTGTGTATTTTGTTAATCTGAGCACATCACACAATGGATTGATGTTTTATTTACACGTATGTGTAAAAAATAATACCAATTATAGAAATTGAGGCTATATCCACTGAACTATATCCATAACTATAAAAATCATGGCTATATCTATCATACACCCATGTGAATTTTAAAGATTATAGATGTATCCACCAACCATTTCTCCCTCAACCCACCCTACCCTTGTGATCTTTATTTTCCATGTGTCCCTCATCCCCCAAAATATTCCATCTGAACTCCCATGATCCTACTCCTCTGAGACATCCACCCAATATCCCCATGATCTTCTTCCTATAATGTGGTCACCCAAACTCCCCATGATCCAACCACTTTGACATGGACACCCCACCTCCCAACCAGAGTTGCTCCGATGTATCCTCCCTAACTCATCCTTCGATGCACCTCTGATTCGACCACCCAACCACCATATGATCCTAATCCTATATCATGGATTGGATGTTTCTTTGATGCATCCACCACACCTCCTAGTATCCTCCTCTTCGATGCGGTCTCCCCCAATCCTTCTCCACCAATTAGACCACCCCACCTCCTCAATTTCACACTCAAACTAATCCCTACGATTTTGATCCTCTTCCTCCCATGATTTATCACAAATCCCATTTAGACAACCCTAGAGAAATCCACCCTTCCCTGATTTCTCATGAGAAATCCCTACCTCCTGATCCTCTATCGAATTACATATATATAATTAGTTAGGGTTCCCATAATAATGTGTCTTTCATCCCTGGGGATATTCACAATTATATGTAAAAACTACATATTTTTGTCTTGTTTCCCACAATATACCACTATAAATGATTTTTTATTTATGAATATCTATTTCCCCATAATATCACATTTAAATAATTTTTATTTTATGTTTTTATTTATACAATAAAATATATTTCTTTCTTGAACAAAAAATTCCATTCTTTTCACCCCAAAAAATGCTTATTTTAATTGCATTGTATTGTTCTTCCATAATGTGTTTTCCATTATTTATACATGATTAGAATCTATTATAGGTATGAATTGGTTGCATTTGATATTATTCCATGTTTGTATCATCAAGGTTTCTTTTATAGAACTTATTAAAAAACGTGTATATAAATTATCAATTATTTAAAGTCTTATTTTAGAAGTGTTTCACATTGAATAAATCCTTTTCTACCACTGTTTTATAAATATTTTTAGTAATAAAATAGACAATTATTAATTTTTAAATTGATTATCATATGTGGTAAGTGCATAAACAGTTTTCAATAAGTGCATTCAATAAGACACATGATCTTTTTTTGTTACATTCTTAAACATTTTTCAATGAGTAAAATTAATTTTTTAATGTCATAAAAGACTATTAATCTTGTGTATAAATTAATTATTTTTTAGTATATGTTTTTTCTTTCATGATGTATTATTATTTTTCTAATTCCTTTTAATAGTTATGTTTTACATTAATCCATATTTTAATATTTATTTACCATGTTATGACATTTTACTTTTCAGGATCTCATGTTTTATTATTTATTACACTATTTTTTTATTTACTAGGATACATGATCATGTAATATTGAATTCAGAATATCTATAAGTATTTTTAGTTAAAGAGGTGTTATTTTATTCATGAATAATTAAGAGAGATTAATTTTTTAAATGGATAAGAATATAATTTTTATGACTATTATTGATTTTTTTATTATTAATTCTAAATTTAGAACTCTTAAAATATTTTTTTACATTTTATGTGTTAATAGTGGATACATTCACGGGCTAAATTATTTGATGTTTAATATTATTTTCATTGAATAAAAATTATCCTGGGACTTTTCTTATGAAATTATATTCTATTGTAGATTAATGTAATGATACTTTAATATATAAAGATGTTTAAAGAAAATTTATTTGTTTATATTCATATTATTTTTAGTTTGGATTCATTTTAAATTCACCCATGAAATGGTGGTCAATGAATTTGACTATTTTTTTCCTTTTTTGTTAATTACAGGAACAATTATCTAATATTTTTATAATGTTATGGTAATTTATTTCATTTTACATGGTTATAATTATTATGATTTAATTTTTATATTTATGAAACCTTATAGTGGTGGCTAGATTATTTATTATTCCCATTTACATTATGATAATTCCCACCTTACGATAATACTGATATTACATTTAGATTAAAAATATTTTAAAATTGTTGGGATCTAATATAACATTTTCATCTTTCCATAGAATATTTTATAAAAATCATTAAAAAAAGTATATGACCCATATCACATTATGTAAGTTCATTTTTTTGATGAATGAAGGGAAATATATTAATAGGAGCAGAGGTCTGAAGTAACAAGAGATAAAAACCATGGAAGAAAAGAATCCAACCAAGCGATGGAACCAAAATAGATACTACTATTCAATAGAATGTGATAAATATTACTCCCATAACTATTAATAAAGGAGAAAGAATAATACCCAATGCGGTAGAGGAGAAACCATATATTAAAAATAAAAGGGCCAAAGGATTGAAATCTATTATTTGTCGCATGAATGACATTGATAACACTAAGACAATCCAATTCCAAAATGATGCACTTCTAGCCTCTTTTTATAGAAAAGGTCATTCTAATAGAAATTCAATGGGCCTTAGCCAAAGAGGGATCCCAAAATTCAATGAGTGATGCCTGATGAGCTGAAATGATATGAAATGAATAATTATGGTCTATTAATTTTATACCACCAATATCCTTATAGGGGAGGGAGACATAAATGTTGATTTTAAGGACAAAATATGGGGGATTCCTTGTGTATATGAGTTGACGAGGGATTGGGATGTACTCCTAGTTGATTTTATGATTATATGTATCAATCCACGACCAAGCAAGATCCTCCCAAAAAAATGTTGTTAGGAAATATATTGGAAAATAAAATCATTTATTCTAACACAAGTGAACCACACAATAGGGGACAAGGAAGCCACCATCACCTTTGGGAGTGAATAAGACAAATCCAATAGAATAACATGTAAATCATGTTCTAGGGATAAAAATTGATCAACATTAGAGCTCTTGGAATTTCTAACCACCCTAGAATTAGGAAAAATGATTACATGAAAGGGAGATTCCAGAGCATCCATTAAAAGAGAGAATGAGGGGGTCATGAACAACATGTAATTATGCCAATAACTATATAGAGGAGAGAATGACACTACAAATTTTCCACAAAAAATAAAATACTTTGGGAGAGACAAAAATATTCTATAGACTCTTCCTGAATTTATCACCCCCATGATCAAGACACTATGAGCTATAGCATAACCAATTTTGATAGTGAAAGAACATAAATTTTCATTACACCATTTAAAGGGATCTTTTCCTATCTATTTCAATCAGGGGATGCTCAAAATAATATCCTGATCGCTTTTATTAAACTATTTTCAACACTTCTTCCCGTACCATTCATTCCCTAAAGTATTAAAGAAAGATATAACCATAATGACTTCAAAACAAGGGACCTCCAGAGAGGTCAACACTAAACCTTTGTAATCAAGCATCTAGGAAACACTCTAGACTATAACTAAGGATCCATTCCCTATACTTTTATAAATTGAAGACTGAATCATCATATAATAAACCCCTGTGTATCTCCAAAGTATACTCAGGGGGGGACCCATGGTCGATCCGTGGAATTAATAGTGGGGAAAGTACTTGGATTTGAGAATCTGAGAGAATAGAAAGTTTGGATGAAGTAAAATATTCCAACCTTATTTATTCAAAAGGGCATTTTTGAAGTGGTTAAGAACCCCAAAACCCATTCCCTCAAAATATTTGGCAAAGAAAAGCATATTAAAATCCATCCAATGAGTTTTATTCTTATTTTATTTACCATCCCAATTTTTATGGTATTTTTTACATGGATGTTCTTTGTAATAGAGACCAGGAGCTTGAAAAGAGACATGATTTAACTTGGGATTGATTGGATACCAGATTTAATTAGCACTTCCTCCCTATATTTATAAATAATTATAATAGTCTATCCATATAACTTCATTGCCACCCTATCACAAAAATTTTAAAAACATATTTTTGTAATGGCCAATGATTGTAAGGATATTGAGGAATTGAATGTTCTTATCAAACCCCTAGATTCCCAAGATATTTTTGAGGGAGTCTTTCCACTCTTGATGTACTCTGACATTGAATGAAATTTCATATAATTATAGACTAATAGATTTAACATATTCTCTCTCATAGTTATGAATAAGGTGAAATATTTAAGTACACTCTTCCTATTTTGATCTTGATAAAAATTAGGTTATCATTGACAAAAAACAAAATAAGACATGAGAGGGATAGTCTATAAACCTTCACCCCAAGGATAATTTTTTCCTTGCAACATCTGATAGATGGTTAGAAAAACACAAACAGTTAGAATGGAGATGAAAGGGAAGAAAGGTTCTTCTTAATGGGATCAACAATATTCTAATAGAATAGTGGCATTGGAGTGGATAGATTATCAATAAGGAGAAGAGTAATTTATATTTTTCCAATAAATGCACTCCAAGAAGGTTGGTGAATCTGGGTAGCAGGAAGGGATTAAAGGAAGGATCCTTACCTATGGAATACCTTGGTACTCCTATATCATCAGACACGATGCACATCTATGAATTTTATCATGTGGTGAGCAAGATTATGGGCTGCATACTCAACTGAAAAAACAACTTGTTATCCATTGAGGGTTGCACTACTTTAGTTAATATTGTTATGTCATCTATTATCGTGCATGCACTCGAATCTACCAATGTGCTAAAGGGAGTTATCAAAACCAGTAAAAAAATATGGTCTTGAATCATCAGGGATGATTTATGGGAGGGAAAGATACACTAGGTTTCCTAGGATTGGATGGAAAGGCCTACCCTTAATAGAGGGATTAACATCAAAATCCAAGATAATACTCTCTATTGAATGAATATGAAGTTTTCATGGGAATCCATTGAGGAACACATGTTGTTCGGGAAGATTATGAATTGCAATAATGGTTTCAATGTGGAAACTACATCACTAAATGTGTCTCCCTTATGATCCTTAGTTTATATCCTCATAACAAATCTCTTTCAAAACATTAAATGGATCGTAAGGGAAGGGAACATCCTATTATAGTGTAATAACTGAGCGGACAATGTGATTGGTTACCGAGGGTGCCCCACCCATACTATATCTTTCTTGGAATCAAGTCACAATTCATCATTCATTAGGTCAGTTCTGGATGATAATTAGAAAGTTGTGTTTGATACAATTGTTACTAACTGATAATTGGGCATGTGTGTCTTTACGCCATCCATCTCAGGGAAATTCAAATTGATGTATTTTCAAAGGTTAACCATACTTAAGGACAAACATAAAAGATGGATTGGTTTGGTGTGGTGCAGAAAAATTCCAACAAAATATAACATCTATACCAGGAGAATCAAAAACTATTCCCAATCCTCATATGATAACATTAAGAAGGTGAGAATCAGTAGGACTACCTGTTGTCACTACTACAAGAGCAGGTGGGAGGAGAGCATGCACAACTTTTTCTTTGAAGGTGACTGGGCTCAACAGGTGTGAAGTTTCTTTGGGTTGTTCATTGTATGATCCTCCAATGATCCCAACAACTTCCCTTTTCCAGAGCTATGGTTCCATGAGGGGGAGTGTTTAGCTATGAAAAGTGCATCAAGAGATATCATTCTCAATGTGGGATGTTGGTTTTTATGGAAATCAAAAAACTGGGCTAGATTTGAGGGATCTACCTATAAAAGAAGTTCTATCATTGCGAGAAATAAGAGTTTGTTGATTGACGTGGTCACTCACATTGGTAACTGGAAGTAGGAATCATCCCTAAACCTGTTGCATGCTACATTGGTAGTGATTCAACCTACCATATCCATCCTACATGGGGAAATGGGTTTAGTGGCTACCTCAAGAAAGTGGTATCAAGATTAACACATATGACTCATGCATATTTAGTGACATGTGACGATGAGGGGTTTTTTTTGTGACTCTAGGAGAATTGTGGTTATGGATTTCACTGCGCATTATGGGATCAGTAATTCTATTCGGGTAGAGGCCAATGTAGTTCTTACTGGACTCACCCTTTCCATCTAGAATAATTTTCAAATATCTCAGGTGGAAACTAATTCTGTGACTATTGATGACACCTTGCATGGAAAAGGAAACTCCCCTTACTTGATATACTACACCATCATGAAATTCAAAGATCTCCTCAATAATAATAATAACATCACCCACACCTGGTGAGATGGGAACAATGTGTCGGACCAACTGGATTATCTAGAAGATCATTGTACCAATGTAAAATTTATTTCCAACATTTATCACTTTAAACCCAAGGGGGTGAATCTTATTTGAGGGGATGACCTTGGTCTCCACCATTTTAGGCCTCCCTAGGCCTTAGTTAACCTACTCCCCTTGTAGCTCCTTCCTGAATAAAAATATAACAGTACTGATGATGATGATGGTCCACTCAACCATGCCCATAAATTTTTCTAATATTTTTGCCATGTGGGTATTTTATAGATTTTATCTAAACTAGGTTAATGTAATAACAGTGTACCCTAGATAAACAAGATTGTAGAACTATGTTTCTTATTGGAAGTCATGAATTTGGTAGAGAGGTATGTCATAACCACCAATCTTTTCATTCTGGAACATTATTCCATTAAAATTGTATCCAATAAAGAGGGGACTAGGTATATTCTCATGCAAGGATTATAGAAGCCTCCGTTATTTCCATATTCCCCTTTGAGATGGCTAACCATAGTAACTGAAGAAGGTGAATTTCATGGTGTAAGTCTAGTGAATGGTAGTAGACACATGGTTTGGGGAGAAGTAATAGATTCGTACATCCAAGTATTCTATCCAAAGGAGAAAAATTCCCATTCAATGGACAATATGTGAAATTTAAAAGAAGCCTCAAAATCTTTCTTTTTTTTAATACCATACAAGTCCTTTTTTCCAATAGAGTTTCAAATTGAAAAATATATTAAGGAAAATTTTATAACAACGGTGCTGAAGCATCCGAACTGATCATGGTCATCCAAGCTATGAAAAATTACAACATAAAATAATCATTGGGATACATGGGGTAATTTCACACCAGCCTCATCCTATAAGATTTCAGTAAGGGATGTATCTTATGATACTCTCCATAATTTTGGGAAGTTCTCACAAACAAATGAATACTTCATGTGTATTTTTTGACCTGCCTTTTTCCACCATGTTTAAATATCATTTTCTCCCCCCTCTTGGTTTCCTCTTCCACATTTGAGGTTATTCAAATACAGTCACCAATGGGAAATGAGATCCATGTTTCAAGCCAAAAGGGAAGATGTGTCCCTATGGAGTTGGGGGGGGGGGGGGGTTATATGGAGGCTTGGAGAATATAATTTTTGTATTAGATAGGGGATCAGTTTGTTAATAGTTTTAGATAACTTATGAAAAAAAGATATTGACATCACCCCAAATGGATAGGTATGAAGGATTTTCAGTTTTCCATGTTTGATTAAAGTAACCCTAGTTCCTTGGATTTCACCCTCAATTGGTAAGTTGTGTCCATTTTATCTATAGGGACCTTAGGAGGCCCAAACATGATAACCTTGATTCATTCTAATGATTATTAACCATTGAAATATTTGAATTTTTTTAATATCCTTATATTTTTTAGATTCTAGTGTAAAAAAACCCACCCAGATTATTGGAACACATCCATAAACTATACTACATAAAAATAATACCATCATCATATATGGTCTTTGTGGTGTATTCTTTCTCATAATTCCCCAACAAACAAAAAAATAATAAAAAAACTAGAAAATTATCATATTAAAAAATTATACAATTGTTTGATCCCTCCATCAGTAGGAAAGTACCATTTATGGGGGATACCCAATGTTAATCATAACCCTGATACGAACTGAAGGTCCCCAATGAATTGGGTCTGACCGATCCCATTCCATGAATTCTCCATTTTTTCGAGCAATATCCCAAACAATGAATTTAACTATCCCACAAAAAAGGATTCCTTTACGGTGTATATAGAAAAGGTATTTTTTTGGTTAAAATTATATATATCAACTATACTTATCAGATATTACATCAGAATAAGTTGGTTGTTGAAAGAACATAGCCTCCCTTTCAAAATCTTCCATTTATCATTATCATTAAAAAAATTGATGAGAAGGAAGTTTCCTCCTACTTCTCTAATGGATATAAATTTTTATAAATTCTATATATTCTAAATTTTATTTTTTAGGGCCCTTATTCCGAACTATCAGTTGGAGATGATCTTTTCAATCCTAAGGTGGGGAATCTGATGTAGAATAAAGAATCACTATTCTTGTTAGCAGAAACCATCATTTTCTCTTTATTGATCAAGTAATTATTTTTTCCAATGGTTTATGATATCATCAATAATCTTATCATGATCATTTGAGAGGTGAATTAGAAACACTATATAGGAGGAAGAAGACAAATAGTATAAAGATCTACACCATAGATGCAACGAATCCTCGATGCATCACCCTGGAAGCCATAGGAATTCACCTCTCAGTAGATAGAGACTCTAATGAGACAATATAATGTATGAGAAGGTCTTTTTTATAAGTTTATCATGTTAAAAAATAATTTACTTCCTATTAGTTAAATATTTCTTGCAATATTAATTTTATGTGCATTATATATTTAATTGGGTATGTTCTTGATAATGTACTCTAAGCAATGAATTAAGGTATATATTTTCATGGAAAAATTATATTTTTATGTTATATACATTTTCATGTAGTCGTTATGTTGATAAAATACTATGATCAATCCAATATTGTATGTATTGAATCTTGTGTATCTGTTATTATCTCAATATAAGTCCTTCCATAACTAAAATTCTTCTCGTAGGTATGTTCCTGAAAATGTACTATTTTTTAGGTATCCATTCTTGATAAATAATACATTTTGAAAAAACAGTATTTTATGTTATTTATATATTCAAGGAGGTAAGATATTGATAAATTACTATGATAAATCGAAGAAGGTATATATATATTCTTGAAAAATTTCCATTTTTATGTTATTTATATGTTTAAGTAGGCAAGTTAGTGATAAACTAGAATGATCAATATGAGAAGGAATATATTACAGTTGGTGAATATGTTATTATTTCAATATATTTCCTTATAAAACTACTAATTTTCAACTATGAATAATTTTATGTTCTTGATAATCCTCTTTTTCATATCTGTTGGAGAATCCGTAACATTTTCAAATATATTTTTTGGATTGGAACTCAAAGAGAGTCCTATAAATTTACTGAATTCTAGAGTCAAAAGTTTGGTGAATAAATTTCAGATGATAAGAACATGGATGAGATTCCAAGATTCACTTACATTCTCTATGTATAATTTTTTTGTATATATAGTTTTAATATAAATCATGAAATATATATTTTGATATTTTTTTAATATATATATATATATGAATATATATAATGTGAATATTTATATTCTCATATATATTATGTACATTTGTAATCATATATATATTTTATATATTATTTAATATATATAATGTGAATATTTCTATTCTCATATATATTATGTACATTTGTTATTGGGTCCCATGAAAATTTATAGTAGATATTGTATAATTAATTATCTATTATTATCTTAAGGTTGTTTCCCACACATTATGGCCCTTACTCTCATCATTTCACTAAAATTTTGGATTTAAACATAATTGAATGAGTTTTCTCAACCAAATTCTATTAATTCCTCTTTTATTAATATATTGAATGATTTTTACAAATTATGTGATGTTTTTTCATCGTCACAATTTTTTTAGGAATTAAAAAAAACAATATTTTAAAAACCGCAAGTATATCATACAAATAATGTTATTATACAGAATAATTCATCATTTTAAATTTCTTTATATTTTTCCCAACATGTGAAGAATACACATGGTCACATCTTTAAAAGTGCTCTCCCATTTCTCATACATTTGTAGTATGACATGCAGTTTCATTTAGAGTATATATTTTATGTTATCATAGACTATGTAGGACTTTTTTGGGTACTAAATACAATATGATTTTTGAATGGTAAAAAATATATCCTGATAACATTCACATTATTTTTTTTCAATGTCATTTACTTGTGAATGATTTCCATGTTTTGATTCCTTTATATTTTTTAGTGTATTATGCATGAATTTTTTGGTTGATGATCTAGAAAAATGTAACATATTTCATTGAGTAAGATTTATTATAGATTAATTTAATGGGTTGATGGTTTCTATTGTTCCTTAAAGTGTTCTTCTTTTGGAGTATAAATTAATTTTTATTAATAAAATTGTAGTGAATTTTAATGTGATATAAATAGTTATACAATATTATAATATGAGTCTTATAATTAGCTTTAAAATTTTTATGTCCTAAAAACCAAACAAAGGTGACTCGATTTTCTTCAACGTTTTTATTCACTAGCTAATGTTATTGTCATGGTGTAATGAAAAATTTGGATGTTTGACATTTGATCTCATTTTAAGTTAACTATTGTATATTTTTCAATGATATTTCAATCCTTGTTACCTATTATTTTTTGGGTACCTCATTCGATGACACATTTATTTTGATAAAAATATCTAAGTCAATGTATACTTTCTAGTTAGTTATAATATTTTAGATTTTCACTAATATGGAAATTTTGGTTCACATTAGTGTGTGTATTTTTTATTGGAATAATTATGTACAATATTTTATTATTAAATGATTATAATTTTTTATGTGAACCATTTTATTGGTGAAAACAATCATCCAAAAATTCTATGTTATTTAATTACAACAAACACCTATAAAATGAAGAACAATACTCAAATTTAAAGTGTAGATGTACTGATAAACATCTGATCATGATCAATGTGATTAAGAGAGATTATTATTTTTTATTCTTTTAATGTGGCCTTGTTGCTTTTATATGATTGAAAATTTCTCTAAAATCACTATTGTATTTCTATTTTAATCATTTTTATTACTCCAAAACTATTTCAATTTGTGAATTTTTAGGCTAAGGTTTTGTGATGTAAATATTTTATTAATTATTCTTATGGGAAAAGATCTTGATCATTCAACCCTTTGATTGAATAAAACCCAAGGTAATTTATTTCTATTTAAATATCTTAGATTAAAGAGGTTAAGTCTATAAAATTTCATACTTATTGATTAAGGTTTTGATGATCATATATCTTTGGTTTAAAATAAAATATGTTTTGATGATTGGAAATTGGAAATCCATTTTTTATCACATAATATAATTGGAACCCCATTTATTTTATACATTCCATATTTTTTACATTTTTTCCATGTTCTATTTCAATAATGTTTAGTGTCCTTCAACCTTTAAATTGTTACTTTGATTCTACTATGTTTTTTTCCTCTTTTTAGTAATTCATAATGAAATCTATATCAATCTATTTGAACTGTATTTCTTAAAGAGGACATTTATTTATAAGAATTTTTTAAATTTTTAATTATCCTTACTCACCTCTCTTGATGATGCTTATATGTGACTTCATAATCTTTATTAGGTATCCAACTGGTTGTATAAACGTTTTTTAATTAATATCTCGATTGTTAAATTTCAAGTTGAAAATACACTATTGATGCCATATTAGAATATTTCTTATGGGATGATATTTTTTCTTAAATAATATATTTCATACCAGTTAACCCTAGGATTGAACATGGTATTGGTTAAGATTTGAGTAGGCAAATTTTTTATTATATTATTTTGTGAAATTTATATATCATATGCTATAAGCCTATATTTATAACTATCTAGAATCATTATATTTTTATCTTCTATAACTACATTTAACTAGATATAAAAATAATTTTGATTAATATCTATGACAAACATTTCTCTATATGTTCAAACTACCACTACAGAACATATGAAATTTTGAAACACCCTTATTCATTTGAACACCAAACATATCCATATAAGTTCAAAAGAAAATTATATATCTTAAACATATATTAGGAACATAAAATGCATACTTATCATAATCATCCATTCATATTTGCAAATGTAGTGATTTTATATCAAGTAAAACTCATAACTAGTTAATATAGTATCATCTTCCTTCATGAAAGTAAAAAATGTAAAAATTATCATTGAAACAAAGTTCACCATCTATCCTAGGCCCTAGAAAAAATCTTATTTCTCTTTCACACCTTCAAAAATAATCGTATAGAGTAAACCCATGGTATTTTATTCTTTAATCAGTATTTTATTATCTTGAAACACAAGAAAATTATCCTCCAACTCAAATAGATCATACTTTTCCATAAGAAGTGTATTTAAAAATGAAATTGCCTCTATACCATTGAGAATTTTTGGTGAAACACCATATACATGTGAAATATCCTTTCAATAATGGGTAATCCTAAAATTCCATATCCATGATAATTTATAGAGATTATATCACTCTCAAAGTGTAGAATCAATCATACATCAACAATCACCCCATGTTATTCAATATTTGTTTATGTTATTCCATAATGAACCTCAACATGATAGCCATTATAGAAAAGTCTTAACATGTGTAGTTTTCATTTGAATATGGGTTTTACACATCAAAACAACACCTTAATAAACTCTATGTGAGCTCATGAACTTTGTGAGTCAAATATATTGCCTGTTCAATCATAGTAAATGAAAATCATAAAAATATGTAATGAAAGCATGTTTTTACTATATTGATTACACAAGTGTATTTTAGAAATGAATGTCAGGTAGTCTTTTATAGAACCCCATAATTTCACAAGCACTCTAAATATATTTCATAAGTCTTTCTTACTCATGATACATATACAAGAATCCTGTGTGATATAAATAAACATCAATATAATGTGATGATTTTACCATGGTATTGAATGACTTAGTAAATCTTTAATTTCGGTATTAGTCAGATTGGATACATGTCCAATTATAAAAGGGATATTCTCACCATCACATCACTAAATAGGGTGATGCTTCTTAAAAATTTTCATTCCTTGATGTCTGAGGAATATTGTGTCACAATAAAAAAAATTCTTCACTTTCATCATGATACATACTCCCTTAATTTATTCATTATTCATGATTTCCATTATAAAATAATTCCATGTTCATCATGTTGTTCTCATGGAATTTGATTCAGTGAAATTAACCTTACTCATTCTCCTCTTTAACCATAATTACATGGGTTATTATTTATTATTATATTCAAAATTATTAATTTTTATATTTTGATATCAATAACCAACAAATCCTACAAATTGACATAATATATGATTACTGACATTAGTATTATTTAGAATGGATGATTACCAACATAAATATTCACATAACAGGGCTTTATTATAGATTATTCGTTAATAATTTTTTTATTTATCTTGTCTTCAGTAATGAAAAAAATACCAATATGTATTATGATCAAATTTTGGTGTTATATATAAAAATATAATTGTTCTAGAATCATTCCCAACATAATGATGAGATAATATAATTTGGTAATTTTTCTCATAGTGATAAAATTGATTCTTTAAACTCTGATTATTCTTTAGTGGTTAATATTTTGTAGAATTATTATAACATTATCAACCTTGATAATTAATTGACTATTATTGAAACTACTGAGTGATGACCTAGGTTTAATGATATTATTAACTCCATGAAAATGTTAAATGTTATATCTTCCTACTTACATCCATATAAAAAATATATTAACGATTTTTATGAAAAAATAATAAATTATTATGTTCTTTAGTAAAAAACAACTAAACTATTTAGTGGGAATTAATGTTCATCCACATTCTCAATTTATAAATTTCATTAATAGAACTAAATAAAAACGTATTCTAAACATTGTATTTTTTAAAATTTAATCTTGTAGTTTATAAGAAAACATAATTATTACTCATGATAAGATACATGTGAAATTTTTACAACTTATTTTATATAAATTATAATAAATGGATTGATGTGACCGTTGTATGCATTATATGGTAATGGCATGCCAACATTTTATTTATGCATCCCACTTATGAAACAATAATCCCTCTAATTTTCTCTAGGATGTGGTGTACCATAGGTTAATGACAAATTTATCCAGGATTATCTTTTAGTTCTTTTACCATAAAAATATGGTGTTCCACCTTGATGGACTAATTCTTTAATTATGTTAATAAATTTTAATCTCCATCCTTTTTATGAAATCCATACAAGAATATACATATAGAATAATGGCATCATGAATATAATATCATTTATGTTTTTCAATATATTCCGACTCGATTAATCTATTGTTCTTCATTAGTTACATTTATATCACAATCCTCTCCTTAGATCACTTATAATATTTCTTTATATTCTGAACATCATTATTCATTCTATTAGATTTTATATTAATCAATAATCATTAACAAGAACCCTTAGATATGTCTTTTTATTGAATTCAATATCAGACCATAAATATTATAATAGTATTCAATTCTATAATTAAAAATATTATATGATCCTAAATGTCAAACAAATATCCCAAGAATAATATATTCATTGACTCTTAATGAATAGTTGTATCTCAAAAGATATTATTATATATAATAATTACAACCCATGTTTCTAATATTTTTCACTAATACACATCTGTTAACATAATTAATTTACTATTATGTGTTTGTAGATAAACCATTTCATGGAATCTAAAGAAATAATCTCTCACTTACATACATTCTGAATTACCATTACTCAACTTGAATACTTATCAGTTAAATCTTATACAAAATTTCACCATCCAGTATATAGAGAGAGAGAGAGTAAATTATGGTTCTTTATTCAATTTTTTTCCAAACTATTATACTATATTATTGATCTATTATATACATAGTTCAATATCAAATTAAGTATTATGAATAGTTCAAAAAGTCCACTCACTATTGTAAAATATTGTAAAATTTAATTCCAATATCACAAATAGTTTATAAACAGCAGTTTATCCTTGCTCAATTATTGTAAAAACTCATCTTCAATTTTAAACATGAGTAATTACATAAGACATCCATAAATAATATATTTAGTGTATTTTACTGGTAACTAAGTAATCTTATAAGAATCACCATATGAAATTTTTATGTTTTCAATATTTAAATGTGTTCACATTTATGTGAATTCACTTTATAAAGATTAATCATTCCTAACACTAATTTAGCTCAATATGATAATGCAGATGTAGATTCTAATGATGATTAGGATAATTTTGGTCTAATAGGAGGTGATAATGATGTTGGTGTTTTGTTAGGAAATTATCTGGTTTATGATGGTTTTGGGGATACTAATGTTGTGGTACATTTAAGATGTTAATTGTATTCATGGTTTATACATTGAATTTTATCATATAGTTTTTTTATTTAAATGATATTGATATTAGTATTTTATATTATTTATCTTGGTGATAGATTGAATTATTATTATATATATTATATTCCACTTGAGTTTTTTTGTAAGCTAAAAGGTATTAGTTTTTTATTTTCTTGATGTTGTAGAATGTAAATAATGTTGTAAGTTTTAGTAGTTTATAGTTATGGGGTTAAGTGTATTTGGTTAGGATTTTTTATAGATGGTATCTCGAAGATATAACCACAGTTTAATCCATGGATTTAACTTCCATGTTACATTGTAAAATTGTGAATGTTTCTATAAAAAACTATAGATAAAACCATGGTGGTATCTTTCAACTTCCATATTTTTTAACCGTGGTTATAGGATCCAATTTCCATGGTTTTGAACAAGGTATTGGGGACCAATTTCCATCCCTTAATGATAGATATAATAATAAATATATATTGTTAAAAATCCTGTCGATAACAATCAATTTACATGGTTTTAACCATGGTATTAGACTTTAATTTCCATTGTTAAACTTTGGAAAAACTTTTCCTACCGTCATGATTTAAATTGTGGTTATACATGGCCTAATTAATTGTTTTATACCATGGAATTTGAAAACAAGTTTTTGAATATATTTAATGGAAATGGATAGAGAAACCATGTACATACCCTATTTAAATGGATTTTTATCCCAGAACCATGGCTCCAAATCATTGATATACGTTATTTTTATACCGGCATTCAAGACAAATTTCAAATGAGATTATGCCAATCCAATGTTGTTTTTCATAGTTTTTACCTTTTCCCTCACCTTTTAATGATTTAAAATATTAAGAAGTTTTCTACAGTCATTCTATAAAAATAAAAAATTGGATTTACATTCAATTATTTCCGAAAACAAATCATAATATGGTTGTTGTCCTAGGATTTCAAGGAAATTGGAGGTCTTTTTCTTTGTTTTGACACATTTCCATAAATTATTAATGGATATCAATTCTCTAGAAACCACTTGTTTATTTATTGGAAGAAAAAAACCTATTGAATTGATGTATCATCTTCTCATACATGTAAAACATAATTATAATATAGTTCTCCTAACATTTCAAAATAATCTAAAGTCATTTTCTTTGGGTTTTACCTTTAGATGTGTTCCTTAATATTTCTAAAAACTAAAAAAAGTTTTTCCAGTAATCTTGGAAAAACTAAAACTCAAATTGATGTTTCTTTATTACATACATTTAAAAAAAATATACATTTTTTTCCTATGATTTCATGGTTATTGTAGGTTGTTTTCTTGTCTTTTACCCCTTAAACCATGTTTTTATGGATTGTTAATTATTTAAGAACATATTATTCTGTAATTTTTAGCACACCCCATGTTGGATAGAGATTTTTCCCACTTATTCACATTAAAAATACATAAAATATATCTTTCCTATGATTTCATGATAATTCAAGGTTTTTTCTATGGTATTCACCATTATATGCCTATTTAAGTTATTTAAAATATTAAAAATAAATTTTCAATAATACCATAAAAAACAACATGATTTGATGCACTATTGGTTATAATATTACAAAAATCATTCTATTTTTAGTTTTCCTATAATTTCATGAAAATTTGAGGTTTCTTTCATCGGTTTGAACCTATGACTCATGTTTTTAACGACCATTAATTCTATAAAAACTACTTATTTTGTCAATATGAGCACAACACATGTCATATTGATGTTTCATCTACCCATACACATACAAAAATAATTAAAACATTATTTTTATATGATTTATCATAAATTTGAGGTTGATATGGTTTTACCATTAGATTCGTATTTTAGTGTTTTAAAACACTTAAAATGAATTTTCTATAATAATAAGAAAATTATCATCTCATATTGACATGTTGTTATTTCCTATATTTAAAAAATCAATCTACAACTATTGTGATATGAATTCTTAGAGATAAAATATCACTTTTTGGTTTTAAACTCATCATGAATACTTTTCAAAATTGTCAATTATTTAATAACTACTTAATTAATCAGTACAATCACATGACTCGTTAGATTGACATGTCGTCAATTTTAACACAACAAAAATATTTTGAAAACATTTTCCCTATTATATCATGTAAATAAGTTTCCATCTTCAATGTTTTTGACCACCCCCACGTAAATCATAATGTTTTAATGTACTAAAATAGCATTTTTTCCCTCATGGTAAAAATAAAAATCAGACTGGTTCACTATCAATTATTAAATTTTTAAAATGAATATATGATTGGCTAATTATGATTTCTCCATAATAGGAATTCATTTTCTCTATTTCCAAGACCTCAAACACATTTTGAATGTTCATCGACTCTCTAAGAACTATTTATTCAGTCATTTTGAGAACACCACATGTTAGATTGAAATTTTAACTCATGAAAGTAAAAAATAATTAAATTAGGGTTTTCCTATGATTTCACATCTTTTCTAGACGAAATTTCAATGGTTTTATCCATCAAACACATGATTTGGTGTTTTAAAAAACTATTAAGTTTTTTTCATCTAGAGAAAATAAAAACTCAGAATGACATAGATTGAATTCCAACATTTAAAAAATAAATTTTCTATTTTATCATATTATTTTATAGTAATTGAATGTTTTTATCTTCATTTTGACCACCCAAATAGACATTTTAATAGAATTTACATTCTTTAATAATTTCTTATTCAGTATGTCTAAACACACCACACATTAAATTGATGTGTTGTGTTCTTATACACATTAAAAATAATTCAAATATATTTTTACAAATATTTCATGCCAATAAATTTTCTTTTGATACATTTTACCATTAATTTCATGTTTTAGTGTTTTAAAACATAAAAAATTCATTTTCGGTCATCTTAAACAAATAAAAACTCAAATTGATTCACCATTAGTCCCTAAATACTTAAAATAACTATAAAAATATTTTAAAATGATGTAAAACAATTATAATTACTCTTCATAGTTTCCATATGTCAAATGTTTTTAATAACTAAAATTATTTACGTACAACCTATTCATTAAATCCAGTAACACTGCACATCATATTGTCATGTAGTTTTCTCACATACATCAAAAATAATTCTAAGAAAGTTTTCATATGATTTTCATTAATCTTAGATTTTTTTTGGTTTTAATGGCTAAAATAATGTTTTATATTTTTAAAAGACTAGAAATTTATTTTAGATCATCCTAGAAAACCCTTAACTCAAATTGATTTAAAAAAATTAATATAGGATTGGTATCCTATAATTTCATGGTAATTGGATCATCATTGACTTTTTCTGGCCCTCTAAACACAATTTTTAATGACTATTAACTCTTTAAGGACATACCATTCAGAAATTTTGAGCACTCCATACGTCAAATATATAGATTTTATTTTAGCACAAGTAAAAAAAATTACATGAACTTTTTATAATGAATTCATGTTTATTTTAGGTCATTTACTATGTTTTTCACAACCACAGTTATGTTTTAGTGTTTTAAACCACTAAATGTGTTTTTCAGTTATCCTAAGGAAAAATAACTCAAATTAACACATCATCCATTACAAAATTTCATAAATAACTTTATAATCATTTTTATATTATTTCATAGTAATAATAGCTATTTTCCTGATTTTTTCTTTCTTAATTTATGTTTTTAAAGGCTATAATTTATTTATCTTCAACTTATTTATTCTTATAGAGCAGAATGTACACCATATTAATGATTCTTTTACTTATACACATTGAAAATAATTCTAAGACTACCATATAATGATCTCATTTCAATATTATATTTTTTTATTGGTTTTATGGTTTCACACTGGATTTAGTCTTTAATACACTAAAACGTTGTTTTCAGTTATCCCGACAAAGAGACATATCAAATTTATTTATCTTTAGTCTGTAAATTTTAGAAATTATTATATATTTAATTTCCTATGTTTTCACAGATATTATTGTTCATTTTCATTGTTGTCACCCCCTGATGCATGTGTTTAAAAACTGATAATTCTTTAATAACGCACTATTCAATCAGTCCATGCACATCACATGTCAAATTGATGTGTATTCTACCACTAAACATAAAAATTTATTCTATGATAGTTTTCCAAATATTTCTTAGAAATATGAAGCCATTTTTAATAGTTTTAATAATTACACACACATATTAGAGTTTTAAACCAATATTATAACATTTTTTTCACCATGAGTAAAATAAAACCCATATTGTAATGACATCACTACCTAAATTTAAAAAATAAATCCATTTTTTTATGTTTTCATGAAAATTAGATGAAATTTTCAAATATTTTACCCAATGTGGCATGTTTTTAATGAGTTTCAATTCATAAAAACACTTAATTAATCAGTTTTAGAACACTACACATTGAATTGGCATTCAGTTTACTTGTTCAAATAAAAAATAATTCAAATATAGTTTTCCTAAGATTTCATGAATATATATGGTCTTTTCTTATGATATTGACTATTAAATGCATGTTTTTCTATTTTAAAATCGTAAATTTTTTTATTTTTGTCACCCCAAGTGAATAATAACTCAAATGGATGCAACATAAATTGATACATTTTATTATTCAATCTACTATTGAAAACATATGATTTAATGATAATTATAGGTTGTTTTCTTGGTTTTTACCCAAGGTCACCAATTTTTAAAGACTATAAATTATTTAAGAACTAATTATTTAGTCTTTTCAAGCACACCAAATTCCAAATAGACAAGTCGTCTACTCATACACTTCACAAATAATTACATGATATTTTTTTCTATGATTTTCAGTCAATACTGGGTTATTTTATTTAGGTTTTACTATTACACATATGTTTTAGTGTTTTAAAACACTAAAAGGTATATTCATCCATCTTGAGAAAATGAAAAATCAAGTTGACACATCGTTAGTTGATACATGTTAAAATTAATATATGGTTGTTCTATTATTATTTAATAGAAATCATAGGTTTTTTCTGTATTTTATCCCAATGATATGTATTTTCAAAGACTGTAAATTCTTTAAAAAACTATAATCTAGTTATTTCAAGCACACTTCAAGTTGTATTGATGTTTCATCTTCTCAAACATGGCACAAATCATTAAAATAAATTTTTCTATAGTTTCACATCAATCTGAGGTCATTTTATATTGTTTTCACTACTACATGCATGTTTTAGTGTTTGAAAACATTAAATGGTGTATTCGATAATCTTAGAAAAATAATCACTGATATTGATGGATTGTATATTATAGTATTTAAAAAAAAATATAAAATTATTTTTATTATGATTTTATTACTATAAAATGTTTTTTTCTTGGTTTTTACTTCTAGAACACATTTTTAAAAACTTTTGAATCATAAAAAACTTCTTATTCTGTTAGTCTAGGCACACCACATGTAGAATTGATGTACCATCTATATAAACACATCACTGACATATCAAATAATGTTCTTCTATGATTTCATGTATGTCTATGGACTTTTTATATATATTAGTCCACTACATGAATGTTTTAGTGTATTAAAACACTAAAAAACTATATTTAGTCATCTAAAGATAACAATATCTCCAATTTAAGGACATTACTTACCTGAATGTCAAAAAAGAATATATATGGTTTATTTCAAATGGTTTCATGGTAATAATAGGGTGTTTTTAATGAATGTTATTCAAGATTGAAAATTTATTATGGACTTATTATTCAGTAATTTTGAGTATTCTACACATTGGAATGGAGTTCATTCTGCTCGTCTATGTCACAGATTATTCAAATATAGTTTTAATATGATTTCAAATCAACCTGAGGCTATTTGATGTTGTTTTGACCATTATACACATGTTTAAGTGTTTTAAAATAATAAAAATTCTTCTTCAGTCATATTGGGTAAATAGTAACTTTGAGTGATGAACCTTTCGTTCTTTCATTTCATAAATAAATTTATGAATTTTCCTATGATTTCATGGAAATCCATGGAATAATTTCTAGCATACTTCCCCTTATATAATTTATTTTGTAATATAAAGTCAACCAATTATTGATACTGAATTGAATATATAAATTATCATTAAAAAGAGGATTTTCATCTAAATGAAATATTTTAGTCATCGAAATATGATTTAGAATTATATTCTATCTTTTTTAAAACTTATTTTTATGAGATTTAAAATTTGAAAATATAATACACATCAAAATAACTAAGCAAAAAAAGATATTCTAATTCGGTTAATGATAAAGAAGAATTTTATTAACTCTTGTAGTGATTGAGTAATCTATATAAGTAAGTAACCCATAATATATAACAAACTTCAACATAGGAACATTTTAAAATAAAAAAAACAAAAAAACAAAAATTCTTAATGAGTATAACTAAAATAACTCATTGTTATACATTTCAAACCCAAATCGGAAGAACCTAATAAATGAAGGAATATAAAAAAAGCTTACCTATTAATAGTGAGATAAATTCACATAATTAGAAGAAGAAA
The DNA here is from genome assembly GCA_963277665.1 of Viscum album. Taxonomy (NCBI): domain Eukaryota; kingdom Viridiplantae; phylum Streptophyta; class Magnoliopsida; order Santalales; family Viscaceae; genus Viscum; species Viscum album. Next base: position 1,271,097,803 of record OY728162.1, on the reverse strand, counting down.
ATATAGTTGAAATTTAATTAATGAGATAGTGGGTGAATATTTAGATAAAATAATTGAGTTATTAGATGTCTATTCACTACACATAACACATATTAATTGTTAAAAAAATACCTAGTTGAATGAAACCTAAAATATTTTAAAAAGATATGAAAAATGTATATCTTTTTTGGTAAAAATTAGAGAAGGTATTTTGGGAAATGTGGGGTTGGTTTACTGAGTGGACTGACTAATTAAAAATGAATAGATAATATAAGTGATAAAAAATATCTATAAAAACAAAAATTGTAAAAATAATTCAGGTAATATAAATAGATTTTAACTTTGTATATTAATTTCTATACAAAATTGTGCATTTATGGCATCAATATGTATGTACAAATATTGTAGTATAATTTACAACCAAAAGATACTTGAATCATAAAGAGAAAGGCCATTAAATAAATTTAACATGAGTCTTTATATTTTTCCTTAATTCTATCAATAATTTTAAAAACCCCACAATTATGGAACTCACACACCATGAAATAAAATAAATTTATCTTGAAATTTCATTACATTTTTATGTATTATATGAATTTAAGAATCCACTAGATTTTGATTTATAAAAAATTATTGTGTATAAAAATTAAGAATTTGTAAAATAAATTAGTATATATAATAATCAAGGGTAAATGGATTGGAACCTTATTTGAGTCAACATTAATGTAGGCATTTACTATTGAACTCTATATCTTTTTTGGCAAGCACAACCAGGTAGGGAAAATTTATAAAATCAATTATTTCATATAAATCATGTTATTCCCCTACCAGTTATAAATATAATCAAATGTAGAGATGAAATTTTAATTAGTTATGATAACATTTAAAAATCAACAAATTATAAAATGAGAAGATAAGTTAATTTTCTGACAGTTAATGTATATCACTAAATTTTTTTAAATATATCTTATAAAATAATTTTCATTCATTTCAAAATAATAACGTAAATATTTTAAATCAGTAGTTGGAATCATAAATACAATATTCATAGTGTTATTATCTCAGATAAATAAAATTATTTATCTGAAAAATATATAATAAGAATAATATTTATTCTATAAAAGTATAGAAATATAGTTTTATAAATGGAATAATAGAAGATAAAAATAACCATCCATGAAAAAATAAGTCTAATTTAAAAAAAGAAATTTTGTTCCATGATTCCTAGGTTAAAATAATTTAACACCTTATATATCCTTTGGAGGAATAAAATAAATATAATGTACTTTGATAGTTAACTGAATATGTTTCCCCAATTTGTTGTCCTCATAAATTTAATGCTAGGCCACAACTATTAATAGAAATTTAATATCGGAAAATAATCACTAATGTAATCCACATGATATTAATTACAATTATGTGTTTGACATAAATATCACACAGGATGACCTAATTATTATGTAAAAAACATGTTAGAAACCATTTTAATAAATGAAGATATAAATTAATTGAATAAAATATATTACATTTAAATTTTAATCGATATGTTAAAGTAATTAAAAATTGAAAAATTATAATGGGAATCGAATTGGAAGGAAATATAAACAATAATATTAGTCAATTTATTAGTCAATAATGTTCTAAGGAGCCAACATTAAACATTAAATAATCTTGAATTAAATGAATATTTCACATTGAGGATCTTTTCAGCTTTAGATTTTTAGAGAATTAGGCCATAACTATTACATTACATCTCAAAAATTACAAGGTAGAAACTTCTAATCAGTTTCCATTTTTTTTTCATAAAATAAAAACTCTTGAAAAAAGAGTCATGTATAGTCCCATTTTTTAGACAACATGAATTTTCCTTGATCTCATCCTTTACCCTATTTATCTTTTGGTCCTGTGAAAAACACTTCAAAACTTGGGATGAGCATAAAAAGCACAGTAAGGGTTATAAAACAAAGAAAGAAAACATTAGTTCATCATTTCATACATAACATAAGATCTTTAACATACCTTATAAAATCATAATATTTATAAATAACACATAGAAAACATAAATCATAAATGAAACTTGTGGCATCCATATCATACTTACATTGTAGGTATCACAGCTACGTAGGGAGTCACATTTGGAATACCCATCACATTATATTCCCTAAATCTCTTAGGAGAAACATTCACATTTATATCCATCACATTACCCAATGAATTGGGGAGATATCTCAGGCTCACCCACCCTAGGTTTATCACAAAACCACCCATATTCATAACAATGCCCAAGAATCATAACATATTCTTAACACATAAAACAAACATAATGGAAAGATAAAATTTCCACATTTAAATCACAATATATCATTTAAATATATTGACATAAAAAATCCATAATCAAAACCATTTTCAATACCAAAATATGTAAAAGAGTATGTGGTATTTATTTTCCTTTTAAAAACATCATGACTTTTTAAGGAAGAAAAAGATCAAATAATATTCGCAGTGGCCGAAATGTCATTGTCACCGCATAAGTTAAAATAAAAATTCTTTTTTTTAGTAAAACTCTTCATAGAAAAATATTCCCTTTGAATTAAATGAAAATTCAAAGGTGTTTATACAGCATATAAAATAAAATCATGTATTAAAACAAAATATGCCTCAATGAAAGGAGATTGAGATCAAGTCCCTTACCTCGTGTCTGACTTGACCCATTAATTCTTTAATCTCATGAATAATAAACTAAAGTTAATTTATACTTTCTTAAGAAACTTTTTCAAGTTTATTATTCCTTTTATATCACTTATTACCATGTTATAAACATTACGTAATCATTTAAGTTAATAACGTTTATTTTGTCGATATTTGGTACTTGGGTCAAAAATGGACTTCTTATAATTACAAGTTGTTCACATGGTCAAAAGTTCATTATATCCAGAATGATATTAATGATTTAGATATCATATATATCATATATATCTAGTATATACATGTATATATAATAGTACATAACATTTTGAGGTGAGAAATGAAATGCACCGTTCATGGAGATGGTAAGCCGTACGTACGCATGAACGCTACTTTCATTTCTATTTATTATTTTAATGAAATTAAAACATAATGATAAATAGGTATATTATAATTCCAGTATAATATCATATATAATATAATTAACTCCATCCACTATATATCCCACATATGGCATAAATGAGTCATATCACTTTGAGGGGGCGGTAGTCCGCACTTTCTCAAAGGAAATTATCGCGTTTACACATAATGGAAACCATAAAGGTATGATATAAAAGAAAAATACTGAATAATAAAGGAAACATAAACAGAATATATATAATATATAAAAATATTGTTATCTTAATGGAAACCATGAGAGGCGGTAGGAGATAATCGAACAATCATCGTTTCGTGAGGCGTTAGTTTTCCATTCACAGAAACAAATGTTCTTCATCCATTAGATGGAGGTGTGTGTATGTGTAGCTCTAATACATCTCATAAAAAAATCCTAGTATATTGAGGATACTGTTTTTGTTATAAAATAAAGGAATAAAATGAGTTTAGGGGTTGTATAAGTAAAATAAAAGAAACGAAGTTAAGAGAAACTGTTACCTTTAATTTGGGTAACTCCCATTGGTTTGAACCAAATAGACATTTTGAAGTGACTTATGCCTAAGATAAGGCTTATAGAAGAAGTATAGGGATATTGAGAGATTATTTGGGAAGGGTTTGGATGATCCAAGGGGATTTAGAGGTGTGAGAAATGGGATAGAAGTGGTGTCCTTTTATAAGGGGGAGGAGGGGCTCTTTAAGAACATTTGAAAATATTATTTTATTATAAACTTATCTTCAGTTTATAAAGATCCAAAACTCATTAAATTTGAATATAATATGAATCAAGTTCGAAATAAAATAATCTAATAAGAATTGGACAAGTTTTTAATATTTTTTTAATATTTATAATTTTATTTATTTAAATCATTTGTTAATGAGGTAAATACTAAATCATTATTGTGTCATAAATAATTTAATCTATTTGATGTCTAAAAATTATAAAATAAATACCATAATGTAGGAAATCATTTTACCTTTACAATGAATATTTATAGTCAAAAAGATATCTTATATAACCCCATGTAAAAATTGATTTAGTAAAAGATATTTGTTTATTTCATTTTTGCCTTTACTTTAAATTAATTAAAATAAAGTGTCATTATCACTCTTATGTGGCTCTATGGGGTACCAAAATAGATACAAGGATGCCCATGGTCAGACATGATTCATCTAATAAGGTTATTAAAAGTGTTAAAGTAATTTTTTATTATTATAATATTCTTTTTACCTTGAATTACCCTATTTACCTTTAACCATGGTAAATAAAAGTAAAAAGTTACTATTCACAAAAAATTATTTTCATCTTATTGAACCACATTTTACTTACTAAAAACAACCATGTATGTCAGATTTTCGAAATTCAATTCACAGAAGTTGTAAAATTTTATTAAAATGAAAAAGTTAGTTTTTTAACTACGACTTAGTGGTTTCACTATTCATCAAAAATTGAAGTTTTTTAGAAAAATACCAAAAAATCAGCCTAAGCTATATTTGACTTTCTAAATTAAAAAATGATGTATATTTTAACAAATTCAAAAGATAGAAGTTGGATTAATTAATTTATAATTAATTCCTGTAGTCAAATCAAAAAGCGTGTTTTTAAGAAACAATAACTATCAAAAGATTAATACTTATTTGTGTCCAATTTCAAAGTAAAATTAATTCCAATGACCAAAATTTGATTAAATGGTAAAAATATAATATAATTACAATTTAAAACCAATTAAAACGATAATCAATCCATATGAATAAATTAGATTAATATGCAGTTTTGAATTAAAATATAGTATTTTTCACTATTCATCAAGAGAATGAATTTTATTAGAAAAATACCAAAATTTTACCCAAAGTAAATTTTGATGTCCCAATTCTAAATAAGAATTTTATTTTGTCAAATAGAACATATAAAAGTGACCAAATCTAGATTTAAATAGGGTTCACCATCAAAAGGCGATAAATCGACATTTTAAATAATATTAGAGTATTTATGCTTAAAATCAGATTAATTCACATTTTAAGCCTCTAAAATTTATTGGATAAATATAAAAAAATTTAACAAACATGTATAATCATATTTTAGTTAGTTCTATTCATTCCCACCAATAAAATGGTTAGGCATTAACTACCATTTAAAATAATAATATTATATTTTTAGTGTGCAACGAAAGATTTCAAAGAAACCCATTGTTGCATATTGGGTATGCCTTCGAACATAGCGACACATTTAAGGTAAAATTAATATTTAATTTAAAAATATAAAAAATTATGGAAAATGTATTATTCTTTATTTAACTAGGATGTTACATTCTTCCCCTTTTTTGGGAATTGCGTCCTCATAATTTTATTCAATTATCAAATAAGTGGGGGTATTTATCCCTCATAGAATTTTTAGATTCCCACACTACCTCTTCAACCATATGGTTTTTCCACAAAAACTTTACCTGGTGAATTACCTTATTCCGCAACACTTGCTCTCTATTGTCATGAATCTGGACTGGTTGTTCTTCATAAGGGAGATTCTCTTCCAACTGAACTACCTCTGGACTTAAAACATGAGATGGATATGGAATATACTTACTCAACATTGAAACATGAAAAACATTGTGTACCTGAGACAAAATTGGAGGTAAAGCCACTCTGTACGCAACTGATCTAACTTTCTCCAAGATTTCATAGGGTCTAATGAACCTTGGACTCAACTTTCCCTTCTTACTAAAACACATCACACTTTTTCAAGGAGAAACTTTGAGAAAGACATGATCACCTACCTCAAAATAAAGATCCTTCCTCCGATTATCAACATAAGTTTTCTTCCTGCTCTGAGTTGTTCTCATGTGATTCTGAATCAACTAAACCCTACCATCTCTTTTACCAATTTAGGTCCCATCAGCTTCCTTTCACCTTCTTCATCCCAAAAAGTTGGAGTTCGACACCGATTTCCATATAATGCCGCAAATGGATCCATCTGCATACTAGAATGAAAACTATTATTATAAAAAACTTAAACCAAAGAAATATGTTGGTCCCAACTTCCTTGGTAATCCAGTGAACAAGCAAGCATCATCTTCTCAAAGGTCTGAATTTCTCGTCCTGACTGCCCAACTGATTGTGGATGAAAAGCTGTACTAAAATTTAATTCAGTACCCAATGACTTCTGAAGGACTTTTAAAAAGTTAGAAGTAAACCTGGGATCACGATCAGATAAAATGGAGAGGGGAACTCCATGCAACCTTACTATCTCTTTAACATAAAACCGGGAAAGTTGATCTAGAGACAAAATATCTCAAATAGGAAGGAAATGAGCATATTTAGTCAACCGATCAAAAATAACTCAGATTGAATTATTACCTAGAGATGTCTTTGGTAATCCCACAACAAATTCCATGGACATATTTTCCCATTTCTACTCTGGCACTGGTAAATACTGAAGAATCCCTTTCGGTAACTGCCGCTCTTCTTTAACCTGCTGACATATCAAACACTTCATAGTAAAATCAGCAATATCTCTTTTCATTCCATCTGACCAGTAATACTCATGAAGATATTTGTACATCTTAGTACATCCAAGATAAACTGAAAACGAAGAACTATGAGCTTCACATAATAACTCATTCTTCAACTGTGAATCACAAGGCACACATAATCTCTTCCAAAACCTCAAAACACATTCATTATCAACGTTAAATTCAGGAAACTTACAATTCTGAACCAACTCTACCTTTTTCTATAACTCACTGTCTTTCTTTTGTGCTTGCTTAATTCTATCTGATAGATATGATTTCACTTACACCTGAAACAAAACAGAAAAATTTCCTGCACCAACAACTTCTATTCCAAAGTTTATCAAATAAAAAACTAAAGGATCTCATTCCAAACGTAGCATGGTTAATGAAGCATTACTTTTTTTACTCAAAGCATCAATCACTTTATTTTATTTTCCTGGATGGTAAAGGATCATGCAATCATAATCCCTAATTAATTCCAACCATCTTCTCTATCTCGTGTTCAATTATTTCTAAGTGAATATATACTTTAATGTTTTTGGTTATTATATATTCCACATTTTACTCCATACAAATGATTACTCCAAATTTATAAATTAAAAACAACAAAATCTAATTACAAATCATGTGTAGGGTAATTTAACTCATGAGGTTTCAACTGATGTGAAGCGTAAGAAATTACGTGATCATTATGCATAAGGACACAACCAAGTCTTTTCAATTAAGCATCACTGTAAATGACAAACTCACCATTTCTAGAAGGTAGTGCCAAAAATGGAGCATTCACCAATATTCTTTTCAATTTCTGAAAACAATCATCAAATTCTTTTGTATAAATGAACATAACACCTTTTTGAGTTAACTTAGTCATTTGACTAGATACCCGTGCAAATTTTCAACAAACCACTGGTAATAACCTTCCAAACCAAGAAAACTATGGATCTCAGTTATATTTGTGGGTCTTGGTAATTATTTAACAACTTTTGTTTTATTAGGATCAACAATTGTGCCATTTTTTGAATCAATGTTACCAAGGAAAGAAATTTTTTGTAACCAAAATTCACACTTTTTGAACTTTACAAATAGTTTCTTTTCTTTTAAGGTTTGAAAGGCAACCCTTAAATGAATTTCATACTCCTCTTTACTTTTTGAATAAACCAAAATATCATCAATGAACACAACCACAAACTTATCCAAGAACTCACAGAAAATTCTATTCATAAGATCAATGAATACAACAGGTGCATTGGTTAAACCAAAAGTCATAAATACAAATTCATAATGACCATATATTGTACGAAATGAAGTCTTTGGAATGTATTATTCCTTTAATTTCAAATGATAGTACCCCGACCTCAAACCAATCTTTGAAAAATACAGAGCTCCCTGAAGCTGATCAAAAAAATCATTGATATGAGGAAAATGATACTTGTTCTTAACAATGATGTTATTCAATGTTATATAATCAATGAAAAGTCTCATTGAACCATCTTTATTTTTAACAAACAAGACAGGAGCACCCCATGGTGATGTTCTAGGTCGAATGAAACCTTTATCTATTAACTCTTTCAATTGCTTCTTTAACTCTAAAAGTTCTATTTGAGCCATTCTATAAGGGGGTTTTGAAATTGGCTTAGCATCAGGAACTAAGTCAACAATAAATTCAACTTCCCTATCAGGTATAATACTAGGCAATTCATCAAGAAAAATATCAAGGTAATCATTTACCACTAGCATATCATTAATCTAAATATTTCCTTTATTTTCAACAATATATGCAAGGTAACAATCAATTCCATAATTTACTACTTTCTCATCTTCCTGATATGTTATCAAATGTAAGGGTTTATTCTTGTACACAAAATGAAAATCATTTTGAAAAGAAACATCTTTAGCTCTACATTCAATCTTAGCATGATAAACAGAAATCCAATCCATACCCAAAATAACATCAAACTCTACAAGAGGAAAAACAATTAGGTTTGCAGGTAGATTCTTTCAGAAAACAAGGATATGAAGGTTCTTATAATTTATTTTTGTCACAACATTTCCTCTATGTGTTTTTACCTTAAGTTCCATATTCATATCTTTAGATGGAATTTACAATTTACTAGAAAACATATGAGAAATGAAAGAGTGTGTAGATCCTAAATCAAACAACACATAGGCATAATCTGAACAAATACACAGTGTACCTGATACTACTTCATTTGATGGCTCAACATCTGCTGAAGTAGTTGTAAAGGATTTCACCACCCCTTTCTACTTGTAGTCCAGCTGCTTTCCATCATTTGAGTTCTTCATTGGACACTCATTTGCATAATAACCCATTTCATTGCACTTAAAACATTTTACTAACTGTAAATCAGATTTTGTCTTACCATTAACCTGCTCTTTTTCAGTGCAATTCCAAGACTTATGTCCCATTTTACCACATCAGTATCACTTACCATGATTCAAAAGACATTCCCCAACATGATTTTTACCACAATTTTCACAAAATATAAACATAAGTTTCTTACCATCATACTTTTTTGAAGAGTTCTTCCCTTTCATCTGCCATCACGACCAATTATTCTGTTGTTTATCAAAGAACATTTGGTCATCGAAAAACTCCATTTTTACCTTCTCTGCACAATGAAAAAGTTTTTCATAACTTTTTAAATCATGAGAAGCTAAAGACCTTCAATAGTTTGGATTTAATCCTGAGTAAAAATGGTTGATTTTACTATCAAGATCTCGTATGAAATTTGGAGCACACCATTCCAGTCGAGTGAATTTTTCTTCATAATCAGCCACTGAGTCATCTTCTTGCCTCAATTCTAGGAATTGTTCTTCCATCATAAAACGAAGCACTTTAGGAAAATATTTCTCAAGAAACATACCTTTGAATTCATCCCAATCAAGAACAACAATCTCCTCACTATCCCTGATATTTTTCACCATCGACCACCACTTATTAGTTTCACCTTCAAAATGGTAAACAATAAGACTAACCTTTTGATGTTTTGAACACCCCACGACATCAAAAAATTTCTCCAGTGCTTTAATCCACCCTTCTACTAGCATAGGGTCAGATGATCCTCTCAATGATGGGGGATGTTGCCTCATGAAATGCTCCACTACTTACATGTTCTTTTATGGTTTATCTGACTGATCTTGTGCATGGATACCACCACCATTTATAGCCTGCGTCAATTGTGCCATTACTGCAACAAACTGTTCAGTTCTGATTCCGACCATCTCAAGTTGCTGATTTGGAAGGTTGTCTTCCTCCTCAGGTTGTTCCAACATAGCTTCCCTATTTCCTCTGTGGAAAATAGTTATGAACAGAGAAATATCTTAGGTGAAGAAACATGGTAGTATGTAAATGCTATATCATTTCAATATAAAGTAATTTATGGATATGAATTCAAAAATACCCTAACTCTTAAAGTTATCTAAAATGACCTTTGATACCAACTATAAGGACCCGACCTTAAACATTACATAATCTTGAATTAAATGAATAATTCACATTTAGGATCTTTTCAGGTTTAGAGTTTTATAGAATTAGGCCATAACTATTACATTACATCTCCAGAATTACAAGGTAGACAATTCTACTCAGTTTCCATTTTTTTCATAAAATAAAAACTCATGAAAAAAATAGTCATGTATAGTCCCATGTTTTAGACAACATTACTTTTCATTTATCCTATCCTTGACCCTATTCATCTTTAGATCCTATGAAAAACATTTCAAAACTTGGGATGAGCATAAAAATATCAGTAAGGGTTATAAAACAAAGAAAGAAAACATTAGTTCATCATTGTATACATAACATAAGCTCTTTAACATACCTCATGAAATCATAAGATTTATGAATAACACATAGAAAAAATAAATCATAAAGGAAAGTTGTGGCATCCATATCATACTTACATTGTAGCTATCAAAACTACGTAGGGAGTCACATTTGGAATACCTATCACAATATATTCCCTAAATCTCTTAGGAGAAACATTCATGTTTACCTCCATCACGTATCCTAATGCATTAGAGATCTATCTCAGGCTCACATGCCCAAGGTTTATCACGGAACCACCCATATACGTAATAATGCCCAAGAATCATAATATATTCATAACACATAAAACAAACATAAAAAAGATAAAATTTCCACATTTCAATCACAATATATCATTTAAATATATTTACATAAGAAATATGTTATCAAAACCATTTTCTATACCAAAATATATAAAAGATTATATGGTATTTATTTTCCTTTTAAAAACATTAGGGCTTGTTAAGGAAGCGAAAGATCAAATAATACTTGCGGTGGTAGAAAGGTCGTCGTCACTACGTACGTTAAAATAAAAATTATTTTTTTTCATTTAGTAAAATGATTTCTTAGAAAAAGATTCCCTTTGAATTAAATGAAAATTCAAAGGTGTTTATACAGTGTATAAAAGAAATCATGTATTAAAACAAAATATGCCTCAATGAAAGGAGATTGAGATGATGTCCCTTACCTCGTGTCCGACTTGACCCGTTCATTCTTTAATATCTTGAATAATAAACTAAAGTTAATTTATACCTTATGAAGAACATTTTAAAGTTTATTATTCCTTTTATATCACTTATTACCATTTTATAAACATTATTTAATCATTTAAGTTAATAATGTTCGTTTTTTCGATATTTGGTACTTGAGTCAAAAATGAACTTCTTATAATTACAAGTTGTTAACATAGTCAAAATTTCATTATATCCAGAATTAAATTCATGATTTAGATATCATATATATCATATATATCCACTATATACATGTATTTATAATAGTACATAACATTTTGAGGTAAGAAATGAAATTCACCGTTCATGAAGATGGTAAGCTGTACGTATGCATGAACACTAATTTCATTTATATTTCATATTTTAATGGAATTAAAACATAATGATACATAGGTATATTATAATTCCAGTATAATATCATATATAATAACATTAACTCCATCCTTTATATGTCCCACATATGGAATTAATGAGTCATATCACTTTGATGGGGCGGTAGTCCGCACATCCTCAAATGAAATTGTCGCGTTTACCCATAATAGAAAACATAAAGTTATGATATAAAAGAAAAATATAGAATCATAAAGAATAAATAAAAATAATATATATCATATATAAATATAGTGTCATCTTAATGGACACCATGATAGGCGGTAGGAGATAATCGAACAATCATCGTTTCGTGAGGTGTTAGTTTTCCATTCACAGAAACAGTATGTTCTTCACCCATTAGATGGAGGTGTGTTTAAGTGTAGTTAGAATAATTATCATAAAAACATCCTAGTATATTGAGGGTACTGTTGTTGTTATAAAATAAAGTAATAAAAAGAGTTTAGGGGTTGTAGAAGTAAAATAAAATAAAATAAGTTAAGAGAAACTGTTACCTTTAATTTGGGTAACTCGCTTTGGTTTGAACCAAATGGACTTATTGAAGTTCCTTCTACCTAAGGTAATTCTTCTAGGATGAGGATAAGTATCTTGATAGATTATTTGGGTAGGGTTTGGATGAGACAAGGGGATGGAGAGGTGTGAGGAATGGGTTAGAAGTGGGGTCCTTTTGTAAGGGGGAGGAGGAGCTCTTTAGGAATGCTTTCAAATATTATTTTATTATAAACTTATCTTCAATTTATAAAGATCCAAAACTCATTAAAGTTAAATATAAAATGACTTAAGTTAGATATAAAATCATCCAATAATAATTGGACCTTTTTTGGATATTTTTTTAATATTTACAATCTTATTTATTTAAATCATTTATTAATGAGGTAAATAATGCATCATTACTGTGTCATAAATAATTTTATTTATTTGATGTATAAAAATTATAAAATAAATAACATAATGTAGGAAACATTTCTATATTTCAAATTAATATTTATAGTAGAAAAGATAACTTATATAACACCATGTAAAAATTGATTTACTAAAATATATTTGTTTTTGTCATTTTTTCCTTTACTTTAAGTTAATTAAAATAAAGTGTCATTATCACTCTTAAGTGGCTCCATGGGGTCCCACAATAGACCCAAGGATGCCCATGGTTTGCCATAACTCATACAATAATCTTAGGAAAATTTTTAAGGTTATTTATTATTATTATAATATTATTTTTACCATGAATTACGTTATTTACCTTTAACCGCGGGAAATAAAAGTCAAAAGTTACTATTCACCAAAAATTATTTTTTTCTTATTGAACCAAATTTTACTTACTAATAAAAAACTTTTTTGTAGGATTTTCAAAATTCAATTCACAGAAGTGGTAAAATTTCATTTAAATGAAAAAGTCAGTTTTTTAACTACGACTTAGTGGTTTCACTATTTATCAAAAATTGATGTTTTTCAGAAAAATATCAAAAAATCAGCCGAAGATATATTTGATATTATGAATTCAAAAATGATGACTATTTTACCAAATTCAAAACATATATGTTGGATTAATTAATTTAAAATTAATTCCCATTGTCAAAACAAAACAGTGTGTTTTGAAGAAACAATAACTATCAAAAGATTGATACTTGTTTATGTCCAATTTCAAAGGGAACTTAATTACAATGACCAAAATTGGATTAAATGGTAAAAATATAATCTAATTACACTTTAAAACCAATTAAAAAGAAAATCAAACCATATAAATAAATTAGATTAAAAGGCAGTTTTGAATTAAAATATTGTATTTTTCACTATTCATCAAAAAATGAATTTTATCAAAAAAATACCAAGATTTTACCCAAAGTAAATTTTGATGTCCCAATTCTAAAGAATAATTTTATTTTGTTAAATAGAACATATAAAAGTGACCAAAACTAGATTTAAATAGGATTCTCCAATAAAAGGCTGTAAATCGACCTTTCAAAGAATATTAGAGTATTTATACTTTAAATTAGATTAATTCACATTTTAAGCCTATAACTTTTATTGGATAAATGTAAAAACATTTAACAAACATGTATAATCATATTGTAGTAAGTTCTATTCATTCCCAGAAATACAACGACTTGGCGTTAACTACCATTTAAAATAATAATATTATATTATTAGTGTGCAATGAAAGATTTCAAAGAAATTCATTGTTGCGTACCGGGTATGCCGTTGAAAATAGAAACCCCTTTAAGGTAAAATTAATATTTAATTCACAAATATGAATAATTATGGAAAATGTCTTATTCTTTATTTACCTGGGACGTTACACATGATCATTAGAAAATAGAACTTTAATGTTTCAAAATCCAAAGTAGTAATTAAATGTTAGTTGATCATTAATTAGTGATTTTTTTCTTATCTCAATTAATATAAATATTACATTTCATTGCTTAAATTTATATATAATAAAATCCTAAAAAAAATTATTAAATTCCACTAAAATAAAGGCTAATTATAATAAAAACATAATATTAAAAGTATAAAACACTGGAAAATTTGACTCTAATAGAATTTCAACAATACAAAAAATTAGTCAGAATTCAAAAAATATGAATGTGATTAACATGGATCTGTTATTTTCATATTAAAATATTTTAAGAAAAAATAATTAAATATTTTATGATTAATAGAACCATTTAAATAAAAAGAATATAAAAATAATTATTTAATGTAAATTCTTATCATGTGGTAAAATATCATGTGTAGTTTCCATTAAACATTATTTAATCATGATAAAATACTTTTAACACCAACATACTGAAATAATGTTTTTTTACTGATTAAATTTAATTTTTAGCACAATAAATATATTCTTTGGATATAAAAACTACTTAAAAACAATTAGGATATTTATCTTTGGTAGATCACATGATGTAACACTTAGTTTTATAAAGGGATTCCTTAAATGAACATTACTATGTTGTACATGTGGATGAAATGGAAGATATGATAAAATAAATGATCTATGTCCTGTTATGGAATCAAATTGATGAGAATAAGCTATATAATTCGTGTGTAACTAAATCAATAATATTTAAATAATTATAAATAGTAATGTGGCCCCTTTGATACCAGATATAGGTTTTGGGCATAGAGGAAGAAAGTGATAGGCCAAAGATAACTCAACATTAGTCATATTCAATGATTATTCTAAACATTACATGATGTTTATTGACATGAAAAACAACATTAATTTAAGGATTAATTAATGAAATAATGTTGGAACCAAAATATAGGATTATAACATAAAAAATTATAATATATTTAAGAAGTTGAATCACATTATTATGGATTTATTATTCCTTGATGAATATGACAATGTCTCTTTATCATACAATCATTGTGTTGAAGGAAACATGTTTGGATTTCCATTACTGGTGTTCTAAGTGTTCACTAAGAACCATTAAGAACCACAAATTAAATCCTGGAGTTCATTCACTGGGGGCTATAATTATTATGTCATTCATATTTGGTTGTAATAAGAATCGCATCATAGGACTCTAATTGACCTCTCTTGAATTGAGAGGGGTGGTGGAGGATGACCACTTTATGTTATTAAGAAAGTAATTTTATATGGTCTCTCTTGGTATTGAGAGGATTCCCTAGATGTCATTGTTTCCAACTATAAATATGGATAGCTCTTCAGTTGGAAAAAATATGATGTGTTTTACATAGTTCAAATATTAGAAAATATTAATTTCATATGTGACCTTATTAATTCCTTAATCTTTGTGGAACCTCATATCTATAATAATAATATTATCACAATTTCTCATCATGTACAAACCCAATTAATTAATTAAATATTATTTATTGAATAAATTTTCTAAAATTTATTCAAAATTTATTTAATATTTACTATTTCTCACTAGACCCTTGAAACTTAGTCTGATATTCCTCCAAAATATTTATCAATCCTTGAATAATAAATATTTTTTTAATAAATTAATATCAATATATTTTTCAACAATTAATTAATAAAAATTATATTCATTAAATAAAAAATAAATATTTATTAAATATTCTGATAACTGATATTCTCTCATATAACTATAGAATTGATATGTGATATTAATAAAATTAGAATATTTATTAATCTATGTATGAGAATAATATTTATTCAACTTGTTTAATAATAAAACATTATTTAATTATTGTTCTAGATACACCTAGT
Organism: Viscum album; assembly: GCA_963277665.1. NCBI lineage: Eukaryota > Viridiplantae > Streptophyta > Magnoliopsida > Santalales > Viscaceae > Viscum > Viscum album. The sequence continues at coordinate 1,271,082,044 of OY728162.1, read as the reverse complement.
GTGTGACCCTCTACTCCCCTCTCTCGATAGAATTAGATAGAATCACCTAATGATCTTGGTTAAAATCTTGTAACCTTAAAAGTCTCCCATAATAAATGAAGTAAAATTTCAAAATTACATACAACTTCATATTAATTCTTAATGTGTAATATAATCCTTTTTACACATATCTCTAATCAAGCACATTTCACGTTATTTTCGTTAATCTATGTGTTCTATGTATCTTTCATTGAATTTTAAGAAATGATTTTTTTATCAAAATGGTCATGGATTTAATTAAGATATTTCATTCTCATAAAAGGAATTTAGATATCGACATCCATTTAAAATTATAAAGGACAAATCCTTTCAATTATTATTCATTAATGTAATGTTATTCATAGCACACTCAACTTATCTTACTTCATCGCAAGAATATGTCATCATAGTTTTCATTAAAACATCAATGAACATAAATAATAATATTCCTTACTAATAATCTTAAATTCTAAGTACCATTACCCATTTCATCAAATAGAAACATCTAATGACATGTGTAAATGTGGAATTTTCTACTGGAGGGTCACGTTATTATAATCTCCTTCACTGGAAATTATCATGAACGTTCACTATAAGAATGTTTTTTAATGTCATATAAGTCTTAAACCCTAATAAGTAATTCAATTTAGGTCCTATCAAATGATATCATCCGATTATTGAACATTTATTTAATAAAACTATCCTGGTATATATAGGTTCTCATCCTAGTGGAGAACTGTAATGAACATTCAATGTGATAGTTACTCTTAGGATATTATAACATACTATGTTATGTAGAAGATAAATCATGATTTTATTAGAAGTATACTAAAAAACATTTAAGAACCAATATTTTAAAATAATAACAATATGTTTGATAGTGTATGTGAAACACAACACCAAACCTAAACGAACAACGATATACTATTTGAACATGATCCTTATGATGTAACCAAAAAAATTACCGTATGAATAGTGTTAAACACTTTTTTAATATTATGAATAAATATTTTATGTAAATAAAATATATTTTTAAATATGGTATCAATTTTTATTATTCTTTACCTGAGTCAAAATTATATATTTTTTTCAAAAATGTTGTTATTGGTTTTTATGAAAAAAAATATAATTAATTTATAACGATTCTAGAAATTTTATTCTACTAAATTATTATTTTTAAATCATCAGGAAAAAATTAACATAGGATGAAATTTTTAAACATTTTTGAAAATTTTTATTTTTCAGTGAATATTGAAAAATACTACTTTTTGTAAAACAATCATTTATTGTTAATTAATTTGGAAATTTAAATGAACCAATATGATTTAAATTTGTTTTCAAAGTGACATAAGTTTAATTTTTATATATTTAATATAATTAATTATATTTTAGTCTTAATTATGTTAGACTTTTGTATAAGTTTATTTTTAGTCTTAAGACACATATTTCTTGAAATTATTTTAAAGTGAATAATTTTTCACCATTTTAATTAGTTAAAATAACCCATTATGATTAATGATTTAAATGAGTTTTATAGAAAAAATATATACCTATATGAAGTTATATTCATATAATTAAAACAATTAGTCAAAGAGATTCTATAAAAACAACTTTTCCTAGATAAATACATTTTTCTTGAGAATCCAATTATCATCACGATTTTTGGGATGCATATAAATTGAATTTATTCAACTGATAGACATAAAATTGGGTAAACATTTTTCAGTATTTAGAATCAAAAAATTAATATTATTTAATATTTTCAACTTAATTTTTTTTCATAATAAATAGTAAAAATAGTAAAAATTTTACGCCACGACAAAAGTATAAATTTGGTTAACCTAGGTTAAAACTAAGTGATAAGGTGACCATTTTTAATCATAATTATTCATGAATTAAATTTTTTCTACCCTTATCACCTTAGGATTGATATTAAATTATTTAAGGGGAAGGTTTCTATTAAATAGACCTATGTGATAATATAAATAAATAAAAAGGAAAAATGCCATGATCATTCCATTAAACATCACTTATATGTTTAAATAAGGATAAAAATAATTAGTGAATATTAATTTTTTGAGTATAATTAAATTATTTTTATTATGTTATCTTTTAAAATATTATTCATTATATAGTTACCTTAAACATGTATACATCACTACCACAAAACTTGTGAAAATTGTAGAAAACACATGGAAAATGATTTTAAAAACATTATAGGTAATTCATTTTGGATGATATATTATTCCAAAATAATTTTATATTTAAAAATGATGTATTATTTTTTATTAAATGGATAATATTCTAAATTAATTCTTATATTAATTTCATAAAAGTCAAATTAAATGAATAGTTTCAAAAATGAAATTAATAATATTTTAGGAAAAATAATACTTCATATCAAATAATATTTTTTGTCAAATAATATTTCATGTCAAATAATATTTTACTGAATTAGGTAAAAATACTAAAAATTTGGAAGGAGGAAAATTTGGATGATAAACGATTTAAAAGTTAACATGTTCTTCATTTATGATCCAATTATAATCCTATATGTAAAATTATAACCCCTTCAGTTAGTAAAATATGTTACTGTAGTTAAGGTTAAAGAAGATTCACTGGGGGTTAATCAAAGAGATAAGGGTTTTCTTTCTAATTAAACATTTTTAAATAATATTTTATTCCCATATTTCACATTATAGTAACAAAAATGTTAATCACTAACTATTATGATGTATTTTAACTGAATATGACATTATTTTAATTTTATATTCTATTAAATTCCAAAAATTCCCCTCTTATCACTTATAAAAGTGAACCTTCTATCCTTTTTTCCTCACACATAAATAACCATTTTTTTCAACAATTACCTTCCAAAATCCCTTAATTTAATTCCTACTAACATACAAGAGTCCTTTTTGGATCACAAATCATATCAAGGAAGCCATTATGTATTATCCTAATGAGGTTGTCCAAATAACAGGTGTTGTTATTAACTAAGTGTTTTGGTTTAACTCCTTCTTAAACCTCCATCAAATTTTATTTAAACATTAAAATATAATAAAATCAGTATAAAACATATAATTATATGTTATTATTTTATTTTAATAACTTATATTCATCTCCTCTTCTAGAAAATGGGAAATGGAAGCATAATTCTTCTATATGGAAGACTACTGCCTCACGAATCGATGTAATTATTTTTCCATCACAACCTATTTAAGTAAGTTTTAATGATAAATTTTAATATTTATATATATATATATATGTGTGTGTGTGTGTTTTTGTGAATATACAATATTAATGTATTATTTATCATTCTTAAATGTTAATTTTTCATTTATTTTCTTACCATATGATTCACTGAAAAATTATAATGTTCGTCATGTGTACGTGTGAGCTATTACCTCCATTAAGTAATGTGATTCATTTATTATCACAAAATAACATGGATTATATATATAATTATATTTAATTAAATAATATTATATTTAAATTATTATTAATATTCATGAAAGATAAAATAAAATTGATTCTATTTGTAGCTTGATCATTTAAAAATGAAAAAATTACTCATATGTATGTATGACATAACATCTTCATGATTCGAACACAGTTAATTTTTCATAACAATATTTCATATTTGGTTCAAAAAATATAATTTATGTACAATGATTCTGATTATTTCAAGATTATTATTCTATATATAATTTAATAATGACCTCTTTTCCCATAGTCATCCTACCGAAGACATTTTGGATATATAAACTGAATGTCATCAAAATTCATGATGTGAACTTAATTGAAAAATTAATTAAATACGAAATGTTATTAAATAAATTAAATGGAATAATAAACATGAAATTTTTTATCAATCAATTAAATTATTAACATATATTAATTATTTATTATAATAAAGAACATACACGACATGTCGAGTTGAAAGTAAGGGGATTCATCTCAATTTACATTCATTAATTAATTTTTTAATGTTATGAACTTAATTTATATTATAGGGTGTATATATATCCATTTTACAAGTAAGATAATGATTCATTAATTCATCATGTTATTTTATGTTTAAATTATTATTTTTAATTCATGGTGATTTAACATGAAAGTAAACAAGTGGTAAAGTGTTTCATAACTTAATTTATTATAATTAGTGTATATTACATCTTAATTATCTTTGATATTATATGATTATGGGTGTAATGAATTTTGATTATTTTATGTTTTATTCCCAATTGTTTTATTTTAATATAAATTAGAAACACATTATCAATTCATTGGTTAGTTTCACTTCAACAATTCTATCATTATAAGATATTTAATCTCAATTTCTACTCCATTGAGATATATTATTAATTATGCACCTTTTTATTTTTATGAGAAGAAAAAATTACCCCTTTGGTATGTTATATCATTAATATATTTGTATTCATGGTACATAATGATTTATTTGAATTTATTCTTTCATTGGGATTTTGAAAAAAAATAACCAAAATTGTAAGGGTTTATTCTAAAATATAATTATTATTCAGGATTTATTTTTTTTAGGTATCCATTGGGAAAATTAATTGATATTTCCATATTAAAAATAGTTTATTTCATTATCATATGGTTATTCATGATGTTTTAAAATTATAGTTCTATTTTCCTCTCTTTGATACATAAAATTATTGATAATGTGTTTTATGAAAAATCATCTTTATTTAACTTTTTGGTTAATTTTTTTTTCATATCCATGTTTTAAAAAAACACTCATGAATGTTTTAGGTGATAGTTTTATGAAATTAATATTATTAAATGAAAAAAAAATTATTTTCCTTATAATCCACTGGCGATATGTTTTAATGATACCATACTTATTCTTTCTCTAGATGGTTTATGATCAGATTAACCAGGTAAATTACATACACTCACTTTCTTAAATTATTTTGCAGTCCTTGAAAAAAATTCAAATTATTGAGATCTTTTAAAGTTAAATTTATATTAAATATCAATATTATTTATTATAGAAATTATTATTTCTCAAAAAAATATATCATTTCTATATATGGTGCTTTACAATGAATGGTATTTTATTAATTAGGACATATATTGAGAAATACATATTATATACTAAATACATATACTTATTTATAAGGAATATTTTTTATGAATTGAAATGATCATTCAATAAATAAGGAATTAATTAGAAATCTAGTCTTGGGTGGGTCTGAGTTCTAGATATCCCATCGATGAATTGACATGTCTCATGAGACAAATTAAAAAGATAACAGAAAATGAGTTTTGGTGTATACAAACCTATCATGTAAATTTTCTTATTGAAAGGCCTTGATGGTATTGATGTTATGATGTTAGAGATCACGAAATATAATAATATGAATTTACTTTACTAAGAATTTAGTTATTTATGTCCATGTGAATATTTTATTTTTTCTGATATCCATGGATTAAGTTCAAGATCATGCGATTATATATATATATAATTACTTGATCAACCATTATTTCTTCCATATTAATTTTCATGGTAATGCTATTTATTAAATTGAATGTTTTTGAGTTATTTACATTCCCATATTGAGTACGACTTATTGTTCAATAAAACTTCCATTTTATGTAATCTTACTAATCATCCAAGCTCAAACTTATTTAGTTTTATTTTCCCTAGGATACAAAGAAGGAATATTTTAATGAGTTCAAGGATAAAAAATATTTACATTCAATATGTTTTTTATTTTATGTTTTCAAATATAATATGAGGTTCATGTATATATCTAGTTTACATAGACAAAAAACTATATGGTCCCTAGGGACACCATTCCTTGTACTAGATCCAATGTAATAAATAAATCAGTGGCTCTAGGATTTTGGGGTGGGGGTATTTATTGTTGGTATCATAGGAAGCTTTTTATAATCTATTAGAAAGAGATGTTGTAAATCACTGATTAGGAATAATAAACCCATAAATGACCATGAGGATAATTTTAATTATATAATAATATTCTAATGGTTTAGTAAGGTATATATGATGTGCTTTTCCTAGAAACAAATCCATTTTTAGATATTACAAGTGGATGTGGTTTTCACATAGATGCATCTTAGGGAAATAACCTTAAAAAGAGTTGGTCAAGTATATCTTAGATATTATTCTGGAACATGGTGACTCTTCCATTATTGTTGACCTGGTTTGATACTCCCAAGGGATATGCTTTGGTTAATCCATAGTATATTTATGAACCATTATCATTATTGAGAGAATATAACTTATGGAAACCATTTTTATTCAATATTGATATGTGATAAACATAATTTGTGTTATGTTTAAAAGTATATGGTTGATCATACATTTTATGTTATAGATACCATTTTGAGGTTTTATATGATGAGAGTTAAATATGACTATAGACGTTTTGGGAAACATTTAAGGGAATACAACCCTTTAGTTTAGTATATGTTTGAGTGAATATGTTATTTGAAAAATAATTATTTTATATTCTATAGACATAATTTTAATGGTCTCAATAACCATTAGAGTTAATGTGACCATTGATATTAATGTCAATTAAGAATATTTGCTTTTTTTTGAAAAAAATAAGTTATTTAGAAAACCATATCGGTTAAAAATTTATTAAATGAATAATTCTGTTTTAGGGATGTTCATTACATTTTTTGGAATGTTATTTGAATTATATAAATATAGTTTTTTAAAAATGAAAACCCACATGTCGTGCTACAACCCATCACATTTGGAAAGACTATGGGGATTGAACCGGAAACCGAAGGGATATAAGGGCTTAATTCATACCACTGGATTATTTAATGGTTAGGATAATATTTTATTGTTTTTAATTAAAATTTTTGATAGATAAATTATTATCCAATGGATTAAGTTGAACTTTGGGTGTTATTTTTTAGGTTTTAGTGATTTATGTATATCTTGTTCTAGATATTTTGGTTTTGGTAAATTTTTAGAGAAATAAAGAATTACAAGTCATTATTTTATTGATATTATGATACGTTGAATGCTAATTTTAGTCTTTTATATATAAAAAATTAATCTTGGATATTCATTTGTTAGAGTAAGAAATGATGTGGAAATTTATCTAAGGATGACCAAATGATGGAATTTATCTTATAAAATAAATTATATAAAGTATATTTCCTTATGTTATTAGTCTATATAGTAATGGAATTCAACACTTATATGAAAATTATCATTAAAAAAATATTTTTCCTATTATATTCATTAATTGTGAATTGATGGTTCTTTCCACCCATCACATATTTTTGGATTTTTGGTTGTGAAATTTATCTCTACAATGTTATATATCAATCACTATCAGTTTATTGAGATTTTTTTCTCCTCTAAGAAAATATTTTCCTTTCCTATTAATGTTCTCTTATTTGGGGAAAAATATTTTATTATACATAAAATTCATATTTCTCTTCCCTAGTTTTTAATAGGATGTTTGGCCTGCCCTTTTACGATGTTGGTTTTTCACAATAGAATTTTTCTATGTAAAACACTTGATTTCTGAGAGAAAACTCAAATTTTGAGGACATAATTTATTGATGGTGGTGAGAATGTGACATCCCATGATTTAAAAATATGAATATTATGTTTGATATCATATATATCATACAATTTTGATTCTAAAAGAACTATGATATACTATTTAAATGTGAAGATTATATGGATGAAATCTCCACCAATAATAAATAAGAGAGTAAGAAACACATATGAAAAATCCAAAAATTCCAATAATAAATTAGAGAGTAAATAATTCTATTAAATGACTAAACTCAGCATCATATAAGTACTATTTAAAAAACATTCCCCAATACAGACATGTATTTTCTCTAAAAATCAAATGATCAAAAAAATGCTCAAAGATCCATCTAAGATAAAATATCACCCTTCCTTCAAAGGAAAACCACTACCTCATGGATCCATATCTGAACATGTATTGGGCTAACATAATCTTGTGAACTGGAAGGGTGGTTCCTCACATATAATCTTGGATGGGAAATTCCTCTAATCACCCATTGGTTTTAGGAAAAAACCCCAAAAGGGATTATGTGTTAGGTCTGTAAGCCATAAGGTTGGAGGGAAATGATAAAGATGAGTATAATTAGAGGCATGGTGTACGCATGTTGTGATTTAGGGTGGAGTATTCCCTAAACTAGTTTGAAAATAATAACATTGGAGCATTTTGAATAATGTAGATCTATGTTTCATTGTGTCAAAACTTATAATAATAATAGTGTTCAGGTGGAGAGTCCCAGTTATGATATAATGGTGTTAAAAGATGGTTGGATTTGGTGGATTATTGTTGATGGGGGGTCAACTATGTTGTCTCTGGTTTTTGGGTAGATTATTGGGTGAAAATTGAAGTACCACATTGGATTACACAAACAGTGGGGGCTCACTTATAAGATTAGATGGGAAATTACTCCTATCACCCATGGTTCTTAATATGGATCCCCAAAAGGAATTATGTGTTGGGATTGAAGACCTAGGGATAGAGATAAATGATCATTAAAATAAAATCTCTCCTTTTTGTTGATGAAATACCACTATCTTGAGGATATTTATCTAAACACGAATCATCCGGGCATAATCTGGTCAAACCCAAAGGATTTTTGTTTTTTCTCCCATGCTCTCTCCATCAATATATACAACTTATCAACCACTAGGAAAAAACTCACACCACCTTGTGACAACCGAATAATTTTTCCCTCTCAGGATATCACCATCATATATCAGCGACCATCATCTAGGACTTGCCACCTGATCATAGCTATCTAGAAGGCTTCTAATACATGGACATGATCATCATTCTCATTGATGTTTATTCAAACCAATTCCATGTCAATTCACTACGCATGCTACAAATTTTTTTTGCACAATTTATAATCTCATTGGAATACATTTTGTTCACATTTCATGAACCTATATATGAGTATAAGTTAGTCTCCTAAAATAAAAATTATATTTTCATCCTCTTATATAGAAACCAAGTCCATATATCCAATTAAGGTGGTAAATAACCCCTTTCAATGATTAATACCGTGAATAATAAAACATAATTATAGACATAAAATTTACAATTAATGCGTAGAAACATCACTCTATTAGTCTATTTCTTTATCCTCAATAAATTATTTGAATCCCAAAAAATACAAGGACACTGCATGTCATATTAATGTGTCTTCTACTCATACATATGAGAAAATAATTTAAATACAATTTCCCTATAATTTCATGTCAATAAGAGATAATTTTCATTGTTTTTGTGGTTATACAAATGATTTAGCATTTTAAAACAATAAAAATAAATTTTCATTCATCTCTAAAAAATATAAATTTTATTCACACACCGTCTGTTCCAACATTTCAAAAATATATCTACTATTTTTTCCATAGGAATTCAAGACAATTAATGCTTGTTTTCTTCATTTTATACCCAAAACATGCCTTTTTAATAACTATTAATTATTTAAGAATGGTTTATTGATTCAGTATAAGAATACTACAAATCTAATTGACAATATATTTCCTCATACATGTTGAAAATAATTCCAAAATAGTTCTCCTATGATTTCAAAATAACGAAAGGTGATTTTCAATGTTTCTAGCCGATACAGACACATTTCAGTCCGTTAAAACACTAAAAATTTGTTTATAGTCATCCTAGGAAAATCAAAACTCTTATTGATACACTATCAGTTGCAACATTTTATAACTAAATAAAAGGTTTTTCCTATTATTTCATGGAAATAGAAGGTTGGTTTATTTTATTTGAACCCTAGACAAGCACTTTTTTAGAGATTCAATTCGTTAAGAATTATTTATCCAGTCAATGAAAGTAAATCAAACATCATATTTGTGTTATGCATTATCATATGTGTCAAAAATAATTACATGATAATTTGAATTTAATTTCATGCCAATATGAGATCATTTTATATGGTTTCCACCATTATACAAATGTTTTAATAATTTAAAATACTAAAAATGTGTTTTATATCATCTCAGGAAAATGAAAACTTGGATTGATAAGACATTAGTTCCAACATTTCTAAAAATATTATATGGTTATTTTCCCATGATTAACCATAAATTGAAAGTTGTTTGTTTAGTTTTAACCCATTTTTTCATATTTTAATGGCTGTCAATTCAGTTAGAATTTATTATTAATTCAGTTCAAGAACACCACTTATTAGATTAATGTATTGCAAGAACTCAATTCCTCTTTGATGTATATATCCTTTTATTTCCATAAACTCTTATATTAAATGATTAAATATTGATTATTGTTAATTTCCTTTGAGGTTGTGGAGGTATTTGTGGTGTATGGTTCTATTTTAGAGCCTAGACTGCAAGTTTTGGTTCTAATAAGCTTGGAACATGGTTAATTAAAACTATACAAGGTAGGGAACATGGTCTAATAAACTGTGAAAGGCATAGGAAGAGTGCCAAGAAATGACACAAGGTTTGGCCAAACCTGCGATTTGGGATGCATGATCGTGTGACCATGAATGCCGTTTTGGAAATTGGTTTTGGAATGGTTAGCAGATGGTTAGTCAAGTTATGCGAGTAAACCAAGCATAGTGGCCTTCTTCTATTTCATACAATGCATGTCTAACAAAAATTTTGTAATCAATGTTCCTAAACAATGTGACAACTTTATTTTGGTTGATTTTACCAAAATAACCCTCTTTGATCAATTAAAAATATAAACAATTTCATTTCCTCCTCCAATGAACATCATCCACCTTTGAATCCCTCTTTGAGATCTATTCAAGGATTTGAACCTGATTCTCTGTCTGATCTCTGATTCAAGCACGACTTGTCTCATTAGATCTGCAATAGTTAATTCTAAATTTATTTTTATCGATTCTTCATTCTTTTGGATATCAGCTGTGATATTTAGGTTCTAGTTAATTTTTCCTATTATTAGGTTCTTATTTCATTCATCTATTTTATTCTTATCTATGTCTAATTTGGAGCTGATACTATATGAGCTATCATATATAGATCTATGGTTGGTTGTATCTTGCATTTTTATAAAAGTTGAGGTGTTTATATCTGTCGTTGTGTCATACACTAAATTTTTGGGCATCTCCGTAAATTAATTTTAATCCTTAAAAATAATTGTTAGGAATGTCCTATTTAATTAAGTACATAGTCAATGAATTTTATAGGTTTTGATCCTTGATTTGGAAACACACCTTGTTTGTGTTGGTTATATAAATGGACACCCTAGGTGGTCTTCAAAGATGGATACCTTTGAGGTGTACCTTACATTTACATGGGTTTTAAAAAGAGGAATTTAATTGTAAATCAATTGATGAATTGGTATGTTAGTTGAATTTTTAATTTCTTATAGAAATGATTAAAGGAAGGGATGGGTGACAAAAAATATAAGATAATTCCTTGAATTTCTTATTTAATCTTGAATTTATCATTATATTGAAATGAACATGTGAGTATAATTTAATGGATAATCCTTCTATGATTAAATAAGCCTTTAGCAACCTTTTGAGTTAATTTATAATTTAAATGTTCTTGGTTTTCACATTTACATGTTAATTGAATTTGATTAAATGGGTTTGAATTTCTTAAATGATTATATTACTTGGAAAAAACATGGATTCATGTGAAAATTTCATGGATGGACTCAGTATGCTTATACCTTACTTATTCTTGAGTGATACTTGGATCCCTAGAATAATTACAAAGAAAAACTATTAGGATTGACTTATATTTCAAGTGACACATGGATTCATATGATAATTACATGGATAAACTCAAAGGGAATTTGATCTTATATTCCATGGGTGATACTTGGGATTCCTTAGTGGACCACCAATGATGAACTCGAATAGAAATAATGTTATACCAAACATAGAGTGATACCTAAGTTCTTGAGAGGTTTTCCATGGATGTGACCATATGGTGTCAGTTTATATTAAACATAGTGTGGCCCATTGATTCCAACTTAGGTATTCCAAAGACATGCTCGGGTTCTAAATATATTAATTAATAAAATGTTTTATATGGTGTTTCCACCAATCCAAAACACAATCTTGTATTCGGTCTTGTTTGTAATTTTTGGATGGCATGTTTAGGCATCCATTGATCATGTTATCTAGGGGGACATCGAGCTATTTTCTGGGTCTCAAGACATAATGTTCACACGATAATGAATGATTAATTTAGAATTATTATAAACGAAATGGTCCTGAATATTAATTCATATACTTATTTTTTAAATGAAACTATTAAATGAAATTGATTAAAATTAGAACCTATACTTATAGAATGTTTAATTTTGAGTATTTACTTTACTTTTTATATTTTCCCCGCACATTGTTATTATATATATTCATTATTTGATTGGTACTATACCTTGGGTGGTTGGCTACTTGGATTATATATCACAATATATTTATTCCTCCTTTGGTTACCCAAATAGACTAAATGATTTTAGGTATGGATAAGGTATATTTCCCTTATACAAGTTCTTGATTGCTTCTTGGGAGGATGGAAGTATGGGACCATACTGAGGCTTGCAACACTAGTATAAATCTTCTATCCTTTTTGTAATTTTGTTTCGTGTGTTGTAAAACATAAATGTATACATGTTTTTTATTCTTTATTAGATACATATGACATGTATCATAATTTTTTATCTGAAATTTATTTTGATATTGTCATCTACTCCTACTGATTTTCTAATGTATGTATGATTTAATGCTTCTAATACTTGTATTTTATTGATATTCTATTATGCTATAATCTAGTGATGAGGGAATAGTCTCTCCACTGACACACCATGTCCCTCAATGCAAGTTGGAAGACTATAGAATTTTAGGAGATTCTCTTGAGGCCATATATCCAACCAAGCTCAAGGCACTGTTGAGTGGAATTTGGGTCTAGGATATTAAAAATTGGAATCATAGCATTATTTATATTCTCGTTGTCGAGTGACTTAGGCTCATCGTTTATACTTATGATGGGTTCATGATGCTTGGCACTTCATTAGGGACTATAACAGTGGATATACTTTAGTATTGGGAGTCCCCCCATGAGGTTTGCGGGATTTACATCATATGGGACCTCTTTTTCCTTGAGATGACATGTTTTTCATCATTCAGGGGATGGACTGGTTGGCTACTATTGATTCCTTAATTTATTTGCATCACCACGTGGTGAGCTTCACATAACTAGAGGAGGGATCATTTATTCATAAGGGAGAATGAGTTGTCTAGAAGATTAGATCTAGACCTGAGTATTGTGGGATGGGGGGATAATATTTGAGATTTCATGTTTGTATCTGGATAATCAGGTAACTGTTCAAAAAGATTTACCTCTAGTGATTGACTGTTTCTGGGACATTTTCTTGGATGAAGTTTCCGGATTTCCTCAAGTGAGAGAGGTGGATTTCTCTAGGGATATAGTGCAATGAGTTTCACACTAACCATTCTTTTTTACAAGATAGCTACAATAGAGATGTAAGAGATCAATGGGTAGCTAGATAACATAGAGGAAAAGAGATTCATCCGACCTGGTACTTATCTATTGGGTTTTCTAACCCTTTTTATAAAAAATGTGGATAACACCAATATGATATGTGTGGATTAAGAAAAATTGAACCAGCTTATGTTTAAGAACAATAATCCTATACTGTGGATAAATAATCTTTTGGACAAGCTATGAGGGGATCATGTATTATCAATGATTTATTTGAGACCAGGTTATCATCAGTTACGTGTTAGACCATCAAACATACCACACACAACCCTTCATATTAGGTATTCTATCAATGAGTATTTTGTTATGATTTTTGGTCTCATGAATGTGTTAATGGTCTCCATCGATCTGAAAAAATTATTTTTCCATACTTATGTTTATTCTTTTTAAGTGTCTTTCGTTAAAGATATATTGGTGTATTCTCATAATCGACATGACCATGACACACATCTTGAGATCATATTGAATATGATGATAGGACATCAGTTATATGCTAAGACCACAAATTTCCATTTCTGGATGGGTCAAATTCACTACCTAGGTCTTGTTATCTCATATATAAGAGTATCATTCAACTTAGAAAACATGAGATCTATAGATTCCTAATAGCTTCACAAGAACGTCTTCGAGGTGTGGAGTATCTTGGGGATAACTGGTTACTACAGGTGCTTCATATAAGACTTATCACAAATAAAAGTGATGTTTATCAGATTAAATAATATGGGTGTGAAGTTTGAATGAATTGATTCCAGAGAGTTGACCTATCAAGAGTTCATAGTTATATTTACATTAACACCGATAAATTTTTTTGTAGAGCTAGGAAGAAGTTAAAATAGGTACTATGATGCATCATATATTGGGAAAGTAGCAATTCTTATGTAGGGATATATATTTGTGGCTAACAAGCCTCTGTAGTTGAGGTCACAAGAGAGGAATTACCCAAAACATGATCTCGAGTTATCTACATCTGTTTGCACATTGCATTGTTGACGACATTACTTACTTTGAGAGCATGTTGTGGTGTACAAAGATATCAAAAGTCTCATGTACATAATTACATAGCATAATATGAATATGAGAAATCACATGAACATTGACTACATATAGTATTTTTATTTTGAGATTAAATAATTTCTTGGTAATAGAAATGTAGTGGTTGATGACCTGAGTAGGAGGACTCAGATAAAAGTAGTGTATTAGGCCACTAGTGAGTGGATTCTCAGGGATGTGTTCAATGAGTTACACTTATAGGTGCATGGAAGTCATGGGAAAACATTTCTACCATCCTTAAATATTAACTATACACAATATAATAGAGTTAGGATTAGGACCCTCCTCCTTGATAGACCATAGGTGAGGATTTAATTATGCGTGTTTATGGTCATGTATAGGTTTCTTCAAAAAATGCACGACTAGATGATCCAAGACTTTCATTCTTCAGTATGGGAAGTTCATCATTGAATTAAAAAATTTATTGGGATTTGAATCTATAATAATGGTTCCTGGGTATAAAAAATTATATATCTTGTTTTTTAATGTGATGTTACACCTCTTAGTTAGTGAAGGCAAAACAAAAGCGACCGACCAAACTCTTACAGTAGTTACCCATCACAGAGTGGAAGTTGATTGAAATTGCGATAGATTTTGTGATAGATTTATTGAGGTATCCTTGAGGTAATGATGTTTTATGGGTTATTGCTGATAGTATCATGATGGAATCACATTTCTTTCCGATCAAGGAGACCTTCAGTTTTGATGAGATTGCGATGTTATATATCCACGAGATAGTTTGACTTCATGGGGTCCTTTCCACTATTGTTTCAGATACACACACTAGATTTAATATATCTTTCTAGTAAGGGATACTGAGGGTATTGGGTACACATGTGTTTCTAGTCCCAATATACCACCCCCAAACAGATGATCATTTAGATTGCATTATTCAAGTGCTTCAGGAAATGGTGTGAGCATGCGTCCTAGATTTTAGGGGCTCTTGGGAGAGGCATTTACCCATGGTTGAATTCTCCCAAAATAATAGATTTCAGGATAATATTTGGATGGTGTATTATGAGTATTTGTATGGTATTCCATTCTGATCATCCCTATGTTGGTTAGAGGTTGGGGAGGTAGCTATGATGTGAACTCATCTTATTTAGGAGACCATAGAGTAGGATCAGTTGACTCGAAAGAGTATGGTTACAACACAGTCTCATTAAAAATAATACACCAATCACCATAGGTTACCTATAGAGTTTGAGGATGGATATGGGTTTTTAATATATATTTAACTGAGTATGGAACACATGTGGATCATGAGATGGGGAAAAAATTCACTATAGTATGTCGATTCATTCGAGATTCCACAGAGTCAGGCCGTTATCTTATCAGTTATAGTTACCTCAGAGGTACTTATCCATGCATGATATCTTCCATGTTTCTCAGCTATGACATTACTATTCAAACCCATCTCATACCTTTCAACATGATGATGTTTATTTATAGGTAGATGTGTCCTTTGAGGATCATCTTATAATTATTATGGATTTTAGCATGAAATTTTTTTGAGGTCGATCAGTTCCTTTAGTATGGGTGCTATTATATCATAGCCAAGTAAAGGATGAGACTTGGTAGTGGGAGTTTGATGTATGATCATAGTGGCTAAAGTTATTCACACACCATTCTTCACCATCCTTTGAAAGGGAAATTAAGGGTTGAATTTATTTAAGGGGGATGTTTGTAAGAACCTTGTAATTATTTATGGAATGGATCCTTTTATTTCCATTAAATATCAATTTAAATGTTTCAATATAGACTATTGTGGATTTCCTTTGACGTTAGGGATGTATGAGGGGTTTCCAGGGCTGGTTTGAAGCTCGGGACACAATTTTTGGGATGAAATAATCATGGTGAATGAATAGTTCAAATCGTAGAGGGAATATTTCATGGTCTAATAGACCATGAGAGTATTGGGAAGAGATAATGGGAAGGTTTTGTGGTTATTCCAAACCATATGATTTGGGTTGCATGTCCAGGAGGCCATGTATGTAATTTTTATAGTGTTTTTTCAAATGTTTTTCTCACAGTTAGTCAAACCATTTGATTAAACCGTATGTGGTTCCATTTTTCTATAGTTAACCATGAACATTTGGTGAACAGTTTGTAAACTATGTGCCTAAAACCTGTAACCCCTTAATTTTATGCCATTTAATCAAAATGACCATATTTAATCTATTAAGAAACAAATCTGCTTCATTTATTCCTCCTGTAGAAAATAGTCCCTTTCGAAGCCCTCTTTAAGATCTACTCTAGGATTTGATCCCGATTCTATGTAGATATCCAATTCAAGCACCACACATCTTGTTGGATTTTAATCAGTTATTCTAAATTCCTTTTTAAGTATTCCTTATTATTATGGATATCTGATGATCTATTTAGTGGTAAACTAATTTTCCCTATTACTAGGTTCTTATTCTATTCTTCTATTTTCATCCGATATAAGTCGAGTCAAAAGATCATAATGGAAAATATCTCAAATATGGACCTAGGGTAGGTGGTATCCTAACTTCTGTAAAAAATCACAGCGTTTATAAATGTCATTTTTTCATAAACCAACTTTTTGAACATTCCCTTAAATGAGATTTAATATTTGAATAAATTTTTTAGTCACAATATATTCAATTAAAGAGTCCATCAATGAATTTTATATTTTGTTAACATTGATTTAGAAATACCCAATTAGTGTATTAGTTATGTAAATCAACCATCATGGGTGGCCTAGAAACATAGATACCTTTAATTTGTGCATTAAATTTACATGGGTTTTAAATGGATGAATTGAATTGTAAATTAATTGATGAATTGGTACGTGATTTTAACTAGGAATTTAATTACAATAGGAATTGTGATTTTCATATTTAAATGATTAAATGAAGGGATTGGTGACTAAAACCCTAGGATATTCCCTCGAATTACTTGTTTAGGAATCAAATTACCTCTATATAGAAATTTCTATGTGAGTTGAATTTAAATCTAAGCTTACTATTCTTATAAATGCTATTAAACACCTTTTGATGTGATTCCAAATTTAAATATTCTTAGTTTTGACCTTGACATGTTAAATTATTTTTGTTAAATGGTTGTGAATTAGTTAAATGAATATATTCCTTGAGTGACACATGCATTCATATGATAATTCCATGGATGGACTTAATTGTCTTGTACCTTGCTAAGGAATGAGTGAGACTTGGAATCCTTAGTGGACTTCAAAGGATGGAATTTGAGGCTTGACATATATACCGAATGATGCATGGATTCATATGATAATTCCATGGATGAAATCACAATAAATTTGATCTTATATTCCAAGGGTGATACTTGGGATTCTCTAGTGGACTACAAAGGATGGACTCTAAAGGATGGGATGTTATACCACACCTAGAGTGATTCCTAGGATCTTAGAAGTTCTCCATGGGTTAGATCATAGTGTGTTGGATTATATTACACTTGGAGTATCACTTTGATTCCAACATAGGGATTCCATTGAAGAGTTTAGGATAAAAATAGATTCAAGAATAAAATGAAAAATACGATGTGTCTTCCATGCCAAAGAAAAATCTTGGATTCAATATTGTTTATACTTTATGGTTCTCATTTATAAGAATCCTTTGATCGTGATATTATGGGCAACGCCAGGCTACATAGAAGGTCTGAATACAAAATGTTTTAATGTGAATAAATTTTCAATTGAGAATGATTATAATTGACACATGCCAAACTATTAATTATGATAATTATATATTAAATAAATATGTTAAATGAAATTGATAAAAATGAGAATCTATACTTATATGATGTTTACATTTGAGCACTTACTTTACTTGTTATATTATTCCTACACACTATTGATATATATATTCATGGATTGATTGGAACCTAAAATTGAGTGCTTTTGTATTGAGATTATATCTCAAAACATATTTGGGAAACCATTTGGTACCCAAATAGACTATATGATTGAAGGTATGGATAAGGGAAAGAGCCCTTCTACAGGTTCTTGATTACTACTTGGGATTAGGGGAGAATGAGACCAAGATGGGGCTTGTGAAGCTAGAGCTCATCTTTTGGAATTTTTTTATCTTTTGTTTCATGTGTTGTAAACCATATATATATATATATACATGATTTGGATTATTTATTATAGACATATTAAAGGTATCATCACTTTGTATATGACCCTTCATTTGATATTTTCATCTATGCCTTATAATTTTATATTATCTGGATATTTTATTACTCTGAATACTTTTATGTTATTGATATTCCACTTTTATACACTTTTGTGATGAGGGAATAATCTCCCAACTAAAACACTTTGTCCCTCACTACTAGTCGGTAGCCTATGGAGTTTGGGGAGATGTGTTTGAGGCGAAGTGTCCAATCAGGATCAGGAAACTGTTGAGTGGAATCTGAGTCCCAAATTTTACATGTTTCATATGCTCGTTCATGTAATCAATAATTCCAAGAATGTTCCCCTAAATTCCACAACAAGGTGAGGTCATTTTCTATGGTTCTGACCATTACACAAGCACCTTATTTTTTTAATTCTCTAAAAACATCTTTGTCCATCCCATGCACAATAAAACTCAAATTAATACACTATCTGTTTCTATATTTTATAAATTAATATATGGATGTGGTCATTTGATTCCAAGGTAACAGTATATCATGTTCTTGGTTTTGACCTTCTCAATAATGTTAATAAGGATGGTTATATAATTAATTAAAACTTATTTATTCAGTTTAATTAAAACACATTTTGGTTTGATGAGTCATCTGATCCTATAAAAAAATATATTTCAAATAAATTTTCTAATAATTTCACTTAGATATGAGGTAATTTTATATGGAATTCACAATTATATAAAAATAATAGTTTTTTAAAATGATAAAAATATATTTCCCCTTATCCAAAGAAAATGAAACCTTGGATTGATATCTCGTCAGTTCCAACATTTCAAAAATCATTATAATGTCGTTGTTTTATAATGGACAAAAAATTAGTGGAATATTTCTTAAATGGAACTTATGAAACATGTTTTTGTAGACCATAAATTATTTAATAACTACTCATTCAATCAGTATGATCACACCATAAATTATATTGAAATATCATCTACTAATACAAGTCAGAAAATAAATTAATGAAAGTGTTTATATGATTTCACATTAATATGTGGTATTTTTTTCCAATAACATACATTTTTAGTGTTTTAAAAATATAAAAGGTATTTTTGGTAATCCTATGAAGTCGAAATCTAAAATTTACATGTAATTAGTTCCTACATTTAAAAAATTAATATATGGTTGTTATAATATGACTTTATTGAATAGAAAGATAATATTGTTTGGGTTTTATCCCCTAAAACATGTTTTTGAAGACTGTCAATTCCATATGAACAACTTATTCATCTAGTCCGAGAACACAACATGTCATATTAATGTTTAAAATATTTTTACACATAAAAAAATTAAAGGCCTTTTTTCTATGTTTTTTGGTCAATCATGTGATTTTTCTATGATTTTCACTGTTAAACATACATCTTAATGCTGTGAAACACAAAAACATTATTTTTGGTCCTCCTATGATAAAGAAAATTCATATTGGTGCACTGTTAGTTCTTATATTTCTAAAATAAATATATGGTTGGTTTATTATTATTTAATGATAAATAGAATATATTTACTTGGTTTTGAATCCCCCACACATGTTTTTAAAGTCATCAACTTATTTAAGAACTTCTTATTCAGTCAGTTTGAAAACACCATATGTCATACCAACATGTAGTCTTCACATTCACATAAAAAATAATTTGAAGGAATAATTTCTATTATTTCATATCAATCCTAGATCTTTTACTATGGTTTATTCAATTAAAAACTTGTTTTTTGTGTTTTAAAACAATAAAAAGGTTTTTTCAGTCATCTAAGGAAAACATCAACTCAGATTAACATGCCTTCAGTTCCATCATTTAAAAAATCATGTTATTATTAAATTATAATGAATTCATGGTAATTAAATGTTTTTTTTTATTTTTTTGACCCCCTAATACACATTTTAAAAGAATTTTATTTTTTAAGAACTTATTATTCAGTAAATCTAAATACACCACATGTCAGATTTATGTGTCGTGTGTTCGTACACATTAAAAACAATTGAAATAAAATTTTCCTATCCTTTCATTCGAATCTTAGGTTACTTACTACTATTTTTCCCATTAAACACACATTTTATTTTTTTAAAACACATAAATGTTGTTTTTAATTATCCTTTAAAAATGACCACTTGGATTAATTAACCATTAGTTCCTGTATTTAGAAAATATTTCAGTAGTGGGTTTATGATTTCAAAACATTCAGACATCATTTTCATGGTTTCCCCCTAAAATTGTTTTTTAAAGAAAAATAATTCTTTATGAACCACATATTCATTCAATGAGAGAACAATACAAGTCATATTGACATGTAGTGTTCTCATATAAATCTAAAAAATTCAAATACTTTTTAAATGACTTGATTCTACCAGATATCATTTACTTTTATTTTTATGGTTATATTATTTTTTTAGAATTTTGAAACAAAAAAAATGATTTTTTGGTTATCCTTGAAATATGAAAATAGAAATTGATTCATTTTGAGTTCCTATATCTCATAAATAATTATATGATTTTTTAGTTGATTTCACCATAATCATAGGTATAATTTTTGTTTTTAATCCTATAACAAATGTTTTTAAGGACTGTTTACTCTTTAAGGACCTCTTATTCCTCTAGTTTGATCACACATTACATCAGATGGACATTCCGTCAACTCATACATGTCATAAATAATTTTAATACCATCATACAATGATTTAATTCCAATCTAAGGTTGTACACAATGGATCTCACCATCACACTTTTATTTTAGTGTTTTATAACACTAAAAAAAATTTCATTTATACTAAGTAAAAGACAACTCATGTTGAAATTTCACCTATTCCAATATTTCCAAAATCATTATAGGGTTATTTTTCTAGGATTTTATAGTAACCAATGGTGGTTTTTTTTATTTTGTCCATCCTAATAAATTTTTTAAAATACTACTGATTCTTTAACTACTTATTTAGTCTTATCAAGCACCCCATAAATTATATTTATTTTTGTATGCTCTTGACACATTGAAAATAATTCTAAGATAGTTTTCCAATTATTTCATGTTAATCCAAGGAAATTTTCTATGGTTTTGATAATTACATGCAGAATTTAGTCTTTTAAAACACTAAAAGTTTGTTTTCGATCATCCTAAGAGACAACTCAAATTTATGCGTCCTTTGTCCTTATATTTCATATATCTTTATATAGTGTTTTACTATGATATCATTGAAATTAGTGTCATTTTTCTTACCCCATTGATTCACATTTTTAAATACTTTTAAATCTTTAAGAAATGGTTATTTAATATGTTAGAGAACATCACACATCAAAATGGTGTGTTATCTAATCATAGAATAAAAATTAATTATATGGCATTGTTTCTATTATTTTTCACCAATATGAGGATGATTTCAATGGTTTTAATCATTATACACATGTATTAGTGTTTTAAAATACTAAAATGACACTTATTTTCACCCTGAGTAAACAAAGACGTGAATTCACACGCCACCAATTCCTTTATTTCAAAAAACAATCTATGTTTATCTTGTGTTTTCATGAAAATTTGAGTTTATTGTCATCATTTTGACCCAATGATGCTTGTTTTTAAAGGATAAAAATTCTTTAATAACTACATATTCAATTAGTTCAAGAACCATTCTCATCGAATTAACAGTCTATTTTCTTGTACTCATCGTAAATAATTCAAATATATTTTTTTATAATTTTATAATAGAATGATGAAATTTTATCTGATATTAGTTGTTACAAATACATTTTTGTGTTTTAAAACACTAAAAAAGTTTATTTAATCATCCCAATAGTATAATAAATCAAATAGATACATTATAATTTAATATATTTAAAAAATGAATCTATAGTTTTTTTGTGATTTCATAGTTTTTATAGGTCGGTTTCATAGTTTTGACCCACTAGAACGTATTTTTAATGGATATGAATTTTTTAATAAGTACTTAGTTGGTCAGTTAAAGCACAATGCATGTCATATTGGCATGTGATCCACTCATACATGTCAAAAATAATTCAAAGACAATTTTTCTATGATTTCATGTCAATACTATGTTTTTTTCGTTGGTTTTGACCATTTCACACATATTTTAGTGTTTTAAAATAATAAAAGGTGTATTCAATCATCAGGGAAAATTTATAACATGGAATGGCATGATTTTTATTGATACATTTCAAAAATTAATCAATGGTTATTTTATTATGATTTCACAACAATAATATGGTTTTTCTTTTCTTTGACCCCATGAAAATAATTTTGAAATATTTTCAATTATCTAAAAAATTATTATTTAGTTAGTCTAAGAACATCACATGTAGGATTATTATTTCATATACTCGTAGAAGTCAGAAATAATTCAAATGATTTTTTTCTCATGATTTCACATAAATATGAGGATTTTTTCTATGGTTTTTTTCATTACAGGAACATTTTAATGTTTTAAAATATCAAAAATATAATTTGGTCATCCTAGAAAAATGATAACACTAATTTATAAACCATCTATTCCTACATTTCACAAATAAATATACAATTTATTTATGGTTTAATAAAAATTGGATGTTATTTTCTTTGTTTTTACCACCAATTTATTTTTTTAAAGAGTTTCAAATCATTTAAAAACATATTCTTTTAGTCTAACCACACCACATGTCAAATTGATATACCCTATACACATACGCATCACTAATAACACATAAATAATTTTTCTATGATTTTGTTTCAATATATCATTTTTTCTTATATTATTGACTGTTAGAGACATGTTTTATTATTTTAAACCATTAAAATGTATATTGAGTCATCCTAAGGGATTGGAGGCATAGATTGATGTGACATAAGTACCAACCTTTGCAAAATAAATATATAATTTTTTAATTATTTCAGGATAATAGTAGGTTTTTTTTGGTTTAGACCCCATGACACATGTTTTTAAAGATTTTAAATTCATTAAGAACTGTATATTCAGTAATTCCAAGCACACTGCACATCATAATGTTGTTTCATATTCTTATACATGTCACATATAATTTAATTACAGTTTTCCTTTTATTTCAAATCAAATTGAGGTTGTTTGATATTGTTTTGACTATTAAAGACAAGGTTTAGGGTTTTCAAACACTATATTTGAATCTTTGGTCATATAGGGTGAACTAAAAATCAAAGTGGTGAAGATTTAGTTCTTTAATATAAAAAATAAGTTTCTGCTTTTTGTCCTATGATTTCATTCAAATCTATGGAACCTTTATTTGCATGCTTCTCATTATAGAACACTATATTTTAAAATAAAATCAAAAAAATATTGATACTTAATGGATAATGTAAATTATCTTTCCAATATTATGTTCATCTATATGAATGATTATAGTCATCCAATAATTATTTAGAACTAAAACCTATGTTTTTGATAAATTATTTTAATGATATAGAAAATAAAATATATAATATACATTAACATAACTAAAGAGAGAATGATATTATAATTATTATAATTATAGGGAAGAAAATTTTTAAACTCTTACAGTGATTGAGTTGTTGGAAGATACAAGAAAAAAATTATATATTGTAAACTACTAAATATGAATACTTTAATATAGAAAAATCCCTAAATTAATCAAAATTTTGAATTTTTATGACTTAAAGCACTCATTGTTAGACATGTCCACCCCAAATAATAAGAACCCAAAAATATGAGGGAATGTAGAGAAATAGTGTAAATCTTAATAGTTAAATGGATTAATATGTTGAGAAGAATAAAATCTATTATAAAATTAAATATAGAGAGATTGGATAAAGTGAGGGATCAAATATGTGAGTTTGTAGATGTTTTTCTCTTAAAACTATATACATATATTTTTATGAATCCCTGAGTTGAATGAAACCAAAACTTTTGGAAAAGGAGACACAAAAATTAATATTTTTTTGGTAAAAACTTGAGAAGGGTTTCCTATACATTTAATTGGTTTATTGAGTGGACTAATTAATTAAAAATTTATAGTCAATATATACGATAAAATAGATCCAAAAAACCCATCTACTCATAATTCTAGTAATAGAAAGTAGTCAGAACAAATATATATTAATAATTATAAATAATTCTGAATTTATGTCATCAATAAATAGTCATATAAATTAGAGTAAAATTTACATCCAAAAGAGTCACAAATTTTAAAAGAGTAAGCCTGTTGAAGATATTTAACATGAGTCTTTAGGTTGTTCTTTAATTCATTTGACCAAACCCGAAGATCCTCTATTATGGAGGTCACACACTATGAAATAATATAAATTTATCTTTAAATTTAATGATTTGGATTTTAATACTATGTATTTAAGAAGCAATTTGATTAATATTTACAAAAAATTATTGGGTAGAAAAAAATATAAACCTAAAAAATCAATAAGTAAATATAAAAACCTTGGGTAGATGTAGAATAACCTCATTCAAGTGAACATTCATGTAAGCATTTATAGTCAAAATCTGTAACTTTTTTTGTGAGGATAACCAATTATGGAGAAATTACATGATCAATTATTTCTTATAAGTAATGTTGTTCCCCTATTATTAATACAAATAAAAAAACTAGTTTAGAAATTTTAATTTGTTAACATGAAATTTTAAATTCCCCAAAGTATAAAATGTAGAGAGAAGTTAAATCAATTCAAAAAATAAACAACACTCATAAAAAATTATAGATTCCCTACAAAATAATTCTCATCACATTCAAAAACGGAGAGTATATAATTAACATCATTTCTTGGAATCTTTATTCCAATATTTATAGCTTCATTATCTTAGACAAATAAAATTTATTGTCTCAAAAAATATATAATAAGAAAAATAATTATTCAGTAAAATTATAGAGATATGGGTTTATAAAATTAACAATGGAAGATAAAAATAACCATACATGAATAAACAAGTTTATTTTACAAAAAAGTGATGTTCTAAGATTCAAGGGTCCAAATAATGTAATTCTTTCTACATAATTTGGATGAATAAACTATATATAAGGTATTATAATAGTTAACCTGAAATGATTCCCCAAAATACATTCCTTATAAATGTAACATGAGGACACTAATATTACTTGTTGATTAATATAATAAGATAGTCACTAATGTAATCCAAGTCAAATTAATTTTAATTTGGAATTTTACATAAATCACTCATGGGTTAAGTAGAGTATTATGTAAAATAAAATATTTTATTATAAATTTTTAGAAATAAATATATAAATGTTTAGAATAAAATGTATTACATTTAAATATGAATGGATAGGTTAAAGTAATTGAAAATTGAAAAATATTTTTAGGAATAAATTTGGATAGAAAATATAAAAAATAATATTAGTCAAATTTTTATGCATATAAAGTGATAGTACAATTGAATCATATTATTTTAGAATAAAAATTAGTAAGAGAACCTTTTGTAGAACTTTGATTATAGAAAACTAGTACTCTCCTGTGCTATTTCCCATCGTATTCGATTACTGGTATTTCTTTTAATAAGAGATTAGTATTTATAAAAGTTAGACTAAGCAATAATGTTGAATAAAAAGTAAAATATAAGTCAAACATAAGATATATTATAATAATAAAACCGAGATATGTGAAAATGATTGAATTAAATATGGAAACATGAGAAAACCAACTAATCAAAAACTGATGAAAACCTTTCAGGTACATGGAGAACATCAAATACAACAAACCATACAGCATGAAACAATGTCCATTGTGAAAAAACAAGTTAATTAAACTTGCAACATAAAATTCCACCATCAATAACCTACATCATAACAAAAAACATCCAACATTATCCTCCTGTACGATGAGTAACTTCTAGCATGATGATAAACTTTCATCCTGAAAAACTGATACAAAATCATCCACTATGAAAACCGTCCAACATGACAAGAAAACCATTGATCATGAAAAAACATCCTGCATGAAAAATTCCAGTATAAAAAACTGGTAATCAACCTGTAGAAAACTCATACTAAATTGTCTAGCATGAGAAATCCCAAATACATCAGTCTTTAGAACAGACCACATTAGAAATAATGCTGAAGAACATGCATATTTTAGTACTAAGAATGAATACAAAAACGTATAACATGTATAAAAAAGTCTGAACAACATGTAAAAATTAGAAAATGTAGAAAAAAATGTAGAAAAAATTAGACTGCAGTGGAGTTATATGTTTTCAAACAGTTAATGTATAATCAAATGACATGTCATAATCTATATAAAAAGTTATATGACCTGATGTGTAATGCAATTATTTCTCTATAAATTACATGTCATAATTTTTATTATACTCTACACAGAAATCTAAAATCTCTATATGTGTAATGCAATTCGTTTTCTATAAAATCAGTATATAATCTATGTAAAAATCCATTTGTGCAGTCTATGTGGATAATCTTTGTGTGCAATAAGAGTCTATAAAATCAATGTGAAATCTGTTTCTGAAAACACAGTGTGTAATTTGTGTCTGTAAACACTATGTGAAAGCTCAGTGTGTAATCTCAATGTGTAATCTGTGTTAGAAATTTGGGTATGTGTGTGAAAATTGTGTGTTCACTTTAGTGTAAAATCAATGTGTATGTTCATTGTGTAACCTTAGTGTGTAGTCCGTGTGTGCAATCTATTTCTATGTGTGTAAACTCTATGTAAAATCTATGCGTAATCTCAGTGTGTATTTTTTGTGTGCAGTCTGTGATTATAGGATAAATATGTGTGTAAACTCAGTGTTTAATTTTTGTTTGTAAACTCAAGTGATTTGTTTCTATAAACTACATGAGTATACTCAGTGTATAATATCATTGTGTAATCTATGTTTACAATCTATCTCTGTGTGAAAACTGTGTGTAATAAAACCCAAGTATCTTTTCCCAAACACTATCCACTCTAAATTGAATTGTTCAATTTTTTTAACACATCCATAATCAATCATTTTGAGTGTTTAAAAAAACAAATAAATCTGGTGACCATTAAAATTTGGTCATTCTTATAAGAAAGAACTAATCTGGTCATTGTTAGTGAAAATTCTAGTACTGGTAAATTGACTATATGTTACAGTATTGGTTAGTATTACAGTACTGGTAAACATGTTCACTTATATGTAATTATGTTTAACTCTAAACAGAAATTGCAGTTGTCTTCGATTTGATTTTGGGTTGAATACATGTAAATAGAAACATATTGTTTGGACTGATGGTGTATTTAAAAAAAACATGGTTGAAGAATAATATAGTAACAGAAGACTTTAGCAGTAGATAGTGTTTTTTGTAGAGTAAAACTAATTTCAGAAAACTGTGCTACTAAAAAACTTTAAATATTTTGGTTCCTACGGTGCTGAGGTGGTCAGGATTTGTTGGTTGCTGGTTGATAATATTAGGGGGAAAGTCAATCAGTATATTTTTCTACATGTAGAGGTGACTTCAATCAATAATTTGAAAAAATTAGTGACATTTGTAAGTACTGTAGAATAAATATGATGGTTATGAATTAGAAAATAATATGATCCAATACAGTAGGTAGTAATCATGCAAGGTAAATGGAAATGAAAAAGAACTGCTATGTCAACTCCAATGAACTGTCGATCACATACCACTCAACTTAAGAGAAAAGTTATTTATTTTGAACTCCAAATAATATTGAAGGCAACATTGGATAGTCTTGTTATTTATTGAACTGTGCGCTTTTTCTTGAAAATTATTTAATGAACATTAGATATCACAAAAAATGAGTAAAATAAAAAATAAATACCCAAAAGTTTTATTACCAATACGTTGCGGAAGAACATCTCAGTTTGACTGCTCATTTGAGTTGTCCAAATTTCAATTCATTAGCCTCTCTACTTGAGTACAATGACTTGTTGTACCAAAACTATCTTGACATATATCAGGATCATGTCACACATCATCCTCCATATCAAATTCATGTGATAGGTTTTTCTACGTAGAGAATATAGTTAGAAGAATTGGAAAGTCTTACTTGCAGTTGAAATCAATGAAGCACATTTCTTTTAGTTAACAATGAACAGTTACAGATCTAAAGTAGTGTATGTAAAAAATATAAAAAACAACAAAATTCTATATTAATGATGGATGTATATTAACAAAAATGGAAATAAGTTAATAGTGAATGAGGAGAACTGAAACATACCTTAGTAGATGACATATTTGAGGTACAACCATCATATTTACTCGCAATGTTTGAACTTGAAAGAGAAGACCTACTTGTTTGATGCTCCTACTGTGCAAGGTTGGAAGAAAAATTATAGTAAGCAGATTTTTGTTTAGGAAGTGGGAAAAAACTAAAACATATAGTACCTTGATATATTCAATTTCACTACTGACATGTGAGGACCCAGTGGTTTGATGTCCCTATATAGTAAAATAATGATAGATCGACAAATTTGGTAACATATAGTTATTTAAGAAAAATATGAATAACTATATTGTATTACCTAATTCTGTTCAAAGATGTTATTAAAGCTGGGGATGTAGTAATCATTATCACTGATAAATAACACTTTGAAGCTGTTCTTTTCAAACGAACGATGACAGTTTTGAATATTATAATTGGTTACATCAATTGATATTAAAAATTTCTTTGATTTGCAAATATCCAATTCTACAGGAAAACCATACTCATCATCGGCCTAAATTACAAACGATAAGCCGTGTTAGAATATATATTGGAAATAGATATTGAGGTCATACAAGAAATTGGTTCTACCTATATCAAAGCAGCTCTTAACTCTTTAACTATTTTATGTAAGAATTGGATGACTTTTTTGTCAAATAAAACATCTGAACATGAGTCTGTCATATCAGCAACCATTAGTTGCACTCTGAATCTTTTGGATTTAATATTGTGGTTACAAAGTCAGTGATATTGAGTATTCTGCTTTATTAGTTTGATAGCAGAATATTGACCAAAATGAATTTAAAATAAAATTTGAAACCTGGGAGTAGTGCTATTGGGAGATAATTTACAACTGTGGCACCATATTTTGTCATCTAAAATATGTATTTTCTTTATGAAAAAGTTACATGAATCAAATTACCAGCTGTGAGTATTTTGAATTTTTATTAATGTAGCTACTATTAAGCACCGTGTAGGCTGTAGAAGAGTTTGTACATGATAATAAAATCATTATTAAAGGAAAGATGTAAACAATTCATAAAATAGTTTACTGTATTTCTGATTATAAGGATGTTATAGTTACCTCAAGAGAGCTTTTCACTTCTGATATTGTTTTCTTGTTATTCCAATAAAATACTTCTGTAGTGGGGTTGACATTATTTGGTGGTGGGCTTTGTAACTATGATGTTATTAACAGCCCAAATCTGGTAAATGTAGAATGATAGACTTTAAAATAAAAAATAAGAACATTTTTGAATTACAATTGTGATGCACAGAGTATAATGTTGAAAAAATACAGACCGTAGAGTATGTATAATGTTACATGTTTCTGAAATTTTCTACTTCAGGAATATGAAGATTGTAAAGAATTTTCATCGCATTCATATTAGTTGTGACAATAAAAGATGATAAAAGGAATTTGAAGTCAAAGAACACATAATTAGAGAGTCAGGTGGTCATGAAACATATTTTAGAAATTATTTAGATATAAAAAAATTATATTATACAGACAAAAACCATACTGCTTAACCGCTTCACCCGAACGAGTTGTAATATCATAATGGTAGACGACTCCTTTTTGTTTTCCAAGTAATCAATCAATTCATTTACATAGTCACCCCAAAAATTACAGTTTAGTTGTAGACCTCTGTACAAAAATTGAGTAACAATATGAATATATATAAATATTTAGCAGTCAGTTAATGTAAGTTTAAAAAAATATTGACCTGTCATCCTCTAGAGTAATTTTCATCCTGCGGTTGGAATGACCCAGATATTGAACCGGTTTTGTGTATCAAAGAAGTCCAATTATTTCTATAAGATAGATGATAGAAATAGGCTTCAATTTAAAATAATACAGAGGTAGTATAACATACTATAATGTTAAATCTATTTAACTTTCCTAGACTGAAAATTAACATGCACTGGGTAGTGGAATGTGCCTATTAAATGTTCTTCGGGAACTTTTAATTGAATAATATCATCATATAAAGTAAATTAAAAACTGAAAAGAGGAATTTCTATATCACATGGATGAACATATGTTGTCGACGTGAATAGTAGTCTACCGGCATGTCTACATCCCAAGTAACTGCCATGGTTTGAAGCTATTTGGAAGTTTTGTATCATATAGCATAGCCCCTCACGCAATAGATTTTTGTACATAGAGATAAGATGGCGGCTACCGATTGTACATTGAATTTTCATTCCCTAGACATTGCATGTTAAAACATAGGAGAATACATTAAATATATAAATGTGCAAGGATAGAAGGATAATTTAGATGTATTAACAAATGTATACATCAAAATAGGATTATAGGGTGAAAAAAGAAAACAGTAGTCATCAAATGTAAACTGACCTCTTTATTAGTAAGTATTATATCAATAACAGCAACAACATTAGAGTAGTTTGGCGACGAATTTCACCACATGTTTAAAACACAAACCTCAATCCTTAGAGTTTCATCATCCTCTAGTGTAATTGCATTCAACGAGGTAATTCATCTGGACATTATGTTTTGACTATGTACAAATATGATTAGTGCTAAAATAATAATATAGTAACCAGTTAAAGACTTTCGGAATTACATATTGTAGTCCCAAACAACAGTAAAACATTTGATGTCTTAGTTAAAATAGTACATTAGAGAGGTTTTAAAATATTTCTTTGTACACAATATTATGTGTGTAATGAGATGATGTGTTACTGTTATCATCAACAAAATTTTTCAAACCAGTAGCCGATGTGACCCTATAAACCACAACATATAATTGACCATGAGTGAACACGGGTTTTCAGAGATATAACCCAATAGAAGACAATGATTTTCCTTGAATTTTATTAATATTCATTGCATAAGAAACTGTCAAAGGATATCGCCTTCTTTGTAATTTGAAAGGCCATCTAAGATCAGGGTGCATCATAGTTATTCTTGGAATGAATGCCGAATACCCCGAATGATAGCCAGTCAAAATCTTTGCTCGAATGACAAGATCCCCTAAGTGTGTAACAATCATACAAGTACTGTTACATAAACCAACAGATTGATCAACATTTCATAATAACATGATGGGGACACCAATATTTAATCAAATTTTATGAGCAGCCAAACCAGAGACATTTATGCCATTTAACATCTCATAGGTATATATGTTTTCTGCCCTATCAGTATCAAAACTGGCATTGCAGACTAAATCAGAGCTAAAATAGTCTTTTTTTATTTCAGAATTTGTGAGATACAAAATGTAATCATTTACTTCTTGAACAATATCACGGGTTGGAGCTTGAATGGCACACTCTTTCAAATAGGATACCTCACAGTATTTTTCACTAAAATTAGGATAAGTATGCTCCACAATTGCAACCATTGGATTTCCAGTGTAGTAAAGAAGATATGATGAAGGAATTTCAAAGAGAACTTCACCATCATTAGGTTCTCCAACTCATCCTTCACTAATATCCAAAGTCTATTTAAAAAAATCACGGATCTCATTGGACTGTGAAGTTTGTTTTCATGACAGAGAAATAGTAGGATATGCACATGAGGCAAGACACGTTTTTGAAAATCCATGGTTCGAACAACTAAATGGGAAAAAAATAGTTTGACGATTAATATTAGATGGAAGAATATATAATAAGGAATTGAAAATATGGGATATTGAGTTCATAAAAACTAACCTGTGTGTGACTTCCCAAATAAAAAACCTTGCTGTAAATATTTCAGTAGATGTTCAACCTTAATATTGAAAACACGAGATCATATTTGCGGGCAATCTGGTGGATGAAGATTGCGATGTATAAGAAATTGAGTTATTTCAGGCCACATCGGGTTACATGTAAATGTTAAAAATAGATCTGGATACCCTGACCAATTACATATTGAGATAGAATGTTGGTAATTTTGAATCATATACCTTGGACCACCCATAAATGTAGAAGGTAACACAGTACGCTTTCCGCAGGATGTCCCTTCATGGTCACCTTGAAGTAATGCATCCTGTAACCCATTATAAAGATCGACCCTCAGTTTCTTATGATTAAAACGAATGAATGTAAGTATTTGGGACTCAATCATCGTATAAGAATCAACAGTAAACTGTTGCAGTAATCTTCTAGAATGTAGTAATATTGATGCTTCATTTTCATGGAATTGCAAGTGGAATGTGAAGTACTCTCTCATTGTTACCTTTCTAAGTGTAGTACTTTTTGTGAATTGAGTAGAATGATGCAACACATTGTCGCAATATCCATCATTGAATCCTAAGAAAATCAATGGATACTGCAATGGAAGATACAAAGGGTGAAGCTCAACGATTCACTGTAAATCTCCACTTTTGGTTTGAATGATGATATCTTGTTCTTGGTTGAGATCCTCAATGTCACTGACAATCAACAACACAATTTCAGATTTATCTGGAAGGTTATATGTGGCACAATGTGTTTCTATTCTTTTAAGCAGCCGTAACTTTAAAGTTTGAACCCCCTGATGGCTAATAACCTCTCTTGCACTTATAAATTCTCGATCCAAAGAATTGTTTTGATGAAGCATTTGTTGTAGGTTTCCAATAGTATTGAAGTTAATAACAGATTGATGATTTCTGTCATCAAAGCTGGAGAAATTATTAATGTTATCATAAAAAGGTGAAGGCTTTGTCAACATAACATAAAGCATTGAATATAAACAATACCTCATTCTGTGAATTCTATTTTGACACTCATGTGCAGTATCATACACGTAAAGTTGTGAGAACCATGGTGGTTGTCCATCAACTGGACATAAACTACCTATGAGATGGTAGTTTTGTCCATGTAATATGAATATACATGGAGCTCGACCATTATTAAATGACCTATCTACCTTCCCACCCATTGATGTGAATGCAAACATCGCATTGTAAATATGCATGTGGTCTTCGAATAATTGGGCTTCAACAGTTGTTCGATCGAACACCAACATCGTATGGTATTAATGACATTCTGGTAGTAAGTCCAATGCAACCTTTCCCATTGAGTATCATAGAGAGAAACATTTGTTTTGTCTATTTCTAAATTTCTTGTTTCTCTCATCAAACCTAAAAAAAGTGTGACAATATTGGAAGATGTTAGTATGGTCTCCAATATCATAATAACCTGATTGTACATAACAATAATGCAGAAAATGTTATTAGTAAACTTTAGTCGCAATAAGAGAGGATGATTTTGTATTAAGGAACCATTAATGCATGTTTAGTAAGTACTCTAACCTGTGTTCTCAGTAGTGTCTTCTTCCACTGACTCTCCTATAGCAGAAAGTGCTATGTAATAATGGCCTTGATTAAATAATAAAAAACTCAATAACGTTTGAGGTGAAGTGTGTACATTAAATTACTTCTGTAGTTTTCTGCACCGTTACTGTTAATATTTATGTTTTCTTGAGCCTCGAAATTATTTGCTATCATTGCTTCTTGAAAAAACGATTGTCGACCAGTACCTAAAAGCAGTTATTGAAAACAACTCAATACTCTACAGTATGTGTAGTGGTATATATATGTGTGTGTGTCAACTTATAGCATACATCATACCTGCAATGGATATCATGTTGTAGTTTCCTTCAGGAGGAGTTAAGCTGCATCTGTTTGTACAAGGAAGCAGAAGAAATATAAGTGGAATATCATAAAATGGTAATGTGTACAAATAGTAGTTGTTATTACTGCGTCGAGGTAACAGCTAGTGAATTTGAGAGAGTATTTTCTTTTTCTGCTAAAGCTACCCATAGTGATGGCCAAAACTTAATAAGGGAAATACAAATCATGTACCATATAACATATGGGCATGAAATAAATCTGTTATCATACTTACCTAAAGGAACAAAAGAATTATTCAGTACTGTTGGTCATTGTTTTTGTTTATTAGATCCAGTAGACAACGTTGACCAAGGTGTAGATGTTCCAGGCACTGTCAATAGAGAAGCAGTTTATTAGTAATATTTTGTGTTACTGCGAAATAAAGTGTGCAGTTCAATGGGTAATACATGTAAATTTAAATTGAACTAAACATTGTTACAGAGATATGATAATGGAATTTGTGTCATATCACTCGTGAATGTATTTGTTGGTAGAGGTTGAGTGTTTGGGGTTCCAAATAGACAACCAGCTTCCACATTTGAGTTTCCAGTACATGTATCCACTATTATTGTTGTAATTTCAATGAATATTGATAATAACTAAATTTAAATAAATTTAACAATTAAAAGTGATGGTATTAGTAAACTCACCATCTTTATTTCTCTCCTTCATTAGCAGTCTGCATTGTAATCGTGAATTTGTACATTTTGATGGGAAATACAAGTTTGTATTCGACTGAGCAGACAACGGTTCGAGCACTATAATAAAAGAAATTTAGTTAGATGCATTCCATTACTCTGATATGTACTTTGATACATCACAAAGACTCTAAAGCTAATTGTAAATGGAACAAACCGTTGATACATAGAGTTGATAGTGTCATCAATGTGATCCCACATGTGATGTCACCTATTGATATTGGTTTACTTGATGGAGTAGCAGAGTCATTGGTTGATGACATTGAATAGTTTCGAGTATTTGTCAGCATTGATCATGAAGCAAGTATAATTATTAAAACTACTCAATAGAGGGTAGTAAAGAAAACATTTCAAAGGGTAATGAATAGAGAACTCACAAACTGCTTTTTGTTCCTTCATAAGTTGCCTCCGTTGCAACCTTGCATCTCTAGAGTTCGATGGACAATTCATGTTTTTTTGTTTTTTCCTTATAGATTATAGTCAAGGTGTGAAATGAGACCATATAATACACTGAGGAAATAATAGGTAAACAATTTAACATACTAAAGGAAAAGACGTAATATACCAGAACATACAATAATAGACATTTATGTTTCATTCAATTAATGTAATATCAGAAAACCGTATATGCATGTGGATATCCACATAGATAATGACAATGTAGTTGACAAAACTATAAAAGAAATTCTATCATCGGACGACAGTAGAAGTTTATTTTTTCACAAATGGTATTCTAAAATCAGACAAATAAACATGCAGTGGGATATGAACATGGTAAATTGAAATAAAATTGGAATAAGTTGTGCTTAGAACCTCATACAAGAAACCAATGTATAACTACATTTTTTTGTTACCATAAAAGAATATTCATAGCACACTAAGTGAACGCAAACAGTTATATAACTTAATTAGATCCATACATGCATTTTAAAGGATTTAATTTTTTCCATTACGAATATATGTTAATACCTGAAGTGTAATGATGATGCGGGTTGGAATTCAAGTTTCCGGAAGGCTATGGAGATCGGAATGACAGTATCGTTGAAATAGGAATCCAAATAATTCATGGAATACCATACTGAGATTAAAAACTGCAGGGGGTGTCGAATATATGTAAATCGGGCAGTTATAATCTGATATTATGGAAATAAATCAAACTTAAATGAATTAGTGGAGGTTTTTGGACGATTACCTGGAGGTTGTGCTGTTTGGTTCAAAGGTTTTCGCAAGTCGATACAGAATGCTGGAAATCTGAGTGCACCTTTCAGAAGGATGGAGGTGTATACTGCAGCCGATGAAAGGAGGAAGACGACGTGTGGGGATGAAGGTCTTCAAGATATCCGGGAGGTAGATGAAGACCACGTGGGGAGTCCACCAGAACCCTAGGTCATCAATAAACTGACCCCGAACAAAACTGGGAAAGGAAAAAAATGGGGAGACTGCAGTTGAAACCAGAATAATGTGGTCGGCGAAGGAAAACTGCTAGATCAGAAGTTGGTCGATGAAATAGGTCCATTCGGTGGATCGAGAGGTCCACAGTCGTGAGGATCCTGTCAGGAGCGGTAGTGGGAGGCAGATGAAAATTTCCGAATTGCGGGGTGTGCAGGGGATGTAAATTGGAGATTACATGGGGAGGGGAGTCGTGGAGCGCTGTTGGTGTGGCACGTAAGAGATTTAGGATGTGGAAGAACTAGAGGTTGACACATGTATGTTGGAAAGCCATGATTAGTAGATATAGTAGATATATTAATTTTTATCTAAATAGATGTAAATAATACAATTCATTTCATAAATTTAGATATAAATGACATAAAAACTGCAACACATCGACCCTAGTTACTCAGAGTTGGTGCATTATTTTAATACATTGGCATGATTACAAGGAATAATGTCTTGAAAGACCGACTAGTTTAGCTGTCTTGGAAAATAGATTACATACATGAACGTTATATTACACATTAGAAAATAAAACACAACATAAATTATCCTTTGAGACCTCCATTAATCCCCTAGCTCAACCCTACTTATCATTCATAAAAAACTTCTTAAAATCTAGGGAAAATAAAACATAAGAAAGGGGGTGAGCTCATATGCTCAGTAAGGATAACAATATAGTGAAAACTCTCAAAAATAAGCATAAACATTTAAGGCAATGTATAAGGCTAAAACATAAGCCGTTTAAACATAAACCTCAACATAATATGGCAATGATAGATCAAATAATTCCATTTACTTATTCACATGAATATTCTACTAGTTGGATGATCACATGCAATATCAATAGACAATTTCATAATGATGGAATGCATAATGCCAGACTTCATAACCACATAGTCAAGGCCTTTTTCCAAGACTACAAATAAGATTTTGTCAAGGCCTTGTTCCAAGACATTAGTTTGTCTCATGAGACATACTGATTCATTGAGCAGCTATAGAAGCCTCCACCCATACCTTACTAGGTCCAATGCATTCCTCATATGAAAAGGTTTAAACATAACATAAACCTTCATATTAAAACTATCTCTATAGTGGGATCCACCCATCACTTACTAAGTCCAATGCATTCCTCATATGAAAATGTTTAAATATAACATAAACATTCGTATTAAAACTAGTATACGAAATGTCAAAACTTTATCCATAAACCATGAATGGTATAAAAATTACACATCCACAGTAAAACATATTACAAAACCTTCATTACAATAATAACTATTTGTATCATAATAAATCAACCTCGATCAAGAATAATATCCGTTAAAGGATGTTTACATAGTTGAAAATGATCAGTAAAAATATTTGAGAGAAATATACATTTTTCATGAAATCATTTAAAAGTCACATAATTTAAAAAGGAAGTATTTTAAAATATAGTTTTGAATTAATGTGTTCCATACCACTTTGAAACCTTTTAAAGGAATTAATATTTTAAAACATTCATGTCCATATAAATAAATCCTTAAAACCATTTTGAAAACATGGACATTAATGAGAAAGGTTTAGAGGAATAAATATTTAAAACATTTAAAGTGATGTTTTAGTGAAAAAATTACCATGAAAATAATACCTTTGAAAAATATTTTAAGAAATAGGGACATGAATAATAAATATGTCCCAACAGATACTTATGTAAAAACAACCTCGGATAATAAAGAGATTACAAAATTAACCCTTACCTTGCACTTTCCTTTGGTCAATGGTACGTTCAACCTCCAATATAATGACCATAGTATGTTATTAAATTATACCAGAACCATATTAATATTTATTAAATCATACATGATTAATTTATAACTTTATACTACCTATTTAATAATGAGTTCCATCTTAAATTATCATTTTGTTTAATGATCGCTTTCTTTATCGTACATGTTTTCACTTGTTATTCTTGATCGTATCATTTCGATCATGATTTAAATACATCCATAATATAAAATATGATTTATTTATCATATATATTTAGAATATAAATATTTATAATATATAGATATATGAAATGGAAAGCACCATTTATGAAGACGGTAGGCCGTACGTACGCATAAACGCTGTTTCCGTTTTCATATCGTATTGAACGGAAGTAAGTGAATAAGATATATGTAAGTACAAAAATATATTTATATATATATCTAGTAGAATTATTATGTCATATATTACATAAATAGTAATAATATATATTTTTATAATCATCGTTGAATGGTGAATGTGAGAATGAATCTCATCGCGTTGTGGAGACGATAAACCGTACGTACGCACAAGCGACAATATCATCATATTGATGGTGAAATAGTATCTAATTAGATGGTATATCATATATAAAGAATAATTAACACGTTATATTTATTATTTAAATCTGTTATACTCATTATTATACCCATCCAAACAATGAAGTGTTTTAATAACAAACTACACCATGACATGGAGACAGTAAGCCGTATGTACGCAAGTATGATGACTTTTTCATTTATAGGATGAATAAAATAAAGAATTTGGTTGTACCATATTTATAATAACATCACAGTATATAGGAGGTACTGGAGTTATTATTTTGGTATAGAAACAACAAATAAAAAGGAAGTGGAAGAAGAAAAGAACATGAAAGAGGGTGGTGAAATCATTACCTCTTTTTGGGTGTTTCCTTTTGAGTTGATCAAAAGGGATCCTTAGGTTGGCTTTATGATCAAATTAAGGACTCTAGGTTGATGTGAGGAAAGTTGGTAGTATATTTGGGCAGGTTTTGGCCGAGCCAAAAGGATTTTTAGGTGTGAAATTAAGAGAAGGGGAAGTTCATTTTTATAAGAGAGGTGAGGGTCACTTTCAGAAAAGCTTGAAATATTATTTTATAATAAAATCATTTTCGTTTTCTAATGGATAGAAAATGAATTATTTAGAGGGTAAGGTGGGGAGGGGTAGAAAAACTCTCAAAAAATAGGTTTTAGACAGGTTTATGTCATCATATTAACCTTATATTTTAGATTTAACTCTTAGTTAAATAGTTTGACATTTACCATGTCTCTTTGTATTTTTATATTATATGGTTAATAAACATACTATAAAAATCCAAGTGAACCATATTTAGTTCATTATTAATATATATAACCTTATATTAGTCTTTTGGCCAAACCTTAGATTTTTAGGAATATTATATCAATTAATAATATAGTATTTGTTTTAAAAAAACTCAATTATTTCAATTTTGACAATATTTAGTATTTGGTTTTTGTGAAAATTATAATAGCGTGATTACTTCAATAAAAAATTATTTAATCAACCATAACATGTCATATTAACCTATAAAATTAGTGTAATTCATCAAAAGTATAAAATTACTTTTATTTGGATATTTATAATATCAATTATTTTAATATTTCATTAATAAGGTAATTACTACATCATCATTGTGTCATAAATAAAATAAATAATTTAATCTCTAAAAATTATAAATAAAATACCATTATGTATAAAATAATTTTATCTTTCTAATGAATATTTATATTTGAATTTAACTTATGTATAACCCTATATTAAAAATGGTTCAATTATTAAACTTTGAATTTAACTCTTTTAACTATTATTTAAATAAAATAATTATAAATGTCCTAATCTAATCCAAGTAGACCTAAATGATCATATTTTATTCCTAAGGTTGTCTTTGGTTGAATTAATCTTATCCAATATAATTATTAAATGTGGTAGGGTAATTATAATATCATTTATACCCTTAATTACCCTATTTACTTTTAACCGTGGTAAATAAAAGTCAAAAGTTACTATGCACCAAAAATTATTTTCATCTTATTGAACCAAATTTTACTTACTGAGGTAAACTATGTCTCTTATAGTTTTGAAATTCAACTCATAGAAGCAGTAAAATTATGTTTTATTCAAATTTTCAAATGCTCCTAGAAGGTGGGTAAAAGACAGTAAAATATTCAGTAAAATTTTAGATATCTAAACTTATTATAAAATGACTCCAATGAATTAAATTGAAAATATATAGATATTATGTATCTATTATGACCTAAAGTAAATTAAAATAAAACAACTAATTACTTAAATAAAAAGTCAGTTTTAAACAATAACAAAGTGTTTTTCACAATTCATCAAAAAATTGAAAGTTTTCCGAAAAATACCAAAAATTCACCCTAAGATAATTTTGATATTACAAATTAGAAAATGAAGTCTATTTTTCCAAATTCAAAACATATAATTTTAATTTATTAATTTAAAAATAATTCCCGTTGTAAAAACAAAAAAAGAGGGTTTTTAAAAAAGTAAAAACTATCAAAAGATTGACATGTGTTTATGTCAAATTTAAATGTGAAATTACTTATAATGACCTAAATTTTATTAAATGATAAAAATATAATCTAATTATTCTTAAAAACCTTTCAAATTAATAATTAAACACTATAAATTATTTCTATTAAAAAATCTGTTTTCAATTAAAACATAGTATGTTTCACTATTCGTCAAAATATGAAAGTTATCATAAAAGTACCAAAAATTTATCCAAACTAAATTTTTATGTCCCAATTATAAAGAATAATTTAATTTCATTAAATTTAATATATAATAGTGTCAAATATTGGTTTTAAAAATGGTTCTCCATTAAAAGGCTGTAAAATAGAATTTTTTGAAAAATACTTATGTTATCCAAAAAAAGAATTTGTTCTTATATTATGTCTAAGAAACACATAATATGGATGTTAAAATTATATAGAGTATATAAGTTTCAAAATTCAGTTAATACTTTTCATAACAGCTTTTTGAACTGTTAGTTTAGTAAGTTATTATAACGACCCATACTTTACATACATTGTTAATACTTCAAAATTGAAGCACACTTATTACAACATATGATAAAACCACAAAGGACCGTATAGGTATAGTGTCTTTAGAAACTGGGAAACATAAACAACTGGTTCATAAATCTTCTACAGTGCCTCCCATTTATTTCATCATATCTAGGGTCCCTTTTAGCATATTCTACTTAATATCCATCTTCCTGACCTGGGGAAAAGAAAACATAAAAGGGTGAGCTCAAATGCTCAGCAAGGGCAATAAAGGAAATAAAAATCATATCATATCTTTTTTGAAAATCATAACCTGCAAAAGAGATCATAAAATCTTAATAAATCATAGAAGTGAAAATGAGATCCCCATAATCATAACATAAAACTTGAAACTTTGTGGTATGCACACATAATCATGGAAAATCATTTCTTGTTAGTCATGACTTATTGCCAAGACTATCTTAGTGGACAAAGTCCCTTTCTGAACCGAGTTCACTCCTCGTTTCAGTCCTGTATCACTGAACCGAAATAACCTTCCGTTCCAGCCATGTCTATCTCATGAGATATAAAATC
Source organism: Viscum album (assembly GCA_963277665.1). Taxonomy (NCBI): domain Eukaryota; kingdom Viridiplantae; phylum Streptophyta; class Magnoliopsida; order Santalales; family Viscaceae; genus Viscum; species Viscum album. The sequence goes on along the minus strand of OY728162.1, from coordinate 1,271,039,932 downwards.
TTTACCCAATGCATTGGAGGGAGATATAGGTCCCACCCATCTTATAATGAATCCTTTCTTATGTGTGCCACATAATCATAAATCATACATCATCGCATAACCCATGTAATAAAAATGGGATTCTTAAACAACATGACAACATAAAACAATTCATATAAGATAAAGGAATTCATAAAAATGTTTCCATCAAAACATAATCAAATCCATGTAATAATAGGGATAAAAACAGAACCCTTTTATTATCTTAGATGGAAAATAATTTTGATAAAATACTTGAACTTCATTCTTGAGGAAAATATCCTTTCTTCTTCAAAAACACTTTTCTTTTCTTAACATGTCATACAATTATAAACTAAAAGAAGTTGATTAAAAATAAACTTGAAAAACTTGTAAAGGAAGCTTCTTGGGAATAATGTTTTAAAAATACATTCATGCCGTATAAGTAAAAAAAAACATTCTTCGTACTTTTGTCGGAAAAGTCAAAAAGTACCTCGTACGAAAAACGACAAAAGATTCCTTTCATACATATTACTAAAAACTCACCGAAGGGTAAAAATGGATCTAAACAATTGTAAGTGGATGGAAACAATATTACATATTGAGGGAACATGGATGTGGATGATAAAATACACCCCAGTAAATACTTACGAATAAACAATCTCGGATAAAAATGAGATTGTCATATTTCCCTTACCTTAGGTCCGATTTGCTTTGTACGTGTCCGAAGCTCCTGTATAATGGTTTAAATAATGTTATTGACTTATTCCAGAATCATACATGTTGATATGATATCATATATGGTCATATTATTAGCTTCTTGTTAGTAATATTTCATTGTTACTTGTTACTCGGGTCTTTATAACTTTTTGTTCTTATGCGTGTTTTGTCGAATAAATTCTTATTCTTATCTTTAGGTTATAGATAATTCATTTACAGAATGGTATTATTGTAGTATATACCATATTCATTCATTCAATTCATTTATATAATCATTATGAAATGAAGATCATGTAGAACGAGTCGCATCACATCGTGGAGACGGTATTCCGTACGTACGCACGAGTGATGATATCGTTCCTATGATCGTGGAATTGTATTGGAGTATATATATATATTATTTCAGTATCAATATTACTTCATAATAATCATATATAGTTACTTATTACACCATTATAACCATCCTTGTAAGGTGATGGTGGAAAAATAGATTACACCACGGCGTGGAGACGGTATTCCGTACGTACGCACGCGCGGTGATTTCATTTTTCCGTAGGATGGATAGAAGGTGAATTAGGGTTGTTTCATATTTATAATAACATATCAGTATGTAAGTAATACTGATGTTATTACTTTATCATTAAACAACTAAAGAAGAAGAAGTTGAAGACGAAAGAAATTGAAAAGATCGGTAATCGATATTACCTCTTCTTTGGAACGCCTCTTTGAATCCTCCACTTAAGGAACTAAGATTGGTCTTTGGAGAAGACCAGGACCTCTAGGATTATTCTAGGGAAGTGGAGAGGAGAAAATGGCAGGGGTTGGCCGAGATTGAGTGCTCAATTTGGTGTGAGGAGGAGGGGGAGGAGGTGCCCTTTTATAAGGGAGGAGAGGGGCACCTTAGGAATATCTCAAACTATTATTTTATATTAAAGTCAAAATCGGTTTATAATGGTTCTAAAGGGTCTTATTTCGAAGCTAAAGTGGGGATGGGTCGAAATTCTATCAACCAATAGAATTTAGACAAGTTTAGGATATTATTTTAACCTTATCAATTAGATTTAACTCTAAGTTAAATAATTTAACTTTTACCATGTCTTTTTGTTTTCTTTCACTATATGGTTAATACACTTACTATAACATGCCAAACGAACCCCAAATTGTTTATTATTAATATATATATCCTTATCTAAGTCATTTGGCCGAACCTTAGATTTTTAGGAATAAAATAACAATTAATAATATAATATTTGATTTAAAAACTATTTTGTGTCAATTTTGACACTATTTGATATATGATTTTTGTGAAAGTCATAACAGAATTAAATGTTCGAACAAAGTTGATTAAATCAACATTAATATATCATAGTAACCTAGAAAATTAGTGGAATGCATAAAAATTTTCAAATTACATTTATTTTGGTGTTTATAACATCAATTATGTCAATATTTCATTAATAAGATAATTACTGCATCATCGTTGTGTCATAAATAAATTAAATTATTTGATGTCTAAAAATTACAAATAAAATACCATCATGTAGGAAATCTTTTTAGCTTTCTAATGAATATTTACAATCGAATTTATCTTATGTATAACCCCATATTAAAAATGATTTACTTATTAAACATTGATTTTAACTATTTTAACCTTTCTTTAAATAAATTAATAATAAATGTCCTAATCTAATCCAAGTGGGCCTAAATGGTCATATTTTATTCCTAAGTTTGTTTTTGGTCGAATTACACTTGTCCAATAGAATTAAGACATGTGTTAGGGTAATATTGATATCATATTTACCCTTAGTTACCCTATTTACTATTAACCGCGGTAAAAAAAAGTAAAAAGTTACTATTCACCAAAAATTATTTTCGTCTCATTGAACCACATTTTAGTCCTTGATATTAACCGTGTCTCTCGGATTTTCGAAATTCCATTCACAGAAGCGGTAAAATTAAGTTTTATGCAAAATTCGGTTTTTAACCTACCACTTAGTGGTTTCACTATTCATCAAAAATTGAAAGTTTTCAGAAAAATACCAAAATTTCACCCTAGGCTAATTTCGATATTCTAAGTCCAAAAATGAAGTCCATTTTGAAAAATAAAATTTCAAAAAGTGGTTATCACTATTCATAACGGCTAGTTTTAATAGCATATTGTTGTTTAGTGAAACTCGGTATTGCGTACGACGCAAGCTATCGAGGAAGGTCGCGATTGCGTGTAAAGCAAGCCAAGCAAGTGTTGTGTAGAAAAAGATTCCTTTGATGATTTATATAACATAAAAGTATCGGGTGTTACATTCTACCCCCCTTAAAAGAATTTCGCCCTCGAAATTCGTCACTTTGTAACAAACAGATGAGGATACTTCTCCCTCATCATATCCTCAAGCTCCCAAGTAGCTTCTTCAAGTTGGTGGTTCCTCCATAAAACTTTCACCAAGCGAGTGGTCTTGTTTCGTAGGACTTTTTCGCTACGATCCAGAATCTCTATCGGCTGTTCTTCATAAGAAAGATCTTGCTCCAGCGGTACAACTTCTGAGCTGAGCACATGTGAAGGATCTGGTATGTACTTTCTCAGGAGAGATACATGGAACACATCGTGAACTTGAGAGAGATTCGGTGGAAGCGCCAATCGGTAAGCTACCTTCCCAACACGATCCAGTATTTCAAAAGGACCGATATATCTAGGGCTCAACTTCCTTTTCTTTCCAAATCTCATAACCCTCTTCCAGGGAGATATTCGTAAGAACACTTTATCGCCCACTTCAAACTCTAGGTCTTTTCTTCGGTTGTCGGCATAACTTTTCTGTCGACTCTGAGCTGCTCTTATGTGTTGTTGAATAGATCTGACCTTTTCTGCCATTTCATCAACGAGATCAGGTCCTAATAGCTTTCTTTCCCCAACTTCATCCCAGCAAGTTGGAGTCCTGCATTTCTTTCCATAGAGAGCTTCATAAGGAGCCATCTGAATACTGGAGTGAAAGCTATTATTATAAGAAAATTCCACCAAAGGTAGGTGTTGATCCCAACCTCCTCTGAAATCCATAGAGCAAGCTCTCAACATATCTTCTAGGGTTTGAATTGTTCTCTCAGACTGACCGTCTGTCTGGGGATGATAAGCAGTGCTGAAACTCAACTCTGTATCCAGAGTATGCTGAAGACTTCGCCAGAACTTCGAGGTAAATCTCGGATCCCGATCAGATATAATAGAAAGTGGTACTCCATGCAATCTTACCACTTCCTTTACATATATCCTGGCAAGCTGATCTAGAGAGAAATCCTCTCTAATAGGAATGAAGTGTGCAGACTTTGTAAGACGATCAACTATGACCCAGATAGCATTATTGCCTTTGGACGTTTTAGGAAGTCCTGTGACAAAGTCCATAGTGATGTTTTCCCATTTCCATTCGGGTATGGGTAATGGTTGTAACATCCCCTTAGACTTTTGTCTCTCAGCTTTAACTTGTTGACAAACCAAGCATCGAGAGACATATTCAGCAACATCTCTTTTCATGCCATCCCACCAGAAGTACTCTTTCAGGTCCCTATACATCTTCGTACTTCCAGGATGAATAGAGAATGATGAACTATGAGCCTCATCCAGCAGCTCCTTCTTTAATTCGGGGATGGGAGGAACACAAACCCGATTCCTGAACTTTATTATCCCATCACAATCAAGGTTGAATTCAGGAACATTTCTCACCTTCTTTTGTAACTCGACATCTTCTTTCTGTGCCTCTTTAATCTTCACATGTATAGATGGTTGAACATTCATTTGAGAAAGATAAGATTTTTCCCCTTCCATTATAACTCCAAGATCCATCCTTTGTAAATCCATAAATATTGGATCTTTTGTGATCCTCATCATGGATAAACTAGCATGGTCTTGTCGACTTAATGCATCTGCCACCTTGTTTGCTTTCCCAGGGTGGTAATGGATTGAGCAGTCATAATCCTTAATCAGCTCCAACCATCTTCTTTGACGCATATTCAACTCCTTTTGTGTGAAAATATACTTTAAACTTTTATGATCAGTATAAATATCACACCTTTCACCATAAAGGTAATGCCTCCAAATCTTTAATGCAAAGATTACCGCAGCCAACTCCAAATCATGTGTTGGGTAATTTTGCTCATGGATTTTCAACTGTCGTGAGGCGTAAGCTATCACCATATCATTTTGCATAAGAACACACCCCAATCCCTTCTTGGATGCATCACTGTAGATCACAAACCTTTCTCCACTACAAGGCAGTGTGAGCACAGGTGCACTGGATAACCTTCTTTTCAACTCCTTGAAATTCTCTTCACATTCCTCTGTCCAGACAAACTTAACTCCTTTCCGAGTCAACTTGGTGATTGGATTAGATAATCGTGAAAAATCTTTTACAAAACGTCGATAATATCCAGCCAAACCAAGAAAACTTCGGATCTCAGTTACTGTTGTTGGTCTTGACCATCTTTCGATAACCTCTGTTTTTGCTGGATCCACAGATATCCCCTCTTTTGAGATTATGTGACCCAAAAATGCAACTTTTTGAAGCCAAAATTCACACTTGGTAAATTTGGCATAAAGCTTCTCCTTTCTCAGGGTCTTCAATATAATTCTCAAGTGATCTTCATGTTCTTCCTTGCTCTTTGAATAGACAAGAATATCGTCTATAAAGACTACCACAAATTGATCAAGATAGTCTCTAAAGACTCTATTCATTAGATCCATGAAGATAGCAGGGGCATTAGTAAGACCAAATGGCATCACTATAAATTCATAGTGTCCATACCTTGTACGGAAAGCCGTCTTTGGTATATCCTCCCTTTTGACCCTTAATTGATGATACCCTGAACGAAGATCAATCTTGGAAAAGTATTGAGCTCCGCGTAGTTGGTCAAACAAGTCATCAATGCGTGGGAGAGGATATTTGTTCTTGATAGTGATCTTGTTAAGTTCTCGATAATCAATGCAGAGTCTCATTGATCCATCTTTCTTCTTAACAAATAGAACAGGTGCTCCCCAAGGTGACGCACTAGGGCGTATGAATCCCTTATCAAGATTCTCTTGGAGTTGCTTCTTCAATTCCTGCAACTCAATTGGGGCCATTCTATAAGGTGTCTTTGAAATTGGCAAAGCTCCCGGTACGAGTTCTATTGAAAACTCAACTTCACGATTTGGTGGAAGACCCGGTAATTCCTCCGGAAAGACATCATCAAACTCCCGTACAATGGGCATATTCTTAATCGCGAGTTTCTCACCAACCATTTGAGATAAATAACCTTCATTTAGTGGAATCAATACCCATAAAATGGAAGAAATTTCCACTGGAAGGTTATGTTCATCCTTGCATTGGTAGACGATCATAGATTGATCTGGAATATGAAATGTGACTTCCCTTCTTTGGCAATCGATATGAGCTCCGTATAAAGAAAGCCAATCCATGCCAAGAATCACATCAAATTCCACTATAGGAAGGATCACAAGATTTGCAGGAAGCACTTTCCCACAAACTTCGATCGGAGAAGAATTATAAACTTTTGATGCGATTGATGTGCCATTAGGTGTTGTCACAGCTAACTCAACATCTAATTGTTGAGGTAATACGGTGATACCCTTAGAAAAGTCTTCAGAAATAAAAGAGTGGGTGGATCCAGAATCAAATAAAACATTTGCTACTTTAGAGTGGATGGTAAGTGTACCTTTCACCACATCGTTATCGTACTCCACATCGCTGATAGAAATTGCATGTGACTTTCCTTTGTCTTTAGCCTTAAGAGTTTGTTGACGTCGACCATCATCATCAACCCTTGGATTTGGGCATTGATTGGCATAATGCCCCATCTCCTTGCACTTGAAACATTGAAGTGTAGTAGGATCATTCTGTGTATCCCTTCCTTTGTTTGCATCATTAGACATCTTCTTCCCATTATCACGGCATTCAAATGCCCGATGACCTTCTTTTCCACATTTAAAACATTTACTTGTCCCTTTAAGACAACTCCCTCCATGTTTCTTTCCACACTTTGAGCATAAGGGAAAGTTCATCTTCTTTTCAGTGTGTTCTTTAGAGTTTCCTTTGAATTCCATCTTCCTCTTCTTATCAAACCCATGTGACTGATGGGTTACTCCAATCTCCATCTCGACTTTGAGAGCACATCGAACGATTTCCTCGTAGCTATTGAAGTCCCTTATGGCTAACGCCCTTCGAAGACTTGGTTTTAAGCCACTAAAGAATCGATCGATCTTACTCTCAGGTTGGATAATAATACCAGAAGCGTACCTTGCAAGTCTTGTAAAATTTGCTTCATAGGTACCAACAGATTCATCATCCCTTTGATTCAGTTCAAGAAACTCTTTCTCCATCTTTGTTCGGAGAATACGAGGGAAGTACTTATTGAAAAATAAGTTCTTGAACTCGTCCCATTCCATAGACTCAATTTCATCCCTTTGCCTCGTATTCTTAACAAGATTCCACCATTGATCAGCATCTCCTTCCAAACGATACACTGCTAGGATAACTTTATCATGTTCAGAACATTGAAGAACTGAAAATATCTTTTCAGTAGTACTAATCCATTGTTCAGCAACTAATGGATCAGTAGACCCACTGAAAGAAGGTGGACGCTGCCTCATGAAGGATTCAACAGAATGTTGCTCCCTCCTTTGCTCGTTTGGAAATCCTGCATGATTCATAGCTTGAGAAAGTTGTGTGAGCATGGCTACAAGATTTTGCATTCCATCTCCCATATTGTTTGGTTGCTCAGGGGGACAATCATTGCATTGCCCATCGCATTCCGCATTAACACGGTTCCTTCGGGTTCCAGCCATTGACTAAAACCAAGAAGAATAGTGTGAGCAACACTAATTATAATAGGAAAACCACATAATTCAAGAATAAAATTTTCATGCTTATGTTCTTATCCTAGGTTATTAAAGGCCATTTCTAAAACACTAAGATTGTGTTCTATGCTTAGACTTATCCTTAGGGTTCTTACTAAGGCTTTCACATCCTAGTTTCCAAAGGTTGACTATACCTTTCCTCTGATACCAACTATAACGACCCATACTTTACATACATTGTTAATACTTCAAAATTGAAGCACACTTATTACAACATATGATAAAACCACAAAGGACCGTATAGGTATAGTGTCTTTAGAAACTGGGAAACATAAACAACTGGTTCATAAATCTTCTACAGTGCCTCCCATTTATTTCATCATATCTAGGGTCCCTTTTAGCATATTCTACTTAATATCCATCTTCCTGACCTGGGGAAAAGAAAACATAAAAGGGTGAGCTCAAATGCTCAGCAAGGGCAATAAAGGAAATAAAAATCATATCATATCTTTTTTGAAAATCATAACCTGCAAAAGAGATCATAAAATCTTAATAAATCATAGAAGTGAAAATGAGATCCCCATAATCATAACATAAAACTTGAAACTTTGTGGTATGCACACATAATCATGGAAAATCATTTCTTGTTAGTCATGACTTATTGCCAAGACTATCTTAGTGGACAAAGTCCCTTTCTGAACCGAGTTCACTCCTCGTTTCAGTCCTGTATCACTGAACCGAAATAACCTTCCGTTCCAGCCATGTCTATCTCATGAGATATAAAATCTTTACCCAATGCATTGGAGGGAGATATAGGTCCCACCCATCTTATAATGAATCCTTTCTTATGTGTGCCACATAATCATAAATCATACATCATCGCATAACCCATGTAATAAAAATGGGATTCTTAAACAACATGACAACATAAAACAATTCATATAAGATAAAGGAATTCATAAAAATGTTTCCATCAAAACATAATCAAATCCATGTAATAATCAGGATAAAAACAGAACCCTTTTATTATCTTAGATGGAAAATAATTTTGATAAAATACTTGAACTTCATTCTTGAGGAAAATATCCTTTCTTCTTCAAAAACACTTTTCTTTTCTTAACATGTCATACAATTATAAACTAAAAGAAGTTGATTAAAAATAAACTTGAAAAACTTGTAAAGGAAGCTTCTTGGGAATAATGTTTTAAAAATACATTCATGCCGTATAAGTTAAAAAAAACATTCTTCGTACTTTTGTCGGAAAAGTCAAAAAGTACCTCGTACGAAAAACGACAAAAGATTCCTTTCATACATATTACTAAAAACTCACCGAAGGGTAAAAATGGATCTAAACAATTGTAAGTGGATGGAAACAATATTACATATTGAGGGAACATGGATGTGGATGATAAAATACACCCCAGTAAATACTTACGAATAAACAATCTCGGATAAAAATGAGATTGTCATATTTCCCTTACCTTAGGTCCGATTTGCTTTGTACGTGTCCGAAGCTCCTGTATAATGGTTTAAATAATGTTATTGACTTATTCCAGAATCATACATATTGATATGATATCATATATGGTCATATTATTAGCTTCTTGTTAGTAATATTTCATTGTTACTTGTTACTCGGGTCTTTATAACTTTTTGTTCTTATGCGTGTTTTGTCGAATAAATTCTTATTCTTATCTTTAGGTTATAGATAATTCATTTACAGAATGGTATTAGTGTAGTATATACCATATTCATTCATTCAATTCATTTATATAATCATTATGAAATGAAGATCATGTAGAACGAGTCGCATCACATCGTGGAGACGGTATTCCGTACGTACGCACGAGTGATGATATCGTTCCTATGATCGTGGAATTGTATTGGAGTATATATATATATTATTTCAGTATCAATATTACTTCATAATAATCATATATAGTTACTTATTACACCATTATAACCATCCTTGTAAGGTGATGGTGGAAAAATAGATTACACCACGGCGTGGAGACGGTATTCCGTACGTACGCACGCGCGGTGATTTCATTTTTCCGTAGGATGGATAGAAGGTGAATTAGGGTTGTTTCATATTTATAATAACATATCAGTATGTAAGTAATACTGATGTTATTACTTTATCATGAAACAACTAAAGAAGAAGAAGTTGAAGACGAAAGAAATTGAAAAGATCGGTAATCGATATTACCTCTTCTTTGGAACGCCTCTTTGAATCCTCCACTTAAGGAACTAAGATTGGTCTTTGGAGAAGACCAGGACCTATAGGATTATTCTAGGGAAGTGGAGAGGAGAAAATGGCAGGGGTTGGCCGAGATTGAGTGCTCAATTTGGTGTGAGGAGGAGGGGGAGGAGGTGCCCTTTTATAAGGGAGGAGAGGGGCACCTTAGGAATATCTCAAAATATTATTTTATATTAAAGTCAAAATCGGTTTATAATGGTTCTAAAGGGTCTTATTTCGAAGCTAAAGTGGGGATGGGTCGAAATTCTATCAACCAATAGAATTTAGACAAGTTTAGGATATTATTTTAACCTTATCAATTAGATTTAACTCTAAGTTAAATAATTTAACTTTTACCATGTCTTTTTGTTTTCTTTCACTATATGGTTAATACACTTACTATAACATGCCAAACGAACCCCAAATTGTTTATTATTAATATATATATCCTTATCTAAGTCATTTGGCCGAACCTTAGATTTTTAGGAATAAAATAACAATTAATAATATAATATTTGATTTAAAAACTATTTTGTGTCAATTTTGACACTATTTGATATATGATTTTTGTGAAAGTCATAACAGAATTAAATGTTCGAACCAAGTTGATTAAATCAACATTAATATATCATAGTAACCTAGAAAATTAGTGGAATGCATAAAAATTTTCAAATTACATTTATTTTGGTGTTTATAACATCAATTATGTCAATATTTCATTAATAAGATAATTACTGCATCATCGTTGTGTCATAAATAAATTAAATTATTTGATGTCTAAAAATTACAAATAAAATACCATCATGTAGGAAATCTTTTTAGCTTTCTAATGAATATTTACAATCGAATTTATCTTATGTATAACCCCATATTAAAAATGATTTACTTATTAAACATTGATTTTAACTATTTTAACCTTTCTTTAAATAAATTAATAATAAATGTCCTAATCTAATCCAAGTGGGCCTAAATGGTCATATTTTATTCCTAAGTTTGTTTTTGGTCGAATTACACTTGTCCAATAGAATTAAGACATGTGTTAGGGTAATATTGATATCATATTTACCCTTAGTTACCCTATTTACTATTAACCGCGGTAAAAAAAAGTAAAAAGTTACTATTCACCAAAAATTATTTTCGTCTCATTGAACCACATTTTAGTCCTTGATATTAACCGTGTCTCTCGGATTTTCGAAATTCCATTCACAGAAGCGGTAAAATTAAGTTTTATGCAAAATTCGGTTTTTAACCTACCACTTAGTGGTTTCACTATTCATCAAAAATTGAAAGTTTTCAGAAAAATACCAAAATTTCACCCTAGGCTAATTTCGATATTCTAAGTCCAAAAATGAAGTCCATTTTGAAAAATAAAATTTCAAAAAGTGGTTATCACTATTCATAACGGCTAGTTTTAATAGCATATTGTTGTTTAGTGAAACTCGGTATTGCGTACGACGCAAGCTATCGAGGAAGGTCGCGATTGCGTGTAAAGCAAGCCAAGCAAGTGTTGTGTAGAAAAAGATTCCTTTGATGATTTATATAACATAAAAGTATCGGGTGTTACAGTTATGGTGCACATGAACTTAGTGTTGCGTGTAGCACAAGCTATTGAATTACTTTAATGAGATAACGTACTATGAAATCATGGGGTGTTACATTATCCTCTTCTTCAATAAATTTTTTCCGCAAAATTTTAAATTGTTCTTCAAAAATAAATGGTTAAAAACAGAAAAATACCTTTGTTGAAAACCCACATCGAAAATTGGGTTAATAAAATTTAGTCTTAATAAGAGGGAAAGGGAAATGAAATATTCACCAAAAAATTATTATCTCAATTAGGAGAAAATTAGTGGAAATTGGAGACACATAGTTAGATGGAAACATAAATATTTATAGGGAGTTATTTAGGTCATAAATCACAAACAAGAGTAAAATTGAGGGCCTCAAATCCATCAATCTATGATGATTTAAAATATCATCAGTTAAACAAAACATAATGTATTAGGATAACAAATTTTTGGCTTTAAGATCCCTTATCTAAAGTTTAAGAATTAATCTATTCATATTATAAGAGGAAAAAATATACATACTTGACAAGTAGGGTATCATCCTTCAACTAATTCCTACTATAAACTTATCTTTCACTCAAAAAAATAATAGAATTCAAAAATATTCTATTTATCCTAATCATATAGGTTTCCAAAAATAATGAATTTATAATTCATTTGTCAGAATATTTAAGAAAACTACATTATACAAACTAGGAAATCACATAGGCCAGTGGTAGGTGATGCACCCTTACTGCTCTTCGGTTGCGGGTTCAAGTCTCGCGGCCTTGCTGGACGCGACAGGTTGTCGCCCGACCTCCGAGTTGTCCTTTTATAACAATCCAAAGATAATGTTAATAAATGATTTAAACTTAACAATATTATCCAATTTCAAACTTAATCCATTCTAACCTTTATAATTATCCAAAATACTTATGTCCAAACTTAGATTCCAAAATTTATAAGGAAGGTAAACACAATGAAGATATTTTTTTCACGTAATAACATGTGAATACCTTTATCATGTATTATTTTAAAACATGGTAACACCCTGAATTTCCATAAAACCTTATTTATTACATTCATGCTCCCTTATTACTTATTGAATACTAGATATATTACTTATATCTAAAAGTTTTTAATACTCCATCAATGATGAAATAAACAAACCATTAATCAGTTCCAAGGTAGTCAATAATATCTAATATAATTTATCTAAATCAACCATATCTTATTACAAAATTACTATCTCAGTATCAAGACCATATTAAGGTTTATCTTTACTCCAACCATGTATTTTCCAAAAAGCTTAACTTGTTGTTGAGTCACTTTTCATAGAGCCATATAATCTCAAATCCTCAATGAAATAGTACTGCAGTACAATCCTTATTTATTTCCATAATTCATATAACTGGTATATCATCGACACAACACTGAAATGACATAATTATTTAATAAAAACATAAGAATAATAATCATTCCACTTCATCTGTGGTTGTATAATAACATGATTATTATTCAATAGCATCATTTGTGATATAATTTGATGACGTGGACATTGATTCGTGTAGTGTCCCAACTCTTAGCAGATGAAGCATTGTACATTTGAAACCTTTTTATTACCATTGAAATCATGTACTTGGTGTCCTTTTTCTCTACACTTATAAAAAACTCCCATTCCATTAAAGCATTTACCAAGTTTATTCTTTCCATAGTTATCACATATTGTAAAATCCTTCTTTCCCTTATTCCCTTTATCCATCTTTCTTTCTACCATACTTTTCTTCTCTGGATTCCCTTCAAAGCCATAAATTTCAAAGAATTATTTAGTCATCTTATTAACACATGATACTATTTGTTCATATGATGATAATACATGGGAGACTATTTCCTTTCTAAATTTAGGCTTAATACCATGAAAGATATGATCCTTCTAACTCTTTGGATCATGCGTATTGCTGGAGTTCTTATTCCATCAACTGGGTTCCATTTCTAAACAATGGCATACACTAGGTTAGTTTATGAATCACAATGCATAATTCCAAACTTGTAAAATGCCTAATGTAAATTAAAAATATTATGCATATAATCTATAATCATAAAAATGTTTTCTTTGAAGAAGTATACACTCATAAAACCTTCATAATGGTTTGTAAATAAAATGAGAGTTAACCTAAGAAAATACCCTAGGAGTGTCGTAACCAAGAGTGCAGCAATGCCCATTGTCGTGCACCAGTTCCAGTTCGAGTCTAGCTCAAAGAGGTGTTTTGGGGTTTTTACCCCTAGGTACATCTGTGCCAGAGCCTCCTCTACCTGCTCATATCTAGATAGGGATTCATTTCATGGAAAACATAAAAAATCTCTACAGTACCAAAATTCTAGGAAGTTCTTCTACACTAATCCTCAAAGTCTATCTTAGAGTAATGTGCTATAATAAGAGATTATCTAAATCTAGTTTCCAAGGTTTGTAATAAACTTCATGTGATACCAACTGTAATGCCCTGACCCTAGTTACTCAGAGTCGGTGCATTATTTTAAAACATTGGCATGATTACAAGGAATCAAGTCCTGAGAGACTGATCAGTTTATCTGTCTTTGAAAATAGATTACATACATGAATGTTACATTACACATTAGAAAATAAAACACAACATAAATGATCCTTTGAGACCGCCATTAATCCCCTAGATTAACCCTTCTTATCAATCATAAAACACTTCTTGGAAACCTGGGAAAATAAAACATAAGAAAGGGGTGAGTTTAGATTCTTAGTAAGGATAACAATATAGCGGAAACTTTCATAAATAAGCATAAAAATTTAAGGAAATGTATAAGACTAAAATATAAGACTTTTAAAAATAAAATTTAGAATAATATGGTAATTATAGATCAAATAAATCCATTTACTTATTCACATGGATATTCTACTAGTCGACTAATCAAATGAAATATCAATAACCAATTTCATAATGATGGAATACATAATGCCAACCTACATAGTCAAGGCCTTGTTCTAAGAATACAAATAAGATTTTGTAAAGGCCCTGTGACAAGACACTAGTTTTTCTCATGGAACCTACCGATGCATCAAAGAGTTATAGCGGGCTCCACCTGTCACTTACTAAGTCCAATGCATTCCTCATATGAAAAGGTTTAAGCATAACATAAACATTCGTATTAAAAATAGCATACGAAATGTCAATATTTTATCCATAAACCATGAATGGTATAAAAAAACACATCCATAGTCAAACATATCACAAAACCTTCAATACAATATAGATGATTTTCATTATAATAAATCAACCTCGATCAAGAATAATATCCGGTAAAAGAAGTTGACATAGTGGAAAATGATCAGTAAAAATATTGGAGAGAAATATCCCTTTTTCATGAAATCATTTAAAAGTCACATAATTTATAGAGGAAGTCATTTAAAAGATAGTTTTGAATCAAATCTTCCCATACCACTTTGAAACTTTTTAAAGTAATTAATATTTTGAAACATTCATGTATATATAAATAAATCCTTAAAACCATTTTGAAAACATGGAAATTAATGAGAACGATTTAGAAGAATAAATATTTAAAACATTTAAAATGATGTTTTAGTAAAAAAATACCTTAAAAAAATCCCTTTGAAAACTATTTTATGAAACATGGACATGAATAATAAATATGTCCCAATAGATACTTACATAACAACAAACTCGGATAGTAATGAGATTGTGAAATTAACCCTTACCTTGAACTTTCTTTTGGTCAAGGGTATGTCTAAAATTATGTATAATGACCATATTATGTTATTAAATTATAAAAGAACCATATTAATATATATTAAATCATAAATGATTCATTTATGACTTTATACTACCCATTTAATAATTATTTCTATGTTAAATTAACATTTTGGGTAATAATCCCTTTCCTTATCGTACATGTTTTAACTTGTTATTCTTGATCGTATCATTTAGATAATGATTTAAATACTTACAGAATATAAAAAATGATTTATATTTCATATATATTTAGAATATAAATATTTATAATAGATAGATATATTAAATGGAAATCACCGTTTATGGAGATGGTAGGCCGTACGTATGCAAAAACGCTGTTTTCGTTTTCATATCGTATTGAACGGAAGTAAGTGAATAAGATATATGTAAGTACATACATACATACATACATATATATATATATACCGTAGAATTATTATTTAATATATTACAAAATTATTAATAATATATATTTTTATAATCATCATTGAATGGTGAACGTGATAATGAATCTAATCGCGTCGTGGAGACGGTAATCCGTACATACGCACAAGTGACAATATCATTATATTGATGGTGAAATCGTATGTAATTAGATGGTATATAATATACACAAAAACATTAACATTTTATATTTATTATTTTCATCAGTTATACTCATTATTATACCCATCCAAATAATTAAGTGTTTGAATAACAAACTACACCACGACGTGAAGACGGTAAGACATACGTACAAACATATGGTGACTTTGTCATTTATAGGATAGATAAAATAAAGAATATGGTTGTACCGTATTTATAATAAAATCACAGTATGTAGGAGGTACTAGAGTTATTTTTTTTATGGAAACAATAAAGAAAAAAAAGTGTAATAAGAAAAGAACATAAAAGAGGGTGGTGGAATTATTACCTCTTCTTCTAGTGTTTCCTTTTGAGTTGATCAAAAGGGCTCCTTAGGTTGGCTTTCTGATCAAAGTAAGGAATATAGGTTGATGTGAGGGAAGTTTTTAGGATATTTGGGTAGGGTTTGGCCAATCCAAAAGGTTTTGGAGGTGTAAAATTAAGAGAAGGGGAAGTGCCCTTTTGTAAGAGAGGTGAGGGTCACTTAAGGAAAAGCTTGAAATATTATTTTATAATAAAATACTTTTCTGTTTATAATGGATCCAAAATGAATTATTTAGAGGATAAGTTGGGAATGGGTAGAAAACCACTCAACCAATTGGTTTTAGACATGTTTAGGGCATCATATTAACCTTATCTTTTAGGTTTAACTCTTAGTTAAATAGTTTGAAATTTTCCATATCTCTTTGTATTTTTATATTATATGTTTAATAAACATACTATAACAAGCCAAGCGCATCCCATGTGGTTCATTATTAATATTTATAACCTTATCTAAGTATTTTTTCCGAACCGTAGATTTTTAGGAATATTATATCAATTAATAATATAGTATTTGTTTTAAAAACTCAATTATGTAAGTTTTGACACTATTTAGTATTTAGTTTTTGTGAAAATCCTAAAAGCATGATTACTTCAAAAAAAAATTATTTAATCAACCCTAACATGTCATATTAACCTAAAAAATTGGTGTAATTCATCAAAAGTCTCAAATTACATTTATTTAGATATTTATAATATGAATTATTTTAATCTTTCATTAATAAGGTAATTACTACATCATCATTGTTTCATAAATAAATTATATAATTTGATGTCTAAAAATTACAAATAATATACCATTATGTAGGAAATCTTTCTAGTTTTATAATGAATATTTATAGTTGAATATATCTTTTGTATAACCATATATTAAAAATGGTTTATTTATTAAACTTTAAATTTAACTCTTTTAACTCTTCTTTAAGTAAAAAACTAATAAATGTCCTAATATAATCCAAGTGGACCTAAAAGATCATATTTTATTCCTAATGTTGTTTTTGGTCGAATTACACTTATACAATAGAATTAGGACATGTGTTAGGGTAATTAAAATATCATTTTTACCCTTAATTACACTATTTAATTTTAACTATGGTAAATAAAAGTCAAAAGTTACTATTCACTAAAAAATATTTTCATCCTTTTGAACCACATTTTACTTGATGAGGTTAACCGTGTTTCTCGGATTTTTGAAATTCAGCTCATAGAAGTGGTAAAACTATGTTTTAGGCAAATTTTCAAATGCTCCTAGAAGGTCGGTAAAAGACGGTAAAAAGTTCAATATTTTTTTTATATCTAAACTTATTATAAAATGACTCCAATGAATTACATTGAACGTATATATGTATTGAGTATCTATTTTGAAAAAAAAAATTAAAATTAAATAACTAATTAATTAAATAAAAAGTCGATTTTAAACAACAACGCAATGTTTTTCACTATTCGTCAAAAATTGAATGTTTTTAGAAAAATAAAAAAAAATCATCATAAGATAATTTTGATATTCAGAATTTAAAAATGAAGTATATTTTTCCAAATTCAAAACATAGAATTTGAATTTATTGATTTAAAATTAATTCCACTTGTCAAAACCAAAAAACGGGGTTTTTAATAAAGTAAAAACTATCAAAAGATTGACATGTGTTTATGTCAAATTTAAATGTGAAATTACCTATAATGACCTAAATTTTATTAAATGATAAAAATATAATCTAATTATGCTTCAAAACCTTTCAAATTCATATTTTAAAACTATAAATTATTTCGATTAAAAAAGTTTCTTTTAATTAAAACATATTATTTTTCACTATTCATCAAAATAAGAATGTTTTTAGAAAAGCACCAAAAATTTATCCAAACTGAATTTTTATGTCCTGATTCTAAAGAATAATTTAATTTCATTAAATTCAGTATATAAAAGTTTCAAATATTGGATTTAAAAAGGGTTCTCCATTAAAAGGCGGTAAAATTGCATTTTTTGAAAAATTATTATTTTATCTGAAAAAATGAATTTGTTCTTATGTTATGTCTAAGAAACAAATAACATGGATGTTAAAATTATATAGATTATATAAGATTCAAAATGCAGTTAATACTATTCATAACCGCTTTTTTAACGGTTAGTTTAGTAAGTTGTGGTGCGCTCAAACATAGTGTTGCGTGTAGCACAATCAATTGAATTACTCTAATGAGAAAATGTACTATAAAATCTTGGGGTGTTACAAAAACTATTAGATTCCACTAATATTAAAGAGAAATTGTAATAAAAAACATTACATTGAATTAATAAAAATAGAAACTATGATACTAAAATAATTTCAACACCACAACAATTAAACAGGAATTATATGAAGTCCCATGGGTTTCACATGGACATCTTATTTTCATATATATTTTATTAAATAATAATTACCAATTAGATTATGAAAAAGATCATTTAAATAAAATGAATATAAAAAATATTACTTGAATGGAAACTCACATCTTGCGGTCAAATAGCATGTGCAGTTTCCACTAATATTAATTTAATGAAGGGAAAATAACTTTTAAAATCAACATCATGGAATAATGTGTTATTTGATAATAAATTTTATTTTTCATCAAAATTAAAATGCAATTTAGACCTAAAAACGACTTGAAAAACCACATAAAGATTTATCATACATGACTCACTTGAAGTAATACACAATATGTTTTAAAATGTTATCTCTCAAAGGAACAGTCTAGGTGGTACATGTAGATGACATGAGGATAAATGAAAATTGGTGAAATGTGTCTAGTAATTGAATGAGATAGTGGTGACTGATCTAGATAATTTGAATATAAATAAATAAATGATTGTTAAATAATTATAAATTATTCTAATACTCCTTTGACAATATATGAAGGTTCCAGGCATAGAAAAAACCCATCATTGTCCTTTCCCAACTGATATTATGTCTTATTAACTAATTATTATCATTTTATCATTACATATAATTCCATGTTAAAAAAAATAATTCAACTGTTAATTTATAAAACAATTATAGATCCAAGAAATAGGAACATCAAATGTTGATTTATAATTAATTTAAGTAGTTGAATTATATATGATGAAATCATTTTTCATTGATGAAACCAAAAATTTATCTATGTCATACGATCATTGAATCATAGGAAAAAAGTGCATATTACCTCTAGTGGTGATCCAAAAATGAACCATGAACCTATGCGTATCACTATAGAAATACATGGGTGATGGAATGGGGGATCCCCACACTTACCATATTCCTCTTTGATCACCTCAAGAATCTGTTCAAACGACTGTCATTGATCTCTCTAAAATCAATTAGGGTGGTGGAGGTGGATCACTCCCTATTCATAAGGCATTTCATAGATATGATCTATCAAGGGCTTGAAAGGATTCTCTATATATCATTATGCATGACAACTAAAATCGATATGAATTTAGTTGGAAATAATATAATTGGGTTTAAATTGTTCCAGGGTTAGAAAATAATAATTACAAATGCACTTTTATTATTTCCTTAATCCCTAAGGAACCCCAATTTTGTAATTATAATATTTTCATTATTTATTATCATGTGAAAAACTATGAATTAATTAAATATTATTACTTTAATAAATTGTTTGAAATTAATACAATCAATATTTCATATATAACATTTCTCACTAAACCATTAAATTTTTCATGGTATTCTGAGAAAATATTTATCAATCTTTGAATAATAAATATTTATTTTAAATATTAATATTACTACACTATTCACTGATAAATAATTAAATATTATATTCACTAAATATAAAATAAATATTTATTAAATATTCTACTCCCAAACACTCTCTATAATAACATATGATTGAATATGTGTGATCAAGAAAATACAGATAATAATTAAACCACATATGATGATATTATTTATTCAAGTTGTTAAATATAAATAAAAATTTTAATTGAGGTTATGGATTCACATAGGGTGTGACCCTATAGGATTATTTCTCCATTGTATTTGGAAAAATCACCTAATGATCAAGGTTAGCATTTCGTTTCTAGTCAATGATCCCATAATGAAAAGATGTCAAATGTCTCAGGGACATAAAACCTCAAATTAATTTTTAATAAGTAATATAATCAGTTTATCACCATATCTCCAATCAAGAACATTGTATTTTTCCATCATCCAATGTGATCAATGTCCCATTATCTTAATTTATAGATATTAAATTGTCCTCCATCATCATGGCTTTGGATTTAATTAGGCTATTTTATTCTCATAGAAGTCCCCGAAATGCAATCATTCATTTAAAATACTATGATTTTAATCATTTCTCATATTATTTATCAATGTAATATTATTCAATGTGCACTCAACATGTCCAACATTATCTCAATAAAATGTTACCACATGTTTCATCAATACATCAAAGAATGTGACTCAAAATATTCTTTAGTAATAATCATAATTTATAAGGACTCTTATATAAATCCACAAATAGAAACATCTAATAATATAAATAAATATGGATTTACTACTAGATGGTTAGGTTGTCATAATCTCATTCACTGGAAATTATCAATGGTGTACATAATGAGAAAGTGCCTCAATGTAAAATGAGTCTCCACCCCTAATAAAAAATTTCATTTTCATATCGTGGAATAATTTTATCCAACTATAGAACATCTATTCACCAATAATTACATTGAATTTATTGATTATCATCTAAGAGGGGAACTATTATGACCTTCCAGTGTGATAGTTAATATTTATACAACATCACATACTACGACAAGAAGAAGAACAATTATTATATGATAAGAAGTATATTAATATTAAAGAATAATAATTACAGGTAATCATAAAGTTCTTAGAAGTTGTTCTAGGGTACCAAATAAAATATTGGTTACCTGATGGGGTATTCATTAGCCTAAAAAGCTTCTGGTAGGCTACTAGATTCCTGGAGGAGGATACTAGTCAATCAGTGGTGTCGAGATAGGTGGTCAATCTTGCATTGAAATTTTCCCCCTTGCCTTCACTTGACCTATGATGACTCATTTACACCCCAAGGACAATGGAGGAATACCTGGAGGATATAAATAGACCCTCAAGGGGTCTAGGGAAGTATCATCAACTTTAATGAACATCAATTAACTTCATTGTTTTATAATGAATGATATTCAATCCAATGAGCGTTGATGATAAAATTGTATCATTGGTTCACCCCCTTGAGATGTCTTTGTACTTATTCATTAAAACACATTGATCTCCAATATTTTCTCTCTCCTTCCTCCAGTTTCATAATCCCTATCAATCTAGAGAATTTATGAGGTTTGCTAAAAGGGTTTGTGCCTATGAAAATAGTGTTTTCTTCCTTTTTGAATTATTTGTAACTCCTAAAACCAAGGCCTTTTTCTAAGTTTCTAAGATAATTCTAAAGCTAGGGTTTTGTGTTAATTTCAATTTTCTTATCAATTGTTTATACTAAATCCTATTAATTCAAAGACCATAGTGAAATTGAGGTGGTGGATTTAGGGGATCATAAATAGCTTCCACCAGGTATTCAGTAGCCAAACTATTGATGAACTACCTTATCAAATTATGTGCCTTGTATTATATATAATTACAGAATCTTTTACTTTTTAATCTCATATCAATAACATAATATTTCAACTTATGTAATTAAACATCCCATTTATTCAATATATATAATTTATACCATTATTAAAAAATTATATTCTAATATTATTTTTAATTATATTCCATTTAACCTATTTTTAAATTCATTACGATTCTTCTTTAAATTTTTTTCTTAATCATAAAAGGGATTGTTTTTTATAATTTCTAAAATAAAATACATCTCCTCTCTTTAATCTTAATCCATCAAATATAATGTAGAAAATTTATTTCATATAATGAACTATATTTTTTATTTTCTGTATTGAAAAGTGGGTGTAATAATTGAGATTGATATTTATCTGTGATACACAATACTTTTTAAAGCACTGAGAAAGATAATGTCACACATTGGAATATATTTTTTTCAATGTTAAAGAGATATTATAGGATAAAAAATTTCTTTTAGGTAGTTAAAATAGATTCAATATAAATAACCTTTATGAGTGCTAAAAGAATATAGTGTTTTAAGAATCATTAAAAGTTAATGAATTTTATCATTATTGTTAAAAGTTCACATCATCAGTGCTAAAAAATGTGTTCATTAATGGGATCCTTTATCATTTCTATTTTTTCACTAATAATGGGTTACCATTATCATCAATTTTTATAGATATAATAATATGGATAGTATATCACCATGTTTTATTTTTGATAATAGAAATGATACAATGGTATACTGTTAAAATTTTGAAACACTATGATAATAAATAAAAGTTTTACTTTCAATTAAATTTCAATAAAAAATAAAGGAAAAAAGAACTATATTAGAAGCATGTAAAAAAAATCTTTTTACAATTATATTGGTACATACAATTTATCACAAAAATTAATAAAATTTAAAAAATTATTATCTTTGGTCCACAACCCCTCTTAAAAGAGCATGATCATGCTACTCGTTGTCCAAAAAATAACCTGTCACACCCTGACCACACGTGTCTTTTATTTTTAATTATTTATCAATGTTAAATCTTTGGTTGAAGTTTAGGTTTGGTTCCCAAAATAATTTTTTTTGAACTTTGATGATTTTGGTGGGTTTCAGACAGGTGCATGGGAAACGCACGATTGTTGATAAATGTGCAGTCATCCCAGGGGCCCTTACCATTTCCCACTTCTTAAAATAATAATATTTTGTGTGAATAAAATGGGGTAATAAATATTTAAAACACGATAATAATGATATTAATATTATTTCATATATTATATTATTATTATTAAAAATTTAATAATATTATTAACACTAAAATTGTTATTAATATAATTATAATTATAATTATTATTTTATACTAGTATGGTTTAAAATAAAATCCACAAAAATTAATATTTTTATTCTTATTATTTTTGTTATTATTATAATTATATTATTACTATTACTATTATTATTATTATCATTAGTTTTTTTATTTATCTGTTATTGTTATTAAATTTTAAGAGGTTTTTAACCCTGTTTCTTTGTTTTTTTGTTTTATCTTTCTTATTCTCTACCCATCATTCTCTCCTCTCTTTTTTAATCCCCACACATCTCCCCTCTCCCCCATATTTCCTCATGCCCCTCACCTCCCCCATTCTACCAATCAAACACATCTATCCCCATTCCTCCCATATTTTGTATCATCTCACCACCCTCCTCGTAACTCCTATATAGTGTGACAGGTCACCATGGCCATGCCTCCCTTTCAGTGCCCTCCATGGTCAGAGCTCATCAAGGATGCAACCTCCTCTTGACTATGAACTAAAGTAGGCATGAACGAACCCTCAACCGAGTCTCAGTGGTGCATAAACCACCTTCTATGGATCTCCCTAATTCTTCATGCTTTATTAATATTTCTTCGTGTTTCTCCAATGATTCATCGAGGTATAGTTCTTAAATCAATTATTCTTAACCAGTTTGATGATTTTCTTCTCTTTTGGTACCCAGTTTGGATTCAGCCAAAACTATAAGGTTGATATAATATCTAATTGTGGTTTTCTACCTTCTATAGATTATGTAATTGATGTACCAAGACCAGTTAGTCCATGTTACAGCAACCTTCGCTAAGGGCGAGGTGGATGGAATCGATTTACTTTGCCGCTGTTGTTTTGTGTAAGAGTCAAAACACGTTGCTCAGTTTTAACTAATTAATTTAGTGTCCTATGGTGTATATAAGCCCCCAGTAAATTAATTAGAGGTTTTTTGGTCTTTTCCGCCTTAATTTTGGGTATCTTTTGATATTGTAGTGAATTTTTGGTCAGCGATAGAGGGCGCACACATATCCTTAAGGTATATATATATATATATATAACATATATGTCTTCCATGAATGTATTCCCTCATGTAATGGGGAATACGTGCACTGGATTATCGATATATGTATAAATATATTATTATATGGGTGAGAGTGCAGGCCGACTTCGAGTGGTCACCACCTATTTACTCAAGTGCCAAAGCATTCGACATGACCCGGTTCCTCTTTGTGGTAGGTGTATCCATGCCCTTTATTCCAATTTCAATCCAATTGATGCATGAGTTTTGTTTATAAATTATTAAATCATATTTATCACCATTATAATAATGGTAGTTAATCCTTGATTGTGTTTTATTGTTAGTAGATATGATTAAAAAAAGTTTTTAAACTTTTTATCTATTTATGCCCATGTGTGTGCCCTGCCTTAAGATTTGGATAATTAACATATTCCTTCAAAATGGTTATGTTGGACATGTTGGGTGGTTCTTTATTAAAGAATCATTTTAGTGGGAGTTTATTGGCTTAGTTTGGTTGTCTTTAGGAAACATGGTGTTTTAGTGTAAATGGTTATTTGTGCTAATAAATAGTGTGTGTGTGGTTTCATAAAAATTGGTTTGGTGAAGACCACTTTTTGTATGCTGCTGGATGTGGGAACATCTATGGATACACAAAGTGAACCCATGGATGGGACTATTAATGATGATGACATTTGGAGTGACTCTCCTCTCGAACCTTGGTTTTCAAAAAAATAACACTATCTTCTCTCTCTCACTCCATTTTATAAATGACTCCATGGGTTACCAAGTCACTTAAGGAATTTCCAAGAATTGGGTGAATGGTTTTATGACACGTTTAATGTTTGATAACTAGGATGTTTTTCTTAAAATGGCTGAATGCTAGTTTTGCATCGTTGCGTGTATTGTACATGTTTCAAACTCCTTTTTTATAGTAATGTGGATTTGATGTATGAGCATGTTTGGAAAATATCACATGTTTGGGTGTGCATTTGAAAGAAAAAGGCCAAATGGAAAGGGCATAGTTAAAAATGGATTTCTATTCGTTGGAAATGTTTTTCATAATGGGTTTTGGTAAATGTACCTTGGATGGTGAAAGCTAATGGTCCGGTTGGTACTTTTGGTATGGTTACATGGAAAGGGTTTGTTGTGTGAAAATAAGATGAGGACCATTTATCATCTTTGAAATGTTTTCTGGAAAACTCTTCTTGAGTTAGGTGTTTTTCTTTATTAGTGGACCATGAGATGGAAGGGTCCTCTATATGGGACTTCATTGAATGGTAATTATTTTTTAGGTAAGGGAAAAACCCTTGAGGTGGTCGCAACATTGCTGAATTGTGTGGTGTGTTTGATTAAATATATGTGGTTTGTTGTTTTAATTTCATGTCACACCCCCATATGAAATATACATGGGATCCTATCATAGAAAATAGGTTTATTGAGAATGATTATTGCACTAGTTTAGATTACACACTAGTTATTGGACCATAGTAGTAGGGTAATTTTTTTATTATTGCTATGGGATTGGGTCCCTTGACCAGGCCAGGTAGGGTGACAGTCGGGAATAAGGGTGTTCTGACGTCATTGAGTAGGGAATGCCTTCAGGACAAGTCACATGTATAGTACATTCTAGTATTTCTCTGAGTTCCTAGGATTTCCTATGTTTCCCCATCACGAGCATTAATATTTTCATTGACCTCATCATATATAATCCTATTACTTATACCAGGTTTTGGTTTTTATTTGGAACACTGTGAATGTTTGGTTGGTTTGAAAAAAAATCTAAGCATATGTTTGAAACTAAAATCACAATTCCCTATTTTCCTTCTCAGGCCTTGTTTTAAAATGTGAGGGCAATGGATCAGGTTTCTTGTTTGTTTTTAAAATGTAATGTATGTATAGAAATCAATTTTTATAAATGTATTTCAAAATAGTGTCGTTGGAATGATATTTGGAAATGATTGTCATGGAATTTTTGGTGTTTTTTAATGAGCATTTCATTTCTCACCCTACATTATCATTCTAGTTTTTTGGTTTTGTTAGTGTTGGATCACTCTTGGAGTGAACATGGTTATGAGTTGGGTGGTGAGCTATGTGGCCACATGGAGGTATGTGCAGTTTTACATTCTTTATGCTACTAGTTTTCTTTTTAACAGTTATTATTTATTTATTTACATGTTTTTTGAGGTGGAAAATTGTTCCCACTTGCTTAGTTTTGATTCCCGACACTAGTCTCCATCCCAAATGAATCTGGAACGCCCCTCAAGACATACTACAAACTTTATTGGGTGACCATTCTAGGTTCGACCTAGGCTGGTTCATGAAAAAATTATATCAAAGGAGGCCCTTGTTATTTTGGGTGTCTGGTAGAAGTAGATTAAACTGTCGGGGCTCATGAGGTAGGTTAGAGGGTTCGTGCCTGATCACTATCACTCATGATAAGACGTAAACTACTAGGTGTAGTCCACGATTTGAGTCTTTTGTTCTGGGTTCTTTTGGATTGATGAATGAAAATAGAGGTGAATCATGTTATGTTGTGACCTCACATGGGTTGGTGACCCATGTGGAGTCTAAGTTCCCAGTACAAAGTCCTCTTAGGGTTATTCCTTACTTGGGGAATGGCTCACCCCCATTTCACTAGGTTAGGCATAGACACTAGTTCCACATTCCGATTGTTAGTTTTTGACTATGTTTTGTTTTAATTTTGGTTAGTGGGAGTGTGTTAAAAATGAAATTTGTTTTCAAAAGGATAAAGGGTATCTTTCAAATTAATTTGATATTGGTGAAGTGGGTTTTTAAAAAAATGTTTCAATTTAGAAAAAATTGGCATGTGTTTGGATTTGATGAGGAAAATGATTTTTGATCCTAGTAACTCTTTATAGAGGATCATATGTGTGTGTGTATGTATGGAGAGTGTGTGTGGGAAATTATTTGTGTATGATGCAAGAGATATTTCTTTAATGAACATGTGATGGTTCATAAGGTGAAATTGGTGAGTTTTAAAATTTGAAAGAAATGAAGGTTTTTGGAAAAGTAATTATTGCTTGTGTTTGTATATGTTTGGTTTATGAGCAAGTTTCCCTTTTAATTGACCATATATTTGAATGTGTTTTAGGCTTGATGTCTATTTTAGTAGTGTTTTTCATGTTGTTCAGAGTATGCCACCCAGAAAGGTCACTACTATTATTTGTGATTCATGCCCATTTTTTGATTCTTCTCGGGTGATGCTTTTACTTAGAGGGATCAAAGGTCTGTTAGAAGTATCAAGGTGGTATCACAGAAGAAGAGCATATATTCAGGTTATTGGGAACTCCAGAGTTTGTTAGAGTTTGAATTGTTTCTGGTTTTATTGAGGGTCCAATTTGGGACAAGTGGACGTTGGGTGCCTCATCATTGTTAGGATTTAGGGTGTGGTCAAATGGTAGTCGGTTTTCTTGAGGGTTCTCATTTGGCGAGAAGGGTGTCCAAGAGGAACCTGTTTCTAAAGAATCTTGTTCGTCAGTGCTGGAATATTGTTCATCAAATCGTCCTCTAACGCACCCCTAGAGTGGCCGGTTCAGGCATTCCACGCCATCTTGGCTCATCCCTTCGAAGTCCTTTTATCGTGTGACCGTTCAGGTCTCCAAGAAAGGTTTCGAATGAATTGTTGTTCAAGGAAGGAGTCATGGTTGGGGGATTATATTACCTGACTATGAGGCATAAGATGCTTTGGCCATCAGAGCCCCAGCCTCAGGTCTTAAAGTGAAGCTCTCGAACTATCAAGAGTTACCAAAGGGGGTGTGGAATCTTTTTTCGGGTCTTGTTTTCAGCTTTGAGATGGAAATATCCAATATTTCCTTGTTATATTCTTGTCATTGTCATAAACTCATCCTTTTTGTGGTGGGGTGATGAGCTTGTTCTATTGCATTCCAATAGTACATATCTACTCCTAGTGAGACTTTCAAATCGTTTCTTACCCTTGATGGATGTTGGTCCCATGAAAGAAAATGGACCCATTCTAATTTTGAGTTTGGTATTACCTGTGTTCATTATGGGGATGTTTGGTTTCATGAAATTGATGAGAATTGTGGAGTTAATTTCTTATCCTCAGGCTGTTGGGTTGTTTCATATTAGGATTTCCGTCTATGTTTCAGTGGAGGTGATTTTTCGCTCATTCTATAGAAGTTCGTTTGGATTGGATGGGAGTTCTTGAGTCCCCCCCACCAAGGTGGTATGTTCAAGTTTTAATTTTCATGCTAGTAAAATCCTTGTTTTAGGGATAAACCTCTCACGTTATCCAATATTTAGGGTTTTAGTTTCTCTGTAATTAGTCGGGTGGACCAGAGGAGAGTATGGTCATATCAAGTTTCACAGTTTCCCTTAGTTTTTTCTGGGCATGGACTGTAGTTTTGGTTAACTTTTAGCTTGGTGACTTTCTGGGTGTAGAAAGTGTCCATTATGGGGAGAATTGTCACACCCCGACCATAGGTCTCTTTTATTTTTAATTATTTTTCAATGTTGAATCTTTGGGTGAAGTTTAGGTCCATATACCGACTTAATTGTTTTTTGTTATTTGAAGATTTTGGTGGGTTTCGGACTGGTGCACGGGCAATGCATAGTTGGCGGTAACCATGCGGTCATCCCGGGTGCCCTTGCAGTTTCCCACATCTTAAAATAATAAAATTTTATGAGAATAATATGGGGTAATAAATATTTAAAACACAATAATAATGATATAAATATTATTGGGTAGATAATAAAAAAAATAATGTTAAATGTTGTTAATAATATTATTAACACTAAAATTGTAATTAATATAACTATTATTAATATATTTTTTACTATGATGGTTTATAATAAAATGAACAAAAAATTATTATTATTATTCTTATTATTATAAATATATTAGTTTTATTATTATCATCATTTTTTATTTATTTGTTATTGTTATTATTATTTTTAAGAGGGTTTTAACCCCGTTTGTTTTTTTTGTTTTTCATTCTTCTTCTCTACCCATAACACTCCCCCACTTGTTTTTATTCCCTCATGTACCTCCACATTCCCCCTTATTACCTCATGCACCTCACTTCCCCCATTCTTCCAATCACGAAAAACTCCCCCTATCCCCCCCCCCTCTATTACAGCGTCGCACCACACTCATAGGGACCCCCTTTGGCGTGATGGGTCTCTACGGCCAGGCACCCCTACAACTCCCTCCATGGTCAGAGCTCATCAAGGTCTCAACCTCCTCTTGGCCACGACCTGCAACAGGAACACACAAACCCTCATCTAAGTCCATGTTACTGCATCCGCCGCCAAGGGCGAGGTGGATAGACTAGATTTTCTTTGCTATTTTTGTTTTGGGTAACAATATAAACTTTCTGTTTGGTTTTTCTCCACTTAACATAGTTTATTATTGTTTATATGAGTCCCTAGTAAAATAATTAGAGGTACGTTGTTCTTTTTTTCCTTAATATTGGTTACATTTTGATGTTATAGTGATTTTATGGTCAGCAACAGAGGGCATGCATGCATATAGTTAAGGTATATATATATATATATATATATATATATAATATATATATATCCTCCATGCAAGTATTCCATCATGGAGTGGGTAATAAGTGCATTTTATTATGGATATATGTATATATATAGGTATGTACGTGCGATTGTGTGCTGGTTGTGAGTGGTCGCCACTGATTTCATCAAGTGCCAAAGCGTTCGACAAGACCTGGTTCCTCTTTGAGGTAGGTGTCTGCATGTCCTTTCTTTCAATTTCAATCGAATTTATGTTTGTGTGTTTTTTATAAAATTTTTAAAATCACATTCTTCACCCTTATTATAATTTTATTTAATCCTTGATGGTGTTTTCTTATTAGTATATCTGATTAAAAATATGTTTTAAACTGTTTATCCATTTATGCCCCTGTATGTTCCCTTCCATTGTATTTGGATAATTTTCATTTTCCTTCAAAATGGTTATGTTGTACATTTGGGTGGTGTTTTCTTATAGAAACATTTTTGTGGAAGTTGATTGGCTTGGTTTTGTTGGTTTTACAAATCTTGGTGTTATAGAGTAAATGGTTATTTGTGCTAATAAATGATCTGTGTGTGGTTTCATAAAAAATGGATGAGAGAAGAACACATGTGTTATGACATTGTATGTGGGAGAGTCGATGGATGTACAAAGTGAACCCATGGATGTGCATACAAATGATGATGAAATTTGGATTGACTGTTAACTCGAACCACGGTTTTTGAAAAGTTACATCTATCTTCTCTCTCCCACTCCTTTTGATAAACGACACTATGGTTTACATTATGACTTAAGGGGTTTTAACGAATTGGGTTAATGTTTTTATGACACATTTGGTGTTTGATAACAAGGCAATTGTTTCTTAAAAAGGTTTAAAACTCATTTGGCACCTTTACATGTCTTTTTCATGTTTCAAAATCTTTTTTATAGTAAATTTAATTTATGGTAAGGGATCGTTTGGAAAATAAGACATGTTTGGGTGTGGTTTTTTTAAATAAAAGGATGAATGAGAAAGGAATAGTGAAAATGGGATCTCTGTTTATTAGAAATGTTTTCCTTAACGTGTTTTGGTAAATTAACTTTGGATGGTGGAAGCTAAAGGCCTTATTGGGTATGGTTACATGGAAAGGTTTGATGTGTCAAAACTGGATAAGGCCCATTTGGAATATTTAAAATAGTCTTTGGAAAACCCCTCTAGAGTTAGGTCTTTTTCCTCATTGGTGTATTGTGAGATGGAAGGGTCCTTGGTATAGAAATTCATTGAATGGTAATTATTTTGAGGTAAGGGACAAACCCTTGAGGTGGTTGGGGCATTACCGGATTGTGTGGTGTGTTTGATTATATTTATGTGGTTTGTTGTTTGAATTGCATGGAACACCCCCTTATGAAATATACAAGGGAACACATCATAACAAAGAGTTTTATCAAGATAAATTGATGTACTAGTTTATATTATGCACAGGCTAGTAGAGCATAACAGGTGTTATTTTGTTATTATTATTATGGGATTGGGCCTCTCTACCAAGCCAGGTTGGGTGATGATTGGGTGTTAGGGCATTATGATGTCATTGAGTAGGGAATTCCTTCATAATGAGTCACATGTATAGTATGTTCTAGTCATCCTATGAGTTCCTATGATTTCTTGTGTTTCCCCACTATGAGTATTACCAGTTTCATTGCCCTCATTGTGTAGAATCTTATTCCTTATACCTAGTTTTGGTTTTTATTTGGAACACTGTGAATTTTTGGTTGGTTTGAAACTATTTCTAAGTGGATTTTTGAAAATGAAGTCACAATTCCACGTTTTCCTTCTTGGGGCTTGTGTTAAAATATGGGGGAAATGGTTCATGTTTCTTGTTTGTTTTTAAAATGTAATCTATGTATAGAAATATATTTTTATAAATGTATTTCAAACTACTATCAAATGAATGATTTTTGGAAAGGATTGGCATGGACTTTGTGGTGTTTCCTACTAGAAATACTTCGTTCACCCCTACTCTATCATTTCAGTTTCATGTTCTATTAGTGCTAGATCGCTCTCGGAGCGAACTCAGTTCCGAGTCGAGTGGTGACCTAGGAGGTCACATGGTGTAATGTGCAGTTTTACTTTCTTTTCTCTACTAGTTTTCTTTTTTACTGTTAGTATTTATTTATTTACTTGTTTTTTTATTTACAGGCCAAATTTTTCCCACTTGTTTATTTTTTATGACTGACACTAGTTTCCATCCCAAGGGGATCGGGAACGCCCCTCTCGACATTTTGCAGACTGGCTCGGGTGACTGGTTCAGGGTCGACCCATGCTGGTTCATGACACAACCCCATATTAAGAAAAAGAGTGTACCTTTTTAAAAATATATTATGTTAGTAACATTATAAATAAATAAATTTAACATAAATATGAAACAATTAATAAATAAAATGAATATTTTAAACTGAATACATAAACATCAAGTCATGTTAGAAAAATTGTGTGTCCGGTTAATGTGTTTACCTTATTCACAAATGGGACACCCTTGTGTTACATTAATGATATTTTTGAAAAATGTTTCATAATTATAAATGTAATTAATCATCCCATAAAACATGGATCTAAAAATAAAATTTAATCTCTATAAATATCATACAATGTAACACATGAATCCAACATTAATAGAAAATCATTGATCAATGCATTCTAATAACAATCAATATCATTTCTCAGTTTTATTTATCCTGGTATAAGTAGAGACAATATAATGATTATTTTCTTTATGCCTATCCATGATGGAATGTTTCAATTTATCAAAATAACTTTACAGGTATTGTGAGTGTTTCTTTGTAAAACAAAAGGATTCACTTCCTTTGTATATTGCACGAGATGATGGTTTCTTTTATCATTTCCAAATTTAGGACACTCATGATCAATTTTATTCTAATAAGAAGATAATTATGGGTTATGGTGTTTCCCATATTGATTTATGGTTTTTTCATGACACAACAATTTCTCTAAATTATTCTCACTTCCATATAGGTTCCTAAACCTTGTAATGATTGGAAACATCCATACCACTTTAAAAGGTATTCATTAATATTTTTTATATTGAGACAAACCAGACATGGAGGATTTTTAAGTTATTGATGGTTCTTTCAAAACAATATACATTCATTTAGATATGTATCTATTAATTATAAGTTCATACACATGGAATGTAGTAGTCAGTTTTTTAATATGTTCACAATGGAAGTACATTAGAATCTAGTATCAAATTATTCAAAAGAGAATGTAGTATAGTAAAGTTAGTGTCACTCCTCCTATTAATATCTTTGGAAATATATAGCATCATAATTACTGATAATGTTTTATATTGAGTACATCTAGAATGTGTCTTTTAACAACTCTTCAACTACTGAAACAGTTTTGGGAAACTAAAATGATCATCTTCTACTATAATTTTCATTTCCTTAATAAGATATTCACTATCATTCACATGTGTAATCATATACTTGATACATTATTCACAACTTTTCACACTTGTAATCATATAAAATGTTCAATAAAATACAGAGTTATCCAACTCAAAATATATATTCGGTTCCCCCAAATGTTTAGTAAAACATTTATAGCTTAGATATATTATATGATAGATCATGTGTTCTTCCAAATCCTATGGACAAATTATTCTTGAATAATTCCATCTTAGACATAGACAAAGGACATGGGGAGGGTCATATGCGCGTTGTTTTGAAAACTTGATAAACTCTTTCACCTCATCATCATACTCAATTTTTATATGATTGAAATTCACCCATTTTCAATTCATATCCATCTAATTTAATTTAGTAATATTTAAATTTAAATAAATAAATTAATTCATCAAATGTATGAGCTTAAAAAACTAAAATGATATTAATTATATATACACACATATAGTCATCATATTTGATATAATATTTTAATTTCATAAAAAACATGTTATAATATAAAAAGAACAATAATTATATGAATATAATGGATTATAACACATGTTTTTTTAACAAGAAGTCATATATCATAAATCAATCATTTTTTAAATGGATTCATCAAGGGAGATAATTATCTTCACATCACTATTAATGTTCACAAGAAAATGATGGATTTCAATATCTAGATTATTATTTCTATATATATAATAGGATTTCACTATTGAAACATATATAAAAACAAATTACATATTTTCCATAATATTTATTGAGTTCATAAAATAAAGTAATTACATCAATTATCATTATTACATTTGTAAATAATTGAAAGATATCAAATTTGAATTATTTACTTGGTAAAAAAAGATAAAGAAACATTAGAATTTTATTTATTCCATATTTTTAATTTATTCACCTATACCCCCAAAAACTATAGTATTGCACATACCCTACATTGTTTTTATGTGGAGAGGGATCTTGTTTAATAATCTAAAGCACACTAGCCAAAACCAGATTGATAATATGGAACCCAACCATACTATATGCGAATAAATGCTACAAGGCACCCAATTTCCCATGACCTACAAAGAATATTCTCTCCCGGGGTTTTCCCTAGGGTAGAGGGTTGATATAGATTACTTAAAAATAGTTTCAAAATATCAATCCTCTAGTTTTGAGGTTCAATTTTCCCATAACCATCGACTTCATCGGTAGAAGACCTCTAGTTCTATGAGATATTGTGTGCAATGCGAGGAAGACATAATGTTAGTGTTGTTTTATAAAGAGGGTGAAGGGGTTTATCTGAACTTACTAAAAAAATGCTGATAAACGTCTAATTTATCTGATATAAAAATATAACCATGAATGAACACTAGTTTTTTTGGCCTTCTTAGTGCTGATAAATCATAACAATTATCAGCTCAAAAAAACACTGACAAAATTAGTGTTTTTTTCACTTATGTCTTAGTGACAAAAATTACACTATTATCAGTGCTCGACCTATTGATGAAAAAAATGTAAAAAAAAATTAAAATTGAATAAATAAATAATATTAATTATATAAATAAAAAAATATTCAAAATAATATATTATTACTATTTAGACAATAAAATTTTTTAATAAATTCCTTTAATTGAAATGAATTTATAAATTATAGACATATTTAAAAAATCAAAACTCAATAAATTAATAGTTATAAATAAATACAAAAATCAATAATTTTTTAAAATATTAATAATTAATAAATATAAACAATTTAAAAATAATATTAAGTAAATTAATATTAATAATGAATAAATATATTTGAGAAAACATAAAAAATATTAAATAAAATCGAATTCATAATAATAATTATATTACTTACAATCAAATAAAAAATTAATAAAATCAATCAATAAATTTTTTTATCATTTAAATTAATTTTTTTAATATTTAATAATGTTAAATATCTAAAATAAAAACCTATTAGAAAATTCTTTTAAATAAAATAATTCTATAAATTTCTAACATATTAAAAATTTTAAAACATAAAAAACAAAAATGAATAAATATTATTCATATAAATTAGAAATATATTGAAAATATTAAGACATATTAAATAAGTATGTATAAATAAATATGATAAAATGAAAAAATATTTCAATATATAAATATTAATAAATATTGAAAATGAAAATATAATATTAAATGAATGAATATTGAAAATCAAAACATTAAATTTAATAGACAATAAAATATTTTAAAAAATTGATTCGTATGATTAATTACATTAATTGTAAACACATACATAAATGTAGAGAATAAAAAGAATGAATTTAAATAATTTAACTATATAAATTTTATATGTTTAAAAAATATTAAAAAATAATAAATTTAATTTAATAAATATTAATCATATAAATTATTGTTTTCAGAAATATAAAATGAGAGTAAATAATTACTTATAAATAGATAGAGGAATTGGAAAAATAATCCCAGTTCCCTCCAGCGACTAGGCTTTACTCGATCACCAATGAAGCTTGAAACTCATTTCTTACACACTAATTCATTAAGCTTGGTAGTAGGTGTGGTTTCCTTCATGGAAGAACAAAGTGTGTGATGGTGAAGCCTTAGAGGACCTTTCATCATTCCGTGTATTTTCAAGGGGATCTTTCATCTCTCTCGAAAATCATATCTCACAATGAATCATTAGAAAGGATCCATTGCTCATGCATCATCCTATACTGGTGCGATCTATGAAAGGATTTTTCCATGAAAGTACTCATTTATTATCCACATTTCTCCATCGAAATGAATGAAACCCTAAAAATTTGTAAACCTAGTTTATCGATTAACTTCTCTTTGGTGATTTTCAGACTATAAATTTGTTCCTCTTGGTCATGGATCTTTACAATTCATATTCAATTTTGTGGGGTTAAAAGGGAAATCATGGAGAACATGCTAGATAAATTTAAGGCCATGTTCATTGTGGATTCATGATTGGAAATTGAGTTTTAACCTAAATGATTTTATGGAGACTTGTTTGTTGTTTTGGATTAATATACATTTCTTAAACATTGTCTTACAACACCCAAAAATTTTATATGACATCATTTCTAAAATTACTATTCCAATTAGGATGGATAATTCCACTAAAATGATTAGTATTGGTCACTTCATAATGGGTTTTTTGAAGTCGGCCTATGTTCTACCTTGATTGATAATGTTTTCTTTTCTATACCATAAGATGAAAGTAATCATAGAATTCTGTATGAAACAATGCCAGATTTATATGATTTATATCATATAATTGATCACCATAGGTATTTTTGTAGAGAGTATATTGTTTTTTATAACATTCATTTGAGAGGGAATGATTTGAACCACTTTCAGAAAAAGAAAATAAAGGGATAAACCAATGCATCAACAAAGAGGCCAAATGTTCTGTTAGGGAAGAGGTTGCCCATGTGGGTTCTTCATGTAATATAATTTACCCAATATGAAAGGTTCTTGGTAATTCTGAAGGATCTACTTTGGGAACCCAACTTATTAATTTTGAATGCAATCCACAATGAATTGAATGTATGAACGACCCTAATGTGAGGCCAATTATTTCTTCTAAATATGGAGTTGCGTCATCTCATTTTTTCTAGATTGGAAATCCCACCATGTCTTGGGCTGACATTGAAGATCTTAGTAACTTGGATAATGATGGATTTCCTTTAGGTATGTGTTGTCTAGGAGAATTTATTATGATTAAGATGGTGTAGACTCTGTAGATAGTAAGGATTCTGAGGATTCTTTCAATACATGAAGATGCTGTTTTCATATTGTGGCAAGAGTAGAAGATGATTAATTCCAAGAGCCGTAGAGGGGAGGTTAAAATGGACTTAACCACTTTAGGGGATTCAAAATCTAAATGGCATGTGAAAGAATAGTAGAAATATTCGCTCAGAATAGTAGGGAAAAGTTATATGTTCCTCCTAAATTTTCATCATATTCTTCTACTCATATTCATAAAGAGGACGAGTAAGTGAGAAGAAATATTCATTCTTTGTATTTTCAAAATGATCACTCAAAGATCTTTGATTGTGATAAGATGAAAACACCTAATGATTCTATTTACAGTGGAACAATAGAGTATTCTGAATATAAGTTACCTTCAAATACAATTTAGCACAAGGAATTTCTAACCGCCTCGGCTGCATTAACCATGGATTCAGTGATGGAGGATACTACTACGGATAGGATAACTATTTTTGCATTAAGAAATCACTATGTGGACTATGGTTTGATTGTCAGGGATTCAACTGCTCATTAGTGGTTGGTTTTGGTCTCAAGGACTACTAAATGAAGGGAATATCATAATGAAACTTCTCTATTAGCCTTGCCATCAAGTTTGGACTATCCTAATATAGCAGATCCATGTTTTGCTGCTCCCATCAGCAAGAAAATTGTGGGTTCAGGTCATGTCAGCGATGATCCCAGAACTACAATTTTATAGATTTAAAACCTTGATAAATCATAAACAACATTCTCTATAGTGATCTATGATCTTCCACAGACTATAAAAGACAAATGGAAATGGAAGGTGAGTATTCCTAACTCTTTTGAGTTACTAGAATCTGGCAGAAGTGGGGAGGATGGAAAAAACTATGAAAGTGTGTTTGAAGAAGTATAAAAGATGATCATTGTTGACACTATACTTTTATATGATGGAGGTAAGCCATTGTTATAGGTTAAAACCTAGAGAAGGGGATGACATCGTCATGGTTAGGGTAGTTATTCCTCACACAACAACATGAGTACTCATTCTCTAGTTACTTGATTTCACTGATATACTTTCGTAATTATTGTGGAAATCTCATGTTCTCTATGTTCCTCGTCTCTACATTGTTTTATGATTTAAGGAAATGGTCATCAAGCCTCAACCGTTCAACAAATATATATACATATACTAAAAAATTACAAAAATATTAAAAATTAATATATATTAAACATTAATAAATATTATTAAATGAAAGAATATGGAAAATAAAATGCATAACATTAGTTATATGAATTACTAAAAAATTTGAATAAAACAGAATAAATACATAACATTAATTATATTTAAAAAAGTGAATTAATAACATTAGTTACATGAATTATTGACACATAAAAACTGAATAAATAGATAATGATAAATATATAAATAACAACATTATTAATGAATAAATATATTGGAAAAAAATATGAAAAACAAAATGAATTTATCAGAATAAATTATATAATTTTCAAACATATTATAAATATTGAAGCTAAATAAACAAGAATGAATAAATATTAGCCATCTAAATTACAAACATATTAAAAATATTAAAACTTAGTAAATATATATTTTAATTTAATAAAAAAGAATATATTCCAAAAATATTAAAATGAATACATATGAATAATGGAAAAAATAAATGAATTAATATAAAATATAATGAAATTAAATTACAAAAAATTATGAAAATATTTTAAAAAAGTGAATTCATAACACTAATTACTTGAATTGAAAACACATAAGAATGGACAAATATATAATAGTATTATTGCTAATTATTGATGTATACATTGTATTGATAGTATATAAAATATTTAATTAATTATTAACATCTTGAATTTTTAATAATAAATAATAATAATATTATTAATTAAATATTTAAATATTTAAAAATTTATGAATAACTATCACAATTGAATATCTTACAAAAATATTAAACGAATATATATAGTAGAAATGTATAAATATTAAAAATGCATAAATTACAGAAAATAAAAAAAATAGAGAAATATTAAAAATGAATAAAATATATGAAATCAATAAACAGAAATAGATGTACACACATACATACACATAAAAATACATGTATAGATACATACACGTACATATACACATATATAAACATACACATACACATACACATACACATACACATACACATGCACATACACATTCACATATACATATACACATACACATACACATACACATATACATACACATACACATGAATATGGATCTACATTTACATACACATATGTATACCCATGCCCATAAATATAATTACATACACATGAATACACATG
This sequence comes from Viscum album, assembly GCA_963277665.1. Lineage (NCBI taxonomy): Eukaryota > Viridiplantae > Streptophyta > Magnoliopsida > Santalales > Viscaceae > Viscum > Viscum album. The sequence goes on along the minus strand of OY728162.1, from coordinate 1,271,000,910 downwards.
CATGTCCATACATATGCATACATACACATACTACATAAACATAATACACATACATACGCAAAGTCATGCATGTATACATATATACACATACACATAGACACAAATACATACCCATACACATACACCAATATATACACATACACTTACACATACACACATACACATACACATACACATACACATACACATACACATACACATACACATACACATACACATACACATACACATACACATACACATACACATACAAATACACATACACATACACATACACATACACATACACATACACATACACATACACATACACATACACATACACATACACATACACATACACATACACACATACATAGGCATAGACATACATATACACATACACATACACATACACATACACATACCCATACACATACACATACACATACACATACACATACACATACACATACACATACACATACACATACACATACACATACACATACACATACACATACACATACACATACACATACACATACACATACACATACACATACACATACACATACACATACACATACACATACACATACACATACACATACACATACACATACACACATACATAGGCATAGACATACATATAAAAATAGATACACATACACATACTTATATATATAAATATACACATACACACATACATAGGCCTAGATATAAATGTACACATACGAAAACATAAACATACTTATATTGACACAAACATACACATACAAATACATATACACAAACACTTACACATACACAAACACATACACATAAATGTACACATACACATACACATACACATACATAGACATACATACACATACACATACCCATACCCATACACATACACATACTCAGACACACACACACAAACATGCACATACACATACACATTCACACACACACACACACAAACAAATACACATACACATACACTTACACATACACATACACATACAAAAACACATACACATACACAAACACATGAAAATGCACATACACATACACCTACACATACGCATACACATAAACATACACATACTGATACACATACACATACACATACACATACACATACACATACACAGACACATACACATTCACTTAAACACACACACACACATACACATACACATACACATACACATACACATACACATACACATACACATACACATACACATACACATACACATACACATACACATACACATACACATACACATACACAGACACATACACATACACATACACATACACATACACAGACACAGACACATGCACACACACACACACACACATATACATACACTTATTCACATACACATACACTTGAATATGGACATACATTTACAAACACGTATGTATAACCATACCCATAAATATAATTACATACACATGAATACACGTGCATGTCCATACATATGAATACATACACATACTACATAAACATACATACACATACATACGCAATGTCATACATGTACACAGACATACACTTACACATTGACACATATACAAACCCATACACATACACCAACACATACACATACACATACACATACACATACACACACAAATACACATACACATACACATACACATACACATACACATACACATACACATACACATACACATACACATACACATACACATACACATACACATACACATACACATACACATACACATACACATACACATACACATACACATACACATACACATACACATACACATACACATACACATACACATACACATACACATACACATACACATACACATACACATACACATACACATACACATACACATACACATACACATACACATACACGTACACGTACACATACACATACACATACACATACACATACACATACACATACACATACACATACACATACACATACACATACACATACACATACACATACACATACACATACACATACACATACACATACACATACACATACACATACACATACACATACACATACACAGACACATACACATACACATGCACACACACACACACACATATACATACACTTATTCACATACACATACACATGAATATGGACATACATTTACAAACACGTATGTATAACCATACCCATAAATATAATTACATACACATGAATACACGTGCATGTCCATACATATGAATACATACACATACTACATAAACATACACACACATACATACGCAATGTCATACATGTACACAGACATACACTTACACATTGACACATATACAAACCCATACACATACACCAACACATACACATACACATACACATACACATACACACACAAATACACATACACATACACATACACATACACATACACATACACATACACATACACATACACATACACATACACATACACATACACATACACATACACATACACATACACATACACATACACATACACATACACATACACATACACATACACATACACATACACATACACATACACATACACATACACATACACATACACATACACATACACATACACATACACATACACATACACATACACATACACATACACATACACATACACATACACTTAGAAATACACGTACACATACACGTACACATACACATACACATACACATACACATACACATACACAAACACATTAACATACTCATACACATACACATATACATAGGCATAGACATATATATATAAAAATAGATACACATACACATACTTATATATATATATACACATACATACATACATAGGCCTAGATAAAATGTACACATACAAAAACATACACATACTTATATTGACATACACATACACATACACATACAAACACATATACACATACAATTACACTTACACACACACACATACACACACACATACACATACACATAAACATTCACATACGCATACACGTACACATACACAAACACACATATACATACACATACACATCCACATACACATAGACATACACATACCAATACACATACACATAGACATACACATTCACATAGACATGCACATACACATACACATACACATACACATACGCATACACATAAACCGACACACACAGACACACACACACACACACATACACATACACATACACATACACATACACATACACATAGACATACCCATACACATACACATACACATACACATACACATACACATACACATACACATACACATACACATACACATACACATACACATACACATACACATACACATACACATACACATACACATACACATACACATACACATACACATACACATACACATACACATACAGATACACATACACATACACATACACATACACATACACATACACATACACATACACATACACATACACATACACATACACATACACATACACGTACACATACACATACAGATACACATACACATACACATACACATACACATACACATACACATACGCATATGCATACACATACACATACACATACACATACACATACACATACACATACACATACACATACACATACACATACACATACACATACACATACACATACACATACACATACACATACACATACACATACACATACACATACACATACACATACACATACACATACACATACACATACCCATACCCATACCCATACACATACACATACACATACACATAAACATACGCATACACATACACATACACATACACATACACATACACAAACACATACACATACACATACACATACACATACACATACACATACACATACACATACACATACACATACACATACACATACACATACACATACACATACACATACCCATACCCATACACATACACATACACATACACATAAACATACACATACATATACACATAAACATGCACATAAACATACACATATACATTCACATACACATACACATACATATACACTGACAATTATTCACATACATACACAAGTACACATGGATTTGCATACACATTCACACACACACACACATATACGTATACACACACATATATATACACATATTCATACATACAGATTCCCATACACATACATGCATATACAGGCACATTAATGTACACATACACACATGTATACACATAAATATACATACAATTAAAAACACACGTGAAAACATATATATACATATTCATACATAGACATACTATATTAATAAACACATTCCACATAAACTAATTACATATACATGTAAATACATACACATATATACACATACACATACACATACACATTCACATAAACATACTCATACAAATACACATACACAAACATATACATCACTGTAATAAAAAGAAACTATAATAACATTAAAAATAGTCTTTTTTTTTAGTTTAAAAAAGCATTGAAAATCATAGAGACTTTAAAAGTGTTATGCCTTTATCAGTGCATTTTGTTTAGCCCTGATAAAGGGTTCCTATAACAGTAACTTAACTAAAACACTAACAAAGAGGGACTTTATCATTATTTGAGTTTTAATGCTGATGAAATCTATGCACCAAATGCATAACCACAAAAACCCATGTATCGCCTCTATCACAATAGACCAGATCAATAAAAATATAGGAATAAAAATATAAATAAAAACATGATTGAAATAAAATATAAAATTTCACTATCCTTTCAATTCAAAATTTACATAAAAAATATTTAAATTGATGTGATATACACAATTAATGAAATCCAATTAAAACTAATATAAAAAATCATAACTCTTATAAAAGGTTTTCCCCAAAGATCAATATCCTTACAAAAGTTTTTAACTATAATAAAAATAGTGTTTATTTGAGAAATAGAAAAATAAAAAATAAACAAATTATAATTTTCATGTTATATAATCCACATATAATAAATTATATTATTAATTACCTTATATACTAATTATATAATCATATATTCTATTTATTATATATTAATGATTAGATTATAAATTTTATATTAATTATTAACAATTTTAAATACTAATAATTAATAATTTTATTCTGATCTATTAATTAAATTATTATTTAATAATATTTATAAAGTATATTGTTAATTTCTTAATATATTAATGACGTATGTTCAATTTCTACACACCAAAAATGAATTATGGATCTTTTTTCTAATGTTTGAAAACTATGTAAACTCGTTTGATCAGTTTGGGCTACGTGATGAATGTTTTAAACTAAAATAAAATTTTTATATTGAAAAAATGTACATTGAGTCATGTGGACCACACCATGTATCATAGTGAGGTTCAGTAAATTCACAAATGTCCCAAAATAAATTATGATTAATTTTTATAATGATTCAGAATATTCCTAGATTATTTTCCTAGTTTTAAAATTGTGACACATGTTTTAAACAAAAACAACACTTCTATATTGAAAACACACAATTATAGTCATACCATCCACATAGTGTGTTAAAGTGATGTGTGGTAAATTACTAAAGATCATAAATGAATTATGGATCATTTTAATATTGTTTCATAATGATTTGAGTTTGTTTTTTTTGATTTTGGATATGTGATTTATATTTTAAACTAAAATGGAACTTCTATATTAAAAACATCAATATCTAGTCATACTTGATATATTGTGTGTCAAATTGGTGTGTGGTCAATTACTTTACATCAAAAATTAATGACTGATATTTTTTCTAATGTTTGAAAACAATCCAACCTCATTTGCTTAGTCTTAGCTATATGTTGTGTGTTTTAATCTTAAATGACACTTCTATATTGGAAACATGAACTTCTAGTCATACTGATAAAAATTTATTTCAAATTTATTTACGATTGATTCTTACACATCTTAAATTAGTTTTGGACTTTTTTACTAATGTATTAAAAGAATAAAATATTATTTTATTAGTTTTTTCCAGTGAAAAACATTCTAAAATTAAATTAAACTTTTATATTGAAAACCTTATATTCGAGTCAAACTGGCCACATCATGTATCATATTAACATGTGGTAGATTATTACATGTCACAAATAAATTATGGATCATCATATTATGTTTTTTAAAACAATACAATCATGTTTTCTCAGTTTTGGATAGTGATGTGTGTTTAAAACTAAATAGAAACTTTTATATTTAAAACACACAATTCAAGTCATACAAGCCACATCGTGTGTCCTATTTATGTTTGGTCAATTACTACACATAAAAAATTAATTATTGGTCATTTTAATAATTTTTAAAAACTAAATGAACCTATTTTCTAGGTTTTATTTTTGTGATGAACATATTAAACTAAAACAGAAATTTTATATTGAAATCACACACTTATAGTCATATTAGATACGTCATTTTTCATATTGACATTTTGGTTATTCCTTAACCACAAAAATGAATTATGGATTATTTTAAAAAAAATTAAAATAATACATGTTTGTTTACTTGGATTTTGTATGTGGAAAAAATGTTCAACTAAAATGGAACATCTATATTAAAAACATGCAATTTGAGTCATATCAACAACATCATGTGTCATGATAATTTGAGTCTAGTTACTAAATGTCAAAAATTAATTATATATTAGTTTCCAAATTTTGAAAATAATCTCAGATCATTTACTGAAATTTTTCTTGGTGACATGTGTTTTAAAATAAAATGGAACTTGTAAATTGAAAACACACACTTTGAGTAAAAAATGCTACATTATTTGTCACGTTGATATGAGATAAATTAATATATATCAAAAATAAATTATCATCATTTTACTAATGATTTAAAACAACCAGAGATCGTTTTATCATAATTAGATATGTGATATGCATTTTGAACTAAAATTTCACTTTGAGTTATGGTGGAAAAATCATTTGTGAGATTGATGTTCCATTGATTCCAAAAAATCTTAAATTAATTGTGGATCAGTTTCCTAATTTTTGAAATTAATATGATCTCGTTTCATATGTTTTTGGTGATGTGACATTTTTTTAAACATAAATGGAACATATATACTAAAAAAAGTAATTCCTATCATAATGACCACATTCTATTCTCAATTTTCATGTAGTTTATTAATATACATAAAAAAATGTAATATGGATCATTTTATTAATTTCTAAAAATAATAAATTCTTTTTTAAATGTTTGGGATTGGTAATTAGAGTTTTAAACTAAAATGAAATGTTAATATTTTAAACATGACATTTGAGTCTTACTGGTCATGTCATGTGTTGGATTCACTTGAGATTGATTTCAAAAATTCAAAGATGAATTATGGATTTTTTTCATAATTCTTTAAAATAATCTAATCTCATTTGCTCGTTTTTGGCTAGTGATACATGATTTAAACTCAAATGAAACATTTATTTTGAAAACAAGCACTTTGAGTCACACCATACAAATCACGTGTCATATTGATTTGAGTTTGATTCCTATACATAACAAATGAATTAAAAATTATTGTACTAAATTTTGAAAATAATATAAGATTGTTCACTTGATTTTGTCTAGTGGAACACATTTTAAACTAAAATGATGATTTTATAATGACAACATGAACATTGAGTCATACCAGCCACATAATTTGTAAAATTTATATGATATTAATTAAAATTTGTCCCAAATGAATTATAGATCATTTTTGTGAGGGTTGAAAATAATACATGCTCGTATGTTTGGTTATGGATATTCGATGAAAGTTTTAAACTAAAATGGGTGTTTTATATTGAAAAAAATCACATTGAGTCATACTGAGCACAAAATTTTTTAGATTAATGTTGGGTAGATTCATATACATCACAAAAAAATTATATATCATTATCCTAAAGTTTGAAAAAAAATTCAACCTCAACATTCATTGTTTTGGCTATGTGATTCACATTTTAAACTAAAATGGAAATTTTATATTGAAAACACATACATCAATTAATACCAACCACATCGTGTGTTTAATTGTTTCATGGTCAATTCCTAAAATTCAAAAAATTATTAAGAATTGTTTTAATAAAATTTTAAAACAATACGAGATCATTTTTAGGGTTTTGTCTATATAACATGTGTTTTAAACTAAAATATAATATTTATATTAATGGGAAAAAATGAAAATAATAAGCCTATAAACATGGAAGTAACGTCTTAGTAGTTTCTCAATAATCCACATATTTTTTGGTAGAATATTCCTTAACCTTTTTCCCTATCTCCAAAATCTCATTTGTTTCCTCGATGTCTAATATCTCATGAGTATGAGCAGTTACAATGATGTTATTAGCTCTTCCAGAATTCTAAGTGCATAACCCTCCATTATAATAAACCTTTAGAAACATGTCCAAAATAACATTTAAGAATCACAATACTAATTATTAATTTCTCAAATGTTCATATAAGTTCATATCCTATAATAGATCACATATATAAGGGGTAATCACCTGAACTTTTTGTTGAGAAACATTCGAACACCATGCACTTTTCCTACTCATCTCCAAAAAACTTTATTTCTAATTTTGAGTATGTAAACTGTTGGAAGTATTTATATTTATATGAAAATATAGAAAAATTGGATTTAAAAATATTTTAAATGAAATTGTAATTACTTCCTGAAATTAACTTCTTAGCGATTCTATTATTTTGATGGTATATGATATCTTTCATAAATTTGGAAGCATAATATCCATAATCATTGTCATTATTTTTCTATGTAAAGTAAAAAAATTGACCAAAATAAATAATTTTTTTAAAATATGTTTTGATAGTTAAGTATTATTATATATTCCTTAATCAATTTTCATTTAAAAAAATCAATATTTCTGTTATGATTAGTCACTAACCACATATAATGATATAACATATATTTTTGTATCTCTATATCATAACAAAATTATCATAAAAAATATCTAAATGTCATATTTCAATGTTATCTGTAAAATGTTGATTGCAATGCATTAAAAATTTAGAATCGATATAATGTGTAGTTGGTTTGATGGGAATTGGTGAATTTGATCGATGAAATAGACATTTGGGGAATCTAAATTGATTTGGATGAGCATCCAGTTCTTCCTAAAAAATAAAAACAAATAATTAATAAATAAAAGAAAAATATATTTTATATCATTTGATTATAGACTTTTACCCATACATTGTAAGCATCAAGGGGGTCTATCTTCTCTTATTTTCTCTTAAAAATATTTCTTAGTGAATCTTTTTTCTTTTCTATTTCTATAAATTACAAATAATAATTTCTATAGAAATGACATACATATTAAAGAGTCCAAATATTTATTTAATGGGGTTTTCCTTTTTATATTAGTAATATATACTCCTTAAAAAGATATGAATAACTATTATCTGTAATGAGTAGAGTAGATTATTTTTTTATAGACAAATTATGAAAATGTACCTCATTTATGTATTCAAAACTAAGCCAAATAGGCATTAAAACATGACAATATAATTTATACTCTATAGAAAATATATATATGTAATGACATCTCTAAATTATTTTTCATCAAATTCAATGTAGGATATATTCCCATATTTGAATATTGTATATTTTTAAACTTATAATGTTAAAAAATGATGTTGTGGAATTAGAAAGGTGTTGGTAATCTCATATGTTCTTTTAATTTCATAGTTGATTTACTATATTTCGTTGATCTGAGCATATATTTCCCATATGTTTTATTCAAATGTAATAGAATAATTAATTTCATTCCATTTTTTTATCAACTAGAAAAGGTTTTTCATTTGAAAAAATAATTAAGGATATAATTCATGTATCTTTATAAGATTATATAGCCATGATATAAAAGTTACAATAGCATTATCACCTATAGTAACAAATAAATCATTTACCGAAACAACCAACTGCACACTAAAATCATGATCTAATTTAATCCCCACTCTCATATGATATTTTTTTTGAGTTTTTATTTTGTTTCATGTCTCCTATTATATTTTACACTGTACCCCGAATAGTATGGTGATTTTTCAGTGTTGGTAGATTTAAATAATATACAACTTAACAAAAATGAATTTTATTATTATAGTGTTATCAGTAGTTTGATTCATATTTAGTGAAAAGAATGATGAAAAAATGATTACCTCTATTATGGTATTTGGATGAGGAAAATGGCTTACCTCAATCCTAGTGGGATCATTTATCTCTTCAAGTAATGATCATTTTTCCACTACTGGTACACTTTGATCATTTCGCAAACATTGATCAACCAAACCTGGAAGGATGTTACAATCTTTCAATGAATTATTTTGAGTGTTCATGATTTTTATAATCTCATATATATTTACTTGTGGATATTTTTCTTGAATTGTTTTTGAGGTGATGCTTCAAAACAAACACCAATAACAAGGCAATAATGTTTTGGATGATTCAAATCTTCTAAAAGTAGTTTTTATTCATATAAAATTGGTATTGATTTTTGTGTCTAAAATATTTGAAAAACATACAAACATAAATATATTTTTTAGTTAAAATGTTATAAATGATAAGGAATTAATAATATGTGATGCTTAAACATGATCCCAAGACTTCTTGTATGTTTTCATCACCTAGTTTACCCTATTTATTTTCACGAGCCTCCTTCCATAGCACATTAAGTGTTACGGAAGTGGATTCAAAAATTAATTCAATAATATGAAAATAAATAAAGAAATATATGATTTTAATATCATGTGAAACATTTAATATAGATTTAAAATACATACCATCTTATTTTTAAGTGAAACATACCACATCCTTAATTTATCGTTGGGGTATATATTTTTATGCATGTTTCTTATTTTCAATAGTCCTTTGTTATTTTAAAAAGTAAATTATTTTAATCAAAGTGGATAAGATAAATATTTCAAAATAAATATTATGGACTATAGTCCACCTAAAATGATTATTCATCATGGAGACTAATGAAATATTTCAATGTTTCCTTGTTTATAATATGTTCATATATAACTAGTGGGTGGCTATTTTCTTTCCCCCAACATGTCTAAGATGATACTTTGTAAGAAGTGTCCAGTGACCTCTATATGCTTTTACAAGGACCATTAATTCATATTTCATATGGAAATAATCCAAAATAAATGAAATATTCAATGGGTAATGAAAAGTAAATCAACATTTCATTATATAATTTTTCAGTAAAATAGAGAAAGAATATCATAACATTACCTTAATAACTTACCATATGGTTTTCTCTAATATAGGAATGATATTTTTCCATGTATCAATATCAATTGGAATATGAATAATTATTGTGAGCCCAATGTAACTAATGAAAATTGCCTTATTGGAGTCAACAAGTTGGCTACATTGATTCCATCCAACCCAATTTTTTTACCTTTTCTTCGTTCTAAGATAATTTTAGTTAACATGGTGAGACTATTCTATTCTTGTTATTAAAAAATAATTGTTGATCCCATAATAATTCTGTAGTTTTAGCATCAACATTCAGTTATTCTCTAGGATTTGTTACATCATCATGTGATGAATACATTTTCTATATTAACAGTTAATCATTTAAGTTAGATTATATAAAAGTAGTTTAGAACACAAATTACTTTTAGGAAAAATATATTATTTTAAAAAAACTTTAACCATCTCATTAAACAATTTATTTTTTCTCTAATGGTTGAAGGTATTTGGATCCTCTACTGTATATCAAAATCCTTTATTTATGGTCCCTCTAACATACAAGGAATTGAATATATTTTGACTTACACAAATTTATAGTGATATCATAATGAAAGGGTCATCCTAAATTGAATTTCCATTTGATAATGTAGTTGTTTTAGTAAAAAATATTAAAATTGACAATTTATTGTTTTCTTGATCTGATACATAAAATAAATGCACCTATTTTGATGCCATTTTGAATGGATCATGATTATACCCTTCAATATTGACATTAACCTCTACAAAGTAAACTTTTTCCATTATCAATACCCTCCTATTGTAAATATATTTTAAATAGATAATTGTAACTTAAAATGTTGTATCATCTAACATAAATATCTATTTGATGATGAAGAAATATGAAATATTTTCATAAATTGGATTTCTATCCTTCGACCAGGATATTCACATCACATCCACCTCAAACATAAATCTAATATTTTTCATCAATCTGGGTTCATCTTGTTCCATTTTATAGAACATATAAGTATTAATTAAAAAATTAGTGTATGATATAATATTTTATTTTGGTTCTATTTTTTTCCATTAAAGTTGTTCCTTAAATGAAATCCAACTTACTAATAACTCCCTATAAATATAATCTCAGAACCATGTAATAAATTAATAATTATGTGTATTTTGTATCAATCCATGATCCCTTGATTGATTAAAATTTTTATGAATTATGTTGTTGGATGAAATGGATATAGAAATATCTAAACTACTATGTAAAATATAAATTTGACCTTGCTCCCATTTTGTGATAGTAATAGTAAAAACCCCTCTCTCTGAAATCCATTTACCCATAAAGAATCCACTATTATCTGATTTTTGGAGACCAATGATATCAATAAATGATAGGTAATATGTAAATAATTAAATAGATTCTGCAACAATATATTGTTCTACCACACAAACTTTTGGCTAACTTCGAATCATTATGTACCATTTCAAAATATTCATATATCATTCCATGTGATAAATACATATACAATGGAAAGGACTAGATATTTGAATATATCTAACAATGTGAACCATCAATTAAACCATTAAATCAAATAATTTTAGTGGGAAGAACATATCTAATTCCAATACTATGTATACAATCTCCTAAATCATGATTAGAAACATCATCAGGTCTATAACATTATTGTATATGGACTTGAAAAAGAAGAAAATTCTAATTTATAAATGTTGATCATTTTTATGAAAAGATCAACCTAAAATGATGAACATCACATATTTCATCAAAACAAGAAAATTGTTTCATTTTATACCCTGTAACATTAAATTATTCATTGACACGAGATTCTTGATATTTTGTGACTTCGCCTCAAGAAAAGTAATAACATAATGGAAATTATAGAATTGAATTTTTTTATTGTCAAGATGGACTATAAGATATTGAATAAAATAAAATTCATCTTTCACCCTTCACTGGTTCCAAATCATCCCTTATCCCCTTGCTAATCATATTCTATGTGGCTTTATGGTTATGTTTTTTAGGGAACATTTATTAATGTTCCAATAAAACTATCAAATAATTTTTTCCACATGAATGAAATCAAAAAATGTATGTCGTATAAACAATTAAAATACAATAATTAAAATAAAATTTATCACTTCTTTCCATAAATATTTTATATGTTTTTTCAAAAAAGGATCACCATTAATAAGGTAAATATATATTACTATCTCAAAAATATAATCACTTGTTAGTGGATATGATCCTGTACCTTTTTCTATATTTAAATAAAATAATTTCATCTCAGATTATTATTCATATCATTAGGGTAACAATTTAAGATGTAATAAAAACTTATTCTTTGAGAAATATTTCAACCTAAAAAAGTGTGTCGATTCTTCACAAATGGGATACCTAAAAATTTCAATAATGCTATAGCTAGATTATTATCTACAAGAAGGAAAGTAATTTATCATCACATACAACATGGCTCTCAATGTGAATTCTTCAATTACATGACCATCATAAAATGTAACACTTATATCCTACATCAATTTTAGATCATATATCAATGAATCAAAAGTGACAACAATATAATTACAATGTACTTTTGGTACATATAGAATTATAGAGAACATAATATATCCATGCTTAATCCATAACTATGGTGTAATGTTACAATTTACCATCTAAACAATACATATACATTGAGTACTAATTTTTACACCCAAAGAATTTCTTCCATATGTAGATAATGAAAGATGGAGGTTTATCAAATCATTTCAAAATACAGGATGCTCATAATCACTTTTATACAACTAAGGAGAGTCTTATGGGTTCCATAGTTTCCCATGTTCAATATTTGTATATGAATTCCATGTCAATTGTATAAGAGTTTCCTAAAATCCATATTGTAATATAAACCTTGGAATGGTAGGAATGCACCGTACAACTTTTGAAGGACTTGATTCACCATTATTGTATCGATTTGCACCAAACATAGGTCTTTTTTTTGAGTGATTTAGGGTCCTTGAGAAACTATATGAAATCATTTGGATATAAATGATTTTTTTCAAAGATCATTCCATGTTAATATAGAATTCATTAACCACCACATTTTTAACAAGTGAGCTCATTTATTCTGGTAGAATACCATTCAATAAAGCAAGATGTTCTAAAAATCAGGTGTCTCTTTATCCAATTCTACATTTCAAATTATATAACTTCAATACTACTGAAATTGTTGAATATTTAGTATAAATAGTTTATAATGGTCACTTATCACATCTATTTAACTTCTCAATCAACTTTGGACAATTAAGAATGTCATTTTAATTTTCCATTATCATTTCTTCCACACAATATCTATCAACATTGAAAATCTTATTCATATAAAATGATTAATAAATTATAGTATCATCTCCATTAGTGTGTACATTTAGGTTTTCTCCAATATTTAGTACCATATTATTAGTTTTGATCTATTTTGTGACAAATAAAATGTTCTTCTAAATCATTTGGATTATTTCTTCTGAATAAAATAATATAAACATGGAAAAGGATTTCATATAGGCCATATTCATGATCTTTTGAAAACTTCATGAACTCTATATGCCCATCCCTATTCTATTTACTCATAAAATTAATATCCATTTATTTTTGATTCACGTCCATCTTAATATTTTTTAAAAAATATTTATTTTTTACAAAATAAATTAAATACATATAAGGTATTCACAATATAGGGGAATGTAATTGGTACATCTAATAAGGGGAACCCAACATTTTAATTCTTTTGGTGATGATTAATAACAAGTATCCCTTTAATATACGGGTATCTTTCAATGAAATAACATGGAGTAAATTTGTAGTTGTTTTTCTATGTTTTTTATTTGATGTTTTTGGGATAAAACGGTCATAATTCAAGGATGGTCTCCATAATTTGTTATTTTTTAGAGTCCAACAAGTAATAGGAGTTTATTTTTATTTATTTTATCACTTATTATATGGTGGTCTATGTGGTGTTTTGTGGTAATTTTCTTAGGAAAAAAAGTAAATGATTTTTTTGAAAAATTATGATACAATCAATTTCAACACAAGTTGAAGCGTCCCAGTGGTATTAATTGAAATCCCTTTATGAAACGAATTATTGGAGTGTAAAACCAACTATATGGTATGACCTAAATACAAAACCCAATATCAATGGGACCAATAGAGAGAATTGAATTTGAAAAAAAATCAAAGTGGAAACTGTAACCAAGGTTTAAACAAGGCATAAGAAGGTATGTAAGTTTTGAATACAGGTCATGATTCCAATTTAAGAAATGACAGGTAGTATGAGTGAATATTTTAAAATATTTTTGGGTGTTATTTTCTCAAACTAATTCTAGTCACATTTTTTAGTTTTTAGTATGGACATTAGAACTCCCACACATCAATCATATCAAAATTATCTAAATAATCTTACCATTTTTGATTCAATAACTATCAATTCCTTTCTTGATTAATGAAAAATGGAAGTATATTTATTATTATTTAATAAAAAATAATAAAAAATATCTATTAATTTAAAATAATATGATCTTAATAATTCATCTAATGAACTCTTTTGGTGTATCACTTGTTTATATAAATAAATCAATACTTAAGTGATTTTATAATAAAAAACAGATATTATCATTTAAAACGATATTGAATAAATTATCTAAAATATGAAATGTGTACCAAATTTTATAGAATTTGATCATGTATATGGAAGAATTTAATTTTTAATAATAACTAAAGAAACCTTTGAAATAAAGGATATAAAAATAATATCTATACACATAGAGTAATAAATTCATGTAAATTAGAAAACCAAATATTAATGTAAATATAGATGTAATACCCCCACTTATAATATAGAAAAAATTCAATTTACTGTAATAATAAATATTAATATTTTCCTAAATATGTTATCTTTCTTATCTCAGTACTTATACATTCAAATATATCAATGTGAGAAAAAATAATAATCTTAAACCCGGAATTTGAATATAGATCAACTGGTTTTAAAACAAGTCATAAATTTATAAATGTTTTAATAAAATTATGAATACATGAATGTTTTAACGTCAATATATAATAATATCCTGGCCATTATCTATTTGTTATAATTTTAAAATAATCATCACGAACAAACATATATTGTAGCAAGACGTACCTCAATCCACACTTATAGTACAATGAGTTTCTAAAATCTTCTAAGATTTATAATGTGAGTTGGGAATGGGATTTATATAATATTAGAAACCAATGAAAAAAACTACTGAAATGGAATATATATGCAACATCCATGAGGCCTCACAGGGGTCACAATCTTCAGGTGACTAGTGCACCTTGGCATATGAAGTGAAAAGAGGTGAGACCCATATGTATATGGAGAGGCATCACTAGTGCAAATATGTTGTATCAATAAATGATTTAATAATGATGATTAGAAATAACTGCATACCTTTTGTTTTAACAGGGTCAATTAGTTCGAGAAGTCTGTGTGTGTGTGTGTGTGTGGGGGGGGGGGGTGTGGAAGAGGTCGAATTCAACAAAAGATTTGAATAGTGTGAATAAGTGAGCCTGTTTGGATTGAATTTATAAGATGAAGTAGGGTTCTATCAATGTTTTTTGGGAGGAAAAAATAATAAATACTTTAAATAAAATGAAATAATTATAAAGGAATATATATACAATATATATACATTCTTAAAAAAGTGAAATATATTTATCTTTATTAGTTAAAAAATAATATTGAATTCATGATTACTATAATTGGGTGAAATAGATTAATAAAAAATTAATAGATTAAAAAATGGATAAGTGTTATTAATTCTTTGAAATCAAAATAAAAAAATGAATACATATTAAAACATAAAATTTCAATGAATAAATACGTATAAATAAATATTCAAAATGATTAGTTTTTTTAGAAAATAAAAAATTAATACCACAACTGAATAAATAATATCATATGAATTAATGTTAAAAAATATTCAAATTTGATAATTAAAAAATAGGTAGTTAACAAATATTTTAAAAATGAATAAGTGTTGTTAATTATATATATTATTAAAAAATGTATAAATGTGAAAATAAAAATGAATACATATTGATTATATAAATTACACATTTCATATTTAAAACATTAAATGGTATTAAATAATTATTTATAAATTACTAAAATGAGTAAATTGAACAAATATTAAAAAATATTTTTCATGATTAATGAAAATATAATATTAAAAATATATAAATTATTAAAAAATATTAAATTTTCATAAATATGTTATATTAAATAAAAATATAAAAAAATGAACAACATTAACTAATTAAAAAATTCTATAAGGCTCTCCAAGTATGAGAGTGGATCCCAAGGTTTAATCTAGTGTTTTGAATTTCCTAGGATTTTATAGGTTTATCAGTGTTTCAGATTAGTGGATGACGGTGGTATCAACTCTATTGTGTCGCCAAAATATCTATGTCACATTTTACTATCTTCTTGAATATCAGGAATCAACAGGTCTTTGATTTAGGTAGATCCATCATTTTATTTTCATTAGTTAATTTTTCTCAGTAGTCCTACACATGTGATATTGTAATTTATATAGTGTTTTATTCCTAATTGTTTTTTTATATGGTTTTTTCATTAGACCATGCTCAACCTCCTTCAAGATATTAACGTGATGGTGAATTACTTGATCAAGAAATGGAGGTGCCTCCCACTTATAGAGAAGGATAAATAACCAATCATCTTGAAAAGGAATGAATATATATTCATGATTCGTCATATGTCTCTCCTTATAGAAGGTAAAACCATCTACTATTGGTCCTCCAACATTCTCATCTTGGAGAATGAATTAAAATCTTTAGAGACTAAAAGAAGGAGTGTCTATTAGAGAGATCTGATATAGACTTCATGTTTTTAAATTTTCAATGATGATGATAAAAAGAAGGGGTTTATTAAAAGAATTTTATATTCATCAATTATCTCATTATTAGTAAGGGTCTAAAAATTAGCGGATATATCATGAATATAACCTTCTCAAAATACCCCTTTTTGTATTGGACTATTGGGAATACTCATATAAAGAAGATTAGAATGCATTATTAATGATGTAGGATATAATATCAATGACTATATAAAATTTCATCAATCATGCCCCATTATCTGGCGACCTATTGTGTGGACTAGGGTCTTGGTCAATGTTGGACTCCCACTTTTAAGATTCACAATTCACTCCATGGGAAATGGAAAGATCTAGATTCCTTTTGAGTTTAATATGTTTTATATCGTTTTTTTATTCTATGGACACATTGGCCACTAAGAAAATGATTTCACCATTACTGAAGAAGATGAAAATGGTAAAATAATCAGGGAATATGGTCCTTGACTCCACACAAAAAACCCTGGACTATTAATTGTTCATGAGTTAGAAAAAATAGGGATTGTCGATAACATGCTAAATACCTTTCTGTGCATCACATAACTGGACAAAAGAATACTATTATTCGAGGTCCATCAGGATTTTATATAGACCATTATTCTCAAGGGTAACAAAATGATTTGAAGACTCTACCCCCATTTTCCTTTCTAGTGAGTCAGGGATTATTCATACAAAGTTGGACAAACTCCCTTTGATGTTCATTGTCCAATAGACATTCCCTATTCCAACATCATAAGGCTTCCAAAAACCTATATCTAGTCTAAATCATATATGTTATGACTCTATGGTCCTGGAGTTCATCACAGGTTTCATGCCTCCATTATTTGACACTCAAGAAGACAATAACATGCATGAGGATACTTTGTTGGGACCTAGAAAATATCGTATATAGAGGAGTAGAGTTAGAGGGGACCCTAGTACAGACCTCTATGTGACAGATTAATGACACTCCAAATGCACTAGAAATGACCTTTATGAGGCTGATCACTACCCAAAATGTTGAAAATTTATTGAAGAAGAATATTTTAAAGAATTACCAATGGTAGATGATTGACTGAGCCAACCCCACAAACCACAATGATACCCCTCTGCTTGAACTATTGTGGTCTTGGAAACCCATGATATGTTAATATGATCTAGCTCGATTGCACTTAAAATCACCATGATATGATTATTTTATCTAAAACCATATTGGAAAGAAATGATATGCATGGTATTGGATAAAAATCTAGATTTCATGGTTTTTATCATGGTCCCCCATAGTGGGAACCCAGGTGGACTCTATTTTCATTAAAGGGATAACCTAGATGTTATAGTTTTCTATTTATCTTTAGACCACATTGCTGTGTCTATTCACAAAAAAAGACATCCCAACATCAGCTTCATTTTATTTTTTTGATTTCCTTCTTATAGAGACAATTGTAAGTCATGGAAGCATCCTCAATCCCTGCATTAAATATTTCATGGACGAGTCCTATTCGATAGGGAAATCAATGAAATAATATTCTAATATGAAAAGGAAGGGGGGTATCAATAGATCACATTATTCTATGATGGATTTCTATCAATATGTGCTGATGGATGAACACTTCGATTTTATCTATACAGGTACACCATTCACATGGTTTTTAGGGAATACTGCTAGTTCCCTATTCATTGATTATTTAGAATATTTTATGGGATTGAATGAAAGGGATACTCTTTTTAGGGGTCTTCAAATTTCTCAAATGATCCCTACCACCTTGGACCACATCCCCATTCTTAATAATAAAGTGTATAGAAATATTACAGTAGAAAAGAATAAATCTTCTTATTTGATATATTTTGGTCCATGGTCAAGCAATGTGACAATGTAATCCGGGATATATGGAAGGGAGGAGACCCTGATATATGTAGGTACATTCAATACATTACTTGAAAAATATTAAAATTTAGGGACCTAATATATCTGTAACCCTTTAGATGGTTTAAAATGATTGAATGAAATCTGAATGTGCTCTACTCTGACCACCTAATATCATTCTATCCCGAATCAGTGATCCTGAAGAAGAGTTAGATGCAACCCTTAATATTAGTGAACCTTTCTAGATAATGCATGATCCTGAAACCCACATTAAATAAGGTGATTCCAATACATCAGATTTCCACCATAATACATCTGTGAGGCATTTAAAGAACACCATATTAGGCATGGAAAATAATTAATGTAAAAATATTTCCAATTATTTTGGGATATAAAATTTTGTATAACAGTTTTTCCATAATCTCTACATAGCTGGGGTTACTTACTTATCTACTGAAGTTCATTCATATATTAAACATGTTGTTCATAATTCTATAAATCATATTTTACACATAATATCACCAATGAGAAAATTAAGGGGCACCTTAGGAAACTCTATTTTACTATAGTGCTAGGGAAGGATGGTTTTCATGACCTTTTCTTCAAGAAATATAGTCATATTGTTGAACAAGATATCTTGACCCTTATGAAAGACCTTTATGGGAAAAAATAAAACTATCTACTCTCAATGAATCCATCAATAACAATATTCCTAAAATATAAAAACATATTTTCTCATTATACTTAAGGCTAATTATCTTCTGTAATGTTTTTTACATATGTTTTCAAATTTACCATTTACCCCTCACCACCTCGTTTTGATTTCCATTATCTTTGAAAACAAAATATCATTTTTACCTAAAAGGATCATTACTAAAAATTATATTATCACCCATGAGGGTTTTCACTATATAAAACCCCAATCAGTTGCTAAAAAAGGTATAAAATCCTTGAATCATGATATGAAAAAGGATTATGATCGAGTGGAGTGATCTTTCCTTCAGTTTTAATTTTTTAAAAATGGTTTTTTTCTCTAAATGGACTGAGATCATCATGAAATGAATCTATCTAGTTTCTTTTAGGATCAAACATAATAGGAGTCTCACTTAGAGATTCACCCCCTCCACGTGCCATTGGTAGGGGTGTCCCATTTCTATATTCATTTTTTAGTGGATGATGTTTTATTTCATATAATTTAAATTGATGTGATTAATAAAATTATCCATGATGAAAAGGTCTAATAATAAATCCCACCCATCACTCATCACATTTTCATTGATGATATAATTCTTTTCATAAGGAAAAATTATAAAGAATTCATTTCTACGAGCCATATGATCCATATGTATAAGGCATCTTCTGAGAAATTGATTAAACAAGATAAATATGAAATTTATTATACTAAAGGGGTTATTTTTAGTAGGAGGATTATCCTTCACCATGTTTTGGGTATGAAAATAGTCAACAATCAAAATTAATATTTCATTCCCCCCATTATTTTTAGTTGATTAAAAAAAATAAATTTTCCCAAATATCATTGATTGGATTATAAAGAAATACTTGTCCAGTCAACCTAGAGGGTATATAAAGTGGGTAGGAAACTCTTATTAAGGAAATTGTTCCTAAAATTAAATGCTATATCATGTCCCTCTTCAAGCGCCATCCTTTGTTTCTCAACCTAATTCACTCATGTTTTTCCAATTTATGGTAGGGTCATAATAATGGAAAAAATTGGATTCACTGGATGGATTGGAAAAAAATTACACCCCTAAAGCATGAATTGGAATAAGTTTCTATGGCATTCACCTCTTCACACATCTTTCCTCATTTCTTAACCAAATTCACTCCCATTTTTTCAATTTCTGGAAGGGTCATAATAATGGATAAATTGGAATCATTTGATAGACTCGAAAAAAATTACACCCCTAAAGCATGAATTGGTATAGGTTTCTGTGACCTTCACCTCTTTAATTATTACCTTATAGAATGTTATCTAGGAAGGCTGTTGCACCATAAAAACAACCTATGTGCTCATATTTTCTAGGATAATTATTTTTCCCACTCAAACTTTGGAGATACAAGCATTGTCCCTCGACCTAGTTTCTTCTTGTGGATTATTAGGGGGTCGCATGATATTTTTCATCTAGATATCTACTAGAGGGTAGAGGTATCTTCAATGTCAAATTGTTTTAGTAACCTTGGGTAACTTGTGGTAAAGTTCTTCTGGAGAAATCTCTAGTAATCCCTGGTTTAGAGGACACAATTGTGAGTTCCCTCTTTTATGATGCAAGTAAAGGATAGTGTGCTAAAAAATATATATATGGTTTTATGAGAAATATATAATGAATAATTTACATTATTCCTTCAATAAATTATATGGGGAATGATAGTATTTAATGGTTCAAGGATAATTTAGGATTCTTCGTAGTGAAATCCTCATATAAAATGTCCCTCAATGCATAGATCCAAAGAGATGACATGATCAGGATGATCCTTCAGTGTCTCACAGTACATCCCATACTTACAGTGGTGGGTTTTTGTTGGAATCCTATTTTTCCAAAAATCTTCTATCCCTATTCCATGAATATGAGGATTATTTATTCCCTCAATGCATGGTCGATATTGAATCCCCATCACATTCCATTTTTCATTGTCCTGGGGATGGGGCCATATAGAATTCATTGTGTTTAGATGTTGATCAATATTTTTATAATACACCTAGAATCACAAAATTTTTGTCCTTTTTTTTATTATTATCTTCTTATGTAGAAGGTTGTGTCTTCATTCATTTTAGCTTTGATCATCTATGTACATATAAACAAGCTCATTTTTAACCAAATCTAAAGACCGATTTTTTTGGATTTAATTTTATACTTTATGGTTAGAGATGTGGAAGCACACTGAATCACAGATTGATAATCCAAGAATTAACCAATGCATCATCTCTTTAAATCCCCCTACAGGTTTTATAAAAATTAGCATGGATGTTTCTTTTCATGGGAATGGGATTATCGGGTTTGGAGTGATAGCACATGACTCACCCAAAAGGATTATTCCATCTATCCATGAGTCGAACCGTTAACGTCGGGATCAACCTATGGATGAAGCCCATGTGATTTGGGTTATAATGACTTTCACATTAGAGGAGGGATGAAAATCTATCATCATCAAATCTAATTTCCTAACTATAATCAATGCTATCCATTCAAAGGATAGAGGATTATAGTTGTCAGAATTTCTGATTATGAAGATCAGGTCCCTTCTCTATCACTTCTCATCATGCTCTTTCTCTTTTATCAAAATATAAGGGAATAGAGCTGCTAAAATTTTGGAAAATTGAGGGCTTTTTAGTGTTATGAATGTTTGGTTAGATGCCTTTTTTCCACTATTATATCCATTGAAATCCCGAATTTTTTATCTCTTTATTAAATCTCTTTTTGATCTTTAAAAAACATAATATATTAAATATAATATTTTACTAATTAAAATTTTAAAATAAATTTATAAAAATGAATAAATTACAAAAAATATTATGTGTGTTCTCCCATGGTTGGATGGGGTTGTACAGGCTGGTGGGGTTTTTGGTGCTGTCACAGAGTCAGGTCCTCAAGCCATGTTTAATTTCATATTTTTATTGTAACATTGGGCACCACACCTGATTATATTGATTATATATATATATTGTGTGTTTGTGAAACTAATACATATATATATATATAAATTTTTATATATGTTGAATTGAACAATCAAATAATGACATTATATAATATATAATGTTAATTACTCAATACTAATTAGTATAATTTTTTAATTAGTATTAACTATTAATTATAAAAAAATAACTTATTATATGACTTCACAAATGTATACACATATTTTTTTGTGTATAATGATGAATAAGTATGTATAAAAAATATAAAAAATAAATAACTTACAAATATACTATACGAAAATATTAAAAATTAATAAATTATCAAAAAGAAAAAAATATTTATTATTATTAATGAATAAATAATATTATGTAAATGTATTGCAAAAATGAGTGAAATTTAATTAAAAAAATGAATAGATAGAAAAAATATTAATTAAATGATTTAGAGTTATTAATTATAAAACATTTTATAAAATTAAAAATTAAAAATTATAGTGAAAATGAATACATATATTAAATTTAATAATTACATTAATTTTTTAAACATTATATGTAAATAAAAAAACATGTACAAATAAATGTTACTCAAAAGGATTAGTCATGGGTTGGAGGCCAACCCATGACTCCAAAATTTATTAAAATTAAAGACATACAAGGAGAAAGAGGAGCAATGAAAACATGGCATAAAATTAAAAAACCAACATGAATGAAACAAAGAAAGAATAAGACCATTTAATTCATTACAGATCCCAAATTCCTTTGGAATATTCCTCTAACTTTTAGATGTATTTTTCCTGAAGATGTGTGTGCATCAGGAAAAAAAATGCTCTGATGGGGACTAGGTAGTATATTTTTTTATATTGTCATGGAGGTTCTACAATTAATTCATTCATG
Organism: Viscum album; assembly: GCA_963277665.1. Classification (NCBI taxonomy): domain Eukaryota; kingdom Viridiplantae; phylum Streptophyta; class Magnoliopsida; order Santalales; family Viscaceae; genus Viscum; species Viscum album. The sequence goes on along the minus strand of OY728162.1, from coordinate 1,270,976,363 downwards.
TCGGGTCTACCTTTTTTCTTGAACCAAAGGTGCCTTTGCAGACTAAATAGATGATAATAGGGGTTGAATGTTGTGAAATCACTGACATTGAATAAAAGGTATTTGTAATTCTCCAAAATGATTATTCTTGGAGTTGGAAACATTGAAAATATCTCATATCCATGATTCATGGACCTACTTTCCAAAGGTAGATGCTCATTAGGTAACATTGCCAACAAAAATTATGAGCTCACATTGGTCGAGATGATGAAAACTCGGAATTATCACTCCCTTTTTGGGAGAACTATCACCTATTCAGGGACTCCCTTATAAATTTAATTCATTTTTATATGTTCACGAATCCTTGGTTCATTCCCAAGCATGTTTCTATGGATTACCCATAGTAAATGCCTGAACATGAATACACATGGGTTCAGAATCATCTGTATATATCTAAGGTTCACTATTGATAGAGTTATTTATATGTATCTGAGGTTCTCTATCAATATTACCATGTTGTGGACATATCATAGATTCCTGGGTCATTTGTTGGGATAAAGTTGGTCTTAATCCATATGATGGGGCACTTTGGAGTTTATCGTAATCTAGGGAGGGAAAAGATGTTTTGATGTCGGGATCTAACCCATAAGATGGTATTCCTACCTATCCTTGTGAGAGAAATACAAACCCATATAGATAAGTGTTACTTTAATGGGCCCATAACCTTTTAAGGTTATATGTAAAGGACCTGACCATGTAGTTTAACATAATGCTGTAAAGACATCCATGTGAAAGGGTGTCTGGCCAGGGATGGTGTAGGTATTTTCCTGAGATAACCTAAATACCCCGGAGAGATGTGGTCTCTTCGGTGAATATGAAACTATAGGGAATATGGAATAGATATCATTACGGTGGGTTTGAGTGTTAGGTTTGGACCACCAAGATCCTTTCTACATATATCAGTTAGTTGGAAATAAAATCCATCATAGTTTGGTTTGATGGGGACATAAAACCCTATGAAAGGGGAATGAATGAGGATTATTAAAGGGATATTCCCATTTGAGGAGATGTGACCAGGCCTAAAACCTTCTAGGATGACAATTTTAATTGATGTCAGGGCTTAAATCTTTGAATAATTAGCATTCTTTGTGACCATACATATGTCATGATCAATGGAAACCTCTAATCCCAGATGAGTCATTTTTCTGTGAGAGAAACAAGAAGAGGTAGTGGATCTGAAGATCACACATCCCACTTCATCTATTGATGGGTGGTTTAGTATCCCAAATGGAAAGATAAATAGGTATTAGAGTGTACCTATATCCTCTTCAATTTTGGAAACTAAGATAGTCACATTTTGTGATCTATGTGGTTACATCCTAAGATAAAGAAAAGATGAGCAAGAAGTGATGCCTCCTATAAGAAAATATAAGGACTTACCTTAGTGGGAGTTCCCTTTTTAATTTCATATAGGGTATACTATAGTTTAAATTCATATAACATGGATTATGGTATCATAGTTTAATGTCATGTTTCATGGAATAATACCATACATTTTAATTACATGTGGTCATGATGTGTTTAATACAGTTTAACATCAATAGGACATGAAGACAACTCATAGTTTATGGTCATAGATTTTGGACCAATTTTTATATAGACCAATATTTACTAGAGGATAATTAGGTGAGGATGTTTTGAATTTCCATAAACATGAGAGGGAAGAAAAGTGAAAACCATGTTTCTTGGGATTCTTGGATTAGTAGAAATGATATAGGTAATGGAATCCCCTGGGGAGTACGAATGTAAGAAAAGCCTATCATGAGGATGGGTTTTCCTATGGTTGAAATGCCTTTTATTTTTTGGGAAACTTTCACAGAGCCATCAGGGCATATTGTGGATAGTTAAATAGAGTTGTCCGCAAGACACTAAACATCCATTTTTTATGTCCAGTGATGCTTATGAGGATATAAATCACTTGGGACACAAACATGATGAAAGTAAAGGATATGTTTGGGCATGTAAGAATAATTCAGAACATGATTTTTTATGGAGTTCTGGATCAAATTTTTAGAGCAGGTAGGTTATGGTATTTTAGGAGTGACATGAGGAATAGGTAGAGTCATATTATTTAAGGTAAGAATGTTGGGGAAGCATAAGGGAACAATAAAAAATTTCATTCACCTGACCCAAAATTTTTGTAGTCCGACACTCTATTTTCATGGGGGTATATGACCATAGTGAAGGGACTAGCCCAGAGGACTAGGACAATAGGTGATCACTAATCCCAAGCAGGGGTTTGGGGGAACAACCCCATGGTATAAACTAGTGAGCATATAGGGATTTCCGCATAGGGTTCTCCAGGTAGGAGCAAGCCGCATATGGAATTTCACCAATGAGCATCTATGAGGGAGGTGGCCATATAGGAGGAAAATACATTGAATTTCTTGTGGAGGGGAGTCCATGAAGGATAACCAGTGAGGTTTTCTGGATATGTTTTATCCGCCATGTTTTTTCCATAAATTATCATCCTAAAAGGAGCATCTAGAAATGGTTGGACAAAAAGGGTCCATCCGCAAAGCATTATTATTGTTATTATTTTTTGGGGTCCTAAAATGATGCTTCTTTATCACAAAAAACATTTCCTTCACATGGAATATACTATGTTATAACTTTCTCATTTGGTTTTTGGGATTATTTCAATAAAGGACCACCCAAATATGGTTCTCATTGTAGAGCTCGGAAATTGCTTCAGGTGTGGGAGGGATTTCTCCCGCACACTCTCTCGATCATTTTTCCATTTTTTTCATTGATTTACCCCTTTTCAATCCCCATAAAAATCCTTTTATAGAGGAATGAAGGAAACATATAACTTATTGGATGTTATTCCCGAATGGCCCACATACCTTATTTTTCAGAAGCCCACAGAATGCTTAGTCAACATGTGGGGTTGTTTGTAGGCACTAACAATGCCACCTCATCTCATGAACTACGTACTTCACAGGGATGCTAGTTTGTGGGTGAGGAAATCACCACCTCTATCCCAAAAAACATATATGGTCTTGTTTCTAAGAATTTTCTCCACAGTCTCAATCTATTAAGATATTTAGTTCATATTTTAGTCATGAAGTAGAAGATCACTATGCGAGGTGAAAATCCATGAAGGGATTTGTACATCTCGATCACATCCCATTAGAATATTTTTCTTTAATCATCTTCAGGATTTTATTCCAATAATTTTCCATGTTTTATGTGATTTTACTCATCTTGAATGCATTGTTTTCAGTACCCAATATTTTTTTTACCCTGTCAACATGTCTTGGCCCTTTGGGGAGTCTTGAATTCGTCTTCTGATGATGATTCAGATGTTCCCACTGAAGTGGAGTAGATTCAAAACACGAAAGAAAAATCCATGAAATCAATGTATGGGTTGGAATATTATGCATCTTCTAAATTAATGGATTAAAACATCTACAATGTGACATAATCATTCAATACAAATACATTAATTCTATAATAGAAAATGTAGCATTAAGATGAGAAAAACCATTCTATCACTTCTACACTGAGACCAGAAATGGGAATATCACCTTACAAGTTATCGAAAAGTATGGCACTAGATTTTATTTCTTATTTTGTAATAAATTACTCATGTGAGGCCTTTCTAAAATTAATATATTAATTTTTCATAAAATCAAATTAATGAGGTGGATAGGACAACTTAACCCCCTCAAGACAATCACTCCTACAATTTCCATCTTCTATTTGAGCCATAGAATAAGCAACCAATGTAGCCCGAAACTATGGAAACTGTATTTTGGATTTCAAAGGGATATCTATTTTCAATCCATCATCATCCACCACTAATTTAATTTCCTTGGGTGGAGACCTTAGCATACCCACATGTACTAAAAATCCTTGCATATGAAGTTTATTAAGGGCAGCATCCTCTAGGAAAGAACGAGCATACCTAGCTAGAAATACCAGTGGAATCATCCATGAGGCTATAAAATGCTATTGAAAACCTATATCAGTAGAAGAATTAACACAATGGCCTGTATCAGCAGAACCTATACACTATTCACATTTTTTCTTCTTTGAGTATTCAATATTTAGTTTTTTTCCTTTATATTCTCTAACTACAATGGCCTGTTCTTCCATAAACTACTAGTCACCAGAGTCCTGAATGGAAACTTCACCAGAGATTGATCACCCATTGAGATCTCAACATGCTTAGAATCCTTATCCATTAGTCTTTTTCCAGACTGAGGGGTGTTAATAGAAAATAATTTGGCACCTTTCTTTTTTTTATGGAGGACCCAATTGATTAACCGTATATATATTTATAACATGGTGTGTTACTCCCACCCATGAATATAGAAAAATTTCTATCACCTTTAGGAGGGATGATATCTTCATCAGAGTGGACATAAGCTCCTATAGCAATTTCATCCCATGTCCTTCTCTTCACCATCTCATCCAGACATAAAAAAGAGTTCCATATACCTTTATTTATTAACACTTCTTTTCCATTCTCATATGTAGCCACTAAATTTCCATAAAAAATATAAGGAAAATTATCCTCAACCTCTTCATTATTTGTACTACCAAATTTTTAAGACTTTCTCCTCCTACACCCTGACACCACATTCCCTTCCAAAGTATAGAAAATACAACATCTATCATACCATAATCATTCCTTGGAATGCTTAATGGATTTACATCTAAAACAAATTAGAATCATTTTCTCATTCCTGATGGATAACAAAAAATTATAATCAGTAGTGGATAGACTCACATTATCAATCAAGGTTGAGTTGAGATTTATTTCCAATAAGAAACACCCAATTAAGACTGTAAATCTGAACCTGTACTTGGATCCTTGTGCCCTAGAATGTATGAGGATTGATGTTCGGAAGCCAATTTTGAAGACACAACAATCCTAGATGGAGAAACTTTGAGCTAAGCCCCCATACCTTATGCTTCATTTCTTCCGATAGGAGTAAAGTGTGGAAGTATCCCCGACCAATAGTAAAAACATCAAATCATGAAATCCCCATTTGATGTAGATTATTCAAACCAATTCTTCAATTTTACATTCTTATTTTCCTAACAATATAACAATTCTTGTGATAAGAGAAAACTCAAATAACTTCTGTCGAGGATTAGATCATTATTAGCATATATTATAGATAAATTTCTACATTTGGAAATCCTTTTAGAAGCACCATCATTTCCAAAATCAAGTGATTGATTTGTTTTCGGAGTTTCAAAGTCATGATGAACAGGCAACATCTTAGCTTTCAGATTCCCTGAGCGATAGTTTGAGTGAGATGAATCCCTATTTACCTCTGGTATAACCTTATGGGAATCAAAATGACCTTGTAAAAGAAAAGATACAACCATTGTATCTCGATCTGATAGTTCCATAAAGATCGAACCCTAGTCGCTATAAAAAAATGTGGGAGAGGAATATATGTTAAAATGATAATGAATACATATTAATTATATATATTATAACCATATTTTAAACATTAAATATTAATGAATAATCATATATAAATTAATAATAATGTGAGTAAATTTAAAAAATATTAATCAAATGAAAATTTAAAATGAATAAATTTTAAAAAATAAAAAATAATTAATATTATAAATGAATTAATTATATTAAAAAGGAATAAATAGAAAAAACCATTAAAAAGTAATAAATAGTATTTATTGAATAAAAATATAAAAAAGAGTAATAATTATTTATTAAAAAAATAATATATATATATATATATATGTATATACTGTGTTAATAAATAAAATTCTAAAATGAATAATAAAAATTGAATAAATTACATTAATATTATTCATGTGTGTGTTTCAATTTTAATTACATATATGTGTTTGTGATATTAATGTAGCAAAAGTTTATATATATAAATTAAAACTATATTAAAAACATATTAAATATTAATCAATAAATATAAATTAATTATAAAAGAGAAAAAATGTAAGTAATATTAAACAAATAAAAAATAAAAATGATTAAATTTAATAAATATAAATATCAATTAAATATTAATAAATAGTATGTATTAAATAAAAATATAAAAAAATATAATAATAAACATAATATATTAAATTTTAAATATTAGTAAATAAAAATAAAAAATTTAATATTAAAAGTTTAATATTTTAGTATAGATTTGTCTCTATAAAATTGAATTTATTTTTTATATGCTGGTATGAAATTATTATATTACAAATTACGTGTAACATATTTAGTTAATTTTTTAATTAATAATTATATATTTATTATTTTATTTATATTTCAAATGGAAAAAACAAATTACATTGATAAAAAAATGTTATTAAATGTCTACTAATTTTAAGTATTCAATATTTTTAATAAATATTAAATTTTGATTAAATTATAATCCAATTTTCTCTAAATATATGACATATAAATATAATTTATAATACATTAGTATTATATAAATAATATTTTAAAAAATTATATATATATATATATATATCTATATATATTTCTATATGAAATAAGATTTTTAATTCTATATATATTTATTTTATTTTCCATTATTAATTAAATAATATATAATGTAAACGTATATATAGTCTTATTTAAATGAAATTTTAAAAAATATATTATATTTTTATCATTACTAAATAACCAATAATAAAGGAATTAATTTATCTATGTCGATAAAGTGTACCTTCATGATGTATTTTTTATCTTACGCAGAGAAAGGGTATTGCTTTTAATCACCACTTTTGTAGTAGTGAATACTCAAACAAATGCATGCACATCCACACACACACATGGGTGCATGAAAACACACAAGTACTTATTCAGATAAACATACACACAAATTCATATATATACATACACACATAAATATACAAAATCACAAAAAAAAAACACATACACACAAAAAAAAACACCACATATGTACATATATAACACATGAAAGTACAAACATATAGACATAAACATACATGCACATTAATCCATACACAAACATATACATAAAAATACATGTTAGTATGTGTTAAATTATTTAACATGAATATAACTATATTAATTCAAATATGAATCACATATTTAAATAAATATATTCATTTATATATTTATATAATTTTGAAAATAAATTATTAATAAATCCTCTTTATATTAATTATATATACATATTGTAATCGATGTATATTAATATACTATTTGACAAATTTATTGAGTAATATACATTTGATAATTTATATATATATAATTATGAAAATAAGAATGATATTAAATTGTTGTTAAATGTTATATAAATTATATTTATATATCATATTTCTAAATATATACTTATTATTATATAAATATCATTAAAAAGCATAAATATTCATATGAAAATTAAATTATTCATTATTCTCTTTATCATTTCTCTTTTCAAACTATTAAATTTTATGATTTTTTAGTGCTAAGAAAATCACTTCTAATGTTTCGCACTACTACCTATTAGGATAAAGTCAGTGTGAGAAAAGGTCTTTATTAGTGATAAAGCACCGTTGTTCTATTTTATGTTAAAAGGGGGTCACTTTTAATAGTTATAGAAAGGAACAGATAATGGGAGACCTTTATTAACAGAAGTTTTAAACTAATAAAAGGCCCCATTTAAAAAACCCTGTTTAGTGATGGTAAATCAAATTGTATAAAAAGACAATGGTCTAAGAAATAATTATAATTTAATTGAAACAAAAAAATACATCAAAATTACAAGAAAAGAAATTATATTATAAAATTTCTGACATTGTTTTGAAAAATTACATTAACAAGTAAAATTTAACACAAAAATTCAAAAATAGTAATGGTCTCATTATCTTTTCTACTTGAACCCCTATCAAGAAAGCTTGATTGTGGTATTAGGTTTCAAACAAACCTTCACAACTCAAGAAAATGAATCCACTTATATAATAAAATAATTCTTATCTTAGTAAAACTATAAAGATATAAATTAAAAATATATATGACATTATACATTAATAAAATGTCATTTTTATACTGAAACCACACATTTTAATTTATATCAAACACACCATGTATCAAATTGGGATGTAGAAGATTCCTATGTCGAAAAAATTGATCAAGTGTTCTTTCCCTATTGTAGAAAAACAATCCAAATGTTTCTTCTCATTTTTGAGTATTTCATGTGTGTTTTGGACTAAAATTTCATTTTTAAACTCAAGAAACACATTTTGATTCATAACAGGAACACCATGTATTAGATTGTGGGGTGGTTGATTCCTACATTTCATAAATAACTTAGGGATAATTTTCACAAAGTATAAAAAAAATAAAAACTTGTTTGATTGATTTTTAGTAAGTGATGTGTGTTTTTAACTAAAAAACAACTTAAAGAAATATGCACTCTAGTCATACTTGTCACATGGAGAATCAGATTGAAATTAAGATGAATCTTACACATCAAAATAACTAAAGTATCATTTTCCTAAAGGGAAAAAAATTCTGAATCTATTTTATTAATTTTGAGTATGTCACATGTCTTTTTTTACTAAAAATGTCATTTTAAACTGAAGTCACACACTTTGAGTGTTACAGGTAACATCGTGGGTTGTTTTGATATGAGATTATTTCCAAAAAACAAAAAATGAATTATGAATCATTTCCCAAAATTTTCAAGACAATCATAGCATGTTTGGTTATTTTTTAGTGAGTAACTGTTGTTTCTAACAAAAATATCAATTTTGAACTTATAATAGACACTTTGAGTCATAATAGGCACACCTCGTATCTGATTTAGGTGATCCAGATTCCTAAAAATCAATAAAAACTTATTTATTATTATCATAAAGTATCAAAACAACATGAATGAATTTTCTCAGATTTGTGTATGTAACATGTATTTTGAACTAAATATTCAATTTGAAATGAAGAAATACTTGGTGTCATATTGATCATATGGTGTGTTAGATTGAAATACGACTAATTCCTATATGTCACAAATAACTTAAGAAAAATTTTATAAAAATTATGAAAACAATATAAATCAATTTTATCCATTTGAGTATATCATGTGTCATTTTACTAAAATTGAAATTTAAACTAAAAAAAGAAATTTTAGTCATAATGGTCAAATTGTGTGTCATTTGAAGTGAGACTAATTCATAAAAGTCACAAATGACTTATGAATAATTTTCCTTAATAATTGGGACCTTCTTAGTGTATTTTCTCATTTTTCATTGAGTGACACTTATTTTTAACTAAAATTTTAATTTTCGATTGATAATATGTACATTGAGTCATAAAGAGCACACCATTTGTTCCATTGAGATGAGAATTATTATTTAATTTAAAAAATAATTTAAGGATAATCACTCATATGTATGAAAAAAATATGAATGAGTTTTATCATTTTTGAACATGTGGTGTGTGTTTTGAAATAAATTTCAATTTCAAATAAAAACACTCATTGAGTTATACAGGTCACACAGTTCATTGGATTGATGATATATTGATTCATACCCATAAAAATAGAGTAAGGATCATTTTAATAATGTATAAAATCAATCATCAGGATTTTTTTCTTTTTTAATATGCCACATGACTTTTTTTAAATAAAATGTCAATTTAAACTAAAAACACACCCATTGAGGCATATCGGGGACATTATGCATTAGTAGGAAATGAAAATGATTTAGACATTTCAAAAATTATTTATAAATCATTTTACTAATTTATCAAGATAATAAAATCACGTTTTTGAATATTTCATTGAGTGAAACAAGTTTTTAAAAAATGTCATTATTAAACTCATAACACACAGTTTTAGATATGATGGTCACACCATGTATTAGATTGAAGTGCGCCTCATTCCAAATCATCACAGAAAATTTATGGATAATTTTTATAAATTATAAAAACAATATGAATTTATTTTATCATGTTTGATTATGTGGATTTTTTTAATATAAAATTTAATCTTTAAAAAAAAATTAAGCCATACTAGTCACACCATCCATCAGATTTATGTTTTATTGATTCTTACATATAAAAATGAATTATGTATCATTTTAATAAAGTATAAAAACAATATGAATGAGTTTTATCAGTTTTGAGCATGTTAATTTTTTATGTAAACAATTAATTTAAAATGAAAACATGCTCTTTGATTCATATCGGTCACATCATGTATGAGTTTGATATGTGACTAATTTTTGCACATAAAAAATGTCTTCTGAAAAGTTTTTATAGAGTATCAAGAAAATCCTAACATTTTTCACATTTTTAATTATGTGAAACATGTTTTGAACTAAAAGGTAAATTTTGGGTAGATAATACTCACTTTTAGTCATATCAGGAATATATAGAAATAGATTGAGGAGTGGTTGATTCTTACATGTCACAAATGATTTACAAATTGTTTTCCTAAATCATCAAACTAATCCAAATGTGTTTTATTTGTTTTGAGCATGTGAATTTCATTTTGAACAAAAATGTAATTTTTTAATAAAAACACTCTTTGAGTCATACTATTGGAACCATGCATTAAATTGACATGTGTTTTATTCATGCACATCGCAAATGAATAATGGATCATTTTCATAAATTATAAAAACAATAAAAATTCATGTTCTTGATTTTAATGTAAGTTCCTTTTATATTAAAATGTATATTTAAATAGAAAACATGTACTTTGAGTCATGCTGATCATATTGTGTTTTGGTTTGATGTGTGGCTGATAACTACATGTCACAAATGACTTATGAGTTATTTTCCTAATGTATCAAGAGAATCCAAGTGCGTCTTCTCAGTTTTCAGTGTGTGACACACATTATGAATTAAAATATCAATTTCAAATTTATTACATGCTAATTGAGTAATACCAATAACACTATGTATCCATTTGGGGAGCGGCTAATTCTAATAAATAAAAAATTATTTATGAATTATTTTCCCAAATTGTTAACACAATATGAATTTGATTTCATAGTTTTGAGCATGTGTTTTTTTAACTAAAATTTGAATTTAAAACAGAAAGTACACACTTTGATCCACAATGAAAACATTATGTATTGGATTGTGGATCAGTTGATTCTTACATATCACAAATGACACATGGAACATTTTTTTTAATTATGAAATGAATTTGAATTCGTTTAAATAGTTTTGAGTATGTGATATTTTTTTCTAAAATGTAAATTAAAAATGGTTAAAATACACTTTAATTCATACTAGAAATACCCTATAACCGATTGAGTTGTGGTTTATTCCTACACTTCACACCAAGCCTTTTTATTCTTGAGTTCATTCAATATTTATATTTATCTAATGATATTTATGTAAGATAAATTAGAATATTGAACTCATTTTATATTAAAATGAAAAGTGAATCATCATGAGTGTATTATCCTTTTTGAGTGCATAATCATAGTACATTAGTGTTCATGAGTGGGTCATCCTTCTATATTATCTATATGAAAATTAACAAAATAATAGTTTGATAAAAATTAAAAGGAAATTTACTTATAAATAATAGATATAATGATGAGAAAGTTAACCATAATGTGTTTTCTTATTTTTATTATTATTTGACATGTATTTTGAAATATAATAACTTTTGTAAACCAAAAACATAAACATTGAGTCATACTAGGAATACATTGTATTAGATTGAGGTGTACTTGATTAAAACACCTCACACTTTGTCTTTTTATTCTGCAATGCATTTAGAAATTAGGATTATCTAATAATATTTCCATTCAATGACCATGAATTTTGAATTCATTACAGACTAAAATGAAATGTGCATCATCATGAGTGCACCATCCTTATATTTTAATTAATTTATTTATGATATCTAGGAAAATTAACAAAAGAAGCATCAGATATAAATGATAAGGAAATTAACTAAAAAAGTAAATAAACTATTGATAAAAATAATTAAATGTGTATTAGGAAGTAACCACTTCAAGATTTCTATATACATTGTGACACTATGTATTCTTCATATACTATTTAAATAAAATACTTCTTTATTTGAATATGAGGACTTTAAATAGTCCTGGATGTACTAGAAAAATATAAATAAACAATGGATTCATTAATATTTTATGTGAAATTGTAATTATCATCGGAAATACAACTTTGGGATTCTAGTTTTTTTATTTGAATATGATATCCCTCATAAATTTGAAAACATGATAACCACAATTAATTCCATTAGTTATTTAGAAATATAAAAGCATTGAGAAAAATAAGTAATTTGTTTTGATTGTAGAATTCTATTATATAACTCTAATACAAACCCATTTATATAAGTGGAGAATATTTTTTTCTCTTCGATTCTCTTCATTACATGATTTTGATGATATTTAAACACTTCCTTATTGTAAAATAATTTTCATTAAAACATAATTTAAAATTCATAACATGATGTTTATTTAAAAAATGTTCCATGTTGTGTATTATAAATTGATAAACATCATCACGTGTGGTCATTCTGTTGGGTATCCTTATATTAAATACTTAAAATAAATATTTTGTGTATCCAAATTGAGTTCAATGAGTAACCAATACTCCCTAAAAAATAAAAAAGAAATGTTAATTAAAAGGAATGAATATATTTTTGATATTTTTTGATTTATAGTTTTACACTTGGATCATGGGTATTAATAAGTGTCTGTCATCTATAAGTTTTCTTTCAAACATTGTGGCAAATTTTTCTACTACTAATTCATATTTCTTTATGTCTAATAATATTTTGTGTATAAATTATGTGAATAATAATTAATCTAAATTTCTGTTCATAGTATTTTTTCTTCAAAAAGTATTGATATATAGTGCTGGGGAAATAATTAATTGAATTTAATCATAATTAATAAATTAAATAGGCAATTAGAAAAAATCATGAAAACACATCTCATGTAAAAATTGACAACTAATAATGTTATCCATACATGTTTGAGGATATCATTAATTTTATCCTGAAAAATATTTTTTTATGACTGCTCTATACATCCATTATTTGAAATCAGTTATAGTTATAACAAAACTTCTTGTTGTTGTATCCACAAGAACCTATAATGTTAGTTAATGTTGAAGTTGAAATTTTTTTGGGTAATGTTACTTTATATATATATACTTTATTAGTTGGTTGATACTCTAGATCTTTTTGATTTGATCTTCCGTGTCACCCTTTCCTTTTTCCCATCTGTAATAACAGTCATCGATTTAGACCCTTTTACATTAATTATTAAAGGATTTTCATAAAAAATAAATCTGAATAGAATACCTTCTTGAATAATTTATTTTTAAAAAGATAAAACCAACATGATATGAAGGTTTTGATAGTAAAATCGGTTCAATGAATATTTTCATCATCAAGTGAAATTGGTGGCTCAACACTTGGATCGTGGTATCTATGAGTCCCCAATATCACATGACCTACTATAGTTTTTTATTATGTATAATATATCATTGGATAATGAAAATAATACCCCTTAAAACAAGACGATGAGTGGGTGTGGATAGATAAAAAGCACAATAATCTTCACCATATAAAATATTAGTATAGGAAAGGCATCAATACTTTCCTGATTCTCATTTATATGAAACAATTATGAATATATTGATTACCCATTATAAGAAATCCATTTATAGGGAATAGATCTCCTCAAAGTTGGTGGGATTGTGTGGGGGATCTTCATATAGTGGTTTTTTATTGTTGTTTTATCTATGGATTCCTTCCCATTATAATTTTTAACAAATCAGACTTCCAATTATGTTTTCATCTAGATTATATAATCATGAATGAATTTATTCTATAATATTATCTTTATTCCCCTATTCATTACCTTTTGAAAAATATAATCTGGGTGACACCCAAAAATCCACACCTCTAACACAACCATACTTTCTTTCTTACTTCATGGATACTAGTAGTAAATGTTCATCAATTATAGCTGATGATGATCCTTATGTCTATGTTGGATAATATTTATATAAAAATATATAATCATTTTTATATATTACTTATTTAATGGAAAATAAAATTTTATTATGATATACTTTCACATGCTTCCAACACTTTTTCAGTGTTTTTATCTATTAGTATCCAGTCTTTATTTACACATTATTCTTTCCATAGCATGTGATGTTGGATGGCCCTAGATTTGAATTTTGATTCATCAATATGAATATAAAAAAGGAACGTAAGTATGTTATTTTTTATATGTCACATAAAATTAATAGTGCAAATTTAAAATACATATCATTTTTTCAACTAAAGTGTATCTCATACTAGCTTTATGGTAGGGATATGTTTCTTCAGTTTCACATTGCTTATTTTTAGCACTCATTTTTTTGTTTCATGAATAAAAAATTGTAAATAAATGTGATTAACACACATATTTTCATGAAATGTATCACTAATAATAATTAACTTGAAAATTTTTCTTCTCCTGATGACCAATACATGCATTCTATATTTGTTGGTTATCAGATCTGCATACATCTATACTGGTTGTGATTTTATTTTCCCTTCAGCAATATTGAGATGATACTCTGTAAGAATTTTCTAAAAGGCTCTATGAGTGTTTACATCAAGAATCAATATGAATTTCATTTGATATTCACCAATTATAAATTTACTCTTAAAGGCTTTGTGAGGAGTAAATTGTTGTTTCATTATTTTTTTTAAAATATAAAAATTATACATTAATTTTACAATAAACTCTCCCTAAATTCATTCATTAATCACGTGCACAAAATTCTCACATGAATCTACATCATCCAACGCACACATTTGTGTGACTTTCTCCTTGTAACTAATGAACATGTCCATGTTCGGGTTAATAGGATAGTCACATGCATTCCATCCACCTTAGAATTTGATCCTTTTATTTAACTCCTTAATACTTTTTTTCACACCATCATGCTATGATGCTCATTTTTTTGGGACAGGAGTTGTTCATTTTCTACCATTTTATCAGCTTCAAAATCATAAATATGTTCTTTATATGGATTGGTAGCACCGACATGCATCGAAGCATGTTGCTCCTATGCATTTGGAGCATCAATATGTTGAGAAACCTATTGTTCCCCATTATAGGGATCATTGGCATATACAAAATTCATTGTATACATTTTGTTTAATTTAATTTATATTTCATAAATGCAGTAGTGAATATATAATAATATGAGGTAAAACAATGTATATTATAAAAAAAGATAACATGAATATTAATATAAATTTTTATAAAGGTTAAATGGATTTAACCCCTATATCGAGCATCCAAGTCTACTAATTGTTGAATAATCTAACATATAAGACCCTATATATATTAGGACTACTATGAAATGATTATGAAATCCCAATTAATGTTTCAACCTTATTTTAATTGGAAACTAACCCTTCATTGGGTTTGGTCAATAATAGAATAATTGACCACTTTTGGTTTGCTAGATCTAGAAAATAAAATACTTGTGTTTCTTGTGATTCCATTATTAATGGTTCATCTGTGTATAACTTCTTATTGAAATCCACTTTCACAAATCTCAATTCATCTATTTTAACAGTACTATGGTTATCAACACACTTTCATTACAAAAATCGAACATGAAATGTTTTATAATCCAACTACCATATTTGATTGATGATTCCAAATAATTATATATTTATATAAATTGTATTTCTATCCTTGGTACAAGATACATGCATCACTTTATTTATAAGTGTAACTCTATTATTTTTTATGGTACTATATTTATCATGTCAATTTTTTATAAAATGTATAATGATTAATTACATAACCATTTTAAGATAATGTAGGAACACTTGGTCATCCAAATATCTATCTAACTCATTATAAAATTAATTCTATATTTCTAGTTAAATCATAAAAATAGTCTTGGAAACATGATATAAACTATTAATTATTGTATTTGATAGCTAGGTTTTAGTCTTTGATGGATTCAAATGCCTAAGAATTACATTGTGGGTTTCAATATATGGAGTAACCTCTAAAATGATATGAAATACATAATGGTGAGCCTACCCATGATCTATAATAGTAATTTTGAAAACATATATTTTGGAAATTCATTTACCCATACATCACTTGGTGTGATTGGGTTTTTGTTGACCAATGCTTTCCACATCGAGTTCATAGTCAGTATATAACTCAATGGCTTCCACAAAAACATATCGCTCCATAATAAAACCTTATTATCAACATTGAATGTTTAGATAACCTTTAAAAATATTCATATATTCAATGGGATACATCAATAAATAATTAATAGGACTATATAGTCATATCTCTCTTACCATGTGAATAATCATAACAAAGAATGCAGACGATAAGAACATACCCAATTCACTTAATATGCCAACAATTCTCGTTTTCATAGTTGAAAATTATGTTGGGTAGATAAATTTGTTTCATATATCTTGGAAAAATTTATAAATATTTTTTAATTTATGACATTTTTTTTTGGAAATAATTCAATGTAAAGATAATGGAAATAGATCTTGCATAAAAAAAGGGAAGTCATGTGATTTTAGACCCATTAACATTAAATAATCAAATAAAATGATATTTTTTATATTTAATGAATACCCATTTAGGTCCTTTACATTATTCATGAAGTTTAAAAACTTTTATATCACTTTCTTATAAATAGGTTAAGTCTCTAGGGGAAGAAAAGTACATTTTTTACTATTTAATGGTTGCAAATTTTCCAATATTTCCATGTAAATATTGTCCTCTATAGACATAAATCCATAATTTTTTGGATCATTTGGTAATGTTATAATGACACTATAGAATAAATTTGTTTCAACATACATAGCATCAATAAAATTCGTAAAATACATACAATTCCAGTGTGGAATTCAAAAAAACCAATAACCTTTTCCAAATAGGTTTTGTAAGATTTATTGACTAGGGTTTACCCAAAGAAGTGCTCATATATTTTACTTTCTAAAACAGTTGATCACTAGTTAGTAGATGAGGTGTTGTACCTTCTTCTAAACTCCCATCAAATGATTTTTTCGAAGATAGGAATTTATTTTTTCGGGGTATAAATCTATGATGTCCTACAAACATATTCCTCAATGAATGTGTCAACCTAAATGTTTTTTTTACTTGTTCTCAAAATAGATACCTTTGAGTTCATTTAATTCAATATGAAGATGATTTTCCATAAGTAGGAATGTAATTTATAATCCCATAAAATATGAATCTCAATTTGAAATCTTCATTTTTTTAGGAATCCTAGAATGTAACACATTAATCCCATTGTAATTTCAAGTATTAGATTAATGCATAAAAATAGACATCAATATCATTACTCATTTGTTTAGGTATTGATATAAGAACAGATAACAAAATGTTTTTTAATTTCATGAATAACCATAGTGAAAAGATATAATTTACCAACATAAATGGATATATACAATGATTGATACTTAAAAAACTAAAGGGATTCACTCCATCTATATATAGGGAATGCTAAAGGTTTCATGGAACATTTTAAAATTTAGGATACTCCTGATCAATTTTTTTCCACTAGGGAGTGTCTGTTGGGTGATGATGTTTCAAATAATAAAATCATGTATATTCATTCCATGTCAATTTCCTTGTATTCTCATTATTTCCATATATGTGCCTAAACTATGGAATTAATTTAAAGGACTGTAAAAATTTTATAGGACCAGATTCAACATTATTCTATCATGATGCACCACACCGTATGAATTTTTTAACTAATTCCTGGTCCTTGTGAAATAGTATAATGTCATTTGGATATGCATGTATCCTTTCAGATATCATACCCATTAGACTTTGAATTTTTTAGAGTAATATCATCAAAAATTAATATCATTATATTATAGGTAATATCATTAAAGAGATAATTTAGTTCAGTAAAACTTGTTTCACTCTATCTAATTCAAGATTTTATATTATATAGTTTTAGTATGGCTGAAAATGCTGTATATTTTATATAAATAGTATATAATGGAATCATTTCATAATTATTTAACTACTCAAAAAATTTCAGAAAATTATAAATTTCCTCTTCAACTATCATTTTCATTTCCTCAATATGACATTCTTCAATGTTCACCCTAGTAATCATATGCTCGACAAATTATTCATCATTATTCACCATTGTAGTCATATAAGATGATCCCTAAAATAGAGTGTTATCCTAGAAACAAGCTACATTTACTTTTTTAACATGTTTATCCCAAAATTTATAACATCTATCTATTCCATGATAAATTATGTGTTATTCAAACTCATCTAGACTAATTATACTTGAATAATAATAGAAAAAACATGAAAAAGGTTTTGATAAGGGTCATATGAATTTTATTTTGAAAACATGATGAACTCTTTCACTCCATCCTCATACAATTTTATAATTTTACTTGCATCCATCCATTTTTATTCACTCATATCTATCCTATTAGATCCAATACTATTAAAATTTTAAAAAATAATAAATTCACAAAAAAAATTTAAACTTAGAACCCATAGAAGGTAAATATAAAAGAATCATTTACGAAACATGAATCCAATATTCTAATAAAATAACATATGAATGATGCATATTGATATTGTTTTGTTGTAGTGCAAATAATTGAAGGAAATAAATCTATGATATATATAATGTTACAAACAATATAATTAAATTTTTATATATTTCAAAACATGGAGTAGGGGCAGCATCGGGATGTCCGAGGGTATTGTTCGAGGTGCTGGAATGGGATTTGCGGAGTGTCGTATTGTCCAAGGGTGCGCTGCGGTTGCCTATGGAGTAGGGGCAGCGTCCGGATGGCCTGGTCTTCCTCACTCTGGTCTATTCATTGTCCTTTGTGGATGTGCTCTTTTAAGGGCGCATCTCACTTCGCTGGAGGGTTGGGTGGATTTCGCCAGGAGTCCACCAGTGGGTCTGTGGATTTGGGCTTGTGCAACGGCCACATCGGTGGGCATTTGAGGAGACTGGTTCTGAGGAATACCTAGTTCTCCTGATGTTTGTTTCCCCTAGTTTGTGGTAACTCGACCATTTATTGGTGATTTTGGCTCCAGCTTGATGATTTTTCAGTTTGATGGCTTGATTTGGTTTTTGTGCTGAAGTGGTAGTGATGTGGTGAGGTCATGTTTGGTTTCTCATTTTTTCCCATAAAAGTGTTTGCATAATAATAAAAAAAATTCAGTCAGGATGGATTGTATAAAATTTTTATATGGTATTTTATCATGGGGGATGATTTCATGTTTATCAATTTCATTATATGGTATGTGGTAGGTTATACGGTGCTCTAGTGAGAGGTTTCTTAAGAGATAAGATATAAATTTTCTAACATAAAATAATTATTGATACGGCCTAGTCACGTAGTCATGAGAACCTAATGTTTGAAGAAACTCTGGAATTTAAATCTAATCAACCAAATTTCTCAATAAGGGATTATGAAAAAACTAGAAAAACTGATGAAAAATATAATTATGGTTTCATGAATTTTCCAAATTTAAACAATTTACAAGGATAAAAATGAAGCTAAAAATAACATAAATGAAATATTCTTATGGGGGACAAAAGGAACAATAAATTTCAAAAATATTAGAAGAATTATCCTAGTGGGATTTGTAAAAAGCCTCATCTCTCAATAATGATTGAATTATAAGGCCAAATACCTAGGATAAAATCATAAAAAAACCTAGCCTCAGTGGAACCAATAAATAGAATGAACTCTAGAAAATTTATTAAATGGATATTGGGGAAAAGAGAATGAATGAACTAAAAAAACCCACATTCTAATTAGATCTGAGGTTGAAATGAAATTCAAAAGAACAATTAATGGTTTCAACATGGGAAAAACTATTAAGAATGGGAATTTATAGAACTATGACACTATTAATAAAAAATAAAGAGAATTACCAACTTAATAATGATATGGAACATTATATTATGTATACTTTCCTTTTTGTATCATTCTTAGAAGAAGTTATTTTTAATAGAAATTTATTTTACCATTTTAATCAAAAATGATTATCTTAGATGTTCATGGAAATGAAAATAAAAAAATAGGGTTATTCTACCTTTTAATGGAAGAAAATGGGGATAATTGTTTTATTTTAATCCATGGGTGTAGTAATCGTACACATATGTTAGAGAAACTTTTTTTCCATGAAATTTTGGAAATTATACAACTTATAAATTTAAATCCTCACCTTAAATGATAAGTGGTAAGGTTTTTTATTGTGAATATATGATCCTTTCATCCACATCTTCATTCAACTATGAGCAACATGCAATCTATGTGATAAATTTTCATAAGATCATCTCACATAGGATCAATTAAAAAACATATTGTATGATTATATATATAAAAATGATGTAGAAAAAGAATATAGTGGTTAAAATCCACAAGAGGGAGGAGTTGATGTTTATTCGTTTATTCCCATGTTGAATATTAGTCCATGTGCTGATTTAATGAAAGGATTATTAAGAGATAAAGTTATTTTTTTTAGATGATGAAAATTTTGATAGGGACCAATAAAATTATCTTAAGAACCCATCACTTGGATAAACTCTTAAATTTAAATCAAATGAACAATAATTCTTGGGATAGAGTTCCCATTATCCATTCACATCTTTGACAGTTCTCATTTTATTAATGTTTCCTTTCCACAACCAATTCTAATAAAAATAAATCCTTAAAAACCACATGCCATTTTAAAACATTATATTTGATAAATAAAAGTAAAAACATATAAACAACCCAAGAGGCATAAAAATCATTACTAGCATCATAACTAGGATTTAAAATATTAAAAAAGCTCTAATAAAACATTGCATTAATGTAAAAAATCTAACTAGGGAATTTTAATTTTAAAGGACTAAATTTTTTTGTATAATACCATTTAGAGAATAAATTTTTTAAGAAAATATAAAACCCAACTTTAAGATATATAATCTGAGCTACTGAAACACCATTTATCCTTACGCATGTATGAATTTATAAATATAGATTCCAATCATCCCATTGAACATATTCACATATCATTTTGTGAAGATATATATTAATGTATCTATATTTATATGTAGGTATTAGTATATAAGTATCATAAGTGTCATGAAATAATTTTATTCAAGCACGAAAAATATAAAAAAATAGAACAAATCATACAAAATAGGTTAATCCATTTTCATAATTGCCATAAACTTTATAAACAAATCAAGATATATTAAAATGATTGTGGTTATTATGCCTGGTAAAGAAAGCAAATGGGGTGAATTTATGGATTTTAATTCATGGTAGGGGTAAGGAAAATTGTCATGTGGAGTAGATTACCATATGTTCACTATAAAAAATTTGCATACTTATCATTTACAGTCACTACCTTACATGATAGGTGTGCATTGTTTTTGTAGTGCATTGCTAGGATCTCCATGCAATCAGAGCGAGAAATTATAATGAATGAGTTTAATGAACATGAGTTTGAGGAAGAGGATGAAGCAAAAATGGCATGATGTGGGAGAGATATGGTGGGGAATCAATGAGGTAGATCAATTAAGAATAAGATCTCTTGTGTACATCTTTCAAACCCATTGAAAAAATTAGAAGCATATAAAGATGTTCTGGGAGGAAAAATACACCATGCATACCTTTGGTTTTGAATGTGTTGATTCATCTGATATTTTTGATCGAGGGAGACAACAAATCTTTAGTTCTTTGAGATCTTGAATGATGTGAGAATATATAACTCTATTTGTGTTATAATTAAAATATGTGAATGGTTTTAGAATAACATTTAAAAAATCATTAATACATAGCTGTTTTATTAGGGCTAAATAATATTTGTTCAAAATTCATATATTTATCGACGTTTAAATTTTAATGATGATGAATATTTTTTTATTAACTCATTATATTTTGAACAAGTAAAGACAATTCGTTATTAGTTCTAAAAAATTATAAATAATGACCTATATAATTAATTATAATAATATAGTTTATATTATTAATAAATTAATGGTATATAATTATAAATAAATATTTTTATCATTATAAATATATTTTATGAATTTTAAATATTTATTTAAAAATATAATTATAAATATATATATAATTATAGGAATATATTTATTTATATATTTAAAAATATAATAAATGAACTATAAATATGTATTTATGGACAAAATTATAGTTATATATTTATAAATATTTTTACATAATTAAAAATATATTTATATATTTATATATTTATATACATTTAAATACTAACCATATGGTGAGGCACATGGATGGGATTCTATCTCCCTCTATACAGTCATTGTGATTAGTGTTCTCTTCTCACGACGATGGATATTGCAGATGAGTTTTTCAATCTGATGGATGTTTCTATTTGTCCCTCAGAAAAGTTTAATGTCGATTATGGTCTAGGAAGTGCACATCTCCCCTATCCAGAATCATTCAAGACCTCATTGAAGGCATTCCCTATTTCTCACTCTCTGATAACAAAATATCATGTGATTAATAAAGATCTTGATATAGTGAGAGTAGTGATCCATGTTTTTGATTGTTTCTTTCATCGACTTTGGAGTGAATCCAAAATTGATGGCATCATTGTTACTGAAAATTATGGTGTAGTGAAAAATCCTTAGGCTTCCCAACATCTCTCAACAAAGGATGGTGAATATTGAAATTTTGATTCTAGAAAGGCTTTAAAAGTTTTCATCTTATCCAAAAATCAACCTGGCTTTCAATTTTTCTCAGAATCTAGCTCTAATTCGACTCCCTATCCAAATATTATGAGTAACGATGATTTTTATTTTTTGTAGTTTACCCAAGAAAATTTAGGGATTTAGTTAAAGATTAAAAACCATCTATTATTTCATGGTTATTGCCCTAGGGGGGCCCCAATGTGTGGAAGCTTGAATCATTAAAGGGATGTATTCTACATGAGTATTGATTTGTAGGTTGGTGCACCATTTCAGTTGGAATGTGTTTCTTAGATATCATATTCCCTCTACAGGATCTGAAATTGAATGCCAGGATGATTTGTTTCATTTTCTTAATCCAGTTACCTTGCATTTTCAGGACATGGATTCTTAGTTTGATCAAAAATTATGTAAGGAATTCAATGACTCAATATTGGATTAAGGGTACAAGACTGAACTGGTGTTTTTGGCATACCGATATTTTTTTGGACGTTACATCTTTTATAGAGAGTCATATCAATATAAATAAGGATATTGAGCTTTCAATTCATGGACAAGTTTCTTAAATCATTATAGTGTTTTATATCTAATCTACACTGATTATAACTATCTATTTTATTATTGATTAATTTATGATTGAATTATCTATTGAATCTGATCATGATTTTTTTTTCAATTACTACATCATTGAACATGTCAAAGGAAATTTGTATTTGGGGCCTAAAATGTTCTAACTGCAAAAATATTGGCTATCAAATTGAACATAGTGTGTTCAAATTTCCCCATATTATTGAAAGGGGTGGGGAGGATAAACAACACATGGTGTAGATATCCAACAAAGATTGGTGTAGGGTATGTGGGGGAGACTGTCCAAAGTAAATGTAGGTGTGGATGAAACTAGTGTGTCTATAAACCAACATGATCTTAGGAATCCCATCGTTGATGGGCTAAAAACAATTTCCATCTAGAGGAGTGAACAACCATCATACAAGGATATGCTTGTAGCATTTACTATAAATTACAATTCCTCTTGTAATGTCATAGTGTAAGGGATGGATGATGTTACTCCTCTTTTTATGTGAGAGAATAATAGGATGTTTTCAAGGCTTGATGAAGATAGGGTCCATCATCTGAACCCGGTTGATGTTAAGTAGCTTAGGTTGTCAAAGATTCTTGGAATAATTTAATGAGAATCCTAGGGAATATGAGGGATATGGTAGGCCATTTCCACGATTTGCTTCCTCAGATTCCCCCACCTATGAATGTAGTTGGGAATTGGATCATAATCTAGGGAAAAATCTCTATACTCCAACACCTAAAGTTGAAATTAATGCATTATTTTAGGAGGGGGCATGTGAGAAGGATGCTTCTCAACTGGGGGTGGAAGATGGTAGGCCTGCAGTAGTGTATGTTTCATCTAGGGAGGATTTTCATGTGTCTAACTCCCATTTTAGAAGGCACTCACTTGATGATTAATGTATTTTGGGATGCCCTAAAATGTATTCTCCAATTCATGAGGACCATTATTATTTTTTTAAAAATACTCATAGAGGTCATGTTGTTGTTGATGATCAAGATGTCCAATAGAAGACCCCTAAATAGTGGAAGAGAGGTCAATATACGAGATGTTGAAATGGATCCCGTAGAAGGGGTGGTATCATAAATGATACATAAAATGTGGAATGTTCATATACATCAAAATTTTAGAAACATTTAGACATATATTATGACACTCTTATAATGGATTTTATCAAGGAGTGTGAGGATTCATGTCATGAAATCATTAAAATTATTTCTAATGATTAATAGGGGAAATGTGACCCCTACACATTATGGAAGAGTTGAAACATTGGTCTAATTTTCAGCATGAAGCTAATTATTTCAAAATATAATTGGATTCCATTGGATTTAAGGACTATCACATATTCCATAAGTTGTTATCAAATAGTATTAAAGTGGGATGCCAATCAAATCTAGGGAGAGAATTTTAGGTTTTTTTGTAGTACATGAGTTGCATCAATCCAACGAACTCATATAACTCTTCATCACATGGAATGATCTTTCTACCTCAATGCATTACTTCATAGAGGAGAGAGAGAGAGATCCAAATTATATAGGTCAATATCTAATTATTTTTGGTTCCAGAGGGATTGGTAGAAAATAATCATTTTTTTATTTTGTTGGAATGTTTTTCTTCTTTCCGGATCATCTTCTCTTATTTGTTGTACTTTTAATTTTTATAATCAATATTTTTGGTGTGGGTCAGCTCTCTAACTCCCACATGAAAATTTGTGATATATTTATATAATTATATATAAAAATATAAATATAAAAATATATATAATTATAAATATAATAAATTTATTTATTATTTAAATATATTTCATATAAATTTATAAATATTTAAATATATTTATTTATTAGTTTATGATTCTATAAATACATTTTAAAAACATATATATATTTATAAATTTACTTATATTTATTTAATTAAAAATATTTATATAATTATATTGTTTTCTTTTAATGAAAATGAGAATCCATAAAATGACCGAAGATCTGGAATTTTAAGGGCTGATATCCAAGGTGAAAAATCATCCAACCAATCATGAGAAACATGATAATGACTACAGATATCTAACATGTATGAAGCTCTATTACACTCTCTTTTGGAGAATGAGAAAGAGCATTCCATAAAGAGTTGTAGGGGGCATTTATTATTCATGACCAACATAACAGAAGGAAGAATTACAATTTTTAGTGAATAGATAGACCTAATGATAGTTAGGCAACCCAACTCCATGATAACAGTTTCCCATCCTATTTCGTAAAAAAACTCTAGTTCCCTAATAAAATCATGAGTTTCAGTAATTGTTCGAGTCTAGGTAGTAATGGTGGAGTCTTGATTAACCATAACTATAGAGCTGAAAGGATCCTAAAAAACAATACCCATACCAATAGTGCCTCCATCAGATAAAGATGAATCAAATTTGATCTTTATAAATTTCATAGGGGAGGGTTCAAAAGAAAAAAATCCTTTTTTATTATTAGGGATTCCTACTAAGAGTAATCACAACTCCAAATGTCTAGCCAAAAATTCACCCATTCAACCTAGAAGAAACAATGCCTATCGATCTGATTAAAAATGAAATTTTTGCATCGTTCCCGGATTATACACATTATGGTGAATAATGAGATCACCATTGTTGCCGAATGGGAGGAAAACCATATCATCAACTATGTAGAAGGTTCATCTGTCAACACTAGAAAAGAATCCACATTCAACTTATTGGAATTACATAAATTAAAAGAGCTAGGTCATTTGAAAACAGAATTCATGGAAAAATCCAATGTAGTCATGAAAAAAGGGAATATTGGATCATCAGATGTGTGGTTTAATATGAGGAACATGATTTATGTGATAATTCTAGAATATATCTTCCAAAAAACTAAACCTTAGATGATTCATAGATTCTATAACACACCATTCTCAATGAACGACGTTCCTCATGCAATCCTATAACGTATTATACTGAGTATATACCTGAGACTTAATCCCAACAAAACATTAAATAATGGTCCATGTACCTCATGTAAGGGATGAAAATAGATAGATTACCATCACTCTTTGAAAAATTGGAGATCAATTTATAAAAACACCAACCATTTCCCTCCACATTGAATAGAGAGAAAACTGAAGCATCCTCTAGGAAAAAGAGTACGGTGAAACATGATTTAGCTCCCCCATTATCAAACAACCGAGGGTCCTTCCATATCATTATTGAGTTGTTATCATAGATTCTCTAATAGATCCATTTATTAATAATTTCACCAATACCTACAAACTTCTCCACAAGAAACTAGGATGGTGTCTTAAGGCGCCGTGGTTGATATCAGAGTGTGGAAAATATTTAATACAAAGAAACCAATAAAAAATAGACTTGTGTTGCTGAAAAATCCTCCAAACGTTCATAGAAAATAGGTCCTCATTTAAGTGATGAAAATTACAAAATCCCACCCTATCCAATTTATTTTGGGGGGAAATATTATCCCACCAAATCCAATGAATATTTTTACTCCCATAATTAAACCTCAATATAAATTATTCAAGTGAGCATGAATTTGATCAATGAAGAAAAAATGGAATTTAAAAAGGGAGATAATGTAAGTAAAAATTTATTGGTCTATAAAATTTATAAGGGTTTATTTTCTTAATTTATAAATCCTTTTAAATTCCCGCCCTTGATTTTTTTTTCAACCTATCATGGATACATGAAAAAAGAACTATTTTTTAACAGATTTTTTTCGTAGGAGCCAAATATTTATAGTTATTATCAACCATCATGATATACATTGCATGAAAGAAGTAATCCTTCATTTTTTTAGGAACACAATAGGTGAGAAAAGATTCATATTTGGAGAGATTGGCTGAAATCCCAAAATCAATATCATAATTATGCATATAGGGGAACATTACTCCAAGGTGGCCCTTAAAAAAGTATGTTTTCATGTATGAAAAATAGGTGGGCAATATGTGGGTCCCATTGGCATTGGTTTTACCCATGAGTGACCAGATCAAAAGGTTTCACTAAAATGGGATATGAAAAAACACTATGCACTAAAATAAAAAGAAAAGGATAGAGTGGGTCCCCTAGAGGATCCCCTTGGTGGTGGTGAAACTCTACATGGGACCACCATTATTCATTATCATAAAGAAAATAGAGGTTAATCATCATCTGATAATATAAATAAATTTAGTAAAATATACCAATTTTCTCATTGAGAACTAGAGAAAGGACCATTCCACTATATCGTAATATTTATTTATAACCAGATTCCATGCCATAACACCTCTTTTTTCCATATAAAACAATTTAATGGAGTGTAAAATTTCATAATTAGTAATTGAATAATCATAAATAATCCTTTTGGGGATAAATGAACATTGGATTTGAAAAATGATGGGAGGTTACCATACAGAAAAATAATTGGCTAAAAGTCTTGATGAAATATTACAGGTCGAATTACATATGTTGATGGGTATGAAGTATAATAAGAGGGAGGATATATTGATATTTGGAATGAGGGTAATCCATGTTTTATTAGTGGAGCATTATATTAAATTTTCATTCCAAAGGTCTTTCATCAAACATGAGATATTATTCACTATAATATGGCAATATTTTTTTTACAAAAAAGGGTATATAAGCTGTCAGGGCAGACTGCTTTGGTTGAGGTAATATGTTTAAGGTCAGATAAGATTTCATCATTGAGATGTCACTAGTAAGTTGAATGATCATAACATCCAAGATCACTTTCATGAAGAGAAAAATAAATATATTCCCAAATAACAGACTCTCCAGTCGTATAGATATCCGGAAAAAATGTAGAATATGTTCATGAATACCATTTTTAATATAAATAGATTTACCATTGTAGGTGTTAAGACACATTATAAAACTATTCGACCCCCTCATGGATGATTTTTGGTGGAATTATTGATTATTAGTGTCACCCCATTTGATGTGGGATTTATAGGAAGACATAGATCAATATATATCTATAATATTCTATAATTTGTATCAATGGAAGTTACCTTGTTATAATTATTTTATATATTATAAAGCTCATACATTACATATAAGAACCAATAAAAAATAATTCTTATAAATAACAAAATATATATTAGTCAGAAAATAAATGAATAATAATATCATATATTATAGTGGGATAATAAATATAAAATAATAGAATAAGAATTGGATAATTTAGATCTTCTCAATCCAATTGAATGACTACAATAAAAAACAAACCTACAGAAATAAAACATAATGTTAATAATTGAACATTCATTTGGAAGATGAAAGTATAATTTTTTTGAGAATATATTAGTGAATGAAGAAATAATGGAATAATCGGTATTTATAGTATGTGGTGATCTCATATTTCTATTATAAATCTGATTGTTAGAATAGTAATATAGTCATTGGAGTAGTAATCCCACCATAAGAATAGTAACCTCACTGTTGGAATAGTAATCTAAAAGTGAGGAATAGTAATATGACCATTAGTATAGTAACCTCACCTATGTAAATTTAAAATAACATTTATATATGATATAATATTGTAATTTTATATGCTGAAAACATTGTACAAGAAAATAAAGTTTTTAAAAATGATATATTAAATGTTAGTATTTTTGTAAAATGAAACATTTTTATTTGAAATTTTACAAAAAATATAATTATTTAAAGAAAATAATTTTTTATAAAATTAATTAATAAATTGTTAACATGTTTTATTATAATTATATGGTAATTTAGAATACTATAAGTATTTATTCAAAGGGTCAAAAAATTGATTATAATATTAGAATAAGAATTTTCTGAAAAAATAACGATTTTATTTAAAAATTATATTTCTCATATATTGAAAATTATTTTCTTAAAATGTATTCCATTATATAAATATTCCTATCTAAAAATATTTAGGGAAAATTTTTATTTATTTTTCTAAAATAGATGACTTTTGGTGAATAGTGAAATACGGTAATTTATGGTTTTTCACATTATAAGCGAAATATATTAATTTTTGAGTCATTGATAATATAAGAACCCTTTATATAGAACTAAAAAAACCATTTTCTATAAATAGTCAAAATAATAAATACTATTGATAGTCTTTAGTCGAAATAATAATCTAATGAAATAATAATAAAAATCACCCCTCTCCTCCCCTTATAATTACCACCCTCACCACCATTTCTCATCACACCTTATATGTTTTTATGAATTTAAAACATATACCAATAACTATCCTCCAAAATATCTCCAGGTAAAAATGATTTTGTTCTAAAAAAACCAAATCCATGTTCCATAAGGGGTCCTTCACGGAGATGATATTTAAGAGTTAACTTTTCAAACCACCTTTCTTAATTTAATTTCTTGTTCTACCTTCTCCTCACCTCATTCATACTTCAAAGAATAATATCTACAGTATCATGTATATAATTTAATTTAATTTTTATAATGTAACATCTTCTATCCACCCATTCTATCTTCTCCACTTATTCAATGAAATGAAACAATTGCCCAAATTTTGGAGGATAATTATATATGTGGATAATGATTTTTCATTATCCATTACCAACCTCAAAGATGGTCATAAAAATATTATTATGATTAAATAATAATTTATAATTATATTATAAACTTTTCTATGTTCTATAACTAATATATGGACATAATAATATATAAAATGAAACTAATTCATGATGGTCAGAAAAATAGTCCAGATAATCTAATCATTTACCATTAACATTTTATAAAATGAATCAACCTCACTGAAGAAAGAAAAGTTTTATATGGGACCATATAAAAATATGGGTGTGGGTTAATAGCATATAAATTTACATCTCATTTTCTATTACCATTTTACAAGAACATCCATAAATATACACATGATAACCAACCATGAAACTCTGAAAAGAACACTCCAAGAACGTAGCCATTGATCATTATAACTCATCAAAATGGTGATAAATGAACTTAATTAAAATTAAGGTAAATTAAAAATATGTTTTATAGGATCATAATTAAGTAATTAATGGACCTAATTTTACTATAAAAGAAATTAAGTGCAATTTAAGAACACATTTGGACATATGTTATGGGATATCCCCAAACCTCCATTTTCCCATTGTATTGGGCTTTCTCTCTATTTAACCTGATATATCTCTTAGTTATTATAATATACATATTATAATTTCTTTTAAATATTTTCCAAAAATGATTATATATCTCATTTAATCTTTATTTAATGTGTAAATACATGTTTAAAAGGTTTCTTTCTCAATTACACTCGATAAGCAAGCCCAATTAAAGGGGACTTTTCTATTTCTTACCAATTTTCAAATACACTCCATAAAATTTTCTAAACTAGAGATATATTATTTAATTTAATTATTTTATAATTAAAAAATTGTGGTTATTTAATATTTTTTAAAAATCAATTATTCATCTTTCCTCTTTTAATAATATTTATTCTTTTACTTAGAACCGCCCATTAGTGGCCCATTTCCAATGTTACATAACCACTATCATTCTTGTTTTCAATTAATTTGGTCATATTAATTCTTGATCTGTTTTTATATCACCAATATTAATGTCAAAGAAAAATTTAATCCCTTATTTCATAGATTTCATTAAGATACACCGTTTTGGTTATGCCTTAAGACAAGGTTACGAAACCCATTTCTTTCAATGGGTGACCATTATGTTTATTCTTTGTTTTTTATTTTCTTATGTTGAAAATATATTTATGTTCATGTTTTGATGAGTTTTCCTAGATTGTATTCAAATTTATTGGGTAATATTTTGTCATCTGTGTCATTTTTTATTGGATAGGGAGTAAACCATCAACATTATGGGAAATTTTCCACTATGTGATACCATCTTAGCCGTTAGACTTGGATCATGTATATGTATTGTTATGTGTTTCTTACACATTACAATGATTCTAGGATCATATTATTCCATGTTCTATATGATATGACTCTATATGTTTATTCATGTTCGATGAATTTTATCTTCTTATGTTCTACCTTCAGACTCACGTTCTGTATTTATTTTCTATGATTATTCAACTATTGGGAGTTTTAGACCATTTTTTATATGTATTCTTCAGTTTTTACAATGTGGTTGTAGAATATCCATGTAATTTAGGATCTCATTACATAGATTAATTAAATAATTTTTTATTTTAGTTTCATGAATTCTAAATATGTACTTATTCATCCAAATAGACTAGAATTTTTTATCATTAGTTTGTATTTAATAGATAATTATTATTGAAATCATGTAATAATATGTTAAAATGGATAAGTTCAATATATTTTACATCGGATCATGGTCTATATTTTTTTTGATTAGTACTATAAAATGATAATAATAACCCGAGCTTTCATTCTATCACCATTAATAATCTGTATTGAATCCAATGTAATAATGAGTTAGGATATACTTTAAATTTATGAGTTTACCCATATATGTTGACAATATCCTTTTTAAATGATCATTATCTAGGTATTAAACCACCTCTAATTTAATATATATATTTTAATATAATGGATTTAAATGAAATATCTCATGATAATAACCAATGTGATAAGAAATGTGACGATTGCCTTAATGATAACCCAAACCTAACAGGAACAAGAGCTCAAATGTTTTGGATAATACTGGATCAACTAGCTCATGTTATGAATAATAAAATGAATCATGTGTAATCAACTCTTTCTCTATATAAATATCAATTTTTGGTCAGATGCTTTATGTAATAAAGGCCCCCTAATTTCTGTGGATCTTCTTATCCCCTCATTGAAAAATGATCGATTAACTCCATTGAGAAAATATTCTGTCTCCCATTGCTTGGAAGAAGAGATTGTAATCATTTTGATGGGAAAGCTAATCAGTTGTTAACACTACTCATGAACATGAAGTCTAAAGAGGAAATTTATTCCATGGAATGGGAAGGATTTATGAAAATATTTTTCAATACATATTTTTCTTGAATTATCCATATTAAGATGGATTTGGATTTACTCAGACTGCAGAAAAATGAAGAAGTGTCTATTATAATGTATGGATAAAACATTAAAAGGTTTTAATTATAGGCCTATGGATTTTTCATGAAAACTGACAGAAATTTGGATTGCTTCCTTAGTGTGTTAAATTTAATTCTTCGAAAATCTATGCAGATTTGAGACTTTGAAAGCTATGAAGGGATGTATAGTTGTGCCCATATGGTTGAGAAGGAGAATGTATGCTCTCACTTTTCTTGTGGTATCAAATATAAAATTGTAAAATACAGTTTAATATGTGAGGATAACATATAAATCTCATGGAGGTATGAAAAACCAACATCTAATGCGTTAAAATAGTGGGAAGAAGCATCATAAGAACTATCTTAAGGGAATAAGAAGAAATTTTAAATGAAGTAAAGGGGGATATCGGGATAATAATTTCTGGGGGAATATGAATAATAAAGGATGTTTTATATCACAAATCATTCTATAGTATTGTGTTTCAAATACAATAAACACATAAATTATGCAATCCATTGCCCTAAGAAAAGGGTTACCAAAGAATATCAACGACAACAACAACAAAAGAAGAAAGGAAGGTGATATGTTATCACTACTACTAAGTCGGTTCCCAAAAATGATTTGGGGATATGTATTTTGGTTATTCATTCAAG
Source organism: Viscum album (assembly GCA_963277665.1). Classification (NCBI taxonomy): domain Eukaryota; kingdom Viridiplantae; phylum Streptophyta; class Magnoliopsida; order Santalales; family Viscaceae; genus Viscum; species Viscum album. The sequence continues at coordinate 1,270,943,383 of OY728162.1, read as the reverse complement.
AATAGAAAATGTATAATTTTAGTCTAGTTCTAATCATTCTTCAATATCTTTCATGTTTTAGTAGAACTATTCAAACACCATCTAAAAATATGGATGTTGAGTTATCAGTGAGAACCAAAAATGGGGACATTATTGAATATGAGGTATATCACTATTACTATATCAATGATTATGTAAGGAAAATCCCATAAAATCACATATTTCTTTCTTTAGTGAAGTTTTATTCTATATTGTTCATGGATAGGCATTCATTATATAAATCCAACATCATTTTTTAGAAAATTGATACCATTATTCGTATCCTGAGGCATTATAAAATTCAATAAAAATGTAAGGAGGATGATGAATACCATTTGGATTATACCTCTCAATAATGTATATTATTTTATTATGAGTAAGTATATCTAGCTCAAATGATTGAGAAAAAGGAGAAAATCATGCTTGAAAACTTGCCTATTATGAGGAACTGCTTTGATGTTTTCCTTGAATAATTTTCTAGTCCCCCCCAACTGAGATATTGAGTTTTAAATTTATCTCATAAATATATCTCTTCCCAAATCAAGGAATTTATATAGTATGTCCACCATTGAGTTAGAAAAATTTAATAAGTGGTTACAAGAGAATTTGGATGATGGTTTTCTACACATAAGTGCTTCATTGTGGATTGTACCATTTCTTTTCATCCAGATGAAGGATGGATCAATACACCAATACATTTAATATCATAATATAAAAATTTCATTAAAAGTAAAACGTTTCCCCTTACATGGATAAATTACTTATTTGATCTACTACATGGGGCCAATAATTTCTATAAGGTGGACCTTGGATTGGAATATCACCAATTAAAGGTGAAGAAAGAAGAAATTCTAAAGACTGTCATTTAAATGAGGTATGTACACCATGAGATCACAATTATTTTATTAGGAATAACTAATACACATGAAATTTTTGATGTACTTAATGAATATAGTATTTAGAGATTATGTTGACAAATTTGTGGTAAACTTTATAGATGACATTCTGATATACTTTAAAATAATGGACTAACATGAGGAGCATTTAAATATTGTGTTAAAGACATTGCTAGGGGATAAAATATTTTACAATTACATTAATAGGGGGTTTTTATGGAAGAATTATCATTGTTAGGGAACATCATCACCAATAATTGGATATCTTTGGACCCTTATATGACAAAGGAAACTGAGGAGTGTCCCAGACCAACATCTATTATAGAGATCCATAGTTTCCTTGTCCTGGAGAGATATTACCAATGATTTTTGAGGAACTTGTTGTTATTGTCCATACCACTAACCAAGATAACTAGGATGTTTTTATAAACATTTGAATGTGAAGACTACACTAATGAAATTAAAAAAAATGATTTTCACTACACCAGTACATAAAATACCCACAATTGGGGAAATAATTATTGTGTATAGTGACACATAAAATAATGGCTTGGGTTTTTACTATTTCAAAATGATAATGTGATAGAATATTCTTCATGGAAGATAAATGTTCCTGATAAAAAATATCTTATTTATTATCTTTAGTCCACAACTATGATTTTCATGACGGAAATCTGGATGCATTATCTCTCTGAGGAGAAGTGTGAGATATATACAGATCCAAAGATCTTAAAATATATATTCACATAGAAGGAGATTAATATGAACCAGTGAAGATGGTTAGATCTTCTCAAGGATTAGTACTATGTTATCCAATACAAAGTTAGTAAATAAAATATTATGGTAGTTGATCTATATAGAATTGATCCCGTAACATTATAAGTGATAATAATTGATAAAGATAAAATCTTCTTAGACTTGAAATGGATGGACCTCAAAATCATAAATGATAGAACATAATAATTCATTTAAAAAATTATTTATCAACTATACCTTTTAGAGATGATAAAGTATTCTCAAAGAGATGATGTAGAAATTCATAAGAAGTTGGAAGCTATCAGAAATGCTAAATCCTCATAGTTCAAAATTGATGAGGAATGAGTTGTATGATTTGGTTTATGACTATGTTTACTAAAAAATTCTAAGAAAAAGATGAATATTTTTAATCATTCATATATGGAAACCTTCCCAATCAATATATGGATTACAAAGATGTATCAAGATCATCGAGATCACTATTGGTGTCAAAATATGACAAAAGTGAACATTGAATATTCATCAAAGTGCTTGGTATATCAGCAAGTGAAGGATGAAAGGAAAAACTCTAAGGGGATGATGCAACCATTACCCATACCTAAATCGAAATGTGAAAAATTCCCCCATGGAATATTTCATAATACTTATAAACATATCTAAAGGAAATAATCCTCTATGGGTTTTTGTGGATAATCTTATAAAGACTTCTCACTTCAATTTATGTTGAGAGGACTTATCACTAGATTAATTTAAATGGATATACATCAGAAATGTGGGAAAGTTTCATAGGGAATCCTAATCAATTGTACCTGACTGATATCCAGGATCTACCTCTATGTTTTAGAAGAGTCTCCAATAAGCTCTAAACACTGAGATGATATTTTGTGTAGATTATCATCTTCAAACTGATGACCAATCTGAGTGGACTATTAAAACATTAGAAAACCTGTTGAGAGAATGGTTAGTGGACTAAAATGTTGGTTATGACTAATATCCTCATCTATTAGAATTATCTAACAAATATTTTTTCCCCTCGATAATCCAAATGGATCCATATGAATCTCTTAATGGTAAATGATGTAGAACCCTTTTATGTTGTGATGAAGCTACTGAACATATGCTACTGGGATTTGAAATGGTCGAGTAAATGGTAGAAATAGTAAAGGCCATTCATTAGTACCTCAGGGCTACCCAAAGTCAACGAAAGATTTATATAGACAATATATGATGGGACCCTGATTTTAAGGTTGGATACATGGTATTCCTCCACATATATCCATGTAATGTAATCAAGAGATTTGAGAAAAGGGAAAATCTAAGTCCCAAGTATATCAGACCCTTTGAAATTCTTGATCATATCAGTGATGTGACCTGTTGACTAGAACATCCACTGAACATGTCTCAAGTAAATTATGTATTCCACAAATCCCTCTTGAGAAAGTAAATTGAATATCCATCACTTGTACTTAATTCATAGGTGGTTCAATTGGAAATTTTTCTTATTTTATGAGGATAATATAGTGAAGATTTTGGATCATAGATCTAAACTTATACACGACAAGACTACTCCACTAGTCAAAGTAATATGGATGAACCATAAATATGAAGAGGTGACACATCAAACAAAGGAAGTGATGAAGGATAAGTTCCATCACATGTTATTAGTATGTAAAATGAATTTTTAAGTTTAAATTTCATAAGGGGGGAACAATGTGATGACCCTAAACTTTTATCTATGGAATTTTACTTACTATAATTATGTCATATAATATAAATATCATATATCAGATAGAGAAATAAATTATTCTCATAAATGAAGAATGACTCAGTGGCCAGAAAATAAATCAAGAAGAATAGAAAATATGATAGTGGATAATAAATTATAAATAAGATAATAAGAATGGGATAATTTTGATATGCTTGAATCACCATAATGACTGTACTCATGGAAACAGCTCTAAATTAAAACATAATCCTTATAATAAAAAATTAATTTTGAATAATAATGAATAAATAGACTTGATATAATATAGAATTTAATGTGGAATGAATGGAATAAGAGGTATTTATAAGAATTTGTGAACACCTGTTACTGTTATAAATATTGTTGTTGCAATAGTAATATGATCAATGGAAAAGTAACATAACCCTTGGAATAGTAACCTGACCATTGGAATTGTAATATAACAACTATAAATAGTAATATGACCATTAAAATAGCAACCTCACCTATGAAAATGTAAAATAATATTATGATAGAATATAAAATAAAAAATTAATATATTTACACCATGGTAAAAGAAAAGGTTCAATTTTAAAATTTATAATGCATATAATTATTTAAAAGAAAAATATTTTTCATAAAATGGATTCATAAATTAATATTATTATGTATTATAATTATGATATTGAAGAGAGAATGGGGCGCAATCCTGGGAGCTCTCTCTATGATATAAAATATGGTAATTACAATTCTTCTCCTCTATGGGAAAGCCACATTTCATTGTATTCAATCGGGATGTTTGGTGGTAATCCACCTCTAGTGATATGAAGTAAAGATTCATTACAAGAAAAGAGGCCAGCACACCATGAGTGTTCAAGAACCCATTGACTGAAGATGCTAAGAATCACTCCTCTTATTTTAAGAACTCCATGCCTTCTCAGACTAGCTCTAAGAACCCATATTTTAGAGACATTACTTTGAAAAATATTAATTAAGGAAGGTCATTGGATATTATTCACCGGTTTTTCACATTCCCCCATGATGATGAATAATATTGGATATTCAAAAAATGTGAAAATACTCATGTGATCATGAGGCAAGATGCAGTATTAGAAATAATTTCTATATGTTGGAATTCCATTATCGGACGAGTTGTTCTTCTGAAAGGTAAGAAACTATGAAAACATAATGATATGGTAAAGAAAGATTCTTTTATTTGAATATTTTTGAACTAGAAATGTATCCTAGTAGAGTGTGGATTCTTTCACACATTTGTTTTTCAAATTAATAATTGATGAAGAGGGACTATGACTTTGGTTCAATATCTCTAAAGCCATGGGATTTGAGAATTCTAGAATAGAGCTTGAGATTCAATCCCTTTGAGGTTAGAAAATCCATTCGCAGTTATGGGTAAGATTATGTGGATTAAATTGGTTATATTGGAACCCTAAGATACAATTTTATTTGGATTATTCAATTAGATATCCATTTAAAGTAGACTGGAACACTGAGGAACCTAGATTAGGATAATTTATCTAGGGTCATAGTTTTAGTTGATTCGAGATCAATTAAAACTAGGAAGGTAGTTATTTCCACACAAAATGATGAATTTAGGGTACATTTTGTTTATGAGAATCTCCTAATACTTTTCATTTCTTGCTAGAAAATTTGACATACTATGAGTTGTTTTAGGAAATCCTTGACCAGATCAACATGACTTGATAGTTTTCATGATACATATATGTTCATGAATGGATTGTTTAAGATGAAAAAATGTTGATTGTGCTTATAATACTCATCACAACAGTAATGTGATTAATTCATTTAATAGTGATAGGAATGAAAATGAATCCATAAAGAATCACCCTTTTTTTGTTGATGATTTCTTTAAAATACCTTTTAATCAATAAGGAGTGACCGATTCTATAAGTTTTCTCAATGGATAAGCCTCTTATTCAAATAAGAGGCTAGATGAGGCTGAGTGTTAATATGATATTGCACCTCAAGGATATGTTGTTCTGGATGGTCTGAATAGTAAAGAAAATTTAGAGTCCTCATCTCAGGTATTTGGAGATACATTTTCTAATACTATTCCACCTCAGTAGTGGAATCCCAACCATGAAGGAGGTCAATCCGGGGACCTAGTTTTTTCTTAGTTTATTCTTACATTTTCCTGTGAGGCTGTCCTTCAGTAAGGGACTAGAGTTATGGTTTTTATAGAGGATGCATATCCTCTGTATCTTTCCATTCATAAAAAGAGTGAGGTTAATCAAAATAGAGATCCATAAAAGGAATTAATTTCCATGTTTATCCCCATTAGAGTTTATTTCACTCTTGTACAGAAGCAATAAGAAATTGATTTCCAGTGTTCCATTAAGGATTTTTACAGTTCCTCATAAATTATAGAAAAATGTGGAGATATTGACTCAGATAAAGGTGAAAAGAATAAATAGTGAAATATTTACAATAAAAAAATATTGAAACATGGAAGATTATGGATGAAAAAGTAGTATCCCATATTACTGGGAAAAAGAGTAATACTATAAAGGATTACTCCAATATCAAGCCAATGATGAGGACCAAGAATGATTCATGGAAAAAAAAAGAATGTGTGGGCACTCTAAAATGATTATCTCATTGAGTTATGACACTAACTAGTATGAATGTGCTGTTAATAATAACGTAGTCTATGGTTTCTAGTGTTAGTCCTCATTTTACCTTTTTTGGTGTTTGATTTCTGGAAGAGGGAAAGAATGATTTCTATGACCCCCTTCATAATCTTGCTCCTTATATTTCATGCATGCATTGATCATTTTCTTTAATAAAAGTAGCTTTTACACAAACATTTTTAGAATAATTATTTGTTAATTTTTTGAGACCATATGTAATTTTTCAAAGGATCATAAAATCGATTATAATATTAAAATCGAATTTTTCTAAATAAATGATTATTTTGTTTAGAAAATAAATTTCTAATATTTATAAAACAATTTTTATAAAATTGAGTCCAATTTGGAAATATAAACTTAAAAAAATTGTTTGGGTGAATTTGTTCATTTTTCTAGAAGAGTTGAATTTTTCGTGAAAATTGAAATGCTGTAATTTACAGTATTTAACATCATAATTCAAATACAAGAGTTTTTGAGTCATGGATAATGTAATCACTAATTATATCAAATTCAAATTCACCATTTAATGTACATATTAGGAAAAATCAATAATATTTATAGTCTTGATCCAAAATAATAAACAAATAAATGTAATAATAAAAACAACCCTCTCCCCCTTATATATAACACAAATCACCACCCTTTCTCCTCACACCTTCTAAGACTTAAATCTTTCCAAAAATATACCAAACCTCTCCTCCCCACCTTGTTCAAGTGATAATTTTCTCACCAAATGATCTATTCTAATTTCTTCATGGGATCCTTTATGGTGGTGATATTCAAGAGGTATCTTTCTCAAACCACCTCTCTTAATTTATTTTCTTATTCTACCTTATTCCAACCACCATCATCCATTAAAGAATAATAAATAAAGTATCACATATATACTATAAGAAAATATATATTTTTTAATATCATATATCCACCCCAACCTTTATCTCCTTTTATTAAAATAAACAAAACCATTTTCCAAATTATTGGAATTAACATTCTCCATGGATAATGATTTTTCCTTTTCTATTTATGCCTTTATGGATGGTCCTAAAAATTTTATTATGGTTGAATTATATTATAATATATATTATAACATATTTCATGCCATGAACTAATATAGATATGTAATTTAAAATAAAATGAAAATAATTCAAGATGGTCATAAAAACCACCAAAATAAACTAAACTTTTACCATTAACATGTAATCAAACTAATCATCCTCATAAAAGAAAGAAAAATGATACATGGTACCATTTAAAATCATGTGATTGCATTATTACCATATAATTTTACTTTTGGAGTAGTGTTCCCATTTGAAATGATCATCCATAAATACACACAAGTTAACAGACCACGAAACAAGGAAACAAAATCTCCCATATCGACAAAATTAATCTTCATTACTAATCATAATAGAAATAAATGAATTAAATTATAGTAAATAAAATACACGTGTAATAAGTTATAAATTAAGTAATTAATGAGTCAAATTTTATTTTCTATACATTAATTAAAAGTTCATAACTCATCTGTACATATGGTAAGGGTTCTCTAGGAGCCTCCATTTTTCCTTTGGGTAACAATATCTCTCTCATTACCCCAATTTATCTCTTTATTATTATCATATACTTATCTTAAACACTAATTATATGATACATACATGATTATATATCTCAATTAATCTTTCTTTTATGGTTAAATACATGTATAAAAGGTTCCATTCTCAATTCCTTTCAACAAGAAAGCCAAATGAACAGGAACTTATCTCTTTCTTACCCATTTTCAAGTGCATTCCATAAATATTTTAAGCCATCGATTTTTTCTAAAATAACTCATTTTATCATGAAAACTATTTCATTCATTTATTGTTGAATAAAAAAATTATGCATTTGTCTCTATAAATACTATATTCTTTTCCCTAAAACCACCCTTAAGTTGGTCATTTCTAATGTCACCTAACCACTATCTTTTATATTTTAAATTGATTTATATAGAATATTTCAGGATATATTTCTTTTTATCCATTATGAATTTCCAAGAATGATTTAATCCCATATTTAATGGAAACTATTATGATACACCCTTTTGGTTATAACTTATGGCATGGTTATGAAACCCATTTCATTAAATGGATGACAGTTATGATTATTCTTTATGTATGATTTCATTATGTGGCACTCATATGAATGTACTTGTTATGATGGGTTTTTCTATATAGTGATCCAATGAAATGGGTATTATTTTGACTCATGAGATATTTTCTATGGGATTATGGAGTAAACCTAATCTATTATAGGATATTTCTACCATGTGATATGATCATAGAGGTTATCCTTGACTCATTTTATGTCATGTCATGTAATGTTGCCACATTCTTATATTTCCATGATCATATGATTCCATGTTTTTTTTGATATGCCTCTACATTTTTTAATCTTTCATTCCTTTTTTGTAGTTATGTAATTCTGTATGAATCATGTGTTGTACATATTTTCTATGATTATTCAATTACTAGTATTTTCATCTCATACATTTTTGTCTATGTATTCCCTAGGTTATCTTATGAGGTTGTAGGATCTCAAAGGATGTTAGGATCTAATTATTGATATTAATAATTATACGATTGATATTAGTTTTATATTTTATAATTGTGGTACTATTATTCAAAGGAAACTATAAATTTAAATAATTAGTTTGTATTTATTGGATAATTTTTCCTAAAATAATGTAATAATATGTATAAAAGGATAGGGTCTCGATAATTTCCTAGCTCATTAGTGATGCATACATATAATCTTATTGATTAAATATTCTTGAAATCCCTAATTTTGATGGGGGAAAGAATATAGTTCATTTAGTATTATTTCAATTGAATCAAAATGAACATCATGTCATTGGAATTAATTGATTCTCCATCTTTTCAGGTTTGAGGAAAAAAGTTGAATTTCTCTTTCCATAAAAGGCCCCCATATCCCATGAAGACTTCAAAAATTCATCACTCTCTTTTTAATTAGCCTATTATATTTCGAACCTGATGATATTATTAGGGAAATATATCCCTAATCTGATAGATGTTTTAACAATAATGGGACAATAGTCCTATGTAGTTTGAGGGAGATAAGAATCTTCATAAAAGGTAAATAACCTATTACATTAAACCAATCCAATAAACTTGTCTATCCACTCCATGATATAGTTGTTTATGTTTTCCCATGAAACCATGTAAAGGGGTCTCATGAGTACCGTAGGTTATAGAGGCATGCCATCTGACCAGTCTGTAATAACTCATGCATCATCATGTTCGGCCTACAAGAACACATATTTCTCTTGTTGGTACATGATTTTGTTGAAATATCTTCCAATTATGAGGGTCCAAATATTCTCTCATGTAGGGACATAATATTATTACAATATTTCATTAAATCTATAATGGATGGAAAACCATATGACATAGTGAATTCCTAGTAAGGGGAGTCAATATGGTTAATAAATACATCGATGGGGTTTGAGGAAAAGCTATCTACCCTAACATCCACCTCATATTTCAATAGCATGGAGATTCCACCAGAGTGACCTTGTTGAGAAAGAAGGAAACATATATGAAATACCACTTTATTACCTTCCCCAATAATTTCTTGGAATTCAAACATGGTTCCAGACAGAAAAACCATGTTCAAAAAACTTTTAGTGTATCAGCACTGCATTATTAAAATTGGGCATGGGTTTCCAATCCCACGATAGTTCTGACATAGGATATTCCATAAGATAGTTAGGGATGGTTCAATAAATAATATTCCCTAAATAATTCAAGAAAATACCCATATCCAAATACTTTATACCCTTTGGATAATAATTCAATCTCTAATAGAGATTTTATCCCAGTTTTGGAATAACTGGGATCTCTAGAGAAGAGATCCTAGCCAATATCACCCACACCATTCCTCCTCCATGTTGACTAAATTTATGGTACAATTAGTCGTGGATCATTTAATGCCTTTTCAGTTTGAAATGTGTGCATGGGGGGTTGAACTATGGATGATTAGTAAATACTAGGGGATCTAAACAGATTTGTTTGGGGAAAACTATAGTTTTACTACTATCCCCAGGGGTGTGGTGGAATGAAGGATGGGAAGACATCTTGGGAAAGATCCAAAGTTATTGGGGGAAGATCCAGTGTTTTGGATATAACCACATGGGGTTCACATATTTTCACCATTGTTTCATGAAATATTTTGATGATAGCCTTTACATATCCATTGATTTCACAAGGTTACTAAGGTCTACAAGAAGCTATAGAGGTCCTAATATAATGATTTTATTGTGACTGGGTGTAACCTGTAAGCCAATGTCCTTGGTAAGTCTATCTCTACCTCTTTACTTTTAGATTTGGGAATAAAAGATAGTTCCATACTTCTTTCATGAATCCACAAAATGTACTGCAACACCATGTTTCCTTCATTATCTACTACCTTTATTACACAATATTTTTCGGCATTCCCAAGGCATAAAAAGAAGAAGAAAAAATTTGGTTTCTTATAACATTCAAGGTATATCAAAGAATTTGATTCCTATATTGACACGAAGGTTCCCTATTAAGTGGTTGTGATACATCAACATGCACTACAATCTGCACGGAATTCCCCCAATGAATGGGATCAGATATATCCCATTCTAAAAAATATCATATACGATTTCTGATTCCTTGCAACACTTGATCTAATTATCCACTAAAAGGAATAGTTATCAGATGCACCTAGAAGGTATATTTTAGGATATTAGTGTTAGGAATATTCCATTCATTCCTTAGATCAACCAATAGGATGAGGTGGTTCTAAAAAGAAAATGGCCTAGCATTGATCACTTTTGGTTTATCATTTTCATTGAAAAATTTGAGAATCAGATTCCCTTTCCCTATTATCCTTTTTAAATCTCTATATATGAGGCATCATAATGATTTTAGTGTACTATTCAGCACACCCAGATTAAAGGGACTTCTAGAGATTAATTTTCCACCAATTAAAAGAGATATACGATGCATGGGAAAACATCATCATTCTTCTTGGTGATAATCGTTTCCTTCTCTTGTCTATAAGTGAGAGTTTTTCCAAATGATCAGTATATCATTCTTTGTAATCTTACACATCAAGAAGCATAATTTTCATGCAGTGGATAAACAGGAACAATAGCTAGTCACTCCACGTTGCTCTACCAATGAAACACTATACTAATGTAAAAACAACATAGAAAAAAACACTAGGAAACAAAAAGTCTTCATTATAAAGCGATCATCCACTCTTTTGCAGGTAGGAAACGAAAGGGGAGGAAAAGAAAAAAGAAAATATTGTTGAAGCATCACTAATGGAACAAATCACCAAACCTAGAAAAACCTAGGAAATGAAGAACCTTAGGAAACCCATGGAGAATCTCTTTCACCCACAGAGATACGTTAATTATAAATATATTGATTAATAAATACATATAATTGTAAATATAATAAATATATTTATTATAATTTTATAATTATTTAAAAATATATATTTATTTAAAATTATATAAATACCTCTTTTAATATATATATATATATATTTATCATTTTATAATTTTATAAAAATAGTACATATAAAATTATAAATATATTGATTTATAAAAATAAATATATTAATTTATAAATATTTATTTACAAATATTTATTTAAAAATATTTATTTACAAATTTATATTTATAAATATATTGTAAACATTATCAATGAATATTTAAACAAAAATGAATGAATGTTATAACTGAGTTAAATTAAATAATTAAAATTTAAGAGACTTCAAAAATATATAAAAATGAAAAAGTTTTATTAATTATAAAATTATTAAAATATTAAAAATTATTATCTATTAATATGAAGATGTATATAAATTGAAAATATGAAAACTCATTAAATAAATATGTATAAATTTTAAGAAATGAATAAATTACCAAAATATAAAAAATTTATAAATATCAAAAATGGAAAACAATTAATATTAACTGAAATAATATTAAAATGATTAAATTAAATTAAAAAAATTTGTAAAGTGTTTAATATTTAAATTAAAAAGCTCTTAAAAATTTAATTTTATTAGACTAATTATATAAATTTTAATCATATTTTGTATATTAAAACATAAAAAACAAAAACGAATAAAAATTATTCAATGAAATTACAAACATATTGATAATATTGAATGTATAGTAAATGAATAATTGTGTAAAAAATATTATTAAATGATTAAGTTTCAAAAAGTATAAAAATCAATAAATATTAAAAATGAATAATTAATACTAAATGAAATCAATATTGAAAATGAATAAATAAAAGTTAATACACAAGACGAGATTACAAAATTAATTCATATAATATTCACTATACGAATTGTAAACAAATCAGGAAATGGTAGAAATAATAAAAATTGCATTTAAATAACTTAGTTATATAAATTTTAAAAATTATATAAATATTAAAAATTAATAAATAAAATTGAATAAATAATAATCATATAAATTAAAAACATATTAAAAGTAATAGTTAATAAAAAATTAATTTTTATAGAAAAGTAATAAATTCCGAAAATATTATATGAAAAATTAAAAAATATACATCAAATGTGAAATAAGTACATGGCATACATACACTTCTCTGTATGTTCTATACACATATATATACTACGTACATGTGAATGCATATACAAACACATACATACATCTATACAGGTACAACATCTATATATACATATAAACAAAACACTCCCACCCAACATAATTCATAAACATATATGCACATAGACATTATAATAAATATATAAATTCAAATATCACGCATGAAAAATACATAAATTCTTTAAAGATTTAAAATATATTTTGACATTTTATATTTATATTAATAATATACCTGAATTTTGTAATTAATTTATATAAATGATAATTAATTTTTGAATATAAATATAATTATTTTATAGATACTAAAAATATATTTTTATTAATAGTTTTTATCAGTGCTAATAAAAGAACTGATAAAAATAACCTATTATGAAGGCTAAAAATATATTCATAGAGAGTAAACATTTACCGACCCTTTGTTTAGCACTATTTAAAGTAACCTTTATCATAACTTTTAGTTAACACTAATAAATGGTACCATTTTATTAGTGAATTATTTTTTAATGCTTAAAAACTAGTTCTCAAAAAATCATGATCTATGGTTATGAAAAAACACTAATAAAGGGAACCCTTTTATCATCACTGATATAATTTATATTTATCATTAATGTTAACTATCATTGATAAAATTTATCCCTTTATCAATGTTTTTAGTTTAGTGTTGATAAAATTCAATGATAAGTATCTAGAGATATTTAAGAAGACAAAATAAAAAGTAATTAATATTTATTGTGTAATAAAAGTGATAAAAAACTACATTAAGTAATAGATAATCAATGGAATGTTTCATGTGATTTGGGCCTTTGAATAATCTCCAAGGGGACGATCAATGAACTGTGCACCATTCATTGGTAAATGTTTTAGTTTTTATGAAAAAAATTACAAATTCAAATACAAGACTCTAAAAACCCATGTATAAATTAAAGAATATTTTATGGTTTTCATATGCACAAAAGATATTGGAAAATAAATACAAGGGTTTATATTATTTGGATAATTCCTCATACTTATATGAATTAATCCAGAAGGTAGTTGATGAAGATAGTACGCCATGAAGGATTATGGTAAAGCATCTTGGACCACAATACTAGTGAAGAGGGGTGATGGGGTCTCATGATATTAACCTATGATAGTAAGAGTGTCCTATGAGCCTCCAATATCACATGAAGCACTATGAAGAGCATAATTAAAATAATCAAACCACTTCACCCAAATCCAAACCTTGGTAGATGTGTAATTAATGAAGTGGCCATAGAATTTATAAGAGGTGTTGTGGGATTGTCTATGAATTCACATGGACATGAACTCTTCAATTCACATGATGATGAATTCTACAATAGTTATAGGCTAGACACTATCATATTGGAATAGGCACAAGAAGTCAAATAGTTTCACTATGCACTCCACGTTCAGATATGAGACAACAAAGTTGAACAAACATCCTATCAAGAATTGATAGATGGGGAAAAAATATAATTCACAATAATCAATTATAAAATGGGAAATTGTATTTATTTTTCATCTCTCACTTGGTCAAATAGTGGCCTCCCACTATCTATTTTGTTCCATCATTGTTGGTTGTAGCGATCATTGTTTGAAAATAATTTTTTTTAAAAGAATTTTAGAAATTACACTCTGTGACTAATATTTTTAGAAAACAAAAAACAATAACAATAACAACCATAATTCATATATTCAGTATGTATATATGATCAATAATTTTATAATCTCCCAAATAATTATGTCTTATCATTTTCCAAGCTTCACACCCATCATTTCATATAGATAAGAAATTAAATTTAAAATAAATGTAATTAAAGTATAAAAATATCAAAAAAATAAATATTTACAATTAATTATATTATATAAATTAAATGTCTATATAAAAAACAATCAATGATCATTTTCTTTTAAATATATTACTAATTTATAATTATTAATTTTTAATTTAATTTTTTTTATTTTATAAATCAAAGAACACCACAGGTCATGTTAATGTGTTATCTCCTCATATATATCAAAAATATTTTAGAGAATATTTTCTTATAATTTCATGTCAATATGATATTGTTTTAAATGGTTTTGATAGTTATACATAGATTTTATAATTCAAAAACACTAAAAATATATTTCCAGTCATCTAGGGGAAATGATAACCCATATTTACATGTATAAATTTAAAATATCTATCTACGATTGGTGTTATATTACTTCATTAAAATGAGAGCCCCTTTGAATCATTTTGACCCCCAAACACAGATTTTTAAACACTCTATTATTTACGAATTCTTTATTCAGTCAGTCTAAGTACAAAATACATTGAATTGACATCCAGTCTATATGTACAAGTCAAAAATAGTTCAAAAACTATTCTCAAATGATTTGATGACTAATTGAAGTCATTAGGAATAGTTTTACCTCATGCACAAATATTTTAATGTTTTAAATGTTAAAAATGTGTTAATGGTCACCCTAAGAAAAAAAAATTCCAATAGATGCTCTATTAGTAGATAAATTTCAAAAAATAATAAATGTTTAGTTTCTTATGATTTCATGACAGTCATAGTTTGTTTGATTGATTTTCACTCGTATATACAAATTTTTAAAACTATCAATTTTTTAAAAATTGGTTATTCAGTTAGTCTGAACATATCATTAATCATTTTTATGTTTAGTATACTCATATATATCAAAAATAATTATAAGAAAATTTTCCTAATATTTTGCACCGATATGAGTTCATTTTCTATTTTTTTACAATTACACACTCATTTTTATGATTTAAAATGCTAAATGAAATTTTTGATCATCCTATGAGAATAAACAATTGAATTGAAATGTTGTCAATTAAAACATTTCAACAATTAATCTACAGTTATTTTCTAATGATTTCATAGTAATCAGATGCAGCTTTCTTTATTTTGATCCCTTGTCGCATCTTTTTAAAGTCTATAAATTATTTGAGAATTTCTTATTCATTAAGAATAAGCACGATACAAGTCGAATTGATGTGTCTGTTTCTATTAATCGTCTAAAATAATTCAAATATAGATATTATACAATTATAAAATATAAAAAGGTATTTATCTATGGTTTCAGACCAATAAATGTGATCCATAGATCATTAAAATACTAAAATCACATTTTTATCCATTTTAAGCAAAATATTGCTCAAATTGATGCATGTTACATTCATAATTTTCAAACATTAATATACAGTTTTCCTTAAAATTTAATGGTTATAGTAGGTAGTTTTCTATTTATTAACTGTTTCAGTATTTTTTTAAAGATTGTTAAATCTCTAACAACTACTTATTAGTAATTATGATAAAATATGTGTTGGTTTGGTTGTTTTTTTCCCATAAAAAATAATTGGAAAACCGTTTTCTTATTATTTCATATCAATCCGAGGTAATTGTCTATAATATTCACTATTACCTACGTATTAAGTGATTCAAAACACTAAAAACATATTTTCAATCATCCAAGAAAAACAAAAACTTAGATTAATACACCATAATTTGGGATATTTCACAAATCATTCTTGTTGGGGTGCCTACTCTCCTTAACCCGCTTTACTTGAGCATTAAAATAATAAAATAAGAAGCAAAAAAGGATAGATTAAAAAATTATGAGATCTGTAGGGGAAAAATTATTTAGTATAGTGGGAAACATGGTGGATTGGTTTTGAGGCCTGAACTAAGTACATATGGGGGGAAAGATTCATATTGTGATTGGATTTGATCTTTGGTCAGTTTTCTACCTCTCTTTTCCGAATGTATTTTCTTCCTCAATACAATAGATATATACTTTTTAGATCCCATATATTTTTGGGAGTATCTACCTTGTACTCTCTAATTATTATAGATCCTATTTCTAGACTAGTTCCTATGGTGTTTCCTTCACTAGTTTTTCCACAATAAAATTTTCCATTGACAATATTTATTTTTTAGAATATATTTTTTTTGGTTGTTGCGCGTCTGCTTTAATTTTCTCTGGCTTGTCCAAAGGGAATGAAATTTATTTACACCATAAAATCTCTTCTCTGTTCATTTTTATGTTTTTTTCTTATGTCGTTTCCAAAATTATTCTTTTTTGATGGTTTTTTTTAATTTAGATAAATTTTAGAAGCCAATTATAGTCGGATGACACTGTTGAATGGTTCCAACTTCCATAAGGGTAGTTAAAAATGAAGGATCTAGTTTTTTTCAAAAAAATTCATCTGTATATGTTTAATAATCAGCAGATATAAATAATTTATGATTTATAATTTGAGTTTTACCATGGTATGGTTTATGGTTTCATTCATTACTTGGTTGGAGAAAATTTATTGAACTATATGTCTTCATCTCCCACACCAGAATATTATGGGAGAATCTTGAGACTAATTTTCTTCCAAGATAGGAAAAAATAAATTGTATCCCCTTAAAAATGTGATGATTTTGAGGTATAAATAATCTAATTTTATTTCTGACTGTTTGAGTTAATTTCATGGATGTTTTGATCTATTTTCTAGGATGGGTACTACTTTTTATGATTAGGTTTTATCGCTTTTTATTCTTAATATTTTATCCAATTCCTGGGATAAATTTTTGGTCACACTTATCGATTATGATCTTAATGGTACTATATAATTCATTTTTTAAGTCATATGTCTTGAATATATCATTTAGGTGAGGTACTCAGGAGAAATATTCTTCCAAGCTTTTAGTTAAAGATAATAGGGGAGAATTCAGAAAAATAATTAGGGATAGAGCAGTCTAGGTGAGATCAAGGGAATAAGGAAATCTAGGTCAAAGTTAAGAGAGTTTTAATGTTAAAATTTTGGAAAGAAATTATAAGTTAATAATTTTTTCTATCATATTAAATGAAGAAATAGAATAATGGAAAATCAGGAGAAGAAAATGGTGATGAAGATGATCGTTTCCCCACCACTATAGTGGTTGATGTTGTTATTGGTTATGAATCCACTGATATTTCTTCTGATGTTTCTTCCTATGATGTTGTAAGTAGTGGATATTTTCACATGAAAGTAAGGAATGAGTTCTATACATATTATAATCTAGGTAATTTTAGGATTTTAATCATATTTAATGTTGGTCATGATGATTTTGTATGTATTAGAACAATTTTTATAGATATTAACATAGGAAGTAAGTTTATTTTGAAGAATTTTTGACATGAACCTAATGTTTTTCTGAATATTATTTATACCATTGTAATTATTGGGGATGGTTTTATCATTACTTTTAGTGATTTCCAAAGGAATATTTCATAGGGTTCCATGATTATGGATCAAAGGAATAAGAAATTTTGTTTTTATTAGACTAAAGCTTAAATTTCATATGATTCTACATTCATTGTGAAGTATATTATTTTTTCCATGTTATGGAATAATACAACCATCCACATTAGTGATAAGGGTCTTGGTTATTTGGCCAAGAGAAATTTTCGTCCAGTTTTGATGGGTATAAAATTAGACACATGTGACCTCTATTTGGATGGAAAAAATAGTAGAGTGAGTTTCAGAAGTCTTCATTTTCATAGAAATTCACATGTACTTGAATTACATCATTATGAAATTTTTAGTACGTTTAAATATAAGACCTTTTTGGAGGTCTTTATTTTTTGAAATTTTTTATGACTACTCATGTAATATTTGGGTTTATGTTTTGAATTCCAAAAGTTAGTTCCCCCTTATTTTTATGGAGTTTCATTTTTAGCTGAGATGGAATCTAGTAAATGTGGAAATGTATTTTCACTAAAAATAGGGGTGATTATAGTCATTTTCTTGATCAGTATTCCATGCAGAAATGTATTAATCATCATAATACACCTCCTATGACACCTCACCTAAATGTTGCACTAGAAGGGATGAATATAAGTTTTTTTTCGAAATAATTCATTGTTTTCTTTCAAAAGAAAAGTTTTCTTGACATTTTTTGGGTTTGGATTTGTTTACTTCTACTTATATTTTCAAATAATCACCTAAAATTTCTTAATAAATAGATACTCATGACACGTTTTTTAGTAGGAAAGAGATTAATTGTGATCATTTACATGTTTTTTTCAAAGATTTTGTCCATGTTCCTAGAGTTGAGAGATCCAATCATGATGGTAAGTCACGTCAATGTTTTTTATTGCCTATGGACACTAAGAGTTTTGGTACATGTTCTATAATCACACTTTGAAGAAACTTTTCAAACACATGATGGATTTTTAATGAGCATCAAACTACTGTTGGTATTGATAAGTGAAACAATCTACTTCTATAACATTTTATGGATTTGTGAGTCTTGATTTTATTTCTAATTCATATTTACTTAAAATTGTTGATTCTGATGATCATGTTGTCATGAACAATGATGTTAAGGGTCAAAAGTTTGGAGCTGATGTTTTGGATTCATCTTTTGTTTTTAGGGATTGGATTCCATGGTTTATTAATATACCCACAGTTCAAATTTAGATATCAACTTGGAATCATACTATTTCTACTTGGTATTCTCTTTATGAGTATGTGATCCTCACTGAAGGGGGAGATGCATAATATTTTTATGTTTCGATGGAAAGTGATCAGAGGATAGATAAGTTGAGGAAATGGATGTTGAGATGGGGTCATTTCTTGACAAAAATACCTTCTAGCTGGTGATGTTACCTACATAAAATACTTATTTGAGAAATTGATGGATTTATCAGATTAAAAATGAAGAATCTAGTTTTATTCCATGATAGAAGGAAATGTTAGTTAACAATGTATTTTTTTAGAATAAAGGTAATTAATTTAGTGATATTTTTCACATGTTATCAAAATTTATTAGATTCTTGTTATTCTTGGTTCAGTATCTTCTTTGGATATATATATTGAGCAGATAGATGTGAACACACCTTTCTTATATAGATATTTAGAGGATGAAATTTTTATGGAGAATCTTGAGGGAATTGTTGTAACAAGCAATTAGAATTATGTATGATAGTAAAAGAATTGTTTTTATGGTTTAAAGAATGATCTGATGGATTGGTATAAGAAATTTGGACATTCCATTTTTCATTAGGTTTTCCAAAATACATCTTCTAATCATCTTGTTTTTGTAGTTGGGGCTTGGGTTAGAGGTAATCACCCCATAACACTACATCATAAATGGGGGTTTAATACTCATTTGGTGTAGGGTTGGTAGGAGTAATGTAGCGTGTTGTAGAAGCAGAATCACTATTGAGAGGCAATACTATTGTGGTGGCGGGCAATGTACCATCGGCAACACTATAACTATCTGGGTGCTGTAGCCTCACTATCCTACATAGTGCCTTTGGGTCAAGAATTTGGGACTTCCGGGCCCTGTAAAAGACTTTCATGCCCACTGGGCCAACGGTCTAGGTAATGGGATTCATTCCCACTGGGTCAAGTAGCAATGTAATGGTATTCATTCCCACTAGTCCAGAAATCAATTTATTTAATAAATAAGGCTTGATAGGTGGGCTATCCCCTTTGGGGGAGGGGGCTATGGCCTACCTTTCTGGCCTATGTTTGTGGTGTGTGTGTGATTAATGTAATTTACCCCCAAGTACATAATATATATATATATATATGAATATATATTGTTTCATTATGTTAATGATATGGTTATTCTTTACCATAAAGTTTCAAGAATTGATATATTGAATAATAATTTTTGTTAGTGTTTTTTGATGAATGGATAGGGACCAGTGCAATGAATTATTTGCATGTTCATCTCCCACGATAGAATGAAAATAAATATAGATATATTAGGAGATATATGTTGAGAAGGGTTTTAGTTTATTTTCTATAGATAGAGAGAAAGTGTTTAATAATCATCTTTATTTACATTTTTATCTTAGTTTTCAGTTTCCTTCAACTAATGATGAGAGATAAGATTTATCAAATAACTTATTCATCTACCATTGGCTATTTGATGTTTGTGATGGTATGAACTAGACCAGATTTATCTCATGTTGTTAGTGTGGTAAGTAATTTTTTATCTAATCTAGGTAAATATAATTTGATATAATTGAAGTATATATTTCATTATCTTTGTGGCACTATTTATATGAGATTAATTTTTGCAAATAGAGAACCTATGTTTTTTATCTTTATAGATTCAAATATAGATAGAGATAAAATTTATAAGATGTCAACATTATGTTATTTGATCAATATTCTGGGATGGTCTATATCTTAGTTTTCTAGATTGTAGATATTTGTTACTATATTTATTATAAAGTCTAATTTTATTTTATCTATTGAGACATGAAAATAATTATGGTGGATACAAAATTTTATTTGAGAGACCAATTTTAATGAGCATAAATGTGTTCTAATATTTTGTAGTCATAGTGTTATTTTTTTAGGAATTAATCCATCCTTTTATGGAAGGTCAAAACATAATGATTTTTGGTATCATTAGTTCCATGATATAATTTATTTGAGATAGTTTTAGGTTGATAAGATCTACATAAATTATAATGGTTCAGATATTTTTACCATGATATTACCTAGAGTTAAATTTTAGACTTTTTGGCTAATTGTAGGGTTGGTGGTGATCCCCAGTTGTGTCGGAGGGGGATTTTGTTTATAGTGACTGAGGCTTGACATACATGAATATTACATAATTTTAGATGAATATCCAGCACATTACAAAAATAAAATCTCGAGGACTATAATAGTTTAGTGTCTTTGGAATCAAGGAAACAAAATATTCTATCACGGTGAAAGATCTTCAACATCTCCCAAAATTATCTCCACCTAAAGTTAAAAACATTTATCATAACCTAGGGAAAGGGAACATAAGAAACGGTTGAGCTAAATTGATTAGTAAGGGTAAAGAAGGGAGATATGTAAGCATTATCATGAGAATAAGGGTATGAGAAAATGGCCATGAAAAAATAAGATCATACCCTGTATAAGAAAGATCATATACATGAATCATGGAACAAAGATCAAAATTTCATAAGCCATGAATCCTAAGGAAATAAATAACATAGTCTTTGAAAGCATATAATAATAATAAATAATGGATTTTTTCTAGACACATAAGAACATATATAATGACTCCCATAGTAGTCATGACCTTGCAAACGAGACCATATTAGTGGAAAAAGTAATTTACTGTACTGGGATCACACCATGTTCCATCCCTATATTACTGAGCTAAGTTCACCCCTCATTCTAGCCCTATATTCATAAACCGAGGTCATTTCCCCTTCCAGAACTATAGTACTGAATTGAGTTCATTTCTCATTCTAGCCCTCTAACACTGAATCGAGTTCATTTTTCATTCCAGTCCTGAAATACTGAACCAAATTCATTACTCATTCTTGTCTTGTAATACTGAACTGATTTCATTTCTCATTCCATCGCTACTTCAAAATAAGGCTATAAGCATAGTTTGAAACCATGGATATAGGTTATATCCACGGTTTAATGAAACGTGGTTGGTATTGGCATTGTTATATGGAAAATCATATATCCACAGTTTCAATTCGTTTCTATACGGCTATGGCCATGGTTTTACCCATGGAAATAGCCATATAGCCACGTTTTTGAAAACTGTGGCAGTATGTTAAGTAACGCAAGACCTATAGCCACCATTTTAAACTGTAGATATAGGTATATAGCCATGGTTTTAAACTATGGAAACATCCTCCCCATTCCATAAACAAATAGCACGGTTCACCCCAGGTGAACCCACTACACACACATGCCCCCTACACACCCATTCCCCCCTACACACCCCTTGCACCCCCATTGCACACCCCTACCCTCTAAAACACCTATACCCCCTTTCACACCCATCCTTGAACACCCCCCCTGTAGACCCCCACACACCCCTACACCCCCATGTCCCCATGCACACACCCCCTTGAACACCCCTGTCCCCCTTGCACCCCCTACACACCCCTCACAACACCCATGCACCCAA
This sequence comes from Viscum album, assembly GCA_963277665.1. Taxonomy (NCBI): domain Eukaryota; kingdom Viridiplantae; phylum Streptophyta; class Magnoliopsida; order Santalales; family Viscaceae; genus Viscum; species Viscum album. The sequence goes on along the minus strand of OY728162.1, from coordinate 1,270,920,704 downwards.
CCCTTGCCCCTGCACACCCTGGAACACCCATTTTCTCCCCCATGCACACCCCTTGAACCACCCATGAAACCAACCCCTTTCACACCCATTCACCCCCACCCCCACACCCCTACCCCCTCACCTTGCGCCCTCTTCCCCTTACACCACCCCTCCCCTACACAACCCCTACCCCTTCCACACCCTACCCCTGCACATCCCCTCCCCCCTGCACACCCCCAACCCTACTAGTCTTCCCCCCCAACCCCACCCATACCAGTCCCCCCCACACCCTGACAGTTCACCCCCTACCTTGTCAGTTTCCCTCTGTCTCTGCCCCCACCAGTTTTCCTTCCCACCCCTGAAAGTCACCCTCCCTTCCATCCCCCCATCCAGTCCCCTACCCCCTGCCATCCCCCACCACTACTAGTCCCCCACCCCCTTCTAGTCCCCACACCTACACCCCCACCAAACCCCCACCAACCCCCACCACCACCCCTGAACCCCCTACCCCTATTCACCCCCACCCCCACCAGTCCCCCCACCCCACCACTGTCGGTCCCCTTACCAGTACCCCCTTCCATTTCACACCCCCCAAACCATATAGTTTTCCCTCTGGCTCACCCCCACCCCACCCCTACCAGTCCCCCCACCCACCCCACCCTACGAGTCCTACTGCCAGTCCCCCACCACCATTCCTTCCAGGTCCCCACCACCACCACTGCCAGTCCCTCCACCTTGCTAGTCCCCCACGCCCACCTTTCCAGTACCCCACCCCTTCTAGTCACCACCAAATCTAATATCCTTAATATTGAACAAAAAAATATTGAAGTGACTTGGTAGGATGTCCATGCATGTGCGAATTTGTTAGACCGTTACTGATCACAGTGTGTTAAATAAAATATATGCAGTAGCTATATTGTACATCAATAATCATCACAACCACAATAGTGAAATAACTAATTCCTAGACACACATAGTAAGTAACAATATGGTATCGATCATTTGATCACAAAGGATCAATTTGGTCCATCAATGGTGTGAGGTACTACAGTTTTAAAATATATTATCAAGAAATTTATATCTTAACTAAAACATCATAATCTTTTATTACTTATCATGTTTTGAATCTTATAGGGTTTAATTTTCAAATGATTCCTCATATCTTGAAACATCAAATACTGCTCAAACAATTAAAATGTCAATTATTTAAGTGTAAATATATTATAAAACTATTCATGAGGTTGGATTTGTTTTTTATTTCTTTATTCTTGTGATGGTCATCTTGGAAGTGATTTTGAGAATAGATTGCTTGGAATCATTGAATTCCTAAATCAATTGTTATGCCTGATAGTTTAATTTCACATCTTTAAATGGCATTATACATCTCTTTAATATAGTTTTTTATGTTAATTTAATAGTATTAAGACATTTGGTATTAGTGGTTGGGGATATCTTTTTTCAATAGGAATCAATTAATTTGGAAACTAATAATGCAACCAAACATAAATATTTTCCAACCATCATGGATAAATTTACTGATTTCTTTCCCAAAATCTCTATATTCCCACTTGAAAGATAAGTACAATTCATAATTGATATCCTACCAGATACTAGATCTATTTCACAACATGATGGATTTTACAACATCATGTTGTATACATGAGTGCATATTTTCAATAATCTACCACTTTCACATATGAATAGTAGGTTTTATTAAAATAATTGAAAATAATTGGGAAATGAAACCAAGTCTTTTGGATATGATCTTCATATAAATACCTTCAATAATTGGGAGAAAACATTGTACCAAAATTGTGAGAAACTACAATCCCTCTACGGGTGTTTTGTTGGAAATATTAGAGTTTTGAAAGATTAGAATATATGTTTAAGAGGTGGATGAAAAAATAGTCATGTGGTCATAAAGATGGTTTTTTTCGTATGATTATCTAATCAATGCTATCGTGTCAAGAAGAAGGGTATTTCATTGGGGGATAAGTATCGATAAGGAATCAAAATGATATGAAAATTTTGGTTAGGTTGTGTAACATTGATGATCATATGACATATAATGTAATATTAAAAATTTAGTGAAAAATAATTTCCTAAAAGTATTAAAATATATAAAATATGATTTTGTTTGACTGTGTGATCAAAGAAGATATGTAAATATAGTCTCATAAGTGTTGTTAACACTACCCCCCACACCCCATGCACCCCTGCACACCCCCGGCACCATCCCCCCCACCCCTTACAAAAGAACCCTAGACACACCCCTCCCATTTCCCCCCGCACACCCCTGCCTCTACCGCCTCCCTTGCACACACCCCATACCCACCCCCTGCCCACCCCATGCACCCCCATGCCACCCTCCACATTTTATTCCACTTCAACCACTTAATGCATAAAAATTATAGAAAAACACTCAAAGACATGTCATTAAATTCAAGTAATCATAATAATTCATTTTATTCTAACAAGGTCCTCTCAAATTAAACACTCTTGGAAAGGCTTTCTACCATGATAAGTCATTCTATCCAAATCATGCTATTTAAATTATAAAAACAAGGTGATTGGATTTAAAGTGGAAATAAAAAACTTATAATATGCAATGATCAATAGGTGAATTACCTATGTGGTTAAACCATTATAAAAACCAACTCAATCACTTAGGAGGTGTTTGGTTATAATTATACATTTACTAATTTCCCTTAAGAAATTTAAAAAGTGGAGTGCAAGTCAACATGAATAAGCCACTCTATTTACTTATTTCCATCCAATTAAACTTTATAAATGAGGCATAACAATTACAAAATTCAGTACATGAGGTATTAAATCTAATGATTCAACATAACCATATTTTTTTCCATTTAACTCATTCAATTAATTAAAATATGGAAATTCCATTTATTTGATCAAAGGGGATCACTTAGTGGTGACTTGGTCATTACAACACTTTCCTACTTGGGAAATTCCATATTAAAAGTCTAATGTCACTCAAAGGGTGTTTTAGGAAAACAATAATTTTAATAAAAAGAGGGAAACCCCCTTCAATGATATAAAAAGGGCTAAGTACAATTTGTGTTTTAAAACATAGAACACCATCAAGTATAAGGAAAATATCAAATCAATTATGTCGAGCAAGCTATACAATTGTAAACTATAACTGCATGTTTTGGCATATAGTGCACCTCTATTAGAGGGGTTTTATTACATAACCATGACTTGTTCATCAAATTAAACAAATATCTTAGCTAACACTTATTCAAGAATTGAAATTTAATATAAACAAGAATAATTAAGGAGGCGGAGAAATGCAATTTAAAACATTCATGAATTAAAGAAGCTATGAGAGGGACCCTACCTCAAAAGAGCCAAGCCACACTCATCGCTCGACACATTTATTAGTGACAACTCTAAGCTGATCAATCCATCCTCAGGGCATTGTCACCTTTTCATATACATAAGGACGCCATAACCCCTATGTACGTGTCTACATGGCCTTGAACATGCCCAAGACGATCTTTATATATATATTCTCACATGCATAAGCCAGTTATCATCCACACACATATGCATTTTGTATATATATACATAAGAACACCAAGCCCCTTATATGTAATTGAACTGCCATGGGTGGATATACATATAATGGGAGAAATTATTATATATATACTTACCTATGCATACAAGGTGAGTCACCTTTGACTTTGGTTGTCGCAACACACATGAACAGGTCCTAGGAGTCTTCAACCAAATGCAAGTGATCTGATGAATCTTCATTAATTGAACCTAAAAATTAATTTGAGAGGAACATGATTAGTGAGAAAGGAAATAATGGAATAGGTGATTATGATAGTAGCATCAGCATGAAACATCATTAGAAAACGGAAGAAACCTTACATGAATCTAATGTTGAACTAACTGCCTTCGATTGTGGTGGATAGAAATGACACCATTATAAGAAACCACCTATAAGTAAAGAATTGGAATTGAGGTGGGATATAATGACTTCTTATATATATGTGATCAATGTGTCAATTTTACATGATAAGTGATACACGAATCCAAAACCAACATTGAAAAAAGAATACTCAGATTGATATGTAAGTGTATTATAAGGTTTTTATTAACAACAATTTATGTGTGAAGTTAATCATTTATTCATTATTCTATATCTTAAATGATAGATATTGATCCTATAAACAAGATAACATAATAGTGACATAAAATCTTATATTTGAAAAGAAAAATAATTATATATGTTATATTATGAAAAAATCATTATATATTTGTTTAAATTCTTCATACAGTCCATATCTATTAATGTTTTTAATATTATCACAAATAAAATTTGATGTAGCATTTTATACATGAAAAAATTACGTAAATAATGTTAAATAACAGCATGTATGAAAATAATTTATGTAAATCATATCACTTACCCCTTAGTAATCTTTAATAGATTCAATAAATTCATTATCAACCTAAGGAAAGCTCAAGGAGTAACATGTAAGTCTGAAAATGTGATATATTAAATGATTATTAGTCAAAATCCCTTTATAAGATGTTGGGGATTTGACCTCAATAAGCTTAATTCACAAATGGATATTATGAAAGGTATTGAACATCATAAAACCCTACAAGACAAGTTTTAGGTTTATGTTGTGTCGATATGAAATAAGGCTTGAAGGATAAGATCATAGGAAAACCACCAAGGATGTGATCTTGTGTGTGTTTTATGTTTTAGTTTTTAATACATGGATAAATTTCCTTGTAAATGTAACAAATGTTTCAAATATATAAAAATAAAAACTATAACACACCAAAGAGTTGCCTATAGAATAGTTAAATATCAAAACATTTACATACCCTCACTATGCAGTAAAAGAAGGAATAAAGGAGAAATTAATTTTTAATGAAATTTATGTTTATTATTCACAAATATATGGATCAATCTAGATACACTATATAACAAGGCCTAAAAATATATAACAAATGTTAAATGAAATTGTTCTATAGAAGACCTAATCTACTATTATGGATCACAAAGTTCAACAAAAACTCAGCGCTTCCAAATCATATGTTTATTGCTCGGTTCAAGAAACAAAGACCTTTAGTTGACTCATTTTATAGGTATGTATTTAGTTCTTGAGATTTACTGGAATGAGAAATAGTTTTTTTGATCGACATTAGACATATCATCGTGCATTTTACCTCAGAAGAGGATTTAATCAAATCCTGGTCTAGTTATCCCCATAACATCAATGGAACTTGGTTCTACCTCTTTTGATGGACATAAGATTTCCATATGAATCGTGATTCCCCTATAGTTGAAATTTGGGTATGCTTCCCTAATTTCCCATTACCGTTTCAAAATCCCTTAGTTATTAGATTGTTTCAGAATGTAGTTGGTAGATATCTATGTTCGGATAGCTGTACCAAAGCTCTTTGTCACAATGTTAATCCATGGGTCTGTGTTGAAGTGGATGTGTCTAATGTGACTTTCAATTATTTTTGGATAACACATGAGGAAGAATTTCGGTTCCAACAAGAGGTGGTATATGAGTCATGGTTCGATTAATGTTCAGTCTGTAAGACACACGAGCATTTGATGAAATCCTGTCAACGATGACCTCAGAATCAGTTGGGTGAGAACAGTTTTAAGGAACCAGAAGCACAATCTATGGTAGGCTTGCCTAGATAGAAGCTGGTGGGAGTGAAATCTAAGGTTAAATCTGCAATGGATGTGAACTGTGGATCTCAAGAAGTGAATCCATTGGTGACTGATGTCCTCAGATGCTTGAGGGAGGATTTGGGTGGATTACATCATTCTCTACATGTGACATTAGGAATAGAGGGTGATGCTATGGTGGAGTTGAAAACTGGTAGTGGTATCAATTTGGTTGATTCAAAAATGGTTAAGGAAAAAGGCCTCAAGACACCTAGGGAAGCTTCATACACCGAGGTTTTGCGATCAGTGTTTGGAAATAATGCCAATGGTCTGGAACCTAAGGCACCAATTGAAGGGGATTCTATTAGTAGTAAGGGACTGCAATGCGTATTACGGAATGTTCCATGTATGTATATGGCTGAAATTGTGTTGGAAAATAGGTTTTATAAAATGTCATAGGTTAATCTGGAACAGGAGGCCGAAGCTGATCTGGCTAGTCCCTCACTTAAGCAGGGGGCACCTGAGACTGAGTCCATTGTTGAGGAATCTGAGCCCTATCAAGTGATATTGAAGAGACTTCTAGGGTGATCCTCCAAGACCAAGGTAAAATAATAGCTTTAGGGGATGTTGGAAAGAGAGAAAAGACTATTCTAATTTACCACCACCAAGGGAGACCATATCTTCAAAGAAATACAAAGCCAAGATGATGTTCATTGATACCCTTCCCTGTACCAAGCCTGACATTGGCCAACTGCGAGAGTCTGTTATGGTGATTAATCTTTATTTGGAGCTTCTTATGCACTCTGTAGAGGAAATTGTTGAAAATATTCTAACATTTAATGCTACTAACAAAAAATACAATTGGATGATGGGAAGACCGTTAAGGGTGGTCAGCAGTGAGGAGCAGATTTACTGGATTGAAAAACAGGATCTGATATTGATTAGGGGATTTAATGATGGAAAGCTCATCCAAGAAGAGTACATCCATTATCGAGACAAATTGGCATATAATTTCAAATACCTTCTAAAGGATGATCTTGATACTCATGTTAGCACTATCTCTTGGAATTTATATAGGGAGATCAAATCTAATAGGATTAAGTTGTTCTTTAATGGTTCATCTATTTCTTTTTGTGCTTTAACTATTGGTTTCTCACTTTACCCATAAAATTATTTCATTAATAAAAATTTAATATTCAATCATTCATGTTGGAAAATTTATTTTCACTACATTTGTATGTTGAATTCCTAGAAATCTATGTAAAAAATCTTTTTTTTTCTTCACATGGAAAATTATGAAAGAGAAAAAAAGAAACAATATACCAACAAAAAACTATGTCTAACTTAAAGAGTGAAGGGTTTCTTAGCTGATTCAGAATTAGACCCCTGTTATTATTTTATTCATTTATATGGTGGATTTTCTAACTTATTGAGAAATTCATATGGCATATACAATATTAATGATGCGTACTGAAAAAGTGAACATTAAAGTTTCTTGATGAAATTCAACACGGTGAAAGGACATCAATGTTTTTCTTATGAGATAATGATATTTGGGACCATAGGTAGTGGTGTAAGTATCATAGTTTAAAGGGACATCCACATGCTCACCAATTGAATAATTACCTGGAAGAAGATCAATTTCTTTGATAAGTAAAATTTAGAACAACTTTTTTCAGATATTATAATGCTTTGTGAGGAAAACTACTATAGAGAACTTATAGGAATATATGGGGAATTTTATAGTCCTAATTCTAGAAACATATGCATAGCATTAGAGAAAATGTTTGGTGGGTCATTGGAAGGCATCATTGGAATATCGATGTGTATAACAAAACCAGTCCTTTCATAAAAGGCACAAAAGCATCTCCATGGATTAAGATACTTTCCTGGAGTTGGGTAAATGGTTCACAAGGATATAAGACCACATAATTTTCTTGTGAACCACAATAGAGATCCAAAGATAACATATTTTGGTTTATGTGATTGTTTGACTATTCCAGGGCAATGTGTTCTACTTTAATTGGAACTGTTACATACGTGTCTCCTGAACAGATACAGAATGAATATTATTTTTATTGAGCTGACATGTAGAGCCTTGGTCTAGTGTTGTTTAAATGTGGTATAGGAGAGTTTCCATATATGGACAGTGGAGGAACTTTTAATATTATTCTTTGAATATTTGTTCTAAAATATTATCATGTTGTATACTAGTGTTTTTAGGTGTACTGGTGTTCAATGTAATGGTGGCCAATGAACACAAACATGGGGCCTGATGGGGGTGTGAAAAATTACATGATTGATTTTTTGGGACAATAACATTATTTTTATTATTTAGAACTCCAATTTAGTGTAATATAATAGAATAGAACAATAAAGAAATCACAATCCATGATGATCAATACAATGCCTATATCTATAAACTAGAGTCTCAAGAGAGAGTAAAGAGAAGAGAAATGAAAACAATAACAATGAAGAATAGATTGGAAAATAGATCATGGAAATACTTATTAATAGAGGAGATTGTGGGTAGTCCATGAGTTGCTACAAGGGAGAATATTGTGGGTGGGAGATAAGTAGTATATAATATAAATAATTTGAGGAGATTCTTTTACGGGCACATTTTTCCAGTGGGTTTATCTATTCTAAATACACAGTTTAAAAAAACCACGGCTATATTTTAACCTATAGACACGAACCAATTAAAATATGGATATAGGTCCATGGCTATAGGTCATTTTTTTAGTAGTGTACATTCCCACATAGAAAATACATAAAAAAACTAATGATATACATATTCAGTGCTATATAGGTAAAAATTGAAACATAGTTTGTATATCAATACATGATAATGATAACACAATATATAGTTTCAATATTATGACACTAAAAATGATCTAAATGATAGTAATAAACATTCTATATATAAAATAATAAAAGTGATTCACATTATGGAAATAGACATGTTCTATGTCAAAGTTGTAAACGTACTCTATGGGATAATAATAGACAGGTCCATGTTAAAGTAAATAATCATGGACTAAAAGAATGTTTGGATACCAACTTTTTTAATAATTATTTTAATAGTGTTACAACTCATATTTTTGAAAACATTGGTTTAAGAAAAAAACTAAAGATAAAAAGGGAAAAGGGGTTAGTTCATTTTCAAACACATTTTGAAAAAAAAAATCTAGAATAAGACATGAGTTTAACTTGGTAAATGTTTTCAAAAGGATTCAACAACAAAATATAGTTTTTAAATAAAACATAACTTACTTAAAACCTTATAAAAACCATTTTAATTATCAAAAACCAATACATATAGTTAGATCCAAAACCATTAGGATTTTTAGGTCAATTAAAATCCTCACTTAATTGATCTTACCACTACATTACTAGTAAATCACTCAACTCTCCCTTAGACACCTAGGATCCCATGACTATAAGAAATTTTATAGGAGAGTAAACAATGTATATATCACATATAAATCATAAGATCCATCATATATTCTAATCCCATCTCCTAACACCATCCATGTGAATTCCCCCTAAATGGAAAATATTTATAGAGGTTCCAAAATTCCCAGAAAAACCCCTAAGGAACTAATTGGGACTCATTATTTGAAAATATACAATTTCAATTTGGAAAACTAATTAAAATATATTTTTAAAATAAACCAAGTCATTAAACCATTTTGAAAACACTGTCCAGAAGGACATAACATTCTTCAAATTTATAATTTTTTTAAATAAAAATATTTTGATGATAACCCATGTATTTAGTGTATCTAATATTTCCAAACACACATTTAAATTTTTTTACCAGTTAAAATTCATAGCCATGACTTAATAAACATGAAAAACATAGAGGAGGATAATTTCACACATCATAATAATTATGCATGATTTATTTACCATGAAACCTCATGAAGAACACATAATAAAGAACCCAAGTAAACCATGAAAACCACTTTTAATTCTATTTAGATTCACTTTTGAAAACATAAATCACCTTTTAAGATACCAGAAATCATTTACAAATCCAACCCTTTATTTTTACAAGTAATTGGTGTGAAAAGACTAATAAATAAATTTCACACAATATTATTCAAATATAAAACCAATTGATTCCATTTTAACTAATTATTATAATCATTACTTATCAATAATTAGCATTCAGAAAAGGGGGAACATTCTTAATTTTATAGAAAAAACATATAGGTAAAGCTAGACAATGGAAACATAGAATGAAAAATCACAGAAGGAATGATTTTTCTAGGGTTTTCCAAATGAGGTTAGTTATAAAAAACATTAAATTAATAAACCATACAATTAAAACTAAAAATCACAATTCATTATAAATTTCAAACTCACTAGAAAGCCTCATGATGTCCAAATATCAAGAAAATGGTTATGTTCCACTCATGGGACACACCCAAAAATAAGCCACACAAAATCCCCAAATTAAGCACCCAATTCGACCACCAATTTCACCCTATACTTATATAAATTCTAAAAAAATCCATAAGGAAACATACATCAAGAGAAACTATGAACTTTGGATTGAAGAGGGGAGCTCAATTTTGAAGGGGGAAAGAACAAAAAATGCACCGAATGGAATAGGAACGCCCGATGAAGGGAATGTAGAATGGAAGGAATGTATAAGTGATATCGGAATCACAAATGAAGAATATAATTATGGAAAGAACAACCGTGAAGGAGTAGTTGGAGAATATCAGATGAGGGAGAATTAGTCAGGTGATGATCGACCAATGTTAATGTTTTAGGGAGAGGAAAACCTGAGCGAGAGGGTGGGAGAGGAAGGCCCGCATGCAAACTTGGGAGATGAAATCCTGAGAAGAAATAAAATTAGAGATAGATGTTGTAATGGGGGAAAATCTTTCTATGGATTTATCATACCTATATCCATAGACCAATTAATCCAAGGCTATTGAACTATGGTTATAGATCATTTTTCTAGTAGTGAAACTCTTTAATACTGAACAAAGTTCATTTCTCGTTCTATCCATGTTAATATCATGATATGGAAATATTTACCCAATGCTTTGGAGGTAGATATAGGTTCCAATCACATCATAATGAAATCATACATACAAAATCTATCTCTAATTTTAAAGATATCATAACTTATGAAATGTAATGGGTATCACAAACATTTAAATATATCATATCTTATGAAAAAAATACAGGTTTCATAATAATTTAATTAAAATAATAACCTTTTAAAGAGAAACATATTTCATAAACATATATCCCATGAGAAGAAAATATATGTCATCAACATATAACACATGAAAAAGAAATTGATTTCATCAATATATAACTTGTGAAAGATAAATGGGTTTCAAAAAGACCATGGAATTAATCATAACCCATTCATAGAAAGAATATTAATAGAACCTTTAGATCATTTTATATAAGGTAATGAGTAACATCAATTGATGACATCTTAGATATAAAATAATTTTGAGACATCTTCCAAAAAAATTTCATGGGTAATATGTACTTTCAACGTTGAAAATCTATTTTTAAAACATGAAACCATTTAAAAATAATCTTCATTGAAAATACCTTGAAAACCTATAAAAAATAATTAAAATTACTTTTAAAACATTTTTACTTGAAAAGTTATAAATATGATTAAACCAATTTAAAAAAACATTTCTCTGAAAACAATTTTGAAAACAAATAAAGAAATCATGAAAATGTTTAAAAAACATTTTTTAGTAGAAAACTTGCGAAAGGATATTTAAAATGTATTAAAAAACAATTATTTTAATATAATTTGGAAAATAATAAATAAGGCTTGAAATCATTTTGAAGAAACAAATTCCTTAAAAATGTATAAATTAACCATGAAAACATTTTGAAAACAATCTTCCATGAAAATTAATAAAAGGATCTTTAAAATTGATTTTAATTTTATTCCTTGAAAATAATTTTCTAACTTTTAAATCAGGCTTGAAATATTTTTGAATACAAAATTCTATTGAAATTTATAAATGAATCTCAAAAAAATTTTGAAAATAATTTTCCTTGATAATTTATAAAAGAATCATGAAATTTTTTTGAATCCCATTTCACCAAAAATACATTTTAAAAACAATTTTTAATAAAATTATACTTTAAATAAGAATAAAAATATTCAAATGATTGATCACAGATAAATATATACATTCCATACACGGTAAAAAGAACATTATTTTTGTATGGTAAAAAGGTTAGAAAAATGGTTCACTCGTAAAGAAACAATAATATTCCTTTGAAAACATTTTCGAATGAAAAAAAGGTAAAATTTTATTTTAATGAACATAGGTGAATATTATAATTTTGTTGGAATCCATTTATAGAAAACAAGTTTTTTAAGAAACATAGATTTCCAAACCAAGAGAGAGAGAAGTCAGGATTTCTAAAAAATACTTTGTTAATTATCTTATGTACCAAATAATATAATAAATGGTACTAATATATGAATAAATATTTAATAATGATATTAAAATATATTTAATTATTTTTCTTGATATATGGATAATAATATTTCATCAAAGTAAGCATAAACATAAATAATCTTGAAAAATAATGAGATTGTCTCAATAAACTCTTATAACTTGGTAACTTTGGATCATAATATCATTGTAAGAAAAGTAAATTACATGAAATCAAAAATATAATTAAAAAGAGTAAATTCACTATATATCATGTAAAATGGAATTATATACACCTCTAAAAATAATTTATGTGCATAAAAAACATGACCCTCAAAGAAGGTAAACTGAGACAAAACTATTTCACCGATTTGGTAACTTTTGAAACACAATCCCCATGAAATAAAGATCATAAAATGGATTTGTAAATATAAATAATTTTAAGTAAAATATACATAGAATATTATCATTTTTAGTACCTAAACCACACAAAAGTAAAGAGTGGAGAACATGGAATATATATCAATGAAATAAAAAGTGAGATGAAATCCCATTACCTTGGGTCTTGAATCTCGTAAAACTCATTAAAACAACCTGTATTGTAAAATCCCAGGTAAATAAAGAATAATAAATTTTCATATTTATTAATATTTGTGATTTAAATTTAAATTTTACTTTAAAGGGGTTTTTATGTTCGATAGCGTACCCGATACGCAACAACGAGTTTTTCTGAAATCTTACATTGCACACTAGTAATATAATAATATTATTTTAAATGGCAGTTAACACACAACCGTTGTATTGGAGGAAATTTATAGAAATAACTAAAATATGATTATATATGTTTGATAAATGTTTTTACATTTACCCAATAAAATATAAAGGCTTAAAATAAGAAAAGAATTCAATTTTATGCATAAATACTCTAATATTCACTAAAAGGCCAATTTATTGCCTTTTGATGGAGAAACCTCTTTAAATATAGTTTTGGTCACTATTATACATTATATCAAATGAAATATAGTCCTTATTTATAATTTGGACATCAAAATTTACCTTGTGTATGTTTTGTTATTTTTCCGATAAAGTTCATTTTTAATGAATAAGTGAAAAATATTGTATTTTAATTCAAAACCTCATTTAAATCTAATTTATTTATATAATTAGATTATCTTTTGAATTGGTTTTAAAGTTAAATTAGAATATATTTTTACCATTTAATCCAATGGTGGTCATTGGAATTAATTTCACTTTGAAATTGGACTTAAACTAGTGTCAATCCTTTGATATATATTGTTTCTTAAAAACACGCTATTTGTTATGACAACGGGAATTAATTATGAAATTAATTAATGAAAATTATATGTTTTTAATTTGGTAAAATAGACATCATTTTTGAGTTTGGAATATCAAATTTATCTTAGGGTAAAGTTTTGGTATTTTTCTGAAAAACTTCAATTTTTGATAAATAGTGAAACCACTAAGTGGTAGTTAAAAAGCCGATTTTTCGTTTAAATAAAACATTACCACTTCTATTAATTGAATTTCAAAAATATGATATACATGTTTTTCATTATTAAGTTAAATGTGGTTCAATTAGATGAAAATATTTTTTGGTGAACAGTAATTTTTAAGTTTTATTAATCAAGATTAAAGGTAATTAGTGTAATTTAAGGTAAAAATAATGTTATAATAATATGAAATCACCTTGAAACATGTACTAAAATTATTGGATGAGTCATGTACGACCATTAAAATCAATGGGTCAACTTGGGGACCCCATGAAGCCACTTGGGTAAGAAAATGACATTAATGACTTTTTATTTAAAGTAAAAATAAAAGTGTCCCAAACATGAATTGTTTTACTAAAACAATTTTTACATGGGGTTATATAATTGATATATGTGACTATAAATATTTATTAGAAAGATAAAAAGGTTTACTACAATATGTTAATTTGTTAACAATTTTTATACATCAAATAAATAAAATTAGTTATGACACAATGATGATGTAGTGTTTACATCATTAATGAATGATTTAAATAAATAAGAAGATAATGTTTAAAATAATATCAAACAATTGTCCAATTCTTCTCTTATGATTTTATTTCTAACATGGGCCACCTTTTATTCAACTTTTATAATTTTTTGACCCTTAGAAACCGAAAATCATTATATAATAAAATAATAGTTTCATGCTTTCCAAAAGAGCCCCTCCTCTTCCTTATAAAAAGACCCCACTTCCTACCCATTTATCACACTTCTCAAGCCATTTGAATCATCCAAACTCTACTCAAATTGGCTCCCAATATCCATATATTCATCCTATAAGCCTTATAATAGGTAGAAATCTCTTCAAGAAACCCTTTTGGTTCAAACCAAGGGGAGTTACCCGATTTAAAGGTAATGTCTTCTCTTATGTTCATTTTTTATTTTGCTTCTCCAACCCCCTAAACTCTTTTTATTACTTTTTTTTGTAACAAAAACAGTATCATAAATATACTAGTATGTTATTATAAGAATTATTCGAGCTAATCTTACACAAACATCCGTCTAATGGTTAAAGAACATACTGTTTCTGTGGATGTCGAATTACTACCTCACGAAATGATGATTGTTCAATATTCTCTTAAAACCTTTCATGGTGGCCATTAAGATGTCACTGTATTTATATATGATATATATTATGTTTATGTTTTACTTATTCTTCTGTATTTTTCATTTATAGTATACCTTTATGGTTTCCATAATGAATAAACGCGGTAATTTCATTTTTGGAAGTGCGGACTACCGCCCCCTCAAAGTGATTTGTATCGTTAATGCCATATATGAGACATATAAAGGATGGAGTTAATAATATTATATATTACACTATACTGTAATTATAATACTACTATGTATCATCATGTTTTAATTCCATTAAATACGAAATATAAATGAAAGTAGCGTTCATGCGTATGTACGACTTACTGTCTCCATGAACGGTGCATTTCATTTCTTAACTCTAAATGTTATATATTATTATAAATACATGTATATGATGGATATATATGATATATATGATATCCAAATCATGAATATCATTCTGGATATAATTAACCTTTGACCACATTAACAACATGTAATTGTAAGACGTCCATTTTTGACTTAAGTACCAAATATTGACAAAACAAACATTATTAACTTATATGATTACATAATGTTTATAACATGGAAATAAGTGATATAAAAGGAATAATAAAATTGAAAAATGTTCTTAAGAAAGTATAAATTAACTTTAGTTTATTATTTAGGAGATTAAATAGCGATCGAGTCAAGTCAGACATGAGGTAAGGGAGTTCATCTCAATCTCCTTTCATTGAGGCATATTTTGTTCTAATACAAGACGTTCTTTTATACACTGTATACACAACTTTGACATTTAATTTCTTTAAAAGGGAATCTTTTTCTATGAATCATTTTACTAAATGACAAAAAATAATGTTTCTTTTAACGTAGGCAGTGATAATTACCTTTTCCACCGCCGCGAGTACTACTTGATCTTTGGATCCCTTAACAAGCCGTAATGTTTTTAAAATAAAATAAATACCATATACTATTTTATGTATTTTGGTATTGAAAATTGTTATGATAATGGATTTGTTATGTCAATATATTTAAGTGATATATTGTGATTTAAATGTGGAAATGTTTTCTTTCCATTATATTTGTTTTATGTCTTATGATTTTATAATGGTACTTGGACATTTGATGGGTGCTTATGTGATAAACCAAATGAAGGGTGGTTCCATGAATACCAGGACTGGTGATTACATTATAACCTCCAATGCATTGGGTATGGAAGTCAGCCTTATGGATATTCCATTTAGTGATATGTGTGGAAGTCGACCGCATGGTTATTCCATTTAAGTATGTTTCTGTCCCAAGTGACCTTTATAAGTTATGTGTTCTTTATATGGGTTTTATGATAATATTTTGGTTACAATAGGATAAGTAATGATCTTTTATTCAGTGAAGAGTATTTACTACTTCATAAAGGTGAAAAGTATTACTTATGTTAATGTATTCATGGTTTACTTGTTGTTTTGAAAAACTAACAGTTTTCATTCCCTGTGTATCTCTTACTGAGCTCTTTATGCTCATCCTATGTTTTTGAAATGTTTTTCACAGGATATAATGTGGAAGAGGGTCAAGAATGGGATCAAGGAAAAGTAATGCTGTCTTAAACATGGAACTAGAAATGACTCTTTTTTTTCAAGAGTTCATGTTTTGTAAAAAAAAATGGAAACTGTGTAGAAGTGTCTACTTTTTAATCTTTTGAGATATAATAGTTATGTCCTAATTCTCTAAAACTATAAACTTGAAAAGATCCTCAATGTTAATAATTCATTTAATTCAATATTAAGTAAGTTTTAAGGTTGGGTCCTTATATTTAGTATCATAGGTCGATTTAGACAACTTTAGTAGTTTGAAAATTGTTAAATTCATTTCCATAAATTAATTTATGGTATGATTGAAATGATATAGCATTTAAAGATTACCATGTTGCTTCGCCTAATATATTTCTATATTCAGAATGGTTTTCTGTAGAGGAAACAAGGAAGCTATATTGGGATGATATCAGGAGGAAGACAACCTTCCAAATCAGCAACCTGAGATGGTCAGAATCGGAATTGAATAGTTTGTTGCAGTGATGGCACAATTGACTCAGGCTATAAATGGTGGTGGTATCCATGCACGAGATTAGCTAGATCAACCAAAGAGGAACATGTCAGTGGTGAAACATTTCATGAGGTGGCATCCCCCATCATTTAGAGGATCATCTGACCCTGTGCTAGGAGAAGGGTGGATTAAAGCACTGGAAAAGATTTTTGATGTCATGGGGTGTTCAGAACATCAAAAGGTTAGTTTCACTGTTTACCATTTTGAAGGTGAAGCTGATCAGTGGTGGTCGATGGTGAAAAATATCAGGTATAGTGAGGAGATTGATGATCTTGACTGGGACAAATTCAAAGGTATGTTTCTTGAGAAATATTTTCCTAAGGTGGTTTGTCTTAGGATGGAAAAACAATTCCTAGAATTGAGGCTGGAGGATGACTCAATGGATTCTTATGAAGTAAAGTTCACTCGACTGGAAAGGTATGCTCCAAATTTCATATGAGATCTTGATAGTAAAATCAACCATTTTTACTCAGGGTTAAATACAAAGTATCGAAGGGATTTAGCTTCTCATCAGTTCAAAAGTTATGAAAAACCTGTTCGATTTGTGGAGAAGGTGGAAATGGAGTTTATTGATGATGAGGTGTTATTTGACAAACAACATAATAAGAGGTCCAGTTGGCAGGAAAATGGAAATAATTCATCAAAGAATCCAGGAGGTAGGAAAACCAAATATCCATCCTATGAGAAGTGTGGTAAAATGCATCCTCGAGAATGTTTATCCTAGTCTGGAAAGTGGTTTTGGTGTGGTAAGTCTGCTCATATTGCTCGTAACTGTAAGGAAGATGATCAAGCAGGCAATGAAAAGCCAACGGTAAGATGTTTTAAGTGTAATGAAATGGGTCATTATGAAAATGAGTGTCTAATGAAGAACTCAACTGAGGTAAAGCAGCTAGACTACAAGAAGAAAGGGGTGGTGAAATCCATTGAAACTACTTCAGCAGATGTTGGGCCATCGAATGAAGTATTATCAGGTACACTATTTGTTTGTTCATATTATGCCAATGTGTTGTTTGATTCAGGGTCTACACATTTTTTCATTTCTGATAAATTTTCTAGTAAATTGGGAATTCCATCTCAAGATATGAATCCTGAACTTATGGTAAAAACACTCGGAGGAAACTTTGAGACAAAAAGAAATTATAAGAACCTTCTCGTCCTTGTGTGCTGAATGAATCTACATACAAACCTTATTGTTTTGCCTCTAGTAGAGTTTGATGTTATTTTGGGCATGGATTGGATTTCTGTTTATCATGATAAGATTGACTGAAGAGCTAAAGTGGTTTATTTTAGAAATATTTTTAGGTTGTGTATAATAATGAACCCTTGCGTTTGATAACATATCAGGAATTTGAGAAACTAGTAAAAGATGGAAATGAATGTTACCTTGCACATATTGTTGAAAAAAAGGAACTGTTCAGATTAATTATGTGCTAGTGGTAAATGAGTATGTTGATTTTTTTCCTGATGAGATGCCTGGTATTATTCATGATTAGAAAGTTGAATTTAATGTTGACTTTGTTCCTGATTCTAATCCAATTTTAAACCCCCCTTATCGAATGTCTCATGTTGAAATTTTAGAGTTAAAGAAGAAATTTCAGGAGTTATTAGATAAAGGTTTCATTCAACCTAGAACATCACCATGGGGTTATCCTGTCTTGTTTGTTAAAAAGAAAGATTGTTCAATGAGAATTTTAATTGATTATAGAGCACTGAATAACATCACTGTTAAGAAAAAGTATCCTTTGCCTCATATCAATGATTTGTTTGATCAGCTCGAGGGAGCCCAATATTTTTCGAAGATTGACTTGAGGTTGAGGTACCATCAATTGAATGTAAAAGAAGCAAACATTCCAAAGACCGTGTTTTGTACTAGATATGGCCATTATGAATTTGTAGTTATGCCTTTTGGGTTAACCAATTCACCTACTGTATTCATGGATCTAATGAATATAATTTTCCATGAGTTCTTGGATAAGTTTGTGGATGTGTTCATTGATGATATTTAGGTGTTTTCTAAAAATAAAGAGGAGCATGGAATTCATTTAAGCTTTATATTTAAAACCTTAAAAGAAAATAAACTGTATGGGAAATTCAGCAAGTGTGAGTTTTGGTTACAACAAATTTCTTTCCTTGGCCACATTGTTTTAAAAAATGGAATAACTATTGATCCTACTAAAACAAAATTTGTTGAAGAATGACCAAGACCTACAAATATAACCTTGATCTATAGTTTTCTTGATTTGGCAGGTTATTACTGGAGGTTTGTTGAAATATTTTCATGGTTATCTAGTCTAATGACTAAGTTAACTTGAAAAGGTGTTAAGTTCATCTAAAAACATAATGTGATGATTGTTTTCAGGAATTGAAAATAAGATTGGTGAATGATCTAGTTTGTTCACTTCGTTCCAGAAATGGTGAGTTTGTTATCTACAGTGATGCTTCATTGAAGGGACATGGTTGTTTCCTTATGCAGAATGATCAGATAATTGCTTATGCTTTACGTCAATTGAAAACTCATGAGTTAAATTACCCTACACATGATTTGGAATTAGCTACTATTGTTTTTGGTCTAAAAATTTGGAGGCATCATATGTATGGAGTAAAGTGTGAAATATATACCAATCACAAAAGTTTAATGTATATATTCACTCAAAAATAATTGAACGTGAGACAGAGGAGATGGATGGAATTAATCAAGGATTATGATTGTATAATTCATTACCATCCAGGAAAAGCAAATAAAGTGGCTGATGCATTGAGTTGAAAAATAAATGCCTCATTAACCATGCTACGTTTGGAATGAGATCCTTTGGATTTTTATTTGATGAACTTTAGCATAGATGTTGTTGGTGTAGGAAGTTATTATGTAATGTTTCAAGTGTCAGTGAGATCATCTCTATCAGGCAGAATTAAGCAAGCACAGAAGAAAGACAGTGAGTTGCAGAAAAAGGTAGAGCTGGTTCAGAAGGGTAATTTTACTGAATTTATCATTGATAATGATTGTGTTTTGAGGTTTGGGAAGAGATTATGTGTGCCTTGTGATTTTTAGTTGAAGAATTAGTTGTTAAGTGAGGCTCACAGTTCCTCGTTTTCAATTCATCCCAGCAGTACTAAGATGGGCACAGATCTATGGGAGTATTACTGGTGGGATGGAATGAAAAGAGATATTTTTGATTTTACTGTGAAGTGTTTGACTTTTCAATATGTTAAAGCAGAGTGAAATTTACTGAAATAGATGCTTCATTCATTACCGGTTCGAGAGTGGGAATGTGAAAATATATCCATGGACTTCATTGTGGGATTAACAAAGACATCTCAAGGTAATAATGAAATCTGGGTTATTGTTGATCGATTAACTAAATCTGCTCATTTCCTTCCTATTAGAGAAACATTCTATCTAGATCAAATTTCTCAGTTGTATGTTAAAGAGATAGTTAGGTTAAATAGATTTCCCCTCTCCATTATATCTAATCGTGATCCCAGGTTTACTTCTAACGTTTTTAAAGGCCTTCATAAGTCATTGGGTACTAAATTAAATTTCAGTACAACTTTTCATTCACAATCAGATGGGCAGTCAGAACGAACAATTCAGACTTTGGAGGATATGTTATTTGATTGCACGATGGATTACCAAGAAAGTTGGGACCAACATCTTTCTTTGGTTGAATTTTCTTAAAACAAATGTTTTCATTCCAGTATACAGATGGATCCATTTGAGGCATTATATGGAAAACGGTGTTGAACTCTAGCTTTTTGGGATGAAGTTGGGGAAAGGAAGCTGATGGGACCATAATTGGTAGAATAGATGGTAGAAAAAGTTCAGTTGATTTAGAAGCACATGAGAACAGCTCAGAGAAGGTAGAAAAGTTATGTGTATAACCAGAGGAAGGATCTATCTTTCGAGGCAAGTGATCATGTTTTTCTCAAAGTTTCACCATGGAAAAGTGTGATGCGATTTGGTAAGAAAGGAATGCTGATTCCAAGATTCATTAGACCCTATGAAATTCTGGAGAGAGTTGGATCAATTGCATACCGAGTGGATTTACCTCCGAGTTTATCTCAGGTACATAATGATTTTCATGTTTCAATGTTGAGAAAGTATATTCCAGATCCATCTCATGTTTTGAGCCTAGAGGTAGTTCAGTTGGAAGAGAATATCTCTTATGAGGAACAACCATTCCAGATTCTTGACCGAAGAGAGAAAGTGTTGTGAAATAAGGTAATTTATCATGTGAAAGATTTGTGGAAGAACCATATGGTTGAAGAGGCAACATGGGAATCTGAAAATTCTATGAGGAATAAATACCCCCAATTATTTTGATAAGTGAATAAAATTTTGAGGACGCAATTCCCAAAAGGGGGGAAGGATGTAACATCCCAGGTAAATAAAGAACAATAAATTTTCATATTTATTAATATTTTTTATTTAAATATTAATTTTACTTTAAAGGGTTGCTATGTTCGATAGCGTGCCCGATACGGAACAACGAGCTTCTTTGAAATCTTACGTTGCACACTAGTAATATAATAATATTATTTTAAATGGTAGTTAACCTGTAGCCATTTTATTGGTGGAAATGAATAGAAATAACTAAAATATGATTATATATGTTTGTTAAATATTTTTACATTTACCCAGTAAAAGATAAAGACTTAAAATAAGAAAAGAATTCAATTTTAGGCATAAATACTCTAGTATTCACTAAAATGACAATTTATCACCTTTTGATGGTGAACCCTCTTTAAATATAGTTTTGGTCACTCTTATACATTCTATTGGATTAAATAAATTCCTTCTTTAGAATCGGGACATCAAAATTTACTTTGTGTATGTTTTGTTATTTTTCCGATAAAGTTTATTTTTAATGAATAAGTGAAAATGTTGTATTTTTATTCAAAACCTCATTTTAATCTAATTTATTTATATGATTATATTTTCTTTTGAATTGGTTTTAAAGTGAAATTTGAATATATATTTACCATTTAATCCAATGGTGGTCATTGTAATTAATTTCACTTTGAAATTGGACTTCAACTAGTGTCAATCTTTTGATATATATTATTTCTTAAAAACACGCTATTTGTTTTGACAACGAGAATTAATTATGAAATTAATTAATGAAAATTATATGTCTTTAATTTGGTAAAATAGACATCATTTTTGAATTTGGAATATCAAATATAGATTAGGGTGAATGTTTTATATTTTTATGAAAAACATCAATTTTTGATGAATAGTGAAACCACTAAGTGGTAGTTAAAAAACTAATTTTTTTGTTTAAATGAAACTTTACCACTTCTATGAATTGAATTTCAAAAATCCGACATACATGGTTTTCATTAGTAAGTAAAATCTGGTTCAATGGGATGAAGATATTTTTTTGGTGAATAGTAATTTTTAAGTTTTATTAATTGCGATTAAAGGTAATTAGTGTAATTTCAGGTACAAATAATGTTATAATAATATGAAATCACCTTTGCAAATGTCCTACACTTATTGGATGAGTCATGGCCGACAATTAAAATCCATGGGTCAACTTGGGGACCCCATGGAGCCACTTGGGTAAGAAAATGACATTAATAAATTTTTATTTAAAGTAAAAATAAAAGTGTCACAAACATGTATTGTTTTACTAAAACAATTTTTAAATGGGGTTATATAATTGATATATTTGACTATAAATATTCATTAGAAAGATAAAAAGGTTTTCTAAAATATGGTAATTTTTTTATAATTTTTAGACATCAAATAAATAATATTAGTTATGAAACAATGATGATGCAATGTTTACGTCATTAATGAATGATTTAAATAAATAAGAAGATAATGTTTAAAATAATATCCAAAACATGTCCAATTATTATTGGATGATTTTATTTAGAACATGGGCCACCATATATTTGACTTTAATAAATTTTGGACCTTTATAAACCGAAAATCATTATATAATAAAATAATAGTTTCATGCTTTCCAAAAGAGACCCTCCTCCCCCTTATAAGAAACCCCAATTCCTACCCATTTATCACAATTCATAAGCCCTTTGGATCATCCAAACTCTACTAAAATAAGCTCCGAATATCCCTTTATTCATTCTAGAAGCCTAACCTTCGGCAAAAATCTCTTCAAGAAACCCTTTTGGTTCTAACCAAGGGGAGTTACCCGATTTAAAGGTAATGTCTTCTCTTATGTTCTTTTGTTTTATTTTGCTTCTCCAACCACACTAAACTATTTTTATTCTTTTATTTTATAAAAATACCAGTACATTAAATATACTAGGTTTTTTTTATGAGAAGGATTCGAGCTACACTTACACGCACTTCCATCTAATGGTTAAAGAACATACTCTTTCTGTGGATGTCGAATTACTGCCTCACGAAACCATGATTGTTCAATATTTTCTTAACACATTTCATGGTGGACATTAAGATGTCACTATATTTATATAAGATATATATTATTTTTATGTTTTCCATATGCTTATGTACTTTTCATTTATGTCATACCTTTATGGTTTCCATAATGGATAAACGCGATAATTTCATTTTAGGAAGTTCGGACTACCGCCCCCTAAAAGTGATTTGAATCGTTAATGGCATATGTGGGATCTAGAAAGGATGGAGTTAATAATATTAGATATGATAATATAATGGAATTATAATACTACTATGTATCATTATGTTTTAATTCCATTAATTACGAAATAGAAATGAAAGTAGCGTTCATGCGTACGTACGACTTACCATCTCCATGAATGGTGCATTTCATTTCTTACCTATAAATGTTATGTACTATTATAAATACATGTACATGATGGATATATATGATATATATGATATCCAAATCATGAATATAATTCTGGATATAATGAACCTTTGACCACATGAACAACATGTAATTTTAAGAAGTCCATTTTTGACTTAAGTAACAAATATCGACAAAACGAACAATATTAACTTAAATGATTACATAATGTTTATAACATGGAAATAAGTGATATAAAAGGAATAATAAGCTTGAAAAAGTTTCTTAATCAAGTAGAAATTAACTTTAGTTTATTATTCAGGATATTAAAGAGTGATCGATTCAAGTTGGACATGAGGTAAGGGAATTCATCTCAATCTCCTTTCATTGAGTCATATTTTGTTCTAATACAATAATTTCTTTTATACGCTGTATAAACACCATTGAATTTTAATTTCATTCAAAAGGAATATTTTTCTATGAATAATTTTACTAAATGACAAAAAATAATGTTTATTTTAACATATGCCGTGAGAACGACCTTTTCCACCGCCGCGAGTACTACTTGATCTTTGGCTTCCTTAACAAGCCGTAATGTTTTTAAAAGAAAATAAATACCATATACTATTTTATGTATTTTGTTATTGAAAATGGTTTTGATAATGGATTTTTTATGTCAATATATTTATGTGATATATTGTGATTGAAATGTGGAAATGTTTTCTCTCCATTATATATTTTTTATGTCTTATGATTTTATAATGGTACTTGGACATTTGACGAGTGGTTACGTGATAAACCAATTGATGGGTGGTGCCGTAAATACTAGGATGGGTGGTTACATTATAACCTCCAATGAATTGGGTATGGAAGTTGGCCGTATGGCTATTTCATTTAGTGATATGTTTGGAAGTCGACAATATGGTTATTCCATTTAAGTATGTTTATGTCCCAAGTTACCTTTATACGTTATGTGTTCATTATATGGATTTTATGGTAATCTTTTGGTTACAATAGGGTAAGTAATGATCTTTTATTCAGTGAAGAGTATTTAATACTTCATAAAGGTGAAAAGTATTACTTATGTTAATGTATTCGTGGTTTACTTGTTGTTTTGAAAAAGTAACAGTTTTCATTCCTTGTGTATACCTTACTGATCTTTTTATGACCATCCCACGTTTTTGAAATGTTTTTTTACAGGACATAATGTGGAATAGGGTCAAGGATGGGATCAAGGAAAAGTCATGTTGTCTTAAACATGGAACTAGACATGAATCTTTTTTTCAAGAGTTCATGTTTTGTAAAAATAATTGAAACTGTGTAGAAGTGTCTACTATGCAATCTTTTGAGATGTAATAGTTATGTCATAATTCTCTAAAACTCTAAACCTGAAAAGATCCTCAATGTGAATTATTTATTTAATTCAATATTAGGTAAGGTTTAAGGAAGAGTACTTATATGTATAATAAGTATAAATTTATTATAAATCTGTTACATAACCATATTATTATATGTAATACCATATATGGTTTGATTATGACCTTATATTACCCACATGTTAATCATCATATGTTAAGGTTTCCCTTCAGATAATATTATATTTGTCTTTAGTATGTGTCTTAATTTGTTATATTGTTGGTCATTATACTTATATAATGATTGAAAAACATAAAAAATTATATAAATATTATTTATATAAATTATATGTGTGTTATAATAACCTATATAATATATAATATTAAAACAGAATACACCGTTAATGGAGATGGCAGGTCATACGTACCCTTGAACGCTATTTTCGTTCAATAGTCATACCGAGAGAACGAAAGTAAAAGACATATATGTTTATATATATATAATAATTAAAGTAGATTTATTATATCATAAATATAATATATATTCATTTATCCATCCTTAATAAATTTTATGTAGTGTGTGAATGAATAACATCGTTTGGAGGGGGTGGTAGTCCACACATCCTCAAAAGAAATTATCGTATTAACACCAAATGGAATGTAAAAAAGATATCTGTGTTAAAAGGAATAAATAAGAATAAATAAATAATATATATATATATATATATATATATATATTTAAACATAGTTTCAATCATAATTTCCACCATGAGAGGCAATAAGGAAAATTGAACAATCATCATTTAGGGAGGTAATAGTTCGTTGTACGCATAAACAGTATATTCGTTATCCTTTAGATGTAAGTGTGTGTATGTTTGGGTTGAAATAATATAATAAAAACAAATTAGTATATTGTGGATAAAAATGTTATTATACAGAAATGGAAAACAATGTGGAGGTAGGTGCTGACTGAAAATAAAAGAAAGGACTTGAGAGAAGACGTTACCTCTTAATTAAGTAACTCCTTTTGGTTTTTGCCAAAAGGGTTCATTGGATTTCATTATTCAGAATGTAAGGATTCTAAAAGTAAGGGAGGTTTTATGGTAAGTTTATGGGGATTATATAAGAAAAACATAAGTGGTTTTAAAGGTGTGAGGATGTGGGAGAGGTGGTGGACTTTTATTGGGAAGGAAACCAACTCACCTTGAATTTTTGAAAACAAGTTTGGCGTGCAGAAGTTATTACCTAAAACGAAATAATATAAAAAAAATTAATTAATGGAAGGTTTATATCTTTAATATGGCCATTAAAGGGGTTTTGGAAACGTTTCTAGGTCATTTGGGCTCCAATGATTAAGGTTTAGTCCCTAGTTAAGCTTAATTTTACCTTAATTGTTGTGATCAATTTTTATCACTTTTATTAATCATTTATTTCAAAAATGAAAATGATATAATTGTAATCTAAATATTATACTCATTATAATGTTTTATATCAGTTATTTGATATTCAATTCATATAAGTGGAAAATAAAGATTATTTCTAATCGTATAGACGAGACGAAATTATGGGGTTTTAAAGTAGAAAAAAGTTCAAAAGTTTATTTAGTTTTTATATTAAATTTAAATGTGATATTGATTATAATGAATTTTATTTTATTACTAGATATTTAGTTTATCAAATTTCAACTTAAAAAATTTTATAATATAATTTAACATTAATAATTATTTAAATGAAAATACAGTTTTTAACTAAAAAGTGGTACTTTTCACAATTTATAAAAAAATGATGTTTCTCAGAAAAATCCCAAGAACCCACTGTAAGATAACATTGACATTATTAAATGAAATATTATGTTTATATTATCCAATTAAATTTATAAATTTGTCTAATATTATTTTTATTATTAAAAGTGATTCATTTGATAAAATGATATTTTTAAACATAAAAGGACTTTAGTAAAAATCATATCTTTCATTATTAATATATTTTATCTATATAAAACTATTATAAATAATAATTGAAAATTAATTATTAATATTCATGTAACTAATTTTAATTTATTTGTTATAATTATCTCATTTAAATAATTATAACTATATAATGATGTTTCGAAGAAACGTCTATGTGTCGTGCAACATATGCCAAGTCAGTGTTGCGGGTATCATATGACAAGTTAGTATTGTGTGTAGTGCAATCCATGTAAGTATTGCATGTAACACAAGCCGTGTTTGTCTCATTTGAAACTATTTTTGATATAGTGTTTTAATATATATATATATATATAGAACTATTTCCATTGTCGTGTGTAATGAAAAATATAAAAAAAAATAATTTCAAAAAAAAAATAATTCACAAAATCACCGAATCTTACATTATTGGGAAGACACCTCACTTTTGGACCACTACATGGTACCATTTAAATAATAATACTAAATAAAATAGGGTAAAATTAAGAGTTACAATATTTTTAGGACGAATTATTTTTTGAAAGGGGGTAGTGCATCAACTAGATTGATGTGCCTTTACTTCATAAAAATAATTCAAATAGAGTTTCAGTATGATTTTATGTCAATATGTGGTATTTTTCTTTATTTTTGATAATCACATTTACATTTTATTGTTTTCAAACACTAAAATGTGTTTTTGATATTACCAGACAAACAAAAACATAGATTGATGTGCCTTCACTTCATAAATATTGTTTAAAAAATCAATATATATTTTATTATAATTTCAAAAAAATTAGAGGTTGTTTGCATGATCCCCCCACCACATGTTTTTTATTATTTTCAATTATTTAAGAACTACATATTCATTTAACCTATGAAATATTTACATGTAGTTTTCTCAGATATTTCAAATATAATTCCAAGTCATTCTGTCTATATTTTAAATAAATATGAGATTGTTTACATTTTTTATGAATAAATTCATATTCTAGTGTTTTGAAACAATAAAATTATTATTTTTGGCATCTTGGGAAAATAACTACTTGAATTGATGAATATTTAGTTCCTATATTTCAAAAATTAATATAAATTTGTTTTCTAAGTATTTAATGATAATAAAAAGTTAATTTCTTGTTATTGACCACATGACATAAGTTTTTAATGAATTTTAACTCTATAAGACCTTCTTATTATGTTAGGAATAACACATTATATGACAGATTGACCATCAATATGATCATACCTGTCAAAAATAATATCAAGACAATCATCTAATGAATTCATCTCAATACATGGACGTTCACTTTTTTTTCACCATCATACATACATTTTACTATCTTAAAACACAAAAAATTAATATTAAGTATTCTGGAAGAAACAATAACTCATATGGACATTTCATTCATTCTAACATTTCACAAATTATTTTATAGATATTTCATATGAATTTAGAACAATTAGATGTTTTTTTCTTGATTTGAACTCCCAAACACATGTTTTTAAATACTGTTAATTCTTTAAGAACTTATTTATTTTTATTTAGCACACCATATACCAGATTAATGTGTCATCTACTCATGGTCATTTAAAATAATTTTAATATATTCTTCAAATTATTTCATGATAGTTTGTGGTCATTTTCTATGAACATGATTTAATATTTCAAATCACTAAAAGGTCAATTTAAGTTATACTTGTAAAGTGAAAAATAAAATTGTTGTGACTTTAGATTTTACATTTCAAAAATCATTGTAAGGTTTTAGCTATGATTTCACTGAAATTGGTTTTTGTTTTCATAGTTTTCACCCAGAAATGCACGTTTATATAGTCTGTTAATTCTTTAAAAACTGGTAATTCAATTAGTCTAATCCCACCACACAACTGATTGGTGTGTAAATTCATCATACACATAAAAAATAATTCTACAAAAAAACAATATGGTTTCTCATCAATATGGGACTTTTTACTATTATTTTAACCTCCTCCTGAATTTATTAGTGTTTTAAAACACTAAGAATCATTTTCAGTCACCCCTAGTAAATGAAATCACAGATTAACATGCCATCAGTTCCAATATCTCAAAAGTCAAACTATGGTTTCAATATGATTTCATAATAATTAGATGTTATTTTCATGGTTTAGACCCACTAATGCGTGTTTTTAAACACTGACATTTCATTAATAACTTCTTACTAAATTATTTTTACCATAGTACACACCTAATGTGAAAAGAGTTTAAATTTAGTTGTTAAAAATAATTAATATGTAATTTTCCTATGATTTCATGAAAACCTAAGGTCATTTTCTAGGATATTTATTGTCAAATGCATGATTTTTGTGTTTTAAAACACTAAAAATACTTATTTAGTCATCCTGATAGAGTAAATACTCAGATAGATTCACAAAAACTTGATAATATTAACAAACTATTTCTATTTTTTCCCTACGAATTCATGATAAATAATCTTTTTTTCTTGTTTTGACCCCTGGAAACCGATTTAAAGAATTAAAATTATTTAATAACTATGTATTCAGTTAGTCCGAGAAAATCACATATAAGATTGAAATTTCTATTACTCATATAAATCACAAAAAATTCAAATAAAAATGTATTATTATATCATCTTAATCCTTGTTTACTTCTTTATTTTTGATCATTTCACCTTTGTTTTATTGTTTTAAAACACTAAAATTCATTTTTTATTATCTTGGGAAAACAATAACATGGATTGAAACACCATCATTTTAATATTTAAAAAATTATTCTATGATTTTTTCATATTATTTCACAATCATCAGAGTTTTTTTCATGGTTTCTATCCAATAGAATGTGTTTTTAATGAACCCCAATTCTTTAAAAATATGTTATTTTTTCAGCTTGTGCACGCCAAATATTTTATTGATTTAAAATCTTCTATCAAATGTCAAAAATAATACGAAAATATTATTCTTTTTTTAAATCAATCTAAGGTCATTTGATATGTTTTCACCAATACACAGATGGTCTACTATTTTGTAACAATAAAAGTTACACTTGGTCCTCTGAAAAAAATGATAACATGGATTAATTCCCCGCCTATTCTTATATTTTAAAAACAAATCTATAGTTATTTTAATTATGATTTTATGACAATGAGAGGTTTTTTTAATTATTTTTTACCAATGTCTCATGTTTTTAAAGAATTTATAATCATTAAATATATTTCATTTTTTCCATATGAGCACACCAGATGAAGAATTGACGCAATGCATGCATGTACACATCACCCTTAAATTGAATATATTTTTCAATGATTTCATGTCTATAAAATCTAATTTTTTATAGTCTGTACTGTTAAATACATTTTTTAGTTTTTTCAAACACTAAAAGTAATATTTAGTCAACTTGAGAAAATTTAAACTTATATTGATGTTCGATCAACACTTACATTTCAAAAAACAAATCTATAGTTTTTTTTCAATCATTTCATGTATATTAGAGGATATTTTTTGACCCATTGATTCATGTTTTTACAGATTGTCAATTCTTTAAGAACTCCATATGAAGTCAGTCTAAGCACAATACACATCATAATGTGGTTTCATCTAGTCAAACATGCCACAAATAAGTTAAATCATGTTTCATTGGATTTAAAATCAATATGAGATCATTTTATATGGTTTTGACCATTATGCATAGGTTTTAGTGTCTTAAAACACTAAAAGGAATCTTTATTCATAATGGATGAAGCAAAACATGGAGTGAAAACCGTTTTTTTCTTTAATTCATAATTCAACTTACAATTATTTCCCTATTATTTCATGGAAATAAAAGTATCATTTTATGGCATGATTCTCATTATATAATAAAATTTTATAAAATAAAATCTGCTGATTACTGATACTGCATTGAACTTTTCCATTATCATTCAATGATGAATTTTATCTTTATGAAAGCTTATAGTCATCCAAATAAGATTTATAACTACAAACAAACAATGTGATAACATATTTTAATGAGATACAAAATGAAAAAAAATATTGTACATAAAAATAACTAAACATAAAAATATATTATAATTCATCTAATATTAAAAAATATATATTTTAACTCTTATAGTGATAAAGTGGTAGGATGAGACAAGAAACACATAATTTATAGTAAACTTATACATATAAAAATTGTAAAATATTAAAATTTCAAAATTATCCCAACCTTAGAATAATTTCAATTAAAAGAACTCATTATTTTACATGTGAAACTGAAATTGGAGGAACCAAAAAAATCAAAAGGAATATAGAAAAGAACTCTACCCTTTTACATCGAAATTGATTCACATGGTGAGAAGAAGAAAATCTATTTTATAATTTTTTATAGATAATGTGTATGAGTATTTGGATCAGACATGTGAGTTATAAGATATTTTCACTACATAGAACATTCAATTGTTATTATGGAAAACCCTAGAATAAATAAACCTCAAATTATGGAAAATGGGATGAAAAAAGGATATATTTTTGGTAAAATTTACAGTATGAATGGTTTTATGGAAATACGAAATTGGTTTATTGAGTGTCCTAATGAAATAAAAATTCATAATAAATATGCACGATAAAAGATATCAAGAAAAAAAAACCATGTACTCATAATTTTGTTAAAGTAAAATGATATCCACTTGGTATTTTAATATCTATACAAAAGTTTTCATTTATATCATCAAGAAATTGGTACATATGTAGTAATAAATCTTACATCCATAAAAGGCTTTATTTTTAGAAGAAGAATACTCTTATAGAAATTATATATTAGTATTTAGGTTGTTCCTTAATTCTATCGATCATACCTAAATATCATGTAATATTGTACTTTCATAGTATGAGACAAAATAAATTAATATTGAAATTTAATGACATTCATTTTTTTCATTTCATTCAAGAATACAGTGGATAATTATTTCTAAGTAATTATTGAGCATAAAAAATAAGTACATAAAAAGTCTATTATTATATATTACAACCTTTTGTAAAAGGAGAATAACCTCATTATATTCAACATTCAAGTAGTAATTTACTATTAAAATCCTTAACTTCAGAGGTGAGGGTAATTAAGTAAGGATAAAAAACAAAATTAAGGATTTATTATCATTCATGTTATCCCCCTATAATTTATAAATACAAAAAACTATAGGGTTTAATTATTAATTAGTTAAAAAGAAATTTTAAATTCCCCAATGAATAAAATAAAAATATAGGTTAATTCTCTAACAATGAATATAAATCACTATTAAAACATTTTAGATAGCCTATATTTTTTTCATCCCTTACAAAATCATAATGTTAGAAAATCAACATCATTAGTTGGAACCATAAATCCAATATTCTGTTGTTAATTATCTATGTAAACTAAATGTTATTATCTAAAACATAAAAATAAAAAACATTAGTTTTCTAAAATAATGGATATTTAAAATTTTAAAAGCAATAATGGAAGATATGAAATACCATCCTTTAGAAAACTAGTTGATTTTCCATAAATAAAATATGTGTTGTTCCATGATTCAAATTTTAAAATAATATAATACATTTTATATGATTTATATTATTAAAATAAAAATAATTTATTATAATTGTTAACCAAAAATGATTCCCCAATGTACATGCAAAAAATATATCACTATAGGATTCGTATATTTTAGAAAATTAAATATAATAGAATAATCATTAACACAATCCAGATACAATTAATTAGAATTCAATATTTGAAAATAACCGCACATGTGATGAGTTGAGTTTATTGTAAAATAATATATCTTAAAATAAATTCATAAAAAATATATATTTTTTTATAAAAAAATTATTCAATTTAAATTTTATTGGATATGTTAATGTTAATTAAATTTTAGAAATACTAATGGGAATTAATATGGAAAAAATTATAATAAAAAATATCGATCAATTTATATGTATTCAAGGTTACATGACAATTGAATAGAAATTACCATGATAAATTTTATTGAAATTATGGAAAATATATTCACAATTATCTCAATGGATATAAATATTATGCTACATTGTATAAATTTAGATATTATAAAAGGATAAAAACTATAAGATTCTAATAAAATAAAAGAAAATTTTAATAAAAAACATTACATTGAATGTATAAAATATTAGAGACTAATTTTCTTAAATACTTTCAAAAATATAAAAAATTCAATGATAATTATACAAAGCCTCATGGATTTTACATGGACCTCTAATTTCATATTATAAACATTCAAAAAAATCTTTATTTTTTAGACGATGAAACAAACATTTCGAAAAATAAGATATAGAGTATAAATTGTGTGGAAACTCGCATTATGTGGTCAAATATAATGCATAGTTTCCACTAAATCTCATTAAATCAAGAAAAACAACTTTTAACATAAAAATATTGGCAAATTATGTTTTTTTTCATAAATTTTATTTTTTAACCTATGTCCACTACACTCTAGATCTAGAAACTACTTGAACAACTACATGGAGACTTATCCTATATGGTATACATTATGTAAAACTCAATATGTTTTATAATTTTATCCCTTAAAGGTATTATCACAGTTGTGGATGACTTGGAGGATATAATAAAATAAATGAACTATTTCCTTTTATGCAATTAGCCAGTGGAGAAAGAGATTGATAACATGCATGTGAAAGACCTATAAAATAAAATAATGAAAATTTTTTATAGTATAAAAAAATTTAAAATATTTCATCAATTTAATGTATGTAAAAACATTAAAAAAAATATTTTTTTAAGTATTGTAAAGACAAAATACATTTTCAATTTTAGAAAGTGAGAAGAAACCGATATATTTTAGAATATTATATCCCTTTTAATCAAAGAAAATTGGAAACAATAGATCATTTTGGATTAAATTAATAGATAATTAAATTCTCCAAAACATTTCTTGAATGAAATAAAAAATGTATAGGGAATTTCCCTTGAGTCTTCCAAATGACTGTCACCCGCATTCCCCATCATGAATACAAAATTTTATAGGAGTGCATATATCAATGTATGTATTAAAATTCCAATTTTAAACAACTATTTTGGACTTTCAAAACTAAATTAATATTAATATATAAAAAAATAGGGCATAGAATCTTATCAGATTACTCAAAAATAATAATTTATATATTTTAAACACCCCGAAGACCTATATATCTGTAAAAAAATAATGTTATGAAATGAATCAATTAATAAATGAAAAAAATAATTAAGAGAGGATTTAAGTTTATACCTTGAAATCATTAAAAAATAATCTATTAATTTTATAGGAAATAGTACGAGTATAAAATTATGATGATGATTAAATAATGTAATAAAACATTATGATAAAAATGATATATAGAAATGGCCTTATAACTACTGTGAGAGCTGACCATGGCTATATATCGGTGTAAATTCTTTTTGTGTCAAAAAGATGGGAAATTAATATTTTTTGAATATCATATTTCTAGGAATAAATATCCCCCTCACAATTTCCTTTTGATTGTATCCATATCCATGTGAAAAATTCATGTGGCTATAGGCTTTGACTGGAAGTCCTATCACTATAGGAGTTTTTTTCTCCCAGATATATCCTATAATTTGATCCCCTATAACCAAAAGAATAGTTTCCTATGGGTCTAGTAAAATATTTTAAAATTTTAAATCATATAAATATTTGAAGGTATATTTTCCATATACATCCTAATTTAGTTCTATAGCTTACAGGTTGAATGCCTACCCCATATTCTAAAATATTGCATTTTGATTCCCTGTTATCGATTATTTATCTAGATATTATATATATATATATATATATATATTTAAATTTAAACAAAATCATTACCATTATGGTGCATGATTCATTCATACCAAACATCAGAATCCATGTTTGAAACCCCACACAACCTATTTTGATGCATAGTATATATAAGAATTTATTTATTTACATTAAAACTAAAATTTGAAGCTTAGTGGAAATGTATTGGCCTCGATTTATTTGGAGTTCAGGTTCATAAAATGGTGAAATTTTATTTTTCATATATATATATATATATTTATATATATTTAAAGTGTGTTGTGAATATATATTAATATAATCACATTCATCAGAGTGGGAATAATGATTGAGAAAAATATAATGTTCATAGTATCTAATAACATAATAATATAATATTTCATAGCCCCCCTTTTCCATAGTTAGGTGAACTTGTAAAAACATTTTCCACATATAATAATAAATACCCACTCTCTCTATGCAAGTGGATATAGGTCCTTCAAGAACTAGGTCCCATGTAAGAGAGGCTATATCCATGGGTCATGGCCATGGATATTGCCAAAAAATATATTTTTATATAATTGTTTTCCACATAAATTTTACTAAAAAAATAAATATACTAATATATAATTTATTCATATATGAAAAAACTTATTACAAATCATAATATAATTAGTCCCATACGTGAAGAACATACGTTCCACATTCAATTGTATATACATCATTCAAATATCTATAATGTAATATGTGGTGTGGTGGAATCATAACCACTATAGGTGGTTCTTCTATGTGCACTACATCCACTTTGAGAGGGGCTATATCATGATATTATACCACTTTATCCACAAACATCCACATAGATGTCTCACTAGAATTTAATATAGATAAATATGTTATAAGGAATAAGATCTATAAAGGATGAAAGATATCTGATGATGAAAATGTAATAAAAATATTGACTGTGTCATCTAATTTTGGCTCAGTCGAGTTTTCGGGTTACTTGTAACAACCCACTGCCACTGGGATCCCCTTCATGGACTATAGTGAATATGAGGGTGATCTCAAGATCCCTCTTATAATAGGCCATGGGTTGGCAACTAATACAGATGGTAAAAAAAAGCAATATGGCAGAAATAAACTTATAAATCCCATTAAAATATAAGAAAACACCAATTGACGTCATAATATATTATAATTTTGAAATCAAGGAATACATATACTGTCATACCGAAAAAATTATACAAAATGAAATATGAAAAATAAAGCACTTAAGGAAGTGAATTGAGAAAAAATCCAATCTATGGGATAGTAATACCTAGATTGATCACCAGATGCCTCATGGAAACCTATAAACCATATCTATATCAATAGGGGTGAGACTACATGTATACCCAGTATGATCTTTTATAATACCTATAATTCCAATGTATAAATATTAAAATGATGCCTTGTCGAATAAACCAAAGAACCAACAATAACATATTCTGGGTTTTATACCACCAATCCTCACCAATGACCTCTCTCTAAATACCTCATTCAAGTATATTATCATATTATAAAACATTATATAGGAAGAAGGTATCCTGAAACCACTTCCCAACTAGTTTTTCACTCTCTATTAAAATTTAAAATTTTTATTTTAAACACAATAACCATAATAGGGAAAAAGTATAGAAGAGTTCAAATTACTGGAGACTAAGATTATCCACCCATAAAATATCCATACAATCATCTGGTATGTAACCAATGATTTAATAAGAAATCAATAACATTATTGGATCATCTTTGTATACTGGGATATTAGCCACCATAATCCCCACATTCAAGGAGTATAAAACCTCAATGATCAGGTGAAACATACTTCAATATGATCTAATTATATATTTTATACTCTAGTAGTGGGTAGTGAACCCCAAAAAGGATGTGAAAACCTGGAATGAATCAAATTCAAGAACCAAGAGATCAAGGTTGTACATGGAGTAGAAAGATAGGAACTTATATCGAACATTCACTTGAAGAGAGATACCCTCTCCAAAGAAAAATGAGATGAGTAAATTAAAAGAGCCACAATATTATTTAATAATAACACCACAAAACATATTGAATTTTATGGAAGAACCACTTTAATTTACTTTGAGGCCCTGCCTTAGGGCCTTCTAGAACATCAAATTCCTACAATCCACTCAACCAACCACTTAATGCAAATAGATGGTTCCAGGGATCTAATTTATGATGGAATATGGTAGTATAATAACCTAACTACACACAATGTGATAAAAAAATTGGGAGATGGTTTCAATTTTTATATGATATTCATTATGTTATTGACCCATAATTTTCATACATAAATATTACATCTTAATAGATATATATTCAATGCACAAAAATACGATCCACACAAGAATCCTATAGTCCTAATGTATTTGATCACATAGTAATATAAAAAACTTACACATAAGAGATCTACATTATCTCCCAATAAGTAATTTATAATGATCACCATTATTAGATATATCAATCATAACATCTTCCTTCATATCCTATGGAAGGGAAACATAAAATGTCATTCTTAGATTCTCAGTAAGGTTAAAAAAATTGATACATCAATGATCACTTAATATTAATATGAGTACAATGTCATGTGAACATGATATTAACATTTAAAAACCATACCAAACATATCATAGATAATACTCTTGAATCATCGAATAAATCATCGTAGTTAATAATAAATGAATCATAAAAGAATCAATGAACATGATTCATGAATGCATAAAATTGGCATTAGATAATAATGTTTGGTATATAAATAAGAATAGAAACCCATATATTTAGTAAATTTTTGTATCCAACCCTATTATAGTAGATTAGTGACACTCCCCATTCTATAATATCCTTATCCCAGGTTCATTCCCCAGAACATCATAGTGGAAGAAGTCCCTTAATTATCCCTAATCACACCTCATTCCAAAACATATTATCTCATGAGATATCCATCTTTATCCAATTAATTAGAGGGATATATAATTACATACCCACTATTCACATAATGATAACCATAAATATTTTTTCCAAAAAATTATAAAATATTAATCATATAATAACCCAAGTAAGAAAAATAAGCCTGAGAAACATTTCAACATTTCATCATTACGTAACCCAAAGAAAATAAATTTGATTTCAAGCACATATTTTCATCATAATCATAAAACCTATTGAGAAATATTAAGGAATTTATCATTGGATAAATCCCCATTAATTTTTACATAATAACATATTAAGTCATCTTAGATGAAAATTTCCTTTAAAAGGTCTCATAAATATTTCTTCATAAAAATACTTTTTTTTATTTTTAAATAACTTCATAAAAATCAAAAACAATTACATAGTATAGTGGAAAAATTTTTATTTTAAATTAAATAAGTATACATGTATAGTATGATTATAAAAAATGAATTTTCAGGATGAATTGAAATATTATTCATGTTATACAAGTTAAAATAGTAATTCCTTTCACATTTTCAGTAAAAATTAAAAAACAACTCATTCTGAAAATAAAAAGAATATTACTTTAAAAAATAATTATAAAAAATAAACCATCGAAAAAATGAATTTAGATATTCATTGTGGAATATTAAAACATTCTTGAAAACACAATATTGAAAATATGGAATTAAAAAAAGATTCCCAACTAAATAATAAATAATTTATGTTTTTTCTTGTAAATATATTCCCTGTCATTTTCACTTCTATAAGAATAAAAATTGCACAATAACTGAAAAAATAAATGAATAAATAGAGAAAAATAAAATAAAATAGGTTTATAATATAAGGATCATAAATTTTCTTTTATGTAAATTCATATATAAACAATCCAAATTTAAATATAACTGAAACCTAAATCCCTTACCATATGTTCCACTTACATCAAAAGAACTCTAAAATATTTTATTGTAAATTTAAAATTAGTATAATTATATACCAAAATCTGGTATATAACAATCAAATATTTTAAACTATTTATTTTCCCAAATAAATTCATTTTCATCAATAGCTTATGTTTCATAGAACACCGAGTTTAAACGAATCGTAATATACTATTATATATTATTATTTTAAAACTACCATTATAAAATAGTCATTAAATTGGTGGGAATTAACAGTATTAAGCACAAAATTAAATTAATATATTATATATTCAATGTAATTATTTTATATTAATTCAATATATTTTAATGATATATGATAAAATCAAATATGTTTTTACGCATAGAAAGTTACATTTTTCTAAATGCAGTTTAACAACCATTAAATGGTGAACATATTTTAAATATAAATTTTGAAACATTTATAAATTATATATGACAAGTTAAACTTAATTTTTTAAATTGTAATTTCAAATTTACTTGAGGGTTATTTTTTGGTATTTTTTTGAAAATATTTATTTTCCAGTGAATAGTTAAAATAACATTTTTATAAAATTTTCAATTACATTATAATAAATACTCCCTTTGAGTTAACTTTTATTGAAATTAAAATTATAAAATATTTCGTTATAAATAATATAATATAATTTGCTTTTAATAATAATTATTTACAATTTAGGTATAAATACACTTTTGGGCTTAAAAATACAATTTTCAGTAAAACTGGTTTTTCATTGTGTTTCCTAGGATTAATTTTAAATTATAAAATGAACATTATGTGTATTTAATATTGAAAAATGGATTCCATAATTTTATTTTGAAGTTTCAAATTTAATAAATAGGTCCCTTTTAATTTTTACTAATTTTAATTGTAACTTTTTTAATGTTTTACTAATAGTTAGGGGTAAATTGGTTAATTTTGTGTAAAAAAAATTCTAGGGATTAAAAAATTATCTTAAAAAATTAATAAATATTATTGCATGGTTTATAATTTCCCATTATTAGAAGAGTTTTTTTTTATTTTTTTTGTTTAATGGATATTTTTCCATTAAAATGACTTCGATAATATTTAAATTAATGAAAATCATAAAATGCCATTTTCTTTGTCTTAAACAACTCTTATGTGTCCACATAGATAAAATGGTGGGTTATGAATTAATATAAGTATCCATTTTGAACTTAATAAACTTATTTTTATGATATAAATTTATTTATTATTTTTTGGGACCATTTGGATGGGGTTATAATTTTTAAAATATTTTATTTAATGAAAATACAAAGATGTCACCATCATTTTTAATAACTATATTATTTTTAATATAGTGTTCCTTAAAAGATATATTTGACTATAAATATTATTTTAAAATATAATATATTTATATACATCATGGATTTCATTTTTTATTTTTAGTGAAAAGTATTTATCTTAAATAACTATACAATGATGATGTAGTAAGTATTTTATTAAAGAAACAATCAAATAAATGATATTAAAAAAATTAAAAAATTTATAATTTGATTTAATTAAGGTGATCCATGAATTTTATAGATTATTATGACATATAAATATTATGTTAAATTTTCTGTGTGTGTTTATCTTAATGTTTTGTTTTTCATAATTTCAATGTAATTAATTGTGTCAAAATTGACTAATGATATTTTATCAAAATAATATTTTATTAAATTATTTATAATTCATAAAAAGTAAAAAAAATGATTCTTTTTTGTTCCAAAATGTAATTAACTATTCATTTATAGTTCAATTTACATTTTTAAGTAAAAATTACAACCATTTAATATGAAATAAATTGTTACCATAATTAAAATTAAGTTAAGACAACTATGGTCCTTGAAAAAGATAAGGTTCAAAATAAATCCAATACATGTATGAATTTTATTGTTTAATGAAATTAAAAATTTATCTCATATCATAATCAAATGCATCCCCATTTGGTGGTATTTGGATGGAAAATGAATTTATTGTTATTTAATATTTTATAGAATCCCTATGGTTCCCCTCACCTCAATTATAAAAAGGGTACTCCATCTTTCACTTAATTACGCCACCTTAATACTTATATCTCTACCATACGCTACCAAATTCTCTTCTAAAAATCATTATCAAAATTTTATATGTCCTGGTATTTCAAAAAGACCATCCCTAGTGGTGATCTAAAAGATTTATGTCGAAGAAGAGGTAATCATCTTTACTGGCTCTTTCATGTTCATTTTTTCTTCTACTTTTATTCTTATGATTTTTTCATAATTAATTAATAAATATAGTATAATATATATTATGAGATGTTATTATGATTATGGGAAAACCATATTCCATCTTTTATCCATCCTACATTGAAACAGAATCACTGAACGTGGGAATGTGTGACTTATTGTCTCCACAACGTGGTGAAATTTGTTTTTCATCACCAATTTACATGGAAGGGTATATTTATGGAAATAATTTATATATATGTAATGTCCCATAAAATCTGTGTAATTGTTTTTAAAAAAATTATATGGAATTATTTTGAGACCAGGCGCTGAGGCGGCACGTTATTCTAAGGCCTGGGGTGCCCAGAATGTAATTTTGAACTTATTTTAATGTGCATTCAATAAATGTGCATGCCCATTTTTGTAACATTTGAACCGGTGCATGGATAAAAAATATGAGGAAACCATTTAACATGGATCATTTGGATTCACCTAGAAATGTGTTAATTTCGATCAGAAGGGGTCAGATGAAAAAGTTAGTTTTTTGACTTTTCAGAAAATATTAAAATAACTTAAAAAGGTATTTTATTTTTTCTTTTTCAGAAATGACAGGAGGAAAATGGTGACACAGTTTGGTGACAAGGTGCATTAAAGGAAATTAATAATGGGAAATTTTTGTGAAAGCGTAACAGATACACTATTACATAAATGAAATAGCATAATGACACAACATTGCTGTATAACAGAAACGCTACGACGTGTTTTCTTTTAATAACATGTTGGGGAAAATGAATTTAGGGGATTACTTTGATGAATGTGGAACCTCTATCTACCATTCTCTCTGGCTAAGAACACTATCAAAGAATGCTAGTGGAATGGATATGAGAGGTGGATAATAGAGACAAAGACTAACGAAGCCTAGAAGTTACAATCACCGACGAAGCTAGAACCCCCCACGAATGGAACACTTCAGCAACGAACACCAAATCGAGTTAGGGGTTATGGTTTATTTGTTATTGTTGTTAATTACCCAATATTAATTCTAAAAAAATGAATACAAATCAACCCATGAAGAGGTTGATCTGTGTATTGTGTGTTCTTGTGGGAGGGTTGTTAAATTTGAGGACTTGAATGGTGGGGTAGATTCATGTGTTGAAATCCCAAAAATCCCTTTTATTATACACCTCAAACACAAGGAGGTGACATGAACAAGAATCTAGTCCCTCATAATTGCATGTTCATGTGTATTCTTTGAGGAAGAATTCCCTAAATGGTGGAAAGGAGACATTGAGGTTGTTGTAGTGAAGATGGCATCCCTATGGACCCGTAGGCAAAGACAGTTTGAGAAACAGACCAGCATAGCAACTGTAGTGGACCCTATAAGCAACCACATGCAAACCAATGTCAGTGGAAGAAACCATAGGAGAAGGTGGGTGGTGTGCCTGTCGGCACGCCGAGGTGGCGGAGAGCCACAACCAACTGGTTGCGGCGCCGTGAAGTGCAGCGCTGATAGGCTCCACATGGATGGGTGGCTCACATCTGGGCCACTCGGCTATGCTGGATAACACGGTCTGTCGACCGCATACAGGGTGGAACGGTCAGCCACTAGCTAGCTATACAGGTTGAAATGTATGGGATAGAACCATGTATGGTAGGAACGATTCGGTCCGCTACGTGTACCGACCACAATGAGAGGCAGCGCCAGCTTGCACCGCCGGGCGACAAACCAGACGTGACTAAGCCGCGTCCGGGCTCGTGAATCTGGCTAACCTCAGCAAACCGGGTTGCTGAGAGCTGGCTGGACCCGCATTAATGGGCTGGAACCATGGTGAAATAGGTCCATGACCCAATGGATCAGACCCAGGTCAGGCTGGGTCTAGGTAGGGTTGGGTTGGACGGGACCCGACCCCTTTTGGAAAAACGTCAATAACTTGCAGACCAGGCATCCAATGGACGCGCCGTCTGCGGAACAAGGAAACTTGGGACAAGGAATTACCCTTGGGATAATCTATGTGAGTTTTGGAAGAGTTTGGAGTATAGAATACTTGGATCAGACTTGAATCCAACTGGGCCTTTTTTACAACAATGCCCATACCATACCGATCAGGCATCTGTTCGATGCATCGTCTGTTCGACACACCGTCTGTTTGACACGCCATCTGTTGCATTGGACCCCTTAAGATGATACGATCTTTTGGTTTACTCTATGTAGGACTTCATGGTGGTTATGTTATGACTGATGGATTGAGGAGAAGATCCTCAAGAAATCAAACGTGCTAAGTGAAGGAATCATGTGGCTGGATGCGACCTAAAGAATGAGGAGAGACCCTTCGTGGATCAGCATAAGAGTGAACATTTGTGAATCAGAATAAGAGATACCCTTCATGTATTAGCATAAGATTGACACTTTTTGGATAAAAAAAAGGGTGACCCTTCGTGGATCAGCAATAGAGCGACCCATCGTGAATCAGCAGTAGCGCAACCCATCGTGGAGCAGCCATAGAGAGACCAGTCATGGATCAAAAGTAGAGCAAACCTTCACGAGTTTGTAGTAGAGAAACACCCTTTTTATCAGCATTAGATCCTTTCAAAAAAATAATACTATATAGTTTTACGATTAATCATCTTTACTTCAATACATAAGATATACCTCATGTGAGCTGTGTCTTTTAATTTATGCTTTATGTTGAGATCTTTCATTGTGGTATTTTCCTTTTTGGATTTATGAGATACCTTACTGGGTCTCATGGTAACTAATGTGTATTGTTATACACACCCCTTCATGGACATTGCCTGCACATGTTGTGTCTTGTGCATACAACAGACAAATTTGACTGGGTCTTTGGGGAGCCCGGGCTAGACGATACTTAGAGGTGGATCGATAGATGTGGTGTTCTGCAGTGACATCTGACAATGATCTGAACCTACCCTTTAGGTAAGATCCTTGTAGGACAACCTTAAGATCTTGTACTTATTTTGATATACTTTCCTTTATGCTAGGCTTGTATTTTGGCCCCTTTACTTTCAGTTTAAACTTTTACTCTCAGTGGTGGTACTTTGTGGTGGTTATACTATTTTATTTATTTTATGGTTTTCTTTGGGATGTATGCCATATCTATGTGTGTACAGGTTTAATTTTATTTATTTCCATTTTTTGGATATGCCTTTCTGGTGCTAGTCACCAGCCCCTAGCGTATGGAAGGTGGGCTTGGGGTAGTCACGACATGGGCCCCCGGGGACGGTTTGTGACAAAGTGGTATCAGAGAGAGGTCGGTTCTACCAAAAGAAATAAGTGTCTATATTGTTGATGGGGGAATTAATGTTATGTGTATTGAGTGTGACTTTCAGTCCAAAGAGTCCAATTCTAGTGTGGCGGCTGATGTATCCATACACGAGGACCCAAAATTCTATTTTCTAAACCAAAACACAAAAACATTGGTTTCATG
Organism: Viscum album; assembly: GCA_963277665.1. Lineage (NCBI taxonomy): Eukaryota > Viridiplantae > Streptophyta > Magnoliopsida > Santalales > Viscaceae > Viscum > Viscum album. The sequence continues at coordinate 1,270,876,464 of OY728162.1, read as the reverse complement.
TGTTTTGCAATTTTTTTTCTCTTGATCTCTTTTGATTCAGCTCACCAAGTATAAATTATTGACAGTGGTGCATCTTTTTCCCTACAAGATGCCACCATAAAGACAGTAAGCCAGGATTTCAGTGAAGGATCACGTCGATGGCCCACCCGGTGATGAGGCTCGGTGCATGGACCACATATATTGATAGCTCTTTCGGGTGGTGTACCGGAACCACAACCACCCATATAGAAATGGTTGCTACTAGCCCCACCAGTTGACAGTGCATGCTGACTAATCATGTTGCATGAGTTCTCGAGATAGAGGTCATTATGGATTCGAGGAGAGACATATCCTCAAGCAGTTGAAGATTGGTTGGAGGTAGTTACATGGTTTTTTTACCTAGTAGATACAACTACAGACTGAATTGTGGTCCCATCCGGTATCCTTTTTTAAGGCACAATAGGGAGATGGTTGATCTTGAAGCTCTAGATAGATGAGGAGGAGGCCCCTGCCTGGTTGGACATTGAGAGCCTCTTCAGGGCGGATTTTGTACCAGTGACCCTATACTCAGTGCATATTCAAGAGCTACTGCCCCTACAATAGGGCATCCTGATTGTGTCCAAGTACTCGGAAAAGGTTTACCAACCTCTCCCACTACTCCATCGACATGGTACAAGACCCTTTTTTATGTCCAGGACCTTTGAGAAGTGAATCTTATGAGAGATCAGGGAAACGATGATATATCTCAGCATCCTGACGCAGGATGGAGTGATAGAGAGAGCTCTATGGGTTGAGGGATTCTTAGCCTAGCAGGCACTAATGGTAAGAGAAACCACCAAATGACAGGAGGCTGAAGCATCTACAACAGGTAGTAGGTAGATGATGTGGAGGCTAAAATGGGCCAGACCATTTATAGGATGATCCCAGGATGTAGGGTCGGGTGTGAGAAGCTTGCGAGGCATTGGAGGTCTACTGAGGGCCAGATTTTCTTACTCTTGCATTGGAAAGTTCCACATAGCTCGCGACTATCCGACTCCTGAAATAGATGACCAACATGCAGTCAAGGGATCACTGGGGCAGAGACAGAGGTTCGAGCGATGAGGTTTGTAGGATGGCAGATGTGGTAGGGGAGCTGGATGAGTGTCGTGCAGTGGATGATGGTTCGTTGTACTACCTCCACCACCCACAGGTGTTCCAACATAGGATCAGAGAGCCGGAATATTGGGGCGAGGATTGCTCCAAGAGATAGAGGCCTACGACCACAACACTCTCGAGATGATTAGAGGTACGATCTGTGTCTTCTCCTCCTAAGATTTAGTTCTTATAAAAATATGTTTTAGTTACTCTTTTTTTCCACGAACCTCGTTTGAGTGACGGAGATTCTCATGGATCCCTTGGCTTGATCCTTATTAATATAGACACTGAAAGGAGGGGTTTTGACGATGTCACACTTGTGCTGGTAGTGAGATCTCGCTCTAAGAGGCTAGAGCTTCAGCTGGGATCTCGTAGTAGCAGTGTTTAGGCCTTAAGACGTCATCTTGGGTATGGAATGGTTATCTATAGTCCATGTATAGATGGACTATTTTAGGTTCAAAGTGTGGTGTGTTTGTGAGGATGTGACTCGATTTTACTTAACCGGTGTGAGGGGAACCTTTGGAGAACAAGATGGAATTTCATGGAGGAGGTTTTAACTAATCCCTCAATAGTTGGCTAGCCTCACCCTCACTGCGGTGGATGAAAAGAGTCCATGTTTTCCTGCAGTGGTGGACAAGTATGTGGACGTCTTTCTAGAAGATATCACAGGACTACCTCTTCATAGAGAGTTAGAATTATGCATTGAATTATACCTAGAGATGGCACTGATATCTACACCTACATATTAGATGGGACCTTCGGTGCTCCGGGATCTGAGAGTATAGTTGGACGACTTGCGAAGTAAGGGGTTCGTAAGACCTAGTGTTTCTCCCTGGGTAGCCCTAGTGTTGTTTTCCAAGAAGGAAGATGACATCTTGAGGCTATGCAGGGAATTACAGTGCCTGAAACAGGTGACTATGAAGAACAAGCATCCACTTCCTAGAATTTAGGACCTCTTTGATCAGCTGATGGGAGTGAGGTGGTTCTCGAAGATCAGCCTCAGATCAGGCTATCATTAGATTCGGGTACGAGATGAATACATACCGAATACAACCTTTAGATGCAAGTATAACCACTATGAGTTCTTTGTGATACCCTTTGGGATGACCAATTCTCTATTAGTGTTCATGGGACTCATGAATTGGATATTCTATCCTTACATAAATTGTTTCATGGTAGTATTAATTTATGACATATTGGTGCACTCAGTGTCAGAGGAGGATCACGCTACACACATACAGATAGTTCTGGATACAATCTAATAGCACCAACATTATGGTAATATCTCGAAGTTCCAGTTCTCTATTCAAGAGGTCCACTTTTTTTGAAGCTTCATCTCAAAATCTCATGTTTTGGTGCATCCGGAGAAGATAGAGGCAGTGCTTTCTTGGGAGCCACACAAGAGTGTGACTAAGGTGCATTTTTTCTAGGGTTGGCTAGGTAATAGAAGAGGTTTGTACCAGACTTTTCCAAAGTAGCAGAACCATTTTATGCATTGACAAAGAATGTACAATCATTTGTATATACAGAGAGGTGTGAGTATAGTTATAGGAGCCATAGAAGAGATTGAAAAGTTCTCCCATCCTGAGACTACCAGAAGTGGGCCTTGGGTATGTTATCTTCTATGACACATCAGAGACCATATTGGATTGTGTCCTAATTTACTAGAGATCAGTGCTCACCTACATATCACAACATTTTAAGAGTCAATAGATGAACTAAGTGACCATGACCTGAAGTGAGTAGAAGTGGTATTATCCTTGAAGATGTGGTAGAAATAATTTATGGGTGAACAATTTACCATCTAATCCGACCACAAGAGCCTTAGGTATATCATCCCACAAGAGTACATGAACATCAAAAAATGGAGATGGAAGGATTTCCTCTAGGACTATGACTTTGAGATAGTCTATACTATTGGGAAATGAAATGTGGTGGATGATGCACTCATCAGGATGTCTGGTTTGCAGCTTCTGAGTGAGGTGACGGAGCAGCTAGCTGCGATGAAGATATCCTTCATGGACGATGATGGATCAGTTTACCTCTAGTCTATGACTATCAATCCTCCACTGCTTCAGCATGTTAGGGAGGAAAAACTTGTGTATATTGACTACGAGACGCGACTTGCTCATATATCCTCAGAATAAACTCTTGATTGATTTAAATTGGTGGGGACCACGCCAACCTTTTTATAGGATGCACCATGTTACTAGTTATGTTACAGGAGGATGTGTTTAGGGAGTTCCATACATCCCCTTTGGTGGTACATCCATAGTGTGGTTAATATGTACCAGAACCTCTAAAATCAATACTAGTGGCCAGGGATGAAGAAAGCAATGCCAGAGTTCATTTCACATAGCCTCACATGTCAGCAAGTGAAGGATGAGAATTAGGTCCCAGCAGGCTTGATACATCCACTTGAGTTACTATAGTGTAAGTGAGATGGTATCTCCATGGAATTTATGACAGTGTTACCATGCACGTTCAGAGGCCATGACTCTATCTGGGTGATCGTTGAACCACTCACCAAGTCAACTCACTTCCTACCAACCTGAGAGCAGGGATCGGTAGAGGTATTCAGATGCCTATACATCCAGGATATAGTGATGATTCATGGGGTTCCATTGACGATCATCTTAGACTGTGATGCACGCATTACATCCCAGTTGTGAAAGGGATTATAGGAGGCATTCGGGACTAAATTGTGCTTGAGAACCGCCTTTCACCATTAGAAATATGGTCAGATAGAGTGGAGTATACATACCCAAGAGGACATGATTCATTCTTATGTCCTTTATTTTGGTCCCAGTTGGGAGGACCACCTACCACTGGTGGAGTTCGTATACAATAATATCAATCACTACACCATTGGAAAGGCACTATTTAATGCCATTTACATATGGCCATGCAGATCACCTATATGCTGGAGAGACCCAGGGAAGTCAACACTCATGGGTCCAGAGTTGGTATGAGCTATCACTGAGAAGGTTAAGATCATCTAGGTGTGGATGATGACTGCACATAACAGACATAAATCTTACGCTGATAAGAGATGGAGACCCTTGAAGTTTGATAAGGTAGACAATGTTTTCCTTTGAGTCTCACCCAGGTGGGGATTTCCGATATTTTTCTGGGGCAGCAAGTTATCTTTGTTGTTCATCGGACCTTTCTATATTCTCAATAGAGTTGGCAAGGTGATGTACCACCTAGCTCTTCCCCCATAGATTCACTGGGTGAATAATGTTTTTAACATGTTTTAGCTGAGGAGGTATGTTCATGATCAGTCATAGGTCATCGACTGAAGCGAGATAGACAATGACAATGGGATGACATTTTCAGAGTTCCCGATGGAGATAGTGGAGCGACAAGATCAGGTCGTTTGTGGATGGCCGATTCCTCTAGTGCACATTCAATGGCAACACGAGATCCTCCAGGAGTGAAAATGGGATTATGAGGCTTAGATTCCGGCCCAGTACCCCCATTTATTTTATTAGCCTTTGTTTTGGATTTTAGGGATCTAAATCCCTTAGGTGGGGAGAATATAAGGTCCTAAAATTTAAATATACTTTTTTTAAAATTATATGGAATTATTTTGAGACCACAAACTTAGGAGGAATAATATTATGAGGCCTACGGATCCTTGAAAAATAATTTTTAACATACATTAAAGTACATTTATTAAAAATGTGAGTGGGTTTTTATAAATTTTGAACCGGTTCTTGGATCAAAAATCATAGGGCACTGTTGAGCTCGGATCACCGGGATTTTCCTATAAAGGACTTATCTTCAACCAGAAATGGTCAAATAGAAATGATAATTTTCATACTTTTTAGAAAATAAAAAAATAACATAAAAGGTTATTTTATTTTTCATTTACACCATTGAGTGGGGGGAAATGGTGCTACGGTGCGGCGATGAGGCACATTAAAGGAAACTCATAATGACCCATTTTTCTACAAGCATAACGATGTCACATCATTATGTAATATAAAGCTTGTTATGTGTTTTATTTTAAAAACACGTTGGGGAAAATCAATTCAGGGAATTTTTTTACAAACATGGAACCTCTCCCTCCCTCTCTCTCCAACGAAAAACACTGTTGATGAATGCTGGTGGGATAAATTCGAGAGGCGACGAATGGTGAAGAATGATAATGAATCTAGGAAACGATGATTGCCGATGAAGCTTGAACAACCCACAAAGAGAATTCTTCTTAAGAGAACACAAAATCAAGGTAGGGTTTATTATTTTTTGTGATTGGTGTTCTTTCCTCATTATTCAATCTAAAACAACAAAAAAGGATCAACTCAAGAACAGGTTGATCTGAGGATCGTGTGTTCTTACGGGAGGGTTTATAAATTTTAGCACATGAATGGAGAGGTAGATTCATGTGTTGAAATATCAAAAAATCCATTTTATTATACACTTCTAATGCGTAGGGGGGGGGGGTGACATGAACAATGTTGGAGTCCCTCCACCTTACGTGTTCTTTTGTGTTCTTCGTGGAAACTTTTCAAAATTATGGTAAGGTAACTTTGAGGTCATCGTAGTGAAGGTGGAATACCTATGAACCTGTAGGCATAAGTGGTTTGAGAAACAGACCATAGGGGAATCTTAAGTGGCTAATAGAAGAAACCGATGGCAGCCGCAGATAGAGGGAGGCGGTGCGCCCATCGGCAAGCCATGGCGGCAGAGTGCTGTGGACAACTGGCCACCACTGCATGATGTGTGGTACTGATCAGAGATTTGTGGAGGGGTGGCCCATGTCTGGGATGCTTGGGTGTGATCAAGGCACGTGGTTCGTCGACCACGTGCTGGTGGAATGGTCGACTGCCTGCCAGCTGTGCTGGATGAAACTGACGTGGTAGAGCCACACCCAACTAAATCTAGCCGGTGCGCTATTCGGGCCTGCAACAAGGAGTTGTGATACTAGCTAGAACCACTTATGGATGAACCAGACATGGCTGAGCCGCGTCCGGTCTGGAGAAGCCAACCCACCTCAGTAGTTCGGTTTGCTGCGAGTAGGCCAGACCCGCCTCGTTGGCCCGGACCCGCGGCCCGACGGGCCCACGAGCCAATGGACTGGACCCAGGATATGCTGAGGTTGGGTCAGTTCGGCGGATGCGGGTTGGGTCGGTGGACCCTAGACGAGGTTAGGTAGGGTTGGTCTGATTGGGTCGGATCAGACCTGGACCCCACATACCCCTTTTTAGAAAAATGTCAATAACATGTAGACCAGGTGTCTGATTGATGTGATGTCTATGGCATGAGGACCCTTGCAACAAGGAACTCCTTCTAAGATACCTGAACTGTGTTTTGGTGGAGGATGGTGTATGTCTGTGTAGGATCATACTTGAATCCTACTAGGCCCTTTTTTAAAAAATACCTATATCTTACAGACAAGGCATCTGTTCGATGCGTCATCTATTATTTTGAGACCCTTATGATGAGAATGACCTTTTGGTTACTCTATGTTTGAATTTTTGGTCGTTGTGGTATGAATAGTTTATTGAGAAGAAGATCCTTTAGAAATCAAGAGTGCTAAGTGTGGGAATCCAATGGCTATATATGATGTCAATGATGAAGAGGGACCCTTCGTGGATCATCATAAGAGTGACCCTTATTAGATCATCATAAGAGGGACTCTACATGGATCAAAATAAGAGAGACCCTTCATGGATCAACATAATAGAGACCCTTTGTGGATCAGCAAGGGAGAGACCCTTTGTGGATAAGAAGTAGAGAGACCTGTCATAGATCAAGAGTCGAGCGACCTATCCTGGATAAGTAGTAGAGAGACCTGTCGTGGATCAGGAGTAGAGAGACCCATCATGGATCAACAAAAGATTCTCTCAACTAAATAAGATGATCTAGCTTTACAACTAATCATCTTTACTTCTTTAATTATGTTATACCTACTGTGATTTGTGTCTTCTATATTATGCTTTACATTGATATATTTATTTTTGGTATTTCCTTTTTGTATTTCTAGATACCTTCAAGGGTCTTAGGGTCCCTACAGTGTATTGATAAACACAACTTTTCATGAGATTTTCTCGCACCTGTTGTTTCTTGTACAGACAATTGACAACTTTGACTGGGAATTTGGAGATCCTGGGAAGACAGTGCTCAAAGGAGGATTGATAGACGTGGTGGTATGAAGGTACATCTGACAACGGGTTTTTCCTACCCTTCAGGTAGGTTCCTTGGCAGACGACCTCTGGATATTTTTCTTCTTTTTATGTACTTTTCTTTCAGTTGGGCTTCTATTCTGGCCATTTTACTTTCAGTTTACACTCTTTACTCTCAATGGTGGTAATTTTTTGTGGTTGTACTATTTTCATTCCATTGTGGTTTTCTTTTTTCTATATGAACTCTCTATGTGTGTATAGGTTTAAAGGAAATGCCTTCCCTTTTTTGGATATACCTTTCTGGTGCCAGTCAGCAACCCCTAGACTATAGAAGTAGAGCTTTGGGTAGTCATGACACGGGCCACAGGGGATGGTTTGTGAAATATATATAATAATTTTTGCCTCAAATTTATTCTTAAGAAATTATTATACTATCTACTTTCTTACCATTTCACCTTTAAGGCAATGATACCATCGCTCATGCATAGGTATGGACAACCGTCTCTATGACACAATATAATTCATTTTAAATATTCCCCACTCATGAATTTTTATATTAATATATAATTTAAAATATGAAATCTATGAGTATAATATCAATATATAGATGACTAAACTATTTCCAATCTACTAGAACATGGATATACATGAAAAAACAGGAATCAGAAAATGAAGTTAACACCCAAATAATGGTAATGATGAAATATTATTAAAAAATGGATGATAAGATGATATTAGAGAGACATATATGATATCATAAATATGAATATGGTTTTGTTATAAATTAATAACATGCTTTAAAGCATTACATATGGGTCAAATTTATGTTCATCTAAAGAGATGTGTAAGGTAAGGGACTTCGTATCAATTTTTAGTTCATTTTGACTTACATGGTATTTTACGCCAAACAATTTTTATATGGTGTATCTAATACAATTTTAAATCATTTTTAATTTTAAATTTAATTTCTCTTAAATATCCATATCATGGATATAAGTATTCTTTAAACTATATAATATTTTTATAGCTGGTTTTTAATTTGAATGTTATTTGATTGACTGATGAAATATTTTTAAATCCATATCCTCTACTCAATATTGATAATTTGATAATCCATATTATTCCTGAATTAAATCATTGCACAAATGTTTATTTGGAAATTATGTGATGGTTGAAGCCCCACAATATATATCCCCTCAATTTATTTATATTACCTATGATAAAAAATAGTTATCCAAATTAAAGATGTTTATACCTGTAATTTAAAACCATATTATGAAACATCTTTATGGTAGATTCAAGGAAGTAGTTTAGTCTACATTATTATGGTCTATTTTTAATTACCAATGTAATAAGGGAACCATGTATGTATCTAGTTCTCCAAGACTACTGAACTGATTGATCCTTGGTGATGTGATCTCTTATATCTATGACATTTTAATAAAATAACCACCAACTTTGGACTATTAGGGTCTGAGAATTTATTGTTTATATCATATAATGTTTAGTATAAACCTTTGGAATGTAATTTTAAATAAACATATCTACCATTAGAATAATAATAATTACTTATAGTGAATTATTTGGCTCAATACTTTTGCTGATTATGAGCCAACTCAGTGTGTGCCATTATTTAGTGATGGAGCCTAAAGGGAGGAAGAAAATCAATACCCACAGACAATGTTAGAATTTAACATATGATAAAGACAATATAGTTGGTGTTGGATCAGAGTTGATCATGAACATATTAGGACAACTTACATAGCGTATGATGAATTAAATCTATCGAATATAACAACATAAATCTCTATGAAATGATGCACCTTTACTAGATTGATTAATATTATAAAAGTGCCCATATTTTAGTGGAAAAACCAATCCAATGGTAATTGAGAAATTGATCAAGTCCATTGAAAATATATTTATATATTTGGGATGTGATGCATGGGAAAAGGTAGTTCTAATGTATATTTCATCAAGGGTAATGTTGATCGATGGTGGTAGTTGATCAAGAATACTAAGGGGGAAGATAAAATAGAATACATGGTATTGGGGACTTTTAAAGAAACATTATTTGACATATACTTCCTTCATGAGAAATAAACTAAAATTAATATAAAATTCATTATCTTATATAAAAAGGAAGAATAGTGTGTTGCAATGTACAGGTATACCTTCACAATAATGGCGAGGTAGGCTATTTATTACATACATGATTCAAAAAACAATTTTGGTCATTTAATTGGAGGTATTAATCCACTTTTTCAAAGGGTAATATATTGTCAATAATTTTCATTATATGATGAAGAAATATTATATTCCATCAATATAGAAAAGATTTTTTTACATCATATATGTTCAAATTAAATAAAGAGATAATAGTTCTTTGGATAACCCTAAAAATGGTAAAGCATCAAAGAAGATGATGAGAACAATGAAATTCACATTATGTAAAAAATTTGGAATGAATCATCATGGGAAAATATTTTAATGTATGGTAGTTTGTAAAAATTTTAGATAAAAAGTTTATTGATCCAAATAATGGAAGGGGAAGAAGCAAATCAATTATGTATAATGCCTCAACAATAATGAAATGGGGAATTATCCAAATCAATATTACAAGAGTTAGGAGAATATACCACAATATAGGCCATGGGGATATGTCTAAGCTTATGAGATCACAAAAGATGAAGTATAAGTACCCAATGATTTGGGGGAAGGTATTATAATTCTATCTTAAAATTAATCCAACGATTCATTTGATTTTGGAACATTAGAATCTTTTTTATCAACCTATTTTATCATGAAAATTAGAAATTTCCCCTTTTATTTAACAAGGGAGTTTTTAGTCAAAACTCTCAAGGGAAGTCTAATTGCAACAAAAATGTGTCGGGAAGTCACCATTATGACACAAAAAAATGATTTATCTTCTATCCATATCATCATAACTATGATTACCATTGGTATAATACTCAGTATGAACTATATTTAAAAATATATTCTAAAAATTTATTGAAATAAAATGGAAATTATGATTTGTGTGGTAGACGTATAATTCTTTATCCTTATAGAAGAAAAGTCAGCATTAAACTCTTATTTAGATCCACCAGAGTAGATACACTAATTGAAGTTCTTAGTAAGGAAAAGAAAACAATATCTAGGGATGAATAAGGTAATTTTCAAATTCAGGATATCGCTATTTCACATGAAAACATTGATGTCTTCCCTTTGGAATTTCCTAGACAACCCATAGACCTTGAAGTTGAGTTTACTATTTATTTAATCCCAAATGAAAACCAATATCAAATAACTTTTATTGAATTTCCCCTATGGAATTAATGGATTTGAATAAAAAACTAGAGGAAATGACTGATAAGGGATTTATTATCCCTAGGAATTATCCATGGGGAGCCCCTGTTCTCTTTGTTAAAAGGAAATATGGATCCATGAGGCCATGCATTGATTATATAGAAAACTATGCTATTATGTAAATTAACATGTATCATATTTCTAAAATTGGTGATTTATTTGATCAAATTAATGGAGCTCATTATTTATTGAATATTGACCATTGTTATGGGTATACTAAATTTTGAGTAAATAAGGAAGATTTTTTGAAGGAATCTTTTCTGATTAGGTATGAAAATTAAGATATTAAATTTATTCCATTTGGATTAACTAATGAACCCTATATTTTTATGGATATAATGAATAGATTCATTAAGTAATATCTTATATATTGTTTTATGGTATTCATTGATGATATTCCGGTGTATTATAAAATCTATTAATAGAATGAGAATCACATGAGGATCATTCTTGGGACTCTCAAAAAGAAAATTTTCTATGGAAAATTTAGTAAGTGTGAATTTTGGCTTCAGAAAGTTTCTTTTCTAGGCTATATAGTCTCAAAGGATGGAATCTTATTTAATCTTGTAGTTAAAAAGGTAATAAAATAATGGCCTATGCCAATGAACATAATTGAGGTATGGAGTTTCATTTGTTTAAAAGGATACTATCAGTGATTCTTTCATAATTTTTCTGGATTGGTAAACTATTAACTAAGATACTATGTAAAAGGGTCAAGTTCATATAGAAAAAGGAATGTGAATAATGTTATGAGTAATTTAAGGAAATATTGTTCAATGATTTTCTTTTTAATCTACCATCTAGAAATGATGGGTCTATGATATACAGTGATGCATCGAGGAAATGATTGGGCTCTTTCCTTATGAAAAATGATAAATTTATTTCATATGAATCAAGTTACTTGAAGATTCATGAACAAAATTTATCCAACTCAAGATTTTGAGTTAGAAGCCTTAATCTTTTCTATAGTGATATGAAGACACTATCTATATGGTAAAATTTGTGAGATATATACAGATCACAAGATTTTAAAATACATATTTAAACAAAAAGAACTAAACATGAGGAAAAGACGATGGAACAAGTTACTCTAACATTATTATTTCTAAATACAATACCACTTATGAAAAGAATATAAGTTAGTATATTCATTAATAATAAAAAATCATTGAATTATAACCCAAATGAGGATTCAGATAGATCATTTTTTCAGAAATTTAATGAATATATTTATGGATATTATTATGCAAGGGGAGTAACCACTCCATTTTCATTTGGTTTTGAGAAAATATTTATTGTAAAAGATAAAAGGGACTTAGTATGATGATGATAATTTTCATAATAAAATTAAATCCGTGGAAGATAGAAAATTGGAAGGATTTGTTTGTGAAGATGGTGTTTTCAAATTTGGAAAGAGATTATTTGTTCCATTAATACCAAAGATAAAAAGGGAACTATTGTATATTGATAATAGCTAAAATTTCCTTATACACAATGGTAGTACAAATATATTTAGGGATATAAAGTAACATTTTTGGGGGATAATATAAAATGAGAAATTGCCGACTATGTTTTATGATGACTAGTTCTTCATCATCTAACAACTGAGATATATCATCCAAGAGGACTCATGAAACCTCTAATTGTTATTATGTGGAAGGGGTATGAAATTACTATGTACTTCATCACTCTATTATCAATAACCCAAAAAGTAATGATACAATATAGATTATTGTTGATCACCTTACCAAATAAGCACATTTTCTTGATATGAGAGTAGATTTACCTATTGATGTCCTAGAAGTAATCCATACTAATTAAGTTATAAGACTTCATGGTTCACCAATATCAATTTTTTTCTGATTGAGATCCCTAATTTACATCAAAATTATGATACAGTCTTCAGAAGGCTTTCGATAATGAGATTCATTTAAGTCCTTATAATCTCCCAAACACAAATGGATATTATGAAAGGGATATTCAAACATTATAAGACATTTATAGATCTCTCTTGATATATTTTCAACATATTTGGGATTTTTATTTACCTTTGGAAGAGTTTCCCTACAATAATAGTTTCCATTGAAGAATTCAAATGGGGTCATAAGAAGCATAATATGGAAAGAAATGTTGTACTCTAACTTTTTGGTATGAAGTTCATGAAATGAAACTTATTGTTCCAATGATTATTAAAGAGTCAAATAAAAAGTTATAAACTATTCCAGATCATATTAATGTAGTTTAATGTAGGAAAAAGAATTTTGCTGACAAATGGAGAAAGGATTTCAAGTTATTAGTGGGAGATCATATCATTATGAATGTATCTCCATCGAAGGGTGAGATAAGGTTTGGTAAGAAAGGGAAAATGAACCACTGGTGCATCATAAATTTCAAAATTATCATATTAACTATATATATAGCTTATATATTAGCAATTCCACCAAATATCTCCAATGTTCATGATGTTCTCCACATATCATAGTTAAGTAAGTACATGCCACCCCCAACACATGTACTCACCTATGAAGAAATGAAACTGGAACGTGATTTGTCTTACAATGAGGAGCCTATCAAGATTGCTGACACTATATAGCATGTCATGAGGAATCATATTAAACAATTGGAAAATTTACTCTTAAGAAACTATAAAATTGAAGATGTGGCGTGGGAACTTGTTGATGTAATGAAGAAGAACTATCATCACCTATTTAGAAGTTAATATTCATAAAAAAATTTGTGGAATTTTTTTTGAATTAGAGAAGAAAATAACACCCCAAAATTTTATGTATTTTATTTTCGTAAATAAATTAAATTTCATCAAATACCTACATTGCACGCATCACCATGTTTAAGTGAACAATGATATACTATTAGGTATTATCATTTTAACACGATAATTATAAACAAGTTGTTAAATTGGAGGGAATGAATATTATTATCCTAATAATGAAATTAATATATTTTATATTTAATAAATTTTTTTACAATCATCCAATATATTTTAAATACATATGTTAAGAACAAATCCAATTTTATGCAAAAAAATGGTATTTTTAGAATTTTTTATACATTTTAACTATGAACATATTTTAAATATAAATGTGAAAAAATTTATAAATATTATTTGAGAAAATAATAATAATAATTAAAATACAAATTCAAAAATTATCTTAGGCTGAATTTTTGGTATTTATTAGATAATATTTATATTCATTGAATAGATAAAAATACATAATTTTCTAAAATTGTCATTTAAATTATATTAAATCCTATTTATGATTTAAATTTTATGCCCATGGAAAATAATAATTTATTTAATTTAAATTTTATAATATTTTTAAATTTAATAATCCTTATATCTTAGTTTTGTCTAAGTATTCTTTTGGGCATAAAAATGAATTTTTTCAATAAAACTGAATTTTCTTTGCGTTTTGTGTGATTAATATTAAATTATATTCTCAAAATAATATTTTTTTAATGTTGAAAAATGATTCCGTATTTTTATTCTGAATTTATAATTTTAGAAAACTGGTCCCTTTTAATTTTGACTAGTATAAATAGTAAAAATTGTAATTTTTTTACCATGGTAAAGGGAATAATGGGTAATTTAGAGAAAGATACTATGATAAGGATTAAAAAATATTCTAAAATGTTTTAAAAATATTATTTTATGTTTTATATCCCACACTTAACACAAAAAGATTAAATATTCATTATTTAATGCACACTTTTCCATGAAAATGACATTGATATTATTTAAATTAAAGAAAATCACAAAATGCCTCTTTCTCTATCTTAAACATATCTTATGTGTCCAAATGGGGAAATGGTAAGTTATGAACAAATATTTCTGTCCAATTTGAACTTCATAGAGATATTTTTATAAATTTTTTTTGGGGACCATTTGGATTTGGTCATGATATTTATAATATTTTATTTAATGAAAAGTCAAATATATCACATTCATATTTAAAATAACTATGTTATTTTTAGTATTATCGTATTCAAATGATATATTCCACTATAGATATTATTTCTAAATATAATATATTTATCTACATAATGGTACTTTATTTTTAATTTTTAGTGAAAAAATAATTACCTTAAATAATTATACAATAATGATGTAATAATTATCTTTTTAATAAATCTATCAAATAAATGATATTAAAAATCTAATAATAAATATAATTTTAATTAATTATAGTGACCAATGAATTTTATGGATTATTATTACGTATTATAGGGTTATTAAATGTTTAGTTTCAAATTTATCTTTTTTATTACTTTTGTTAATGCCAAAGTAATGAATAATGTCAAAATTTATAGCGATGATATTTTATAAAAATAACATTTTATTAAATTATTTTAAATTCATAAAAAATTTCTTTTAAACTGAAATTTCATTAAGTTTTGGTGAAAATGTCATAAGTCATTCA
The DNA here is from genome assembly GCA_963277665.1 of Viscum album. Classification (NCBI taxonomy): domain Eukaryota; kingdom Viridiplantae; phylum Streptophyta; class Magnoliopsida; order Santalales; family Viscaceae; genus Viscum; species Viscum album. Next base: position 1,270,861,412 of record OY728162.1, on the reverse strand, counting down.
TTTATGGTGTAATTGTCATTTTATAAGTAAAATGTACTAACTTTTAATATAAAATAAATTGTTACCATAATAAAAAAAATAAGTTCAGAAAGGACAATAAAATTTATATAGTTGAAAGTAAAACAAAAACCTGTCTAAATTTTACTATATATAGATATTAAAACCTTATATCATCTCATATTTTGATCCAGGGACATTTTTGTGATATTTGGATATAAAATAAATTTATTTTAGTTTAATATTTTAATAAATTCCTTTGGTGTCCCTCACCGCAATTATAAAAATGTCCTTATATCCTTCACTATATTTCTGCACTATGAGCCTTCTAGATCAACAATACTCTACCATATTAACTTCTCCAATTACTTATCCATATTCTGGAGGTCCTAGTCTTCAAAAAAATACAGACCCTAGAATAGATCTAAAAGGCATTAGCCCAAGAAGAGATTATCATCTTTGTCGACACTTTCATGTTTATTTCATCTTATACTTCATCGTCTTCAATTTTTTACATAATAATGTAATAAATATAGTATAATATATATTATGATATGTTATTATGATTATGGGACATCCATATTCTACCTTTTATCCATCCTACAATGATATGAAATCATTGTGTCTGCGTACGCATGACTTACCATCTCTATGTCATGGTGAAATTTTATATTCATCACCAATTTACATGTATTGGAATAATGATTGAAATAATTTATATATAAGATAATTATGAAATTATATCTATTCTGAAAAAATTAATATACTGTGAACTACTTTACCCGTTCACCATTAATGAAATAATACCTTCGATTGTGGGTCTATACGACCTAGTTTCTCCACGACATGATGTAATTCATTTTCCATATTCATTAGAAAATAATGATTATAAAAATACATATAATGTGTAAATATGATATCATTTATCTTAATATCATTCCAGATATGATTGAACTATGTATAATTTGCAGAGAAACAGATCATACATGACTAAAAATCCATAGAAAATTGAAGTAATTAACACCCAAATCCAGGGAAATGATGAAATATTATTAACAAGAGGATGATAATATGATATAATAGAATAGTATTAGATATAATAAGTATAAATATTTATATATTATAAATTAATAACATGTACAAAATCTAACTAATGTGAAGTATAATGTAAGGTAATTCATCTCAATTTTCAGTTCATTAAGACTTACTTGGTTTGGTGCACCTAATAATTTTTTTGTGGTGTATATAATAACCCTTTGAGATCATTTTTCATTTGAATTTATATTTATTTAAAATATCCATATCAGGGATATTATTATTTCCTAAATATTATTCCATTTTTATCGATGGTGTTTACTTTGAATGTTATTTGATTAACTAGGGAAATACTGATAAATTTGTATTATTTAATCAATAATGTAACTTTGATAAGGAATATTATTCATGAATTAAATATGTTTTTGGATAATGATTTGGAAATGTAGTAATGGTTGGGGTATAACATTATATAGTGCCTTGTTCAATGATAAGTCACGTGAGACAATCCAACTGGCCAAATTAAATGTGTTTCTACCTATAGTTTTATACCATCATATGAATAATATTGATGGAATTGGTATCATGTGATAGATACATGATGTCTAATAATAAATAATTTTATTTATTCAATTTTTAGTTATTAATGTCCTTTATATTTTCACTTTGATAAAATCTATACATGTATTTTTATTTTCAATTTATTGATTAGATGGCATGTGTTTTTCAATTATTTACCATACCATATTGATTATTGCTTATTGAATACATTTAATTTTTTATTTATTCATTTTTTGTTATATGTAATCCTTAATGAGAATCTAATCTCACAATTTTATTTTTTATCCTTCCCTTGGTTATGAAGATGGATTTTTTGAATATGTTTTAAGGAATAAGCCTATTTTTTGTCATGTTTTATTAGAAATTACCAATGTAATAAGGTAACAATGTATGTGTATAGTTCTTCAAAACTACTAAATTGATCTATACTTGGTGATGTTATATATTTTATTTATTACATTTTAATAAAATTACCATAGACTCTGGGATATGTATTTATGGTATTTACAATTTACATACTTAGAGTATTATATTTGATAAAATTATAGCATTTCAATAATTATTGATTAATAACTACTTTTTATAACTTTCATTTCCTTATGTTAACTTTTTCATTTTTCATGGAAGTTTTAGTCCTTGTACATTGATCATGGTTACATAATCTAAAATTTTTAAACATGATATAAATATTATATATATTAATCATATAAATATTTAGAGTCATTCATAAAAGGTGGAGGTATAAAATGAATTACATAATTTATGTAGATGGTATGTCGTACATATGTATGAACGTTGCTTCCAGGTTTCTATGGTTAAAATGAAAGAAATATAATAATAATAAACCTTTAAAGATTTATAATAATATCATCTATAAAAAAAATATTAATTAAATTCATTATTATAACCATCCATGTAAAGTGGTGATGAAAAATTAATTACACCACTAGAAGGAGATGGTAAGCCATATGTATGCACGAGTAATGTTTTAGATATATATAGGATAGAAAGAAGGTGGATAATGTTTGTTCCTTCAACAAAATAAAATTCATTTTATCCAAGATACTGAAGATATTATTTTATAATTTATACAATGGAATTAGATGAGGTATATGAAGAAATAAAATTGAAAAGCTTGTTTCAGAGTTATACTTTTTCGTTGAGAAACCTCTTTTGGATTGCACCTTAATCCTTGAAGGGATAGTCTTTTGGAAGGAAAAAATCTATAGGATGTGTTTATGGAAGATAAAATGATATTAAGGTAGGTATTCTGTTAGATATAAGGATCAAATATTACGAATACTAATGGTGAGGGGGTTCTCTTTTATAAGTACGATTAGGGACTCCATTTACATTACATAAAATATTAAATTAATATAATTTTTTTATAATCAAGTGGATCCAAAATCATATATTTCAAATATAGGATGACTATTAGTATATATAGAATCATATAATATTATTTAGATAATTTTATGTCTTTTTAAACCCTTATCGCTTAGTTTTAACCACTCGTTCGTCCTTTCAACAATTACCACAATATCGAGGGTTTCTACTCATTAAGGGTCATGACTGTTACCATAAAGTAAATATGACCCATAAATAGATTATGGGTGATAATTTTAACCACATCACATTCATATGGACAACGAAAATATGTTTTTATGAATTTTAAATCATTTAATATAATATTTTTTTATTACAAAATTTCATTAATTTTAAATTTGGAAGTATTCATTAATTTGAATTTAAATTCCTCAATATAGTTATGAAATAATAATATAAAACTTTATAAGATCCCTAATAATTTATATGTATAAAAAAATCATGTGTCATAATAATTCAACCTAATTGTATTAATATTTTTTAAATGTATTCATTTTATATTTCTATTAATTGAATAAATATCATGTCGATGTTACGTAAGAATTCAAGGCAATTATTCAGTCAACAAAAATTCAAAATAAGTTACCATGATAAAAAAATTAATCTACTTTTTGAATAATCATTTATAATGGAAGGTGTCTACTTTTTATCGTTATAAAAAAATTATAGATATTAATGTTAAGAGAATTACATTTTCTATTTATCATTTTATTAAAACATTATAATGGCCATAACAAAACAAAAGTTGAACCATGTATCTATATATATGAATAATATATGTAAATTTCGAAAATACACTCATATATAATTATAAAAAAAAGTGTTATAGAAATTTTAATGTCATATTTCAATGTTTGATCCCGGTTTGCATGTTTTTTCCTTAAGGAGGTGATGATTTTTTTCCAATGATACTATTTATAATAAAAAAATAAAATTAACTATTCACGAAGTGTTATCCTTATAATTTAAAAATTTAATCAACATTAATAAAATTAATTAATGGAATTTGATAAATTAAATTTAAAACTAAACCCTCAAACTAGAATGAAAAAGTGTTTTCTAGAAAAAATGTTTACTGTCCTATATATTATTTATAGAAATATCCCAAATAAAATTAATTCAAATGAAATTTATTGGATTATTCATAATATTAATGAAATAAATATACTTTTAAAATGATTTATAAAATGAAAATTTTAAAATTTGTTCAAGGAAAAGATAGTTTTCAATAAAAATAATAATTATAACTATTAATAAGAAAATATTTTTTTTTCAAAAAACTGTAAAAAATTCACTATATTCTAATTAGAATATTTTGATTTCAAAAATCATGATAATTTTTTAAATAAATGTTATAAAAATTACAATGTTTTTTTATTGGAACGTTATTATAGTGTCTCAATGGATGACAAAATTGTTATAATGATTTTGTAAGATAATTAAGTTGTATATTGTTATACTAGTTCGAGGGATCTTTATGATGTTTTTGTGAATATATAAAGGTTGATCATGTGATAATTATTTTTTATTGTTTATAAATTCATTAAAAAAGATATTGTTTCTTTTAAAGAGTTAGAAAATGTTGATGAAGTTCTATAACTTTGAATGTTTGGGGAATGTTGATTTTAATGAGTTTATAAGACAATTATCAAACATTATAGAAATGCTAAGAAGATTCTAGTGAATTATTTTGGAGTTGGAGTTTCATATTTTGTATTTTTTAATCAAAAAATTAATGTTGAAATCCAAACTATTTTCTTACACACACATTTATAAAAATGTGCATGTACAATACGATGTTCTGTTCTATTCATGTATGTAAAAGCTGAAGAGTGGCTAATATAGTTTCATATAGAGGTACAAGAGAAAAATATAAAATCCAATGTTTTAATATGTGATATTCCAAACCAATAATTTTACTATTTAAAGAATATTTTGGAAAAAAACAGAGTGAATGTGATCAAAGGAACTTGATAGAAGACACCAGAAAATGATACAAAATAGGTGGAATGAGAGAGATAGTGTACAGAGGAGAATGGATGGATAAAGAGTATGAAATTGGAATCTATTTGTAGAAGGAACTATATTGAGTTTTATGAATGGATGAATGGATAAAGAAATTATTTGAACATGTGAATGAACGAAACTTTTATATATAAGTCCAAAAAAGAATTTATTTCCATCTTTTTGATAAGAATGTAAATAAGAAGTACATGCAAGATGAAAAAGTGTGTAAAATTAAAAACAAAACAGTGATAACATACTGATTCATATTTGTGAAGTTTTATAATATTTTTCAGGAAATTATTTGTTATATATGTTATATATTTTGAGAGATCATGCACATTTTTTATTATATTACAACATAAGTGTAGGGATATTCTCTGCATGATGTAACCATATAAATTTTTTTTCTATTGGATTATATGGTATAAGATTATTTCCAAAGCATCTTAAGGACTAGATACACTAATTTAGTATTGAATCATATAAACAATTATGTTACTATAGTTTGGGCTTGTGTTCTTGTTATTATAAAATTCATAACTCTTTAATAGGTGGATAATATTATTTCATAAATAAAAAAATATATAAATAAAATTTCGTTGATTCACCTCCTCTCCTTCTCAGTGATCACATAGATCATAATCGGTCATTTCACTCTTCATATAATGTTATATTTTTCTTCTCTCTTATAAATGAGTATTATAGTAGAAAATAAATAAGTAAAAAAGATAAGAAAACTAATATGTATAGTGGTTTCGAGAATATAAATCCATTAGTCCACTCCATCAACGCTCTCACCTTGATTTTGAAGATTTTAACTGAGAATTTGTTTTTCCTAAGGACTTAAAAAATGTTTGAAGACATTTTAAGCCTTATAAATTTACATTTTCATTTAATGTGAACAATAACAAGCACATATTAGTATGAGAATCTAAAACTATAACATAAATGTGTACATGTTGTTAACACTTCATAAGAAAGATAATAGATGGTGCGAACCATGGATAAAAACCCATTTTCTAGAATATATATTAGAAAATATAAAGTACACATGAAATGGAGATGGTGATAAATAGAGTAGAAATAGGGAACATAAAAATCCACTAAGAAAATTTTTCAAACAACGGTCACCAACCATTATGTCTGACACACCTCCCTCAAGAGGCACACCAACCATTGGGGTGTCTTCCTCTCTTTCGCTACTTAGGGTCCTACCAAGTTTCATAATGGTCATCCATGCCTGATGAAACTTCCTCATCATGAGTTTTTTCCTAGTTGAGATCCTTTTTTTGAATCAAGATGTCATCTAGATTTTCACTATTCAGCGAGTCAGCAATTCCTCCCTCCTTGATAGGATTAATAGCTGTGCATTTTACTCCAAAAGATTTTAGAACATTTCCAAATTCCTCACATAAATCATCCTTGATATTGTATTTATAAAAAATCTCAATAAAACTAAGTTATTTACCACTCACCTTTGGTTGGACCATCAGATACATTCCACCTACTAGTTGCTTCTCAACACGATTAGTATCATATCATGTAGATTTTTCAATTTCACTATTAAATCCAATCAATTTGGTCATCCCAATAAGATAATCCTTGAATGATTCCCCATTGATGTGACTTATCTAAGTAAAATGGTCATAAGAAAACGATCCATCTTATAAATATGTTGAGTAAGAGGTATATCCTAGGAGACCTGTTCATTCTGTATTTTCTCATTTGTATCTATGGTAGGAGACTACTACTCTAGTGGCAAGGGATTACACTTAGAGTCTACATCTTGAGTCATATCCCTAAAAAAAATTCAATTGAGGGTTGTTTCATGTGCGACTCATTTCCTGCAATTGTGGGGCCATGATTCTTTCCACGGATAGGTTGTGAGGAAGTACCCACCTACTTAAATTGTATTTTCCAAACATTCTAAAAATCATAAACAAAATTCCCCACCAACCTAAAAAAAGTCCAAAATACTAGGATGGATAAATATTAAAATTCAACAAATATGATCTCACCATTTCCATTAATGTGGCACAATCGGGTAGATTATTCATCTTATCGACATCCATTAAGTCTCTATTGAAATAACCAAATTTCCATTCAATGATGTTGTAATCCATCTTCAGAGGTGAACAAATATAGGAAAATAAGTCATTCAAAATTAAAAGGCGTCAAAGCATCCAACTAGGACCATAGAATCTCACCCATATTTGGGAATTTGAATGATTATTCAATTAGGGTTAAAAATTAAACTCCCATGTAAAAATTCATAAAACAAATGGATTTAAAGAGAAGAAACCTACACACTAGGCCTTCAATATATGAGCTTCAAATGAGAATAGAAGGTGGAAATAGCCTCTAAAGATGGGCAAAATACTCCAATTTTTAATTACCCAATACCATGAAATATAGGATTTAAACTCTTCTATGTTCAATGGTTTATCACCTATAGAAATAATTAAACACCCAGTAAGTGATAACATGAAGTCATGAAGTCTCCCTTTGAGTGGAACCGAATCAACAATAACCGTGAATCTTCTACTGTCAAATATGAAAATCATGAGTTTTTAGCATCATGAGATAAAAATAAAAATCTTAAGTTTCCCTTTGTAGAGGTATTCATCAAATTATATTCCTTTGGATGTGCGATTCATAGGAGAAGACATTTTTTTCATCTTTTCATTAGAAACCTCTTTTCTCACAGGTGTCGGAACTCGCACGACAGGAGGGAAAATCAACAAAATAGGGATATATATTGAACAAAATTGTTTATGTGAGGATCAAAACCTCATCCATTCCTCTCGTTGTAGGAAGAAATACCTTGATCCTGTGGTAGGTCCCATCCCCCCACGCCCTCAACCTAAAAGATCAAATCTACATCATAAGATAGTTTATTCACCCTATGTGTTAGGGATGAGGGCTGCAATCACAAACACAGATATGTATCCTAATATACTATAGTAATCACTCAAACATCATTTCCCATTGAAGATTTTGGTCTAGTGATGTTAGGGTTTCGCATTCACCACCCTCACTCTGCCATCATGAGCTATCATCCCACCAAAAGTTCACAAAAAATATATATGAGATGTATAATGTAAAAAATATTTTGGAACATTTTTTCAGTAGAAACTAAGGTATGGTTTGATATTTAATCAAGTACAACATAAAATAAATCCTTTAATGTCACAAAATGTTCTTTTTCTTTTGACTATATAAATAATAATAAATATTCATGGATTCATTCTTCTTCTTCTTGATGAGAGAGAATAAAGATATAAATGGAATCATTTATCACTTCTTAAAATGTGTAATTGAATATGATACTTTGATGAACATTAAATTTTTTTTATGGAAATAGTTTTCATTATCTATTTTTAATCTTCCAAGATAAATTTACAAAGAAAAAAAATATTTTGCAGTTTATGTGGCTTTTATTCCTTTTGAAATTCCATATAAATTGAAATGAACACATTCATCATTGAATTCACCTAGGTGATGATCAAATTATAAATTTATAGTTCCAAGCTATAGTTTCTACTATGTTGTATTATGTTAGAAGTGTGAGGTCAAACCCATAGGGATCAATTATAAGCAATAAACCATTTGAACAAAACCCGTTGAAACGATTAAACAAGATCACTCTTTTGTAATGGGTTTTTCTAAAAATAGGTAGTTTAAAATTAATTCAAATAACTATGATGGGATTAGGGTCAATTTTCGGGATCCTGCGAGAAGATCGTCCTAAATCAATATTAGAAGAGTCCAATGGGTTAGAAATCAATTTAGTGATTTTTTATCTAAATTGTTTTCGTCAAAAAAATGGATCTATCTATGATGAAACTATCCCTTGGTCTGGGAATAGCTAACAACCTAGGTTTATTAAACATAAATTCTATACAAAAAAAAGCACAGACTAGTGGTCATTTTGTGCTCAACTCCAACTTGTTTAGGTTCATTCAATTACACCTCTCATATTCAATGTTGTATATAATGATGTGATGAACAAATAATTTTAACTTAAATACTATACATAGGGTTGAAAATTTTTGAATTATGGATTCATTATTTTACGAAACACCACTAAACTCGAACTCTAACCCTAGTGGATTACTCATGGAAGGTGGTTTGGATCAAAATCAATGAAATATTGAACATGTTTTCCATAATCATGAAATGAATAAGAACTTGTAAATCATTGATTAGAAAAATTAGTATATGATGTTTAGAACATTATAAGTAATGAAAATCTAATAAAATAATCACATTCAATGATAAAATATTTTATAAACTATATACATCGATGTAGAATGGAAAACAACATTGAAAATTAGCATTGAAATAGAAATGGATGTGAAACAATTGAAGAATAGATGATAAAAAACTAGAAATGAAAAATTAATTAATAAAAAAAGTGAATAAATGACTCAAAAGTAGTAAAGAAGATAAAACAATAAAAAATATATAATAAAACAATATATAATTCACAGTTCATTATTTTTTTCATGTGGTAGAGTCAATAGAAAATAAACAGGACAAAAAAGTACATGAACTGGAATTCCATCACGTTGTTTACTTGATTAATGCGAGTTTGTCCTAAAATATGAACATTTTAATAAGGTTGTTTGTCATGTATTTTTTTATCCTTAATCACCTCTAAATTTTTTGAATCTCATTGAATCATTGAATAAAATCATTGAATGGATGTGCTCTTAAATCCTCACACATCATGTAAACTCTACATGTTGTGTATGTAATTAACTTTTAGGACGATTCTAATTTTAAAATTTAAATGTTGTGTAATGAATGTACACATTTTTTAATATCTTCATGTCATGTAATTTCTTCATGGGATAGACTTTGGTCTATCGGGATGTCGTGAATGATGGATACACATTGTGTAATTCTATACACTATGTGTAAATATTTTTTTTTCTATGTATCTTCATTTCTTCCATTGAGTCTAAAATTCTTAATTATTATAAAAAAACCACTTCCCAGTGCATTAGGAAATGAAACATGAATAATACATAATTAAAAGTATCTAATAAGTATATATAAATTCATCTAATAAAATTACACCACACATGAACAATTTTGTTATCGTCACGGAAAAATAATCTCAATAGAGACACTTAGGAGACATAGTTTTTAAACAAACAAAAAACATGTATTACAACAAAAAAATTAAAATTTAAGTGTAAGAAGAGAAATTTAGTTCTCCAGAATCAATCCAACAGAGAGAATCATTCATACCACATTATTTATTTCTTTATCCAAATTTTTTATTCCTTTAATTAAAATTTCATTATTATTCATTAAATATTATACCCATTTTCCAATAAACATAACAATAAATTTTATCCCACCACTAAAGGTAAAATGTAACTGGAGTTATGATCATACCCTAAATATATGTTACTAATAGTAGGATTCCTTTGGTTCTAAAATCCACACTTCATAAAGACAAGTACAAAATTAATCATGAGGGCTTAAAAAAATGTTTCAAATGTAACTGACTTTGAGGGTAGGTGGGTAAGTGATAAAAATCAAGCTCAAGAGGATGGTGAGATATATGTTATAATACATGAAATGTGTGAATAGTAAAATGATGTATCTCCTACTAAATAAAATTTATCTTTACTTTATAGCTCAAGTGTTTCCATGAGTACATCAAGTGGGTGTCAGGAATACACCATTGTTCCTTTCTTTTTATTCTAATTCATTTTTTGAAATTCATGCATTGGATAGATCTCACACCTATCACCTAACAAAATATGATCCATTAATGGATTCATTGGTTAGGTAATGGTGATTTTTGACCATCCTAGTACACAAACATATATTTTTATTCCTTTTATTTTTTTTCTAAAAGAATAGGTTACATGAGTAAAAATACAAAATACATCATAGAATACATTATATCAGCCTAATAAAAGTTCCACCATATGTCTCCTCAAAGTTAGCATCTTGTGTTCATCAATAGTGAAAATTCAACCACACTTTTTCAAAGGATAACCACACCTCATACTATGAGTATGGTGGGAAGGGTTAATAAGCATGAAATCGATTCATCCTAACATGGCTATTCATGGATTCTTTGGGATAATGAAAAAATGAATTATATGTGGGTCTCAATAAAAATTGGATCACAAATATTTCCACAAATCATTTTAAAAATTTATTTTTTCAATCATAGCCTCAATAAGATATTAATGCAAGTTATGATATGTTTATATGTCCAATTATCCCTCATGAAATATGATCATAAATGAAAATGAAAATGTATGTATAGATTCCTATTTGGAAAGGAAGTATAATAGAAAATAAATCAGGATATAAAATCAAGTGATAATATAATCAAAATCATTTGAAATATTCTTGAATTTGAATTAAATTTATAAACCAAAAAATAATGCTAAAAATTATAAATTGGAATAAAATTGAGCATAAAAATATATGTCCAAACATTTCCTTTTATTTAAATAGTTTCAATGATATTTCATTTTTAAATAATTATTTTAATGAAAAATGTAACCTAGATATTTTAAAACAATAAATAGTCTAATTTTAACAACAATACAGCTCAATAAAGACTCCCTCAAACATAAAATGAGACACTATTAGAACTGTAGTTGAAACTATCATGGAAGATAAAAAAATATAAAAAAATATAAAATTGAAATGGATTTTTGAAATTGATATTAGATAATAGAGAGATCCTTTTAATATAAATTATTCTATAGGGGTAATTTTTGGAAAATGATTTGATTTTTGGAATACGTGTAATAATTTTTTGAAATAAAATTCCTACACTAGAAAATTCATTAGTCTATAGGGTTAAAAACAAATGGAAGTAGAAAAATGGGGAATAGAACAAAATAAAAGGTAAGAGAATATAACCTAGTGAAATTAAATAAGAGAGTACATTAACTTTTTGAGAGAGCCTACAATTAATAATTCTCATAAGGGGAAACAAATATTGTAATTACATGACTGAAATATAGGAAACATAAATTTGGGTTTCCTCACATAAAGATCTATCAAATTCATCATCATATAGATTAACAGAATGAGGAATTATTTAGTGTCATCCATATTCGCTGAAGTTCACTGCCTCTTATGAGAACTAGTGGCAGTATCATTGAGATTGTGAGGGTTCATGTCCATATTAAACAACTTCGAGGTGTAATAAAAATGAATCTCACATGGATGGAATATCATCCATGAAAATCATGGAGGGGACCATCATTGAGCACAGATCTTATGTGACAAATCTTATAGCTGGAGTTGGATTTCCTCCAGATATTGAGACACCTAATGTAGGAGGGATGATTGTGGCAGGATAGGTGCATCAACAACCATAGAGGTGGCAGAATATATAGACATGGGAAAAGAAATGTAGAAGTGAAAAAATAATCAAAAAGTAGTAATGATAGAAACTATATCCCATATATATATATATATGAAATGATAAAACATTGTAAAATTGAATTCCAGTAGTAAAACAATAGACACCTAAAAAAATTTCCATAAGGGAAGGGGACCAGGACATAACTAAATAATAAAATCAATTTAATTGAAATTTTAATCAAGAGTCCCCTCCAGAATAATGGTTTCTTACAGCTGGACCTCTCTATCATTATAATCAATGGATGTTCAGGCTAGAAGATTGGCAACCATATCATGTTTAATGAGGATAGTAGCCAGATCAGTTTATGATAGAGTAAAGGTGACAATCCTTGTATATTCTATGTGTATGGAAGCTAGATAAACCAGGGGAACCTTTGATGAAGATAGTTGGGTGGGGCCCATGCCTCATAAGGCCTACTCTGTAATGTATTCCTGCTAGGTAGGAGGGTTTGTGTGATCAGGTGGGAGGTTAACATTGGTTGCCTATGGGGTGGGAATGGGTAAGAAAGATGTGTCTGTGGTAGGTTGAGTATGGATGGGTGTAGAAGATGGTGGTGGATTTGGGTTGTGTAACATTATGGTACATTAGAAAGAATTCCTAGATGATGCGAAATTTGAAATTGTTTCTCCATAAGAAACTAGATATTAAGACATAAGATTGTTGGTGGAAGATGGGAATTTGGAGATATGGAAGGTCCAATGATGGAAGTGGTATTAGGGGTAGCAGTTGTGGAGGCTGTTTCATGCGTAGGTGAGGTGGGGTATGCTACATACATGAGAAAGTTCTTAATTAACATCTAAAAGATATCATGACACCCACCAATAAATAATCCTAAACATTTTAAGAAGACCCATCTTAAGGAGAATAAGGAGGATAATTTTCTCCATAAAGATGAGGAAGGTGAGAGGTAGGGTAGCATTGAATGAACCACGATTCATATAGGGATGGGTACTGAAGTTGTCTCCCTTAAATTTACCAAGATAAATCCTCACATGAGTTTGGAAGGGGTCACGGAACTGCCAGGCCTTGTTGACAACTTGTCCACCGATGGAATATTTGAGGATGATCACCTCAATTTGGATGATTCTCCCAAGATCATCCCCTCTATCCAACCAGGCATGATCCAATGGCCAATAGAGAATTGATATGGTGTCACCATGGAGCCGGGTTCTCGTTGTTGTGTGAGCATTATAGGGGCTCTATGGATCTCTATATATCCTCACCCAAAGGCATGCACCATCATCTTAGAAGGCATAATATTTAATGTTGGAAATACTAGGGAGGTAAATAATTCAGCGAAGTAGATACCAAGGATGATTGAAATGATTCCAAGTTTTATCCCCCATGTTCTACCTTCAAGTATAAATCTGATGGAGTCTATGTATAGATAAAAGGTAGCTAGGAACTTTAATAAGACCTCATAAACTTTCTTCTCAAATAGTTATGTGATGGGAGAGAGGTGTATTTGGCCTCTTAGTTTAAGTACCTCCTAGTGGATAATGGATATTCTCAAGTAAATTGAGGTCTAGTTTATTGCTGGTCCTCACAGGATTCACTTCTAGGTGGTCCAACATGACTTGGTACTCTAGTAAAGACAATTGGAGGTATCTATAGAGGCGCGGGTAGATAGTGACCCCTTGTAAGATAATGTATAGGTAGAGGTGGAAACATTGTTTAGGAGGATGGCTCTATGGGTAGTGGAGAAGGTTCCTCCTTTTTATTATTGGGAGGTGGTGGAATCTCATCATGATCAGACACTCATTTTGTGGAGATGGTGTGGATAATTTTGGTTATATCCATTTAGTAGGTATCAGATAGAGAAGGGGATGAATATGGTGAAGTGGGGTTAGTTATGAGGATATGATAGGGTGGCATTCAGTAAGGGTAAAAAGAAGGGTAAGGAACGTCATGTGAGGGACATCCTAGGAGAGGATGAGTTGGGAATAAGGTTAGGGGTGTGGAAGGGAAATGATAGGAGGTTTTAAACCTGGGGTTAAGTCTTTTAATTCCACCAAAAAATTTACACGTCATGTAATTAATACATGATTTGAAGTATTTTATTAGTTTTTTCCCTCATGATATTTACTTTCTTAGTAAGGATTACATGGAATCTATTTCTCATTTTGTGTCCCTTTTTGGCTATGTCCTATTAATAAGCCTCCCAGAGCCCTAAACATTCCCAAAGACTAAACTACATTATTATATCATATTTGACGTACCCTAGTTTAACTCCTAGTCAGTTGTTTATTTATTTTCAAGATCTAGATATTAATTTATTGAGGTTATGTTAAAAAAAAATGACCCACATTTCATGGAATAGTTCTAAAAATATAGGGTGAAAATTTTGGTACATAATTAATGGTATGAGGTGCAGTGTAATTCATCTTCATTTGAGCACTGGATCCCTGGTCAGTAGGAGGTGTTCTCTTATTTACATCTTTACTGGTCACATGATCATATTTCTTATCATTATGAAAGATGTTTTTAAAATTCAATCACTTTTCACTGTTATTAGTGGTCTTTACAAAATCAAACACAACCTATTCTTCATTAACCCAAAATAACAATCTCCCTTAGTTAATATCAATTAGTTTCTCCTTATTGGTAAGAAATGGTCTTCCTAGGAATATGGGAATATGTCCATCTGATTCCATGTCAAGAATGAGTAAATCAACTAGGAAAATAAAATTTACAAAATTTACTAAGATTTCCTCAATAAATCCTTGAGGATTCTCAATGGATCAATCAAAATGTTAGATTACAAAACTTCTTGGGTTCAGTTCACTAATATAAATCTTCTTGTAAAAACTAATGTGTATGATATTGATACTTTCAACTAGATCACACAAGGATTTTTCAGAATTGCATGTCCCTATAGTGAAAAGATATGAGAAAATTTTAGGGTGTTACATTTTATAAAGAAGCATCTTATAAACAATTTCAAAGCACTTTCTATTTATAAATATGTCCAATATGACTTAAATTTTCTTTTTTTTTGAAAAACCTAGTCTTTAAAGAACATTTAATAAATAGGCACTTGAGAAATTGGATTAGAAAATAGATTGTTGATTGGAAGTTGTTTTAACATATCAATGAATTTAATAAATTATCTCTATTATTAACTTTTATCATCCTATATTGGAAGGGGATAAGAGGGTTATATGGTGGCATAACCACAAAAACATTGTCCTTTTTAGGCATTCCCCATGAAAGATCTTTTTCAGTCAGTTCTACCTTTTTGAGTTATCTTATAATCAGCTTTATGATATTCCTCTAACTTCTTTTTCTAATATTTTCATGGATACTTAAAGGCCATCACATTTCCACTTATAAAAACTATAGATTCTTCATCCTCTCTCTGATGATATTTTGAGTTTCTGGGAAATGTATTTGGTAGCTGATCAGATAATGTGATAGAGTTTTTCCCTATATGATGCTCTGGGTTGTGTAGGGAGTCCTTGTGGTTTTATATTTAATTATCCTAATTTTTCATCCTCTAGTATTTTTTATACAAATTTGGTGTGTTATATTTAAATAATTTATTATAGAGGTTGGGGTTGTTGTTGTTTTCTTTGAAAATCATGTTGTTTCTCATTCTACCGAGCTAGTGAAACTACTAAGGTATAGGAACTTATTCTTATAACTGTTGATGCGGTCAAGGAGCTACACCATGTAGTTGGTACCTAGGTTGTCCCTAATTCCTTGGAGGCACCTATCTACTCCACTTCTAAATTTATACTTGGATTTTTACTATATTTGTGGAGATGGTATCTGTTTATAATCTTACTAATGATATTGTGAAGGCTACGAGTACTACTGATTTTATAATTATATTTGATGTAATTATAATCATGAAATTTGTGTTTTTCTAAGCCGTCCCAATATTCCTGGTGCTAGTATAGACCTCCACGCATATTAGATGAGTTTATATCCATTACTGGATGAGGGGGTGGTGGGGAAATAGGTAATTGGAAAGACTCAAGCTTCTTTGTTAAGGCTTCTATATGGGCTACTAGGTGGGTAACCTCCTCCAGCTAGTAGATTTCATATTGAGGCTATCCTCTATCAATTTTCCATAGACAATCATTTTGGCAAACTTTATTTAAATGGATTGGATCACATTAGACATCATAACCATGATTCATACATCAATATTTTAATATATAATAGCATGTGTGGTAGGTTGGATTCCTTGATAGAATTTATGATAATGAATCCATATATCTAGTTTGTGATTTGATAATTCTCTGATGAGCTCCTTAAATCTATCCTATTCTTCCCAAGATAATTCTTTGTCTTCATAGGTGATGTATTGGATGTAATTATGGAGATTCCATGTATGGATGTGTGGGAATTATTTTTCTAGGAATTTCTTGACAAGATCATCCCAAGTCATGATCAATTTGAGAGGTTGGATTTTTAGCCAATTCTTGTCTTGGTCATGAAATTATAATCAAACATAAACAGTTATGATTGCATCTAATGAAATTACCCAATTGGGAATGGTATCTAAAATAATTGAAAAAATTAGAAATTTTCTCATGGGGGTATTATATCTAAAGCAGGGTAAATTTTATTATCTTCAAGATAATATGAACGAGTCCGGGTCTCATTTCAAATGTGCACATCTTGATAGGTTGAGGTACAATACTGAGTATACAACATCTAATAGATGGAAATCATAACCAATTATGGTGTGCCTATAGCACTGGTCTCTCACCCTGATTGTTAGGTGGGGAATATTGGGGGTTCAAAAACTTTGGTTGTCTAAGATAGTTGTGCTTGTCTATTATGGAGCATTGGTGTGCACCAATTGATATGTTTTCCCAAGATCCAAAATAAGAGATTCTTCTACATCTAGGAACCTTGACTAAGTCTGGTAGAATGAAATAATGGAAAATATGTGGATTAAGTTTCTAGTCATAATTATAAAATTGTGAAAATAAAAAAGGAAATGGAACAAGATGAAAGTGATATGAGGGGGATCTAATCCAAGGTTAGATCCAAAATATACTGTGACCATGAAATATTAATCCCCAAAAACAGTTTAAAATTTAATGTTCCTACAAGAATTATTGAATTCACATGGGTGTTGACCAGATAATAAATTTATATCCCCAAACTACACTTACTACAATGGTTTAGTAATGTGGTCGTGCTAGGATGAACCCCTAAGGATCATTGATAAGAAAGAAACCTTTCAACACAAACCATATGGAAGGATTTCACACATTCACTCTTCCAGATAAAGGTTTAATAAAACAAGTTAGTTTAGATTTAATTTAGATAACTAAGAAGGGATCAAGGTAAATTTTAGTGCACTTGGTAGAAGATAATCCAAAACCTATATTGTAATAGTTTTATGGATTAGGGTATAAAGCGGTACAAGGGTCACTAATTTGTGTTGGTCATACCGATTAGATCCATATATGCTACAACTATCACTTGGTATGGGTATATCTAACAACCTAGATGCATTCTTCATTACATATTTTTAGAAAGTGTCATATGCAAATGGATATATCCTTCTCAAATCCCACAAGGTCAGGTTAGTTCAACTGTACCTCCCATGGTCATGTGTACACAAAAAACTATTGTGAAAATTTATTTATAACTTAATTACTATACATGGGGTTACCATGTTTCATTTAATGAATTCATTAGGTTAAGAAAATCCATAATCTCACCCCTAACCATTAACAAATTACCCACACATCGAATTCTTGATCATAAGAAATCAAATATTGAGCATGATACACATAATCATTAAAAAAATGAGAAATAAGAAATAAACTATTAAAAAGTTTAACATTCATCATTTAATCAATTAAAAAAAATGAAAATATAATAAAATAATAACTTGCAATGAATAAATAATTAATAAAAATCAATCATCAATAGTGAATGGAAAAATTTATCAATACCGGCATTGAAATGGAATTTGATATGAAACGATTGAATGAATGAAGATGAATGATAAGAAACATCAAAGGATTTAATAAAAAAAAATAAGAAAGAACTAAAAATTATTTGGAAGTGAAAAAAATAAAAAATATAAGAAAATGAGAGATAATTCATAATACTATATTTTTAGTATTAAGTGGGGTTGCATGAAAATAAATATGCCCAAAAAGTACACAACATGTAAATCCTTCACATTGTGAACCGATATTTTTTGGATTTGACCTGAAATCTACACATAATGTAATATGGTTACATGAAATGTGTTTTTGATCCCTAATCACCTCTAAAATTCTTGAATCTCAAGGGATATTCTGGAAAAAACATTAATTGTATGTGGTCTTCGAACTTCGCATATCATGTAAACACTACATGTCATGTATGTAATTAAATTTTAGTGGGAATATAATTTTAAAATTCTCAAATGTTTAATTTATTTACACAATATATACTATATTAATGTCATTTAAAATAATCACATGTTGGACCTTGGTCCATAGGGATGTCATGAATGGGGGATACACTCTTTTTATGCTATAAATGACGGGTAAACCCTGTTTTTTCAATGTTTCATAATTTCTTTATTTGAGTTTATAATTCCTTATTTTAGAAAAAAACCACAACCCAATGTATTATCAAATAAAATATGAATAATACTTAATTAAGTGTATCCAATATATATATATATATATATATATTTATTTATCTTATCATAAATCAAGTCAATATATTTCACAAATATTTACAATAATATCACAGCACTATTTCATTATTATGTATTGAAAATAAAACCGTCAAAATAAACTCAATCAAATAAAAATTATCTCTTCCAATGTTTCAACACTATAATTGAATAATATTTCTCTCACATAGAATGATAATATCATTCGAATATTCCTTCAAAATTTCTAAATAATCCCTAAAATATTACAATAGCTACTATATGAAAATTCATATATATATGTGTAAATAGCGTGAGTCCTCTGACTTCTCTGAAAAAAGATGTTAAAAATTAATTTGATTATTTTTATATTTAAATTATACACCAAAATCTTCATAATCACTTCAATAAAAATAATTGGACTTTATGAGAGATTGTATAACTAATAAAACACCACGAATACACTATATAAAAATAAAACCAAAAAAATATTAAAAATTGAGTTTTGTATTCTCATCAGAAATATCAGAAATATAAAGAATTGTGGTATTTTGTTATCTCATAGTTTCAAAAAAATAAATGAATTATTATTTGGGAAATATTCATTTAAATAACTTCAGAAATCTATAAATTCTAATATCCATGGAAATATCCAAATATTAAATATTTTCATATTTTCATATAATATGATAATACCATATTGTTTGGAATTTGGTTTCAAGTTCATAGGATATCCCTCTCCCCAATAGTGTGGCCAAGTTAATGTAAATCATGATATAGAAGTTATGAACCTCTAGTAATGTATGCAAGATATAGCAGGAGAGATTGTACTATCAGGATTTTGTAAACATGAAAACAATTCAATGATGAGTCTTTCTATTCTCCAACACATGCATGCTCAAGATCCATCCATTATTAATGTATCATATGCATAGAATATCTCTATCATGAAAACTAATTTTCTATATATATGTATAATTATAGATTCATGCTCTCACATTAAAGGTGATCACTTCCAACCCACATGTATTCATCAACAATCATTAATCCAAGTGATGTTCGAGTTGACCAGTAGGTGAAAAACTGTAGGAGATGAGAGATTTATTATTATTTTCATGGGTTTGTGGCATGGGATTATGTTCATCATGACATAGGTTTTCTTGTTCAATAAAGGTATAAACTTGTCTTTTGTATCCAGTTTGAAATAGATTACAACAATTTCATGAGTCATCGCCATCAAGTTTTTTTCATGATGCAGTAGGTTTACTAAATGCAACGGTTCACTTCATACTCACGTGAAGTTCATGGTGTAAATTTTGGGTTTTCATATGGGTTTTTTAATTTTTTTAAAGGGATAGGGTACAAAATATTTAAAAAAACAAGTCTCAGGAGGAGTGAAACCTATTCAAGCTACTTCCTCTCAGCCATAGTGGTGTGAACCTCGTTCAACCCTTCTTGCGTGTCTCTGTGTATGTATTATTATTAATATATTTAGCTGGTGAATAATATAATATTTATTATTAATATTAATTTATATTAATTTTACTTATAAATATTTATAAATTTTTTTGTTGATATATAATGTTACTAGTTTTTGAATAAATAATATATTTATCAATAATGAATTGTATTATATATTATTAATTATTGTTATATTATTATGTTATTAATTAATTAATAGTAAAAAATTATATTAATAAGATTTTAATTACAAATCTGTGTTATATTTTTTGTAGATTTTATTAATAGTAATATATTAATATGTAATTTTTTTTATTAATTATCAATTGTATTATTTGTTATAAATTAATAATAAATCAATATGTTATTAATATAATTAGTAGAATTGTAGCTAATATTTTTTTATAATAATGTAAATAAAATAATTAGTATTTAGAAAAATATTTTCTAATTAATAATTATATTATTATTTTAAAATTATAATTATAAATCATTGTTAAATATTTAAATGATATATATATTAGTAATTTTTAATAAGGTAAATTATTTATTAATTATTAATTTTTTATTTTTTATTAATTAATAATGTATTAATAAGGTAGTTGTGTAATTAATATAATTATAAATAATATTTTTTACCCTAGTATAAATAAAATAATTTTTATTTATAAAAAATATTTAATAATTAAAAAATATATTATTCTTAACATATTATCTTTTATTATTATTTAATTACACATATAATAAATAAAATAATATACATTATTAATATTAATAATACTTATAGAATTTAAAATATTAAAATTATTAATATTTAATAATTAATTTTTGTTGATTATTTATTATATTAATACAGTGTATTATAATGTATATTATATATAATAACTAGTCATCTTAAATTAATTATTAAATTAATATTTTTTTATTGAATTCATAATTACAATATTATTAATATTTAATAATAAATTTAAGAATATTATTTATTTTATGTAATATGGATAATAATTCTAAGACTTATTAATATAAATAAAAAATAGTAATATTAATATTACCAATGTAGTTATTAATAGTAATGTTTCCTATTTGATCAAAATTATTTGTATGAATATCCAATTATGTCAATTAATTTATTTGTGAACATTTATGTAATATATTAGTATATTTTTAAAAGATTTATTAATATTGATCTCAAAAAAATATAACAAGTATCATCAATCTAATATTTGTCTAGGCCTAAATGCTCTTATGTGCCACAACCAGGTGTATATATAATGTGTCCATTCCATGTGTTTCTACATCTCTACTCTTCCATATTCTACTCCTATATATCAATGCTAACATCCACCACCACATCATAATGTTTGGAAGGGGGTTGATGTACAGTCTCGCCGCCAATACCTTGTCCAGCCTCTAAGGATAGTTGCAACAAACTGGAACTCTCACCAACATATGAACAAGATGGTTTTTGTGATATGGATGTGTATGGATCAGAGGATAATAAAGAATGAAACTTTGAAAAATCAACATTTATTTGTGCCAAAAAATATTACATGATAATAGACCCTACCTATTTCTATACCTCTGGTTATGGTGGTGGATCATATGCAGTAGGAGCTGGAAGAGAATCGGGTTGATCATAATGATTACCCTCCTCATATTCCACATCTGCAACCATAATGGTGTCATCACCCAATGGCACATCTATATCATGCTTAATAGCATCATCATCAATGAAGGATCAACGAAAATCCAATGATAAATTCCATCCATCGAGGGAAGAAACTCTGTCACAACTCGATGAAGTTATGAATTGTCGAATGCACCTCCCTTTACCAGATCATTGATGAAATGGATATGAGTGATATGGGAATCCTATGAAAAAGAATTATGCTGTTAAGTAATGTTAATAAAAAAATAGTAAATAGATGAAGGAATAATTATTACCATGTAATGATAGCCCCATCTCTGTTGTCTATGAAATATGACTCGGGACATGATGTACTAGGGCTCATAATCAATCTTATCGAATGAATACATGCATATTGTGCACGCCCCTTGTAATAGAGACTCATGTTATCTATCCCATAGTACAATATATCCTACATGATATGTCATATACTCAAATTCCCACTTCCCAGACATATTCTAGGAATGAAGTGAAGGTAACTGGATGGGTGGTACAAGAATGTGTTCAAAGAATATGAACATCCTCCTAACCCTATCTGTTAGATGAAATTCAATAATATATAAATGAATCATAGGAGCATGTTCTAGTAGTATGCATCGCCGTACAATAAGGTGGTTGACTTTGTACTATATCCTTAGTATATGGAATCAATGAAATTTTAAACAAATGAATACTCAATTAATAAACAAATTCATGTATAGTATAGAATAATTATTTAACTATATAGATAATAACCACTTCCATCTTCTAGTCGAAGACTATCTAACATAATTCTGTAATAATCGAAATAGTGTCTGGATATATTAGAATGTTGATGTTCCTTACTCTACCTATAGATAACATTTTTATAGTTATATTTCATAATAGAAAGTTATAAATTTTATTTATACATTTTATTGTATGAATAACATTCCATCATCCATGCAGAGACTCTGTTATAATATCATCATGAAATAGTTTGATTTCGTGTGGAACTAAGCAATGTATGTTCTCCAATATCCACATATGCATAATAAATACACATATTGTGATCAACATCTTATCGACGAGACATGAAAAACATAACACCTTTTATGTATAGGTGGTACATTAAGACTCCATGTTATACTTACATGCATGGTCTTAGTCTTCCAATAAAGGTAAATAAATCAATTATTAAAATGTAGTTGAATGATCAACGAATATCATACCACCATTCAATATCAAAATGATTTCACTTTCAAATCACATCACATTAATCTTATAGAAATCATTAGAAATATGATCAAAGTGTTGTTCATTACATTTCAAGAACAATCTTATACCAATGAAGGATCTACCATCTTTATGGACCACAATTCTCAGTAATCTCTGAACCAACTCAGACCAATCTGCATCAAATAGGCCGGTCACAACTGTCCCATTGATTTGGAGGCATAACATAATGGACACATCCTCGAGTGTAATTGTAATCTCAACATATATAAAATGGACTATATTTGTCTCTGGCTTCCATTTATCTATGATCATAGTAATGAGATGATGATTGAAAAATGCAAAAGGGAACATCACTATGCCATAGAGTCCAGTACGATGTTGATGAGGAATGATAGAGGGAGGGGGTGCAACATGATTAAAATTATGAGATCTCCATACAATCAAATAAGTCACTTGTAATCCCTCTACAATTAGCCGGGAAACATGCCTTTCATGGGATTTGAGCAATAGAGTACCCTCTTTTAGTGCATTTAATATTATCATTACCTTTTTATAGATAATTCAATAGCATTTGTAAAATATATTTTTTCAAAAGTATGATAAAAAGAAAAAGGAGTTAGAAAATTATCATGTATAATTTGGTGTTATGATGAAGAAAAGATAAACAGATTTGTGGACTAATGTCATTGACTTATTCTATCAATTTATTTTTTAAAATATCTTAAATCATATTTAATTTATTTATAAATATTTTCAGGTAAAACATTTGTGATTATAACCCCACATATAACATGTGGTTGGATGATATATTCAATCAGTTATGTGTATTAGAGGAAAAAATTCATGGACTAAATCTGGGATAATAGGAATTGGAGCTCTGTCATTCCACATCGGGACATCTCTTATGAGTTAGTCATTTTTCAAGACAAATCCTACATCATAGTCCCCCCCACTCTTATCGATGCTAGTCCATATCATTTCTAATTCAATTATACTTCAGTATTCAATGGGGGAATAACCTGGTAATATCAAGACAAAAAATTGAAAAATAACATAAATGAAAAAAAAACATAAATGAAAAACCCATTATAAAATACCAAGAAATATCAAGGATGAAATTCAACTGATTAACAGGCAAGGTGTTATAATGAAAGTCCCCAATTGGCATCCAAGGTGCACTATAACAGTTAACTAATGTGGTGACATGATACACCAGGTAAACATAGGGCTCCCATGATATGTACATCCATGCATAAGCTGCAACAACATGTGTACAAGAATATTTCAATTTCTTGAAATTACTGTAAACACAGTACCTATTATCCAACATGACCACCAACACTGAAACAATGTTTCATATTACCTAGTAAAGGAACTCCCTAACCTCAAAGAAGATATATACTTGGTCAAATGTTACAACATGCAATCCAAATGCATCATACATGTTCTAATCAATGGAACTTAGGAAATGCTAGGTATAACGTATTCCATTTTATATCCTCTAACAGCCCTATTTTCACTGTTCAATAAATTACTCCACAAATCAATAAAATGTCTCTTGCACTATCCCTATGATTATATGTTTTCTCACTCCCATGAAGATCCCATTTATGGAACCCACTATAATATTGGTAATATGAACATATCTATTTCCACCATTATATGATAATGGCAATTTATTTATTAAAATATGCATCATATAATCATAAAAATATAGATTAGACCTTCTAATTTACACATGAAATTTATAAAACATTTTTTATTGTGGATCGTATGATGAAACCATAAGAGAATAATTTATATAAAAGTAAATTAAAATTTCTTTCAAAAAAAGTATGTTTAGAAAAACATATCCAAATTGATGATGACATTGGTTATTTTCATATCTCTAAAATACTTAAACCCATTACTTGGAATATTTATAATGAAATATTGATGATAATAATTTGGTTCTCTCCATGAAATCCTATCTCTATTAATGACCTATATAATCTCTTGATAGTGATCAGATATTAGATACACTCTCAAGTTTGTGTGTTACATGATTGTGTTTACATGTCAACAACCAACTCAATGATTCAAAATTATTCTTTTCAAAAATAGATAATTCATGTGGTAGAGGAGAAAAATTTCCATCCTATTTGACTATAATAAGTAGAACACATGTATAATTTCCAAAATAAAATGATCCCCTTACTTGAAAGAATTTTTTATAATAGGGGAAAGTAGTGATACATGGACTGAATGTTGAAAAAACCATATTTAACATCACTATAGATTGATAAATTTTGTTATTGGGGGAAACAAACTCATCAATATCCAAATGATAATTAATATGATTTTTGAGAAAAAAATCCATATGCTGTTGAAAAATTTCATATGATTCACCCCAATAACAATACACTTTTATAATTTCCTTTTGTTTGACATTCCAATATTTGTCTTAGGATTTCTTATAGTCCAACAACAATTATATTTTTTCATGAACAGGGGACACATGACATCCTGACACTTTCATATCATATCTATAGTAACAGCTAATCTAAACACTTCATCATGTGAAGAGTGATCATGGGACAAGGGTGGAGGTAAAAAATAACATGGGCCTTCTAATTTGGTTATCTTCTGACCTAAAAAAATATCATATGTTTCCCTCAATCAGAATTTATATTTGGGACCATACTTGTCACATCAAAGGATTATTTTTCCTTCTTCTACTAATATAATAAAAATGAAAAATGATACTCTATGTTGTACTGTTTTATCAAAATATTCATGGAACTATTACTTTCAAACCCCTACCAGATATAAATAATGTTAACAGTTAATGTAGATCGATTCCCTAAAATTTCAGGGAATTCAATATCCGGTGTAATGAAATCCCAATAAAAATGGTGTTCATACGACATTCCATTGAATAATGAATTAAATGGAGTTAGTTGATTTTCAATACCTTTTGGATTCCTATCTACCATAATAAGATCAAAAGGATTAATCCCCACATCACCCTCACCCACATCATCTTCTAATGCCTCAAGAGATACTTCCTCATCAGATAATTTTTCATTAATTATATTAGGAGTACATATAGGGATGTCCCCTAAATTTCCTTCCAAATGTTGATCATATTCTTCATAATTGTTTCCTATCATAAGAGTTATGTGAGAAGGAAATAAATGAGTGTGTTGTGATGGGCCGAATCCGATTGAGATCAAAAATCAAGTTCTTTATTTGTAGGTTGTGTCACATAGTTATTAGAAATCACCACATATAATCCCATTACACCATAACAATACTGCTTCATAAATAATAATGATGTATCCATCCAATCCTCATCATCGACCGGAGGATACTCAATGTGCGAAAAACATTCAAGATATTGAACATGTCGAAATGTAAATGACGTAATTGATTAATTATCCCTCCGTTTTAACTGGTTATGAATCATTTTTAGAATATCATCCAATATCACATAATATTGATAATTTACCATACTTATGAGTGGAGAAATATAGCTAAAACTTTGATAAGTATGAATTACCTCACCATTGTAATATATTTACACAAACAATATTATGAAGAAAAAATTATTTAATAAAATATTATATACTACGTCATGAAAATTTTAAAATTTTAATTTTTTTGATTAAATAATTTTCTTGGCCTTGACACTTTTTCTATGGGTTAGTTTTTCATAATTGGATAAAACCAACCAAAACCTAAGGGGAATCTAGAACGTCAGTTGGCTCATATTTTAGCAACTATCAGTCTCTTCACATGCATGGTGTAAAAATCAAGCTTCAAAAAACAAAAACTACTTTTCCAATTTCTTTTATTACAATGATACTCACATCCAAGTGAGGGGGTATGGGGGTTTTATATATGTAAATATTTTTATATAGACTAGTTTGTTCTCACATTTAGAAATAGTGGGATGATATAGAAGTCCTCAGTGGGGAAAAGAAATTAAATAATTACAAATTATTTTACAAAAAAAACCCAAAAAGTAATTTCAGTCATAAATTTTTTGATCATCTCAAGATCACTAAATTATTAAAAATTAAATAATAGGATTCAAAAAAATATAATATTCAATTTTATTTATACATTATATAGTCATATCAATATCAATAAATATTCTAGATTTATAACATGTTTGTTTGATATATTTATTATATTCTTAATCTTATATCTTTTCTTATATACATTCTTAATAAATAATATATATATATATATATATATACACATACCTATTTATATTCAAAATATCATGAATATTTTTGATTATTTCATGTGAAAAACTAGAACTAAAACCACGGTCTATATAAATAACCTAATCATTGAAGTATATTGATGGTGATATAAATAAAAAAGAGAATTTTAAAAAAATTATATATTTTTATACAATATCGTAAAATGTTGCACATATTTTCATTAATTATTAATATATAACTATGTCTTGATCTTGATAATTAATCTATTTTTTAGTTTTTCATTATTTGAAAAACTTACCAAAACATATGGGTGAACTCATGAAGACTCTATTGTCACATATTTCAGTATCCATAAGTTTCCATTCTTGCGACAACAAATCTTGTAAAATGACTTTTGTCAAATGAATTTTTATTAAAAAGTTACTCACATGCATGTGAGGGGGTATACAGGGTTTGAAAAACATAACATTTTTTAGGCAGACATACAGGTCCATACATACATAGAGGGGGATGACTCGAAGGTCGTCAATGTAGAAATGAAATTAAAATTTTTACATATTATATAACCACATGCATAAAAAAGACAAGAAAATTCAATTATGCATTGGTCAATCATCTCAACACCTGTTATCAAAAAACGATCTTTACATGTTTATTTTCTATACATATTTTTTTCTACGTATTATATAACATTACCTATAACTAGATGAAATATATAAAAATACCTACATTTTCTTTCCAAAATTTTATATTTTCAATGTGTGTACGCATACATATATTAAGGCCGATTCACTTTATATACGTTTGTGAATGAAGTATTATAATATAATTTTTTTACTTTGGATATAATATACAATAATATATACATATAAATATATTTAAATAATATAACATATATATTTAAATTTAAATATATTCATCTTTAGTTATTAATATTTTAGAATATAATTACATATACTTTTATAAAATATATATTTCAATATATAAGTATTAATAATATATATATAAATACTATAGGTATTATTATTAATAAGTTTTATTAAATTTAATTGATAAAATTAATATAATTTAGAGTTACATAATAACCATTAAAATACTACAAATTTATGTTTTTCCCAATTTTATAAAATTTCATGTGTATATATATTATATTTTACATTCATCAACATTCCAAAATTTAAGTAGTTATATTTTATAGTTTATTACTTGGAATAACAATTAATCATATTTAATATAATTTAAATTTATAATTTAAATTTATTATTTATATTAAATAAAAGTAATATAATTTACACTTACATAATAATAATTCAAATATTCTAAACTAATGATATTTTTAAATTTATAAAATTTCATATGTATTTATAATTTTTTTCATACTTCTACTTACCAAAATTTTGGTAATTATGTTTTACACCATTTTACTTGGAATAATAATTCTTTATAATTAATATAATTTAAAAATATTATTTATAGTAGATTAAATTAAAATAATTTACACTTATAAATAACCACTAAAATACTATAAACATATTTTAATTTCAATTTTATAAAATTACACATGTATATATAAACTTTTGGTCATATTTATACATTCCAAAATTTAAGTAATTTTAATTTATTATTTTTTTACTTGAAACAATAATTATTTATAATTAATATAATTTATAATTATTATTTCTAGTAATCATTTTTTATATAATTATAAAAATAATATTATTTATATTTTAAAAAATTTAAATATGATACATTATTTTACTATTATTTTTTTAAAAATATATTTTTTCTAAAATATAAATCTAATTACCTATGTGTATTGAGATCTCTCAATGGAGATTGCATATACAATCGAATTTCTAAGATCATAATCTCAAAAATGAAGGATGTGAGATTATTAGACCCCATAAGATGTTATAAGGTGAATAAAATCATTGAATTAACCTTCAAGAAAATATAATGTGAATGACGATAGATCCTTCAAATTAGTGAAGGGTGTTTCCACCCAAAAGATATTCAAAAAATGTAGTATGAAAGAGGTTTCTTTAAATCAAGAAGACATTGCACAAAGAGTCGAGTCTCTCAAGAAATTGATTATTTCATTGGTCCTTCTACCAATGATTTTGAGGCCTTGGGTGTCTGATGAGCTATCGATGAGAATCTCAATGGAAACATGTTCTCTGATTATAGGATGAAATTTATTGGGTGCATGTTATTTCATATTTGTTCCATCTGATGACATGAAACAAAGAGCATCATTATTTGGTTTCGCTCAGCTAAATTAGGTGGAGTATAGATGTGGGATTTTTATTATAGGAGATTTAAATAATTTTTTTATAAATATTGCTACTAATAGATTCATATTCTAAATTATGGAGTTATATTTTAGTAATGTATAGAGTCCATATTACTTAAATAACATGGAGTTCACAAATCAAACAATTGGTGACAGCATAGCCTGATGGCCTGGATGGCAACGATTCTACTCAAGTGGATAAATATATAAATTAATATAGATGAAATGTGGGTATTGATCGGTTTTATGAAATATGAACTAATCTACTTCATGCATGGACAAACTCTCCACTGATATTTATCCTAATATAAGTAATCATGGTAGTTTAATCCTTGATTATGGATTTTTTTGTGTACTTTTCTTGGTATTCTAGTCGTATAATCCTCAACTTTTTAATTGATTTAATTTTATTTAGATTCAATTTTATAGGAATCAAGGATTTGGTATTCTAAATACATGGTCCACATTATTCCATACCTATCTGTATAGAATATTATAATTCATATTTTTGTAAATTTTAATATGATATATATTATATAATTATAAATCTATTCAAATTTTATTACTCACCATTTAAATTACAAATATATAACTTCTTAAAAATTATATAATATCCCTAAATATTAATAATATCATTTACATAATATTTCAATTATTTGAACACCATATTTAAATTAACTAAACATTCCATTTAAATTATATCATATTTTTTTTAACTCATTCATAATGTGAATCAAACAAAGGAAAATAATTTATACATCCATACATTCATACATATGTAACTATTAAATAAGTACGTAAAAAAATAGATTTCTATAATTTTAAGTTGAAATTTTTCCATATTAAAATCCACAAATACATGTTGATACATAATTGCATCATGGTTTTGAAAAAAAATTAAAAGGAGAAGAATGAGAAATGGAGGGGGATATTATTTTATAGTAATTGGCATCTAAGTGGCGTGAACCCCATTCACAACTCCTTTTTAAAATCTGAAAAGGAATTGTGAATGGGGTTCAAACTTCTTTTGTGGAAGATGGAGAATTATGAACCCAATTCACACTTATCTCTAAAAATATAGAATATTGACTGGGGTTCACACTTCTCCAAAACCGTATTTTCAAATATGGAAAACCCATCCCATTTTCTAAAGATAAAAAATTAAAATCCCCACTAAAAAATTATGTAAATTTCATGAAATACTCCTAAAATTGTATTTCTCAATCCATCGTATGTTGTCTAAGTTTCAGAAATCGTGAAGCGTAGAGAGGTTAAGAACCATTACCACACTAGAATAATTTGATTCATCTTATACTACAACATAGGGATGAACGTTAGTGCATATTTCATTTTCTATGTCTATATAGATATCGTTTTACATATGTAAGGTTCCTAAACAAAAAATTAGGTAAATATATTGATTTTATCAAAACAAAGTGTTGGGATGACTCATGTAGGAATGGACATTATAAGAATGAAATCCCTTTGAAAAACAATTCATCTTACCATCACAAATTTCAATCAAATTTTCTTTGCTTTTAACAAAAATTCAGCATCCAGCCAAGAAGGCTTATATTTAGGTAATTTTTATACTTTTCCAATGGATTAAGAATATCATCATTAATTTTCTCATAAATAATAATATCATAATAATTCCTAAGTAATATATAATATGAAAAAACATTATCTTGGAATAAAATTAGAGAATTCATGATATTTTAAAGAGCCCCAAAACGACCTTTTTATCCTTTAATTTAATT
Organism: Viscum album; assembly: GCA_963277665.1. Classification (NCBI taxonomy): domain Eukaryota; kingdom Viridiplantae; phylum Streptophyta; class Magnoliopsida; order Santalales; family Viscaceae; genus Viscum; species Viscum album. The sequence continues at coordinate 1,270,829,775 of OY728162.1, read as the reverse complement.
TAACTGACTAAATATAAATTTCATTCATATACAGCACACCATGAATCAAATGATTTAGAAATTTTAAAACACATAAACATTTAGAAAAACTACATCCATCAAAATCATTAGACATCATAATCCTATAAATATTACTGAAATTTCAGTATATTTTTCGAGTACCCAATAGATCATTTCAAATATCCATGAAGATGAATTAAATTTATTTAAATATATTGGGTATCTATAATTAAAATTTGGGTGAAAATATGAGATCATTATCATGATTTTCTATTAAATTATAATGGTTTCATGAAATTAGAAAATTATAATGTCAATGAAAACTTATAACAACTTAGGAGTATTTCCCCCATAAAAAAATTAAAATATTAAATTAAGAGGTAAAATAAAGAGACTTCACTTACATTTCTAATGTAAAAAGCTTCATTAGAATCTAGGCTCTACAACATCAAATATATACTAAACCCAAAGACATAGTAAATTTAAAATCACTAAAAAACTTATTTGTAATAAAATGGGTTGAAGTATTCATAAAAACCAAGATTAGGATAACAAGGAAAATGAGACATTCAAAAATATCTCCATTTTTGATAATTATAAAATTTGAACAACATATCCTTATTTTTTAAAAATAAAAAATATAACTTAATGATAAATGCATGAAAAGTAAATTCAAAAATAGAAACTCCCCTTTAATTAATACTTCGTTAAAAAAGATAAAATGTTATACTCAAGAATCCACAAAAACATGTAAAATATTTTTTAATGGATAAATGGTAATTTTATTGTAATAAATTTATAAAAAAATTAATTCATTCCAAAAGAAGAAAATATTTAAACATGTTCTAAAAAAATAAAATAACACACCCATAGACTGAAAAAAATGTTAAACTCATTCAAATAATTTAAATAAAATATTTTCAAATAATATTTATATAAACATTTTTTCACATACAATTCATTTAAATAGAAGTCATTTAAAAAGATGCTTAAAAGAAAAAAATATTTTAATAGAATAACGCATTCCAACCATAATTTTATAGAGTATGAATTATCTTAATTCAATGAATAACATAAAATAATATAGGGAGAAAATATTTTATAGTTCAATCATATCAATAATCAAATATAGATGAATAGAAAATAAAACATTTAAAACTTGTTTCACAATATATATTATAGATAATTTATTTGAAAATAAAGCAGAAATAAAATATTTCTTGGATTTTTAAACTTCTAGAAATAAGGATCATTCCTTTCAAATAACAAATCCATTCAGTATTGGTCAGTATTTGTAAATTAATCAATATTTTCCTAAAAAAAGTATTAGAAAAATAATAAATCATATATTTTTTCAAGAATCCACTTAAAGATATAAAAAATAAATTAGAAGAAAAAACTAATATATATAAAATAAATGTTTTTTTGGTTCCTATATACGTTTGGGACCATCTAATTTAGAAAGTATAAAATTTATGTAACTAGAGTAGTCTATTTTGTGTAGAATTTTCAAATTTGTTTTTTTAAATATTTGGAAAAATTAAAATGATTACCAAACAAAATTCAGATTTATAATATATAAGACATTATGAAAATTCCCATTAATTAGATAATAAAAACATATATTCATTGAAATGATTTTTTATTTAGAACCAGGAATAAAATAATTCCTATATAGTTTAGGAATTTTATTATGATTATCAATACCAGATATTAATTAATTTTATTCTTACAAATAATTTTATTTATATAATTATACCCCTTGGTAAAAATTATTGCATCTTGATTTATAGAATCAGCATCAACCAATAACTCCTTTATTTTATTATCATCTGAGAAAATGATTTTTTGGAAGAATTAGTTATTCAATAGGTAGTCATCTTAGTCAAACTCTACTTTTCAATAAAAATAGGATCATATGTTTTTTAAAGTTCCCTATTATATTTGTTTAAGGATTCACAATTATCTTGAATTATATAAGAGTATTTATAGAGTTCACTAAAAAAATTATTTCTGTATTTGAACTTTGATATCAAAGTGATTTTACATCATCAACATGATCCATAAGATATAAAATTTATATTTATTCATTCCCATATTCAAATTTTTAGAGATATTAATCATAATAATATTAATAATTACCACACTTATCCTTCATATCTACAATTAAATTCCATTTATAATCATTTTACTTTGATAATTAAGTAAAGGAAACTCATTTCTCTACGGACATATCTTATTACATTCATAACATATGACTTCTGTCTCTTTATTCTTATTTATTTTTTACATAATAATTTTATAACTATTGATGATTTTTTGGTGAATATATGATAACTCATCACTTAAAACCAAATCAATTGGCACATAATCCTTAAACATCACCATTTAAAACATTGAATGAGACAATTTTCTTTATGATAGAAATATGATCCTCAACTTCAGCATGCATCTCAACTTTTTACAACATCCTGGTTCAAATAAATTCCCTAATTTTTTAATATTTAGATGGTATTTATTTTCTAATAATACCAAAGATTCACCTCCATATTGAATTAAATAATCATATTATCATTAATGCCTGATCTCATTTGGGGTTTGGAGTTCCCAATATAGAAACATCATTGAAAAGTTTTTTCAATATCCAATTCATTTGGGTAATTGTTTAATTGTGATGCATAATAAATGTATCAAATTTATGTTTAATATTATTGTACCTATGTTTTCAAACATTAATAGTCTATTTATATAAAACAAAAACGGGTTCCCACATTTCATAAGTAGCAGTACATTGAGAAACTCAATTAAATCCATTAGTTTCTAATAAAAAAAATAGCATTCATAACTCGTGAATTGAGGCCATAAAAAGACACATGAGAAACACAAATATTTTATAGTTCACCTGACCCTAGTAGCTGGAATTCAGTGTTTATATAGTAACATTAGCATAAAAAACCATGAATCACATCCCGAAGGGCCGAATAGTTGAGTAGTCTTCTAAAACTAGATATATACTTGAAATTAAAATTACATTGTAAAACATAAAATAATAAAAGAATTTTTTTTGAGAATTTATTATTCATATTTGTGTATCTATGCATATAAATTATAAAACACTTTCTCATATCTTAGGAAAAACAAAACATAAGAAATTGGGGCGCTTAGCTGCTCAGTAAGGGTGAGCATACTGTCAAAGATATGAATAAAAGATTATAATCAACATAGAAAGGTAAATAACTAAAAAATATTCCATTTAATCAATAAGTTGATCATAATATGTCATGTAAAAATAGTGATCAATTAATTCTATATAAATAATCACATAAACATGAATCCTATCTATGGATATTGTAACCAATAAAATAATCATATGGGATATTAATGATTGATTTTGTAGTGATGGAATGAATAATTCTAAAAATATAAAATATGATATCAAGACCTTGTGTGAATTCATATAAATATCATTAATAACTTGTTCCAAGACATATATATAAATGGTTCAGGTCTCATCCAAAACCCACTTTATTTTTCTCATGAGACCTACCAATTCATTGAGGGGATATTGAAGGACCTGATGATCACTTAATATTTCAAATTCATTCCTCTTATGAATGGGGTGAAACATAATCATAAAAAACATTCATATTGAAAAAATAACATATAATATGTTAATACATGACCCAATAAATAAACATAATAAAAAACAATCTTGAGGAAAATGTTGAATGGTAAAAAAATATTACATCCCCAGTCAAACTGATCACAAAGCATCCATATAACTAAATAAGGATTGTATAAATACATAATATTATTTTTGTATCACAATTAAAATTGATGATTTTAATTCATTAATATAATTACCATTAATAATCCTTTAAAATATTTTGGAGTAAAATAACCTTTCCATTTTGAAAATCACATTTCACAAAAAAAGTTCCAACAATACTTTCAAAAGAAACTTTATTAAAAATAAACTTAAAATAATGTAAGATATTTTTGGAAAATGTGAGAGGTCAGGACAGTGGAAATTTACGTTCATTTATTATATATTAAAACATTTAGTCCTTTTACATTACTTTTTAATTCCAAATGGTCATTGTTTTGATAACGATGTGAATATTCCTTTTAAAAAATATTCCAAAAAATAAAATGGGTAAAATTTCATTAATAAATCAGTTTGAAAATGTTAAAATAATTTTTTAAAACATTTTTAAAAATCATGGGTTGTTATGAAAAATTATTTCTTACCTAATAGTGAAATAATGTTTTATTTTATTTAAAAACATTTCTCAATAATTTAATTTATAAATGACAAGGAAAATGGTAATATTCCTTTAAAAGTTCATGAATTACTAGAGGTGACAAAAATATATTTATTTCAAGATAAAAATACTAAATAATTACCCCATAGGATATATAAACATAAAAAATCTTGAATAATGATGATATTTTGATATAAACGCAAACCACTTTGGTAAATTCTAATTCATATGCCCCATAATGTAAATAAAATCAAATGAAACATTAAATACAATGAAGATAAATAGACTCATGATATAAAATATCTAATTGGATGTACATACACCACAAGAAGGAAATATTTTGTGTTCAAGGATATTGTTACATGGATTTAGAAGTGAGATGATAAACCCTTACCCTGTGTCCAACTCATCATTTATGTTCCTTTTTTATCTCTTCTTAGACAACATATTTTGGATTATACCTAAATTATTACAAGAATGTATTTCATAAAAATTAAAATAGGATGATGGGAATGAATTTATGAATTGAATTTTTTAGTTATTTTACAAACCAAAAGAGTTTTTAAAATTTTTGGAAGAGGGGAGTTTGTGTGGCCTTTTATATATGAATTGTGTAGCCAACTTGTAATTTTTTAGAATAAAAAGTTGTACCCACATTTTTCACATTCCATTAGGGTCCAAAAATAATTATTATAGAGTTTTAGAAATTATAAGGTATAACTATATCTATAAATAATATTTTACACTTGATTATAAATAATTTTAACCTTTATCTTTTTAGTTTAACACCTGGTAAACCAACTTTTACCTTAACCTAGGTAATTAATTTTTAATGTTTCCACTATTTATTTTGGTTACATTGAAATTATTATTCAATATAAATAATTTTTATTTAAATTATGGAATCCATTTTTATAAATTCCATTCACATAAGTGTGAAAATTTAATTTAAAATTGATCATGCTGACATGATAGGAATGTTGCGTTTCAAAGAGAAAATATTCAAATGTTTAAAATGTTTTGATATCAAAAAGTATTATGAATTTCTTCTTAAAAAGATAAATTGGACAAAGAGATATTTAATTGAACTATTTTTACTTTAAAACCAATTTAAAATATAATTTAACTATTGAAACAATTTAAATGAAAATGAAGTTTTTAATTGGAATTGATTATTTTTCACTTTTCATCAAAAAAATGAAACTTTTCAAATAAATAAAAAATATTAAACATAATATAATATTTATATTTTTATTTAAAAAATTAATTTTATATTTTCAAATAAATATTCTATAAGTTGTAAAAAATTATTTTATATTATTCTAATAGTGCTTGACTAATCTTCCTTTGAGAAAAATGCTGTATTTCAGAAAAAATTTTGTTCACTTTCTAATAATTATTATTATATTTTAAATTTTTTGATAAACATTACGTTTATTTCAAACATGAGAAAAAAATTATAGTTTAGTTATTTTAACTCATACGCACCATTTTAATAGTTAGGTTATAATGGAAATGTTTAAATAATTATATTTTAATAGAGTGATGTGTTTCATTTAAACCTAGTGTTTCATGCATTGAAATTTATCTAATAGATTTAGTTTATTTACAAGAAAATAAACTATAATATTTTGGGGTCTTATATTCTACTCTAATCTGCGTTTTCATTTTAGATACACTATCAAACATGATGTTCCTATTTTAAAATATTGGGGGCTATATTCTACCCATATTAAATAAATAGTGTCCTAAACATTTAATGTTGATCTCAATAATCAAGCACTTGATATTTGAAAATACCTTTCTTGAATATCCACATTATGATAAGGGTGAATAAAAAATTCTCTTTCTATGTGAGAATGGGAATAATAACATTTTTCTAGAATAATCATATAATTATGTTTCTATGTAGGAGAATATTGGTGGGAACTGAAAACATAAACATGGAAGAGAATACTAATGCCAAAGGATTAATAAAGAGTGATAGATATCATTGATCACAAAAATGTGGGTGATCTAAAGATGGTATAAATATTTTATGAGTTAAGGGATCATTTTATTCACTATCAATGATTAAAATAGGAACATATGAAAATATTAATACTTGATATCTTTCTCATTCATAGGTGCAATTTCATCATTTGGTTGGGATTCAATAATTTTCCACTTCATTTATTACTACGAGAAATGAATATATAAGATGAAATTTTTTTATGACTAATGCATTAATATTTTCTTTTAACTTACCATAAGATAAAAAATAGTAACAAAGTATTTCACTTGTCCTAAATAAATACAAAATGTTTCGAAAATGTTATCCAATAACACATAAAGATCATCTTAATCCATTCCATAAATAGTTAAAATTAAGGTTCATTCAAATATATATCTATCTAAATTTAAAACTAATGTCCCTAAATCATCATTATATTACCTAGAAAATATAATGTTAATCTAAATGTCAAATTAATAACATGTGGATACATTGATCACCATAAAATTTAACAAAAAAAAGCATTCCTCCAAAAATAAAATCTCAAGTTTTTGAATATATTCCATTAATGAATACTTGTAGTAAACTTATAAAAGGATGGCATATACCATCAATAAACGAACCTATTTGTAGGTATCCAACAATATTAAATAAAAAAATCATTTTTATCTCAATTTTTGGAACATATTTAGGGCCATCCTCCCTCAATCATGTATTTTCTAAAAATATTAACCTTTCAATTTGTCATATTTCTTTCTCATCTGTAATACATAACATATGATCTTAGATCCTTTATAAAATTGTACTTAAGTTCAATAATTATACATTTAGTAATTCATAAAACTATAATATCAATGATCAAGATAATACTATAACACAATTCTTGAATCCAATCACAAGACCATTAATTATTCTAATTTGTCTGTATTAATAGACAAAGATTGTCCTTGAACCCTTATCTTATTTTCATGAATATCTCCTTGATTCTTGGGTATTTAATTTTCATATTACCCCATCTCTTTATAGTGGAATCATTTCACATTGGAGGATAATTTCTTTCCCATTTAATCATGGGAATGATGGAATTTTTCTCCCTACTTGAAAAAAAATCATTTCACCTTTTAAGCGTATTATAATGTGTTTCCTTTCAAAAGTATCACAATAAGGAAAGTCCAATTTTCCATTCTTACATTTCATAATTGTTTTATCTTATATCCTCTTCTTATCGTTCTTCCCTCTGAATCCTTGAGACTTGGATAATTATTTCTATATTATGGCAGCACGAGATATTATATACTCGTATAATGAGAATGTTTGGGGGGACCCATTCCCTTTGGTAAATTTTCTTAATCCCATAAAAGAAATGGTCAAACTTTACATTTGGATTATATATATATATTCTACATCATTAATTTTTAACCATATAAAGTTAGATTCATACATAGAAACATTTTCATATTCTTTCCATATTAAACTCAAGAACTATCTTTATAAATCTGCTCATTTATCACGAGGAAAATATTTTTCCAAGAAGAGTAACTTGAAAATTTTCTGCTACATTATATCTATTTCCTACTCATTATTAGTGTTTTTAATTAATAACCACCATTGATCCACATCTACTAAGTGATGATAAACTTCCATGACAACTATATCTATTTTACTACTTCTTAATGTGAGAAATATCATATTTAAGATACTTATCCATTATTTAGCTAAATTTTATTTATAGCCCCATTGAATGATATATGATTATGTTTCATGAAACTATATAACATCATTACAAAATGTGGTGTATCAGTTTTTTTCTCAATAAAATAAATGATGTTACCCATAACCTAAGTTAGCTTCACCAATATTGTTATAATTTGATCAGTTCTGACTAAACCTCCAGATCCTGCTTAAATATCTTATTTATGAGGGAAATAACTACCTAGAGTGCATGTTTTGATAGATTTTCCATTTATTCTATTAATAAAAACTTCTAAACAATGAAATACACTATATTACATCATAACATTATGGAACATAATGTATAATCCCAAATCCTGTGAAACACCTAGCATAAGGTGAAAAACGTATGTATATCTAACCTCACAATCTTAAAAATGGTTTCCTTAGGAATTTAATTATTTTCAAATAATTCATAATGGGTTGTAAGGAACTTTGATTTATCCAAATAATACCCCCTAATAGTGTTAAACTAGGTGTGTAGTAAGTCTCATTGGAATCCACGACGTAATGATCGAGTCATGACCAAGGCATCTTTTTCAGATGTATTACCCCTAAGTACTTCTTCGTCAGAATAATTTCCACTTATAATATCAAAAAATGGATGTATATTCTTTGAAAAATCACATAAAATCTTCCTTAACAAAACAATATAACTTTCTTCTGTACTTGTCCTATGTTTATACTATATTTTCATGTTCTATAATCTATGTTTTCCTAAATCTATTTCCCATGGTTTCTACTAAACTTCCTATGATAAGAACTATGGTGCCCATAACCAAGTATCATATAACTTGTGTCAATTTTTTCACATTCTCATAATATACAAGGGATCACATCCTGAGGGACCAAATTTTTTATTTTTCATCATAAACTGCGTATATACATGACATTCAAATTTCATTTAAAAGATAAAATAACAACAGATTTTTCTTTGAGAATTACATTATTCTCTATAGAATACCTCTTCATATCAGTCAAAAAATATTTCCCCATATCTGATGCAAAATAAAATAGACTAAGGGGTGAGATCTGATGCATAATATATGTAGGCGTAAAATATAATATATGAATAAATAATTCATAATCAATATGGAAATGTCAATAAATGATTAACTATATATTTAATAAATTAATAGAGCATAATATACCAGAAAAAATGATAATCAAATAATTACATAAAAATAATCACATGAACTTCCATCATAGAAATGGATATTTTAACTAATCAAATAATCACACCAGAGTTCAATAATTTAATTCATAATGATGGAATTCATAGCAATGGAAATTTAAAACCTACCATATAGGCCTTATTCTAGGTCATGTAAATACAATTGCGGTCTTGTTCCAAGTAATATATATGAATGGGTAAGGCCTCATCCAAATCACAATCGGGTTGATCTCATGAGGCCAAATGATGTATTTAGTGGATATAGCAGGCCGTGAGCATCAATTAATAAGTCCAATTCATTCCTTGTATGAAAAGGGTGAAACATAATCAATAGATTGTTTTATTCAAAATCAAACATATTAAATTTTAATACATACGCTAATCAATAAACATAATCATAAACTACATAGATTAAAACATTTTTCATAATAATTTTTTTATCCCCAGTCAAATTAGTCATACTCCATCTAGAGAAATTAAAATCAAGGGTATCAATATAACAAATCTCTATTGGATAATAAGTAAGATATATTTTTGAGGTTATTGTTGAGTAGAAATATTATTAATGTTCCTTAAAAATATTTTTAATGTAAAATAACCATTTCCTTTAAAAAATAACCTTTCAAAACAAATATATTAAAAAAAACAAATTAATTTTCATCGAAAATAACCTTGAATGGCTATATTTTTTTTGAAAACATTGAGTGGTCAGGATAGTGAATCATTCTTTTTAAGACAGACAAATTAAAAAAATATTCTTCTCATATATTTAGTAAAATCCAAATGAGCATTGTTTTAAAAATTAAATGATGCTTCCTTTCAAAACATTTTCTAAAAAGTAAAAATTGGTAATAAGTCTTCAGGAATTAGTTTTTTTAAAAATTAAAAACATTTAAAAAAAATTATAAAATACTGGATTTGAGGAAAAATAGTTTCCTACCAATGATTAAAATAATTTCTGGTTTTCTTAAAACAATTATCCATCATTTTATGTTCCAAAGAATAGGAAAATGGTACTATTTTTAAAAAAATTAATGAATATATATATGATAAGGAAATAGATTTATTTAATTATATATGTATCAAATAATTACCCTAAATTAGATGTAAATATTAACATACCTAAAATATGATGATATTGTGAAATAAACCCTTACCACATGGTCACTTCTAAATTGCAAGGCCCATAAAAGAAATGAAGTCTAGTGGAACTTTAAATACCAATAAGATAAATAGATTCATGATATAAAATATAGTATGGGAATTATAAACACCATGGACGGTAAATATGTGTTTAATATGGAATTTGTATCATGGAATTACTAGTGAGATGAAAAAACATTTCCATGAGTCCGACTCATCATATACATTCTTTACCTTCCATTTTTAGGGCCTCCTCTTTTGGATTATACCTAAATTATTCTTATAATGAAATATTGATCAAAACAAGGCTTATAATATGAGGAGATGTATTTATGGATGTGATTTTGGAAGGTATTGGAAAATCAAATATGGGTTTTAAGATATGATGAAGGGAGGAGAGGGGTGGCATTTTTATGTGAGGTGAGTGTCATACTTGAAATTTTCAAGAAAAAATGATGTACCAATGTTATTTACAAAAAAATGTCCAAAATTGACAATTTTCGAGCCTAATTCTTTAAAATATGTGAATATATCTATGAAATAGATTGTAGACATGTTTTTGGGTCCTTTTAACCCTTATCTCGTTAGTTCAACCCTTGTTAAACACATTTCTTCTTTAACCGTGATAATTAGTTTTTACTGTTTTCACTATTAATTTTTACCAAAAATTAATTTGAAATTATTAGTTAATAATAATAATGATGATTATAAATATGTAACCCATTTCTAAAAATTTAAATCACGTATTTGGTAAAATTTAATTTAAAAATAGTCTCACAAAAATGATGAGAAAACTAGCTTTCCAAGAGAAAATGTTCAAAATTTTACAATGTTTTTATATAAAAAGTTAACATTAAAATGATTACAATAAAATAAATTGGATAAATTAGTATATTTTTTTTGTCACGACCCGACCCTACCCGGGCTCGAGCCGCAACTACCCCAGGCCCGCCTCCATAGGCCAGGGGCTGGCGACCAGCGCCGAAGGCACAATAACTCGGGGAGGCCTTTGCCTAAGTACCTGTACACACACACGCAACAAACTCAATGCGAAAGTGCAGAGTAAAGAAAAGGGAAACTGCTATATATAAACCACAGAGTGCATCGACCACTACAAGTACAAAGTACAAACTAAAAAGAAAAGGGGAAAAACACGCGCCCAACTGAAAGTGCCACAACCTGGCAACAGGTAAACAAAAAGAAACAGCTGACGGGTCTCCCACCTGGAACCCAGCCACGACCACCACACGCGGTCCAAGCTCCCAAGCTCCTATGCTCCACTGAAGTCACGCTCCACCTGTCCGTCGTCTGCAAGGGCACACCAAGTGCAGGAAAAGCCCAAGCAGGGGTGAGTATAAAAATACTAAGTAAGATACCCCGAAGGCTCGAGGGAGAAACAAAGGAGGTACCAAAGGGTGAGCAGTAGAGCGAACAAGGAAAAACTAAGGGAGTACAATCGAAAGGGCAGTAGAATACTAGTAGAGAGTCCAACTCAACCCCACAAAAGAAAGAAGGTAGACTTATCCAAACACGAGGAGCTGGAAATGGTGAGAAGATGATCTTCCCGTCGAGTCTTCGCTACCTATATTAGGAGAGTCGACTCATCCAACCATGAGAAGCTAGACACGGAAATCATGTGGCATACCCCGCGCGTCTTCGCCTCTCCTGGAAAGAGAGTAACCAAACCCAAGAAGTGGGTACCGGAAACAAGGTATATACATACCGGTATACTCAACAAGAAACCCGAACGACGTCGTAAGGGGATCCCCGTCCCGTAGCTCAGCCCAAGAAAGAGTCGCCAACAGTCCCAGACATAACCATCATCATCGCCCAGCATCCCGCACGTCTGCCCCGAACTACAAGCCAAGGGGATCAATCACTGCACTTCAACACTATCCGCTTTTGGCGGCACTAACTCACCCACACGGTTTTAGATCGCGTCACAAGAACGCGTCTCGGTGGGGAAAGAGGCCATCGTACTTGAGAGTTCTAGGAAAGTCAAACCACACCTCATCACTGCCCTGCAGTCGAGAGGTATCCTCAAAGCCATAACTGTTCCATCACCGACCCATACAACCAAGGGTCCCGCTCCGGTAAACATGGAGGAAAAGCCACAGACTAGCCTAGTAGAAAGGACTAAGTCTGGAATGCCAACAAAAGACCCACTGCCCAGCCCCGCTGGAGGGTAATTCATAACCAGATATCGGGTGACCCACTGCCTAGCCCTGCTGAAGGGTAAACCCTAATACATCGACCGACGACCCACTGCCCAGCCCCGCTAGAGAGTAAACCATAATAAGATACTGGGTGACATACTTCCCAACCTTGCTAGAGGGTAAACCCTAATACATCAATCGGCAACCCACTGCCTAGCCCTGCTGGAGGGTAAACCATAATAAGATACTGGGTGACCCACTGCCCAGCCCTGCTGGAGGGTAAACCCTAAGAGGTCGTCGGGTGACCCACTGCCCAGTCTCTGCTGGAGGGTAAACCCTAGAAGTCAGTGAGAAACCCACTACCCAGCCCTATTGGAGGGAAAGCCCGAGGAAGTCGATGAGTGACCCACTACCCAGCCCCGCTGGAGGGTAAAACTTAGAACCGCTCTGCCATATCTACAGGAGGGTACAACATTGGCCGACCGAACACGGAGTGGGTGTCGCGCAACCACCCAACTCCAGAATAGCTCTCCCAAAAGAGGTGCAGCGTCTGCCCCAGCACTGGGTATCACTAGCACCGCTACCAGCCAATTAATTGAGAACGAAACCAGGGGGATACCACTCAACCATGCTAGTCAACAAACGAGCACAGAGCCAGGGGAAGAGCTCCACCCTGTTGGTCAAACAAACACACAGAGGGCCCCTCTACACCACGAGAGGTCCAGGTATGCGAAGAAGAACAAATCACACACTTGGGGCCCACATGACGTGTGGCCCCAAGACAAACCCCAACCAAGCGCACAAATAGTCTCAGGTACGAACCACACCTACCCCCAAGCGCTCTCGTATACTCCTTGAGTATACCTCGTTCAAGCCCAAAGGCTATCGTGCACACGGCACCCAGCGTCAACGCGAAAGCGTGACGTAACAACTCCACCTCAAAGGCCCAGGCACGGCCAACCACATCTCGAGAACCATTTACATCACTCTCCCAAGAGTGTGCGATCACACGCCAAGGGTCCGCCACAAACAAGGTAGGGCGAACCACCACCGGAGCACCTCCCATGCTCCACATTCAACAAGATCGTGCAAGAGGCTCCGCACAACCAAACGGATCACACCATAGTAATCCTCTCGGAAAAAACACGCGATATCGACTACTTACTCACATCAAACGGATATCCGACAGAAAAGTCGCCAACACCGCCTCACGCCCGAATGGCGTCCTGTGATCCCGAGCCTCGGCCCCGAAAACAGTCAGGCGCATCTTACCATTGCGATCCCCTCGGGGAAACACGTCAAAAGCACTACTCACATGAGTGCAACGGATATCCAGAGGAAAAGGTGCATCCCAGCGCACCGCACATGAGTGGTGCCACGTGGGACCCGCAACCCAGTCCCGAAACTCTATGAACGGATCGCACCGTTGCGATCCTCTCGAAAAAGCACACAAGATGGATTAATCACTTGTCCAAAACGGTCGCCCAGTGATAAGGATGGAAAATCATCGTCGACGCCCAAACGGCCCTCGTGGTCCCCACACCATCGTGCCAAATTACAGCGGGCAGACTGCACCAACGCGATGCCCTCAGGAAAACACCCAACATCGACTGCTCACATGCCCTGAAAAGACGTCCGAGGAAAAAGCTGCTAAAAGCTACACGCAACTCAAAAGACGGGCCGTGGGGCCCACTCCTCAACCTCGTCCTCAACGCCTGAAACCACCCTGTAAACCTCTGCCTCGACGCCAGGGTCCCAACGCAACTGACGACGCTCAAAACGGACGTCCGATGCGTCCGTGCTGCCCGAAACAAGTTTCCCGAAAGAACGCTCGTCCACCTAAAGACGCGTCGCGTCTCCGAGGCCCCTTGTTTCGGGAATTAAAAATTCCCGAAACCATCTCAAAAACTCTGCCTCGACATGAGCTCCGCACTTCCGCTGACGGCTCACAAAACGGACGCCCGTAGCCCGAAATACTGGCGTCCGAAGACTGAGGGGCAAAGCCCCATGGGCCGGACCCGCTCGGACCGGCCGGTCCGCCCTGCTTGGGCTGGCCCGCGCCGGCCGGCCCGGTCCGCACAGCCGGCCTGCGGCTCAGCCGCGGGTCCGGTTCACCCCGCCGCGGCTAGCTGGCCGCGGCTTGCTTCAGCCGACCGGCCGCCTCACGGCCGGTTGATTCCCCACAGCGACCCACGTTTTGCGGGTCGCGGTCGTGCACGGGGGTCGCGCGCTTCGCGGCCCCCCTCTCATCCGCTTGCCGGCGCCTGCGGCCGGCGCCGCGGCCGGCTTCCGACAGCCGCTGCCGCCTCCCGGAAGCGCCACCGCCTTCGAAGCCCCGACCGACCGCCCTGCTTTGCCCCGCGCCGCCCTTCGCCGCCGCCGTCTGCCGCCTTCGGCCCTCGCCGGAAACCGGCCGTGGCCGGAAAATTTCCAAGGACCACCGGGAACAATCCGGTGGTCGAAATTTCGATCCGGATAGCTTTCCGGAAAGATCGAGATGGGATCTACGCAACCACAGGATTTTTTAGAGGATCCAATGGAGCGATTGAGCATAAATGAGGATTAAAACGAGGAATGGGAGGAAAACTCAAATCTGCCTACCTCATTGGGCTTCGCCAGGCGCTTCCCGCGCGATCCGCCGCGCGCCATCGTCTTGCCGAAGCCACCTCGCCGGAGTCGCCTCGCCAGAGCTCACCAGAGCTCGCTGGAAAGGTGGATGGGAGGGGAGGGGTTGTGAGGAAGAAGAAGAAGAGGAAGAAAGGGGGGTGCGTGTTTAAAAACAAAACACTTAAACTCCCGCCCGTGGGCCCCGTACCCGAACACCCGGCGGGGTCGGGATTTAGCCTCCCCTAGGCTAAGAACCATGCTCTGAGCGCAACGGCGGTCTCAGAATTTTATTCTTAGACCCCATTCAAAAGTTACTAAACTTAGCGCCTGAGTCCGCCAAATTACGAAAACGCCGCTGGGGCCATTTTTCACAAACGGCCCGCACCCGCGAAACTTACACCCCTCATAGAGTAAACAACACGCTCCAAACTCAACGGTGCTCTCGGTTTTCCAATCTGAGCCACCGTTTAAGAGATACTAGCGTTTTTCCAATAAACGAATAAATAAATAAATAAATTTATCCGTTTAGCGTTCCGGGTGCGGGCGAGGGGTCCAAACATCCCGCGCCGACAAGTTTTATGTCGTTCCTAGGGTAAACACCTCATTTCGGACCCATCCGTACACTCGGATCTCTGATCCGGAACTCTGTTTAGGAGTTATCCCATTTATTTATAATTTCCAGTGTGAACGCTCTGAAAATTTAATTCCGGCCACTTCAGGGCTCGGAATCGCACGCCGTCTGAAGGCACTGCTCTGGAATATTATCAAGAATAGTCCAAAGTCTTTCTCAGCAAAAAATAGGTTCTTACATCATTCCCTCCTTCAAGATTTTCGTCCCCGAAAAGCAAAAATTAGGGATCAACACAGGGTACTAAGCCCACACCTGGCTTTCCCATACCCAAAAGAACCCACGCACAGCTCTACGTCACCGCACACAGACCAAAGGATTGATCTGTTCACGCTAAGTCGGCCCTTGCTGATGTCGAGAACCCACTCCAGACTTTGGGGCTAGGGAAAGGCGGTAGGGTACCTCTCCATCCCTTTGAACGGTCTCAAACGGCCCGAAGGCCCTCAGGGGTATCTCACCTCCCCGGTCAAACCTCTACGTAGCATGCCACGACTGGAATCACCGCCCGCACCTGAAACAAGGCCCGGTGATTCCCTCCTTCAGGATAAACATATGGTGAAACACCCAAGGATATATGGTCACGCAAGGTTCCACAATCGATGCTCTCTTACACGCTCAACAGGCGAAGGAGCCAACACCATCGACTAAAGGAAAAAGGTCTCATGACTTTTACCTTACCAACACAAGGTTACACCCGACGCCCTGCGTCACCCTGGTAACACCTCAAACAAGGAGCAGGGAGAAATTTCTTTCACACGCAGAGCCTATCAATTCTACTGCAAGAAGTAGAAGAGTCGCAAGGCGTACCTCTCACCATCCCGTGCTCTGCAGGATCGTAGACATCCAAAGCTCGCTGCTACCCGCGGTCCCAACCGTCAGCTCCTGGAGCCTGACGTGGACCGCCTAGTGGTGATGGGGAGATCTCGCAACATCGTCCCCCACCTCCTGCTCCTCCCGCTCCTCTGCTAGCACCACCTCTCTGGCCACTACTCCGATCACGGTGCTTCCTCTGCCATGGTGGTGCGCCTGCTGCCTGCCCGAGGCTCACAGCAACTCGAGTCGGGCAGTCTCATGCCAAGTCACCTCGCCCGTCACAAGCATAGCACTGACTCTCTCTTGGATGCACTGGTGCCCTACGGTGCCACTGTGGTGTACAACCATGCCCCTGAGCCCAGTTGTCAGTAAGCCACCTGCGTCGAGGTTCTGCTTGCCGACGCCCACTAGCTGCGGCAGACGTCTCAGCTCCAACGTGCCTACTACCACTACCAACTCTAGAACGTGACAGGAAGCCATCTGTCACCAGTGCATTCTATAGCACCCCAACATATGTGGAAATGCCCAAGGTTACTATGAAAGCATGAATCTCTCGGCGGAGACCCTGCTCAAACTTCCGCGCTAGGAGGTTGTTGTCATGGACCGAGTCCGGGTAAAAGCGTGCACGGTCTGCAAAACTAGCCACGTACTCAGCCACCATCATCCCTCCCTGCTGAAACTGCAGGAGCTCCTGATTCCGAACGTAGTGCAAGCAGAAGGGGAAAAAAACTCCTCATGGAGCAACAACTGAAAGTCTTCCAACAAAAGCGACGACTCGCCGAAAACTGAGTCACTAGACTCCACCAACGCCAAGCTACTCCATGAAAAGGGTGGCTGCCAAAGCCACTCTCTGATCTGTCATCGTCTGCACAAGCCTGAAGAGACTAACAAATGCATCTAGCCAACCCCCCTGCTGCCTGAGGGTCTGGCTCACCACTGAACCTCAGTGGTCTCTGCCGCTGGAACTCACGGAGCGCGCTCTACCTGCGCTCAAGCTCAGCCTGCTCTGCAGAAACCGTCTGCTGCTCAATAGGTGGGGGTGCTGGTACCGGCCCACCCGGAGAAGGGGCTCGCATGATGTGTCCTGGACTGTGGCCTCGTAGCTCACAGGGTCGTCGTCATGAACTAAAGCTGGTATCCTGGCTGGCTGTCTTCGCGGAGACATCCTGAATATTATCAAGGAGTGCCGTGGTCAGATGAGCATATATGTATATACCAATATCAACAATGGGGAGCTGACTCAAGAAGGACAGTCAAAGACTCAATCCTATGTGATGCACACACAAATTTCCCTGCAACAAGTTTCTTAGCATGCCGAGTCGACAAGCGGGTTATCAAGGTTTTGGTGAATGGATACGTCGGCCGCCGCACCATCACTGGACTCCCTGGCCTGAGAGCCGCTCTCGAGACACATTAACATTGTTGCCCTTATCCCAACCAATTCCTTTTATTTTAGGGAAGTCCACACAACGTCCCAAGGAATGAACCACCTCTGATACCACTTTGTCACGACCTGACCCTACCCGGTCTCGAGCCGCAACTACCCCATGCCCGCCTCCATAGGCCAGAGGATGGAGACCAGCGCCGAAGGCACAATAACTCGGGGAGGCCTTTTCCTAAGTACCTGTACACACACATGTAGCAAACTCAATGAGAAAGTGCAGAGTAAAGAAAAGGGAAACTGCTATATATAAACCACAGAGTGCATCGACCACTACAAGTACAAAGTACAAACTGAAAAGAAAAGGGGCAAAACACGCGCCCAACCGAAAGTGCCACAACCCAGCAATAGGTAAACAAAAAGAAACAGGTCATGGGTCTCCCACCTGGAACCCGGCCACGACCACCGCACGCAGTCCAAGCTCCCAAGCTCCTATGCTCCACTAAAGTCATGCTCCACCTGTCCATCATCTGCAAGGGCACACCAAGTGCGGGCAAAGCCCAAGCAGGGGTGAGTATAAAAATAGTCAGTAAGATACCCCGAAGGCTCGAGGGAGCAAAAAAGGAGGTACTGAAGGGTGAGCAGTAGAGCGAACAAGGAAAAAGTAAGGGAGTAAAATCGAAAGGGCAGTAGAATACTAGTAGAGAGTCCAGCTCAACCCCACAAAAGAAAGAAGGTAGACTCATCCAAACACGAGGAGATGGAAACGGTGAGAAGATGAACTTCCCGTCGAGTCTTCGGTACCTATAGTAGGAGAGTCGACTCGTCCAACCATGAGAAGCTAGACACGGAAAGCACGTGGCATACCCTGCGCGTCTTCGCCTCTCCTGGAAGGAGAGTAACCAAACCCAAGAAGTGGGTACCGGAAACAAGGTATATACATATCGGTATGCTCAACAAGAAACCCAAACGACATTGTAAGGGGATCCCCGTCCCGTAGCTCAGCCCAAGAAAGAGTCGCCAACAGTCCCAGACATAACCATTATCATCGCCCATCATCCCACACGTCTGCCCCGAACTAAAAGACAAGGGGATCAATCACCACACTTCGACACTATCCTCTTTAGGCGACACTGACTCGCCCACATGGTTTTAGATCGCGTCACAAGAACGCATCTCGGTGGGGAAAGCGCCCCTCGTACTTGAGAGTTCTAGGAAAGTCAAACCACACCTCATCACTGCCCTGTAGTCGAGAGGTCTCCTCAAAGCCATAGCCATTCCATCACTGACCCATACAACCAAGGGTCCCGCTCAGGTAAACATGGAGGAAAAGCCAAAACTAGCCTAGTAGAAAGGACTGAGTCTGGAATGCAAACAAAAGACCCATTGCCCAGCCCTGCTGGAGGGTAATTCATAACCAGATATCGGGTGACCCACTGCCCAGCCCTGCTGAAGGGGAAACCCTAATACATCAACTGGTGACCCACTTCCTAGCCCCGCTGGAGGGTAAACCATAATAAGATACTGGGTGACCCACTGCCCAGCCCTGCTGGAGGGTAAACCCTAATACATCAACCGGCGACCCACAGCCCAGCCCCGCTGGAGGGTAAACCATAATACGATACTGGGTGACCCACTTCCCCGCCCTGATGGAGGGTAAACCCTAAGAGGTCGTCGGGTGACCCACTGCCCAGTCTCTGATGGAGGGTAGACCCTAATAGCGTCGGGTGACCCACTGCCCAGTCTCTGCTCGAGGGTAAACACTAGAAGTCAGTGAGCAACCCACTGCCCAACCCTGCTGGAGGGTAAGCCTGAGGAAGTCGACGAGTAACCCACTGCCCAGCCCCGAAGGAGGGTAAAACTCAGAACCGCTCTGCCATCTCTACAGGAGGGTACAACACTGGCCGACCGAACACGGAGTGGGTGTCGCGCAACCACCCAACTCCAGAACAGCTCTCCCAAAAGAGGTGCAGCGTCTGCCCCAGCACTGGGTATCACTAGCACCGCTACCAGCCAATTCATCGAGAATGAAACTAGGGGGAGACCACTCAACCCTGCTGGTCAACAAACAAGCACAGAGCCAGGGGAAGAGCTCTACCTTGTTGGTCAAACAAACACACAGAGGGTCCCTCTACACCACGAGAGGTCCAGGTACATGAAGCAGAACACAACACGCACTTGGGGCCCACACGACGTGTGGCCCCAACTCAAACCCCAACCAAGCACACAAACAGTCTCAGGTACGAACCACACGTACCCCCAAGCGCTCTCGTATACTCCCCGAGTATACCTCGTTCCAGCCCAAAGGCTATCGTGCACATGACACCCAACGTCAACGTTAAGGCCTGATGTAACAACTCCACCTCAAAGGCCCAGACACAGCCAACCACATCACGAGAACCATTTACATCACTCTCCCAAGAGTGCGCGATCACACGCCAAGGGTCCGCCACAAACAAGGTAGGGCGAACCACCACCAGAGCACCTCCCATGCTCCACATTCAACAAGATCGTGCAAGAGGCTCCACACAACCAAACGAATCGCAGCGTTGTAATCCTCATGGAAAAACACGCGAGATCAACTACTTACTCGCCTCAAACGGATATCCGACGGAAAGGTCGCCAACACCGCCTCACGACCGAACGACGTCCTGTGATCCCAAGCCTCGGCCCCGAAAACAGTCGGGCGCATCGCACCATTGCGATCCCCTCGGGAAAACACGTCAAAAGCACTACTCACATGAGTGCAACGGATATCCGGAGGAAAAGGTGCATCCCGACGCACCGCACACGAGCGGTGCCACATGGGACCCACAACCCGGTCCCGAAACTCCACGAACGGATCGCACTGTTGCGATCCTCTCGAAAAATCACACAAGATAGACTACTCACTTGTCCAAAACGGTCGCCCGGTGATAAGGATGGAAAATCACCGTCGACGCCCAAACATCCCTCGTGGTCCCCACACCATCGTGCCGAATTACAGCGGCTAGACTGCGCCAACGCGATGCCCTCGGAAAAACACCCAACATCGACTGCTCGCATGCCCCGAACGGACGTCCGAGGAAAAAAGATGCTAAAAGCTACACGCAACTCAAAAGACGGGCCATGGGGCCCACTCCTCAACCTCGACCTCAATGCCTGAAACCACCTTGGAAACCTCCGCCTTGACGCCAGGGTCCCAACGCAACAGACGGTGCTCAAAATGGACGTCCGATGCATTCGTGCTGCCCGAAACAAGTTTCCCGAAAGAATGCTCATCCTCCTAAAGATGCGTCGCATCTCTGAGGCCCCTTGTTTCGGGAATTAAAAATTCCCAAAACCATCTCAAAAACTACTCCTCAACACGAGCTCCGCACTGCCGCTGACGACAAGCAAAACAGACGCCCGTAGCCCAAAATACGGGCATCCGAAGACTGAGGGGCAAAGCCCCTTGGGCCGGACCGGCCCGGACCGGCCGGTCCGCCCTGCTTGGGCCAGCCCGCGCCGGCCGGCCCGGTCCGCACAGCCGGCCCGCGGCTTAGCCGCGGGTCCGGTTCACCCCGCCGTGGCCAACTGGCCGCGGCTTGCTTGAGCCGACCGGCCGCCTCGCGACCGGTTGATTCCCCACAGCGACCCGCGTTTTGCAGGTCGCGGTCGTGCACGGGGGTCGCCCCCTTCGCGGCCCCCCTCTCCTCCGCTTGCCGGCGTCCGTGGCCGGCGCCGTGGCCGGCTTCCGACAGCCACCGCCGAAGGCCGCCACCGCCTCTCAGAAGCGCCGCCGCCGCCTTCGAAGCCTCGGCCGACCGCCCTGCTCCGCCCCGCGCCGCCCTGCGCCGCCGCCGTCTGCCGCCTTCGACCCTTGCCGGAAACCGGCCGTGGCCCGAACATTTCCAAGGACCACCGGGAACAATCCGGTGGTCGAAATTTCGATCCGGATAGCTTTCCGGAAAGCTCAGGACGGGATCTACGCAACGACGGGATTTGTTCGAGGATCCAATGGCGCGATTGAGCATAAATGAGGATTAAAACAGGGAAGGGGAGGAAAACTCAAATCCGCCTACCTTGTTGGGCTTCGCCCGGCGCTTCCCGCGCGATCCGCCGCGCGCCATCGTCTCGCCGGAGCCACCTCGCTGGAGTCGCCTTGACGGAGCTCACCGTAGCTCACCGGAAAAAAGGATGGGAGGGGAGGGGTTGTGAGGAAGAAGAAGAGGAAGAAGGGGGGGGGGTGCGTGTTTAAAAACAAAACACTTAAACTGCCGCCCGTGGGACCCGTACCCGAACTCCCAGCGGGGTCGGGATTTAGCCTCCCCTAGGCTAAGAACCACGCTTTGAGTGCAACGAGGGTCTCATAATTTTATTCCGAGACCCCGTTCAAAAGTTACTAAACTTAGCGCCTGAGGCCGCCAAATTACAAAAACACCCATGGGGCCATTTTTCACAAACGGCCCGCACCCACGAAACTTACACCCCTCCGTGGGTAAACGGCACACTCCAAACTCAACGGTGCCCTCGGTTTTACAATTTAAGCCACCGTTTAAAAGATACTAGAATTTCGCCAATAAATGAATTAATTAATTAATTAATTTATCCGTTTAGCGTTCCGTGAGCGGGCGAGGGGTCCAAACATCCTGCTCCGACAAGTTTTATTTCATTCCTAGGGTAAAAACCCCATTCCGGACCCATCCGTACACTCGAATATCTAATCCGGAACTCCGTTGAGGAGTTATCCCATTTATTTAGCATTTCCAGTGTGAACGCACTGAAAATTTAATTCCGGCCACTCCGGGGCTCGAAATCGCACGCCGTCTGAAGGCACTGCTCTGGAATATTATCAAGAATATTCCAAAGTCTTTCTCAGCAAAAAATGGGTTCTTAAATTTTTATACTGATTTTATTATAAAATAAATTTAAAATATAATTTTACATTAAAAATAAATTAAATGAAAAGGCGGCTTTCATATAAAAATATATATTTTTCAATATTCATCAAAAAATGAAACAATAGAGAAAAATAAAAAAAATTCATTCGAAGATAATTTTTGTATGATTATTTAAAAAATGAAGTTCAATTTTTTACAATAAAAAATTTAAATGTGGTAAAAAGTAATGATAAATTATTCACATAATTCATGACTAATCATCCTTTTAGTTAAAATAAAATTTTTCAGAAAACATTTCTTACACAATAAAGTAGTTTTTACTTATTTCTAATTAATAGATAACCAAAAATTTTATTTGTACAAGGATAAAAATGATTCTTATTTGTAATTTAGTTATTACTATTTATACCCACTATTTTAATGGATAGTTTCTAAGGGATATGTTTAAATAATAATTCATTAATAGATAATAATGTTTCATTCAAACTAGGTGTTGCGTGCATTCAAGATATCGAAGAGATTAAATTTATTTATAAATAATTATATCATAATGTATCATAGTGTTATATTCTATTATAAGTTTTTTGTTTCATGTTATACACTCTATCTCATAAGATGTTCCTATTTTAAAAAATCAGGGTGTTACAAACTCCAAAAATATTATATGGATTGATAAATTTCATATACAGAATTAATGAGATATTATTCAAAAAGATAATATTTATATTTTTTCAAAAACCATAATTATCAAGATTAATATAAGGAGACTATATCATCGACATACATTTTCATATACCATCCATTGAAATTATTCTTCATTTGGATCATTAACTTGGACTTTTAGAGTCAAATGAAATATGCAATATTCTATAAAAGAGCCTGAACATTGATACCACTAGGTAGTATAATGTAGAAGAATAAATATACATTAAAGTATTTTCATAAATAGTTCATTCCCTTTGATAACACTTTTTTTAGAGATGATGATCACGAAGACATGAGGGGGTGAATTGTGTCCTTTTAAAAATCATGAAAAATTTAAATTGTCCATATTGAAATACTCATGTATTTTCCTTCTTTATTAATGATGAGTAGTACCAAAAAAGAATAATTAATATAAAAGGGAAGTACATGATGATTTATAGTGGGTTTAGGAATAAAAATCTCTAAGTCCACTTCAATAACACTTTCTATGTGAACTTGTTGATTTTCTCTAAGCAGGTCCTCTTATCTATGTACATTGAAAACTGAGTGCATGGAGATAAAAATTTACAACAAGTTAGGTAAATTTATAGGTATATTTTAAAAGAAAATATTAGTATTATAATTTTACATTCTAGCAAGACTGAGTATAATTATTTGATATTTTAGTTGAAAAATATGATATGTAGAATGTTGAAATATCTCTGGCACATAATTAACAAAGCAACTAATAGATATTTTTATCTTCAATCAATTAAAAAAGAAATAAATTATTCAATTAAATATAGTATTCTTATTATATAAGAATAAAAAATGTAATAGATAGAGTCATTCTTTACTTATTCTGCATTAACATGAGAGATAATAATGATATATAGGGAAACTTTTCTATCTTTATCAAATGTCAAACAACAATATAAAAAATTGAAAAAAAATTATTTTCATTCAGGAAATTATGTTCACACTCCAATTTTATCCCTTGATAAAAATGATTATATATATAAAAATATATAGTAGTTATATATTCTTCTATTCCATCATAAATTTAAAATATATTTATTCAACATATTTTACAAATATCTCAAAGAATATCACAACATTATTACATTTTAGTTTTTTGAAAATAAAACCTTCAAAATAAACACAGTAAAATAAATTTAAAATATTTTTATATTTCAAAATTTTCATTGAAAATAACTCCTCTGAACTAGATTCAAATTATCATTCAAATATTCCTTTAAATTTTTTTGAAATAATCCATAAAATCTTGTAATAGAATCCATAAATAAATTCAAATATTCAGATTTAAAAGAAATCGATTCTTCCGAATTCATTGGAAAACGTATTTACAAAATTATGGTTATTTTTCAATTTAAATTCAAAATAAAAATAATCACAATAACACTGATTAAAATCACTTGATTTTAGGACTGATTGTCTACATTATAAACAACTAAGAAAAATCAAGATAAAAAACCCAGTAGAAACAAATATCAAAAATAGAGTACCATATTCACATATAAAATTTTTAAAATATGAAGAATAGTGGACTTCTATTATTTTATAATTTTTGATGATCTAATATTTTTTTTATTTTTAAAATAAAAATAAAAATAACATTTGAATCCCATAAATTCTTATATGAGTGGAAATATCTAAATATTCACTATTCCCATATTTTCCAAAGATTTGATAATCCCATACTACATAGAATGGTGTTTTAAATTCAAAATAATGGGATCTATAAATTATTGTCACTGGGTTCATATATATTTTGATAAATAGTATTCAACCCATGAGAACTATATGCAAGTTACAATTTGATAGATTGTGATATCAACGTCGATGGGTAACTATTTTCTCTAACACAATCCTTTTCAATATAATGTTCACATTAAAATGGAATAGGAAGTGAATATATTATTTATGTGGACTCATTTTAAAGATATATGTTCTATTTTAGATCCATGATCGCATATACATAGTGATCATGTACACCCTTCATGAATAAATCAATGATCATGAAACCATGTGTTGATAAAGAAGAACATAAGGAAATAAATTTGTAGGAGAGGTGAGATTACATATTTTACTAAAGGGTGAAAGGAATGTGCTCATGTTCATCATATAGAGGGTTGTGATTTAATTAAGTGTGAACAACCATATTCTATTTCTATTTTAAAAAATTGAATAATAATGGAGTGAGTCGTCTTCTTTAATCCATTTTTCATATTGTAACTTGTTTACTATACATGAGGCATCATTTCATGTTCCATTGTTGTTCATGGTTTAAATTATAATCAATAATCATAGATTTTATTTTATTTTTTAATCCACCAAGTAATTTTTGAGTTTCTCAAAGTATGAGGCACAGAACAGGATAAACCCCATTGTGACAACAATAATTTTAGGTTCTTCTTCGATAGTATTGTTTTGGTAGATTTGTAGTATAAGGTTCATCTTTGATTCTAAAAAGGGATTATTTTACAAATTTCATGTTGCTAAATCAAAATTTTCACTTAAATTAATGCTTATTACATTACCAATACATGGATGACCAATTTATGGATGACTAATATAGGGATAAATAACCTTTTAAAAAATGTACAATATAAAATAACAATATTCTCTTAATGTTTATATAATTTTATAAGAATATTCAGTATAAATCACAACAAAATTATATTTAGTTAATTTTCCTAACTTTCCAAGAGATAAATTATTTCCTCAATTTTGCAAACTTGTTCACCATTTTCATAAAAAATCATAAAAAATAATAATATAAAAAAATGTAATTTCAAATAAATGTTATAAAATTTTGGATAATTTAGAGATCAACAAAACAACCATTTTATCCATCCATTTAAATTAAAAAATGAAGATAAATTTACTGGATATACATCACACCATTTTTAATTCTAATAATTTTATCTCATATTAACATTAAAAACTAGGACTATAAAAATATATAGACAATAGAATCCCTATAATATTGATGAAGCTTCAGTTAATATTTAGAGAACCCAATAGATCATTTAGAGCTTCATTATAGATGAATTAAATATAGATAAATCAATTATATATCCAACATTACATGCTCCATGAAAATACAATATTTATATATTGAGTTATCATTAAAATACAAATGATTTATTAAATTAACAAATATAAATTTCATGGAATACATATAACATCTTTAGATAATTCTCACAAAATAAAAAAAACTAATTTAGTTTTCGATATAAAAAGATAAAATGAATATAATCATGATATATTTCCAAAGGAAAAAAACGTCATAATAATCTAATCAATATAAATTTAGAAATATACTAAACAGTGAGACGTAATGAATATGAAATCACTAAAACAATCTTATGAGTAAAAATAAAGTCAGTTTAAGTAATTATCAAATATAGTATGATAATTTCAAGAAGAAAGAGCTACTTAATAATCTCACAAATTTTTTTAATTAAAAAACAACACCTCTTAGTCCCCATTTTAATTAAGGATCAAAAACTCATGTTAATGAGAAAGGAATAAAACATACATTCTCAATAAATGAGGCCTTATAAACTCCCCCATAATTCGTGTTTCCTTAAATAGATATATAATTTTACACTCAAGGTATAATAATATGTGAAATATTATTCAATTAATAAAAATAATTTTCAAGGAATTAAAAAAAATATATAATTTAATTGATTCCATAATAAAAACATATTCAAAAAAATATTAAAAATATAATATAACTCCCCCATAGAATGAGCATAAATATTAAACATATTCACAAAATATAAATAAATTATTTTTAAATAATTTTAATATAAATATTATTTCACAGTACATTATATTAAATAGTTTACATGTAGACATATTATTATAATAAAAATATGTTTTTATAGATTAAAATATTTCAATAAAATATTTAATGATATTGAATGATGTTAATTCATGGAATCACATAAAATAATATAGTGAGGAAGGATATAATAGTTCAAGAAAAAGAATAATCAAATGAAGATGAATAAAAAATAAAAATTTTAAAATCACCCCCATATAAAATAGTTAATGTGTTTAAAATTAAAATTGAAATGAAATACTTTTTGGATTTTAATAATTCCAACTATAAGGGTATTTCCTTTAAAATAATGAACCACATTAGTGTTGGTGAATCTTTGGAAAATAATTATGATTTTCTTTGGAAGAAAAAGAAATAAAAATATATGAAATCTATATAATTTTCAAGCTAACAATTAATTATAAAAAAAAATTCCAATATAATAATTCTAAAAAAATAAAAAAAGGTTCTTTTTGTTCCCATATGATTCTATCTCTTGCAGAGTTGGAAAATAACGACTTAGGTAACCATCGTTGTTTATTTTGAGAAACAATTTCGGATTTAAATTTTAATGAATCTTCCTTAAAATGAACATACATAACAATATTTTTTGGTTTTATAATATTTAATTCATTAGCATAATTTACATTACTACCAAAATACCAACATATAATAGTAGAAATTCTCTTTCTTTTAGACAATGGAAAAAATAATTCCTATATAATTTTGTTAATTTACCATTACTACCAATACCAAATCCTACATTAATAAATTTTATTCATACCATGAATTTGATTTAGATAATTAAACATTCTATAATAAATGTTATCATCTGGTTTTAAATAATGAAATTTATCCAATAATTTCTTAATATTTTCAATATTAAATACACTAGAATTTTTAGAATAATTATAAACCAAATCCATAATCTTGTTTCTCAAAAACTGTTTGTTAATAAAAATATAATCCAAATATGTTTTGATTTTTTAATTATGTTTCCTTAGTGATTAAAATTAATCCTAAAGAATATAATTGAATTCATTAAGTTCATGAATATAATGAATTTCATAATTAAAACATTGAGATAAATTTTTTCGCCTCATCAGTGTGATCTGAATAACATATATTTACCTTTTTTCATGCAAAACTTCAAGGTTTGAAGGATATTAATTACGAGAATATTTAGATTCAATGAAATAATACATAATGGATTTATTAATTTCATTTTACCATTATATTTACATTAATATTTTCTAAAGGGGATGTCAGGTCTAAAATGAAATTTCTTCCTATATTTATCGCATATGACTTCCTTCTAATTTTTCAAATTTTATTTATCTTTTTCCGTTTATACATCTTGGTTTTTTTGAAAGATCTGATAACTGATCACATAAAATCAAATCACTAAAATCATAATAAAAAAAATCTATCTTTCAAAAATTTAAGTGCAACATTTTCCATTTGGATAGAAATATTATCTTCAGCTTTAGTTTTCATCACATCATTATACATCATTACAATTATAATCAATTATGTAATATTTAAATCATTAACTA
Source organism: Viscum album (assembly GCA_963277665.1). Taxonomy (NCBI): domain Eukaryota; kingdom Viridiplantae; phylum Streptophyta; class Magnoliopsida; order Santalales; family Viscaceae; genus Viscum; species Viscum album. The sequence continues at coordinate 1,270,800,926 of OY728162.1, read as the reverse complement.
GTGTGGATTGTTTGATAGTACTAGAGATTCCATTCCACTTATTATGTAACACTCTTTTATTTAGAATTGGAGTACCCACGACAACAACCTCATCAACAACTTATATCAATATCCCATTAATTTGAACAATTCTTTGATATTTCTGTATCGTAAAAGTACTGAATTTATGTTTAGTAGTATTGTACCTATATTTTTCAACATTATTCGTTCCTTCATAAGATACTATAATGGTTTCTCACATTTCTTTTGGGACATCACAAAGAGAAAATTGATTTCATTCAATATTTATTAATATACAAATAATAGCATTCATAGCCCTTGGATTGAGGTCATAATCATCCACTTGATCAATACTCCAACCTTTAGGTTCACCATCAGGAATCACATATGGCTTGATAAAATTAAAATATACAGTTAATCAAAGATTCATCAAATAGATAATTAAAAAATATTTTCATCAACCATAATTATCAACATTAAAATAACGATCACAGATCATCGAAATACATTCTATTAGATCATCCATTGAAATTATTAATAGTCAAAAAATTTATCTCCAACTTGTTAGAGCCAAAAGAAATCTTCAATATTATCCCAAATATCCCATATTTTCATAAAACATGTTTTAATGATGTTTAATCAACAATATATCATAAAAGATATCCATAAAGAGATCCCTCTATTTCATATCCCTTTTTGGTAAGAGAAAGTGATGATTAATACACAAGAGGGGATGAATTGTGTCCTTTTATGTATCATGAATAACTTAAATCACCCTTATTGAAATAAAACAATCTTATCCTTATTTAATAAAGGTAATTAGCATAGATGAAAACAAAATAAATGAATCGGGTGGGACCTGATGATATATAGTGGTTTGGGGAAAATTAGTCTCAAATTCCGCTACACCAACACTCTCTCCACGATCTTGTTGCTTTTCACAAAGTATGTCAATTAATATGGGGATTCAAACAATTTATTTTAGGTATTTCAAATATTTCAACAAGATAGGTTCTTTTATGAGGAAGTTTCATAACCAAAACATAGTTTTATAAGGTTAAACTCCAACATTACTAAGTATAAAAAGTCAATAATTTAGTAGAAATTGATGAGATGTAAATTTTTCGAAAACATTTAATAAATAGTTTATGTAGAAACTAATAGATAGATTTATGTTCATGCTGTAGAGGGAAAAAATAAAAATTTCAATTTCAGGTAGGATTTTTCTTCTTCAAATAATAAGAAAAATATAAATATATTTATGTAGTACTTCTTATTCATTTCAATAATAAAGAATAATTATATTTAGAGAAACTTTACTCCCATCATAAAATATTGAACAATAATGTGAATCTTTTAATAGATTTTTATTTTCTTTAATGAAATATTTTTCATTCTCCACTTTGAACATTAAAGAGGAATATGTTTTATAGAATAAAAAAAATATAATGGTTGATGTAGCTCCTCTTCCATTTGAAATTCAATATCAATAAATTCAATGAGTTTTAAAAATATCTACAATAATATCATATCTTAATGAATTTTTTTTGAAAATAAACCCATCAAAATAAAATAATTAAAATAAATTTAAACTCTTTCATATTTTACCACTATTAATAAAGAACATTTCTCCAAAATCTATTTTAATTCCAAATAAAACCCTCCATTAAAATATCTGAAATAATCACTGAAATCATGAATCAAAATCCATAAGAAAATTCAAATATTTGAATTGAAATAACCTATAATCCTGTGACTTATCAGGAAAATGAGTTTCAAAAAATAATCTAACTATTTTTCTATATAAGTTATGCATGATAATCATGAAAATATCTTTGATCATTATAGCTTTATTTTATGAGTGATTATCCAACTCATAAACCATTGAAGAAAATTCATATAAAAAGATAGCAAATAAAAATATCGGAAACAATGTACCATCGTGGAATCTAAAATATCCAAAATATAGAGAATGGTGGTATTAATTTATTTCATAATTTTTTATAAATTAATATTATATTATTCTGAAAATACTTATTGATATAACATCATAAGTCTATAAATTTTGGTAACTATGGAAATATCCAAATATTCAATATTCTCATATTTATTATAATATGATAATCTTATGCTACATGGAGTGTAATATTGAGTTCATAGGAAATGGACCTCTCTATTAGTGTTTTTGAGTTTATATATATCATGATATACAACCTATAACCCTCCAGTACTATATGCAAAATCCAATTCAATAAATTATTCTATTAGGCTCCTATCCATGTGACTATGATATAATGATGTGTATCTACTTCTTCCAACACTTGTCTACTCAAGAACCTATCATCATTATGGGCATAAAAGATCTTCTATAGGTGGAATCATTTTTTATTTTGATGTATCATTCATAATCTATGGTCTCATATACACGGTGGTCAAGTCAATACTTCATTAATTCCTCAGAAAACATGAATCCAAGTTCATATAGGGATGAATAATAGGTGATAAATATTAGGAGAGGAAAGAATTTAAATTCTATTCAAGGGTGTGAGGAAAGGGATCCTGTACATTATGAAAAATCTTTTGAGTTCATGAAAGTTAAGAAACCGTATTCCTTTTCAAATTTGAAACATTGTACTACATTTACATCAGTTATCTTCATCAACAACTTTTTTACACAATGTAGCTATTTTACAGACCCTAAGGGTCCACTAATTTTCCCATGGTGTCCATGGTGTAAATTTCATGAAATAACCTTACATTTGAATTTATTTCATATTCCAACATGTATTTTTTGAGTTTCTCAAAGAATAAAACATACAATAGGTTTACCACCACTACCATATTCGATGACATCATATTGATGATTTTCTACATAGGGTTCATCTTCAACACCAATGTAGAGATCATTTTACAATGGATAGGTTTAAAAAACAAACCATAAAACTAAATTTTTGTTTTATCCCAAAAAATGTAGGGATTCACAAATAAGGGATTAATAACATAGATATGAGTGCCCGTTGAAAACTGTATAGATCACCCTCAGAAACTTATCTCAATTTTTAGAGGCTTTTAAAAACATACTTAGAATATTACCCAGAAGAATTATATTTATGTTATTTTTCATCCTTTAAAATATATCACGAATCAAAATAATAAATTTTCAATAACTCCGTATATCATTGAGATTCATAAGTAAAATATATTCTAAAAAAATACATATTGGAAGAAACATCATATAATTTTAGTTAATTTAGAGATGACAAAAAAAGGGTTAACATTCAATGTAAATTAAAAAATAAAGATAAATTTATTGAATATCCATATAAACTTATATAATTTTATTTGGATATGTTTTGATCACGTAAATAGTGAAAAACTATTTCCATAAAAATCTATAGACTACCGAATCCTTGAAATATTGCAACAACATTGGTGAATATTTTGATCCCCCAAGTGATCATTTAAGACTTCCTATAAGTTTAATTAAATTTATATAAATGTTTTGAATGTCAAAGGTGAAAATTTATGTGTAAATATTAGAATTTTATCTTGATTTTTCATCATAATACCAAGGTGACCTCCAACTGAGAAACCGCACTGTATCTGAAAACATATAACAGCTTCTGGGAATTTTCACCCCATTGAAACAACTGATTTTTCCTTCAACATAAAGAGATAAAAAAAGATAATATTATTATTCATATAAAGGAATATTTTTTTTCTGAATATAATAACTATAGATTTATATTTACAATAAATAAATAAACATATTAAATTGGAAACAACTAAAAAAACGAATTAATAATAATAAAACGGGTTGAAGAAACTATCAAAACCAAGATAGGAATTTTAAGGACATGGAGCTGCTAAAGACACATGAAATAAATTTATGACACTTTTAATTATTTTATGATTAATAATTACGAATTATAAAGGGGTACATGGAATGTACCTCGAAGATACATGCCACATATTTTTTTGATATCCATACAAAATCATTCGCATCTCCAAATGAGTTATTTGAATGTTCCTTATTAATAATTAATAAATTTCTTATTATATTATTAATAGTTAAGAGAAAGAATTGGGGATATCATGATTTTGATTTAAAGAATAATTTATTTGAGATTGAAAACTAATGAAAAATTAAAAAATCAATGAATTATTTATAAATATTTATAAATTTGTATGAGATCCCTCTGATTCCACATGAATGTATCAGGAATAGAGAAATAATTTTATTTTCCATGTCCGGATAAATTTTTTTCATAATGGATATTTATTATAAGATGTATCACTCCATGAAAAAAATGATATTATACTAATTATTAATTGATGAAATAACTTTGAAACCAAAATACATGATTATCACAAAAGTATTTATACATACATTTAACTATTGAATTACATTACAGTGAATTCATTCTTTATTAATTAATTTGAAAAATTATCTACATTTTACCATCATTGAATAATAATAAAGTAATGTAGATTCTCCCATGTGGTGATCCACACATGCACCATGAAAATTTGACCATTTCTGTAGAAACCTCTGAGTTTTAACATGGGGGATCCTAATGCTTGTTTCATTCATCATCAATCACCATGGGAATCAATTCAAAGTACTCTCATCAATATATCTAGAATCGAGAGGGGTAGTGGTGGATGATAACTCTCTATTATTGAGTTCATTCTTGGAAAGGAGCTCTATAGGTATTGAGAGGATTATATAGCTTTTATTATGAACAACATAGAAAATGGCTAGAGCTACAGCTGGAAATAACATAATTGATTTCACATAGTGTTGTGGTTAGAAAATAATAATTGAACACGTTTCCTTATTATTTCCATAATTACCATAGAATCACATGTCTATAATAATAATAATAATATTTCCTATAAAGGGAAAAACTAGTGAATTAATTATATGTTATTTCTTATCTAAATTCTTCGAAACATATTCAAAAAATATTTAATATAAAATATTTATCAATGGACCTACAAAAAAAATCAGATATTCATCCACAATATTTATTAGTAATTTGATGAGAATGATTTATTTAAAAAATTATTATCATTATATTATTCACCAATAAATAAATAAATATTATATTCACTAAACAAAAAATATATATTTATTAAATATTATGCTCGCAAGTATTCTCTCAAATTACTAATCAAAATGAATGATCAAGAAAATTTGAATAATTATTAAACAAAATATGATAATAATATTCTTTCAAAATATTAAATAATAAAAATAATTTCTAATTGATGTTATGAATATACTTTTTATGTGACCCTCTAGGCCCCTTTCTTGATGGAATTAAGTAGAATCACCTAACATCCATGTTTAGCATCCAGCAACATGATAAGCCTCTCATAATGAAAGATGTTAAATATATAAATGAAATACAACCTTAGATGAATAGCTATTTTGTAATATAATCTTGTTATGAACATATCTTTAATCAAGATATGTAATGTTGTTTCCATCAACCTATGTGTTTGATGCCTATTTCATAGACATTCAGGAAATGTACATGTATCTCATCATCATATCCATTAATCTAATAAGGCTATTTAATTCTCATCAATGGGACTGATGTATATTTTTTTTGAAAGATAAAGGGATATATTCTTTCTCACATTATTCATTAACACAATATTATTCAAAGTGCGCTCAACCAATCCTCATTATCACGAGCATATGATATTATAGTTTTCATCAATACATCAAATAACATGACTCAGTATTTTTTATTAATATCAATATTAATATTTAAGGAAAATTATACACATAAATTAATAGAAAAATCTCACGACACATTTAGATGTTCATTTTTTTGTGGTGGGTTATATTCACACAATCTACTTCCCCAAAAAATATCAAAGGTGTAAACCATGAAAAATTTATTCAATGTCATATGATTTTCATCCCCTGGTAGACTATTTAATTTATTTCACATCAAATGATATATTTAGATTATGGAGAAATTCTTTATGAAAATTTTTAGGTCACATATAGACTATCATCCCATTAGGGAATTGATATGAGCTTTCAATGTAGAAATTAAATTCAAGACATTATCATAAACCACTTCATTATAAAACATTCATAATGTGATAAAAAGTCAATTAATATTCAAAAATATAAATATATGTAATCATAATGTACATATATGTTTATTAAATGGAAGAAATCAAATAATAGCTACCTGGTAGGGCTTGCAGCAACCTAGAAAGCAACTGGTAGGCCATGGGATGCCTGGTGTAGGCTAATGCCCAACCAGTGGAATCAGGGCAGGTGGTAAAAGCATGAATTAGATATGGTCTCTCTATCCTTTGATCGAACTCGAATAAGTCATATGACTCATTTATAGCCCATGGATCATGTAGGGGCATATAGAGGCTATAAATAGACACATGAGGATATTCGAGAAGTAGCATTAACTTCATAGATCTTCATTTATCTTTAAAAAATGTAAATTTATCTATAGAGGAATGGTAAAAAAATTGTTATCTTTGTTCAAACACATGAAACCCCTTTATACTTATCTCTTTTAAAACATTGATCTCTATAAATTATATTTCTCATACTACCAATTTTAACATCACTATATTTCTAATGAATGGAGAACATTTCATAAAATGTTTTTTTCATAGTAAAACATATTTTTTCTTACTTTTCATGTTCTTGGTTACTGTTAAAATGATTGTCTTTTCCTAGGTCTCATGGTTTTTACTAAATTCAATAGTTTTTTACTTTTTAGGTTTCCTTGATATTGTTAAATTCAAGTTTAATTAATTAATAAACCTTCAATCAATTGAGGTGGGAGACATAGGGGCTGATAAATTGCCTCCACCAGTAAGTCAGTGACCTACCTATTATCGAACTCCATTGTCAAATTGTATGTCTTATCTTATATTTACTTTCTATATAATTTAATTTTTTATCTCATTTCAATCACTTTATATTTTAACTCATATAAATAAATAACTGTTATATTTAATATATATAATTTCATTAATGCTCATATTTGTTTTATAAATTTATGCTTATCAAATTATATTGTATTTAATTTTTCTTTAAATTGGTTCTACTTCATCAATAAATTTTTATTTAATCGTTAAAAATGGATAGTTAGGTCTTAATTTTCAAAATCTTTTTCATCTCTTCTAGTGTCTCCTAAAATGAAAAAAACAATACACCCTGTTGATGTCATATAATGGAATATATTTTTTATTTTTCTTGTATTAGGGTGTGGGTGAAGTAGTCGAGTGGGTTATTTCTGGTCTATCACTATTGGATGTAGCGATCTCCACTTGACAATTAATATTTATAAAAAATTAAAAATAAATACACTCTATGACTAATATTTTTAAAAAGAAAAAACAACCATAAAATAGTAATTTAGTATTTCAACAAGATATATAATTTTATATGCTCCCAAATAATATTATCCAATCATTTTCTACGATTTTTATCCAATATTTCATTTGAAAAAATATAAAATAAATTAAAAAAAAATTTATTATCATAAAAAATAAAAAAAAACTAATAATTAGTACACAATAAATTATTTACATAAAAACTCTATAGTAAACCGAATGTTCTCATTTTATCTTAAACATATTACTAGTTTCAAAAACCTTTTTAAATTTATAACTACTTATTCAATAAATATGAGAACACCACACATCAGATTAATATGTCGTATGATATTACAAGACATAAATAATTCAAAGGAGATTTTTGTATAATTTAGCTTCAACACAAGAACATTTGTTATAGTTTTTATAGTTACACATATGTTTTATTATTTGTAAATTATAAAAATATATTTTCAGTCATATTATAGAAAATATAACTCAGATTTACACAACAATATTTCACAAAATAATCTACAGTTTTTTATATGAATTCATGAAAATTAGAGCTTGTTTTCCTCATTTGGACCCTATGCACATATTTTTAATGACCCTAAATTCTTTAAGAACTATTTATTAAATCATTCAAAGAACACCACATATCAAATTGATATATTTTTCTACTAGTATATGTAAAAAATAATTCCAAACTATTTTGTTATATTTTTCTCCATTCCATTAATTATTTAATGATTTGAAATAATAAAATGTATTTTTGGATAAAACTCCAAAAATAAAAACATAGAGTTACAAGATTTTAGTTCTAAAATTTCCAAAATCATTCTACGGTTGTTGTACTATGATTTCATGGTAATTAGAGTTTTTTTTATCCTGTTTACCCAATTTATCAGGTTTTTAAAAGGAAATAAATTCTTTATGAACAACTTATTTAACTAGTACAAGAACAGTATAAGTCAAATTGATAAATCTTTAACTCACATATGTCAAAAAATGTTTTAGGATATCGCACATAATATTTCATATAAATCTGAAGTCATTTTCAATGGTTAAATTAATTTGAAAAAAACTAGTTACTATGGTGAAAAATAAAATGATATAATTAACCTTAGAGGTAAAGGAACTATATTATTTATATTTTAATGGTGTAGGTTTGAAATGAAATTATCTTATATCCACTCAATTTTTTGTCAATTTTGTAGACACATTTTTTGAGATTGACTTCAAATTTTTGAAATGTTTTTTCGTAATTATCGAAATGTCATCCTTTTTTCATTTAAAAGGGGACCTCTTTTCCACAATTCCCATCACACTAAAAAAATATTATTTTGGACCAAACTCTATATAATCCTACCCCCCAAACTCCTATCCACCTTAACAATGTACTAGAATTCTAAAATTGGATTTAAATAAAGCATCCAGACCCCTCGTAAGATGGTAGTAAGACAATGTTAACCGACCCAATTCCAACTCCAATTTGCTAGAGGACGGAAAATAATGTTGAGTATGCATATCACTAAATATAATTCCTTATCCTATGAACATACACACACACAAATAAACAACTTCATGCAAAAATGATGGAATACAATGAAATAAAAATACATCTAGAGCATGAAATATTCAGTAAATAACCTCTAGGAAATCATTAAAGTACAACATTATAATATAACAGATATAATGGGGTAAAGTACATGGTAAAAAAGAAATTATGTACCAACTAGTCAACAAATTAAAAATCGTAAAATAAATATTGATTGGTTTTCAATATTTATGTTCATCCACCGAACATGGTCAGCACCAAGAACCATTATTCTTTATCCAAACTAGGTCCACCAAGGTCACCACTAATTTTTATATCATATCAATAAGACATAATAAATGATGAAAAATCCCATGTATGGGTGAGTACTGTTAGGGTTGGTGTCCTAAGAAACAACTTTTTTGTACTTTGATTACATGAATGTTAACTTATTATATATTGTGCATTTTTCTGCATGACAATAATATAATAATGTCCTGGAATATTTATTTCATTGACAAGGTCATGGAAGATCCCTGCTATGATGAGAACCTTGAAATTCTATAACCAATATTCTTAAATAAAGTTATGCAGTTGGATGACATTCTATGATAGGACACATAGTATACAAACAGTCATGTGCGAGTACTCATAAGAAGACGAGACTCTCTCTCATGGAGTTCGTACTTGGAAATCTATAAGATGGGAGATTAAAATAACAGGCCCACCAGTAGTAATTCCACATGTTTTGGTGTCATCAAACATTTCTATCTACGAGCGTTTGTAATGGTCCTTAGGCTGGATGCTTATTATTAACTCATGTCAAGACTCGCACACTTAGATTTGCTGATGAAAACCGTCACGAAGACAGTTGGTGGGAATTAGGGTACATTGGGTGCATCACTAATGACATGTTTTTAATGGATAAGTCGAGGAAGGATTTTTACCTTCCATATTTATGGAAGTAGATATCTCGGGACCTTTGATTGAAATATAATTGTCAATCAAATTCCATGCCCATGGTGTAACGACGAGATTATTTTTGGATGTCAAAGAATAACAGATAAAAAATATAGGTTTATGACACTGCCATGAAACCTTCTTAATGAGATATTGAGACAAAGGGATTAAATTACATAGTAATCATTCGTATGAGGTGACACGTCAATGCGAAATCATCTTATTTCTCCTAGGTCCCTTGACCTGTTGCTAGACAATAAACTTGGAATTTTGGAATGCCCACCTAATACCAATGAGAAAGAGGCCTAGAGGGTCACACTCTATGTGTATCCAAGTATCTCAAGTAGAATAAATATTATTCCTGTACATGGTTTAATAATTATTCAAGGAATCATAAATTTATTTAATGTTGGAGGAAGAATAAAATTAAAACAAGTACATGCCGTGTATTAATGATTACACGCAGTGTAGTTTTTATTTTGAAAACAAGTACACTCAGTGTATTAATGATTACACACTATGTTGTTTTTATTTTGGAATGGAAATGTAAAACAAGTACATACCATGTATTAAGGATTACATACCGTGTAGTTTTATGAAAAACTAGTACACGCTGTGTATTAATAAATACACGCCATGTAGTTTTTTCAGTCGGGATTGTGAGGATATAATATTATTTTATTAAATGATATTCATTATAATCAGCATGGGGGAATGTCAAGGAATTAGTAATTCAACATGTGGGTTTTAAATAAGAGTTAATGAAATAAATAAAATGCTTAACAAATTTATTTATTATCCCAACTCTATAGCCACAAACCCGATTATAAATATCTTCACAACCCCAACACTTTTCCCTAGTCGTTGTTCACAACAATTCTGGTGAATTCATTCAAAGACGAAATAACCAATTCCTCTAAGAACTCTCTCAAGACCGAGAGAGATCATCTTCCATGGGATCAAGACGATCTATGGTGGAAAATTCAAGCAAAGGTTTCTCCACGCTAGCACACAGAGACTTCTTTGGCGACGTCCAGAGATACAAGGTGCACATGTGGATCACCACTAGAGGAAGTCTACACTTGGATTCTGTGACGCAACGATGAATCACATTGGAATGTGAAAAATAATATCAACGAAGAAATATCACCCAAAAGGTAATTCTTGTTAATTAATTAAATTAATTATAATCAACCTGTGACGATCCACTTTTGTGGTTCCGGGACCTTTCTTCTTCAATGTCTGTTTCTGTGAATTGATCTGTGGAGACTGGTTTTTATCGTCATATTGATCCCGGATTAATCATTTCTATTGAAAAAAAACCATGTGGGCACATCCACCCATGAGCTTATGCTGCACCCAGAACCTTCAATTGGTATCAGAGGGAGGTTACAACGTTTATTATAGTTATTTAATTTTTGTTGATAATTTACGCATTTATATTTGATTCAATACAAGATAAATCATTCTATAAAACTGAATGAACGAGTTCTATTCTTCATCCTTCATTTATTGATTTAAATCATATAAAAAACCTTTTAATTTTAATTTTGATTAAATTAAAAACAAGGAACTCATTCAGAGGATCCGCTATTTCTATCTGAACAACACAAGAATACACGACGTGTAGTGAAAACTACATTCCGTGTACTTAGGTTCAACAAAATGGTACTGGTCTGCCAAACCATGCCGTGTGAATTGTGTATACCTAAGTTTTATTACACCACGTTGACCATAATTGAATGGTGTGTGGAAACCGGAATACACAGAGTGTATGCTGAATCAACACACCATGTAGTCTGATCCAGTCCAGGTGAAACCGTATAAAAGAGAAGCCATGTTCCATGTATACAGGATTTCCAGGCCAGTAACCACCTAACAAGTAAGTACGTGCCTTGTTAGATTAATCTACACACTGTGTACTCCAAAATTTACAAAGTATAGAAAACACGCCAAATCCCCTGATGTGTACTTTGGATAAAGGGTGAAAAAATACACGGCGTGTAGGCTATATTACACTCCGTGTACTTTACATAAATGTAATTTCACCAGGTTTCCTCCAAAAGTACATGGAATATGGATGAGATGAATCTCAAGGAAATTTTGAAAGGAATTTAAGATAAATAATTGATTAATTATAAGATCATAATTAATTGAATTCAAGCGCGACTTATCTTGAATAAATATAATGATAAAAATAATTTGAATGCTAAATTTGCGTAAATATCGTTTCATGCTATGGATGATCATGAGATAGACCAAAGACCCTTTGTTTGTGTGTATGTTTTTATTTAAATTTGATTAATTTAAATTCATTGGCTTGTGAACCTTCTTCCAATAAAATGTTGGGCCTGCGTGCCACTGGTTTCTTTAATGTAAACCCCATGTAATGGAGGATCTCCCAAGCCAGTAGAAGTGGTTCAGAAATCCAAAGCTGAGGTGAAACCAACCCAAGAAGATGCAATAGTGGACATATGGGAGCTGCAAAACACAAACCATTGAGTTCAATCTGTTTTCCCTAGGTCAGTGTTAGCTTATCAAACCACTAGATAAGATAACCAATAGAAGCTCATGATCATACCATATTATTTTGTTTCTTTCTAATTTCATTGTTTATTTATTATGAATGTGTTTTCATGATCACATAATTAATGAAATAAACAAGCATGAAAATATGGAATAAAATAAAAACTGGACTATGCATAAACATTATCAGAACATGGTTAATCACTTAAGAAAGAATCACTTAATATTAACAAGCATGTGATAATGAAAAACAATGACTAAAGAAGAAAATCCCTCAAATAATATATTATGTCAGACCAAGCCTTTCGTTACATGATTAAGGGAAATACTCAATAAAACTATGTGTTTGACCAACCATTTTTGGAACACTTACTTTTATAGAGGAAGCTCTTATAATAGTTTCGGGTTGATTTAAACATTTTAGATCAAGAGGAGTAGCCCTTTCTATAATTGTTGTAAAATGGAGGTAAGTGTTGAGGAAATTAAAGTCAGGATTTCCGGATTGGGGAGTCCAATAAACTGATCAAGGAACTATAAGCTCATGGTTGGCAAAGACCTGCCAACCTGAATACCATCAAATAGCTTGACCAACCCTTGTTGGGGTTATGCGAAGAGGAATATGGATCCTGGCCACTAGAATGTCAAAGAAAATGGACTTTCCAAGTTCAATGGTGAGGGCCATTGGGACTTGATAAAATTGTGAGAGAATTAATAAAATTTATTATTTCTCATAAAATTTAATAAAGAGAGTGTTGATAAATCTTCTCTTTTAAAATGTAGAATCAAATCTTACAATCTCATCAACCACATTTTCACTACGATCAATTTTGGACAATGACAATATCCTCACCGGTAGTAACTTTCCAGATTAGTTTAGGCACTTTTGGGTTATTCTATTCCTTGAATGAGAGTATTATGTGCTGGAGTCCTCACTTCCTGATTCTCTTTCCCAAGGGGTGAGTGATAAAGATTTCCTCGTCTATGATAATCATTTGAGCGATGCACTCGACATTCAATGTTTGATTCTATAATCAATGTCATGTGATCTCATGAAGTCTCATGAGGACATCAATGCCTATGGCATGCTCGAGCACCTCTGTGGACTATACTGGGAGAGAGTAAGACAACAAAGGTTTGAGATCTACAAAGCTTTATTTTAGAGAAATCTTGGAGAGGGTTCCCCAACCGGGCCTCATGTAGTCATGCTCATTGGATACATTTAGTGCTTGGAGGTTCTAGGGTTTAAACTTTCTGAGGGACTGGGTACCAATCTCACTCTCGCATCATTCCCCCAGATCTTCTCTAACATTGTTGTCAATTTCAACATGAACAACATTGATAAGTCCTTATCTGATCTCATTATCCTCATTCACCAAGTTGACAATGATATGAAGCGTGAAAAGACTTCTGTCCTCATGGTGAATAAAAGGAAAGGGAAGGAAAATAGATTTACTCCCAAAGCTTCTTCAAGGCCTTCCAAGAAAAGGAAAATCATAGGGGAGGAAAAGGAACATGATGATATTTGTTTCGTATGTGGAAAGAAGGGCCATTAGAAGAAAAACTGCACCTAGCCAAGGAAGCAAGGGGAAGCTTTAGGTGCATTTGTCATAGAATGCAATCTATCTATTTCTACAAATTGGGTATTAGATATAGCTTTTGGTGCTCACATATGTATCCAAATAAAGTAAACAAGTAGATTCAGGAAGATTGATCGAGGGTCGGTAGATCTACAAGCAGCCAATGGAGCCAAATTTATTGTTGTAGCTGTCAGGGACTACCACCTCACAATGCCAACTAGAATGATCTTGGTTTTAAAAGGATGATATTATGTACCCTCTGTAACCAAAAAAATTATATCAGTATCCAAATTAGATACTTATGGATTCATCTTCAAATTTAAAAATTAATGTTGTTAATTTTATAAAGATAACATTTATTTTGGTAGGGCGCATTTATATAACAACATTTATGTGCTAGAATACACAAACCAAGTAATGGAAATCGATGACAAATTTAATTCACATGACTCATTCCACACCCAACTTTGGCATCACCGGCTTGGTCATGTCAATGAGAAATGTTTGAAAAAATTACATCAATATGGGTATTTAGATTCTTTCGAATTAAAACCACTTGGTGTATGTCATGCGTGTCTATAAGGAAAAATGACCAAAGCCCCATTTAGTGGGAAAGGTGAAAGGGCTAAAGAGATTCTAGAATTAGTTCACACAGATGTGCATGGACCATTTCCAGTTGAAGCAAGGGGTGGGTTATTTTACTTCATAACTTTTACTGTTGATTTTAGTAGATATGGATATATTTACTTAATGAGGTATAAGTCAGATTATTTTGATCGGTTCAAAGAATACAAAAATGATGTTGAGAACCATCTTGGTAAGAAGATTAAGAAACTACACTCAGACAGAGGAGGAGAAAATCTTAATCAGGACTTCATTGATTTCTTACAGGATTTTGGGACTCTATCTCAACTCTCTCCTCCTTACACACCTCAATGTAATGGCATAAGTGAAAGGAGGAACCAAACCCTGTTGGACATGGTGAGATCAATGACGAGTCATGCGAGTCTTCTAATATCCTTTCAGGGATATGCATTACAAACAACATCACACATACTAAACTAAGTACCAACTAAAATGATAAATGATATTCTATATGAATTATGGAGTGGACGCAAAGCCATGTTATTAAATTTACATGTGTGGGGTAGTGAAGCTTTTGTTAACACCTCTTTAAGTAAAAATATTGCATCCCGAGGCACAAAGTGTATCTTTATAGGATATCCTAAGGAAACAAGGGGATATTACCTATACAACCCCTCAGATAAAAATGTTACAATGGAAAGACACGCTATATTCCTTGAGAGGGAGCACATCTCTAAAAGAGATAGTGGGAGCGAGATAGACTTCGATGAAGTCAAGGCTAAAGATAAACATGAGTTGGTACAAGAACAGATTGCACAAAGCCCCATGGAAAAACAATCTGTTCCAGAGACACAAGAACTACGTAGGAGCACAAGAGAGATGAGAGAAATAGAATGATATGGTTTTATTATCACCGAGGATGGTGACTCATTATTGGTTGACAATGATGATCCTATTACCTAAAAATAAGTAGTTGAAGGCACAAACACTGCCATGTGGCATGAATCCATGAATTCTGAAATGGATTCCATGTACCAAAACCAAGTCTGAATTTTGGTAGATCCTCCAGTTGATGTAAAACCTATTGGATATAAATGGATTTTCAAGAAAAAACTGGACATGGATGGGCAAGTCATCACCTATAAGGCATGACTGGTTGCAAAAGGTTTTAGACAGCATCAAGGAATTGACTATGATGAAACCTTTTCACCGGTTTCAATGCTGAAATCCATCAGAATACGATTGGACATTTCTATTTACCATGACTATTAAATTTGGAAAATGGATGTCAGAATAGAATTCCATAAAGGGAACCTCTAGGAATATGTCTACATGACACAACCTGAAGGGTTTATGACTCCAAATGATTCCAAAAAGGTATCCAAGTTGAAAAAAAATCCATTTATGGATTAATGTAAGCATCAAGGTCATGAAACATTTGTTTTGATGAATCTGTAACAGAATTTGGCTTTGTTAAGAATGAATGTGAGCCTTGTGTCTAGAAAAGGTTTAATGGATGTGCAGTTGTTTTCCTAATAGTATATGTTGATGAAAAATTAATAATTGGAAACAAAGTACCTATCCTATAGTCAATTAGGGAATGGTTGGACAAATGATTCTCTATGAAAGACTTGGGCGAGACAACATATATTCTTTTGATCAAGATCCATCATGATAGATCCAAAAGAATTCTAGGCCTGAGTCAAAGTATATACATTGACACGATAATGAAGAGATTTTGTATGGAATAATCCAAGAGGGGATTGTTTCCATTGTCACATGGCATTCATCTTTCCCTAAAAATGTGGACTCGGATACATGAGGAAAGAAATAAAATGGAAAGGATCCCTTACGCATCCATGATTGGGTCAGTCATGTATGTTATGCTATGTACAAGGCTAGATGTTTCATATGCATTGAGTGCGGTAGGCAGATATCAAGCTGATCGAGGAGACCTCCATTGGATGGTAGTGAAGACTCTCTATAAGAATCTGAGATGTACTAAGGATATGTTCCTAGTGTATGGAGGAGATGAGGAACTAGTCATCAAAGGAAATATAGATGCTAGTTTCCAGACTGATCAAGATGACATGAAGTCGCGGACTAGATACATCTTATGTTCGAATGGAGGTGCAGTAAGCTGGAAGATCTCAAAGAAAGGTGTGGTTGCAGATTCTATAGTAGAGTCCGAATATATCGCAGCTTTTGAGGAAACTAAAGAAGTAGTATGGATGCAACGCTTTTTCCAAGAGACAGATGCAGTACCTAGCAGTAAAGATCATATCACACTCTATATTGTGATAATACTGTAGTGGTGGCACTTTCAAAAGATCCAAGGCCACATCAGTAGTGAAATAACATACTTCGAAAGTATCATCTCTTGAGATATTTTTCTTAGATGGGTGAAGTTGTAGTGAGTAGTATTTCCATGGAAGACAACGTTGTGGACCCCTTAACTAAAGCCTTGACTCAGCAGAAACATGATCATCATGTGAGGTCTAGAAGACTAAAAGGTGTAGGCAGTTGGCTCTAGTCCAAGTGGGAGTTTTTAGGGTTGGTGTCCTGAGAACCAACTGTTTTGTACATTGATTAAATTAATGTTCAATTATTATATATTGTTCATTGTTCTTCATGACTATAATATAATAATGTGCAAGAATATTTTTTTCATTGATAAGGTCATGGAAGATCCCCTCTATGATGAGAACCTTGAAATGGTATAACAAATATTCTTAAATAAAGTTTTGTGATTGGATGAAATACTATGATAGGACACATACTATACAGACCGTCATATGTGATTACCCATAAGAAGATGAGACTCTCTCTCTTGGAGTTCGCACTTGGTAATATATAAGAAGGGAGATTATGAGAACAGACCCACCATTAGTAATTCCGCATATTTTGGCATCATCGCACATTACTATCTGTGAGCATGTGTAATGGTCCTTAGACTGGAAGATTATCATTAACTAATTTCATGACTCGTGCACTAATATTTGCGGGCGAAAACAAACATGAAGACAGTTGGAGATAATTAGGGTATGTTGGGTGTGTCATGAATGACACGTTGTTAATGGATAAGTAGAGGAAAGATTTTTCCCTTACATAATTATGGAAGTAGATATCTCAGGCCCTTTGATTGAAATAGAACTGTTGCCCAAATTACATTCCCATGGTGTAATGACGAGTTTATTTCTGGATGTCAAAGAATGACAGATCAAGAATATAGGTTTATAACACTGCCGTGAAACCTTCTTGATGAGATATTGAGACAAAGGGATTAAATTGAAAAGTTAGAATTTGTATGAGGTGAAACATCAATGTGGCGTTAACTTCTTTCTCTTGGGTACCTTGACCCATTGCTAGACTGTAATATTGGACTTTAGGAAAGCCCACCTAATGCCTACAAGAAAGAGGCCTAGAGGGTCACACACTAAGTGTATCTAAGTATCTTAAGTAGAATAAATATTATTCTCGTACATGGTTTAATAATTATTCAAGGAAGACTAAATCATTTTAATGTTGGATGAAGAATAAAATGAAAACAAGTATGTGTCGTGTATTAATGATTACACACCGTGTAGTTTTTATTTTGAAAACAAGTACACACCATGTATTAAGGATTACATGCCGTGTAGTTTTCATTTTGTAAAGGATATGTAAAACTAGTACATTACATGTATTATTGATTACACACCATGAAGTTTTATGATAAACAAGTATATGCCGTGTATTATTAAATACAGACCATGCAGTTTTTCCAGTCAGGTTTTTGAGGATATAATATTGTTTTATTAAATGATATTTATTATAATCAGTATGGTCTCATGTCAAGGAATTAATAATTTGACATGGGGGTTTTCAATAAGATCTAATGAAATAAATAAAATGCCTAACACATTTCTTTATTGTCATAACTCTATAGCCTCAAACCCAATTATAAATATCCTCACAACCCCAACACTTATCCCTAATCATTGTGCACAAAAATTCTTGAGAACTCTTTCAAGGATGAAAGAACCTATTCCTCTAAGAATGCTCTCAAGACCAAGAGATATCCTCTTCCATCAGATCAAGATGATTTAAGGTGGACAATGCAAGCAAAGGTTTATCCACACTAGCACCCAACTAATCCTTTGGCGATGTCCAAAGATACGAGGTGGATGTGTGGATCACTGCTACAGAAAGTCTACACTTGGCTTCTGCGACACAGCAACGAATCACATCGGAACGTGATCAAGAATATCAATGAATAAATAACACCCAAAAGGAACTTCTTGTCCATTAATTAAATTAATTATAATAAACCTGTGATGATCAACTTTTGTGGTTCCAGGACCTTTCTTCTTCTCTGTCTATTTCAGTTAATCGATCCATGTAGACTGGCATTTATTGTAATATTGATCCTGTATTTATCATTGATAATGAAAAAAATCCAAGTGGGAACATCCACCCACGATCATCCGCTATGCCCAGATCCTTCATGTACACACAAACCCAGAAGGACACCTCAAAAAAAAGATTAATATAAATAATAATAGTCAATTCATTCCATAAGGAAGACGGTAATGAAACCCCAATGTCATATATGTTTAAATAAACCCAACTGAAGAGATGAAATGGGATATCCATCAACCATTCCAACTAAGAAAGAAGAGTCTACCTGTAGTTCCAAAGGACACATATCATAGCTATTTGATGGCCTCTGTGTGTTGGTGTCTTTACTTCTTCCACTGTGAATCAAATTTAAATTTATAACTTGTCCCAAACATCCACTAAATGATAATACATAGTGTAGTGGGACTATGGGGTCGCATCCATAGGGATACTGCTCTAAACTTTCGAGAGGATATGGTTTATAAACCTATAAGGGAGTCCTTTTATGATGTCTTTTGTTTGGGAGTTTGGTCTAAGTTCTATTTTGTGTATAATTTAAATGATAAACATGTGGTTGGGATCAAATCAAGTATCTAGGTGGAGGATATCCATTAATTATAACCATATCAAGATCCAATGTCCTAGTCTTTGAAGAAAACATGGGTCACTAGTTGACTTTGGTCTTAGACTTCTATTCCTACATAGGAAGAAGTTATTCCATAGTCAGGAGATAACGACATCCTAAGTTCATTATGTTTGGATTCTTTAGTGAAGAAAGCTTCCTAAGCTTGTGGTCATAGTTCAGTCTACTCCAATTAACATAGGGGAATTATTTTTATTTCTTATGTTTAGGGATGTTCTCACAAATCAGGTAATCCATGAATTAATATCCTAGTTACTACATAAATTAGACACGTCAAGTTTAGTCTTAAAGGTGTATTTATTTATGAAGATACATCAACCTTGATCCACACCTCTAATAAATTTATCTACTCATTAGGGATAGTGGAAAAATTAAATAAAATAGATAAATCATGCTTATCAAAATTATAAAAAAGTATATTCTAGGATGACAAAGTGAAAATATGCATAAGATAAATATGAATTAAACTAAATTAATTATTTGAGACCGAAATCAGAATTGAAATTTAAGCATGGAATGGGGAAAATAAGGTGCTTAATAAAGTAATCTCCATGGATCTTGAATAAAAAAGTGAAAACTATGAATAAATTGGGTTTCCAAAGGGAAAGCATGGGAATGGATCACAATGGATCAAGAGGGGAGAAGGAAGATACCATCTAGTTGTTTTTGTTTAATTCTCTACCGGTTCACTGCTTATATATGTGTTTTTTCATGACATGTACCTATGGTACACGATGTGTACCCTCGATTCGCATCACTTTCCTTCAAATATACAATGTGGCATGCAGTTATCATTGATAATGATGTTCGACTAGGTACACGATGTGTAGAAGTGGTTTATGATCTGTACTCTTCATCTAGCTAGATTTTGCGTGGAATCATCAAGGCTTTCTCGCTAACCAATTTGACTGGTTTCATGACGTAACTGATATGGACATGACGTGTAGTATATTTTTCCTTTCTGGTTTTGTGTAATGGTCAAAACATGGCTTCACAGCTTGGGTTAGGCTATCATCTTCAGGTACACGATGTGAAATTCATCATCATGATGTGTACTTGGCCGGTTTATCAATTTTTCTGCCTTTTCTATCTTAAAAACATATGAAAAATTTTTTCCTACAAAATTAGACACATACCACATGCATTATTAAATATTTAAATGAAAAACAATGAATAAATGGCAACAAATTATATATAATAGTTATGCTTATCAAACCACCACACATGGAAAATAGGTTTTCCTCAAGAAAGAATGTCTCAACAAATATTCCATGAAGGATAAACAATTTCTAAAGCAATAAATATTCATTATGTCTATGAAATTCAATTAGGTGTAAGTAGAGAAAGGTCCATTTCTAGATTTAAACCTATATAAAAAGTTATTCATGCATCATAGTCTAGTTTTCAAAACAAATTCAAGTCTTTTAATCTTGACATCTTACTATTCCTTATGTTCTATGACCAAATGTAACCTACATCACCATTATTTTCTCCCATCACTCAGGGTATAAAATGTAAATAAAGGTATACTCATACCCTGGGTACATGTTTCTAACTATAGTCTTGCACCAGTTCTATCAACTACATCGTGTAAAGACAAGCATTATATTAATCTTGTGGACCTTAAAAATCGTGTTCTGAAGACTCTACTACTATGGGTAGGTAAATAAAAAAGTGAAAATCATTCCAAAAAGGAGGGTAGGATCCAAACTACAAAGGATAGGAATAAGAACAAGTGTGATGGTGTTCCTCCTTCTGACCGGTCAAATATATACTCCATCAACTCTGGTTGGATCCATATGTATGGAAAGTATGTATACAAAGAATTGATTATGTTCCTATCCTTTTCTATTTTAATTTTCATTTTCATTTTCTGAAAGTAATGCCTAGGATAGGCGTCACATCCATCACCTAACCACATATGATCCTTTGAGGGATTCATCTGTCTATAAAATGGTGAATTTTGACCTTCTTAGTACGCAAACCATATCATTTTTTATTTATTTTCTTTTTTTAATCTTACAAAGGAACAAAATATAGATGAAATACAATGAATAATAAATGGATTACAACCCCATAGATAGGTGAGGACACCATACATCTCTGGAAGTGCAAGTATCCCATGATGTCTAAATGCCTCTCCCCCACTTGGTGAAAGATATCCATAATCATTGTATAGAGAGTAGGACGGGAAGGGAAATAGGCTTGAAATATATTCATTATAATAGTTCATTAATGAAAACTATGGTCTAAATGAGGGATAGATGTCAGGTGGGTCTCAGGGAAACTTGGCTATCAAAGAGTACCTCAATCATTTTAGTTTTATACTTGTTCAGTCATCGCTTTGATAAGATCTCTATGAAAGTTCCAATCAGTTTACATTCCCCTATTATCTCTCAATAAATATATGTAGTCAAGAATATGGTGTCATTATCTTAGTGTATTCATGGGTAATGATAATCAAATAGAAACTGTAAATCATAAAGGGAATACATCTTAAGTAATATGTCAATTAATCATAATTTCAATGTTTTTGAATTTGAATTAATTTTCAAAACTCATCAATCATCCTAAAAAAGTATAAGAAAGAGTGAATCCTAGTTTTCAAAATTTTTCCACTTCACGTTTTATTTAATTACAAGTGAATAAGAATTTACAGGTTTAAAACATGCTTATCAATTTTAAAAATTTCTCCTAGACTAGTGAAAATAACAATAAATTCAAGTGCATCACAAGTGAAACTGTGAGAAAGACCCCCACACATAAAATTATATAGTTTCCATTCAATCAATGAAATAAAAGTGGGAGTGGTGTGACAGTGATTTTTAAAGATTATGAATTGGAATATTGGATAAAAAGAAAATAAGAGAGAATCAAGAGCTCCCTGGGAAAGTTGGTATGCCATGGGGGTGTTTGTGCTATCTTAACATGAATATCTAGTGTACCTACAGAAGAGTTAGAGAAGTAAATCCTGAACTAGATAACAACTATTAGTTGATAGGTATAAATACTTGTAATAGTGGATACAAGGGTATGCACATAGAGTGAGAAATTGAGAGAGTCATTTTATTTAAATGTTGATAAGATTACAATGTAGCTACATGAAATAAAGAAATTAAAAATGAAAAGGGAATGAACTAGACATGACAAAGAAGATGTGGCAAAATAGAGATGAACTATGGATTTCCTCCCATAAATTGTTAACAAAACATCGTTATTCAGACATGTGGATAGAGATTGTTTTCAGATGGCACATTGATTCATTTTATTCTTTTCCTCTTATAACTACTAGAGGTTGTGTCGTCAAGATCATGTGGTCTATTTAGTGGGTTTATTACTTTGGGCATAGCCACGTGAGTATGGATGAGGTGTGGTAAGAATAAAATCATTGGTCGTGGTGGTTGCTGTTGTTGGTGAATATCGAAAGATAGCTCGTGAATCTGTCAGGCAACGTCTATGACCCGCTCAAGTACCATTTGTTCTATGACTGCTAGCAGAACTAGACCACTAAGGATGAAAAATTGTTCTAAGTAGCTTGACATGCTAAAGTAAAGACATGAAAATCAAAAACACTATAGTACGTAAAAACAAAATCCCAAATATATATAGATATCAAAAATTCCATACAAAATTGGGAATAAAAATGATGAATATACAACCATCCCATGTACATGGACATGTCCCAAAAACCCTACAAGATATATCAATGTCAGATTAGGGATCTAAGACAAAAATCTATTGGAGTGTCATCCCACTGCCTGGTGATTTGATCAACTGGTTGAGCATCTCCACATCAGTAGTAGCAGCAGTATAAAATGGTGGAGTAGTAGTAGTAGGTGGTGTGGTAGAGGAGGTATGGAAATTGGATGGGGTGGCGGGTGGTGAAGTATGTATCTGTACTGGGGCCATGGGTTTGGAAGCTAGATTAATGAATGGTACCTTAGGAATGACCTTAGTGAAAACTTCCTTGCCCCACCGGGCCAGAGCTTTAAAAAACTTCTTGCTGGTCAGTAAGGTCAATGGTATTGGGGGGAAGGTCTAGCTAGCTAGTAGGGGTGGTGAGATAGTATAAGAATAAGGTCTAGTTGTGTAGGAAGAGGGTGGTTGAATGGTGGAAGAAGAAGGTATAGTTGGGGCGGCAAAGGGTGATGGTGTAAATGTAGGAGGCTAGATGAAGGGGAGATGCTGATGGGTAGTGACTTGGCGAATATTCCCCAGGATGCACTACATGATATCCCAAAACACTAATGGGGTATGATGGGTGGTTGGAGGGGTGGTTGTTGGGATAGAGGATGGTCTAGGTGGAGGTGGTGTGGTAGTGGAAGGTGGGGGATAGGCTAGTGGGTCTGCTGCCGCACCAGCGTGCTGCTCCTAAGGGGAGGGCTCCTGGATTCTTGGTGCCAAAAAATATAAGTCTCCATCCTTCACCAGTGTCCTAATATTATGTAGAAGAAGAAGATCAATTAGCTCCAAAGGTCCAACAGAGGTGTGGGGCTGTGAAGCATATAAAATGACTAGGTACCTGGCTTTGTGGGTGATGATAGATCCACCCAAGAGTGTGCCTCAAGTCCACTATGTCTGGGTCATGTAGTACTGAGAAAATATGGAGGCCATGTTGATGGTTGGGCCACCCAAGGATACTGTAAGAATCATTACATCCACCAGTCTGACACTTCCATGACTCTTAGCCCAAGAAGAAAAACCATTTTTCATGGCTCTATGCATGATTCAGAAGGTTGGACCCTACATCTGAGTGGATTTGGTGATGCATGGGTCGTGATGTGACTGCGGGTTGCGGGTATCATAGACTATAACTGCATAGATATTTCATGAGGTGGTTGTAGCTGAAGTATCAGATAAACGTATAAAATTAAAAACTTCTCAGTATTGATGCCACACCCGACCCCATACTCTGAAAAAGGCATCTCGTGTGGTAGGCCACCTTGGAAAGAATGGAGACTATCAACACCCATCTCAAAGGTGTCAAAAAGCTCAAGAAATAACTCTCTCTATGTCTCCTCATGGACCACAATAATGGTGATAATATGAAGAGCCTCAAGGAGCTCGGCGATAGCATCTTAAATCTTCATCTGTGTGAGGATCCCCATGTCTAAGGTATTGATTGTTCACAAAAAATTTTCCTTTAATCTGATATGATTAAAATTGTGCATTTGGTTGGAGAAACATAATATGGGGTGCATGTTCAGGTCCTCTTCACTGGAAGTCATGGTGGTGTCGAACCTTTCCGGATGGGTCGTGCTTCACGGGTGGTTGACGGTAAAAAAGGTTTGTCTATGGCAGTCTACGAATGCTTGGATGTAGGTCGTTCCTTAGATGGTGAGGATGAGGAGGAGGAAGGTGTGGTGGAGGAGGGTTGTGGCTATTTGGTGTGTACCATTGGATGTAGGAGGGTGGGGCGTAGGTAAGGGAATAGGGATAGGGAAGGGGCGCTCTCAGGTCAAGAGTAGAGGAGGGTGAGGGGGGTAGTACATGGGTTGAGGGAGAGGGAGGGAAGCATGAGTGGAGGGTGATGGAGATGAAGGGTAGGGGCACATGTGTTGAGGGAAATGGGGGAGGTGAAGTTTCGGGGTGAGGGAGTGTGGGTTATGACGTCATGGGTTGCGACCTATAATGTTTTTTAAAAAAATGAACCACAAGAGTATATGGTGTGTAGTTTTCCATCACGTTGTAAATTAGAAAATGTTTAATTTTTTACGGGCGAAATAGATACACGTCGTGAAAATGAGTTACATGATGTTTACTTAGCTATGGTTATCCCAATATCATTGTTTATTATGTAATTCACCTTCCATCAAGCTGTAGAGTCTTTGTCAATAATCCAAATATAACTTATCTATAGTGTTCCGAACCTAGGTTGCCTCCTAGTCAACGCTTCCTTTAAAGTCGGTATCTTGAATCTTTTTATGTTTAGTGGAACTTGAGGTTGAGGACACAACCTTCATGGAACAATTCTTGAATTATCTTCATCCATTTAACATTTAATTTGAATGGTGGCTCTCTGTGTTATCAAATTTTTATCATTCCATAAGGAGAAACATGGAAATATAAAAAGGACTAGAACATATTTACTTTAACTTTCGTAGAAATAGTTTTAATCTTGAATTGAGAAGAAAAACCTTATTCCCTATGATGAAGTTACGTCTTGTAATTTGTTGGTCATGCCATTTTTTTGTTTTTTTGTAACACCTTGACCCCAGAATCCTAGAGTCGGTGCATTATTATGTATCATTGGCATTATCACAAACGATCAAGTCTCGAAAGAATGATTATTTTAGTAGCCTTGGAAGTACTAGATACATTCATAAGGTTTACATTACATCAGAAAACGAAAAACTACAACAACATTGTTTCAATAGACAACACTGAGATCCCATAGAATATCCCTACAGGTCAGTCATAAAATACTTCTTCGCATCCTGGAAAAAATAAAACATAGAAAGGGGTGATCTCATATTCTCAGTAAGGATAACAATAAAGCAGAAAAATTCATAAATAAGCACAATCATTTAAGGCAATGTATAAGAATAAAACCAAAGGCTTTTAAACTTGAACATCAGCATAATATGAAAAATATAAAATCAAATAATTCTATTTACATATTCACATGAATATTCTACTAGTAGAATAATCACATGAAATATCAATAGCTGCATTCATAATAATGGAATGCATAATGCCAGACTTTTAAACCACATAGTCAAAACATTGTGCCAAGAGTACAAATAAGATTTTGACAAGGACTTGTGCCAAGACACTAGTTTCTCTAATGAGACCTACCAATACATCAAGGAGATATAGAAGGCTCCACCTGTCACTTACTAAGTCAAATTCATTCCTCAAATGAATAGTTCGAAACATAACATAAATATTCGTATTAAAACTAGCATACGAAATTTCAATACTTTATCCACAAACCATGAATGGTATAAAAATATCACATCCACAGTCAACCATAACTCATTAAATACAATATGGAAGATTTTATTGTAAGATATTATCATCAATCGATAATAATGAAGGATATTGACATAGATTAAAATAATAATCAAAACGATTTGAGAGAAATATCCCTCTTTTTCTTGAAAACATTTTAATGTCACACTATTTGTCAAGAAGTCTTTTAAAAATATATTTTGAATCAAAGTTTCCCATACCACTTTGAAACATTTAAAAGAAATTTTAATTTTAAAACATTAATGTCCATATAAATAAAACATTAAAACCATTTTTAGAACATGGACATTAATGAGAATGATTTTGAAGAATAAAATTTTAAAACATTTAAAATGGTATTTTAGTTAGAGTTACTATCCAAATGAGAGATGCTTGAATAAAAAAATTGAGGTAATAAAAAATTTATAATACCATGAGAAAAAATATCATTATAAACTATGTCAAAGGAGAGAATATACACCATATAAAAGTGAATTGGTGCATAACAACAAAGAAGTCTCAAAAGGAATTTAAATGGAGATGAAATCCCTTATAAAGATAGTATCTTTAGGTAAAGGATAAATCAATGACATAATTATGTGTGACAAATATAAATGCACTCAATATTATTGGATATTTAGTGTAAATCAATTAGAGTAAATTCACACCTATTCTTGTAAAAACCCCACCAATGACTTGGATGTTTAACTCAATGAAGGGAAATTGAATTACGATCAAGTTTATATCAATGACTTGAGAAATTATCAATGGAGTTAATATGTGTATCAAAATTATATCCACATAGAGGGTAGTGGACATTACTACATAAATAATAAATAGTGATTCCACACATAATCTTAGAGTAAAATAATCAATGAAGTATGCGTAAAGCCCACTGAGTATAAATCGAAATTTGAAATTCCCTTACCGATTTGGTAACTTATGAAACATAAAACCCATGAAAGAAGGATCATACAATGAAGATGTAAATACTTATAAATTAAAGTACATTACACCAGGAATACAATCACGGATAGTACATATTCCACACAAAAGGAAATAGTGGCCAATATAGCATGAATCTCCCGAGAATACAAAGTGAGATGAAAAACCCTTACTTCATTATAATAAATCAAGCCGTATGACCAAAAGTTAATAACCACCAAATGAATCATAGAATACCATGAATATATAGATAATCCTGATAATATATATCAAATGGAAGTATACAATACACCAAATGCAATAAATAAGTGGCGATCAATGGAAAACTCACTGAATTAAATGTGAGATAAAAAACCCCTTACCTTGTACTTTTCCATGGTTGAGGGTACATTAATCTCCTATATAATGGTGAAATAATTTTTATTATATTATAAAATAACCATATACATTAATATGATATCATATATGGTCTTCTAATATTGATATTTTAGTATTATCATCGTTTAGGGTGTTAACTGATTCGTTCTCCTTTATATGCTTGGTTTCGTAAGACATATTTGTTATGGATGGG
This sequence comes from Viscum album, assembly GCA_963277665.1. NCBI lineage: Eukaryota > Viridiplantae > Streptophyta > Magnoliopsida > Santalales > Viscaceae > Viscum > Viscum album. The sequence goes on along the minus strand of OY728162.1, from coordinate 1,270,772,874 downwards.
ATGTATCTTATTAATATTCAGAATGATATTAAGTCTTCAAAAATTATTTTTAATCATCACATGAAAATTATTATTGAATGGATATGATGGGGAATGAATCTCATCGGGTTCATGGAGACGGTAATCCGTACATACGCACGAGCGACAATATCATTCTTTTGATATTAAAATCATATATAATTGGATGGTATATCATATGTAAATAATAATTATCATTTAATATTTTTTATTTACACCATATTATACATCATTATTATACCCATCCAAATCATAATGTATTGGATAACAATTACACCACGACGTGGAGATGGTAAGCCGTACGCACGCACGTATGGTGACATGTCATTCAAAGGATGGATAGAATAATGAAAATGGTTGTATGATATTTATAATAACATCACAGTATATATATGATACTATATTTATTATTTTATAATGGAAACAAAAAATAAAGATAAAGTGGAAGATGAAAGGATCTTGAAAGATGTGATTAAATACTTACCTCTTCTTCGGGTTATTCTTTTTGATTTGATCAAAATGGATCTTTAGGATGGATTTATGAATAATGTAAGGCATATAAGATTATGTAAAGAGAGTTGGAAGGATATTTGGGTAGGGTTTTTCCAAGAATAATGGCTTTTAAGGTGTGAATTAGAGATAAGGGGGAGTTATCTTTTATAAGAGGGGTGAGGGGCACCTTAGGAAAAGCTAGAAATATTATTTTATAATAAAATAATTTTTGGTTTAGAATGGCTGAAAAATAATTTATTTAAATGATAAGGTTGGGATTGTTCTAAAAACACTCAACCTATAGGTTTTAGACAGGTTTGGGTCACTATATTAACTTTATTTTTTAGATTTAAATCTTAGTTAAATAGTTTGACATTTACCATGACTCTTTGTATTTTTATATTATATGGTTAATAAACTTACTATAAACATCAAATAGAACCTAAAGTGGTTCATTAATGATACAAATATAATTATATAAGTCTTTTGGATGAACCATAAATTTTTAGGAATAGAATATCAATTAATAATATAATATGTTTTAAAAAAACCCTTTTATGTCAATTTTGACACTATTTGGTATTTTGTTTTTGGTAAATTCATAACCTCATTATTAATTCAAATAAAATTATTCTAACCAACCCTAACATATCATATTAACCTATAAAATTAGTGTAATTCACAAAATGTATCAAATTACATTTATTTGGATATTTATAATATTTATTATTTTAATATTTTATTATTTAGATAATTACTGTATCATCATTATGTCGTAAATAAATTTAATTATTTAAAGTCTAAAATTTATAAATAAAATACCACTATGTAGGAAATATTTTTATATTTATAATGAATATTTTTAGTAGAATTTAGTTTATGTGTAACCATATATTAAAAATGGTGTAGTTGTTAAACTTTGAATTTAACACTTTTAACTCTTCTTTGAATTAAATAAAAATAAATGTCCTAATCTACTCCAAGTGGACCTAAAAGATCATATTTTATTCCTAATGTTTTTTTGTCAAATTAAACTAATCCAATAGAATTAGGACATGTTTTAGAGTAATAATAATATCATTTTTACCTTTAATTATAAAATTTACTTTATCCGTGGAAAATAAAAGTAAAAAGCTAATTTTCACCAAAAATTATTTTCATTTTATTGAACAAAATTTTACTTAATTATATCAATCGTGTCTCTTGGAGTTTTTAAATTCAACTCATAGAAGTTGTAAAATTATGTTTTATGTAAATTTTCAAATTTTCCTAGGAGGTGGGCAAAAGTCGGTAAAAAGTACAATAAAATTCTATACATCTAATTTTATTATAAAATGACTCCAATTAATTATATTGAACTTATATAGGTATTATATATATATATATATGTATTTTTACTTAAAATAAATTTAAATAAAATAAATAATTATTTAAATAAAAAGTCAGTTTTAAACTATAATGCAGTGTTTTTCACTATTCATTAAAAATTGAATGTTTTCATAAAAATACAAAAAATTTACCATAATATAATTTTTATATTCTGAATTCAAAAAGGAATTATATTTTACCAAATTAAAAACATAGAATTGTCATTAATTAATTTAAAATTAATTCCCGTTGTCTACACTGAAAAGCGGGTTTTTAAAAAGAAAAAACTATCAAATGATTGACATGTGTTTATACCAAATTTCAATGTGAAATTACTTATAATCACCTAAACTGTATTAAATGATAAAAAATATAATCTAATTATACTTCCAAACCATTCAAATACATAATTTAACACTATAAATCATTTCAATTAGAAAAGATGTCAAAATATTTTTTAGTATTTTCAGTATTCATCAAAATATAACAGTTATTAGAAAAGTACAAAACATTTAACCAAAATAAATTTTTATGTTCCAATTCTAATGAAAAAATTAATTTAATTAAACTAAATATATAAAAGTATCAAATATTGGTTTTAAAAATGGTTTTTCCATTAAAAGGTGGTAAAATTGCATTTTTTGAAGAATACTTCTTTTATCTGAAAAAATGAATTCGTTCTTATATTATATATAATAAAAACAAAATATGGATTCTAAAATTATATGGGGTATATAAAATTCAAAATTCAGTTAATACTATTCATAACTGTTTCGAAAGGCTAGTTTGGTAAGTTATGGTGTGCTCAAACTCGGTGTTGCGTGTAGCGCATGATATTGAATTAAAAAAGATAACATACTATGAAATATTGGGGTGTTACATTCTTCCCCTATTTTGGAAATTGCATCCTCGCAATTTTAAAATTTTTCTTTGGAACTTTATTGATTGTCCCACATTGGAAAAAGATTCAATATAACGATCTCCTTAAAAGAAAGAAAGAGAAGTACAAAGGTCACCCGAGATAACCCAGACTAGGATTCCATGTAGGAAAACATGGATATGAAAGATAAAATAAGTGTCACATTATAGTGGAGAGTGATAGAAAACATGATTAGGATAAAGTTAACAATAAGAAAACCAAAAAATTGTGATGTGATAAACGTTCATTAGTTTCCTATTATCAAAAGTAAACAGATATGTTTTTTTGTTTTAAGTTCCATTTCATAAAGTTGAAGAATTTATTTATGAGATTGACTAAGAACATAAGAGATATAATTTCATTTTATGTAGAGTTTCATCCTTTAATAAATTTCTACCACTACCTCATCTTTTGTTTTCAAATGATGAGTATTCAAGATAACTTGTTCATACCTGAAGCACTGGAATCAACTTCTAGATAATCTCATAATCCACAAAGGATAAACTATATATATTTACCTTGTATTTAGAGATTAACCAAAACCAAAATGGTTAGTATAAGATCATATTATTCCCCAAAAGGATAATCCTTTACAGAAATAAATACTTATCGGAATTTCTAAAATTAACCCAAAAATACCCAAAGTTCATTAAATACCATTCAATAAACCATTGTCCTTAAAATCCAAAAATATAATCCAAACTAATATTGAAACCCAAAACACAAAATAATTTGATTAGGTAGTCTTCCATGAAAAATTTTATCTCCAAATAACATCGACTTCTCTTAAAGTCACATACTTCAAATTAATCAACCTAATCACATATTCTCTATGATAGGTTAATCATTTCCATAAACAACCCAAATTTCTATGAATCCACAATAAAAACATAGATAAAAATCCACCATTACTCCTCAAATGAAATCCCATAGTATTCTATTTTCCTTAGGCATGTAGTATTCCCAATAGAGCAAATGTCTTCCGAAATAACATTTATCACTTAATCCCCAAATAATTTTCCTGTACTAAGGATAGAAACTTGATAAGAAATAAGATCCCAAATAAACTTATTATTGATCAACAAAATAATTTTACTACAAATAATTAGTCACACAAACCAGGGACTTCACGTAGTCTAGTGGTAGGTGATAAATCCCAATCGCACTATGGTTGTGGGTTCGATTCCTGCTGCTTTATATGACACGACGGGTAGTCACACGGTCTGCATGTTGTCCTTAAAAAACATATTTTATAATGTTCCCAAAATGACAAAAATTACTCAAAATAACTATAACATAATTTCACCAAAAATGCTATCTCATACCTCACATTCTTATCCCAAAATTTAATAACATGTAATTGCCTAAAATTCAAGGATCATATAAACATAAATGGTTATTTATAACTATATCAATAATACAATAAAAAATTCTTCCTAAAATAGAATTTACAAAAAATAAACTGCAGGGTTACACATAAGAGAAAAGTATTCTAAAGTAATCCCCTCAACAAAGAGCAATAAAACTTTTAAACATGTCACCATACATTTATTTCCACATAGGTTCTTCGATGACCATTGGGTTATCCTATAGAATTGGGCATTCACTCAGGTAATGCCTGGGTCCCCTAAATTTATGGAAAATGACTATAAATAGATTCTTGGGATTATTTCTATTTTCTTCCTTATTACTATTCATTTTTTTCTCTTCAATTATTTACTTTATGTCATTCTTTCCCACACATAAATCCTTTCTTTGTTCCATTAAGAAACTTCCCTAGGTTTCTCCTTCCACATTTCCTGCATGATGGAAATTGAGCTTTCTTTTCTCAATGGTCTCCACTGCTGGAGCTCTTTTCATTTACCACCGTTCTCTTCTTTGTTGAGTCCGGGAGTTGGTTAATATATATATTGATGATAATATTTTTGGAAAACTAATTCTTCATGAAGATGATATCTTTTAAACCTATCAACATTCCATTCCGTTGCTCATTTCCTCTGTCATGCCCACATTGTACATCATGTTCAATGTTACTATGACTTCCTTGGAATCCTGCCATTGACTAATACAAGAAAGCATAGTGTGAGTCATAAAATAATTTATAGAATATCATAACACCTTATTTTCAATCTAAAACACATTAGGATTAATTAAGGTCATTTATTCTCATCTTATATTAAAATCATTCAAATTAGTTTGTAAAGAAAATGTGATTTACCCCAATCATATCCCCCAGGAGTGTTATAACCAAGAGTGCAGCAAGGCCCATTATAGTGTAACAAGATACCCCGGGTCAATCCCAAAACTCCTTGTCAGAGTTTTCACTCCTAGATACATCTGTGCCAGAGCCGCCATTACCTGATCGTATCCAGACAGGGATGCATTGTTTAGAAAAACCACATAATCTCTACCATACCAAAATTATAGGAAGTTCTTCTATACTAGTCTTTAATGTATATCTTAGGGTAATGTATAGTAATCAGAGTTTATTTAAATCTATATTCCAAGGTTTGTACTAAATTTTCTCTAATACCAACTGTAACGCCCCGACCCCATAAGCCTAGAGTCGGTGCATTATTACATATCATTGGCATGATCACAAAAGATCATGTCTTGAAAGACCTATTAGTTTAGTAGTCCTGGAAGTACTAGATACATTCATAAGGTTTACATTACATCATAAAATAGAAAACTACAACAACATTGTTTCCATAGACAACACTGAGATCCCATAGACTCACTATAAATCAGTCATAATATACTTCTTCGCATCCTAGGAAAAATAAAACATAGAAAGGGGTGATCTCAAATTATCAGTAAGGATAACAATAAAGTGGAAACTTTCATAAATACACATAAAAAAATTCAAAGCAATGTATAAGACTAAAACCAAAGCATTTTAAACTTGAACTTCAGCATAATATAGAAAAGGTAAAATAAAATAATGCCATTTACTTAGTCACATGGATATTCTACTAGTTGAATAATCACATGCAATATCAATAGTCACTTTCATAATGATGGAATTCATAATCCCAGTCTTCATAACCACATAGTCAAGGCCTTGTGCCAAGACTACTAATATGATTTAGTCAAGGCCTTGTGCCAAGACACTAGTTTGTCTCGTGAGACCCACCGATGCATCGAGAAGCTATAGCGGGCTCCACCCATCACTTACTAAGTCCAATGCATTCCTCACATGAAAAGTTTGAAACATAACATAAACATTCGTATTTAAACTAGCATAAGAATTGTCAATACTTTATCCAAAAACCATGAATGGTATAAAAATAGCACATGCACAGTCAAACATAACTCATTCAATACAATATGGAAGATTGTATTATAACATATTAATCTCAATTGATAATAATGAAGGATATTGACATAGATGAAAATAACCATCAAAACTATTTGAGATAAATATCCCCCTTTTCCTTGAAAACATTTAAAAGTCACATTATTTGTCAAGAAGTCGTTTAAAAATAGATTTTTGAATCAAAGTTTCCCATAACACTTTGAAACTTTTAAAAGGAATTTTAATTTTAAAACATTAATGTCCATATAAATAAAACCTTAAAACCATTTTTAAAACATGGACATTAGTGAGAAAGATTTATAAGAATAAATTTTTAAAACAATTAAAATGGTATTTTAGTTAGAGTTACTATCCAAATGAGAGACACTTGAATAAAAAAAATTGAGGTAATAAAAACTTTATAATACCATGGGAATAAAGGATTTAATTATATACTATGTCAAAGGATAGTATATACATCATATAAAAGTTAATTGGTGCATAACAACAATGAAGTCTCAAAAGAATGTAAATTGAGATGAATCCCTTATAAAGATAGTATCCTTTGGTAAAGGATAAATACATGACATAATTATTTGTGACAAATATAAATACACTCAATATGATTGGATAATCAGTGTAAATAAATCAGAGGACATTCACACATATTCTTGTCAAAACAACACCAATGACTTGAATGTTTAACTCAATGAATGGAAATTGAGTTAAGATCAGGTTTATATTAATGACTTGAGAAATTATCATCAGAGTGATTATGTGTATAGAAATTATATCCACATAAATGGGAGTGTAAATTAATACATAAATAATAAATAGTTATTCAAGACATAATCATGGAGTAAAATAATCAACGAAGTACGCGTAAAGCCCACTGAGTGGAAATTGAAATTCCCTTAATGATTTGGTAACTTATGAAACATACAACCCATGAAAGAAGGATCATACAAATATTATGAAAATAATCATAAATTAAATTATATTACACCAATAATAAAATCATGGACAATACATACGCCACACAAAAGGAAATAGTGGCCAATATAGCATGAATCTCTCAGGAATAAAAAGTGAGATGAAAAACCCTTACTTCGTTGTAATCAATCGAGTCATATAACAAAAAGTTAATAAACACAAAATTAATCACATAATACCATGAATATAAATAGAATCATGATAATATATATCAAATGTTAGTACAAAATACACCACATGAAATAAATAAGTGGCGAGCAATGGAAATCTCACTGAATTAAATGTGAGATAAGAAACCCCTTACCATGTACTTTTCCTTTTTCAAGGGTACATTAATCTCCTGTATAATGGTGAAATAATTGTTATTAAATTATACAATAACCATACCATTAATATGATATCATATATGATCTTTTAATGTTGATATTTTTGTATTATCGTCATTTCAGGTGTTAACTGATTCATTCTCCTTTATATTATTGGTTACGTAAGATATGTTTTTTATGGATGAGATGTATCTTATTAATATTAATAATGATATTAAGTCTTTAAACATTGTTTTAAATCATCAAATGAATATTATTCTTGAATGTATATGATGGGGAATGTATCTAATCACGTTCGTGGAGACGGTAATCTGTACATACACATGAGAGATAATATCATTTTTTGATATTAAAATCATATTTAATTGGATGGTATATCATATATACATAATAAATATCATGTTATATTTATTATTTACACCAATTATAAATCATTATTATACCCATACAAATAAAAATGTATTGAATAACAACTACCCCACGACGTGGAGGCGGTAAGTCGTACGTACACACGTATGCTGACATGTCATTCAAAGGACAGATATAATAATGAATATTGTTGTACCATATTTATAATAACATCATATTATATATAATATACTAGAGTTTTTATTTTATAATGGAAACAAAAAAGAAAGTGGAAGTGGAAGAAGAAAGGAACTAGAAAGAGGTTGTGAAATATTTACATCTTCTTCGGGTTCTTTCATTTGATTTGATCAAAAGGGCTCATTAGGATGGATTTATGACTAAAGTAAAGACTCTAGGACTAATGCAGGAGATTTTTGATGATATTTGGGTAGGGTTTGTCCGAGACTAAAGGATTTTATGGTGTGAATTAGAGATATGGGGGATTTACCATTTATAACAAGGGTGAGGGGCACCATAGGAAAAACTAGAAATATTATTTTATAATAAAATCATTTTTAGTTTATAATGGCTAAAAAATGAATTATTTAAAATAAAAAGTGGGGATGGGTGGAAAACCTCTCAACCAATAGGTTTTAGATAGGTTTGAGTCACTATATTAACTTTATATTTATTATTTAACTCTTAGTTAAATAGTTTGACATTTACCATTTCTCTTTATATTTTTATATTATATGGTAAATAAACATACTATAAACTTCCATGAGAACCCCAAGTGGTTCATTAATGACACACATATTATCAAATAAGTAGTTTTACCAAACCTTAGATTTTTAGGAATATAATAGAAATTAATAATATAATATATGTTTTAAAAACTCTTTTTTGTCAATTTTGACACTATTTTGTATTTTGTTTTTGGTAAATTCATAACAGAATTATTAACTCAAAATAAATTTATATAACCAACCCTAACATGTTATAATAACCTAGAAAATTAGTGAAATTAATAAAAAGTCATAAATTAAATTTATTTGGATATTTATAATATCGATTATTTTAATGTTTCATTAATTATGTAATTACTGCATCGTCATTGTGTCCTAAATAAATTTACTTATTTAATGTCCAAAAATTATAAATAAAATTAAATTATTTAGGGAATAGTTTTATATTTCTAATGAATATTTATTGTTGAATTTAGATTATGTGTAACTCTATATTAAAAATGTTTTAGTTATTAAAATTTGAATTTAACAATTTAAACTTTTCTTTGAATTAAATAATTATAAATGTCCTAATCTAATCCAAGTGGACCTAAAGGGTCATATTTTATTCCTAAGGTTTTTTTTCTAATTAAACTTATCCAATAGATTTAGGACATGTGTTAAGGTAATAATAATATCATGTCTACCCTTAATTAACCTATTTACTTTTAACTATGGTAAATAAAAGCAAAACTTTATTATTCAACATAAAATTAATTTCATATTATTGAACAAAATTTTAATTACTAATATCAACCATGTATCTCATATTTTAGAAATTAAACTCACATAATCGAATAAATTAAGTTTTATATAAATTTTCAAATTCTCCAAGGAAGTGGGTAAAAGATGGTAAAATGTTCAATAAACTTTTATACATCTAATTTTATTATAAAATGAATACAATGAATTATATTGAACTTATATAGATATTATATATATATTTTTACTTAAAATAAATTTTAATAAAATAAATAATTTTTTAAATTAAAAGTCGGTTTTAAACTATAACAGAATGTTTTTCAGTATTCATCAAAAATAGAATGTTTTCGAAAAAATACCAAAAATTTAACCTAAGATAATTTTTATATTATGAATTTAAAAATGAATTTTATTTTACCAAATTAAAAACATATAAGTTTCATTAATAAATTTAAAATTAATTCATATTGTGAAAACCGAAAAGTGGGTTTTTAAAAAGTAAAAACTATCAAAAGATTGACATGTGTTTATGTAAAATTTTATTTCTAAATTACTTATAATCACCTACATTGTATTAAATGATAAAAATATAATATAATTATACTTCCAAACCATTCTAATAAATTATTTAACACTATAAATTATTTAGATTAAAAAAGTTGTTTTCAACTAAAATTTTGTATTTTTTAGTATTCATCAAAATATAAAAGTTATTAAAAAAGTACAAAAAATTTATCCAAAATAAATTTTTATCTCCCAATTCTAAATAATAATTTAATTTCATTAAATTGAATATATAAAAGTGTTAAATACTGGTTTTAAAACGGTTTTTCCAGAAAAGGTGCTAAAATTGCATCTTCTAGAAAAATACTTCTTTTATCTGAAAAAATGAATTTCTTCTTATATTATGTATAAGAAACACAGAATATTGATTCTAAAATTATATGGAGTATATAAAATTAAAAATTCAGTTAATACTATTTATAAATTCTTTTGAACGGCTAGTTTGGTATGTTGTGGTGCGCTCGTACTCAGTGTTGCGTGTAGCACAAGCTATTTTTTTAAAGAAAATAACTTACTATGAAATATTGGGGTGTTACATTTTTCCTAGTAAATCCATGCTTCTTCGTACACATATATCCTGATTTACTCCAACATGGTTAATTTCAATAACCATTTCTCTCCAGCCTTCTCTACATCCAGATTCATCTTTTTGATAGCCCAAAATGAATGATGTTCTAACTCCATTGGAAGATGACATGGTTAACCATATACCTCTCTTAATGGGGTAGTTCCTATGAGTGTTTTGTATGAAATTAGGTATTCCCATAATGTATCATCCAACTCAAGTCTCCAATCATTTATTCTAGTGTTAATAGTTTTATCTATGATTTGTTTCACCTCCCTATAAGACAATTCCACTTTCCCGCTTGTTTGTGGGTCATAGGGGGTTCCAGTGTTGTATCAAATTCTATATCGTTCAATAATCATTAAAACATGATAATTTCATAAATGTGTTCTGTGAACACTAATGATTAGTCGTGTAAATAAAAAATATGTAAACACATTCTTTTGATGAAAATTCATGACTACCATTGATGTGTCATGTGATGTGGATTTGATTTCATTCTCTAGGAAAAATAGTCTACTGCAATAAGAATTTAATTTCTTCCATGTGATGAGGGGAATGGTCCCATAAAGTCAATTCTGTAGACATCAATAAGTTCAACTTCAAAAATTGTGTTTTGTGGAATCTCATTTATTCTACTGATGTTCCCTGTTCTTTGACATCTATCACATTGATGATAGAATCCCCTAGGATTGTGATGCATTGATAGCAAGAAAAACCCACTTTGTATGATCTTTCCCACTATTCACTCTTGCCCATGATGTACTCTAGTTGGAAATGTGTGGAAAATTTTAATCACATTTTTTATCTCTTCCTCAGGGATCTATCGCCATAAAAGGCCATTGCCACAATGCTTGAATAAAAATGGGTTTCCCCAAAAGTCGTATTTGGCATCAGAGAAAAAAATCTTGTGTTTATTTTTGAGAGGTCATGATGAAGATATTACTTGGAAGGATATTTTTACATGTCCATGAACTAGGGCTATGATTTGAAACTGAAAAATGTATCATCTAGAAAATCTACTTCAATATCAGTCTTGTTGTCTTTTTAATGATGGTTAGGGGTAATTGTGAGAGGTGGTAAGAAATGAAATTTTTTATCCCTTTAGCATCCTTGATTAAAAAATTGAATTATTGTAGCCAAAGAATCCAGAATATCAATCCTGTTTTTTCATATCTTCTTTTTAATCAGGTATTGAAGGGCAGCATGGTCTGTATGGACAATGAATTTGGATATAACATGGTATGAATAAAACTTTTCAAAGTCAAATACAACATCTAGGAGTTCCTTCATCGTAGTCGTATAATTTATTTGCGATACATTCAATGTGAGTATGGAATAGTATATTGAAAAGAAGATGTTGTTAGTATATTATCTGAGCACTGATCCTAAAACAAGTTTGAGGGCATCGTACCTAATCTCAGTCTCATTTTCCCTGTTTGGTGTAATGATAACCAGAGTCACAATCAGATTTTTTTTTGTGTTTCAAAAGATTGTTGGTTATCTTCACCGAATCCAAAAGGAATGTCCTTTAATAAAAAGTTTGTCAATGGATGTGTGAGTATAGTGAAATCTTTTATGATGCATTTGTAGAATCCATCATACCAAAGGAAACCTCTGATCCCTTTTACGGTTGATGGTTTTGGAAAGTTCATGATAACCTTGGTCTTTGCAGGATCAACCTCAATGCCTTATTTAGAGATTTTGTGTCCCAGAACAATTCCTCCCTGCACCATGATGTGACATTTTTTCCAATTTAAAACTAATCATTTATCCTCATAGCATTGGAGAACCACTTCTAAATTTCTTAGATAGATATCAACTGATCTTCCATAGATAGAGAAATCGTTCGTGAATATTTTTGAGAAATTCATCATCTAGGTCATGAAATATATGTTTCATGCATCATTGTAACGTCTCTACTACGTCAAACATACCAAATGACATGTGTCTATATGAAAATGTAATAAAGGGGCTGGTGAAGGAGGTTTTGAGCCACTCAGTGAAGTCTACTACAATTTGATTGTGTCCTGAATAGCCATCTAGGAAACATTAGAAATCATGTCCTATTATATCCTCAATAATTTGATCCATAAAAGGTAATATAAAATTATCATTCCATAGTACTACATTCAAACATATGTAATCCATGAAAACTATATATCCATTGATGGTGTGGGTTGAAATGAGTTCATTATCATCTATCTCTTCTGCATTCAGTTCTCTATTTTTGGGAAATACTTAGTGCAGAATCACCCATTCACTATCTAAGATGGGATATATTATTCTAGAATCCAAAAACATAAGAACTTATTTCTTGAAATCCTTATTAAAGGGTGGTGTGAGCCTCCTATGAGGTTTCCTTTTTTGGTTTTCATTTTCTTCGAGTAACATCCATTGGGTGCACTCTGAAAGATTAATCTACTTAATATCCACCACCCCTAGGAAATTAATTCCTTGTGTATTTTTAGGGCATAAAATAGTTTTTCTTCCTGAGACTAATATAGATCAGTGTTGATAATGATGGGAAAAGAGAATTACTCTCATAAGTATGAGTGCTTCAATGTACTAGGTAAAGGTTTCAAGTATAACTTGTGTTGATGAATGATGGATGGGATAGATGGTGGTACAATGTCTATGGAAAGTGGTTCAATAAAGCTTACTTCCTTGATTTCGTAGTCTTCTTCTTTTTCTAAACCGTAATCATCGATATCTTCCCCGATATCCATGTACTCCCCTCATTGTTGAGAGAGAGAGATGGCATGAAAGTCAACTATATCATCTAAATGTTGTGAAGACTTTATCAGGTTGAACACTACTTGTCATTCTCTAACTATGAAGATTATATTTCCTTTATTAACATCAATCCATGTTTATTTGTGTCTTAGACGAGTCTTCCACGAATGATTGGGACATCTCTTTCCACATCCTTGTCTAAAACTATAAAGTTAGTTGGAAAAATGAATTTTGTGACATTAACAAGAACATATTCAAGAATACCACTTTGGTAATTTATAGAACAATCAACTAACTGCAATGCTACTATTTTTTCCTTGAGCTTTTGGAGTCTCAGTTTGTGTAAAAAACTCATCGGCATCAGGTTAATGCTTGATCCAAGATCACATAGTGCTCTTCCAAATTTGCACTCTCCTATTACACACATAATTGAAAAGCTTCCTGGATCACAAAACATTGGTTGTATTTTCTATTGTACGACAACATATAATTGTTCATTTAATGAGATGAATCCTAGATCTTCTATCTTTCTCTTATTTCATAGCAACTGTTTGAAAACTTTCACATAAACAAAAATTTAATCTAATGCATCAGAAAATGGAATGTTGATATGCAATTGTTTGAACATTTTGAGGAACTTTTTGTAATGAGACTCCCACCTAGATTTACTCTCTCTTTTCGAAAAGTAATGAGGTGATTATTATAGATGTGTGGATATATAAATGAGTCCCTTTGGTTTTTTGGGGCCCTCACTTTCTCATATAGTATTGCTTCTAATTTTTTTAATTGTTGATTGGGCTCTTCCTATGGCCTGATTTCCTTTTATTATTGGAAATATAATACTTTCCCACTTTTAAATACTATAGCCTTAGAATCCTATCATGGGTATATCTCAGTGTTACTAGGTAGAGTACCTGGTAATATTTTAGATAATGTTTTTGAGATCTTCCCCAATTGCATCTCCACGCTTCTTAAAGCTGATCGCTAATTTCGAATTTCTGTCACCTACGTGGTCATCCATTGATCTAACTTTTCAATAAAGGATGTAAGGATCATCTCCATGTTACATTTATATGGTGGAGGTGTATATTGGGGTCTTGGATGGGCGGGTGTAAATTGTTGTTTTTGGGGCCTTTGAAAGGGTTAATGTGGAAATGTCAGCTGATGTGGTCCAGGATAGGATTAATTGGTGGATAACCTGGTGGTCCCTGGTTACGGAACTAAGAATGACCACTAAATTGCTGAAAATATCCTCAATTGTTTTGAGACTATTTTTGAGCAGGACTGTGCTGAAAAATTTATTTTTATTGTTGCTGCTAAGATGATTAACTTTGTTAATTATAATTAACATAATTACAATCTTGTTGATCCTCATATCTTTATTTTCAGTCTTGATACTGGTGTGGCCCACCGCACATCTCACATGACAAGGGTAATAGGGGGTTGCATGGTTGGTATTTGAAACTACTAAAGTTTCTTGGTTAGTTGTTTGACTTGCACTGATAACTAGGTGGTCTCATCAATTTGGTGTAATCCATGTTGTGGTGGTCAACATTCACTTTTCCTTAGACTAGTATTGTAGGATACTTTATCCAAATAGCTCTTCCTATGTTTGGAGTTTTGAACATCAGTCCTCCATCATCAGAATCATCAAACACTATTCGTGCCATTGGCTGTAGTCCTTGATAAAAGGTTTTCTTTTGAATCCAAGTGTCATGTTCGTGATGTGGACATTTCCTGATGAGTTCATTGAATTAATATGATGCTTCCCATGAAGATTATACATATTCTTGTGAAAAGTTCTAAATGTAATTCATGAGTTTCTAGGTTTGGAACGGTGGGAAGTATTTGTCGAGAAACATTTTTGCAAGATCATCACACGTCGTGATTTAATCAGGAGCTTGGATTTTGAGTTAGTTTTTAGCTCTATCACTTAAAAAAAGGAATGAAATAAAGTCTTATCACGTCCGAAGAAAGTCCCTAGTTTCAAGAGGTATTTCAAACCTTCAGGTAATTGGAAATATTTTTGAATGGGTCTTCACTTTAAATACCACTGAATTCTCCCTTGTTATGGATCATATGGAGGGGTCCAGGATATATTTCAACTGTAAGGGCTTGAATTGGAAGATGAATGATGATTGGCATTTTAATATGGATTGATGGAAAGACATAGTCCATTAATGTCTTATTAGGGTGAATTGGGTGTTCTCTTGGTATGATTTGATGATTTGGTGTGTTGGGTCCTGCAATGTGATGTTTCTTGACCATTGTTGACTGGCGGAGTGAAAGTAGATGCATTTCGATCTTGGGATCAAAGGCCAACAGTTCTTCTACTTCAAGGATCCTTGATCGGGTCAAGGGACCTTGATACAAGCACTGGAGATGAAGGCGAATATGCAAGGGAATCTTGGAACAAAAGAACAAAAAAGGGTGAGGGGAAGGTAATGCTATGCCTTATAAAAACCATATTTATTTTATGAAATGGTGTTACTTCCCAGAAAATAGTGCCAGAAATTTGATGTCCTCTGCGCGGTGGTGCCATTACTTCATCCGGTGTGAAACAAATTTTAATTTATAACTTTTCACAAAATTTTACTAACTACTAAGATGTAGTGTAGTGGGAGTAGGGGGTAGATTCCATGGGGAGAATGATATTAATATTCGAGAGGATCAAGTATCTAAACCTATAAGGGAGTCCTTTATTGATGTATTTTGGTTGGGATTTTGATTTATTTTCTATTTTCTGGGGACTTAAAATGATAAACGAGGGGATGAGATCAAGTCGAGTATCTGGATGAAGCATTTACTTTAATTCTATCTTTGGAAAGACCCTATTTCTTAGTCTGTGAAGCAAATATGGGTCACTAGTTGACATTGGTCTTAGGCCTCTAGTCCTACCTGGGAAGTAGCTATTCCATGGTCGGGAGATAGCAACTACCTAAGTTCATTATGTTTGGATTCTTCAGGGAAGAAATATTCCTATGCTTTTGGTTGTGTCTTGGTCTACTCCAATTAGGATAGGGTCATTTGTTTTATTCTCATGTGGTCATTGACATTATCAAAAATAGGGTAGGCCTTGAATTAATATCCTATTTACTACATCAATTAGATATTCCATGTTTAGACATAACAATGTATTTAATTATGCAGATACATTGAGGTTGATCCCTACCCCTATGTAATTTAGCTACTCATTTGTGATAGGGGAAGAATTAAATAAACTATATAAAGCATTCTTAACATAATTATAAAAAAGGAGATTCTATGATGAAAAAGAGAAAAAATGAATAAGAGAATTATTAATTAAACTAAATTACATACATGAGATAGAATTCAGAATTGAATTTTAAGCGCAAAACATGGAATAGAAGGTTTTGAAGAAAGTAAGCTTCAAAGCTCTTGAATTGAAAAAATGTGAAAAATATAAAAAAATTGGTTTTCAAAAGGGAAAGAGTAAGAATTGTTCATAGGGTATCGAGTTGGGAGAAGGAAGAGATCATCTTGTTTTTTTCAATACTCTACCAGTCCACTGCTTATATAGGATTTTTTTTGTCACGATGTGTACCCTCGATCCACATCATTTTCCTATGGATATATAGCTTGGAAAGAGGTTATTGTAGATAAATATTTTTTACTAGGTACAGGATGTGTAGAATTGTTTCACAACGTGTAATCTTAATTTGGATGGCTTTTTCGTGGTATGCGCACGACTTTGTCACTAACAGGTTTGATTGGTGTCACAATGTGGATGATTTAGACTATATGTGTATTATTTTTTCCTTCTATCTTCGTGGAATGGTCATGACATGGCTTCACGGATTAAGTTAGGCTGTGATCCCCAGGTACACAACATGAGCTTCATCATCACGACATGTATGTGGCTGGTTTTTCACTTTTTAAACATTTTCTTTCTTGGAAAACTGTGATGATTTTATTCGTAAAAAATAGACCCATACCACATGCATTATCGAATAATTAAATGAAAAACAGTTAATAAATGACTCTAAAGTATATATACAAATTAGGAATATCACTAAGAACCATGCACAATCTCATGAGAAAGTGGTTGGAGGGACTGGCCTCGCTAATCCGTAGCACAACCGAGGAATCACTATCTCATAGCCATCAATATTGCATAACCTCTCATCAATGTGGACTCCCACACCTCTATACTGCATAGAATAACCGATGGAGCACTATCTTCAATGTAGGACTATCTCACCAACATATCTCAATAACGGGGATTCCACTTCATAGATAAATTACCCACACCCTCTATAGTGTGGTGTAGTTCCATATCTATCTATATATTGGATATGGGGGACTCGTTACCTTGAGAGAGTCATGGGAGTTCTAAACCTGGTAACACAATAAAAATCACAGCCGATCACCTCCACCATATGATCAAATAAAATGAAGTGTTCCAATTACATCACCTCATATCATACCTCCAACACTGAAACAAATCCCACCATTACCTCCCACATGGAAAGATACATTGGTTCAGCTACTGAAGGGTCCAAATCTAAGTCCAGAAGAAATAGATATGTAAGGTAAAATATTTAAAGTGGAATATATAGTATGTCCTCATAGTTCACATGGAATATCCCATGAATCATATCATATCCCATCATAGATAATACGTCCATATTAGCTCCAAACTGAAAATACGATAAGAGAAGAATGGAATTCACAATCCCTATGAGCTGGTGAATAGAACATGTGCCTCAATAACAACAAGATGTAATTATTTTCCCCTTGATCCCAAGGAGTGAGAAACTAGCACCCAGGCATCAAAAACAACCAATGGGAATGATTTTCTTAACCTAAAGTAGACAAAATTTCATTAACATTCATAGAAAAAGGAAATAGTAGAATAAAAACAAGAATAAATATATTCCATAACTAAAATAGGACATCATTAGTGCTAAAACTTAATGAATTTAGAAAAAACCCATTGTATAAGTCCAACATAAAAATATAACAAATAGAAACTTATTATTTTATATAATAACATGGGAAACATCCCACCGCCCCAGCACTATCTACCCATACCAGTTGATAGAATATCATTCCACCTCATGGTGGTTCTTTTCTTTCTATTGTAACAAATAACATAACCATGTCTACACATTAATGAAAGAGATTACAGAGTGTAACCTAAATAGTCTTAGTATGATCCCACCTAGGTGTTTTGTATCATGTTTTTATGAAACAAATTCCAAATATTTTCCTTTTAATGAAAAAATGGAATGTTAAATGATAATTAATTTCATATCAAAATAAAGGAAAATATTTTCCTTTGTATATAGTTCGCAAAAAAAACATAAGAAAAATAGTTTCCAAGAATAATTTCCATAAAAAGTTATCAATTTAAAAGTTAGTATATGAAATAAAGAATAATAAAAATCCATAATATGAGTAAAACACTCCGAAGATCACAATAGGTCAGGATAGAAAACAAATTATACCAAAATAAATAAGTAGTGTGCACTCATGTCCTTAAAATATAGTCCTAAACAGTAGTGGAATACCCCTTGAGTGAACACACCAACAATGTCAACATCATTTACATATAATAACTCACCTTGTCAGTAGTGAACACACTATGTGTGAACCCCCAAAAATAAAATAGACAATGAAATTAAGCTACACCTTCCACCAAAGTATGCAAGGATTCACCTGTACTCCATTTCCCAAATTTTTTCAAAAGGTCATTTCACAATCATTTTTATACTACCCTTTTCTATTATCAAACTTGATTTGAATAAACATTTTTCAATTCCATTAAAACAACCATTTTTCTATTGTAAAATCCAGGGAAATACCATATTTTATTTCCAATCTATATACGCACAAAAAATAGTGATGAAAATTAATTTACAAAAAAGATCAGTCACAATTCATTTAACAAAGGATTGAGATTAAACCATGCACTTCAAACTCAAGTTACACATGCCCAAAATGGGATCCACCAACATATAAATGAACACAAATGCAACAATAAGGTCCCTATAATCCATTATAAAATCTTACAATCACAACACACAAAGAAAAAAGATGTTAGAGAGGTTATATCACAAAAAACCTCAAAGAACGTGAATCCGTCGCACCACAACCTACAAGAGACCAACCCCTAGAAGAAGATCAAACAATTGATTTAGAAAGGATAAAACAAAAAAATTTCAAAGGGGTGATGAATCCAAAAACTATTTACACACTTATATAGTTACGAATGGAAATTACAAATAATAAAGACTACTTAGTAGGGAAAAACGACACAATCGTCGTAGATATCAATTTCGAACCAAAATGATCTTGAAGTATAGGAGACACCCAATATAGCTTAGAAGGATTCCTATGGTTGGAGAGAGGAACCTTTGTTATGGATGAATGAGAAACATTAGTAATGAAATATTAATAAATCCTCCTTGAGATAAATGAATTACATCATAATCACAGAGTTTACATAGTAAATATACTATATCTCGTATACATTAAAAACACATTGTATGATGTTAAATTTATCCATATAGATAATTTTACGATGTCAAATCAGGTATTACTGTGTAAAAGTAATTTGCAGCATAAAAATGTTATTATGGCTTGCAATATTCTTGTTTCATAAACCATCTTATGGTTGGAGACTAGTGATGGAATTAGGCAATAAGATAGAACTTTTGATGAAAAAGGTTATAGAAAGTAGTCTGGACCCCATGGATTAATGTAATAATAAAGACTATCACCCAATCCTTATGAATAAAAAAACATAATCTTAGACACCAAAAGGGAATACATTAAAACCCAAGAGGATATAAAGAAAACCACAGAAGTGTCTCCTTTTTGAACTCTACATGTAAGACCAATGTACACTACATGTTTGTAGGTTCACATAGTGTGTGACTTCATTTGGACACATGGGTGTGTCCTCTTTTGGACATCGCTTAGATAGCCATATAGTTTGACATAGTGTGTAGATGGGGTCATATGGTGTGTAAATTCAATAAAGGTCCTCGGTGTGTACACATGTTACATGTCTCAAATATGCATGAACATATACATGACATGTTTGACCACATATGCTCATTGGAATGTGCCTTTGACACAAAACAGGGCTACCCAGGTAGTATCACACGATGTGTGGGATAATCAACATAGAATGTTATATTTTACTTATACAAAATCCTAGACCTTGTGAGAATCCAAAAAGCATGTCTTGTTTTCCTCCTAGATAAACAGTTTCTAGTAATCCTTATCAAAGATAGTAAATCCTTCCTTCAAGTAGATTCTAGAACTATAATTTTCACTGCCTTCCTCAACATTTGACTCTCTTGAAATTTTCAAATCAAAGGGGGAGTTTTTAGTATTTTTTTTCAAACTAAGATGGCTAGAAACCATATCTTTGATTACCCAATAAATTATTTATGCCACCTTCCGCTATTGTTTGGGGTTCTAAACCTAGAATTCACCACCTTCCACTTGAAATATACCTTTATTAATCCATATAAAACAAAAATATAGGTCATTCATACATCCTCAATATATTTAGAGGTTCTATCACACTCAAATATTACCCAATAATGTCGAATCATGACCCCATGTGTCAATGTTTAGGAATTTTAAGAAAACTTTTGATAAAAGAATAATAATTAATTCTAAAAAAACTCAATTAGCTTGTGAAATCCTATCCAATGATATCATAATATGAAACAAATATGAAATATTATCACAAAAAATATAAATAACTATGTTCAAGAAAAAAAATTAAATTCACACTCAAGAAACACACAAAAAAATAGATTTAAAAATCATATATAATATCCGTACATTAAAAGTTTTTCAAAAGGGAGGGAAATAGATAAAATTTAATTCCCCACCCCATGAATGGATTGATCATTGGTGAAGAACGTGTCTTCTATTGATGAATGTGATGAACTCACCTCATTCATCATTCATCTCATGGTTCTCCATGAACACTTATTGTGAATCTGTCTTCATGAGTTTTCAATGATAATATATATCTCTTCGTACTCCTCCTACACTATAATATCCATTGGTTATATGGATAACCCTAGGGATTTTTCATAATATATTACATCTTGAGAGTGAACTAGGTTTATTTTATTAAAAATTAATTAATAAAAATTATTTAATTTACTTAACATGGCAACCAATTGATTCCCTCAAGTGAGTGTATGATGCAAACTAACATTATGGAACAACTAGGGTAAATGCCACATTCTAAAAACCGCCATTATCACAATAAATGATAAAACCATTTAATTTAAAAATATTTGTTATTTATCTTTAATATATATTAATATTCTTAATATATTAATTCAGTGTTCCTTTGAAACACAAATAAAACACCAAATTAGAGGGAAAATCCAATCATACATAGAAATATTTGATGGACTAAACTGAAAAAAAGGATTTGTTACATTTTCCATTCCTTGAATTATATTTTAGTAAGAAAATAACATGCTATAAAAAAGGTGTTGGTTCTATCCCCACATCTAAATCTCACAATCTTAAGATCTCTCCTATATTTTATCGTGCGACAAAATCCCTCAAACCAATGTAATATTTTGTCCTCCTATGATATTCTTCTATCGGTCCTTGATTTCTAGTGAGTAAGACGAGAAGATAACTGTATCCTAAATTTTTATATCTCCATAGTCAATAACATGATAAGGTTCAAGAATATATCTACACTTTATCGACACATGGATGACCTAATTCACTCAGTCTGATAGTGTGGGGATGGTCAAGATGTAAACAACCAAGCCAACCCCACCTAGAAACTCATGTAGCCAAAATTACCTCAGGTAAATAATTAATCCCTCACAAAAACTATATAATCAACATTGTAGATATACTCTTAAGAATACAATGTCTACCTACTCCAAAAACAATTGTCTATTATTTCATTCTATGCAATATTTTTTTCGACACCAATCTATCATCAAATGATCAATAATTACCTAAAACATTCTCTAAAGTTGCATGCACCATTTCTTTCCCCATAATGGAGGTCCCATCAACCATATTCAAGCACAAGGGAGATGTGTAGGGTCTCTCCTATGGTTCCTCACATGGGTCCATGATGATAGTGGGTTTCTTTATATTAAAATAAAACTGCACCAATGGAATGTGATCCACATAGCTCCAAAAAAAACTAACACACTCTCACCGAAATACATTCTCCAAAAACCTAGAGGGTCGATTTTGACTGGCCATCATCCTAAGGGTATAATATTGTACTCATCCAAGAAATGGTTCTGAAAATATTCTTTTTACCCCCCCCCCCAAACAAAGATGTATACCAAGCTTCATGGTTATAGAAAAAAATCATGGGTACCCACGGATAAATAGGATCATCTATACATAAAATCAACCAAAAATCTCAAACATGATCTGTACTCAAATGGAAAGGAATTGTGCTGACATCATAATTCAGTTAAAAATCCCCTAGATTGTGTCATATACACTCACTAAATGTGGAAGCCCTATTAAAATAGCTATCTATATGCTACCCACTTCAATTCAAAAAACCCAACATGTGATTTAGACCTGTAGGAACCTGATGTTTGGGCTCTACCTGCTAATAGGTGAGGTATCTAAAGACAAATTTGAAAAACTCCACCTCAAGAAATCCTACCAAAAAATATAATAATGGTATTTTTTCATCTTCATAACACCAAGAATTATAAACCAATGAGATTTACAAACCCCCCCACCTCTTCATACAATGCACCAAGAACCACCATATATCCCTAAAAAAAGATGATGTTCTCCCCAACTTAAGAAAATTAATCTAGTGTATCTTTATAAGATATAAAGTTATAGAAAACATCATCACAGAAATCAACCAAGTGAGTATCTATCATAATTGGATTATGTGGTGAAGTATCCATTATATATTGAATACAAATAACACCCCTCTCATCCACAAGTGTTGACAACAATGAGTCCCACTATTCTGATGCCTCCTACACCAAATGAGAACAAGATTTCCTACCTAATCCATCATCCATGATCCTCTAATAGTACCTCTCCAAACTGAGAAAACTCCACACATATAAAAGGGTCTTGGGTGATTACCAAGATATAAATTCATTAATAATTACTATATTTATAGCTACACCATACATATTTATTGAATTCTATAAAAATTGAAACCCAGATATCCAAAACTGACACTTATAGAAATTACTATAATGTTTTTGCTCCCGAAGAAAGTCTTTTACCATCCCCTAATTATCTAGATTATTTTTATATGACCCAAATAATATGAGTATCTCATCGATAAATAAATCATTTAATAGTTCTATATATGGCTAGAATACTCAGTTCATATGTTCCATTAATATAGTGCGGACATTAGTCACAATGGAATAAAGTCATTTACACAATAATTTCATGAGGATTCATAATAATGGATAAAGATATATGAAAATGTGAATATTATTGATTGGGTCTTCTAAAATTAACCTCTTTTATCTATAGTGTTCTTGAAACTTCCTCTATAACATACTCACTGTGATGACAACCACAATCAAAATAGACGCATCCAATCAACAAAATCCAATCCTTAGTTGGTGGGAAATGGAATAAATTTTAATATAATTTATAAGAGGTTTTAGGGGTTTGGATATGAATATGTGGGCCAAATAACTCTTAAATTCAAGTGTGGTTGAATTTTTCAATCGGGGAAGGTTTTTCGCCATCATGTATGACTAAGAACCCAAATTCAAATAGTCATCACTATGCACTCTATATTTAATCATCCACAAAAAAGTGGAACAAATAGCATGTCAATATTTAAAAAATTGAAAAAAATAAACTCATATATTTGAAAATAAATAATTATATAATGTAAAATAGTAATATTTTTTATTTATCACTTCTAGAAATAGTGGTAGCTGATGGTAGCTTTTAGTCCATCATTGTTTGCTATAGCGATCTTTGCTTGACATTCCGTAGGTTCTTGGATTTCATTAATCAATATAAGGTTGTTTTTATATGATATCATGGAAATCATAGATTCTTTGATTCATTTGGAAACTCAAAAACACATTTTTAAGGACTCAATTATTTTTTAATAGTTTATTTACTTAGTCTTAAAAAACTTCACATAGTATTGAGGTTTTGTCTTCTCATATACATAAAAAATATACGCAAAATATTTATTGAATAATTTAATGATAATATGGAATCTTTTTCAGTAGTTTTAGATGATACCCACACATTTTAATGTTTTCAAACATTAATAACATATTTTGGGTCATCTTGGGAAAACAAAAAATTAGATGTATGATATTGCAATTGCTAGATTTCAAATATCTAAAAATGGGGTTTTCCACTAATTTCACTACAATTAGAGGATGTTTGTTTATTTTTCACCTCTAGACACCCATTTTTAGTGAAATTTATTTCCTTAGAAACCATATATTTTTTTTGTATAAACCCATAATATATTGGATTGAAGATATGTATGATCGTATATGTCAAAAATAATTCCACAAATAATGTACTATGATTTCATGGCAATCAAAGGAAATTGTATATAGTTTCACCATTACACACACATTTTAAATATTTTAAATACTTAAAATGATGTTTTTATCATCCCAATAATAACATAACTTGTATTAACATGATCTTAGATTTCATATTTCAAAAATCATTATTCAGTTTTCCTATGATTACATTAAAATCAGGGCTTCTTTTTATGTTTTTACCCCTTTTCTTATGTTTTTAAACACTTACAATTACTTAAGAACCACATATTTAACCCTTCACTGAAAACAACATGTTGAATTTATTTATAACCATCTCTTACATTTGAAAAATGATTCGTAGATAGTTCACTTAATATTTTAAAAAAATATATGTTCATTTGGTATTTTCAAATAAACTTTTTAATGACTAGTTACCATTGTTAAATCTAAAATGGTAAAAGTGAGTGACCATAGAGGTGAATAGTCTAACATGTTCAAAACATGTTTCTATTTGAATATTATAGGGTTAAAATGAATTTATATCATCTATAATTGCATATTTTTCTATTTTGTTGCCAATTCCATTGAGAGTTACTTTCCATTATTGAAATGATTGGTGTATTCAAAAAAAAGTTCATCAATTTTCACTTATAAAAGGGTCCATCCTCTCCTTACATCACCTCCCACCACTACCAAATTAGTTTAGATAAAACTAAAAAAAACCCTCCACAACAATTTTAGACTCCTTAAGTTTGTTATGATATTCATAAATGACCATCCCTTAAAGGCTTGACCCCCTTGGCAAGGGAAAAAAATCCAAGAACTGATATTTCTATTTCTAAATTTTCATTCCCTTTTCTATTTATTTTTGTTATTTTTCACATACTCAAATTTAATTTCACCTCCCAAAAATGATAACATAAGAGTCTTTAGTATATTTTTATGTTAATATATTTATTGTATAAGAATTGACCGACCTCCCATTTCCATTAAGAAAAATATAAACGTGAATCATGCTTCTCGTGGACTTCCACCTCCATGGGATGAATGGTTTATATTTTTCATTTCATGTCCACATTATACGGGGGTTCATGATAGTGGTTTTAACATAAAAAAAATATAACTACTATAATATCATTAAGGTTCTAGTATGAAAAATTAAATAACCTATTAATGATATGATCAATATACGATCATGGTAAATCCATTATTTTAAAACAATTTTACTAAGATAAAATCATTAATTGAAATTTTTAACATTTTTATATCAATTATTTGTTATTCTAATTTTTTTTTCTAATTTTGATGTTTCACACTAAAAAACAGTAAGTGATATCATTTTGTTACATGTTTAATGATATTACAACTAAATCACCTTATAATTATCTATAATATTGATATATTCATGATTTTGTCTATTTGACCACCTACTTGAACAATGAAATGAATTTATATCATGGATTATTATTAAAAATTAATTTTTGGTATAATATTATATAAATGTGTAAGTAATTAATTTTTTTATTCGAAAATGATACAACAATATTCAAATCATTAATTAACGAAATTCCCATTGTTGGATGAAAATCAATGGAAAATGATTGTTGCTGAATTTAACTTCTAGGATAAATACTAAAGTAATTATAAAAAATCTAGTTTTTTTGGTCTAGTCCTTTTAATATTTCATGTATATACCTATATTTTCTTTTATAGTTGGTGTTATATTTAGGTGTAGAAGGGACCATGAATTAATATATTAAAGTATTAATATATATTAAAGTACATGAATGTATCTTCTAGGAATATATAGTTTTCTAATTGATTAAGACCATAGAAGGGAAATTTGAGACTGTGGGGTTTAATCGATAAAGAGCATAAAGTAGTTTTGTGTCGGACTCCTGGTTGATAACAATCATTGGAAGGTGCATCAAATAATCATTGTGATTATTTTGTTTAATTACCAAAACAATTCTCATATATATAAAAACCATTATGATGAAACTCCATGATTGGTCAAACAACTCATCGAGTTTTGAGAGGATGAGAGATTTGTTGGCATTGGTGGATCAAGGTTGAGGATTGAGAATAAAAAATTGAGGATAATAAGGAGATAAATGAAAAATGGTGTGGGATCATTATATTTGTCACTGGTGGAAAAGATTATAACCAATGATTGATCCATTCCATAGGCATGGAATTTTATTTCATGGATTTCTTCCCTATTTGGTTCGATTGATGAACATGGATTATAGATTCACTTATTTTCTAGAATTTATGTACTACACATGAGCCCCATTTTTTTGCTAATCTTGAACCCAATTTGTTTTCCCTGTTTCTCATTTGATTCAAACCTTTTATATCGAAATTAATTATCATTTGAAATGATCACATAGTTCAATGAATATATTACTTTGTTCATATGATTTACCCCCACTACTCATTGTGTTTTTCTACGCTATATCATGGGATCAAACTTTGATATTTCCAGGATGAATTCAAGAGTTATCAAACCCCCATATTCATGGATTATTCATGAATGAAAAAGAAATTAGATTTTTTAAATTGGATCGTGATATGATGTAGGGTATGGGTGTTAGAGACATATATCATCAGTTAGATCATGGATTTTCCTCTATGGGTGAGGCAACCTAAAGACATGATGAAACATGGATGATTATCACATGGTTCAGGTGGCCAGAATCCAGACACCATTAATGGATAAAGTCCATCCAACACTAATTTTTGGTTTAGTGTTGAATTTTGTAGCTGGAATGAAGGTAGAAGTGGAATGGGTGGAACCACATATTTTTTTGGGATTATAGAAATCTCTGATTTTCAAGGCGCTACGTTTAGATAAACATACATCATGTTTCACCTTATTGCGACCACTAAGGGTTTTGGAAGAATAAAAACTCAAATGTCATGTATGACCAATACATGTTGTGTAACATTGTATTGGTGACTCAATGCGTCCCTCGGGATTACACAGGCTTGTATATTTCTAGATACATGAGCACAACTAGGATACATGGGGATAACCGTGTATCCGGCTTGGCTAGGGTACCTATACATAGACAATGTACACGATAATGGACATAGTAGATGGGAACGGTCTGAAGTACACATGAACAGTTCAAAAGACAGAAGCATGCTTAGGGCAGCAAGGAATCACTGCATATATACATTACATGTGAGGTACATTTTACCATGTACATTTACCTACTTAATATACATTTTTGGAACTCGGTTTTGGGCCCATAAGTTGCCAATCCCGAGTAGTTTTATTAATAGGATGTGATTGTATCATTTTTCTTGGAATTAGGGATAAGACACATGGTGTTGTGAGTTTGAAACTTCATTCAGTGATGATTGGGTGATTGAAGTGGTCATCATTATTCACTTTAGAGATGTTGGGTTCTTTACTCCCCTTCTGCACCGGGGAACTAGTCAACCATACTCTATATACATGTAGAGTATGTACACCCCATACTAAAATAGGGTGTGGGTCCACTATCATTTTGTAATAGAGGTTTCTTTAGACCCAACATAAACAATAATTTTTACTTACTATGCCATGTATATAGTGATTGATTTATAATGTATTCTTACCATAGCCGTTTTTACATTTATGTATCTATTATTTACATGGTAATTTCCATAGATTATTTATCATATCAAATGGTTATATAAGTTCCTAAGCTATAATGAAAACATCAATATACTATGACATTAATATAAACAAAATGTCATATGGTCAAGATAAATCATTCTGACTCTACATATATGATGTTTAACAATTAGGTTTTGTGGGCACATAAGCATTGTAATTCTCATCATTAAGTTCATACTTGGTGACCAGGAGAATATGAAATCATGAGAATTGACCCTCCATTAGGAACACGACATAGCCACTATTTCACTAC
The DNA here is from genome assembly GCA_963277665.1 of Viscum album. Taxonomy (NCBI): domain Eukaryota; kingdom Viridiplantae; phylum Streptophyta; class Magnoliopsida; order Santalales; family Viscaceae; genus Viscum; species Viscum album. The sequence goes on along the minus strand of OY728162.1, from coordinate 1,270,744,333 downwards.
TTGTTCCTATATATGAACATGTGTTATGGTCTCCTTAGATGAGATTATTATCATCGTATAGTATTTTATCATATACTTTGATGCTTGGAGAAAACTATGGAATCAAATTCATTGTGAGGTAACATGCATTAGGTGTATCATTGGTAGTATGAAATAGATGGAAAAATCAATATAGAATTTTTTTCTTCTAAAAGGAAGAAATATCTTGGGCCATGTTGATCGAGATGATAGTACCTTAAATAAATCAATGGTGTTCTTAGAATAAGGAATGTCTACCTAGTTATTTCAATTAGTAATATGGAATGGATTGATGGTGACATAATGTGGAAATCCTTATTTATCAGATAATATAAAAGGATATTATATTAGACGATGTGTGTTCATAGAAAATGTTATTGTTATTATGACCTTTTCATATCTCTTTTAAGGTCTTTGATGGGTCACTAGACATCGCCCCAAGTCTTTTAATAGTATTTACTACTATGAAGATAAGGTAATATGGCCACATACAAGACATATTCAAAATTTTATTATATTATGAGGAATAGGAGATTAAGTTATGGTGGGCCCCACCACTAGGTTCTGTGAATATCTGAGTATATAAAATCACTATGAAATAAATAAATTCATATTACTCAAGTATAGAATAATTGATATTGAATTTATTTATTAAAAGTATTCATAGGTGTCAAGTGAATATAAGGAAAACATATTTTATGAATCAATAATATTTTATTAATTTTCGTTAATATTTTCATGAGGGAAGTGAGTTGTTTTTATTGGTCATATTTTATCATGTTATACATTTTATATGTTACCATTTTGCGATAAAATATTTATGACATTTATGTCATGTACACAAAGTCGCATGTTCGATTAAGTAATTAGTTATAAGCTTTTTTTTATTTCAGAGAAAAAATGGTATTTATTTAAGATTAATCCAATATATATAAGTTGTGAGAGAATGAAATTTGTAGTTCAATTCACACATTGATGTTTTATAACATCTCTCTTAATACTCTCATGTTCTGAAAAGATAATAGAGAGATTTTTGTAACCTGATCCAAGAACTCACTCCCATATCGATGAATCGATGGTCTTGTGATAATTTCAATGTCAAAATAAGATTTTTTTCTCCATGCTATAACCTGGATACCAGTTATTGACATTGGAGTATGATTTAGAATGTGTATGGATGATCTAGATGAATTCTATGTATGATCCTTTAAGAAATGATCGCCCTTGATAATCTATTTTTGAGTGCAACGTCAGACTAAAAGTGGGATTTGTCGATTTATTTTGGTACTTAGTTATTTCACATGAATATTTTTAGGTTGTAACTATGTAGCGTTTCTTGGGTGATGTTTTAGTTTTATAAATTTTCAATATAATTAATAAATTTATGTTCTTTTAGGATTTTTTTCATGTCTAAGTACCATTAATTAGTATTAGAGAGATCATGTGATGTTTTAAGAAAGTGAAAAAAGAAATTTTCATTACTTTTTAAAGAGGGTGTAGTTTGGGTCCCAATTTCATGGATGATTTTTCAAGCCGACACTATATGGAATTTTATTGTCCATCTGATGATTTTAATACAGATTGAAATCAGATTTGTGGGATTTAAAATTTTAAAAACAAATTGATATGTTTTTTGATGTTTTATCTGAAGGTAGCGACATAGGTTATTTTATAGTGACTCAGGTTGTAAGGATAGTTTTTTTCCATCATGTTAATTTTTCATATAATTTTGGATTTATAATTTTATAATAAATTTTAAAGATTCATTTTAAATGGATTTGGAAAACATATTGTGGGATTTTTGGGGTGGGCGGATTAACACCACGACAGATATACTTTAAAAGATAAAACTCAATAGCCTTTTCACAAGATTATAACAATGGGTGGAACTGGGGTTGATGAAAAAGTTTCAAATATATATATACATGAGGACCCATATCCTTTCCCCTTCTTGGTTGGAATCCCTTCCGTGCATGGTGGCACATTGTCACGGACTCCCCTCCATGGTGGACCACTGTCACTGATGCCCTTTCCTAGTGGTCCCAGCACAGCTTAGCCCACCGACCATAGTATCCCCTCAATATAGTGTCTTCACCGATACTCAATTTTTTCAAATGGACCTCCCTTATGGCTTGCCTCCTCCGAACTAGAAAGAACCCATCGAGTCGTTCTCGTGTGACATTGTCATCTATCCCCAAGAAATAGAACCACAATGAGATTCATCCTCCACCACCATAATTCGCGACCTCACCTTCATTTTATTTTTCCTCAACTCCCTATAAAAGGGAGGCCACCCCCCTTCTACACACTCTATTTTCCTCTTCATCTCTCCTAAATCCTTTCCATCTCTCTCTAAAAAATACAATTTTTTTGGGGGGGGGGGGGTTTCGAAGCATCATTTAGGGGTATTTTTTATTTGATTTAATGTTTTTTTATTTATTTAATTAAATTCCTTTTAGTTTTAAATATTTCATTTTTTACATAGTTTAGTTAGTTCTAAAATTTTTGTCTATTAGGTTGAGTAATTTTTTATATATTGTTTGAAATAAAAAATTTTAGTTTTATAGATTATGTATAGATTAAGTATAGGTTAACTTATGATTAAAATAAGATTAAGTATTTTGAGATTTTGGTAGCATAAATATTATGTGGTTATCAAAGAAATAAAATCCCTATATGGATACAAACAAGTGGATGTGGCTCTAGAACATATGTACATAGGAGTGAAAACTCTAACAAAGAGTTTTGGGCTTGACCTGGGGTATCATGGTACATGACCACGAGCCTTGCTTGAGTCCTAGATTGAAACTTCCGGGGGATATGCTAAAGATGATTCATATTTTCATTATAAACTACTAAAATATATAAGAAATGAAAAATCAAATTAGTATATTTATCAATGATAAAATGATAATTATGAAGTTATAGAATGAAAGAAGGACAAAATCATTAATGAATGAAAGTTATTATTAGTAATTAAAGATTTTTAAGTAGTTTAATCAGTTATATATAGTTTAGAATTAAATTTTTTTTAGTAATGACTAATTATATATTAATTAATGTTATCATAGGATTAAAAAGGAATACATATGATTAGTTAATTATAAAAAACAATTCAATATAATATGATATTAGGATTAAAGAATAAATTCTTAAATAATAACATAATAATGATTAACTGGTGATTAAACATCTGTATAATGAAACATTACTATCATATTTTAGGGTATAGATAGGTGTCCTAAAATTTCATTCTAATAAATATTACATGGTAAACCATTATAGTTAATATTTGTTACACTATCATAATTTTGATGAAAGAAACATTTTTGACATATAGAGTCATGTTTTCCTGTCTGTACTGATATGGTGAGGTTATTCAAACTGAGAATGGATCTTCTTATAGTACAAAACCATTAATGGTGGTTAGTAAAAATAATTGTTTAACCATAAGTGACCTTTAAGAGAGAATTCATGGTTCTTTAAATCTTGGACCGGATCAAGAGATCAAGTCTATGATCTATAGAAATTTGCAATCCCCGAAAACACTATGGAATCTAGCTTGTCCATTTGTTGTTGATGCACAGTGGGTCTGTGCAATTAAATTATTTTCTGAATGGTCAGATGGTACCATGATGGAGTTATACATTGATGTTGCTACTGTACAACAGCAACGTCCAGTTGTATGAAGATGTAGAATTACAAGATTGGTTGAAGACAGTCCACCACATAAAATTGGGCCTATTCCAAATGATTCAGAATAAGAGTACGACCTAAATGATCTCCCAAATATGAATTTCAATCCGACATCCAATGAGGAGTTTCGTAATGATGGATCAGAAGGTGACAATAGTGCTGATGGGGAGGTATCAACTGATGTTAGAAAGGATGTTTTAAGAAACGCATTATTTGTACATCAAACTCATCCTACAATAAATTGTCCACCACTACATTCATCTTGGTCAGATGCAATGACACATGTGCCTGAATTCGACAATAATGTTATCACACCGGCAAATGAGTTCCCCGATATTGTACCAGATAGGTTTAGTGGGTTGGAAAAAACCTTATAAATTGGACGGAATTTCCCATGTAAAGTTTCATTAAAAAGCATGATAAAGGGATTTTACATTGAGAGGAACTATAGATAAATAGATCAAGAATCATGTCATAGTAAATATTTCATATGTTGTGAGAACTATGGGAATGATTGTATATTTTTCTTGTGGGTCATTCCAGACATTACATTTGGTAGTTGGAAAATCTCAAGGATTGAGTCAGCTCAAACATGTATTCAACCAAGCCTCACACAAGATAATACCTCATTGGATGCAGAATTTCTGTCATATATTATTACTGAGATGATTAGGAAATGTCAATAAGTTTTGATATCCATTGTGCAATAGAGGATTCAATATAAATTCACTTATAAGATATCCTATAATAAGGCATGGATGGTGAAACATAAGGCAATTATGAATGTCTATGGTGATTGGGATGATTCATATTAGGTGTTGTCACAATCTCTAGCCATACTAAGGAATCATAACCACGTTTTATTCCTTCTGGATACAAACAAACATGTGTTTCACGATAACTGACTTGATCCATCTGATGTTCAATTTCATTGGTTGTTCAGTGCATTCCTTCCCTATATCTCTACAATTCGTTTCATAAAATAGTTCATTGAGATTTGTGAAACATTTCTATAAAAAAATACAAGGGCATATTTTTGATTGAGGTAACCCCAGATGGAAACCATTCACCTCCTCCTCTTACCTTTTCCATTGTGGAGAATGAAAACTATGAATCATGGAGTTGGTTTCTGGCATGTATCAGCAACCATTTCACCAATATTCAGTATTTTTGTTTGATATCTGATCACCATCAGGAAATTAATGAGGAAATCAATGTGGATCCTGATACATGGAGATACCCAAATATGCATCATCGGTTCTGCATTAGACACATTTTTAGAATCGTGCATAAAAATTCCACAACAACCTGATGTAAAAGGAAATCAAGAGGCTTGGTACGCATTGTATTTGTTATTTTTCCCTATTTAAACATAACGGAAAAAATAAAATTATGTGAAATATCATCTATTCAATATAGAATATGAGTCAGACCAATGGTGTTTCAAATAACATTTTTAACAAATCTTCCTGGATAATTAACATGTTTATTATTATATGATGCAGATTCAAAAAGAATAATTGACATTGGCATATGATGGGGGGAAGAGGTATGAACACATGAAGAAAAACATTATAGAGTGCATCAATGGTGTCTTCAAGGGAAATCACAAGCTAACTATAACCACCCTAGTTTAGGAGATATTATGTCAATGCATGAAGTACTTTGTTGATAGATAAAAACTAGCTTCAGAAGGAATACAACATGGGATAAGGTAAAGAAGACATTTTCTAAGAGATATTGAAGAGAATATTAAAGAATATAATGGTTATGATGTCTGACTTTTTCAATAAGAAGACTCCCGATTTGATTTTCCAAAGTGTTCAGACCCCAGCATGAATAAAATCGGTGAAAATGGTGGTATTACTGGAAATAAGGCAATGCCAATGTGGAAACATTCAGGCCTTATGGTTTCCATGAACATATGCCATCGCAGCATGTGCCTCTATGAACAAATAATTGGAAGCATATGTTGATCCTGTGTACTAGATGGATACCATTTCTAACTATTACGCTGCACCATGGACACCTATTTTGGAGTATCATTATTTCCCAATTCTTGACGGAAAGTTGATAGTGATATCTGGCATCAATCGGTTATGTCCTCATGGGACCCCGAAGGCTGGTAAGACCCGCAATGAGATGGGATGGCCGCAAGAACAAGGGTAGTGTTTGAGATGCACAATATGTCATAAAGTAGGTCATAACCGGAAATGATGCACTAATGTTGTTCGGTCGAGTTCACAGTCTCATCCATAATTATTTATTGTCTTCATTGTGACATTCTCATATTGAAAATTAAATGTTGTTATCTATTTTTTTTCTCGATTTTCTAAACCCCAAAACCTAAAAGAAAAACACTTAACCTAGAAACATATTTCCAAAACCTTAATATCAGAATTCAAAACCCTAAACCCCCAAACATAAACCCTACATAAAAAACATATTCCCTTTACCAACGTTTTTGATAAAATTATGTGTGATATTTTAAAAAACATTTATTTTACAAACTAATAGATTTATAATGATTAGAATAAGTTATTCAATATAAAAAATTAAATAAATTCCTAAAGCATCATTAGTAGTTAACATGGTTTAAATTAATCCAATCCATAATTAGTTAATCTCAATTCACCTCCAAAATATGTCTATCAAAATTAAAGACCCAATAATTTAGAAGGATTGTCTCTACGATTCTAAAAATCACTATGCCATTAATCAAAAAATGTATATCTTAGTGACACATACCTAATATCTAAATACCATTTTAATCATAAATCCTTAATAAATGAATGCATGCTTTCTAGAATTAACATTCTCATTATTCTTAAATAATATCTTAGGTAATATTGTTTATTTAATAAATCCAAAAGTAGAACAATTAACCCATATTGTAAATTAAATTTTGTTATCTCTTTATTTTTTCTCGATTTTCTAAACCCCAAAACCCGAAAGTTGAACACTTAACCCAAAAATATATTTCCTAAACCATAATATTAGAATTTGAAACCCTGAACCCTCAAACCTAAACCCTAACGCAAAAATCATAACCATAAACCCAGACACCTTACCAAAAATCCAAAAACCCGATATATTCTTTTAAAAAATGTATCAATTAATTAAATTCTTACAAATATATTTTCATTAATAAAATTCTTTCACAAAAAAAATTCTTTCCATCAATTGTTTTTCTATTCTTTCCTCGTGTTATCTTTATTTCATTCAGAACCAAAAGACATGGAGAATTATATTTCTTTTGGTAAAAATTCCATCATAAAACAGTATGAATAAACATGTCATGTCTTCCATTCTACAAGCCATAAAATTTCTCTAACCATAACATCATATTTAAATTTTACACTTACGACTCATTTCATTGTTTATTTGCAGATGGATGATACCATACTACTCACTCAGCAGTGTACCCATATTTCACAAGCCATGTTAGAGGGTGGTGCGAATCGATCGATCAGGGTGCGTCGAGTAGACCATTTCCATCATAGGGAGCCTCCAGATTCCATAAGACCATACCTATGATGTGATGACTTCTATGGCCTTACCGAATCAGATTTCACATTTTCATACCCTCACCTACTTGCTACCCCAGTTGAGAGGTGGAGACCAGAGAAACACACATTCCACCTGAACGAGGGAGAGATGACCATCACCCACCCAGATGTGGAAGTGCTTCTCGGTCTTCCTATATAGGGAGACCCATTGTTGATCTCACTCATGCAGCTTGGCCAGACCATGCTCAACACTTATTAGGAGTTAATATTTTGTCCCATCGTAGGGCTACAAATGGAGCATCCATATCGATTCCTTGGTTGGAGTCACAAATTACACATTTATTGGATGATTATGGCGAGCCAATTTTCAGGTGTTATGCCTTTGAATATATATTATGGAACATTGGAAGGACCATGAGTACTAATCACTCGGGGATACACATGTACATGATGCATATACCCCTTCTAGAGGACTTTGATCAGGCTGGGACATACAATTAAGGATCATCCTGCTTGGAATAAATGTAGAGATCATTATGCATTCTATCCTGCACAGACCACACATGTCTCAGGGGATGCGTCATTTTTATTCAGATGTGGGCATGGGAGCACATCCCAACATTCCACCCTAAGATTACTGGTCAACTGGTTGCAATGAAGGTGCTGCATGACGCTCTGCGTGGATGCTGGCATGATCAGTCATTTATATTTGTTTCTAATTCTACTATAAGTTATTGACTTTATTTTCTCATTATCTGTCACTATCGATGATTTATTTTACAGGTGGTGTCAGCGACACAATTTTGAAGCGGTTTAGAGACAAAATTTGTGCGTTTATTGGCTCTAGTTGGACTGTCTCTTACCTAACCAGGTATGTATATAAAATCTATCACTATCTAAAATATTTAATAATATCATCAATTTTGGTTTTTAGTTAGGAACATTTTTTACAAAGCCACATGTCATTTCAGATTTCATGGATTCTATATAGAAGTATTATGGACCAGTTTCCGACATACTACACTGTTGGGCTTGAGGATTCTATGGCTATAGTTTCCCTAATTAACTTCCATATTATTGAGTGTTAGAATCCAGAAAGAGTCATGCGCCAGTTTTTATGTATTCAGTTGATTCCATTTTCGTTGAGACAGATAGAGAAGCTTCATGGAATGAAGATGACATGGAGGCATGATGGTGACTGGTCCCGAGTACATTCCATCATTATCGACTATGGGAACATACATGTATAGGTTCATATTCATGTCATTCATGCAAATCAATTCCTTATTTCAGAGCAGGTTTAGTATGATCCATGGTATATACTTAAGTCTATACTATATCTTACCCAACCCTGCATAGAGATGTATAGGATGGTAACTGAATAAATTTCTATTAGTTGGTTTATTAAAATATTTTATAATTCAATTTGAATCTATTTACTAGGAATTCACATAGAGCATCTTGTTTATATGAGTGATGAAGAGGAGTATGGGGTCTTTAGTTGGGCATCCATCCATGCTACCACACTGGAGGTGATGGTATCTTTTCATATGCTTTTTGGTAGCATATTCGTGTGTCCGACCCAGATAGAGGAGGTTCCTAACCCAGAAGAACATACTGCAGCTACTTCTGGTGTTGAGGAGCCACGACCATGGAGACGTAGATAGTTTCATGCAACACATGTGGACTCACCTATTCCACATGCATAGGTCGACCCTCTATTAGTCCAAGATCATCCGATTCAGGATGTGCCTCCAGTGGCATGGGATCCATCTTTCCTGACAGGATATCTATAGTTATATTAATCTTGGGTTCCAGATCCATTACATCCTTGGGATCCATCACTACCTGGGGTTCAAGATCCATTACAGTCTTGGGGTATAGCTACATCACAGGCATAGTTCCCCACTGCGATGGATACATGTCCTTCCACCCCTTAGTGGGAGAATAATCCAAAGTAAAGTACGAGAGGTAGTTAACATCACCTCCCACTAACACAAAGATAGATGATACTCTAATGAATATTCTATTGCCCGAGGATCATCCTTCTACAGGTCATTAGACTCCACTATGCACTCAACCTGGGCGTCCTATTCACAAACCACCATGTGGAACAGAATCTCCTCGCCAAAGACAAAGACATTGATTGTACATGTTTATTTACATGTTTTATGTCTACTGAAATCAAAATAATATTATTATGATTATATATTATTATATTTTTATCCAGTATTTCTGTTTTCATGTACATTTTAGGCATATTTTATATTTTACAGCTTTCAAATTCGACTACATGAAACATATAAATATTTAATAAATTTCAAATAAATATCTTTAGAAGATTATAAAATCTACAGTCTTAAAAAAATGTAAATAAAATTTAAAAGATACCCTAATCATATAAAATGATTTTGAAAATAATGTGTTTCATAAGTAAATTAAATGAATAATAATAAAAGGAATGTAAGAAAAGTAACTTAGAAGTGAGAGCGAAAAGAATGAATGTAGAGGAGGATCCTAAGCCACCTACTTGACTTTGAAAGCCTATAAAATATAAACTATAAGATCCATATAAATAAATATTAGAAATTAAACTACATTTTATATGTTTAATTATTTTTTTTAAAATTTTATTCATATCAGTCGTATAGTTTATATTATATAGGCTATCAAAGGCACGTACATGAAACATTTTTAAGTTTCAAGTAGGTGGATTAGAAAGCTTGCAAATTATTTTCCATCATAATTTAGTAATAAATTATTTTTATTTTGGAGTACTTGTTATATGTTTAATAAATATTTAAAATTTCATTCATATCGGTTTTATAGTTTATATTATATAGGATAGAAAAGACACGTACATGAATCATTTTTATGTTTCACGTAGGTGGATTCGAAAGCTTATAAATTATTTTTCCTCAAAATTTTGTAAGAAATTATTTTTATTTTATACTACTTGTTATATGTCTAACCAATGTTTAAAATTTCATTCATATCGGTCTTATATTTTATGTTATATAGGCTAGAAAAGGCATGTACTTGAAACATTTTTAAGTTTCAAGTAGGTGGATTAGAAAGCATATAAATTATTTTTCATCAACCTTTCTTAAGAAATTATTTTCATTTTGGAATAATTGTTATATGTTTAAGCAATGTTTGATATTTTAATCATATCTATCTTATAGTTTATATTATATAGGATAGAAAAGGCATGTACCTGAAACATTTTTATGTTTCAAGTAAATGGATTATAAACCCTATAAATTATTTTTTATCAACATTTTTCATAAATTCATTTATTTTCAACAACTTGTTATATGTTTAATAAATTATTAAAATTTCATTCATATTGGTCTTAAAGTTTATATTTTATAGGTTAGAAAAGTCACGTACTTGAATAAAAGATAGATTATGTTGAAACATTATGTTTTATTTATATATATATATATATATATATATATATATAACCATACAAACATAATATTAAAACATCAAATTTGTAATTATATAAAAACATAATTACAGTAGAAAAAATTACTATTTTTGGGATAAGGCAGCATCGGTGATGTCGCCGTTAAGTTGTATTTTAAAAATATTACATAGGCCGTTTTTAAAAAAAATTACCGAAAGAGTAAAAAAATCCCCTGATGTACTATTGGGTATTTTCCTTTATTTTTTATCATTACCTTATAAAAAGGATTTTTTTCATTTTTAGTCCCCAAGCCTATGTAACCCATTTGGGGTTTTCTCCCTCTCCTTCCATTTGAAATATGTGATTTAAATAGTAAAAAAATTTCCCTTCCATTATTTTCATGCCTCTATTTTAAATTATCTTATTTTTAGACATTTTTATTCTATTCCAATACCTTTATACAAAAAGGAAAAAATTCCCATTTCTTACCCTTTTTTATCCTCCCATTTCTTAACCATACACATTTATCTCTCCCTAAAAACACCACTATTCATTTGTGTTGTTAAAAAATTTGAAATCATTCAATTTTACAAAAAACATTCAGCCCACCTATCTAAAATAAAATTGAATTATGAACTTCTAGATATCGACAACTACCATTTTCCAATCAAATTTTTTTTATTTTTTTCCATGATGAATGCAATTGAACAAGATTTGGTCTCTATGATTATGGAAAAAATTATTATAATTTATGCATCCAAATTTTAGTGCTCCATAAAAATATGATGTCATGGAAATTTTGGATGATAGATACATTGAGTCGGAATCCAAAGAAGTAGAGGCCAGTCTTCTAGTTGTTAAAAATGTAACTCTTTTGGAAGAATGAAAGTGGTACTAGAAGAAGAAATCATTCCTTTATCAAGGGCTTTATGAAAAAACATTAAAAACAATGACTTCATCGAAGTCATTATCAGATATCTAAAATAATCTATGCAACAAGATCAAGTGAGATGATGAAGTGAGGTGAATATGACATAAATCTCTATGATGTGATTATGAGTCCTTGTTTACGAAATTTTCTAAAACCGTTACTAATTATCATATTCATGTAATTTTTGTGGTGAAACACATGCGAATAATTGAAGAAAATGTTGTCGGCATACGAGTATGTGAGAAAATTTTGCGATACCTTGATCTGAAATTTGAATACATAGTCATTTCCATAGATGAACCTAAATACCTTGAGACAATCTCTATGAATGACCTTATGAGACCTCTACAATCCCATGAATAGAAGGTGAACTGCTAGAGTGGAACGAATGGAGTGGAGTATGTCCTTGAATAACATTTTCATCTCAGAAACTCTAAAAATGAGCAAGAGGCACACTTCAAGGAAAATGAGGTAGAGGATTTATTAGGCAATAATTTGATCCAAGCAGAGGGGGACATGGTGGAAGGATCCTAATTTGAGGAGGTCATGGATATTAAAGCTATACTCTACAAGAATGAGGATGAGGAAAAAGGGGTGGATTCAATAACTTCCAACCTGACAAAATAAATATTCAATGGTATAATTGTAAAAAATATGGACATTATCTTAATGAGTTTGGGAGAAATAAACCAATAGAGAATGAAATAGATGAGAAAAAAATTATTGAAGCAGGAGATAAATTTGGTGATTCATATGTGTGGATGGATTAAACATCAACCCAAAAACTTGTTATGTTGTATCTTCAGTATGGAGCTAGGAACCAAATGATAAGGCACAAGTACTTGTTTATGAATCTTGATGAGAGGGTCTGAGGAGAGATTTCATTTGATGATATGTCAATAGTATTTATCTATGGAAGATGACATATTTTGATCAAGAAAAAAAATATAAATCATGCTTTCATCTCCAATGTCTAATATATACACGACATGAAGACCAACATCTTGAGTGCTGAGAAGTTGGTGGAAAAAGTCTTTCACATAAGACTACAAAATTAACTGACATTGATTTTTTATTAAAAAGGAAAGATAATCACAATAGTACCAATGGTGAATAACCACATGTTTCCTCTTATTATTCAACCCAAAGTACCATGGTGTTTGATGGTAGTACATTATGTAAAGGCTAGCTATGGAATCACAAGTTTGGGAATTTAATCCTTAAAAGTTTAAGATTATTAGGAATAAAAAATATAGTGAATGGAATTATTATGAATCAAAAACAAAATAATAAATTTTATATTTTTAAATGAAAGAAACATAGAAACAGTTTTGCAATGAAGGTGAACTAGAAAGCAGCTGCACCACGGGATCTAGTTCACACTGATGTGGGTGTTCCATTAAATCCAAGATCAGTTGCATAAAGAATGTATTTTATTACATTTATTTATTATTATATAAGGAAAACTAACATATATTTTCTCATGATGATGTCATATGTGTTTTGAATATTCAAATAATTCAAGTCATCAATGGGAAATCAAAGAAAACATTGCATAAAAACATTGTGATTTGATCGAGGTGGGGAGTAAAACTATGACATTTTTTGAGAGTACCAAAAGTAGTATCGAATTATGAACAAGATGATGCCATCCTACACACCCCAGCACCATGGAGTAGCCAAAAGAAAAAAATCAAACTATTCTAAACATTATGAGAATTGTTTTGAAACATAATGAAGTTCACATGTCTTTTTGGGATGAAGCATATTTTTGTGTTGTGTATCTACTCAAAAGATTACAAACTAAAAAATTTGATGCAATGATGTTGCATTAAGTATTGAGTACTCACAATACAAGTGTAATAAATCTTAGATTTTTTATTTCAATTTCTTATGTCATGATCCTAGTGGAAAAAGGAACAAAGATTGATGAAAAAGGAGTGTAGTCTGGCCTTATGGTAAATGGAGACTGAGCAATGGGATATCAGTTTTATAATTCCATCCCAAATAAGATTATCTTAAGAAGATATGTTATATTTGATGAAAATGAGAGATGGAAATGGAATCAGGATGATGATTCAACATAGGTACAAATCACTCTATAAGATGAAGAAATAGCTGAATATGTTCCATTCCATGAAATAGGAATTAAAGAACCAATGATTCCATTACAACATACACATACATATGAAGAAATAAAATAAGAACTTTCTAATATATGTGTAGAAAACATTTGAATCCTTGTAGATATATATGAGTTAACAGAACCAATGGAAGAGTATGTAAATTGGTATTGTTTCTCTATGACTAACAATCAATTTTTTATTGAGGAAGCAAAAAATGATGAAATATGGAATAAGGTGACAGACGAGGATATTCATTCAATCGACTCCACAAAAGGATACATGAAATATATATACATTGCCTATGGTGTGGTCACTACACCATTTTTTCACCTACCTAGATATGGTACAAATTAATGGGTTAAAAGGAAAACAGTTTTAACAGGGGATGGTGGATAATAAAGTCATATTTCCTTGGACTCTTCAAAAATTTCACTATAGAAATAGATACATGATGACTTAAAGATTGGATGCTTGACGTTTGTGGATATGGAGGATTGGGGACACCAACTTCAACCAATATTTGGACATTTATTCTATCATTATCCTTCATTTGATTTTTTTGTGTGGTTGTTTCTCTATAAAGTGGAATTTTTTAGCAGTGTAATATAAAATGAAAGAAGAAATAAAAATGTGTTTCCCTGCTTCAATTTTTTCAGTGATCACCTCTAGTGATCTAAATCGGCTTCTACTTTCACTACCAAAACCACCTTCACATCCAACACCACGTGTTCTAGTTGACAGTAAGGCATATTTTACACTGATCCAGTGTCGTTCCAATTAGTCCAACCACAGAAATTCTTTCCAACCTCAATATGGTTTAATCCAAAATATAATGAGTGGAGTTAGTTCATGGCTAACCAATAAGTCCTTGTTGGGATCCTAAAGAGGCCTGACATCCCAATTAGAGATTTTATGGGATTTCTGAAGACCTACTACAAAAGTTTATATGTAAATATATATTCATATATGTATATACTAATATACATATATATATATATATATTTCAAAATAAGTTCCATATATATATATATATATATATTTTAAAAATAATTAATTTAATACGAAATATTTAAAAATTAACTTCAAATTTTTCGTATCATTAAATAAATAAATTGGACTGAATGACATAAATTTTATAATTAAAATATGGGTGAATTATTTTTATTTTTTAAAATCACCCTCTAAAAGACTTTATTTCATGTTTAATTTTTTATGAATTTAATCAAAAAACACGATTTCAATGTGTATTGATAGATCATATGATATAGAATGACCAATACATGTATTATGCTTTGTTATTTATTAATTTAGAAATTGGAATGCATGGTTGTTGATAATTATATAATAAAATATGATCAGTGTTTCATCCTTGAATCATTATATAAATATGGGAATGCACGCCCGATAAAAGTTCTTTATCTTTGCTCTTCATAGCCAAGACCCCTCAACCATGTGAAATTATTGTTGTATAATGATGAAGTTGATCAAGAACTTGATTTTCACTATGATTTAGAGACACACCAGACACAAGTTTCATGAATTAGATGGGTGAGTAATATAACTCAAGTAGAATGTGTAGTGATTGAATGTGTTGCCCCTATGTTCTAGGTTGGTCTATTTTCATTCAATGGAACAACCATTAGTATTATATCATGACAACATAGTTTAATTTTATTTATGAATGGTTTCTTATTTTATTTATGTGTAGTATTTAAGAGCTAGCACATAAAATATTAATCAAGTTTTCACATATGAAATCAAAAAGACATGACGAATGTTTTCTATTTATTTCCAGGTCAGTTGTGCGTGAGATCAAATTGTATGTGATTATCAAAATGAAATTTATTTTATTTCAAAAAGTAATAACTAAAACCCCATAATATAATATTACTTACCAAATTCCTTTTGTCATTGGAATTTGAACATAACTGTGTTTACTAGGTGCTCATTATCCATAGTTAAGGGTAACACCTACAACTGGGGAGTTTTTATGAGAGGGATGAGTTGAATTAAGTAAATATATAAGAAAAGAAGTATCCAGAGCTATTTTATTACGTATTTATGGGAAACAAATTTATTTAATTAGGTTTATGATTTTAGAAGTTTGGACATCACTCAACATATTAAGTCGTCAAAATTTAATGTAGTTGTCCATTCAAACACATACCTTGAAACACTCTGAGTAGCGATGTAGCCACATATTGGACATTGAGGAGATGTGTCAAGGATCATTTCCACATGAATACTCAAGAAATTGTGTTTTATGAATCTAGTAGTTAGGTATACTAGGTTTTGTTAAAATAGTGGGAGACATTTAATAATTTAATTAATCAAAAAATGTGTAATAGGTAATAAAGGTAAAATTATTAATCTACTAGTATTTATTTTTGAAGAAAACAATAAATTAAACCACAAAACACTATAATTAGTGTTCAAAAAATCTATTCAAACCGACCTGAGTTTCCAAAGATTATTATAGGTGCTTGGAATATATACAAAGACATATGAAATTTAAGGTTATAGAGTCCCCATTACCTATATATCCATCTCAGTATGTGAGGGTGTAAAATATTCTTATAGGAGACTTATGTATGCAAAATTTTATGTTAATATCATAATTTAATAATTAATATCTGATGTGAGTATTTTATACAACATCAGGACACAAATTATTTTACAAGTTTTCTCATCTCTGATATTCTTGTTAGGTTAATGTGAAGTAAAATATGAATGATATGATGATTACACTAGATACATGTAAATTGAAAGATGTATCATGATATTTCAATAAGAACATTTTTATATATTTATTGCCCATTTAATGATGTTTTGTTTAATATTAAAAAATGAACATTATAGGGAAAATTATTCATTAATTTTCACGTAATGTTTTCCAAGTACATAAAAACTTATTGAAAGTTAAATAATTAGTTCTTATGGGGATAAATTTTAAAGGCAAGGAGAAAAAGAAAATGGAAAGTGTGACACTAGAGGAACCATCATAGTTTTTTTCAATGAAAAGTTTTGAATCATCATAAAAGAGGTCATTTTCATCAAATAAAATAAAATAAATCTATGTAAGCTTATATTCAGCAAACTAATTTGGAGAATCAAGCAATTTCTTTTTTTTCCTTAGGCATATTCATCATTTTTAAGAAATTTAATCTGTCATAATTCATCAGTATTAAATTCAATATTCCTATCACATTTCTATATATAAATATAGTAACCAAGTAATAAAAGAAATCATACTATAATAAAATTACATCCATTAAGAGGCTGAGAAAGGGTGATTCATAATTCAGCAGTTAGAAGTACACAACATTTAATTTCAATGTTTAATGATAATCGTTGATTTTTTAGTATAACCAATTTATTTATATCAAAATTACACTGGATATGAGGATAAATTATTCTATATTTGGAATAAATATAATGAGTGGTGTCTTATACACAACAAAAGGTCATTAATTATTGAATTATTAGTAGTTTTTTATCAATATAAAATTTAAGACCCAGTTATACCTAGTTGTGGAATGATAATTTTTTTTGATCTAAACTAATTGTTTTCAAGGATATAACTGGCAAGGTTTTAGAAACATTATATTTATGAACTCTAGTTATTATCTACACTTTTAGATATTTATTTTTAAATAATGAAACCTTTAAAAATAAAGGTAGGATATAAACCATTCATAATTAGTTGATCTCGAGAGTGTAAACTATTCCATGGTTAAGAAAGTGGTAAATATTCTTCATGAGATTCCTTTTAGTGTTGTTTAAGGAATGTGAGAGTGAAGTTTAGTATATTCCTGATTAGAAGATATGATTAGCTTCAGACCCATGTGCCAAAGAATATATTGACCAAGAGTTAATCTATCATTATAATATAGTGCAATGCAATTCCTAAATGTACATTACCTCGTACAAATATAAGTTATGATGTTAATGGGGATCGATGATGAGTCTTAAATGAAAACATTGATAATTAAAATGTAGAATGGAATACTTACCAAATGAAAATTTATTTATATTCATTAGGGTCATGATGTAAGTAAAATAATAATCAATGTTGATATTAACAAGCATTTTTGTTTTATCGATTATCTTTCAGTACATGCTTCAAAATAGTGATGTTATGCCATAACCATATGCCCATAATTATTAAAAATGGATATCATATAAGTTATTATTGTTATAAATAAACAATGTTACAATATAATATATTTATATGTGAAGTGAATTTAAGGATCTAAACAATAATACATCAAAAAAAACACATTGTGCATTCATAGTAATTATCCTAAAGGCATATATGGATATTTCATAAACAACTAAGTTAGAAATGTTATAGTCATGTTCTATAATATATTTATATAAAAGAGTGAACATATCAATTTGGGATATTGGGAGAAAGATTAATATAGATTTACTTAATGGTGAAGATGCAAAACTAGTTGGAAAAGGAAAAAGTTTAACAAGATCATGTGGGAAATGTATATTCTAGAGACACCTAATGTATAGGATGGTCAAAAGCATGGTAATGGTTTTATATTCACCGCTCCCAGTGATACATTATTTATTGTGAATAATTAATCCTACAAGTAATATTTATATGGAACAAAGATATGATTTAGACAACTAATTTAAAAAACAATAATGGAATCCATGTATCAAAATACATGGAAATATTATTTGGAATATTTTGGTTAGTATTCAAGGGAGATTATACATGTGTGGAACAAACAAGGCACCAATAAGGTTTTATTTGTAATACCAAGTCATTATGCATAAATCCATTATAATTTTAATTTTATATATACTTTATATGACCATTATATTGAGCTTTGGATGTCAATAACACCAACAGTATAAGGTGTATATAAGATACAAATATAAAAGGTTAGTGATACCAAAGAACACCAATAAAGAGTGAAATTTATCGAAATCCAATTTTGGATTGAAGTCAAAAACAAAATAATAGAATATTCATTTGGAATTTTTTTTTGATATGTATACAATAGGTTTATTGTATTTTTATTATTTTAAATTAAAATTTATTTCATAACATATGGAAAAAACTATTTGTTTTTTAGTAACTTATGAACATAATGAAATAAAATCTCCAGATATTGACTTAAAGTGGGAACCTACATTCCTGGGAAAGATATCAGCCGATGTAGATCTAATGGGTTTCACAGACTAAGTGGAAATTACATATAATAATAAGGTACTGGAAAATACAATTTGGATCAATTCATGAAATAATTATTACTAGTGTCACATGGAATAAATTTCTCTAAGAATTCATGAATGGGGAATAAAAAGATATCAATGTGATGATTTGAATTCCATATGCATCTACTATGAATCAATCACATATTCCATTCTATATTAAAAATAATATATTTCTTACATATACTTTACGGTTGGAAAATATTAGATATTTGTAGAATAACTACAAGGGAATCAGTTAGAACTATCCAATTGAAATCGATAAAGTACAAAATATATATACCTAGTATGTGGAGATGATGGAATACTAGATATAGTGGGACACAATCTAGTTTCATTAGATCAATTTGATCTTATATCATTATTAGGATACGATAATGAGCAGGATAATCTCATTCAATCTAATGGTAGCCATATCTATAAATACAAAGAGCATTGACACTTCTGATGTAGATAAAGAAGTAGTGTAACAACCCAATGATTTTTTCCACTCATTGGAATCACACATTTTAAGTAAATTATTATCATTATGATAAACCTAATTTCTGTACTATCTATGATATCACATTTTGATAGTGAAAAATATTGAATATACTTGGCGATATCATTTATTTAGGAGTCTTACTCATGGATGTAAGGGTGTAAATAATATAATAGCAACAAAGAGGAGATGTGTAATGACCAATGACTAATGAAATAACTCACTAGAACCATAATCTTATAATGTGATTACTAAATAGAATTGTAAATAATTTGGCTTTAGTGAATGTGGCAGTGTTGTAATAGTTGGTTCCCTAGACCCAACTTAAATAGTAAATTTCTATTACTATACTATTTATACAATTAGTTATGGGTAATTTATTATTATGATAATATTATTTATATTTATGTATACACTATTCAAATGGAATAGTCTATAGATTATTGTGTGTATTAAAAGGTTATAGAAGTTCTCAGGCTATAATGAGATCATCAAGATACTATGAAATTAATTTCAAACTAATATCCTATAGACTAGATAGATTATTATAACTAAACAAAGATGATGTCTTTCTACCCGGTGTTGGGGGATCATAAGAATTTAAATTTCTTCTCATTAATTTCTTGTTTGGTGATTCTCATGTAGATGAGATCATGAGGACTGGCTCACCAATAATAAAACCTCATGATTAATTTGTCATTAGATGTTCTTATCTGTTAACATGTGTTATGGTCTCTTGACATGATATTATTATTAGTGTATGATATTTGATCATGTAACTTGATGTAGGTAGAAAAAAATGGAACTGATGTCATTTAAAGGTAGTTTATAGTGTTTGCAGCATTAGTAGTATGACTTTAATTGAATAATAAAAATATAATTTATCGCTTTTGAAATAAGGAATTATTTTGTGCCTAGTTTATTAGGATTAGGGTACCTTCATTAAATCCACCACCTTTTTATAATTCTATCCTTTCCAGTTATGTAACACCCCAAGCTTTCATGATACGCCTCTCTTTCAATAATGCAATAGCTTGCGTTGTACGCAAGTTCAAGTTCTAACACACCACGACTAATAAAAGTAGACGTTATGAATATTAATACCCACTTTTTAAAATTATAGAAATTTTATATTTCAAAATGGACTTCATTTTTGTATTCATAATATTGAAATTAGCCTATATTTAATTTTTGGTATTTTTCTGAGAACTTCCAATTTGCTTTAAATAGTGAAAATTACTTAAAAACAACTTTTTAAATAAAAATAATTAATAGTGATAAATTATAATATTGAGTGGTTTCAAAGTATAATTAGAATATATTTTTACCATTTTATCCAATGGTGGTCATTAGAATTAATTTCACTTTGAAATTGGACATAAACAATTGTCAATCTTTTGATATATATTGTTTCTTAAAAACACGCTATTTGTTGTGAAAGTGGGAATTAATTATGAAATTAATTAATGCAACATATATGTTTGGAATTTTATAAAATATAAATCATTTTTGAATTCGGAATATAAATTAAAGCTTAGGGTGAAATTTTGGCATTGTTCTAAAAAACTTCAATTTTTGATGAATAGTGAAACCACTAAGTGGTAGTTAAAAACTGATTTTTCATTTAAATGAAACATTACCACTTATGTGATTTGATTTTCAAAAATATGACATACATGGTTGTCATTAGAAAGTAAAATGTGGTTCAATGGGATTAAAATAATTTTTTGGTGAATAGTAACTTTTAGGTTTAATTAATCGCGGTTAAAGGTAATTAGTGAAATATAAGGTAAAAATAGTATTATAAAAATATGGAATGACCTTTACACTTGTCCTACCACTATTGGATGTGTCATGGCCGACCAATAAAATCCATGGGTCAAATTGGGGACCCCATGGAGCCACTTTGGTAGGAAAATGACATAAATAAGTTTTATTTAAAGTTAAAATAAAAATTTCACAAACATAATTGTTTTTACTAAAACAATTTTAAATGGTGTTATACAAGTCATATTTTTTACTATAAATATTAACTAGAAAGATAAAACGATTTCCTACATCATGATATTTTTTTTATAATTTTTAGACATTAAATAAATTAAATTATTTATGACACCATGATGATGCAACGATTACCTCATTAATTAACGATTTAAATAAAATGAAATGATAATGTAAACTCTAAGACTTACACTTGTAAAAAACATATTGTATGAGTAGCTTTCGAACCCTTATAACCTTATCCTCGAAATATATAAGTGTGGGACATTTAGAGTCCGAAAAAGCATTTCATAATAATGTAACATTTCAATCTTTCCAAGAGTACCCCTTCTCTCCTCTTTTAAAAGGCCCCCACCACTACCACCTTACTTACACCTTCAAAGCCTTTTGGCTCGGCCAAACTCTTCCCAAATACTCTCTCAACTTCACTCAATTACTCTTAGAAGCCTCAATTTTGGAAGAATTCTTCCCAAGGAAGCCTTTGGCTCAAATCAAAAAGAGTTACCCGATTTTAAGGTAATGTCTTCTCTTATGTAATTTTGTTTTATTTTGCTTATCCAACCCCCTAAAATCTTTTTTTTTAATTTCTTTTGTAACAAAACCAGTATAATCAATATAATAGGATGTTGTTATAATAATTATTCGAGCTACACTTACACACACCTAAATCTAATGGTTAAAGAACTTACTGTTTCTGTGCATAGCGAATTTCTTCCTCACGAAACGATGATTGTTCAACACTCATATAACACCTTCAAAGGTGGACATTAAGATGTCACTATATTTATATATATGATATATAATATTTTTATGTTTTACTTAAGGTTCTGTATTTTTCATTTATGGCATACCTTTATTGTTTCCATTATGGGTAAATGCGATATTTTTATTTTAGGAAGTGCGGACTACCGCCCCCTCAAAGTGATTTGAATCGTTAATCCCATATGTGGGATGTATAAAGGATAGAGTAAATGATATTATATATGATATCATACTGGAATTATAATATACCTTTATATAATTATGATTTTATTAAATATGAAATAGAAATGAAAGTAGCATTCATGCGTACGTACGGCTTACCGTCTCCACGAACGGTGCATTTCATTTCTTACCTCTAAACGTTATGGAATATTATAAATGCACGTATATACTGGATATATACGAGATATATGATATCTATATCATGAATATAATTTTGGATATAATGGATATATCACCACATGAACAACTTGTAATTATAAGAAGTTTATTTTTGACTCAAGTACCAAAGATCGACAAAACGACCGTTATTAACTTAAATAATTACATAATGTTTATAACATGGTAATAAGTGATATAAAAGGAATAAAAAACTTGAAAAAGGTTCTTAAGAAATTATAAATTAACTCTAGTTTATTATTCAGAAGGTTAAAGAATGGTCGAGTCAAGACAGGATGCAAGGTAAGGGAACTTCTTAACCCAATTTCCATTCTTTGGGTTAATCTCATACTTTCAAATTATGTCATGATATTATTATGTACTATCTAGTATTTGTACTTTCTTTATGTGTACTTATAGTGAATAAACATAATAGATCTATTTTATTAAAAAATGTTCTTTGTAAGGAACTTTGTCTCAATCTCCTTTCATTGAGGCATATTTTATACACAACTTTCCTTTATACTGTGTATAAACCCCTTTGAATTTGAATTTTATTCAAAAAGAATCTTTTTATACGAGGAATTTTTACTAAATGACAAAAGGAATTTTTTTTCTTACGTATGCGGTGACAATTACTTCTCCGCCGCCGTGACTATTATTTGTGTTTAGGCTTCCTCTACATGTCATAACTTTTTTTTAAATGAAAAATAAATACAAAGTTTTAATTTTATTTTATTCTGGTATTGAAAATGGTTTCGAAAATGTTTTTATTATATCAATGTGTTGTATTGATATCGTGTGATTGAAATATGAAAATGTTATGTTTCCTTTATGCATGTTTTATGTGATATGATTATGTTATGGTATATGATATGTTTAAACCTGTTCATATGAGGAATGCATTGGACTTAACAAGTGATAGGTGGAGCTTGCTATAGCTCCTCGATGCATTGGTAGGTCTCATGAGACAAACTAGTGTCTTGGCACGAGGCCTTGACAAAATCTTATTTGTGGTCTTGGCACGAGGCCTTGACTATGTGGTTATGATAGTCTGGCATTATGCATTCCATCATTATGAAAGTGGTTATTGCTATTGCATGGGATTATTCAACTAGTAGAATATCCATATGAGTAAGTAAATGACATTATTTAATTTTAGTTTTTCCATATCATGCTGACATTCAAGTTTAAATAGGCTTTTGTTTTAGTTATACATTGCCTTAAATGTTAATGTTTTTTTATAAAAGCTTCTGCAATATTGTTATCCTTACTAAGCATCTGAGCTCACCCCTTTCAATGTTTTAATATTTTCCAGGATGTGAAGAAGTATTTTATGAATGACCTACAGGGATAGTTAGAAGAGGATATGAGTGTGGACTTTGGAGACTTTGTTATTGTAGTTTTTCACTTTATGATGTAATGTAACATTTATGAATGTATCTAGTGTTTCCAAGGCTACTAAACTAATCAGTATTTCGAGACTTGATCTTTTGTGATCATGCCAATGTTACGCAATAATGCACCGACTCTGGGTAAATGGGGTCGGGGCATTACAGTTGGTATCCGAGGTAGTTTAGTACTAACCTTGGAAGCTAGATTTAGATAAACTCTGATCAGAGCACATAGCCCAAAGATAGACTTTGAGGATTAGTATAGAAGAACTTCCTAGAATTTTTTTGTTGTAGAGATTTTGTGAGTTTTCCGAGCAATACATCCCTGTCTGGATATGAGTAGGTAGAGGCGGCTCTGACACAGATGTACCTAGGGGTAAAACCTGAAAACACTGCTTTGAGCTAGACTCAAATGGGAACTGGTGCACGACAATGGGATTTGCTGCACTCTTGGTTATGAAACTCCCGGGGGATATGCTTAGGATAATTCTCATTTTCTTTACAAACCACTATGAAGGGTTATGAGTATATACTTCCTCAAAGAATGTTTTTTATGATTATGGATTATATCCATAAATAGTTCAATTTATGTTAAGTATTTTACAAGTATGGAATTATGTATTTTGATTCATAAACTAATCTAGTTTATTCCATTGTTTAGAAATGGTGCCTAGTGGAAGGAATGGAAACCATATCAATGCACGCACTCCATGTAGGGATTTCCCTCCTTCTCAAGATAATTATTGTGGAGCTGGAGATACAATTGGTTCTGATCAACTTATTACCATACTGGGACAACTCACTCAGGTTATGAATAATAACCTTACTCGTATGGAGCACCCTGATCCGCAATGTGTAGGATCAATGTTAGATCGTTTAATGAGGCAACAACCACCAACATTTAATGGGGGTAAAAATCCATTAGTAGCTGAGCAATGGATAAACTCCTTAGAGAAAATATTTCATGCCTTAGAGAGTAGTGAAAGGGAAAAGGTTATCCTGGCAGTTTACCGCCTCACTGGAGATGCTGATCAATAGTGGTCATTGATTCAAAATACAAAGGAAGATGATGAAGTATCGAATATGGAATGGAGGGAGTTCAAAGAGCTTTTCTTAGAAAAGTACTTTCTACATGACCATCGAGAAGATATGGAAAGGAAATTTCTGAGTCTGAGGCAGAAGGAGGATGAGAATGTCGCAAAGTATGAGGCTAACTTTACAAGGTTAGCAAGGCATGCTGCAGATTATATACATAACCCAAGAAGTAAGATTGATCGTTTCTTTGATGGGTCAAAACCATTTCCCTGTGAAGCTTTAGTATCAAAATCTTTCTCAACATAAGAAGATATAGTCTCGTGTGCTATCAAGACAGAAAAGGAATTCTCTAAGTCTTATGACAACAAAGTAAAGCAAGAGAAGAAGTGAATGGTGGAACAAGAGAAGGATAAAGGGAAAAAGGGAAATAAGGATTTTCCATTATGTGATAATTGTGGGAATAATCACCCTGGTACTTTCCTAAAAGGAATGAGAGTTTGTTATAAATGTGGAGAAAAAGGTCACCAGGTGCGTTATTGCAAGGGAAAGAAAGAGGCTATCAATGTTTAATGCTACAATTGTAGAGATATGGGGGCATTATGCAAATGAATGTCCTAAGCATCCGGGAAACTTACCTCAGAAAAGGCTAAGGGATCAAGGCCAATCTTATGTTGTGACTACAGTTGAAGCGGAATAATTAATGTATTGGTGCTTTAGGACTCATGGAATACATTCTGGTTATTAGAATAATGTGATATATATATAAGGATTTTACTGCAGTACTTGTTGATTTCATTAAGGTTTTAATATGTTGAAGGTAATAATATTTTTGTATGTGACAATAAGTGAAACTTTACCTTGTTTGAGGAATCTGATGATACAATTGATTTTGGAATTTAGAGACCTTTTAGAGAAAGTCTGGACAAAGGTATTTTGGAGAACTATAAAGGTTGGAATGGATTAAGTTGAACCTTAGATAGTATTGTTTAAGTTTAAAACATTTCTGAATATTACTTTTGGAATATTATAATACTATATTTTTAGGAAAAGGACAACCTGCAGGTCGGGGGATAACCCATCGCGTCAGACAAATCTGCAGGAATCGAAACCACAACCATAGTGCGACAGGCCTTTATTACCTACCACTAGCCTATAGAAAGTCCCTGGTTATTACAAAATAGTTTTCCTAATCTAAATGGTCTGTGTTAATATTTTGAACCTTGTACGATTAGGATAAGTATAATATTTTTGAAATCTATTACCTTTTGGACTGAAAGATGGGTTTGTGGTAAAAATTTATTAAAGAATGGAAGTGTACATGACAAGTAAGTATATTTCCTGACGTTTTTAGTAAATCTCCTAAATAATTTCCTCAACTTTATGAAAGGTCACTTAAAACAAAAACATTTCCGGTTAACTTTTCCAACTGGGGATTCAATGACCGTTTAACCAATCACAAGTTTGTGATTTTCTTGTGGTTAACTTTCTCCTAATCCTTTTTTCTACAAGTCTCCATCAGACCATGATGGTTTTTTTCTCCTCCATATCCATATTTTCATAGAATCCTAGTATGGGCTATCTCGGGTGACCTTTGTACTTCTCTTTCTTTCTTTTAATGTTATATTCTTATTAACCCTATTTCTGATGTGGGTTTTCCACAAAGGTATTTTCTATTTTCAACCTTTTATTTTCGAAGAAAATTTGCAAATTGTGAGGACGCAATTTATTGAAGGAGGGGAGAATGTAACACCCCAAGCTTTCATGATACACCTCACTTTCAATAATACAATAGCTTGCATTGTATGCAAGTTCGAGTTCTAACACACCGCGACTAATCAAAGTAGTCGTTATGAATAGTAATACCCATTTTTTAAAATTATAGAAATTTTATATTTCAAAATGGACTTCATTTTTGTATTCTTAATATTGAAATTAGCCTATGTTGAATTTTTGGTATTTTTCTGAGAACTTCCAATTTGCTTTGAATAGTGAAAATTACTTAAAAACAACTTTTTTAATCAAAATAATTAAAAGTGATAAATTATACTATTGAGTGGTTTTAAAGTATAATTAGAATTTATTTTTACCATTTTATCCAATGGTGGTCATTAGAATTAATTTCACTTTGAAATTGGACATAAACAATTCTCAATCTTTTGATATATATTGTTTCTTAAAAACACGCTATTTGTTGTGACAGTGGGAATTAATTATGAAATTAATTAATGAAACTTATATGTTTGGAATTTTGTAAAATATAAATCATTTTTGAATTTTGAATATCAATTATAGCTTAGGGTGAAATTTTGGCATTGTTCTGAAAAACTTCAATTTTTGATGAATAGTGAAACCACTAAGTGGTAGTTAAAAAACTGATTTTTCGTTTAAATGAAACATTACCACTTCTGTGATTTGATTTTCAAAAATCCGACATACATGGTTGTCATTAGGAAGTAAAATGTGGTTCAATGGGATTAAAATAATTTTTTGGTGAATAGTAACTTTTAAGTTTAATTAATCGCGATTAAAGGTAATTAGTAAAATTTATGGTAAAAATAGTATTATAAAAATATGGAATGACCATTACACTTGTCCTACCACTATTTTATGTGTCATGGCCGACCAAGACAATCAATGGGTCAACTTGGGGACCCCTTGTAGGCACTTTGGAAGGAAAATGACATAAATAACTTTTATTTAAAGTTAAAATAAAAATGTCACAAACATAAGTTGCATTAATAAAAAAATTTTTAAATGGGGTTATACAAGTCATATTTTTGACTATAAATATTCATTATAAAGCTAAAATGATTTCCTACATCATGATATTTTTTTTATAATTTTTATTCATTAAATAAATTAAATTATTTATGACACCATGATGATGCATCGATTACCTCATTAATTAACGATTTAAATAAAATGAAAAGATAATGTCAAATCTAATACTTAAACTTGTCAAAAACCTATTGGATGAGTCAATTTAGAACCCTATGAACTTATCCTCAAAATATATAAGTGTGGGACCTTTAGAATCCAAAAAATCATTTCATAATAATGTATCATTTCAATCATTCCAAGAGTGCCACTTCTCTCCTCTTATAAAAGGCCCCCACCACTACCACCTTACTCACACCATCAAAGCCTTTTGGATCAGCCAACCTCTGCCCAAATACTCTCTCAACTTACCTCCCTTACTCTTATAAGACTCAATTTGGGAAGAAGTCTTCCCAAGGAGTCCTTTGGCTCAAATCAAAAAGAGTTACCCGATTTTAAGGTAATGTCTTCTCTTATGTTATTTTCTTTTATTTTGCTTATCCCACCCCCTAAAATCTTTTTATTAATTTATTTTGTAACAACACCAGTATAATCAATATACTATGATGTTGTTATAAGAATTATTCTATCTGCACTTACACACACCTACATCTAATGGTTAAAGAACATACTGTTTCTGTGGAAGGTGAATTTCTGCCACACGAAACGATGATTGTTCAACACTCATATAACACCTTAAAAGGTGGCCATTAAGATGTCACTATATTTATATATATGATATATAATATGTTTATGTTTTACTTAAGGTTCTGTATTTTTCATTTATGGCATACCTTTATTGTTTCCATTATAGGTAAACGCGATATTTTCATTTTAGGAAGTGCGGACTACCGCCTCCTCAAAGTGATTTGAATCGTTAATCCCATATGTGGGATGTATAAAGGATGGAGTAAATGATATTATATCTGATATTATACTGGAATTATAATATAAATTTATATCATTATTATTTCATTAAATACGAAATAGAAATGAAAGTAGCGTTCATGCGTAGGTACGGCTTACCATCTCCATGAACAATGCATTTCATTTCTTACCTCTAAACGTTATGGAATATTATAAATTCATGTATATACTGAATATATATGAGATATATGATATCTATATCATGAATATAATTCTGGATATAATGGATATATCACCACATGAACAACTTGTAATTATAAGAAGTTTATTTTTGACTCAAGTACCAAAGATCGACAAAACGACAATTATTAACTTAAATAATAACATAATGTTCATAACATGGTAATAAGTGATATAAAAGGAATAAAAAAACATGAAAAAGGTTCTTAAGAAATTATAAATTAACTCTAGTTTATTATTTAGGAGGTTAAAGAATGGTCGAGTCAAGACAGGATGCAAGGTAAGGGAACTTCTTAACCCAATTTCCATTCTTTGGGTTAATCTCCTACTTTCCAATTATGTCATGATATTATTATGTACTATCTTGTATTTGTACTTTCTTTATGTGTACTTATAGTGAATACACATAATAGATCTATTTTATTAAAAAAATGTTCTTTGTAAGGAACTTCGTCTCAATCTCCTTTCATTGAGGCATATTCTATACACAACTTTCCTTTATACTGTGTATAAACCCCTTTGACTTTTACTTTTATTCAAAACGAATCTTTTTATACAAACCGTTTTTACTAAACTACAAAAGGAATGTTTTTTCTTACGTATGCGGTGACAATGACTTCTCCGCCACCGTGACTATTATTTGAGTTTCGGCTTCCTCTACATGCCATAACTTTTTTTTAAATGAAAAATAAATACAAAGATTTAATTTTATTTTATTCTGGTATTGAAAATGGTTTTGAAAATATTTTTATTATATCAATGTGTTGTATTGATATCATGTGATTGAAAAATGGAAATGTTATGTTTCCTTTATGCATGTTTTATGTGATACGATTATGTTATGGTTTATGATATGTTTAAACCTGTTCATAAGAGGAATGCATTGGACTTAACAAGTGACGGGTGGAGCCTGCTATAGCTCCTCAATGCATCGGTAGGTCTCATGAGACAAACTAGTGTCTTGGCACGAGCCCTTGACAAAATCTTATTTGTGGTCTTGGCACGAGGCCTTGACTACGTGGTTATGATAGTCTGGCACTATGCATTCCATCATTATAAAAGTGGTTATTGATATTGCATGGGATTATTCGACTAGTAGAATATCCATGTGAGTAAGTAAATGGCATTATTTAATTTTATTTTTTCCATATCATGCTGAAGTTCAAGTTTAAAAAGGCTTTTGTTTTAGTATACATTGCCTTAAATGTTAATGTTTTTTATGAAAGCTTCCGCAATATTGTTATCCTTACTGATCATCTGAGCTCACCCCTTTCAATGTTTTAATATCTTCCAGGATGTGAAGAAGTATTTTATGAATGACCTGCAGGGATAGTCAGAAGAGGATATGAGTGTGGACTATGGAGACATTTTTATTGTAGTTTTTCACTTTATGATGTAATGTAACATTTATGAATGTATCTAGTGTTTCCAAGGCTACTAAACTAATCAGTGTTTCGAGAATAGATCTTTTATGATCATGCCAATGTTACGCAATAATGCACCGACTCTGGGTAACTGGGGTCGGGGCGTTACAAGTTAGGTCAACAGCTCAAAAATCATGAAAGGATCAATAAAAAAGTGTGCATCCTACCTTATGAGATATCTTAAAACCCAGAGATTATATTACCTGACTTGTGTTCATATGTAATTTTTTCATTGATTTTACTTTTCCTTATCTCTTTATGAAACTTGAAGGATTTATAGACTCCACTCTTATTCTATTAATAGTATTTATAGCTATCAAAATCAGTTATTATATATTTATACAGTAAGAGTATTTAATTATCTGTTCCATTTTGAGGAATATGAGATTATGACATTACGGGAACTACCACTAGGGTTTGGGAATGTCTGAGAATATTTTATTTCCATGAAATAAATAAATTTATATTATCTGAGTTTCAAATAATTGGTATTTAATTTATTTATGAAAATTATTTTCATGTGATAAATGACTATTGGGAAAATGTAATTTATGAATTAATAATATTTTAGTCAATGTTTTTTAACATATTAATTAGAGAAGTGAGGTATTTTAATGGATCATATTTTATCATGAGACATAGTTTTGAGGTTACAAGTGTGGAATGAAATATTTATGAAATTTATGAAATGCATAAAAAATTGTACATGTCATTAATGACTTAATTAGAAGGTTATGTTTATCTAGGGGAAAATTGGTATTTTCTTATTCTTATACCTATGAATATAATAATAATGAAAATAAAATTCGATGGATTATTCATATATCAATGTTTTTGAGATTACATCTCCCTAGAATAAATTTCTAGAGAGATAAGAGAGATATTTGAGCAACCCGGTCCAAGAGCTCCTTCCCAAATCAAAGAATCAGTGCTCTTATGATTGTATTGACATAAAAGGAAGCTTCGATTCTATGAATTAGCACATAATGATCAAATATTTACATTTGAGAAAGCCTTTGGATCAATATTGGCTGATCAAGAGGGATTAAACATTAGATCCTTTGAACAATAATCACTGGCGACAAAATATTGGCGAGCAAAACTTCAGATTTAAAAAGGCAATCAATAATAAGCCTGCTTTTTATTAGACACTTAAACATGATTTATTACAAAAAATATTCAATTGATATAACATAGAAGATCAAGTTCACTAGTGTTTTTTGGGATTAGGAATATTACATAACAGCTTATAACATAAAACACACAACATCTTTATTGAAAACCTCCTTTACATGACCACTACATTCCCTCGTACTTAGCATTTCAAGGAAAAACCTGAGGACATGCATAAGAAAAGGGTGAGATATAAATCCCAGTAAGGGAATAAACATGGAATAACATGAGGAATATAACAAATGTTAGAAGATAGGCATATCAATGAAGAACATGAGGGACATTAACATAAAGGCATGATAAAACATGATAATCATAACATGGAAATGTGGCAACAACACTTAACATGGAATTAGCATGAGCCAAGGCTCATTGCACATGGATCATGATTAAACCCTAATTGCACATGAAAAATGAGTAAAAACTCATTTCACATGAATTATAATGAGTCAACACCCATTTCACATGATGTATCTTGATACTATACTTTACCCAATGCATTTGAGCACTATCAGGGCACACCCTTCTTAAACATTTCATTTCACTCATAAGTGTGCCACATGGATCATATAACATGGAATAAATCAAAATAATAAGCTATTACATGATTAAGTAATGTGAATAAACACATTAATGTAACATTAAATATGTATATTTGCATAAAGGTGAATACCCTTGGTAGAGACATGGGTATGGTATTCACTACACAATGATCTTGGCTTGGAAAAACGCGGTGCAATTTCAGCTACATAACAGCGTGACATAAGGATTCATAAAAATGTTTGATGAGATATAAATGGGTGTATCATCATATTTAAATGAAGTGGACAGTAAGGGGGTCATTTAAATACATGTCCCAACAAACTTAATGGAATTTAGATGCATAAGACAAAATAATTACTTGGATGTAAAAGAGGAGAGCGAAATCCCTCAAGGAATTTAGGAATTGTAACGAGTGTAAATGGGAGGCATTAATGAGAAAGAAAGGGGTATCCCATCATCCAAACATAAAGAGTGCAGTATGGGGGAGGTTTGAAATCATACCCTGGCATTTTTACTGGAAAAAAGGACATAACAACTTAAAGAAAATAGAACAAAAATGAGAAAGGAAGAAATCCCTCACTAGGATGTGTGATCCCCAAGGCTTGGGAGAGGCTTGAGAGAGGCTCCATTGGAGCTTGAGAAACCTTGGGAGGATTCTATAGAGAAGAGGGAAGGGCTTGGTCAAACTAAAAAGGCTTTGAGTGAAGAGGAAGTGCGATCTTGGGTGGGTTTATCGAGGAAAGAAGAGGGAATTCTTTATTATTTTGGTTTGGGACACCTCACATTAAACTAATCAAAAACCAAAAACCAGCCCATGGTTTTTCCCTAGGTTTCTTCCAAAAGGGAGTGGAAAAAAATATTTTATAAGGCTAAGGTATGATCTTCCAAAAATAATAGGGTTGGTTACGTGGAGGTGAGTCACACCCACAAGGAAAACAATTTAAAAAGACAAAATGTTTTATAAGCCTTGAGGGGTCCACTAAATCCTTTTAAAATAAATAAATAAAATCTAAAATCACATTATTTTAATTATAAAACGTATATTAGCCAAAAAATTTGTTTATATTATTTTATTGCATCACTATTGGGTCATTATGATGTCATAAAACTCATTATATATTTAAATGGTCATTAATTTTTACCCAAAAATTCGAATATCTTATAAAATTATGAAACATTCACCATTCGATAATTTTGACGTCCTATTTCAAAAAATAATATTAATATTATCTAAATAATTTTCTAAATTTGTGAAATTTTACTTTTAAAATAAAAATGTACATTTATCGAAAATTCATGGGTTTTGACAAAAAATAGCTTTCAAACCATAATAAAAATTATAATGGCATTAATAAAATTTTATGATCATTTATATTTAATAA
This sequence comes from Viscum album, assembly GCA_963277665.1. Classification (NCBI taxonomy): domain Eukaryota; kingdom Viridiplantae; phylum Streptophyta; class Magnoliopsida; order Santalales; family Viscaceae; genus Viscum; species Viscum album. The sequence continues at coordinate 1,270,710,909 of OY728162.1, read as the reverse complement.
AAAGTAATTTAATTATAATAATATTTTATTAAAATATTATATAATTCAAAATTCCATTAATTCATCAAAATATATTTCTTAGTTGAATATTAACTAAAATTACTATTCATGCGTTAAAAAAATATTTACAAAGTAACAATAATAAAATAAATGCAAATTCATTATACAAAGATAGATCTAAATTTTTGGATGGGAGTGCTGAGAAACCCGACCCTTGGTGACAGAGTGTGGAACCCTAACGCGGCTGCATGAAATCCGAACGCCAGATCCTTCACTGATGTAGTTGCGGGGAGAAACAACGAAGACACCAGACCCTGTGAAGGAGCTTCTGCCACAGATTCTTGTATCAAACCTTACATTTTATGTCACCGTGGGAAACCAGCAATTTCCTTCACTACTGATGAGGTTTGAATCTTATCTTCTGATTTTCTCTATGTTCTTGTTGGAAAATTTGTTAAGCATCGTCCTTCTTTGAAGTTCTTAAGAGGCTCCCTGGAAGTTATTTTTTTTTGGTTTCCATATTGGCCTCCTTAATTATTCGAACGTCATCTTCAATTTCTCATTTCACGAAGACTATTATAGGCTTTGGGATAAACACACTTGGTTTTTTAGGGGTTGTGCGATGAGAGTACTCAAATGGACCCCTGATTTTGCCCCCTTTACTGAATCGCCTGTAGTCCCCATTTGGATTGGATTCCCTGGTCTTACACTGCATTTGTTTAAGTAGCCAGATCATTTCTCGATCTCAACACTCATTGGAAAGCCCATGAAACTTGACTTGGCTACAGAAAAACTCTCAATACCATCAGTGGTTAGAATATGTGTAGAATTTCATGTCTCCCATGACCTTCCTAATAAAATTTGGATTCAAAATGGCTCCTATGGTTACTTTTAAGAGGTAGTTTATGAAAACATAGCAGATTACTGCACTTCTTGTTTGAAACTTGGACATACTTAGAAAAAATTTTCCTTCAAACCTTCAACTTTAGTTTCTAGAAAATGACTTGGGTTGAAAAGAGAAAACTGGAGCACAAAAAGATTGAGTCTTGCACTGAGGCTGGTCCATCATATGCTCCTTTGGATAGTCATATGGAAGCTTCCAATAAAGAAAATCTTGTCATTGTTGAGAGATCTACTATGTTCCCTTCACCCTTAATGGAAAATCAGGATTTGATAATGGAAAAACATGGAAATCATAATCAAATATCTGATTATGTTAATGTTGTATTTGAGGCCACGACTAACAATGCTCCATTCCAGTAGGACTCTACCACTCATCATGAGTTCCCTCGTTCAGAAGATATGGAAACAAAGGACTACCCCGCTCCAACCTCTCTTAGTGAAGAGCAATGAAATGAAATAGAGTCACAAGAGGCTAATGAGGTTTTACAGTGTGAACCTGATGATTCTTTTCAGGAGGATATTGACAAGATCTCTCAAGTGGAGCATGATTTTTATCTAAAGGATCGAAAGGGAAAAAATCCATTTTTGACTCTGATGGTTTCATCACTCCAAATCCCAAGAAAACTAGGAAACATAGATATAACGTCAATTATGAAAGAACTATTATGACAAGATCAATAGCTTCCAAAATTACTGATTTTGAAGTTCCTCCATAGGCTGTCTCTATTGAATCATTTCCTGAATCCAAACAATCTTCTAATTGTTCCCACTCTAATACTTCCTCAAGTTAAGATGATGAAAATGATCCTATATATTAGGATTCTTATCAGTATGGAGAGGAACTGAATTTCTCAAAAGAATGTGACTCCTGGTTAGCGGAAAATGATACAAATACCTTTCAAAAATAAAAAAATGGTGAAATTACTACTGATGATTATCTTGATATTAGAAATAGGTTGTTTATTAGTGTGGCTGAGGAATTTGAGAAAGATCGAAAATTTGATTTTAAGGACAGACCATGGAAATGCATTTTGGTTCCTGATTTCTTTGTGATGTTTGTATGAAGATCAGTGGGCATGTTTCTTCTAATGCATATGTTCTGTTTTATTCTGCTGGCCTTTTGTATTTTTCTGAAATGTAGCTATGGCATGTAGTGTGTTTTGCTCTTCATGACTTTTTCCTCCTAATGTTCAGAATTTTGTTTATATTTTTTGAGATTATCTAGACAGCTATTATGCATCTTGTTAGACACTGCCTTGTCCTACCTAAATTCTATTTGGATGATTGGATTTTCCTTCACAGGTTTTAGTTGGACTGGATTTCTTCTGAACAACTCTGATTTTTTATCTGTTTATCTGCTCTGTTCTTGATGGGTTTTCTGCCTATTTTCTCTAGGTTTTTTCCTTATTTATGGCTGATCTGCTTGCTGAAAAACATGTTGTGTGATGGCTGGATATTGTTAAACAACATGGTGCTGTGTTGGATTTTTTTTCAGTTATATGCTGATGGGATTGGACTGCTGTGATGAGATTTTGAAGATGAAGACTGCTTCTGTCTTCACACCGGTACAGTCTCCATATAGTATCTCCTGGACTGCAAAGGGGCAATTTACTCCTAGTTTTCAATGGATCTCATGATGGATGCATGAGTCCTCTGGTTATTGTGTAAGCTGTTTATATTTTATCAGCATGTATCTTTCTTTTTTTTTCATTGTTTTGGTGTAAGTTATTTACACCTCATGAAAAAACTGTATTCCCTTTTTGATTTAATAAATTCCTTGGGGGAATGCATCGGGTGACCGATTCATGTCACCATTTACCCCCCAAAAAACATTTTTCATACAAAAAAATGTACATAGTCATCGTGCTAGGGTCTTGTTACATAACCCCTTATAACACCCGCAAAAGACCGAAGAGCAAGGTGTGTGATGGTGACATACTCTTGGGGTGGCTCAGATAACATTACTCGGGTGGTAATCTCTATTAACTTCCACTTCTCTGGTAGTCAGTTTCACTCAAGTAAAACGTGATCTATCTCGGATTGGGATTGGTCAAGAGCGAAGCCCAAAGACACCACCTCCTTTTTAAGATCTGACAAATGGGCTTCGTATGGGGAATGTCTACTGGATGAGGCCAGCACTTCCTTTGTCTGAGTAAATTGGATTTGTTAAAGACCTATATTTATACTAATCATGTGATCACAATTATACGTCCATATTAGCAATGGTCATAATTCATAATGGTATTTTAAAATCCAGAAATGTAAAACCAATTAATTTCACATTTTATATAACCGTAATTATACTTTTAATTAGATCAAGAGGAATTTCCATTAATGAAAGATTGGGTCATTACAATCTTTGCACCCTTAAGAAAATTTTCCCTTGAAATATCCTTTTCCCACACTCAATAGATGCAGGTAACTTAGCTTCATCACTTCCTCCAATTCCCACGTCACTTCTTTAAACTTTTGGTTTCTCCACAACACCTTAACGAGGGGCATTGTCTTATTTCGTAGAATTTTTTCACTATGATATAGGATCTTCACTGGTTTCTCCTAATAAGAATGATCATCTTATAAATATACTACCTCTGAAGAGAGTACATATGAAGGGTCTGGTATGTACTTCCTTAAAAGGGATACATGAAAGATATCATGTACTTTGGACATGGTAGTTTGTAGTACTAGTCGATAGGCCACAACCCCAACACGATCAAGAATCACGAAGAGGCCAACATACATAGGACTTAACCTCCCTTTCTTTCAAAACCTCATGGCCTTCATCCATGGAGATATGGGTAGAAATACCATATCTCCAACTTTAAAATCTAGGTATTTTCGACATTTATCTACATAACTCTTCTGTCGACTCTGGGCTGCCTTGATATGCTGTCGAATGGTTTTCACCTTCTCCGCCATTTCTTCAGCCATTTTTGGTCCTAGCAGCTTACGTTCACCGACTTCATCCCAACATGCTGGTGTTCTGCACCTCTTCCCATATAGGTCTTCATAAGGTGCCATTCAGATTCACGATTGGAAATAGTTATTGTAGGGGAATTCAACCAATGGAAGATGTTGGTCACACCCTCCTTTGATGTTCAAATAACATGATCTTAACATATCATCCAATGTCTAAATAGTTCTCTCAGAATGGTCCTCAGTTTGCGGATGATAGGTTTTACTGAAGTTCAGTTCAGTATCCAGATCATGATGAATACTCTTCCAAAACATAGAGGTGAATCTTAGATCTCAGTCTGATACAATAGATAGTGGTACTCCATGTATCATTACCACTTCCCTAATATATTTTTGTGCCAGTTGATCCAATGAGAAATCCCCCCGAATTGTAATAAATTGTCTAGACTTTGTAAAACTATCCAAAACAACCCATATTTCATTGTTTCCTTTGGATGTCTTTCGAAGTCCGGTGAAAAAGGCCATGGTGATATTCCCACATTTCCATGCTCGTATGGGAAATGGTTGCATCATCCCCTTAGACTTCTCCCTCTCCGCCTTCACTTTCTGACACACCAGGCACTTTTGTGTATACTCAGCGATCTCCTTTGTCATATTATCCCACAAATAATTCTCTTGGAGATCTTTGTATATATTTTTGTTTCCTGGGTGAATAGATAAATTTGAACAATATTCTTCATCCAAAAGTTCCTTCTTCAGCTCTGGAATTGATGGAACACATAGCCTTTTCCCAAATCTCACAATTCCTTTTTCATTGAGATTGAACTCCGAGGATTTCCCTTTTCTGATAGCTTCCACTTTATTCTGAATCCCCACATCATCCTTTTGAGCATCCATTAACCTTTCCAAAATAGATGGTTGAGCAATCATTTGTGAAAGTATTGATGATGTTCCCTTCTTTATGATTCATATGTCCATCTTCAACAAGTATAAGAATATTGGATCCTTCTCAATTCTCATCAATGATAGAATTTTCGGGTCCTTTCTACATAGAGAATTGGCCACCTTGTTCTCTTTCCAAGGGTGGTAATGGATTGAGCAGTCATAGTCTTTGATCAGCTCTAACCATCTCCTTTGTTTCATGTTGAACTCTTTCTGTGTGAATATATACTTGAGGCTTTTGTGGTTTTTATATATTTTACACTTCTCCCAAAATAGATAATGCCACCAAATTTTTAAAGTGTAGATCACCACATCCAAATCCAAATCATGTGTTGGATAATTCTTATCATGAATATTCAATTTCATTGATACATAGGAAATGAATTTGTCATTTTTCATCAACACATATCCCATTCCCTTCTACCAAGTATCAATGAATACAAAAAAAAGTTCTCTACTTGTGGGTAAAGTGAGCATGGATGCTATGATATGACACTTTTTTAACTCCATGAAGCTTTTTTCACATTCATCACTCCATGAAATCTTTACACCCTTCTGAGTTAGATTGGTATGAGGATTGGACAATCATGAGAAATTTATCACAAACCGTCGATAATATCCAACTAACCGCAAGAAGCTACGAATATCTGTTACCGATATTGGCCTTGGCCATCAATAAATTGTATTTATTTTAAAGGGATCCACAGATATACCATTTCTTGTGATGATATTTCCCAAGAATGAGACCTCCTTCGAAAATAACTCACACTTGATGTACTTTGTATAGAGATTCTCCTTTCGCAAGGTCTCTAGTACAGTACTTAGATACTCCTCATGATCCTCCTTGGTTTTGGATTATATCATAATATCATCTATAAAGACTACCAAAAATTTGTCGAGGTAATCCCTAAAGACTCTATTCATCAGGTCCATGTAGATAGCTAGAGCATTAGTGAGTCCTAAAGGCATTAATATGAATTCATAGTGCCTGTATCATGTTCAAAAAGTAGGCTTAGGGATATCTTCCTTCTTCTCACTTACTTGATAATATCCCGACCACAAATAAACTTTGGAGAAGTATTGTGCTCCACACAGTTGATCTAAAAAGTCACAAATTAGTGGGAGAGGATACTTGATCATTATCGTGATTTTTTAAGCTCACGATAATCGATGCAAAGACGTATTGACCCATCCTTATTCTTGATGAAGAGGACTGGTTCACCCCAGGGTAAAGCACTTGGGTATATAAAACCTTTATCTAGATTCTCTTGTAGTTGTTTCTTCAGCTCCTCATGGTCCACAACAACCATTCAATACGGAGTCTTCGAAATTGGTGACACCCCATGTATAAGATCAATTGAGAATTAAACATATCTTCTAGATGGAAGACCAGGCAATTCCTCAGGAAACACTTTAGTGAATTCCCTCACAATATGCATGTCTTCAAGGATGGTTGCCTCATTAGAATCAATCATCTAAGCCAGATACGCATGCTCATAGGGTAGTAATATCCACACATGAGATGATGAAGATAAATAAGATTCATCTTCCTCCTTTCACTTTTATGGAATCAGGGGTCGATTCTCCACATAGAGAGTGATTTCCCTCTCATGGAAATTTATGCTGGCTCTATATAAGGAAATCCAATCCATGCCATGAATTGCATCAAATTCTACCAGAGGGTGTATGACAAGGTTAGCCAGGAAATTCAATCCACAAATTTTGATAGGGGAGGAGTTATAAACATGGGATGCAATGATTTCCCCATTTTTCATACTCACCGACATCTTTACTTCCATGATTTGTGGTGGTGCTATGATTTTTCTACTAAACCTTTGGGATATAAAAGAATACGTAGAACCTGAATCAAAAATTATGTTCTCTATTCTTGAATGAATAACTAGAACACCTGTCCCCACTTCATTTTTAGGGTTAAATTCGGCAGTAGTGATGGAAAAATATCTCCCTTGCTACCTTGGAGGTTGTTGGTTGGCTCCGAAAACCCATGGATTAGGGAACTAATTTTCAAGATGCCCTGGTTCTTTGTAGTTGTAGAAATGAAAAACGCGTTGAGGATCGAATGGAGTGTTCCAATCCTCTATAGTTGCCGAAAGTTTTTCTTGTCAGTAATTAACAGCTAGGTGCCCTTTTCTTCCACACATAAAGCATTTCCTCAACCACTTTAGGTAATTTTCAGAGTGCTTCTTTCCACACCTTTTGTAAGTGGGGTGCTGAATCTCCTTAGAACCGTGGGATTTATCCATCGGACCGCCAACATTGAAGTCCACCATATAATTCTTATCCCCATGATATCCTTAAGATTCTCTAATCTCCATTTCGACCTTGAGGGCTCATCATACAATTTCTTCATATCATTCGAACTCATGGATCACCAGCGCTTTCTATAGGCTTGGTTTGAGCCCACCAAAGAAGCAGTCAAACTTATATTAAGGGGTAACGACAAAACTGGAGGCGTATAATGAAAGCCTTGTAAAGTTTTCCTCGTACGCTCCAACATATTCATCGTCTTTTTTTGAGGGAAAGGAAATACCTTTCCATCTTAAGTCAGAGGGCGCACAGAAAGTATTCATCAAAAAACATCTTCTAGAAATCCTTCCATTCCAATGCCTCGATCTCCTCCTCATGCATTGTATTTTTGATCAATGTCAACCATTTATTAGATTCACCCTTCATATGATAAGCAGTCAGGAGAAACTTCTCTTGTTTAGAACATTGATGGATGGTGAAGATAATTTCAATAGAGTTGATCCACTATTCAGTGATTGATGGATCTGATGATCCATTAAAAGTAGGAGGACTTTGTCTCAGGAATATTTTGATATCGACATGTTCTTTCTTAGGGGGGGTTGAACGTTACTCTTGACCCATATTTCTATTCAATTATTGAGTTAACTTAGAGAGAAGTGTGACAAAGTTCGCAATTATTGCTCCAATTAGACTAGGCATCTCATTAGCATAGTCATCACATTGATCTTCACATCAGTTGATAGCCCAAGTCTTCATATTATCATCCATTGGCTGGAATAAAAGGAAACTTATGGGTAACACATAAAGGGTAATCCAAGGACAAAACAAATGACTTAGAGATAACTTTTATTTCCTTTACATATGAATCCATAGGCTTCAATATATGCTATTTATGATCTACTTTCTGACAAATTTTTTTAGGGGAATTTTTTTCATTCCCTTAATAAGGGTTCATACTAAGCTTGTGAATTTATCAAATCATATCCCCCAAGAGTGTCGTAACCAAGAGTACAGCAAGGCCCGTTGTCGTGCACCAGTTCCTTTCCTAAGGTCTTATGCAGTGTTCCCAGTGATAGCACAACCACCCTACCTTAACATGGTCGTCAGGTCCTGGCCCGCCAGGTACCCCCAATTTACCCACAAACACATGGTCCCCACCCAAGGGTCCACCCACATGCCTGAATGGGTCATCTAACTAACGACTGTCCCAAGAGGCCAACACTTTTCTTTTCCAGTGTTATTTTTCCTCAATCACACACACTCTATGAAAATTACTAGAATGTCATCCATCCTGATCTCTACTCCAGGCCAAGCACGCTTAACTGTGGAGTTCTAATCAGGTAGGCTTCCAAAAAAGAAGGTTCTCCTTGTTGACATGAGTCATATCATTTAGTCATTTAACACTTTATCATTATGGGGTATTAAAATCACCGATTTTAGAGCCCAATGTCCTTGTTGTGGGCCCTACATCGCATCCCAGGTAGTGTGTTGCACTTAAGGCTAGTTACCACCTCTGATTCAAACTATAACAACCCTACTTTTTATAACACACTTTAACCGTATTTATTAAATAAAATATTCATATGATACAACACTTAAGATCACGAGGTATAGTTTCTTTGGGGATTAGGAACATTACATAATATCTTAGAACATAAAACACACAACATATTTATTTAAAACTTCCTTTACATGTTCACTACATTCCCTCGTACTTAGCATTGAATGGGATAACCTGAGGACATCCATAAGAAAACTGTGAGCTATAAAGCCCAGTAAGGGAATAAAAATGGAATAACATGAGGAATAAAATACATGTTATTCAATAGGAATATTAATGGAGAACAAGAGAAACATGAACATAAAGGCATGATAAAGCATGATAATCATAACATGGAAATGAGGCAACAACACATAACATGGAATTAACATGATCCAAGGCTCATTGCACATGGAGCATGAGTAAATCATCATTACAAATGAAGAATGAGTAAAACCTCATTGCAATTGAATTATCATGGGTCAACAACTATTTCACATCATGTATCATGATATTATACTTTACCCAATGCATTGGAGCACTATCAGGGCACACCCTTCTTAAACATTACATTTCATGCATAAGTGTGCCACATGGATCATATAACATGGAATCAATCAAAATAAAAAGTTATTCGAAAATTAAGTATTGTGAAATAAATAAATGAAAGTACCATTCAATATTTATATGTTCATAAAGGTTAATACCCCTGATAGAGACATGGGTATGGTATTTACTACACAATGATCTTGGCTTGGAAAAATGTGGTGCAATTTCGACAGCATAATAGCATGACATAAGTTTTCATAAAAATGGTCGATGAGATAGAAAAGTGTGTCTCATCATATTTACATGAAATGGACAGTAATGGGGTCATATAGATACATTTTCCAACAAACTTAATGGTATTTAGATGTATAATAAAAAATAATTACTTGGATGTAAAAGAGGTGAGAGAAATCGCTCAAGGAATTTCAGCATTGTAATGGGTGTACATGGGATAAATTAATGAGAGATAAAGGGGTATCCCATAATAAAAACATAAAGAGGGAAGTATGGGGAGGTGTGAAATCATACCCTAACATTTTTAATTGAAACAAATTTCATAAAAACCTAATGAAAATTGGACAGAAATTAGAAAGGAAGAAACCCCTTACTTGGAAGTGTGATCCCAAAGGCTTGGGAGAGGCTTGAGAGAGGCTTCTTAGGAGCTTGGGACACATTGATAGGATTATATAGAAAATAGGGATGTGGTGGGTCAAACTCCAAAGTCCTTGAGTGAGAAGTAAGTGGGTTCTTGGGTGGGTTTATATAGGGATGGAGAGGGAATTCTTTATTATTTAGGTTTGGGACACCTCACATTAAACTAATCAAAACCACAAACCATCCCATGGTTTGCGCCCATGTTTTTTTCAAAAAGTGAGTATAAAATAATATTTTATAAGGTAAATGACCTAAATTCTTAAAATAATAGGGTTTCTTATGTGGAGATGAGGCACACTCTCAAGGAAAACAATTTAAAAAGACAAAATGCTTTATAAGCCTTGAATGGTCCACTAAAGCTTTGTAAAATAAATCAAACAAATCTAAAATCAAATTATTTTAAGTATAAAACATATATTGGCCGAAAATAGTGTTTATATTATTCTATTAAATCACTATTCGGTCATTAGGATGTCTTAAAACACATTATATAATTAAACGATATTTAATTTTTACTAAAACATTCGACTGCCTCAGAAAATTATGAAAAATTCACCGTTGGATAATTTCAATGTCCTGATTCCAAAAATAAGATTCTTTTCATCTAAATAATTTTCTAAATATGTGAATACATTACTTTTAAAATAAAAACTGACATTTATTGAAAATTCATGGGTTTTGACAAAAGTAGCTTCCAAACCATAATAAAACTTACAATTGCATTCATAAAATTATATGACAACTTATATTTAATAAAAAGTAATTTAATTATAATAATATTTTATTAAATTATTATATAATTCAAAAATACATTAATTCATAAAAATAGATTTCATATTTGAATGTTAACTAAAAATACTATTTGTACTTTAAAAACTATTTACAAAGTAACAATAATAAAATGAATGAAAATTCTTTATACAAAAATAATGTACATAGTCTACTAATAAAGTATTCTGACGCCACCTCATTTCTGAGTGAATCCCAATGAATCCACCTCCTTTCTGAGCTTTGAAAAATGGGTTTCATACTGGGAAAGTCTACTGAATGAGGCCATCGCTTCCTTTGTCTAAGTAAATTATATTTTTTAAAGCCCTATATTTATACTAATCATGTGATAACTGTTCAACGACTATATTAGCAACAACCACAATTCATAATGGTTGTTTAAAATATAGAAACATAAAACCAATGATGTTAACATTTTATATGACCATAATAAGACATTTAGTTTGATCAAGGGGAATTTCAATTAATGAATGTTTGGGTCATTACATAATCATTAATTTATTTTATCTCAAAATTATATTAATTGATGATAAAAAGGTTTCAAGTAGGTAGAAATTATAAAGTGACAATGTAGTTATACTGATCATTGAGGAACATTTTTAAATTCCCTATCATTCAGGCTTTCGTTGTCCACATGGTACAATCATATTTATTAAATGATACTCTCCTATCATCGAAATCAAGAGGGGATCAGGTCCTCTACTAGATTTAGTGATCCCTTAGCTATATAGAATAACAGAGAGGTGAAAACCATTCCACACCAGATCTTGTGAGATTTTACATGGTGTTTAGGATTCGGGATGAACCTTCGGGAGCTATAGCTTGACTCCCCATCATTAATTAAATAATGATTGGGAGATCCTATCTCTATCTTGATTGGGATTCTTTCGAGCATATCTATTTGGTTTCCCTTTATCCCCTTGCTTATGGGATGATATAAATATTATTTTGATCATTTAACATTCTTAGTTTTCAAGACATATTAGTAGTTATGTATATACTCTCCCATGCACGGGCTTTTCCTCCATGTTTTGTATCCTATTCAGACAATTGGATGATAGTTAGTGAACTCATTGGACCTAGTTTTGGTAGAGCATAGTGGTACATGGTGGAACTAGTCATGTTTTAGTGCTTGAAAATGGATATTGTTAGTCAGGATATATTTTTTGTTTCCCACTTCTAGATATTATGAGGTTGGGACCTCATTTCTGGTTAAAGATGTATTTCTCCCCTTTTTAATTTTTATACTATGTTTATGTACATTTATGATTTCATAGAGGTTTTTGTTTGCATGGTTTACAATATATATGTTGAGTCTATTATTATATCACTTCACTATTTCATGGAGATGGTTTTGTTTGTGCATACATGTAGTTAGGCTAATGACTCTCATTTTTTTATTTCCTACTTCAGGATTTCCACCAACCCCTTGCCTATTTGAGGATGGATTGGGATGTCATTGTTGGATTTATTCCTACAAAGAGGCCCCCAATAGGCCATGTTGTGATAGAGTGGTATCATATGTCATATTATCCCTAGGATAGTATTTGGGGTTATACATTGTTGAGATAATTGTTTCGGAAATGTGGGAAATTGGTTCTGAGTTTCTTGTGTTTGGATCTCTAAATAGGAAACTGAGTGTTGGTGTAGCGGTTGATATACCCATATATTAGGAATCTGAATACATTTTTTCTAGAATGATATTCCAAGTTATCAGTTACATAGAAAAAAGGTACATAAATCATATATGATTGGAATTCATTTACTTATTTAGTCACCTTTTCCTATATATCTTCATCTAACCATGGTATATCTAGTTAACTATATGGATGAATCTTTGATGACTAATATTAAGGATTATGATACAATATTGTTAGGATGATTAGTTGAGAAATAAGGAATCATTTTAGTAACCCACTCTTAAGGTGTTTCCACTAGGAAGGCATAGAGAAGTGATACGACATATTTAGAAGTGTGTGGATCCACCAAATATGGTTCAGAAATATTATTATATGAATATAATGAAACTGAATGCTCCAAGACACCAAGATGAAAATGTGTGTAGGATTATTGTGTTACATGTGTTCTAATGAAAATCACTAATGACGTTTCATAGTGATAAAAACCCTCAGAAAATGGAGTATTGAATCATGGGGGTGGTATGAGTTTTTAGGCTATTTCAGGCCCTAAAAGATTAGATAGTTGCACATTCATACAATATTTTTCATGAAGAATCATGGAATTAATGTGGTCTGGTCAAATAAGACGATGATGAGGAAATAATCACATGATGTTACTTCCAATATCTAATTAATGATGATGATTATTCATCAGGATTCTTCTCTATGTGGATTTAGGTGCTTCTCGAGATACAACAGAATGATATGCCAATTATTGAGTATGTTGTGAGTTTAAACAACCTCATGTGTTACTCCCTTGATATGGTATGAGAATGAAACATCTAGGATCTAATTATTTAATAGGTACATTATTGATATATCCATTCTAGTGTTAAATACTCATGAATTCCCACTTCTGATTGAGCACTAGAGTGGCCTCTGGTCATAAAGAGATTCTTAGAGTTTGGATGAAGGGTGGCTAGAGAAAATCATGGTAATAATGGTGATATGTTGTCTATGGTAGCTAGAAGACATCAGTTTTTAGTGTCATAGAATATGAAGAATATTTGTTCATAGAATTAGACATGTAGATTTATAGAACAAGGCTTGTGGAGAGGATCTAGTTACCTAGTAGATGGGAGATTCTATATTTGTGATGGTAGGATCTCAAGGCTAATCAGTTCCCGACCTCTCATACTGAAAATAATGGCCAGGTAGTGGATACTCCTCCATAGTAGAGTTATCACTGTGATCTTGGATCTTCAATGAGGGATCAGTGTGACCCCTAAGAAAGAAGTGCTAATTTAGGAGTGGGTGGATCTCCATGGGGAGGAACCATAGGTGGATGAAAACACTACAAGATTCTTCCACCACTACCACCAGATGTCTCATTCTAGGATTAGAAGGATGAAGGTTGAGGGTGTGGAATTTTGAATTCTATGGATGGATTTGATCAAGATTATCACAGGAAGATACAATGAATGATATGAATCATTTCAACACTTTCTCAAGTACTTTTAGATACACCTGTGGGTAATTAACTTATATCCATATCTATATTTTGGAATTTAGAGGTTCTAGTTGAATATTTATCACATAATTTATTACTATATATTATTATAGGGATAAATTATTCTATATCACCCATCTATAAAAAGTGTGAGTTGTTGATTAGTGGATATATTTGTTCATGGGACCACATGGTAATTACGATGAAACATTAAGAACTCATTATTGGTATGTGATGGTTGTTTACTATGTGATTCCATATTGAATGTAATCATGGGAGAGTTATATTACTTCATTAATATGAAACAATATTATATTTATTGGGTTAGAGAGATTCTATGGATGAGTGAGTGGGTGTTGTGAGTTGGAAGATGAAACCCTTTACCCATCAATTGGTGATTTTGGTCCATGGTGTAGCAGGTTATTCCGGCATTTGGATTCCAATAGTATTATATAATTATATGGATTTATTTCTTAAATATGTATTTGGACTACCTATGATGTTGGATATTGAATATTTCGTCGAATTATACAATGGGATACCATCAATATCTTTTATAGCATATATGATGTCCCCTACTGAGCCATGGGATTTGAGGGTGTAGTTGGAAGACATTTGATAATATTTTTTATTAGACCCATTGTGCCCCCTTGGGTGGCTCCAATTTTATTTTTGAAAAATATTAATGAGAATTGGAGGTGTTGTTTTGATTATAATCACCTAAATTAGGATACTATCAAAAAAAGTAACAATTTATGAAGACTGAAGACCTTTTTTACTAGTTGAAAGGTTTAAGATGGTTTTTAAATATCAATATGAAGTACAGATATAATTAGTTTAGGTTTGACAAGGGAAATATTCTAAATATTAAATTGTGAAATTTTTATAGAATCTATGATTTCATAGTGATTCCATTCACTTTGACTAATTTTTTCACTAATTTTATAACTCTTATGAATCAGACCTTCCATCCATACATGGACTCATTCATAGTTTCCCTCATTGATGACATTATCATATACTCTTCACCAGAGGAGGACCATACAGAACATCTTAATATAGTCCTAGACATACTATTGGGTCGTGATCTTTATGTAAATATCATAAAGTGTTATTTTTTTGATTCTAGAGGACAAATTTTTGGTGAATGTCATTTATAATCATGGTAAGGTTATTTATCTACTGATTATTGATGAATTTATTTCTAGGTAACCACCCAATAGTGTGTAGGAGGTGTGAAGTTTCCTCAATTTGATAGGGAAATTCAGGAAGTTTGAGGTAGACATTTCTAGGATATAAGAAATCATGAATGCCTTGACATGGAAGGTATAAACTTTTCCCCAGATTGATTAGTTTCATAGATCCATTGATGAGTATAGGGATGTGATGACCTAGGATTATATTTTTGCTCTACTGGATGAGGGAGTTGAGTACCTGGTGTTATGTGATTCCTCTAAATCTAGACACAGATGTGTGTTAATGTATTTAAAATAATGATCTCTTATGGGTTAAGCAATTTTATTCTCTCTGAGTATAATTACACGAAAATTTACAAAGATTTATTAGTGGTATTATTCACCATGAGGATGTGGATAAATTTTCTATTGGGTGTGCAATTCATCATTTACTCAAACAACCAGATTATTATAAATATCTTCACTTAGAGATATCTCAACCTGAAATAGTTTAAGTTGTTTTATTTATTTTATGAATGAAAAATCATGAAATTATATACTTAATTAATGGGAAACTTATTGGAAAATTCCCTTAGTAGGAAATCACATTCATTCATATTAGAGGAGGAATTTAGAATGTTGGATTTGTTTTAGCTACCCCTACTAGAATAGAGGGGTACAAATTATTTCTAACTGATAGTGGTGACCCAGAAACTTATTAATTTTGTGAGAAATCCCTAGTTAGGAGACATAAAATAAGAGGATTTTCAGAACCATATACCCTCAAGGGATGCACCTAATAGATTTTATGAGGGAGGGGAACATGGCATCTTTTTTTTGGGATGGATGGTGGTTCCAAACACACTGTGTGAGGATGTTTTGATGGATTTTTATAATTATCCATTGGTTGTACATTAGTATGTGGTTGAAATTAAAAAAGAAAATTGGTTGTAGTTTGAGTGGGCTCAAATGCCATAGAGTTTTTCGGATTTTGTAACTCATTATCTCATTTTCACTAAGTAATAGTTGAACAATAGGTTCTAGTAGGTTTGAAAAAACCTATTGAGATCTTGGAATAGATGTGAGATAGAATAATTATAGATTTAGTGATAGGGTTTCCATGTATGTTTAGTGCATGGGAATCTATATGGGTAATTTTTATATGAATCATAATGTTTGAACACTTTATTTCCATCATTGATAGGAGTTTTTTCAAGTGTTTGGTGTATTTTTATGTACATGAGATCATCTGGATTAATAGTGTACCCGGAAAGATCACCTATAACCATGACTCCTAGTTTATGTCATGATTTTGGAGAGGCTACTATGAGGATTTTAGAATTATGTTAGGGATTACCACATAATTTCAACCACATAAGGATATGTAGATTGAGAGGACCATCCGGGTTTTGGGGGATATGTTGAGAGCCTATGTGTTGGACTTCAGCTAGAACATAGAGGATCTGTTTCCCTTAGTAAAGTTATCTTATAACTACCATGATCACTCTAATATCAGCATAACACATTTTGAGGAAATGTTTCAGATACCCAACAAGTCAACCTTGTGTTGGATATAGATTTAAGAGACATCCCTTGTAGGGATAGATATGGTGTAGGTAATGACAAAAAACGTTTAGGTGGCCCATAATCATATAAGTAAATCCCTAGGATGGTAGAAACATTGTATTGATCAATGTCATCGAAATATGGAGTGTGAGTAGGGAGACCATGTTTTTCTAACTCCCTCATCATGATATGTATTGGATAGATGTTTTTAGTTAATTAACTAATCAAAAAGGTCCATCATGCCATTTTAGATCTTATGAATGATTGGTGAGGTTTCATAACACTTGGAATTTCCCCTACAACTAGGCCAGGGGCATGATGTCTTCCATGTGTCTAGGATGTGGAGATATGTGAATAACCCAACACATGTTATTTCCCAGGGAGAGCTGGATAGTGTGGTTGGATCAACCTTTTAAGAGTACATGTAGATCAGTGATGGATGACCTTATAGGATACTATATGGATGAACTATCCAATTGGTTTGGCTAATTTGATATCTTGAGAGTGTTACGGATAGCTCATAGAAGTGTGAGAGGTATATGTGGCCTTAATACCCTCAAATGTTTTAATATATTTTACTTTTTTTGAAATAAATCATTGAAGGTGGAGAGAATGGAATGAATCTAATTTTTGGTTTTGTACTTTAGATATTTTTATGTATATCACTAGATTTTAACTCATAGTTGATGTGTTGTTTTGGGGTCATAAAAAAACGAGATTAATTCAATAAATTTTTTAATACATATTAAAAAATATTCTTGTATCATTTTAAAAAAAATGGGTTTTCCATTGATTGGGACCAAATATAGGAAATCTGAGAGCATGGTTGTTTACAGAATGTGAGGTATACCCTATGAACGACATAGTGTTGGTATCCATCAAACACATTGCTGAGGTCAATCCTTAGTGGGTGCGTTAAATAAATTAAATTATAAATTAATTTAATAACAAAAAAATTATTCTTTTAGTATTACTGAAACTAATTTGACTATCCTTGTTTCTCATGAGATTCACCAATTTTATTCCACAATTCATTTTCATTAGATGGTATAACATCAGATTATAATGATATTAATTTTTTCTCATACACTTTTTCCAATATTTTTCACATTATTATTGTTAGCCCACATGGACACAGTTCAAAATTTATGAATATTCCTTGAGAGTGACAGAACACCCAGACATGTGGAAGTTTCATGATCGAGTAAGAGATTTGAATTTTGAAATTTAATCATGATGTGATGTGATATGTGATAGTTAGTTACACTAATCAGATGTCATATCATGGGGTTTCATCCACAGGGGAGGTGATTTGGTATTAAAATGTGCTGGTGATGATCTAAAAGATGTTTAAGTAGCTAGAATATGGAAAATATGGGTGATTAATGTTTAACAAACCATATAACTAAGTTTCTGGGTCACTTACATTGCTGGAATGAAAGAGGAATATGTGTGGGTGGAAACATGTGAAGAATAAGGTATTTTTGAAGATATCGAGTTACATAATGTGTAGTTCAAATGAACACACTCAATGTAGACCCCTTATTATAGTGGTTAGAGTTTCTTGTATAATTTTATATAACAACCATGTATGAACAATACACACTATATGACATGGTGCTAGAAGCTTAGTGTTTTCCATAGTAGTATACCGGAATTGAGATAGCCATGCGCACATGCACGACTATACTACATGGGAAAAACTATATACATGAAAATGGATTGACTAACCAGAAATAGCATGTTTACATGGGAACAACTATAGTACATGGTAATGGTCCAAATACATGTCCATAAGAAAAAACACCCTAGAATAACTATGGAATCCAAAACACACCTTGAGTACCATATACACACCTTGCACTTTTTTCCAAGGACTTTTACGACGTGTATCTCTTTATTAGGGACTCAGATTTAAACTCATGAGTAACCGATCCTGAGTTGTTTTTTATATAGGATGGGATGGTAGACTTAATTTTTTTATTAGTGATATGAAATAAAGTACTACATGTTTGAACCTTCCATTAGTGATTATTGGCCAATGTAAACAACTAGTTTCATTTATTAGAGAGATATTATGGTTGATACTACCCTATTAACTAGGATACATGTTGACCATACTCTTGACACATGTAGACTTAATACGACCCCATACAATATTAGGGTGAGAGTACTATATATATGGAGTGGTACTCCCACATGTTCGAGCTACTACGATGATTATGTCCTCCACTAGAGTTTGTGCTCCCATGGCCGTGGAATGTAGTAGAAAGGTTTAGGACCACCACACCAATTCTAGTGAGGTTTTTCATGGTTTTGGTCATGAGAGTTTCACCTTTGAGAGCTACTGGATGAATCAAAATTCTAAGATATCTAGGGATATTTATATACCCTTTCTATCTCGCTTGGGTTTCTTTTGATCATATAAATTAGGTTTCTCTTTACCCTCTTGAGTTTTGGTTGAGATTACTGTTATTATTTATATTGATCCTTTATTGGGTTGTGTTGTTTCCTATAGTAAATTTATATACTAACCACTTAATGGGATTTTCAAACATATTTCATGTCTTATAAAGATGAATGGAAGACCCACTGTGACCATGATTGACCTAATTTTGGTAAACCATAATGGTACTTGGAGGCATTGGATGTATTCAATGGCCAATGTTGGTGATTATGAGTCAGAGCCTCTTCAATCATACCCTCATCCAATTTTTTTAGTTTGGGACCTCATTTATATTTGGGTGTGTATTTTTCGCCTATATACTATTTGTACTACACTGCTGATATTTGATGCTTTCCTAGAGGTAATTACTTACAAGGTTTACACTCTACATAGTTAAAATTATATTATATATATTTATTCATGAAAGGATATGGTTGTATTCATGCATACATGTACATAAGATATGGAATACCATTTCAGTATTTCCAACTCAGTGCTTGTTTGTAGTCCCCATCTTACTGCATATAGGATTGGGGTCTCTCACTCACTATACCACTAGCCAGGAGGACCCTAGTTTGTCAACTCAGGATAATACCCCTGAAAGAAAATTTAAACATCCTTTATTATTATAAGTAATCCACTATATTAAAATAAATGAACCTAAAATGATGACATTTACATGAAGAAAAAAACTAATATATCTCCTACGAAACTAATACAATCGATCAAAAAAATAAGCACCATATATGGGAAAATAGGAAAAATAAAAATATTATACATGTATAAAATTATTATAAATAGTTTTAGTAATTTATATGATTCTTAAATAGTTATTTTGATATATTTCTTGTTATAAAGTATCTTATATTTCATTCATCATTGCAGGGAAAATAGGTACATGTTTTTTAGTCTCAAATTTATATCCTTGGATACATTTTTAAGATATAATAATAATTACATTTTAAATTGTTTAAATAATTATCTATTGTAATTTTTTTATTATGATCATATGTTATTTCATGATTTTTAATGTTTTATTCAAGGTTATACCTCTCTTCGGGTTTTGATTCAAAATCTATAGGGGATGTAAGGGGTTCTCCAAACTCAAATATTTTCCCAAGGTAATAATCACACTTCATTGAATACTATATTATAATATTGATATATTATAACCCGTTATGTCATTATAATTTAGTTCAACCATCTTTTCTGGTGGAAATAAAATTTCATACCATAGTCTTTTTCATTTATGATTTTATTATTTCACTAAAATTCATTTTTTGATAAGAATAATTCTCATTTTTTAATGGGTTAGTATTCCATTTACATGTTTTTTATTCCCATATATGTTATCCTTTATCATCATCACTTCACGTTTTATTGAAAAATCAACACAGTACAACAAAAACAAATAGGAAACACGGAAACAAAAAGCCTATGGAGTTCTGAAATAGTGCAAACCAAGGGAATCCCCTCTAATAAAATTGACCCCTTCGGGCTTCAAAGAGAAAAAATCATGCATCCAGACAAGGTCAGAGCCCAGAACATGCAAAGAAGCAAGGTGATACTCCACTTGGTTACCCTCACGCCAAACATGACTGATTTTGGTACCATTAGACAGCCTACCTTTGCATTTGTTGATAATATAGAAGATGGACCAAGGAGGAGGGAAATTGTTATTGAGGGCATCATGAAGAATTTTTGAATCAGTTTCAACCTCAACAATCAAAATATCCTTCTAGAGGTAGAGGATAATACCTGTCATCGTGGATTTGGCTTCCGCCTGGAGGGGTGATCCATACCCTAACCGAGAGGAAAAATCCATATAGACTGAGCCCCACTGGTCCAGCACCACACCGCCTCTGCACATGGCCCCCGATGAACTAGACCCGTCGAAATTGAGCTTGAGCCCTCCTAAGGGCGGAGACCAGCGAACCTAAGAAACTCGAGCAACAGTATACTAGACTCCTTGGGAAAACGATCACATCTAGCTGAAGGATGGAGCATCACTCCAGGAGGAGAAGAGGGAAACCAGATCTGTGAGAATGAATTTTGACCTACAGTTAATGGATCTACCCGAGTGGTGGGTCCCTTCGAATCTCAGCTTATTATTAGCTTTACATATCGCCCAATAACCAGCAGTTAATGTCATCACATGATTCATTCTCTCTGGATCTCTATCTCTTGAACCATGAAACCATCTCTCCAAGAAAGAAAGACCTACCAGAGAAGGAAAACCGATCCCTGTAAGGTCCCCAAAGTAACCATATACTTCCTGCACCCACTCCCCCGATAAGAACATGTGATCCGATGATTCCTCTTGTGGATCTGCACAGCAAGATCACCTGGAGACCAGCGGAATACCACAGTGTTTAAAGTTATCATAAGTGGGAAGGGAATGATGCCTAATCCTCTATAAAAGAAAATTGAATTTCTATGGAACCAATTTAGACCACAGAAGCTCATTCCACCCATCAGACAACACCAGGGGGCTCCTAATACCTCGAAAAGCCCGAGATGAAAAAGTCCCTGAAGCAGAAGTAGTGATGAAGTAGCGATCAGGAGCCTGGGAAGGGGTGATGAGATCATATAAAGCCTTCGTCTCCATATCCAGCCCTGTATTAATGAAGCCCGGGTACCAAATTGCCTCTCGAAAAGAGATGGAAGCAACCAGATAGCCCGGAAATCCAAACACTTTTCCTGCCCAGTTATGATGCCAAAAGGAAATTGTCCCCATACCTATTATCCATTTCGAGTAACCCCGAAGCTCATTTAAAAGATTCACCAAATTAGGCCAAACCATGGAAACCCTTTCTTCCCTTGAGAGCTAGCCATGAAAAATAGAATGCATCGATTGGCCCCAAAGGGTAGACTGATCCACAATTTCCCACGCCAGCTTTTCTTGCATACCCCTGAGAGTATCAGCTAAAATGCGCACATTAATACCTCCTTCCCTAGAAGGCCTGGAAACCATACTCCAAGCAGCCCAATGTTTTTTCTGTTCCTCTTGAGGATCCCAAATGAAACCGGCCTGAATCTTTTCCATGCTGAAGATTACACCCTTTGGGGCTGCAACCACCAAAAGATCATGCACTGGTGTCACCAACAACACACTATTAATTAGATCAATACACCCTCTGAAGGAAAAATATATGTTTTTCCAGTTATGAATTCGATCCATAATCTTGGTAATAAGGAAGTCAAAATCCCGAATCCGGAGACTAATAGGGGAAATCGGAGCCCCGAGATAGTGCAAGGGAAAACATCAACACTGTATTGCAAGATTACCTTGGATGTCTGAAATTCGATTCAGAGAGAATTTATTTGATATGAAAAAAGTTCTTTTCTATTTGTTGATAAGTTGACCACTCCAGTGACAATACTCCTCCAAAAGCCTGTTCAAACCACCAATAGACATTTTCCTAGCATTAAGAAACAAAAGAGTATCGTCAGAAAACATCAGATGAGATATATCCTTATCTCTCATAGACCTTTGATATGGAAGAATCTCTCCATTCTAGATACTTCTAAAAATGAGCCTACTCAAAACTTCCTGAGAGAGGATGAAGATACTTGGGGATAGAGGATCCCCTTGGCAGAGGCCACGGGTGGCCTTAAAGAAACAATAAGACTTCACCAGAAAGGAAAACGACATCCACGAGGAGCTGAAACACTAGAAAAGAAGATCAATATTCCAATAGGAAAAGCCCATATTATCCAATACCTTATTAATGAAGCCCCACTCCACACGATCGTTAGCTTTATTCATATCCAACTTGAGAGAAATATTAGATCCCTTGGTTTTAAAGTTGATATCCATTATAAATTCACGAGCCATGGAAATTGCCCCTTGGATGGATCGACCCCTCACAAAACCATGCTACTCCAAAGAAATCCACTGAGGAAGAAAAGCATACAATCTGGCATTGATCACACTCACAAGGATTTTATATGGGAAGTTGCACATAATCACTGGTCTGTACTGCAGAATAGAAGAGGGAATCATGTGCTTTGGAATCAGCACCATGGTCGTAGCACAAGCAACCCTCAGCAGGTTACCAACCCTGAAGAAATCCTGTATCCCTTTAATAATTTCTGACTTCACCACCTCCCAAGAGCCCATATAGAATGAACCCGGGAAACCGTCCGGACCAGGAGCATTGTCTGGATGGAGATTCATCAAGGATGAGATGATTTCTTTTTCATCAGGGATACAACTAATCCTCTCATTATCCTAAGATAAAAAAAATTTGGGAATCACATTAAAGAAATTGTGATCTCCTCCAGGATATCCACTGGGCATACGCACATTAGGACCGACTAAAAAATCCTTGAAATAAGAGAAATCCATACTACCAGCCACATCCAGGTCATCGGTGTGAGACCCATCATCCAACAAGATATTATTCATGATAGGTCTCTTTCTTTCTTTGATGTAGGCATGAGAAAAACAGTATATCAATCCTCTTCTCTGAGCCATTTAATCCTGGAAACTTCCCTAGCTTGCCTTTCCTGGGCTAGAAGAAAATCCCTAAGATGGTCTTTTTTGGTGGAGAGCTCCTCGACGGATTGGTCATTCCAAGCTTCATCCAAAATCACTTCAATAGTGTCAATCTCCCTAAAGATGCCATAAATTTCATTATCAATCCGGGGGAGATCTTTATCCCATGAAATTCGACGGTGCTTAAGATGACTAAGTTTTTTATGAAGAGAGGTCCAATAATTCCCCTACCCCTGGGCACTACACATATCCCGGACCAAGTCTTGATAACCTGGATTGATCACCCATTGCAGCTGAATGAAAAACATCTCTCAATTTTCATACCTTGAGGAAACAGTAACCAAAAGAGGGGAATGGTCTGAGATACCTCGAGCTAAATTAATAACTTTGGAGGAAGAGAAAATGGAGAAAACTTCCATATTAGCCAGACACCTATCAAGACGTCTCCATAATCGGTGAGATACCCTTCTGTTATTAAACTAGGTAAAGTCATCCCCTGAGTAACCCAAATTAGAAAAACCTTTCCCTGCCATAAACTGATTAAAATCTCTGCTAGGATTTCTCTGGAATGGACCCCAACCTTTCCTCTCATCTAGGGAAGCAACCACATTGATATCCCCTGCCACAAACCAAGGAGTGGTTCCCAGGCGGAAACCAGTTAGATTGCTCCACAACTGAACCCTATGAAGAGGGTCACAACTCCCATAAACACATGTCCAGAAGAAATATTACCTTTTGAGTTCACCTTAGATGTGATGAATTTATCCCCAGCATGCTCTATCTCCATGGTCATAGATTGATTCCAAAAGATCCAAATATGATTATTTTTTGAGGCATCTTGAAGAAAACCCGACATCTTGATCTTCTACATGTAGTCCCAGATCTTTGCATGACTCTGTTTTGGTTCAAAGATAGCCACAACTGCTCCCTTGTGCTTTCTAAGAATAGAGACAATAAAATATGTCATCACCCGAGCCCCAATACCCCTATCATTGTATAGAAGAATAGGAATCATTGAAATTTGAGTGCTCTGGATTTGTCCCCAGAACTAGTAGCCTGCTGGAAATGGGAGATAGCCCTCTCCTTGAGTAACCAGACCTGTAAACTGGTATGATCATGCTCACTAGAAACTTTCTGGCCTTCAACCGTCAGCACCGGGGACCACAGACATGATTTGGGTTCACTTACAGTACAAGATCCATTCGGAGGATATACTTCTAAAGTCGAGGTAAGAAGAGAAAGGCAATCCACTTACTGCTCACGATGGACAACCAACTGTTGCTCAGGATGTAGGCCACTGGGAAAAACCTTTGAATAAGCACTGCTAGCAAATTGAGACACCTCCACAACTTCCTGTGGAACGGCCAGAAAAACCATAGGCAAAACTGGGCTCATATAAGGCTGAGCATGAAGGTCAGGAGAAAGAGCGCATGCCCCATACAGACATACATCCAGCAACAAATGCTTTAAATAAGAATCCATATACACAAGAAGAAACAGAGAGCACAAAATCCTGAGGAGAGAGCCCACCAGACGAAGCACACAAGACTAAGTCCTTGCAATGAACCTCCTCATCCTCATGGGTAGAAATGGAGGACCTCACTGACCCTTACACCGGAGAGGGAGAACCAACCGCAGGAGCAGCCACAAGGGCCAAGTAAATCAACTGTAGGTCCTCCGAAAGAGGATGAGCCTACACAGAAGCCCTGGAGGACGAAGCCTAAGACCGACTCTGAAAGGCTTTTCTTCTTTTGCGACACATTGGAAGAGAGTGACCCTGCAACAAACAATGAGAGAAAAACCAAGGAAACACCGGATAGAGGACCTCCTGATTCCACAATATACCATCTTGAGCTAGAAGTAGAATCTTGCAGGGTGGTGGAAGAGAGGTTTCCAATTCGACACACATCATGAATATATTTTCCTAATATTATGACTAAAACTTAATTCAAATATTTAATTACAAGATTCCATGAATATTCCTAAAGAAAATTTTCCCAACTATTTTGTAAATTTTTATATTTTAAATATGTTAGGTCAAAATAAAAATTTTATTTTAATCCTGAAATAGTAATGTTCTCATTGAAAAGTATTTTTATCGATGTTTTTATCCATTGGTGAATCATTTGAAATACAAGGGATATACTCAAATGATACCATCCACCATATTTCTCTGGATGGATTACGATCATTTTGACTATGAAAAGTATTAATATTCTATATTATAGTTCTTCAAATACATATAAATCTTGACTATTAAAGAAGATGATTATATTGTATTGTTTATTTATATGATGAATGTGTTGGACTTATTATGTGATGGTTAGGGAACATAATTAGACTACACCATGAACATTAGTAGGTATTATGAGTAAAAACATATTGGGTAGTTTGAATATTTTCTACCCATTTATGTATGTTGTCTTGACATGATTCCTTGATTTTATGTTTCTAGGGTATGAAATTATTCATCCCATAATTATGTAATAAGTTAATTATTTCGAAAGTGACAATTAAAAAATATCTTGTTACTCATTGAAATGTTTCTAGCTCATGTGGTTAGTTATATGGAATTGTTTAATAATAATTTAGTTTTTACAAATTATTCAAGGGTTATTTTTTATATAACCATTTCCATTGCATTCATTCCCTTACCAAACATATGATCCCAACCTTTTATTTTTCTTACATTAATAGGATTCCATAAAGTGTACTATAGTTTATATGCATGGACATTATAGAGGAAATAATAATGTTCTAAACAACAACTTCATATTTTATGTTTTCAAATGTAATTTGATATTATATAATGTTTCTTGTTTTCCAAGATCATTATGATATATGATCCCTTAGTATGAGATCACTTGTATCTAGTTACAATGTAAAACATTAACCTTTGGCTCTTGGATAATAGGTTTGGGGTTTTTATAATTAGTATCAAGGAAGGCTTAGTAGGACCATTAGGAACTAGATTTATGGGAACATATAATAGATAACAGAACACTGTGATAGATTTCAGTGATAAATATAATTATTAGATAAAATAATGATGTTTGGTAATTATTATAACGATTTAAATGAAAATACATCCTTTTCTAGATACACGATTTTGGATATGCAAATGTAAAATATGCACTGAGGGGTAATAACTATTAAAGGGTTAGGTTGGGTATTAACTCAATCATCACTAGTTTATTATGAGTGGGAATAATACTACAAACCATGTTACATATTCTTGGGGATGTTCTCTAGTTTATTTACATTCTCGTTGTGAACCATTGTGAATGATATAATTTTTTTTGATTTTAATATATTCCCAAATATACTATGATTATGATTATGATATTAGAAATGAATAAATTTTCAATTTATGTTAGGTACTGAATGAGATTTAGAATTATACAATAAGGATCATTATGTTATTAGCTAATCTAATATATTACATTCCTTCAAAATCAATCCTAATGGAAGGAATGAAAAAAATATCAACACATTTAATATATAAAATTATTTTACTCTTATTTATGCCATAACATTAGATTTTGAGCTAAGTAGACTATCAAAATATTGGGGAAGTCTATAAGTAGTAAAATTGGCTAAATAGAGAAAAACGTTTCTTCATCACATGATATGATGAAGTTTCACTACTTCATACAGTAGAAACCTCATTAACATAATGGAACTACTAATATATTAGTACATTAAGAATGGAATGAATCCCTAGAAAATATATTTCATGTTTGAGAATATAAAAAACCCTAAAATTTACGTTATTTATCTTCTTAAATGAATTCAATTCATTTGATAGTTTCCATTGCACAAACGAATCATGATATTCAATTAAATATTAAATAGACCATTAGAATAATAATGTGACCATTATGATTATTAATCTAAATAATAGAATAGCAACCTTATATATGAAAATTTAAATAAGATTTAGGTATCTTATGAATCAATATATGATATATTTTTATAATGAAATAAGTTACTAAATATATTAAGAATGATAAATTATTTGTTGGTATTTTTTCAAAATTAAATGACTATTTACATTTTTATAATTAATATAATAATTTATAATGATGTTTATTTTCATGAAATATAGTCCAAAAATATTTTTTTTTGTATTATGATTATAATACAATTTTATGAGACCTTAATTAATTTTATCATTGTGTCATAAAAACAAAAATAATATTAAAATCAATATTTTTTAAATAATTGATGGTTTTAATTTAAATTTAAATTTTACATATTTAAATTTTTTTTCAAAACATTTAGTCCATTTTTTAATTCTATATGTTGAGAAATATTTTTGGTCAATTTTTTGGATTTTTCTAAAATAGTTGTTTTTTTTTTGTGAATAGTGAAATACCTTAATGTACGGTATTAGCTAAATATATGAATTTTTGATTCATAGATGTTGTATGGATGATTTGAGAAACATTATAAACAACATAATACTGTATTTACTATATTTATTCATGGTAATATAAACTACCCATAGTCTTCAGCCAAAATAATAAACTAATGAATAAAATATTCAAAAAAAACACTCCTCTCCTCCACTATAAATACCACCTCTCACCACCCCATATCCTTACACCATCGAAGAATTGAATCTTTTCCAATTTTTTCAATACTATTACAAATAGTTTCCACAAAATCTAGAATAATTTTTTATTTACAAAAAACCAAATCTAATTTCCCTAAAAAAGGTCACAAGAAGAAGAATACAAGTGGTAAAATCCTCATTCATTCTCTTTTAATTTATTTTAATTTCTTTTCATTTCACAGCCTATGCTTATATAATCTATAAAAACATTCATGATAAATAAAGTGTCTTATTTATACTATAATTTTATTATTCTAATTGAATAACCATCATCAAACCCCTTATCTTCTCCCTTTTATTTTAAAAATTTAATCATCGTATGTGAATTGTCGATTTACCGCCATCATGGACAATGCATTTTTATTTTTATTACCACCCTCAAAGATAGTCATAAAACCATTATTTAAGTAAAATAATTATTTATTATACATATTATAATTTATATAATGATTTGGAACCATTATATATAAATAATATTAATTAATTTAAAAAACTAATTCATGATGATAAAAAAAATCCAAAATAATCTAAATGATTATCATCAAAATTTTATCTAATGAATCATCCTCATATCTAGAGTAAATAATATATAAGACCATATAATATTTTTTAATTTTATTAATAACATACAGTTTCAATTCTGGAAAATGATTCCCGCTTTGCATAATCTTTAAAACATGTATACAAGTGAACAAATATAGAAAATAAAGGAAACAAACACCCCCAAGTGACAAAATTAAATCTTATAACTCATAAAAAAGGCTATAAATGAAATTAATAAAATTATAATAAATCAAAAAAATGGTTATTAATTAAATTATTAATGAATCTAATTTAATTTTCCATGACATTAAGTGAAGGTGTTGAACATTTTTGGACATTAGGTAAGATATTTCTTTACTAAATTTCCATTCATTGTGTTAAAAATTTATATCATTAGTTTTTTTATTCCCAGAATATATGTAAACTTACCATTTATTGTATTATAATGTATATCCACATTCATTATTTGGATTCATATTTGTTAAAAATAATTATTTCATTGATTTATCCTCACTCCAATGATACGATTTTGTGTGGGGGTTTCTTATCTATCTTTTTATTTCTACGAGATTTTATTTATTCACCACTAATTTCTTGTTTTTGGTATATTTATTCTACACTTTTATATATCATATTATGAATTAAGTTATCATTATGTTATTAAAATTTTCATTTTATGATCATTTATATTTTGGGTCATACGATTCGATTGATGGCAATGTTTCCATAGATTCTCTTTGAACCCCCATTTTTTTCTTCAGGTTTCATTTTATCTCTCTTTACCCCAATGTAATTCTTATTTATTTTTATAAACTATTTGTAAATTCTTTTTATATATTCTAAAAATATTTATCCAAATCAATTTATTTTTATTTTATGGGTAAATATATATTTTTTATGGTTTCATTTTTCAATTCATCCTGATAAAAAACCCGATTAAAGGGAACTTCTCAGTTTCATTCCCATTTTATTGTACACATCATAATCTATTTTAAGTTCCAAATATTTTTCTATAATATCTATTTTATCATGAAAAAAAAACTTTTTTCATTTCTAGATTTATAAAAATGATAATGAATTTTTATTTTAAAAACTCTATAATATTTTCCATTAAAACATACTAATGTGGATCATTTATAGAGTTTCATAATGAATATTTTTACATTTTTTTAGTTAATTTGGATATAATTTATTGTAATCAATTTTTATTTTCCATTATCAATTCCCTATTATAATTTAAATCCTTTCTTTTAAGGACACAATTATGGTATTACCTTTGGTTCTTCCACCTCCACCCTTTATTCATTATGTGTGGTGTATGCATAATTTTTATTTATTTGTGATCATAATTCCTTAATGATTGCATTAAATATAAATTTTTATTGTGTCAAGAATATGATTATTTTCGTAGTCGAATACCATATTTACAGATGGTGTTTTTGTTGAATGTTTTTTTACTTGGTAAATATTTATAAAATCATATTCTATACTCAATAAAGATATTTTTACAAGTCATATTGTTTCTGAATTGAATCTATGTATAAAGAATGATTTGAGTTTTTAGTAAAGGGTGGGAGATAGTTATATATATCTCTTTTTATGCCTCAATATTTCTAGTGAGACAAAATAGTTGGTGAAAAAACATTCATGTTTGTTTCTATGCAGAATCAGGTGGGTTTCTACCCACATACATAAAATGTCTTGATGATATAATGCTTCATGTTCTAGATACATGAGGTCGAATGATTAATCATTTTCTTCAATTAGTATTCAGATATTACATTTCATGACATTTTCACTATGAATACATATTTGGATGTAATTTCATTATCAATATATTGATGGAATGTGTTTTACAACAATTTTATTTTTCATAATGATTATTCCTTATTAAATTTTCTTCAGATATTACTGATTCATGTAACCATTATTGATGATTGAGCTCACCATTTTATTTGTTTTCTTTCCCCAGGCCATGAAGATTAAATATTATAATAATTTTCAAGGAACGAGTTTATTATCATTTTTATGCCCTCTTCTTATCAACCAATATAATAATGGAACCATGTATGTATTTAGTTTTTCAAGACTACTAAACTAATCATTCATTGGTGATGTGATATCCTATTTCTATTATATTGTAAAAAGATTACCACTACCTGTAGGAAATTTTGGTTAGGGTTGTTATAGTTGGGATTTTATAAATTTTATTAGAGGCCTTGGGAACAATATGTTAAATAAACATTATAATTACTATAATTCCTTATGTTAAAATTTTAAATCAAAAATCATGATGATTATGAGAATAACTAGTGTGTGCTATCATTTATTGACAGGTCCTAATTGAATAAATATAATCAATAACCACAGAAAATGTGGGTATTTCTCTACTAATAAAGTCAACATAATTAGTGTTCGAGCTAAGTAGGTTATGAACATATAAGGAAATCTTACTCAGGTTAGGATGAATAACCATACCACAACTTTTTTGGATCATTTCATGTGGAATAATTTACAATATTTTATTGGGACAACTAATCAATTGGTAGATGAGTAGTGGATCAACTTCCTTGAAAAGATAATTGTCGTATTGGGATTCAATGAAAATAAAAAGGTAATAATGGAAATATATTACCTCTGGGGAGATGCTGATCAATTGTGGTTATTGATCTAGAATACTAAAGAGGAATATAAAATAGAAGACCTAGAATGGACAATTTCTATTGAAACATAATTTGAAAAATATTTCCATCGTGAATAATAAAAATAAAGGAAGAGAAAATTACTTATCCTAAATAATCTTAAATAAGGGAGTGTTGTAGAGTATAATGATACCTTTAAAAAATTAAACATGTATTCTATAGATGATATATGTGATTCAGAAGAAAAATATTGATCATTTATTTGATGGTTATAAGGGATGTCTTCAAAAGGAACTTTATTCTCAAACATTTTCATTATATGATGTAATTTAATTAAGTTTGATCAAAATGAGAATGCATTTTCTAGATCCTTTATATTCGATAAAAAGTGGCCCACTTCTAACCATGGAAAAGTTGAATCATCAAAGAATAATTGGGGAATAAATCAATTCCCATTATGAAAAAAATTGGAAATAATCATCCTAGGAAAATGATTAAAAGTCATGAGAGTTTGATATAAGTGTAGTGAAAAGGTTCATCGATAAAATGAATGAATAGGGAAGTAAAAAACCAATGATGTTAAATGATTAAACTGTAATGAAATGGGGTATGATTCAAATCAATGTCCCATTTATTTAGGGAATCTACCATAGAAGATGCCAAGGGGATATGTACAAGCATATTAAATCACCATAGCTTGGGTAAATATACCCAATGATGAGGTGGTAGGTATAATAATCATATCTTGAAATTTATCCTATAATTAATTTGATATTCGATCATCACACTTTTCAATATTATCCAAATTTTCCCTTAATATTATATTTTTTCTTTTTTATTTAATAAGAGAGTTTTTAGTAAAAACCCCTATGGGGAGTCTCACTACAACAAGAATGTGTCATGAAGGTCCCTTTATGGTATATAATTGTTCTTTATTTTTTGACCTGATCATTATACCTATGGTCAAATTTGATATAATATATTTTAGGGAATATCTATCAAAATATGATGCGAGAATTTATTTCTAGGATAAGGAAACTACGATTTGTGAGGAATACATTGAATTTTATATCATTAGACCAGAATGCTCACAATCTAATTCTTACCAAGATCTACCCTGGTAGCTCTATTGAATGAAATTATTGGGGAGGAAGAGAAAAAACATCTTAGTATAAGGAATGTCATCTTCAAATTTAGGATGCACCAATTTTAAAATAATACATTGATGTATTTTTCATGGAATTACCTAGAAAACCCCCAGAGCATGATGTTGAGCTTTTAAATGATTTATTCCTTAATGAAAGTCCAAAATTAAACACTCATTATAGAATTTCCACTATAAAATTAGTGGAGATGAAAAAAAATTGGAGGAGTTGAGTGATGTGGTACTCTTTCTCCCATGTGTTTCTCTATAGGGAGCCAATTTTTGTTTGATAAGAAGAAATGTGGATCCTTGAGGCTGTGCATTGACTATAGAGAAATCAATACTATTACAAAGAAGAAAAAGTTTCATCTCCCTCTTATTGATGATTTTTTTGATCAACTTCACGAAGAAAAATATTTTTCAAATATTGACCTTCATTCGGGTTATCATAATTATGATTAAAAATCAAAGATATTCCGAGGACATATTTTTGGATGAGGTATGAACATTGCGTGTTTATAGAAATTCAATTTTGATTGACTTATTCAACCCCCATTTTTATGGATCTGATGAATAGAATATTTAAGTAATATCTTGATGAATTTTTTATGGTAATCATTGATGATATTCAGGTATATTCTAAAACATATGAATTTCATGATAATAACTTCTTGATCATTTTGAGACTCTCATAATGAAAGAGTTATAAAATAAATTTAGAAATTGTGAATTATGGATTTATGAAAATTATTTCTAGGCCATATAGTTTCTATGTATGGAATCTTAGTTGATCCTACAAAGAAAATGGAAATCCTATAATGGACTATATCAATGAACATACCTGACATATGCATTTTTATTTTTTTAGATGGTTACTATCCGTGTTTCATTCTAAATTTCTCCCGATTAGCTAACATGTTAACCAATCTCACACATAATGGGGTTATGTTCAAATAGAAAATTGATTATGTAAAATGCTATTAAAGAATGAAGATAAGACTATTCAATGATGTGATTTTGTCTCTTCCATCAAGAAGGG
The DNA here is from genome assembly GCA_963277665.1 of Viscum album. Classification (NCBI taxonomy): domain Eukaryota; kingdom Viridiplantae; phylum Streptophyta; class Magnoliopsida; order Santalales; family Viscaceae; genus Viscum; species Viscum album. Next base: position 1,270,677,545 of record OY728162.1, on the reverse strand, counting down.
ATGGGTTTTTTATATATTGTTATGAATCAAAGAAATGACAGGGTTGTGACCTTATGATAAATGATAAAATTATTGCATATGCATCATGGAAGGTGTTGACTCACGAAAACAATTATACAAATCATGCTCATGAATTATTAACCATAAGTAGTTGGGGTTTGTCTTATTGGTAAACACCCTGTAATCCTATATGAAAAATTAGGGTTCAAAACCCATTGGGCATAGATACTACAGTAGTACAATAGTGCATTGTAGCAGTGGTGGTACTGTAGCAAAGGCGGGCACTGTAGCGATGACAGGTCACTGTTGCGGTAACAGAGCACTGTAGTAGTGGTGGGTACTGTGTGGTACTATAGCAGGGGGTGCTGTAGCAGCACTATTCCTAGAATGGGCCTTGGGCCAAACAATTGGTCATATGGCTCATGTAATGGGCTAAATTCCCACCGGGCCTTTGAGCTATGGAATGGGTCTCCCTCTACATAGTTAAAGATGTCTTTTCATTGATTTAATAATAAACGAGGCTTCAGCCCCAACCTTTAAAAAAATGAATTATTAACTATAATATTTTCTTTGAAGATATGGAGACATTATCTCTATAGTGAGAGATGTGAGATATATACAAATCAAAATAGTTTGAAATACATATTTACATAGAAAAAACATTAGGCAAAATTAATGGTCTGAGTTTCTAAAATATTATGATTTCTCATTACACAACCCCCCAAGAAAATAAAATAATGTAACATAAGAATTATGTGGGAAAGATCATGGAATTCTGACCCCAATGGTGGTTGAAAATGATTCTATGTTAATGTATTTACTAAATATGGATACTGTAATTGAATATGAAGGGGAAACATCACTCATTTTTCAAATGATTTCTCAATAATCATTTATATAGAAGTTAAAATGTACTCAATCTGATAATTTTAATGTTCATAAGAATATGAAATCCATTAAAGATGGAATATTTTAAGATTTCATGTGTGAATATGGAATTATGAAATTTGGAAAGAGGTTATGTGTTCCATCAATATTTGATCTAAAAAGGGACCTATTATAATATTATCATAGATTAATTTTTCTATACACCCAGGTAGTACCAAGACATATAGAGCTCAGAATAAACATTTTTTGTGGGATAATATAAAGTTGGAAATTGGTTACTATGTGTAAATATTCCTACTCTTTCAACAAGTGAATTCTGAGAGATAGAATCCTAGAGTATTCATGTAACATCTAGCTATTTCTATGTGGAAGTGGGATGGAATTACTATATACATAATCACTTTATTAATGAATAACCCTTTAATTAATTATATGATATATTATATTATGGATGTCCTTAACAAATCAGAATCTTTATTTAAATTTAGGGAATGTTTACCTCTTAAGCACACAAAAACATTATATTAATGAATTTTTAAGATGTTATGGTACACCTATATCGATTTTTTATGATTGAGGCCCTCATTTTACATTAAAATTCCAGTAGGGACATTAGAGGGTCATGGATTATGAGCTTATTTTGAGTACTTATTATCACCAAAAAATATATGGAAAGTTTGAAAGGACTATTAAAACATTGGAAAACATGTTGGGATCATGCTCACACTACTTTCAATTTATATGGTATCAGTATTAACCTTTACTTTAATTTTTATATAGTAATAGTTTCCATTCTAGTATTCAAATGACTCCATATGAAACATTATATGGAAAGATATTTCGTACTTTGACTTGTTGGGATGAAGTTGGTGAGAGAATACTTATTGGAATAGAACTTATTGAGGAGACATTGAGAATGTTAAAGACTATCTGAGCTCATATTAATGCAGCTTAATGTAAGAAAAGGAGTTATGCTAACCACCAATGAAAGGATTTGGAATTTCAAGTACGAGATCATGAATTTTTGAAATTATCTATATGGAATGGTGTCATAAGGATCAATAAGAGATGGAAACTGATACCCAGGTACATCGAATGATTTTAAATTCAAGAAATAATTGGATTTGTATCTTACTGATTTGTGATTCCTCAATGTCTCTCCATATTTGATGACGTGTTCTACATATCCTTATTAAATAAGTACATTCCAAACCCAAAACATATACCCACGTATGAAGAAATAGAACTAGAACCAAAATTTTCTTACTGTGTAGAGCGTATCGAAATTCTTGACACAAGAGAGAAATTATTGATAAATTGGACCAATCAACTGGTAATGTTTTTTAGAGAAGCAATACAATGAAAGACACAACATGGGAACCTAAGAATGTTATAGAGAAGAAATACCCAAATCTGTTTAAAATGAAATACTCTTTAAAAACAATTTCTATGATAAAATTTATAAAGCAGGAATTAATATAACACCACAAGATTTTGCGATATGTATATTCTTAAATAAATTAAATTCATTCAATAATTTAAATTGAACAGACGAACCAGATATACAGTGATACTGTAACTTGACTATGGGAATAGTAAGGTGATCATTAGGAATAGTAATCCAACCATTATAATAGTAACCATACAAATGAAGGTATCTATAAAATTTAGGTATCCTATAAAATAAAAAATGATATATTTATTCCATGGAATAGGTAAATAAATATATTAAAAATGATAAATTATGTGTCGACAATTTTTTTTGAAACGTAAATGCATATTTAAATTTTTTTAATTAATTTAATAATTTAAAATAAAGTTTATTTTCATAAAATATAATTCCTAAATAAATATTTGGTTTTCTTTTTATTATAAGATAAATTTATGCGACCTTTAATTAATTTTTCCAATGATTTATAATTTCACTTATAATTTTAAAATAAGTACTTTTGGAATAAAGGATAATTTTAATTAAAAATTAAATTTATCATATTTGATAAATTATTTTTCATATGATGGAGCCTATTTTTTAATTCTACACATCGAAAAATGATAGGGGTTATTTTTTTTGGATTTTTCTAAAATAGCTAAAATTTTAAAGAATAGTGAAATAACTTAATTTGTGTTATTAGATAACTACAAGAATTATTGAGTCACGAATGATGTACAGATGAAGTAAGAACCATAATCTTTAACAATCCTCCCCTCTTTAAAATATTTATTCAAAGGAATCATCATAATTTCTAGTCTTGAGCCAAAATAATAAACAATTGAATAAAATAATCAAAAAACACCTCTCTCTTCCACTATCAATACCACCCCTCACCACCCCTTCTCCTCACACCTTCCAATCCTTGAAATTTTTCCAATTTCTACCCAATACACTTATTAAACCTCTCTCTAACGTGAAATATCCTTTTTACACAATAAAAGACCACATCTAATTTCCCTAATGAGGTTCTCAAGGGGAAGAATTCAATATGTAAAATCCTCTTTCATTCTCTTTTAATTAATTTTAATTTATTTTATTCTCTTATCCCCTCCCTATTTCCAATATCCAAACATGAATGATTGATCCAATATCATATATATAATAAATATTTATTATTCTAATCGAATATACTCTATAAAACCTATAATTATCCCTTTTATTCTAAAAATGAAAACATTATCTATGATGTGTCGATTTACTGCCATCATGGATGATGTGATTTCATTTTTCATTAACACATTCAATTCTATTCATAAAACCATTATTATGGTTAAATAAGATTTTATTATAAATAATATAGGTTATATAATTTTCTAGATCTGGTATATATATATAACATTAATTAAGAAAACAATATTAGTTTGTGGTGATCGAAAAACACTAAAATAATATAAATGGTTATCATTAACATTGTATCTAGTGAATAATACTAATATCTAGAAAAATTTATATATAAAACCATTTAATATTTTTTATAATCATTAATAACTTATAATTTTAACTCTAGAAAACTATTCCCATTTTACATGGCATTTCATACATGTGTAAAGGCGAACCAATCATGAAAATCAAGGAAAAAGACACAACTAAAAGATTAAATTGAATATTATGACTCATAATAAAATAGATAAATGAACATAATAAAAATATAATAAATTAAATAATTTTCTATGAGCTTATAAAATAAAATATTATATAATCTATTTTAATTATCTATGACATTATGTGCATGTATAAATCACTTTCAGAAATAAGGTTAGGGATTTATTAACTCAATATCCATTCACTCAGTTTAACATATATATAATTGTTTATGTTATGAAAATAATATGTGGGAAATGACCTTTAATTGTTTTATACTACATATAAATTTTTATTATATGGACCAGCTATTTGTTTCGGTTATAATTGACCGCATTGTAATTTAGAGTTATTGTGGGGAATAAACAAGGAAAATTAATTAGTATGGAAGCAACTATGGGAGTTAATAGTCATCTGAAAGAGAATTTTTTCAATAGTTCTGATCAAAAAAACCATTCAAAATCATTCTACCATATGGTATTAACTGATTGATTGTGAATTTATTAATGAATCAAGGGGTCAATACCAAAAAAATAATACTCATACTTTGATGAAGAAAATACCAATCCATGATTTGTAATTTCTTGTTTGTGGAAGAACATGCAATGTGGATAAAGAAACTAAATTTGAGTATATAAATTTTGGCAAGGGGGCTGGACTTGATTTCTATTAATCAATAATGATAGACTAAAATCAATAATGAATCTTTGAATCTAGTAGGTGAAGAATAGTCATTGATTTTTTTTTGAGTTCCTCCTTCGACATTGGAGAAATATAGTTGATGGAGATTCAACAATACATGGAAGGCATCCAAACTATATTTGTAATTCACAAATGATGTTTACAAGAAATCTATAAGTAAATTATAACTTATTAAGGAATAAAAATTGTCAGTTGAGGAATATGATAATGGATTCAAGTTGGTATTTTTCATTTGTTAAATGGACGGTCATTCCATTTTCACTTTTGGTTTCTCTGACCCCAGAACGTTTTCTCTAAACCTTAATAATATTTTCATAATGGCTCCTAAAAAACAAGAACTTCCAAATAATAAATTATCAATTTTTTGTAACATTTATAAACTTTTAAATTTCTAACATAAGTAGGAAATGTGTAGAAAAAATTAATAGACATCATTTTTAACAAAATAAATTCTTCCATTTTCGCATAAAATAAAATTCTAAAATATATATATACACAATTAATATGTGAATTTTATAGGTGTGTTATAATTTTGAATTAGAATGGGTTTTTGATGAAAATAAATGATATGGAAGGGTACCTTTTTCGATTCAAATGTGATGGATGGATTAAGACTTGATTTTTTAAGCTACAAATGGTACATGGGTGGTGTTGTAATGTTCTAGAAATATGGATTTTCATGAGAGAGCCAAAAATTACATCAAATCCAAGAAAAAAATAAATCATTTTATAGGGGTTACCTAAATTTCAAAAAGTATGACCTTTAATCTTACATAAGGAGGTAGAGGCTCAAAGTAAATTTCCCAATCTGATTAGATTATCTCAATGTTCACATTTTTTTTATTTTTCTATTTTTATTCTGGAGTCAAGAAAATACCAAGGTGATGTTTATCATGTGAGTAGATATAATATTTGAGTGTTCTCACCTATTAATCCAAAATCTTGAACATTCCATATAGAAATAATTTTTCAATCAATATTATGGTCACTGATAGATTGTAATTTTATGGAGGGAAACATTCTATTATGGGTGATCAACTAGCATTTCCAGGAGGGTGAATTTTATACAGTGAGAGCTTCATGTGGATCCCATGGAAACTCCTAAGGGATATTATGATTTTCATGGAGTGAATTTTTATTAAAGGAACTATTATATATAAAGAATAATGACCTAGTAGAAAAAAGGTAGAGTTATAGGACTTCAGAGATGAGAGGATAGAAAAATAGTAGACATAAGCATCAATTAGTGATTCGTTAGAGGAGAAAGAAACAAAACCATTGGATCTTGTGAAGAGTTTGAAATATTCTAATGGGATCTTATTTTATCTCTATGTTTCATTATTTTCCTATATTAAAATGTTTTTAAAAAATATTTTATTTTTCAAACAACCCTAGTATCATCATTAGTTATATTAAAATAGGTGAGTTATATTATGATAGATATTAATATAACTTCACTCTTATGAACAAAATTTTTAGAGATATATTTATTACCATTATTTTGATTATAAGCAATATTTAAGCATATTAACCATTGGAAACTATTCCTTGTTTCATACTTTTACTACATGATCATATGAGATTCCATCTGATAATAGTATACATTAATGAGGATATAATAATATTATTAATTAAGAAAATTATCTTGGTGTAAAACTATTGTCATCATTACATATATTAGTGGATGATATAGTTGGGAGACTACAATACCTATTTATCCACTGGTTGATCTTTTAAATAAATAAACTAGTTTAATTTTCATAGATCTAGCTATACTTTTGCATAAATGAAGATAAAAAACTAAATCTAAAAAATAATATAAAAACTATCCAATTGAATTCTCAGAATTCACATCTAGATTGTTACCAATTTCAATATAACTATTTCTCTTCTTTTTATGTTGTTTATTTATATTATCTTGGATTCTGGTTACTACTACTCTCCATCATCATTTTCTTCAGTCACTTCACCACTGAGTTTGTTGTGCTATTGTTTTCCTCATAACTGTTTCTTGTATACATAGTAACACACACTCATTTGGAAGTAATCCACCATAAATAAATCCATATCCACTAAATTAAATGTTTTTAATATGATTTATGAATAATTTATTTTTAAGGATCCATGTTAATGACCCAGGGTCCTAGTTAAATTTTGGATCTGTTGTTGGGGTGGGAAAATATGACCAATTAAAAAAATATATAAAGTAAAGGAACAATCGATTGAATATTTTAATGAGTGCAATGTCTATTGGGAAACATGTAGAATATTTTATACCTAAAATAAATAAAAAATTCAGTTTTATAAAATTTAAAAAGAATATTTAGATGGAAGATCTTTTAGAAAGAATAGGAAATATAAATAACCAATAAGTTAAAAATATCAATCCACCTCAAACATAAAATGAATTAATATAGGGAACTATACAAGGGGAATTTAATTTTCCAACAATTTCAAGAATCCCATATTTCAATAAGAAATCCCATAAGTCTCACAATAATTAAATTAAGAAATACAACTCTATCTTTTCATGGAATTACCAATAAATATTCTACTAAGTGTATTATATTGTGTGATGCAAAAGCTTCCATTAAGAGGGTTGAATTATCAATAACTGAAGTTTAGGGATTTTTCAATTCATTTTAAAGGGATATGCTAGGTTTTGGTTCCAAAAAATGGATTAAGATTTTTTTAATTTGGATCAATGTTAAAACGATTTTTAATGATATTTGTTCCAATGAAAATGATCAATGAAATAATGAAAAAAATATTTATATTTCTTTAAGATGAGGGTGAACTTTTACATAAATCATAGTATATATTCTGAGGACAACAAAGGTAGTTTTTGAATACAAAATTTACTCAATAGACTACTATTGACACATTTTACTTAATCTCATCCCATACCACCAAACATTAGTCCATCGACCCTTTATAGGGAAATGAAGTTTTAAAACCCATGATGAGGTGAAACAAATATTCAACACTCAAGCAAAAAACTCAATACAATAATTAGTATAAACAATAAAAAATTTTAGGAAAGGAACATGACCAATTTACAAAGTTGTTTTTAGTCTTTGAGGTTTTACAATGAAAATACTCAAAACAATATTAGTGAGGAATTCCACAACTATGGTATGTTTGCGCACTCTAAAAACTATTTTTCAAATTTTTATATTCCATACCAAGCTTCATAAAATGAAAATCTTTGTAGATATGGTCCTAATTTGTATCCTAGGGATATAACATTCTCAAACACACACAACCAAGGCCATAGTAACAATACAAATATTTCCTATAGACATAAGGGAGATCAGAGACCTGTTACTCCCCCTAAGTTTCATCCATAACCTAGGTAGCAATTTCAACCACAACCAAAGGATGAGACATCTTGTTCCTAATATTATTTCAATGGGATGTTTCAATATTAGATTTGTAGGACCGCTAGATATAAAACCTGAAATTATTTAAATAAATCACAAAAACAAATTATAGGTTAAAAACATAGAGTTATAAAAGGTTTAGTTAGTTAGAGTTGTTAGAGGTAAAGATAAGGGTAAAATAATTAACACCAATGAAGTAAATCTGATAGATAATGTTATATATATCCCAATATGGTGTTGTCTGCAAACCCACAAGGAAGCTTGAAAATATTCTAAATATACCCAAAAAGAAAATCTGGGTGAAACTCAAACAAAAATCTAGAAAATGAAGAATCTGAAAATCTGGAAGGCCACACTAGAAGTCCATTGAAACCTATTATACCTACAAAAAACCATAATATAAAAACTTCAATGTGAATGAAAATAAAGGCCAAACGTCCTTGCAGAAAATATTTATGGAATGCTAAAAAGTTTTAGTAAATTTTCTCCCACTATTAGATTTCTATAGAAAATAAAAAAAATTGGATACATAATTTTTTGAATTTATCAATGTTTTCATTAAATTAAAAAATAAAATCCCTTTTCTATAAGTACATAATTTAATTGTTATATTATATAATATTACATAATTAATTTTTTTCAAAACAATAAATCCTTGGAATAATTTACTACATACAACCTCATAGTGGAATGTAGTTCAATATTGTAGAGTAGAATACCTCTCAATCATTAATATATATATATATATTTTGGTTAACCCGTTATTTTTCTGATATAGGAATCAAGTTTAATTTTATATCTGATCTTGTATAATTTTTTATTATGATTCCATTATCTTTATTATCAAACTTTAAATTAGGTGTTCCACAACCCACTATTATTATTTTAAAACATATAGATCGTTCCATTACTCAACCGGTTTGTTGGGTGGATAACCTGTTAGTGAGGGTATTGAATCAATTCTTTCCAGAACATTTTATGATTTTGTATATATAATGTGACAAGGAGGTTCCTATAAATCATGATAGTTACTTTATAGCATTATTGGGTGCTACCATTTATGTGTCAAAGGGAAAATTAATTTTTACATTGGGTGTTTAGAAAGAGGAATTTATTTTTTTCAAAAGAAAATAAAGATCCCAGCATACTCAAAATCTATTATAGAGAAGATTTTTAGGATTTGAATAATATTTTAATGAGAAGGAAGATGAATTTTTTAGGATACAAAAAATATATTTGTTCACCTAATATATCTAATGAAAACTGCATGATATTTTTCTCTAGTAAGGGGAAGAATATTTTATATGAGTTTGAGTTGGGGGGGGGGGGGATTAGGGAACACCAAGATGAATTTTCCGTAGAACATAATTTGACCCCCATAAAAAAATATGGATATGAGAATCAATTTTCTATGGAAAATATTGAAAAAGAGAAAGATTTATATTGAATATTAATTAAGAGTAAAATAGGGGAACTTGAAGATCCTAGAGCTAACTATCTTACATCAAGTCAAACATTTACTAAACTGGTGGTCGATCCCCAACTATATTATTTGAAATATAGAAACCTAGGTCAGTGTGGTAAACTACTTGGTATAATATATTATAGTTTATAAGAAGATTAAGTGGAATATTATTTGGAAATCTTTTGAAAATTTAATCATTTTACTATCTAATATATTACTGATAATAAATTTAAAACTCAATAATACTATATTCATAAGATTCTAATGGAACCATGACATAAACCTAGAGTTAAATCACATTAGAGATTGAATCCCACCTCGAATGATTTGGTTAAAGAGAAAGTAATTATATTTTTTTATACATGAATAAATTTCCAAATCTAAGATAGTTCATGGCTGTGTAATTTATAATTTTTCCCTAAAACAAGTGGACTCATAATGGTTATGAATAAAAATAATGAACATGACCATGTTAGGATATAAAATTGAGAGTCTACATAGATTATAAGAAACTAAATACTTCTAATCAGAATGAATATTTCTAAATTCAATTTTAGAACAAGTGTTTGAGGGGTTGACTGGGAATGAATTTTTTTTCTTGAGGTATATTCTGGTTACATAATGATTTTAATAGCTCATGGGGATTCTTGTAAGACCACATTCAGTTTTCTATTTGGTAAAATTTCCTACCATAGAATTCCATTTGGATTGCATGTTTCCCCACCGAATTTTTAGACATGCATGCTGGTAGTTTTCTTTGACATTATTTAGATGATAATTGATGTTATTATAGATATTTTTTATTTTTTGGATGCGGCGTTGAAAACTATTTACTCAATCTTGAAACTATTTTAGATATTTTTCAAGAAAAAAATCAGTTCATAAATTGGGAAGAGTGATATTTCATGGTCACCGAGGTAATTGACTTGTGTAATAAGGTTTCAAAGTGTGGTATAGCGGTTGAAAATTCTAAAATATAGATAATACTGAAGTTGACCCATCTTGTAAATCTGAATGAAATTAGGATTTTATTTCGACATAACCATTTCTACTAGATATTCATTAAATATATCTGTAAAATCATAAGGAATTTATTATCACTTCTAGTTAAGGGTACACCTTTTTCATCCTACAAGATATTCATAGAGTCCTTTAACCTTATAATGGATAAATTCAAAAATTTATTCTTGATTACTACCACAAGAAAAAGGATTCCATTTTAGGTTATTTTTTATACTAGTGATGTAGTTTAAGGTGCTCTTTTGGGGAAGAGGAAAGAAAAAGAATACATGTTTTTTATTATGATATAATTATTTTAGATGATTGTAGAAATAATAAATCTAAAATTTAAAGTTAGTTGGATAATGTTTTTTACATTGTAAATGTTTATGTCGTACATATTTAGTTCCAAGGAAATTATTTTCAAATACCACTCAACTTTCAAATATCTATTTTTCAAAAATAAATCCAAACCATGGATTATGAGATAAAATCCTCTTCTACTAGAGATTTATTTAAAAATCACAAATAATAATGGAGTAGAGAATGTGGTGGTTTAAAACCTATATTGGTTACATAATACCGAAGATGAAAAACCCAAATAAATTAACACTACATTTCTGTATGAGTATCTTATTATTGTTTCTACGAGAAAATATTCATGGATGTATAATATAAAAAATTTATTAATATAGGTTTCATGACCAAGGATATTTGATAGAATCAAATAAATAAATTCACTTCTAAGATAAAGTATTATTTCTTGGATTATACTTTACTATTTAGAAGATGTGCTAATTGAATTCTTATGAGATGTGTGGTTGAGGAGGAAATATATTACATTATTGGGAAAAGTTACTCAACTCCATATGGTGTACATCATAGAAGTGATTCAAATTACATCACAGTCATTCGGGATAATTTCTAATGGGCCAACCTTTTAAAATATGCAAGGAGTCTATTGATAAGATTTAAAAAATATTAGAGGCCAAGAAATATTGGTAGAAGGCATGAGCTTCCAAAAAAATATTTTTTGTGGAATAATTTTTTGATGTCTGTGGTTTTGTAATGGTTGAGACATTCTGACCAGTTCCTTTATAGGATTTATGAGGACAGATGTGTATGGGGAGATCTCAAGGTGTTTAGTGGTGTTTAGGAGAGTGTAACATCCCATTAATGATATGAAAGGAACATCCTTAACCATGTCAGGGGTTTCTCATTTTCGTTAACTAGGTATGGATGAGAATGAATTGATAGGATACCTATAATCATGAATTCATAGATTTGTTGGACTCTTTGTTTTTACTAGTCGTTTGTCCACGCTACAGGAGGGTTACATGTCCTGTAACTAGGTTACATGACGTGTAATGTTTACTATGTAAATACCTTGAAAAGGGTTCAGATTGTGATTGGTTACAGGATGTGACATGTTTTTACATGTCATGAGTTAATTAAATATCAATTTTTAATTTTATGAATCATGGTTTTTTGGTTACATATTTTAACTATTTTACAGTGTGTAATGGGATTACACGCCAATTAATACCCCCATGCCGGTCATATTGATGATGTATAGATAAACATCACACTTTTACTTTTCTCCAGATTCATTTCTTTCAACCCAAATCCCTCCTTAATGAATCTCGGAGCTCCCCAACCCTTCTAGATCATTTAGTTCAGTATTCGATAGACATTGTGCTTGTAGTGGGAATTCCCTAATAGGTGTTCTCCCATGTTCTTTGTCCCTTACACTTTTTATGATCTTGGGTGTTTAATATATGATCCTTAAATTGATGGATATATAATATGTGTTGTTGGATCTCATTTCTATGTTAATTTTCACAGTCTTCTGTACCATCATTCTCATTGATGGGTTTCATTGCGGGTGTTGAGTTTCGGGAATAACATAAGGGATTTCAACCCTTTTTTCCAAATTGAGAAATGTTAAATTGATTGATTTATTTTAGTTGTTTATTAAAATTAATTTTAGTGAAATTTCACACATTTTTTTGAATAAAAACTAATTCTAGTAAATTCGGATGTTTGAAATGGTTTTGGATAGAAATCTGTTAAAACCCCCAATTCCATTGAGTTGGATTGTGTATGCAAATAGATGAAAATGGTTTGAATTTAATTTCTAAATTTAATAAATGAAAAATAATTAATGGAATATATTTTAAATTTATTCCAAACTCTTGAATTTTTATAAAGGAATAAATTTTTTTGATAAAAACTATGTGGTTTTATCTTGTAAAAATGAATGTTTTTTATTAAAACCAGTTTTGATTTTAAATGGATAATTGTAATGTTCCGATGGGTGAATGGGATAGAATTGTATTTTAAGAAATATGAATATTGATTTCCCATCATTGATTTTGTAAGATCACATTAAATCCTCTTGTATGTTTTTGAGTAACTTGGACACATTCTATGACTATACACTGTTCTAAAACATAAATGACGCAAGTAAAATCCCTGAGGGGATAGTAATGATTTATCTATAACCAGTGTCTAGAGGATGTGTGTGAACAAACATTGGTATGATCACATAGATATTGTGTTGTCATATTTCCTAGAATATAAAATCCTATTTGGAAAATGGCCATGGTTCTCTCTTATTTATCTTTGAGATATAAATGTATTCTAATATAGTCAAAATATTTTAAATTCCCTTATAAATTTATATAAACTGTTGTATATAAAATGTTTTATTTAAGAAATTATTTTAGAAATATTCCATCACTTGTAATATATATCCTGTGATTAATTTATTACACTTCATTTGAACTTTATAGCATGATTGATTTAAAATATGATTTGAAATGACTAAACTATTTACATTAAAATTGAAAGATTTACTTTTTTTAATCTAATAATGGCATCTGTTATGGAATTCTTGTACATGCACTACAGGTATTATTAGATCCCACCCTACATGTGCCTTTAGGTGTTTGTAGATTATCTCCTTGTAGGTTTGAGAAAATGGGAAGGACCCCTTTAAGGTTGATCCAGCTGATGAACCTTGGACTTGGTGAGTTGTTTCCTTAGAAAATTGGTCTATTTTTCCTTATTTTGGTACAAGGGTTTTAGTACGATGAGCTTGTTTATGCCCTATTTTCTTCAAGTACATTACCCCCAGTGAAGTTTCTTTTGATATGCATACTATCTTGATTCTTTTACATCTGCACTATTAGTGAAAAAATTGTTCCCACATTCATTTTGAATGATTCCATGTTCTAGTCACCAAGCTTTAGTGATTAGGAATGAACATCAAGCTTTGTCAGGGTTGGTTTAGTTATTGGTTTACATGGGTACCTGAGCTGGTTCATGGAAAAGTGGTATCAAAGGTAAGGTTGGGGTTTTATCTTGAAGTCAGAGTGTATTTGTGAAATATGTTTGGGACATAGGATGTAGTTTTTATTGAGTTTCTAGAAATCTATCACCAAAATGAAACATATGTCTACTGGGGGTTAGGGAAAGATTTATTGTGGATTATTTCTATTATACTCTCCATTTGTAATTGGATATAGTGAAATAAGAATCATGTTTTTTCTATCATTTGGTATTATGTTTCCATCATTACTCTATTTAGGCAGTATATAATATCCTAAATGATGTCTATTGATTTTTGGTAGAATCATGCCACTACGAAGACAACTGAATCAGATCGAGGAACAAACATATTATGATCCTTAGAAAGAGAATGCTTTTATAGATCTGAATCTGGTTGAGGCTATCAAGTGTACTTTCCAAGCATAGAGAAAGGCACCACCACATATCTCCATTCATCCTCTATTTGGGATACCATAGGGAGTGTCCTTTGAAATCATTATAAAGAGTTTGTTCACTAGAGGCCACCTTTTTTAAAGCCTTCAATGATTCCCAACATGATGAGGGAATATAGTGAAAATAATTCATGGTTATTTTCACAAACTAGTTCTATCTATATTCGATGGTGTTGTCCAAGGATGTGGAGATTTTAAAGCTTTACCAGACATACAAATCTATGACTAAGTATTCAAATCGCATTATTGATCTAGTGCATTTTGTGCATGAGATTAAATTTAATGAGAGGATGAAGGCTGGATAGTTCGAGTTGGGACATCGATTAAATATCCATTCATTGGGTTTCATACTAAATCTTCATGCTTATGATGATGTTTTAGATAGGGCGATGACAGTTGAGATTAACCTGGTTAGAAAGTCATCTTTGATAGGAGCTGTTGTTTCTCCCAGTGGTAGCATGAGTTCCCCTAAATGAAAGAGGAAGAGTGATGGCTTTCATAGTGGTTCTCAATAGAAAGGTCATTATACAAGTAATATAGTTCTTAAAAGTGGTCCTTTGATATGATACTAGTGTTGTCAGCTAGATAATTCAAAGAGGGTTTTCATTGATGCAACAATGAACTGTGGCTAATGTAGATGTTTTGAGAATGTTAAGAAGTTCTAGCATAACTTTTCGACTCCTCATAGTGTCACAAGATAATCATCTCCTCCTAAGACTATAAGGAAATTAGATACATCACATATAAAAGGGTTACAACCATAAGAATCTAGAATGAATCTACTACACATAGTGAAAAGGTCTCTAGAGGAAGTAGACATGTGTCTAGTAATTGTGAGAAGTACCATTACTATAGCTTCATCATTAGTGACTACTCTATTTGATACTGGTGTATCACATTCATTTATTTCAACCAGTGTTGTAAATTTGATAAATCCTCCTAGGGATATATAACCTTGTGCAGTGGATATTACCTCACCTAGTGGTACGAGGAGAGAGAAGGGTCTCCAAAGTCCCACTTCTATCATCTATCTATCTGATGTTGATCTAGCTTGGAGTTTTTTGTTCCTCAATATATATACTATTGACATAATTTTTAGATTGGATTGGCCCTTTGAAAAAAAATCCATAATTGGATGTTATCTTTGATGTTTTCACCTTAATACCCCCAGTTGTGTGTCTCTTACCTTTCAAGGATAATGGGACCTATAGTAGAGCATGATTGAACCTTCTTTTTTGGTGTTGTGGAAGCTAATTTCTCAAATGGCCTGAAGGCCATATTTTTTTTATTGATTTTAGATAACCCACCTTTCAAGGGATAAGGGGTACCCCTTACAATTAACATAGTCTTAGAGATTACCTAACCCGTAGGTCTTAGGAAATATATAGACTATACTTTTAACTCCTCTTCCCAGCTTCTTCATCATGATATTAGCTCTTAACCTTCACATAGATGTCTAGGTAGGCTTCCAATGCAAGCAAAGGCTGGTCCCAATTGAAAATTCATAGCCTCTCTTTCTAAAAAATTCTCATAGCTTCTTCTCTAGTGAATGAGCCTTCTTTGAATCCCCATCTGGAGCCTACTCCTTATAAAATCTCCCTAATTATTTAAGAACAATTTAAAGAGGCCCATATGCCTTGTAGTGGCACAAAATCCTTGAGGTGGCCTGAAAGCATCACTAGATCGAAGGCCTTGGGTGGCCTGAATGGCTTAAAGGACCCAAGGGCCAAACTAGTAGCCCGAAAGCCCAAATGGATGAATAGTTATGGCTGCTATAGTACCGAACATTGTATACTAAAGTGCCACGAAATATGTGGAAGCTAATATTATTGATTTCTTTTGATCTATAGGGGGAATATTTGATCAGTGATCTCCCTACAGTTGTCTCTAATATTCCTTACTTGTTTCATTCAGATTTCTCTAGTTTTCCTACTGTAAGGGAGGTTGAGTAATCTACTAAATTAATGTCTAGTACTCAACCAGTTCAATTCCCTATTACTACATGTCATGATCTGAAGTGAAAGTGGTGAAGTCCTAGTTGGATGATCTTCTTGATAAAGGCCCTATACACTCAAGTTTGTAATCTTTTGTGGTTCCAGTTATCTTCACTAACAAAGATGATGGTTATATTCTCTTATGTGTTGATTATCGAAATCTTAATCAAGTTATGGTTATGAAAAAGTATCTATTTCCATGTATTAATGATCTATTTGATCAGTTGAAATGGGTGAAGTGGGTTTCAATAAAATAACATCAATCTAGTTACCATTAGGTGATAATAAATGATTCTAAAATTTAGATAAATTCCTTTAATAGTAGGTACGTACATTTTGAGTAACTTTTTATGCCCTTTGGTCTAACAAATTTTTGTTCAGTTTTCTTGGATTTGATAAATTGTACTTCACATGAGTATATGGATACCTCTATTATATTATTTGTGGATGACATTCTTGTTTACTCTAGGTCCAATGAGGATCATGTACATCATCTAATAATTGTTATGATACTACTAAGAAATCATCTTCTTTATTCAATTATTTTTAAGAGTGATTTATGGATTCGAGAAGTAAAATTATTGGGAAATGTGGTGTTCGAATAATAAATATAAGTTTATCTAAAAAACTTGAATAATGTTGTGACATGGGAACAATCAAAAAATGTTTTTGAGATATGGATCTTCTTGGACTTAACTAGATATTATCATTGGTTCATGAAGGATTTCTCAATGTTGGATTCTCTTATGATTTCTATAACTCCGAATGGAGTGATGTTTTCTTAGAATGATAAATATCAGAGTTCTTTTGTGGTGTTGAAACATCTTTTTACTACTATGATGGTGCTAGCTCTTCCATTGGCTAGTGAGGTCTATGTGGTATTCTATGATGCATTGGGTTCAGGATTGTGTTGTGTACATATGCAAGTTAATCATGTCATTGCCTATGGATCCCGTCATCTTATTCCACATGATAATAATTATTCTACCCATGTCCTTGAACTTATAACTATGATTCCCACACTTATGAGTTGGCAACATTACATTTACAAATAAAGGATTACTGTGTATTCATACCACAATAGCTTGAGTTATATCTTCTCTAATAAATATTTGAATATCCAACAGAGGTGTTGGGTGGAGTATCTTCAATACATCAACTTTGACAACACCTACACCCTAAGGAAAGGTAATTCCATGGTAGTTGAATTAAGCTACAAACATCCATCACAGGTAGTGAAATAATAATCGAAAGAGTGGAATTTTATGAAAGTTCAAGATCACGGGTTGGAAAATTATTATCATGTGGCCTAAGATGACAAGATCCCTAGGAAATTACATGATCTCCCTATATATGAAAGTATCCCAATCTTGAACTCGATGCATCACAAAATACCATATAGCTTGGCCTGGCCTCTAGAATAGTTAACACCGGCACAGTAGTCAAAAGACATTTTCCTCAGCAAACAATTTCTAACATATGCCATCATAAGAAAATGTCACTCCCTTCTAATTTAGAGTAGTCATCAAAGACACTAACATTAAGAAGTCCTTTATGAAATTATGATAATATACAACTAAGACCAATAAGAATCAAATCTTGGAGATAATACATGGTTTCTCACAAGTCATAATGGCCTTAAACTTCTCAAGATCTACTAATATTTGTTGTTAAAATACCATGTGTCATAATAATTTCACATAAAAATCCATAAATCGGACTTTTAATGACCATAATAAAGTTAGTAATTTCCCACTAGACTTCAAACTATTCTTATATGATACAAATGATCCTCCTCAAACCTGAAATAAATGATAATGTTATCCAAAAAGGCTACAACATGGGTACCTTGGTACTCCTAGAAAATGTTTTTCATCAAATCCATGAAGACTTCATGATATTGTTTAGACCCAAGGGAATAAAAAAGTAATCATAATGGTTTTAACTACACCAAAATGTGGTTTTCTGAATGTCATATTTTTTATCCTCAACTGATGGTTACCAGATCAATGCTCGATCATTGAAAACCACTTCACTAATTTCATCTGATCACATAGATCATCAATCTATGGAAAAAATATTTGTTTATTATCATAACATGATGGATATTTTGTAAATAAACACATGAGTTAAGATAACCATAAAATTTCTTAGCAAAGAGAACCATAACCGCTTGAGGTGACTATAACATCCTGCCTTTTTATCACATAAACTTTCATTACATTATACAAAACGAAGGATCATTAAGGTTTAGTGTCTTGGAAACCAGGAACTTATTACATGAGAAAAAAACATTCTTCTTAAACACTTTAAAGGGTTCTTCATTTCTTCATCCAATGTTAATTATATCATCTCATAACCTGGGAGCATACATCAATGGAAAGGGTGAGCAAAAGGCCCAGTAAGGGAAATAAGGGAAACATTTTTCATGAGAACTTGAGATACATCAAAAGTCATGAAGAATAACTTTATGGCATGAGAATGAGATCATGAGGAATATCATAATAAAAATAACGTGTTTCATAACTTAAAGATGTGGCTACAACATTTAACATAGACAATCATTTCCATTTCACCAAGGTCTATCCCCAAGGTGTCATTAAAAATTACCAAGGTTATTCACCAAGGTATAAGTCAAAATGTTCATCTCTAGAGATTAAGTCTTTACCGAATGCATTGGAGCGCTATCAGGTCGCACCCTTCAATTTTCCATTATTATCATGTGAGCCACATATTTCATCATCAATCATTTAATAAACAACCCATATAGAAAAAATGGGTTTTATTTCATAGTCATCCCATTTGAAAAACTTCTTTAAAGACGTGATCTTTATGTCACTTTAAAATCACAGAAAAAGGAAAGAGGGTTTCATGTATGTAAGTCCCAGAATTAAAATAGAACATTTTTATATATATGTGAATACCCCTGTAGAAGAAAGATCTTTGAGTATTCACTTTATTAAATAACGAATTTTAGAGAAAGAGAAAGACATTTTGAGACGAAAATTCTGTAGTATAACCGCTATGATACAGGGTTTTAGAAAACATTTAAAAGAGAGGGGACATGGGTCACCCACTCATAAATGATCCATAAAATAGTATAGAAAACATAATGTAAAGTATTTAAGAAAATGGTAATGAAATTTGAAAGATATACCATTTTAAATGAAGAACATGAAAGGAAGACAAAAATAAGATTTCTCTTATGAAAATTCGGCAGCCTAACGACCTCACTTAAACTTCAACAAAAATAAATTGATGAGATCAAATTGGGTCTCTAATCATATAGACATAAAAGGTCAGTATGATAGATATAGAAATAATACCCCAACATAATAAAAATGAACTTGAAATACTTGACATGAAAATACAACTTTGAAAAATGAGAAGTGTGAAAGAATCTCTTAAAAATTTGGCAGCCTAACGGCGTCACTTAAACTTCAAAAAAATGAATTGACAAGGTCAAATAGGGTATCTCATCATATGAACATAAAATTTCAGTATGATAGATATAGAGATCATACCCCAACATAATAAAAAGGAACTTTAAATACTTGACATGAAAATAGAAGTTTGAAAAATGAGAAGGGTGAAAGAATCCCTTAAAAATTCGGCAGCCTAACGACGTCACTTAAAATTTCTTAAAACGAATTGATGAGAGGAAGAGGGGGTCTATCATCATTTGAAAATGAAAATGGAAGTAAGAGAAATACAAAAGAAAATCCTCCAACATAAGAGCATGGAGCATAATAGAAATGACATAAAAGAGATTACTTGAAAAGAAAGAGAGAGGTAGGATCCCTTACCTTAAAACGTATCTCTTAAAACTCAAAGGTTGGGACCTTGAGGGATTTGGGGCACCTTGAGAGGACTCCTTGGGAGGTAATGAGACCAGAGATTAGTTGGGGGAGAGTTGGGAGTGAAAACTATAGGAGGAAATGGTGGGTATTTATAGGGAATGTGAGGGGACAAGGCATTAATGGCCAAGGGACACCTCACAAGTGGTTTTCTCAAAACCATTGGCTCTCCCATGGAATATTCCATGGAGTTAGGCCACATGGGGCCCCCATAAAAATATTCATCACCTTTTGTTGGCCAAACCATAAAATATCTCATGAAATTATCATGACACAGTTACGATGTCATTAAACATACCGAAACCCTAAAACTGTATTTTTACTATTCACTGAAAATTCAACTTTCTCAAAGAAATCCCAAAATTCCACCTTAACCAAATATCAATGCTCTGATTTTAAAAATGAACTCCATTTTATATAAATAATTTTCTAAATAATTTTAATTTAATTTTTAAATAAATATACTATTCACCGAAAATTCATTTTTTTCCGAAAAATCCCCAAAAATCACCTTAACATAATATCGATGCTCTGAGTTCAAAAATGAATTCTATTTTATAAAAATATTTTTCTAAATACTTTTTATTTAATTTAATTAAAAACACTATTTACCCAAATAAACTAATACATGACTAATAATTTCTGAAACCGTTATTTAACCATTTTATTGAATCACATTACTTAATCAAGGTGTCGAGATTATATTAATACTTTATTTAAGTGAGATTACTAATCCATTTGGTCACATTACTAATCCTATGCATAAAATCACTATTCATAATTTACTATTCATCAAAAATTATGTTGATCTTATTAGATTCTAAATTTTTTACTGAACATAATTGTAGAAGAACATTTTTTGAAAATCATTACACATTTTTAATTATTTAAGGTTTACATAAATATTTTTAAAATATCCTTTCTCTAAAATTCTTCAAAAATATGCATACTATATTTATCCGGACATTTGAAAATTCATAAACCTCATCATAAGAAAAAATCAAAATTTTTATTTAAATCAAGGGATTAAAAAAGTCTGTTACGGTCTCCTTACATAGCCCCTTATAACCCCAGCATAGGACCTCAGTGTAAGGTGTGCTAAGGTGAGAGAATCTGAGGGCAGCTCGGCCAACATTGCACGAGTAGTAATTTCTATCTGTTTGAACTTCTCACAAAGGCGATTCTGATCTAGCTTCACACGATGAAGTTCAGCTTGGGTTTGGTAAAGAGCAAAGCCCAGTGGTTCTACCTCCTTCCCATGTTCTGTTAGATGGGCTTTGATCGGCCCAATAATATTAGATGAGGTCATAGAATCTTCTTTCTATATTAATTAACGAAGATCACTTGTATTTAGAGATAATAATCGAAACGTTTAGTTTCCAGCCGTCATATTGACCAATGGTCATATAACAGTCAAAACCCAACGGTCTCATTTTAATTATACTCATGTTATCAAATGAAACAGTTTTGTTGAGTATAAAAATAAAATTACACACACAATTGGGAAACAAGATTTATTCAAAATTTTGGGTCGTTACAATCTTTCCCCCCTATGAAATTGTGTCCTCGCAATTTTTAAAATTAGGTTTTGAAATTTAATTGAAAGTCCCACATCAGAAAAGGAGTCAGTAAAATTATTACTTTAAAATAAATAAAGGGAAGAACAAAGGTCACCCGAGTTAACCCATACTAGGATTCCATGTAGGAAAATATGTATATGGAAGAAAAAACAATGGGTCATGTTCTGAGGGAGAGTGATATAAAACATGATTAGGAGAAAGTTAACCATAAGAAAATCGCAAACTTATTATGGGTTAAACGGTATTTGATTTCCCAGTAGGAAACGTTAACAGACAGCCTTTTTGTTTTACGTTACTTTTAATAGTTTTAAGGAATTCATTTTCTACATAGAATAAAACACAGGGAAATATACCTACCTTCAAGTAGAGTTTCATCCTTTAATAAGTTTCTACCAAAACTACTCTTTTCTCTAAACGATGAGCATTCAAAACTACTTGGTCTCATCAATGCACAAGAATCATCTTCTGGAGAATCACATAATCTACCAAAGATTAACTATATATTTCTTCTATTATCCCAAAAATAGAAAGGATAAGATAAAACAACTCTTCAAAAAGAAAGAATCACATAGGAAGGGAAACTACTTTTAAATATTCAAAATTCCACGGTACTACCCAAAGTTCATCATAGAACATTTCATAAATAACTGTCCTTAAAATTCTTCAAAATAAACCAAAATAAGATTGAAACTCAAATACCAGAAGGATTTGATAACATAGTCTTCCAAAATAAACTTCATCATTCATCTCCAAACAACATCAACCACTCCTAACATCTTATAACAAAAGTAGCTAACCTAAATATATTTTCCCCAGGATAGGTTAATCATTTCCATAAGTAACCTAAATTACTATAAGTTCACCTTAAATTCATCGATTCTTCAAAATATAAGTCAACCTTTACTCCTCAATGAAAATACCGTAGTAATCTATTTACCTCGATCAAATAGGGTTCCCAAAATAGTGAACATCTTCCAAAATAATAATCATCTTTTAATCCGCTAATCATCTCTTTCATATTAATACGTAAATCATCACATTTCATATGACATTGGTTGTTGGGACATGTTCTTCCATTTCCCACCATTAACTAAGAAAATAATGTACAATTAGGGGCTTAAATACTTAGCCAATAATCATGAGAAGGAACTTAAAGCATAGAAGGATAACTTGTAGAAGAAAAGTATACCCTAACTTGTGATCCCCTATGTTCCAAACTAGGTTATCCATAATCATATATTCTTATGTGAATCTTTATTTTATTTTATCTTTGTTCCTTTAATAATGGTTCATACTAAGATTATGAATTTACCAAAGAATATCCCCCGGGAGTGTCATAACAAAGAGTGCAGCAAGGCCCATTGTCGTGTACCAGTTCCCGTTCGAGTCTAGCTCAAAGCGGTGTTTTTGGGTTTTACCCCTATGTACATCTCTGCCAGATCCACCTCTACCATCCCGTATCCAGACAGGGATGTATTTTCTTGGGAACCCCTTACTCAATACTCACCAAAATACAAGGAAGATTTTTTTATATTTAAACTTTTCTATAGGATTCTTCCTAAAGTTTTCATATCCTAATTTCCACAAATAACTAAACATTACTTTGATACCAACTATAGTATCCCACCTTTTTATCACATAAACTTTTATTACATTATACAATACCAAGAATCTTTAAGGTTTAGTGTCTTGGAAACCAGGAACATATTAAATGAGAAAAAAAAACATTCTTCTTAAACACTTGAAAGGATTATTCATTTGTTCATCCTATTTTGATTACAACATCTCATAACCTGGGAGCATACATCAAAGGAGAGGGTGAGAAAAAGGCCCAGTAAGGGAAACATTTTTCATGAGAACTTGAGATACATCAAAAGTCATGAAAAATAACTTTAAGGCATGAGAAAGAGATCATGAGGCATATCATAATAAAAATAACGTGTTTCATAACTTGAAGATGTGGTTAAAACATTTAACATAGACAATCATTTCCATTTCACCAAGGTCTATCCCCAAGGTGTCATTAAAAATTACCAAGGTTATTCACCAAGTTATTAGTCAAAATGGTCATCTCTAGAGATTAAGTCTTTACCCAATGCATTGGAGCGCTATTAGGGCGCACCCTTAAATTTTTCTTTATTATCATGTGAGCCACATATTTCATCATCAATAATTTCATAAACAACCCATATATCTAAAAATTGGTTTTATTTCATAGTCATCACATTTTAAAAACTTCTTTAAAGACGTGATCTTTATGTCACTTTAAACCCACGAAAAAAGGAAAGCGGGTTTCATGTATGTAATTCCCAGAATTAAAATAGAAAATTTTAATATATATGTGAATACCCATGTAGAATAAATATCATTGAGTATTCACTTAAATAAACAATGAATTTTAGAGAAAGAGAAAGACATTTTGAGACGAAAATTCTGCAGCATAACGACTATGATACATGGTTTTAGAAAACATTGAAACGAGAGGGGACATGGGTCACCCAGTCATAAATGATCCATGGAACAGTAGAAAAAACAGAATTTAAATGATTTAAGAACATGTTAATGAAATTTTAAAGATATACCATATGAAATGAAGAACATGAAACGAAGACAAAAATAAGATTTCTCTTATGAAAATTCGGTAGCCTAATGACGTCACTTAAACATCATCAAAAATGAATTGACGAGATCAAATAGGGTCTCTCATCATATGAACATGAAAGGTCAGTATGATAGATATGGAGTTCATACCCCAAAATAATAAAAAGGAACTTGAAACACTTGACATGGAAATAGAACTTTGAAAAATGAGAATGGTGAAAGAATATCTTAAAAAGTTGGCAGCCTAATGACGTCACATAAACATCCAAAAATTTAATTGAAAAGATCAAATAGGGTCTCTCATAATATGAACATAAAATTTCAGTATGATAGATATAGAGATCATGCCCCAACATACTAAAAAGTAACTTGAAATACTTGACATGAAAATAAAACTTCGAAAAATGATAAGGGTGAAAGAATCTCTTAAAAATTCAGCAGCCTAACGACGTCACTTAAACTTTATTAAAACGAATTGATGAGAGGAAGAGGGGGTCTCTCATCATATGAAAATGAAAAGGGAAGTAAGAGGAATATAAAATAACATACTCCAACATAAGATCATGGAGCGTAAAACAAATGACATAAAAGAGATTACTTAAAAAGAAAGAGAGAGGTAGGATCCCTTACCTTAAAACGTATCTCTTAAAACTCAAATGTTGGGAACTT
The DNA here is from genome assembly GCA_963277665.1 of Viscum album. Taxonomy (NCBI): domain Eukaryota; kingdom Viridiplantae; phylum Streptophyta; class Magnoliopsida; order Santalales; family Viscaceae; genus Viscum; species Viscum album. The sequence goes on along the minus strand of OY728162.1, from coordinate 1,270,652,549 downwards.
GAGGGCTTGGGGGAACCTTGAGAGGACTCCTTGGGAGGTAATGAGACCAGAGCTTCTTTGGGGGAGAGTTGGGAGTGAAAACTAAATGAGGAAAGGGTGGGTATATATAGGTAATGTGAGGGGACAAGGCATTAATGGCCAAGGGACACCTCACAAGTGGTTTTCTCAAAACCATGGGCTCTCCTATGGTATTTCCCATGGAGTTAAGAAAAATGGGGCCCCGATACAAATATTCATCACCTTTGGTCAGCCAACCCTTAAAATATCTCATGAAATCATCATGACATAGTTATGATGTCATTAAACATATCGAAACCCTAAAACTGTATTTTTACTATTCACTGAAAATTTAACTTTCTCAGAAAAATCCCAAAATTTCACTTTAACCAAATATCGATACTCTGATTTCAAAAATGAGCTCCATTTTATAAAAATAATTTTATAAATATTTTTAATTTAATTTTTAAATAAATACACTATTCACCGAAAATTCATTTTTTTCAGAAAAATCTCCAAAAATTACCTTAATATAATATCGATGCTCTGAGTTCAAAAATAAAATCCATTTTATAAAAAAAAATTTCTAAATATTTTTAATTTAATTTTTAATTAAAAACACTATTCACCCAAAAAAACTAATACTTGACTTATAATTTATGAAACCGTTATTTAACCATTTTATTGAATCACATTACTTAATCAAGGTGCCTAGATTATATTAATACTCTTTTTAAGTGAGATTACTATTCCATTTGGTCACATTACTAATCCTAAGCATAAAATCACTATTTATAATTTACTATTCATCAAAAATTATGTTGATCTTATTAGATTCCAAATCTCGTACTGAAGATAATTATGGAAGACCATTTTTTGAAAATCATTACACATTTTTAATTATTTAAGATTTACATAAACATTTTTAAAATATCATTTTTCTAAAATTCATAAAAAATATGCATACTATATTTATCCGAACATTTGAAAATTCATAAACCTCATCATAATAAGAAATCCAAATTTTTATTTAAATCAATGGATTAAAAAGGGCAGTTGCAGTCTTCTTACATAGCCCCTTATAACACCAGCATGGGACCTTAGTGTAAGGTGTGCTAAGTTGAGAGAATCTGAGGGAGGCTCGACCAACATTACATGAGTAGTAATTTATATCAGTTTGACCTTCTCACGAAGGTGATTCAGTTATAGCTTCACACGATGATGTTCGGCTTGGGTTTAGTCTAGAGCAAAGCCCAGTGGTGCTAGCTCCTTCCCAAGTTCTATTATATGGGCTTCGATCAGCCCAAGACTACTGGATGAGGCCATCAAATATTCTTTCTATATTAATTAACGAAGATTACTTGTATTTAGAGACAATAATCAAAATGTTTAGTTTCTAGTGGTCATATTGACCAATGGTCATATAACAGTCAAAACCCAAGGGTCTCATTTTTATTATACTCATGTTATCAAATGAAACAGTTTTGTTGAGTATAAAAATAAAATAACACACAAAATTAGGAAACAAGATTTATTCAAAAGTTTGGGTTGTTACAGTGACACACTCAGGCGTCTAAATCCTTTCCCAATAAGATCTTTCAACTGGTACTTCATTCATTTGGATACATATGGTATGAGGTGATATATATTGGTTGAGTGTCGGGTATTAAGTCAATAGAAAATGTTACCACACTTGCCTGTGTAACATAGAGAAATAAAAATAAAACACATCGAGAAACTCAACGAAAATAGGATGAGATCACCTTTCAAGGATTCCTACTCCAAATCAAAAGTAATCACTGATATAACATTACCCAACACCAGATTATATGATCCAATTATACTTGAACTTGGGTATTATTTTCTATTAAAGATACAACACACCACTAGTGCAACAATGAAGACTTGTCAAAGATAAAAATAAATATGATCTTTATTGGTAATGATCGAATCCATTCCAAAAATGACATCACGGGGTTTCAGGTTGAGGACCAAAAAACCCCAAACCAGCTTGAAATATGATAGAGAGAAGTAACAAGAAAGACTACTGAGACCCTTCTGTCTCTTGGTTTTAAGGTGTGCTGAAATATATATTGCCCAGGATAAAATCCCCATAGGAATATTTATCATATTAACAAAACAAGTTGAAATAAACGAATGATATTCCCCAGTATCAATTAAAGAAGTCACTAGTGATGAAGCTATTATAATGGTACTTCTCACAGTTGCTGGACTTGTATTTGCTTCCTTTGGAGACTCTTCAACTGCGTGGAGTAGAGTAGTTTTCGATGCTTGTGGATATAACCAATTTATACATGAATCATCCCATTTTACCACAGTTTTAGGAGGATATGATGATATTATTACACCACATGAAGTAGAAATGATATGAAGAATCTCTATAAGTTCCCAAAACGTTTGTTGGATCCACGGTTCTTGGTTTCCTTAGTGAAAACCCTCTTATAATATCCTAGAATTCCACACTGATAGAAGATCAATGGACTTTCTCCTGACATTGTAGGTGGTATAGAATTATCCTTTCATCGATATTTTCACCAAGAATCATCACATACATTATTTATCTTTAAGGAGCTCATGTTTCCACTAGGAGAAAAAAGATCTTCCATCAACCCTAACCTTCGGACCTGGTCCATCTCTACCATCATCACCATATCCAATGCATATGAATAAGTTGGAATCTTAAGCAGAAAAACATGAGAACATATATCTAATCGAAGTACCAACTCAAACCATCAACCCATCATCATATAATTAGATACAATCTTAGGAATAAGTTTCATGAGTTCAACAACATGATTTGAAAACATAGACATTGTTTTGTTACCCGCTCAAACATGAAAAATTCAACAACCTTGGACAACACTATAAAAAGTAGATAGAACTTGTCAATGAAAAGAGACTTGAAGTATTTCTACTATATGCCCTCATGTTTCTATGTTGTCACCATCATGGAAAACCATCTCTGGATCAGTCCATCCATCATGAAGGTGTCACACTTCACATTGACCTCTTCCAGTGACTCCAAAAATGCAAATAGATTTTCTATCTTGACCAAAAATTCATTATCATATTGATTATCAGTGGATCCTTGGAAAAATTATTTTTTATGATGAAGGAACTCTTGAGAATGATTCATAAGACCATCCCCCTATGGTTTTAAATCTAGAGATTGAATAGTAACCAAAGGAAGTTCCTATCCTAGATCTTGGACAGTGCACACAATTAACATGACTATGTTCAGGTCCACTGATGGATTCTCTCACCACGACATAGTACCAGCTTCCTCCTAAATCTGATTCGAATGACTTATTAGAGGAATTATACTAAAACAATTAGTAGACAAAAAGTGATACATTATATTTTGATCAAATAAATAAAAAATGAAAATATGATCATGAATGATCAAATAATAATGATTTGGATTTCACTCTATCTAAATAAAAATTGGGGAAGTACTAGAACAAATACACAAAATTTCATTCCCTAACCACCCATGGAAACATAATTTTTCATTAGGTTGGGTGTTGTACACTAAATTAATTGAAACTACCTCCTATGTCATGAGAATATTTCAAAATTCATGCTGACATAAAGAAAAGAAGCTCAACAACATCACTTTACCACTTCGTCATGAACTATCATGGGTACCCTGTTAACCTGATATATGAGCGAGCCCTAACATATCTTAATGGGTGTTCTCGATCCCCATATGTTGGATAATATCACCTAGCATCATAAAACAATCACGTTTTAATGAATTTTCCATAAAACATAGCGGATGAAAGACAAACAAGTCAGTATGCATAAAAAACATACTCCACTATGAGTAATGTACCAAAAGTAAAAAAGGCATTAAAGACCATAGTATAATAACCCATATACCAATATATATTAAAACACCCTTAAGTTCCTAAGGACACAACTCACCAAGTCCACAGCTCAATAGATGGATCCACTTCCAAAAGATCATTTCCCCTTTGTCAAATGTAGAAGGAAATAATCTACAAAAGTCCCATGGAATAAGTAGGGTGTTATTTAAGAATCCCAGTAGGGTATCACCAATGATTCTATAATAAATTACAAGAATATATTAACTAAATAAATTCTATCAATTTAAAAATAAATAGGATTGGAATTTTATATTATTTTTAAAAATTTCATGCTATAATGTTCAAATGTTGGAAAATAAGATAAACAAAGGCTTAATAGTGATAGAATATTTCTCAAATAATTTCTTAAATAAATTATTTTATATAAAATAGTTTATATAAATTCAAAAGGTATGTAAGGAAGCTTAACAAAATTTTCATGCATTTATATCTCAAATATAAATAAATAGAGAAACTTTTTCATCTGGTAAATAAGCATTAAAATCCTAGAAACAGGACTACACACTCTCTATATGATCAATAAAATATGTGTGTACACACATCCCTTTGACACATTGCAATGAAAACTTGTCACCATCCCATCGGGGATGTGACCATATTCATTTATATTTTATAATGTTGTATAATCATATAGTGTGTCCAATAAACTAAAAAAACAAAGGGTTTCATAAGCTCTTACACTATCAGTGATGGTAAATTTATTCTAAGACTTCATAAAATAAAATTAAATCTTATTTCCCCATTTAAAATGAAAATTTTATTTTTAAAACTGTAATTGGTTTTAATGAAAATCATTTTTTCCCAGAAGATATAACCACTGGATTTTTATTAAAACTTTTAAAGCCATTTTTACAAGACTAAAATCAATTCAAAACCAATTCCATCAATTTCACAACTAATTTACACAATTAAATTCAGAAAATTAATCAAGATAGTTTCCATAAAATCCATTATTTAAATTAATAAATTTAAATCAACCAATATTCATAAACATACCCCAATTATATGTAATTTGGGGTTTTATAAAATTTCATTCCAAAAAAATGTCAAATCTCCCACTTCATAGGAATTGGGTTTTATTAAATAAATTTAAAGAAAATTTGTGGAACTGAATTGAAATCCACAATTGAAATAAGTCATGAAATTCAAGGTTAATCCATTTGGACAAACAAGACAAAACAACCTACCTTTTTGTTGAAACAAAATTCCTACAACGAACCTTCCAACGTGAATGAAGGAACATAGGACCTTAAAAATCAACCTAAAAATGATATCTACATACATGGAGCATAGATCCATCAATTTTAGGATTATATATTAAAATCAAAATGGAGGTGAATGAGGGAAATCAAAATAACGAGGGGGAAATACCACTCGAGAATCACACTACCAATGCAATGATGGTCAAACACCATACTAAGTGAACTAGAAGGGTTGGAGGGCATCAAGGCAGCATAGGGAAGGCTTTGGATGAAGAGAAAATAATATAGTGTAGGAGAAAAGAGGATTCAATTTGTGATGCATGTTTCAAACCCATAGTCGATGTATTTCATTATGTACAACCCTTTACACATCATGAAATAGTTAATTTATGTAACCACCAAAAAACACATTTCGTCGAATTAAATACTGATTATTAATTAACTCATGGAACATAATGATTCTTCAGGTCCTATAACATTCATGGTGTTAAACATTCCAGGTATAAACCCATCAACCATTACATTTCATGTAACCTAGTCCCATGTCACATAACCCTCCTTCTGCCCGTAGAAATAAACATTTAAAGCTGAGATTCCAACAAATCTCATAATTCACTATTTGAGATATCCTCCCAATTCATTCTCAACCCTACCCAATAAACGAAATATAGAAACAATGAAATGTAAAAATATGAACATGTTTGATCTGTAAATGGATGTTACACATCAAAAATCTAAAATTCAGAAGACCTTCTTAGATTATTTTCAAACATTGTAAAATGATCAGTAATTAATTTTTGACATGAGGGAATCAATCATATGTAAATTCTATATACGATGTGGTAGGTGTGACTCGAAGTTCAAATTTTCATTATAAAAGCACCATTTTATTCTGAAGAATGATTCACAAAGCCAAAAACATGTAAAATATTATACTGTTTTAAAAAATTATGATAGTGATCCATAATTAATTTTTGACTTATATGAATTTACCACATATCAATCTTAAACACGATGTGTCCAGTATGACTTGAAGTGAAAGTGGTCAATATAAAAGTTCCATTTACTTCAAAATGCATGTCACATTATCAAAACTAGGAAAATGTGATCATATTGTATTCCAACAATAGGGAAAAAACTCTATAATTTATTTTCTCTTTTTATGAATTGACTTCACATTAATCTGACACATGATGTGTTCGATATGACTCGAAGGGATTATTTCAGTATAAAAGTTTCAATTTAGTTTGAAATGTGTACCATGTATCTATAACCAAATAAACAAGATTATATTGTTTTAATACATTATAAAATGATCCATAATTTATTTTTGGAAAGTAAGAATCATCCAGACATCAATCCAACACATGATGTTGGAGATATGACTCTAAGTGCACGTTTTCGGTATGAAAATTATATTTTTGTTTCATTCTATATTTATTAACAAATGTGTTAGTAATTAAGATAATTAATATCCAATAATATCATTAACATATTCAGAATTGAAAATATAAATTATATATATTATTAACTAATAATGTAATTCAAAATTCATAATATAATTATTATTTAGTTGTATAATTAACAATTAATATTTCATATATAATTTACTATATAATATTCACTAATATAATTAATTATATAACCGATAATATCATTAATATATATAGTATTTCATTACATAATTTAGCATATATATATTATATAATTTTAAAATATTATTTTTAATTTTTATTTACTTTTAGTTAAATGAATTTTTTTTAGTACATGAACAAATTTGGTTTAATGATGATCTTTGGAGAAATCCACCTATAAGAGTTTTGATTTTTCATATTTGTTGTCATTATTTTATTAATGGTAAACATCATATCATTGTAAATATTTTTTATGTTAATTTTTAATTGAAATAATAAAGCAATGTTATATTTATATTTCAATCTAGGTTCTTATATATTTTTATTCATATATGTTTGTTGATTTGGATTTCAATTATAGGGCTACTGCAAATCATCTTTATCTACCTGACCATTATCACCGTTAAAACCAAATCACTGATATAAGACCACTGTATCAGTGATAAACAAAAACTTCTAATAAAAGAAGCCTTTACTAGAGCGTTCATTTGAGAACTGATAAAGGCATAGTGATTTTAAAGGTTCTCTCAATGTCAATTCCCCAGAACATGAGGGATAAGACCTTGAAGGTAGGCACTGAAGCTAGTATACAATAGAGTATTTATGGTAAATGATCGAGTACCATGATGATGTAAAAGATGTGTTAATGGGGCTCAATAAATTCACCTTCTGCAGCCGATGTTCTTAGGAATCATCCCCTATATCATGAATAATCATAAGGGTACCCATGATAAAAATAGTCACATATCTTCAAAAAACATATATCCTTTGTTGATGGGTAAGGAAACAAGTGGCCATTGAATTTGTAAGAGGTTTTGTGGGTTTAGCTGTGAATATGTGGGAGTGTGAACTCTTCAATTCAATTGCAGTTGAATTGTCCAACTATTTTAGGCTTAATACCATCATATTTAAATTGGTGAACAAGTCAAATAGGCTTCACTATAAACTCCACATTCAGACATGTATAAAAAACGTGGAACAAATTTTGTCTTCAGATTTCATAAATAGAAAATAATAAAATAATATTATAGAGAATAAATAATGATATAAAGTAATGTTATATTAAATAGTCATCTATCATTTCTAAAATGAGTGTCCACCAGCAGTTTCTTTTGGTCTGTCAAATTGGGATGTAGCGATCACCATTTGTCAATTAGTTTTACGGAATGTTGTAACTAAAAAAATACACTAGGTGAAAAAATCTTGAAAAAAGAAAAATAACCATAATTCATAAATTTAGTATGTATACATGAAATATATTTTTATAAGATCCCAAATAAACTCATCCTATCATTTTCAAATCTTTTCACCCATTATATCATATAACTAAAAATAAAATTAAATAAAAGTAGAGGTTATTAGAGTAATACAAAATAAATAAATAATAAATAGAAATCATTGGATTATTTAAATTAAATTTTATTACAATAAATTTTATATGCTCATTTTATTTTAAAAATATTATTAGTTTCAAAACATCTTGTAAATTTAAAATTAATTTTTTAGTATATTCAAGCACACCATAGATCAGATTAATGTGTCATCTCTTTATACATGTCATAAATAATTTTAAAGAGATTATTATTTAATTTAATAAATACTTGAGATAGTTTCCCCTCATTTTTTAAATTTACCCATATTTTTTAGTGTTTTAAATCACTATGATTATATTTCTAGTAATCTAGAGAAAACGATAACCCAAAATGATTAATTTTCATTTCTTATATTTCACAATTCAGAGTACAGCCATTTATATATGAATCCGATCAAATAATAAGTTATTTTAATTATTTTTACCCCCATGGACACACTTTTAAAGACTCTCAATTTATCAATAAATCATTATTCAATCTGTTCAACAACATTTCAAGTTTGATTCAATTTCATTCAGCTCATACAGGTAGAAAATTATTCCATGATGATTCAATGATGACTTTATGAAAACCAGAGGTGATTGGAATAATTTGTTTTTCTGATATAGATATGTTTTAATGTATTAAACCACAATAAACATATTTATTATCATATTATTGAAACAAAAGAACATATTAATTATCTATCATTTGTAACATTTCAAAAATTAATAAAAGTTTCGTTTCATATGATTTCATGGAAATCAGATGTTCTTGGGTTTTTTGACCCCCAAAGACACATTTTTAAAGACATTAAAATCCTAAAAAACTTATTATTCAGTAAATTTGATAATATCACACATTTGGTTAGCATTATGTCTTATCTTATATGCAAAAAATTATTCGAAAACAATTTTCCTATGATTTGATGAAAATATGTGGTCATTTTCAATAGTATTAACTATCACATGCAGGTAATGATTGAAAATACATAAAGGGAATTTTAAATCATCCCATGAAAATAAAAACATAGATCTACATGTCTTTAGTTATGAAATTTCTAAAATCATTCTATAACTATTTCTTTTTATTTCCTGAAAAATTAGGTTGTGTGTTTTTTTTGACCCTTTTTCAGACATTTTTAATGGTTGTCAAATATTTATGAACTTCATATTCATCCAGTCAAAGCACACATCAAGTTGAATTAACGTGTCATATACACAAAAATGTAAATAAATACTCAAATATATTTCACCCAGTAATTCACAAAAATACATCCTTTTTCTATGTATTTTATCATTACATGGTCACCTTAGTGTTTTAAAACTCTAAAAATATTTTTGGTCCTCCTGAGAAAAGTATGACATAGATTTTTTCATTCTTAGTTCCTACATTATAAAAATTAATATATGGTTGTTGTGATATGATTTCACAATAATAGTAGGTTTTTCATAGTTTTTACCCCACAGGATAATGTTTTTAAATATTATTAACTCATTATGGATTGGTTGTTCAAACTGTCTGAGCACACGACATGTTAGATTGAGGTTATGACTACTAAAACCTATAAAAACTAACTAAAATATAGTTTTCGTATAATTTGACATCGATCAATGCTATATTACAATTGTATTCACCATTACATTAATATTTATGTGGGTTAAAACACTAAAAAATATTTTCAACCATTCTTGAAAAATTAAAAATTAGATTGATGGGCCTTTAGTTACAAAATTTCACAAAATCATTCTATTTTTTTGTCCTATAATAGCCTGACAATTGAAGGTATTTCTCTTTTTTTTTGAAAATATGAAAGTCATTTTTAACTAATATTAATTATTTGTAACACCTTATTAAGAAATTTTTAGCACACCACATATCTGATTGACATGTTATCTACTCATACACATAAAAAATAATTCTAATATAGTTTTTATATGTTCTCATATAAATATGAAGTTGTTTAATTTAGTTTTTATCCTTACACATATGTTTTAGTGTTTTTAAACACTAAATATAATTTTTTTATAATCATGAAAAGTCAATATCACATATTGAGTTGTCTTTAGTTCCTAAATCACAAGATTCAATCTATGGTTTTTATGAAATGAATTAATGGGAAAAAATTTCATTTTTTTGTTTTAACCCCAGAAAACATGTTTTTAGAGGGTTTCTGTTCATTATGAACATCATATTTAGTCAGTTTGAACAAAACATACATTAGATTAATGTGTAATATATTTATAACTATCAAAATAGATTTGATGACAGTTTTACTATGATTTCATGGGAATCATAAGCCATTTTCTTGGGGTTTGGAAGCAAAATTCACATCATAATGTTTAAATGAACAAAAATTTCTTTTTCAATCCTCCCAAGAAAAAATAAAACTCAGAATGGAACACCATAATTTTTTACATTTTGGAAATTGATATACTAATTTTTTATTATGATTTCATGAAAATTGATTTAAAATTTATTGGTTTTGACCCTGTGAAACGTGTTTTAAAAGACATATTATTATCTAAGAACTTATTACTTAGCCATTCATAGAAAACCACATGTTTTATTAAGATTTCATCAGATTTTACAAATTAAAATTAATTTTAATATAGTTTTCTTATGATTTCAAACCAATCCAATATAATTTTGTATGGATTTTTCAAATATACACATGTTTTTTACTATTAAATCACTAAAAAGGTATTTTTAGTCATCTAAGTAATATCAATACTAATATTAACAAGACATCAGTTCCAAAATTTAAAAAAATCCACTTACATTTATTTTAATACGAATTTATGGTAATGAAATTTTCTTTTCTTGATTTTTACCCTGAGACAATCATTTTAAAATACTTTCCATTCTTTTTGAATTGCTTATTTTGTATTTCTAAATGCATCGCATATTATATTGAAGCATCAAGTGCTTCTATATATTTTAAAAAATTATAATACATTATTTCTTATGATTTAATTTTAATATGAGGTCATTCTCTATATTTCTGACCATCACATGCAAGTTTTAGTGTTCTAATAAAATAAAAAAGCATTTTTGACCATTCTAGAAAAATAAAAAAATCATATGGACACCACAGTGGTTTCAAAATTCAAAAACAATTCTATGGTTGTATTATTATGATTTCCAAAGAAGAAAAATATGATTTAATGTTTCCCCAAGACACATAATTTTGTAGGCTATGAATTCTTTAAGAACTACCAATTTATTCAATCATATCACACTGTAAGTCATATTGACATGTATTTTTATTTTATACATAAAAAATAATTTCAATATTGGTTTCCTTTGATTTAAGTCAATATAAGATTATGTAATTTCGTTTTTATAGTTTCATGCATGTTTTAGAATTGTGAAACACTTTATATATATATATATATTTAGAGACCCAAAGCTTGACATACATAGGCATTACATTAATTTTGCAGAATATCTAATACATAACAAAAATAGAGACCAAAGGACCATAATAGTTTAGTGTCTTTGGATACTTGGAATATAATCTTTTAATCTTGGTGAAAGATATTCAACATCTCCCATAAAGTTCTTCCTTTTTTTTCTTACCTAAAACCTATCTTTATATCCTGGGGAAAATAAAACATATAAAGGGTGATCTCAAATGGTCAGTAAGGGTAATTATGGAGAAAAAAGAACAAACCATATACATTTCAACTTCAAAACATGAACATAATATTTAAACATAAAAATCTTGAGCAATGAAATAAAACATGGAAGTATGTAAGGCATAGATCATAATGAAACATTAATCATGATAAAATAGCATGAGAATAAAACATGTAATTGTGTCAACCATTAAGCACATGTTATGATTTCCATAGTAGCCAAGGCATTGCTGCCAAGACCATCTTAGTGGAAAAAGTCCCTTTCTGAATCGAGTTCACTACTCATTCTAGTCCTGTATCCCTGAACCAGATTAACTTTCCATTAGAGCCATGTCTATATCATGAGATATAAATATTTACCCAATGCATTGGAGGGTGATAAAGGTCCCAACCATCTCATAATGAAATCATTCTTATGTGTGCCACAACATAAACATAAATCATTCATCATAACCCAAAGAATAAAATGGTTTTCATAAACATCATCTCATCATAACATAATCCATATAAAACAAATGGATATAATTTCATCATAAGAAAATTGAACCAATGTAAATCATAGAGACATTATATTTGAACCAGACACATATGAAATAATGTCATCTTAGATGGAAAATGGTTTTGATAAAGCACTTGAAATGAGTTCTTGAGGAAAATATCCTTTCTTCATCAAAATATTTTTCTTTTCACAAATTGCAATGAAATTTTTGAAATAAAAGGATTTTATTGAAAATAGTCATGAAATATTGTAGAGTAAACTTTATGAAAATAAGGCGTTATAAAACCATAAAAATCCATTCATGCCGTATAAGTTAAAAAAACATTCTTCTCATACTTTTGTCAGAAAAGTCAAAAAGTACCTCGTATGGTAAAAAAAGAAAGATTCCTTACATACCATGTAGTAAAAGTCAAAAATGGGTAAAAAGGAATTTAAAAATACATGAAAACATTTTTGTAAAAAACTGGTGCATGGATGATAAATATAACCCCAGTAAATACTTACGAATAAACAATCACAGATAAAAACGAGATTGGAAAAGTTATCCCTTACCTTAGGTCCAATATGATTCGTACATATCTGAAACTCTTGTATAATGATTTAAATATTGACATTGACTTATTACAGAATCATATTCATTGTTATGATATCATATATGGTTCACTTATGACATTATATTACCTGTTCTTTTGTAAATTCCATGTTAAAGCAGCGTTTTGGGTAAAATCGTTTTATTTATCGTATGTGTTTGAACTTGTTGTTCTTGATATTATTTTTACTTATATCATGATTTAATTACTTCCATAATGTAAATCATTATTTATATATCATATATATTCAGTATATATATGTATATATATAATAGATAGGTAAATTAAATGAAATACACTCTTCATGGAGACGGTAAGACGTGCGTAAGCATGAACGTTGTTTTATTTTACTTATTGACTTGAATGGAAGTAAGTAGATGAAAAATATATATATATATATATATATATATAAATCTAGTAGCTTCATTATGTCATATATTTCTTTATTATTCATTATACATACTTTATAATCATTCTTGAATGGTTAATCATGGAAAATGAATCTCATCGCGTTCATGGAGACGGTAGTCCGTACGTACCCACGAGCGATGATATCATTCCCATGATTGTTGAATTGAATTGGAGTGGATGATATAATATCTCAGAATCATTATGATGTTATAATAACTATATATATTTATTCTTTACACCATTATACCCATCCAAGTAAGGTGGTGGTGGAAAAACAGATTAAACCAGGGTGTGGAGACGGTATTCCGTACGTACGCATGCGCGGTGATTTCATTTTCCGTAGGATGGATAGAAGATGAAATAGTGTTGTTTCATATTTATAATAACATATCAGTATATTAGTGACACTGATGTTATTAATTTATGACGAAAAAAATAAAGAAGAAGAAGTAGAAGAAGAAATAAATTGGAAAGAATCGGTAAAGGATATTACCTCTTCTTTGACGCGCCTCTTCTTAAACTCCTCTTAAGGCACTAGAGTTGGACTTTTGAGGAGAACAGAACTTCTATGATATAACTAGAGAGGTTTAGAAGAGTAATTGTTAGGGTTTTTCCAATATTCAAGGCTCAAAAGTATGTGAAGAGAAGATGGAAGGGGTGCCACTTTTTATAAGGGAGGAGACGGGCACCTTTGGAAAAACTGAAAATATTATTTTATAATAAAGTCATATTTGGTTTATAATATCTCCAAATTGATTTATTTCGAAAATAATGTGGGTATGGGTCAAAATATTCCCAACCAATAGTTTTTAGACAAGTTTAGTTTATATTTTAACATTATCATTTAGATTTAACTCTAACTTAAATAATCTAACTTTTACCGTGTCTTATTGTTTTCTTACGCTATATGGTTAATAAACATACTATAACAAGCCAAAAGAACCACATGTTGTTAATTATTAATATATATAACTGTATCTATGTCATTTGGCTGAACCTTAGATTTTTAGGAATATAATAACAATTAATAATATAATTTTTGTTTTAAAAACTATTTTATGTCAATTTTGACACTATTTGGTAATTGATTTTTTGTGAAAATCATAACAACAATATTAGTTCTAAAACAGTTAATTGAATCAATAAAAAAATGTCATATTAACCTATATAATTATTGTAATTCATAAAAAGTCTCAAATTACATTTATTTGGGTATTTATAACATCAATTATGTTAATATTTCATTAATAAGGTAATTACTGCATGATCATTGTGTCATAAATAAATTAAATTAATTAATGTCTAAAATTTATAAATAAAATACAATTATGTATGAAATCTTTTTACATTTCTAATGAATATTTATAGTCAAATTTATCTTATGTATAACCCTATATTAAAAATGTTTTAGTTATTAAACATTGAATTTAACTATTTTAACTCTTCTTTAAATAAAATAATAATATGTGTCCTAATCTAATCAAAGTGGAACTAAAGGGTAATATTTTATTCGGAAGGTTGTTTTTGGTCGAATTAAAATTATCCAATAGAATTAGGACATGTTTTATGGTAATAATAATATCATTTTTACCCTTAATTACCCTATTTACTTTTAACCGTGGTAAATAAAAGTAAATAGTTACTATTCACCAAATATTATTTCAATCTTATTGAACCACATTTTACTCCTTGATATTAACCGAGTCTCTCAAATTTTTGAAATTCTACCCACAGAAGCGGGTAAATTATGTTTATGTAAATTTTCAAATTCTCCTAGGAGGTGGGTAAATGACGGTTGTTCAATAAAATTTTTATATATCTAAAATTATTATAAAATGAATAAAATAAATATCATTGAACTTATATAGGTATTATGTATCAATTTTGACCTATAATAAATTTAAATATAATAAATAATTATTTAAATAAAAAGTCGGGATTTAAATAGTAACCCATTGTTTTCATGATTCATCAAAAATTGAATGTTTTCAGAAATATACCAAGAATTCACCCAAGGATAATTTCAATATTCAGAATCCAAAAATGAAGTCCATTTTGAAATATAAAATTTATAAAATTTCAAAAAGTGGGTGTTACTATTCATAACAACTAGTTCATAATAATATTATAATAATATCTCATTTAGTGAAACTCGGTATTGCGTACTACACAAGCTATCGAGGAAGGTCTTGATTGCATGTAATGCAAGCCAAGTCAGGGCTGCATGTAGTGAATTCTCTGTTTGGTGTTGTGTATAACATAATAAAAACTTATTTCATTTATTCATTAAAAAAAAAATATACTTATTGTTGCAAAGAATAATTTCTACAAAACGAACGTGAATTTGTGTGTAACACGAGCCAAGAATAGTGTTGCATATAGTGCAAGCTAATACGGTGTTACATATAGTACAAGCTAATCTTGGTGTAGTTTATAATAGAATACATCAATGAAATTAAAAATAATATATCTCATAAAATCTCGGGGTGTTACATTCTACCCCCCTTAAAATGAATTTCGCCCTCGAAATTCGTCGGGGTTATAAATGGTTTACTAATTTAATGTTTCTTTCATAGAAACCCACATCGTAAAAATAAATACTAAAACTTCATTTTAAAAAGGGAAGTTAGAATCATAACAGTCACCCAATGTAACTCAGCACTCGGTGTTGTCTCCATCCTCTTTATAATCAACTGTATCTTCTCTGTTGTTTCTTGGACAAGGCTTTGATCAACTAATGAAGTTTCACCCATTTCCACCCAACATAGTGGAGAACGACAAGGACACACATACAATGCTTTAAACGTAGCCATGTGTATCGTGGCTTGATAGATGTTATTGTATGATAACTCCACTAAGGGTATATGCTCCTACCATGAGAATCCAAAACCCATTACTCCAGCCGACAACATGTCTTCAAACATTTGTGTCGTCTGCTCGGATTTCCCATCCGTTTGAGGATGATACATGGTGCTCAATGTCAACAGAGTTCCATGGGCTTGCAGTAGTGTTTTCCAGAAATGAGATGTGAACCTCAGATCTCTATCTGAAACTATAGACACTAGTATTCCATTCCTCTTTACCACTTCTCAGATATAGATTTTTGAAAGATCCTCTACCATATGAGTTTCACGAATAGAGGTGGAATTAGCCGACTTGGTTAGGCGATCCACTATTACCCAAATGGCATTGTGTTTCCAGACTGTTATTGGAAGAGCTATAACAAAATCCATTGCTATTTGATCCCATTTCCATAGTGGGATTTGAAAAGAGTTTATCATACCAGCTGGTATCTGATGCTCTTCTTTAACTTGCTAATAAGTTAAGCACCGCGAGACAAACTCAACCACCTTTCTTTTCATGTCGCTCCATCAAAACCTCAAATTCAGCTCCTTATACATATTTTGTGTACCTGGATGTACATCCCATATTGAATAGAGGTAAGCATGAAAGGTTTATTCTGGAAAAACCATATATACAACCATCCGATCTCTAAAACACAAAATTGAATGCCCATTAAGTTTCCAGCCATCAATGGTTTCCCGACCATTGAGTTTTGAACTTACAACTAGACATTAGACATCATATGTTTGTGATTATTTGATCATTTTTACTAAATCAAGAATAAGTGTAGCTAAAAATTAAACTACAACATAACCTTGGTCTTCACATTCCAGATGCATGTCGGTGACGACTGACATCAACTGCCATTCATCTGAAGATTCTCTTAGAAACTGAGCATATGAATTTCTACTCAATGTATCCGCCACTGAATTTACATTCCCTTGTGTGTACATCAAATTAAATTCAAACATTTGGAGATAATCCATCCACCTCATTTGCCTCAGATTCATATCTTGTTGTGAGAAAATGTGTTTCAAGCTTTTTTGATCAGTAAATACAGTAAATTTCTCACCAATGAGATAATGTATCCATGTTTTCAAGGTATGGATGACTGGAACTAACTCAAAATCATGTGTTGGGTAATTCTTCTCATACATGCTCAAGTTCCTTGAACCAAAATCCACGACGTGATCTCTTTTCATGAGAACACAACCCAACCCTGATCTGGGAGCATCATTGTTTCATATTCCCTTGAAACATGTGTTCTAAATTTAAGAATCATTGTTTTTAAGAGGTTTCCATTGGATTTATTCATAAAAGAGAAAACATCTGATAGTTCTTTATCCAAATAGGAACTGCTTTCCAAAGGTAGACATTTGTTAAGTTTTGAACTTTAGGATACGTAAGAAAGTGCATTGGTTGAGAGGATGGGAGGTCGGACTCATCACACCCTTTTAGGGAGAATCATTGTCTGCTATGGGAATCACTTTGTAAAATTAAAATATTTTCATGAATCCTTATTAATTCACTTTGTATATCATAAGTATCCCTTGGAATTTACAATCACTTATTAACATGTGTAAAATTTATAATTATTAGTATGCATTCAAGGTTCTTCATCAATGGAAACATCTGTATGTATTTTAAGTTTTCCATCAATGGTATCCTCTAATATACCGATTAGAGATTCTTTTAATCATCATTATGATGATACTGGGTTTTAAGACACTCAGTGGGGCACTCTGAAATTTTCATCCAGGGAGATGATTGTTTATTTTAATCTTGGGATCATGATCATAAAATGAGCTACCTATGCATCCTTGTGAAAGGAATCAGAACCCTCGTAGTTTTGTGCCGCTTAGTAGGACACATCATACCATTTATGGTCATGTGATAAGGACCTCTAAGAGGAAGGTGGTTAGTTGAAACTTAGTGTGGGACTTATTTTGAAGAAGCCCAAGGAATTTGGAAAGGATTTGAGTTTCCAAGTAGGATCAGACCTTATTGGGAATATGGAACAAAGAGAATAGGGTTGATTTGAAGTGTTGGGATTGAAGCTCAAGGAGGCTTCCTACGTATCCCATATTAATGGGAATCAAATCCCACATAGTTTGATAAGTCTCATAGGAGAGTATAGTCCTCTATGAGAGATTAGTTTGGGCTTATATCCTGAAAATAGGATGCCTTGATGATTTGAGGATTGAATTTGGGGCTTATTTTTTAAATAGGATGCCCAAATTGGGGGAATTAGGTTTGGATTTATGAGGAGTATATCCAGTGAGGCCAGACCCAGAAAGAGATTCCTACATATCCTGGTATGAAAAGGAATCAGAGTTCTCAAAGTTCATTTGGCAAGTGTTTGTGCATATGTTGCAACCATCACATATATCTAAGCCCATGTGAGACATGATCAGTGTGATAAATAAGAGGATATGAAAGATTCAACCATTACACTTCAGACTTCCAAATTTTTCCACCATGATGATGGAAGAGGGCATGTCAACCATGGAAGAGGGTGAGGCGACAAACCTTCTCTCTGTTCTATTAAAATTGATCAAGGGTACAATGTAAGGAAGAAGGGGTAAAGGTGAGGGGCTTATACCAGGATTGCTGCCGTGAAATTGGCTCCGATAGAGGAGGGAGACTTCTCTTATACTTGCATGGAATAGAAAGTGCGAAGTGTACCCTCCCTACCAGAGACTTGAGGTTCCGGGTAGCCTCTTTGAGAAGGGTGAGGCCGGTAACCAACCATCCTAAAAACCAAGAACTTCCAAACACTGTTTCTGGGAGAGAATTACACGTGACTATGGATATACAAATCCACAAACATCCCATGAATCTTAACCCCATTGTGAATTTTTTTTTGGAATCCTATGACTGTGGAAATACAAACCCGAATTGGAGACACACTGATGTGCCTTACCCAAAGGTTTGTGAAGTCAGGAGGTTTTGGTGGAGAGTTCAACATAGACCCTTTTGGATAAGGGAACCAAGGAAGGAGATACCCTTCCATGAATGTCTTTAAAGAAGGGTACTTGAGCTGGTCGCATAGGTACCTCGCACAAGTATTCTGCGTTGTTACCCTGCGTTGCCCTATCGCGTAGGTACGGTGCGCAGCTGTACCACACAGGTGTGGTGTGCTGATATACCGTGTAGGTATGGATGAGAACTGAAGAATGTGAATAACTTCAAAACATTCCTATCCCCTTTAATTATCCCTTATTTTTTAGTTTAGATAACTACCTGAGACAATTTGAGAGATCTATAAGAAAAATCTATGCAATGGGAGCTTCCGAGAGTCTTTCACTTTTTTGTGTCTGGAAATGGGGATCCCAAGGGCTCTATTTATAGGCACATATGGGCCTGTTCGAAGAGATATTTCCCACACAGGTACTTCACGCAGCTCCGCTGCATAGGTTCTCTGTGTAGGGACAGAACACATCTTTTGGTGCGGAGGTCCGACGTGTAGCTCGGCCACATAGCCCTTTAGAGTTATTATGGATTGTCCTTTATACTCTTTGAATCTTTATTGGGATTTAAAATATCCAAATGTTTCCTATATTTTTGGTTACTTTTTCAAGTAGTGTAAAAAAAATCCACCCCTCATGATTGGATCCAAAATATACAAAGAGGGCCATGTAACACCCCAAGATTTTATGAAAAATATTCATTTTAATTTCATTAATATCTTGTGTTGTATTCTACACCAAAAGGAGCTTGAACAACACGCATCCTTGACTTTCCTTGCATTACACGCAAACATGACCTTCCTCGATAGCGCGTGTAGTACGCAATACCGAGTTTCACTAAACAACGATATGCTATTAAAATATTATTAAAATTAGCCATTATGAATAGTAATAACCACTTTTTGAAATTTTGAAAATTTTATTTTTCAAAATGGACTTCATTTTTGGATTCGGAATATCAAAATTAGCTTAGGGTGAAATTTTGGTACTTTTTGGC
This sequence comes from Viscum album, assembly GCA_963277665.1. NCBI lineage: Eukaryota > Viridiplantae > Streptophyta > Magnoliopsida > Santalales > Viscaceae > Viscum > Viscum album. The sequence goes on along the minus strand of OY728162.1, from coordinate 1,270,632,502 downwards.
TAACTTTCATTTTCTGATGAATAGTGAAAATTACTAAATTTTAAATTAAAAACAACATTTTTAATTGAAATAATTAATAGCGATAAATTATTAATTTGAGTGGTTTTAAAGTATATTTAGAATATATTTTTACAATTTAATACAATGTTGGTCATTGGATGTAATTTCACATTCAAACCAGACATAAACAAGTGTCAATCTTTTGATAGTTATTATCTCATAAGAACACGCTATTTGTTTTGACGACTGGAATTAATTTTTAAATTAATTAATGAAACTGATATGTTTTGAATTTGGTAAAATAGACATCATTTTTAATTTCATAATATCAAATATAGCTTAGGCCTTATTTTTGGTATTTTCTGGAAACTTTCATTTTTTGATGAATAGTGAAACCACTAAGTGGTAGTTAAAAAAATGAATTTTTCATAAAACTTAATTTTACCGCTTCTGTGAGTGGAATTTTGAAAATCCGAGAGACACGGTTGATGTCAGTAAGTAAAATGTGGTTCAATGAGATGAAAATAATTTTTGGTGAATAGTAACTTTTTACTTTTTTTTACCATGGTTAAAAGTAAATATTTTAATTAAGGGTAAAAATGATATTATTATTACCCTAACAGATGTCCTAATTCTATTTGATAAGTGTAATTCGACTAAAAACAACCTTAGGAATAAAATATGACCATTTAGGCCCACTTGGATTAGATTAGGACATTTATAATTAATTTATTTAAAGAAGGGTTAAAATAGTTAAAATCAAAGTTTAATAACTAAATCATTTTTAATAGAGGGTTATAAATAAGATAAATTAGAGTATAAATATTCATTATAAATCTAAAAATATTTCCTACATAATGATATTTTATTTTTAATTTTTATAAATTAAAAAAGTTAATTTATTTATGACACAAAGATGATGCAGTAATTATCTTATTAATGAAATATTGACATAATTGATGTTATAAATACCCAAATAAATGTTATTTAAGACTTTTTATGAATTCAAATAATTTTATAGGTTAATATGACATGTTATTATTGATATAATTAACTTCTTTCGAACTAATAATTCTATTATGATTTTCATAAAAATCAATCACAAAATAGTGTCAAAATTGACATAAAATAGTTTTTAAAACAAATATTATATTATTAGTTGTTATTTTATTCCTAAAAATCTAAGGTTCAGACAAATGACTTAGATAAGGATATATATATATATATTAATAATAAACAACTTTGGGTTCTTTTGGCATGTTATAGTAAGTTTATTAACCTTATAGTGTAAGAACACAAAAAGACACGGTAAAAGTAAAATTATCTAACTTAAAGTTAAATATTAATGATAAGGTTAAAATAGGAACCTAAACTTGTCTAAATTCTATTTTATGAGAGTATTTAGACCCATAACCACCTTAGCTTCGAAATAAATCAATTTGGAGCTATTTAAAACCGAATTTGGCTTTATAATAAAATAATATTTTTTGTTTTTCCAAAAGAGCCCCTCTCCTCCCTTATAAAAGGGAACCTCCTCCCTCTCTTCCTCACACAACTTTGAGCCTTCAAGCTCGGCCAACCCCTACCAAATTCTCTTCTCCACTTCCCTAGAAACATCCTAGAGTTCCTGGTCTTCTTCAAAGACCAATTTTAGTTCCCTAAGAGGAGGAATCAAAGAGGCGCTTCAAAGAAGAGGTAATGTACGTTACTAATTCTTTCAACTTTATTTTTTCTTCGAATTATTCTTCTTAGGTTGTTTAATTATTAAGTAATAAAATCAGTATCACTAATATACTGATATGTTACTATAATAATGAAAAAACCCTATTTCACCATCTATCTATCCTACGAAAAACGAAATCACCGCGCGTGCGTACGTATGGAATACCGTCTCCACACCGTGGTGTAATCTATTTTCCACCACCACCTTACTTGGATGGGTATAATGGTGTACATAATAACTATATATGATTATTGTAAAGTGATATTTATTCTGAAATAGTATACATACACTCCAATACAATTCCACAATCATTAGAACGATATCATCGCTCATGCGTACGTACGGACTACCGTCTCCACGACGCAATGAGATTCATTCTCCACGTTAACCATTCATGAATGATTATAAAGTATATATAATAAGTAATCATGAAATATATTAAATAATAATGATACTATATTTATGTTTATATATATCTATGTCATCTACCTAATTCAATTCAACTCAATAAGGAAACGAAAATAGCATTCATGCGTACGTACGGCCTACCGTCTCCATGAACGGTGCATTTCTTTCCATTTACTAATTTATTATATATATGTATATTCTGAATATATATTATATATAAATCATGTTTTATATTCTGTAATTAAGTAATCATGATCTAAGTAATCATATGAATAATTACAAGTCAAAACACGGACGACAAGTGAAATGATTTTACCCAAAATTCTCTTTATCATGGAATATAGAAAAGAACAGAACCATATAAGATATCATAACAATGAGTATGATTCTGGAATAAGTCAATGACATTATTTAAATCATAATACAAGAGGTTCAGACACTTATGAAGCAAATCAGACCTAAGGTAAGGGATAATTTTGTAAATCTCATTTTTATCCAAGATTGTTTATTCGTAAGTATTTACTGGGGTTATATTTATCATCCATGTCCAAATTTTTTAAAAATGTTATCATGAATGTTTAAAGTCCTTCTTACCCATTTTTTACTTTTACTACATGGTATGTAAGGAATCTTTCTTTTGTTTACGTTACGAGGTACTTTTTTGACTTTTTTGGCAAAAGTACGAGAAGAATGTTTTTTTAACTTATACAGCACGAATGGATTTTTACAGTTTTATAAAGACATATTTTCATGAAGATTCCTCCAAAAGATTTCATGGCTATTTTCAACAAAATCCTCTTATTTTAAAATTGCATGACATTTTGTGAAAAGAAAATGATTTTGAATAAAAAAGGATATTTTCCTCAAGAATTCATTTCAAGTGTTTTATCAAAACCATTTTCTATCTAATATGACATTATTTTCATATGTGTATGTTTCCAGTATAATGTCTCTATGATTTACATAGTTTCGATTTTATTATTATGAATTGATATCCATTTCTTTTATATGGATTATGTGATGATGTGATGATGTTTATGAAACCCATTTTATTTATTGGGTTATTATGAATGATGTATGTTTATTTTGTGGCACAAGTAAGAATGATTTAATTATGAGATGGGTGGGACCTATATCTCCCTCCAATGCATTGGGTTAAGATTTTATATCTCATGAGATAGACATGGATGGAATGGTATGTTAATCCGGTTCAGTGTTACAGGACTGAAACGAGGAGTGAACTCGATTCAGAATTGGACTTTGTCCACTAAGATAGTCTTGGAAATGTGTCTTGACTAATAAGAAATGATTCTCTATGATTATGTTTGTATGCCACAAAGTTTCATGTTTTATGTTATGATTATTGGGATTACATTTCACTACTATGATTTATCCCATGTTATGATATTATGATCTCTTTTCCAGGTTAAGATTTCCAAAATGTTATGTTCTTATGAATATAATGTGATTGATATTTCTTTTGTTTACCCTTACTGAGCATTTGAGCTCACCCTTTTATGATTTCTTTTCCCCAGGATATAAAGAAAGGTTTTAGGTATAAAAAAAGGAAGATCTTTATGGGAGATGTTGAAGATCTTTCACCACGATTAGAAGATTATATTCCGAGTTTCCAATGACACTAAACTATTACGGTCCTTGTGTGTGTGTTTTTGTTATGTATTAAGTATTCTGAAAAAGTAATGTAATGTAAATGTACATTAAGCTTTGGGTCTCTACAGTTGGTATCAGAGGAAAGGTTTAGTCAACCTTTGGAAACTAGGATGCGAGAACATTAGTGAGATCCCTAGAGATATTTTAAGGTATGTCTATGGATGTCCCTAAGGTTAAGTATAAGTATAGGTTATAGTAATAGAATTATGGTAACCCAAGATGTTAGATATTGAAGTTACTCCCCCTTTATTATATTTTTTTCCCTAGCGTGATTTTTGCCTCTCACACTATTCTTTTTGGGTTTTAGACGATGGCTGGAACCCGAAGGAACCGTGCTGATCAATGTAATGGACAATGCAATGATTTTCCTCCTGAACAAAAAAATGTTATGGGAGATGTAGTGAAAAATCTTATTGCTATACTTATACAAGCTATGAATCATTCTGGACTTCCAAATGAGTAGAAAAGGGAACAATATTCTATTGAGTCCTTCATGAGGCAACGCCCACCTTCTTTCAGTGGGTCTTCTGATCCACTTGTTGCTGAACAATGGATCAGTACTACTAAAAAGATATTTTCAGTTCTTCAATGTTCTGAACATGATAAAGTCATCTTAGCAGTATATCGTTTGGAAGGTGAAGCTGATCAATGGTGGAATATTATCAAGAATACAAGGCCAAGAGATGAAATTGAGTCCATGGAATGGGACAAGTTCAAGAACTTATTTTTCAATAAGTACTTCCCTTCTATTCTTCAAATAAAGATAGAGAAAGAGTTTCTTGAACTAAAGCAAAATGATTATGAATCTGTTGGTATATATGAAGCGAATTTTACAAGGCTTGCAAGGTATGAATCTGGATTTATCATCCAACCTGAAAGTAAAGTGGATCGATTATTTAGTGGCTTAAAACCAAATCTTCGAAGGGAATTACCTATAAGAGACTTCAGTAGCTATGAAGAAATTGTGCATTGTGCTATCAAGGTAGAAATGGAAGTTGGTGTTACTTATCCATCTCATATTTTATACAAGAAATGAAAGATGGAGTTCAAGGAGAAATCTCATAATAATGGTGAAAAGAAGATGAATGTTTCCTTATGCTCAAAGTGTGGAAAGAAGCATGATGGAGATTGTCTTAAAGGGACTAGAAAATGTTTTAAGTGTGGAAAAGAAGGTCATCGAGCATCTGAGTGTTGAAGTAATGGAAAAAGGGTTTCTAATGATGTGAATAAAGAAAAGACTATAGAGAACGCACCACCAACACTTCAATGCTTCAAGTGCATGGAAATGGGGCATTATGCTAATAAATGCCCTAATCCAAGGGTTAGTGATGATCGACATGAGAAACCACTTAAGGCAAAGGACAAAGGGAAGTCACATGCGATCACTATTGGTGATGTTGAATATGACAACAATGTGGTGGAATGATTGAGTGTTTATGTAATGGGATTCCAAAATAATGTTGTATATAGTATCATGGAATATTGGAATATTTATGTATTGGTCTATTGTGGTTTTCAATGGTACCGGTAACCATGGAATGTGATTGAGATATTTTTGGAAAAAAAGATGATATGCGCATAATGTAGGGAAAACAAGAAAATGAAGTGTTTAACCGTATTCATGAGCTCATGATTGATATAAGGACTAAGTGATATCATGGTTTGAGTATATATAATTTTGAGGATTTTGGTATGTGGAAAGAGTTAACTTTTAACAGCATTCATGTTTTCAATAAGGTTCAATGAGTATTCATTTTATTTTCAATAGAATACATGATTAAGGCCTTCGAATGTTTGGAATGTGAACAACAAGACATATCTCATGATATATGGGGATCAACAATGGTATTAACATGCTAGTTGTATGAACTCTTTGGTAATTGTTTCCACTATAATATGAGATTAGACAACATTATTTTGGATAAGCCTAAAGATTGGAATGGATTATGTTGGAAATAAGTTAGTATTTTTTAAGGATAAATGTTTTTTTGGATATTAATTATGGGATGTTATAGTAATGTAGTTTTAGAAAAAGGACAACCTGCAGGATGGGCGATAGCCCATCGCGTTCGACAAGGCTGTGGGAATCGAACCCACAACCGAAGTGCGACTGGCCCTTATCGCCTACCACTGGCCTACAGGAAGTCCCTGTTTAGTAGAAACTAGTTTTATTATATTAACCAGTAAGTATAAGTCCATTTTAGGAACCATATATGATTAATCTCACTGTAAATGGACTTACGTATTTTTTTTGATAACTTTTCTAACCTTTTGTTTGAGATAGATAGAATGACCCATCATTCTATCACACGATCTGCTAACACATCACGAATGACAAATTCAACTTCATTTCTTTAAGAGATGAAGCAGAAATTGTCCAAAGAACGACCAATGGTGAGACTATACCAAAATCACGAAAGTATGTCTTCTAATTCCAATTTCATCAACTTTAGGGAAATGATCTTGAAAACCAAAAATGTTGTCCTCTTTCTCTTATATTTGATGAATCAGATTGTACCTTAGATCGTCAAAAATTTATGGCTTTGTGATTGCTGGCTTTTCCATAGCCATGTTCTCTACCACTCACCATCAGAACATAATGGTTAGATTTCTCTTCCATACCCATATTTTCACCTATGTGGAAACCCAATGATTAGTTTATTTGGGTAACCATTACGTTTCATACTTTTGTTTTTAAAGATTGGTTTTGGTATTTCTTTTTATGATGTGGGTTTCTATTAAAGAAACTTTTGAGTAGTAAACCATTTATAACCCTAATGAATTTTGAGGGCGAAATTCATTTTAAGAGGGGTAGAATGTAACAGCCTGAGATTTTATGAAAAATATTCTTTTTAATTTCATTAACATATTGTGTTGTATGCTACACCAAAAGGAGCTTTCACAACACGCATCCTTGACTTTCCTTGCATTACACGCAAACACGACCTTCCTCGATAGCGCGTGTAGTACGCAATACCGAGTTTCACTAAACAACGATATGCTATTAAAATATTATTAAAACTAGCCATTATGAATAGTCATAACCAATTTTTGAAATTTTTGAAATTTTATTTTTCAAAATGGACTTCATTTTTGGATTCGGAATATCAAAATTAGCTTAGGGTGAAATTTTGGTACTTTTCGGCTAACTTTCATTTTCTGATGAATAGTGAAAATTATTAAATTTTAAATTAAAAACAACCTTTTTAATCGAAATAATTAATAGCGATAATGTTATTAATTTTAGTGGTTTTAAAGTATATTTAGAATATATTTTTACAATTTAATACAATGTTGGTAATTGGATGTAATTCCACATTTAAACCAGACATAAACAAGTGTCAATCTTTTGATAGTTATTATCTCCTAAGAACACACTATTTTTTTTGACGACGGGAATTAATTTTTAAATTAATTAATTCAACTGATATTTTTTGAATTTGGTAAAATAGAAATAATTTTTAATTAAATAATATCAAATATATATTAGGCCTACTTTTTGGTATTTTTCTGGAAACTTTCATTTTTTGATGAATAGTGAAACCACTAAGTGGTAGTTAAAAAAATGAATTTTTCATAAAACTTAATTTTACCACTTCTGTGAGTGGAATTTCTAAACTCTAAGATACACGGTTGATGTCAGTAAGTAAAATGTGGTTCAATGAGATGAAAATAATGTTTTGTGAATAGTAACTTTTTACTTTTTTTACCACGGTTAAAAGTAAATAGGGTAATTAAGGGTAAAAATGATATTATTATTACCCTAACACATGTTTTAATTCTATTGGATAAATTTAATTCGACCAAAAACAACCTTAGGAATAACATATGACCATTTAGGCCCACATGGATTAGATTAGGACATTTATTATTAATTTATTTAAAGAAGGGTTAAAATAGTTAAAATAAAAGATTAATAACTAAATCATTTTTAATATAGGGTTATACAAAAGATACATTCAACTATAAATATTCCTTAGAACGCTAAAAATATTTTCTACATAATTATATTTTATTTTTAATTTTTAGACCTTAAAAAGGTTAATTTATTTATGACACAAAGATGATGCAGTAATTATATTATTAATTAAATATTGACATAATTGATGTTATAAATACCCAAATAAATTTAATTTAAGACTTTTTATGAATTAAAATAATTTTTTAGGTTACTATGACATGTTATTATGGATTTAATTAACTTTTTTAGAACTAATGATTCTTTTATGATTTTTATAAAAATAAATTACAAAATAGTGTCAAAATTGATATAAAATAGTTATTAAAATAAATATGATATTATTAATTGTTATTTTATTACTATAAATCTAAGGTTCGACCAAATGACTTAGATAAGGATATATATATTAATAATAAACAATTTGGGGTTCGTTTGGCTTATTATAGTATGTTTATTAACCTTATAGTGTAAGAACACAAAAAGAGAAGGTAAAAGTAAAATTATCTAACTTAAAGTTAAATATAACTGATAAGGTTAAAATAGGAACCTAAAATTGTCTAAATTCTATTGGATGAGGGTATTCCGACCCATCCCTACCTTATCTTCGAAATAAATCAATTTGGAGCTATTTAAAACCGAATTTGGCTTTATAATAAAATAATATTTTTAGTTTTTCCAAAAGAGCCCCTCTCCTCCCTTATAAAAGGGCACCTCCTCCCTCTCTTACTCACACCACTTTGAGCCTTCAAGCTCGTCCAAACCCTGCCAAATTCTATTCTCAACTTCCCTAGTAATATCCTAGAGTTCCAGGTCTTCTTCAAAGACCAATTTTAGTGCCCTAAGAGGAGGACTCAAAGAGGCGCTTCAAAGAAGAGGTAATGTCCGTTACCAATTCTTTCGACTTTATTTCTTCTTACAATTCTTCTTCTTAGGTTGTTTCATTATGAAGTAATAACATCAGTATCACTAATATAATGATATGTTATTATAATTATGAAAAAACCCAATTTCACCATCTATCCATCCTACGGAAAATGAAATCACCGCGCGTGCGTACGTACGAAATACCGTCTCCACGCCGTGGTGTAATCTATTTTCCACCACCACCTTACTTGGATGGGTATAATGGTGTACATAATAACTATATATGATTATTGTAAATTGATATTTATTCTTAAATATTATACATACACTCCAATAAAATTCCACGATCATGAGAACGATATCATCGCTCGTGCGTACGTACGGACTACCGTCTCCACGACGCGATGAGATTCATTCTCCACGTTAACCATTCATGAATGATTATAAAGTATATATAATAAGTAATCATGAAATATATGACATAATAATGATACTGGATTTATTTGTATATATATGTATGTCATCTACTTAATTCCATTCAACTCAATAAGGAAACGAAAACAGCATTCATGCGTACGTACGACCTACCATCTCCATGAACAGTGTATTTCTTTCCATTTACTAATCTATTATATATATGAATATTCTGAATATATATTATATATATATATCATGTTTTATATTTTGGAATTAAGTAATCATGATCTTAATAATCATATGAATAATTAAAAGTCAAAACACGGACGACAAATGAAACGATTTTACCCAAAATGCTCTTTAACATGGAATTTACAAAAGAACGGAACCATATATGATATCATAACAATGAGTATGATTCTGGAATAAGTAAATGACATTATTTAAATCATTATAGAGGAGGTTCAGACACTTATGAAGCGAATCAAACCTAAGGTAAGGGATAATTTTGCAAATCTCATTTTTATCCGAGATTGCTTATTCGTAAGTATTTACTGGGGTATTATTTATCATCCATGTCCAAATTTTATAAAAATGTTTTCATGAATGTTTAAAGTCCTTTTTACCCATTTTTGACTTTTACTACGTGGTATGTAATGCATATTTCTTTTGTTTACGTTACGCGGTACTTTTTTGACTTTTCCGGCAAAAGTACGAGAAGAATATTTTTTTAACCTATACGGCACGAACGGATTTTTACGGTTTTATAAAGCCATATTTTCATGAAGCTTCCTCCAAATGATTTCATGGCTATTTCCAACAAAATACTCTTTTAAAATTGCATGACATTTTGTGAAAAGAAAATGATTTTGAAGAAAAGAGGATATTTTTCTCAAGAATTCATTTCAAGTGTTTTATCAAAACCATTTTCTATCTAAGATGACATTATTTTCATATGTGTATATTTCCAGTATAATGTCTCTATGATTTACATGGGTTCGATATTCTTATTATGAAATGATATGCATTTCTTTTATATGGATTATGTGATGATGTTTATGAAACCCATTTTATTTATTGGGTTATTATGAATGATGTATGTTTATTTTGTGGCACAAGTAAGAATGATTTCATTATGAGATGGGTGGGACCTATATCTCCCTCCAATGCATTGGGTAAAGATTTTATATCTCATGATATAGACATGGCTGTAATGGTAAGTTAATCTGGTTCAGTGTTATAGGATTGAAATGAGGAGTGAACTCGATTTAGAATGGGACTTTGTCCACTAAGATAGTCTTGGCAATGAGTCTTGACTAATAAGAAATGATTCTCTATGATTATGTGTGTATTCCACAAAGTTTCATGTTTTAAGTTATGATAATTGGGATTACATTTCACTACTATGATTTATCCCATGTTATGATATTATGATCTCTTTTGCAGGTTAAGATTTACAAAATGTTATGTTCTTATGAATATGATGTGATTGATATTTCTTTTGTTTACCCTTACTGAGCATTTGAGATCACCCTTTTATGTTTTCTTTTCCCCAGGATATAAAAAAATGTTTTAGGTACAAAAAAAGGAAGATCTTTATGGGAGATGTTGATGATCTTTCACCACGATTAGAAGATTATATTCCGAGTTTGCAAAGACACTAAACTATTATTGTCCTTGTGTGTGGGTTTTTGTTATGTATTAAGTATTACGTAAAAGTAATGTAATGTTAATGTACGTTAAGATTCGGGTCTCTACAGGCCAAGTCCTGATGTGAAATTCTAGGGACAAATTAGGATAAATTAATGAATAACATATTTTTGTAATGCAAGTGCTTCGTGCTGGTAAGTCACGTAGGTACGAAACACAGTCACGATGCGTTGGTCTTCTATTGCCTATTAATAGGTCTCAACCTTTAGTAATTTTTTTCTTCACCTATGCTTTCACCAAAATTTAAATCCCTCATTGCGTAGCTCATTAACCCAGCTGCATCATGTTGTGCTCTCTTATAATTCTCTTGAAATTCCTTTCAAGGTAAAATTATTTACATGATAAAGCTAAACTAAAAGAAATTCATTGATGGAGTTGCGCTAGGATCCTTGTCGAAGGGACTCCACAACTAACCTCATCAAGGGACTTTGTTGAAGTACTTTGTTGAAGGACATTGTTAAAGGACCTCTTCAAAGGACCTATGCAAAAAATGTCCTTTTCCAAAAAAATTCATTTTCTTCTTTAAAATCTGACTTGAATGTTTGGTAATTATTTTTGTAGGAAATAATGACTCATTTGATGACCCAAACCAATGAAGCTAAGATTTTCCAAAATAAAATGATGAGGATTGTCAGGACAGACTATTATGAAATTGTTGAGAGTACTCTTCCGGGGTTATGGAAGGGTCTAGTTCTGTACCTGCATGATTATCCAAAAATTCCTTACCTACCCATGTACGAGAATGGGCTTTTGCATGGCACCCATGATTCATATATTAAGAAGTACTTTCCAAAGAATTGGTTTCTTCAATATTCCAACTGTAACAGCATGAATATTAGTTCAAGGGGGGTACCGATACAAGAAGGCACAATCCCTATTTGTTGCATCCTTCATCACAATGGCTACACTACTAATATGAATGATCATGTTGTATATTCAGGACCACGTTGTTATGATTCCACTTTTAGGGCTTCTCAAATAGATCAATATAATAGTCTGAAAGGGGATTAGGTTCTTTGTTCTAGAGGGGGCATAAAACCCGAGTGGATGTGGGAATTCTGGGTACGTCGGACTTGTGCTGAATTCAGAAAAGAGTTATCATACGTTCATATTTACGAAGCTGTCTGGATGGGGAAAACTTATGTTTACAAAAATGAATTCATTCCTGAATTATTGAGCTGATGGATTCCACAAATGAATTCCTTTCATTTGACGCATGATGATGTATGTATTAGTCTCTGGGGCATTTACCAAATAGTCAGAATTCCCATTCTTGGGAAAATGTATGATGAATTCATCCAGCCTTCTACAATAAGGGGTGATGTTACTAGAACACCACCGCGGGCCCATGAATTAGTTAAGACAGTGAAGAATTTACGCATGGATAAGAAAGACACCCATGCTAGAGTGTGGATGAAAGCCTTTTTAGAACCAAAAATAGAGAAAGGTCCAACCTATGGATGTCCTACTATTTGTCCTTCTGCATATAACCGAGGATGTTCAGGAACATATTGTAACGCCCTGACCCCAGTTACCCAGAGTCGGTGCATTATTACATAACATTAGCATGATCACAAAAGATCAAGTCTCAAAAGACCGATTAGTTTAGTAGCTTTAGAATCACGAGATACATTCATAAAGATTACATTACATCATAAAATGAAAACTACAACAACAACATAGTCTCCATAGTCTACACTCATATCCCCTCATACTATCCCTGCAGGTCATTAATAAAATACTTCTTCACATCCTGGGAAAAATAAAACATAGAAAGGGGTGATCTCAGATGCCCAGTAAGGATAAAAATATAGAGGAAAATTTCATAAATACGCATAAACATTTAAGGCAATGTATAAAAAAAAGCCTTTTAAACTTGAACTTCAACATAATATGGAAAAGATAAAATGAAATAATTCCATTTACTTATTCACATGGATATTATACTAGTCGAATAACCACATCCAATATTAATAACTACTTTCATAATGATGGAATTCATAATTCCAGACTATCATAACCACATAGTCAAGGCCTCGTGCCAAGACTACAAATATGATTTTGTCATAGTCTTGTGCCAAGACACTAGTTTGTATCATGAGACCTACCGATGCATCAAGGAGATATAGCGGGCTCCACCCATCACTTACTATGTTCAATGCATTCCTCATATTAAAAGTTTGAAACATAACATAAACATTTGTATTAAAACTAGTATATGAAATGTCAATACTTTAACCACAAACCATGAATGGTATGAAAATAGCACATCCACAGTCAAACATAACTCATTCGTTACAATATAGAAGATTGTATTGTATCAGATTAACCTCAATCAAGAATAATGAAGGATATTGACATAGATTAAAATAATCATAAAACTATTGAGAGAAATGTCCCCCTTTTTCTTGGAAACATTTAAAAGTCACACTATCTTTCAAGAAGACATTTAAAATAGATTTTTTAATCAAAGAGTCCCATACCACTTTGAAAATTTTAAAATGAATTTTGATTTGAAAACTTTAATGTCCATATAAATAAATCCGTAAAACCATTTTTAAAACATGAACATTAATGAGAGATATTGAAAATAATAAATCGTTAAAACATTTTAAAATTATATTTTAGTTAGAGTTCCTAACCAAAAGAGAGACACTTGAATAAAAATAATTAAGGTAATAAAAACATTGTAACATCATGAGAATAAATGGATTCATGATATACTATGTCAAAGTACATTATATACACTATATAAAAGTGATTTGGTGTATAACAACAGAGGAGTCTCAATGGAATGTAAATTGAGATGAAATCTCTCATAAAGGTCGTATCCTTAGGTTAAAGAAAAATCAACGACATTATTATGTGTTAAAAATATAAATACACTCAATATGATTGGATATTCAGTGTAAAACAATCACAGGAAATTCACACATATTCTTATAAAAACAACACTAATGAATTGGATGTTTAACTCAACAAATCGATATTGAGTAAAAATTACTCTTATCAAGTTCATACCGATGACTTGAGAATTTATCAATGGTGTTCTTATGTGTATCAAATGAATATCCATAGAAAGGGGAGTGGAAATTATGACATAATCAAATTAATAGTGATTCCACACATAGTCTTGGTGTAAAATAATCAATGAAGTATGCGTAAAGCCGAATGACTGGTAATTGAAATTCCAAATTCCCTTATTGATTTGGTAACTTAAGAAACATACACCCATGAAAAAATGATCATAAAATAATGATGTAAATATAAATGAATTAAAGTATATTAAAAAATGAATAAAAACATGGTCATTACAGACACCACATTCAATAAATAAGTGGTGAATAATGGAAATCTCATAGAATTAAAAGTGAGATAAGAAACCCCTTACCTTGTGTCCGACATGACCCGTTCGTTGTTTGACATCCTGAATAATAAACTAAAATTATTTTTTACTTGATTAAGAACCTTGTTCAAGTTTATTATTCCTTTAATATAACTTATTACCATGTCATAAACATTATGTAATCATTTAAGTTAATAACTTTCGTTTTGTCAATATTTGGCACTTGAGCCAAAAAAGAACACCTTATAGTTACAAGTTGTTCACATGGTCAAAAGATCATTATATCTCAAATGATATTCATGATGTAGATATCATATATATCATATATATACATGTATTTATAATAGTACATATCATTTTGGGGTAAGAATGAAAAGTACCGTTCATAGAGATGGTAAGCAGTACGTACGCATGAACGCTACATTCATTTATATTAATTATTTTAATCGAATTAAAACATAATGATACATAGGTATATTATAATTTCATTATAATATCATATATAATTTCATTAACCCATTCATCCCACATATGGTATTAATGAGTCATATCACTTTGAGGGGGCGGTAGTCCGCACTTCCTCAAATGAAGTTATCGCGTTTACTCATAATGGAAACCATTAAGGTATGCTATAAAATAAAAATACAGAATCATGAAGAAAACACAAAAATAATATATATCATATATAAATATAGATCTATAATAATGACCTCCATGAGAGGCGGTAGGATGTAATTGAACAATCATCATTTCGGGAGGTGTTAGTTTTCCATCCACAGAAACATTATGTTCTTCACCGATTAGATGGAGGTGTGTGTAAGTGTAATTAAAATACATCTCATAAGACAATAATAGTATATTTATAATACTGGTGTTGTTATAAATGAAAGTAATGAAAAGATTTTAGGAGTTGGAGGAGTAAAATAAAATAAAATAAATTAAGAGAAATTGTTACCTTTAATTTGGGTAACTTTCTTTGGTTTGAACCAAACGGACTCCTTGAAGTGCCTTATGCCTAAGGTAAGGCTTCTAGAATGAGGATAGGGATGTAGGGAGCTTAATTGGATAGATTTAGGGTGATCCTAAAGGCTTGAGATATGAGGGGAATTGGTTAGAAGTAGTCTCCTTTTATAAGGGGGAGGAGGGGCTTTTTAGGAAAGTGTGAAAATATTATTTTATTATAAAATGATATTCGGTTTCTAAAGGACCAAAACTCATTAGAGTCAAAGATAAGATGACTCATGGTCGAAATAAAATCAGAAAATAATAATTGGACATGTTTTGGATATTATTTTAATATTTATAATGTAATTTATTTAAATAATTTGTTAATGAGGTAAATACTGCATCATTATATTATCCTAAATAATTTAATTTATTCAATCTCTAAAAATTATAAAAAAATACCATGATGTATAAATTATTTTTATCTTTCCAATGAATATTTATAGTCAAAAATATTACTTATATAACACCATATATAAATTAATTACTAAACGGTTTTTGTTTATGTCAATTTTGCCTCTACATTAAATTAATTAATCTAAAGTGTCATTATCATTCATAAGTGGCTCCATGGGGTCCCCAAATCGACCCTAAGATGTTCATGGTCGGAAATTACTCATCCAATAAGTTTAGGACATTTTTTAAGGTAATTTTAAATTTTTACAATATTATTTTTACCTTGAGTTACCCTATTTACCTTTAACCGTGGTAAATAAAAGTAAAAAGTTACTATTCAACAAAAATTATTTTTATCTTATTGAAACAAAAATTACTCCTTGGTATTAACTGTGTATCTATTATTTTCAAAATTCAACTCACAGAAGCGGTAAAATTATGTTTTATGTCAATTTGCAAATTCTCCTATGAGGTGGGTAAAAGATGGTGAAAAGCTCGATAAAATTTTTATATATCTAAATTTATTATAAACTGATATTAATGAATTAAAATGAACTTATATAAGTATTATGTATCAATTTTGACATAATTTAATTTAAATAAAAATTTGGTTTTATACTATAACTTAGTGTTTTCACTATTCATCAAAAATTTAAAGTTTTCAGAAAAATACATAAAATTCACCCCAAGCTAATTTTGATATTCCAAATTCAAAAATGAAGTCTATTTTACCAAATTAAAAATGTAGAAGTTTTGTTTATTAATATAAAATTAAACCCCGCTGTCAAAACCAAAGGGTGTATTTTTAAGAAATAATAACAGGGAAAAGTTTGACACTTGTTTATTTCCAATTTCAAAGTAAAATTACTTAAAATGGACATCATTGGATAAATGGTAAAAATATAATATATTTATACTTCCAAACAATTAAAATATATAATTTATCAATATAAATTATTTTGATTTAAAAATTTGTTTTCAGTTAAAATATATTATTTTTCACTATTCACCCAAATATGAAAGTTATCATAAAAACACCAAAACTTTATTGAAACTAAATTCATATGTCCCGATTCTAAATAAAAAGTTTATTTTGTAAAATTTAATATATAAAAGTTTCAAATATTGAATTTAAAAAGTCTTAACCATTAAAAGGAGGTAAATTTTCATTTTTTGAAAAATACTTCTTTTATATGAAAAAATTTATTTGTTCTTACATTATGTCTAAGAAACTTAAAATATGGACTCTAAAATTATCATTATTATATAATTTTCAAAATTTAGTTAATAATATTTATAACCGCTTTTGAACGGCTTGTTTGGTAAGTCATATTGCGCTAGAACTCAGTGTTGTGTGTAGTGCAAGTTATTGAATTACATTTAAAAAATAACGTATTATGAAATCTTGAGGTGTTACATTTTTCCTTCCTTCAATAAATTGCATCCTCGCAATTTGAAATTATTTTTTGAAAATAAATGTTTGAAAATATAAAATACCTTTGGGAAAACCCACATAGGAAATTAGGTTAATAAAATTTAATCTTAATAAGAGGAAAAAGGAAATGAAAGGGTTACCAACAAATTATGATCTTGATTAGGAGAACATTGGTGGGAATTATAGACATTTAATTTGAGAAAAAACGTAAATATTTACTGGTAGTTATTGAGGTCATCAATCACAAACATGTGTAAAATTGATGGCCTTAAATTCATCAATCTATGATGATTTAAAATACCAATGGTTTGACAAAACATATGGTATTAGGATAACACATTTTTGGTTATAAGATCCCTTCACTAAGTTATAAGAATTAATTTCTTCATTGAATAAGAGAAGAAGAAAAATATATACCTGACAATTAGAGTCTCATCCTTTAACTAAGTTCTACCACAAACTCATCTTTCACTCTAAAAGATAATAGAACATAAAAATAATATTCTATTTATCTTATTCATATAAGGTTCAAAAAAATTAATTTATAATTCCCCTAGAAAAACCATTAAAAAAACTACATTATTCAATCCAGGACATCACGTGGGTCAGTGGTAGGTGATACACCCATTTCAACCTTCAGTTGTGGGTTCAAGTCTCGCGGCCTTGCAGGACGCGACGGGTTGCCGCCTAACCTCCGAGTTGTCCTTTTTATGGAAATCCAAAAATAATCTCAAACTAGACTTATCCAAAATACTTCTATCCAAACTCACAGTCCAAAATTTATAAGGTAGGTTAACACAATGAAGATCCTATTTTCAACGTAATAGCATGTGAACACTATCATCGTATATTCTTTTAAAACACTACAACATCCTGAAATACCATAAAACCTTATTGATTACATTCATGATCCCTTATTACTTATATAATAATAGATATACTCCTTGTATCCAAAAATGTTGTAAACTCCCATAATGATGGAATATACAAATCATTAATCAGTTTCACGGTAGTCAAGAATATCCAATTTAATTTATCAAAATCAATCATGTATTATTCCAAAATAACTACATCAGTATCAGAACCATATTATGGTTTATCTTTCTCTCAACCATATATTTTCGAAAAAATTTAACCTGCTATTGAGTCACTTTTCTTTGTTCCATAGAATCTCAAGTCCTTAATGAAATAGTACTGTAGTAAAATCCTTATATACTCCATAATTATTATAACCATTACATCGTTGATACAACAATCAAATAGTGGCATCATTTGGCCAACATGCCTGTCATGTAGGAAACTTCTGCTAGGCCGCCTAAGTGCACATGCTGCATAGTCAAACAAAAAAAGATCTTAGACATTGGAAACCATGTGACTAGAAACTGGAAAAATGATTATGAAAATATGAAAGAAAATTTCAATTTTAAGTGTGTGAGATATGGAAGGGGTTATGCACAATGTATATGAAAAATAACTGAATCAATATTGGCCGTGAATTTGATGTCCTTTACATAGAGTTGACTCATATGTAAAATGGAGACTTTCTTTGTTTCCTTTGAAAGAATATGGTAATTTGATGTTTTAAGTCATGCAATAAGGACATTATACTATGTAGCTTCAAGTCATGTAGTAAGGACATTATGCTATGCATCTTCAAGTCATGCAGTATGGACATTATACTATGTAGTTACAAGTCATTCATTATGGAAATTATTAACCCTATAAGAAATTAAAACACCTTATACAAGGAATCCATTTACTCAATTCATAATCCCACGTGAGCTATGCTCGGTGTGAGAAACAAGGAGCAGTAAGGGTTTCTTTAAAAATGAAAATCTGATTCCAATGAAGAATAGGGGTATTAGATTTTCATTCATTGTAACATCATGTGGTAAGGACAACTATGAAAGATATTAAAGGAAAGATATTTTGTAACTGGATGAAGGGATAAAACCCAAGTGTCATTATATTACTTACTGGGGAAAGAATCAAGTATACATTGTTTTTAAAACATTCCCTATGCAGATTTGATTTTATACAAGAAATAAAGATGTTTTTTTATTGCGGGTGGATGGGCCCAAGATTGGAGATCTAGGAATCTCCAAGTATCTCAAAATAGACGAGAATAAATCCATACGTAGTTCTTTAAACAACCATTCCTCATGATAAATTTGACATGAGGAATGTGTTCTTTTGATAAGTTCTGAGAGGACGATAAATATTAAGACATAAAAAGGTATAAGGACCAAATCATATATCTTAAGGAAACACTCTATATAGATCTGATTCATATACAAGAGGAGAAAAGAAAATATGAAAATTTTGTGATTGTGGCTGGGCCTAGAATTGGAGACTCAGGCATTTCTACGAATCTCATTGAAAATGAGAATCAAGAAATACGTAGTTCTTGAAAAATGGTATCTATGCAGATCTGACTCCGACATAGGAAAAATAATGTCTCATGTACTACTAAGAAGTAGTGATGACATCAATTACATTTACTTATGGAATGTTCTAACATTAAATAGAGAAACAATTTGTTGTACAGTTTATGTCATTCAGTTTAACTTCATGCAACAAGAACAAAGATACTATGAACTTTAACATCATGTAGTATGGATGATTATGGTTGTTATGCAATTTAATGTCTTGAAACTAAGACATTGGTTACTGTGTAGTTTTAAGTCTTGCTGAAAAGACATTGTATAGTGCAGTTTAATGTCTTATAGTGAGGACTAATGGGTATAATTACACAAAGTATTTATTCAAAAATATCACATTGGTTGGATATGTAATGCGCTCTCCATCCATTGAGATTAAAACGTAGGCTCCATTTGAATAGACCTTATGTGTGGAATAAGGTCCTTCCCATTTTGGTTCATGTTTTGGAGGTTTCATTCTTTGTATCATTGGAGTCCTAAGGACGAATACCAATTCTCCTTGGAGGAATGAATAAAGGAGAACATTATTATTAAAATATCACGATATTATATTTGATAGACTTATAGATGATGAAAAGTATGCAATCTTTTCTCATCTAATCGTTCAAAATCACTAAACTGTTTCTAAGATCTTTCATTTGTAGATAATTGATCACAGATTGCAACTCTAGGTGAAGGTAATTGTACATCAATTAGAAAAACTGCTTCAGTTCCATATACCAATGAATAAAGAGTTTCTTGGGTAGCAGAATGGATAGTTTTTTGATAAGACCATAAAGTATTCAAACGTTTACCTGGCCACGATTTATTATCTTTATCCATTATCTTATGGAGTATATTTGATAGGGTTTTGTTGAAAGGCTCTATCTGTCCATTTTCCATCGCATGATAGAGAGATGAATGGTTGGATTTGATATTATATTCCTGATATAACTTTTTCACTCCAGAAGAATAAAAATTGGTGCCATTGTCCATCAAAATAGTATGATGGGTTCTAAATCTAGTGATTATATTAGTTTTGAAAAAACTAACGATGTTTTTGGCTCTGACCTCCTTGAGAGGAATTGCCTTATCCCACTTAGAGAATAAATCCATAGTAGTGAGAATATACTTGAACTGCTTAGCCGTGGCTGGAGGATAAGGCCCTACTACATCAATTCTTCGTGTTTCAAATGGTAAGGAGTATTTAACTTTATATAGAAACTTTAGGGGTTAATGAATGAAGTTTTCATGCACATGACATGGATGAAATTTCTTAGTGAAATCTATACAATCTTGGGTTATTGAAGGCCAAAAGTATCCAAGCCTTTAGATCTAATCGGAGAGTCTATTCCCAAATTGATGGGCACCACAAGCTCTTGAATTTACTTCTTTCATGAGAGCTACAATCTCTTCTCCATCAATACATATGAAATAATTCCATCAAATCCTCACTGGTAAAGAATCTTTTGGTGGTCTAGACTATCATAAAGAGTAAAATTGGACACTCGTCGCCGGATATGCTCCTTCTCATCTGTATTTGGTGGAAGTATCCCATTATCAAGATATTCCAAGATGGATGTTCTCTGTCCCGTGGTATGACCATATAGTTTCGAAATAGGTCTAATTTAATTAATTTCCTCTATTATGATTTCAAAAAAAAAGGTGAAACCACATGGTGATGGGTTATTCTGATAACTGTCTCATCTTGATTCAGATCTTCTAAGGCTGTAGTTGCATTATCCAGTGCATCTGGTTGGGCATTTTGTGATCGCAGGACATCGGAAAATGTCGGCTCTGAGGGAAATTCAGCCATTAACACTCTCAATTAATCACACAAAGGGATTAACTCTTCTTTTCTGATAGATTATTCCCCATTTATTTGTTTGATTACCAATTCTGAATCACCTTTTACCCTTAAATGATCCATTTTCACCTGGAGAGACAATTCCAAACCTATGTTGAGAGCCTGATACTCGACTCCATTGTCGGTACCACCTTCCGATAATAGAAAATAATAAGTCAATACTACCTTTTCTGGGAAAATAAAGACTATTCCTAAGATAACCTTGTTGACTTTAGGATTTTCCAGTCTCTTCCCTATTGGACTTTGAGAAGCACCATCCATATACATTTCCCACATTTGGGAATTCTGTTGAAGAGAGAAGACCTCTTCATCAGGAAGTTCAGAATTAAATGATGTGTCTTCCGCAGATGGGTAATCAGCAAGGAAATCAGCCATAGCTAGGCCTTTTATTTCCTTTTTATGCACAAAATTGATATCAAACTATTTCAAAATAACCGCCCATCGTGCTAGACGTCCTGTAAGCATAGGACGATTAAGGATAAATTTGAGCGGGTTATTACGAGATACCAATTGGACCTCATGATGTCGCAGGTAATGTCTCAATTTATGAACAACAAATATTAATTCTAGGAATCACTTCTCAATACTTGAATACCTATTTTCCACATCAAGCATTCTACGACTGAGATAATAAAGGCTATTTTCATTTCCAACATCATTCTTTTGGGTGAGGAAGGCACATAGTGATCGCTCTAAAGCATTCATGTAGAGAATGAGTGGTCTTCCTTCAACAGGTGGTATCAATACTAGTGGAATCAAGAGATATTTCTTAAGTATATCAAATTCTTCTTGTCAATCCTTATCCCATTGATAAGTGACTCCCTTCTTCATTAATCTGGGGAAGGATAAACATTTTCCTGCTAAATTGGCGATAAAGCATCAAATATAGGCAAAGTTTCCTTGAAGTGATCTCAATTCATTCAAATTTCGAGGAGGTGACATACCAAGGATTGATTTTTTTTCTCAGGATCAACTTCGTTACCATGATGGCATAGAACAATGCCATGGAATTTTCTAAACGTTACTCTGAAAGAACTTCTTAAGGGGTTCGTCTTCAAATTATGTTGCCGAAGTTTACGAAATATACTTTCAAAATCATCCAGGTGATTGGAACATTGATTGAGTTTAACTACCAAATCATCCACATAACATTAAAAAAATTCCCCTAATATGGGTTTGAAGATATGGTGCATGGGATGTTGGTATTTTGCGCCTGCATTCTTTAAGCCAAAGGGCATTACCCGATTGAAAAATACACCTTGAGGAGCTCTAAAGGCTGTAGATTCTTCATCTTCCAGGGCCATTCAAATTTTATTATTCCCATAATATCCATCCATGAAGGAAAGAGATTCATATCCAGACATTTCATCAATTATAAGTTCTGTAATCGGGACTGGAAAATCATCTTTAGGACAATTCCAGTTAAGATCTCGGCAATCAATGCAGACTCTAATTTTCCTATTCATCTTTTTCACTAGGACAATATTGTCTATCCATTTAGGATATTGAACTTCCCTGACAAAGTTAGCCTTTATATCCTTATCAACTTTAGCATCAATTTTAGTGGTGTGAGTTGGGAGTGTTATCCTTGCACCTTGCTTGAACCCATGATGTTCTTCTGGAAAACCCAAATGATGGGTGGCTACGTCAGGATTTAGACCTAGAATTTCAAAATATTTCCAACCAAATATATCTCAATTTTTCTTTAAAATAAAGCATACTCATCTTTCTCCTTAGAGGTCATGGCCATACTAATTAAGGTGGGGTGTGTATCTTCTCATGTACCCATATTTATTTTCTGAGTTTATCCACGGTGGTAGAAACACCTTATTCAAATGATGGAGGAGAATCCATGAGATCTTCCTCCTCTTCACCATTATGTGTTTTCTCTTCTATTTCCATTTTCATGGTATATGTCAAGGAAAAACTCCCAATTTTAGGGGAGGAGTCATTATTTGAACATCTTGAAGAAGAAGCCACTATATCTGACCCTACTGATGATGAAGGGTTTTCCTATGGTAAATAGGGGTTTATGGATTGAGAATCAACATCATTGTCTACCTCTAAAACTTCTACAATTTCTTCTACTTTGATTGATGAAGTAGAGGCTCATTGTAGTTTAGAGGATGAGATGAAAACATCTCTATTCATGATTCCATCATTTCTTGGGGTATCAATAATTTATCCCATGTTATCAGGCTCAATTTCCACAATTGAGATTATGGGAATTATTGGATGATTGCACAGAATTGGATTTACCATTTCAACTTGATTGATCGGTAACACGTAATCTGTACTCAAATGCATGAATGGATTTGCTGGAATATTTTCCAGTCTATTTGGAGCATTAACTCTGGTTATCTCATTGGTCATAGACTTCGTTCCTTTTGTGTGATAAAACTCCGCCTCAATGTATTAAGATTTCCATGTTTTGAATGGAGCCTTGTCAACATAAAATATTCCTATTTGACCATTGAAATGGTATTTCAGACATAGGTGGTATGATGAAGGTATGACTGCATGTTAATGAAACCAAGGCCTTCCAAGAAAAATATTGAAGGCTGTGTCCTGACGAAAAACCATGAAATTTGAATTAGACACAAGATCTCCAAAACGAGTTCTGAGTGTAATTTCTCCCAGAGGTTATTGTTCATTATTTTCATATCATTGCAACATTAAAGTCAAAAAAGATAATTCATATTAATTCATGCCCAATCGACTAAGTGTACGAACAAGAATGAGGTTGACCCTAGAGCCATTATCAATGAAGGCTCGTCAGATATCCTTGTCATTGACCTTCCCAGACAGATACAAAGGTTTGATGTGTCCATGTACCACAAGGTCTTCATCTTCATCTATAAAAGATATGATGACATGAAATTATTTAGAATCATTCTCTATACTGTAAAATTCAGCAGAAACAACTTCGGTTTCAAAATCTTAAGGACTTAACAAGTCCTAAATGAGTGATTCTAGAAGATATTTTGATTGATTCAATGCATCCAAAATTGATAATGTGGCTGGTAGTTGGGCCAATTGTTTCAAGACATCATACTTTTTTCCCAAAGGTCTACATTTCCAAGTATGGAGATGTGGTTTTGTAGGATCTTTGGAAGTTGATGATTCTATTGTAGATTCATTTTGTGTT
Source organism: Viscum album (assembly GCA_963277665.1). Lineage (NCBI taxonomy): Eukaryota > Viridiplantae > Streptophyta > Magnoliopsida > Santalales > Viscaceae > Viscum > Viscum album. The sequence goes on along the minus strand of OY728162.1, from coordinate 1,270,608,131 downwards.
GAAACGGAAGTGGGAAATACCGTTGACTTTGGTAAATTAGACTGACTAAGTCTATTCATCTACTGAGAAGAAGATGGTGGATCTTCTAATCAGTCCTCGAGGAAAATTGTGCCAGAACTAGACTTGTTTTTCATGGAAGAAACTCTTTGTTCTTGTTGAGCTCACAAAAGGGATCTTCCAAAAGTTTCTTTTACATATATGGTTTGAGCAGGGGTAGAGTTGAAATGATGGTTTCTAGAATTCCCACATCTTCCCCTGTATCCTTGACCTTGGCCTCTTCCTTTAGTTACCCTATTAGGCACAAATAATTCTGGCTCAATAAAATTAAGAACCCCTATTGGCATAAGGATCTGTTAAATGGATAACATTAATGGAACCAAAGATCAATTCTTCATCTGATGAAGATTCTTCCTGATATGTTACTTCTGGTTGTACCGTTTGGCAGGGTGGTGCCTGTGATTTTGAAACAGATGGAATAAAATCAGACAGGTTTAAGGAAAACATTTTCATTGATGAAAGCTCATCTTCTTTTGATTTCTATTGATCCTTATGACCACTTTGTTTCTTGAGAAATGAACTTTTGATAATGATGGTTTTGCTGTGAAAGGAGTGGTAGAAGACACAATTGGCTTTTTAACTGTGTTCATAAAATAGCATGAGTCCAGTTGATCGTTTTCCTGATCTTCCAATCATCATATTTTTTCACAGTTTTACTTTTAACCTCTTTCCATTCTCCTTCTTCCTATGGATTGGTGGTAGTAACACATGCTACTTGAACTGATGAACTTTTAAATTTTACATCTCTAGAGTCTAAAATATTTTTCATAAGTTATTTGAAAACAATGAAATCCTGAATGGTGTGTCCCAACATCTAATGAAAGGTATAATAATTCAGATGATCTTCATAACCATCTTTATTTGGATTCGTCGGCCTTGGAAGCTAAACCAAATTGTTTTCTAAGGATTAGATGAAGTAACCAAGAACTTGTTCATTCCTGAAAAAATAAACATTATTCTTTAATTTGTCAAACTATTTCCACATTTGATATCTTTGATCATCTTGACGAGGTGGTTGTTGCTGCTTTTTCTCAGGAAGCGGAGCCCTTCAGTATGATGAAGGTATGGATGTAGAAGTAGGTAAAGGTGCATGTTTAAATGTAACTATAGAAAATTCTTCCATTCCTATTCTCCTTCCTGGAACTAATGGAATTACACAAGTTTTAGCCTTAGTCTCCATAATAGAGTCTTCTATCCACTAGGCAATTGAATTTAGTTCTCGAAACCCTCTTGTGTATTTCATAGGGATCAATGATGTGAGTAATTCATCATGCAAATTTGCCATATAGATTGGAATCAACTCTTCTTGAGGGAGTGTTAATCTTAAGGAATATGTTAATCCATTCTAGCGAGTAATGAAATCTAAAACTCTTTCATTTTTCCTTTTTTACAATTGGTAAGATCAAAAATTGTTGTCTTTGGTAATGTTGAGCTAAATTTAAGAACAAATTTATGATGGAGATATTCCCAAACATTAATTGATCGAGATCACAAACTTGTATACTAGACAATAGCTGGTCCTTGTAATGACTGAACAAAACAACTAATCTTAACTACTTCTTGTTGTTGAAAGTTCCCATCATAGGATCACAACGAGAAACAAAATGTGTTAAGTGTTGTTCTAGATCTCCCGAACCATTAAAAATTGGGAATGTGGTATTCAAAAAATTTTGTGGGGGAGGAATTGCATCCACCCACTCAGGGTAAGATCTTTTTTCCTGCTAAACTGGTGAACGTCGTTCCTCTATAGATTCAAACAGAGTCGTTAATGCCTCAATTGATGTTATATGTATTTGGGGAATATCTGAATGAGTTGGATTTTGTGTAGGTATTGAAAGTAGAGCTTTAGCTGGTGTAATGACTGGTAAGACCACTGATGATGGTTTTGATATCTATCTTGGATAACCCATGGAAACAGGTCTATCAGGATGTATATGATCTTGTCTTGATTGTGTACCCAATAGAGGGAATTCATTATCTACATCTTTAGTTACTACAAATTCTCTTTACTGAGGAGATCCTATAGGATTTTCATGTTGAGGACTTTACTAGGAATACCGTCTAGTAGAAATGATGTTTCGAAGTAACTCTGTGTTGAGTCTTTTCAACCCCATCAATTCCTATTCTTTCTATGAAAATCTCTATTCAAGTGAAATTGATTGAGATTTTCTAGAGAAAAAGTGAGATGCAATCTTACATTTTCCTTTTCCATTGTTGGATGCCTTTTAGAGAGGGGGGAGTTAGTTATTTGAAGGTATACCTAGATTCTGGGTAAACCTTCGATTTTGGGTACACACACCTTCTTCATTTGACTTAGTGTGTACAATATTGTGGAAAAGAACGTCATCATCTAATTCCCCTAAATTGGACATAATTTTTGGAGGATCTTCTACAATGGTTTTGATAACATTCACTGACACATAACACATTAATGTCATTCTGTTAGTGTTTCTGGTAAATCATCTCCCTTTTTGTATTTCAAAGAACTCCGTTCTCCTTTATGAATAATTCCCTGGAAATGTTTAGCATATAGTAACATGAAGTGAATCATTGGATAGTTTAGTTGTACACTTTCCTTGTGGCTTCTTCCCTAATCGGGAGAAAACTGACTTCCGTTAAGGAGGGGATTGTAGATGTGAAAAATACTCCAACCTTTCAGGCTAGGATTGATCCTATTCTTCTTCTTAAAATCTTTGAACATTGTTTAACGAATTCGAAGGTTGCATTAAATGAGGCCCCGGGCTGGAATGTTAGGGTGAATATTGAACTACTACAACTAAAATTCATGAAACTGCTCTTTGGATTTTGTGGATTTTGGTTCGGACATTATCTGGGTGCATCATCTGACAATTACTTAAATCACCTGTTTCAGAAGATTGTTGTGCTATTTCGGAAATTTTCATCCTTTGATGCCTGAAATATTCTAAACGAGACGCCTGGTCAAGATTCTCAGAGGCTTGATGTTGAATTAATTCCGCAACGTCTTTTCTTTGGGCCTGATTCTGATGATAATTGGTTGAGGTCAATTCTTGAGTGTACATTTGATTACATACAAAACGTTTTGATTGTGGTCATCCGTGGGCAATAACATTTCATGAGAACACTTTTGGCAGACTTTTCTGATTTTAGAGTGGAGTGAAATGCAATGCTCTATATGCACCCCATCTTCAGATGCAAACATTAGATGGGGAATCAAAAATTAATTGGTGTAGCCTCTTTAGAGCATTGATACATGCCCACTGAAGGGTTCTCTGTTGTTTTTCAACCCTTGGATGTTGGGAAACTGAAAGAGATGCTAAGTCAATTTGGTATTGTAACCATTCTATTACCTTTATATGATTTTGATATTCATCATATGATTATACTTTAGTTTTCAAATAAAGAAGAGTTTTCTATAAGTTGAGAAGAATGTCATGAATTCAATCTTCTTTCATCAATTTTGGAATATCAAACTGAGAATGTGCTGAAGGATAGAACATGAGTGATATTTCTCCTTTAGGTAATTGTTTCCTCATGTTTAACACGTCTTCCTAATTTTCTACTAGACGTTTCCCCACTTGGTCTGACCAAAGTGGATGATATGCATTTGAGGATAAATGACCCAACGGAGGTTTGGAGAATGATCATTCCCTTAAGATGCATTATGACTAGGAAAGTGTCTCACCCGTCAATGACAAGGCATCAGACATGACTGGCCTTGTGTTTGAAAGTTCTTTGAGATTGGAGGGCTTTCTTGTTGCTACATTTTCAATTATAGAATTGTTTTGACAATGTGAAATACTACTACAGAGGGGACTTTCTCAATTAATTCCATCATTGGGAGGATCACCATGATGGATTACAGCAAGGGATAAATCATCTTTCTCCTTGGTCCTCTGGCCACACAGAGGGTTTTCATGCCTCTCATCCTAAGATAGACACTCTGGATTGACCAATGTTTCATGAATCAAACCTTCATGATGAAGTTTCTGGTGAGAAATATTAGAATTAAAACTTACACTGCCAAAATTTGGTAATGAGAGGGTTGGATCTTGAGCAGCAATAGATAAATGTCTGAGGGCTTCAAGAACTCCAACAATAAGAGGAGACAAATCACAGCTTGAATCTTGATTTTCCAATGGTATTTGGTGATATTTCTTCTTGGATTTTCTCTTATACATAGTTGGGGCCACTTGTTGGGAAAAGTGGTTATCATGGGCAGGTATTTGTGCCTACCTTGGATTAGTTACCCGAACAGACCAATTACCTCCAATTGGAAACAGTGTATGTTCTAAATCTTGTTATAGATATAATATGAGGGAGTGTGCCCCATGACCCTCCTAGACTGGAATAGAGGTCTGTATCTGCTCTAGGATGGACTACCAATATGTCATCCCATTTGTTGGGATAGATTAATATATATGTTCCCCTGATACTACTGATGTAGTTGTTAAAATATCCTGGCATGCCTCCAGAATATGGGCAGGGATTTGCATCTGCCCTTTCACAATTGATAAGATGTGTTTGGTTACATCAGCACCCAGAATGGGAATATATGTCCATTCCGTATCTAGAGTAGGTGTATGTGCCTACTCTTGTCCTCCTTTTCCTATCAACGGATATTTACAGTACTCACGCATAGGGGTAGAAGGTTGGGTCTAACCCAAATTTCTTATCAGAGAATTCCGACTGACTTCTCAGAGTGCTACCAAAAGAGACTGTTGGTAGGCCTGATGAACATTTGATCGTGTGTATTCCTTCTGTCTATTTTCCTTCATGTATGATTGATGGGATCCCTTAAATACTGTAAGAAGATACTACTGATAGAATTGGTGATTGTAAATAGGTGTATGTTCTTGTTTACCAGTTACCACAATATTAGATTGGAGGGTATCTTTAAATGCAGTCAGAAGAGCCTGATGACTGGATGATAACATGTAAACAAGGGTATGTGCCTTATCACAATACTCTATTGGCTTTATTTGGTGGGATTATTGGGTTGTTGTCAGATGAGTATGCTGATTAGAAAAATTAGGACGGACAGGTGTATGTGCCTGCTCATTGTTTCCCATAACGTTAAATTGATAGGCTTTTCCGATGGAGGTAGAGGTGAGAACCTACTCCCTATTAACCAAACATTGTCCCTGGCAGTTTTTCTTTCGTGCCTGGGTTTGAGAAACCGAGGCCAAACATCCAGAGGCAACACCCCCATCATGTTGGGGATACACTACTGTATGATTCTTGCAGCGATTGCTAGTGGGAGTTCTCAGGAAGGACTCCTGTATTTCTTGAATTGAGACCTTCACTGACCTCTTAATCCACCTCCCTATAGTATGGGAGAGATTGATTTTTTCATTCTAGGGATAAAGACCCAAAACCTTTGGAGACGGTGGTGGTCACCATTTTCTTCTTGATCATTGGTCATTGTTGTCCAGATGATTGAGGATTATTGTTGACCCGGAGGGCCTGTCAAGCAGCCTCCAAAGTTAGGATTGTACCATGCTAGAGATATTCCTTCACCAACACATTAGAGACTGAGCTTTGAAGACACTAGGTTGGTGATAACGTTCTACCTGTGGATGAAGATCCATCTTGGACAGTGGTTGGGAAATTCATAGATGTTGACTTGGATAAAGTCATTCATTGGTTTGAAAAGAGTTCTATGGAAAGCTGAGAACAATGACTAAATTTATTAAAGCAACATCTTTTTAGATGGCTATATGCAATATTAATTCCTTTTTATTGTATTCCTTTATCAATTGGTGGGAGCCTAACACGTGGGTAACATTATTAACTTGGTCAAGGATTCACATTGGGTTCACTAGTTTTGTTTAGTAGTTCCTTGAATCATGTGTTCTAGATTTAAGAATCAATGTTTCCAGGCAGTTTCCATTGGATTTATTCATGGAACTGGAAACTCCCAATAGTTCTTTATCCAAAGAGGACCTTCTATCCAAAGGCAGGTGTTCATTAAGTTTTGAACTTTACGATACTTAATAATGTGCATTGGTCGAGAGGATGGGAGGTCAGACTCATCACACCCTTTTTGGGGGCATTATTGTCAACTTTGGGACTCTCTTTGTTAAATTAAAATATTTTCCTGAAATATTATTAATTCACCAAGTATATCATAAGTATCCATTGGAATTTAAAATCACATATTAACATGTGTAAAATTTAGAATCATCAGTATGCATTCAAGGTTCTTCATTAATGGAAACATCTATATGTATTTGGGGTTTTCCATCAATGGTATCCTCTAATATACCGATTATAGATTCTTTTAATCATCGTTATGATGATACTAGTTTTTAAGCCACCCAGTGGGGTACACTGGAATTTATTTCCATCTAGGGAGAGGAAGGTTTGTTTTAATCTTCGGATCCTACACATAAAATGAGCTACCTAAAAATCATTGTGAAAGGAATCTGAACCCTCGTAGTTCGGTGTCTCTTAGTAGGACACAACATACCTTTTAAGGTACTATGATAAGGACCTCTAAGAGGAAGGGTCTTAGTTGAAACTTAGTGTGGGACTTATGCCGAAGTAGTCCAAGGAAATTCGAAAGGATATGAGTTTCCAAGTAGGATCAGACCCTATTAGGAATATGGATCAAAGAGAATAGGGTTGATTTAAAGAGTTGGGTTTGAACCTCGAGGAGGCATCCTACGTATCCCATATTAATGGGAATCAAATCCCACGTAGTTCGATAAATCTCATATGAAAGTATAGTCCTCTGAGAGAGATGAGTTTGGGATTACTTCCTTAAAAAAGGATGAATTCATGATTTGAGGATTGAATTTGGGGATTATTTCCTAAGGAGGATACCAAAATTTGGGGAATTAGCATTGGATTCCTAAGGAGGATATCCAGTGAGATCCGGCATTGGATGAGATTCCTACGTATCCTGGTTTGAACAAGAATCAGAGTTCTCATTTTTCATTTGGTGAGTGTTTGTGCATATGTTGCAACCATCATGTATCTGAAAGCCCACATGATTATGCTAGGTTTGAGAAATAAGAGGATATAAAATATTCAACAATGAAACTTCACACTTCCAAAGTTTTCCTCCACGTTGATAGAAGAGGGATCGTCGACCGTGGAAGAGGATGAGGCGAAAAATCTTCCCTCTATTCTATTTACATTGAACAAGGGTAAAATGTAATAAAGAAGGGGTAATGGTAAGGGGATTATACTAGGATGGATGCCTTGAATCTGGATCTGGTAGGGGAGTGGTACGTCTCCTATACTTGCATGGAAGAGCATGTGCGATGTATACCCTCCCAACCAATGAACTGAGGTTCCAGGCTGCCTCTTTGAGAAGGGCGAGGCTGGTATCCAACCATATTCCAAACCCGGAACTTCACAAAACTGTTTCTGGGAGAAATGTATATGTGACTGTGGATATAAAAATAAATAAACATCCCATGAATCCTAACCCAATTGTGAATCAAATGTGGGAAACCTTTGACTATAGAAATACAAACCCAAATTAGAGACACACTGATGGGCCTTAACCAAAGGTTTGAGAAGTCAAGAGGTTTTGGTGTAGGCTTTAACTTAGACCCTTTCAGACAAGGGAACCAAAGAAGGAGATACCCTTCCACGAATGGATTTAAATAAGGGTAATTGAGTGGGTCTCATAGGTACCACATGCAAGTATGTTGTGTAGGTACCTCGCATTTCCCTATCGCACAGGTACGACATGAAGGTGTACCACATAGGTGTGGCACACAGATATACCACGTAGATATGGATGAGGACTGAATAATGTGAATAACTTCAAAACATTCTTATCCCCTATAATTATTTCTAATTTTTTAGTTTAAAGAACTTCCTGAGACTATTTGAATGGTCTAGGTGAAAAAGCTATGCAATTGGAGCTTCAGAGAGTCTTCCACTTTTTTTCAGTTTAGGAATGGAGAGCCCAGGGGCCCTATTTATAAGCACAGATGGTCTTGGTCAAAGAGATGTTTCCCACATAGGTACTTCACGAAGATCCTCCGCATAGGTGCTCCACCCAGGGACATAACACATCTTCTGGCGTAGAGGTCCGGCGCATAGCTCGGCCGCGTAGCTCGTCCGCAGAGCCCTTTGGGAGTATTATGGATTGTCCATTTTAATATTTGAATCTTTCATTGGGATTTAAAATATCGAAAGGTTTCCTATATTTTTTTACTTTTTCAAGTACTTTCAACAATCACCATACACTACATACCCTTGTACTGATTCTGGAAATGTCAAGATAGGTGCCGATGTAAACCAAGCTTTCAGTTCCTGAAAAGACTTTTGACATTCTTCTATCCATTGGAATAATGAATTTTTATATTTCAGAGTTGTCATTGGTGATTCTAGTCATGATAAATCATGCTCAAAGTGTCTGTAGTAACCATCTAGACCAAGAAAACATTGTATCTCGAACACATTGTTTAGTGGTTTCCAAGAGATAACGACTTCTATCTTTTCAGGATCAACAGAATCACCTTTCTCAGAAATGACATGGCCAAGGAAATGTACTTCTTGTATCCAAAAATCTCACTTTGATAATTTGGTATACAAATGATGATCTCTCAAGATTTGTAACACTGATTCTAGGTGCACCTCATGATCATCACTTATCTTTGAATAGATGAAAATTTCGTCCACAAACCCCACAACAAAAGAATCTAAATATTTTTTAAATATCCAATTCATCAATGCCATGATGACTACTGGGGAATTTGTTAGACGGAATGTCATGACTACATATTCATATTGTCCATATCTACTTTTGAAATCTCTCTTTGGAATATCTTTTTTACGAACTCTCAATTGGTGATATCCTGATCGCAAGTCAATCTTGGAGAACCACTGAGCTCTCCTTAACTGATCAAATAGATCATCAATGCATGGAAGTGGATATCCATTCTTTATCGTAACTTGTTTAATCTTACGATAATCAACACACAGCTGAAAGGTTCTATCTTCCTTCTTCACGAACAAAACAGGTGCTTCCCATGGAGACATACTCGGTCCAATGAAACTTTTTCTTTTCAACTCCTCTAACTTCACTTTCAATTCTCGTAACTCTATTGGTGACATCCTATAATATGGAAGGGAAATAGGATAGGTCCCCGGAAGGAGATAAATCGTAAAATCCACTTCCCTTAGAGGTGGTAACCCTGAGAAGTTCTTGGGAAAGACATCTGGAAATTTATCCAAAAAATCTGGAAAACTATTTTCCTTGATCTCTTCAATTGATGCCAATGTCAATGCTGCCAATTGGTAAGATATCGTTCCCACCATTGGTGCCAACAAGCGCTTTTAACCTTTCTTTATAGTCCTAACTCCCTTAAATAGATGATCGATACCGTCCTCAGTCCTGAAACTAACTGTTCTCCTATAACAGTTGATTTGAGCCTTGAACATTGTCAGCCAATCCATACCCCAGATTACATCATAGACATCGATATTGAACATCATGAAGTCCCATTTTAACTCAGCTCCATCACTAGTTATAGCACATTCTCTACACACAATGGATTGAAATTATCTTTCACAAAGAGGAGTTTGCAGTTTCAAAATAGGAGGCATCATTTCTAGTTTTAAACATAGAAAGTAAATTGCACAAGAAGAAATGGAGGAATGTGATGAAACAATATCAAACAACACTTGAACAAAGGTAAAATTCAATAGAATCGTACCTTTTACTCCAGATGGTCCAGCCTGATCATCGACAATCATTTGCTCAGCTCTATACAATTTCTTCTTCACTATATTGTTCTCCTTGATTCCCAGCTCGTGTTGCCCTAGTTGAGGAGTCATAGAATTTCTAGAATCACCATGGATAGATCTTCACTGCTAATGAGACTGATTCTGATTCCCTCATCCAGTTGAAGCATATGATGCTTGCGACAACTAAGAAGTGTCCCAAGCACCTGACCCTAGATCACTGCGACAATAGCGCTGATGATGTCCCATATAGTTACAATTATGACATTCTATAGGTTGTATCGTACAATCTCGCTTTATATTGTCAAGCGAAACACATTGAAAACAACCTGCTTTTCTCTAGGGTCATGGAGGATGGTTTATTGATCCAGCCATCTGGTTCTGATTTCCACTTGAACCGTGGAAATAGGTCTCCCTTTTCCTCTTGTTCCCAGTGGTTTAATTCACACCATTTCCTATAGGTATCATCATTCCTCCTACTATTGATCCCACGATATCACATTCCGCAACAGTCGCTCTGTTCACCATCTCGGTATAATCCATAATATAGAGCACCGTAATCTTCGATTGAATCACCCGCCTTATCCATGATTCGAAGATGCATGCCTTCATAGATGCACTTTCCTCAACATCTAGTGCAAAACGGACTAAATTCATGAGCTTATCTGCATACTCTGTGACAGAGAGGCTCTCTTGTATCATGATAAAGAAGTTTGTCGTTTTCTTCATTTTGAATGTGTGAGGATTGAATTGTTTATTGAACAATTCATCAAAATCCTCCCATATAAGTCCTTCATCCAATTTAGCCTGGACCGATAAATCCCAACACTAACATGCAAGATCCTCAAGCATATACATCACCAACTTGACCTTGAGCTCTGATGGTGGGCCAATGATATCGAAGATATGATTCATACTACTTAGCCACACCTCCGCCTTCTCGGGTTCAACATCACTCCGAATGTTCGGTGGATTCTGCTTCATGGAATGGATGGTATGATCCACATGCCTTGGTTCATTCCTCTAGTTCCTCATATCCACAGCCTAAAAATCCTTGAAAATACTCTGAACCAGCTCTTGGTTCACCTGTGGTTCAGGTGAAACAACATTCTCCGCAGCTTCGTCGGGTTGGTATCGATGACGCCTATGAGGGCCATTTTCTAAACCAATAACAAACTCTGTCAATCTCAATCTCTTGGAACTAATGGGTTATCATTTCAAATTCTATCACATAAACTATCACAACATTGTTTTCCAAAACCTACTTTTTCCGTGTTCAAACATTTTTGAAAACATTCAACATGGTTTTTGAAATTCAACCCATTTTCAAAATAAACTAAATATCCTATTTTCAAAATCATTCACTTGAAAAAAATTTCTGCATTTTTTTTAAAAATTCGCACCTTGAACAAAATCATATATCATTCCACACAATGAGATATGAAATCCTAGTGGGAAGTCATTCCTCTAAAATGCATGTCATGCTAATCTCATTGGCTAAACCCATGACATTGAGATTTCTAAGATTCTAGAAGTGCATCCAAAACACTTATGTACCCAACACCCTGGTAACTTGAAGTTCAGCATAAACGGGTTAGCTACATCTTTTTATGCTATAAATCTCATATTCCGACAATCCTACTCCTGTCTAAGAATCCAAACCAAGGAATAGAGGAAAATAAATTCCAACTCAAAGATGAAGAACATTGATGACCATTTGTACCACCAAGGAACGACCAAACTGATACCACTTGTAACACCCCGCCCCTACCTCATTGGCTTGAGGAGGCGGTGAGGGTTACTGGGCCATAAGCGACATCCCCAAGATGCCAAAGGATGGAAATAAATGCCCAAGAGTTTCAAATACAATTGGGGGATGATTTAGAATTTAAGAAATAAGCCAATAAACCCACCAAGCATTCCCTAACAACAACTATATGATGTATTTCAACAAAACATTCAAGTGTGTATTCCCAAAAGACAACCAAGTTGTTCCACAATACAACCCAAAACCAATACAATCCAACACGATATTAGAGCACTAAGAAGAAGAATAAATAAGAGACCTAAATAAACCAAGATACACTCAACAACTCCACCCAAAGCTCCATGCTCCAAGCACCACCACATCTCCCAATCAACACCGCGAACCACTAACAATGAGATGTTTTACCTTTACCAATATCCCCAAAAACAAAATCTGAAAACGCACCAAAGTGGAAAAGCTGGGGGTGAGTTCTAATACTCAGTAGGTTTTCCCAAAATGACTTCCCTACTCATGCCACTATGATAGAAAACTTAGTCACATTTATATAAAAACGTTTATATAAAACAATTTACCAAAATATTATTTAAAACAGTTTCACAAAAACAGTTTATAACTAAATATAAACAAGATTCCAAACCATTCATTACCAAAACCATACAAGTTAAATTGAAGCCAATTTTCCTAGAAAGTTATTTTTCTAGAAAAAAACTATACAAACTTTAGAACCATTTCACAATATCCCTTTTTGGCATACCCAAACATTCCACAAACCCATGCAACCAACCATGCATGCTAGGTTATTACAATTCCTTACTCATGAGCGGTTTCTCATCGATCTACCAAGTCGTCACAAGGTAATTATTTCCCATGTGTCATTAACCATTTGTCACCAAGCACAAGGTCATATTTCAACCAAGCCTCGTGTATGAGATTCCCATGTGCCATTAAACCTTTTCCACTGAGCACAAGGTCATATTTCAACCAAGCCCCGTATATGAAACATGAACACACACTAGAATTTCCCAACGATCATTCAAAAACACACCTTTCAATAAAACACATTTTATTGAAAACCATTTCCATCAAAACCATTCCAATTCCAAACCATCTCAATGTCAAACCATTTCAATAAAACACAATTTTCATTGAAAACCAAAGAAGAACCAATTTCAAAGCAACATTTAACTTCAATAAAAATTTCCCCTTTTATTGAAAACATCTAATCCCAATAATGTGCAACCATTCCAGAAAATCCCCATTTTAAAATCTATATTTTAAAATTAAGAACCAAATCACTCATTCAAAATCCCCAATTTTTTAAGATTTCACAACCATTACTCAAGATGGTTTCCAACATGTTTTCAACAACCAAATCAAAATCAAATAAACACCACACATTAAATTTGAAAGCATGCCAATCAGTTCTACTAATTGGAGTCAAGATAAAAGCCTCCTACCTCAAAGGTTTTGACGGAAACCACAATGAACGAAGAACGCACAAGGAAACTGGGTTGATTCTTCAAGAACCCACCTTAGATCTCTTTCCCTAGCAAGACTGAGACAAAAAATCATCATATTGGGAATCCACACACTTAGATATACCCATGAAGGGTGTAGATCAAAGAAACCAAGAGAAAAGTAGAAGTAGATCTAAGTATATCTAAGGAACCGAACAAAAATGAAGCAAAACCATCACATACCATACGAATCCGGCTTCGATTCACCAAGGGAAGCCTTCGGGTCACCTCCAAAATGCTTGGGAGAGTTTATCCTACCTTCAAGGGATAGTGATCCCAAGTTATGGCCGCCTGGGAGAAAAAACGAGCCATTTAGAGGAAAAAACGAGTGAGATCAAATTTTTTAGGATCACATTTAAGTGACCGCATGGTTAGTTCGCACGATTTGACAAACCGAGCGCTAACTGTGCGTTAGCTACTATCTTGGCAGACCCTCGCACAACCTCCTCACATAGTCTCCCAAACTATGCTCTAACCGCGTGGAAGCCACTACCTCAAAGTGCCAACTACGCACGGTTTGGCCACACCGTTTAGACAAACCGTGCGTCGCCCGTGCGACTTCCCCTTTTGCCAGAAAACTTCATTCAAAGTTCTCCCGACTCTCTCATTCATCAACGTAAACATTATAACCATTAAAGGCATTAAGTAACGGTTACATACCAGAAACTGGGGGTACTACATGAAACATTAAAAATGTATTTATCCCACATTTAAAATACAATCAACCCCATGAACTGTACTATTAGAGTGATCCTACATAGGTTCTTATGTAGAGAAGGATCCTATTTGCTATTTCAAAGCACACCACCCCAAACAAGATATCTCATATGGAAGTCACCCACAATTTTTGAAAATACGTACTACAACACACCCCATTTCCCATGATACCCAAATAATATGACCTCTTAGGCTCTCCCATAAGCCGAATGACTAACTGATACAAGTTTAAAAAGCTTGGAATATCATACCTTCAATTTTGATGTTCGATATATCCATAACGATCAACTTCTGCTGAAGCAGTCCTCATGTTCTCTAATAGCTTGAGTATGGTGCGAGGAAGACTCGATGCTTGGTTTCTATTACAATGAGGGAAAAAGGGTTTTAATAGAGAATTCTTAGCATTTCGAAATCCTAAAATTTTTTAGTGCTACAAATGTGTTTACAAAAGAAGTATTTTTCTATGGTTATGTTTGCATCGATTAGATACACTTTTATAAACGACTAAACTTGTGTAGAAAATATATATATATACTGAATAAAAATGAATACATATAGTATTAATTATAAAAATGTAAAATCAATAAAACAGAAATATTCTAACTTTCTAAATTTCAGAAAATGTATTTATATAAATTTTATGAATATTGAAAATATTAATAATTAATAAATAAATATGTATAAGTAAAGTTACAAATTTAATAAATTCTTAAAATATTAAAAATAAAGAATACTAAAAATTAATAAATAATATTGAATGAATGAATAATAAAATTTAATAAACATACTTCGAAAAATTAAAAAATATATTTAAAAACTGAATTCTTAGCATTCGTTATATAACATACAAACACATTAAAATGAATAAAAAGAATAAATAATATTATTAATTATATAAATGAACATTTTTAAAAATGAATAAAATTAACTCTTTAAATAACAATTCTTTTTAACAAAATGCATTTAAATAAATTTACTATAATAAATAAAAAAATATTAAAAAATGTTAAAACTTAACTAAAAATGATTAAATATTATTCATATAAGTTACAAAAGATATATAAAATATAACAATATTGTAAATAAATATGTATAAATAAATTTTATAATATGATTAAATTCCAAAAAATATAAAAATTAAAAAATATTAATAATGAATATATAATATTAAATGAAATAATATTAAAAATGAACAGACAAAATCTACTCTTTAACAAAAATATTCTAAAAATTGAATTCAAAGGATTAATTACATGAATAATAAGAACACAAAAAAATGAATAAAATATTTAAAAAGTATTTAGATAAATTAATTATTTAAATTTCAAACAACTTATAAACATTACAACTTCATTAATAAAATTGAATATATAATAATCATTAAAATTAAAATCCTATTACAAATATAAACATATAATATATAATCATTTACAAAAAAATTAAGTATGAATAAATTCCAGAAAAAATAAAAAATATTAAATATTAAATATGAATAAAAAATATTAAATAAAAGCATATTAAAAAGGAATAATTAATATTAAATATATTCTATAAAATTATAAAAATTATATTTATAACATCAATTACATTAATTATAGACAAATAAAAATAAAAAAAGAACAAATATATAATGATAATTATATAAATGAAGAAATTATTAAAAATGAATTATCTTCCATATAAAAAATATTAAAATTTAAATGCATATATAGGAATCAATTATAGAAATTTCAAACATATTAAAAATATGAAAACTTAATAACTAAACATACATGTACAAGAATACATACACATGAACATACTTGTACAGATACATACACTAACATGTACACATATAGACATAAACAAACACAAACACATATACACACCCTAACGCATGGACATGCATGTGCACATACATACACTAAACATTGACATATGCACATACCCACACTTACAGATACCCATACACATACGCATACACATATGCATACAAATACCCATACACATACCCATACACATACCCATACACATACCCATACACATACACATACACATACGCATAAACAGACACACACACACATACATACATATACACATACACATACCCATAGACATACCCATACACATACACATACCCATAGACATACACATACACAGAGACCTACATATACACAGACACAGACACAGACACCGACAGATAGACACACACACACACACACAGGCACATAAACATGCACATGCACATACACATACACATGCACATAGATATACGCATAAACATACACATGCACATGTACATATGCATAAATGTGAATTTGTACACATACATGCACATACACGTACACATGCATTCAAACACGTACACATGCATATGCATATATATATACACACATATACAAAAGCATAAACTTGAATGTGTACACATACATGCACATACACGTACACATATATACATACACATACCAATGCACATACATATAAATACACATACAAATAGTTATAAACATACAATTACATACAGGTGAAAGCACATACAAATGCATATATATGTAATCATACAGACACTAAATATACTTATATACACATACACATACATATACACACATATATACACATATACATACATGTACACAGTCATATACATAAAAAAACTTATATATACATAGATATACACATATACATGTACAAACACAAAATGTACACAAACACATACACAAAAAAAATACACATACACATACACATACACATACTCATACACATACACATACACATACACATACACATACACATACAAATACACATACACATACACATACACATACACATACACATACACATACACATACACATACACATACACATACACATACACATACACATACACATACACATACACATACACATACACATACACATACACATACACATACACATACACATACACATACGCATATGCATACGCAAACGCAGATACATACACATACACATACACATACACATACACATACACATACACATACACATACACATACACATACGGATGCACAAACACATACACATACACATACACATACACACACATATACACACACACATACATACACACACACACACACACATACACATACACACATACACATACACATACACATACACATACACATACACATACACATACACATACACATACACATAGACATACACATACACATACAAATACACATACACATACACATACACATACACATACACATACACATACACATACACATACACATACACATACACATACACATACACATACCCATACTCTTACACATACTCATACACATGCACATGTACATCCGCATAAATGTGATTTTGTAAACATACATGCACATACATGTACTCATGTATTCATACACGTACACGTACACATGCATATGCATATAAATACTCATACACAGATGTATCAACATAGAAATACATACAATTACATACACATGAAAACATATACATACAGATACATATCAAAGAATAGACAAACTAGATAAACTTATAGACACATACACATGCATATACACACATATATATGCACATACATACATGTACACATTCATACACAGACTTAAAGATATACATACATAGACATACACATACATATGTACATACACAACACATACACATACACATACACATCTACATACACATACACAAACAAAGACACAGACACAGACACACACACACACACATACACATGCAAATACACAGACACAGAAACATACATTTACACATAAACATACACATACACATACACATACACATGCACATACACATGAACATGCCCATCCACATACACAAACACATACACATACAAATACACATCCACATATGCATACAGATACAGATACACATACCCATACAGAGACACATACACATACACATACACATACACATATACATACACATACACATACACACACACATACACAGAAACAAACACAAACACATAAACATACACATACACATACACATACACATACGAACACACACAAACACACACACATACACACATACACATCTATATACATACATATGTAGACATACAAGCATATGCACATAAACAAGCACACACACACACACATAAACAAACACCTGCATTCTTATACGTACACATACATGTAAAATTACCCACATGTATTTACATAAACATTCATATAATTACGTACATTTGTGCAGACATACACATACCTATGCACACAAAAACATACTATATAAAACATACCCATTCCACATAAACATACATAAACAAACATATAAATATACAAATGTCATATACATACAAAAACATATATATACATACAGGTACACATACACATACAAATACACATACATATACACATAAAAATACACATACAAATACACATACACATACACATACACATACACATACAAATACGCATACAAATACACATACACATACTCATACAAACACTCATACACATACACATACACATACACATACACATACACATACACATACACATACACATACACATACACATACACATACACATACACATTCACAGACATAGACACATACACATACACATACACATACAAAGACACATACAAAGACACATACACATACACATAAACACATACACACATACATATACACATACACATACACAAATACATACACATACACATACACATACACATACACATACACATACACATACACATACACATACACATACACATACACATACACATACACATACACATACACATACACATACACATACTCTTACACATACTCATAGACATGCACATACACATACACATACACATACACATACACATACACATACACATACACATACACATACACATACACATACACATACACATACACATTCACATCAACATACACATACACATACACATACCCATAGTCATACACATACATATAGACATACACATACTCATACTCATACACATGCACATAAAAATACACATACACATACACACACATGTTCATCCACATACACACATACGTGGGCATATGCACATATACATACACATAGAAACACATATACACCTACACACAAATACATACATAGATAAAAAACAAACAAACCCAACACAACACATATATAAATATACAACACATATACATACATGAAATAACTAACAGAGACATATATCAACAAACATAAAGATGATTATATGTACAGAAATATACATGTACGTATATTTTAAATTATTTAATATGAGTATTATTATTAAAATTATTTGCAAAAAAACCCTTAAGGTGATATTGCAACATTTTTGGGTTGGATGTGTTTGTTGACAATGTAGGTTTTCATGGTGAATTATTGAGTTCTAGAGATGTTGATGACTATCCATGTTGACAAAAAACCATGATAAAGAATGATATAATCTGGAGGTAGTAAAGAAGAGCAGATACAAGGTCGTGCAATTTTTTAGTGTTTTCCAAATTTTAATTGTCCAAAATTTGGGATTTGGCGAGCATCGCAAAATGTTTATTTCCATGAAGATCTCATCAAAATATGGAAAAGGAATGAATTTGGCGAATATGGGATTCATGAAATAGATATTTCAAAGACATAAAGGATGTTGATGGTTATATTCGTGATAATGATGAGATTTGAGAATGGAAGAGGTGAAGAGCATTGCAAGTAAAATGTTCAACATAATGGAAGAAAGAGCATCACAGAGGTGCAATGGAAAAAAGAAGGATTGTGGCGGTGAAAAGTAAGAAGGATCATTCCAGTGGCGCGAAGTATTTTAAGGAAATATTTGCGATTATGAAGATCTTAGAAAATATATAAAATATCCACGGTGCTATAAGAAACAGAGTGAATTTTGGGGGAATGTTTAGAGATTTTGCGATTTGAGCTGACGTGGCACTACCTTCGTGTGGAAGGTTCTTGGGTTGGTGGAATTGCCTATAAATATGACTGGATCCCCTAAAAATAAGTATAGAGTTTTAAAATTAAAAATTTGTAGCTCTCTAATCGTAGAGGCATTTCGCGGAGGAAGTGGGATTCATAAAATATTGGATCTTTGTAGCGACTAATCTAGCTCTTCAAAAGAGGTGTGTTTCGTGTTGGCTCAGTGAGATTCATGAAGGAAGTTTCTTTTAGATGGCTTGAGCTCTGTGAGAGCCTAATCTTTGTGAAGGATTGAGCTATGTGAGGGATTGAGCTCTGCAAAGCAGTGTGCTCTACGAAGTAGTGAGCTCTATGAAGGTGTGTGATTTGTGAAGAAGCAGGGACTTCGTAAAGGCTTGTTTGAGATTTTCAAAATTGGGAGATTCAGGAAGTAGTGATATTTGAGAAGGTATTTTCAAAGGCTTTTGCCCTATATTTTTTTGAAAAGGGGTATTCACCTTTGGATTAAATTTAGACTTCAACAGTGAATCTACATACAATGGATGATGCAATCATTAGTGATAATGAAGAGACCTACATGTTTATAAACTGTGAGTGGATCTTCTGAAGAAGCAGTGATCTCACTAAAGTTGTGAGTGCAGTGAGTTCTATAATAGTGAGTTATTGTTAACTAGGAGGGGTAGTGAGTCAACTTTGAACTTGTAAACAATAGTGCACTTACAATGGATTTGGTACATCGGCACATCACCGGTGTATGATCCTTGGATGTATCCCAGTGATGGTGAACCACCTAAAATTGTTGTGTCATGTGCATACTTTAATTTTTGTTCATACTCTGCACCGGGAAAGGGAGAGAAGAGAGTTTTTTCTTAGGATGAAAGAAGATAGACATGGTAGTCGTTTTAATCTGCCATACCCTGATTCACCACCTCTCAGGAAATCTATCATAGTGGAACTAACAATTGGTATTAGAGGGGATGTTTGAAATTTGTGTTTATCTCTCAAATGGAGGTCAAAAATCAAATAGGGATTCTAATCTTTGACGAGAATAATTTTTAGTTATAGAAGAATCAGAATCAACACCACTTTTTATCATAGGTAATGGATGTGTTTATAGTAGCGATGCATGGTACAACTACTGATATTAATAGTGGTGCATTATCGGAAGCTGAGCAAAGATAATTGGATGCTAATACCAAAGAGATCAATGCTTTAGGGGTATTTCTATATAATTATATATATATATATGAATTTGATGTCTTGGAAAATAACACATTCCATGTGGGAAAAGCTATTGAATTTAGATGAAGGAGTTACAAAGGTCAGAGAGGCCAAGCTGCAAGTTATGTGGAACAAATATAAAGATCTGATAATGATCCCGAATGAGTTTGTTGATTCATTCTTTGACCGAGTAAATGTTGTTGTGGAAGACATGCGAGGTCTTGGTCATGTCATTGAAGACATAAATATTTTGAATCACATATTGAGGATACTTCCTCCTTGGTTCAATCCAAAAGATTACGTTTTTGAAGATAAAGACCCGAAAGAGATGACATTGGATAACCTGCATAACACACTTGTTGCAAATGAAATAAGAAATGATGATAAAGATTCTATGGAAAAGGGGAAATATAAAGAGGCGGAATTAAATTCCATAAAGAAGCTCACCATTGAATATTTTTAAGTATAAGAAGATAAAGATTAGGTGATGCCATTCCTTTCCTTGAATCTTCAAAGAAGAAAAGGAAATTTCAAAGGGAAACCTCCACTTACTTGCTTTAGATGTTGAAAAGTTGGTCATATTGAAGCAAGGTACCCCAAAGAGTATCCAGAAGATGAGGGTGATGAAATTGAAATTCCTAAGAAGACATCATCAGCCTATGTTGAAGGATGGAAATAGTTCAAGAGAAAGTTCTTTAAGAAGAAGTATCTTATTTCACAAGAATATGAATGTTTAGATGAGTCTGAGGATGAGGAGGTTGAAGAGATAGATAACTGTAATGACTTTGGAGAAAATTATGTGGTGGAAGTTCGTATTAATACTTAGTAATATGAAGAAACTGACACTAATTATGGAGAAAAAGTTGAAGGAAGAGTTGATATTCAAGCTGCATTAGTGGTTTCTCTTGAAGAGTTATATGTTTGGAGATCCAAAACAAAACAATCAAACAATATAGATCGTGGTGCCAAACTCTATATTCAGCATCAAGAAGAATTAAAGTCTGAATTGATGTAAGAAATTGATAAACTGAAGACATCAGCATCAGAGGACCTAGAATCAGTTAGTCAGTGTAAAATAAATTTTCAAAAATAGAAAAGGGAGATAAATAGCTTGAAGAACACAAGTAAAGATCAAATCTAGTGGATTGAAGAACTCGAAGGAGAAGTTTTCTGGTTGTGGAAAAAGGTTAAGGATCTAGTAAAACACTTGACTCCTGTTGCGACAACATGAATGCAGATCACTCAAAAAACCAAGAAGATGTAAGTGGAGCATAGTGTTACAGTATAAAGGAAGCGAAAATCATGTTTGGATGTTATGAATAATGAATGGCCTAACTAAAAATAGAAATATGTGAAAGTTGATGTCAGACCTCAAGAACCCATTCCACGAATGAAAGATGATTTGGGAACAAACTAGAATCAGAATATTTAGTGATCCCAAGGGGAAACTAGATGTACATAAGTGACACACAGGAATGCATCCTATATTTGGTGTTATAGCTATGGAATGATGGAACATTCAAAGTATGTGTGTTCCATAACAAAGATATATCGAAGGGAACAAGCACAATAGTGAAAGCCAAATAAGTATCAATATTATAGAGCATCTTTTGATGGAAATTTCTTTTGGTGTGAAGAATTTGGGAACAAGGAAAGGTATTGTACATCATATATATAGAGTAATGTTAAAAAGTAGAATAAAAGTTGTCGCAAGTAGCATATCAACAAACCAACTGGTGAGTTGAAAATGAAAAATCAATTTGTATCTTTTCATAATGAAGCTGGTATATCACACTCTGGGAAAGATCAGAAATATAAATATTTACCAATTTTGAATTCAAAAATATGGACAAAGACTAAGAGATTTGAAAAGGAATTAGTTTCTGAAATTTCCCAAAAAGCATCAGACTGTTCTAGTGTATGGATCTTTGAGAGCGGCTGCACATCCCACATGAAAAGTAATAAGGATCTTGTTGAAGAATTAATGTATGAAAAAAAGAGTTATCAAATTTGGAAATGACGATGGAATGAATATTATTATCTTAGGAAAGGACATGTTTGTGGTAAAAAAGATGAGATGTGTTGATGTCTTAGTAGTAGAAAGTCTCAGTCACAATCTGCTTAATGTCAGTCAACTATGTGACTCGAAGAAGTCAATACAGTTTACTAAGAAGCCTTGTATTTTCAAAGGAAGAGATGGTGCAATAGTTATACATGGAAAAAGAAAAATGGGAAATATATACCTCGTATGTGGAGAAGAGGACATGTGATTTTTTTCTGGAGAATAACAAAACAAGTTGTCTCATAAACTACTTGGTTATCTATGACAACCTTCTCTGGAAGATCTGGTTAAGTGTGATGTAGCTTGAGACCTCCCTAAGCTATCAGAGGTTCATACTCATACATGTGATGCATGCAAACAATGGAAGATCATCAGAAATATGAATAATAAAAAGGAAAATAAGTCAACATGAATGCTCTAATTAGTGCATGATGATGTTTGTGGGATTATCACATCAATATAAATTGACAGAAAGAGGTACTATGTTCATTTCATTGATGACTATAGCATAATGGAATGGGTATTTGTTATTTACCATAAGTTTAATGTGTTTATATGCTTAATGTAGTACCGGAGGGAGTGTGAAAGGATTCTTGGACATAAAATTCTGAAGCTTCATACTCATAATGGTAGAAAATTTAGAAAAATTATTTTGGAAGACTATCTAGAGAATAATGGGATATGGAATCATGTTTCCTTAGTGAGAACACCCAAACAGAATGGAGTGGTTGAATGGAGAAATCATATCATCAACAACATGTCTAGAATGATGCTAATATAAAAAGACCTACTAGAGAAGTTCTAGAAGGAAACTGTGTTGACATTTGTATACATTTATAACAAACCTCTATTGTGTCTGAAGGAAGGAAAGAACCCATATGAGATGTGGTATGGAAAGAAGACAATAATGAAAAATTTTGTAATCTTTTTAAGTATGTGATATATCCTCAATAATAAGATACATATGAAATTTTTTTCATTTAGATATTAGGGAATATTCCTTGGAAACTCAGGAAAAAGAAAATCATAAAAATGATTTAACAAGAGGATGAGAAAAGTAGTTTACAGAAATGATCTAACTATTTTTGAAAATGGAGAGAACACTCAACAACACAATGAATAGTTTCTTGATGAATCTGATGAACATGAAAGTATCAGAAGTGGAGTAGAAGAGGTTGATGCTGATTTAGAAAAAACACTAATATTGAGCATGAGGAAGTAAAATCTTTATCTACATAGAAGTCAAGGAGTCGATTTGAAATTGATAGGCAGAATATCATGGTGATCAATCAGCTCCAGTTCAGACAAGAAGAATGAAATCACTACAACAGACATCTTTCCTATCTCTATTAGATCCTAAATTCTTTGTTGATGTAGCTGAAGATGAAAACTGGGTTCAGGCTAGGAATGAAGATCTAGATCGGTTTGAGAGAACAAGATGTGGTAGATTTTGTCGAGGCAAACATAATTGAATGTCATCGAAACTATATTTGTCTACCATGAAAAGATGAATGAAGATGGAACATTGAATTGAAAAAAACATGACTACTGTGAAAAGGATACTCCTAGATAGAGGGCATTGATGTTGATGAGACATTTTCACTGGTTGCAAGGCTAGAAACAACCATAATATTCCTAGCCATAATAGTCCTATGAAAGATGAAAGTGTTCTAGATGGATGTCAAATAAGAATTTGTGAATGGTGTTATAGATAAATAAGTTAATATCAAGAAACTAGATGTTTTTTTTTCATTCCTGAGGATGAGAAAAAGGTTTTTTGGCTGAAGTAGGTGTTATATAGGTTGAAATTTGCACCATGAGCGTGTTACTGAAGGCTTGGTCAATATTTGAATATGCTTGGGTTCTAGCATGGTGGAGTTCATTAAAATCTATATATCAACAATGATAGTAATAAAAGGATTATGGTTCTGGTTTATGTTGATGACATAATATTTGGCAGATTAGAAGAAGCTCAGTGCAGAATGTTTTCCAAATTCATGAAAAGTGAGTTTTAAATTTCAATGATTAGAGAGATAACAATTTTTCTTGGTTTACAGATGTCACAAGGAAGGAATTAAACTTTCATTTCACAATCCAAATATCCATGGAGGTTCAGAGATGATTTTAAATGAAAAATTCCAAAGAGATGAAGAATTTGGTTGCTACATGGAGGAAATTATCTAAATATGGTGATGGAATGATAATTAATATCACAGAATACATGACAATTATTGGAAGTTTATTATACCTAAGAGTGATGAAACCTGATTTTTTTGCCACATTCCAATAAGTGTGATATCAAATCAATCCCAAGGAAAGAGACATGCTTTTAGTAAAAATGATACTTTGGGATATCAATGGAATGGTAGAATTTTTGTTTGATGTATAATAAAAAATCTCAGCCAAAGCTGTTGGGATATACTAATCCAGATTGGGCCGGTTCAGCGGATGACATGAAATAAATGTGAGGAGGTTATTTATATCTTGGTGGCTTGTGTATTTCTTAGATAAGTAAGAAGAAAGATTTCATTTCATTGAGCACCATAGATGTTGGGTATATTGTGGCAACTCTACCATGCACACAGTTATTGTGGATGAAGCATTAGCTTGATGATATGGGAGTTGAAGTGATGTCTCCCATCAGAATCCAGTGAGATAACTCAATTGATATAAATCTTAGCCAAAATCTCATCCATCATTCATTGAAAATTCATATCGAGATAAAGTATCATTTTATCAATGATATGGATGAGAAGATAATCGTGATGTTGAAGTATGTGCCAACAGAACTATAGGTTATAGACATTCTGATAAAGGCTCTACCCACAGAAGCTTTTGAGAGGCATTGAATGGCTCTAGGAGTTTAGTCAACTCCCTGAACTTAAACAAGTGTGGATGTGGGGCCCCCTCTCCATTATGTTTGGTGTATTTATCTTTAATGTGATAATTTGTGTTCCTTACAATGTTTTGAGACCACAAAGGAGTGACCTCTGGGTTTATTGACAAAAGGGGAGAAACTGTTACTTCTAAAGGGGGAAACTGTGGCTATAGAAGGGAGAAAATGTCATAGTCAAAGACATGGGTAGAAGCTTATAGGTGGAGTAGTGAGATAGGGGTAGCAATGAAATAGGGGGAGAGTATTAAATTTGATGATGCTAGAAGTGATCGATCAAAGATTAGATATCAAGACAGCTACGGTTCATAATGAAACAGTTTGTTTGTGTCAGTATGGTATCAATGGGTGGTGTCATAAAGGTAGTATGAATCATTGATGAATGTTTCATACTACTCTTCTTTCTCATACCAATCCTTTCTTATATAGAGTATGTGGTGAGCGAATCTTTTTTCGCTATCTAAATCACAAGAGGTGAATGGTTCTAGATGATGGAAGGAGATTCAGTGGGGTATCACTGTGTAGATAATCGTTTTGAGAAGATTTTTTAACAAACACAGTAGGGGATATTGTTGAAACAAATCCATCAAGGTAACATTGCAACATTTTTTAGTTGGTTATGTTTGTTGACAATGCAGGTTTTCATGGTGAACTGTCGAATTCCATAGATGTTATTGAAAAGACCTATTGAATAAGAACCATGTCAAAGGAAGAGAATATCTGGAGGTGGTACAAAAGAGCAGATACAATGTGGCACCATTTTCTAGTGGTGGCCAAATTTTAGGGGTCCAAAATTTTGGATTTGGTCAGCATTGAAAAATGAGGATTTCCATGAAGATATCATCAAAATATTCAAAATGAATGAATTTTGTGATGATGGGATTCATGAAGAAGATTTCATGAAAACATGAAGATTGTTGATGGTGTTCTTTGTCATTATGATGAGTTTCGTGAATGATAGAGGTGAAGAGCTTTTCAAGTTTTCATTGCAATGTAAAGGAAGAAGGAGCATCATGGCGTCATAAAGGAAGAAAGAGAATTGCAGTGGGGCAATAGAATAAGGATAATAACAGTGGCACATAGTGTTTAATGTAATGATTCACGATTACAATGAGCATTGAAAATATAGAGAATAGTCATGGTGCATCATAAAATATAGTGAATTTTGGTGGTAATTTCCTAGATTTGCGAATTGAGTTCACATGGCACAGTCTTCAAGAAGAAGGATCTAAAATCGGTTGAATCGCCTATATGTTGGATTCCACCCCCTCGAGAGATGTAAAGTGTTTTCCAAAGAAAAAAATGTAGCTCTGAAATCACAAAGGTTGTTCGCGGAGCTAGTGGGCTTTGCAAAAGATAGGAACTTTGAGGTGGCTAATCTGACTCCATGAAAGATGTGTGTTCCACGTTGGATCAGGGAGATTTGTGAATGAAGCCTCTTTGTGATGGAATGTGATCTAAGATGGAATAATCTATGTGATGTCTTGAGATCTACAAAGGATTGATCTATTCTAAGCAGTGTGATCTTTGAATCAGTGAGTTCTGTGAAGGTGTGTGTTTTACAAAGAAGCAGGTACTTCACGAAGGCTTGTTTGATCTTTGCGAAGTTATGAGCTTCATGAAGTAGGGATATTTGCAAAGGTATTTCCAAGGTATTCTTCCTATTAATTTTTGGAAAAGGGGTATTCATCATTGGATTAAATTTGGACATCGACAGTGCATCTACATACAATGGGGGATGGTTTCATTGGTGATAATGAAGAGACCTACAGGTCTATAAACTATAAGTGGATCTTTTAAAAAAGAATTGAGATCAATTATGTTTAGGGATAATTTAGTTCTCAAATTGTGAGTGGTTATAAACCAGGTGAGACAGTGATTCCACTTCAAACGTGTAAACAATAGTGTGCTTATAGTGGATTTGGTACATCGACACATCACCGGTGTAAGATCTTTGGAGGTATCTTAGTGAGGGTGAACTAAGTAAAATTATTGCGTCCTATGCATGATTTAATTTTTTTTCATTCTATATAATGGGAAGGAGAGAGACGAGTGTTTTTTTTGTAATGATGAAACAATATCAAAGGGGTAGTTATTTTAATCTATTATACCCTGATTCACCCCACCTCTTATGGTATATAGCCTAGTGGAACTAATAAAATTAAAATATGAAAATATTTTTAATATTTTTTATTAATTTATAAATTTATATAATTATTTTTACAAAATATTAAAAAATATTATTTATATTAAATAAATATATATATTTTAATCAATGTCTATTTTTTAAAATAAACGAGGGATATTTCATTGGATGATTGAAGATGAGAAAGTATAATATAGTTCAATAATGAAGAAAACTCATCCAACCAAACATGATCCTGTACAAAAAGACCATGGGTGAAATTAAAATGGGATACCCCATTCTACTATATTTTATTATAGGAGGCAAAACATGATGAAAATAGAGGAAGAAAGGAACAAGTCTTTAAAATCAGAATGTTGAATGACAAGAGGCCCCTCTCTGTTGCTTGGATATCAATTACAATGGTGGGAAAATATTATTCAATGAAAATGGATTTCCATATTCTTGTAAGGGAAAAAAAATATTATAACATAGATATAATGTGCTTCAGTCACCAAATGATCCAAAAAAGTATGAACCAACTCATGGAAGGTGACAAAAATACATATGAGGAGTCATGAACTGACACACTAATACCTTTAAATCCTCACCTAGATATTAAATTATCTATTCTAGTCTTTAAAAAACATATAGGTGGGGGGTTACATGTTATTTTTATTGTTATAATAATGATATTATCATGTTCAATTTCATGAAAATTCCATGAATCCAACTAATTTGCAGCCTTCTCAACCTAGAATGAATGTGTTCTCGATATCACACAGAAGATTTAGTCATTTATTCAATCCCAGATAAATAATTTCATGGTGCATAATGAATCCTACATCTCTATGGGATAAGAGGATGAGGAAAGAATTAGTATTTCTATGAGTAAAGACTCTATATCCATGATTTGATATGTATTTTAATTTAAAATGATTAACTCAGCACTAGCCCTGGGGAATTGAATACTCACATACAAAGTAGTTTCTTGCACATCAATGCACAAAGGGAATAAAGGATATTTAGTTTCATGGATATGAAAGAGGAATTTATTATATGTGAGGATTATAACCTAGATCTATCACCAGAACAATTGAAAATAATATGGATAAACCAAACACTAATGGATTTTCTAGGGAACAAAAATCACCAAATTATCTATCTTCAGCATTAACATGTATCCTGACTTCATAGAATAACAACATGAGTCTTTATTTCTCCCACAAAACCTGTATTTGTCCATATCCACCACACAAGGGATGCTCAAGATAATATTTATATCTCATTCATTGAACTATGGGTCCAGATTTTTGATACACTACCCATCACCAATATTGTTAAAAATAGTACAAACCGTCACATCTTCAAAACATGGAATCATTGGAGAAGTTTTCATAAACCAATATTCATCCATAATCTAAGGGTAGATCAATATATTAATTGAGGTTCCATCGAAAATCATCCAAATAATAACTTTTAAAAAATGCATGACCACCATAAAATTTTCCAAATGAAATAGAGGTGAGGGCCTATTGTTGATCCTTGAATATCCTGGCGGGAAAGTACTTGTATTAAAGTATCTGAGCATAATGGAGAACAATAAGAAGGAAATATTGAAAACCATTCATGTACACGATCGAATAATTGAAGGGGGTTTACATCCTAAAACCCTATTCCCCCACTCTCTTTAGGGGTACAATGATTTTTCAAAGCTAACTAGAAGATTTTATTTCTTCCATTATTATGTACCCGCTAAAATTTGTGATCAAGGAGTAAATAAGGTCCACTATTGAACCAAAGAGATTAAAGAGGGACACAAAATAGATCTATATTGATTAAAACACTACCTTGATAATTGTTTCCATACCTTCTTTTGAAATCTTCTTGATTTTCAGACCCAAAATGTTTTCCACTCAATCAAATATATTAAGAAATATCTATTTTAATATTTACAAATAATCATAGGGATCCTAAGATATTTATTATTTTTTTGACCCCCAGAATACCTATGGCCCTATTGATATCTTCCTTCTTACACGATTGGACTCCTGGTCTGATGGAGTTTTAATATTTAGCAAGGTTAACCAATTTCATAGACACCGACTCATAACTTTGGATCAAGTTTCAAATAGAACAACATTCATGAACTGTATCCCCTGAAATAATAAGGTGATCAACTTCAAAGAAAACATGAGATGTTGGTGGAATTAATTAGTACACCTTATACCCATGAATAATATTATACTTCACTTCCCATAGAATAATATTAAAGAAAATTCCATAATAAATACAGAGGAATATTGATATAAGATCCCACTATAGAATCCCCCCCTATAAGGGATGATGCAATATGAATAGACACAATTTATTTTGATCCTAAAGGAAAAAAGTTGAGACACATTGCAAGAAAACCTCAATTAATTTAGACAAGAAACCCATTTTTTCTAAAATGAGATAAATTAAGTTATTTCTTGGAAAGGCCATCCCACTCTATCATCAGCCTTTTTTGTATCAATTTTCCATGAAGAAAATTTATTTTGCAACTGGAAAATATTAATGGAATATAATACTTAATGTTCCATCATGGTGTTACTAGTAATGATCCTTTTCATACAAAGGAACATTTGTTTTATAAGATAATTGAAGGTATCTCGAGACATAGGAAGTTGACCCGAATGATTGAAATTTTTTTATAGATAACATTACAAAGTATTATGGGAATCAATATTAAAACTAAGATGGGTGTTTTTAACTTTGGGATAAGGGTAAATGTCATTTCATTAATAGTATATAAATTTTCTTTTCCAAAAAATGGTATTTCATGAGGTTTGAAATATTTTGTTACATGATAAGCCAACATCATTTAAAAAAGATATAGTGAGACTGATCATACCATGGTGCTTCAGTAGAATGAATTTGATTTAGGGAACATAAAATATCATCATCCAAGAAGTAATGAGCGAGATAATTGTTCACTGTGTCTATAATAATGTGTCCAATACAATATATATATATCATATGAGATGATCAGTTACATTTTTATGTATAAATTCATGAAAAACACTATGATAGTATTGTGAATACCTGATTCATAGGTCACATAACTACCTTCATAATTGTTAAGGTTTGAAATAGAGTTATTTTAATTCATCTCTGAATAATTTTGGAGAATGTATAAGGCATTGGACTCATATTCAATGAAATTGGTTTAACAAGCTCAAAAAGGCTAATAAAATTCATTAATGTGGAAAGTCTTAGCCATCTCCAATTCAAGGCCTCTAATATTCGAAAGATTGAAATATTATGGATGGTGATAATAAAGAATGTTTCATTTACATTCCATAACATCACATTGCTGATAAGGATGGAAAATTTTGAAATTGATATATCATTTCAACCTGGATGGATCTTGGTGGATATTTCTTCTCATATCAGAATCTACCATCTTTAATAGTGATTATACTACCTCTTTACATTCTTTATCATTATCCCAAAAGAATTAATATTTTATGATTTTCCATATTTCGTTTTACTATATCTAGGATCAATATCAATTAGGATAGGTAAATGGTTCAATGTGGTGGGGGCCAAGTGATATAATGAGAAGAATATTAATCGGTTGGTACATTCAACTAAACCAAGGAATATATCTAGACATTCTATGATGTGAGTATTCTTAATAATTCCTTGAAACCATGTGAAATAATTTCTTATGTAGTCCCATCTAGGAAGGTCTTCCGTATAATACACATAATGAAACTCTATCATAGAAGGGTTAGATATACTTTCACCCCCTTGTTTCTCATTTTGAAACCAAATTTTAGTAAAATCCCAACAAAAAATGAGGGTTATAGGGAAGCTCCCCAGTAAGGATTTAATCAACATCCATGACTTATATTTTACAATAAGGCAGGTCCATCTATAGAAAACAAAAAAAAATCCATATTTGGGTATTCTTGTAGTAGGATAGTGGTGAAAATGTGATTTGACAAGAACAGCTTTACCATGACACCAAAATCCACCCTCCAAAAAAGGAATAGACCATCAAAGTGGCCTTAGAAAAAGATTGGGAAGCATCCATGGAACCCTTTATTTTTAGTGATACCATCAATGTAATTTATTTCAAATATGGTTTTGGATATGAAAACCATATAAAGGTGATTTCTAGTATAACATCACTAGATCATCCAAAATGAAAACTGGTTATCGATCCCATGATAGTTCTAGCAAACTATTTTTTGGGATATGAGAGGATATCACAATCCATCCTTAGTCTAGGAAAATTTGAATAAGGAACCATACTATTATAATTTACATCTTTTTGGAGTACCTTTTGTTATTAAATACACCATCCATGAAAATCATTGAGAAACTCCTTTTCATTTTGATCATATTAGATCTATTTACCCCTATCACATTTATATTCCACATTTCTAATTTCATAGAGACATATATTATGGTTACACATGGGTCCTTTCTTGGAAATGAGAAGTGAATAGGTTCATCAATGAGAGGGAGTGTATTCTAAACCTATGGGGTTATAATAGATGCTTTTTTTGGATGGGGGTTAGTATTGAACTCAGATGAAACATTTCATTTAGAAGGGAAAATATAAATCTCTCTATAAGGTATCTTAGATTTTATCAATATTTCCAATACCACTTTTACTGCCTTTGGGTTCTTGAAATTAGACACATTATGAATGAGGTTATATATATTTCTCGGTGTAGAATATAGGTCGACCCTACTTGATAATTTTATTAGGGTCCGGGTTAGATTTCACATTTATGGCCTAAGAGAATATATAATTGTCCAAATATTTTTCTACATCAGTACTCAAGTATTTCCATATATTTTTTTGAGTACATACAAAACCCATACTAAATTATTAATGTAGAGACACTATCCTTTTACATATAACATTACATGATTTTAAGCATATTTAAACAACTTATTATAAGCCATGCATCGTAAGGTCTAGCGTATTGGAAGACTAGGTACATGAAACTGAAAACATTAAACTAAATGAAACATTTTTTTATTTAATATTTATAATGATACTATAAATTATAATCTTCTCAAACATCTCCATATGATTACTGTAACACCCTGATGTTGTAATGAAATATTTTCTTTAAATAATTTTTATCCTTGAGAGATAGCTTTTCAAAAAATTGTGAGTTTAAATGAACCACGATATGCCCTTAATATACAATTACTATTATAGAATAGCCATTAGGTTAGTGGGAATAATTATAAATTACTTATGAAAATGCAAAATGATTTCATTAGGTAATAATTATTTATAAAAAGTATAAATCAATTAGATATTTTTATTGTTTTATTGAATTATTTTTTGTAATTAAATTAAAGAGATATATGTGTTATATACGTAATAAAATATTTTTTATATTCATACCATGGATATTTTAGTCATCGGGTATGAATAAACCCCTATTTTATGTATAAGATATTATTTTTTAAAAATTAATTTTGCACCGTTGAATGGAGAACCCATTTTAAATTAAGATTTTTGAACATTAATAATTTCAATATGAAAAAATATCATGTTATTTTGAAGCAGGATATAAAAATTTTCTTTGGACAAATTTTTGATATTTTTCTGATAACATTCATGCCTTGATGAATAGAAAAAATATGCTTAATTTTAATTAAAAACAATTTCTTCATCGTGATTAATTATATGGTTAAATTATAATTTTTAATGGTTTCAAAATTATACATAGATTATTTTATTATAATTTAATATAATTTATATCATTATCATTTATTTTACATTGAATTCATAAAAACATTTCAATCTTTTGTAATGTTTTAACCTTTAAAACCCGTTTTCTCATTTCAACAATGAGAATAATTTTAAATTAATTACATCAACTTCTGTGTTTTAAATTTAGAAAAATGGATTCCATATTTTGAATCAAAATTTAAAATGTTTTTTAATAGGTACCTTTTATTTTTGGACATTATGAATAGGTACATCAATAATTATTTTATTTATCGTGGTTAAAGGGTAAATCTTGTAAATAAGGGAAAATAATAATCATTTATTAATATAAAACTACCCTCAAACGTGTCCTAATTTAATTGGATGAGATTTTTATGACCATGTGCATCCATGGGTCTATTTTAGGACCCCATGGATTCACATGGATATGAAAATTAAATTTTATAATAATTAATTTAATGTAAATATAATTATAACCTAACAATATAGCTTTTACTAAATAGATTTTAATATAGTGTTATATAATAGATATATATGATTATAAATAGTCATTAGAAAAATAATAATACTTCCTACATCATGTTATTTTATTCACAATTTTTAGATATTATATAAGAATTTTTATTTATTACACAAATATGATGTAGTGATTACCACATTAATAAAAGATTCATATAAATGAATTTATAAATATTAAAAAAAATATAATTAGATTATTTTGATGTTATACGAAAATTTTATGGGTAACATTGAAATATTATTTTTGATTTAACTTCTTATTTTTGAAGGAATTAAGTTTTTATGAATTTTTAAAATGTCAAGTATGAATAGTGTACAAAATTGACACATTTCATAACTTAAAAAACAAAATAGTTTATTAAATGATATTAAATTATTAAAAATATAATATATGTGAAATTAGTTTATATAAGTCCAAATATGTCATAAATAACTTTTATGGTAAATTTGACATAATATGGTAATTACAATAAACCACAAGGTGTAAATAAGATGATATCATTGTAAGATTAAAAAGGGTAAAATAAGGGTTAAACCAAAATGATAAGTATAAAAAATATTCCAAATATATCTAAAAATTATAGAATGAAGTGTATTAGAACCAAAATAATCTTATCTTA
The DNA here is from genome assembly GCA_963277665.1 of Viscum album. Taxonomy (NCBI): domain Eukaryota; kingdom Viridiplantae; phylum Streptophyta; class Magnoliopsida; order Santalales; family Viscaceae; genus Viscum; species Viscum album. The sequence goes on along the minus strand of OY728162.1, from coordinate 1,270,573,305 downwards.
TAATTAAGTAATTTTTGGACAACTTTTAGTCAAAATTTAATTTATTATAAATTAATATTTGGAAGAGTTTCTTAAAGTGCCCCTCTCCTCTCTTATAAAAGGGCATCTCCTCCCTCTCCTCTTAACTCTATATTGAGCCTTCAATCAAGGCCAAAACCTACCCATTTATCTTCTAAACTTCCATAGTTACATTCTAGAGGTTTAGGTATTCTCAAAAGTCCAACTCTTCTTCCCTATGCAGAAATTTAAAGAAGGCACATCAAGGAATATGTAATCTCTTCTACCGACCCTTTGAAATTTATTTATTCCTCTACATCATCTTTTTTAGTGGTTTAATTATATATTAATAAAACCAGTATCAATAATATACTGATATGTTATTATAAATATTAAACAACCCTATTTCACATCTTATTCATCCTACAAAAAAAATCAATGTGTGTGCGTATGTGAGGCTTACCGTATCCATGCCGTGGTGTAATATGTTTTTCAACACAACCTTATTTGGATGGGTATAATGGTGGAAATAATAACAATATATGATTATTATAACATGAAACTAATTATTATATACTATAATCCATCAAATTTAATACCATTAAACAATTATGGGAACGATATCATCGCTCGTGCGTACGTACGACTTACCGTCTCCATGGTGCGATATGATTTGTTTTACATAATCTTAATCAAAAAATGATTATATAAATAAATTTAATGAATAAATATGATATATATTATAATAAAAACATTTTTTGAATTATATAACAATAACCTAAAAATAGTAATAATAACTTATCCAACAAAACATGCACAAGAACAAAAAGTATTTAATACCCAAATTATGAGTAATAATGAAATGTTACTAACAAACGGAGGAATATATGATCATAAATTATATCATAAAAATGATAATGATTCAGGAATAGATCAATAACATTATTTAAATAATTATACAAGAGGTTCAGATATATGCGAATCATATTAGACTTATGGTATGGGATAACTTTTACAATCTCATTTTATCCGAGATTGTTTATTCGTATATATCTACTGGGTATATATTTATCATCCATTTCCATGTTTTCTAAAAATATTCTCATAAAATGTGTACTATTATTCAATGTATTTTAAATTAATTTTTACCCATTTTGACTATTACAACATGGTTCGGAGGGAATCTTTTTTTTGTTTACCATACGAGGTACATATTGACTTTTATTGTAAAAGTACGAGGAGATTGTTTTTTATCTTATATGGAATGAATGGGTTTTTACATATTCATAAAGCCTTATTTATATTAATATTCCTCTACATGTTTACAATTTTATTTTCAACTCAATTATTTTATTTTCAAATTTCACAATAGTTTGAGAAAAGAAAACGTTTTTGAAGAAGAAAGGATAGTTTCCTCAGGAATTAATCTCAAGTTTTTTATCAAAATTATTTTCTATATAAGAATACTTAGTTTTAGGTTTCTATCCATTTTATTACTATGATTTTATTGTGTTGATTAATTAATTATATTTTGTAAATCTATTTGTTTTATATCAATTATGATGGAATGATGTTTTAGAAACCCATTTGAATTCATGTGTTATGCTATGGTGAATATTTCTATATTTTTGTGGCACAAGTAAGAATGATTTCATTATGAGATGTGTGTAAACTATATATCCCTCCAATTAATTGTATAAATATTTATATCTCATGATATATACAAGGCTAGAAAGACATGTTATTCCGGTTCATAGATATAGGGCCAGAATGAAGAGAGAACTCGGTTCAATAATGAACTTTGTCCCCAATGATGGTCTTGGAAACGGGCCATGAATAATATTTAATGATCTTCTATGATTATGTGTGTATGAAACAAAATTTCATGTCTTATGTAATGACTATTGGGATTACATTTAACTTTTACGATTTATCCCTTGATATGATATTGTGATCTTTTATATGCCAGATAAGATTTTCAAATGTTTTGTTATTATGAATATAATATGATTATTATTTCAATTTTTACCCTTAATATGAAATTGAGCTCACCATATTATATTTTTCTTTTCCCCAGGACATGAATAAGGGTATTAAGTAATATATGACAAAAATAAGTCTAGATATGATGAAATAAATGGGAGACAATTTAGATGTTTTATGAACCAGCAGTTTATGTTTCCTAGTTTCTACAGACACTATACCTATATGGTCATGTGATGGATTTGTTATATGTTGTAATAAATATAATTAATTTTTGAAGTGATATCATTGTATGTATAGTATGAATCATTATAATAACCAAGGGATAATATGAACAAATGGATAACATAAAAATCCTAGTAAGGGAATAAACATAAGACTAATGCATTAGCACATGGGTTAGAAAGCATGAAAAAATTATATAAATAGGAATGGAAAATATAGAATAATAAAATATCAACATAGTATCAAATATACATCGATTCACAAAAATGTGGAAGAAAAATAAAACATGAATTTAGCATGAGTCAAGGCTTGTTGCAAATAGAGGAGAACAAGTTAGGGTTAACCAAAAAGACCGTTGGTATCAAGGGCCAAGGATAACCGCCACGAACATTGAACATAAAAAATCATGAGACAGAAATTTAACCAATTAATTAGAGTGATATTAAGACACAACATTCTTAACTTTTTCATAAATATGATTTCCACATAATTAATCATACATAATCAATCATGCATAAACATAAGGGTACCCAGAGATAGAAATGGGTATCTTAATCAGGTTCTGAAGCATAATATATGAGAATACAATATAAGTGTCCATAAAAGAAAGGAATTAAAACATACATGGACATTAATAAGGTAAAATAATCATATTTCATGTTAAGTGATGTCAAACTGAAGTTACAACATGTAAGAAGAGTTTTTTTAGAAATTTTCGCATTAAAACATTTTAGTGCAGTTTTAGTACTAATAAGAATATAAAATATATAAGGGAATAATATATTATATAAATAAATAAGTGAAAAAATAAGGTTTTAATAATTAAAAGCCTTATTTTATAAAAAATTATGGTGTCTTAGAATAGATGATAGAGTTCAGTTGAAATTGAGTAAGAGTTTGTGATGTTCCCTTAAAATGACTTTCTTACCGGGAAGAATTGAGGATGGATTCATTTAAAAACATGTATATCCCTGGAAATGAATGATTAATGGATCATGATACATTATTTTGGATCATTTAAAAATCATTTATAATACTCTCATAAAAAACATATAATTTGATTTGGGTAAAAAGAAAGATAGAATAACCAGAATGAATAATGGAAGTTTGGGAAGAATCCCTTACCTTAAGTATGATAGTGTCTTTCACTTGATCATTAATTCAATGATAAACAGATTATATTTCATTAATTTATATTTTCAGATCCACTTATTCATGTAATTTACATTATATATCCTTATTATGTGCATTCTTGTCCATTTAGATGGGTTAAGATGTTCAATTTCATTGTTTGGGAGCATTTGTTTCCTTAGTTTTCATGATTGGTTTAATTATATACATGTGAGGATAAACATATAAGATGATAATGGTAGTCCTAAATTGGATTTATATGTTAATATTGAACATCCCAAATATTACTTTTTTATAAAATTCATTTGGATATTTTGAGTGAAGATGAATCATTATATAAAACATTAATGATAACCATTTTGGTTAATTTGTGGTTTTTTAAACACAATGAACATATTTTTCTTTATAAATTAATTTTAATATTTAAAAAATATTTCAAATCCTAAAATAATATATAATACATATATTATATTTAGGTTATACCAGAAAATGGTTTAATTACTAGAATAGGATATGATAATAGAATTTGTAACCTGTCGTCCTTGAATGGTAAAATTAACACATCTTGGATGATGTTTTCATTTGTTGTATAAAAGGAGTGGAAACGATAGATGGTGATAAATTATTTCATTATCATAAGAAAACTAAAATACATTTAAGGTACTAGAGTAATAATAAAATTAGGATTAAAGGGGGTGAATTAAGAAAATGAAATAATGAATCTTGAAAGAAAATTAAAGAAATGAAATGAGGAATTTAACTCAGGAATATATCATCCTTGAGAACCTATTTAGGGGATATTATTTGGTCTTTTAAATTTAACATGGGCTAATATAAGTGGTAGAGGGTTTTATGGGTAGAGTTTAAAAGAATTTGGACAAGAAACAAGGCTTGAGAAGAGTGAAGATTAGGGGGGTGAGGGTGGTATTTATTGTGGAGAAGAGGCGGGGTTTCCAAATATTTTAATCATTAGTTTAATATTTTTTCTCAAGAATATGAATATTCTTAATTATTGTGACAAAAAATAGTAAATAGATAATTTTAGTTCGAACCTATGGTTCTTACATCAGCAATGATGCAAGAAATAATTTATTTAACTCATAATGTATACATATGGTAAATTATTATATTTCTCTATTCATTAAAAAAATAAAGTGTTTTAGAAAAATACCAACAATTTAAGCCAACCATTTTCTGATATTTATAAATCAAAAATAAACTCCATTTTATGAAAATAATTTCCTAAATATGTGAAATTTAATTTTTAATTAAATTTTTTATTTACATTAAAATTAAAAATTTTAAATATTTAAACTGGTTTTTTAAAACTTTGAAAAATTAAATATGGTCTCTTAAAGTTATCTTATAATTATAAGTCATCCCAATAATTATTTATGAATTCCTTTTATGAAAATAAATTTAATTTAATTTATTAAATTAATCATATAATTTTAATTAAATATACATGACTTACAAAAATAACAACACTTTATTAATAATTATTTCAAAATATCTATTTATGTATAATATAATGTAATACTATCATATTGTTACTTATAAGATATATAAAATTTATTTATACATTCATTATTGAGTTTACTATTCAATTTCTTGGTTTATTATCCAAGAGGTTCACATTACTGTTCCAAAGGTCAATTTATTATTATTTAGCTATATTTTACTCAACATCTAGAAATACATTTATTTCCGTCATTATTCATTTATAAAGTTTTTACTGAGTTCTATAAGTGATTCTATGTGATTATATCATAATACATAATTATGAGAATGGAATTTTAGGGATAAAACATTGGGTCATTAAATTCTTCCACCCTTATGAAATTTCACAGTCAAAATTTCATTTTACATTCTAAGTCATAAATAGGTATGGGTACTTTTCATTCATTGATTCCTCTAGTTCCAATGTTGCCTCTTTGTACTTATGGTTCCATCATAGTACTTTGACCCGGTGTGTAGTATTATCTTGTAGAAAATTATCTCTAGGACCATGATCTTCATAGGATGCTCCTAGTAAGAAAGATAATTCTCTTTATGTACAAACTCTTCAGAGATGACACGTGAAATTTCTGGTATGTATTTCCTTAATAGGGATACATGGAATAAATCATGTACTTTAGACATGGAAGGTAGAAGGGCTAGTGAATTGGCCACAAATCCAACATGATATAGAATCTCGAATGGTCCAATGTACCTGGGACATAACATTACTTTATTCCCATATCTCATGTAATTCTTCCATAGAGATATGTAGAGGAATACCATGTCTCCACATTTAAACTCAATGTCTCGTGGACAATTGACTGCATAACTCTTTTGTCAACATTGGGTCACCTTGATGTGTTGCTGAATGGTTTTCACCTTCTGCACCATTTCTTCGACCATTTCAAGTCCTAGATACTTATTCTCACTAACATCATCCCAACATTCCAGTGTTCTAAAACTTTTCCTATAAAGGGATTCATATGATGCCATTCCGATGCTAGAGTGGGAACTAATTTTGAATGAAATTTCAACTAGTGGAAGATGTTGGTCCCAACCTCCTTTGAAGTCCATAGAACAAGCTCTCAAAATAGCATTCAATTTCTGAATGGTAAACTCATATTGACTATCAGTTTGATGATGATTGTCCATGCTGAAGTTCAATTGACCGCTCAGAACATGTTGGGGACTATTCAAGAAATTTTATATAAATCTAGGATCTTGATCAAATGAAATAAATAGTGGTACTCCATGTTGCCTTACCACCTCTTTAATATATATATATGTGTGTTAATCTAATGAAAAGTCATCTAGAAATGTGATAAAGTGATCTGTCATTGTAATATGATCCATAATGACTCATATAGCATTGTTTCATCTGGATGTTCTCGGAATTCCAATGACATTGTTTATGGTAATGTTCTACCACTTTCATGTTGGTATGGATTGTGGCTTCATCATCCCCTTATAATTTTGTCTTTCACGCTTCAATTTTTTAGAACCCCAACACTTTTATGTATAGTCACCAGTATCCTTCTTAATATTGTCCCACCAAATGTTCTCTTCGAGATCTTGATACATCCTTTTGCTCCTCGGGTGAATAGGGAAGGTTGAGTAATGTGAATAATTCAAAATATCCTTCTATGTCTATAAATCAGAAGGTACACATAGTCACGACAAAAATATTACAATTCCTTCCCCATCAGTCTTTAATTCATAGGATTTCCCATTTGTAATAGCTTATACCCTTTTCAAAATTTGCACATATTTTCATTGCACATCATTTATTTCATCCATGAGGGATATTTGAGAAACTATTTGAGAAAGGATTGATGATGTTCCTACCTTAATGATTCCCATGTCCATCATTTGAAAATCCTTGAATATTTGATCCTTATCACCTCTCATCATTGATAAAGATGCAGGATCCTTCCTGCTTAGAGCATCTGATACCATATTTTCCTTACCAAGATGGTAGTGGATTTGCAGTCATAATCTTTGATGAGATCTAACCTTTTTCACTGGTGCATATTAATCTCTTTCTAGGTGAATAAATATTTGAGACTCTTGTGATCAGTATATATCTCACAAATATCCCTATAGAGATAATGCCACCCAATTTTCAACATAAAGATCACATTTTCCAACTCCATATCAAAGAGGGATAGTTTTTCTCATGTATTTTCAATTTTGTTGAAGTGAAAGCTATAACTCTATCATTTTTCATCAGCACATAGCCTAAGACCTTCCTTGATACATCATTTTACACCACAAAGAGTTCTCTAATTATCAAGTTTTGGATTACTGGTGCAGTGTTATGCCTCTTTTTCAGCTCTATATATCATTCCTTACATTATTGAGTCCATAAAAACTTCACCCTCTTCCATGTCATCTTGGTCATTAGGTTTGATAATCATGAGAATTTCATCATAAATCATCGACAATACCCATATAGACCAATAAATTTACATATATCCATTACTTATGTTGTCCTTGGCCATTCTTCAATTACATTTTCTTGGAAGTGTCCATGTATATTTCCATTATAGTGATAAAATCCCCCCAAAATGATAAATCTTGCATCTATAACTCATATTTAATGTAATTTTTATAATATTTCTCCCTTAACAATATCATCTGCACAATATTAAAATGCTCCTCATGTTCCTTCTTTCTCTTGGAGTATATCAGAATATCATCGATAAAGACTACCAAAAAAATTTGAGGTAATATCTAAAGACTATATTAGTTAAATCCATCAATGTTGTAGGAGAATTAGTAAGTCTGAATGGAATCACTACAAATTCATAGTGTCTATACCTCATTAGAAAGGTAGTTTTAGGAATATATTCCTTCCTCACCTTTAATTAGTGATATTGCGACCTAAGGTCCACCTTATAGAAATAAATTGCTCTACAAAGATGATCGATCTGGCCATCTATTCATGGCATGGTACTTTTTGTTTATCGTGGATTTAGTGAGCTCATAATAATAAATGTTGTGGTGCATTGAACCATACCATTTCCTGATGAAGAGGAATAGTTCTCCCCATAATGATGCACTTGGGTGTGGAAAACCCTTCTCCATATTCTCCTATAACTACTTATTCAGCTCTTCCAGCTCTACGATGTCCATTCAATAAGGTGTCTTTGATATAGGCAAATATCCAAGAACATATTCAAATGAGAACATGAACTCTTAATCAATAGGAAGACCATCAAATTCATTGATAAATACATCAGTGTATTCCCTTACAATGGGAATTTATTAAAGCACGATTCTCTCCATTTTCTCAATCATTTGAGTTCGACATGATTTCTTATAACTTAGTAATATATACACTTGAGACAATGATTCAAAATAAGATTCATCTTCCTCCTTACAGTTGTATTTATTTTGAGGATGATTTGGGATGACCTTTATTGAAATTTGATGTTTGGTTTTTATCAATATAGCCAATATATGCCCCAGATAACATAAAACACCACTAAAGGAAGTATGATGAGATTTTCTAGGAGGTTAGGTCCACAAACAATAGCTGGGAAGGAGTTATATACATTGGATGAAATAATTTCCAAATTTTTTGTTCCCACAAATAATTCAATCTCTAAATTTTGAAGTGGTGTTTTAATGGTTCTACTTAACTATCTTGGTATAAAATAATTCAAAGCACCATAATCGAATATTATTATCATTATTCCTGAATGAATTACTAGTGTACCTGTCACCACATCGTTGATCGGCTCCACCTCAGCAGTAGTTATATCACAAGACCTTCCTTGTATCCTTGGAGGTTGTTATTGATTTCATCCAACAACCCTTGGCATAGGGAAATTGTTCTCATAATTCCCATGCTCCATGCATTTCTAACACTACACTACATGCTGAGTTTTGAATCTGAACCTTCCTTTCTTATTCCATGTTAGTGGGATCCTTTTTATCCATATTGTAGTTCTTATCTAGATGGAATATTCTTCCACATTTTATTAAATTACTAGTTCCCTTTAGACATTTCCTAGGATGCTTCTTCCCAAAATTTTGACACATGGTATGTTCAATATTTTTCCTATCATGGGATTTATTTTCCAAACCACCCACATTACACTCTATTTTTAACATTTTTCTCGATGTCCATGAGACCATTGAGAGTCTCTGATCTCTATTTCAACCATGAGGGAATGATGGAAAATATCTGCATAACTGTCTAAGTCATGAATTGCCAAAAAATTCTTATACTCGTCTTTAGTCTGCTAAAGAAGTGATCCACCTTGCTTTAGGTGTTCATGACAATGCTAAATGCATATCTATGAATCCTTGTGATGTTTGCTTCATACACCCTGATTGAATCATATTTTTTTTTCTTTTAGAGTAAATATTTTTATATCTTGATATGGATGGTTTGGGGAAAATATATATTGAACATCATTTTATTCAATTCTCCCTGATCTATAGAATCAATTTTCTCTTGGGAATTTGTATTTGTTCAGTGTCCACCACTAATTAGCTTTCCCATCAGAATGATTGACCGCTAGCACCCCATTATCTTCTTCTGAGCACTAAAGTATAGTGAGTATTTTTTCAATGGAGTTAATCCATTGTTCCATGAAGAGGGAATCGAGAAGATCCAATAATCATGGGATGCCTTTATTGCATGATGGATTCGATGAAAACATACTCTTTCTTTAGAGGAGGATGGAATTCCACATGATTCAAGTTATTATTCATAAGATGGTCTAGTTGATCAAGTATTATCATTATGTTTTTACCATCAATTCCCATTATATCAGGAATATCATTAGGGTAATCATCCTATTGGAAATCACATTGATTGTTGGCACATTTTCTTCTATTTCATGCCATTAACTAAAAAACGTATAGTTAGAGGGATTGATTAATTTTCAATTAATAAAAAATAGGAAATTACAACATAAAAGGTTAAACACTTATAAGAAAATAATATCCTAATGTGTCATTCCCTATGTTTCAATCTAGGTTTCCCATGATCTATTTCCTATCATTTATTTTTATAGCCATCTTTTTTCAATCCATTAATGGTGGTTTTTCATAAGATTATGAATTTACTAAAGAATATCCCCTGGGAGTGTTAAACCAAAGTGTAGTAAGGCCTATTGTCGTGCACTAGTTCCCATTAAATTCTAGCTCAAAGTTGGTTTTTTTAGGTTCTACCCCTAGACACATCTGTGCAAGATGCACATATAATTGTTTGTATCTAGACATGGATTTATTTTCTTAATAAACCTATTACGGTACACAAACCAAAACTTAGGGAATTTTTCATATACTCAGTCTTATCCCTTGGGTTCTTACTAATGTGATCTATTCCTAATCTAAATAAATAACTAGACCATCATATGAAACAATATTTAGAGACCCTATCCTTTTACACACAACATTACATGATTTTAAGCATAATTAAACAACATATTACATAACAAGGATTGTAAATTCTAGTGTCTTGGAAGAGTAGGTACATAAAATCGAAAACTTGAAACTAAATGAAAAATTTCATTATTTAATATTCATAAATAAATACTAAATTCTATTTTACTAATACATCATCATTGGATAACCTGGGGATCACATGAATAAAGGGATGAGATATGAAACCTAGTATGTGAATAAACGTAAGAAAAAGAATTATCATAGGGGTAAGAAGGCATGAAATAATGATATAAAAAGGCATGGAACATAAAGAATAATAACATATAAAAATTGGATAATACAAACAAAAAGTCATAATAATGTGTTAGAAATATAAAACATGAATTTAGCATGAGTCAAGCCTCATTCTACATAGTGTTGAATAATTCAAGGTTAACCACCAATACTATTGCACATGGTAGCACAAGTCAAGGCTAACTGCCAAGACCGTGGAACATAACATCTCTTAAGAATAAAATTTACCCAATGAATTGGAAAAATATTTGGGTACACTCATTTTAATATGTTCATGAATATAATTTCCACGTAATTAATCATACATAATCAATAATATATATACATATGTTTATTCCTGGAAAGAAATGGGTATCATAATCGTTTCATAATGAAAAATAGATGGGAATATCATAAAAGTGTACCTGAGAGATGGAATTAATATATAAATGAAACTTATAAGGTAAAATAGGTATATTTCATGTAAATTGATGTCAAAAAAAAGTGACAACATGTAAGAAGTGTATTTTAGAAAATTTTAGCAATAAATAATTTTAGTCATGTTTTTGTACTATAGAAAATATAAAATATAAAAGGGAATAATATGTTATATAAAACCTTAATTTAACCAAGATTTTTTTGATAATACAAATAATAATTTTAAAAAAATTATGTTATCTTAAAATAGATGATGGAGTGCACTTGAAATTGGGTAAGAATCTGGGAAGTTCCCTAATAAAGGATTGCTTATGAGGAAGAATTGAGGAGGGAATCATTTAAAAACATGTATATCCCCAAATGAGATTGATGAATGTATATTGATACATGATTTATGAGAATATAAAAATAAATTATAATATTTTAATAATATAAATAGATAACTTCATTTGTGTAAAAATAATGATAGAACAATCGTAAGGAATACTGAATGTTTGGGTAGAATCCTTTACCTTAACTTTGATGGTGTCCTTAACAACATCTATATGTCCTGGATTACCAAATTAAATTCATTAATAATATTTATTGAACTTATTCTTCATTATATTTATTTATTATAGCCTTATTAAGTTCATTCATGACCTTTTTGATTGGTTACGAGGTTCGATTTCTTTATTTTGGAGCGCTTTTTCTTTGTTTTGATGATTGGTTTACTTATATACATGTGAGGATAAACATATAAAATTATAATGGTTGTCCATAATCTGATTTATATGTTTTTGGTGAACATATAGAATATTAAATGGTTAAAATATTTATTTTTGGTTATTTGGAGTGAAGATTAATCATTATGTAAAACATTAATGATAACCGTTTTGGTTAATTGACAGGTTTTATAAACACATCAAACAAAATTTTCATTATAAATTAATATCATGTGTACAAAATCATAAAAAACCATAAATTTGATATAAAAAATATATTATAGTCTAGTTTAACCATAAAAATGGTTTCATGACCGGAATTTATGATGGTAATAGAAATTGAAAACTCACCGTCCTTGAATGTGATTAATTAGCACATTATAGATGGTGTTTTCATTTATAGTATAAATGAAGGGGAAAGGATGTATGGTGATTAATTATTCCATTATCAATAAGAAATTATCTTAAATTTATGGTATTGGAGTTATCATAACATTTTAATGGAAGGATTTAAGGAATGAAACTTAATTATAGAAACTTGAATGAAAATAATGGAAATGAAAAGTGGGATTTACCTCTTGAATATATATTCATTGAGAACCACATTTGCGGAGAGTATATGAACTTTTAAAGAGACTAAGACATGATTTAACTGGGATAGGGGCTTAGGGAGATATTTTATATGAATTTGGACAAGGAAAAAGGATAGAGAGGAGTGAGGAGAAGAGGGGGAAGGTGACTATGGGTTTTAGAGTGAAGGAGAGGAGCGGTTTCAAATTATTTTAATCATTAGTTTGAAATTGTTTCTCAAGAATATTAATAGACTTGATTCATGTGAAAAAATAGTAAATAGACAATGTGAGTTTGATCGTAGGGTTGTTACATGAGCATTGATTCTAGAAATAGTGTACTTAACTAATAATATATATATATATTGTAAATTACCATATTGTAATTTTCATCAAAACTTCATGTATTTTAAAAAAATCACAAAAATTCAACCCGACCATTTTTTGATGTGTAGAATTAAAAAATGAACTCCATTTTATGAAAATAATTTTCTATATATAGGAAATTTTATTTTTAACTAAAATCATTATTTTCATGATTTTTTTAAATTAGAAGTGTGTTTCTAACACTTTAAAAAAGTAAATAAGGTCTCTCAAAATTATGTTACAATCATAAGGCATCAAAATAATTATTTATTAATTATTTTTAAGGAAATATATTTTCTTTTTTAATTATTAAATGAATCATAAAATTGTAATTAAATATACATGACTTACAAAAATACCAAGACTTTTTTAATATTTTTTAAAATAATATTTAATTAATTGTACTATGATATAATTATATAATATTACAACTTATAATATTGATAAATATTATTTTTACCTTCATTAGTGAGTTTTCTATTCAATTTCCCAGTTTACTATTCACATGGGTTGTATTAGAATTACAATGGTCAAGTTACTATTCCATAGGTGTATGTTCCTTAACTCCTAAAGATACCTTTTATTTCACTCATTATTCATTTATAAGGTTTGTAAAGAGTTATAAAAGTGATCTTAAGTGATTATTTTATAAACATAACTATAATAAGGGAATTTTATTGATAAAACATTGGGTCATTAAAATCTGGTTTCTATCTATTTCCCTTGTATTTTCACTACATTCATTATCTCTATGCCCAAGAAATCCGCATAAAAAGTAGAAAAATAGAATTTTCTTATACTCAAAATAAACACAGATGATTGAATAAAAAATGGATAGAAATAAACCACGCACGTGTTTTTGATTCACATCATTCAACACCCTAATCCTCACTGTCAACCCTCCGTGAAAAGGTTATGAATAGCCCATTCCATAAATATTTCATTTTGGACCCTCATTTTATACTTGAAATGTTAGGATCTACTAATGATTTGGTTTAATATCTGCTGAATATATAAGGGGATTTTGAAAAATATGATATTTTAGATATTAATTCCATCTCTCAGATCATCCATTATTATTATAGGCTTATCAGGGGACCCCAACCTTCTACTAATAAAATTTTAATTGTATTTTCCATTAATGAATTCAAAAAAAAACTATTAAACTTATCCAATTTATATTATGTATAATCCATCCTCAATTCACTGTATTTTTTAAATGTGTTATTAAGATATCTCAGATTAAAATTCAACTTGATAATGAATTTACCTATGGAGAGAAGAGACACTTGATACAATATGAAAGCGTCTTTATTTTTCTTTTCCCCAATCACTAATTGATCTTTATCATTCAATTATATATTCTTATAGTGGGTAACTAGATATTACTCCATTGAGAAACTTATCAAGAAGAACATTAGATTGGTGTCATTGAATGATGGGCTGGGATTGATAACCATAAAGAAGAGAACTCTGGAAAGACACAAATGATCATAGGAAACCCTAGGACTCTCAAAATCCTTGATCCCATGGGACACTCTCTCAACCATTAGGGATCCATTTTCAGTTCAAAATTTTTAATCTATAATCAATCAATATAAACATACTATTAAACATCTCATATTTTTTTATATAAGATAGATAATTTTTTATTTATTCAGTTATGAAATTGAGATTCATAGTATTTTTTATTAAAAGTTATATTATAATATTTATATATTATATTTTCAAATATATTCTTATGGTAATATAAATATTATTTTAAAATATATAAATATGTATATATAAATCGAATCATTCATTATTCCAATTATAAACACCTTTATCATGCTACTAAATATGAGTATTTTATCAGTGCTATTAAAAGTGGAAATAAATCCAAACCTTCATCAAGAGTAACAAAAGTAAAAACAAAGGGTACCTTTTTTTATTAGTGATGATAAAAGTTACAATTATCAATTCTTTTATCTAGTGCTGAAAAAATTAACCCCTCTATCCATATTTTTTTGGTTTCATATTAAAAAAATTTAGTTTTGAATCTTAGCAGATATATTAGCTATGAAAATAAAAAACAAAGTCTGTTTACTGTGTAATAGATGTGCGCAAAACCCAAATGAAGAACGAGAGCATCAAACATAGGTTTCTTGTGATTTGGGCAACAAAATAATCACCAAATGGGACACCACTAAACTTTACACCATTCATTTTTAAAAATATCATTTTTATGATAATTCTAAATAAAAATCCCGAGTACTGTTAAAAAACTCGTGACAAATAACACTATCCATTATCAAAGCTCTTAAAAAAGAACTAATAAAGGTAACTTTTATCAGTTATTTAATTATAACTGATAAATATAAGTCTTCTAAAAACATTTTTTAGTACTAATAAAGTCATCCCTTTATAATCATTTTTCTAGTGCTGATAAAGCGTGGCCTTTATCAATGCTAAAAAGCACTAAAAAAGTTATAATTATAAAAACAAATATCTCTAAAAGTCATTTATTAATATATAAATAATATTTTATTGATAAAAATGAAATATATTTTAATTAAAATGATTTATATATGAAAAAATTTATATTAAAACTTGATATATAATATATTTAATTAAAAATAGAAAACAAATTACAATATGGAAAAATTTATTTCATATAGAACATTATATTGATATATATATATATATATATGTAATATTCATGAAAAAAGTTTATTTAGTGATAATAAATGTATTATTAATCATATTTTTATATCATTTATTTAATGAAAATTGTTTATAATTTAATTAATAAAATATTTATTAAAACTGTTCTGTAATTAATATTTACAGATATTCTTTAAAGTTTTTACCAATTCCTTTTTTTTAATTTGAAATATATAACGGTTAGTAAATATTTAATTTTAATTAAAATTTTTATTAAATATGTTACACCTAATAATAAATACAATAATTTCACATGTACATATACAAAATTAATTCAATTTTATACAGATAATCATATAAACAAATAATACACTATTAATATTATCATTTATTTATTTATTAATATTTACTTTTTAATATATCAAGTTTCTAATTATTATATTTTATTACCATTTTACAGTTATATTTTACTTATTCTATTTATTAGTTTTAATTAATATATATGTATATATATTTATTATATTCTTTTTAATTTTTTTTGTTTAATAAATGTGTAATTTTATTCATTTTTAATATTAATTTATCTTTATTGTCTGGAATTTACTTTGTTTTTAAAATAGTGGTAATTTACATAATTAATATTTATATTCATTCTAATATATACAAATATTTATTTTATAGAAAATTTATATAATTAATTAGGATAAATCATAATTTTAATGTTTTTCAATATATTAATATTTTAATTAAATTCAACTATTTTTAACATCCATTCATTTAATATTTTTTTTTCTTTACTAATATAACGTGTTTTATTAATTTTTTATAATATATTCATCTTCAATATTTCTTCATTTAATATTTTAATAATTTAGCCATTTTGTGTGTTTTTATACATAATTATTATTTATAATTAATAATGTTTTAATTAAATAAATATATTCATACATATATATATCAATATATATATATATAATAATTCCTTAAATCTTATTTATATAATAAAAAGTATTTATTTATATTAAAGAAGTGACATATTTAGTTAAAATGTTTTTATAAATTGAAATTAATTTTAAATAGAAATACTAACTAATTGGCATTGAATAATAAGAATTTAAAAAAATATCACTATTTATTTCAATTTAACATTTATCAATGTTTTGTTACATTAATTTAACACACATATACGTAATTAATGAAACTTTTTCTTTTTTTAAGCAAAAGAGGACCCATCTTTTAAGAGAGCGTAGATCAAGTAAAATAATGGATGCCATAAAACTGGGAAATTATCCAACTAAACATAAGGGACATAAGAAATACTCCTAGTATCCAAATGATGAGCTACCCAATTACCCCCCTTTTTAGTAAAAGAGAAGGATCATGCTGAGAAGCAAATCTATAGGGATTGACTCTACAAAATTTATGAACAAAATGGTTGGAGTGCAACATCCAATGTAGTGATATAACTGATAAATTTGAGGTTTTCCACCTCAAATGTGATGGAGTTCTAGCTAGGATAAATAGTGAATTCCATACACATGATAATTTCTTGTGCTTTTGCTACTTTTGGCCAGAATTCCCTGAGTGAATTTTGGATTGTAGCAATGATCGAACAAAAAGAGTTAAAAACCAAGACACTAAAACTAGTTATTCATTTGTCTAATGGTGACACATCCACATTAATATTTAGGTTTCCTAGGGTGGGATCACTAAAAACTCATGGTTTAATCATAATAGTTGGTCCATCAAGCTGACTCTCACTATTGGTCTTTGTAGATAAACAAAGGGTTTCACACGCGGTCCATGAGGAACATGGTATGATTACTTGGTTAAACATAATTTTATTTATTCTTATAGATTTTATCTAAAAATTATTTCAAAGGGCTCTTATTTCCTTGATAGTGTAAAATAATAACCATTTTTTGAGATGTGAGGTGAAGACAGTGGCCATTTATTGGAGGTAAATAGTGTTTGGATTGACGGTGTTCCAGATGCTCATAGCAATGGGACATTGGAAAAAATATTGCATGGTGAATTCAGTCACAAACATGCATATTGAATAATAATTATTCCTTGAATGGTGAAAAATAAGAAGTTTAGTTCAATGGAGGATCCCATAGTAGGCTTTCCACTGAAATTAATGCAAATTAGGAGGGATATGGCGGTCCAAATGATTTAAAAAAAATACCAGCATTAGAAGCTGATATGTAAATTTCTTAAGCATATCTCAATTTCATAATATATATGAATGTTCTCTCCCTACACTAATAGAGGTGACAGAGACCCATTTCTCTCAAAATTTGGCTACTGATGATAATATTCATCTCTCCCCTATTGAACTTGGAGAAGAGTTTTTCAGTGAACCAACTGTGGTCATCCTCATTGAGTAAGTAGATAATTAATCCATCTTCATGGCCTTTGGGAGAATAGAATGTTTCTTTGTGTCCATTTCCACTGACCATCCGTTGATCCATCTCGATCTTAACATCTTCTCCATCAATGATTCTCCAATAAATCTAACTCAGATGGAGGTCGTGCATTTCCCACATGTTATTTTAGAAGAATTTGGGGTGGGGGACTAATGAAACACTACTAATGTCTATATGGGAAATGTATTTATCCTGGATAAAATTAATGAAAAGTGATATAGTATGATGAATAAACCACAAGTACAATTTTGAAGAGGATAATTGTTGAAGAGATGAAAATATATGAACCCCATTCCCTTATAATGTTTGGGTTTTAAGGGATTATCCAATGAAATCCAGTGGAATTTATTTTTCGCATTGTAGATTTTCTACTAGAAGATTACAAGTGGAATATAAAGAGGGTTGAAAATGATGCTAGGTAATTTGAATAGTGTCATGACATATTAAGAAAGGGATTGAAAAGCCTCTATGATAATTTATTTTACCTCTTTAGAAATAATTTTTAAATTAAATACTTATATTTTTTCTCTGCTCTATCCAACATACTAGAGAATGCCTTATTTTCGGATCGAATGAATATTGTTAGAAGCTTATGATAATTATCATTTTTCAACTATCTGAATACCATAAGTATTTATAAGGTCACCCTTCCTAACAAAGTGAATGAAAACACTAAATGATTTATCCAATATAGTAAAATTGACCACTTACCCTTAAGCCTTATCTTAAATGAGAATAAGGAGAGAGATGTTCTCATAATCTACTATAGTTTCCCTATAGAATAAGAGGCAATCATCAACATAGAAAATATGGGAGATGAGAGGCCCCCGATGGGAGGCTACATTCCATGAATAAGATTATCATTTTCTTATACTGAAATGAAATGATAAAACTTATCAGCCACTAAGAGGAAGAGGAAATGGGAAAGAGTTTCTCCTTTACAAATCCTGTTTGTGGGAGATAATCTCCATTAGTGTCCACCATTGATACATATTTTCCAGGATAAACAAGAAACACATTCCAAAACCACTTAAATCCATATAGAGTGGATGTATATCCTTCTCAGCATGAAATGGGGAAATACCATTTCACTATTTCAAAATCCTTTTTATTGTCCTGTTTCTCATCAATTATTCCTATTTTATTAAAAGTGTGGGTTTTCATGCTGTATATGGATTCATGGGGGATATATTAATTTTCCAAATAAGATGGTTGGTAGATAAATTGCTTGTTTTTCAGAGATAATAGAAGAGAGGAAAGTGTTCATAAGGTTAACCATTATATTTGAGATGATATTTTATGTGACATTACAATGACGTATGGTCCTATAATTGGAGTTTAAGGAGGTTTTCTTGATATTATGAATAATAGTAATTATGGATTCACTGAAAGAGAAGGGTTGGTTTTTTCAATCCAATTTTCTCCCATCAAACATGATACATCAGTTTTGAAAATAGACAATAATATTTTGTAAAGAAGTGGGTGTGAATGACATCGGAGTATAATGATTTGGTCGAATGGATTTTAATGAGGTAAATATTGATTTCATCATATATTTTATTAGTTAAGATCTTTGTTTTTATCAAATAAATCATCATTGGATTTATACATGAGGCAATATCAGTGGGGATGGATGAGTCACTTACTAAGTAAAAATTTTAGGAAAAGAGAAAGATAATGTCATGGATATCATTCTAATCTGAGAAGTTACATACTTAAGATGATGTGAGGAAGGAAATGTGGTTATTTCAGTGCCTCCCAGACACCTTTTTATAGAAATAATGTGTATTGGAGTCGCACTCATTAATGTGAATGTTATGAGAATTCATTAATCATTAAATTTATTTCCTTATCAGTGCTTCAATTAGGTCTGTTCTAGGGAGGAAATTCTACACAGGGTTTTGTATTATGAGGGAAAGTAGTGAAGATTCTCAAAACCTAATTTTGATAGTGTTTCACTTACAATATAGTTGGCAGAACCAACTACAAATCTACTACTTATGATTAGAGCCAACATGGTGGACATTGTTTTTAGCATTAGGGTCAACCAAATCCTCTCTGGATTTAGTCACCTCTTCATTGTACCTTTCTATCACCTAGAATATTTGAAATTCAAAAGGTCTATATTATCTCAGTTTCCTATTTTAGGGTTATGTTTAATGAAAATAGGGTCGTGGTATGACATATATGGATTAATATAGGAAACTTATAAGATGTTGAAGATGTTGATCCATTTAGATGATGCCATGAATCTGTCCAAATGTTTTATAATGAATGTATTCTATGAGAAGGCACAATACCATGAAAAGGGATATCATTAGGTCGTAGGTTGAAAAGTCCCATTCTATAATCTTCATATAAGAAGTATCTTATATAGGTTTATGGTCAAGAGGAACCCCTACCTTTCTTCTCTAAATCATACTCTCATTAAAGTCCCCTCTAATGAGTAGGGGCCCTCGATGGACATTCCTAATAGACTATAAGATCTCCTAATACATACACATTCCATTTTGTGATAAATAATCATATAATACCACAAATTTCCAAGAAGTCACAACTGGATGGTAGACTAAGGTAGCAATATGTTTTTGGTGAGATGCCTTAAACCTTCATACCCAGTTCCTCCTTCCATAGGAGGCAGATCCGGCCAACATGTCCTTAGAGAGTGGCTGGGAAACATCCTTGGAGACCCCCATGGAGAAACAACATACATATATTTTCCTTCATATATGGTTTAGATAAAAAAACCTTATCATGGAAACTTTTGGTTCCCCAATGCTTGATCATCTGAACTATGCATGGGTTTCCAATACCATGACTATTCTACAAAAATAATTTCATTAGGATAGGAGGGTGTAGTTCGAGCCATCATCTTCCTCTGTGTATTCATGAAATGAAAAATAATCCACTATATACTACCCATTATGAATTCATTCAATTTTGAGTGAATTATTTGGGATTATTTCAAAATATTATGTTTTAGTATCGGATGATCACTTTCATGTTCTCCTCTATATTTTAAAATCTATGTATAGTATTTTTTGGTCCATGTGATGGTGGTTAGACAGTGATGTTAAAATGTAGGAGGGGAAAATGTGGGGGGGGGGGGGGGGTAAAACCATTGTGGATATAGTGATTTATATTGGTAGGGTTTTGGGATGGGAAGAATAATGGATATACTTCAGCTTGTTGAGGTAGAATAGGAATGATTGGTGGTATCCCTTGTTGAAGGATTGTCCATGTGATCTAGAGGGATATTTAAATTCTTAAGCACATGATTTGTTACTTGGATGTTGAATTTGTTTTGGCTAACCCCAGTAACTTTGATCTGTGATATGAGGATGAGGTCCTAGTATGTAAACATTGGAGTGATTTGAGGCCAATTTCATAATAAAGGCCTCAAAAATATTCTTTCAATATATATAAATCTTTTTTAAGGATAAATTGTATCCTTAGTTTTTCATATAGATCCATGGGCTATAATAATGGATGATATTACCATCTACATCTATTTTCCATGATTCACAATCATTTTCTGTACGTTTAATGGATCCATTGAAAAAAAATGAGGCATAGAAATTTTCATATTCAAACAGTATCCTTAATCAATGGTCCTCCATAGAGAGAAACACTCAACTCATAAGCTTTAATCACTTAAAAAAAGAAAATGTTACATATGGCTCCCAGAGAATTGGTTTGGATAAATCCTAATCAATGAAACATTTGATGTGGCTACTAATGTTTTGAATAGTATGATATTATATTCAGTTGAAATGGATTTTTTATGCGAATATATAAGGTCTTTTTTTAGTGAATGTAATATTTATGAAGTCCCCTTAATTTGTAGATCCTTCATTAATATAAGGTTGTTATTGAATGACCAGGTTCTTTTAAGGATAATTGTTTATTTAACATTTTTATAGAAATATTTATGATTTGGTGGCCAGATAGTACATCTCTTTTGGACAAAACTTCTTATATTCACAAAATTGATTACGGTAATTTTTTAGAACATTCAGATTGAATGGTTGGTTGTTAATGAATTTACCCATGAATAAAAGTAAACTCTAACATTCCTGGAAAATGTAAACTTCTTTATCGGCAACAATAGGAGATTTCTCCTTCATTAATAGTGATGGGTTCCTCCATAGATTAATGAGATCAATTTTCATGAAATTGAATGTAGAACGTGGGAATTTTATGACCATCTATGAAGGAAATACAGAGGAGATAAATGTTGCAGCTGCACTTGACCAACACCTTTCTTATATAAATATAGGAGAAAGAAGACACTAGAAACCATAAGAGCGATCTTTAAAAAAAGAGAGACATTACAATTCCATTTAAACTTTTAATGTGATTATGTTTAATGTAATGTTATATTTAAACAAACACAAATTTTTTTTTCTGATTTATTGATTTTTTAATATTCATTTTAAAATTTTAATTAATAAAATAATATTTTATTATATTATTTATGTTCTTAATCAAAAAATATTATTAAATAATTATATTTTTATACAATATTAATAATTTAATATTTTTAAATATCTAATTCAACTTTTATTATTTTTAATAATAATTATTCATTTCTAACCGTATTTATTTTTAATATATTTTTATTTTAATCTTTTTCATTTTTTTGATTAATTTTTTTTAATTTTTTCTATCTTAATTTTTTTGTACATTTTTATTCATTAAAATTTAATGTTTTTAATATTTTTGAAATTTAAATAATTAATATGAATTCATTTTTATTTTATCATATATTCATTTTTTATTTATCTAATAATCAATATAATTAATAATAATTATTTACATATTTAATATTTTATCAATATATTGAATTTAATATTTATTAAATTTCACTCTTTTTAACATTTATTTATTTCAAATTATTTAGTATTATTTATTCAATGATATGTTAATTATTTCTTACTGTTTTTTAATTTATTCCTTATTAATATTTGTTGGATTAATATTTTTAAAATATATTCATTTTTAATATTTTGTATATATATTTAATTGTTAACATATAATGCTATTAATTTGGTTTTAATATACACATATTTAATATGAATTCATATTCATATTTGAATTTTTTAATAATTTATAGAATTAATAAAAATTATACGTTTTTTTATATTTTTTTATTTCTATTCATTTTTAGTTATTAAATTTCCCTAATTTATATATTTTATATTTTAATATTATTGTTTCATAAAGAATGTAATTATATTTTAATGTTTTTTAATTTACTAATCTTTAATATATATTTATTTACATTTATTAATTTATTTTATATAGTTTCTATAATTGCATTCCAAAAAAATTGATAATGATACGTTTTACCAACGCTAAACATAAATGATGATCACCCATCCTTTTTAATGATAATAGTTATCACTGATAAATATATATTTCGTGAGCTCTTTTTATTTTAACACTGAGACAACCTATCTTTTATAGATATTTTTTGAAAGCACTGGTAACTCACTTTTGTTCTTTTGAATAGAGTCCTAATAGAGGAACCCATTGCTAACACAGTTTATGATCGCTTGGAACTATATCTGCACCACTAATCCCCCTCGAACTTCTCAGATGAATTAAAACTCTCAAAACCCATGGTATGTCTTTCATTCTTCTCATTTTCAGTCGATAATTTATTGTTTGTGTGTTTTTATTTTTTTTAAAGGTTTGGTTTTGTCATGTGACCCACATAACCAGAATATGATTGAGATCCATTAATGTTCCACACCCCATGATCCCCACCCTCATGCCATGAATACCATCTCATATAGAGTGTTATTTCTAGGAAATCATTTTAGTTATCTTCAACTCGAATGAACAATCTTTGAAGTATCATATAAATAAAAAATCTATAAACCAATCCCCAATTATCCATTATTTTTTTCCTTCAAATTGTTATGTCCTTAGAAGTTAACCTTTAATATTGATTTTTTACATTGCTGGATAGATTTCATGTGTGGACCGCAACATGAATTATGTTCATGGAGAGAAATGATATTTGGATTTAATTTCATATTTTCATAAATTCTAATTAAAACATTAGTAATTCAATATAATAATAATTGATCATTTTCTTAAATATGTTTTTACTAGGAAGGATACCTACTACCATGAAAATTATAATAATAAAAACTTAAAATTAGTTTTTCCTAATATAGAAAACACACAAACACATTCATCATGAGGTGAATGAAAAACTTTTACTCATAAAAAGCCTTTTGGTTACATCATTAACACTTTAATTTTAATTAATGATTAAAAATTATAAATTATTATTTTAATATTTAATTATGGTGAAGTAGTTTAAATTATTAAGTCAATATATTGTTTTGATTATTCTCAATGTAATTTTTTATTTATCTCATTATAATAATTTATAAATATATGAAAATGTTCATATATTATTTTCCTATTTTTCCTCTTCATATATGAACCCATTTAATTTAATTTATAATTTTTATTACTAATAGGGTTTTAATTTATTTAAAATTAAAATAATTGTTAAAATTTGTTGTTAATTATCCATAATTTGGTATGTTGTAGTTTAATATTTTCTTAATTCTAAATAAAGTGTATGTTTCCATTCTAGTTTTTCTTATATTTTTATATATATATATATATATATATATATATATCACGATTTATATATTGATTATACATATATATTTTTAATATAAAATTTTAAAGAAAGTGATTATATTTGTTAGAGAGCTTAGGTTTTTATTGTTTTCTTTAGAAAGTATCAACAACAGAACATATTCATTTTCTATGATATTTGTGTGGATAAATATCATTTAAAGAAATAATTTTAATAAATTTATATTAATTATATATCAAAATTATTCATTTTGTTTCTAATCAAATTTTATTATATTGTTATATTATAAACGTCAAAAATGTTTATGTTATTCTTCATGAAAACAAAATATATGATTTTTTGTTTCATTCAATATTTTAAAAAATTCAATTTTTACCCATGAGAATAATCCTACTAAAATTTAATACTATGATAATTTTATAATATTAATGTGATAATTTTTCGACATGGATTATTATGAAAAAAGGAAGACTATGATTTGATCTAAGATAAGAGTTTTTTCGAAACTCATATTCTATCATATGAGTTAGTAAAATTCCTTCGATAGATTAAATATAGTATGATAAATAATGGGTTTATTGGTTTTATAAATACGTTTAGTGGGTTTTTATCATTGATGTAATAATATAAATAAACTATTCCCCTAAAAAATGTTTAATGTTTCGCAGAATTATAAATATCACTGATTTTTCCCTTAATAGAAGCATTTGAGTACTATAAAAACCTTACACTCTATTTGAATATTCTAGAACATTTTTTAGATAAAACTACACAGCTTTAATCAGAGGGGGACACAAAAAGTGGATTTGGATACTCGATAGAGGATCTAAATCCCATCAACCATTAAATAAAAAGGAGTTCAATGAGGAGGTTATTTTTTAAATATAATATTATTTTTCTCATAATATTATGTTTTATCCACTAAATTCACAAAATCTAAATAAATGATTGACAACTAATGCATATAATGACTCCATCACATGATGATGCTACCAATCACAAGAAAGAATTTCCATCGATGCTGAAATTGAGGAATTATTAAGGGATAAAAGAAACTTTGGTTAAAAAATAATGTCCTTGTCTCACTATGGTAACTAATATTTTCAATACATTTAGAAAAGGTATAAAATTTAATGCAGGCTGGAATCAATGCAACCAACCAATTGACCCCAAAAAGGAAATGATCCCTAGTTATGTTTGGCTAACAATGAGAATTATATTTTTCTATTGATATAGATATATGGAACAATGTTATTCCTATATTTATGAAACCCATATGGGAATATATATAAGTATTTTTATGATATACATTCTACATTTCATAGAAAAATTACACCATTAAACACTAATTTAATTTTCATTAACCATTGTATAGTTCATTTATTTTAGATGTTTTTTGTAAGAAACAAGTATTGATAGTCACTAGAAAAGCTCAAAGAGATTATAGACAAACCTTACAAAGTATCAACTTACATATAATATGATTAAAGTAAACCCCCACCCACCAGTTATGTATAGACACATTATAAACTAGGAAAAATTGAAATATTACCCTAGTTAGAATGATGATGAATAACATTAGTATCATTTTAATCGATAATGTTTAACTTTAATATATTTATTTTATCCATTTTGATTTAATTTTTTATATTATAGAAACAATAGAGGATTTATGAAAATAAGCAACATGAATCAAAACTCATGTACCCAAATCATAATACAAGGATGTGGTATACATTACGTGAGAAGAAATTTCTAATTATTTTAAACATGAAATAATATTTTATATTATATGAAAAAATATTTTCCTTTTTTATATTAAAATTAATTAATAAAAACCCAAATTTACTTCAATCCCATTTCATATACAATGGATGGGGGCCAACGTAAATATAGAAGGAATACAAGTTGATGAAAACATACAAGAAGTGTCAGAGTAATGTGTAAGTAAGACATAAGAAAAATATTTATTCCTTATAACTGTACTATATAAAAATTTCTATTTATGTTTTTATGTTTTTATATAGATTAGAAACAATAATTAGTTGTTATTGTACCTAAAGAAAAATTAATTTCATTATATTTTTAGCATCCATAATATTTTTACCGGATTAAAGTAGTAGGTTATGGAGTTATACCTAAAACGTATTTCATGAATACAAATCCACGAGGAGATACATAAGAGATATTAAAAAGAACATATGTTCAGATAAATGATTTGAATTACATTATTTTATAGTCTAGTTTAGTAGAATAATATTTGTGAAAGGATCCAAGTGAAAAAATTGTGTAACCATGATTAGTAAATGATGTGCCAGATGAACCTACTATCTTTGAGTCTTTCCATTCCCCTCAAATGCCTACCTTATGTGAGGTAGTCAGTTTTCCAATTACTCTTTCTATAAAATGAGATTCAATTTTTTTTTGATAACAATGTATTACTACAATTTTATAGGGTGGCATTTTAGTTTATTTTTATCCATCAACGACCATGAATTTATATTTTGTGAGGGGTATGGTGTATAATTTCTGTAGATAGATGATACAAACAAAAAAATCCAAAAATATTGTAGGATAGTGGGTATTAAACAAGATCATTAGATGAGTGTTGAGTTTCATGTTCCACATGATGATCTGGATTTTACCATGATTGATAATTATATTTTAACTTTCAAAATAAGGTCATCTAATTATAAAAATATACACAAGTTATGTCATTATTTTTTTCAAATGAAAAACCATTAACAATTGATGAAAAAATATCATAAATAAGGTAAAATTTATAATCATATAAAATGAAGGGTAAACTAAATGTTTGATGAAGACAAACTAGTAATTCAACCAAGAAATTAAGTGAAGCTTTCGAGAGTAATTTCACCCCTCTAGATCCACTAAAACATATAATAACATTAAAAGATCTTGTAGACACAACATTTAGTTATTTTAATATTTCTTACATTGAATAATAAGAATAAATATTTAGATATTTTTGAAAAAAATTGATAGGACTGGAGAGTATAATTGAGATTATCATGTTTGAATAGTTGGGTATCTTAGTTATGAATACAAAATTTGAGTAAATTTTCATAATCAGGTTGCCTATAAATGAGAAATTATAACTATTAGATTTAATAACTATTCATATTTGCTATAGTTCTATATATTACTTCTCTAAAAAGGTAAAACTATATGATTTAATATTTAGAATCATTAAACCCTCTATCATCTATATAGAAAATTTTACTTATAAAATGGTATAAATTGAAAAGAAAAAAAATCACTATGCTTGGAATTTGAAAATATAATAATAGGTGAAAAAATCCTCTTACTTCATACAATACATGGTTAAATATCTACAATATAATCATACAAAATATATTTTTATAAATTATTAAATTTTTTTGAACGAAATAGATTCGAATCATAAATAATTTAGTTACCAAAAATAATTTTTTATCCAATACTTGGGTTCCCATGAAACTGACCTCAAATGATTTATAATATGAGCTTATAATAAACTACAATAGATGTTTTATAGATAAAATTTAAACTATAAGTATTTTTTTAAATTGATTTTTTATATGATATTTAGGTATATAATTATAGGCTAAATCGTGTTATGAGGTTGGTAAACGAACATCATAATCATAATTATTTCTACAAATATAAGTAAATTATGGTATATATAATTTAAAATAATTGTGAAAACATATTTCAAAAAAATATATAGTAATTTTTTTCAATGTTTCTGAATTTTAGGAATAAAAATAATGAAAAAATTGTAGATATTAGGTCTTATAATTTATAAGTGATTTAATTTACTAAGAAAAGAAAAACATCCTTCAAAAATATATTTCTAAAGATAATTTCAATATAATTTTGAGAATCTATTAATTGTTTATGTGATTATATTTTCCTAGTAATATCAGGATTACCTATAATCCACATAACCAGGTGAAGTTATTTTTTTATACGAATCAGTAGAGTACATGGTGTTAGAATGTTTGTCACCAATAATATAAGGTGATTTCCTATAATGTTTGTGATCTAGTATAGGTCATGACCTTAGAGATACATTTTAGATTTATATCATTTCTATCATAATACTTATATATTAATTTTGACATATTTGTCAATGAGAAGTGTAATGGAGGGTCATTCTCTATAGATTCTATCAAATCTAGTAATATGGATGAATCTTCTCATGCTCAAGAGAGATTGGACTTTGAGGATGAAAAAATATAACAATGATAAAGGAATGTGTCAAGGTTCCTTCCACACAAAAATTCAATTATCTGTTACTAACTCATGGGGATGGTAATTATAGGATCATAGTCTCATAAATTTCATTTTGTATCTTCAATATAAATGTGTCATTTTAGTCTAAAACGTGTTTTTTATAGAAAAACCAAGAAAATGATCCCAAATTATTCTAAACCATTTGAAAATGATACATAATTCATTTTTTATGTACAAGAATAAAACACACATCAATATAACAAGGGATGTAGTTATAATGAATTGAAGGGCATAATTTCAATATAAATGTTCCATTTAATTTAAAATGAATTTTACATATCTGAAACAAAGAAAATGATTTTGGATTATTTTCATACATGAGGAAAATCATCCCAAATTCATTTTTGATTTGTCAGAATTAAACATACATCTGTCCAACACTTGATATGGTTGTTATTACACAAATTGTGCGATTTCAATATAAAACTATATTTTTAGTTTGTAATGTGAATGGCATATCCAGAATCAAGAAAATGATCTTATTCTATTTTCAACCATTTTGTAAATGGTGAAAAATTAATTTAGGTGGTATAGAAATAAATTGAACATCAATATGATACATGAATTAGATGGTATTCCTCCTAGTTCATGTTTTTAATACAAAATTTCATTAAAGTTAAAAAAATATTTCAGTATCAAAAACAAGATGTATGATTTCTTTCCAAAGTATACAAATTTGATTCCTTATTAGTTTTTTATGTGTAAGAATCAACCAATCATCAATCAATCACATAATGTGATTAATATGTCTTTTAAGTATATGTTTTCAATATAAAAGATCCATTTTAGTTCAAAACACAAATCACATATCCAAAATTACTAAAATGAGATCATATTATTTTTAAACATGATGTCATCTATATGACTGGTAGTTAAAGTTTCTAATATGAAAGTGAAATTTATGATTAAAACACTGATCACATTTATAAAATTGATAAGATGATGTTAGATTATATTAATAAATTATTAAAATGATCCATAACTCATTTGTGATGTAAATGAATTGACCACAAGTAAATATGACAAATGTTGTAGTAGGTATTACAAGTAGTATGTGTTTTCAATATATAAGTTTAATTTTAGACTAAAACACAATGAACATATAAAAAACCAAGAAATCAATATCAAAATATCTTACAACATTAAAAAAATGATTAATAATTAAAATGTGATGGGTAGGAATTAACCACACACCAAATCTAAAACATGATAAAGTTGATATATCTCCATGTTCATGTTTTCGATATAAAAGATTCATTTTAGTTTAAATTGTGAATCACAATGCCATGACCAAGAAAACAATATTAAATAATTTTGAAACTTAATGGGAAAATCCGTAATTCATTTATGTTGAATAGGAATTGACCAAAAATCAATTTGACATATAATGTGACTCGTATGACATGAATTTCATGTTTTCAATATAATAGCTCCATTTTATTTTGATGTGCACATCACAGTGTATAAATTGATAAAATAAGATAATTTTTTTTGAAACATAATGTAAATAATGCATAATTTATTTTTGGGATATATTAATTTAATGTATGTCAATCCAAAACAAGATGTTCTTGGTTTGACTTTTAGGTCATTTTTTCTATAAAGAAGTTCCATTATAGTTTAAAAAGAACATCACAATGTTAAAATGGAGAAAATGAGCTCGACTTAATTCAAATAACATAAAAAATCTATAATTCCTTTTTCCCATATAATAATTGACTTCACATCAATCTGAAACATAATGTGGTTGGTACTATTCAAAGTTCATGTTTTCAACATAAAAAATCCATTATTTTTTTAAATGCACTTCACATTTGTAGATACATGAAAATAACCTCTGATTGTTTTCAAATAGTAGGAAAATGATTCTTAATTAATTTTTAGGTTAATTCATTGAACTCGTGCCAATTTGAGACATGATGTGGTCGATATGACATGAAATGCATGTTTAGAATATAAAATTTAACTTTATGTATAAAACATGAAACACAAAAGAAAAAATTCAAGAACGAGCACAAAATAATTTAAATCTTTAGGGAAATGATATATAATTAATTTTTAACATATATGAATTGATTTCACATCAAGATGACACATGATGTGTCCAATATAACTCATAATGTATGTTTTCAATATAAAAGTTTCATTTTTTAAACTCATTTCAAAAGAAAAAACTGAGAAAAAGAACTCAAATTATTTCAAAAACATATAAAAATTATATAAAATTTAATTTATGATGCATAGGAATTTACAACACATCAATCTAACATATTAGTTTGTTGTACTGACTGTAAGTGCATGTTTTCAATAAAAATGTTCTATTTATGTTTAAAAAAATCATCACATATCAAAAATCAAGAAAAAAATCTTGGACTATTTTATGACAATAGTAAAATGATCCATAATTTATTTTTTATTTGAAGGAATTTATTGTATTTCAATTGATCAAACTATGTATAAGGTATGACTAAATGTGAGAATTTATAATATTGAAGTTTCATATTATTTTTAAATGCACATCACATATCTAAATAGAACAAATCAGATAATATTGTATTCATTTTTTATGAAAATTATCCATAATTAATTTGGGATTTGTATGAATTGACCACACATCAATCCAACACACAATGTGTCTGGTAAGACTCAAAGTGTCTAATATCAATATAGAGGTGTCATTTTAGATTAAAAAGAGCATCATATTATCAAGACAGAGATAATGATATCATATTGTTTTCAACCTTTACCAGAATGTTCCATATTTTATTTTTGTCATATTGGAATCGACTAAATGTTAATGAGAAACATGATGTGGTCAGTATGACTCAAAGTGCATGTCTTTAATACAAATATGAAATTTTAGTTTAAAATGCTTTTTAGGTTTTTAAAACCATGTAAAAATTCATGGGTTAATTCCAAACATTATAAAATTGATACACATTTCATTTTTGGAATATAGGAATTGACCGTAAATCAATACAACAAAGGATGTTGTGGGTATAACTCAGAGTGCATGTTTTAGATATAAAAGTTATTTTTTATATAATGATATAATAGTGGTCAAACATGTATGTAATTATAATAATGTATAATATATAATATCTTTAATATATTTAGTAATAAAAAATATGATTCATATAAATTACTAATTAAAAATGTAATTAATAATTCATTTTACCATTATCAAATAATAGTATAATTTACTATTAATATATACATTATAGTGAAAAATAATATAATTAATAATATAAATAAATAAATATTTAATATGTATAGTAATCAATAATATAATTTATTATATGTGATTTATATGAAAATAATTGTTTTACTGAATTCAACATTGGTTTTATTTTAGGGACTACCGGTGTCGTCCCAGCCAAAGTGTTTTATCCAGCAGCCTAAATTGAATTTCCCTTTCATAGTACCAGTATAGCATAAGTACGGGGTCGATCTATAGGGAGATTTAATTTTTCAATCAACATGAGTTTTGATTAATTAAGTGAAGGAACTGAATTATAAAAACAATGTTTGTTGTTTGTGGTAATTTTTTTCCAAGGGGTGAGTAATTAGACTCTTCCAATTCAAAGATAAATTAATCATATGAATAGAAAAACACTTAAATTAATTTTTGATACTTTATGATAAAAATGTGTTGGGGATGTGAATTATTGTGTAGTTAGTTTAGAATATATTTTCCTATTATGTTGTTGTGTTCATAATATCTCACATTTTTGGTTTTCAAACGTGTCAGAACACCCTTGGCCCAATGAGTCCTGATTAAATCAATAGAGACCAATTCATTTTTCTGGAATTTTATTCTTATAAATTTTTATTAAATACCAGACTTTCTAAGATGACATGTGCACCAAATCATCCTACGTATAATTGTTGTAAATCCCCTAATTATCGCTAGAAGATTTGTTCTTGGTCTGATATGGGGTTTCTAGTGAGATTCATCAAGAAGTATCCAGAAGAATTATGTGAGAAATATGAAAAAAAATGAATATAAGAATATTTATCAGTTAACAACCCAACCTTCATCGATATTTCCAAAACATGGAGAATTTAGATACACATTGAGTAAATGATGATAAATAAACTTGTAATACCTAAAGAGTTCATTACAATAGAAATGAAAAAGAGAAAACTGACAATTACCAGAGTAAAACTCAAATGTTTTTTCTAGAATGAGTTCCAAAATCATCCTACCTTAGGAATTTGTAATCTGCCTCTTATCTCATCCCTAATGTGTCCCTTCACTATTATTGGTCATCCCCCACAATTCTTAGGGTGGTTAGGGGTCCGAATCCTTAATCATAGGTAGGGTAGATGGGTAGATAGGAGTAGGTAGGGGTATTTTTGACTTACACACATTTATAACACATGGTTAGATAAACCGTACGCTAACCGTGAGAGCAGTTCTATCTATTAGAAGAACTATGCATGTGTTCCATGGTTGGTCTGTACAATTTGACAAACTATGTGGAGACCATGAAGAGGGTCTCTATCTCAAAAATACATACCCATCATGGTTTTTTGTAGTCCACATGTTTTTTAAAACTATGTGGTGACCGTGTAGGGTTCCCCTTCCTGGAAAAAGTTGGGACTACCTGGAATTTGTATAGGAATTCTTGGCCTTGAAGACTCCACAATATCATACGTCATGGAAAAAAATTATGAAAGGATCCAATTTCTATCTGAATCATCCAGTATTACAATGTCTTCTAATTTCATTCCATGGTGAATAAAATACCTATGAATTTATATTTAAATTTTATAAATCGTGAAAATAAATTCATACAACCACTTTCAAGATACTTAAATAAGTGTAAATTTTCTATACAAAATAGTGCGTCATTACTCCCCCAGACTTGTTTGATTGTTCTTCCTCAGAAAAATTACGAGAAATTCATTTTAGAGTAATTAGTGAAGAAATGTGTAGAAGATTCACAAATTATAAAAATCAAATTAATATGGATTTTGAATGAATTACGATTAAAAATTATTATGTTCATACTTCATGGATCACAAAATTTGTGAAATTAGCTAATGAGGTAAGCTTAATCCAAAACATGCAACCATTCATTCATAAAGCAATGTTGCTTAAAACTAAATTTTCCCATCTTCATTAAACTAAATACCCAACCTTCATTTCAATCTCAACCAAAACTTATTTTGGTTATTCTCAATCATCGTCCTCACCAATTGGTGGGATACCACTTTTATAGGTCACACACCCTCATTGAATTGCGTCTTTTGGAACATGATGAAGTGTAATAAAAAAACTCTTGCATGAATTTTTATATATCGAATATGTTTCATTGGGATGAAATAATATAATTAAATTGGGCCCAATTTTTCATGTCAACACATGATGAAAATTTTGAGTAAGTTAGGAGCTTATGAAACTAAGACCATGTGATAACCACTAGTGTAGAAACAAAAATTCCCATTTCTCACCTCTCATTATGCGCAAATTGAATTCCATTTTAAGGGGTTCCATAATTTAAATTACTCATTCCCAAAAGACATTTTATACAATTTTTTTCTAAATAAATGACTAAAGGTTCCTTATCATGTGTTAAATGTTCATTTATATCACAAACAATGTTTGTCAATCCAGAATGATGAGAAATTTTTATAAATAATTCCCCAAAATCTATTTTTATCCAATTGATATAAACATGTGGAACCTATAACAGCCCTTTAGAAAACACCTAACAAAACATGTCATCCTAGGAAATTTTTCAAGTAGTTAACCAAATGCGGTTCATTGGTGGGCACCCTCCCCCACACTTTAAACCGGCTATGGTACCCCGTTAAGGTAGTAAGGTGGAGAATGGTGGAAAAGGTATCCAGGCAAGGGGAGGTAGAAAAATAAATGAAAGAAAATATTGTGAAGTAAAAAATTCCCATGGAAAGAATCCATTGAGATGGAAGAAATTAGTGTGCGAGATCCCACCAATAAGAATAGTCTATTCAAGCTGGAAAGAATGAGTCACCTACTGACTAAAAAAGAAAACCAGAAAAGTGAAGCATGAAAACCAAAGCATTGGTAGGGAGAACTAAAAGGAGGCACACAATAACACCATGAACAAGAAGCACAACAATGGAAAATATATGTTATAAAGGTAAGAAAAGTAGGAGGCGGATAAGAATAGAAACAAAACATCATCAGGGACATCCCATGGAGGGATTAAAAGGATAAAAAACTATTCACATAAAACTTCATCCCATGTGTGGTTGACAGTAGGTGGAGTGGTGGCCATCCTTTCTGTGGGATCAGCGGTGGTGTAGGGACCACCCATCAATGAGAAACCCCAATAAGAAATAAGATAAAATCGTGCATCTTCATACATATAATAGGAGGGAGGGAGACTGGGAACAACCTTTTAGAGATCGAGAGGTTGAATATTGTCTGGGCTGAGCCCTTCCACATCCATCATATTTTTCTCTAAATTCTAGTGGAACATCTAATACTGGTCTTGATGCCACATCTAGAAGAGGCTCGAGTAGGCATATGGGGTTCCTTGAATGTTAGTGTATGAGGGATAGGGTGGGAAATGGGATGGGAAAATATAATTGGTGGAGGTAGTAGGGGAAATGGTTCATCTTGGGGAGAGGAGTGGTGGGAGGTAGCAGGTGCAATCAGAGGTGCCTCTTCCTATGTGGATTCCTGTTGGGATTTAAATGGGGTGGCCATGGGAGGTCTGTGAAACCAATACCTGGTGCCACTATACTCGAGCATCCACATATTCTGAATGAGGGTAATATCAATGAAAGGGGTTAGTGGAAGCTTAATAAATTCATTCCCATCAAATTCAATATTCAATCTCTCTATTAAGAGGGTGATAAATGGGCCAGCAAAGATATCCACTTTTTGTTTAGAAAACATTTTATTTTGGTATTGTGAAAATATGAATGCTAGGTTATCCTCGATATTGGTGACCATATAGTGGAGTATGAACAAATCATGATTACTAACATTTCCCTCTTTATCGGACCAAGCAGTGAGGCATGTAGTAATAATCCGATGCAAAATACAATGAATGAGATTAAGTAGTCAGGATTCCATGTCTTTTTAGGGAACATAAGAATCTCCGGGTTGGGATATGGTGACCCAAAAGGATTAGGAATCTCTGGGTTCCCATTCAAGGGGTGCCACGATAGAGGTGAAAGTTTCCACATATTTTCGATCATAAATTCCAATGAAAGTGGAAAACTCACTGAAAAAAAAAAATCATTTTTTCATCAAATGGAATTTGATATCGCCTTCATCCTCACTCAAATATCCTTTAAGATCTTCATTTTCCTAATCATGAAACTGGAAGGTTGCTGAAAACTCCAAAACTAGCTACTTGAAAGTGGGTTAGTGAATGGGAAGGGCACTCGTAAGGATTCCTCGGGCTACGAAATGATTTAGTTATTTCAAAATTATGAAATCCTCAAGTTTTTCATTGAAAATTGATGAGGGGTATTCACCTCCCTAGTTAACAATGTATTATATATCAATATCTCTTCCTTTTTACGGAATATCTAGTGGGGACCAAGGGAAGAGGTTGAACTGGAAGCGCGAGATCGCTTTGATAAGGTCATTAGGGGATTGGGTTTTGGAACCTGTAGGTAGTAGAGTGAACATAACATAATTTCATAATTTTAAAAAATAATAGATAGAAAATTGAATATATATTATAGAAAATCCATTTGAATCTATGATAATTAACAAATATGGGAAATGAAATTCCTAAAATTGGGGGTTATTGGAATAATTTTTCACTACGCAATTGTATGTCAATAAATCCACGAAAAATGATGTAAAAGAGAAAAGAAATTGAATCCAAATGGAGAAGAAAGGAAAAAAGGGGAAAAGGGAAGGTTCTAGGAAAACCCTAGGGAGAAAAGAGAGAAGAGAACTAGAGAAGAAGAAAAGAAGAAGAAAAAAAGAGAGAAAGCTTACCTTGGTGAAGGATCCAGCCGAATAGAGAAGAAAATCTTGAAGAAGATGGATTAGAAGATAAGGAGTAGTGGATGAGGAGGTAAAGGCGCCTGGGGATGAGGAGGCAATGCATGATAAAGGTATGGGATAGATTCATTGGTTTTTTAAGAAATTTGGGGGTTTGAGTTGCTACACAGTTTTCAAAACTGAGTGCCAAATGTGAGGGAGTCCAATAGAAAGGGCTCAACAATGTGCAAAGTTGGATCAAGAGTTTTGGGAAACTATGCGCCAACCATGTGGCTGGTTATATTTGATAACTTTTTCAAAATTCCCCTATTTTGGAATCCAAAACAACCCTTGAAAATTAAATGCTCGTTTTCCCCCATGAGGTGTAGAAGATGAAGTGATATTTTCTATAAGAGATTTAAGTCTTTCAAAATAAAA
This sequence comes from Viscum album, assembly GCA_963277665.1. Taxonomy (NCBI): domain Eukaryota; kingdom Viridiplantae; phylum Streptophyta; class Magnoliopsida; order Santalales; family Viscaceae; genus Viscum; species Viscum album. The sequence goes on along the minus strand of OY728162.1, from coordinate 1,270,536,337 downwards.
ATTCAATAATATATTTGTCTCATTGTAGGGATTCAATGATAAAACACAAAATCAGTGAAAATAACTAACATTAATCCCTAAGCAAATCCAAACTAACAATTATTTTAATAAATGTTTTTGAAATGGCGGGTTACATTCTAGTCAATGATATGTTTAAAGTCTTGAGCTTAGCATAACAGGGCCTCTTTATACCAGAATTACATGGTGGATACCATGCCCACCGTGTCATCCATTTCGAGATAAGGCTTGAGATGCTGTTTATTTACATTAAATGTTGGACCATCTGCTCCAAAAACTTCCAGTATACCATGGTGGAAGACTTTAATTACTTTAATGGGTCCCGACCAATGAGGCTTTAGCATTCTTGAAAACATTCTCATGTGAGAGTTAAAAACAATACATCGTTACCATGATAGATGGATTTTCGAGATATCATGTAATCATAAACCACATTTTTCTTCTCTTTGTATAGATTAGCATTCTCATAAGCCTCCCGTTAGATTTATTTGAGATCCGTCAATTGAAATATCCATTTTTATTATTCAGTATTTAGATCATAGTTCAAGGCCTTCACAACCTAATAGGACATATGCTCAATTTTCACTGGTAAATAAAATGGTTTTGCATAGATTAGAAGGAATGGATACATACCCTGTGGAGTTTTAAAGGAGGTCCGGTATTCCTATAAGGCATCATCAAGTTTCTTAGAAAAATCATTCATTGAGGCTCCCACATTTTTCTCCAGGATTTTTTTTATTTCATGGTTCGAGACCTCCACTTGGCCCCTGGACTGGGGATAGTAGGGTTTCCCCATGCTATATCTCACTCCGTATTTTGTGAGCACATTCCATATCAAGGCATTGTCAAAATGGGTCCCTCTATCACTGATCAGAACTGAGGGAACACCAAATCTGTAGAAAATATTCTTTTTTGAGATGAAAACGATGACCTGCATTATGTTTTGTGGCATAGAAGTAGGTTAAAACCATTTAGATACATAACCCATAAATAAAAAAATATATGAGTTCCCATAATATTGGGGGAAAATTCCCCATGAAATCATTATCGCAGACATCAATAAACTCGACCTAAAAAATGGGGTGTTGAGGAATTTCAGCTCGGTGCCCAATGTTACCTTTTCATTTGAAAATATCACAGCATGCAACAAAATATCGGGCTTCCTTGAGCATGGTGGGATAGAAAAAACGAGATTTTAGTACCTTTTATATCATTCGGTTGGGCCTATGATGCCTTCCAGCTAAGGAAGGAGGACAAAACTCAATAATTCCAGTGATTTATTCTTCTCAGACACAATGATGAATCACCCTACCTATGAATTAGTAGATGATTAGTGGGTCCTCCCATAAATATCATTTTACATTAGGTAGAAATTGTTTCTGTTTTTTGGAATGAAATATTTGGATGAACCACTCTTGTAAGTAATTAATTGGAAATGGTGGCATACCATGGGTGTTGTGTAACTCCGACTGAGAAAAGATTCTCATCTGGGATGTCTTCCTTGATTTATCTAACATTCTATCTTTTAAAATGTGGTAATTCAAAAAAGGAAAGATTATAAGAAACAATGTTCCCACATTTCTTTTTCCTTTCACTGATTTCTAGGTAAAATTCTGGGAGTAGAAGTACCCGATGAATGAGTTTCATCTTTTCATCCTTCTTATTCCAAAAATATTTGATTGTCTAATGATTAGTAGAAAAAACTACTTTGGATAGCACTGAATATGAACAGAATATGTCAAATGAAAATACCACTGCCAACATATCCTTCCTGTTAGTGGTGTAGTTAATATGACCTTCATTCGTTGCTTATAATACATAAGAAATTGGTCCAAAGATACGATTTAGCCATTTTATGAGTACTTACCCCACCACTTAATCACTTGAGTCACAAATTATCTCAAATTTTTCCTCCAATTTTGGTGAAATAATGATTGGAGACTATAAATATTTTCTTCAGATGTTGGAAGGATGCAGTACATGTTTCATCAAATTTGAAGATAACATCCTTTGAAAGGAAATTGGTCAATAGGTGAGCTATTTTTGAGAATTCATAAACAAATCATCCATAAAAACCATTATGTACCAGAAAACATTGAAAGTCTTAGAAAAGAGTTATAATTGGCAGTTGTGAAATTACTTCAATCATGGATGAGTAATATTTAATTCCATTCATGGAAATCTAGTAGCCTAAGATGATTCCATTTTGTACCATAATGTGTCACTTCTCAGAGTTCCAAACTAGATTGTTCTGCTCGCAACATTCAAGGTATAATTCCAAATTTTTTAAATAGTTATTGAATGATTCTCTATACACTGAGAAATCATCCATGAATACTTCTAAAATATACTCTACCATGTCATGGAATGTTTCCAACATGCATCACTGGAAGGCTGTTGGAGCATTTCACATGAAAAAAAGACATATGTAGATAAAGAAAAAATTCATAAGGTCATGTGAAAGTGCTATTTTCATGGTCTATAGAAGCAATATATATTTTATTATATCTAGAATAACCTACTAAAATGTAGTAGAACTCATGCCATGCCAATCTCTCCAACATCTAATCCATAAAGGGATGTGGGAAGTGATCCTTCTTTGTGGAATCATTGAGCTTCTGGTAGTCTAAACAGAATCTCCATCATGTAACAGTTCTTGTTGGGATGACTTAATTCTTATTATTAAAAATAAAAGTGATTCCGACCTTTTTGGGCCCCACATGCAATGGACTCACCCACGGGCTATCAGAAGTTGGGTAGATTATTCTGACATCCAATTACATGATCACTTCCTCCTTCACTAAATTTTCCATTGGAGGGTTTATACGTCGCTGCAGTTATAGAGAGGGTTTTTATCCTTCATCAAGAAACACCTTATGTGTGAAAATAGTGGGGATAATTCCCTATAGATCAGTGACCATCCAACCAATGGCCTGTTTTCTTCTCCTTATAACTCATAAGAGTGCATCATATTGATATTTTTTTGAGGGATGCATTGCGGATTACCATAAGAGTGTTATCATCTCCTAAGTACTCATATTTTCAAAAGAAGATGGGGGAGTTTTCATCTCAATCTATGGGGCTTTATGAATTGAAGTCACAATAAGTTCGACCTTATCCCATACTAGAATATCTAGAATCACTGCTCACTTTCCATTATGACCACATGGGATTTTTATGAATTATAGCTCCTATGGTTCTTCTTTAGGTTGGCTATCTATGATAAATATGTCATTAATGATATACTAACATCTCGTGTAACAATACATATGGACCAAGAGATCATACACTATCTTAATATAACAATAGACCTCCTATTATACAATTGATTCTTTCTTTACAACATTGAGCACATTATAGGGTACCTTTTCATTTACTACTCAGAAGATCAATTCTCCATGGTGAACATATATCAAAACTATTCCCATAACTTGAAAGGGTCTTTCAAAGATACGAGGTTCTTCTTTGTCTTCCTCTATATCAAGTATAATAAAATCAGCTAGAAGAATTAGCCTTCCCACATTAAATATCACATCTTCAAGTAGCCCTTTAGGATATTTAATAGAATGATATTATACATGTTACACCACTCAGATTAGATTTAGATCATTTATCCCCAATTTCATAATTACTCCAAAGGGTATAAAGTTGACACCAGCCCCTAAATCACAATGTTCCATTCAAAATTCTCACGATCCGATTGTGCAAGGGATTGTGAAACTTCTAGGATCATGGAGTTTTGAAGGAAGAGAATGATGAACCACTAGTGAGCATTCCTTGGTGAGGGGAATGGTTTTGAAATCCTCCATCTTCCTCTTATTCAAGAATATTTCCTTCATGAACTTCATGTAGGTTGGAATTTGAGTTAATTCCTCTGGAAAAATAATGCTAATTGGTTTTTTCCAGAAATCCCCCATGAGTTTTACAAACTACTAATCTAACATCCTCTACTTCATTATTTTGGGAAATAGAAATTTGGGTTCATAAGTTTTGACCACTTCTTTTCATTTACCATGTGGGGATCTTGTAACGCCCCATACCCAGTTACCCAGAGTCGGTGAATTATTGCGTAACATTGGCATGGTCACAATGATCAAGTATCGAAAGACCGATTAGTTTAGTAGCCTTGGAAACACTGGATATGTTCATAAAAGTTACATTACATAATAAAGTGAAAAACTACAATAACATGGTCTCCATAGTCCACAATCATATCCCCTTCTCACTATCCCTGCATGTCATTCATAAAATACGTCTTCACATCCTGGAAAAATTAAAACATTTAAAGGGGTGAGCACAAATTCTCAGTAAGGATAACAATATAGCGGAAGCCTTCATAAATAAACATAAACATTTAAGGCATTGTATAACTGAAACAAAAGCCTTTTAATCTTGAACTTCTGCATAATATGGAAAAATAAAATGAAATAATTCCATTTACTTTTTCACATGGATATTCTACTAGTCGAATAATCACATGCAATATCAATAACCACTTTCATAATGATGGAATTCATAATGCTAGACAATCATAACCAGGTAGTCAAGGCCTTGTGCCAAGACTACAAATACGATTTTGTCAAGGCCTCATGCCAAGACACTAGTTTGTCTCATGAGACCTACCGATGCATCGAGGAGCTATAGCGGGCTCCACCCGTCACTTATTAAGTCCAATGAATTCCTCATATGAACAAGTTTAAACATATCACAAACCATGACACAATCATATCACATAAAACATGCATAAAGGAAACATAACATTTCCACATTTCAATCACAAGATATCAATACAACACATTTATATAATAAAAACATTATCGAAACCATTTTCAATACCAAAATAATAGAAAATTAAAACTTGGTATTTATTTTTCATTTTAAAAAAGTTATGGCTTATAGAGTAAGCCGAAACTCAAATAATGGTCATGGTGGCGGAGAAGTCGTTGTTGCCGCATACATATGACAAGAAAAACATTCCTTTTTGTCATTTAGTAAAACACATCGTATAAAAATATTCCTTTTGAATAAACGTAAAATTCAAAGGGGTTTATACACCGTATAGAAGAAATTTGTGCATAAAACAAAATATGCCTCAATGAATGGAGATTGAGACGAAGTCCCTTATAAAGATCATTTTTAAATAAAATATATCTATTATGTGTATTCACTATATTTAAACATAAAGAAATTATAAATACAAGATAGTAGATAATAATATCATGACATAATTTGAAAACAGGAGATTAACCCAAAGAACAGAAATTGGGTTAAGAAGTTCCCTTACCTCGTGTCTGACTTGACTCAATCGTTCTTTAACCTCCAGAATAATAAACTAGAGTTAATTTATAATTTCTTAATAATATTTTTCAAGTTCATTATTCCTTTTATATCATTTATTACCATGTTATGAACATTATGTAATTATTTATGTTAATAATGGTCGTTTTGTCGATCATTGGCACTTGAGTCAAAAATAAACTTCTTATAATTACAAGTTGTTCATGTGGTAAAATATCCATTATATCCAGAATTATATTCATGATTTAGGTATCATATATATCATATATATCTAGTATAAATATTCATTCATAATATTACGTAACATTTAGAGGTAAGAAATGAAATGCATCGTTCATGGAGACGGTAAGCTGTACGTACGCATGAACGCTACTTTCATTTCTATTTCGTATTTAATCAAATGACATAATAATGATATAAAAGTATATAATAATTCTAGTATCATGTCATATATAATATAATTTACTCCATCCTTTATACATCCCACATATGGAATTAATGATTCAAATCACTTTGAGGGGGCGGTAGTCCGCACTTCCTAAAATGAAATTATCGTGTTTACCCATAATGGAAATCATAAAGGTATGGCATAAATGAGAAATACAGAAGCATAATGAAAACATAAAAATAATATATATAATATATAAATATAGTGACATCTTAATTTCCACCATGATAGGTGTTAAAAAAATATTGAAAAATAATCGTTTCGTGAGGTAGAAATTCACCAACCACAGAAACAGTATGTTATTTAACCATTAGACGAAGGTTTGTGTAAGTGTAAATAAAATCCTTCTCATAACAACATACTAGTATATTGAAGATACTGGTGTTGTTACAAAAGAATGGAATAAAAAGAGTTTAAGGGGTGGGAGAAGAAAAATAAAACAAAATAACATAAAAGAAGACATTACCTTAAAATCGGGTAACTCTTTTTTGATTTGATCCAAAAGATTCATTGGGAAGCATTATGCCCAAAGTGAGGATCCTAGGAGTAAGAGAGGGATGTTTAGAGAGTATTTGGGAAGATTTTGTCCGAGCCAAATGGCTTGAATGTGTGAATAAGGTGGTAGTGGTGGGGGCCTTTTGTAAGAGGAGAAGAGGGGCACTCTTGGAATGTAATGAAATGTTACTTTATTATGATGTAATTTTTGGATTTCAAAGTTCCCACAATTATATATTTCAAGGATAAGGTTATAAGGGTTATAAATATACCCATACAATAGGTTTTTGACAAGTGTAAGTCTTAGATTTTACATTATCTTTTCATTTTATTTAAAACGTTCATTAATGAGGTAATCGCTGCATCATCATGGTGTGATAAATAAATTTATTTATTTAATTCCAAAAAATTATAAAAAAATTACCATGATGTAGGAAATATTCTTAGATTTCCAGTGAATACTTATAGTCAAAAATTTAGCTTATATAACCTCATGTAATAATTTTTTTAGTAAAACAACACATGTTTGTGTCGATTTTATTTTTACTCTAAATAAAAAGTTATCAATGTCATTTCTTTCCCAAGTGGCTCCATGGGGTCCCCAAGTTGACCCATGGATTGTCTTGGTCAGACATGACTCACCCAATAAGTGTAGGACAAGTTTAAAGGTAATTTTATATTATTATAACATTATATTTACCTTAAGTTACACTAATTACCTTTAATCGCGATTAATAAAACATAAAAGTTACTATTCACCAAAAATTATTTTAATCCCATTAAACCACATTTTACTTCCTAATGACCATGATGTATGTTGGATTTTGGAAATTCAAATCACAGAGGTGGTAAAATTTCCTTTAAATGAAAAATCAGTTTTTAACAACCACTTAGTGGTTTCGCTATTCATCAAAAATCGAAGTTTTTCAGAACAACACAAAAAATTAACCCTAAGCTATATTTTGATATTCTGAATCCAAAAATGAAGTCCATTTTGAAATATAAAATTTATATAATTTCAAAAAGTGGGTATTACTATTCATAACTGCTACTTTTATTCGTCGCGGTGTGTTAGAACTCGAGGTTGCGTACAACACATGTTGTTCTATTATTCAACGAGGAGCGTACCATGGAAGCTTGGGGTGTTACATTCTCCCCTCCTTCAATAAATTGCGTCCTCGCAATTTAAAATTTTTCTTTGAAAATAAATGTTTGAAAATAGAAAATACCTTTGTGGAAAACCCACATCAGAGATAAGGTTAATAAATATATAACTTTAAAAAAAGAAAGAGAAGTACAAAGGTCACCTGAGATATTCCATACAAGGATTCTATGAAAATATGGATATGGAGGAAAAACAAACTATCAAGGTCTCATGGAGATTTGGATAAAACAGGATTAGGAGAATGTTAAATATAAGAAAATCTCAAACTTGTGATTGGTTAAACGGTCAATGATTCCCCAATTGGAAAAGTTAACCGACAACATTTTTTTTAAGTTACCTTTCATAAAGTTGAGGAATTTATTTAGGAGATTTAATAAGAACGTATGAAAATATACTTACTTGTCATGTAGACATTTATTCTTTAATAAATTTTTACCACAAACCCATCATTCACTCCAAAAGGTAATTGAACTCAAAAATATTCTATTTATAATAATTTAATAAGGTTCCAAATATTAATACATACCATTTAGATTAGGAAAACATTTTTTTAATAACCAGGGACATCCTGTAGGCTAGTGGCAGGTAATAAAGGCTGGTCGCACTATGGTTGTGGGTTCGATTCATGCAGCTTTGTCTGATGCGACGGGTTATCCCCCTGACCTGTAGGTTGTCTTTTTCCTAAAACAATAGTATTATAATATTCCAAAAATAATCTTCAGAAATGTTTTAACCTTAAAAAATACTATCCAAAGTTAAACTTAATCCATTCCAAAATTTATAGTTATCTAAAATACCTCTATCCAGACTTTCTCTAAAAGGTCTCTAAATTCCAAAAATCAATTGTATCATCAGATTCCTCAAAAAAAAGTAATGTTTCTCTTAGTGTCACATATAAAAATATGATTACCTTCATCATATTAAAACCTTAACGAAAACAACAAGTACTGCAGTACAATCCTTATATATATCACATTATTCTTATAACCAGAATATAATCTTTGAGTCCAAAAGCACCAATACATTAATTATTCCACTTCAACTGTAGTAACAACATAAGATTTTCCTTGATCCCTTGGCCTTTTCTAAGGTATGTTTCCCAGACGATTAGGACATTCATTTCCATAATTTTCCATTTCCCTACAATTTTAGTATTCAACATTGATAGCCTCTTTCTTTAACTTTCAATCATGAGCCTGGTGACCTTTTTCTCCACATTTATAACAAACTCCCATTCCTTTTATGCAATTACCAAGGTGATTCTTCCCACAATTATCACATAATGGGAAATCCTTCATTCCCTTTTCCCTTTATTTGTCTCCTGTTCCACCGTTCTCTTCTTCTCTTGCTATACTTTGTTGTCATAAGACTTAGAGAATTCTTTTTCTGTCTTGATAGCACAAGAGACTATATCTCCGTATGTTGAGAAATATTTTGATACTAAAGCTCGATGGAGAAATGGTTTTAAACCATTAAAGAGACAATCAATCATACTTCTTAGGTTACGTATATAATCTGCGGCATGCCTTGCTAACCTTGTAAAGTTAGCCTCATACTTTGCGACATTCTCATCCTCCTTTTGTCTCAGACTCAGAAATTGCCTTTCCATATCTGCTCAATGGTCATGAGGGAAGTATTTTTCTAAGAAAATCTCTTTGAAATCCCTCTATTTCATTCTTCATACTTCTCCATCTTCCTTTGTGTTTTGAATCAGCGACCACCATTGATTGGCATCTCTAGTGAGGCGGTAAACTAACCTGACAACCTTCTCCCTTTCGCTACTCCCCAAGGTGTAGAATATTTTCTCTAAGGAGTTTATCCATTTCTCAGCTACTAATGGATTTGTACCCCCATTAAATATTGGCGGTTGTTGCCTCATGAAGCTGTCTAACATTTATCCTCCACATTACGGATCGGGGTTCTCCATACGAGTAAGGTTATTATTTATAACCTGGGTGAGTTGTCCCAGTATGGTGATAAGTTGATCAGCACCAGTTGTATCACCAGCTCCACTATAATTATTTTGAGAAGGAGGGAAATCCCTACATGGAGTGCGTGCATTGATATGGTTTCCATTCCTCCCACTAGGCTCCATTTCTAAACAATGGAATAAACTAGATTAGTTTATGAATCAAAATACATAATTAAAAACTTGTAAAAACCTTAACATAAATTGAACTATTTATCGATATAATCCATAATCACAAATATTTTTTTTTGAGGAAGTATATACTCATAAACCTTTATAGGGGTTTGTAAAGAAAATGAGAATTATCCTAAGAAAATACATTGGGAGTGTCGTAACCAAGAGTGCAGCAAGGCCCGTTGTCGTACACCAGTTCGCATTCGAGTCTAGCTCAAAGCGGTGTTTTTGGGTTTTACCCCTAGGTACATTTGTGCCAGAGCCGCCTCTACCTGCTCGTATCCAGACATGGATGTATTTCTCGGAAAACTCACTAAATCACTATAATACCAAAATTCTAGGATGTTCTTCTATACTAATCCTCAAAGAATATCTTAGGGGTATGTTTTGTAATCAGAGTTTATCTAAATCTAGCTTCCAAGGTTAGTACTAAATGGCCTCTGATACCAACTGTAATGGCCCGACCCCAGTTACCCAGAGTTGATGCATTATTTTGTAACATTGTCATGATCACAAAGATCAAGTCTCGAAAGACTAATTAGTTTAGTATCCTTGGAAACACTAGATACATTCATAAGAGTTACATTATATCATAAAGTAAAAAACTACAATAACATGGTCTCCATATTCCACACTCATATCCCCTTCTGACTATCCCTGAAGTTCATTCATAAAATACTTCTTCACATCCTGAAAACATTAAAACATTGAAAGGGGTGACAACAGATGCTCAGTAAGGATAACAATATAGCGGAAGCTTTCATAAATAAACATAACCATTTAAGGCATTGTATAACTGAATAAAAATCCTTTTTATCATGAACCTCAGCATAATATGGAAAAATAAAATGAAATAATGCCATTTACGTATTCACATGGATATTATACTAGTCTAATAATCACATGAAATATCAATAACCACTTTCATAATGATGGAATTCATAATGACATACTATCATAACCACATAGCCAAGGTCTCATGCCAAGACTAAAAATAATATTTTGTCAAGGTCTCGTTCCAAGACAGTAGTTTGTCTCATGAGACTTACCGATGCATCAAGGAGCTATAGCGGGATCCACCCATCACTTATTAAGTCCAATTCATTCCTCATATGAATAGGTTTAAAAATATCATAAACCATAAAATGATCATATCACATAAAACATGCATAAAGGAAACATTTTCAATACAAAAAAGAAAATTAAAACATGGTATATATTTTTCATTTAAAAAAAAGTTATGGCTTGTAGAGGAAGCTGAAACTCAAATAATGGTCACGGCGGCGGAGAGGTCATTGTCGCCGCATACGTATGACAAGAAAAACATTCATTTTTGTCGTTTAGTAAAACAAATCATATAAAAATATTCCTTTTTAATAAACATAAAAGTAAAAGAGGTTTATACACTGTATAGAAGAAATTTGTGTATAAAACAAAATATGCCTTAATGAATGGAGATTGAGACAAAGTCCCTTACAAAGATCATTTTTAAATAAAATATATCTATTATGTGTATTCACTATATGTACGCATAAATAAAGAATAAATACAATATAGGACATAATAATATCATGAAATAATTTTAAAATAGGAGATTAACCCAAAGAATAGAAATTTGGTTATGAAGTTCCCTTACCTCGTGTCTGACTTGAGTCGATCATTCTTTAACATCCTGAATAATAAACTAGAGTTAATTTATACTTGCATAAGAACCTTTTTCAAGTTCATTATTCCTTTTATATCAATTATTACCATGTTATTAACATTATGTAATTATTTAAGTTAATAACGGTCGTTTTGTCGATCTTTGGCACTTGAGTCAAAAATAAACTTCTTATAATTACAAGTTGTTCATTTGGTAAAATATCCATTATATACAGAATTATATTCATGTTTTAGGTATCATATATATAATATATATCCCGTATATAAATTCATTCATAATATTACGTAACATTTAGAGGTAAGAAATGAAATGCCCGTTCATGGAGACGGTAATTCGTACGTACGCATGAACGCTACTTTCATTTCTATTTCATATTTAATGGATTGAAATCATAATTATATAAATGTATCTTATAATTCAAGTATAATATCATATATAATATCATTTACTCCATCCTTTATAAATCCCACATATGGCATTAACAATTCAAATCACTTTGAGGGGGCGGTAGTCCGCACTTCCTTAAATGAAATTATTGAGTTTACCCATAATGGATATCATAAAGGTATTCCATAAATGAGAAATACAGAAGAATAATGAAAACATAAACATAATATATATCATATATAAATATAGTGACATCTTACTGGCCACCATGAGAGGTGTTAAAAGATGATTGAACAATCATCGTTTCGTGAGGCAGAAATTCACCAACCATAGAAACAGTATCTTCTCGACAAGTGTATGTCTTAGATTTTACATTATATTTTCATTTTATTTAAAAAGTTCATTAATGAGGTAATTTCTGCATCATCATGGTGTGATACACAAATTTATTTATTTAAATCCAAAAAATTATAAAAAAATTATCATGATGTAGAAAATATTTTTAGCTTTACATTGAATATTTATAGTCGAAAGGTTAGCTTATATAACCCCATGTAATAATTGTTTTATTAAAAAAACACATGTTTGTGTCGATTTCATTTTTACTTTAAATAAAAAGTTATTAATGTCATTTTCCTACCCAAGTGGCTCCATGGGGTCCACAAGTTGACCCATTGATTTTATTGGTCGGCAATGAATCACCCAATAAGGGTAGGACAAGTGTAAAGGTAATTTTATTTTATTATAACATTATATTTAACTTATGTTACACTTATTACCTTTAATTGCAATTAATAGAACTTAAAAGCTATTATTCACCAAAAATTATTTTAATCCCATTGAACCACATTTTACTTCCTAATGAAAATGATGTATGTAGGTCTTTGGAAATTCAAATCACATAGGTGGTAAAATTCCATTTAAACGATAAATCATTTTCTTAACTACCACTTAGTGGTTTCACTATTCCTCAAAAATCAAAGTTTTTCAGAACAACACCAAACATTACCCCTAAGCTATATTTTGATATTCCGAATCAAAAAATGAATTCAATTTTGAAATATAAAAATTATGTAATTTCTAAAATTGGGTATTACTATTCATAACTGCTACTTTTATTGGTCGTGGTGTGTTAGAACTCGAGGTTGCGTACAACACACGCTACTCTATTATTCAAAGAGGAGCGTACCATGGAAGATTGGGGTGTTACAAATCTTTTTTCTTTTGATAATCCTTTTGATGAGGGAGTCTTCTCAACTTCATCTTCTATATAGGAAGAGGGTGCAGGTTGAGCTAGATTTTTAGCGTCACCTTGATTTTTAGTTACTTTCTAGGGGAACTCCTTCCAACATTGTAGAGAGGCACCATTAGTCTCCCCCCATGTATTATTTTTAGTATTACCTAGTAGTGTACCATATTTACTTGAATAATTTTGATTGGAAAGATTCTTAAATATAATTTTCATGGTTTCTAATAGATTCCTCATGATTATGAAATATTTTCATAGTAGTTGTAATAAATTATTGCATCATTTCTTCCAGCCATGACAGAGGTTCTTATTGAGGTTATAGTGAAACTGGTTGAGGTTGTGGCTACCTTGGAGGCTGCATCAGACAAGGATTTTGATACCCTTCCTATTTGAATGTTCCTTTCTGAAACTGATTTCCCTATTTCTTCCTGGGATAAGGATTTTGAAACAGCTTCTACCCATAACCAGGTGGCCACTGTGGTCAGGGTTGAGGATTTTATTTTAGCTATCCCCATCCCGTCTTTGTGTTATCTTTACAAGCCATGTTTTGGAATTGAGGGTAAATGTTTGGACCAAGATTTTATGGAACGTAATTCAATTCACTAGAGGAAAGACGAGCACCTTTCCCTGGGCATTCTCCTATAACATGGTTGTATCCACATTTTCTGCATGGAGGGTGATTAACAACTTGAACATTTGATGTGGTTTTTAGATTCAATGTGTCAATTTTCATTGATACAACATCACGTTCTGTGGAAATCATCATAGTGGAATCAATGTTTTTCATTCCTCTCTTCTATGTTACCCGCTTAAAATTCCATTGAAATATATTTGCTGACATATATTCCAATTACCCAAATAGTACCTCCAATGATTTTATTATAACCGTACCTCCAGCAAATATATCTACCAGGGATTTTGTGTTTGTCGTAAGACCTTTATAAAAAGTTTGGACATGCATCCACAATGGATGTCCATGATGAGGTACTTTTATCAACATATCCTTGAAGAGCTCCCAAGACTCATATAGTGACTCTGACACATGCTATTTGATGTTTTGAATTTCATTCAAAAATAGGACCTTCTTGGAGGGAGGAAAGTTCTTAGACAAAAATGATTAGGATAATGACTCTCATGTGAGGATGGAGCATTGCGGAAATACTTTAATCCAATCATTTTCTTTATCCCATATTGGGAAAGGGAAATAAGAGAAGATGAATGACATCCTCAGAAACTCCATGGTAAAAAAATGTATCATAGATTTCTAGAATGTTGGTTAGATGGGTGTTGGAGTATTCACATGGTAGTCCTCCAAACTGATCCATATTTTGGAAGAGCTTCATGATGGCTGGCTTGATTTTAATATGATGAGGTTACACTACTGGTCTGACAATACCAGTATCTGCTCCATGGATGGAAGGCATCCCATACTTTACAAGAGCACGACGTGGAGGTAATTGATCTTGAGGTAATGGGGGTATAAAATAATTCTCCTATGGGAAATACCACTGTTGATTTGGAGCTATGTACAATTTTAGATCTTATGGAATGTATTGTCGTAGTTGAGGTTGTCCAAACCCTGGAATAAACTGAACCAGTTGTCGTTTCTAATTTTGTGGCACATTATCCATAAAATTGGTCAGTTTATTCTTGTTTTTCTCATCCTTGGCAACCAATTTTTGATTCCCATAATGTAAAAATAACTACCCAAATATTTGGACCAATTTTTATTATTATACCAAATTCACTATGGGGGCGTTTTGGTTGTGTTCTCCCACAAGAGAATGACATCTCCTGGATAAAGATATTTTGATTTTCAAATAAAGTGGATTTATTTCCAATGAATTGAAACTCTTAGAATGCATGAACCAATCACTCATATACATGTGGTCAGGAAAAACACCAAACAACACAACACATGTAAAAGGGAAAAAAATAATTAAAATAGAAATGAGGGCAAGAACAAAATTTTGATAAATTTTCATTTTTATTTTCACAAAGTTAATATAACTAAATTTTATAAAACACTATAAAAATTGCACCATAGAAAAGGAAACATAATTTGGTGTTTTCCTCTCCGAAGTGTTTGTTCTGGAAGCCCAAATTGAATTTCCCCTTCTTGCTACTAGTATAGCGTATGTACGAGGTTAATGCACATGGATAGTTAAGGTGTCGTGCTACATTATTTGTGATTAATTCTTTGAAGGTATCAAATTTTAAAAATGAAGTTTGTTTTTTTGGTTATTTTTTTCAAAGAGGAGAGTAATAAACTCTTCCAATTCAATGCTAAATTATTCTTAGGAATAAAAAAATACATAAATTGAATTTTTATGCTATGTGATAAAAATGTGTCGAGGCTGGGAATTTTTATGTAGGTCATTAAGAATATCTTTTTATATGTTGTGGTGTTGTTCATAATAACTCACATTTTGGGGTTTCAAATGTGTAAAAACCCCCTTAGCTCAGTGAGTTCTGATTAAATCAATAGAGACCAATTCCTTGGTTTAGAATTCGATTCTGATTAATTTTTATTAAAGACCAACCCTTCTGAGATGAAATGTGCACCCAATGATCATGGATGTACTCTTTTTAATTCCTCTGATGATACCTGGAAGCTCTATTCTTGATTTGATACAGTGTTTCTAGCGAGATTAAATAAGAAGTATTGAGAGGAATTATGTGAGAAATATGAAAAACATAAACCTAATAAAATTTATTGATTAACGGACCTAAATTCATCCAGATCCCAAAAATAAGGAGAATTTAGCTATACATGGAATAAATGATGACAAACTATCTTGTAATACCTGAAGATTTCAATACAGTGGAATGAAAAGAAAAAACCAACAATTACAAAAGAAAAACTCCAATGTTTTTTCTAGAATAAGTTTCAAGATCTTCCTCTCCTAATAATTGTGTCCTCTTCCTCCTCTCTAAACTCCCATGTGTCATCCTCACTATTATTGGTCATCCCCCACTTGTCCTAACGTGGTTAGGGGTCCAAATCCTTGGTTAGTGGTTGGGAATGAGGGTAGATATGAGTAGGTATGGGATATTGACTACCACACAGTTACGAAATAGGGTTAGATAAAAGATGCGGCAATCATACACATGGTTATATCCATCAGAAGAATATTGGATGTGTACTTGGGATGGTATTCATGTTTTTTCAAACCATGAAGAGACCATGTAGAGGGTCTCTGTCTCAAAAAGGCACACCCCACATGGTTTTATGGGTAGTCCTAAAGGTTTTTCAAACCTGGTGGAGACCGTGCGGGGTTCCAATTTCTTGAAAAATGAGTTAACACCTGTCCTTTAGGTCATAATATTCAGCTAGGGTGACTTCTCAATAGCATATGTCATGGAAAAATGGTCTGAAATCCTCTTATTTCCATCCAAATCACCCAATAATAAAATGTATTCCATTTTCTTTCCTTTGTGACTAAAATACTTATCAATCCATATTTAAATTGTGAAACTAATGAAAAAGAATTCATAAAACAACTTTGAAGATACTAAAATAAGTGGGAATGACATATTCACAATAATTCAATGTCTTCATTTTTCTTTCCTTGGTGGCTAAAATACATATCAATGAATATTTAAACTATGAAAATAATGAAAAATAATTCATATAACCACTTTCATGATACTAAAATAAGTGGAGATTCCCTAGGAATGGTAGCACATGAATAAGATTCTAGGTGGAAGTTGATCTTTATAGAAAGTCATATATAAGTGTTACAATTTTGTAAATTGATTTATTTTTTTTGATTAATTATCAATATTACATCAATGTAAATTTTTCTTATGTAAATTTATAATTGAAATTGAAATTTCAATGTTATATTTTTATTTCAATCTCATTTTTATTATATTTTTACTGGTATATGATTGTTGAATTACATTTTCATTATAGGGTTGCTTCAGTTTCTACAATAATTTTGTTGTAGCTATATGGGATTTTTCAGCAATAAATATAAATCACTAATAAAGGCCCCCTTTATCATTAAATCAGTTTTATCACTGATATAAGATATCATTCTTAGTGGAAACAAATGTTGATAAAGTCATAACACTTTTAACACCACTTTAATTGTCAGTGTTCTTTTTCATTATCAAATCATATTTTATAGCGCTATTATAATATGATTATATATTAGCGAAATTATAAAAAATATGATGAATAAAATATCTAAACTATATTATGTGTTTTTATGTCACTCAATAATAGGTTAATGAATACAAGGATTTATTTGATTCATGATAGTGCTCTAGACCATGAGGTTTGGGTCCAAAAGAATGTATTTGAATCTAATACTACTTGAAGGAATTCTAGTAATGGATGGAGGAACATAATGGTGACTAAGAGGGATATTTGTGTCTCATCAAATTCACCCCATATAACTAGAGTTTCTAGGAAGCCGCCACCATCACATAAAGGATCGTGAGGAAAACCATGATCAATATAATCACGTACCTTCACCCAAATCCCATTATTGGTTAATGGGTAATGAAATAAGTGTGTAGAAAATTTATATGAGGTATTGTGAGATTGGTTATGAATAAGTAGGCACCGTAAATCTTCAATTCATGTGAAGATGTATTGTCCAACTGGGATAGGCTTAAGGCCATAATATTTGAATAGGCATAAAACGAAAAATGATCTTTATTATGCACTTCATCTTATTCGTGTGCCGATAAATTCAAACAAAGATAATTCCAAAATTTTATTAATGGGAAAAAAATAAAATAATATATTGTCAATAAATAATTATATAATAAATAATTATATTCATTGTTCATATATCACTTCTACAAGTTGTGTCTACCCATGGCCACTATTTGTGTGTCACTGTTAGGAGTAAGGATAACCATTTAACAACTAATTTTTCATAAAAAAATTAAATAAATAACAATTCATGAGTTATAATTTTTAAAAAAGAAAAAAAATTCATCAATTCAGTATGTCTACTTCATATATAATTTTATAAGCACCTAAATAATCTCATACAATCATTTTCCATGCTCTGAACTGATCAATTCATATAACGAAAAAAATAAAATTGAAAATAAATGTTATTAAACTATAATAATAGGAAAAACTTGTAATTATAACCCATTAGATTATTTAATCATAAATGTAATACAATAAATATTCAGCGAACATTATATTGTCAATATATTACTAGTTTCTAATATGTTTTTTAAATTTTAATTTTCATATTCAGTAAATCAAAGAACACCACATATTTTATTAATGGGCTTTATACATTTAAATTTCATAGATGATTGGAATAACATTGTCTTATACTTTCACATCAATCTACTAATATTTTTCATGGTTTTTATTTTTTCACATACATTTCAGTGTTTTAAGAGACTAAAAATATATTTTCTCTTATCCCTATAAAATATTAACTTGTTTTTAAATGATTACATTTAAAAACCAATCTATGGTTGTTTTCATATGACTTTATGACCCCAAGTTAAATTTTTTAAAGAAACTCTATTCTTCAATAATTTTTTATTGAGTTATTCCAAGAAAAAAATATTGAATTGATTTTCTCTTAACTGTTATGTGTCAAGAAAAGTCCAAAAAATCTCTCTTATGATTCCCCAATAACTCAAGGTCATTTTCCATGGTTTTAGATAATACACACACATTCCAATGTTTTATAATAGTATTTGTTTCAATTAATATTGGAAAAATGAAATGTGATATTGATTCTACTTCAGTTGTTACATTTTAGAAATCAATAAAATTTGTTTGTACTATGATTTATTATTAATTAGTGGATGTTTGATTCATTTTACCCCTATACACACATTTTTAAAGACATCCAATTCATTTAAAAATACTTATTTAATAATTCTGAGCACATATCACATCATATTGAAGTTATTTTTTATTATATATATAAAAAATATTTTGAAGGAAATTTTCCTAATATCTCACAGAAATCAGGGGTCGTTTTCTATTGTTTTTACTGTTACATGCATGTAGTAATTACTAGAAATGAAAAAAGGTGTTTTCAACAATCCTTGGAGAATAAAAACATTGATTGAAAAAACATTAGTTCCAACATTTCAAAAAATTATTATATAGTATTTTTCCTTGGATTTCACATAAATAAAATTTTATTTACTTGGTTTTTCACTTTTCCACACCTCTTTAGAAGGCTACAGATTCCTTAATGACCACATATTCAGAAATTCAATGCACACCACAATTAAAATTGATATTTCGTATGCCCACACAAGCCTAGAATACTTGTAAGTTATCATAATATTTCAAAACAATCCAAGCTACTTTTATTTGGTTTTGACTATTAAATATGTGTGTTAGTTTTTTAAAACACTATAATAGTGGTTTTGATCATGCTGAGAGAAATAATACTCCTATTTATGCACTGTCAATTGATATTTTTCAAAAATTAATACACTATTTCCCCCCTAATTTCATATTAATAATATGTGTTTTCCTTATTTTTATCCCTTAGAGAATGTTTTTTAATTTTTTTAATTCTTTATAAAGTATGGATTCAGTTGGTCCAAGAACAAAATACATTATATTGAGGGTTCGTCTACTCATACATGTTAAAAATAATTTATAGATTTTTTTTATTATTTAAAATAAATCTTATGTCCATTGGAATGTTATTTAAATTTGTACATATATTTATGTAATTCAA
This sequence comes from Viscum album, assembly GCA_963277665.1. Taxonomy (NCBI): domain Eukaryota; kingdom Viridiplantae; phylum Streptophyta; class Magnoliopsida; order Santalales; family Viscaceae; genus Viscum; species Viscum album. The sequence continues at coordinate 1,270,516,773 of OY728162.1, read as the reverse complement.
AAAAGAAAAAAATATTTTCTATCATATTGGGAAAATGGGCATGAATTGTTTTTAAATGTTTCTACAATGATCCCTAAGCCATCTGTGACATGTATGAATTTACAACTTGTCAATCCGACAAATGATGTACTCAGTATGACTAAAAGTCCTTGTTTTTAGTATATAAGGGTTAGTTTTAGTTTCCTAGTGAAAACTATTATTACATTGATTGCAAATATATTCCTTGTAATGAATGTTAATAAATATTCTTATTTCATATTTATCCTTGTTTAATATAAATCTAAGGTAATAATTTCATAGAATATAATTCATGTGGATAGGTTCATAACATCACCCTACTATAAGGAGAACCCTGACATGCTATGAAGATATTATTAAATAATGATCAGAGGTTGGATAAGAGATTAAGAAGGGACACATAGTATATATACTCTCATATGGTGTCTCTTTATGGTTATTGGATCATGTGTGGGTCATCGCTAGAGGGAATAGATACATGGATTTTCATAGCATAATGAAAGAGATCTAAAGGGGTATCTCTTGGAAATAATCAATCATCAAGGAAAAATATTCATAACTCCATGTATTTATTTCTTTAGATATTAAATAAATTAATTATAAATTTTATTTGCAATATCGTATCTCATTGTTTCATGAAATGGTTATTAAATTTAATTTTAATATATCACCTGGCACTGCATGCTTCTTTTGCACCCAAAAACAACTAGTGGTATCAGAGCAGTCACATTTAAATTTATAAATATTTATCTATTTTTTGATCCATACAAAATCATGGTTATATTTTATTTTCTAATGAATCATTCATTCAAAAGAATTAAATTACCAAGATTTGAAATATTAACCACATTTGTTCAGTTTTTCAATTTTATGGGTTAAAAAAAGGTGAATAATGACTAGATATTCTATTAGGAGGTGAAAAATATTTCTCTAGTAAAATTGGATTACATGGTGTGTAGTTGAAGTTAACGCCATGTACCCATGAATATTTTACCAAAATGTGTTGAGTATTTAATTACATGGTAAGCATTTGTTACACATTACATGATGAATGGACCCACTGAGAACATGATAACCAGATACAAGGAGTGTATCTAGCATATACATGATGTGTAGTCTGGTTGAGTGAGCATGTTGTAATCCCCGGTTTGTGACTTAGAAACATGACATCTAAGGTACATGGTGTGTAGTTGGACTCGACACTCTATGAAGTCTCCAAATAAAGAGAAGAATTAAAATTTACATTAAATTGAAAATTCAATTGTTGAAAACTTTGTTTATTGACTTCCACACCAATGTGTGTTTTACAATTTAACAATGTTATAAGAAATATCAAATGATCACTTAATTTATTGTAATTAATATTTCGTTATTGGATCTTGTATTTTTTTCCATGACTTCCCATAAATTATCAGCTTCTCCATTTAATATCAGGTGATCATTATGATGAACGAGAATTAATTAATTCATTTATTAGGTAATTTATTAATTCTTCCGTGTTTATTTTAATAATAAAGAATGAATAAAGAAATTAATGCTAGCCAGTTAAATATTCATATTCAATGCATTTATGACTAACCATGATGTTGACCAAGACCTATGTATGTGTTTGAATTTATTTAATTTCATTTATTTCAATGTTTTAAATTATATAAAATTATATTTTATTATGGTATATGAGTAATCCCACCATCCATTATTATGAAGAATATATGTGTTCAAAATATATTTATGTAATCCACTTTAACCATTTCTTAGGTTCCCCTCACATGTGTGTGAATAACAAATTCTTCTAATTAGTGGAAAATACCATGATGCATGGAGGTGGTTCAAGACAGAATCATGATGATGAAAACTTGGTGATATAGAAATATATAGGTGGAATGATATAACTCATGCCATGAATGGAAATTAATTTTTTCCCCTTGGTCACAATTTTATTTAATATCTGCTCATTAAATTAACCATTAGGAAAGATCATGATCAGGTCCATTACTGTATTTATTTATTTCTGTCTATGCATTGTTTATTTTATTTTTGTATGATCATATACACATAAATGAATGAATTAATATTAAAATACAGAAATTAAACAATTAATTTTTCATAAATTTTTTATCTTACATGTTTAATTAATTAAGTTAAATCCACTTAATATTAACAAGTCATGTAAAGGATAAAAAAAGATAAAATTTATGCATAAATTAATTAAAATACCTCAACTAATATTAGTTTATACTATGAAATTCATTTCTTTATTGGAAATGAAACCATATAATTAAGTGTAGTACAATGGAAATGTTTGGACACATACCTTTATTCGGGAGTTCCCATTCGTTTATTGGGATGACTTAACAAAACATGTATTGATTTTAATGGATAAAGTATGTTAAATAAAAATATGGAGGAATGTGTTGAGGAAATACAAGTTAGGATTTTAGGATAGTGGAATCCACTCAATGGATTAAGGAGTTACATGATTTTAGATGATAAGGCCGCCTATCCAAATTACATTCTTATTGTTTTAATTTCCAAAGTTTGGATGATTAGTAAATGTAATAGTGATAATTATCAACCGAATTTCATATAAATAAAACATTCTATGATCAATGGTGAAGGCTATTGAGACATGATAAAATAGTGGGAGATTTAAAACAAAAAGTCAAAAAAATTATTATTTATCATAATATTTGTAGTCAAGAAAAGTAGAAATAACATTCTATTTTAATTTTTGAATAAAATTGAACTATAATAATCCACAATACCCCTATTATCAATAGTAGAGAAAGAAATCCTATAAACTATAAACATACATGAGTGGTTTTTATGCCTTCAGGTTGTGCTATTCCATTAACAGAAATCTTTTGACCAAGAATACTCAATGTTTGATCTGCCTACAAAATAGGGGAGTGATGAAGATTTACTTTTCTAGAAAAAAAATATGACCATCATTGTCCTTGTGAAGTGTTTTGTACTGTCATTAATATCTAGTAAGATAATTAAGTTTCAAGAAAGCATGGATTCATATATAATGCTTGAGAACCTCCATGGTATATACCAAGAGATAGCTAGATCAGATTGCTTAGATATTTCCAAGGAGATTTTTAAGATATGTATTGCATAGGATTCCCTCTATAGGCATTAAATAGTCAATATCATTTGAAACATTGGGAACCTAGAGGTTATTGGGGTTAAACACCCTAAAAAAATAGGCACTAATCACATTCTGGCATCACTCACATAGATATTTTCTTTGTTTGTTATGTATTTTAATATAAACTACATTGAGATGTCACTACTATATATTATCACTATTTTTCACAAAGTTGATAATGACATGAAGTGGGAAAAGCATTCCATACTTAAGCAGAAAACAGAAAGGGAAAAAAATATCTTTAAGTCTAATGATTCTTTACACCCTTCCATGAAAAGGATGATCAATGGACAAGCAATGGAATAGAAATTTGTCGGTTTGGAATTTGGAATGAAGGGACCCTGGATGAATAAATAAACCGAGAAAAATAATAAATTTGACGTCTTAGGTTATTTCTTTATTACGCATAATTTATCTGTTTCTAAAAATTGGGTGTTTTATGCAACTTTTGTTTCTTACATACGTATTCAAAGATAAGAAAAAGTATATTTAGATTGATTGGGAGAAGGAATATAGATCAAAGAGAATAAAATATATGTAAAATACTTATTGTAGCTTTTAGGTAATACTATCTCACATTTAATAATCGAATGATATTAGTTTTAAAGGTTTTTTTGGTATGATCCTTTAGTTACCAAAGACATTTTTTCTATATCCATACTAGATACAAATAGATTTATATTCAAATTTGGGAATAAATGTTTCTTATTTTTTAAAAATAAATTATTTTTGGTATGAAACATTTAAATGAAAACCTTTATGTGTTGGATTACACAAACCATGTAATGAAAATCCATAACAAATTTATTTTACAAGACATATATTACATCAATATCCAGAATTTCCATCACAATCATTTAAATGAAAATTGCTTGACTAAATTACATCATGATGGATATTTATATTTTTTTAACTAAAAAACCTTTGTGTATGTCACTCATTTTTAAAGAAAAAATGTCCAATGCCACATTTAGTGGGAAATTTGAATGTAATATAGATTTTCTTGAATTAGTTTATGCTGATGTGTGTGCACTATTTCATATTGAGGAAAGAAGTCAGTAATAATAATACATAACTTTTACTAATTATTTCAGTAGATATGGACAGGTTTACTTAATTAGATATAAGTTAGATAATTTTTTAAAAATCTTGGAATATATGAATGACGTGGGGAACTAGCTCAATAAAATAATAAGAAACTCTTCTTAGACCATGGTGGATAATATCTTAATCAATACATCATTGATTATTGAAGAGTGTTTGGGATATTATCTCAACTCACACATCCTTATACAAATCATTATAATGGTGTATGAAAATAGTAGGAACCACACCTTGTTGTACATAGTGAGATCCATGATGGGTCATGTGATTCTTCCACTATCCTTTTGGGGATACATGTTAATAACAGTATCATACAAACTAAACTGATTTCTAAATAAAGAAATAAATTGTATACTATAAAAATTAAGGAATTTAATGTAACATGTGCTAACTTATTTACATGTTTGGTGTTGTGAATAATTTATTTAGGAATACCCATGTAACAATTGTTTAACCCAATACAATAAGTGTATAATTATATGTTTCCCAGTGAAACTAAGGGATACATACAACATAATAATTCATAAAAATAAGGTTTTGGTAGAAAAAGGTACAACATTTCATTAGGATAATCTTATCTCTAAAAGAGATAGTGGGAGGAAGATAGAAATAAATGATATCCAGACTCATGATACACAAGAGTTGGAACATGAAAACCTTCCATAATGCATTAAAGAAGAAGAAATTGATCCAACGACACAATTACTATGTAGGAGTACAAGAGATGGTAGACAACCACAACTGTTGGGTTTTCTATTCACCATGTATGGTGACTCATTATTATTTTTAACAATGATCCTCTAACATAGAATAAATTTGTAGGTGGAGGAATATTTTTTATATTAAGGGAGGTCGTGAATTATGAAATGGATACCGTGTAACAAAATTCTCAATAAATTTTAGTAGAATCTCTAATAGATGTAAATCTTATTGGTTTTAAATGGGTATCCAAGAAGAAACTATACATGGACATATAAAAATGTACCTATAATGTGAAACTCATTTCAAAATGGTTTAAATAGTTTCAACACATTGGCTATGATAAATCATTTATACTAGTTTCAAGGATAAAATCCACTATAACTCTACTTCCCATTATGTCTTTCCCTAATTATGATATTTGGATGATAGATATCAAAACAACCTTCGTTTATGGAAACCTTGAGGAAGATGTCCATATGGGACAAACCAAAGTGTTTGTGACTCCACAAGATTCTAACATGGTATGGAAGATACAAATATCAATTTGTGGATTAAAGAAAGAATCCTTATCATGGAACAATTTTATTGTTGTAGCCACAGTTGAATTTGGATTTATAAATAATGATTGTTAGTTATGATTCTATAAATGGTTTAGTGGGAGTGTAATAGTTTTATTAATAGTATACATGTATTAAATATTACTCATTGGAAACTAAATACTAGTCATACATTCTATTAAGGTGTGATTGAATGAATACTTCAATATGGAATACATAGAATTGAAACATATATTATTTGGATTAATATTTTTCATGATAGATCCATGTGGTTTCCTAGACTAAGTCAAAGTACACACATTGAAAATATACTAAAAATATTCAGAATGGATCAATCGAAAGGGGATTCTTGTTAGTATCACATGGAAATAATAATTCAAGGAAAAGTTTCCCTTAAATACAAGTGGAATGAAAGAGAATGGAAAATATTCTATAGACATCCATGATTGGGCCATTCATGTATGTTATTCTATATACTAAGATAGAAGTATCATACAGATTAAACGCAGTTGGAAGATATCAATATAATACAGGTTAATGAAACTGGATAACATTAAATAAGATCATAATTCATCTGAGGAATAATATTGATAGGTTTCTGAGTTATGGAGGATATTAAGATTCTAGTTTCCAAACTCATCAAGATGGCATGAAGTCACAAATGGGATACAACATCACTTTGAATGAAGGTTTTTAGAGATGGAAGAGCTCAAATAAATCATTGGATGATGATTCTATAGTATATTCTGAGTATATTTTGGCATATGAGGCATAAAAATAATCAGTATGGATGCATAAATTCCTCTATGATCATAACACATTACCTATTAATAAATACCCTATCACACTCTATTGTGATAATACTAAAATGGTGGATCCTGTAAAAGAGATAAGGTCACATTAGTGGATGAATACCATAATTTGAAAATATCATCTCTTCAAGTATTTTTCTCATAGATTTAAAGTTTAAATGAGTAGTATTTCTATGCAAGACAACATGTAAAACCCCTTTAATAATGTCTTGAATCAACATAAACATGACTATCTTGTGAGGTCGGGTTGACTAAAGTCGATAGGTTGTTGCGTGTAGTCCAAGTGGGAGTTTGTTGGAGTTGGTTTTCTAGGACCAGTTCTTTTAACATTGGTTACATGTATATTTTATATATTGATTGTTAATAAAACATTTTATTATATATTGTTAATTTTTCTTTATGAACCAAATGTATTAATGTCCTATAGTATACATCACATTTACAAGACTATATATGTTACCCACTATGGTGAGAACAATGATATGCTCTAATGATATTTTGAAATAATGTTCTATAGTTATATAATTTACTATGATGGAAAACATAGTATATATAATATCTGGTGTGATTACACGTAAGTAGATGAGGTTTCTTCTCAGGAAGTTTGAACACATAAATCTTCATAATGGGATATTAAGATAATAGTATAACTAATAGGAATCTTGCATGTTTTGGTATCATTAGATAGCCCTATTTGTTACCATGTATAATAGATCATAGATATTAATATTGTTATTAATTCCAGTTAAAACTCATGTACTATGATTTATTTCATAAACCATGATGATAAAAGTTCACAGTAAAGTTGGATACATTGTGTGTTTCATGAGTGACATGTCATTATCGGATAAGTCAGGGAAGGATTTATCCCTTACATCTTTATAGAAGATGATATACCATCCCTCTTATTGGAATGGAATCGTCCCCCTAAAATACATGTTCATAGTGTAATGATGTGTTTATTTTAGGTAGTCAATGAATGGTGTATCAAGAATATAGGTTGGCGAGACATATGTGAAACCTACTTGAAGAGATATTGAGATAAAGGGATTATATTATACAATGATCATACATATTTTTTTCATCATTATGATATAATGTTACTTCTGTTGGTTACCTTGACCCATTGTTAGACAGTAATATTGGAATTTTCACATGCCTACCTAATGCTAATGAGAAATACTCCTATAGGATCACATAGTAAGTGTTTCTATTCATGTCGAATAAATTCCACATGAATTTATCTATTCGAATAAATTTATATATCAATAATGAGTAATAATTTTATTCATGATTTATTGATCTCTAAAATTCAGAATGTAATAAATAATTAATTTTATTGATAAATAATTTATTTCATTACATTAATATATATAAATTATTTATTCACATGATTGAGGAATTTTTTTATAGAACAGTTTAATAAATATTTAATCACTTATTGTGAAAAAAATAATCTATGAATAATATATATATTTATTTTTTCAATAAAATTTAGTGGAGTTTTAATGGGTTATGACCGAGACTGGTGAAAAATATTAATTAACATGACCTTTACAAAATATTAGTTATTACAAAGGTTGGAACACACAAAAAATTATAATAATGATATTAATATGTTCCATGGGGTTTATTAAAGGTTCTAAATGTTTTAATGGAAGAAATGTAACTAAATAATATTTTAATCTAAACCATAACTCAATATTAGCTGGTTATGTCATTTATATATTTCATCCAAAAATTCAGAATAGATAATTTTTGTTTACAATGAATTCTATATCAACCCCTCCTTCTCTCACCCTCTCAAGAATGAGAAGTGCAAGAGATATTTTTTCAAGAATAGAGAATGAGTGACCAATAACGAACAAGGAAAGACATTTGATTCATCATGCTAGATCATGGTGATTTATTAGTGTTTCTCAGAGATCGTTAGAGCACTTTTGGATCACCATTAGGGGGATACCATCTTTGGATCATTACATCATAACAAAGGCAATACAAATGGGTCTTTTAGGACGATAAGAAATCATTAACGATGAAGGTACCCAATCCCAGATATTTATTTATACTGATGATAAATAAATTAATTATAAATTTGATTCACATGTTCCTCGCTCACAATTTCAAGAAATGATTATCATAATAAAATTTAATTTATCTCCCACAATGTCAGGCTTCCCCTACACCCTTACTATACAATAAGTTCAATTTTATGTTTAAAATGAACGTCAAGTATAAAAATAGAGAAAACAAGCTCATGTAGTTTTAAATAATTAGGAAAATCATCCATAATTCATTTTTTTGTGAAGGAATCGAGTACACTTCAATTCAACACACGATGTAGCATGCATGACTCGAATTTTGTGTTTTGAATATAGAAGTGCCTTTATAGTTTAGAATTCACCCCACATAGAAAAAATGAAAAATTGATCTCAAACTAATTAAAATCATTAATAAAACAATAAATAATTCATTAGTATTGGAATCAACCACCTTTCAATTCAACACATGATGTTGCCCTTATGACTCAAAGTGAGTGTCTTTAATATAGAAGTTCCATTTTCATTTAATAATGCATCACATTTTCAAAATTGAGCAATCAATGCTGGAAAGTTTAGGAAAATCACCCATAATTCATTTTTTAATGTGGGAATTGATTTCAAGTTAATCTGTCACTAGATGTGGTTAGTATTAATAAAAGTGCATATTCTCATCATTAAACTGTTATTTTATTTTAAAATGTAGTTCATGTAGCTAAAACCAAGAAAGTGAGATCATATTTTTTTAATAAATTGGAAAAAAATACATAATTCCCTTCTCAAATATTAGAATGAACCACACATAAATCCAACACATGATGTGGATGGTATGACTCCAATTGTGTGTTTTTTGTATAAAAATGTCACTTTAGTCTAATGGTAAAATTATTAACAATTATTTATGTAATCAAGAAAATTAATAACTGATAACATAAATAAAATATATATTAATTGAAAATATTATTTCTATAAACTATTAATTAATAATTTAATTAATAATAATATAATTAATAAGTAATTGTATAATTAACAAATAATAATTAATATTAAATTTAGAATATAATCATTGATAACATTATTAAGAGGATAATTGATAGTGAACATAAAATATATATTAATTAATAATATAATTTATCAAATGTGGGTTATATAACATAAAAATTATAATTTTTTTATTTAATTTTACTATAATCAACATTGTTATGTTATATGGATGAGATTTTGTACAAAATAGATATTTAGAGGAAGTATTATATAAGAGTTATAATATTTTATGTTGGTTTTAATATTTTTAAATTTATTATAAATATCAAATCAATACAAATCTTGGATGAAATAGACTATAGGTAAGAATCAATGTACTATATCATATTATAAAAGATATAGGGGGATAAAATACACAAACAACTATAAAATAGGTCTGATCCTTACAACAACATAAGAAAGGGAAAACTAAAGAGACAGTAACTTACAATCTCCAAGGATGAACACAAAAAACAGTCAGCACCATGAACCACTGTGCTCTTCCGAAACCAAGTCCAGTAATGTATTCACCAATCTTCTTGTATTATATATAATACACAACATGTATGGGAAAATCCTGTGTAGGAATGAGTATATTTAATCCTCAAAGGATTCCTTAAAAAAGAAGTAATATAAATAATAACATTCATCTTAATCCAAAATTTAATTGGTAAAGAAAACCCAATATAAAATCTTCTCAATGAAAACCAAATAAAGAGAGGAAATATTATCTCTATCATTTAATCCATCTATGAAATATGTGCCTTTCCACAACTGTAAATACCAAATCTAATATCTAAAAACATGCACAACTTCATAAGAAATTTTTTGGAGGTTATTTTCTACCCTATTTCATGATTAATTTTTAATACAATCCCTTTTTGATTAATTTTAATTATCACATGAGAACAAATGAAATACTTTTAATTGTAACTAAAAAATTTCATCCCTTTTTCTGATTAATTTTAAATATTATATTAGAAAAAATATTTTGTATATTACATTTTAATTGAAATCAAAGTGAAATGTTATATATGTATTACAATATGGTTTTTTTTATATTTGTATTCCAATATGTATGTCAATTTTGTTTGTTGTTATAGAGATTTTATTGGGGAGACTACAATTCTGCAACATCAACATGGCCATTATCAACACTAAAACATAATATTTGACAATGGACCCCATTATTAAGACTTTAGATTAAGCATTGGTATAATAACTCTTATTCAATTCCGTGTCCAGAAGGTAGTAAATATATTCAGTATTCCATAATGACTTTGGGGTATAAGTCCGAGGACCATTAGGGTGGTGATGAGGGGTGATTGAGTCTTATAAAAATCACTTCAAGAATTTGGAGAGTCCAAGAAGCCTCCACTCTCACATGAAGTATCATGTGGAGATGTATGGTAAAAACCAAAATATCCCTTCACCCAAATCCCATCCTGGGATGATGTAAAATGAAATAAGAGGGAATAGAATTTATAATAGGTTTTTGGGTTTGGTATTTGAATACATGGCTATAGTAACTCTTCATTAAACATGAGAATGAATGATTTAATTGGGGTTGGACTTATTCCATTATATCAATAATTCAGATGGTCTTCACTATGAGATCCACACTTAGCCATGTGCCAACAAAGTGGAAGAAAGTGCATGTTAATATTTCATAAATGGGGAAACAATAAAATCATAAAATTATTAGGGATTAATTATATAGGGGAAAATTATATTCATTCATAAACTATAAGTTCAATAAATATTGGCCTTCCATTATCAGTTTTATTTTGTATCTGTTGGATTTATCAATTTTGATTTAAAATTAATATTGGTTTTAATTTTTTTATAGAGAATAAAAATATATGATTTCTATTTAAAAAAAACCATAATTCAAACATTAAAATGCCTAAATGATATATAATTTTATATGGTCACAAATAATCATGGAATTTTATTTTATAATCTTCAATCCCATTATTTCAAATTACAATAAAACAAATAAATTTAAAATAAAAGTTATTTCAGTATGAAAATAATCAAAATGCTTGGATCTGTAGTACCACAAACATTTTAAGGTATGATTTTCTTAAATACATTAAAGTAATAGCCTATATTTCATAAAGGACTATGTTTCTTTGAAACCACACATGGTTATTTATGAGATATTAATACCCTAGACATTGAACTTAAATTTTCCACTTGTCTGTTTTGAGTTTTGAAAATCTTACAGACATGGTTCTGTTTAGGATGATCTATAGAGTCTAATGGAATTAACATAATTTTTGGTGAATAGTAACATACCATTATGAATTGTAACATACCCTTATGGATAGTATCTTACCCTTATGAATAGTAATATGACTCTTATGAATGGTATCCACACCCATGAATGTATAAATAAATTTAGGCACCTTAAAAATGAAGATGAATAATTTAAGTGTTTATATTTTTTGATTAAATAATGATTTAAATTAAATTTTAAAATAATCATATTTAGAAAATAATTTTTGAAAAATGTACTTCATTTTTGGATTCTACTTGTTTAAAAATCATTAGGGTGAATTTTTGGGATTTTCATGAAATACATGAATTTTTTATGAATAGTAAAATGCAATAATTTATGATAAATGAAAAATAAGGGATTTATTGAGTCATTGAGGATGATCTGGTGATATAATACCAATTTTTTCGATGTCGCATGCATTGTTTACTATTATTGGTATTGAAATACATACAATTCTTTGTCTTGTGAAGAAATAATAAACTAATGATTAAAAGATTATGAAAACCCTCCTCTCCTCCACTATACCCCCCTCACTCTCTCTTCTCTTCACTCATCTTAAGCCTTGTTCTTTGCCAATATTCTACTCAAAACTCTACCCAAGACCTCTCCCCAATTCCAAGACCATCTGGTTTCACCAAAAGGGAAAAAATAAAGGTCTTAATGAGTTATCAAGGCAGAGTAATCAAGAGGTGAACCTCTATTCTCTTTTCGTTAAAATTCTTTTTCATGTTTTATTATTTTATTTCTCTCTTCTCACCTCACATCATCCAAATTCCATGATAATTACAGTACCTTACATGTACTAGATTTTCATTTTTCTAATGGAATTTATCTTCATAATCTCTCTTTAACCTCCTTTAATACAATAAATGAAAACACCATATGAGATGTGTGAATTTATCACACTCATGGAAGATGGGATTTCAATTAGAATTAATATCTTCAATACTAGTCATGAAACCTTTTCAATGGTTGTAATAGATCATAATGTATGTATTTTATCTTTTTTAATGTTCTACAAATCATTACACACTCATAATATGGAATTATAATACAAAACATGTTTATTGTGCACAAAACCACCATGCCAAATCCAAGCGTTTATTGTTAACTCATCGAATAAATAAACATTATGGTATATAACCAGAATAATTATAAGATAATTTAAATCTATTTAATTTCACTAATAATATATATGAACAATTCTAGATTTTTTACCACATTTTAAACAAACTTCTATTCATGAATACAAGTAAACGGACCATGAAAACCAAAGTTGAAAATTCTACCAAAAAAATAAAATTGAATCTCTTAAATACATCAAAAATGAAATTAATGAAACTAATAAGGTTATAAAATATCAATTTTCTATTGATGAGGTTATGCAATTATTAATTAATTAAGCTAAATTTAATTATTCAGGTCATTAAGAATAATCAAGAACACCTTCAAGCATAAGGCAATGGATCCTCTCTCTCACTTTTGTTCAAGAATCTCCCATATGTTGTCCTATTTTATTTTTAATGCTAAATGATGGGGTATGTTTTCAATCCTCTCCCATACTACCCTTATGACATATAAATAATGGTATACCTATTTATATCTCATTTATCCCTCATAAGAACACTCGTTATCATGTCGAAATGTTTGTAAGGGGTTTTCTCATCTCACTTTCAATTCTGTGGGATTTCCATTGTTTGACTCTTATTTATTATATGTGGTATAATTGTACTAATATTTGATATATATTATCATGATTACCTTTAATATTCATGGAATTATGTGATTCATTTGGTAATTATTAACTTCTTTTCCTACGACTCAATTGATTACAACGTGGTAATGAGCTTTGTCTCAATTTTCACTTCATTATGACTTGCTTAGTATTGTGCACATAATCTATCCTATGTAGTGTAACTAATGCCAATTTGAGATCAAATTTAAATTGAAATTATATTCCATTTTAATATCCATATTCTCCTATCATGGATATGAGTATTGTCTAACCCGTATAACATTTTACTTACGATATTTATTTTTAATATTGTTTTGGCCTTAGAAATATTGATGAATCTGTATCCTCTACTCTATAAGGATAATGTAAAGTCATGTTTCTCTTTTTTAAAATCTATGTATAAATAATTATTTGGATTAAGGGGTGGTTGGGGCCTGCTACAGCCTCTCGATGCATCGGTATTTCTCAAGAGACAAATCTGTTGGAGACAAACCCTTCGAGTTTGTTTCCAAAAATAAGACGGGGTTCTACACATAAAACTAAATCATTTTTATGGTATTCTGGTACCATGTTACATATACATGACATCCAATTAATATGAATTTTCTTTATTCATTATTAATTGTTACTATCCTTGAGGTTTTCACTATGACAAAATCTATGGATGTTGTTTCATTCTCAGTTTATTAATGGAGTGAGTTTTTCATTTATTCACCATGCCATATTGATTAAGTCAAATTGTTTACAATTCAGTTATTATTGATTCATGCATCCACTATTTGTAACCCTTATAGAGGGTTTGAGCTCAACCCTTTAAATTTTTTACCTTCAACAAGTTATGAAGTGGAGATCACATATTGAGTTCTTGTGGATGCAGTTTTATTTTTTGTGATGTATTGTATTTTATATCCTTTTCCAATGTAATTATAATTAAATATATGCATATATTTTATTAAAGATACTACTAAAATAATCTTTATTTCATGATGTTTATTCCTTCCAACCATTATAATGTACTATGTAATTCACCGAATCCTGTTTAGCGGGGTTGGCGTGTTACAGTTGGTATCAGAGGATGTTTAGTAGAAAACGTTGAAACTAGAGTAGGAAAATAATAGTGGAGAACAAAGCCCTAAGGTATTATTTCAGAATAAACGTACAAGAATATCCTAGTATTTTGTTAAGGATTAAATTTTGTGAATTATTCTAGAAAATACATCCCTGTCTAGATACGAGTAGGTAGAGGTGGCTCTGACACAAATGTACATAGGAGTGAAAGCTCCGGCAAGGAGTTTTGGGATTGACTCGGGGTATTGTGGTACACGACAATGGGCCTTGCTACACTCTTGGTTATGACACTCCCGAGGGATATTCTTAGGATAAATCATATTTTTTTTACAAGCCATTATGAAGGATTGAAATGTAGATTATTCATCAAAGAACCCAATTTTTTATTATGGGATTAGCCATACGTAGGATCTCAATTTATGCTAATTATTTTGTTAAGTTAATATTATACAATATGAATCATATGCTAATCTAGTTTGTGCCATTATTTAGAAATGGCGTCTAACGAAAGAAGGGGAATCAATAATCGTGGGCAAGGTAGGGATCTCCCCACTGAGCAAGTAAACAAGGTCAATATTGGAGTAGATCTAATCATGACCATATTAGGACAACTTAATCAAGTTGTAACAAATAACTTTTCCACTACTGTGTTGGATCTTTTCATTCTGAAGAAACAACCATCTTTCAGCGAGACTACTAATCCAGTGGTTCTTGAGCAATGTATCAAGTCCATTAAAAATATATTCATGGAATTAAGATGAAATAAAAAAGAAAAGGTAGCACTGGAAGTATATTATCTCAAGGGCGAAACTGATAAATTGTGGTCCTCGATTCAGAATACCACAGAGTAAGAAGAAATAGAAGATATGGAATAGAGTACATTAAAAAAATATTCTTGGAAAAATATTTCACTCGTGAGAAATAAACCAAAATGAAGTGGAAATTCCTTGATTTAATGCAAAGGAAAGAAGACAGTATAACAGAGTATGAGGATACCTTTATAAGGCTATCCAGGGATGTCATAGATTATGTAAATGACTCAGCAGAAAAGATTGATCATTTTTTTAAAGGAATTAGCCAATTCATCGAAGGGCACTGGCTTCTCAAACATTTTAATCATATGATGAATTTGTCTCAAGTTCCATCAAAATAGAGAATGAATTTTTTAGATCAATGTTTTTCAAGGGAAACTAAGAAAAAAGTGGTACTCTGATAACCAAGGGAAGGGTGAAGCACCAAAGAAGAACAAGGGAATAAATAAATTCCCAATATGAGAGAACTGTGGAAAGAATCATCTCAAGAAATTCTATAAAGGAATGAGTGTCTTCTATAAGTGTGGATAAAAGGGTCATCTATTTCATGAATTCAAGGGGAAGAAATAATTTGATGATGTTAAATGTTATAATTGTATAGAGATGGGACACTATGAAAATGAGTGTACTAAACTCCAAGGAAACATGCCTCAGAAAAATCAAGAGGGCAAGGGAGAGATAATGCGATTACAACCATGGAAGTTGAAGTTCATAATGATGTGGTGTAAGGTACATTAATTCTAACCTCAAACTTAGCCAACACGTTATTTTATTCTAGATCATCACATTCATTTATATCTTCATAGTTTTCCATGAAAATTAGACATGTCCAATTTGATTTAAAAAAGGAGTTATCAGTCAAAACTCTAAGGGGGTGCATCATTTCCACAATGGCATGTCAACTTGTCCCCCTCGTGACACATAAACATGATTTAGTTGATAATATTATCATCAATCCAATGACTTACATTGACATAATTCAAAGTATGAATTCTATGTCAAAATATGATCTGAATATTTATTGCACGAAAAAGGAAGTTGCAATTTTTGAAAATGGTATAGAATATATTATCTTTAGAGTAGATACCTCTCTATCTGATTCTTATCTATACCCACCAAAAATAGATCTATTAAATTCAATTCTTGGAGAGGAAGAGAATCAAATATGTATGGGTGAGCAAATAAATCATCAAATTAAATATTTGAACATTGTGCAAGAATACATTGATGTATTTCTATATGATTTACCTGGACATCCTTTAGAGCGGGAAGTTGAGTTCTCTATTGATTTAATTAATGGAGAAAGAACTATATCAAAGAATCCCTATAGAATGGAAATGGTGGAATTAGTGGAGCTAAAGAAACAACTAGATGAATTGAGTGAACATGGATTTATTTGACCAAGTTTTTCTCCATGGGTAGCCCCTGTACTCTTTGTCAAGAAGAAAGATCGATCCATGATGCTATGCATTGATTACAGGGAAATCAATGCAATTACAATAAAGAATAAGTATCATCTACCTTGGATTGATAATTTATTTGATCAACTTCATGGAGCTCAATACTTTTCAAAGATTGAACTTCAATATGGACATCATCAGCAGCTTGTGAGGAAGGAAGAAATTCCTAAGATAGCATTTTGAACGCGGTATGGCCATTACAAGTTTAATATGATGTCGTTTGGATTGACTAATGCACCCTCTATTTTCACGGATTTAAAAAATAGATTTTTCAAGGAATATCATGATTACATTGTTGTGGTATTTATCAATGATATCCTCATATTTTGAAAAATCTATGAATACCATGAGGATCACCTGCGGATTATTCTGAAAACTCTTAGATGAAATGAATTATATGGGAAGTTTATAAAGATCAAATTCTGGATTCAATCAGTTTCTATTCTAAGCTGTATTTTCTATAAGTATGTAATCCTAGTTGATCCTGCAAAGAGAAAGGCAATCCAAGAATGACCTATGCCAATAAACATAATTGAGGTACACTATTTTATTGAATTAGCCGGTTACTATCGGCGCTTCATTCAGAATTTTACCCAACTGGCTAACCCGCTAACCATGATCACATGTAAAGGAGGTAAGTTTTTGTGGGAAAAAGAATTTTCATAATGCTTCGAGGAATTAAAAAGAATATTATTCAATGCTCCAATTTTGACTCTTCCATATAGAAGTGATGGATTTCTAATTTACAGTGATGCATCAAGAATGGACTAGGTTCCATCCTTATGCAAAACAATAAAGTTGTTGCTTATGCATCAAGATAGTTCAAGACTCATGAGAAAAATTATCCAACTCGTGATCTTGAGTTAGCATCCATAATCCTTTATCTGAAAATAAGGAGACATTATATCTACTAAGAAAGATGTGAGATTTATACGAACGACAAGAGTTTGTAATATATTTTCACACAAAAATAACTCAACATGAGGCAAAAGAGATGGCTCGAGTTACTCAATGATTTTATTTTTCAATACACTGCCACCCAGGAAAGGTGAATAAGGTGGAAGATGCATTAAGTAGGAAAGATCAAGGACTTCAGACTCAAATGAGGGTTGAGAGAGATCCTATATTTTTTGATCAACTAAATATGGATATGGGAATTGTTAAGGAAGGGAAAACATATTTTCTATTTCAAATGATTTCTAAACCATCTATAATAGAGAATATAAAAAGATCTCAATCTGATGATAGGAATTTGCACAAGAAAATTGATGCTATAAAAGATTGGATATTGGCAGAACTCATGTATGAGGAAGGAGTTCTGAAATTTGGGAAGAGGATAGGTGTTCCATCAGTACTTGAGCAAAAAAGGGAACTATTAGACGATGCTCATAGCTCAAATTTCTCTATTAACCCAGGTAGCACCAAAATTTATAGATATCTGAAGGAATATTTTTGGTGGTATAATATGATGTAAGAAATTTCTTACTATGTGTCAAGGTTTCTAGTTTGTCAACAAGTGAAGGCAGAGAGACACCGTCCCAAATAAGTGATCCAACCTCTACCTATTCATATATGGAAGTTGGATAAAATTACGATGGATTTTTTCACCAGACTAACAAGGACACCTAGAATGAAATTATGTAATATGGGTAATTGTTGATCGTCTCAAAATATCAAAACATTTCCTTCCAATAATAGAAGATTTACCACTTTAGCACCTGGAAAGAATTTATATTAATGAAGTTGTAAGACTTCTTGTTGCAACTCTATCGATTGTGTCTGATCAAGATCGCCAATTTACATCTAAATTTTCAAAAAGTCTCTAGAAGGATTTGAATACTGATCTTTGTATGAGTACTGTTTATCACCCCCAAACTGACAGACAGTATGAAAGGACTATTCAAACTCTAGATGACATAATGAGATGATGATCTCTTAACTCCCAAGGTATGTGGGATCAATAACTACATTTGGTGAAATTTTCATACAATAATAGTTTCCATTTTTGTATTCAAATGGCTCCATATGAAGCGTTATATGGAAAGAGTTGTCGAACTCCAACTTATTGGGATGAAGTTGGTGAGAGGAAACTTATAGGCCCGGAACGTATTAAAGAGACCAAGGAAAATGTGAAGACAATCCAAGACCATATTAAAGTAGACCAAAGTAGGAAGAAGAGTTATGAAAAAAACCGGAGAGAATATTTGGATTTCCAATTGGGAGATCATGTCTTTATGAAAGTATCTCCATGGAATGGTGTGTTAGGGTTCGATAAGAAATGGAAATTGGGCCCCATGTACATCAGACCATTTGAAATTTTGGAAATAATTGAAGATGTATCTTAACTTTTAGCAATGCCTCCTAGTCTCTCCAAAGTTGATGAAGGGTTCCATGTGTCATTGTTGAAGAAATAAATTCCAAACCCAATGCATGTACTCACTTATGATGAAATAAAACTGAAACCTAATTTTTCATACTTTGAAAAGACTATCGGAATTTTGGACACAAGGGGGATGGTATTGAGAAATTAGAAAACTCATCTAGTAAACGTTCCTTGGAAAACCAGAATATAGTGGAAACAACATGGGAACCTGAGGAAGATATTAAGAAGAACCAACCACATATTTTTGGTGGGGTTTATAAATTAAAAATTTTGAGGATGAAATTTCGGAAGGATGGAATAATGTAGCACCCCAAACATTTTGTGGTACGTTTCACTTAAATACACTTGATTCATAGCCTATATTTTATGAAGAAATAATTTTCATTGAAACTACACTTGGTTATTTAGGAGATACTCATAGCCTATCCATTGAACTTAAATTTTCCACTTGTGTTTTGATGTTTTAAAATATGTCATACACAGTTCTGTTTAGGATGATATTTAGGGTCTGATGGAATTAACGTATTTGTTGGTGAATAGTAACATATCCTTATGATTAGTAGCACACTATTATGAATAGTAACATACCATTATGAATAGTAAAATGTCTATTATGAATGGTATACACTCCCATTAGTGTACAAATAAATTTAGGCACCTTAAAAATGAAGATGACTAATTTAATTATATGTTTTTAGATTAAATAATTATTTTTAATAAATATTAAGATAATTATATATAGAAAATAGTTTTTAAAATATAGACCTCATTTTTGGATTCTACATGTCAAAAAATGATTAGGGTGAATTTTTATGATTTTTCTGAAATACTTGAATTTTTATGATTAGTAAAATGCGATAATTTACGATAAATGAAAAATAAGGGATTTATTGAGTCACTGATGATGATCTACTAATGTAATCCCAATTGGTTTGAAGTCACATAAATTTATTACTATTATTGGTCATATAATACTTACTATTCATTGTCTTTTGATGAAATAATAAACTTATGATTAAAAATTTATGAAAACCCTCCTCTCATCCACTATTACCCCCCATCACTCCCTCTTCTCTTCACTAATATCAAGCCTTTTTCCTTGCCAATATTCTACCTAAATCTCTCCCCAAGCCCTCTCCCCACATCCCAGACCTATTGGTCTCACCAAAAGGCCAAAGACAAATGTCTTAAAGAGTTTCTCATGGAGGAGTTCTCAAGAGGTGAACCACTCTTCTCTTTCCTTCCAAATTCTTGTACATGTTTTATTATTTTGTTGCTCTCTTCTCACCTCACATCATAAAAATTCCATGATAATTCCATTACCTTACATGTACTGGACATTCATTATGAAAATGGAATATTTTATCATAATTTATCTTTTCCCATCCTTTTATACAATAAATGAAAACACCATACGATATGTGTTAATTTATCAAACTCAAGGAAGATGGGTTCTCAATTTTCATTACCATCATCTATACTAGCAATAAAACCTTTTAAATGGTTTAACTAGTTCATAATATATCTATTTTATCTTGTTTAATGTTCTATAAATCCGTACAAACTCGTAATATGAAATAATAATACAAAACAAGTTTATTGTGCACAAAACCACCAAGCCAAATCTAATAATTTATTGTTAACTCATCGAATGAATCATCCTTATGGTATATAACCTGAATCATTATAAGATATATTATATCTCTTTAATTTCAATAATAATATATATTAAAATTTTGGGATTTTTAACTGCATTTCATGAAAACATCAATTCATGAATACCTGTAAACGGATCATCAAAACCAAAGAAGGAAATTGTACCAAAACAATAGAATTGAATCTCTTAAACCAATAAAAAAGGCCATTAATGAACCCAATAAGGTTATAAAATATCAATTAACTTTTTATGAGGTTTTATATTTATTAATTAATGATGATAAATTGGATTATTCATGTCATTAAGAACAATCAATAACACCTTCAAGCATAAGTTAAGGGATCCCCTCTCTCACTTTTGTTCAAGAATCTCCCCTATGTTGTGCTCTTTTATTTTTAATACCTAATTATGGGTTATGTTTTCACACCTCCCACATACTTCCCTTAGGACAGATAAATAATATAATACACCTTCACCTCTCAGTAATCCCTCGCAAGAACACTCGTTACCATGCTGAAATGTCTGTAAGGGTTTTTCTCTTCTCACATTCAATTCTGTGGGATTTCCATTATTTGCCTCTGATTCATTAAATGTGGTATAGTTGTACAACCATTTGATATATATTATCATTATTACCTTCATAATGATGGTATGTTTTGATTCATTTGGTAGTTATTATCTTTTGGTCATATGATTCAATTGATTACAACGTTTTAATGATCATTGTCTCAATTTTCAATTCATTGTGACTTCCTTAATATTGTGCACCTAGTAATTCTTATGTGGTGTACCTAATTCCCATTTGAGATCACACTTAAATTGAAATTATATTCCATTTTAATATGCATATTCTCATATCATGGATATGATTATTGTTTAAGCCATATTCCATTTTACATAATGTAGTTATTTTGATTGTTGTTTTGACTGTGGAAATATTGATGAATATGTATCCTCTATTCTATACGGATAATGTAAAGTCATATTACTCTAGTGTTGAATCTATGTATAAAAAATGATTTGGATGTAGGGGTGGGTGGGTCCTGCTACAACCCCTTGATGCATCACTAGGACTCATAAGACAAACCAGTTGGTGACAAACCCTTCCTGTTTGTTTCCAAAAATCAGATGGGTTTCTACCCATATAACTAAACATTTTTTACGGTATTATGGAATCATGTTCCAGATACGTGGTGTTCAATTAAAAATCATTGTCTTTATTCATTATCAGTTATTACAATCCATTATGTTTTCACTATAACAAAATTTATGAATGTAGTATCATTCTCAGTTTATTATTGGCATGAGTTTTTCATTTATTCACCATTCCATATTGATTATGTCAAATTGTTTCCAATTCAGTTATTATTGATTCATGCTTACACTATTTGTAACCCATATAGAGTGTTTGAGCCCACTCCTTTCACTTTTTTACCTTCAATGGGTTATGAAGAAGAGATCACTTATTGAGTTCTTGTGGATTCAGTTTTAGTTTTGGTTATGTATTGTATTTTGTAACCTTTTACAATGTAATTTTAATTACATATATGTATCTAGTTTCTTCAAGAATACTAAACTGATCATTCCATCATGATTTTTATTCCATCTAACCATGCCAATTTAATTATTAATGCACTGAATCCGGTTTAAAGGGGTCGGGGCATTACATGATCCCCTTAGACTATTCAAATTAGAATTCAGTACCATAGATTGTCCCTTTAACAACATGAAATGGCTTTAAGTGTGCTAAAAAAGTGATTTTACACAATATCATTAAAGGTGGGATTCATCAGTGCTAAAACATTATAATAAAGGGGGACCTATATCATCCCTATTTTAGCATTGAAAATCAGTGTTTGAAATAGAATTGATAATGTTCCACCTACTGTAGTGTACTATTTTAATAACTGCAAACAAGAAAAAATACACCTTTAAACTATAATCCAAGACACCATTACGAAAATAAATAATTTAATTGAAATAAATTTTACATCAAAAATAAAAAAATACAACTATATACATTTCAAAAAATGATTTGTATAATTACATTGGTAATTTCTATACACACACATTTAAAAACATGAATTCTTCATTGTCATTGGCACATGGAAACCCCACTCAAAAACACCCGACCATAGTATTAGTTATTGAATAAACCTCCCAAACCAGAGAAACATTTACAACTATATAATACAACAATTATTATGTTATTAATAATAAAGAGAAATAAATTAAGGAAAAATATCAAATAATACATAAAACAAATTTAAATTTTATATAAAAGGATACACTTTGAGTTATACCAGTCATACCATGCATTATATTGAGGTGTGGAGGATTCCAACACTTCAAAAATGACTTTTCTATCATTTTTACAAAAGTATTGAAAAAAATGAATTAGTGTTCCTGGTTTTTAAAATTTCAATTTTCTTTTTTAATAAAATGTCATTTTAAAATGCTAACATGAACTGTGACTCGTACTAGTCACATCGTCTGTTAGTTTGACGTTACACTAGTTCATGCACATCTCAAATGACTTATGAATATTGTTCCTCAAGTATCAAGACATTTAGAGTTCATTTTCTTAGTTTTCAGTGAGTTACATGTGTTTTGAACTATAATTTCAATTTTATTCTAATAAAAGATACATTGAGTCATACTGGCCATGCCGTGTATTGGATTGAGTTGTGGTTGATTCAGAAACATCAGAAATGACTTAAGGATAATTTCCATTAAAATATAAAAACAAATCAGAATGAATTTTAAATTTTTTTAGTATGTCAATTTGGTTTCATTCAAAAATGTTATCTTTTAATAAAAAGATACGCTTGCAGCCATATCAGTCACACTGTGTGTTAGATTGACATCTGATAGATTTCTACATGTCCAAAATGACTTATGGATCATTTTTCTAAAGTTTCAAAACAATAAAAATGTTTTTTATTGGTTTTTGGTATGTAATTTTTTGTTTTAGTAAAATTCCATTTTAATCAAAAGGCACACTATTTGGGTTATGTCGGTCCAATTAAGTGTTTGTTTAATGTGAGACTAATTCCTACCTTTCAAAAGTGACATGTGAATCATTTCCTAAATTATAAAAATAATTAGAGTGTTTTGTTTCTAGTTTTTAGTGACTGAAACTTGTTTTGAATTAAAATGTAAATTATAAATTGATAATGGAAACATTGAGTCATATTAGGCACATTGTGTATTAGACTAAGGTACAACCAACTCCTACAAGTCCAAACGGACTTATGTATCATTTCCCAAATGTATCAATTCAAGAAAAATATGTTTTCTCTATATTGATTATGTAACTTTTCATTTTTACAAAAAATATAGTCAATTTTAAATAAAAATAAAAACATCGATTCATATTGGTCACACCATTAGTCATATTATGGTGTGGTTTATGCCTACACAATGAAAAATTAAGTATGAATCATTTATCTATATTATTAAAATAATATGAATTCATATTCTTTGTTTTCAGAATTTTAATTATTATTTTTACTAAAATTAGAGTCAATTTTAAATAAAAAGACACACCTATAGTGAAATCGGTCACACCTTGTGTTATATTGAGGTATGACTATTTCATACACATCATAAATTTCATATGGATCATTTTCATAATGTATAAAAATAATTGGAATGTTTTTTCTTGTTTTTTAGTAATTCTCTTGTTTTTTACTAACATTAATGTCAATTTTAAATTAATATACACACTTGGAGTTACACCGGTCGCACCGTATGTCATATTGAAGTGTGGTTGATTCTAAAATATAATAAATGACTTATTTATTTTTTTTACCAAATTTGAAAATCAATATGATTGTTTTTTCTCATTTTTGAGTATGTCACCGGTTCTTTTTACAAAAATTAATGGAAATATTAAATAAAAAGTCACACATGGAGTCATATAGGACCCAATGAGAATAATATTGAGGTAAGACTAATTTCTACACATTAAAAATAAACTATGGCTAATTATCCTAAAGTATCAAAACAATTAGAATAAATATTCTTTGTTTTGAGTATATCAATTTTGAATTATACTAAACTAATATTTTAAAATAGAAACATGAACTTTGAGTTATTCATATCACATCATATATCGGTTTGAAATTAGGCTATATCCCACATTTTACAAATTACAAATAAATATCTTTCCTATATTATCTTGAAAATTAGAGTGAGTTTTCTTTATTTTCACCGAGCAAGACATGTTTTGAACAAATATGTCAATTTTAAACTAATAATAGAAACTTGAAGTCATTTTGGGAAAATGGTGTATTTGATTAAATTTTGGTTGATTCCTAAATTTGAAAAAGGTTTTATGAATCATTTTCATAAAGTATCATTATAATACAAATGAATTTTCTCTATTTTGAGTACATGAATTTTCCTTTTTACTAAAATTATTGTTAATTTTAAATAAAATGAAACACTTGGAGTCATACTAGTCACACCATGCATCAGATTGAGGTGTGGTTTATTATTAAATATAAAAACTGACTTATTTATCATTATAAGAATGTATCAAAATAATCCAAAAGTTGTTTCTTAGTTTTCAGTTTGTCACATGTTCTTTTTACTAAAATCAATGTCAATTTTAAATAAAATGACACACTTGGATTCATATCAGTCACATAGTGTAACAAATTGAGTGAGTTTTATTCCTACATGTCAAATAATGACTTATGGATCATTTCTTTAAAGTATCAAAACTGTATAAAACTATTTAATCATTTTTCTTTAAGTCACTTTATTATTAGAATTAATGAAAAATTTGAATAAGAAGACACACTTAGAGTTATGTCGATCACGAAATCCATTATATTGAGGTGTAGTTAATTATTACAGGTCAAAAATATTACTGATTATTTACTAAATTATGAAAACAATTTGAATGTGTTTTCCTTGTTTTGAATATGTCAATTATTCTTTCTAAAAAAATTAATTTCAATTTTAAATAAAAAGATACACTTTGTGTTATATCGAACACAACATGCATCAAATTGACTTGAGGATGATACCTACACATTAAAAATTACTTATGGACCATTTTACTAATGTATCATCAGAATATAAATCCTTTTTTGGTTTTGAATTTGTAACCTTTGTTTTTTTATTAAAATGTCATTTCAAACTAGAAGTACTCACTTTGAGACATATAAGTTACAATGTGTGTATGTTTTAGGTGATAATACATCGCATAGATAAAAAATTACATATTAATCATTATCATAAATTATAAAGATATGTAAATAATTATTTCTTTGTTTTAGTGAGTAAAATATGTTTTGAACTAATATGTAAATTTTAACCTGATAACTGACACATTGAGTCACATTAGGAACAATGTGTATTATATGGAAGTGTTAGTGATTCTTTCATATAAAAAAATGACATTTGGATCATTATCCTAAAAAATCAAAATAATTGGATTGAATTTTATTAGTCTTGACTAATTCACTTTCCCTTTTTACTAAAATTAATGTCATTTTTAAATAAAAAGACACACGTAGAGCCATAATGTTCATAACACTCCTTAGATTTAGGCATGGTTGATTCATACAAATAAAAATTATTGATAGATAATTTTCTAAAATTATCAACACAACAAAATAAATTTTTACTCTATTTACATTTTTTCAATATTTCTTTTATTAATATTTATGATAATTTTAACTAAAAAGATACACCGAGAGCTATATCAGTCATATGTTGTGTCCTATTGACGTTATTTTGAATCTCAACAATGAAAAATGACTTATATATCATCTTCATAAATTTTCAATGAAAAACGAATTCATCTTCTCTATTTTCATTATGTTACTTGTTGTTTTTACTAAAACATATATCCATTTTAAATAAAAGGACACATGTGAGGTTATATTGGCCACACCATGCATAAATTTGAGGTGTGGATGATTCTTATATATAAAAAATGCATTATGTATTTTTTTACTAAATTATTGAAAGAATATTAATGTGTTTTCTCATTTTTGAGTATGTGACGTTTTTTAATACAAAAATGTAAATCCAAAATTTTAAAAATTATAGTTTTAGTCATAATAAGCACACTGTGTACCATATTGAGGGAATTATTATTGAGAATGTGATATGTGATTTTCTTTCAAATATATAAAAATGGATAAAAATAGATACCATGTTCCATTATTATGGAAGAGGAAACCGAATGCTTCCTCAAACACTTCAGTTTTTAGGAAGCATGGGGTTTCCACTTCTATATGAATTGAACTAGTTCTTTATTTTTTGGCTTGTTACAGATATTTAAAATATAAATATATCATCCTAAAATATATGTAAAAAACTAAATAATTGTCAAATAAAAAATTAAAATTAAATTAACTAAATAATAGTAGATAAAATGATGAAAAAATTAATTCAGTAAGTACTAGGAATTAACATTTTCACAATGGATTTATATGTTCTTGACCCATTTCCTTGTTGTCGTTATCTTAGCTGAAGCCTCAATGTACAATATTTTAAGATAATGAACAACTTCTTAATAACCTCCCTAACCAAAGATAAATAATCCCCCTATATAATACAATAGTTCTTATGTAAGTAATAATATATTGAAATAAATTAAACAAAAACCTCAAATAAAAATTAATAAATTTTCAATTTTAAACTGAAACCTTATAATTTTTGTCATACTAGGAACACCATGTATCAGATTGAGTAAAATATCATTATTCAAGAGTGAGACACCTTTTTTGGGTAATTTATTTCTTTATTATCTATATGAAAGTTAATATAATAAGTATTAGATATAAATGTTGAGTAAATTTACAAAAACAAATGTAGAGAAAATGATGAGAAAATCAAATAAATATGTAGTAGTAAGTGAAATATTTAGGTTATATGATTATATTTTGATGCTAAGTATGTTTCCTTTTAATTTATAAAAAAATATATTTGATCACGAGAATTTGAGAAATTTATGAACTCATGGTTTTACTAGAAAAATATAAATACAAAATAGGTTAAAAAATTGAAATGGTTATTGTCTTTGAAAATACATATTTGAGGATGGTAGTTTATTGATGGTATATGATATCTATCAGAACTTTTCAAACATAATAATGAAAATATTTTCCCTTTGTTTATCTTATATAATAATGAAAAGTAGGAAAAAATTATTAATGTTTTTTATATGAGTTTTGATAGTGAAATATTATTATATATCCCTTGATACTTATTCAGTTTCAAAAGTTGATTGGCTCCCTTGGTTCATGGACTGGGCTTGTGTCATTATTTTTGTAATATTTAAACACCTCAGTATAATAATAAAAATATCATTAAATCAAAATAATATATATATATATATATATATTAATTTATATTTATTTTAAAAATTCATGGTATAGTGTTTTACAAAATGATAAATGTCATCACATGTTGTTATATTGTTGGGTATCCATGCAATGATTCCTGGAAATAAATCATTAGAGTATCCAAATCAACCACAATGAATATCCAATGTTTCTTAAGTAAACAATACTGAATAATTAATTTAAATATTTAAAGTATATATGGTATGATTAAAAAATAATTCTTACCCCTTCATATTTTTTATTAATAAGAGACTGTTATTATTTTGTTTTATTTCAAAATATGTTGCCATTTTTTCCTCTGTTTCATAAATTTTGTAAACTGTTTTTTTATAGATGTGATGTGAAGACTAATGAGTCCATATTTATTTTCATGGGTTAATCCCTATAATTTGTATTCATATATATATATATATTAAAATAATATAATTTTTTTTATTCATAATTATCATTGTTGATCATCTTTTGGAAAAAAATCATGATAACTCACCTCATGTAAACATTTACAATTGTGACTCCTAGAAATTTTTGAATGAGTATTTCATTTACATTATCATGATTAATGATGTATTTAGTGGCCACTCTGCATATTTCTTCTTCGATATCAACTAAGTGATTAATAACACTTTGTAAACTTTTATCCTCATGAATCATCATTGTTAGAAAATGTGGATATTCAGTGGGAAGGGTAAATATACTTTTCATATGTTTTTCAACTGATCGATTGATGATTTAGAACGTTTTGATTCAACCATTCATTTAATCCCTTAACATTTTCTATCTTCAATAACATTCATCATTTATGACATATTTTTCATTATTTTTTAAAGGTTTATATAGAAAATAAATGAAAAAATATTACCTCATTATCAACATGTTTTATCATAATATTTGATGGCCATGCTACAAATATTCTAAGAGATTAACCAACCATATGAATATCCTATAATCAAGTAAAATTAGTAGGTCAGTACTTTCCCCATGAGTTACCCTAATACACACCCTCACATGACATGATTAATGTTTTATTTTGTGTCTAGTTTCTTATTGGATATTAAAATTTATACCCTCACAACTTAGAGATTGGTGGGTGTTGAATGATATAAATAAAACTCATTTTCAAACTAAATAATATTATTAGAGAAATGGTATACGTGTTTTTCTTATTCAATTTTCATAGAAAAAATTATGGGAATATTGGTTACCTAATGTAAGAGATATTTTTTATGGGAATGACTTGCCGCAATGATGGCGGGGTTCGGGGTATCTTCATGTAGCAGATGTTCTTGATTTTTTTAATCTCTTTGTTTCCCCTATAAAATTTTCTAGAAAAATATACTATAAATTGAAATTTTATTCATGGGAAGCTAATAATTCTTGAATATCATACATTTTTTATATTTATCCCCTATTATTTTATTTTTTCAAAATATTTTTTTGGACTCACAAAAAAACCCTCACCTTTGATTCGTCCATACTATTCTGGCCACTTCAAGGCCTCTGGTAGTAGGTGTTCATCTGGTATAGATTTTAATGATTTTTGTGTATAATTGTTATTGAAAATATATGAATTTATGTAATAATTTTTATGTTATAATTATTAAAAGGAAAATTAATTTCAATTAGGTCATATTTAATCATTCTTCTTACAATTGTTTCTATTTTCATTTTTCTGGATCCCATATTTATTTACATGTTCCTCATTTCATAGAAAATGATATGGAATGGATGTGGAAGTGGATTTGGATCAATAAATATGATAGAAAATATAGGAACATATTTATTTATTTGACTCAATTCACATAAAATCGTTGCAGTATAATAAAAATATATAATTTTTTTTCAAGTGAAGCATACCCCCTCATTACATTATTGAAATGGCAGGGGGGTTTCTACCAATTGATTTTTTCAGTAAGAACTTTTTAAATCATAAATTATGCATGCTTAATCAATGTGATTAAAACATGCATTTTTAAATAATGTATTACCATACACAAGGTACTTAATTATACATCTCCCCATTAAGGATAGTAAATGCATCCCATATGAGGTGGGAACATGTTTTTATTTCCATAAACATCTTTGAGAAGAAATTTCATTAGAATTGTGAGAAATGCTATATGATAATTTCCATTAATATTTAATATAAATTTCTGGTGGGAGTCATCGACTACAAATGAAATCTTCAAGGGATAATAAAGAGTATGTTAATATTTTCTTATTTTATTTTTTAGTAAAATAAATAAAGGATATCATAATGTTACCTTAATATCTTCCCAAATTAGTTTATTAAGTGTGGGAAAAACATGGTTCCACAAATATACATGAATCTACATGTGTTTCTATGTGATGAGACAAATTAAACTATTAAACATGGCCTTATTTGGGTTAATATGTTGGTTGCACACATTCCATCCGACCTCGAATTTGATTCCGTGGATTTAACCTTAATAAATAATCCTAGAACCCTCAAACAACATGAATACTATTTTTTAAAGGACATATTTTTTCCCACTTCAGCCATTTACAAAGGAATAACATTTTAAATATGTTTATCCTCTTTATTGGTAGCTTAATCATGTGGATAAGGTTGTCATTCCTATGATCTTGGAGGACTAGTAGGTGGATAAACCTATTATTACTCAGAATTGGATGCCTCAGCACATGAAGAAGTAATTATCTATATAAGTGGTACAACATTTAATTTATAATATGTTAATACAACAGTGAATAGATAATAAAATGAGTTAATGAAATTTTTATTACAACAAATATAATCAGATTATTGAAATCTAATTTTTTTAAACATTGAAGGGATTTGAACCCTCTATCGAGAATCCAAACCCCTTCATTTTGGTATCCAATAAAATATAAGACTTCTAAAAAACTATTAATTATATGAAATTATTTTAACATCCCAATGAATGGTCCATCCTCAGTTGAATTTTCATCTAACCCATCCTTGGTTTTGATAGATAATAGAATAATTAACCAATTTTGGTTTGGAGGATCTAGAACATAAAATTCAACGACCCTAATTTATATCCATTAAAATTCACTTATTATAGGTATATAATATAGCATAATCACATAAAAAAACATTATTAAGATAAAAAAACTTTATAATTGAATAATTAATGAAATAAAATGCATTTCTAGAAGTTATGGAACATATACCAAACGAATTTTAACTTGACATTCAGAATAGTAACATAACCCTTATGAATAGTAATCTGGGGATTTAAATAGTATCCTCACTAATGAATTTATAAATAAAATTTTTCCATCTTATAAGTGACAATATGATATAATTATATAATATTATAATTAAATAAATATTTTAAAAATTATAAATTAAGTATTGGTATTTTTATAAGTAAAAATATATTGAAATAAAAAATTATGAAAAATTTAATAATTTAAAAGAAAATTTAATTTAATTAAATGTATTCACAAATAATTTTTTTATGTCTTATAATTATAAGATAATTTTATGAGAACTTAGTTATATTTTTAAAGTGTTACAAAATCAGTTATAATTTTAAAATCACTATTTTTTGAGTTAATTATGAATTTAATAAAAAATAAAATTTCTCATATTTAGAAAACTATTTTCAAAAATTATATTTCATTTTTAAATTCTATACATAAAAAAATGGTTAGGGTGAGTTTTTGGTATATTTTTTAAAATACTTGAATATTTGGTAAATAGTGAAATACTGCAATTTAAGATATTTATACACGATAAGTAAAATACACCATTCCATGAGTCATATCTAATGTAAAAACCCATAATCCTGAACTTACCATCATTAATTTAATAAATTTTATGATAATTATCAATCTATTTATAGTCTTGATCCCAAATAATAAACTAATGATTAAAATAAAGAGAAAACACCCCTCTCCTCCACTAGAAATAACATCCCACACCACCTCTTCTCCTCACACCTAAAAAGCCTTGAGACATATAAAAATAATTCTAAAATATCCTCCCTATACCCTCCCCACTTCTAAGAACTTTTTTTAATAAAATACCAAAACAAATCCCTTAAACAGGTTCTCAAGAAGAAGGAATCAAGACGTAAAACCATCTTCCATTTGTTTTCAAGTTCCTTTCTTTTTTTTCTCCACTCACCTACCCTTATACAAATGGAACGATAAGTCAATTCCAATAAATATAATTTATTTTTGTTATTATAATTAAATAATTTATCATCATCACTCTTTCCCCCTCATTTAAGAAAAATTAAAACATCGTCTCTAATGTGTTAATTTATCACATTCTAGGATAACGAAGTTTTCAATTTCCATTACCATATTCAAGGGTAATTGTGATACTATTTTTATGGTTGAATCAGATTATATTATATATATATATAATATATTATATAATTTTTTGGAATCATTTTTTTACACATGATATTAATTTATAAACCAAAATGATTTTTTTGTGAGTGAAAACCGCCAAAATAAAACACAATGATTATAATTAAGTATTTATCTAATGATTCATCCTCATTCAATAAAACAAATTTATATATAATAAAAAATTATATTTTTTAATATAATTAATAAAATATAATTACAATTCTGTATAATTACTCTTATTTACATGACCTTTTGTACATCTATACATGTAAACTGATCATGAAAAGTAATGAAACCAACACTCCCAAATGATGAAATTGAATCTTTTAACCGATTAAAAAGGCTGTAAATGAGCTCATAAACTTATAATAAATAAAATAAATGTATAAATGGTCCCATAATTATAAATTAATGAATCAAATATTATTATCCAGGACATTTAGATCAAGTATAGAACACCTTGAGGCTTATTGTAAGGGATTCTACCCGAACATCCATTATTCCTTTGGTTTATTCTTTATCTATTCTTACCCAAAAGAAAATATCTTTTAGTTTTTTGTAAATTTTCTAAATTCTATTTATATGCTTCAAACCCAAGTATCTTGATCCATTGGTCCATCTTTTTCAAGGATATATATTTTTTAAAATTCTTTCCTACTTGATTCTTCCTGATAATTAAGCCTGATTTAAGGGGAATTCCTAAATTCTTACCCATTTTCAAGTGCAATCTATAATATTTTTTATATACATCATTATTTTTATAAAAGAAATAATTTTATTATGAAAACATTATAGGTTAACTTATGGTTCTATTTAAAATTATGTTCCATTTTTATCTTTAAATTCTCATTAATATTTACCTTAAACATCAAAAAATGGTTTAACTATAATGTTTAATAATTTTTTTTACATTTTATCAAATAAGTTTCACATAACATATCATTGTATATTACTAATTTATTTATGAATTTCCTTGTATTATTTAAATAATTTCTTTCATGGACACCTTTTCGATATTCCCATATGTTATGCCTTTTTGATAAGATTATGATACCAAGTTCTTACCATGAGAAAC
Source organism: Viscum album (assembly GCA_963277665.1). Taxonomy (NCBI): domain Eukaryota; kingdom Viridiplantae; phylum Streptophyta; class Magnoliopsida; order Santalales; family Viscaceae; genus Viscum; species Viscum album. The sequence goes on along the minus strand of OY728162.1, from coordinate 1,270,483,152 downwards.
ACTTATGTGAATGTTTGATTCTATATATATGATTATTCATGTGGAACATATATTAATGAACATGTTATTAAGGGTTTCCCCAAATATATCTCCAATGAGTTTGTTAATGTTTTGTCTCATGAGATTTTATGTGCAAAGGTTTTAGTGGTTAGCCTTCACTCGTGCTCCATGTGCAGTGGTCTTGGTGGTTAACCATGACTCATATTCCTTATTGTGAAATGACCTTTGACTAATGATTATGTCATGTTGTATTCTATTAACACATATCCTATTATACCATGATTATATATGTTATTATTCCATATATATATATCCATTGATTTTATGTCATATTACTATTCCCACTAACCCATGTACTATGCTTTATTCTTATATTTATCCATATAATGAGATTTGTAGATAAATATTTTGTTCATGTTATCCCCATGTCATCCTATGTAGATTTAAGGGATCAAAGTATTTTTGGATCTTATTATGGATGTCAAATAATGAGATTTTTAATTTTTTCCTATGATTTCAGTTTTATGTACCAAGTCTTCCAATAACCAAAAAATTTACTATCCTTGTCTTGTAATTTGATTTCCAATTCTATTTAAAATCATGTAATATTATTTGAAAAGGCTAGGATATCTATAGTTAGAATTAGATGAAGGTCAATTTTTTTAGTATATTAGGAATGAATCACTTTAGTAAGAAACTTAGGGATAAGACTACTTCTATGAAAACTTCCATAAATTTGGTTAAGTATAGAGTAGGTAAAAAATCCCATAACAATATATGTTAGAAAATAAACAATGGATAACTTATATTGAAATGTAGGAATCACATGTCTGGAACTCATTTTCCTTGAAAATATTATACATTTTATTTTCTATGTTTCTTTTTATATTCTTTTCAGCTAATTATTTATGCCCTCTAACTGGAGTTTATTTTTCATATTTAATTTAATGAAATAGAATAACATGTTACAACAATCATTATTATTAGAAATGAGATGATTTACTTAATGATAGTCCAAATATAATGGGAATCAGTGATCAAAACATTGTGATAATACTTTCTCATCTGGATGATGTTTTGAATTTTAACTTGAATCATGTGGAACACCCTACTTCTCCACAAAAAGAGAATGTTGACATTGAATCCTTCATTCCGAAAAGGCCTCCAATATTTAGTGTATATTTTGATCCGTTCATTGAGTAACCATTGATTAAATCCATTGAGAATATATTTCATTTCCTCCATTACTCAAAAATAGAGAAATGGTTTTCGGATGTCAATGTTTTTTATGGGGAAGCATATCAGGGGTAGAAACTGATCAAAAATACAAAGTCGAAAGAGGAAATAGATTCAATAGATAGGGCCTAATTCCAAAAAATGTTTTCTAATAATTATATTTCCCAACCCCTCCAACTTAAGATAAAAAATTAGTTTCTCATAATTAAGTATAAGGAAGATGGGTCTTTCAGGGTGTATAAAGAAAAAATTTCAGGGCTCGTAAGATGCGCCTCCATCGTTGTCCTGAACACTGAAATAAATGTGGATCACTTCATTAGTGTCCTAATTCCATGTCTATGAAATGATTTGGGTATAGAGACCCAAACTTTTCTTACATTAATATTACATCATTTTAAATATAAACAACATAATAGTATTACACATAGAGGATCCAACAGTTTAATGTCTTGGGAAAACTAGGACCATATATAACAAATACAACATCAATATTAAAGATTTATTTTATTTCTTCTTCTCTAGATGCTTATTGGAACATGTCCTCTCCTTAGTACATGTAGCCAACTGAGGATATACATCAAAAGGGGTGAGATATAAGTCTAGTAATAGGATATATAAGAACAATATAGAATGGGGTGAGCACAATCATAACATGGGAAAAAGATCATGAATATGAGAGGAAGCATAAATATAAGACATTAAATGTGGCAATGCATAAAAATGAAACATCATGTCTTAGTGGTTAACTATCAAACATACTTGTAAACCAAGCTAGAATCTTGTTCACACATCATTTCAAATTTAATCATGAGATTCATCACTTTACCCAATGCATTGGAGCGCTGTATAATTCTGGGCACACATGTCATGTTCAAACATTTATATTGCGCTATATAATTCCAGTCGCACCAGTCACATCATAACATTATCATTATCATGCTTTCCAGATGGAACATATATCAAAAGAAGACATAAATAACCCATGGAATGGAATGGGTTACTTCTCATAAGAACACATTCATAAACTTTGGGTTCCCCAAAAAAATACAGAATACCAAAAATGTTTCAAGAACTGTCCACTTTGAGAGAGAAGTAAAAGGTGTGTTCTTAAAAAGAAGAGTTACTTTGAAAAACATTTTGTTTGACATAAAGACCAGTGACAATAAGGTATATCCTAGAAAAGAGAAGAAAAAGTTTAACAAATGATATTTAAGGAGTAACCATATCAAAAAAAGAATGAGTGAAATAGGGAGAACCCGAAGGATGAATGTTGGGTTCAATAATTTCCCCTTACCTTGTATCTGAATGCTTCCTTCTCTTTAATGTCCTCTTAAATCCTCCTCTTGAGATTCTCCTGAAAGAAGCTAGGATTGGTCTTTTGATGAGACCAAAACATTTTGAACGTGGGAGATGGGCTAGGGAGGGTGTTTGGGACGAGTTTAGAGAAGGCTTGGAGCTTGAGAGGTGTAAGGAAATGAGGGTGTGAATGGTGGTTTTTATAGTGGAGGGGAGAGGGGTTTCCTTAATATTAAATTCAATAGATTATTAATTTCCCGTAAGAAAAGGAATAGTTAGTCTTCAATGACCAAGAATAGTAATTTTTTCATGTGATCTTGAACCCAGGGGGCTTACATCAGCAGAAGATCACCCCTGACTCTATAATTAGCTTATTTACCTTATTTTGTAAATTATGGTATTTAACTATTCATAAAAAATTCAAGTATCTCAGAAAAATACCAAAAATTTACCCATACTATTTTTTGATGTGTAGAATCCAAAATTGAATTCCATTTTTCAAAAAATAATTTTCTATATATTATTATTTTAATATTTAATTAAAATCATAATTTACTAAATAAACAGTTTTTAAAATTAAAATTGATTTTATAGTGCTTTCAAAAATTACGTAGGGTCTTATAGAATTATCTAAAAACTATAAGACATATATTTTATAATTAATGAACACATTTTAATAAAATACCTTTTTTAATGAATGAATGAATAATAATTAATTATTTATGACTTAAAAAATTCCAAAACGATTACTAAGGTCAAATTGTCACTTTCTATGATGTCTAAATTTTATTTAGTTATTCATGGGTAAGGTTACTCTTATGTTGGATGATTTAATATTCATAGAGGGTCATATTACTATTCATAAGGGTATGTTACTATTCATAAGGGTGGATTACTATTCACAAAAAATATTTTTGTTCTATTAGACTCCAAAAATCATCTTGAACACATCCGTGTATGTCAGAATTTAAAAATTCCAAACACAGAAGTGACAAAATTCTATTTAATGGTCACTAAGCATTTAGTAGTTCATTATTTTGTTTTTTCGTATGATTTTCAGAAATAATTATGAGAAGGTAATTTCCATTGAAAAACTTTGGGTCATTACATTCTTCCCCCCCTTATGAAATTTCACCCCCGAAATTTCACTTTACACAAATCGGTGAGGGTACTTCTCCTTCACTGCCTATTTTGGTTCCCATGTTGCTTTCTCATACTTATGGTTCCTCCACAACACTTTGACAAGGTGGGTTGTCTTGTTCCGTAGTACATTATCTCTCCAATCCAGAATCTCTACTGGTTGTTCCTCATAAGAGAGATCATCTTCTAGATGTACCACCTCTGAGTTTAGTAAATGTGAGGGGTCCAGTATGTACTTCCTCAAGAGTGAAATGTAAAACACATCATGAACTTAATCCATATTCGGTGGAAGTGAAAGTCGATCGGCCACAACTCCTATGGGGTCAAGGATCGAAAAAGGGACAATGTACCCTGTGATTATATTTCCTTTCTTCCCAAATTGCATGACTCTATTCCATGGAGATATTCGATGGAAGACTTTATCCCCAATGTCGAACTCCATGTCCCTTCAACGGTTGTCTGCATAGCTCTTTTTTTGACTTTGAGCAGCTTTGATGTGTTTTTGGATGACTTGAACCTTCTCTGTCATCTATTGAACAAGATCAGGTCCAAGTAGCTTTCTTTCCCCAACTTCATCCCAACAGGTTGGATTTCTACATTGCTTTCCATACAAAGCATCATATGTAGCCATCTGAATACTAGAGTGGAAGCTGTTGTTGTATGAGAACTCAACCAATGGGAGATGATGATCCCATCGACCTTTGAATTCTAGGGAGTAGGCTCTTAGCATATCTTCAAGCGTTTGAATAGATCTTTCAGACTGGCCATCAGTTTGGGGGTGATTGGTCGTGCTGAAATTTAATTCAGTACACAAAGCATGTTGAAGGATTCTCCAAAATTTAGATGTGGACCTATGATCATGTTTAGAGAAAATTGAGAGTGAAACATCGTGCAGTATCACCACTTTCTTTACGTATATATTTGAAAGTTTTTCAAACGGGAGATCTTCTTGAATAGTGATAAAATGGGATGTCTTGGTGAGTTGGTCAACCACAACCCATATCAAATTATTTTCCTTCGACGTCATTGGGAGACCCATGACAAAGTCCATAGTAACATTTTTTTATTTCCACATGGGTATAAGAAATGTCTGCATCATACCTTTGGACTTTTTTCCCTCAACATTAATTGATGTTATACCAAGCACTTTGATATATATTCTGCAATCTTTTTCTTTATGTTATCCCACCAGAAGTGTTCTCAGAGATCACGATACATCTTAGTGCTACCAGTATGGATAGAGAAAATTAAGCTATGTGCATTTTCCAATAGATCCTTCTTTATCTCGGGTGATGAAGGCACACAAAGCTGCGTTCCAAACCAAATCACACCATCATCATCGATATGGAAATCATGCAGCTTCCCTTCCGTTACAACATTCACCCTCTTTTTTATCTCTACACCATCCCTTTGTGCTTCCTTAATCTTCTCTTGGATGGATAGTTTCAAAATCATTTTGGAAAGGTATGATGTCTCCCCTACCCTTATGATTTCCAAATCCATTATTTTCATATCCAAGAAGATAGGGTCTTTCTCAATACATATCATGGATATAGTAGCAGGATCTTTTCTACTTAGTGAATCAGCTACCTTGTTTGCCTTTCTAGGATGATAGTGAATAGAGCAATCATAATCCTTGATTATCTCTAACCATATCCTTTGACGCATGTTGAGCTCCTTTTGTGTAAATATATACTTTAGGGTCTTGTGGTTGGTTTATATGTCACAATTCTCTCCATAAAGGTAGTGCCAGCAGATTTTTCAGGCAAAAAATCATGGATGCCAGCTCTAGATCATGCGTCGGGTAGTACTGCTCATTGATTTTCAACTGTCGTGAGGCATAGGCTATCACATTATCATTTTTCATGAGTATACAACCCAAGCCTTTCTTTGAAGAATCACTGTATATCACAAAACATTCTCCACTTTTCGGTAGTGTGAGTACAGGTGCAGTGATCCGCCTTCTCTTTAGCTCCTTAAAGCTTCCATCACATTCTTCCGTCTATACATACTTTACCCCTTTATTTGTTAACTAAGTTAGGGGTCTTCAAAATCATGAAAATATTATCACAAAACATCGGTAATACACAGCTAATCCAAGAAAACTATAGATTTCTGTGACACTAGAGGGCCTGGGCCATTCCTCAATCACCTTTGTCATTGAAGGATCTACAGAAATTCCATCACTTGTGATCACATTTCCCATGAATGTGACACGCTTCATCCAAATGTCACACTTTCTGAACATGGCGTATAACTTCTTGTTTCTTAATATCGCCAAAACAAGTCTCAAATATTCTTCATGACCCTCCTTTCTCTTGGAGTAGATTATAATATCATCAAAAAATACTACCACAAATTTGTCAAGGTAATGTTTAAAGACTCTATTAATCAAATCTATGAAGATTTCAGGGGCATTAGTATGTCCGAAGGGCATCTCTAAAAACTCATAGTTCCCATACCTTGTAAGGATGGCAGTCTTCTGAATATTTTCTTTCTCCACCTTTACATGATGATGTCCACAACGAAGATCCACCTCTGAAAAGTATTGAGCTCCTCTTAACTGATCGAACAAGTCATAAATCCTAGGGAGAGGATACGTGTTCTTTATTGTGATCTTGTTGAGTTCCTGATAATCGATACACAGCTGCATTGTTCCATCCTTCTTCTTCACAAAGAGCACTAGTTCACCCCCAAGGTGATGCACTAGGGCGTATGAATCCTTTGTCCAGATGATCTTGAAGATACTTCTTTAACTACTCCAGTTCAATAAGAGCCATCCTCTAGGGACACTTCGAGATAAGAGTAGATCCCGGAATGAGTTCAATTGAGAAATCTACCTCATGATCCGGGGGAATTCCAGGTAACTCTTTGGGAAATACATCATCGTATTCCCTCATGATGGGAATTTACTCAAGGTTGGCACTTTCCTTCAACTAAACCATTTTGGGCGAGGTATGCTTCTTCATAGATAATCAATATCCAAACCATTGAAGGATTTTTCAAAAGAGATTCATGATCTTCCTTGAATTTTTAGAGGATCATGGGATGGTTCAGAATATGAAAAGATATTTCCTTTTCCCAATAGTTGATTTTTGCTCTATATAATGAGAGCCAATCCATTCCCATTATAGCATTAAATTCCACCAAGGGAAGTATTACGGGATTTTCCAAAAGAATATTTCCACATACGCCAATAGGAGAAGAGTCAAACACTTGGGTTGAAATGATTTCACCACTTGGTGTTTTTACAGATTTATCTAATTCAAGGTTTCGGGGCTTTGATTCTATAGTTAAAGCAAACCTTCATGATATAAAGGATTGTGTAGAACCAGAATCAAATAAGAAATTTTCCATTATTGAGGTAATATGAAGTGTACATTGTACGACTTCATTATCATGCTCCACCACCACAGTAGTGATTTCATAATCCTTCCCTTGTTCCTTTGTCTTTGGTGGTTGCTGAAGTTGATTACCCTCGAGAACTCGAGGTTTAGTGCACTAGTTTGCATAGTTCCCTAGCTCCCTATAGTTGTAGCATTGAACAATTAGTGGTTCTATCCTTTAATTTCCTACATTCTACTTACTTTTCATTTTTTTCGAAACTCTTTAGCATGATGTCCTTCTTTCCCAGACTTGAAGCATTTCCCCATCCCTTTGGGGCAGTTCCCATGGTGCAACATTCCACATTTTTGGCATGTTGGTCATTGAGTTTTCTTCCCACCCTTATCATTAGATCCACCATCTTGAAACTCCATCTTTAGTTTCTTATCCCCATAGCCATGGGACTGTTCTCCAAACTCTATCTCCACTTTGAGAGCACATCGAACAACTTCTTCATAACTCCCAATGTCTCAAATTGAAAGAGCCTTTATAAGGTGTGGTTTTAATCCACTAAAGAATCTATCGATTTTGCTATCATTGTTGATAACAAAACCTGAATCGTACCTTGGAAGCCTTGTGAAATTCGCTTCATAGTTTGTGACAGATTCTCCTTCTTTTTGAATGAGATCTATGAATTCTCTCCCCATCTTCGTGCGTAGAGTTCATGGGAAATACTTTATAAGAAAAATTATCTTAATGTCTTCCCATTCTATCTCTTCAATTTCCTCCATTGGCTTCAGGTTCTGAATCAAAGCCCAAAATTGATCAACTTATCCATATAGATGATAAACAGATATGGTCACCTTCTCTATCTCAGAATAGTGAAGAACAGAAAAGATCTTCTCCATGGAGTTGACCCACTGTTCTGCAGCTAGTGGATCGGAGGATCCACTAAACGTCGGTGGTCGTTGCCGTATAAAACATTCGATAGCCAGTTGATCCCTCTTTGGTGAAGGAGGATATTCCACATTATTATGGTTACTGTTCATAACCTAAGATAATTGGGTAAGCATCACCATTATGTTTTGAACTCTACCTCCCAAGTCATTGGGGATGTCATTCGGGAAATCATTTCATTATCCCTTAGATGAGTTGTTCGCCTGATTTCTCTTGGTTCCCACAATTTTCTAAATTAGAAATAGTTAGAACAAAACAAAAGTAAACACATGAATAAATAACTTATTCATTTGAAAAATTTATACTAAAAGCATAACATATGGGATCCCTATGTAAATAATCTTGTCTGCATATTTCTACTTAGTCTCATGATGTAGGCTTTCTTGAGGGTTCACTAATCCTAATTCCTAAATTAACTAAACCTTTCCTCTGATACCAACTATAGTGACCCAACCTTTTCTTACATTACAATTACATCATTTTAAAGATAAAAAACATAATAGTATTACACACATAAGATCCAATGGTTTAGTGTCTTGGGAAAAATTGGACCATACATAACAAATACAACATCATGCTTAAACATTTATTTAATTTCATCTTCCCTAGCTTCTTATTATCACTTGTACTCTCCTTAGTACATGTAGCCACCTGAGGATATACATCAAAAGGGGTGATCTAGAAGCCTAGTAAGAGGATAGATAAGAACAATATAGCATGGGGTGAGCATAATCATAACATGGAAAGAAATCATGAATATTAGAGGAAGCATAAATATAGGTCTTGAAATGTGGAAATGCATAAAAATGAAACATCGTGTCTTAGTGGTTAAATACCACACATACTTGTGATCCAAGATATCAACGTGTTCACAAGTCATTTCAATTTTACTCATGATATTCATCACTTTACCCAATGAATTGGAGTGTTTTATAATTCCGGGTGTACCTGTCACGTTCAAACATTCATATTGTGCTATATAATTCTAGGTGCACCCGTCACATCATAACATTATCATTATCTTGCTTGCCACATGGAACATATATCAAAGTTGAACATAAATAACCCATGGAATGGAATGGGTTACATCTCATAAAAACACATTCATAAACTTTGGGTTCCCAAAAGAAGGAGGGAATAACATACATGTTTCAAGAACCGTCCACTTTGAGAGAGAAGTAAAAGGTGTGTTCTTAAAAGAAGAGTTCCTTTGAAAAAAAATTTGTTTGACATAAAGAATAGTTAAAAAAAATATATTCTAGAAAATAAAATACAATGATGAACAAATGATTTTTAAGGAGTAACCATATCAAAAAAAAAGATGGAGTGAAAGAGGGAGAACCCGAAGGATGAAAGTTGGGTTCGATAATTTCCCTTTACCTTGTATTTGAATGGTTCCTTCTCTTTAATGTCCTCTTAAATCCTCCTCTTGAGATTCACCTTAAGGAAGCTAGGCTTAGTCTTTTGATGAGACTAGAATCTCTTGAAAGTGGGAGAGTGGCTAGGGAGGATGTTTGGTTAGATTTTAGAGAAGGCTTGGAGCTTGAGAGGTGTGAGTAAATGAGGGTGTGAAGGGTTGTTTTTATAGTGGTGTGGATAGGGGTTTCTTTAATATAAAATTAATTAGTTTATTAATTTCCCCTAAGACAAGGAATAGTGAGTCTTCAATGACAAAGAATAGTACAAATTTTTAGGTTATCCTGAACCAAGTGGGCTTACATCAGCAGAATATCACCCATGACTCTATAATTAGCTTATTTAGCTTATTTTGTAAATTATGGAATTTAACTATTCATCAAAAATTCAAGTATCTCAGAAAAATAACAAAAATTTACCCATACTAATTTTTGATGTTTAGAATCCAAAAATGAATTCCATTTTTTAAAAAAATAATTTTTTTACATATTATTAATTTAATATTTAATTAAAATCATAATATACTAAAAAAACAATATTGAAAATTAATACTCAGTTTATAGTGCTTTCAAAAATTACATAGGGTATTATACAATTATCTAAAAACTATAAGATATAGATTTGATAATTAATGAACAAATATTAAGAAAATACCTTTTCTTTTAAATGAACTAATGAATTATAATTAATTATTTATGACTTAAAAATTACCAAAACATTTACTAAGGTCAAATTGTCACTTTCTAAGATGTCTAAATTTTATTTAATTATTCATGGGTAAGGTTACTCTTATGTTGGATGATTTAATATTAATAATGGGTCATATTAATGTTCATAAGGGTATGTTACTATTCATAAGGGTAGGTTACTATTAACGAAAAATTATTTTTGTTTTATTAAACATCAAAAATCATCTTGAACACAACTGTGTATGTCAGATTTTCAAAATTCCAAATACAGAAGTGACATACTTATGATTAAAGTTCACTTAACACTTATTAGTTCATTATGTTGTGTTTTCATGTGATTTTAGGACATAATTATATGGAGGGAATTTCTATTTAAAAACATTGGGTCGTTACATTGGGGATTTGAGATGTAGACAGTTATGAGGATCTCGTATATTGTTTCCTCAGGGTTGAAATTGAGATCAGATATTCTTAATGGTCTCATGGGATTGGTGAAAAAGAAGAAGAAAATGGAGACTAATATGGGTGGAATATCAAATAAACCACATGATATAAAGAAGATAGAAAATAACATGTTTCAAAATTAATGGAAGAAGAATTTTCGGAACTATCTAATAGGAGCTAGAAAATATTTTTAATGTTGAAGAATAGGGCATCTGGATAAGAACATCTGAAGGGACATGAAGATTTCCACTAATGTAGATGATGAAAAGAATGTTCAGATCAACACACATCCTATAGTTCTATATTCCAACTGAAAATAACATCATATTCTTTTCAAACAAAGGCCCTAATCCAAGGGTTGTTGGGGGATATAAACAAGAACCTCCAAGGAAACAAGGAAAGTAAAATGATATCACTACTGGTAGGGTGGATCCAGAATATGAAGTTGTTATAGGTACACTGGTTATTCATTCAAGAATAGAAAATGTACTATTTGATTTTTGTTCTATGCATTCCTTCATATCTTTCACATTTAGTAGAACTATTTAAACACCCCCTCAAAATATAGAGATATAAGTATATATGATAACATAAAATAGAGAAATTATTCCTTTTAATGTATATAACACCTCCCTGGTTAATTTTTGTGGACGGAACCTCCTTGAAAATATTTTTATACTTCTATTGGTAGAGATTGATGATATATTGGGAATGGATTGACTATTTTATAAAAATCCAACATCAACTATTAGGAATGGAGATAACTCTTCACAGCCCAATGAATCCTCCAATTCTGTACAATTTTAAGGAGGATGATGAATCACTTTTCGAATAATTGTCTCAAGTTTTCATATTAATGCCTTATGAGCACACATATCTCGATCAAATGATTGAGAGAAAGGGGAGAATCCTGATTGAAGACATGCCCATTTTGAAGGACTACACTGATGTACTCCCCAAAGAGATTATAATATTTTATCTTAGATGAGTGGTTGATTTATCAATTTATCTTATTCCTACAACAATTCCTATATCAATGACGCCATATTGAATGTCCACCATATATCTTGAAGAGCTAAAGAATAAGTTATAGGAAAATATGGACAAGGGTTATATATGTCCAAGTTCTTCATGACTGGGTGAAGTAGTCGTCTATTTCAAGAAGAAGGATGTATCAATGCATCTATACATTTATTATCATGATCTCAATAAACTCATCAAAAGAACAAATATCCCCTTCCACAGATATATGTCTTTATGCATCAGCTGAGTGGGGCCAGTTTTTTCATTAAGGTGGACCATCAGACATGATACTTTCAATTAATAGTTAATAAGGAAGATATTCCCAAGAAATCCATTCAAAAAATGTATGGACACTAAGATTTCATATTTATTCCCTTCATACTAACTAATTCTCTATAAATATTCATGGAATTAATTAATATTGTCTTTAGAAATTACCTCAACAAAATTGTGGTAGTCTTTATTGATGATATTCTGATATACTCAATGTGCAAGGTGGAACACAAGGAGAATATGAATACTATTCTAAAGACTTTGTGAAGGGAGAAAAATTATTAAAATAATAGTAAATTTGACTTCTATATGGTGGAAGTATTATTCTTGGGGCATGTTATCACAAGAAAAGGAATATTCTTGGACCCTTCTAAGGTAAAGGAAATCAAATAGTGGCACATGCCAACATCTTTAATAGAGATATGTAGTTTCCTAGGACTAGATGGGTATTACCAATGATTTGTGAGTAAATTGTAAATATTTTTAAACCTAATAACAAAGCTGACATATATGTTATTAATGTTTTTCTGGACACAAGAATGTGAGGAATGCTTAATGGATCTCAATAAGAGGCTTATCACTATGCCAATACTCACACTCTCGACAAGTAGAGAACCCTTTGTGGTATAAAATTATTTTTTAATGAATGGATTAGGATATGTACTGATGAAAAATGTTAAATTTATAGCCTAAACCTCAAGGAAGTTGAAAATTCATGAGCAATACTATCCTATGCATGATCATTACTTGGCAGTTTTGACCCTCACATTGAAAATATGGCAGTATTACCTATATAGAGATAAGTCTGAAATATATAATTATAAAAAGAGTCTCAAATATATATTCTAAAAAAAATCGTAATATGTTCCAAATAATATGTTTAGAGATGATCATGTATTATGAGTGCTCAATCCACTACTATCCCAGTAAGATAAATAATGTTTTAGATACTCTAACTAGAATGGATCTCATATATTAATAAATGTTTAGAATTTGGAAGGAAAATGTATTCCTATATTTACAATGGATAGAAATGGGAATCATTATGGGGGGGGGGGGATCATAAATCCTTTCAAATTGTTTTCTAAACCATCCTTCTTCGATAAAATAAAATAATTTCAATGAAAAGATGTAGAAATTCACAAAATGGTGGAAGTTATCAAAAATTTGAAATCCTTTGAGTTCGTGATTTATATGGATAGTATCATAATATTTGGTCCATGAATATGTGTATCATCTGATCCTGTTATAATGAATGATCTTTTGAATGACAAAAATAGCCCGACTTTGTCAATTTACTTAGGGAGCACAAAGATGTATGAAGATATCTAACAGAACTATTGGTGGGATAATCTAAAAAATAATATTTATAAATATACACAAATTTCCCTATATTTCTGTAAGTGAAGTCTGAAAGGAAAAATTATAAAGGGTTGATGAAACCATTACCCATACAAACATGTAAATGGGAAAACATCATCATGGACTCTTTGAAGAAAATTCCAAAGATATCATAAGTAAACATTGTTATATGGGTTATTCTGGATCATCTTATAAAGACAACTCACATTATCAAAATTTGATGGGACTTCTAATTGGATATACATCAATTAATATATATCAAATAGGTGGTAAGTCTTCATTTATTATCATTATAAATTTTATATGATCATTATTTGATATTCATCTCGTTGTTCTAGAAAAGTCTCCAATATGCTCAATGCACTTAGATGATCAATAATACAACCTACAATCCAAAAACATATGTCCAATCTAAGAGAACTATTCCAACACTAGAAGAAATATTGATAGCATGTTCTATGGAGTTGAAAGGAGTATGATAGAAACATTTTACTTTGTTTTAGTTCTCTTACAAAAAGAGTTTCTAGTTGAGCAACAAATGGATATATATAAAGCCCTTTATGGGAAAAGGTAAAAAAACTAGTATGATGGGATGAAGTCAGCGAGAATAATCTTCTAAGACCTAAAATGGTCGATGAAATGGTGTAATAGGTGAAAACTATTCCACAACACATCATGGAAGCCCAAAGTAAAAAAACAAGAGTTTTACAAATAATCATAGATGAGATCTTGAGATTAATGTTCGAGATATGGTATTCCCAAAAATATCTCCATAGAAGCAGGTCATGAGATTTGGGAATAAAGGAAATCTAAGTCCTAGGTACATCGATCCCTTTGATATTGTTAATTTTGTCAAAGATGTGGCCTATCTACTAGCACTTCCACTTACCATGTCTAAATTACACGATTTATTCCACATATCCCTCTTAAGGATGTACATAACAGATCCTTAACATTTACTAACATTATATGTGGTAATGTGGGAGAATTATAATTCTTTTGAGGAGGAGATAGTGAAGATATCAGATCATAGAGATATTGTTTGATGAAACAAGACTACTCACCAGGTCATAGTACTGTAGTGAACCCATAATTATGAAGAGGAATCATGGGAACCATATGATGCTATGATGGAAAATTACCCACACATGATTTCAGCATAGAATGTAAATCAATATTTTGAGAGAATAATTTTATAATGGGGGAATAATTTAATGAACCTGAATTATATCAATGGAAATTCCATTATTATAATTATTCCATATAATATAATCACATAAAATAAAATTGAGAATACAAAAAATAATTTATAAATGAATAATTAATGAAATAAAATTCATTTCTAGATGTTAAAGACGATTTTCCAAAGGAATATTAACTTGAACTTTTAATAGTTACAAGGACCATATGAATAATAAACTAGACTACTGAATAGTAACCTCACCAGTGAAATTATAAATAAAATTTATCCATATTTTAAGTGACATTATTATATAATTATATCATAGTATATGTAAATAAATATTTTAAAAATCATTAATTAAGTGTTATCATTTTTTGTAAGTCATAAATATTTAATTAAAATTTTATGACTAATTTGATAATACAAAAGAAAATATATTTTCATAATATATATTCATAAATTTCTTTATTGATGTCTTATTGTTAAAATATATTTTTAAGATACCATATTTAATTTTTCAAAGTGTTATTAAATGAGTTATTAATTTTAAATTTGTATTTATAGAGTTAATTATGGTTTAAAAAAATTATATTACATATATTTAGAAAATAATTTTCATAAAATGGAGTTTATGTTTTAATTATGAATAATAAAAAATTGTTTATGTTATTTGTTGGAATTTTTTTTAAAATACATGAATTTTTTTGAATAGTGAAATATATTCAGTTATTGTATTTATACATTATAAGTTAAATAAACTATTCCCTGAGTCATCGCTAATGCGAGAAACATAATCTATAACAGAAATGAATTATTTTATACTTTTCTACAATAATCCTCAAAATATATAAGGAATTGAGTTAAAATAAAAACGTAATGATTAAAATAATATGAAAACACTCCTCTCCTTCACTATAAATACCACCCCCACCACCGCTTCTATTCACTCCTCTCAAGCCTTAATCTTTTCCAAAATTATGCTCAAATTTCTTCCCAAGCCCTCTCCCATATCCAAGAGCTTCAGGTCTTAATAGAATACCAAAACTAATCCGCTAATGATGTTCTCTAGAAAAAAATAAAGAGGTAAACCCTCTTCCTTTTCTTTTAATTTATTTTCAAGTTCCTTTCATTTTTTTCTCTCCTCACCTCCCCTCATCCAAATTGTATTATAATTCAATTAAATTACATATAATGGAATTTTTTTCCAATGGAATAATAAATCATAATCTATCTATCCCCCTTATTTTATACTAAAAATTAAAACATTATCTGTGATGTTTTAAGTCATCACATGCACTGACAACGAAGTGTTCAATTTCCATTAATGTCTTCAAGTATGGTCATGAAACCATTTTTATGGTTGAATTTTTTTTAATATATGTATTATATCTTTTTTAATGTTCTATAACACTTTTGACTCATGATATTATTTTATAAAATAAAATATGTTCGTTCTGATCGAAAACCATCAAAATAAATGGAAACAATTATCATTAACAGTTAATCTAAGGATTCATCCTCAAGAAATAAAAAATTATATATATAAGAAAAAATTAATTTTTTGATTATCAATAATAAGATATTAGTTCAATTATGTATAATTACCCCAACATTACACATCCTTTCATAAAAGTATAAAAGTAAACAAATAATTAAAACCAAGGAAACTAACGCTCCAAAATGATGAAATTGAATCTCTTAACACACAAAAAAAGTTCATAAATAAACATAAAAATGTTATAATAAATTAAATTCATGTTGAAATGGTTTTGGAATTATTGATTTATGAATATGATTTGATTATTAATGATATTAAGATCTAGTGAAGAGAAGCATCAGACCTAAGTTAAGGGGTTATACCTGAACCTCCATTATTCTTTCGGGTTATTCTTTCTCTCTTTTATACACATATGAAATTATATTTTATTTTTATGTACATATTATAAATTATTTTTATATGTTTCGAACTCACCTATCAATATTAGTTCATCCTTCTTTTTCGAGGATATATTTTTTTATAAAATGTTTCCTACAAGATTATGACTGATAAGTAAGACTGATTTAAGTGATCATCGTAAATTCTTTCCCATTTTCAAGTGCACTTTATAATCTGTTTGGAGCCACCTTTATTTTCCTAAGCCACCTCATTTTAATATAAAAATATTCATGCTTCACTTATGATTTAATATAAATGATTATTCCATTTTCTGCTTTAAATTATCTTTAATATTTACGTTAAATTGTTCTATAGTGTTTTAATTATAATGTTTTTTAAATGAAATTTTTACTTGTTATCACCTCAGTTTGAAATCACTTATCATGATTTTTAGCTATTTTACCTTATTAATTTCAATGAATGATTTAAATATGTAATTTCATGGATACCTTTGTAATATTCCCTTATGTTATGAATTTTTTGACACAATTATGATACCCAATTCTAACCATGAGAAACCAATATTGTTATGATTGATTACTTATGTATCTTATGCATATGGAACACATATTCAAGAACATGTTATGAAAATTTTGACCATATTTCTCTCTAATTCATTGTTTAATGTTTAGTCTCTTGAGATGTCATGTCCAATGGTCTTGGTGGTTAGCCTTGACTCATGCTCCATGTGCAACAGTCTTTGTGGATAACCTAGACTCGTTATCTTTCATGTTTAATGTTCCTTGACTAATTATTATGTCATTTTTTATGTTTTTTTTAAAATCTCCTATGATAACATGATTACTTATGCTACGTATAATTATGTATATCCATTTCATTTATGTGATCTTATTATGACTAATAACCCATCTGCTATTCATTATTCTTATGATAATTACATTACTGGGCTTTTTACCTCATCCATTTGTTCATGTTATCCCCAAGTTATCCTATGTAGATTTAATGGATCAAAGGAAGTTAGGAGCTCAAAATGGATGATAAATAATGAATTTTATTATTTATTCCCATGTTTTCATTTTTATATACCATGTCTTCCAGATACACTAGAATTTATTTTCCATGTCAGGTAATTTTGTTGACTATTATGTTGAAAATATTTTAATATTATGTGAAAAGTCTAGAATTGTTATATAAATTACTTTTATTACATATATTTCCATTATAAATGATTCATCTTTTTACAATTCCTTACTAAAATCCAACTTTATGAATACCAATTAATATATTTTAACATCTCCCTTATTATCAACCTAATTTAATTGAAAAATGGTAAATTGAATGTTGTATAATACCACAACCATATTTTTGATGATGAAAAAGTATGACATATTTTCAAAACATGGATGTCTATCCTTAGCACTAGATACAAGCATCAATTTATCCACAAATCTAAATCCAATATTTTTCATTGTACTCCCATCATCATGTTCATCTGTATAGAATGTATAAGAATAAATTACATAACCCCTATAAGATAATATATGCACTATTTTTTCCTATGGAAATCCATCAAAGTCATTTTGAAATTGAATTCATATTTCTATATAAATTCTTAAAAATTTATTCTAGAAACCATATTATGAACTATTGATTATATGTATTTTATATCTATATTTCATCCCTTAATGGATTCAAATTCATAATAATTTATATGTGGGTTTCAACATATGGTGAAAATTTTAAATTGTTATGGAAATAATAAACACGGTCCTCATCCCAATTTGTAATTATGATTGTGACAAAAACTATTTAAAAAAATCATTCACCCACAAGCCATCTAGAGTGACAGTATTTCTATAAAACAATGTATTCCACACAAGACAGGTAGTCGTTACCTAATTCAATAGATTCCTAAACAATATATCACTATATAATAAAATCTTGTGGCCAAATGAAATTTTTGACACACCCTTTCAAATTCATCATATACTCTTCTATAAGGTATAATAATTTATAATGTACAAGAACATATAGTCAAATTTCATTCACCAACTACACCATCAAGTGAACCATCATATCAATGTATACTAGCATGAAGAACATTTCTAATTCAACTAATGTAATTTCACATTCCTTTTATATAGTTGGAAATTTAGTTGTGTCTATAACTTTATTGTATATAAATTTGGAAATGAAATTGTGTTTGGTTAATGTGTGATAAAAATTCTTCACCAAAATGCAATGTAATTATACATGAATTACATCTTACATCAAAACATGATATTCATGTGATATCATACCCATTAAGATTAAACTATTCATTGAAATGATAATCTTGATTATCAATGAATACCCCTTGGCATACTTTACATCATTCAAGTATTTTCAAACCTGATATCTCTCATACCTGGAACGAGTATTAATAGCTAGACAAAGAAATGTTCATTTTTATCACTTCACTAGCTCCAACTCTTCCCATATTATGATATCAATCATGTCCATCCAAGCCTTAATTCCATACATTGTCTTAATAGGTTTGTTTAGTAACATTAAATGACACTGTAACATATATTTTTTTTCAACATGCTTAACATTAAGCAAAAATATGATGCAAAAATAATTCCAAAAGAGAAATTTTAAAAAAATATTTCCTTTTTCCAACTGGTTTATATATTGTTTTTCCAAAAATTTTATCAAAATTTGTGTATATATCTTTTACATTCTAAAATAGTTGATCACTTGTTATTGGATATAATGTACTATGTTCTTACAAACTCCCATAGAATGATTTCATTGAAGATCAATACTTATTTCACTCGGATAAAAATATAAAATGTCATAGAAACACAGTATTTTATGATTGTTTCAACCAAATTGATTGTTTAACTCATCCAAAAATGGGAAATCATTGAGTTCAATTAATTATATATCATGAAATATTTCCATAAGAAGAAAATTAATTTGTCATCCCATACAACATGCCTCTCGATGACAAATAATTTTTTTTACAATCATCATACAACATAAAAACTAAATCCCACAATAATTTAAAATCATAAATAACAGGATTAAAATAAACATCTATATTATTACCCAGTTTTTGTGGTCCTCACATAAGCATAGATAACCGAAGTTATTTTTATTTTATGCATAAGCACGACTTCATATTATAATTTCCCATCATAACATGCCATATACTATAATTGATGCTTTGAGAACCAAAAGCATTCACTATATTTTTAGATAAATTAATGAAAATGTATCTCAACTAATTTATAAATTTAGGACCCAAATGAACAATTATATTACCCTAAGGAGTCTATAGGGTGATGAAGTTTACCATTTTATTTAATGTATCTCCCTGATAATTTAATTTAGGTGTGGTATTCTCACTTCCTGTAACACCCCAGGTAAATAAAGAATATGAAATCTTTATATTTATCCATATTTGTGAATAAAATATTAATATTACTTTAAAGGGGATGCTATGATCGATGGCATACCCAATACGCAACAACGAGTTTCTTGGAAATCTTACGTTGCACTCAAACAATAAAATAATATTATTTTAAATGGTAGTTAATTCCTAGCCGTTGTAATGGCGGGAATGTACAGAACTAACTAAAAAATTATTATATATGTTTGTCAAATATTTTTAATCTTTACAATAAATGTTAGAGGATTAAAAATTCAAATGAATCCAGTTTTTAAGCATAAACATTCTAATATTCTTTAAAAGGTCGATTAACCGCCTTTTGATGAAGAACCCCTTTTAAATCCACTTTTTGAAAATATTATAAGATCTATTTTTCAAAATAAACATATTATTTATGATTGGGACATTGAAATTTACCTTGGGTTAATTTTTGGTATTTTTTTGACAATGTTCTTTTTTCAATGAATAGTGAAAAAATACTGCATTTTACATCAAAACTGCTTTTTCATATAATTTAATTATATGGTTATATTATCTTTTTAATTTGTTTTAAAGTTTAATTAGAATATATTTTTACCATGTAATTCAATGATGGTCATTGGGATTAATTTCACTTTGTAATTAGGCATAAACAAGTGCCAAACTTTTCATAAATATTGTTTCTAAAAACCCGCTATTTGTTTTGACAACGAGATGTTTTTTTTAAATTAATTATTGAAATTTATGTGTTTGGAATTTGGTAAAATGGATTACATATTTGGAATCAGAACTTCCAAATTATGTAATTAAGACTCTTTTGTTTTTGGACATTATGAATAGTAACAACGGTAATTATCTTTAATTATCTTGATTAATGAGTAATCGGGTAGTTACAGATAATAAGATAATATCATAATAATACAAAATGACCACAACATGTGTCCTAAGGCTACTGGTTGTCTAATGGCCGACCATGGGATGCCTTGTGACAAACTTGGGGGCCCCATGGAATCAATTTTGTGAGAAAGTGACTTTTTATCTTTTCATTTTTAAAGAATGTTAAATGTAACAAAGAATGTATCACCTAAGTAAAATATTTTTACTTTTGTCTACATAAATGATCTTTTGGACTACAAATAGTCATTGGAAAGCTATAAATATTTCCTACATCATAGTATTTTAGTTTATAATTTTTAGACATTAAATAAATTAAATTATTTGACATCATGATGATGCAGCGATGACCTTATTATTTAACGATTTAATTAAAATGGAAAGATAATGTAAAATATAAGACCTACACATGTCCAAAAACTATTTTATGGGTGGATTTCGAACCATTATCACCTTATCCTCGAAACACATCAATGTGGGACCATTAAAATCCGAAACTCATTTGAAAATAAAGTTACATTTTATACCTTTCCAAGAGTGCCCCTCCTCTCCTCTTATAAAAGGCCCACACCTCTACCTCCTTACCCACACTTCCAAAGCCTTTGGATCAGATAAAACCTTCCCATTTTGTCTCTCCACATCCCAATCTAACTCCTTGAAGCCTCACTTTGGGCAGAAGTCTTCCCAAGGAAGCCTTTGAGCTCAAACCAAAGGGAGTTACCCGATTTTAAGGTAATGTCTTCACTTGTGTCCTTTTGTTTTATTTTTCTTCTCCAACACCCTAAACTCTTTTTATTCATTTATTTTGTAACAAATACAGTATCGTAAATATACTAGGATGTTGTTATAAGATTTATTCGAGCAACACTTACACACATCTACTTCTAATGGTTTGAGAACATACTGTTTCTGTGGATGGCGAATTTCTGCCTCACGAAACAATGATTGTTCAAAATTCTTCTAACAACTTCAAAGGTGGCAATTAAGATGACACTATTTTTATATATGATATATAATATGATTATGTTTTACTTAAGATTCTGTATTTTTCATTTATTTCATACCTTTTTGGTTTCCATTATGGGTAAACGTGATATCTTCATTTAAGGAAGTGCGGACTACCGCCCGCTCAAAGTGATTTGATTCCTTATTACCATATGTGGAACGTATAAAGGGTATATTTAATGATATTATATATGATACCATACTGGGAATAAAATACTATTATGTATCATTATGTTTTAATTTCATTAAATAAGAAATAGAAATGAAAGTAGCGTTCATGCGTACGTATGACTTACCGTCTCCATGAACTGTACATTTCATTTCTTATCTCAAAATGTTATGTACTATTATAAGTACATGTATATAATGGATATATATGTAATATATTACATCTAAATTATGTATATCATTCTGTAATTATAACATATATATATATATCTCATTTTGTTTTAATTCCATTAATATGACAAAAAATGAAAGTAGCGTTCATGCGTACGTACGGCCTACCGTCTCCATGAACGGTGCTTTTAATTTTTATCTCCAAATTATAAGGAATAGTATAAAATGAATATATACAAGATATATATGATATTTAAAACATCAATACTATTCTGGATATGATTTACCTATAACTACATGGAAAATTATTTTCCAACGAGTTCAATTTTTGACTCATGTACCAAACATCGACAAAAACGTCTGATATGAACTCATATTAATAACAAATTATTATAACATTAAAATATGTGATATGAACTGAATAATAATCTTTATAGGAGGTCTTTAATCAATTATAAATTGACCAAAGTTTATTATTCCGGAATATAAAGAAACGAACAAGACAAGTTGGACTTGAGGTAAGGGATCCTACACCTCTAATTCTTTTTAAGTACACTATTTTATGTCATCCCTTTTAAGATCATGTTTCTTATGATTGGGATGTTCTTTTATATTAACCCTACTATAATTATTATGTTCATATGATGAGAGACACTATTTCCTCTCATCAATCCATTTTGGATGTTTTGAGTGGTGCCGTTAGGCTGCCGAATTTTCGTAAGAGATCTAACCTCTCTCTTTCTTTTTAAGTCCTCTCCTTTATGTCAATTATTTTAAGCTCCTCTTTGTTATGTTGGGGGATGTTATTTTATATTATTATTTCTGTAAAAATTATGTTAATACGATGAGAGACCCTATTTGATCTCATCAATCCATTTTTGGATGTTTTAAGTGGTGTCGTTAGGCTGCCGAGTTTTCGTAAGGGATTTTTCATCTCACTTTTATTCCCATGAGATTTATGCAACATTTTCCACAATTTCCTTTGAGTGGTGTATGTACTTCTCTTTATTTTACTCATTGTGTAATATAATTTCATTTATGAGTATTTACATCAATGTTGTATTGTCCTTCTTTCATGAGGTGTATGTTTCGAAAGATACCCATGTCGGTAAGGGAACCTTTCACCCTCCTCTTTTTAAAAGACTTCTTTTGTTGGGTCTTTTAATTTACATATTTTTATGTTAGGATATGTTCTCATATATCCTTATTGATGTAAATTTTATGTCCAAGTGATGAGATACCCTTTTTTTATCGCTCATCAACTCATTTTGATGTGACACTGTTAGGCTGTCAAGGGAACTTCTTAACCCAATTTAGATTTATTTGGGTTCAACATGTAGTTATTGAATATGTCATCCTTTGAATATGTGTGAATGACCTTTGATTATTTTACACTTAATATCCACTTATATTTGGTGTATTAGTTTGTCACACATTATTATGTAATTGATTTATCCTTAAACCAAGGATACTGTAACATCCCAAGTATGTAATGAATAATAGATATTTTATCTATGTCTATTAATGAATTAGATAGTGTTTTAGAGGATTACAATGAAAATAAATCCAATCTTAATCATGGAATACACTAATATTTTTAAAAGATTGTTTTACTGCCTTTTGATGGCAAACCATTTTTTAATCTATATTTTGACAATTTTATAAACTATTTTTGTCAAAATAAACTTATTCTTTATGATTGGGACATCAAAATTTACTTTGTGTGAATTTTTTGTATTTTTCTGACAATTTTCATTTTTTAATGAATAGTGAAAAATACTGCATTTTACATCAAAACTGCTTTTTAATCTAATTTATTTATATGAATATATTATGTTTTGAATTGGTTTTGAAGTAAAATTAGAATATATTTTTTCCATTTAATCCAATGGTGGTCATTAGAATCAATTTCAATTTGAAATTGGACTTAAACTGGTGTCAATCTTTTGATACTTATTGTTTCATAAAAACACGCTATTTTCTCTGACAGCAGGAATTAATTATTAAATTAATTAATGTGACTTATATGTTTTGAATTTTGTAAAATAGACTTCATTTTTGAATTCAGAATATCAAATATAGCTTAGGTTGAAGTTTTGGTATTTTTCTGAAAAACATCAATTTTTGATGAATAATGAAATCACTAAGTGGTAGTTAAAGACACTGATTTTTCGTTTAAATGAATTTTTTCCACCTTTTTGTTTTGAATTTCAAAAATCCAACATACATGGTTGTCATTAATAATTAAAATGTGGTTCAATGAGATTAAAATAATTTTTTGGTGAATAGTAACTTATTATGTTTTTAATCGCGATTAGTGGTAATTAGTGTAGTTTAAGGTAAAAATAATGCTTTAATAATATGAAATGACCTAGACACATGTCCTAACCTTATTTGATGTGTCATGGCCGGCCATGACACTCCATGGGTCAACTTGGGGACCCCACGGAGGCACTTTGGTTGGGAAATGACATAAATAACTTTTATTTAATGTAAAAGTAAAAATGACACAAACATGAGTTATTTTACTAAAACAATTTTTAAATGGGGTTATAAAGATCAGATTTTTTATTATAAATATTAATTGGAAATATAAAAAGATTTTCTACATCATAGGAGTTTCTTTATAATTTTTTGATATTAAATAAATAAATGTATTTATGACATCATAATGATGTAGCGATTACTTCATTAATAAAGGATTTAAATAAAATGAAAAGATAATATAAAATCTATGACCTAAACATATCCAAAACCTATTGGATGGGTGGATTGCGAACCCTTATCACCTTATACTCTAATTATATCAATGTGTAACCTTTGGAATCCAAAACGCATTTTAAAATAAATTAACTTATCTTTACTTTCCTTGAGTGGCCCTCCTCTCCTCTTATAAAAGGCCCCCACCTCTACCTCCTTACCCACACTACCAAAGCCTTTGGCTCGGCCAAACCCTGGCCATTTTGTCTCTCCACTTCCCTCTCTTACTCCTTGAAGCCTCACATTGGGCATATGTCTTCCCAAGGAAGCCTTTGAGCTCAAACCCAAGGGAGTTACCCGATTTTAAGGTAAAGTCTTCACTTGAGTCCTTTTGTTTTATTTTGCTTCTCCAACCCCCTAAACTCTTTTAATTCTTTTCTTTTGTAACAAATCTAGTATCCTTAATATACTAGTATGTTG
The DNA here is from genome assembly GCA_963277665.1 of Viscum album. Lineage (NCBI taxonomy): Eukaryota > Viridiplantae > Streptophyta > Magnoliopsida > Santalales > Viscaceae > Viscum > Viscum album. The sequence goes on along the minus strand of OY728162.1, from coordinate 1,270,458,079 downwards.
TTATAATAAGTATTAGAGCTACACTTACACACACCTACATCTAATGGTTAACGAACATATTGTTTCCGTGGATGGCGAATTTATGCCTCCCGAAACGATGATTGTTCAACATTCTTTTAACACCTTAAAAGGTGGCCATTAAGATGACACTATATTTATATATGACATATAATATGTTTATGTTTTCCTTGATATTATGTATTTATCATTTTGGGCATACCTTTATGGTTTCCATTATGGGTAAACGCGATATCTTCATTTAAGGAAGTGCGGACTGCCGCCCCCTCAAAGTTATTTGATTCGTTAAATACCATATGTGGGACGTATAAAGGATGGAACTATGATATTATATATGATATTATACTGGAATTATAATAAAACTTTATATCATTATGATTCCATTCTATAAAATATGAAATAGAAATGAAAGTAGCGTTCATGCGTACATACGGCTTACCGTCTCCATGAACGGTGCATTTCATTTCTTACCTCTAAATGATTATGTAATATTATAAATGCACATATATACTGGATATATATGATATATATGATATATACATCATGATTATAATACTGGATATAATGGATACATGAACAACTTGTAATTATAAAGGGTTTATTTTGACTCAAGTACCAATGATCATTAAAAGGACCGTTATTAACTTAAATAATTACATAGTGTTCATGACATGGAAATAACTGATATAAAAGGAATAATGAACTTGAAAAAGGTTCTTAAAAAAGTAGAAATTAACTCAAGTTTATTATTTAGTAGATTAAAGAATGACCGAGTCAAGTCAGACCCGAGGTATGGGACTTCGTCTCAATCTCCTTTCATTGAGGCATATTTTGTTTTATACACAACCTTCTTTTATATGGTGTATAAACCCCTTTGACTTTTATGTTTATTCAAAAGGAATGTTTTTTATACGAAGCGTTCACTAAACGACAAAAGGGAATGTTTTTGTCGTATGTATGTGGCGACAACAACTTCTCCGCCGTCATGACTGTTATTTGAGTTTCGGCTTCCTCTACAAGACATACCTTTTTTTAAAAGATAAATAAATACCATGTTTTACTTTTCTTTTTTTTTGGTATTGAAAATGGTTTTCATAATGTCTTTATATCAATGTGTTGTATTGATATCTTGTGATTGAAAGGTGGAAATGTTATGTTTCCTTTATGCATGTTTTATGTGATACGATTATGTTGAGGTTCTTGGGCATTATTATGAAGACGGGTGGTTCCGTGATAAACTATGGGCAGGTGAGCCCGATATAGATCTCCAATGCATTGGGTAACATGAAGGAGTGAAACGTTAAGGTTTCTCCGAAGAGATTTAGGGAATATACTATGATGGGTATTCCAAACATAACCAAGAGGGTTACTCTCTACGTAAGAATGTTATGAATGCCTCAAGTTACCTTTATGTCTTATGATTTCTATGATTTATTCATGTTTTGATGAGGTATGTTAAAGTGCTTATGTTTTATGGGTAAAGTATGATCTCATTATTATGTATATATGTACCCATGTTTCCTTTCCAAATTTTTATATCCCTTACTGAGCTTTTTATGCTCATCCCATGTTTTTTGAAATGTTTTTCACAGGTCAAGGGAAAGGTACATGATATGATGATAGTGTCAAGGAAGTGTCAAGAAAGAATCCATTTTTTATTTTAAATATGTTTCCATTGATGGGAAGGAAGAATACTATCTTTATGTAACCACTTTGTTTATATGTGGAATGTAATGCAAGTTTTATGATCTAATTCTCTAAACCTATAAACCCGAAAAGATCCTCAATGTATAATCTTGTAATAACTCAAGATTAAGTAAGGTTTAAAGCCGGGGCCTTATAGTTTGTATCAGAGGTCGGTTTAGATAACTTTAGGAGTTAGAATTCTATTAAATGATTATCCAAAAATATATTTTTTGAAATGATATAGCATTTGAAGATTACCATGTTGCTTCATTTAAGACATGTTTGTTCAGAATGGTTCTCCGCAGAGGAAACAGGGAAGCAGTGCTAGGAAGGCATACAGAAGGAAATAACCTTCCGAATCAGCATCCCGAGATGGTCGGAATTGGAACTGAACAGTTTGTTGCAGTAATGGCGCAGTTGACTCAAGAGATAATGGCGGTGGTATCCATACATGAGATCAGCCAGATCAGCCGCAGAGGAACATGTCAGTGGTGGAACATTTCATGAGGCAACATCCCCCATCATTTAGAGGGTCATCTGACCCTGTGTTAGCTGAAGGGTGGATTAAAACACTGAAGAAGATTTTTGATGTCATGGGGTGTTCAGACAATCAAAAGGTTAGTCTTTCTATTAACTGTTTGGAGGGTGAGGCAGATTAGTGGTGGTCGATGGTTAAAAATATCAGAGACGTTGATGAGATTGATGCTCTCGACTGGGATGAATTCAAAGGTATGTTTCTTGAGAAGTATTTTCCTAAGGCTGTTCGACTTAGGATGGAAAATCAATTCTTGGAATTGAGGCAAGAGGAAGACTCAATGGCTACCTATGAAGAAAGGTTCACTCGATTGGCAAGGTATGCTCCAAATTTTATCCGAGACCTTGATAGTAAAATCAATCATTTTTACTCAGGATTAAAGACAAAATATCCAAGGGAATTAGCTTCTCGTGAGTTTAAAAGTTTTGAAAATCTTGTTCGATGTGCTGAGAAGGTGGAAATGGAGTTTGCTGATGATCAAGTGTTCTATAACAACCAACAGAAGAAGAGACCGAGGTGGTAGGAGAAAGGTGAGAATTCTTCAAAAAAGTCTGATGGTAAGAAAACTAAGTTTCTAGTTTGTGATAAATGTATCAAAAGGTATGCTGGGGAATGTCTTCTGAATATTGGAAAGTGCTACCTATGTGGTAAGATGGGACATAAGGCTCGTGATTGCACTGAAAAGGATCAAGGTGAAGGTAAGACCAAATTTGATTTACAGTTAGTGAAATGTTATAAGTGCAATGAGATGGGTCACTATGCAAACGAGTGTCCGAAAAAGAGCTTGAGTGATGGGAAATAGTTAGACTACAAGAAGAAAGGTGTGGTGAAATCCTTTGCAACTACTTCTGCAGACGTCGGGCCATCAAATGAAGTTGTATCAGGTACTTTGTTTGTTTTTTCAGATTATGCCAGTGTGTTGTTTGATTCGGGGTCTACACATTCTTTCATCTCTAAAACCTTTTCTAGTAAAATGGCAATACCATCTCAAGAAGTGACTCCTGAACTTGTGGTAAAAACACCTGGGGGAAATTTTGAGGCAAAAAGAATTTATAAGAATCTTCCTATCCTTATCTGTGGAAAGAACCTACATGCAAACCTTATTGTTCTACCTCTAGTAGAGTTTGATGTTATCCTGGGTATGGATTGGCTCTCTATTTACCATGCTAAGATTGACTGTAGAGCTAAAGAAGTTTCTTTTCAGAAAGACTTTCAGTTTGTGTACAAGAATGAACCCTTACTGTTGATAACTTATCAAGAGGCCAAGAAACTTGTAAAAGATGGAAATGAATGTTACCTTGCACACATTGTTGAAAATAAAGGAACTGTTCAGATTAACGATGTGCCAGTGGTAAATGAGTATCCTGATGTTTTTCCTGATGAGTTGCCTGGAATAATACCAGATCAAGAAGTTGAGTTTACTGTTGACTTAGTTCCTTATACTAAGACAATTTCAAAACCCCCTTATCGAATGTCTCAAATTGAACTTTTAGAGTTGAAGGAGAAATTGCAAGATTTATTAGAGAAAGGTTTCATTCGACCTAGAACATCACCTTGGGGTGCTCCTATTTTATTTGTTAAAAAGAAAGATGGTTCTATGAGACTTTGCATTGATTATAGATCCTTGAATAACATCACTGTTAAGAGCAAATATCCTTTGCCTCATATCGATGATTTGTTTGATCAGCTCCAGGGAGCTCAGTTTTTTTCAAAGATTGACCTGAGATCGGGGTACCATCAGCTGAAGGTAAAGAAGGCAGATATTCCGAAGACCGTGTTCTGTACGAGATATGGACATTATGAATTTTTAGTAATGCCTTTTGGGATAACCAATGCACCTTATGTATTCATGGACTTAATGAATAGAATTTTCCATGAGTTCTTGGATAAGTTTGTGGTGGTTTTCATTGATGATATTTTGGTGTTTTCTAAAAGTAAAGAGGAGCATGAAAGACATTTAAGGGTTATCTTGAAAACCTTAAAAGAAAAGAAACTGTCTGGAAAATTCAGCAAGTGTGAGTTTTGGTTGCAACAAATTTCTTCCCTTGGTCATATTGTTTCTAAAGATGTAATAACTGTTGATCCTGCAAAAACAAAAGTTGTGGAAGACTGGACAAGACCCACAAATGTAACCAAGATTCGTATCTTCCTTTGTTTGGCAGGCTATTACCGAAGGTTTGTTAGAAAATTTTCACAATTATCTAGTCCAATGACTAAGCTAACTCGGAAGGGTGTTAATATTATCTGGACAAAAGAATGTGATGATCGTTTTTAGGAACTGAAAAGAAGATTGGGGAATGCTCCAGTTTTGCACTACCTTCCAGTAATGGTGAGTTTGTTATATACAGTGATGCTTCATTGAAAGGACTTGGTTGCGTCCTAATGCAGAATGATCAGGTAATTGCTTATGCTTTATGATAGTTGAAGACTCATGAGGTAAATTACCCTACACATGATTTGGAATTAGCTGCTGTTGTTTTCACTTTAAAATTTTGGAGGCATCATTTGTATGGAGTATAGTGTGAAATATATACCGATCACAAAAGTTTAAATTATATATTCACTCAGAAAGAATTGAACATGAGACAAAGGAGATGGATAGAATTAATCAAGGATTATGATTGTACAATTCATTACCATCTGGGAAAAGCAAATAAAGTGGTTGATGCTTTGAGTCGAAAAAGTAATGCTTCATTAGCAATGTTGCATTTGGAACGTGATCCTTTGGTTAAGGATCTGATGAACTTTGGCATAGAAGTTGTTGGTGTAGGAAGTTCTTCTGTTTTGTTTCAGGTATCAGTGAGATCATCTCTATCAGATAGAATCAAGCAAGCACAGAAGCAAGACAGTGAGTTGCAGAAAAAGGTAGAGCTGGTTCAGAAAGGTAAGTTTCCTTAATTCAACATTGATAATGATTGTGTTTTGAGATTTGGGAAGAGATTGTTTGTGCCTTTTGATTCATAGTTGAAAAGAGAGTTGTTATGTGAAGCTCATAGTTCTCCGTTTTCAGTTCATCCAGGCAGTAATAAGATGTATAGAGATCTGCGGGAGTATTACTGGTGGGATGGAATGAAAAGAGATATTGCTGATTTTACTGTGAAGTGTTTGACATGTCAACAGGTTAAAGTAGAGCGGCAGTTACCGAAAGGGATGCTTCAGCCTTTACCAGTGCCAGATTGGAAATGAAAGAATATATCCATGGACTTTGTTATGGGATTACCAAAGAAATCTCGAGGTAATAATGCAATCTGGGTTATTGTTGATCGCTTGAGCAAATCTGATCATTTCCTTGCTATACGAGATACTTTTTCCCTGGATCAACTTTCCCGTTTTTATCTTAAAGAGGTCGTCCGGTTACATGGAGTTCCTCTTTCCATTGTATATAACCATGATCCCAGGTTCACTTCTAACTTTTGGAAAGGCCTTCAGAAGTCGTTGGGTACTGAATTAAATTTTAGTACATCTTTTCATCCTCAATCAGATGGGCAGTCAGAACGAACAATTCATACCTTGGAGGATATGCTACGTTCTTGCTCTATGGATTATCAGGGAAGTTGGGACCAACATCTTTCTTTGGTTGAATTTTCATATAATAACAGTTTTCATTCCAGTATACAGATGGAACCATTTCAGGCATTATATGGGAAGCGGTGTCGAACTCCAGCTTTCTGGGATGAAGTGGGTGAAAGGAAGTTGATGGGACCAGAATTGGTAGAAGAGATGGCAGAACAAGTTCAGCTAATTCAGAAACACATGAGAACAGCTCAGAGCAGGCAGAAGAGTTATGCAGACAACAGGAGGAAGGATCTATCTTTTGAGGTTGGTGATCATGTTTCTTGTCAAGGTTTCCCCTTGGAAAAGTTTGATGATATTTGGTAAGAAAGGAAAGTTGAGTCCGAGGTTTATTGGACCATATGAAATTCTGGAGAGAGTTGGATCAGTTGCCTACCAAGTGGCTTTACCTCCGGGTTTATCTTAGGTACACAATGTTTTTCATGTTTCGATGTTGAGAAAGTATATGCCAGATCCATCTCATGTTTTGAGTCCAGATGTAGTTCAGTTGGAAGAGAACCTATCTTATGAGGAACAACCGGTCCAGATTCTTTACCATAGGGAGCAATTGTTACGAAATAAGGTGATTAATCAGGTAAAGGTTTTGTCAAAAAACCACATGATGGAAGTGGCAACATGGGAATTTGAAAATGCAATAAGGGATAAGTACCCCCATTTATTTGATAAGTAAATAAATTGCGGGGACGTAATTTTCAAAAGGGGGGAAGGATGTAACATCCCAAGTAAGTAATGAATAATAGATATTTTTATCCATGTCTATTAATGAATTAGATAGTGTTTTAGAGGCTTAAAATGAAAATAAATCCAATCTTAAGCATGAAATACACTAATATTTTTAAAAGATTGTTTTATTGCCTTTTGATGGAAAACCATTTTTGAATCTATCTTTTGATAATTTTATAAACAATGTTTGTCAAAATAAACTTATTATTTATTATTGGGACATAAAAATTTACTTTGTGTGAATTTTTGGTATTTTTCTGACAATGTTCATTTTTTAATGAATAGTGAAAAATACTGCATTTTACATCAAAACTGCTTTTTAATCTAATTTATTTATATGATTAGTTTATGTTTTGAATTGTGTTTGAAGTAAAATTAGAATATATTTTTACCATTTAATCCAATGGTGTTCATTGGAATCAATTTCACTTTGAAATTGGACTTAAACTGGTGTCAATGTTTTGATACTTATTGTTTCATAAAAACACGCTATTTGATCTGACAACGGGAATTAATTATTAAATTAATTAATGTGACTTATATGTTTTGAATTTTGTAAAATATACTTCATTTTTGAATTCAGAATATCAAATATAGTTTAGGGTGAAGTTTTGGTATTTTTCGGAAAAACTTCAATTTTTGATGAATAGTGAAATCACTAAGTGGTAGTTAAAGAAACTGATTTTTCGTTTAAATGAAATTTTTCCACCTTTGTATTTTGAATTTCAAAAATCCGACATACATGGTTGTCATTAAGAAGTAAAATGTGGTTCAATGAGATTAAAATAATTTTTTGGTGAATAGTAACTTATTAAGTTTTTAATCGCGATTAGTGGTAATTAGTGTAGTTTAAGGTAAAAATAATGCTTTAATAATATGAAATGACCTAGACACATGTCATAACCTTATTGGAAGTGTCATGGCCGACCCAGACAAGCCATGGGGCAACTTGGGGACCCCATGGAGCCACTTTGGTTGGGAAATGACATAAATAACTTTTTATTTAATGTAAATGTAAAAATGACACAAACATAAGTTATTTTACTAAAAAAATTTTTACATGGGGTTATAAAGATAATATTTTTGATTATAAATATTCATTGGAAAGATAAAAAGATTTCCTACATCATAGTATTTTTTATATAATTTTTTGACATTAAATAAATAAATGTATTTATGACATCATAATGATGTAGCGATTACCTCATTAATAAAGGATTTAAATAAAATGAAAATATAATGTAAAATCTATGACTTAAACATGTTCAAAACCTATTGTATGGGTGGATTTCGAACCCTTATCACCTTATCCTCGAATTATATCAATGTGGGACCTTTTTAATCAGAAACTCATTTTAAAATAAAGTAACTTATCTTTACTTTCCAAGAGTGCCCCTCCTCTCCTCTTATAAATGGCCCCCACCTCTACCTCCTTACCCACACACCCAAAGCCTTTGGCTCGGCCAACCCCTGACCATTTTGTCTCTCCACTTCCCTCTCTTACTCCTTGAAGCCTCACATTGGGAAGAAGTCTTACCAAGGAAGCCTTTGAGCTCAAACCAAAGGGAGTTACCTGATTTTAAGGTAAAGTCTTCACTTGAGTCCTTTTGTTTTATTTTGCTTCTCCAACCCCCTAAACTCTTTTTATTAGTTTCTTTTGTAACAACTCTAGTATCCTAAATATACCATGATGTTGTTATAATAATTATTCGAGCTACACTTACACACAACTACATCTAATGGTTAACGAACATACTGTTTTCGTGGATGGCGAATTTATGCCTCCCGAAACGATGATTGTTCAACATTGTTTTAACACCTTCAAAGGTGGCCATTAATGTGACAATATATTTATATATGATATATAATATGTTTATGTTTTCCTTGAGCTTCAGTATTTTTCATTTTGGGCATACCTTTATGGTTTTCATTATGGGTAAATGCGATATCTTCATTTAAGGAAGTGCGGACTACCGCCCCCTAAAAGTGATTTGATTCGTTAAATACCATATGTGGGACGTATAAAGGATAGAACTATGATATTATATATGATATTATACTGGAATTATAATATACCTTTATATAATTATGATTCCATTCAATAAAATACGAAATAGAAATGAAATTAGCGTTCATGCGTACGTACGGCTTACCGTCTCCATGAACGGTGCATTTCATTTCTTACCTCTAAATGATTATGTAATATTATAAATGCACGTATATACTGGATATATATGATATATATGATATATACATCATGATTATAATACTGGATATAATGGATACATGAACAACTTGTAATTATAAAGGGTTTATTTTGACTCAAGTACCAATGATCGTTAAAATGACCATTATTAACTTAAATAATTACATAGTGTTCATGACATGGAAATAAGTGATATAAAAGGAATAATAAACTTGAAAAAGGTTCTTAAAAAAGTATAAATTAACTCAAGTTTATTATTCCGGAGATTAAAGAACGACCGAGTCAAGTCGGACCCGAGGTATGGGACTTCGTCTCAATCTCCTTTCATTGAGGCATATTTTGTTTTATACACAACCTTCTTTTATACGGTGTATAAACCCCTTTGACTTTTACGTTTATTCAAAAGGAATCTTTTTTATACGAAGCATTTACTGAACGACAAAAGGGAATGTTTTTGTCATACGTATGAGGCAACAACGACTTCTCCGATGTCGTGACCGTTATTTGAGTTTCGGCTTCCTCTACAAGCCATACCTTTTTTTTAAAAGATAAATAAATACCATGTTTTACTTTTCTTTTATTTTGGTATTGAAAATGGTTTTCATAATGTCTTTATATCAATGTATTGTATTGATATCTTGCGATTGAAAGGTGGAAATGTTATGTTTCCTTTATGCATGTTTTATGTGATACGATTATGTTGAGGTTCTTGGGAATTATTATGAAGACGGGTAGTTCCGTGATAAACTAAGGGCGGGTGAGCCCGATATAGCTCTCCAATGCATTGGGTAACGTGAAGGAGTGAAACATTAAGGTTTCTCCAAAGAGATTTAGGGAATATACTGTGATGGGTATTCCAAACGTAACCAAGAGGGTTACTCCCTACGTAAGAATGTTATGAAGGCCTCAAGTTACCTTTATGTCTTATGATTTCTATGATTTATTCATGTTTTGATGAGGTATGTTAAAGTGCTTATGTTTTATGGGTAAAGTATGACCTCATTCTTATGTATATATGTACCCATGTTTCCTTTCCATATTTTTATATCCCTTACTGATCTTTTTATGCTCATCCCAAGTTTTTTGAAATGTTTTTCACAGGTCAAGGGAAAGGTACATGATATGATGATAGTGTCAAGGAAGTGTTAAGAAAGAATCCATGTTTTATTTTAAATATTTTTCCATTGATGGGAATGAAGAATACTATCTTTATGTAACCACTTTGCTTATATGTGGAATGTAATGAAAGTTTTATGATCTAATTCTCTAAAACTCTAAACCCGAAAAGATCCTCAATGTATAATCTTGTAATAACTCAAGAATAAGTAAGGTTTAAGGTCGGGGCCTTATAGATACCATCTTTGTAAGGGACTTCGTCTCAATATCCATTCATTGAGGCATATTTTGTTTTATACACAACCTTATTTTATACAGTGTATAAATTCCTTTGACTTTTAAGTTTATCCAAAAAGAAATCTTTTTTATACGAAGCGTTTTACTAAATGACAAAAGGGAATGTTTTTGTCGTACGTATGCGGCGACAACGACTTCTCCGCGTCTATGACCATTATTTGAGTGTCGGCTTCCTCTACAAGTCATAACTTCTTTTTAAAAGAAAAATAAATATCATGTTTCATATTTCTTTTATTTTGGTATTGAAAATGGTTTTCATAATGTTTTTATCATATCAATGTGTTTTATTGATATCTTGTGATTGAAATATGGAAATGTTATGTTTCCTTTATGCATGTTTTATGTGATACGATTATGTTATGGTTCTTGGGAATTGTTATGAAAACGGGTGTTTCAGTGATAAACTAAGGGCGGGTGAGCCTGATATAGCTCTCCAATGCATTGGGTAACGTGAAGGAGTGAAACGTTAAGGTTTCTCCAAAGAGATTTAGGGAATATACTGTGGTGGGTATTCCAAACATAACCAAGAGGGTTACTCCCTACGTAAGAATGTTATGAATGCCTCAAGTTACTTTTATGTCTTATGATTTATATGATTTAGTCATGATTTTATGAGGTATGTTAAAGTGCCTATGTTTTATGGGTAAAGTATGATTTCATTCTTATGTATATATGAACTCATGTTTCCTTTCCATATTTTTTTTATAACCCTTACTGAGCTTTTTATGCTCATCCCAAGTTTTTGAAATGTTTTTCACAGGTCAAGGGAAAGGTATGTGATGTGATGATAATGTCAAGGAAGTGTCAAGAAAGAATTCATAATTTATATTTTTTAAATATGTTTCCGTTGATGGGAAAAAAATCAATATTGTCTTTTATGTAACCACTTTGTTTAAATGTGGAATGTAATGAAATAGTTATGTTATAATTCCCTAAAACTCTAAACCTGAAATGATCCTCAATGTTTAATCTTGTATTAACTCAATATTAAGTAAGGTTTAAGGCTGTGGCCTTATAGTTGGTATCAAAGGTCAGTTTAGATAACTTTAGAGTTTAGGGTATTCTTTAAGCATAAGTGACATTACCATAAGGGTTAGGATTTCAGAAAGAGTCCTAGTTTTAGATAATGTTAATAAGTAAGTATATCTTAGTGTTTATATTCCTCATTAGTACATGATGGTTTTGTTGATATACTCACACTGACATTTCTGTTTTTAGTGAATGGATGGATCTACCAGGCACCAAAGTGACAATAGGTTTGAAGGAAACTGTGGTGGTTCTCTTATTAAGAGACTGGATGAAATGGGGTATTCAATAAAGAAACTCATGGTTGTTCTAAACCAACTATCAAGGAGTCATGATCAACCATTTGAACCTTGGTAAGTTCTGTAATTCATCATTTATAAGATGACCATTCGATGTGGAAGTTCAGGTAATAATTATTAAGGTAACCATTAGGGTTTATATGATCCTTACTTTTGAGGTAATTATGGGTTACTATATGTCATGATGGAAGTGAAAGGAATGAGGTAAAATTGAGGTTAAATTATGTTATGTTTATTTTTGATGATTTTATCTCTTTTTGGGGAATGATTTGAGAATTATATAGTTTGGAAAAAGGACAACATGCAGACCGTGTGACAACCCGTCGCATCGGACAAAGCTGTGGGAATCAAGCCCACAACCAAAGTGCAACTGATATTTATCACCAACCACTGGACTACATGAAGTCCCTTATTAGTATGACTTATTCTTTTTAGTTAGGTGACTTTATGAATTAAGATTAAGTTGATTTTGGGTTATTTATTAAAATGATTAACCTATCATGGAGGATATGTGATTAGGTTAATTACTTTTCAATACGAGACTTTAGGAGCAACTGATGTTGTTTGGAGATAAATGTTACGATTTAAATTGGAAGAATATGTGACTAAATCCTTCAAATATTTGGGTTTCAATATTAGTTTGGTTTAATTTGAAGAATTTTATGGACAAATTAATTATCGAATGGTCCTCGTTGAACTCTGGGTTTTGTTGGACAAATTTTGGAGATTAAGAATAGATTTTCTTTTTATAAAGGGTTATACTTTTCTGGATTATCTGATCTTGTACTAACCATTTTGGTTTTTGTTTTAGTTAAAGTCTAAAGATATGGGAAGTATATATTTCTCTTTTGTGGATTAGGTGATTCTCTAGAAGTTGATTATAGTAATCTTAATTTGAACAAGTCTTCCTAAATACTCGTCTTTTGGAGAAAATATGAGTTTGTGTAAGGAATCTAAAAAAAGTTGAAAGTCAACTTGATAAGTGATTATGTTTCCTTATGAACAAATTCCTCAATAAAAAGTAACTTAAAACAAAAATGTTGTCTATTATCTTTTCCTACTGGGGAATCTAATACCGTTTAACCCATCACAAGTTTGTGATTTTCTTGTGGTTAACTTTCTCCTAAACATGTTTTCTATAACTCTCCATCAGAACATGACCCTTTGTTTTTTTCCTCCATGTCCATATTTTCATACTTGGAATCCTAGTATGGGTTAACTAGGGTGACCTTACCACTTATCTTTCTTTATTTTAAAGTGATTGTTTATGACTCTTGTTCCGATGTGGGACTTTCAAGGATGTTTCCCAGCCCAATTTTAAAATTTCGAGGACGCAATTCCCAAAAGGGGGGAAGGATGTAACACCCCAGGTAAATAAAGAATATTACATCTTTATATTTATCCATATTTGTGAATAAAATATTAATATTACTTTAAAGGGGATGCTATGCTCGATGGCGTTCCCAATACGCAACAACGAGTTTCTTGAGAATCTTACGTTGCACTCTAATAATAAAATAGTGTTATTTTAAATGGTAGTTAACGCCTAGCCGTTGTAATTGCGGGAATGAACATAACTAACTAAAAAATGATTATATATGTTTGTCAATTATTTTTACTTTTTACAATAAATGTTAGAGGATTAAAAATTCAAATGAATCCAGTTTTTAAGCATAAACATTCTAATATTTTTTTAAAAGTCGATTAACCACCTTTTGATGGCGAACCCCTTTTAAATCCACTTTTTGAAAATTTTATAAGCTCTATTTTTCGAAATAAACATATTATTTATGATTGGGACATTGAAATTTACCTAGGGTTAATTTTTGGTATTTTTCTGACAACGTTCATTTTTTAATGAATAGTGAAAAAATACTGCATTTTACATCAAAACTGCTTTTTCATATAATTTAATTATATGGTTATATTATCTTTTTAATTTGTTTTAATGTGTAATTCGAATATATTTTTACCATGTAATTCAATGATGGTCATTGGGATTAATTTCACTTTGGAATTAGGCATAAACAAGTGCCAAACGTTTCATAAATATTGTTTCTAAAAACCCGTTATTTGTTTCGACAAGGAGATGTTTTTTCAAAATTAATTATTTCAATTTATGTGTTTGGAATTTGGTAAAATGGATTACATATTTTGAATCCGAAGGTCCAAATTATGTAATTAAGATTCTTTTGTTTTTGGACATTATGAATAGTAACGATGGTAATTATCATTAATTATCTTGATTAATGAGTAATCGGGTAGTTAAAGATAATAAGATAATATCATAATAATAAAAAATGACCACAACATGTGTCCTAAGGCTAATGGTTGTCTCATGGCCGACCATGGGATGCCTTGTGCCAAACATGGGGGACCCATGGAATCACTTTTGTGAGAAAGTGACTTTTCATCTTGTTATTTTTAAAGAATGTTAAATGTAACAAAGAATGTATCACCTAAGTAAAATATTTCTAATTTTATCTAAATAACTAATCTTTTGGACTATAAATAGTCATTGGAAATATAAAAATATTTCTTACATCATATTATTTTTTTTATAATTTTTAGACATTAAATAAATTAAATTATTTATGACATCATGATGATGCAGCGATGACCTCATTATTTAACGATTTAATTAAAATAGAAAGATAATATAAAATATAAGACCTACACATGTCCAATACCTATTGGATGGGTTTATTTCGAACCCTTATCACCTTATCCTCGAAACACATCAAAGTGGGACCATTAAAATCCGAAACTCATTTGAAAATAAAGTTACATTTTATACCATTCCAAGAGTGCCCCTCCTCTCCTCTTAAAAAAGGCCCCCACCTCTACCTCCTTACCCACACATCCAAAGCCTTTGGCTCAGCCAAACCCTGCCCATTTTTCTCTCCACATCCCTCTATAACTCTTTTAAGCCTCACTTTGGGCAGAAGTCTTCCCAAGGAAGCCTTTGAGCTCAAACCAAAGGGAGTTACCCGATTTTAAGGTAATGTCTTCACTTGTGTCCTTTTGTTTTATTTTTCTTCTCCAACCCTCTAAAATCTTTTTATTAATTTATTTTGTAAAAAATCCAGTATCTTCAATATACTATGATGTTGTTATAAGAAGGATTCGAGCTACAATTACACACACCTACATCTAATGGTTAAAGAACATACTGTTTCTGTGGATGACGAATTTCTGCCTCACGAAACGATGATTGTTCAACATTATTCTAACACCTTCAAATGTGGCAATTAAGATGACACTATATTTATATATGATATATAATATATTTATGTTTTACTTAAGCTTCTGTATTTTTCATTTATTTCATACCTTTATGGTTTCCATTATGGGTAAACGCGATATCTTTATTTAAGGAAGTGGGGACTACCGCCCCCTCAAAGTGATTTGATTCGTTATTACCATATGTGGTATGTATAAAGGGTATATTTAATGATATTATATATGATACCATACTGGAATTAAAATACTATTATGTATCATTATGTTTTAATTTCATTAAATATGGAATAGAAATGGAAGTAGCATTCATGCGTACATACGGCTTACTGTCTCCATGAACAGTACATTTCATTTCTTATCTCAAAATTTTATGTACTATTATAAGTACATATATATAATGGATATATATGTAATATATTACATCTAAATTATATATATAATTCTGGAATTATAACATATATATATATCTCTCATTTTGATTTAATTCCATTAATATGACAAAAAATGAAAGTAGCGTTCATGCGTACGTACGGCGTACCGTCTCCATGAACGGTGCTTTTAATTTTTATCTCAAAATTCTAAGGAATAGTATAAAATGAATATATAATGGATATATATGATATTTAAAACATCAATACTATTCTGGATATGATGTACCTATAACTACATGGAAAATTATTTCACAACAACTTAAATTTTTGACTCATGTACCAAACATCGACAAAAACGTCTGATATGAACTCATATTATTAACCGATTATTATAACATTAAAATATGTGATATGAAATGAATAATAATCTTTATATGTGGTCTTTAATCAATTATAAATTTACCAAAGTTTATTATTCAGGATTATAAAGAAATGAACAAGACAAGATTGACTTGAGGTAAGGGATCCTACACCTCTCTTTCTTTTTAAGTACACTCTTTTATGTCATCCCTTTTAAGCTCATCTTTATTATTATTGGGATGTAATTTTATATTACTCCTACTGTACTTATTATGTTCATATGATGAGAGACCTTATTTCCTCTCATCAATCCATTTTGGAAGTTTTGAGTGGCGCCGTTAGGCTGCTGAATGTTCGTAAGAGATCTAACCTCTCTCTTTCTTTTTAATTCCTCTCCTTTATGTCACTTCTTTTAAGATCCTCTTTGTTATGTTGGGGGATGTTATTTTATATTCTTCTTTCTATAAACTTTATGTTAATACGATGAGAGACCCTATTTGATCTAATCAATCCATTTTTTGAAGTTTTAAGTGGCGTCGTTAGGCTGCCGAGTTTTGGTAAGGGATTTTTCATCTCACTTTTATTCCTGTGAGATTTATGCTACATTTGCCACAATTTCCTTTGAGTGGTGTATGTACTTCCCATTATTTTAATCATTGTGTAATATACTTTCTTTTATGAGTATTTACATCAATGTTGTATTGTCCTTATTTCACGAGGTGTATGTTTCGAAAGATACCCATGTCGGTAAGGGAACCTTTCACCCTCCTCTTTTTAAAAGACATCTTTTGTTGGGTCTTTTAATTTACATATTGTTATATTGGGATATGTTCTCATATATCCTTATTGATGTAAATTATATGTCCAAGTGATGAGATACACTTTTTTTATCTCTCATCAACTCATTCTGATGTGACGTCGTTAGGCTGTCAAGGGAACTTCTTAACCCAATTTCGATTTCTTTGGGTTCAACATGTAGTAATTGAATATGTCATCCTTTGAATATGTGTGAATGACCATTGATTATTTTACACTTAATATCCACTTATATTTTTTGTATTCATTTGTCACACATAATTTTGTAATTGATTTATCCTTAAACCAAGGATACCGTCTTTGTAAGGGACTTCATCTCAATCTCCATTCATTGAGGCATATTTTGTTTTATACACAACCTTCTTTTATACGGTGTATAAACCCCTTTGAATTTTACATTTATCCAAAAAGGAATCTTTTTTATACGAAGCGTTTTACTAAACGAAAAAAGGGAATGTTTTTGTCGTACCTATGTGGCGACAATGACTTCTCCGCCTCTGTGACCATTATTTGATTTTTGGCTTCCTCTACAAGCCATACCTTCTTTTTAAAAGAAAAATAAATACCATGTTTTACATTTCTTTTATTTTGGTAATGGAAATGGTTTTCATAATGTTTTTATCATATCAATGTGTTTTATTGATATCTTGTGATTGAAATATGGAAATGTTATGTTTCATTTATACATGTTTTATGTGATACGATTATGTTATGGTTCTTGGTAATTTTTATGAAAACGGGTGGTTCTGTGATAAACTAAGGGCGGGTGAGCCTGATATAGCTCTCCAATGCATTGGGTAACGCGAAGGAGTGAAACGTTAAGGTTTCTCCGAAGAGATTTAAGGAACATACTACGGTGGGTATTCCAAACGTAACCAAGAGGGTTACTCCCTATGCAAGAATGTTATGAATGCCTCAAGTTACTTTTATGTATTATGATTTCTATGATTTATTCATGATTTGATGAGGTATGTTAAAGTTACTATGTTTTATGGGTAAAGTATTATTTCATTCTTATGTATATCTGAACTCATGTTTCCTTTCCATATTTTTTTATAACCCTTACTAAGCTTTTTATGCTCATCCCAAGTTTTTGAAATGTTTTTCACAGGTCAAGGGAAAGGTAAGTGATTTGATGATAGTTTCAAGGAAGTTTCAAGAAATAATTCATGCTTTATTTTTTTTAAATATGTTTCCGTTGATGGGAAAAAAATAAATACGGTCTTTTATGTAACCACTTTGTTTAAATGTGGAATGTAATGAAATAGTTATGTCCTAATTCTCTAAAACTCTAAACCTGAAAAGATCCTCAATGTGTAATCTTGTATTAACTCAAGATTAAGTAAGGTTTAAGGCTGGGGCCTTATACTTCCATACATGCGCATAAACTTTAAAACAATTGTAAAGTACCACAAAACTTTTTAAGACCCAATTAATATTATTTTTTACTGAGAAGAACCAGAATATTTCCATTCTTTAAGTTATTTTTGGACCTTTTCAAATAGAGTATAGTCATTTGGATGGGCATATACTCTTTCAAAGATCATACCCATTGAATGTCCCATTCATTTTTCATCATATTTTCATCTTGTAAGCTCATTATATTATAGTATAATATTATTCAATAGATAAATAATATTAGAAAAAATGGCATCACCCCATCCATTTCTAGATTTAAAATTTTGTAGCATTAGTGTGGTATAAAAAAGGGTATATTTAGTGCAACCAACAATCATTAGCGTCTTTTCACAACTCATTAACTTCTCAATTTTTTTACAGTCATGTAGTTCATCATCAAATAACATTTTCATTATCTAAATACAATCATCATCATCATCATCACTTGTAATCACATCCTCTATATTGTCTTCATTATTTCCCACACATGTAGTCGTATAAGATGTTTCATAACACTCAATGATATCCCATTCACTAGAAAAATTCATATTTTCATCATTTTTAGTCCAAAAATCATAATTTGAGCTATTTCGTAATAGATCATGTGTTCTTCCAACTTTTATGGACTAATTAGTCTTGAATAACAATAGTGTAAACATGGAAAAAGTATTTGAGAAGGGTAATAAGAATGATCTTTTGAAACATGAACTACTCTATCACCCCATCCTTACACTCTTTTTTCATATGATTTCAATCCATCTATTTTTAATTCATATCCATCCCATTTTATTTGGAAATATTAACAATTTAAAAAATAATAATAGAATATAGGGCTTTAAAATAAGGTGAACCCAACAATTAAATTTTCCAAATTATTTTATGATGCTTCGAAGGAAATTAATAGTTTAATTTAAGAATATAATTAATCCACTAGTGGTAGGTGTTGTCATATAAATTCATAAAAAATCATCATTAGTGCTAAGTTTGTGATGACTAATTCTCTTGGAAGTTCATGAAATGTATGTGTGCATCCAAAAGAGATAGGGGACGACTCTCAAACATTAAAATAAAATAATAATTTTTCGTGAGATAAAACTAATGGGAATGGCTGTTTTATTCTTAAATATAAATGTTCCTAGGATGGGGAGTGGGTAAATCAGTGGAAAAAAATTACCTAGTTTTATTTTTAATTTTGAAAAAACTATTTTTAGCATTATGATACCAACAAATAGCTCATTGTTTGGTAAAATCATGAGAAGTATTAGCTGTATTCTCTTACAATCACTCATGCAGAGACAACAATTTCAGTTTCAACATTAATATAAATCTATCAGTTACTCATTGAAAGAAAATTCGTTTAGCTAAAGGGATGAATATCTATTGTTCTTAGCTTCTGGTGAGGTTAATGTTTTTGGAGTGGGGTTATGATGCATATCATATAGGATGGGTAAAGTTAGTGACATGCCCTTTCTATGGTGTTATTATCAATCTATATTATATTGGAGGTGAGAGTCTATGTATCCAGGTGGTATCTAAAATTGAATATGATCATATATATATATATATATACTGCCATTTTTTCGTATAGATGTTTTAATTTATAAATATAGATACCACTCATTGTGTTTTCATTTATAAATATAAATACCACTCAAATATTTTATCCATATTATCATGAGTGTTCCAAAAAAAATAGAAAATCAGTTATGAAATTAGTAAATAATAAATAAATATTAAGAATAAGTTATAATAATTATTAACTTCTGTGATATTAATTAGTAATTAGTTTTAAAAAATTAGAAATTACTAATTAAGACTAATTAATATTTATTACAACATTTATAATAATTTTGAATTATCTTTATAATAATTAATTATGATAAATGATTACATATTATTAATAATTATTATTTAATGATATTTATAAATAAAAAATTATTAAAAATGATTAATTATTAACATTATAATAAATGGTATATTAATAAATATTAATTACTGAAAGATTGGCTCTATGAATAGCATAGGATGAGGTTTACATAAAAATTTAATATGAAAGTATCCCATGATTTTTTTTATTCTTGTGGCGTAATTGGTCATTTGAAATCCACGTTCATGGGTCAGATTGTTGATTCCAATTTTCAAATAAGAGATCACAATCTTTAAAATTGTAAAAAAAAAGTGGTGGCCCATATTAATACACTAATTTTGAACACAACTTCGATGCTATTGATACCCCACATTCCCCAATGGAACATGCCCAACCTAATTTTGGGGATTCATTATAGGTGGAGGGAGCCTTGCTTGGACACTACTGGCTCATTTCACATGGTAGAGTGATGTACAAAGAATGATTACTCTAATATTGTTCCCTCCCTATGATTGCTTAAATTTTTTTAGAATTTAGTATGACAAAAATGATTTGGGATGATTTTATTGATGATGACTATGAGAATATTGCAGTGGTTTCATTTAGGATTCATTGTATAATTTATTAATTGATGAAAATGTAAATGAATACTCTGAAGAAAATTAGGCTTCCAAATAAAATTCATCTCAAGACGATGTGTAATTTGATTTTTGGTAGGAAGGTAATATGATTTTGACCAAAAATAATGTAGGTAAATACAATGATGATGCTTATACTTCAATTAAATAAATGAAAAAAGGACTCCTCCTTCATTTATGTAGGATTAAACAGAACTTTTTAGTGATATCGTTGGAAATGTAAAACAAGTTGAACCTATAAATTTTTGTTTCCATTATTTTAATAGAGATCTGTGGTTAACAAGATCCAATGTTAAAAAGAAATCTATTGAATTTTATTATTACAGTAGAGTTTTGATTTCCTCAAATTATAGTGGCAAGGATAAGAAAACATATAATATTTGTATCTCCATTGGTGTAAAATATCAAATGGAAACTATAATTCCATTTATAACTATTGATATTGCGGTGGAGAAATAGTATAGGGCTGGTGGATCACACTATGTGGGAACTAATCGGGTCTAAAAGGATCCAAACACTTAGCAGATGACTATATTGATCCCAATGAATGCATTGGGCATGAAGGATCACCACCCAATTATTTCAGACCCTTTCGATGGAGATGGTGTAGATGAAATTTCTATGCCCCCTCTTGGAATATTGGTGGCATGTCTGGATTCTAAGTATACTCAGCGTAGGGAGGTCTGAATTGATGTTACTGATTAAACTTTGACTCTAGGTACATAGTGGGAAAATGATGTTGTGAAATTTTTTTAGATTTATGATGGGCCTTATTGAATATGAACTATTAATTTATAACTTAAATTATAAGTGGGAAATCAAGTTCCTAGTTTTGTTTTTAAACCTAAACATGGATGGGAAGTCCGAATTGAGGTTTCTTCTTTACCTTCAACTATATGTACAGAGATGAAAAATAATGTTGGGGCCTATATTAGGATGTGTGCTGAGAATCCTTTAATAGGAATAATTCATGCACATCCTAATCCAATTTTTAATATATATAAAACTTTTGATTTTATTTCAACTGAAAATAGTGAATATGATGTATAATTTAGTGATCATATTCTTGATACTAATGTGAAGTAGGATTGTAGTGTTTATAAACTCTTAGATGATGGAGGTGGGCTATGGTTTCAGGTCCAAAGATAGAGAGGGGGAAGATTCCCTCATGGTCATGGTGGATGTGTCTCTCATCATATCATGATTACCATATCTCAAGCTACTAGATTTATGTTGGTCTATTTTGATGTTGTTTTGTGTGTGGACCTTTAATGCTTTGTATGTTCCTCCATTTTTTTAATAAAAGGTGACTTTGTGCCTTAACATTTTAAAAAAAATCATTTTCCATATTTTATAACTAATTATAACTTAATTAATTAATATTTTTATTAAATAGTAATTAAGAGATATTAAAATTCAATTAATTCATAATAATTATAGAAATAAATATATTTATTATTTAAATATATTTAATTTAATTTTGGAATTATAATTATAATATATATTGTTATTACTTAAATAAATTTTTTATAATTTTATAATTTTTTATATTTATATATATATATTTAATTATATTTATAAATTAATATAATAATAACTATTTGTATATAATTATAAATATATTAATATAATTATATATATATAATTATATATATTTATTAAAGCATATGTTTAGATAATAAAAAAAATTATAAATATATTTATTATATAAATATGTAATTATTTATTTATATTTTTATAAATAACTTTTTTGAAAACATTATACATATATTTGAAATAAAAATACATATAAAATTATCAAATTACAATTACCCATGAAAAAAAATCTGAAATTGTACGTATAAAAATAGATTATAAAAAACCTTAATTTCACATGAACAAATAAAAAATTGAAATATAGACTGGTAAAATTATGGTGAATATGTAATTGAGATAAATTTGGAAAATTCAAGAGAAAAATTATTTTTAACAAAATTAAAATGGTTAAATAAGTATAAAAAACAATACAAGTAGAATATCAGGAAACTACAACACAAAGAGGATATGGGGGTATGAGCATCTTTCAATGGCTGATTGATTGCAATGGAGGGATGTAATGGGGATCTGATCATTAGTTGGCGGCCGATCTTCCGTAAGTGTGGCATATATCACGTGGTTTTCGACATGTAGCTAGGGAGGGAGGCTAGGGAATACGGTCATTGGTCAATATGTGAGGGAGGAAAGGGAGGGAGGGGAGGGAGTCTGGTTATTCGTCACGAGCAAGGGAGTGAGAGGAGAGCACCCATTCATCACTTTCCAGTCATTGGCTGAGGAAAGAGTGACTTGACATGCCAAACAACAGAATGGGTGGAAAACATGATGATTTTATAGTGGTTAGAAATCAATTTATAGATCAGGAGACTACCAAAATAAATCAACACCAACCTTATATTTAGTTTGGATCAGTTCTTCATGAAAGAAGGTGGTGGGGGGGGGGGGTTCAGCAAGAGCAGTGGAAACAACTACAATGGGTTTTTGTGAGGTCTTAATGGGGAATATATGACACAAATCTCATAAGGTTATTTTTATAAGAAACCACATGTTTTTCAATTTCACTTTCAAAGAAGCACTAATAATTAGTATTTTTATCACCATTAAAATAACATGTTCTAATAAAACTAATTTTATTTGTGCTTTTTAGCCCTGACAAAGATATGACTATGTTTGTGCTAAAAAACTAATAAA
The DNA here is from genome assembly GCA_963277665.1 of Viscum album. NCBI lineage: Eukaryota > Viridiplantae > Streptophyta > Magnoliopsida > Santalales > Viscaceae > Viscum > Viscum album. The sequence continues at coordinate 1,270,435,183 of OY728162.1, read as the reverse complement.
ATGTCTCTATATCATTACTTTAGGTGGATAAAACTTTTAAGATAATATTTGATACTAAAGGTGGCTCACAGACTAGTTCACATAAAGGTATTAAAATTCTAGTAAATAAATAAGGATTCCAATAGGTTGTCCCTTTGAAATCTAATCCATGTGTGTTAGTACCTAAGTTTCTACAAACATCTCCTACTTAGTAATGTACTCTACGGGTGGAATTTTTAGCTGTACGATCTTTAGGTAAGTTTGATGTGAGCAATAAGAAAATTAATATGAGTTACACAACCAATTTATATGGTATTCTGAATAATTGATAACTACTTTTTTCTAGGGTTTTAGATGAGTAATTTTTCATGAGACAGAATAAAATAGTATCCCCTCATTTATATGGATTATATTGAAGTAGAATGGCTTATTAAAGGCCTCAGAAAGGAGTCGGTAGATTTATTTTTTTCCACTTAATGAAACCCATTTCATGATGGAACCAGATGCTATCAGTTCAATGAAAACATACTTGCACCAAATTGTTTGAAAATTAACATAGGGGATGGGTTTTTATCTAACCATGTGATGGACGTTCGTTAACACTATTGTAATTTTAGGATCTATTCCACACAACAATAATCCTCGGAATTATCATCGGAAGAGTACCATGATCACCCACAATAGGCCATGATATGGTGGAGAGGATTCCTTCCAAATTGAATAGGAATATATCCTAAAAAAATTAGGTGATAGTGAGAATTACTTGAAGTGAATTCTTATTTTGGTGTGGGAATATTGTGCCTTATTATACATATTATCCACATTCTGTTTTTCTTTTTTATTTTTAAATTTTGCTTCATGAATTTGGACTCCAAATCCATGATTGATTCATTTGAGTATATAACATTTTATATAAAATATTAATATATAAAATTTATTTTTACTATAATCCTCTTTTTTAATAAATTTATGTAAATAAACTATTAATAATTTTGACTAATACTATATTTGTCCATTTTTTATATAAATTTTTGAAAAAAATTTATAATTAAAATTTATATAATTAAAATTTATATATTACACTAAAAATATTCTCAAAATATTCAAGATACATGTGGGATTTCTCATAAAAAATTATTATTAAAATAATGATGATAAAGAGAACAAAAATGTTGGATTGAGTAAAACAAAGAGGCATCCCTCATCTATAAGGTAAAAACAAGAAATCAAGATCATGAATATTCCTATAATTATGATCAGAGTCATTATCCTCTTCAATGGTTTCCGACTATGACTATGAGTTCCTTTGATTGAAGATCACGGTGTATATTTCCTTGATATGTTTCGTCTCCATAGATATTTCTTGTTTAGGTTCCCTAGAAAAATACCTGGTAGAAAATTGCATTCGATTTCATGAATGACATACAACACCAACCATGTAAGGGAATATAATAGCCTAAGACGTTATAATATATTTACTATTTTATGTAAAATAAATCTATGATATTGATTGTAATGAATGTGGTATTGAGATGTAATGTGTTACACACAACAAAGATTTCCTTCAATGTCTTGCGTTACATGCAATACTGAGTTTTACTGGAAAACTATAGAGACCCAATCTTTACATACATCGACATTACATTAATTGTGAAGAATACATAATACATAACAAAAACATAAACCAAAGGGCCATAATATTTTAGTGTCTTTGGAAACTCGGAAGATAATCTTCTGATCATGGTGAATGATTTTCAACATCTCCCATAAAGATATGCCCCTTTTGTTTTCTTACCTAAAACCTTTCTTTATATCATGGGGAAATGAAAACATAAAAATAGTGAGCTCAAATTCTCAGTAAGGGTAAGCATGTAAAAAATAAAACAAACCATATATATTTTACTTAAAAACATGAACATAATGATTAAACATCAAATTTTTGAGCAATGACATAAAACATGGTAGCACGTAAGGCATAGATCATAATGAAATATAAATCTTGATAACATAGCATGGGAATAAAACATTTATTTGTGGAAAACCATTAAGAAAATTATATGATTTCCATAGTAGCCAAGGCATTGTAGCCAAGACCATCTTAGTGGACAATGTCCCTTACTGAACCGAGTTCACTCTTCATTACAGTCCTGTATCACTGAACCAGATTAACTTTCCATTACAGCCATGTCTATCTCATGATATATAACTCTTTACCCAATGCATTGGAGGGAGATATAGGTCCCACCAATCTCATAATTAAATTATTCTTATGTGTGCCACAACATAAACATAAATCATTTATCATAACCCAAAGAATAAAATGGGTTTCATAAACATCATCCCATCATAAAATAATCCATATAAAAAAATAGATATCATTTGATCATAAGAAAAGTGAAACCATGTAAATCATAGAGACATTATATTTGAAACATAAACATATGAAATAATGTATTCTTAGATGGAAAATGGTTTTGATAAAACACTTGAAATGAATTCATGAAGAAAATATCCTTTCTTCTTCAAAATAATTTTCTTTTCAGAAAATGCCATGAAATTTTTAAAAAAAGTATTTTTTTGAAAATATTCATGAAATCTTGTAGAGTAAGTTTCATGAAAACAAGGCGTTATAAAACCATAAAAATCCGTTCATGCCGTATAAGTTAAAAAACATTCTTCTGTTACTTTTTTCGGAAATGTCAAAAAGTACCTCGTATGGTAAAAAAAGATTCCTTACATACCATGTAGTAAAAGTCAATAATGGGTAAAAAGGACTTTAAACATACTTGAATCCATTTTTAGAAAACAGGGACTTGAATGATAAATATAACCCCAGTAAATACTTACGAATAAACAATCTCAGGTAAAAATGAGATTGGAAAAGTTATCCCTTCCTTTTGTCCAATTTCTTCCGTATGTGTCCGAGACTCTTGTATAGTGGGTTTAAACATATTATTAACTTGTAACAGAACCATAATAATATTTATGATATCATATATGATTCAATTATGACTTTATATTATCCGTTCATTTGTTAATTCCATGTTAAAGCAGCGTTTTGGGTAAATTTGTTTCATTTATCGTTCGTGTTTTGACTTGTAATTATTAATATGATTACATAGATCATTATTACTTAATTACAGAATATAAAACATGATATATATATAATATATATTCAGAATATACATATATATAATATATCGATTAATTGAAGGAAATACACCGTCCATGGAGACGGTAGGCCGTACATACGCATGAACATCGTTTTTCGTTGCCTTATTGAATTGAATGGAATTAAGTATATGAAATAAATACATATATACATATATATAAATAAATCTAGTAGAGTTATTATGTCATATATTTCATGATTACTTATTATATATACTTTATAATCATTCTTTAATTATTAACATGGAAAATGAATCTCATCGCGTCATGGAGACAGTAATCCGTATGTACACACAAGCGATGATATCGTTCCCATATTTATTGAATGGAATTGGAGTGCACGATATAATATTTTAGAATAATTATGATTTTATAATAATCATATATAGTTTTTCTTTACACCATTATACCCATCCATGTAAAGTGGTGGTGGAAAAACTGATTACACCACCACATGGAGACGGTATTCTGTACGTACGCAGGCACTGTGATTTCGTTTTCCGTAGTATGGATAGAAGGTGAAATAGGGTTTTTTTGTATATATAATAACATATCAGTACAAAATTAATACTTATGTTATTACTTTATAATTAATCAACTAAAGAAGAAGAAGTATAAGAAGAATGAAACTTGAAAGAGTCGGTAGAAGAGATTACATCTTTCTCGACGCACCTCCTTTAAACTTTTTTCATAGGGCACTAGAGTTGGTATTTTGAGAATACCAAATCCTCTATGATATAACTAGAGAGGTTTAGAATAGGAATTGGAAAGGGTTGGCTGAGCTTCAAGGCTCAAAAGGGTGTCAAGAGAAGAAGGAAGGGGTGACCTTTTTATAAGGGAGGAGAGGGGCACCTTTGGAAAAACATAAAATATTATTTTATAATAAATTCATATTCGGTTTATAATAGGTACAAATTGATTTATTTCGAATATAAAGTAGGGATGGGTCTGAATCATCTCAACCAATATGTTTTAGACAAGTTTATGATACCATTTTGACTTTATTATTGACATTTAACTCTAAGTTAAATAATTTAACTGTTATCGTGTCTTCTTGTTTTCTTACACTATATGGTAAATAAACTTACTATAACAAGCCAAACGAACCCCAAGTGGTTCAGTATTAATATATATAACATTATCTAAGTCATTTTACCGAACATTAAATTTTTAGGAATATAATATCAATTAATAATATAATATTTGTCTTAAAAACTATTTTATGTCTATTTTGACACTATTTGGTAATTGAATTTTGTGAAACTCATAACAGCATGATTATTTCAAAAATAGTTAACTAAATAAATAATAATATGTCTTATTTACCTAAAAAATTAGTTCAATTCATAAAAAGTCTCAAATTACATTTATTTGGTTATTTATAACATCAATTATGTTAATATTTCATTAATAAGGTAATTACTGCATCATCATTCTGTCATAAATAAATTAAATTATTTAATGTCAAAAATTATAAATAAAATACCATTATGTATGAAATTTTATTATCTTTCTAATGAATATTTATAGTCTAATTTATCTTATTTATAACCCTATATTAAAAATGTTTTAGTTATTAAACATGGATTTTAACTCTTTTAACTCTTCTTTGAATTAAATAATAATAAATGTCCTAATCTAATCCAAGTGGACCTAAATGATAATATTACATTCCTAAGGTTTTTTTGGTAGAATTATACTTATCCAATACAATTATGACACGTGTTAAGGTAATAATAATATCATTTTTACCCTTAATTACCCTATTTACTTTTAACTATGGTAAATAAAGGTAAAACGTTACTATTCACAAAAAATTATTTTTATCTCTTTGAGCCACATTTTACTCATTGATATTAATCATGTCTCTCAGTTTTTCAAAATTACACTCATAGAAGTGGAAAAATTATGTTTTATGTAAATTTTCAAATTCTCCTAGGAGGTGGGTAAAAGACGGTGAAAAGTTCAATAAAATTTTTATATATCTAAAATTATTATAAAATGACTCCAATAAATTACCTTGAACATATATAGGTATTATTTATCAATTTTGACCTAAAATAAATTGAAATAAAATAAATAATTATTTAAATAAAAATTTAGTTTTTAAATAGTAACCCAGTGTTTTCACTATTCATCAAAAATTGAAAGTTTTCAGAAAAATACCAAAAATTCACCCTATGCTAATTTCGATATTCTAAATTCAAAAATGAAGTCAATTTCGAAAGATAAAATTTATAAAATTTCAAAAAGTGGGAATTACTATTCATAACTGCTAGTTTATATAATATTTTAATAACATATCGCTATTTAGTGAAACTCGGTATTGCGTACAACACACACTATAATGGAAGGTCGTGATTGCGTGTAATGCAAGACATGCCAGGTTGGCGTGTAGTGCAAGACTCCTTTTTGTTGCATATAATATAATCCATCCATATTTCATTTATGCAATAAATATATATATATATATATACACACACAATCAACGTTGCGTAGAATAACTACTATCAAATGAACTTGAAATTGTGTGTAACACGATCCAAGAATAGTGTTGCGTATACTGCAGGAAAATATGTTGTTGTGTATAGCGCAAGATAATCATGGTGTAGAATACAACACAAGAAATCAAATAAATTAAAATTAATACTTCTCATAAAATCTCGGGGTGTTACAACAACAATATATTATTAAAATATTATTATTTTATATAATAAGATATAAAACATCCATTAAATTAGTGGTTATAAATATTATTGACAATATTATGATAAGATATACATTATATATCCAATAAAATGTTATCAAATTCATTAAATATATTTTATTGTCCAAAGATAAGAGCAATCAAAATATTACACACAAAAACCTATATATTTCTAACAATAAATTTACTGCCTTTTATTGGAGAAAATATTTTTAATATAATTTTTTTAATTTTATATATTTAATATTTCATAATAAATTTATTTTTTAAATTTTATGTTTTAAAATTAGTTTAGGGTAATTTTTTGGTATTTTTCAAAAATATTTCATTTTGTATGAATAGTGAAAAATACTGAATTGTAATTCAAAATGGATTTTTCATCTAAATTTTTACAAGATTTGATGATATTTTGAATTATTTATAATGTTAAATTAGATAAATTTCTCATATATTAATGCAACTTAGGTAGTTGGATCCAATTTCACTTGGATAATTGATATAAAAACATATCCTACTTTTAGACATTTTTACATTAAAACCTCACTTTGTCATCTCGTTTGTGGGATTGAATTTAAATTAATTTATGAAACTTTCATAATTTTAATTTATAAAGATCGATTACATATTTGAAATCAGAATATTTTATAATGTATAATAATTTCAATTTTTTCGACAAAAATATTAGTGAATCTGATTAATATTAATTATAGTGATTGTGAGGAAAATTACAGAAACAAGAACACAACCTTAATCATACGGACAAAAATGACCTATAAACATTTCCAAAATCCATTAAACATACATATTTATACAAAATACTCCCTTTTATATATTATGGACTATTATTGGAGGCACGTGATGTATGGTATACCTCTCAACAGTGTTTACATTTTTATATTTACAAGAATGTAACTCCTCCTCCACTATAAAAAGGAACTCATCCCTCCCTCTTATTCACACCTATAAAACCCATTGGATTCCCTAAACTATGATAAAATAATCTCACAAAATCACCATATTAATGCTATAAGCCTCACTTTTTTAATATATGGATCCAAGTAAGTCCTTTGATGAAAACAAGAAGGAGTTACCAGAAAAAGAGGTAACCCTCTTCAACGATCACATTATTTATATTTATTTCCCCACTCCTAAATTGTAATTATTCCTAGATTATATAATAAATACAATATAATAAATTTAATTATATGTTTTTATGTTAATATTTCTAACAAATAATACCAAAAATTCCATCTAATGTGTAACAATCTTATTGTTCATGTGTATGGAGGACTACTGCTATGCAAAACGTTTATTGTGCATTCTTAAATTTTCACCTCACATGGTAGGATTTAGGATGGAAAAATATTTAGATATTATATATATGAAATATATAATTTATTTATTCTTCTTTAATTTTTATATAATTCATACCATTATGATTTCCATTTTTTGTAAATATGATAACATTGTTTGTCGACGTGTGGACTACCTCCTCCTCAAAGCAATGTGATTCGTTCACACTATACATAAAACATATAAAATATAGTTTTAATATAAATATGGTACATATATTACATATATATGATAATATATTTTAAAATATACATTTATATCATTTAATTTTCCTTCTTTTCTTATACAAAAATTAAATGAAAGCAATGTTCATCTGTACATATGGCCTACCATCTCCATGAACAGTCTATTTCATTTATTATGTCCATGAATTCTGTATTATTATGAATACATATATACTGAATATATATGATAACTAAAACATTTTTTTTACATTCTATAAAATATTAAATCATGATATATTTAGTTGGAATAACATATAACAATTCAAAACATACTGAAAAAACTAGAAAAGTCACACATGAAATAATGAAAATAATGAATTTTTTTTACAAATGGGTAATAAGATAATATAAGAAGATAATATATGATATTATATACATGAATATGGTTATTATATAATTTAATTACAATCTTTATACCACTATAAAATTGGTTAAAGGACATTAACCTAAAAAGGAAATGCAGTGTAGTGGATATCCATCTCATTTTTTAAATCTATGGGTTAAATGTCATATTCAACACTTACTAATTTTGTGTGGTGTATGAATTTCCCATATTTATATATTATATAATAAATTGTTTTATTTTCATAGTATTTTGAGTTTAAATTTGAATTATTTCCATTAAGGGGATTACAGTTAAAATTTACCAAGTTGTAAAGAATAACACAACTCAATTCATTTCCATTGGGATACATTACTTTCTTGTTGTCATTAATATTATAAGATTGGTGTGTATTAAAGTTTTACTATATATTATTTTATATAAAATTGGTTTATTTGTATTTACATTTGACACCCATAATATATTCATTTATTTATTATCACATAGATGTTATTGTATTTTATAGGGTTTTCCATACTACATCATTTTGTTAAGGATTATTTTGCACTTGATTTTAAATCAGAATAAAGTATTGAATAAATGTTTAATAAACCTTTTAATTTTATTATTCTATATTTATTCATTATCTTTTTCAAATAGTTTTACCATATTTCTAACCTTTTTTTAGTGAAACTGTTTTAGAAAATGTTTTTTTTAAAACGGACTTCATTTATCTCTTCATCCAAAGAACATTTTTTAAACAAAAGATATTATTTTATAAAAATTATTTCAAAAAGGGAATTAATATTAAAAAATTTATTTATTAAATATGTTTTACCTTTTTTTTCTTTCACATGTGTTTTTATAGAAATATTCCTACCATTTTATGAATAAGACACCTCTTTAATCTTTTACCTTATAAAAAGAATGTTATTTTTTACATTATATATAATTTCATGAATTATCCACCATGATTTCAAAAATAATTAATATGTATATTTATAAGGTTAATTTCTAATGATTTTTTTAAAAGTTATTTTCATGTAAAATTATTTTCTAATTTTTTTTCATTTTGAAAAAAATATTTTTCTCAAGAATGTTTTTAAAAGATCTTTTTATATTATTTTCATTCATCATAAAACCCTTTATTTTTAAAAAACAAGGTAAATTTCTGTCGATACCATCCTTATTATTTGTTTGGATAGTTTATGATTTTTTTACCAAGGATAGTATTCACATTCACTTACCTAATTTATTTTTTCTCTTTTAAATTTTCAATTTCATATAATAATTGAACATTGTATTTACCTTAATAATACAAATCACTTATCATTGATATATTTATTTCCTAAATTAAAGACACATTTTATGTATAGTGTTTAATTTGATAGTTATTTGATTATCTAGAGTAATATTTAAAACATTGTGTCCATTATTCAATTCATATATTTGATAAGGAACATTTTTCATTAACTAAATTGATAATATAGAGATACAATGAATCATTTTGACATGAAATATATAGGTTGGTGATTGGTTAATTAAACCCCTATAGGTTTGGGACCGATTAGTGCAAGACCTATAGGTTGGGGTCCATTTAAAGTATGATCCTCGATGCATCACTAGTGTCATGATATAAAATTAGATGGTGAAAACCCCTTTAAGATTGTTTCCAACAAGAATATATGGGTTTTTACCAATAGATTCAAACCATTTTGTGAAATAAATTGATGATATTTATGTTCATGTGCTGCAAAAATGATTTCCAAAAAGTAACCACTTCAATAATTTTGATTTTTAGTTTATTATACATGATATTTTCAGTATGAAATTATCTATTAATGCATTAAATTTTTATTTCATTGATTATATTTTATGTTTTTTCAATTATTTACCCTTCCATATTTTTTGTGAACATCCTTATTTACTTATTTATTATATTATATGTTTTTCTTTTATTACCTTTATATTTTGTCTATTCTAAATCATTCATTATTAATTCTATTACACTTTACCCTCACTGATTATTTGAGCTCATTGTTTTTGTTTTTCCTTTCCCGAGGATTCCATAAAGTTTACTAAGAAATATATGAAAGGATAATCTAGATATAATAAAATAATTCTCCTAGAAAAGGGAAAACATGTTTTGATTACTATATTTATTTTTAAAATAAAAACCATGTATGCATCTAGTTTACTATGACCAATAAAAAATTAGGTCATTTGGGTTTTATTTTACTTGTATTTTATTCCAATATAATGGTATAATGTCATCATATCCATGAATTTATGGAATAGGGAAACAATAGTTAGTATCATATCATGTTTAGTTGATGCCTGGGGAACTACATTTTGGAAAACCTAGATTAGATAACATATATCCAAGGTATAATTTCCACTTTAGTTTAAATGAACATAATAGAATTTTTTATGGTAGATATTATGTGGTAGCTAATAAAAATACATCCCTATGTGGATAATCTGAGTGGATGTGATTCTGGAACTTATGTACCAAAGGGTAACATTTTTGATGTGGTGTGTTGGGCTTGACTCCAGTATAACCTATTACATGACAATTGTCCTTATTGCGAACCTATTCTGACACTACTTGGGGATACACATTGGATAATTTAAATTTTATTACAAAACATTAAGGGGGATTTGAATAGTTAATTTCAATGAATAACCTAGGTTAAACCTGTTGTTTCTTAGAAAAAAATAACATGTCAATATTTAGACACCCTAAAAATTATTATAATTATTTCCCACTATGAAAATTATTTCTCAAAATAAGTTTTTAATTTTATTTAATGGTTATAACCCAAAGGATTAATTTTAACATTGAACATGACAGACTATGTTGTGGCAAGGAGAAATCAAATGGAATGTTTATAGAAGTGAAATATATCATAATAATGCCTAATAAATTTTCATGAAATGTTATTAACAACATATAAATTAAGAAACATCCAAACTCACTATTGTTGAGAAGGATTGTGTTTTCTAAGAGTATCAGTGGTGGATACCTTTCATAGAAGAAGATTAGAATTACATTATGAAAGAAGTGTGGAAGGAGGAACCTAGGAAAAGGTCTCAATAGAATGAAGAAATGATTTGTGTTTGGGATAGAAGGACATAAATACAATAATTTCTATGAAAAAATGAATATTGTAATGGAAGGAAATAAAACCCATCCTAAGGTTCCATTTATATTTTATTTTCCTAAAAATAGAAAACCTGGTAATTACCCAAGTCAATTCCATATTTTGAATGATAAACCCTAGACCAAGAATAGACCTATGTAGAAATAAATGGATGAAGTATTTATTTATAAGGGATCTGTTGAACAAATAATTTGAAAGGACATTTAATGAATCCATTTCAAGGATAAACATCATATTTATTTTGAAAAATATACTATTTTAGAACAAGTAAAACCTTTAGGGTGGTGGGGATTGAAACAATGACTGAGAGACGATAATGGTTGCATGCCTACCATAAGACTATGTTATTTCCTAGTTAATATTTCATTTCCTTAGCTAAAAATTTGATGAATTAATATTTAAGACAAAATATTAGTGGTACATTTCGGTTTAATGAAGAATGTATTAAACATATTTGTTTTCAGAAGTAGTTAAAGGCAAATTAAATGAAAATTTTATCGGTACTATGATCTGTTAATAGAATATTTTAGTTCATTAAGGGGGGGGGGGCTCCATTTTGGATATCCATTTCATGGAGTAAGGGATGAATTATAATTTTATTGAATTGAAAAAAAAGATAGATTTTTTAATATAAAATTTAAATGTATCAAGTATGTAAATTTACTTATATTCATAGGTTGTAAAATAATTACTAAAAATTATGAAAATGATCAAAAAATGTTTTCATAATACCTTAATTTATCTTGAATTGATGGACATTTAAATAATCTTATATTTATGACTTAGAGGCCCTCAAAAATCCACTGATTATTTATTTTTAGTGATTCACGACCTCTATAACTCAATATAAATATTTAATCATTTTGTCTCTATAGAATTCTCTAATTTCCACTAATGGCATCCTACATGGAGACCAAGTTATATGCTACTCTATGTGGCCTTTTTTACTTCCCATTATTTCTTTTATAAAAGTTTTTTATGAACCCTTCAAACAATTGAAATTTTAAAAATCAGAAATATAAAATAATATATCACCAATATCGAGTTCAAATTGCAAGGATGCATTTTATTTGAGGTGGGAAGTATGTAACAGCCATAAATTCTAATGTAAGAACATTGTATTTGATTGAATATATGAAACACAATTCCATTTGTGTAAGGGAATATAATATCCTGAAACATTATACAATGATCAAAATTATATATAATATAAATCTATGATATATCATGGAATTTATGTGATACTAAGTCAGCATGTGTCACATATAATAAATAGTTTCTTCAATTTATTTTATTACATTCACAAACGAGTTTCACTAAACAACAACATATTATTAAAATATTATTATTTAATATAATAAGATATAGTGTAGCCATTAAATCAAAGGTTATGAATAATATTAAATAATATATTAGAATATATATACTATAAATCAAATGATTTTTTTTACATTCATCCAATGTATTTTATATTCATAAGATAAGAGAAAACAAAATATTATACATAAAACCTATATTTTTCTAAATAAAATTGTAAGACTTTTTAATGGTGAAACTATTTTAAAAATATCAGAAATTTTATATATTTTATATTTCAAAATAAACATGATTTTTTAAAGAGAACATCAAAATTTGGTTAGTTTGGTTAGGGTGAATTTTTCATATTTATTTAAATATTTCAATTTTGGATGAATAATGAAAAAATAAAAGAATATTAATTCAAACATGTTTTTTTAAAATTAATTTTTAAGGATAAATTTAATATTTAGCATGTTTCAATGTTAAATTAGATGCATATTACAAAAATTAATCCAAATTATTAAATTTCAATCAACTTCACCATTAAATTTGATATAAAAATATTTCAAAATTTTGAACTATTATACTTTAAAAACCTGCTTTGTCATCCTATATGTGGTCATAAATTTATACTAATTTCATCCAATTATGTTATTTTAATTTGGAAAAATATATTACATAATTATAATAATAATAATTTGTAATTTAAAATAATTTCAACTTAGTTTTTCACCAAAGATATTAGTAGAAGTTATTAAAATTAATTATAGAAATTAAGAGAAAAATTAGCTTAATATAGAACTAAACATCAAACCTAACGAAACAAAATGACCTATAAACCTGTCAAAAATCTATTTTATGGATTAATTTTGACAATATACTACCTCTTTATAATATAGAACATTATGGGAGGCATATTATGTGAGGGATACCTTTCAACAGTGCTTACTTTTTTATATTTACAAAAATTCCACTCCTACAATATAAAAATGAACTCATCCCTCCCACTTATTCAAAATTTTAATGATCTTTGGATTGAATAAAATATGCTAAAATAATTTCTCAAAATATCTCCCCTCATCCTAAAATCTTGTGTTTTAAAATAAAGGGATCCATATAAGTCCTTTGGTAAAAAAAAGGAGTTACCCTAAAAATAGGTTACCTTCTTCTACGGTAACATTAGTATTATTTATTTCTCCACTCGATGAATTATAATTTTTCCATCAATATAAAATAACACCATTATCCAAAATTTACTTATGTGTTTTTATATTATGGTTTTTACCTACACTTATACACACTTCCATCTAATGTGTAACGAACGTATTGTTCGAGTGTACAACAGACTACCCCCTCACGAAATAAGGATTACTCATTCTTCGTTTACTATCTCTCGTGTAGAGAATTTTGATGGAAACTATGTTTATATATGATATATGTGAAATTTATAATTCCTTTATTCTTATTTAATTTTTAAAAAACACATAACCTTATTATTTCCATTTTTTATAAATACTACAACATCGTTTGGGGATATGTAGACTACCACCTCATAAATGTGATGTGATTCGTTTAGAGTATACATGGTTCATATAAAGGATGAATTATATAATCATATGTTTCATATATGAAATATATATGATACTATACTTAAAATATACATATATATCACTTGTTTTTAATTATTTTAATAAGAAAATGAATGAATGTATTGTTCATATGTATGTACTGGCTATAGTCTATATGAATGGTTCATTTCATTTCTTATCACCAGATATTCTGGATTAATATAAATAAATGTATACTGAATGTAACGCCCCGACCCCAGCTACCCAGAGTCGGTGCATTACTTCATAACATTGGCATGATCACAAGAAAGATCAAATCTCGAAAGACCGATTGGTTTAGTAGCCTTGGAAACACTAGATATATTCATAAGTTTTACATTACAACATAAAATGAAAAACTAATACAACAACATAATGTTTCCACAATCCACACTATTAACCCCTCATAAAATCCCTGCAGGTCATTCATAACTTACTTCTTCACATCCTGGGAAAAATAAAACATAGAAAAGGGGTGAGCTCAAATGCCCAGTAAGGATAACAATATAGCGGAAACTTTCATAAATAAGAATAAACATTTAAGGCAATGCATTACTAAAACAGAAGCCTTTTAAACTTTAACTTCAACATGGTATGGCAAAAGTAAAATGAAATAATGCCATTTGCTATTTATTCACATGGATATTCTACTAATCGAATAATCACATGCAAAAATCAATAACCACTTTCATAATGTTGGAATGCATAATGCCAGACTATCATAACCACATAGCCAAGGCCTCGTGCCAAGACTACAAATAAGATTTTGTCAAGGCCTTGTGCCAAGACACTAGTTTGTCTCATGAGACCTACCGATGTAATATTTTTAGAAGATACTTATGTTTAAAATTGCTAAAAAGTACTCCAGTGTTTTTATGAAATCATTATGCAAGCTTCTGAAAACAAAATAACTAATTCTGAGACTGCTCGACTAATTATAGGCCATGATGGGTCCACTCCCAATCCCTTCCTATCTACCACACTCGAGAGTCAGGTTCTCTGAAAACATTTTGAAGCTTGCGTTAAATACGTATACATTTGCACTGGATTTTCATATTTTTGAGAGAAATATCTCTTTTTTTGAAATCATATAAAAGTCACATAATTATAAAAGAAAACATTTACTTTGAAAATATCCTTATAAGCTTGTAAGGAAAGCTTTGAATATTTTATAACGGCGGAAAATAACCGCACCCGCCGTATAAGTTAAAAAAAACATTCTTACCTTAATTCTGTCAAAAAGGTTAAAAAGGACCTTGTTTTGAAAACGATGGAAAGATTCCTCTTATAAAAAGTCAAACAAGGTTATAAATGAATTTAACCCATATTCTTGTAAAAATGTTTTGAAATACATTTTGAAGAAACATGGATGTGGATGATAACGAGATCCCAGTAGATTATTACATATAAACAACCTCGGATAATGAAGAGATTGTGAAATAACCCTTACCAATTTGGTAACTTATGAAACATACAACCCATGAAAGAGGTATCATACAATGAATATGTAAATACACATAAATTAGAGTGTATTACACAAAGAATATAATTATGGGCAGTACATACACCACACAAAAGGTGATGGTGGCAATATGGCATGAATCTCACGGGAATAAGGAGTGAGATGAAAACCCCTTACCTTGTACTTTTCCTTGGTTGGGGTAGGTTAACCTCCTGTATAATGGTGAAATAATTGTTAATAAATTATACAAGAATCATATATATTAATATGATATCATATATGATCTTTTAATATTGATTTGATAATAATATCTTAGTATTATCGCCGTTTCGGGTGTTAACTTACTCATTTTCTTTATATGTTTTGTTTCATAAGTCATGTTTGTTATATCTTATTCATATCCAGAATGATATCAAGTCCTTAAACATCATTTTTAAATCATTAAATGATAATTATACTTGAATGGATACGATGGAGGATGAATCTCATCGCGTTCGTGGAGACGGTAGTCCATACGTACGCACGAACGCTACTTCCATTTAATTTTTTATTTTAAAATAATCGAATCCAAATGATACATAGGTATATTACTATTCCAGTATAATATAATATTTTATATATGTTACTTAAGTTCATTAACACCATCCTTTATACGTTCCATGTGTGGTATGAACGAGTCATATCATTTTAAGGGGGCGGTAGTCCGCGCTTCCTCAAATGAAATTATCGTATGTATATACAACATGAAACGAATAATGGTATGAAATAAAATGGAATTACAGAAGCTTATATATAAAATATATATCATTAATATCATATTTAATTACAGTTCCATCATAATGGCCACCATGAGAGGCAGTAAGATGTATTTGAACAATCATCGTTTCATGAGGCGTTATTTTGCCATCCACAGAAACATTATGTTCATCATCCATTAGATGGAGTTGTGTGTATGTGTAGTTTTAATCCTTCTTATAACAACATCCTAGTATATTGAGGATACTGGTGTTGTTACAAAAGAAAGGAAATAAAAATAGTTTGGGGGTTGGAGAAGCAAAATAAATGAAAATAATTTAAGAGAAATCATTACCTTTAATTTAGGTAACTCACTTTGGTTGGAACCAAAGGACTTCTTGAAATGCTTTCTGCCGAAGGGGAAGCTTCAAGGAGGAGGAGCGGGATGTGGGGAGCTTAGTTGGGAAGATTTTGGACGAGCCAAGTGGCTTGAGAGGTGTGAGGAATGAGTAGAAGTGGTCTTCTTTTATAAGGGAGAGGAGGGGCTCTTTAGGAAAGAGTGAAAGTATTACTTTATAATATAATTATATTCGGTTTATAATGGTCCAAAAATCATTGAGGTCGAAGATAAGATGACTAATATTCTAAATAACATCAAACAATAAGAATTGGACAGGTTTTAGATAATATTTGAATTATTATAATCTTATTTATTTAAATGATTTATTAATGAGGTAAACATTGCATCATTATTGTGTCATTAATAATTTAAATTATTTGATGTCTAAAAATTATAAATAAAATATCATTATGTAGGAAATATTTTTAGCTTTCTAATGAATATTTATAATCGAAAATCCAACATGTATAACCCTATGTAAAAATTATTCTTCTAAAAGATGTAAGCTTATGCCATTTTTATTTTTATTTTAACTTTATTAATATAAAGTGTCCCTACCACATACAAGTGGCTCCAAGGGGTCCCCAAATTGACCCAAGGATGATCATGGTCGGGTATGTGTCCACCAATAAGGTTATGACACGTTTTAGGGTAATTTTGTATTATTATAATATTATTTTTTAACCCTTATTTACCGGATTTACCCTTTAACCATGGTAAATAAAATATTTACCACAGTAACTATTCAAAATGTCTAAAAATAAAAGTTACCTATTTACACAATTTGGACATCCTGATTCCAAATATGGAATCCATTTTTCTAAATTCAAAACACATAAGTGGCAGAAATTAATTTAAAATTAATTCCCACTGTCAAAACAAAAAGCGTGTTTTTAAGAGGTAATAACTATCAAAAGATTGACACTTGTTTATGTTCGGTTTAATTGTAAAATTATGTCCAATGACCAACATTATATTAAACGGTAAAAATATATTCTAAATATACTTTAAAAACACTCAAATTAATAATTTATCAATATTAATTATTTTGATTAAAAAAGTTGTTTTTAATTAAAATTTAGTAATTTTCACTATTCATCAAAATATAAAAGTTATCCGAAAAGTACCAAAATTTCACCCTAGGCTAAATTCGATATTCCGAATCCAAAAATGAAGTCCATTTTCAAATATAAAATATATATAATTTCAAAAAGTAGGTATTACTATTCATAACGGCTAGTTTGATTAGTTGTGGTGTGTGTTAAAACTCAAGGTTGCGTACAACACACGCTACTGTATTATTCAAAGAAAGCGTACCGTGGAAGCTTGGGATGTTTCATTTTAAATTTTTGATGTCCCCATTTAGTCAAAAAGTTTAATATATTGTATTTAAAAAGGGTTAACTATTAAAAGTTGATAAAAGTGCAATACTGAAAATGAATTTGTTCTTGCATTATATCTAAGAAACTCATAATATGGATTCTAAAATTATAAGGATTATATAAAGTTTAAAATTTAGTTAACACTATTCATAACCTATTTTGAACAGCTTGTTTGGTAATTCATGGTGCGATTGAACTTGTTGTTGCGTGTAGTGAAAGTTATTGAATTATTTTGAAGAAATAACACACTATAAAATCTTGGGGTGTTACGTTCTCCCCTCCTTCAATAAATTGCGTCCTCGCAATTTGAAATTGTTCTTCGAAAATAAAAGGTTGAAAATAAAAAATATATCTGTGGGAAAACCCACATCAGAAATTGGGTTACTAAAATTTAGTCTTAATATGAGGAAAAGAGAAATCAAAGGGTCACCACCAAATTATGATTCTCGATTAGGAGAACATTGGTGGAAATTAGAGACATAAAATCGGAGGAAAAACGTAAATATTTATAGGTAGTGATTGAGGTCATCAATCACAAACAAGTGTATAATTGAGGTCCTTAAATTCATCAATCTATGATGATTTGAAATACCATCGGTTCAACAAAACATAGGGTATTAGGATAACACATTTTTGACGTTTCAAAATATCTTAGTTGAAATCCCACATCGAAAAATGAATTAACGAGGCCTCTATTTAAAATAAAGAGTGGAAAGTATGAAGATTACCGAAAATAACACATACTAGGGTTCCATGTAGGAAAATATGGATATGGAAGAAAAATATAACCATCAATTATCTGATGGAGAGTGGTAGAGAACATGGCTATGAAAAGGCCAACAATCCCAAAGCCATAAATTAGTGATGATTTAAGGTATCATCTAGGAAAACATTTTTGTTCCAAGTTCCTTTTATTAATGTTGAGGAATTTATTTATGAGATTGGATAAGATCATTAGGAGATATACTTACTTTATAATTAGAGTTTTATCCACTAATAAATTTCTACCACAAACTCATATTTCACTCTAAAAGATAATAGAATGTAATTTTTTTTTCTATTTATACTATTTGTACAGGGTTCCAAAATAAATGAATTTATAATTCATCTACCAGATCTTTTAAAAAAAACTATATTATTTAATCCAGGACATCTCGTGGGCCAGTGGTAGGTGATACACCCTTGTCGCCCTTCGGTTGCGGGTTCAAGTCTCGCAGCCTTGCCGGACGCGACAGGTTGCCGCCCGACCTCCGGGTTGTCCTTTTATGGCAATCCAAAATAATCCAAACCAGAACTATCAAAAATACTTCTGTCCAAACTCACAGTCCAACATTTATAAGGAAGGTAAACATAATGCAGATCCTTTTTACCCCGTAATAGCATATGAATACCTTCATCATGTATTCTTTTAATACACTGAAACATCCTGAATTACCATATTCCTTATTGATTACATTCATTCTCCCTTATTCCATATAGAATGCTGGATATACTTCATCAATCCAAAAATGTTTTAAACCCCAACAATGATGGAATATACAAATCATTAATCAGTTCCAAGGTAGTCAAGAATATCCAATATAATTTTTCCAAAATAATCATGTATTATTCGAAAATCACTACCTCGGTATCAGAACTATATTATGGTTTATCATTCTCTCAACCATATATTTTCCAAAAATTTATCCTGCTATTGAGTCACTTTTCTTTGTTCCACACCATCTCAAATCCTTAATGAAATAGTACTGCAGTACAATCCTTATATACTCCATAATTATTATAACAAGTACATTGTTGATACAACACTCAATTGATATAATCAACATAATAACTCTAATCATTCTTCTTCATCTGTGGTAGTATCATAACTTGATTATTATCCAATAGCATCATTTTCGGCATAGTCTGATGACTGGGACATAGGTTCGCGTAGTGTCCAAACTCCTTGCAAATGAAGCATTGTACATTTGAAACCATTTTCTTACCCTTGCAATCATGTACTTTGTGCACTTTTCCTCCACACTTATAACAAACTCCCATTCCTTTCAGGCAAGTTCCAGGGTGTTTCTTTCCACAGTTACCACATATGGGAAAATTCTTCTTTTCCCTCTTCCCTTTATCCATCTTTCTCTCTTCTATCCTTTTCTTCTCTTGCTTCCCTTCAAAGCCATAGGACTCAGTAAACTCTTTACTTATCTTATCAACACATGATATTATTTCTTCATATGATGATAATACATGGGAGACTATTTCTCTTATAAATTCTAGCTTAAGACCATGAAAGATATGATCCTTCCTTCTCTTTGGATCATGTACATTTCTGGAGTTCTCATTCCTTCTACTGGGCGCCATTTCTAAACAATGGAATACACTAGATCAGTTTATGAATCAAAATACATAATCCCATACTTATAAAACACTTAACATAAATTGAACTATTTATGGATATAATCCATAATCATAAAAATGTTTTCTTTGAGGAAGTATATACTCATAAACCCTTCATAATGATTTGTAAAGAAAATGAGAGTTATCCTAAGCATATCCCCCGGGAGTGTCGTAACCAAGAGTGCAGCAAGGCCCATTGTCGTGCACCAGTTCCCGTTCGAGTCTAGCTCAAAGCGGTGTTTTCGGGTTTTACCCCTAGGTACATCTGTGCCAGAGCCGCCTCTACCTGATCGTATCCAGACAGGGATGTATTGCTCGGAAAACTCACAAAATCTCTACAATACCAAAATTCTAGGAAGTTCTTCTATACTAATCCTCAAAGTTCATCTTAGGTCTACGTGCTCTAATCAGAGTTTATCTAAATCTAGCTTCCAAGGTCTGTACTAAACTCCCTCTGATACCAACTATAACTCCCAGACCCCAGCTACCCAGAGTCGGTGCATTACTTCATAACATTGGCATGATCACAATAAAGATCAAATCTCGAAAGACCGATTGGTTTAGTAGCCTTGGAAACACTAGATATATTCATAAGTTTTACATTACAACATAAAATGAAAAACTAATACAACAACATAATGTTTCCACAATCCACACTATTAACCCCTCATAAAATCCCTGCAGGTCATTCATAACTTACTTCTTCACATCCTGGGAAAAATAAAACATAGAAAAGGGGTGAGCTCAAATGCCCAGTAAGGATAACAATATAGCGGAAACTTTCATAAATAAGAATAAACATTTAAGGCAATGCATTACTAAAAAAAAGCCTTTTAAACTTTAACTTCAACATGGTATGGCAAAAGTAAAATGAAATAATGCCATTTACTATTTATTCACATGGATATTCTACTAATCGAATAATCACATGCAAAAATCAATAACCACTTTCATAATGTTGGAATGCATAATGCCAGACTATCATAACCACATAGCCAAGGCCTCGTGCCAAGACTACAAATAATATTTTGTCAAGGCCTTGTGCCAAGACACTAGTTTGTCTCATGAGACCTACCGATGTAATATTTTTAGAAGATACTTATGTTTAAAATTGCTAAAAAGTACTCCAGTGTTTTTATGAAATCATTATGCAAGCTTCTGAAAACAAAATAACTAATTCTGAGACTGCTCGACTAATTATAGGCCATGATGGGTCCACTCCCAATCCCTTCCTATCTACCACACTCGAGAGTCAGGTTTTCTGAAAACATTTTGAAGCTTGCGTTAAATACGTATACATTTGCACTGGATTTTCATATTTTTGAGAGAAATATCTCTTTCTTTGAAATCATATAAAAGTCACATAATTATAAAAGAAAACATTTACTTTGAAAATATCCTTATAAGCTTGTAAGGAAAGCTTTGAATATTTTATAACGGCGGAAAATAACCCCACCCGCCGTATAAGTTAAAAAAAACATTCTTACCTTAATTCTGTCAAAAAGGTTAAAAAGGACCTTGTTTTGAAAACGACGGAAAGATTCCTCTTATAAAAAGTCAAACAAGGTTATAAATGACTTTAACCCATATTCTTGTAAAAATGTTTTGAAATACATTTTGAAGAAACATGGATGTGGATGATAACGAGATCCCAGTAGATTATTACATATAAACAACCTCGGATAATGAAGAGATTGTGAAATAACCCTTACCAATTTGGTAACTTATGAAACATACAACCCATGAAAGAGGTATCATACAATGAATATGTAAATACACATAAATTAGAGTGTATTACACAAAGAATATAATTATGGGCAGTACATACACCACACAAAAGGTGATGGTGGCAATATGGCATGAATCTCACGGGAATAAGGAGTGAGATGAAAACCCCTTACCTTGTACTTTTCCTTGGTTGGGGTAGGTTAACCTCCTGTATAATGGTGAAATAATTGTTACTAAATTATACAAGAATCATATATATTAATATGTTATCATATATGATCTTTTAATATTGATTTGATAATAATATCTTAGTATTATCGCCGTTTCGGGTGTTAACTTACTCATTTTCTTTATATGTTTTGTTTCATAAGTCATGTTTGTTGTATCTTATTCATATCCAGAATGATATCAAGTCCTTAAACATCATTTTTAAATCATTAAATGATAATTATACTTGAATGGATACGATGGAGGATGAATCTCATCGCGTTCGTGGAGACGGTAGTCCGTACGTACGCACGAACGCTACTTCCATTTAATTTTTTATTTTAAAAGAATCGAATCCAAATGATACATAGGTATATTACTATTCCAGTATAATATAATATTTTATATATGTTACTTATGTTCATTAACACCATCCTTTATACGTTCCATGTGTGGTATGAACGAGTCATATCATTTTAAGGGGGCGGTAGTCCGCGCTTCCTCAAATGAAATTATCGTATGTATATACAACATGAAACGAATAATGGTGTGAAATAAAATGGAATTACAGAAGCTTATATATAAAATATATATCATTAATATCATATTTAATTACAGTGCCATCATAATGGCCACCATGAGAGGCGGTAAGATGTATTTGAACAATCATCGTTTCGTGAGGCGTTAGTTTTCCATCCACAGAAACATTATGTTCATCATCCATTAGATGGAGTTGTGTGTATGTGTAGTTTTAATCCTTCTTATAACAACATCCTAGTATATTGAGGATACTGGTGTTGTTACAAAATAAAGGAAATAAAAATAGTTTGGGGGTTGGAGAAGCAAAATAAATGAAAATAATTTAAGAGAAATCGTTACCTTTAATTTAGGTAACTCACTTTGGTTGGAACCAAAGGACTTCTTGAAATGCTTTCTGCCTAAGGGGAAGCTTCAAGGAGGAGTAGAGGGATGTGGGGAGCTTAGTTGGGCAGAGTTTGGACGAGCCAAGTGGCTTGAGAGGTGTGAGGAATGAGTAGAAGTGGTCTCCTTTTATAAGGGAGAGGAGGGGCTCTTTAGGAAAGAGTGAAAGTATTACTTTATAATATAATTATATTCGGTTTATAATGGTCCAAAAATCATTGAGGTCAAAGATACGATGAATAATATTCTAAATAACATCAACCAATAAGAATTGGACAGGTTTTAGATAATATTTTAATCATTATAATCTTATTTATTTAAATGATTTATTAATGTGGTAAACATTTCATCATTATTGTGTCATTACTAATTTAAATTATTTGATGTATAAAAATTATAAATAAAATATCATTATGTAGGAAATCTTTTTAGATTTCTAAGGAATATTTATAATCTAAAATCCAACATGTATAACCCTATGTAAAAATTATTCTTCTAAAAGATGTAAGCTTATGCCATTTTTATTTTTATTTTAACTTTATTAATATAAAGTGTCCCTACCACATACAAGTGGCTCCAAGGGGTCCCCAAATTGACCCAAGGATTCTCATGGTCGGGTATGTGTCCACCAATAAGGTTATGACACGTTTTAGGGTAATTTTGTATTATTATAATATTATTTTTTAACCCTTATTTACCGGATTTACCCTTTAACCATGGTAAATAAAATATTTACCACAGTAACTATTCAAAATGTCTAAAAATAAAAGTTACCTATTTACACAATTTGGACATCCTGATTCCAAATATGGAATCCATTTTTCTAAATTCAAAACACATAAGTGGCAGAAATTAATTTAAAATTAATTCCCGCTGTCAAAACAAAAAGCGTGTTTTTAAGAGGTAATAACTATCAAAAGATTGACACTTGTTTATGTTCGGTTTAATTGTAAAATTATGTCCAATGACCAACATTATATTAAACGGTAAAAATATATTCTCAATATACTTTAAAAACACTCAAATTAATAATTTATCAATATTAATTATTTTGATTAAAAAAGTTGTTTTTAATTAAAATTTAGTAATTTTCACTATTCATCAAAATATAAAAGTTATCCGAAAAGTACCAAAATTTCACCCTAGGCTAAATTCGATATTCCGAATCCAAAAATGAATTCCATTTTCATATATAATATATATATAATTTCAAAAAGTAGGTATTACTATTCATAACGTCTAGTTTGATTAGTTGTGGTGTGTGTTAAAACTCAAGGTTGCGTACAACACACGCTACTGTATTATTCAAAGAAAGAGTAACGTGGAAGCTTGGGATGTTTCATTTTAAATTTTTGATGTCCCCATTTAGTCAAAAAGTTTAATATATTGTATTTAAAAAGGGTTCACTATTAAAAGTTGATAAAAGTGCAATACTGAAAATGAATTTGTTCTTGCATTATATCTAAGAAACTCATAATATGGATTCTATAATTATAAGGATTATATATTGTTTAAAATTTAGTTAACACTATTCATAACCTATTTTGAACAGCTTGTTTGGTAAGTCATGGTGCGATTGAACTTGTTGTTGCGTGTAGTGAAAGTTATTGAATTATTTTGAAGAAATAACACACTATAAAATATTGGGGTGTTACACTGAATATATAATTTAATTAAATCATGGTTTCAATTCATTATATGAATAAGTAATGATCAATGTAGATGTAAAAACATGTAACATGTCCAAACATATTAAAAAACTAGGCAATTAACACCCGAAATAGTGAAAATAATGAATGATTATAAAAAATAGGCAATAAGATATTATAAGATTATAATATAAGATATTATAAATATTACAATGGTTATTTTATAATTGAATGGAATTATTTAAAAAACATTACAGGATATTAAAATATGTTCACCTGAAAAGGAATCACAATGTAAGGGATTTTTTCCTCACTTTTAACATCTATTAGATAATGATCATACTCACAACTTACTTTTTTTTGTGGTGTATCAGCTAAAAATATTTATACATTTTATCATGAATTGCTTTATGTTTATGGTATTTTTATTTTCAATTTTACTACTTCTTCTAAGGGAATTTAATTTAAATGATACCAAGTGGTAAAGAATTTCAAAACCTAGTCTTTTTTATTAGGTTATATTATATCCTTGTTATCATTAATATTATTAGACAATGTGTTTAATAAGTTTTTACTATATAATTTAAAAAAAAATTATGTTGACTTTTATTTGATACACATAATATATTCATTGATTTATTTTCACTTCAATGTTATTGCCTTTTCATGGTTTTCCTTCATATTCTCATTTAGTTCAAAATTATTTACACATGAATTTACATGTGAAGAAATTAATTAATTAATTTTTAATAAAACCTATAATTTCCACCCCCTCTGGTCATTTATGTCATTTTTTATTTAATAACACATTTTTTTCTCTCTTTGGTACTCAATATTTTTTAAAAAATCAAATTCATTTCTCCCTTTTGTAGGAGAACATGCTTTTTCATTTAAAAAACCCCATTTTATAAAAAAATCAAAAAATATTTTTAATATTTACAAAGTGATTTATTGAATAAACTTTACCCATTTTAATATTTAAAAATGTATTTAAAATAATTTTCATTTTTCCTTCTGAATATGTCACTTTTATAACCTTTTAACTTACAAAAGGAGTGTTATTTTTTACCTTATAAGGGATATACAAAATTACTCACCATCGTTTACTTGAAGCTTAAATTGTATGTTTAAAATGATTTTTTCTAAGAAAAATGTTTTCTAAAATTAATTTTCATAAAATATGATTTTTAAAATGTTTTTCATAATTCAAAAGTTATTTTCCCAAAGAATGTTTTTAGAAGATATTTTTTTTAATATTTTCATTCTTCAAAAATAAAACTATTTATTTTTACACGTCTTGGGATATATTAAATTGATATGGTCCTAATTTTTTCTTTGTATGATTTATTATTTCTTTTACCATGATAGTAATTAAATTCACCACATTGATTCCTTTTATTCCCTTTAAAATACTCAATTTCCTAAGATCATTGAACATTGAATTTACCTTAACTGTTCACATAATTTATTATGGATATATTTATTTCTTAAACAATATAATATTTTTAATTATTATGATTAATTTATTATTTATTTGATTATATGGTTAAATGTTGATAAATCTGTATCCATTATTCAATTTAGATATTTGATAAGGCCCTTTTTTAATTAATTAAATTGAAACATTTTCTATATGAGGAATTATTTAGACATGCAATGAATTGTTTTTAGACAAGTTTTTGAATGTACTATGTTTTGGGTAAGATTTAATGAAATCCATATGGGTCAGGGATTGTTTAATGTATTCCCCTCGAATAATCGATATTCCCATGAGATGAAATTTGTGACACTCAGAACCAATTTCACATGTAATAATAATAATATTATGGTTAATTTTCATGCTATCCAAAACAAATTTGAAAAATAAACACAAGGTATTTTTATTAAATTAAACACCCAAGTTATTACATTTCAATAAGGACAAAAGGAAACCTTACTACCCTAAGATACAAAATAAGAGACGTATTAAAATCTTAGGGAGACCACCAAATAAAATAAAAAGCCCAAGAATATAGTGGGGGTCTTTCGGATCTATCATGATGAACATCAGTATAGCCAGGACCATAGAAACTGTGTTAAGAATAATAGGAATTATGAGAACCATCTTCTTTATCTCAGTTTTTGAAAATGTAACACCCTAACCATGTTTGTATAAGGCATTAAAGTAAATTTGATTATTTCCTCTTTTAGGTAATAGTTGAATATATAACAGTTATAAGACCATTATAGCTAATGGGTAGTTTGGGTATTTTATTTTTAAGTGTTTATGTATATTTTTATTTCTATGTATTTTAAGTATGAATTAATTTAATGTATTCTAAACATGTTTCCAATTAACTATTCATTATATTATTAAAGTATAATGTTTTAAAATTTAAAATGGATTCGGAATCATAACCATTGTGATTTAAATGAAATACCAACTGAACCACATGATACTCCTTTGTTTTAAAAAAAACATGTTTTTGAGTTTGAAATCATGCCATGGGAAAATGAAATTAATGAAAATTGTTGTATTTAATATTTTATCTAGACTTAATGAATTAATTATTTAAATATTTAAAATGATTTTAAAAATCTACATATAAATGTTTTAATCCTTGGATGTATAAAAGAAAAGATTAACTAAAAATATGTTTTGGATTTCAAAATAATACTACTATAAGATTTTCTTTATGATGTAAAAAACATTTATTTTGAACAATTATGATTTAAAACTCAAATGTTTATATACTAATGAAAATGTTAGTCTCTAGGATTTTTTTAATAAAAATAGAGAATTTGTATTATTTATTTATAAAGAACCTATATATATATATGTAAACCTATTCTTATGTTTAACAATAAAAATTATTTTTTAATATGAAACAATTAGGTCAGTCTCCCACCAAATATGGGTGACCTAAAAGGTCAAGCCACTAAAGGCCTCGGTGGGAATCTCACTCACATCCCCTGGAAAATAGCCAAGGGTTGTGTACGCAAGGTGCATGCTAAGATGTGCACACAGGTATGCATAGTCAGTCCCTAAGCGTTCATGGTAATGTTTAAGGGGCACCTGCGTGCACCACTGTGTGGGATGACACGATGACATGGGTGGGTGTAGAAGCACGCCCGTAGAGACTCGTAATGGGGAGGTACTAGGGAGGGGGAGGGGGATTTTTGGGGTAATTTTGTGAACTCTAGGATTATTAATCCAACAAGAAATCCTCCTTCTTTCGATGTGGGGTGGGTATTTTTAAGCGAAAACTGTGTCACATCCATTAGATATCGTCGCGCGAGATCTGAGCCGTCCGATCGGTTCGACCATCGAACCCATGCAACTGCGATTTTCCCTCCCCATTTTTAATAGCTGTTTGATGTTGTCGGATCTAATCATGACCTTTATTCTCTTTTTAAAACATCACGTCACCTCATAGCCATCCGATCGAGTTGAGATTTAATATCGACTAATCATCTTATTTAAAACTTATGGATGCACCTCAGCCACTTGATCATTTTTGGGTTAAATCTAAATTGTCTTTTTTTTCCACACCCATCTATGTTGACTACTTATTCTTCCTCTAGCATATGTTACATTAGTAGATGTTCCAACACCCTTTCTCTTTGGTTTTCCCACCCATGACACTAGGTGACCCTCCTTTATCATATTTTCCACAAGATTGAAAAAATAGATCTTATTTTAAACCTAAGTTTATCTATTTTACAAGAATTTTTTCCTTAATATAATATATATATAGTTTCTATGTATAATTCATTTTACACTCGAAACCTACAGGTTTTCATCCTTTTTGGTGCCTCCATCATGCTTCCCTCGATCTCTTCTCATTCTTTGAACCAGGTGAGGGTCAACATTTTCCTTTCTTTGTTACAGTTTAAATAAATATATATATATATATACATAGATGTATATATATATATATACATATATATGGTTAAGTATAATACCTACTAGGTTCTTCTCTAATGGTGAATTTTTGGTCCTAAATGATTTTTTATTATACTTTACCATGCAAGGTCATGATATACTTTGTGTTTGATAAATCTATATAGTTGTATAGATGTATACGTATACATATATATGAATTTTTTATTAGAAAAATCTTTTTTGTTTTATATTATGTTTTGAAAATAATAAACCTTTGTTTTATTGTTGTTCCTAATATATTTAAATCATGTAAGTGTCATTAAATTTTTGTTGTAAAACCCTTATACACATTATGTGTATTCGGTTATATGAATATATATATATATATATATATATATATATATAAATTGATCCTAAATCTTATTTATATTTTACAAACATCGATAATAATGAATAAAAAAAGTTTTTAAAATATGAAATTCTTATAAGGAACAATTTAAAAATAGAATCCCTTATATTCACTTTTTTGTATAAAAGGATTACACAACACTCAATCCTAGATAATTTTGGATTTTGAAAATATTATTTAGATACATTTAATGAGTATAGTATTTATAGAGAATTTATGAGTAATAATTTTGGGGTTTTTTCATACCGATATACATATGTCTATAGTAATAAAATTGAGTTTTCTCACAAACAGATTATTCTACCTGTTTCAAATGAGAATTATCTTTATGTTGAGAAAGTTGGTGTTTTCCTACCCACAAACATTATTCTCATAATAATGTAAAATCTGTTTTTATATGTATGACACACTTATTCTCATAAGTATTAAATGGTATTAGCTATGATAGTAAATTTTGGGATTGAATTTCATTCTTTGCATTTCATAACCTTTGGTTAAATAGTTGGAGGTAGCTTTGTGTTACATTATACATGAATGAAATGGGTGTTTAGACAATTATACATTTAATACCACACATGTAATATAATTTTTACCTCTAAATTAGTTATGTATTCAATCCATGATGAATTTAAATTATTCATTTTATAAAAATATATGTTTTCATAATAAGGATTCTTGAATTTCAGGGTTATCATTTTTTTTAACAAAACCTATATTTTTGTGCATTAGTTATCAATACATATGCTATAGTCTGCCAATCGTACTTTTCATTTATTAAATTTCCATAACCATGAAGTTGTTAATTTTATTTTAGACACTTAATGCATGACACATTATGTATATGTAAATTCTAAAGAATGTAATTAAAATCTTATGACCTTTTATGGAGTTAAGAACTGAATTATTCAAAGTGGTATAGGACACATTGAATAATATGAAGTGGGAAATTAAATATCTCATGTAGTATGTGTCACTTTGAATAATAAGTAATGAGTAATATAATAAATTAATGTGGTATGGGATACATTGATTTAAATAAATGAGGAATGGATTGGACTTAGTATGTAATGGGTGGGGCCCGTTATAGCCCCTCGATGCATCGGTATGTCTCATTAGACCAACAGACATGGAATTGGTCATGGCCTTTCGCAATATGATATATTGTTTGGGATGAGGCCTTAATCATTTTTAGAATTCTTGGTTGAGGCCTTAATGAAGTGTTTCAGAATGTCCAACATATGCACTTTCCTCATTATGTTTATAATATTTAATTAACCAACTAAATATTTGATTAGTAGAATATACTTTATTAAGAGCTTATTATTATGAGTATTAGATGAAGTGAATGCTTATGGAATGATTTTTATTAAGTACTCGGATATTTTTCTACCAATTTATGATAAATTATTAGTAAGGGAAGAAATTAACGTTATTATCTTATGGAAAACTCTAATCATGTAGTACTTTAATTTGTAAATTTTGTACTTGCACTTTCTCATTTCACAATTATTATAGTTAGAATAACTCTTTGTTTCTTTGTTGCACACAGTATATCTTGTATAAGAAATCTTATGATTGGAACATGTTTTATTATACCTCTGTAAATATTCCCTGAAATGTTCACTTTTAATTTTTGGAAAAAATGTTATGTTATGCTTTATATATTGCATATTTCCTTAAGAAAACGATTTATGGATACTTTTAAAGGAATGTTTTCAAAGTGTCTCAATTGAAATATTATTTTATTTTAAAAACCCTTTTCTGGGCATTCATATTCTCACCTGATGTTTTCAAATAAATTTTATAGGATTAGTAGATTTTAGTTACACTGGTCAGCGACAACTTTGTGGACATTCTTTTCTCCTTTAATTTTGAAGGATTGTAATAATTGTATATGGTTTTATAGAAACTAAACCGAAAAGATCCACTTTATTGGTACATGATGTGTAATTATCTACATTTTTAAAAAAAAGTACACACCATGTTTTATTGAAACTGCAACAGCTTCGGGGTTGTATATGGATGGGGTGTGATAGTTGGGTTCCGAGGATTTGTTTAGGAAAACCAGGAAAATTTGAACAAAATCAAAAAAACAAGATTGCTTCCTACTAAGTACAAGTTTTCTTAAATTTTTCATACAGAAGAAGAATCAATCCTTCTATCTCTTCCACCATAAGTATTAGAAAATATATTTTGAAAATCAAGTTTAGAAGGATATGAGATTTTTCAAAACCTTCATTTTTCATTCAAACACCTCAACCGTATATCCAATTCTCCTCATGTACTCCAAATTCACTGAGGAGGAGGCTTTAACTATTTTCATATGATGAACTCCCAATTCTCTTTCTATGCATGGAAGGGAATGTATTTTGTGGTATTTTTAAAATGATTTACCCTAAACAGAAATGTTTCATCTTGATAGGACTTCCAAGAGGCTTCCCAGGTTTGTGATATATGAAAAGCATTTCTTTTTCAACACTTGACCTACAAACATCTTGGTTAGGTAATGGACATTGGAATTTTTGGGGATGAGTCTTCCCCCTTTGTTTTATTGACATCAATTTCATACTGATGTTGCTCATCTTGATACACGTCATGCTTCTCCCACCATGAACTTTAGATGTCCACATGCGCTTGAACCTAGTTTCCCACATTACATCTGAACCAATGAGATTGAAGAATTCGGAACCGCTTTAGGGATCTGCCTGACTAAGAACTGGTGAAATCACCAACATCAGAGGTACATATGAAAATAAATCTCGAAGGATGTTAGGAAATCCATACCATTGAATTATGAGATGGATTTAATGGTTATGTAATACCTTGGGTTTTATGAACCTTGTATATATGGATAATGTTATATTTTATGTTTTGGTAATTTAATATTCTTTAAAAAAATAACGTCTTTGTTTTAATATGGTTATTCCTTACTGAAGTAAAACATGTCTCTTCATGTTTTCAGATGGAAGACAGGAGTTCACCAAAAAAACTCTTATTACTCCCTATGGAATTGCAAGATTTTGTAATCATCAAGCCATGTTTAGAAGACTATGACCCTTTTGTAAACCTACACCTAACCAGAAAACATCTCTATAGAGTGTCCCTCATCTCAAATATCCTCCATTATTACAAAAAAGAGAGCTACATCTATAAATTGATCTCAAATGAACAACTTGCAGAGTACATATAGAGAGGGAAGTACCATGAAGGTTTTTTCCTTTGTTTCATCTTGTCTGACAACTACCAAGGCTTCGGAACATTTCATGATGCTTCTTTGGTGGGTGACACTGGAGAAACCTATCTGTTCCAAGTCCTATGTTTTAGTTTGTATGTGATGATTTGCGAATTCTAATATTTGACGCACGATGTAGGTCAAGTGATTTATTGGGAATGAGTCCACTCTCAAATCTCCAACCTCCACACTTCTCATGCCTCTCTTTGGAAGACCAAGTGTTTTATGCATGGGTTTGACCCTAACTGCTCAGGGTGTATATGGGCCAAAGAGGTAAAGGAACTGGAAACTAATCTGGGGATCCATTGGGAGACATCAATGGATTATCTGCAATGGTGGTCCTAGAATGGGGGACCTTGGTAGTGAAGTCTATCTGGTTTTTCTAATGGAAGTGTGTGAGTGTTTTAGAATTTCAAGGATGAAATTCTTTGAGGGAGGGGGATAATGTGATACCAAAAACCTATTTCAAAATTAATAATAATAATATTATGGTAAATTTTAATTCTATCCAAAACAAACAATAAAAATAAACACAGTGACTTTTATTTAATTAAACATTGAAGCGATAATATTACAAAAAATCTAAAAGGAAACCTTACTTACCTAAGATACATACTAAGAGAATTATTAAAATCACAGAGATGCCACCAAATACAATAAAATGCAGAATAAAATAGGGGGGTCTTTCAGATCTGTCATGATGAACATAAGTATAGAAAGAACCACAGTAACCGTGGTAAGCATCAGAGGATTGATGACCACCATGTTCATTGCCTCATATTTTGATATTGGAACACCCTAACCATGTTTTTATAATTCCTTAAAGTAAATTATATTTTTTCCTCATTTAGGTGACCGTTGAATCTATAACATTTATAATACCATTATAGTTGTTGGTTATTTTGGGTATTTTATTTTCAAGTGATTAAGTATAATGAGATTTATAAGTAATTTAAGTATGCATTAAAGTAATGCATTTTTAACATGTTTGCATTTAACTCTTATTTCTATTATTAAAGGATAATGTTTAAAAAATTAAATTTGATTTGGAATCATAACCATTGTGTTTTAAAATAAATACCAATAGAATCACATGATACCCCTTGGTTTTAGTAGAAAGAAACGTGTTTTTGATTTTGAAAGCATACCTTGGGCAAATGAAATTAATGACTATTGATGTATTTAATATATTATCTATAATTAGTGAATTAAGTATTTAAATATTTAAAATGATTTTAAAAATATAAATATAAATTTTTTCATCTATGGATGTATGAAAACATTGTTTTACGTAAAAATATGTTTTGGATTTTAAATATAATACTAGAATTGGATTTTCTGTATGATGTACTGAA
This sequence comes from Viscum album, assembly GCA_963277665.1. Taxonomy (NCBI): domain Eukaryota; kingdom Viridiplantae; phylum Streptophyta; class Magnoliopsida; order Santalales; family Viscaceae; genus Viscum; species Viscum album. The sequence continues at coordinate 1,270,401,624 of OY728162.1, read as the reverse complement.
CATTGATTTGGAACATTGATTTATTAAAACTCAAATGTTTATAAACTAATGAAAACTTTGGTCTCTAGTATTTTTTAATTATATAAGATAATTTGTATTATATGTTTATAAGGCACCAATATATATATATATATGTAAACCAATTCTTATGTATAACAAAAAATTAATTTTTACTATGCAAAAATTAGGTGAGTCCCCCCACCTAACCGAGGGAGACATAGATGTATAATCCACTCAAGGCCTTAGTGGGAATCTCGTTAACATACCTTAGTAATTGGCCTAAGGATATGCACACATGGTGCGTGCTATGATTAATGTGAAAGTATGCATAGTCAGACCCTAAAGGTGCACATGAGTCTATAATGGGCACCAAAGTGCGCCACCGTGCGGGGCAGCACGATGGCTGGGCTGGGTGAAGAAGGGTGCTTGTAGAGACCCGATATGGGGTGGTACCAGGGAGGGGGGAGGGGGATTTCTAGACTAATTACGGAAGGTTTGGTCTTATATATCCAACCAAAAATCTGCCCTGTTTTGATGTGGGATGATAATTTTAAAAAGAAATTATGCTATATTTGTAAAATCTCTCTGTGTGAGATCTGAGTCGTCTGATAAGTTTGGCCATAGAACCCACAAAGCCGAAATTGTTCCTACATGTTTTTATCAGTTTCTTGATCCCGTCAGATATAATATCGATAATTCTTCTCTTTTTAAATCACTGCATCACATCATAACCATCTGATCGAGTCAAGATTTAATATCGGCCGACCATCTCTTTTAAAACCCAGGGATTCACCTCATTCAATAGATCATTTTTTGATTAAATACTAATTGTCTATTTTTTTTGAACCCATATGTGTCACCTCCTTTCTCTTCTCCCCACATGCACTGCACCGGTAGTTTTCGTTGCACACTTTATCTATGGTTTTTCCTCACCCGTGACACCCAGTGGCCCTCATTTCTCTTGTTTTCCAGAAGACCGGACAAAATTAGTCTTATTTTAATACGAGGTGCCTCATTTTTCCATGAAGGTTTCTACTAAAATAATATATATAATGTTTATATGTATAATTCATTTTGCAATCAAACCCTATAGGTTTTCTTCCTTTCCCGCACCTCCATCAAGCTTCTCTCAGTCTCTTCTCCTTATTCGAACCAGGTGAGGGTCAAGATTTTTCTTGCTTTGTTATGGTTTTAAATATATATATATATATATATATACTATTGATTATAATATCTACTAGGTTCTTCTATGATGGTGAATTGTTTTGTCCTAAATGATGTTTTTAATACTTCACCTTGCAAGGGATTGAGATACTTTGTGTTTGATAAATCTATATATATATAAATGTATACATATACATATATATATTTGTTTAATAAACTAACCTTTTATGTTTTATATCAGGACTTGAAATTAATGAACCTTTTTTAATTAATGTTCCTAATATATTTAAATCATGTAAGTGTCATTAAATGTTTGGTGTAAAACCATTATATACATTATTTATATTTTTTTATAGGTATACATATATATACATATAATAATTGATCATAAATCTAATTTAGATTTTTCAAAGGTTGATAAGAATGAATAACTAACTTTTTTGAAGTATGAATGGCTTATAAGGAACAATTTAAAAATACAATCCTTTATATACAGTTTTCTGTATAAACAGATTACACAACATTCAATCCTAGATAATTCAAGATTTTCCAAATATTATTTAGATACTTTTAATGCGTATAGTATTTATAGAGATTTTATGAGTAATAATTTTGCGGTTTTCCACACCTATATACATATTTTTATTGTACTAAAAATTCGTTTTTTCATAAAAAGATTACTCAAACTGTTTGAAAGGAGAATTATTATTATGTTGATAAAGTGGGTGTTTTCTTACCCACATACATTATTCTTCTAATTATGTAAAACTTGTGTTTATATGTATTAAGAACTTATTCTCAAAATTAATATTTAGAATTAGTTATGATAGTAAATTATGTGATTGAATTTTGTGCTTTTCATTTTATAACTTTCGGTTAAACAACTGGAGGTACCTTTGTGTAACGTTATACATGCAAGTAATGGGTGTTTGGAAAAATATGTGTTTAATACCTCACAAGGAATATTTTTTCTACTGATAAATTAGTTATGTATTAAATCCATACTGAGTTTCTGTTATGGATTTTTTTAATATAATATGTTTTCATAATATGGATTTTGAAATTTCTGGGTTTTCATTTTATGTGAAAAAACCTATATTTATGTGCAATAATTATCATTAAATGTGATATAATATGCCTACCATACTTGTAATTTATTAAATTTCAATAACTATGCAATCATTAGTTTTGTTTTGGACACTTAATGCATGACTCATTATGTATTTGTAAATTCAAAAGAATGTAATTATACACTTATGACCTTTTATGGAGTTAAGAACAGAATGATTCAAAGTCATATGGGACACTTTGAATAATATAAAGTGGAAAATTAAATAATTCACGTAGTATGTGACGAATTGAATAATAAGTCATGAGTAATTAAATAAATTAATGTGGTATGATACACTATGATTTAAGGAAATAAGGAATGCATTGGACTTAGAATGTGATGGGTGGGGCCCGCTATAGCCCCTCGATGCATCGGTAGGCCTAATGAGACAAATATACATGGAATTGGATGAAGCATTTCCCAATACGATAAATGGTATCGGACGAGGCCTTATTCATTTTTATATATCTTGGTCGAGGCCTTGATGAAGTTTTTTAGAATTTCTGTCATATGCACTTCCCTCATTATGTTTATAATATTTAATTAACCATGTAAATATTTGATTAATAGTATATACTTGCTTATTTGCTTGTACTTATAAGTATCAGAAGAAGAGAATGCTTATGGAATAATGTTTATTCTGTACTCAGAGATTTTTCTTCCAATTTAGGATTCATAGTTTGTAAGAGAAGAAATTAATGCTATTATCTTATGTGAAACTCTGATCATGTATTACTTTCATTTGTAAATTTTGCACATGCACTTTCATAGGTCACACTTATTATAGTTCTAATAACTCTTGGTTTATGTGAAGCACACCATAAATTCTGTATAATCATGCTAATGTTTGGAACCTATTTCATTGTAACTTTGTAAATATTCCTTGAAATGTTTACTTGTAATTTTTGGAAAAAATCTTGTGTTATGATTCATGTATTGCATCTTTCCTTATGAAATTTTTTTATGAATACTTTTAAAGGAATGTTTTCAAAATTATTAAATATAAATATTATTATATATTTAATCCCCCATAATGGGTATTCACATGATCACCCTACATCTTAACTTAATTGTTACAGGTTTAGTAGATTTGAGTTACACTGATTGGTGGTAGCTTTATGGAGATTCTTTTCTCTTTCAGTTTTGAAGGATTGTAATACTTGTATCTAGTTTTCTATAATCTAATATGAAAATATCCACTTTCTTGGAACATGTTGTGTAATTATCATAATTTATTTTAATAAAAAAATTACACAACATGTTTTATTGAAACCACACCGGCTTCGGGGCTGTCGAGGGTCAGGGGGTGACTAAATTAGTTGGGAGAAAACACTTCGAGTTTGTATCCAATTATAATAGATGGGTTTATACCCATTAGATTAAACCATATTGTGAAAAGTCTTGATAACCTTGGTTTTCATATGCCTCAGGCATGACTTCCAATAATTTATAAATTTTTTCATTTCAATTCAGTTATTTATTATACATGAAATTTTCACTATGACATTATCTAGGGATGAATATCAATCTCATTCAATTGATTTAATTTCTTGTGTTTTTAGTTATTTAACATTCAATATTTTTTAATCACTTTCTCCTTCATTTATTATGAATATGTATTATGTGATTAGATATTACCATTCCATATATACTATGATCATTGATTCATTGTTTCTTTCTCTATACGTTACCCATATAGAATATTTGACCTCACCCTTATTATATTTCCTTTACCCATGATTCCTATAAGGGTACTAACAATGATATTCAAGGATACACTATATGAAACAATTTTATTATTTTTAAAATGATAAAATATTATGTTGTAATTAGTGAATTCATTGGTTAAATAAGACTTATTTATGCATCAATTCTACCAAGAATACTAAACTATTTAGTCCATCAGGATGTGATTTACTTGAATCTTATGTCAATGTAATGGTTTAATGACACCAGATCTTGGATTTATAGGGTTGGGTCACTACACACCTATATATCACAAATCTATCTAAGGTTTTTTTTCATAGGACCTCATGATAATCATAGATTTTTTTCATTATTTTGACCCACTAGGTGCACATTTTTGAATTTTCTCTATTCTTTAAGAACAATTTGTATAGTAAGTAAAAGAACACCACATATATAAGTGATGTTCAATCATATCTTACAAGTCAAAAATAATTTAAAAAAATTATACAATTATTTCATGACAACCTGAGTTCATTTATAATGGTTTTATCTTTTTCACAAACTTACTATAGTTTTAAAAAACTTAAAATGTGTTTCCATTCATCTTGGGGGAAAAACCCATTTTGAATCTCCATTAGTTGATAAATTTAGAAATTCAATAAATGGGTTTTCCTATGATTTAAAGGTAATCTATTTTTTATTTGTTGTGATCTGCATTGGAACACTTTTTAAAACATTCAATTCTTTATAAACTCTTTATTCAGTTAGACTGATCACAACACACATTATATTGACGCTATGTCTACTAGTATTTGTGAAAAATAATTCCAAGATAATATTCCAACGATTTTACAAAAATCAAAGTTAATTTTATAGTTTTCACCATTTCATACACGTTTTAATTATTTAAAATAATAAAATGTATATTTTGATCATCCATTGAAAATAATAGCTTGGATTGACATATTGTTTATTACAATACATCAAAAAACATTCTAAGGATTACATCATATGACTTCATAGTATTAAAAGTACATTTTCATGGTTTTAAACCTATTTACATCGTTTTAAATGTTTTAAATTCTTTAAGAACATTTCATTCAGTTACACAATGAACATTGGAAGTTGGATTATTGTATCTTCTACTCATACATGTCATAAATATTCCCAAGATAGCTCTACTAGGATTTCACAAAAATTGGAGGTCATTTTCAAGGGTTAAATTACTTTGGAAAAAACTAATTACCATGGAGATAAATAAAATGGTAAATGTGAATAAACTTAGGGGAAATGGGCCTAAAAAAGAAAAAATCATGTTTCTATTCGAATGGTAGAGGTTTAACATTATTATCTTCTTTATACACCATTATATATAAATTTTAGACTCACTTTCTTTGAGTGCGACTTTTCATTATAGAAGTATTTTTGGTATTTAAATTTTTTTATCACTTTTAAATAATAAAGGGACTCTCCTCTCATAAATTCCTCCCATAGCACAACACTACTAGTTCGGCCCCAACTCTATCTATTCCAATCCTCCATACTCATGGCCATGTTAATGAGGATATGGTCTTCAAAAAATATCCTGAAGTTAGCAACCATGACCCCACATGGGATGGAAATTAGATGAGGGTAACACCCTGATCCCGAATCCAATAGGCCATGGGATAGCGACTAGAAACGCGTAGGAATATCAATGAAATGAGAGGCATTTTCTGTTGTACCATTTTCAAACACTACCTCCTCCATGTAACATTCAAAATATATGATAAAATTCAATAACATATACACTATAAACCATGAATGAAACAACCTATAACTGAACATCAATGTAAAACATGATAATTCAAAAAATATAAAGTGATTAAAAAACAATCCCAACCATAAATGAGGTCCCAATATTACAAAAACAGAAAAAGGGAAAACTGAAGAGACCCCAAATAATAATTTCCAAGGCCGACCACAAAACATGTTCAACACCATGAATTATTATACTCCACTAAAACCATGTCCACTAAGGATACAACCAACTATATTTTTTTTACATAATACATAACTAGTGGAGGAAAATCTTGTGTAGTAATAAGTATATAGAAAACTATTAGGATGCCTGAAATACCAAAAAATGGAGTAATAAAATTAATAACTCTCATCAAAACTCAAAAGGTATAGGGTAATGGAAACCCATTATTAGATATGCACAAAGAAACACAATTAAATGGAGGAAAAGAGACCCTTATCATCCATTCCATCTGTGAAATTATATTCATCCCACAACTCTAAAGGTTCTATCAAAAAATTAAGAACCTTGCAAATCCTAATGAGAAATATGGAGGAGGGCCTGGTCCTTGCTACTATATAACATAATCAAGGGAGCACTATCTCATAGCCTTCATTATCATGTAAACTTTCAAGAATATTGAGAACCATACCTGAGCACTATATATCATAGATGATGTATCACTATATTCCTTGGAGGACCCACTAATAGAAAGAGATCAATGATCGGAAGTCCACTCCATATGTAGGGGAGCAACACCATCTTTTTGTGGAGGGGTTCCATCTATACATGTAAGTTGGATATGGGGGACCCACCAAAAAGAGAGGGTCATAGGGGTAATGAACATGGTAAAATTATAAATATCAAACATGATCACCACCAATATATAAGAATCACTAAAATAAGTTCTCTTTTAACATCACATCGCATCGTGCATCTTATTCTGAAATAACGGAGACCATTATTTTTCATGGGGAAACTACCCATTATGGGCCACTCGTGGGCCAAAATATGTGTCTTGAAGAGAGAGATATGAAAGGAAAACTATTCCAAGGGGAGTAATGTACCACGTAGTCAAACATGAGATATATCTCTTCACTATAGTCATCAAGTAATACCAAAGTAAATGACATGTATGTAAGTCCACATGATGTGTTACTATGTATAAACACCTGGGTGTGTCCTATTTTGGACATAACATTTCAAGACATGCGACTCTATAAAAAGTGTCGATGGGGACACATGGTGTGCATGTTCAATTGAGTTCCCATGCCTATTCAAAAGGTACACAGCTCAACAATCCATGTACATATACACAACATATCCCTTAGGTTACACAACATATATGACCACATAAGGTCCTAGGAGTTTGAATTATTCACATGACTTGGATAATTAGAAAGGGCCACATGAAATATGGTCTAAGACTCAAAAATATTTCTATTTTTCTTAGCTAAAATTCTAGTATCCATGAGAAATATGACAACATGGTGTGTGTTCTTCTGGGATAAATAGTGTGCGGTAACCATTTTCACGGACATATAATCCAACCTCCTTGAATATGCTAGATTCAAAAAAATTACACCTTCCTTGACATTTTACCCCCTAAAATGGCCATATTTTTTGGAAAGGTTTTCAATTATTGATTTCGAGACACCTATGTCCCAAAATTCTGATCACCTAATTGATAATCTTAAACACTATCTACTTCCAAAATGTGTTCTGAACCACAAATGAATCACAAAAAAAATAAAAAAATACCTTTATGAATCCAAATAAAATTAAATCTAGGTCATTAACACAGTTTTAATTTATCTTGGGTTTTAATAATGCTCTAATCGAGTCCAATAATGCCTAATTACCACCCCACAGGTCAATGATAAATGACACAAAGATTAGTGGTGGAAAAGAATATGAACAAAGTAGAGAACTATTATTGGTTGGTGTGATCCCATCTAATGATTTAATTATAAAGAACAGAAATATAATCAATGAAAAATGAATATTAATAATGGAGTTAAAGAACTCAAATTAAATTCATCCTAATACAAAGAATGACATATTATGGAAAGAAAAAAAGATATAAAATCAATGAATAAAAAATTATTCAAAAAAGAAGAAAACAAATAAAATAGAATTACCTTCATAAATAATTGATCAATAAATGGAGAAAAAAATGTATGTTAGAGATTTAAGTGATGATCCCACAATGTTCATCATTCATCTCACAAATCACCATGATTTCTTGCTACTAAACCACATTATGGAGTCATTAATTCAAATAGTTTTACCCTCTTCATCCTCTATAATATATAGTGTTACAAGAATTGCACTGGGTATTTTCCCCAACTATAAACCAATAGAGGGGGAAATAGTTTTAGTTCATTAAATAAATTATATAATTTATTTAATTAATTATTTTAATGAACCCACAACCATCTTCCCTCAAACAGGTTCCTAATGATGACTATCATTATATCACACATATAATAACAATTGTATTCCAAGAACAACCATGTATATCGATTTACAATATGAGGTCCCAATGAATTAGAAAAACATTTATTCTTCAAATATATGTGTGTGTAATTTAATATATATTAATATTTTTATTCTAATATAATTGGGGTCCTACAAAACCCAAACACAATGCTGACCCTGAAAAATAAATCCATATATATAGAAATATAAAATAGTATAAACAAATTAAACTGGTGTCATTACATTTCCCCCACATTCTATGATTTTCACCCCATAAATCACAATATACACATAAAGGATCACTTTACCAAATTACCTACTATATTCCCCCCACATTGACAATGAAATTAAACAAATGGAATAGTCCATCAATGTGGGATATTATCCTATCAATCCTCAATTTCCATTAAGTTATCCAAAAATTGTAACCCTATTCACAATTTATAGCTTGTCCATGTTGATAATTTGTTACTGATCAAGGATGTATCTACTCATATTTGGCATATGGAAGACATCATTCACACCATCTCATGTCACGGGTAAGGACAAATTGTAAGAAACATCATTAACCCCACATATAAACTTGTATGGCCTAAAGAAACTCATGGAAATGTTTTCCCCAAACAAATACTCCACAATCCATATAATGGGGATAAACTCAATAATGAATGTTCTCCATGATTGAAATAAAATATTTAAAACATTGGTTTATGTAATACTTATATTGACACCATGCTATCCTCAAATTCTCATGGGTCACCTGAACACTTATTAAATGTTTCCAATGCCATTAATAGCCAAAAAAAGTGGTCCCACCAACCATATTCTAGTATATGGTTGACCGTCCAGGTATCCCATACAGTTCATCGCATTGTTCCGTACTGATAGTGGGTTCATGTATAATATTATATAAAAAATCCACCCTGGGAAAGGTATTCATTATGATCTGAACAAAAAAATAAAAATTCTGGCCTGAATCATATTCTGTAAAACATGGTTGTTATGAATATAGAGGACATAATCCTTGGGGTGGAATGTTTTTCTCATATGTAACTCAGTTTTAAATCCTCCTATTATCCCATGCACACCTATGATGTATATCAATAATAATTTTTAAAGATGAACATCATTGATACCCATGAAGCCGAATGATCTCCTATTTGTACAACTGACCCAAAATCCCAATCATGCTCCTAACATTAATTGTAATGTAGTGTGCTGACTTAGTATGTAATTCAACAGTCACCTAGATAACAATGTATCCTCTCATTGAATATAGATTCCCCATTATAATATCTATTGACATTCCATCCCATTGCAATTTATAAAACACAATAAGTTTATCCATACCAATCGTAACCTGATGTAAAACCTTTATAATGAATGGGTTTATTTTATTAATAGAAATTTCATTAAAATATCTTTAAAACCATTATTGATGAAAATAACCTATCCATTTTGAATTGTATTTATAAAATATTATTCTTTGAAGAGAATATTTAAAAAAGTCTTTCAAAAGATCCTTATAATTTGTAAATTGAATCCATAGTGAAATGACACCAATGATGATGGTTAATTCCGTATATACTATAAAGAACATTGTTTTTTTCAAGGTAAAAACGTTAAAAAAAGTTCCTTGTTCAGAAAGTGATACAAATATTTCTTTGTAAGAAAATAAAATTAAATAATGGGTAAAAATGTATTTGATAAAGTTTTTGAAATGTTTGAAGAATGAATTTTGGAAAACATTTTTTGAAAACATGGTTTTATAAGAAAATGAATTTTCAACCTAATAGAGAAATGAAATCTGATTTAATTGAAACATTTTTTTCAAATGTTTAAGTATCTAGGAGTGGAAAAATGATATTATCACATGAAAATGATAATAAATAAACATAGGAGAGTAAAATTAAATGGTTTATTAGATTATAATCATAAAAATTCTTTTAATAGAAATTACAGAAAAAAACAGTCATGATTAGAATGAGATAGTGAGGTAAACCATTAAAATGAACTTAAAATTGATGTGGGGATTAACTAATGAATCTATTATGTGTATCAACTATAAATTCACATAAAACAAGTTAATATAAAACATTATATTTTCAAAATTAATTATAAACTTAATCATTCAAAATCATAATCATTAATGAGTAAGTTTGACCTAATGAATGGAAATTGTGTTTAAAAAGTCTTTACCACATTGTAACTCTTAGTTAAAACACCCATAGATGAAATTATTAAAATTGAAATGTAAATTATCATGAAAAAAGAATTATTAAGGATATTACATGTTAAGAGTAGTGTATCATGACCCCTCCCTCCAATGACACTATAGCCATAGAAGAGACATAATGATCCTTGTGTCCTGCCTTCAGTAGCCCTCGGGTCAGAGACTACCATCGAGGATATGAAAATATCATAAATGGGATGAATTAACCTATCTAATATATCTGGATCAAGAGATAGGAAAAAAACATAAAAATGATATAAAATAATTTGAGATAAAACACAAAAAATCCCATATTTATTGTATAATTAAAATATATACATATAAAATTATCCAAATGAAAGTCTGAAAATAAAATCGCAGGTAGCGAAACAGTATATAATCTAAAGGTCCAAGCTAGTAATTTTTAGAAAATTCCATAATGTCCTTCTAGAACACCTAAAATTAATTTTATATATATTGGGTGAGCATACATGTATACCCATTAGGACTACCAAAGTCAGTCATGACCATGTTGAAGGAGCATACTAATGCATCCATGGGGAAACAACAAAACCAACATCAACTAATTAGGCTATCTAACCATACCACACCCTCACCAAGTCTATCTAATAAAATAACACATCCAATTATAATAAATTAATATGATTTATATCGATAAAGGGTATCACAAACTGATTTCCCATTGATTTGATGCCATCACACCACAACAGTCTACATCTTGTTGCTCTCACCTCTTCTAAATGACTTCTCATCACATCACATCCCACCCAAAGACACTTGGGCCATCACATCATATCACATACTGACTAAAGTAACATATACCATAACATCACCGATCATAACCAGTGTAGTAGGGTATCAGGAACGTGAATAAGATCAACCTCATGTCCTCCCCCTACCATGTACGACCCCCTATATAAGAAATCTCATCACATCACACCCTAAGTCACATGGGTCATCACATCTCAACAGTGGTACTCTTGAATTCTTTCCATCACAACATGTTCATGTCACCAACACCTATAATAGGGAGTAGGAAAGAGCATCTAGCCATCCATTTATCACCCCATCATGAGTTTGGGAAAGAATCCCCCAATTATATATATAAATATATATCAATATATATCAATATGGGTGTCAAAAGATGTTTCTAAAAATGGGTGGGGTCCATATAGAAATAATAAGTAATATATAGTGTATATATTTAAATGTTAAAACACACAAGACCAAACTTATTGGTTCACTGCCAAGGCAATAACCATATCCCAACATCACCACATCACCTAAAAAACTCAAAAATTTCTTCTTCCATATCTGGATGCACAACACCACACAACCATCCATAAGACACGTTACAGAATCTAAAACCACTTAAAATTAATCGATTTTCCATATATCACAGTGTAACCCAATTTCATTCAAACAACCAATTCTTTCCCTTATTTCCAGTCTAGTTAATTTCACATTAAGCATGAAAAACACATAACAATTATCCACTTCAATGTTAATTAATTAGTCATTTCCATCTCATTAATCAAACCAAACTAACTCATTTAATTCCTTAAATGTTATCATTTGATTCCAATACTACAAAAGATATTTCCACAACACAATTTACACACACAAAAACAGAACATCCTCCTTACTATAGCCACATCACTTAAAACATTATATTTTTTGGTTTTAGAAATTGGTATCTTATAAATTAAAATTTTTTATTTAAGGGAAATATCATAGAATAATGTAATCCCTTTAGGAAAAAATTTATTTCCAGATATAAGTGTTTATTTGATTTTATTTGAAGTGATGTGAAACAATCATACCAATATATATTAAAAACACATATCAAAGCAGCACAAATAAGGGCTCCACACATCTATGATTTTCTATGAGGCATCAAGCCCATTTTATCCCTTAAATAAAATTATCACAGAAGTAAAAACATATGAGAACATCCTATATATAGAAAACAATAATAATTAAATTCATGTGAGTATCACTTTCTCTCTCCAGGATAATCTTTCAATTACCTAAATTAAAACAAAATCTGATAATAAGGATAATAATTATATATGTAAGTGATAATATTTTTTATGGAAACAATTATCCCTAAAAAGAAAAAAAATTATAAAACACTTGAGAATTTCTCACATTCCTCATAAATTAAAATCAATTAATTAATTTTCTTTATTAATATTATTCATACAGTTTTTCCAATTAATCAACAAATTTTTAGCCCCTCCAATATGATACACAATGAAATAAATGAATGATTCCCTACCTAAATGTGTAGACTCAACAAATATGATAAACAATGATCATAAGGCCCGATACAAATCCATAATTATTAGACTCTTCATATCAAATGATTTAAATTAAAAAAGTAATTAATTAATCCTAGAAATTACAATGCGATGACTTTGGAAAAAAATAGGCACCTACCTTTTACACATAAAGTAGAATCCATAAAAATTGTTGGTGCATCAATCTGATTAATATTATGGGAGATAGTTCTGAATGAAGTGGAATATTGTAAGGTATTGATTTACCCATTTTTTAATTCCCAAAACTTATTTTTTATTAAAATACCACTTTTAATCCCATGAATTTATACAAAATACTGATTTATATTCATTTCACATGTTTTTCCAATTTCCAAATCCACATTTTATTAATATTAAATTTAAAAAGGAACTCATTATTCAATCAATATTTAAAAAATCCCATCATTTTCAAACCCTACTTCATACACTTTTTAACTCTTTTAAAAACATATCATTTTTAATGCCTTTTTAAGGCTATTTTCAATCCATCATTTCTTTATTTTAATTTTGGATAATTATCCCTCTTTTTTTATCATCACACATATTTATAAATATATAATTTTACCACAAATTAATATGTATATATATATATATAATTATATACATTTTCTTTACATGTTCCATGCCATTCACTCTCTGCTTATATCCTTTTATTAATTTGTGTATTCTCATTTTTATTATTCTCTCCCATATCACCTTTTATTTCCCCTTTACCAATCACCCACATATCCCTCTTATTCTAATATTTAATCATAATTTTTATCATTTCCTATATATTTTATGTACACATTTTCTTTTCTTAAATACTAACATTATCTCTCTACTATAAATTCAAATCCGCCCTCTTTTATCATTATTACACGACATGTTTTACATTTAATATTATTGTTAATATTAGTTTCATTTAATAGCATTTTTAACTCCATATATATATATATATATAAACTCACACATATATATAAATGCCGATATATATAGTATCACTTACACATATATATTCATATACATATAAAATAACCATTACAAATCATATAATTTCAAAATATATAAATATATATGGAAATAATATATATATATATACATACATGTAGATATACATATACACATGCATATATTTATATATATTACATTTTGCAACACAATGCATTTTGGGTAATGTTCAATAACAATGTTACTAATGTAATTATATATATATATATATATATATATATATTTACACACAAATAAAACATGTCACATGATTTGTGATAGTATTTTATTAACAGGAATATTATCTCAGTATTCCAATACCACCTATTCAAGATCGTCATTTTATGTATTATATATTTCAGAAAAAATTATTAAGATTTTTTTTAAATATTGAGTAAAAAATTTTGTGCATAAAAAAAGAAATATTTTATTAGGAGATAACATCACAAACCCTCTTTAGTTCGTGTAAAGATATTTTATGTTCATGGAAAATATTGAAACATTCATTAGAGACCTCTCAAAAAATTCTCATTCCTACGAATTTAAAACAAAACCATAAACAAAAGATAATTTTTATATGAACAACTAACTAATGAGATGCCTCATAAAGATAATGATATATATTTGGAAGAAAACAAAAAATAGGGAAAATAAATTAAAATATAAAGAAAACATTAAATGATCTTTTGGGTGAGATACCAATAAATCTCGAGTAATAATATTTTTCAATCTACATTATAAAATCCATGAATTTAATTTTTCATTTTATGTCATTTTTCTAATCAACATGATATTATAAAATCCAATGAAAAAATGTTTTATTTCACAATTTCATGACTTTAATTTAAAAAAAATATTAAATGAAATTTTTTTTGAAAACCATTCCATTCATTTGAAATCAGTCTAAGAAAATAAAAAAAACATTTCACACCCTTTTCATTTCAATTTTTTTCCTTCATGTCATATCTCAAATCTATATCATTTTTCAGAGATTAATTACAATCCTTTTTTAAAATACATTATCAATGTTTTTAATCACACACACCATGTAATTTCAAATTATTGGTCAAGTGTCTCAAATTTGTGATTTGATACACATTGTAAACAAAACACGAAGGTAGAACAATCCTTTTCATTCATCATATTTTATAAAAACTTTTTGTAACAACATATAATTTATTAAGAGCACAGTCAAGAAACAAATTCAAAAAACAAGTCTTAACCAAGATAATAACTCATATCAACATAGATATAGGTGTCATAAGCACAAAAATTAATGTAATTCATCAAATGCACCAAGATATTTTTCTCTTAACTCTATAATGAATTTCCTTCTTGTTTTTAAAACCTATTATACTAAAAGATGTCTTGATATAGGAAAGATGTCTCTCTCTACATATATTTGAGGTCATAATGTGGGCCATAAATATATGATCATAAACAAAAAACTGAACTAACCATATAGTAGTCACAAATTCTCTACTCTTTAATGATAAAAACATTTTATTGGGTGAGGATAACTCATCATCACCAATTTCATGATTTTCCCAATAACCCTTTTCTTTTATTACTAATATTATGTGAATACCCATTTTTTGGGTGGTGATGCATTCCATTAGTATAATAGAATCACACCACAATGCAATCCAATTCACTAAAAAAACCTCACATATTGACAACCATACATCACAACCACTATATAACACAACCACTATCAAAACCCACCAACCAATGTAATCATCCATGATACATATCACACAACCACATCACCACACTATTTTACCATTAATAAGAAACCACCATTTTCACACAACAACCTAATACATCTCATCCACTATATTTCTTAACCTAATGATCACCATTATCACCACATGAATAATCCTCATGCACAAAAATAAAATAATGTTGTCTCCCTTGTGAATATATTATCCACTTAGAGTGGAACTAAAATACCCTCATAGTTTTAATCACATCAATGTATAGTGCATCTCGATTAGGGATAATGTTTCCCCTATTCATGTTCGTGATGTTTTTAATCAAACATAACATAAGGATACATAATAAGAATAACCACACTGTTACACCCCAAGATTTTATGAGAAGTATCTTATTTAATTTATTTGATGTATCCTATTGTACACTACAAAAAGATTAGCTTGTACTATACGTAACACCATATTAGCTTTCAGTATATGAAACACTATTCTTGGCACGTGTTACACACAATTTCAAGTTCGTTTTGTGGAAATCATTCTACGCAACATTAAGTATAGATTTTGATTAATGTATAAATGAATTATGTTTTGATTATGTTATACGCAACACCAAATGGAGATTGCACTACACGCAGCCTTGACATGCCAGACATTACACACAATCGCGACCTTTCTCGATAGCGTGTGTAGTACGCAATACCAAGTTTCACTAAACAATAATATGTTATTAAAATATTATATAAACTAGACATTATGAATAGTAATACCCACTTTTTGAAATTTTATGAATTTTATCTTTCTAAATGGTTTTCATTTTTGGATGTGGAATATCAAAATTAGCCTAGGGTGAATTTTTGGTATTTTTCTGAAAACATTCAATTTTAGATGAATAGTGAAAAACACTGAGTTATAGTTTAAAACCGAATTTTTAATTAAAATAATTATTTATTTTATTTAAATTTATTTTAGGTCAAAATTGATACATAATACCTATATATGTTTAATGTTGTTCATTAGAGTCATTTTATAGTAATTTTAGATATATAAAAATTTTATTGACCTTTTCACCGTCTTTTACCCACCTCCTAGGAGAATTTGAAAATTTACATAAAACATAATTTTACCACTTCTGTGAGTTGAATTTCAAAAATCCAAGAGACACAGTTAATATCAAGGAGTAAAATTTGGTTCAATAAGAAAAAATAATTTTTGTTGAATAGTATCTTTTTACTTTTATTTACCGTGGTTAAAAGTAAATAGGGTAATTAAGGGGGAAATGATATTATTATTACCCTAACACATGTCCTAATTATATTGGATAAGTGTAATTAGACCAAAAACAACCTTAGGAATAAAATATTACCCTTTAGGTCCACTTGAATTATATTAGGACACTTATTATTATTTTATTTAAAAAAGAGATAAATGAGTTAAAATCAACGTTTAATAACTAAAACATTTTTAATATATGGTTATTCATAAGATCAATTAGACTATAACTATTCATTAGAAAGATAGAAATATTCCCTACATAATGGTATTTTATTTATAATATTTAGACATTAAATAATTTAACTTATTTATGACACAATGATGATGCAATAATTGCTTTATTAATCAAATATTAACATAATTGATGTTATAAATACCCAAATAAATGTAATTTGAGACTTTTTATGAATTAAAATAATTTTATAGGTTAATATGACATGTTAGTATTGATTTAATTACGTTTTTTGGAACTAATAATGCTGTTATTAGTTTTTAAAAAATCAATTACCAAATAGTTTTAAAATTGAAATAAAATGGTTTTTAAAACAAATATTATATTATTAATTGTTATTATATTCCTTAAAATCAAAGGTTTGGAAAAATAACTTAGATAAGGTTATATATATTAATAATGAACCACTTGGGGATCCTTTGTCTTTTTATAGTAAGTTTATTAACCATATAGTGTAATAAAACAAGAATACACGGTAAAAGTTTATGTTTTTAAGTTAGTGTTAAATCTAAATGATAAGGTTAAAATATAACATGAACTTGTCTAAAACCTATTGGTTGAGAGGATTTTGACCCATCTCCACTTTAGATTAGAAATAAATCAATTTGGAGCTATTATAAACCGAATATGACTTTATTATAAAATAATAGTTTATGTTTTTCCTAAGGTGCCCCTCTCCTCTATTATAAAAGGGCACCTCCTCCCTCTTCTCTTTACACAATTTTGAGCTTTCAAGCCCGGACAAACCCTACCCATTTCCCTTCTCAACTTCCCTAGAAACATTATAGGGGTTCTTGTCTCCTTAAAAGACCAAATATAGTGCATTAATAGTAAGCTTAAAAGAGGTTCGTCGAAGAAGGGGAGGTTCAGATACGTACGAAACATATCCTACACAAGGTAAGGGATAACTTTTCCAATATCATTTTTATCCAAGATTTTTTATTCATAAGTATTTACTGGGGTTATATTTATCATCCATGTCCCTATTTTTTAAAAATGGATTCATGTACATTTAAAGTCCTTTATACCAATTTTTTACTTTTCCTACATGGTATATAAGGAATCTGTCCTTTTTTTACCATACGAGGTACTTTTTGACTTTTCTAGAAAAAGTACGAGAATAATGTTTTTTTAAATTATACGGTGTGAATAAATTTTTATGGTTTCACAAAAACTTATTTCAAAGAACCTTCCTCTAAAAAATTTCATGATTATTTCCAACAAAATACTTTTCTTTTAAAATTTCATGTCATTTTGAGAAAAGAAAATGATTTTGAAGAAGAAAGGATATTTTCATCAAGAATTCATTTCAAGTGTTTTATCAAAACTATTTTCCATCTAAGATGAAATTATTTAGTATGTTTATGTTTCAAGTATAATTTCTCTATTGTTCACTTGGTTTTATTTTTCTTATGATGAAATGATATCCATTTCTTTTATATGGATTATGTTATTATGGGATGATGTCTATGAAACCCATTTTATTCGTTGGGTTATTATGAATGATATATTTTTATTTTGTGGAACACGTAAGAATGATTTAATTATGAGATGGTTGAGACCTATATCTCACCCTAATACATTGGGTAAAGATTTATATCTCATGAGATATACATGGTTGTAACGGTAAGTTAATCCAGTTCTGTGATACAGGACTGGAATGAGGAGTGAACTCGATTCAGAAATGGACGTTGTCCATTAATATGGTCTCGGAAGCAATTACTTGGCTACTATGGAAATAATATCATGTGATTAATGGTTTTCCATAATTAAAGTTTTTATTCCCATGCTATTTTATCATGATAGATGTTCCTTTATGACCTTTTCCTTACGTACTGCCACGATTTATTTCACTACTCAAGATTTTGATGTGTAAACTTTATGTTCATGTTTTGAAGTTCAAATGTATATGGTTTGTTTTATTATATCCATGCTTACCCTTACTGAGCATTTTTACTGACCCTTTTATATGTTTTATTTTCCCCAGGATATAAACAAAGGTTTTAGGTATGAAAAAAAGGGAAGATCTTAATGGGAGTTGTTGAAGATCTTTCACCAAGATTAGGCGATTATATTCCGAGTTTCCAAAGACACTAAAATATTATGGTCCTTTGGTGTCTAGTTTTGTAATGTATTAGGTATTCCACAAAATTAATGTAATGTCCATGTATTTCAAGATTTGGGTCTCTATAGTTGGTATCAAAGGAAAGGTTTAGTTAACCTTTGGAAACTAGGATGCGAAAACTTTAGTGAAATCCCTAGAGATATTTATACGGTGTGTCTAGGGATGTCCCTAAGGATAAGTATACGTATAGGTTATAGTCCTATAATTACGGTAACAATCATAAAATTAAAACTAAGATGTTATAGATTGAAAGTACTCCACATGGATTATGTTGTTTTTCTAGTACGAGTTTTGCCTCTCATACTATTCTTTTTGGGATTTAAGAAATGGCAGGAAACAAGAGGATTCATGTTAAGGGATAATATGATGGACAATGGAATAATATTCTTCGTGACCAACCAAATGAAATGGGATTTGGATGTTCAAACATCGTTTTTATGCCTAATCAACAATATCATCATATTATCAATAATATCAACTTTGGTAAGTTTCCTGACTCGGCTAATAAGAGAAAGATGGAGTTTCATGATGATCATAGATGAAAGAAAGCTAAATTTCTCTCATGTAATTCATGTTGGAAGAGGCATCAAGGATAATGTTTCAAATGAAGTGGAAGATGCTTTGGGTGTGGAAAATAAGGACACAAATCCAGTAATTGTAAAGGAAAAGGTTCAGTTAACACCATGGATAAGGATAATGGTATTTCTAAGACATCAACAATGGTTAAATGTTTTAAATGTGGAATGTACGGGTATTATGCAAACCAATTCCCTATGGGAAGATCTCATTAAGAGAATCAACATGGTCATAAGGGTAATATTTATGTGGATGATAATGAAGAGACTACAAATGATATATGAGATGAATGAAATGATGAAGCTCAGTCAGTGGTTTAAGAAGGTAGTGGAATGATTGTATGATTATCAAGAATAATTTATGGTACTATGGAATAAGGAAAAATCTAAGGATTGTTACACTGTTATCTTTCCTTGATTTTTTGAAAGTATATGATGAATGGTACCAGTAACCAGGAAAGGTTATTCAAATATTTTTGGAAGGTAGATGATATGTTCATAATGAAAGGATAATGAGAAAATTAAAAGTTTGATAGTATTAATGAGCTCATGAATGATATAAGGACAATGTGAAATCATGGTTTGAGTATATAGAAATTTTGGGATTTTGGTAAGTGGAAAGTGTTAACTTTTGATAGCATTCATGTTTTCACTAAAGTTATATGGTAATTAATGTTTCGTAATAATAAATGATTATGGTATTCACATGTTTGGAATGTGACCAAAAAGATATATCTTATGATATATGAGGGATAAATAATGGTATTCACGTGCTTGTTTTGTGACCTTTCAAGTAATCATTTTCTTTATACTATGAGATTAGACAGATGTATTTTGGATAAGCCTAAAGATTGGAATGGATTATGTGGGACATCATGTAGTATTATTTAAGGCTAGAACATGTTTTTCAATATTATTTCTGGAATGTTATAATAGTATAGTTTTAGAAAAAGGAAAACCCATAGGATGAGCGACAACCCATGGCGTCGGACAAGGCTGTGGGAATCGAACCCACAACTGATGTGAGATAGGCCTTTATCACATAACACTGGCCTATAGTAAGTCCCTGGTTAGTATAAATTAGTTTTAATTTATTATGTCATATGATATATGATGTATAAGTCCATTTTGGGAACCATATAAGATTAATCTCACTATAGATGGACTTATGTATAATTAATAACTTTTGCTAACCTTTTGTTTGAGATAGATGGAATGAACTACCATTCTATCGCATGATCTGCTAACACTTCAATAATGACAAATTAAACTTTATTTCTTTAAGAGATGGAGTAGAAATTGTTCAAGGAACGACCAACGGTGAGATTTTACCAAAATCAAGAAAGTATTTCTTCTAATTCCAATTTTTTTCAACTCTAGGGAAATAATCTTGAAAACCAAAAATGTTGTCCTAGTGCCCATATATCTTAATAATCAGATGGTACCTTAGATCATCACAAATTTATGGCTTTGTGACTATTGGATTTTTCATAGCCATGTTCTCTACCACTCTTCATCTAAACCTGATGGTTTGATTTCTCTTCAATATCCATATTTTCACCTATGTGGAAACCCAGTGATGAGTTAATTTGGGTAACCATTACATTTCTTACTTCAATTTTTAAAATTATGTTTTAGTATTCCTTTTTACGATGTGGGTTTCTGTGAAAACAACTTTCAGGTAGTAAACCATTTATAACCCCAACGAATTTCGAGGATGAAATTCATTTTAAGGGGGTAGAATGTAACACCTGAGATTTTATGAGAAGTGTTCTATTTAATTTATTTGATGTCTTCTATTTTACAATAAACCAAGATTATATTGTACTATAACCAACACTATATTAGCTTTCATTAGACGCAACACTATCGTGGCTCGTGTTACACACAATTTCAAGTTCATTTTGTGGAAATCATTTTACGCAACATTAAGTATAGATTTTGTTTAATGTATAAATGAATTATGTTTTGATTATGTGATACAAAACATCAAAGGGAGCTTGCACTACAAACAGCCCTGACATGGCTTGAATTACACGCAATCGCGACCTTCCTCGATAGCATGTGCAGTACGCAATACCGAGTTTCACTAAACAATGATATATTGTTAAAATATTATATAAATTAGCTGTTATGAATAGTAATACCCACGTTTTGAAATTTTATGAATTTTATCTTTCAAAATGGACTTCATTTTGGGATTCAAAATTTCCAAATTATCCTAGGGTGAATTTTTGGTATTTTTCTGAAATTTTTTAATTTTGGATGAATAGTGAAAAACACTAAGTTAAAGTTTAAAACCGAAATTTTATTTAAATAATTATTTATTTTAATTAAATTTATTTTAGGAAAAATTGTTCCATTATACCTATATAAGTTCAATTTAATTCATTAGAGTAATTTTATAGTAATTATATATATATATAAAGTTTATTGAACTTTTCATCGTCTATTACCCACCTCCTAGGAGAATTGTGGAATTTACATAAAAATTAATTTTACCGCTTCTGTGAGTTGAATTTTAAAAATCTAAGTGGCACAGTTAATATCAAGGAGTAAAATGTGGTTCAATAAGATAAAAATATTTTTTTGTTGAATAGTAACTTTTTACTTTTATTTACCACGGTTAAAAGTAAATAGGGTAATTAAGGGTAAAAATGATATTATTATTACCCTAACAAATGTAGTAATTCTATTTGATAAGTATAATTTGACCAAAAAGAACCTTAAGAATAAAATATTACCCTTTAGGTCCAATTTAATTAGATTAGGACACTTATTATTATTTTATTTAAAGAAGAGTTAAAAGAGTTAAAATCTAGTTTCATAACTAAATTTTTTTAATATAGGTTTATTAATAATATAAATTAAACAATAAATAATAATTAGAAAGATAAACATATTTCCTACATAATTGTATTTTATTTATAATTTTTAGAAATTAAATAATTTAATTTATTTATGACACAATTATGATGTAGTAATTATATTATTAATGAAATATTAACATAATTGATGTTATAAATACCCATATAAATGTAATTTGAGACTTTTTATGAATTACACAAATTTTATAGGTTAATATGAAATGTTAGTATTGATTTAATTAACTTTGTTTGAAGTAATAATGCTGTTATTATTTTCAAAAAAAATCAATTACCAAATAGTTTCAAAATTGATATAAAATAGTTTTTTAAACAAATATTATATTATTAATTGTTATTATATTCATAAAAATCTAAGGTACGGACAAATGACATAGATATGGTGATATATATTATTAATGAACCACTTCGGGTTATTTTGTCTTGTTATAGTAATTTTATTAACTATATAGTGTAAGAAAACCAGAAGACACGGTAAAAGTGAAATTATTTAACTTAGAGTTAAATCTAAATGATAAGGTTAAAATAGAAACCTAAACTTGTCTAAGACCTATTGGTTGAAAGGATTTCGACCCATACCCAATTTATCTTAGAAATAAAACAATTTGGAGCTATTATAAACTGAATATGACATTATTATAAAATAATATTTTATGTTTTTCTTAAAGTTCCCCTATCCTCCCTTATAAAAGGGCACCTCCTCCCTCTTCTCTTTACACAATTTTGAGCTTCCAAGCTCGGCCAAACCTACCCATTTCCCTTCTCAAATTTCATTGAAACATTATTGAGGTTCTGGTTTCCTCAAAAGTCCAACTATAGTGCCTTAATAGAAATCTTAAAATAGGTGCGTCGAAGACGAGGAGGTTCAGATACGTATGAAGCATATCAGACATAAGGTAAGTGATAACTTTTCCAATCTCATTTTTATCTAACATTGTTTAATCGTAAGTATTTACTGAGGTTATATTTTTCATCCATGTCCTTATTTTATAAAAATGGTTTCATGTATGTTTAATGTCCTTCTTACCCAATTTTTACTTTTACTACATGGTATGTAAGGAATCTTTCTTTTTTTACCATACGAGGTAGTTTTTGAATTTTCTGGAAAAATTACGAGAAGAATGTTTTTTAACTTATATGGCATGAATTGATTTTTACAGTTTCATAATGACTTATTTAAATGAACCTTCCTCTACAAAATTTCATGATTATTTCCAACAAAATCCTTTTTTTTAAATTTCATGGCATTTTGAGAAAAGAAAATGATTTTGAAGAAGAAAGGATATTTTCCTCAAGAATTCATTTGAAGTGTTTTATGAAAACTATTTTCCATCTAAGATGAAATTATAAAG
This sequence comes from Viscum album, assembly GCA_963277665.1. NCBI lineage: Eukaryota > Viridiplantae > Streptophyta > Magnoliopsida > Santalales > Viscaceae > Viscum > Viscum album. Next base: position 1,270,377,717 of record OY728162.1, on the reverse strand, counting down.
TATGTTTCTGTTTCAAGCATAATGTCTCCATTTTTTACATGATGTGTTTTTTCCTATGATGAAATGATATCCATTTATTTTATATTCATTATGTTATTGTGGGATGGTGTTTATGAAACCCATTTTATTCGTTGGGTTATTATGAATGATATATTTTTATTTTGTGGAACAGGTAAGAATGATTTCATTATGAGATGGGTGGGACCTATATCTCCCTCCAATTCATTGTGTAAATATTTATATCTCATGAGATAGACATTGCTGGAAGGGTAAGTTATTCTGGTTCAGTGATACAGGACTGGAACGAGGATTGAACTCGATTCATAAAAGGACTTTGTCCACTAAGATAGTCTTGGAAGCAATGCCTTGGCTACTATGGAAATCATATCATTTTATTAATGGTTTTCCACAATTAAATGTTTTATTCCCTTGCTATTTTATCATGATATGTGTTCCTTTTTTGACCTATGCCTTACGTACTACAATGATTTATTTCACAACTCATGATTTTGATGTGTAAAAATTATTTTCATGTTTTGATGTTCAAATGTACATAGTTTGGTTTATTTTCTTCATGCCTAGCCATAATGATCATTTGAGCTCACCCTTTATATGTTTTCTTTTCCCCAGGATATAAATAATGGTTTTAGGTAATAAAAAAAGGGAAGATCTTTATGGGAGATGTTGAAGATATTTCACCAAGATTAGAAGATTATATTCCATGTTTACAAAGACACTAAACTATTATGGTCCTTTGGTGTGTGTTTTTGTAATTTATTATGTATTAAGAAAAAGTAATGTAATGTCCATGTATGTCAAGCTTTGTGTCTCTACACACACATAGAAAAAACTCATTCTAAATTCCATATTTATTTAGGGTCTTATATTACTTCACATAAACATTTAGCATGGGTACTATCACATAATTTCAAATTTTCAATTGGAAATATTCATTAACTACATATAATTGACTTACCGTTTAATTCATGGGCATCTTAAAGATTAAGTCACATCAGGGATCTCATGATCCATGAAAATCATAGTGAAAGAAAGGTCTAAAATCATTATTTTAATAAAGACATATTAACACTTTAATGTAATGATAATATAGAATCTAAAAATAATGTAACATTAAAATGTTATTTTTGGTGGAATACCATGCCATAAAATTAAATAGTTCTAAAATACAGCCTAGGAAAAAAATGAAACTACCCAAATGTCATCTCACACAACATGTTTAATATGATTTATCAAGACATTTTAGGTTCATCTAAACATATAGGAAATAGACATAAAACTTTTTTTTGAAACTTTTTACCTTATAAGACATTGTGTTCAACTAAAATACACATTTACATGTACAACTTTGTTTCATAATCATTAAAATAAAGCATGTTTTTTGAAGAAAAAAAATTAAAATTTTACATGTTTTATTACTATGATTCATGATTTGTCTTGATATATCTTATCATTATTTATAAATTTTATGCCTTAGTAAAATATGATTCTATACTGAAATAAGTAAAACATTAATCTAATTCCATATTTATTTTTAAAAAATAAACATGCAACATGATCATGTCTCAAATACTAGAATCTCTATAGTTACAAGAAAAATGTTTTAAAATATATGAATTATTCCCCTTACAATATAATAATGACTTAACATGAATGGAAATTTAAATTTTTAAATAAAACCATAATCCATATAAAAAATATTAATATTAATATTTTAAATTATTTTAGGTCTTAACAGGTTATCATAAATAATGATTACCATTTCCCTCAAACTTTGAGACAATGTCACAATAATTATGTTTATTATATGATTATGAAAACATTTTATTGGAAATAAACACCTGAAATTTTAAAACACATGGGAATTAGAAAATTTCTAATCATGGTTAAAAATTAATTCATTTTATCTGGATAGTGTGAAATCCCCTTGAGGTAACATACTATATATGAGTTTTCAAAATTAAATAGTTGTTCAAAACAAAATACACTAAGAATGAATCTTTTACAATCCTAAGAATTAGGAAATCATAATTCCATGATATAAATTTTATGAAAAAGGCCAAATTAAATTAAAAATGAATCATGACCTAACATGAATGAAAAAAACACATTCATGCCTTAAAAAAATTTCAATCAAATTGCTCAGGCCTATTAATCCAAAATTTACACGTCCCTTTATAGAGATAAGATTAAATTATCAAACAATATTAGCTTAATAAAAACCATAACATGGGAACAATTAAATAAGGAAACACAATAATTATGTGATTATTTAATTAATTTTGTAAACATCCTGAAACCACTTCATTAAATAACAATCATAATCAATCATTTAGTGAGTACCTCTCTATAGTCTCTACCATAAAATCAGTGTAGCCACACTTTTTTGTTGATTAGGCTTAGAGTCCTTACATATGAAAATAGGGCCCCCAAAAATCTCATTTTCTATATGGTATTCCGTTACCTATGTAACATATTAAGATCATATGACACTATTTCCATAGGAATCCGAGTAGTATGCATTGTTCCTAACTACAAAATTTAACCTATCTTTCAACCATCAGCTCTGATACCACCTTTTCTTTACCCCTCCCTCCAAACATACTGTGTTGAAGGAATAGAGATAATGAACCCCTAATTCCCACCTTCTATAGGCAATATGTTGGTGACTATCCCTAAGGGTATAAAAATATCAGAAATGGGATGAATTACCTTCTATAATAAAATAAGATCAAGATATAAGATAAATAAATTGTAAATAACTCAAAGAAATAATATAAAAGATAACCAATAACATTCCATAATTCATGTATAATAAATATATATTGATAAAAGTCACCAAATGAAAGTCACAATAAAAATATATGGCAAGGATACAAGAAAAATCCAAAGGTTCGAGTTAATAATATCCAACTCTATCCATGATGTCCTCTTAGAAAACCTTAAAGTTGTCTCAATTTTATTAGGTAATAATACTTGTATACCGAGTAGGAAAACAAAATTTCATCATGTACATGTGAAGAGAGTGTAAAAATGAATTCGTGAGGAAACAAAAAAACCAATAGCCCTTGGAAAGGTCAACCAACAAAATTCTAACTTCACCCAGGATCTCTCACCAAATAATGTATCCATGTATAATAACATAATAAGATGAATATTTATAATGGTTACCCTGAACTATTTTCCCACTAATTTTCAGCCATAACACACAAAAAATGTACATCATTGAACTCTCACCACTCCCACAGACACCTGGACCATCACATCATATCATATCTCTCTCAAGGACACATGTTCCATCTCATCATATCACATATAGTAACCAGTGTCAGAGGGTGTCATGAACAAGAAGGTCATCAACCTCATTCCCTCTACCTACAATGCACAATCGACACCATAAGGCATCTCTTCACATCCTACTCGATGATACATGAATCGTCCCATCTAAAAAAATCACATAAAAAAAGTGGAACTTTTGACTTGTGGAAATAATTGATTGTGAGTTTTGTTAACTCCTATAAGAGGGAGAATGGAAGGGCGGATAGCTATAAATCCATCTTCCCACTGAGATTTTGGGAAATAAACCCCATATATATATATATATATATATATATGGGTGTTAGAACATGGTTCTAGATGTGGGTGGGGAGCATATAGAAATCACAAGGAATATACAATGATATATATTTAATTTCAAAATAACAAGGCCAATCCTATGGGTTCAAAACTAAGGAACTAACCACAGAACAATGACACCACATCACCTTATAACCTCCAAAAATTACACATCCACTTCTAAATTCACAACACCACACAACAATCCACATGCCACTCACAACAATACAAAACCCCTTTCAAATTAATAATTTTCCGATATTTTAAATTATAACCCAATTTCATTCAAACATCCAATTCAATAATTATTTCCAGTCCATTTAATTTCACATTAATAATGTACCATTATTAACCGTACTTATCTTATTTAATTCGTTATTCAATTCTATCTATGAATTATGGCATTCCACTTTTCATTTTTATATGGAAATTTTCCTTATTTTATTCTTCTAATTTCATTTTATTTGTTTGATTACCATGTATGCTTAAATAATTGTTTATTTTTTAGTATCAATTTATATATATGTTATTGGCCATTCATTATGTATGGGTCTATAATATTTGGCCTTAGGTATTTCCATCAAGGCCTCTCACCTAGTCTAGCTCTGTGCTGCCGTCCCTTACCACACTAGAAATACTCTATGGTTATTCCTGGTTGTTGATATGGATTTATTCCCTTTAAATCTGTGTCATACATTTGTGCACACTTGTCCTTATTATACCATTTCCATTCTGCTTCGCATGTCTTCATGGTGCGTTATGGTTGGAAGATCAGTTACGAATTTCAGGCATTGTTAGAAGAAATTGATACTCCCCAACAACCATTCTATTAGGGATGATTCACTTTTGTTTCTCGCTCACTACTATCATGTCCATGATTACTCGACTCTAGATCTCTAACCATGGATTTTTGCATCCTAATTAATAATCCTTGATAACTATTAATCTTTGTAGTACACTACTGGTGTACAATGTATGGATAGGCATTGATTACATCTTTTACTATCCTAGATGATGTAAAGGTGAGCATTGAAGTTTCATTTGATAAAAATCTAAGAATAATATTCATGAGAACCTATTTTCTCAATGAGGAGGATGAATCAATCCAATTCTCACAAAATGTAAGAATATATCTTGATTGATAGACCACTTTTCATTTGGAATTGTAAGTTTGTTTTTTATTTGATTCTCATTTTGTAGTAGAAAATTATGCTTCTGTCAATATTCAGTCACTCAATGTACGATTTAGTCTATTTTCTTTTGAGATTTAATAAAATTCATGAGTTGGGTAGTGTTATATCCCTTCATGTAGGTCCCCAAGAGACATATTAAGGTAAATAACTGTGTTATTTCCCTTACTTTTATTTTCATGGTTCTTTTTTCAGGTCCTAGTACATTTGACAAATAATTGAAAAAAACTAGCTTCGTATTGTTGGGGTTTATTGTTTTACTAGTATTACGTTCTCCACTACCACTCATAAACTAGTATCTACGGATCAATGGTTTTCTCTTTCTATTGAATTCAATTTTGTTTTCTATATTTCATTTCTTATTCCTATTTTGAATTTTCTCATGTTAATCAATTCTTAAATCACTGATGTTTGTCAAATTTTATTATTTAAATACATTTTCCCATATATATTTCTTATCATTTCTAACTTCTTTAGATAAAAATAATTTTCCCGAGAGATTTTCATTTAGTTGGTCATATGATAAACATTGGCCCCAAGAACATGACATCTACTATTTGGGTATGTATGTTAACAAAAAGAATCAAAATCAAGAAATTTGATCAAAATAAATTCATTAATATTTGAACAATTAAGATGAGAGATCTAATAGTTTAAGAATTCTTAACTAATTACCTATATGGGACTAATAAACTTAAAATCAATGTAAATTGAACATGATATACCACTACTCAGTATCAAGAAATATCCCTTAATGTGTTATTTAAAGCATATTGCTCCTTACTACTTTCATTTGGTGGTATATTTCTATGAGAATCTTTTTACGTGTCTACTTATTCTGGTATTTGTCAAAAACTAGAGAAAATTTTCAATACTTATTCATTAGATTCTAGGATTTATTGAAAAAATAGAACGTTTACATTTAAAATAAAACCTTGTAGTTATAATAAATCTTATATTGATGAATTCAACAATGTTATGTCAAATATTTAAAAAATTAATATAACTATAATTGATAATGATCATGAAATAATCATTTTAATATATTTAGATAATTACTACAAAATAATAGTTGAAACCATGATGTATGAATAAGACCCATTGAACCTTGAAGAGGTTAAGTTGTCCCATCATTCTAAATAGAAAAAACACAGACCTAGAATCCAATGTGAGGTAGTGATCTTATTCTATAGGGGTTGAAAATTGTCTAAATGTACGAAGAAACAGTTTACTAATGATAAAATAATTATTTATAATTTAGGAAAACATAGCACTAAATTTTAAGATTTAAATGTCACTTTTTCTAATATGGTTAGCCTATGGATAGTAGGACCGAATTTAGGAATCAAAAAAATGAGTTACAATCCAAAAAACCCATTGATCATCCCTTTCGAGTTGACTTAGGTTACGAAACTGATGAATTGTTAAATTCCTCCAAACATGAACTTAATAATGAGTGGGTCCTTGAATCAAGATATTAATTTCCCATGTACCTATTTATAAATTAATTAATATTATTGTTTGAAAGGGTAGAAGGAGATGTAATCTTAGGTAATAATAAGATTTAAAAGTTTTTTAGAGGAGGTTCTATTTTAATAGATCAATATGACCATTCTATCATCACTTTACTTGATGTAAGGTTGGGTCCCAACATAAATAGTCTGATATCCATACCAATAATTGACCAAAATGGGATTACATTTATGTCTGAAACAAGTTGTCTTAAAATATCTAAAGAATCTAGAACCATCCTTAAGGTCCCTATTATCAATGGGATCTTTTTCTTTAATAGAAAGACACATTCAATAAAATTGGGTAGTTATTACAACACAAACACTGATAATACTATTCTTTGGCAAATGAAATTGAGTAATTATGACTCCAAGGGCCTAGAGGAAATCACCAAATAATAGTTGTTGATTGAAATCATACCTAGTAATTTTCAATTTTATTATAAGATTGTGTGATGGGAAAATCTAAGAATGTCACCTTTTATAGGTCCTTTTTTAAAGCAAACAACACCCATAAAAACATCCATTATTATCTATTGGTTCTATCTAGGACTACCTCCCATGGTGGAGGTTCCTACATTAACACAATTATAGATTAATTTCATAGAAAATTATAGATTCACATTATGTAAAATTAATCTAATGATTTAAAACTTTTACAACCTAGAAAACATTTTCTAATAACCAATTTGGGAAGAATGTGAAATCCATGATAAATGATAATGGTATGGAATAGATATCTAATTCATTCATTCATTTTTATAAATATAAAGGTATTAAATGTCATATAACTATAAGGGAAAATCCAAAAAAAGGATTATCATAAATAAGGAATAAGTCTATTTATGAATGATTCTAAAGCATGTTTACTTGTTTGGGACTCCAAAAATCCATTTGGTTATAGGTTTCTGGCAATACTGTCTTCCAAATTGTAGACACCATGAACTAGGTACCATGAACATATCCATGGATATGAAGACGCAAAACTCACTTAGATAACAAATTCTATGTTTGAGAAAAATAAATCATTATATAAGAAGAAATAATATATTGTATTTCCATTCTCCATGGAAAAAAGTCATCAAACATGTTTTATATTTTTATGGTGCCACTCTCCATTTCTCAAGGGGTCAGTGATGGCTATGAAGGCATCACCCCGAAGGGCTATGGTGTGGGGCCTTAGCCCCTGCAGTATGGAGAAGTATGTTTTCAATGGTTGTTCGACCAGCCCCCCCCCCCCCCCTTATTTGGTACACCTATACATACCAAAAATGCATAACCAACCATCGTAGGTCTTGTACATATAACCCAAGACACAACCCCTATGTCGAGGACCTACGCCAGGGACCTGTATGGTAGTGTACTTTCTACAAACCAAAGAAAGGATCTATGCTAGGGAACTATGCCCCTAACCTGCATAGAATAAATCCATTTGACCAATTTTTATCCATGCCTATAAAGAAGACCCATATGATCCCCATTTCAATAACTGAAAATGTCAGAAGAAATCTCGAAGCTCTCATTGTGTAGCTCCATCACCCAGGCCCCCCCATTGTTCTCAAGGAGTTCACTGAAAGAGGAGGGAAGGGAAAACAAAAAGGGATAAAAAAGATTAAATTATTTCTAGGGTCTAAAATACATGATACTTGTTTTAGGACCATCCTTCAATAATAATAAGTCACTTATGCAATGTCATTTCCTTAAAAAAATCATGCACAATATTCTTTGAATGACATCAAGGTACACCCTGGAGGATTTTTCTAAAACATCACAAAAGTTTTGTTGTCATGGTAGTCCATTTTAAAATGTATATCAGGATTTCATATGCTAATCATTCATGTGTTAATCATTTTTCAATTCCTCCTAGGACCTACGTGAAATACCTACATGACATTCCTACACAGAATAACTATGCAGACCACCCAACATGATCGATGCTTGAAGGACTCTTCTATTCCACCCATGTATTGTTCTCTTATTCCTTCAATCAATTGAATGAATGTGACCATGTTGAGACATCAATAATTCCCTCCTAATTTATCAAACCATTGAAAAAGGAACATCAACATGTCTTCCATTTGGGATTGAATTTATATGGTCATAGGATTCCCACATTTTTATTATATGGGATTTATGATTATCAGGATGTCTTTAAGATTATATATCTATAATAATATGGACCCTTACCCAATGGAATGTGTTGGGAAGTTCACTATCTTTGATATCAAGGGTAGGACTCTATCCTGCACTCCCTATATCTAAGACTTGGAGCCTCTAGTACAAGTAGTAAGAGTGATGATCACACATTCATTTCCTTTATATAGGGAGTGAGGTCCTATTTATTAACTACTAGACCCACTTTTGGGCAACTATCCTAGCGTAATACCCTTTCCATTAATGTAAAAAGATGTTGTCTTACTCCTCTCATTCTCTTTCATGGTTTCCAAAGCCTCTTCTGCCGTATGTCCGTCCTCTTCCATCAACGATGGAAAATGTGTGTGTAGTTTGTTGAATCATTCGCATACTCTTATTCCTCACACCAATCATGACTCACAATGGATTATTGTATTGTAATTATCACAAAATCCACACACTATACAAAATGTAATGAACTAAAAGAACTCTGATTCCCACCATAACTAGGATAGGTAGGAATCCTAATCATGGCCCAAGCACCACACCATCTCATCCAATAAATGATAAACCAAACCCACTTAATTTATACATCCTTCTTTGGAGTAATCCCTAACCCTAATTCCCTTAATCCATACATCCTCTTTATGAGAAAGCCTTGAATTAAGCCCCACCTAAATCTCATCGAGTTAAGACATCTTTTGTAGACCCTATTACAAGGGCATTCTCTTGAGGAGTAATCCACATCCTATTTGTATCGATGGTCCACAATCTCCTATGAGACTTACCAAACTATGTGCGATTTGATTCCCATCCAAATAGGATACCCAGGAACCCTCCCTAAGGTTCAAACCCAACACGCCAAATCTACCATGTTCACACTTGGCCACATCCCCAGTAAAGTCTAACTCATAGTGAAATTTCTTATTCCATCCATGTTCCTTGGTATGTTTTGACATTAGTCCCACACCATTCTTTGACTAGGCACCTTCCACCTAGAGGTCCTTACCAAATGACATTAAACCGTACAGTTGGATCCTTATCACATGACCAAAAAAGGTTTGATGTGTCTAATTAAGTAGAACTAAACTATGAAGGTTCTGATTCATTTCATGAGGATACCTAGGCTTCCCATCTATATCTTCAATCCCAACATCAAAACAACTCTGATCCCCATGCATGATAATAAATTCCAAAGTGAATTTCATCTACAAAGATGACCATAAATTCTAGAGTTCCATACTAAGAGGCTTAAAACCCACCATTATTGTAAGAATTACCAAAGTACCTCTATGTAGTATATGAGTGGACACCATTAATAGATAAACTCGAATACATATTGATATCTCCATTCAAAATGAACCTAGAATACATTGGGATGGTTCATAATTCCGAATATTCTAATAATTTATTTAAAATATCAAAGTAAACCTATATTATGCATTGTAAATTAATAAGGATTCATAAAAAAGTCATAAATCAATAAGAGAGACCCATAGTATAAAGTAATACCCCAAAAAAGGGTGTGATGATCCCAATCTTCCATCCTCTTGACCAATGCGAGTTCTTAAGCATCGTAGGTTAAAAAATGACAACTTCTTTTTGAAAGAAGGTCCTGTAGGATACAGAACCATTGGGTGTTTTTGGTTCCAAAATCAAACCCATTGGAAACCATCCATAAGTAGTGATTCCTAAATAGAACACGCATTCCATGGGAAACTATAATTTATAGGTTTACCTATTATCATAATCAGTTTAAAATTCCTAAATAATATCACATTAGTAATACATCATCATATAACTACATAGGGGTCCTCAGTTATAATTATTATTCTAACATTAGAACTAATAATATAGGACCGAGAGTAATTAAATTCATTTTTATAGGGAATCCTAAGAGTGTTAATTTTTAAAAAATTATAGACATAATCACAATAAAAAAACAAATCATAAGTAGAGATGTAGTATTTGATGAGTCTTGTCAAATCAAATCAAATTCTACCAAATCTAATAGTAATGAAATGGCCATAGAACATATTGATGAAGATGAACCATAAATAATTTTGAGGCTACTCTGTAGCCCACTCCACCTACATTTCATTCCACTATTTGGGATGATTTGTATTCTAGTTCTATTTTAGATATGGATCTAGAACCTCTTGATAGTAACAAGGACTACAAAATAACTCGATATAGAGAAAAGAGGGTTCCTAGACCTCTGACTCGATTAAAACTGTATTAAAATATCTCTTATACTTTCCATGTGTCCTAAAATTGAATGGATAGAAATCCTAAAACTAATAAAAAATCCTTAGGTTAATAAGACTCAAATGAGTGGGTTATTTACATGGATAAAGAAATACACACTTTAAGAAAAAACCAAAATTATAATATTACTAAAAATTAACCTCATTGTAAGACAATTGGTTATAAGTTGGTTTATAAAATGAAATACTATAAATTTTAGGTAAATAATAATTTGTATCATGAATTTTTTTTATAAGGTATTCCTTAATAGATAAGGTGTTTATTATTCAGAAATTCTATCCCTATTGTTAAGCTTTCATATATCCATCTTTTACTTGATTTTTCTGCCAATAGTGATCTGTGCATAAGAAAACAGTAAGCTAAAACCAACCTCTGGCATAGATATTTAAATGAGAAACTCTATATGAATCATAAAGATGATCATTATAAGGAATTAAAAGTAAATCAAGAATTTATGTTGAAAAAAATTCGTTTTATGGTTTAAAATAAGAGTCTAGGATATGTTATAAAAAATATGATTCCTTTATGTTTGATAAACAATTTACAAGGAGTCAATTTGATGCATGTGTCTATTTACAATCAACTAAAAACTCTATAATTTTTCTAGTAATTTATTTTGATTACATTATTATGATTTGTAACAATATGAGTCCAATCATTGAGGTAAAATCTCAATTGAAATGCAACATGGAAATTAAATAATTAGGTGAAACTAAGAATATATTTTGTGTTAAAATAATTAAATAAATCCCAAAAAATAAAAAACTTTTTTTAGTATGATTATATTTTATGGATTCTCAAGATATATTTGTTCGAATCTCTTGACCCAATCAATCTACATATTGGAAATCAATTTGAACTATGGTTAAAAATAGAACCCATAGCTGCTAAAGATGTATAATTTATTTATCAAATATCTTATTGTAATATTTTGAGAAGTATCATGTCATCTATGGTTTCTTTTTCAACTAAAGAAACTGAGAATATTTCCTTAACTGAGGTAGTGAAAAATCCATATTGATTAAAGCCAAAGATTCCCAACAAAATATTTTTAATTAAATTATATTTTTTTTGATAGTCAATCAACACTTCATTTTTCAATAATTTTTTTAATGTAAATAAAAACAAGTAGAAATTTAACTGCAATTTATTAGAAATATTTTAGAATATAGACCTTTGTGTCTCAATATGATATAGACTAATGATAACCTAACTGATAGTTTGACTAATGTATTGGTATTATATAACTTCATCTCTTTTCTAGATAGATTTTTTTCTAATTATGTTACATCATGAGTAAGAATATTGCCAATTTTAGTGAAAGTGGTATATATTGGTGAATCATGGAATTCCATTTTATGTTTTCAAACGGAAAATTTCAATATATTATTATTACAATCTCAATATGTTCATCTCAAAAATATTTATGAAATAATAATTGTTTATTTTAAATCATCAATTTATATATATTCTACAAGGACATTCACCCCTTGTGGGGATTTCTACTTAGTCATTGGGTATAATTTGGTCAGCCACCCACTAGTGCAAGATCAGTGTGGTCGTCCCTTACCACCTTGGAAATCCTCCATAGGTTTTTACTAGACATTGACATGGATTGAATCCTTTTTAATAAACATCTTCCATATTTTCATGTTTCTTTTAATTATTCCTTTATAGTTATATCTTGAGTTGATTTTTTGTGTGTTCTCATTGGCTGAGCAGTAAAAAATAGTAGGTGTTGTCAGGGGGAATTGATCACCCCATCTATCCATTCAATTGGAGATGATTATCTTATATTTCTCTCTCTATACTTTAGTTATTTCGCTTCTTCATGTCTGTCTCTCAAGCCCTAGATTGGGAGATCCTCAATGATAAGCCTCTGTAGATATTGATACCCACAACAGATTATTGGTGTGCTACTTCTGGTTCAGCATCGGTGACAACTACATTCATCCTTGTTTATGTGAAGGTGATCACCTATGATTCCTATGATCTAGATCTATGAAGAGCCTTCATTATCACTTATTTCTTCAGTGGTAATGATGATTCTATTGAAAACTTATTCAAATATTTAAGAGATCAAGAATCTTGGACCACTTTTCACCTAGTGCTGTAAGTTTGTTGAGTTTATTTTTCTAATTCTCAGTTAGAATTATCAATCTATGATTCTATCAATAACTTTTTTCTCTTTGTATGATGTAATTTATTTTCTTATAATCTATAATAAAATTTGTGAGTTTTTTGGTATTGTTATCATGCACATAGGACCGCAAGATACCAAATCATGTATATAAATGCATTATTTCTCATTCTTTAACTTTATTTTATCTTGTTTTTCTCATTATGTACCATTAAACTTCCAATAGAAAAACCCCAATTTGGCATTTTTGGGGTTTGATGTTTTGCTATTATTCAATTAGTCATTACCCCTCAAACCATCTCATTAATCACACAAAATTATTTATTTCATTAATTCAACATTATCTTTTGATTCCAATATTACCTATGAAACTACCACAACGCAACATAAACAAAAAAACTAAAAATATTCATTTCCATAGACAAATCACATCAAACATGCCATTTTTCACTTTTTGATAGGGGTATTTAATTCAATCCATTTTTAATTTAATTGAAATCTCACACAATCAAATAATATAAAAGTGAACACATTTTATTAGCTAGATATAAGTGATTAGTCAATTCTATTTAAAGTTATTCCAAACAATCACACAAATCAATGTTCCAAAACTCATATCAAATAAGTACAAACAAGGGATCCCAATAGCCATGATTTTCCATGGGGCATCACGCATGTATAACCAATTTAATATTATTATGACACCAGTAAAAACATTAGAGAGCATCATTTATATAGAAAAAATAACAATTAACATCATTTTAATATCAATTTATCCCTATAAGTTAATATTTCAATTATCTGAATTAACACGAAAAGTGACAATGAGGATATTAATTATCTATGCATGCAATAATACTTATATGAGGTCAATTATCGACAACATAAAGAAATAGAATAAAATATAGAGGAAATTACCTCATTCCCATCAATTTTAATTAATCAATTAATTATCTTTATTAGGATAATGAATACCATTTCCCTGTGGAATAAAACAAATTATAGTGTCTCTTATATGAAACACCTGTGTAGAAACTAATGATTTCCTACGTGAATTTTTAGATGCAAAACTTCTAAAAAATAACATTCATCAGACCCAGAATGAATATATATTCATAAAAGTATTCATCCTCAAGGATTTAAATGTAAAAAAATGGATTTATAAAATATTGAAATTAAAACATGAAACATTTGAAAAAAAACTAGGTGATTACCTTATACATGTCGTGTAGAATCTAATAGAACTGATGACACATCAATCTGATTAATATTGAGGGAGATATGTCTTAAAGAATTTGAATAATTTATTTTATTTATATTCCCATTTTTTAATTTCTTAAATACTTTTATCACCAAATTACAACATTTAATCCCCACATTTTACTTATAAAGTAGATTTATCTTAATTTCAATTGTTTAACAAATTTAAAAATAAAAATTTAATTATTATTAAATTTAAAACATCACAAACTCTCTTATCAATATCTAAATAAATCATGACATTTCTTTACCCCACATAAAATGTTTTTTACTCCAAAAACACGTCATTTTTTATCCCCTTTATTTTTTTATATTTCATTAATGAATCATTTTTTATTAAAATTTGGCTCATTCTCTCTATTTTTTATCATCATCACACACACACATATATATAAAGTGAACTTAAATATATATATATATATATATATATATATTGATTCCCTTTTTTATTCCATTTTCCAAGCCATTAAAACTCCCCCAATATTTCTTGTCTATTTTTTTATTTCCCATTTTATTCCTCTCTCTAAAAGGACATTTTATTCTCGACATTGCGTATCACCCCTGACTCACTCTTCTTATAATTCTATTTATTTATCAATTATTTATTTATTATGTATAACATTTTATATTCTTAACATATAAAAATTTATCCCTCCTAAAAATTAAAATCCCCTTAATTTATCATTATCACACCATACCATTTAAAATTATTATTTTTATTAAAAGCATTTAATATCCTCTTTTTTGAATCTATATTTGTATATATACAGACATATATGTAACATGACAATATATGTATATATAGTATCACACACATATATGTATTTATATACATATTTAATAACACTTAAAATTCATATAATGTAGTAATATATGAATATGGAAATGTAATAAATATATACATACATGAAGATATACAAATATACATGTGTATATTTATATATATAACATTTTGTAACATAGTTAAATTTTTGTAATATTTAATAACAATGTAACTCATGTAAATATAACAAATTACACACATATAAAACTTTTTGTGTGATGTGTGATGATTTTGTTGTTAACATTCCGAGTATCCGAGTTATCCAAAATAATTTACACAAGGTGTTTTGTTTATGTATTATAAATTTTAAAAAATTTCTTTAACAAAACTATTTATATGTTGAATAAACATTTTTTCATAAAAAAATAAATATTTTATTCAGTGATAAAATCATGAATCCTATTATCTTCTTGAAAAGATAACATAAGGGCTTATAGAATATATACTCTTACACAATATATATACCATACAGAAGAAATTATCATAATAATACAATTTGTATCAATGAAATGATATTGAGAATAAATCCCTTACATCATGCTTTCCTTTTTGGTCATACATGATCTTAATATCCTATGTAGAGGTTTCAAACATGTTATTAACATATAACTGAAAAATATTAAAATGTATTATATCATATATTATTCTTTTATAACATCATATCACTTGTTTTTTTATAATCATTCATTATTTTCATTGATTCAATTGTTAATTTCTTTGTTTCTCGTGTATTCATTTTATAGTTATTTTTTCGTATTATTTAAATCATTATTTAATCATATGAAGAATGTAAACCATTATTTAAATGTTATATATATTATATATGTATGTAATTAATGTAATCCATAAAATTTGGTGATATGAAATTAAACACACCATCCATGAAGACTGTAGGCCGTATGTAAGCATGAAAGCTGTTTCTATTTTATTATCACATTAAAAGAGGAAAAATATAAAAAATATTTATTCTTAGAGTATAATTTTTATGTCATATAAATGAAATTTCTTTATTACACCCATATTTAAACCATTCTACGTAATGTTTGAATGAATCACGCAGGTTCTTGAGGTTGTAGTCCACCATATGCACGAGAGACGTTATCGTATTCCCACAAAATGAAAAGAATGAATTTTTGTTTTCTATAATAATTCTATAAGTATAATAAAATAATAAATATCATATATGTAATATATGAAATATAAATATATCATTATTCTCAATAATCAGAGGTAGTAATGAAAAAATGAATGACATCAGTATATGAGGCAATTGTCCATCGTACACATGAACGATTATTTTGAACCCCATTTGATGGAAATGTGTGATGTTTTTTGTTTTAATGTTAAAATAAAAATATATAAGTACATGTAATATACTATGTTTATTATATAATAATTTAATAATATGAATTGAATGAGGTGCATAAGGAAATAGACGAATAATGTTTTTGGAAGAACATTACCTCTTCTTCATGTACCCTCCAAGGTTTACAGAAAAAAATTCAAAAATATCTTTATAAGAAAAACTAATACTCCATGGAAGAAGTTAGAGTGATTGTTAAGTGATTTTGGAAAGGTTTTGATTGAGAAAAATGGCTTGAGAGGTCTGAAGAAGTGGGGAGATTGTGTTCCCTTTTATAGTTTTGGAGGCGTGAGATTCTTTTAAATTCCCAAAATATTCTATGTTAGAAGGTATGAATTACCCCATGGGAATATGAAATTTAATAATAATTAACTTGATGGTTTATTTTTTTCGATAAGCACCTTGATTTCACAAAAAGTTCATTTTTTAATGTTGTTCATTAACTTCTATGTTTCCCCACTTTTACCATTTTTGTTTTTATTAGGGTAAATATTTATCTAGACTAGTTGATTTATTCATTAAAAATAAATTATTATTTGGATTGTTATATAATATATAACCACTAATTATTAATATTATATATAATTTATAAAATGAAAATTCCTTGTGTGTTGTAAATTAATTTTAACATATGTGCATGTAACATGTCAAAACACAACTTTAACCATTACCATGCTATTTTTATTATTATTTAGAGATTAATATGTTCATTTTAAAATATAATATTTTATTTTAATTGATCATATTTGATATTTATTAATATTTAAAAAACTCTTTTTGGATGATATCATTTTTTATATTTTTAAATCATTTAATAAAATTTGATTTGTTATAAAATAATATCGATGTCAATTTGGAAATTATTGAATTAATTTGAATTAAAAAAATATAAAGAAAAATATGTAATTTGAATATATTATGTTCATACCCATGTACCATTACATATTAATCTACAAATAAATGGAGTAAGATAATTTATTAAATTAACTTCACATTAAATAATTTTATTATCAATTATTTCATTTTATTATTTACTAAATAAATATTATGTTTTTGTTTCTTAATAAATAAAACTAAATAATTAAAATACAACAAATTAAAATCAATTATCTTTATAAAAAAACTCATTTACCTTTCAAAATAACATATATAACCATAAAATTATTTTTCCGTTTCGCAATGATTTATAAATATTAAAGGCGAGGAAGGATCCTTTTTGTATTTATTAAATAATTAAATTATTAAATACATCGTTTTCATCAAATATTATTCAAATAACACATAAAAATAGAATATAATATTGTAAGGGTCTAAATATGGCCATACAATGAGTGGAGGAAAAGTGTTTAGTCATTCATACACCATGTATTCAATGTTTAACCACTATCTAAACTTGTTTTTACCTTAACTAATTTAATAATTTTTAACTATTTTCCCTAATCACTTTGGTGGAAAATTTATTTTACATCATTAGATATGATAAATTATTTTAATTCCAAAAACAGAATCCATTTTCTCAAATTCAACTAACTGAAGTGCATAATTTAATTTAGAATTAATCTCTTAGCATGATGATAAAGTGGGGATAAAAGTGAAATTTTCTAATGTTTGAAATGTTTTATAAATTAATTCAATATGGAAATAATTCCAATTACCTAAATTGGATTAATGGATTTATTATTGAACTATTTTTACATTAAAAACAATTAAAAATATAATTTAACATTATTAATTATTTATAGAAAAGGATGTTTTAAACTAAAATACAAGATTTTTCATTATTCATCAAAAAATGAAACATGTCATAAAAATACCTACAATTCACCCAAAGATAATTTTTATATTCAACTATCAAAAATGAAGATTATTTTACTATAAAATGTTTCAAAATGTGGTAAAAATTAATTTTTAATTCTGTCCACCAAGCACGATATAAACGTCTTTCTAAAAAATTTAAATTTTCATAAAACATCTCATTTTTATTGATTGGATACTAATTTTATATATAATTAATAGATAACCAATAAATGGACGTAAAATATGTATCTTCATATGTTATTTGAACATATTCATACCAAAGATTCTAACATTGTGGTGATAACTGTTATATTGAACAATAACATTAATAGTATATTGTTGTTTGGTAAAACTCACCCTTGAGTCTAACATAGGGTTACAAAGAAACTTGTCTTGGTGTATAGAAAATTCTAAATACGCACTGCATGTAACATAATCTATTGAATAAACTGCTATTATTTTATAAAATTTGAGGTCGTACCCAAGGAAACTTTTAGGAACATTTGATAGTATCCTTCCAAAATGATAAAACTCCGCTCTTCAAAAACAAACATGGGTGGTTCCTAAGTGAGAATTGAATCAATATTTTCTGGTTCCAAATCTATATGATGATCATAGATGAAATTTTGTATAAATTTAACCATGAAGATTATATATTGATACATCGAGATCTCACTATTGAGCGAGTTCCCTTATGGCAATCCTCATACAGTCATCAATTACATGGCATAATCCTCCTCTTATATAAAGTATATGGGTATGTCATCAAAAAAGGAAACTATGAATTTGTCCATGTATGAATATAAAATTCAGTTCATAAGATTCGTGAACACAAAATGGGAATTAATCACACTTAAAGGCATCACTAGGGACTCATAGGGCCTATAGAAACACTAGAATTCCATCCTGTCAATATCTTCCTCATGAACTCTCTACTGATCATAGCAGATCCTAAGGTCGATCATTGAAAACTAACTCAAACCATTCAATTGATCAAAAAGTTTATCAATCCTCAAAATGGGTACATTTTTAAAACAAATTATATTCATACAATGGTAAAAAAATTAATTTTTTAAGCTATAATATATGTTTTTCATGAACAACTCTAGAGATACCCCAGGGGTCATAATAGGTCATTAAAATGAATTTTCATGAAGGTCACACAAATTTACCCTTATCCCTCAGACCTTATAAAGGGAAATTATATATTCCATAGAATATTTTGTTTTCATTCTATTGTAAGTGTTGATGTATAATTCAAACTACCCCCCCCCCCCCCACATGGATACAATGAAAAAATATAGTATGGCCTCATTGTAAAAATATAATGACCGTAAGGGATGCTTTCTCCATAAAGAGTCAAGACACAAAAGTAAAGAAAGGTGTGGTCATTTAATTTCCCTCAGTATGAGTATTTAGAAGTGAAGGTTAATATAAAGGATCCACTATAATATCCTATTTTTAAACAAGGTGTGTGGAATTATTTGAGTGGCCTTTGAATTCTTCTAGATAAACTAGAGAATTTAAAGGTCATACCATATATCAATCTGATGCAACTAGGTAGTAATCTTCCACTACCTGATGTTGTCCTTCTATTTTTCTATTGGTTTCCAATAACCTAGGTCTTTAAGAACTCCCTATAATATACAATGAGACTAATATATATATATATATATATATATATATATATATATATGGATATCATACACCAGTCATCTACATTATCCTCTTTTGGGTGTAATTGACTCACCTACATGACTAAAAATTATATCACCAGAGAACACATATTATCTGATAAATCATTCCCCTTACTCGAATTCTCTAAGAAATAAAATTCCACAATATTACAACGATAATGCATTCAATAAAAAATTGGTTCAAAACGAGAAAAAATAAATAAAAGATACAAGGGATCTAGACCGTATCTCATACTATATTCGATGCCTCGTTATTAGAATCAATAGATGTTCTCTTTTAGCATGATAGGTCAGGTAATGACAAGAATAAGAACCTTCCCCTTACAGGCATCACATCACCCATTCCTAGTATTTATAATTAATATACAATAACTCTTAGTAGATTAACCTTCAAGCTGACTGAGTCCACCCAAATTTCGCTAGGCTGGAAATCCCCATGTCTATGTTTAAGCATGAGTTTTCCTTCTATGTTGAGACCCTAACAAATGAGGCCTTCTAGTCAAAATATTTAGCTTAGAACCATATTTTCTAATTTCATATCTTTATTCCAAATGAAAGGTTCCTAGGAATATCTCCAAATCCTAAGCCTAGTAATGATGTATTGAACATGAACTAGAGGTTTATTAGATGGGTCAAAACTCTCTAAAGAACAAGTTCTCATTCTCTACCTAAGAGAGTTTCTTCTCATCACAAATCTGGGTAATAAATGTTAATAATTTTAATATATTATATGTAAGAGGTTGGTTTGAAATTCAACAACCATATTTGGTTTCATCTACACATAATAAAGAATCCAAACCGTAGATTCCATATAAACCTCTTCTACCTCCGTGTCTGTCTCTCCCCAAAATTTGTTTGGTCTACAGTCTTCAAACTCTTCAGTCATACATTTTTTATGTGTATATTGATCCAGAATATATATAAATAACCACTACTACATTTTTTTATTAAATATCAAACTAAACATATTTGGGTGGGTCCTATCTGTGCCTAAAGTGTAGAAACACTACTCGATGCATTTCTAGAGAAACCCCCACATGAATTAGGGCCTTGATATTGTATTATATTTCTTCAAAACCATCAAATGGGAATTTATCATACAACTATTTATCTTCATGTAGTTTTATCTATATCCTAATAGGGTTTTAATACTAATAAATCCTAAAACATAACAAAATTTACCATGGTTAGAGGAAAAATTTAAGGAATATTACTCAATATAGACATGAATGTAAATATATTGTATCCTATATAATTCAGAAATAATTGGGTTTCCATGGAAACGATTCCAGGACATGTTCAGTCCACAAAAATTAGTTGGACTCCTAGTGTATGGATACATCATCTGCCACACCATGACTATATTCCCCAGTTGGGGAGAAAAACTCAAGATACTCAGACATCATTTCCCAATGTTCCCAAACCAAACATTATGACATTTAAAAATCCATACACCCACTCTACGAATAAGACACCTTTAATAACAATATTCCAAGACCTGACCCTCTGTGACCTATCTGGCGATTACAATAAGATAATTTTGACACCCCAAGCCCACCTCCAATGGGATATTGGTTGTATACTACCACCATGTAGAAATATCCTTAAAATGTGAGGCCCTTACTAATGTAACTTTATATATTCACAGAAAAAACTCTATGAAATAGTGGAAAGATAAAATAAAAGTATGAAAAATCAAGATTGTAAAACATGTAGAAAAAAACCTTTACGAATGAATCAAATTGTAATAGATTAAAATAATAGTTATATAGGGGAAAATAAATTTCCAACTAGAAATGAGGACCCAACCTGACATCATCGAATAAAATGTAAAACTGAAGAGACCCCGACTCACAATCTCCAAGGCTGATGAGTAGACTTGGTTAGAACTAATAAAAACTTTGCTCCACTGAATCCAGACCCACTAAGGTTTCCATATATCATTCTCCTGTCTTTATAAGACACAAAACGATTGGGAAAATTCCACATATGGGAGAGTATATACATTCCCAAATGATGCCATGTAAATAGAAATGGACTAAAAAAATTAGTCATCAGAACCCATAATCAATAGGGTAAATAAAACAAAACATCATGTATGAAAAATAAAACCCAATAAAATGGAGGAAAAGGGATCTCTATGATTTATGGTGGCTAATAAAACTAGTCTTCCTTCAACTCTAATGGTATTATCTCAATGCCAAGAACCATGTGAAACCGCATGATATATAGTATGGAGGGCCTTCCCCTCACCACTATGTATCACATCAAAGGGGGACAATATCCTCTCCATGAATCTCATGTAGACTTAAGAAATTTTAGGACCCACACCTCACCACTGTGTTCCATTGACGAGGGATCACAATCTTTAATAGAGGTCTCTCTCATTACTAGATCTCGATTATATTTGGTCCAATCCATAGATAAGGGACCCTCAACCTATGTAGTATGTGAGATTTTCCTCAATACATATATATTGGGTATGGGGGACATGCCCCAAGGAGTGGGAAAGAGTAGCACCAACAAGGGTAAAACCCCAATGATCACACCAGATCAATTACATAGGATTAACATCACACACAAAAATTCATTCTACAAACATTTCCTCATACTTACCTATGATGCCAATATGAAGGCACCATCAGATCCCATATGTAGAATTATTCAAGATAAGCAACTCATGGGTCAAAATTTGTATCCCAATGAAAGATAAATGAAAGGTAAAAGATTCTGATGGGAGTACATGAAATTTCATACTGTCACACCCTGACCCTTTTTATTATAATTGCATTTTATTATTTCGTGACATTGGTTAGCTTCTTCATGGCTCAAGTTGAGCGCCGGTCTAAAATTTTTATCCTTTAATAGTTTTGGTGGGTGTCAGACCGGTGCGTAGACATCCCATGGTTGACGGTGACCGCGCGATCATCCCATGTGTCCACAAAAATGTTTAATCTTTAAAATAAATAAATTCTGATGTAAATAAAATAAGTTAAATGTTTAAATCGTAATAATAATGATATTATTGAGTAGATAAAAATGTTTTTATTTTTAATTTTTTTTAATAATATTATTAACATTGAAATTGTTATAGACATAATTATTATATAGTTGTTATTAATATTGTCATTATTTTAAAAAAATGTATAAAATTATTTTTATAATTTTTATTATTATGTTATTAAAATTTTTATTTTTATGATTTGTATTGTTACTATTTTTTTATTAAGTTTGTTTGTATTATTATTATTATTGTCATTATTATCAATTTATTTTTATTATTATTATTATTATCAATTATCATCATTATTATTAATATAAAAAAAATTTAAGGAAAAAAGGAAACTTAATCTGGCACCATGCGCCCCCAATCCCTATTCTTTCTTTCTTTTTCTCTCCTCTCCCCTCACCCACTCCCTTTCCACGCCTTCCCTCTCCTTGTTTTGTTTTTTTAATTTCCTCCCCTTTCTCCCACTCTCTCTCACACCCCATTCTTCTTTTATTTTTTATTCTAATTCCCACTATTTTATCCCTCTCACGATCACCTCTCCAAACCACTTTGGCAGTGTCGATCCCCTCCCCCGTAACCCCCTCCTTGTAGTGTCGCACCCCCCCTAAAACCCTCCCTTGGCGCGACAGTCTCCATGGAAGGCTCCCCTTCACCGCCTCCTTGGCCGGAGCTCCCTCAACCGTGGCCTCCTCTCGATCGTGACCCGCAACAGGTGTGCTCAAACCCTCGACCGAATCTCGAAGGCACACAACCCCTTTCCTCGAATCTCTTGCGTTCTTTGAGATTTCTTTTGATTTCATTGCATTGATTTAATGATTCATCAAGTAATGGTCCTTGGACCCTTTATCATTAATTTTTTTGGCATTTTGTTTTTTTTTTGATACCCAACTTGGATTTTTCTTAAACCCTACTGTTGGGTTAATACCCAATTGTTGTGTTCTTCCTTCAATAGGGTATGCGATTAGTGTATTGGGAACCATTAGTCCATATTCCAACATCCACTACAATGGGTGAGGAGGATGGACTCAATTTTCCTTATCGCCAATGTTTCAGGTAAGGTTAATGCACCCACTATTATGTTTCGCATCATCCAAATTAGGGTCTTATGATTTAATTGAGTCCCTGGTATTTAATTGTTTGTGTGTTGTTCTTCGCCACAAATACTTTTGGTGTTGGATGTATTATTAAGGTCTGATGATGTTATTCTTCTAGCGTGTGCGCTTTTGTGGGAGTACGTGTATGTTAGCGGGTGGCGGTATTAGTTCGAAAGCATTGGCTTAGTCAATTGTTTTGAGGTAGGTGCTTCTATGACTTTTCTTCAAATTTTGTTCTATGTGATACTTGTATTTTAATTATTTAATTATTACACCCTGATTCGCACTTTTATTACAAATTTACTTAGATTATGGTAATTATTTATTGTTAGTTTAACTTTCTAAATACAGGTTTTGACATGTCCTTAAATTCACGAACATGTTTTGACCTATGCAATTGAATGTAGATAAATGGTATTATATTGAAAAAATGATTTTTGTTAAATGATTTCTGTGTGTTCTTGATTTGAAAGCCATCGAGTTTTATGTAATATTATTTTATAAGGTGCTTTAGTGGTTTATTAAAATATGGGAGAAGTGTGAAACTGGTTTTGGAAAATGTTTTAGAGTGCGTATGATTTGAAAATTCGATTTCAACGAGTTTGGCACATCTTCATCAAGTTGCACTTACCGCGTGTTTTCAATAAATGGCCCGATTGGCACTTTAAAAATGATTGAGAAATTCTTGGTGTAAAGGCCCGTTTTTCTTTTGAAATATATTTTTGGAAAACCCTTCTTGGGTTGGTATCCCTTCCTAAATGTTGACTTGTAAAATGGAACAGTCCTCAGTATGGGACTTCCTTGAATGATAATTATTTTGAGGCAATGGAAAAACCCTTGAGGTGGGTGGGGTGGTGCGAGTTTGTGTGGTGTGTTTGATTATGTATATGTGACTTGTTTGTTTTGAATAAGATTGCACACCCCCTTGAGAACTGTACATGGGAACCTAGCACAACAAAGAGGTTTACTGAGAACAATGATGCACTAGTCTAGGTTATGGTACTAGCTAGTGGACCCTTGGCAGGGAAATACTGAGTTATTGCTACCATGGGGATTGGGGCCTCGGTTAAGCAATGGAGGGGTATACTAGGTAGTATTATGGGCTTTATGACATCATCGAGTTAGGGCATCCCTTTAGGATGCATCACATGTAAAGTATGTTCTGGTCTTCCTCTACATTCTTAGCATTTCCTGTGTTTCCCCAATATGAGTGCTATTAGGGTCGTTACCCTCCTTGTGTGGACACTTTTTCATTGAACTTGGTTTTGGTATTTGTTTAGAAAACTGTGAATGTGTGATTATAGTAAAAATATTTCAATTAGAAGTTTTGAAATAGAAAGCACAACTACCATTTATTTCCCCATGTATTTGGTTTTAAATTGAGAGGGAAATGGATCATGCTTGTTTGTTTTTAAATGGTAAAGTGTGTATGAACACTTAATTTTATAATTTAGTTAAAACTATTATTAATGGAATTTTTGTGGAAGAAATGACATGGATTATTTGGTGGTTTCCAACTGAGCGATTTTCTCACACCCTACCTTTACCACTCAGTGTCTATAGACCCAAGCTGTTTTGCAGGTTCAGTCTTTGTTAAGGTTTACCTAGTAGGTTCTTGATGTTGGATCATAGCTAGTCTTATGGTTGGTGCTGACTAAGAGGTCACATGGAGATTGTGTAGTGGTGGATTGGTTTGTTCATTTGGGTTTTTAGTTTTGTATTTTAGTTTTCTGTTTGTTTAGTTGCACCTTTTATCTGGATTAGTTTATTTTATTTTTTTTTAGTTTTCCATGCTACTGTGTCCTTAGTCTATTTCATTTATCTTTATAATCCTGGTTGTTTATTTGTTTTAGGATTACATCATTCACAGGTGTATGTTTTGATTCCTGACACTAGTTGTCATCCCAGGGGGGATCGGGAACGCCCCTCGGGACTTGCCGCAGACTGGCTCTGGTGACGAGATCAGGGTAGACCCTGGGCTGGTTCATGAAATAATTGTATCAGAGGCAGGTTCTTGTTATTTGGGTTGTCTGGTAGACGGAGATTAGGACTTTCGGGGCTCAAGAGGTAGGTTATGGGTCGGTGCCTGATCACCATCGCTCGTGACGAGGCCTGAGTTACACGGGGTAGTCTGGGAGCGGGTCTTAGATCATGGGTTGTTTTGGATTGAGGGATGACATTAGAGGTGAAATGGTGTCATTTTCTGGCATCACATGGGGTGGTGACCCATGTGAAGTCCAATTGCTCAGTATAAGGCCCTCTTAGTGATTTTCCTTACTTGGGTAATGGCTCACCACTATGTCGCCGGGTTAGGCATAGGCACTAGTTCCCCATTTCAGTGGCTTGAAGATGTGATGATTTTGAAATTGAACATGAAATGAGATTTTTGAAAGGATATTTTTGTTTGCGCTTGTGTTTTTTTTGGTTGGTGTTCGAGCCGGCTGTTTTGGATCGAGGTATTTCTTTTGATTGATTTTTGGCATGATGACGGTTTTGATTGCCCAGAAAGTCTTCTAAAGTTGTTAATGATCTATTCCCAGTTCCCGGTTCTTTTTTTATGTTGCATGTCTATCGATGTAGTCTAAGTTTGTTATAGGCAGTTGTATGGTCCATGGAGATAGTGTGTTTCTTTGGGTTGCGGGGAACACCCAATGGTGATAATGGTTCGTACCATCTCAAGTTTATTTGAGGGTCCTGTTCTAGACTATTAAGGATGATATGTCTCTTTGTCGTTGGAGTTTAGTGTATAGTTTGTGGTGGTCGGTTTTTGTGAAGGTTCACCATATGGCATGTGGGGTGTGTTAGAGGTATCTATTTCTGAAGGATCTTGTTCATCGGTACCGACTTCCAGTTCATCGGAACGTTCTCTTGAATGCCACTAGTGTAGCCGGTTCAGGCATTCTAAGCCTCTTTGTCTCATTAATCCAAAGTCTTACTACTGTGCGAATCCTTGGGTCACCAGGGAGAGTTCCGAAAGTAGCGACGTTTGGGAGGGAGTTGGAGACTAGAGGATGCAAATGTATTACTGTGAGGCAAGAGATGCTTCAGCCATCAGTGCCCTAGCCACAATACTCGGGGTGAAGCTCGCGCACAGTGAGGAATTGCCGAGGGTGTGTGGAAACTATGTCCGAGTAATGTTTTCAGCTTAGGGAGGTAAATATCCAATGTTTACTTGTTCGGTTCTTGTCATTATTGTAAGCTCATCATAGTTGTGGTTATGTGATGAACTTGTTCAACCGCAGTCTAAGCGGTCTTATCTGTTCTCAGTGTGTTTTGAAATTGTTCGGATTTCCTTGAATGGTGTTGGGCCCGCTAATAAATAGGTCGTTCTAATTTTTAGTTGGGACTCAATTGTTTTCGTTAGGGGGGATGTTTGGTTTTGTGAAATTAACAGGAAGTGTTTCAGGGTCCTTTCTGAGTTCAGGCTAGGAATTCCCTAGTCTATGGTTTTGGTGAGGATTCTATTCAGTCGGTGTGTAAGGGGTTGAGTTAATTCCTTATCCTTGGGTTATTAGGTTGTTCGTAGAAAGATTTCCATTTATGTATCTGGGTATTGTTCGGTCCATCTAAAGAAATTAGCATTGTTCGGTTTGGGAGTTCCCACAATGGCCCCCCTCGAGGTTGGTGTGTTCGGGTTTTAAGGTTTTCATATTAGTGAATTCTCGTGGTGGGGAGAACCCTCCCATGTTCTCCCCTCAACCTCGAGCTTCAGTTTTCTCTTTAATTGGTTGGGTGTGAACTGTTGAGAGTAAGGTCATCCCAGGATTCATAGTTTATCCACGGTTTTGTCTGGGCATGGACTCGAGTTATGTTAACTGTTGGCTTGGTGACTTTCTGGGGGTAGAAATTTTTTTGGTGGCGAGAATTGTCACACCCTGACCCTTTTTATTATAATTATATTTTATTATTTCATGACTTCAGTTAGCTTCGTCAAGGCACAACTTGAGCGTATGTCTAAAAATTTTATCGTTTAATAGTTTTGGTGGGTGTCAGACCGATGCGCAGACATCGCATGGTTGATGGTGACCACACGATCGGCCAAAGTGCCCACACAAATGTTCAATGTTTAAAATAAATAAATAGTTTTTATGTAAATAAAATAAGTTAAATATTTAAATCAAATAATAATGATATTATTGGGTAGATAAAAATATTTTTATTATTAAATTTTTTTAATAATATTATTATCATGGAAATTTTTATAGATATAATTATTATATAGTCGTTATTAATATTTTCATTTTTTAAAAGAAAATGAATAAAATTATGATTATAATAATTTTTATTATGTTATTAAAATTTTTATTATTATGATCTGTATTATTATTGTTATTATTATTAGGTTTTTTTGTATTATAATCATTATTATCCTTATTATCAATTTATTATTATTATTATTAATAATATTATTATTATCAATTATCATCATTATTATTAAGATAAAAATTTTATTTAAGAAAAATAAGGAAACCTAATCTGGCGCCATGTTCCCCCCATCCCTATTCTTTTTTTCTCCCATCTCCCATCTCCCCTCTCCCTTTCCACGCCTTCCCTCTCCTTTTTTGTTTTTTTTAATTCCCTACCCTTTCTCCCTTTCTCTCTCTCATGCCCCATTATCCTTTTATTTTTTTATTTTAATTCCCACATTTTTTATCCCTGTCACGATCACCTCTCCCCCCCTCTTTGGCAGTGTCGCTACCCTCCCCCGTAGCCCCCCTCCTTGTAGTGTCGTTCCCCACCTGAAACCCTCCCGTGGAGTGATAGTCTCTATAGCAGGCTCCCCGTTACCGCCTCCATGGTCGGACCTCCCTTGACCATGGCCTCCTCTCGATCACGACCCATAACAGGTGCAATCAAACCCTCGACCGAGTCTCGAAGGCGTGCGACCCCTTTCCCCGAATCTCTTGCATTCTTTTAGATTTATTTTGGTTTCTTAGTGTTTCTTCAAGGATTTGTCAAAGTATGGTCCTTGGAACCTTTCTACTTAATTGTTTTGTAGTTTTGTTTGTTTTTTGATACCCGACATGGATCTAGCTTAAACCCTAAAGTTGGGTTAATACCCGATTGGTGTGTTCTTCCTTCAATAGGGTATGCGATTGGCGTATTGGGAACCATTGGTCTATATTCCGGAATCCACCACCAAGGGTGATGCGGATGGAATCAATATGCATTGTCGCTAATGTTTTGGGTAAGGTTAATGCACCCACTGTTTTGTTTTTCATCATCCAAATTAGGGTCTTATTATTTAATTGATTCCCTGGTATTTAATTGTTTGTGCATTGGTCTTCGTCGCACTGGCTTTGGGTGTCATCTGTATTATTAAGGTGCGATGATGTTATTTTTCTAGTGTGTGTGCTTTTTTGGGAGTGCGTGTATGTGAGCGGGTGGCGGTGTGAGTTTGAAAGCATTGCCTCGGCCATTTTTTTGAAGTAGGTGCTTCCATGTATTTTCTTCCAATTTTGTTCAATGCGATACTTGTATTTTTAGTATTTAATTATTACACCCTGATTTTAACTACTATTACAAATGTAATTAGTCTATAGTAATGATTTATTGGTAGTTTAACTTGCTAAATATAGGTTTTGACATGTCCTTAAATTCACGCACAGGTTTTGGCCGATGCAATTGAATGTAGATAAATGGTATTGTTTTGAAAAGAAAAAATTTTTGTTAAAAGAATTTGGGGTATTTTTGATATGATAGCCGTGGAGTGTTACTTAAAATTGTTTTATAAGGTGATTCAATGGTTAATTAAATTATGGAATAAGTGCGAAACTAGTTTTGGATATTGATTTAGAGTGCGTATGATTTGAAAAGTGGATTTCAACGCGTGTAGCACATTTTCATCAAGTTGCACTTACCGCATATTTTCTTTAAATGGCCTGATTGGAACTTTAAAAATGATTTGTGAATTCATGGTGTAAAGGCCCATTTGGCTTTTTAAATAGATTTTTTGAAAACCATTCCTGGGTTGGTATCCCTGCCTAAATGTTGACTCATGAGATGGAAAGGTCCTCAGTATAGGACTTCTTTGAATGATAATTATTTTAAGGCAGGGGACAAACCCTTGAGGTTGCCGGGGTGGTGCCAGTATGTGTTGTGTGTTTGATTATATATATGGGACTTTTTTTGAATGATATGGCACACCCCCTTGATAACTGTACATGGGAACCTAGCATAGCAAAGAGGTCTACTGGGAACAATGCTGCACTAGTCTAGGTTATGGTACTAGCTAGCGGCACTATAGCAGGGGAATGCTGAGTTATTACTGCCATGGGGATTGGGCAACTCAGTTAGGACATGGAGGGCTATACTAGGTAGTAGTATGTGTGTTATGAAATCATCGAGTTTGGGAATTCCTTCAGGTTCAGTCACATGTATATTATGTTCTGGTCTTCCTCTTCGTTCCTAGGATTTTCCGTGTTTCCCCATTACAAGTGCTATTAGGGCCATTACCCTCCTTTTTTGGACACTTTTTCTTTGCAGTTGGTTTTGGTATTTGTTTAGAAAATTATGAATGTGTGATTACATTAAAAATATTTAAATTACATGTTTTTAAATAGAAAGCACAACTCCCCTTTATTTCCCCTTGTATTTGGTATTAAATTGAGAGGGAAATGGATCATGATTGTTTGTTTTTAAAAGGAAATGTGTGTATGAACACTTAATTTTATAATGTAGTTAAAACTAGTATTAATGGAATATTTTGAGGAAGAAATGACATGGATTCTTTGGTGGTTGCCTATGAAGTGATTTTCTCACACCCTACCTTTACCAATCGGTGTCGGTAGACCTGAGCTGTTTTGTAGGTTCAGTATTTGTTCATGTTTCCCTAGTAGGAGCTTGATGTTGGAGCATAGCTGGTCATATGGTTGGTGGTGAACAAGAGTTCACATGGAGATCGGGTAGTGGCGGTTTGGTTTGTTCGTTTGGTTTTTCAGTTTTTTATTTTAGTTTTCTATCTGTTGAGTTTCAACTTGTATCTGGATTAGTTTATTTTATTTATTTTCATTTGTTCATGTTGATGCGTCCTTAGTTTATTTCATTTATTTATTTGGTCTTGTTTGTTTATTTGTTTTGGGCTTAAATCATTCCCAGGTGTATGTTTTGATGCCCAGCACTAGTTGCCATCCCAGGGGGATTAAGAACACCCCTCTGGACATGCCGCGGACCGGCTCAGGTGACTGGCTCAGGACTTACCCCAGGCCGGTTCGTGACACCTACTTTGGTATATAGAATATCCCATGAAGCAGGAACCTGGTTTTGTCTGTTGACTATACACAAGGCGTGAAAGAAAAGAACATGATGTGTACATATGGTTTCATGGGTGTGACTCTGTTTGTACACATGGGTGTTTCCGTCCCAATACATGGCTTGGCTACCCATTTTACTCTTCATGGTGTGGATAAGGGGTCAAAAATGCAAATGTTCACCTATCATCTTGAGAGTGTACACATGGTACCTATCTTGGATAGTGATGTATATATACATTTCATGTTTGTTTGAGTGCATGATGTGTCTAATAGTATGAGGTCCTAGGATTTTACCATTAGCACATGGCTTGGCTATCTAGGTGGGATCATGTGACATGTTGGACAGGACAACCAATATATGATATTAAACGCAACCAAAATTTTGTCTTCCAAGAGAACATGTACTACAGGTCATGTGTTCATTCGAGATACAAGACATGTGGTTGGATTTATCATATGGAGAAAAGAAATCATTCATGACGAATTGAGATCTACAATTTTCACCACCTTTCACACAATTTTACATACCTAAAATGGCCTAATCTAAGGAGAAAGGCACTAGTTTTTTGATTTATGACCACTGATGGCCCAAAATCGGATCTTCGATTAGTCGATCGGTAATCCATTACATTATAAAATTCCATTTGGTTCTCCAACTCTCAATTTAAAGACCCTACACCAAAAATATACAACTATCCTTCAAAAAAAATGATTTCTAGGTCATTCACATATCCTATTTGTAACAAGGGATTCAATCACACTAAAATCTTGCTGGGTAATGTCGAATCACAACCTTATGGGTGAATGATATAGAACATGAATAATTGTGTCGGTAAATTCCCAATAATGTGGGAAAAATCATTAGATGATGTGATCCCATAAAAATATTTCATAATATATTTCAAGGGTGAAATCATGAAACAAAAAATTAAATAACCTGAATAAGAAATCAAATAAAATCTATGATCATGTGAAAAACAAGAAATAATGGAAGGAAAAGCGTGTATAAAATCTATAATTAAAGCATTATTGAAAAGTTTAGATATTACATAAAATATCATACACCTAATTAATAATATATTGATAATCAGTGATGAGTTCATCATTTAGTAATGAACATGATGATCCCACAATGTTTGTTTTTTGTCTCACAATACTCAATGTTCACCTCCTATCATTATATATTCACAATTCATCAAGGCCAACAAAGATCTCATCCTCCTCCCAAATTTCATAGGGTTATGTACCTAACCATGGATATTTTCCATAATTATATACATATAGAGAAGGATATTGTTTTTTCATAAAATAAATTTAATAATTTATTTATTTAATTCTCTAAATGAATCAGCCGACAACTTCCCTCATCCAGGCACCTAAAACTGAACAAGATTATATTGTCCCCAGGGTAAACCCCATATTCCATAAAGAAAAATGGTATCATATTTCCCATCTAAAGTTCCAATGAATTAGAAAACAATTTCTTTATAAAAATAATATGTGTGTGATTTAATATATAATAATATTTTTAATATAATAATTCCAATTCCATTCAAAAAAAGATAAAATGAAAAATCCAAGGAAATATATAAAGATATATAGAAATATTGAAAGGAAAAACCAATAAAACGAGAGTTTTAAATTATCTACACTTTCAAGGATTTTTTTCCTAAAAAGCACAAGATACTCCCAAATGTGCAAGTAGTAAGCTCACATATGACTTTCACAATACCAAGAGCTCTCATGGATGATCCTATGATGTAGATGAATGTGTTCAATAGTAATATTTCATCTATGTAAGATCTTATATTATTTTTCATATTCTACAAATAACTACTCCAAAGAGGTTACTCTATCCTCAATTTCGAACTTTCCAGAATCAGTAATGTGCTATGAGTCAAGATTATATGAAATCATATACAACACATGGAATACATCAGGAACATAGTATCAATAGTGGGGTAAAGGAAATCAATATGACACCTTACCAACCCTAGGATGAAAATAATATGGATTAATGAACCTCATAGACAATTTTACTCCTAGTCCAAAACTCTACAATCCATGTCATTGGGAGACTCCCAAAAAACATGGCCTCCCATATCAAACTCAAAAGGTCTATAAAATATGTATGTATAAGATTTTTTTTAACATCGAGTTATCCTCAATCATGAATGGGTCATCTAAAGCTTCATTAAATGATTATCATACTATCTCTAGCACAAAAATAGAGGTCTTGACAACCTCAGTGAGGCATAAGGATAAACTTTTGGGTCTCCCATATAGTGAATCACATGGATCCATACCGATAGTGGATTGATAGATAATATTATTGAAAAAATGAATCAATGGAATATGATCCACATAAATAAAAAAAATTGGCATGTTGGCCCATACCACATTCTCTAAAACCTGGATGGTTATATTAGACTAGTCAACTTATAGGGGCGGAACATTGCCTTCCTCCATAACTTTGTCCCTATGTCCTTCTTTTATCCCCACAACACCCATTATTTATACCGAACATCATGGGTAGAGATGAATACCATGGTTACCCATAAAGCTGGATGATATATTATCCGTACAACCACCCTAGCACTCTAAGAATCTCTTCCATCGAATGGAAAGGAAGTGTGATTAACATGTATGTCTCCCAACAATCACATAGATAGAATCATAGCCTCTCACTAGATATGGAAGAACCATCCCAATATATATCAATATCCCATCCTACATCAATTAAAAAACTCAACAGTGAGAGTCATACAAGCTAGAACCTGATTTACAACTTTTTCAGATAAAAAGTGAGCCATTAAAAAAAACATGAAAACACTCTACCTCAAACCATCCTACAAAAACTGTACTCTAATTTCCTCACATATCATCCCAAGAATGTAGTGTGAAACCAAAGGTGTAGTATGAAACTCATCCATCACCTCATCACACAATGTGACTTGAAACACAGTCCATCCCATGAAAAGGATGATGTTTCCCCAACATCAGAAAATCCATCTAGTGAATCTTATTAGATGTCTACTCTCACAAATTATGACAATAAATATATCCCAACTAATCCCCTACCGCACACTGAATAAGCTATGCAATCAGTAAAATTTACTAACAATATGATTCACCCCTGTCCTTAAATAGGGTATACTTCATTGATCCCAATTGATCTAACACCACCTCCACTAATCAAGGACATGAATTACTACTAAGGGAATATTTCACATACACCAGATAGTAACTTTCAAAACCAAGAAAACCCACATCCTCAAACAGGATCTGATAAGGTGCCAAATAAAGCACTATTTAATTATTTTATAGATCCAAAACTGCACTATACTCATAGATGGAATTCCTTATAATGCGTAACTCATGGATCCAAAAGTAACACTTTGAGAGTATACCATAAAGCTGGTGATCTAAGAGAAATACTTGGAATAAATTCTATTTCTCTATAGGATTATCATCTAATGTAGAGTATATTAGTTTGTCATTGATAATGATAAATATGAATCGATCCATGCATCGATAGAATATTTGATTCATAATAACCATTAACACGGTAAGTGAATTATCCACATTTAAAGTAATCAATAGGAACTAGGTTTTTATAGAAAAATTAGAACACCATATTATAAATAAAATAATCATGAACTCTCAATTGATTGTAGAAAAACTAGAGATAAATCTTTGAAAACAATCACCAACCTTTTATCTGATGAAAAAGATTAAAAATCCTCAAAAACGGGTACTTTTTCATGTTCTTTTCCAATTTTAGGTGATGATAAATAAAGAAAATAATTAGGTTCTCATACACATTTTACAGAAAAATATCCCTCGATTCCTAGGGGGACAAATTTTTCTGAATTAAGCCATCTCACAAAGGTCTTACAATAGCACCTTCATCTCTGAGAATTTTAATGCAATATCTATTAATAAAACCAAGAATATCCCATTGATAATTCTTTTTTTTACTATGGTTACCAAAAAAGTATACCAACCTTATTCTTTCTCTATATGGTTTATGTTTATGATAAAACGATGACATTTATGTGAAACCCATTTCATTTCCTTGGGTTTTATTATGAATAAATGTATATGAAACCCATTTATTTTCATGAGATCTAATATGAATAATTTTTATTGATCTTATGGAACACATCTATATGATTTTAATTATTTGTTGGGTGGTACCTATATCTCCACCTAATGCACTAGGTAATGTATTATATCTCATTAGATAGTTGTGAGAAATGAATCTATTTTTTGATCTGTTATGATAAACAGGTTATTTTGTTTGATCTATTATGGTAAAAACGTCATTGTACTTGATAAACTATGGGAAACATGTTTTGATGCCTGATATGATGGTTTTGTCAATTAACCTTCATATATAATATGGTTTGTATTCTTATGATGATTCCACACACATTAATGACCTGAACTTATGTAATATGACTGAGATATTATGAGTTCCCATTATTGTTGTTTATGTATTTTGAAATGATAATGTTTTATGCCACAAATCATCCTTATTATATTTTTAATATTTCATGTGAAATTTTTATTTTATGTTCATAATATCATGAACTTAGTCTTATCATATAAATTCATATGATTATCGATTAATATCTCTATTGTTTACCCTAACTAACAATCTAAACTCAAAATTTTCTTATGATTCCTTTCCCTATGTTATTAAAAATTCTTTAAATATGATGTTCTTATGAAGAGTGAAATGATGGTAGATATTTATGTGATATGTAGAATATCATTTAATAAATAAGAAGATTGAATATCTAGTCTCCATATAATCTAAACCATTATGGTTATAGAATATATTTTATTAATATGTATTGAATATGAATCTAAATAGATGAAAGATTTATTTATGAAAGGATCAAGATTCCATTGCATGGACCCCAATAACAATTAGAATATCACACCTAATCACTACCACTAGATATGAATTTCTATAAGATTGTTTCCACTAACATCACCTCGTGGTGTACCCTTAATGAAGAAATGAAGTCCATTATTACATCCTACATATAGAAATACTCATTATAAGCTACTCATGATCCCAAATTTGAGTCCAGGAGTAATTGATATAAGAGGAAGATGATTTTGAGGGGAGTACATGGTCTGTCCTTCATGTACATTATGTGTCCATGAATGTCGAACCATGGTCATGTCTCCTCACTATACTCAATGTGCAATACCAAAGTAGAAGACATGTACATACATGATGTGTGCCTCATTATAGGAAACTTAATTGTCCTCCCTTAGAAATTACATAGATATCCAAGTGACACATCATGATGTATAGATGGGTAAACATGTGGTGTATGTTCAGCCAGGGTCTTGTGTATATAAACATGATATATGGATCCACATTCCATGTGTATATACATAGTGTGTCCCTTAGGGTAAATAGTGTGTATGACCACAAGGGGTACTAGGAATATGAATTCAGAACATGAATTGGTTACCCATGTAGAATCAAATGACATATGGGCCCATCCGAAATTGAATATTGTATATAACTCATCCAAAACTGCAGATTCTACAATATCCCAAAATACACAGTGTATGTACCTCCAAGATACGAAGTGTATAGTGTTATTTTTCATAAACACAGAATCCTGAAATTATGAGAAAAATAGATCTGTGACTTTTTCTATCTTTCTCTCTATTTGACCGACCCTAAATGGTCAATTCATTGGTGGAAGGTTTCAAATTGTTGTTTTAAGTCCTTTGATGGCCATGAATTAGTTATTTTATTACACAATTATAAATCCATAAAATAACATTCCATACCTCACTAATAGATCAATCATTAGTGAATAAAACATCCTACACTAATTAAGGTGGCTTTCCTGTGTCATTCATAACCTATGTAATGATTCTCCATGATCACTTATTGTAATTACACATTTCTAGGTGACAACTTCAATGAATCTATCCTCATCCTCCTCTATAATTTTCTTGAGATATATAAATAAACCTAGATATTTTTCATAACAAAATAATTATAGAGAGGGAAATAGATTTATGGAATGCAATAAATAAATAAATAATATATTTTTCTCACTTAATGTGCCCAATAATATCTTCCCTAAATCGAGCACTCAGAATTGGTCAACTTTATGTAATACCTTTAGTAAACTCAGTATTCTCGAATTGACTATGGTATTAGATTTACAATCATAAGTCCTAATCTAAAGTAAAATAATTTATTCAAAAAATATGTGTGTCAGAGATTTAATATATGATAATATTTTAAATATATTAATTACATGGTCCTTTGACAGCCAAAAAAACACCATCATTTTGGAAAAATCAAAAGATATATAGAAATATGTAAATGACTAAACCAGTGAAACTGAAGTCATAATACCCCCCCTCTATTTATGATTTCTTCCTCAAAATAAACATTTGACTCTAAAAGGTGGGGTTATTAAGCCTGTATCTTCATATTATATTCCAAATAGGTATGCTACACGGTCTCATGCATCTAAATAACTCAAATGATTTTAATGGTTTGTATATGAAATATCTTCTCTTATCAGTCCTTTATTTCCAATGAGAACTCTGAAAATGTGAATATATCCATAATTAATAGATTGATAAAGTCAATACCATTGTATGGTTCATGAACGTATCTACACATTTGTAAATTATGGATGAAATTGTTATATTTATCTAACTATGGGGGTAATGTAAAGTGGTATGAAACCTTTTCATTCCAATACAAAACTTGTACAGCCTGAAGAGGTTCAGGGAAAAGTTTATTATCTGAATTGATCTCTTCATCTCACATCATTAGGAGACTCTATAGAAGAAATTTTCTCCCTTATTGAACTCTAATGTTTGATTAAATCAGTCTCCCTAATGTTTTTGTTGATATTTAACTATCCTTAAATACTCAATGATCACATGAACCCTTCTCTGATGTTTACTACAATATTTATTGAAAAATGAGTTCCTTCCCACTTCGTTCCTGTATGAGGGAAACCTAATGTGTCTTTGCTATTGTCCCTTACATAGTTCCATGCTGACAGTGGAATGATACCTACTGTCACTATCATGATTCACCAATGTTAAATGATCCACATAATTCTTGGAAAAAACCAACAAATGTTTCGAAAATAGATTCTCCAAAACTAGTATGCTCATCTTAGTATAACCATACTCTTTGGGGTGGAACATTATACTCATCCACAACTACTTCACCAAATAATCCTAATACACACCTCCATAACTATGATTTATACTATGAATAATGGTTGGATATGAACATAAAGGGTAACCATGAAGCCAGATGATCTCTTAAATGCACAACCTCCCAAAACACTCAACTGGGATCTTTCCTCCAATAGAAAGAATGTGTTCCAAAATGGTATTTTCATCAATAATTACAAAGATAGTTTCATGTCCACTCACTGAAATTATAATACCCATAAAAATATTTATTGATATTCCATACCACTTCCATTTAGAAAAATAAATATGTTTATCCATTCTATACAAATTCTGACATCCAGCTTTTACCAACATGTAAGAGAGGCATCAAGAATCAAATTTGACACTTCTCTTATATGGCCAGAGACCAAAAACAAATACCATTGGTCCATAAATATCCAAAACACACTAGTATTTACAACCAAATGGGAAGTATGAAACACCACCAACACCTCTTCACACAACAAGAACATAATAAAAATTCGATTCAGGAAAAGGATGATGTGCTTCCCACTATTATAACATCCTTTTGGTGCATCTACAGATGATATCTAATCACAAAAAACATCAGAGTCAACATATCATAACTAATTATCACTCACATGATGAATAAGTATTGGAGTCACCACCAAATTTTTAAGATACGTTTTACACCTCTCATTCACTAGGGTTAGCAGTAATGAGGCCAAACACTCTTACACATCATCCACCAAGTGCGAATGGTATTTCTTATTAAGGAAATTTTACAAAACCTCTAATAGTACCCCATAAAACCAAAAAAATCCAAAACTATAACACTCTCTTGGGTGGGTCCCAAGGAATCACTACATCAATATTTATCATATCCACATCTACATTATAGGTAGAGATATCATTCCCTAGAAAGTGAATATGACTTATCCAAAACTGACGCTTAGAGATCTTATTGTAAATCTTGTTCTCCCAGTGAAATACGAGGACCATCCTCCATGATTATCTATATTTTAATTTGATTCAATGTATACGAGTATTTCATCATCAAATAAAACAATGAATCATCCCATGTATATTTGGATGATTTCATTCATAAGATTCACGAACACAGTGGGAGGATTATTGACACTATACGACAATAATAGGAACATATTGTTTATATAGAAAAATTAAAATGTGGACATCAGAATATCATCATCATGATATCTCAAATAATTATATCCATACCAATTATCATTCTTTGAAAACCAACTCACACCTTTTAATTAGTTGAAAGGTTCATTAATATATAATAAGGGGCCATTGATCTTGATAGTTTCATGATTCAGGAGATGATGAATAATAAAATGATTCAATCCATCAAATGACCTTTTCCTGAATAGATATGGAGAAATCCTATGTGAAACACCAATTCTAAAATAACACATTCACATTATAGTCTTATAGTTCACTATTAGCTCTCATATCTTATTAGGTTCCGTCCAATATATTGAAAAAGATATTTCTATTATCTAGGGGTGAAATTAAATATAGAATTAATAATCCTACCCAATTTCACACACTTTAGAAACATCATTTTGTATCATTTTCCCTATATAAACAAAGCATAGGGAGATATCTACCCAAACAGTCAAACCACACTACTAGAAGCGAAGTACGACCCATGAAACACCCTCCGTATGATTCATTAGATGTTAAGGTCAAGGTAATGGATCTAATGGAATTTCAATTTCATAGTCAAGGGATAAAAAATATAGGTGTTACATTCACATTTTCCTAGATAAAATAATAAAGTCATGGGTTTCAACCAAGATCACTCTAATGGATCTAGGTTATAAGATTCAACTTCCTAAAGTTGAATGTAAAGTTTCCCACTAGTCCCCTCACAACATGTTTTGACACTGGTACCCTATCACATCCAATATTACCCAACACATACACATCAAATGAACTCATCCACTTTACATAAATATTATCAACTTTTTGTGAAACTAACATTCCCACACGACTTCAAATCATCTCATAATAGAAAATATCTTGTTGGGTGAATTTTCCACATTCCTCACATGATGAAATACAAAACATTCCACCCCAACATGAGGAAAACCCATTGAATAAGGTACTTGGGTCAAACAAAAAAAGGAAAATTTGATATATTATATATATCATACTATTTCTAAAGTTCCGTGATTAGAATATTCATCTATCTATCTTTCACCATGATTGATCAAGCGGTCCGGATCATAATGACCATTGTCATCAAAGGCATAACAAAACCCATGACCAGAATGTGTGATTCTTCTATACAACCTCTAAGATGAGGGTCCTTCATACTTACTGAGTATAC
This sequence comes from Viscum album, assembly GCA_963277665.1. NCBI lineage: Eukaryota > Viridiplantae > Streptophyta > Magnoliopsida > Santalales > Viscaceae > Viscum > Viscum album. The sequence continues at coordinate 1,270,336,974 of OY728162.1, read as the reverse complement.
ATGGGATTTAATGTGCTGTATATCCCCATATATTAGTTAGAATATGATTCTGCCTAACAAATTTAGACCCTTTTGACTGATGCTAGCTAATTGTCGTAGATGGATCTACCACATGATTTCTACTACCAACTCTAGCTTCCCAACCACCCCTTCTTCGGAAGTTCCCAATGGACCAAGAATTCTCAATATGATCCTAATCTTGATGTTGAGTTCTGGTTTATGGGAAAATTTTTGTGTTTAATAGAAACTCTAACTATTACCATGAAAATTTTACTTAATCATATTTTTGGGTAACAAAACCCCATGAACATCTCACTACCCTAGAAAAGAGTTTAATTGAAAATAGAATCATCATCTCATATGGAATCCCCATAAAATGGAAAAATTAAACAATAGTATCTCTCCAATCCTCTCTTATTTGTGGGTCTATCTCAGCCAATTATTTTGGTGACCCATAGTCCTAAAACCTTATAACCACTCTTAGTTTATGTGCACAATCATCCAAAAATGTTATAAGGAATGACTACTGCATTTGGCATGAAACATACAAATTAACCATTTATTTTGGGTTCACTCATGAATAAATGTGTAGAAACACTACTCGTTTCTCATATGGTGAAACCCCCTCACAAAATATCTCTTGAACTATATATTTGATATTCTTCTACATATCAAAAAGACCTTGAACTAGGACTTCATCACAAAATTGTTCATATTCATCACCTTTTTTATGTATCTCAACTGGTTATTGTTTCATAAACGTCCTAAAAGTTTAATAGATGTACCCTAAATATATGATAATATATAATGAGATGATCAAAGAAGGATATGAAAATAAACTGACACAATCCTATATGATACATGTACCACTGGATTCCCTACAACCAATCCCCCATTTTACCGAGTCTATAAGAAGGAAGTGAGTGTCCTGGTGTATTGATATGTTAGTTTTCTAACAATCAATGAGTTTATTTTTTTAAATATGATCTGAAAAAACTCTGAATCATTTCATTAATATTCAAAACAATATATAACAATATTTTCAACTCCAAACATCAACCCATAGTATAAACCAACTCTGATTAAACTCTATTAGGACCAAACTAATGGGGAACCTATTTGGCTAATAATCAGCTGATAGTGACACCATATGAATTCCTCTATTAAGTTACGGGATGTAGACAAGTGAAATTTATTTATATCACTAATATTATAGGACTTATATTAATCACCTACACAAACAACCAACTCCATGAAAAATTTCATAGATGTAATAAAGACTAAAACATCTAGAGTGTAAACCATTAATGAAATAACCTTTTGGAAATAATCATAGAATAAATAGATAATAAAATTGATATAAATGATGAAAAAACATTCCAAATCCTAAATTTGGCCCATAATTAAGAAAACTAAACTAAGAAAATCTATAGAGAGCCTCCATCATAATCTATAAGTCAAGCCACAAAACAAAATTATAAAAAAGAACCACTATTCTCCACCAAAACCAGGTCCACCAAGGTCATCACCAAACTATCAACCATATTCATAATTCAAGAAATGTTTATAAAAATTCCATGTATGGGTGCGTATATGAATACACAATATGACACCCTAAAAACAAAATAAATTATTAATATAATTTACAATATTAATCTCAACTCATATGAAAGAGGGTAACAGAAACCAAACATCAGATATGATAAACCAACCCATAGAAGTAAGGAAAGGGGATATATATAATCCAACACATATAATAATGAAAATTCTATGTACATTTATAAACAACCAATCATGTACCCATGAACCAAGGATAATCTCATGAAAAATATGATGGATGTCCCCCTCTTTGCTACTTCATAACACAGGAGAGGGAGAATTATTTCCTAGTCATACATAATGTAAAACCTCAGAAGAATGTCAAGAACGTGAACCTCATCACTATGTAGAATAACCAAGGGTTTAATATCTCTAATGGATTACCCAATCACCATAAGGAAATAATGATGTGGATTCAACTCAGCCAATAGAGGACCTAAAACCTATGTATTGTTGGGGTGTTCCATCTATACTTATATATTAGATATGGGGGACCCGCCACTTGGAGAGTCATAAAGGAACATTGATCCTAGTAATAGTCCAACAATCACACATGATCACTACTATAGGATAAACATTTTTGAAATAATAATTCCACAATAAAAACCTTGTTTGATACCTTTGATGGAGAAATGAAGGCCACTACCGCAACCCTTGTAGTATACTACTTAGGATAAGCTACTCATAGGACCAAAACAGATTCCTGAAGAAATATATATACAAGGTAGAATATTATTATGGTTGTACATGATGTTTCTAATTAAGGTACATAGTATGTCTCCTGAAGCTGATCCTTGGCCATGTGTCCTTGCTATATTTGGCATGTAGGGAAAAAGTACACGATGTGCATATAGTGTCACCTGGTGAGTGTCCTCATCTGGAAACCTAGATGTGTACTCCATTGGACACATCATGGATAACCATGTGTCCCTTTATGATATGTATACGTGGTTTGATTAAGCCTAAATTCAGAAGAGGTCCAGGGAATTTACAAACTATACAAAACACAGCTATCAACAAACATAGTACATGGAATGTACCTTATAGTACATTGAGTATAATTTAATGTACATGGAGTTCCTGACCACAAAGGGTACTAGGAATGTTCCTTTAGCACATAGATTTTCTAAATGAGTATGATTATAGGGTTTGTGGTCCAAAAGACAAGGTGATTGAAATTTAAGTCAATCAAGACCCTAGTTTGTACAAGGACTCAAACAACAGAGTGAGACTTATTCTGAGATACATGTTGTGTAGTCATCTAAATTTTTGACAATGAATCCTTCATATAGGTTCCAAATTTTCAATTTCATCCTCCATACTCACCATTTTACCCATCTTAAATGATTAAACTTGAATGGGATGGTTTATTATTTTTCATTTTTTACCTCTGGATGAGGTATATCGGATCATTAATTACAGGACAGGTAATATTTCATTCCATGTTTCATCATTTAGGGATAAAATTTTTTAATTCGTCAACTATAACCCAAAATCATACTATATAAATCCCAAAACACTGAACTCTTGGTTTTATATATATCTACCATGTATCTAGTGGTCAGATCATGCTCGAAACTAGCTAGAAAATGTCAAATAGTGACCCCAAGTGTTAATGATGATGAACAAAAACAATGGTTATGGGAAAGTAAAAATAATAAAATTAAAAACCATAATTGTCCATTGGGATCAAAATTAATGATTTTATAATGTGGAACATGGGTGAAATATGGTCAAATAGAATGGAAATAATATGGTTCAAGAACAAAAATTAAATATTTTCTCATGTGAAAAATGATATATTCCAGAATGGAAAAGAAGATATAAAATCCGTTCACATAAAATTATTAAAAACCCTAAAAACACATGTATAAAATTCCATAACTCAAGAACATATTAATCACTTGGAAAAAATGTAACATCTAGTGATGAAGTTCATTATCCTTCATTGTTCATCATTCGTCTCATGAATCTCTATGATCACCTGTTGTTGATCCACGTTCCCAAGTCTTTAATGCTAGCAGATCTCTCCAACTCCTCCTATCTATTATCTCATAGTTATGTGTCTAACCCATTATATTTTCAATAATTTCATACTTATAATATGGAAACGAGTTTGAATTCATTAAATTATTAAAATAGGTAATTTATTTAATTCATTTAACAAACTCGATAATAGGTCCCCACAACAAGTAGTCCGATACCGACCAACATTATATCATTCCTAAGGAAAACCCCGGGTTTCAGAAAGAATCATGGTTTATAATTTCACATCTAATGTCTCAATCAATTAGAAAACCATATATTCTGAAAATATGCATGTACCTAATTTAATATATATTAATTTTTGGGTCGTCCAAAACCCAAAAAAATTGATAATATAAGGAAGAATAAAAATATATATTGAAATATTAAGAGGAATAAACCAATATAATTGGATTCATTATGATATAGACTAACCCTTAATGTCTTACTGCCTTCACAAGGGATATATTCCAAAATATGGGACAAAATTCTATAACATATCCTTCTGTTTTCTATTCCATTATATACTTTTCCCTTTCCTCCAATTTCACTTCAACACTGTAAATTGATAACATCATTATAAATATTAAAATTTATTTTATTTTAATGACTAAATAAGACTTAAACACCCTACCCATTTCAATTTTGGAAAATGAATATGTTAATACTTTTTCATGCGGAGTTATTCCTCTATGGGATGAAGGCTTTCCATTTTTTATTTCATCAATGACATACATAGTGGTTTTTGAGAATGGTTTTAAATGATAAATCATTTTTTCATTAGTTTATTAAGGTTATTTTAAGTAAAATTAGAGAACCTATTAATTATATTATCTAAATATGGTTATCATATATTCAATTGTCTAAAACACGCATACTATACAGGAAATCATGAAACCAAACTTTGTAATACTTTTTTATCCGTTAATTCTTATTATTATAATTCATTTTTAATTCAAATATAATACACAAATAATAAATAAGTCATATCTTAATGTTATGGGTGCATTAATATTTCAACCAAATAGACCTATATTCATCAATAATCATGGTATGTTCATATTTCTTTAGTTTGACCACCCACATGGGAAATGTTTTGAAATTATATCATCCATGGTTATGAAATAAAACTATTACAATATGATATAAAAATTTATCTAACAATTTTCATTTGTCCTAGAAGGAAAAATAAATATATAACTCATAAATTAAGAAAACACCCTTCATATATTGAAAATAACTGATAAATGATTATTGTAAATTTCATATTCAATTATAAAGAATGAGTTATTCATGAAAGTAAGTTTATTCATCAGATATAATTTAATTTTTCCATTAATGTAATTTAATTTAACATTTGATGAATAAATTTTCTATAAGAAATTATTCCAACATCATTCTGATCAATCTACTAGAAAGGGTCCAAACTATATACACCAGATATTGGAAAATATTTTAAAAAACATCTAATATACTTGTAGACAAGGATTATAAATGAAAATTAAAAATAGTTTTAGTTATGAATATGGTTATTTATTTAGATATTAAGATATTTTACACTTTTATATAGGATCTTATATTTCATTTGACTAAAAAGGGAAAAAGGTTTGGGATTTGGTTTCTTAAATTTAAAACCATTGAGACATGTTTAAAAAATACACTACATTTAGTTTTCAAGGGTTTAAATAATTCTAAATTTTCATTTTGGGTCTATATTTTCTTAAATTTTATGATATTAAATGTTTTATCAAATGTAATACCAGTTTTTGTGTTCTGATTCAAAAGTTATAAAGGGGTTTAAGTGGTTTTCATGAATCAAATGTTCTCCTTTTGTCATAATCCCTATTCATTGACTATTATCATACATGGCTTATATATTTCAAAATATTATGATGTTATATTTAATTTAAACAATATTTTCTAGCAATAATAAAATTTCACACCATTTAATTCTTTCATTTTGATTCTAATGTTTCATTAACATTAATTCTTCATAATATTATTTCTCATTTATTTTAGCAAAATTTTCTTGTAAATAAGTTATTTATACTTCTCAAAAATGTACTCATTACCCTAATATAAAATCAATTTATTTTAATCTAAAATTATCCTTTTATTAATCTTTGTTCAATTTAATTCAAAGGATTTACTATCCTTTAAAAATGGATTTTCAATATATATGTTTTATAACATATAAAAGGCCTTTCCATACCATAGATTAATATAATTAACTATAAATAAAAGTTTTGAAATACAATTTATTTATTATCATGGAATATTTAATCTATTTTGTTTCAATGTAATTTTTTAAGTATTCAGTTCATCTTAAAATAATTTTTTTGGGTTGGTTACATTATGATATCTTCTTACTATAAAATCACTTTTTTTAAGTTATCTTATTGATATACTTGATTACAAAAATGATATATCAATGTAATACATACTATATAAGATCATTATTATTTTGGTATAATGATATCAAAACTAAATCACATCATAATCATCTATAATAATGGTATCTTCTTGTTTGTGTTGGTTTAACCAGCTACTTGAAAAATCATATATATTTATATCATGGATGAAAATTGGAATTAAATATTTTTTAAAATATGATATAAATATGAAATTGATAATTTTTTTATTCTAAAATTTGAATATAAAAATTTTACAAATTATTTAAGAAAACGTCATTCATTCACTAAGAATTATCAAAGCATACTCATCGCTAAATCCAACATTAACGATCATAACCTAAACACATATTGAAAGGAATTATAACATTTAAATAATTATTAAAAATAAATTACAATACCCGATATGATATCTAAATTATTTTTTCGATGAGAATAACGAATAACAAAAATTATATTACGAAACTACATCAAATTAATCAAGATTATTCCCATGTGATATTGGAAATAGATAATATATGACTAATAAACATGTAGAAAATAATTATAAATAATTATTATAAAAGGTTTTAGAATTGAAAAATCTCTTAAAATGGGTGATTAAGATATTTGTTATTGTTATATAGGAGTCTAGAGTTAATTTTGACTAAATAGGAATGTGTTTATATTTATAAATGAAATATTAAAATATTTTCATAGTATATTGTGGTAAATGCACATAATATAGATATTAATAATGATTTAACAATATTCATTTAAAGTGAAACTCTAATCAATGTTGTAGGTTTATTCAAAATACTAAGGAGTATATGGGTATAGATAATAAGTAATGAGATACTTTTAAGGAGGTATTCATTGAAAATTTGTTCCTTATGAGAAATGAGTTGTTTTATAAGGGACGTTTCTAAATTTTGGGAATGTGAAGTGGAATGTCTTACTATGTATGAATCAATTAGATTTGATCTATTATTAAGTAATGAAAAGTTTCTTCGATATCTATACATTATTTTATTTTTTAATAATTTTTTCACTCTTCTCCAATGATTTATTAAAGTCAATTTTTCAAAAATTTGAATTTCAATAAAATTGTATAAATAGAATATTCTTTGTGTTTTCTAAAGGTGAAAATTTTTATTAAAAGATTGATATTTTTTTCTTAACACACACAAGTGATAATAAGAACTCATATCGTTGTTTTGGATACATTTCATTAATGTATTATTATCCTTTATTTGATAATGCAATGGGTTTTGATGTGTTTTTTGAAGAAATGAGTAAAAAAATACTCAAAAGAGGAGATGTTGGAAAAACAAAAAATCTATTATTACAAAAAATCAATTTGAAATATAATATCTGAACACTTTAAGAAAAAAAAACATCCAGCTAACGTCCATGTCCAGAATCCAAAATTCAAAGTATGAAGAAATTACCTGGAGGGAATCTAAAGTACACCTCATGAATAACTCAAATAGGGAACATGATGAATATAAAAACCATGGACTCAACACAAGATGTGTAATTTTTGAAACTTAATTGCTACTAAAGATTCATTGGTAGGAATCAATGATATACTAAATTTCTGGAGATTAATGTGGATATGGAGTACATCACCCGTAAGTCATGTGAACACCATGAAAATATCAACAGATAGTACACTTAAAAGAGTTGCTAGATGTGAACCGTTTACAAGTCATGTAACATTCAAGGTCTATATATTTCCATAGACCCCATCATACAAAATAGTTTTTTAGACACCCAAACAATTTTGTTTCATTCAACTATTTTACATTACTATTTTCACTCCTATATATTAATATGTCATTCTCTTATTACATCATGAAATATTTTTTCCTCACCTTGGATTTTGATGATCATTACATCTTGCTTTTTGTTTCGATTTTTGAATTCATTACCAATTATCATTAAAAATAAATTAAATATGATTTATTAATATTTTAAGCATTCATGTTAGTATTTAATTAATATTTAATTATTTCAATAGTGAATTTATTTTATATAAATTATTTATTCATCATGCAAAAAAATGTTTCAATTTATTTCCTTGATTTTGTTTAATTTCATCATGCACTTCTGATCTACATAGGTTTATGGGTTGATATTTGTGTCTCCTTTAACCTAATGAATATCTAAATAAAAAGTTTATAACCATATGCCTAGTGATTAGGTTAATATCAAATTTCAGTCCTATTTATTTTGATATTACCCTAACCATTAGAGGAGTATATGAAATGATCCTATAGCTAATTGATGATGAACAAGATAAGGCCAATAACCTATGATTCTTTCTTACATGAATCAAATATTACTACACTTAGGTTGAAAACAAAATCATGAAAATGGATTAGTTTCCAGCATTGGTAGATCTAATTTAATTGTCCATGAATAATTGTTGATTTCCACTAATTTTAATCCTAATCCAAAAGACTATCCTGACTAGAATTTGTATTATCATTTTAGATACCCAAAAACTGACCATGAAACTTTCAATTAAATTATATTCAATCCCATGATACTTAGTTTTAGAAAAATAAAACTACCTAAATTCATCATTTGTGATCATACTCAAAATGTTATTACTGATGGGTCACTTCTCTATAAACCATCTCCATGGGTTCAAACATGGAGAATCACTTTACTCTGACTTAGTAGTTGATATAATTTGGGATATAAAAATTTATTCTAATCAATTATCATGTGTAATCAATAATGTCATGTTTTTCGGTCAAATTTTTGGCATTGTTTCTTGGGAGAGTTGTGCTCAGGAACTGTGAACTTCGGTATGAACAATGGATTAACATGCCCCCCTTTTCTTCTTTTTTCATTTTCCTTTTATTATTATAATATTTTTTTCTCATGGATTATAAGTTGAATCTTTATTCTTTCAACATAGTTCATGCACCAGGGTCCCCTGACTCATTATAGGAACATAGAAACACAATCATTTCTTCCATTCAATCCATAGATCTATATAAATTTTTTTACAAGATTATTATTAAAAATATTTTAAGGTAATGATTTTTATACTACAAAACCACATAATGATCAATATTCTCTTCCTAAAATATCAATAGAGAAACCAGTGAAAGATGAGTGCACTGAATTGGATTAAGCTCTATCATCTATTAATGTTAATGTGACCAACATTGTGAATTCTCTTATCATGTTTCATGCCTTCATGATTATATATGGACATATTCACATGATTTAGAAAATGGGGAATTTTAGTAAACATCAAAGAGAACATCCCCTTGAACACATTTATAAATTACATTAGATTTACAACACCGTTCACAACCAAGGTTTATCATCAAACATCACTAGAGAGATTTCCCTTTATTCTCTTTTGACTGAGCCTTGTATTTGATTAAGAGTCAGGATCATGAGTGCATCACATCTTGGGAAGATATAGATATGGTATTTATTGATCAAAAATTCCCATCGGTCTGAACCAATATTCATTGAAATTAGTTCCACCATTTCAACTCTATAGATGGATAACTAGATTAATAACCATGGAAGCACATTAATAAACCAACAACAAAGTAATCACATCACAGAATCGATGTGTGCCTATAGTTTCACAAATATTTCTGATGACTCCATCTTAATTCCCCTAGAATTGTGGACACCTATACTAAAAGAGGGATTATGATAAATACACATATAGACTTAATAGCTCTGTTGGTAGAAATTTCAATCAACTCCAGTTTGTGGAAGAGATATAGTGGACCATCTAGGTGTTGAATTCATAATGTTAAAGAGAATACCTTCCTAGCAGCCCATGTTAAAGCCATAACAAAACTATTTGAGTCATTTTGATTGTATTAACCACAATCGACCCATCCTAAACCTTATATGGAGACATAATCATGAGAAGTGTTTAAAAGACCTGACCTATATTAGGAATGTATAGTAAGAATAGAGGAAACAAAAAATATAGGATTGTAATTATGTTAATTAAAAGGAATCCAATCAGTAGTTTTGGTAGCCACAACCTTACCAGCAATAATTCTTTGAGAAGAGTAAATATCATTAGATTTAGAAACATGAAAAAGGTTAACATCATCATGGGAGTGGTAAAGTACCACCAAGGAATTAGTGAACCCCTGGGTACCAACATCAGAGACTAGATCCTTGACCACATAAGTAATTTCAACAACCTTTTCCGAGAAGATATAAAAAATTTTGCCTTTATCACTATTAGTTATATTAGTGAGAATATATAATAAAACCACAAAAGACCAACCTCTTCAATATAATCATGATAATTTTTTTATTTCCTTTATGAAAAACATACATCAATGGTTGAAAACCTAGAAAACCGAAATGATCAACTAAAGGGACACTTGGTGCAACCTTGAGCCTAAAGTGGAAAAATTTCAAATACCTAATTGGATCGATCTCTAAGTATGTTACCCAAAAAATTTGAGAATCATCTATGAGATGATGCTAAGGTTATTGTTCTTAAGAGTGGAATAATATTGGAATTTCTACATCCTTTCTTAGGTGAGAAAGATTAGTTACGAAATTATCATAAAACTTATCAAATGAAAATTCATGAGGTAGAATCAATTAAGAAATCCCCAGTTAAGGGGAATCATAAATATTAAGATGACTATGTGGAACCATCTCTATAAAATAACAATATCCCCTTACTAGAGAGGATGTCTCATGATACAAGATCGGGACATTAAAAAAATATTTCTAGTGGTTTTTAAATAACTACACATCAAAATATCTTTTGCTGAAGAAATATATCAAATTCTAACATATGAAATATTCTTTATAGATGTTGTTTTTAGAGAAATAGAATTAGTGTACTTATGATCCATGTACCTAAATGAATAATGACCTGTATTATTTTAGTGTAAGCTCTTTCCACAAAATGTGTGTCCTTATAAGTTTCTCAATTTCTTTCACTATATGGACATGTAATTTTGAAAGAGCCTTCTGTGATCACAGTGAAAATATAAATCACATGACTATGAGTTTTTTTCCAAAATTATGGTGAAGAAAATAAACACCAACAAGGGAATCCATCTATATTTTGTACTACTCAGTCAAGAACCCTCAAGGGATGATCAAGGATTTTTTATTAAATGTTAGAAAATTCATTTTCCCAACATCTATCATCATTCAGGATATGGGTGAATAATATTATGTATTCGTAATTCTTTTTTGACTATTTATCATGACTCGAAATGTGATAATAGATTTTAATCAAGTATGGTTGATAATTAGTGTCATAAAAGATGATGTCTGTTTGATTTATTGAAGGAAACTAAAAAATAGAGAGTCATCATATTTTTAGTTCAATTGTTTTTAAAAATGATAAAGATTATTATATGATCAGAAGGATGGTATAAATAAACCACCTCTCAATTAAAATAAATCCAGTTCTAATAAGAATATGAATTACATTGAACCTCTGATGAGGGATTTTATCCAACATTTTGTGCCCTATATTTTTAATAACCATTCCATGAGGGGAATATCTTTACATTTAAAATTATCTAAATAAAGTCTTTTATATCTCTGTAAAATAATCAAATAAATAACTACGAGGAAACATAAAATAGTTTAAATTAGTGTTTAAGATAATTATAGATCTTTATTAATGTGAGATATGGATTGGAGGTGTTCTCTAAATGTTTTCTAAATTTAGTATTTCTTTAGAAGTAAAAAAATCACTTTTGAATTGAATATACATGACACGAAACCGTTGTGATAAATTTTTTTTTAATAATTCCATGTAATTTATTTAATACATGACATGAAAAGCATAGCACATCTTTAAAATTATGTGAATCTCAGGTTCAGGACTCACCCCTACCATAAACTCTCATACATGATCTCCCCTCTCATCCTATAATATTTGGCCTCCCTCCCTTCATCTTTGGGAACAACCATCGCCTCCCTCGTACCCTTATATCATCTTGTCTTACATTTTTTATTACCGCAATAAACCATTATGGATTACACAAAATGCATGTAATAGGGAGATGATCCTCCACCACCCATGTTCTATGAATTTTCACAACAACTACAACCCATTAATCAGTCCACCTCACCCTCTCCATTAGTGAATACCTCCCCATTAGACATTATCCAGTCTGATGCCTCCTGCATCTCATCCCAACATTCTTCCCTATACCTTCAACTACACTTGTATCTAAACTTCTCTACACAATAGAATAAGTTACTCTTAGCACATCTTTAGGAAAATCCAATACGTACATACAAGACATTCGACCTAGATGTGATTGATAATATTCACATGCAGAAGGAAGTCAGTGATCTTCTAGTCTAGATTCACATCTACCTCATGATATAGGTGTGTGAGTAAACCTACCAAGATCTCTTCCTCGAGTTCCTAGCAACATTGGATCTCAATGTGTCCCACATCACCTTTCTATTGGGTGGATGTATTTGGGAGATTACACTCATTGAATTCTGCATTGGACTCGACATTTACATTTAGGAGTTTGTCTCAACCTGTTTAACTTGACAATGTGACTGGGGTCAAGAAAGAAAAATAGAGTAGGTTTTTGACTACTAATATCTTAAAATATAGAGAGAATAAAAGACCATTATATAGTAAGATTAACCATTTGTGGTGTAATGTCTTCTAAATTCTATACAAGGCTCTCATTCATGGATTGTTTTCTAATGGAGTTTCTCATTGGAGCATCAGTCATATTGTGGTCCTCATTCCAGCCTCATCCATGGGTGGTGAATTCATCATCAGATCCTATCATTTTATCTTGAACTTCCAGACCCTGATATAGTGGTCATGAGGTACTCTCATGGGGGGGGGGGAGTTTCAAGACACATGTTTCCAGACATATCAATATCTTCACCAACACATGGCCCCTCACTTCCCTTGGGAAGCTGTAGTTTATCGATCTCTACATTCCCTAAAAGATATGGATCTTTAGAAATATTAAGGGGAGATACAAATAGGATCTAGAGTATGTTTAGGATCCTTCTATTACCCTTGTTTCCTAACACATGACCCCACCCAGGATCCCCCATCCTCTACTTCATACTCAGCCCTAACCCAGCACAAGCTGCACGATACCCTAACATCATATCTTCACCCTATACCACCACTACCCCATCACCCCCAAACTTCATCTATCCCCTACCAATTTCCATATAACATTTTTCCTCTTCACCAATGTATCATGAGTATAAATTTTCTGATCTTCCACTATCTCTACATTATATTCATTATTCCATACCATTTCACCACCCCCACCCCACCATTATCCCCTTCATCTTCCCAACAACCACCAACTACAGTCCCCAACACTACCACTATTATCGGCCAATGCATCTTACCATTGAATCTCACCAAACCTGCTACCTAGATGGAGTGTCCTATAGAACATTCATTGTAGGACAGGGGCCCCACCTTGTAATTTTCATATGTGGTTCCTCTTATTGATTTGGCTTCCAAATGTAAGACATTATTACAGATCGGTGGTTCCCTACTTCCTATTTTGATCGAGCTCCATGCTAGCAGCACAACACCTCCTATATCAGTCGATAACCCTACCTCTTCCATTATTCCTTCCATCAACAGGGAAGTGTTAATCATAACGACCACTATTCAGGAGGGGACTATTGATGTTGATATTTTTGGCATTGACTATACTATTGAGTTATATCTATATACAATCACATATTTTACTATATTCATGGTTGATATTTTTATTTTATCATTATATTCCATATTTCATGATGTATCATTTTTCATATATATGGATGCAACACATTTTTACTATATTTAATACATTCACATTATAATTTTTATTTTGTTATTTATTTATCCATGTCATATTATGATGAATCCTATATGGTCATAAGAGACTATCATGCCACTATCTACTCTCATACATTAGATGTACTAGTATATGGATGACATACAATGACTTATTGAGGAGATCCAAGTTTATATCGGTCTTTAGTAGGAACCCCCTCAATGAAATACATAGTAGATACTATTTCTACATGAGCATTATGGTCTACCTATTTATGATAGTTTTTAGTTTACCAACTGCCCCCATGTTCTCAAAAATAGATTGACATATTGATAGAAAAGTTAGAGTAACTATAAGCTGATGGAATATAAAAACTAATTCTTTTTTCCATCTATCTAGATGATGATGTCATGGTCACCAAATTACGGGAGACAACTCATATTTTTTTCCTTTACTTAATTTTTATGTTTAGGGCTTTGTTTTTCCATTTCTAGAATTATTTATAGATATATTATCCCAAATGTATTTTAATTCAATTCATGTGTTTATATATAAGTTGTTATCTCCTACTATTGATAGTGTTTATCTCCCCATTTTTATTCTTAAAATTAGTTTACCCTATGGGATAATGATTTATCCAGTGAATATATTTTTTTCCTAATTAAATTTTAATGTTTCCAAATTACCTATCAGTATAAAAATGTTTCTCATTGACATAATTTTAATTATAGAGGGATCTCAATTCCATAATTTTAAATTTGAAATTTTCATTTCATTTTTTATGATATACTTCATATCTCTCCCATAATGCTTTCTGTAATAGTGTAAACACTATCTCATTTTATGTGTCTTTCTAGGGGAGGTCTTTCTTAAGCCATATTGTCAATACACCTGTATTTATTCTTGTTTTCACTTTTCTAGGGTACATGATTCATTAAAATAACACGTTAAATATGAAATCTCAGTACGCCCATTTAAATAAAAGGGAAATTTATAATGGTGAATATTGAATTTAATTTCCTTCCAATATATATTTTCATCATGATTACTGGTTTGATGAATATAATTTTAATTCTATATGCATACAATTCCGTTGGATAGACTTATTACTGCAATTATGCCCTTATTGTTTTCAAATTAATCATTTTATACTCCCATTCTTCAATAGATTCTATACCTACATTGTTATATTCCTTTATATGAATATTTATTGAGAGATGCATGGGGCATGTAAACCTTTTAGAACATGAATTGAGGCAGTATTGATACTAATATTGAGCAATAATAGTTTTAAAATGATTTAGGTATTCTTTTTTTGTGCCATATTTTTTCGATACCCACATGTACATAAATCTATCCTTATCCAATTGTATTCAAGAACAAACTTGTTATGGGGATCCATTTCAAGAAAATTATCCCTTCTTAACTTACTATGTTTACTACACATGATTTTTTTAAAAGTGTGGGGGATTTTTCATGACTTCAATACAAATTATATTGATTCTATAGAGACGTATGGAAAAATTTTCGAAAGGGTAATTTTCTATTGTTCATGACTACTTTTTTTCATTATTTTATAATTTATTTGAAGAAAGAAATATATAAAAATTGGGTTGGGTATTAGGAAGGTAAATAATCATTATCCTGATACCGATGAATCTTATGATGGGATCTATGTGGTTAGGTGAAGGATGTGAGATCTCACCTAAATAACACTTTATAAAAATATATAAAATAAAATATATAAAGGGATAGGTATCATTATTTATAATATCTTGATATATTCAGGGAACCACTTTGAGCCTTTTTTTAGTCGATATATTTTATCTAGGATTTTTTACTTTGTTATACTATTAATAATTATCATGATTTATACTCTGGATATTACCCTCCTTTTTAGGATAAATTTTTTCATCTTCCCACCATCCCTCGTCCTCACATATGTTTAAACCTTCTTGTTGAAACCTTATCAATAATTTTTTTATTTAATAATTAAAGATGTTAGAACAAATTAAATCCAATGTTTAGGATCTTGTCTTTTGGGTATGAGAATAACACTAGTTTTTTACCTTGAGTGATGATAGAAACATTATTATTTGATAAATTCAAAAATGGGTATAGATTATAAGGAATAGTTAGGAAATTTTAAATAAAAGAAGAGAGATTCTAAAAAAATAACTATTAGGCATGATTTATTTTATCTATAGGAATGATTTTGGAGGAATATAATTTTCCACGTACACTTAATTTTATTTTTCATGTTGGGATGCAATTTTCCATTTAAAAAATTGTTTCTTTTTTAATTCTTACTGATATTATTTTTCATTTGATTTCATAATTTTTAATTTTTTTGGGAATTTGATATTACAAATTCATATATATCATTCAGAAACATTTCATTAATGTTCAATAATGATTTATTTGATAATAACATGGATTTCTATGTTTCTTATAGGAATTAATACCTCAAGACTCAAAGGATGAGATGATGGAAAATATAAAAAACAACATAACACATCATGAAATTGCAATACAAAATGTGTACTCTTAAAATCTGAAACCTACTAGTCGATGTACAAACCATGAATCCCAGATATAAGGCATGTTTCAATTAAAAAATGTGAATACAGTTTAATTGTTGTGAATGACTCAAATTTCATACCTGGTGAAGATACATGACATGGACCCAATACATGAATTTTAATGTTTGGTACCAAATTGCTACCAAATATTCATGTTATAAATTCCATGAGATCCAAAATATTTTTATATTAATGCAGATCTAAAGTACTCATACTATCTTTTAAATGCACAACATGACATTATCAATATCGAATCTAGTAAAAATAGTTACATGTTGTGAACCAATTACTCACCTTATGTCATTTGATATCTATGAATTTCTAGTGACCCCAAAATTTTCAATAGTTTTTAGGCACCTTGTCACTTTTCTTTTATTCTTCCCATTTATTTCCTATTTTAATTAATATCTATTTCAATATATTAATTTTATTATTTCAAAAATACATTGTCCATGCTTTCAATTATGAGACTCTTTGATTCTTATTATATTTTCTGATGTCAAATCCAATAACTTTTACCATTCAACATCAATTATCACTACATTATTTGTTTTTTATTTTTTTATGTAAGTATTGAATTGATGTTTAATGATTTCAATTGTATATTTCATTAGATTATGTTTTTTATTTGACAATTCAATCATGTTTTAACTTCATTCCCTATATTCATTAAATTTAATAATGAACGGATTATCCCTTTAGGGATAGGGGTTGAGATTAGTGCATGATTTAACCTAATGAATATCTCAATCAAGACTTGGTTAACCTATGGATAGTAATTAGTTAAAAAAAATTAAATATCATTTCTTTTGTAACTACCTTTAAATTTTGACGTTCATTTTGAAAGATCCTTGACCTAATTGATGTTTAGTAGGCTAGGACAAATCACATTTGATTCTTTCTTCCTATAATCCAAGATTTTTATCTTGGGTTTTCAAAAAAATATAGACCAATAATTAGTATCTAGATTTATTATATATAATTGTTTTAACCAAGATCAATTTTTAAATATTCAACAATTTTCATCCTTATATGTTTGTATATATCATGATATATTTTCAACAATTTTTTATTGATACACTAAAATTAACCCTAAAAACATCCTTTATATTTTAATTAATCCCATGCTATATAGTTTTAGAAAACTCAAACCCACATAGTTGATCATGTGTAATCCTTTCCAAATGTTTCTTACCACTAGGTTTATTTTCTATAAGTTGCCTCTATTTAATCAACCTTATTCTTCCACTTTACCACATCTTGGTATCTGAGTGTCATTTGGGAAATATGAAATTAATCTAATAAGCATATATACATAATTTCCACAATTTGGGATCTTAGACCACTCAAAAGAATTTTCCAAGCATCATTACTACTCGTTTGTTTGAATATCCCATTATAATTGTTGATGGCGACTTATAATGGATTTTTTCTATATTATTTTAGAAATTTATATACATTAAATAAGTGATTTTAAAATTAAATGGGTATTTTTCTCATGAAATATTTCTATAATATTTTAACAATACTTTCATCTCTGTCCACATCCTTTTATGAATCTTATTTTTTACTGGGGGTATACTCTAATGATATCTTCCACTATATTTACTTGGATGGATTATGTCCAATTTGACATGAGAAATTATTGACAATTTCAATGTTAATTTTTCCAATATGGTTAGATATTGATTGTAAAGTAATGTTGATTAAGATATATTTTATATTCAAATGACAACTTCATTAGATTTATTAAGTGATTGGTGGGGATTAAAATTAAACATCTAATTGATGCATAATTAGGTATCATGAGACAAAAAATGTTAGGTTTTTAAAATATACGGTACTCATTTATGTATATTGTAATTAAATGAGGCCTTGACCATATGATTAAGATATCAAACATTATAAATTCAATAATTCTGAAATCAGGTATTTACATCCTTGAAATTTTTCAAATTGTTATGTTATCCCAGGATATGATTAAATCACATTTAATTATTTATATGGAATTATATAATCCTCATTTATTAAATCCATATTATTCAGTATTTATTTACTCTATGATTATTTCTAATGTATCCATTCCCTTACAGAACATATGTGTTCAGTATATCATTTTTATTACTTTTTCCTAAATTTAAGGATGTGTACTATGATTTATATTCATGGATATTCAAGAGGGAATAATAATTATCCAAAAGAAAAATTCTATTTTATAGTTTTTATTTTTCAAATGTAATGTGAGATTGAAAAAAGAATATAGTTATATAAGAAAATGAAACTATTAAATGCCATACGATTCTATGACTTCTATCTAGTGATAATATAATAATCAAACCACTAACTCTGGGCTACTTGGGTTGGGGTTATTACAGTTTGTGTAAGATCAAGTCTAGTAGGACCATTGCAGACTAGTTTTTTAAACACATAGATTATATAACATAACTCGGGGATAGATTCATGGTATAAATATATGAATATGATACTATCATGATGTTTTGGAAAATATTATATGAGGTTACTAGAAAATAAATTCATATCTAGATAATAGAATGTTGATGTTGTCGAAGTATAGATTCACCCATGGGTAATAACTTTGACAGGCTCAGATTGGATATTATCTAACTCATCATTGAGGCATGATGAGTGGGCCAAATACCATACACCACATTAGAAACATCTAATGGATGTATTTTGGTAGATTAAAATGATCCTTATAAACATTTACAAAATATTTAAAAGAAATTATTATCAAAATATAATCACAGAGATACTATGTTTCAGATTGTGAAATTATCTGTGAATAAATTTTAAATTAATTTTTCTTGTGGAACCGAAATTTGAATTATATACTATTATTCTTAATTTTTTCAGATATTATATTATATTCAATTTATTTAAAATTGATTCTAATTTAATGAATTTAAAACATTTCAAAAATATATATACATAAGTATTTATATAATAGTAAAGTGTACTGGTCTAGAGTTGGAGCTATAATAATTATGAAAATACTTGTGAAATTTGTAACTAGTAATCATTTCTAGATAAATAAATGTGTCTCTTTTTGAATAAACCTAAAAAATTTATTATAACTAATAATATATTATCAGATAAATTGTATATTTAGTCCCTGGAAAAGAAACCAAACATTTTAGAATGTAATGAAAAGTAAAAGGTTATTTAGGATATGTTTTATTTAAAGTGAGATGATAATAAATGGTGTATGGGGATTAAAAATATTAATGGGATAAGTAAATAAATGATATGTAATGGGATAGATTTAAAGAGATATTATTTTAAAAATAAACTCTTTAGGAGAAATGAATATTTTTGGAAATTCATATTTGAAATTTCGGGAACAGGGATTAGAAATGTGTTTTTTTGTATGAAACAAAATTTACAATATTATAAAGAAATGATGTTGAATATATACAAAATCCGAAGAAAATTAATTTTTAAATTAAATACAACCTCCTATGAACACCGAATGTGTTATAGAATCCTTTTATCCCTATATATCTAATAAATAAGGATTTAAGATCGTGTGATGTACCTCGGTGATTAATGTCTATTTATATGAATTTATAGAAGTGAAAATTTCATTGATAACCATTTCAAAATTTTATTTTGTCTCTTCCATTCCCATAAAAGGTCCTGAGATATTAACTTCAATTTATGAGTTGAAGGGATAAATCTATTCTCAAATTATTCATTTATGAAATATTATTCATGGAGCACCATCCATATGCCACTTCACTATGAGCATATGACATTACTGATTTCATAAATAAAATAAACCACATGAATTATTATATTCATTAATAATAGTATTAAATTATAAAGACCATTAAACACCTCTGTACATATGAATATCCAATAACACTTATAGATGATGATTTCTTACTGGTGGTTAATGTTATCATAATCTCTTTGACTAGAAATTACTAAGGGTGTACACCTTGAGTGTGTGAATCAAAATCATTGAGTATCCACCATTTATATCCTATACTATTTTCCTTTTAATGATATCATATCTCTATGGAGAATATATTTATGATTATTATCATGTAACTTCCACGTTCTCATCATAGATATGAACTATTGTATTCATTCGTTGTAATAGTTACAATTATGAATTTATCACATGCTGCATCACATAGAAGAACAATCTTGATGTGATAATAATATTATAATCATTCAAAAAAGTTGAATAGAGTTAATAATAATCTATTTAAAAGTTATTATTATGGGATAGAATCCCAATGATACTAAATTTCACTACAAAAAACTGCTAAAAAATATCAATCTACTAGATATCATATGATACTCATAGTGTTGTTGAGGTAATTATTTATCCAAGGGGACTTCTATGGTCACTTTTTTGGATACCCGTCTCACCTAAAATTTACTATCTAGGATAAACCCATCAATAAATTATACTATAGCTGAATTTTTTTCCATTGGCATAACGTTGTATCATTTATGGGATCCACTATTATAGATTTATTACAATATAATTTTATAAGACCATTAATACATGTATCCAAATCATAATATTTCATAAAATTGTGTATCCTAACATATTATTTGGATACTTTATAAGAAACTATATACTCATACCTTTCTTTATAATTGAAGATAAATAGTTTCATTGAGCTCTTCCAACTCATATATCCTTTTTGAGGCTGAAGACATGTCCAAAATATGAAATTAGATCATTCATATCTAGTTCAAACCTACCCTAAGTAAAACCAATATTACTCGCCTTTATTATTGTATATACTAGAGAAACTTATCCTTGTTTCTTCATATGTAGTTAGGTATATTTCTAATTGTATACTAATGATGTTCACCTAGATTTTTCGATATCTTTCTATTATGATCACGGTGTAGTTGACACAATTCATGTATCTAACATGGATTATATTATTTATTCTATCAGATAGGCATTTATGACCTTACACATTCTCTCACCCTTATTGTTTATGAGTAGACACATTCTGGGAAATAAGTGTACCATATGAAACACGAACCAATACTCTCTTGAATTACTCTAAATTACATATATTTAGTATATAGTTAAGGTATGTTCCATGAAATATTCGACAAAAACTCTTAGATTTATCACAAATGATCTTTATCTCTATAATGTTCGCTACTACACCTAACTACTTCTTAGAGATTAACTTGTTTAACTAATCTTTAACTAGATATAATTTTGGTATGTCATTTTTAATAAATAATATATAATTTACAAATAAAACCAAGATAATGATTGTACTCTAACTTAATGACTTATTAACACATGTATCACATAAATTCATTATGAAAAAAAAATATTTTATATTTTCATCAAGAACATTGTTTCATGACCTAGATGCTTTTGTCAATATATAAATGGTACTTTTCAACATGTAAATTCTTTTCGCATTACCTATTGTCACAAAAACATCATGTTTTGTCATATAAATATCTTCCATAAGGTTACGATAAAGGAATCCTATTTTAAAATTCATATTCTAAATCCTATAGTCATGGTTACCTGAAATAGAAACTATATTTATGATGGATTTAAAAATGGTAATTGGAGAAAAGGTTTTTTCAAATATAATTCTAGGACTCTATTCATACCCTTGAGCTAGTAACTATGATTTTTTTTTGTTTTTACATTACCATGCAGGTCCATTTTTCTCTTGAATACCCATTTACACCCAACAAGCTTTACATTAGCTAGTAGATCCACTAAATACAAAAATTAGTTATGATACATGTAATCCATGTCAAAATTCATTATTTGTTTCCATTATATTTCCTCATATCTCAGTACTCTCTATTTAAATGATAGAGGTTCATCACATTCATTAAATATTGATTCACCATATTCAGGGACTAGAAAAAATTATCTTTATTTCTCTCTTAATTATCTGGTGCTCCTACAAAATACACGTGTTTCAATAACAATATCTTCAATTGGGACATATGGAATAAATTCATATAGAACAATTTATGTCTCTTTAGCATAAAATTCACCAATGTTAGTATTTATTACATTTTATTTCTTCATGGTGTGCTCCCTCTCTTGAAAGATATTCTATCATGCAATGGAAACATTCTTATAAGAGGGGATATATGGAAATTATTCCAATATTTCTGTGGTATACACTATAAGAAACAATTTTTTAATGGGGTGATAGTTTGTTTTTAGAAATTACCATCAAAATTATTTACAAACTCATACATTAGTGTGTGACAACAACAATTTCATTATTAACATTAATTCATAGTCTTTTTGTCCACATTATTTAGTACTCAGTGTAGAATGTGTGAAGAAACATGTAATCCATATATCCAAAAGGATAATGGATGATCTACATGACTCATCATCAACCACACCATGTCAATCAATTATGGTACATACTTTGACTAAAACCATTCCAATATGTTGTATATGGTGGAGGGAGTTGAGATATATTCAAAACATCCATATAAATTGGACTAAATATTGGTTATGATATTAAATACCTCAATCAGATCGAATCATATTCACCTTCTTAACGTGTTTATTCATTACATTATTATTGGATTATTTAAATTTGATGATAGACTCATACATATACCTCATAATGTAGCCATATCCATGTCTACTCAAGTCTAATGTAACATTTATGATGTCAGAATATCATATAATATATTCTTCAAGAAATGGTCCACAGAAATAAGTGTGTATAAATCCTAAAAGATTTGGTTCCCTTTAAACCTATCCACCGAGTGGTGGTTTATTCATTTTTACTTAAAAAATCATAACATATTTCAGGTTGTTATATCTCAAAACTATCTTAATAACCATCATGATCGAAATTTAACAGACACATCCTATTGTAATGAACAAGACAGTGATTCCACAGTTAGGTGTTATATGATTAATGAGAATATTATTCATTATATATTAATAACACATGGTTTTCATAACTTAATAAAAAATTATAATTATTTAGTTTTATTATACCATAAAAATGTTTTATTAGAGGCATTTTAGATTTCTAAATTTTTAAATAAATTATTCCATATCAAAAAACAAATAAAGAAGATGTTATTAGTAAACCATGAAAAAATAACATTAAAATATAAATCATTCTATTTATCAACTTAATGTTGGATTCTCCTATAGCCAATGTTGTAATTCATGATCCATTGGTTGCTCAACAATCCACCCCATCTTTGGAAATCCTTTAGAATCAATATAGTTCTCTTATTTAGATACATATTTGTCCACTATGAACTATATCTAAAACAAAATGTGTGAATTTATAAATATTTCACTAATAAACGAATGAACCTTTAAATTCCTCTCACTTCTATGTTTTTTTATCATTCTTTTATCCTAGAATTCTATATGCAGAAAAAAGTGTACATTTTCCCATTTCATACCATTGAATATTCTTCTTAATGAATGGATGGTGATTGGGAGCCTTAAAATCATAATGCTTATTAGGCACATCATCATTTTTCTACCTTTTATTATTCAAACTAAAGACTATAGTATCTCCATGACTCGGTTACTTGTCAACTTTGTCAAAGATATTGAGAATTCCTTATCGAGTATTCTCCCAATTTATCTTGTTGAGGTTCACAATGAAACTGGATAAGGATTTAGGTGGTGAAAAATAGACGAGATCTTTGTGAAAATAATTAGTTTTATTAAAGGCCAAGAAATTTATCCATTTTATTTTTTCACTCATGATACCTTCTTGAGGAAATGAAGGCACTAAATCTTTAATCCATTGCATAAATAGTACATTATAGATATCAAATTTCTCTTTTATTTATTTCTTTATATAGAGATCTTGAAGGCGAGACAACATATTATACACATCCATAACGTCATGTTACCTTAGTATTTCAATAGACATTATAATATCATGAAACATTCTAAATATATGGAATCATTGAAATTTTATTATAGAGAGATAATTCTTCCTCACTAGCTTCTTGGCCTGGGGCTTTTGTAATTGGGTTTTTGAGCACATATAATTTAATTTCATGGAATATAATAACATGTATGCTTCTTTTTCATTATTTTAAATTATTGTCAGTGAGAAGGTTATCCTATTTAATTATTGATCAAAATAATATTATCAAATTCATGTGTATTTTCAGTTCTATGATTTTAGAAGAGATTAATTTTTGTATATTAACTAATAAAATTAAATATTAATTTTTTATTTATCAGTCAATATTTTTTAAAAAACCCAATATCACATTAAATTTAACAATTATTATCCCAATTTAAGGATATTGTAATGGAAATGATCCATAAACCCTTTCTCATAAACTAGAAAGAGGTATTTCAAAATATTTGAAGGAGTTTAGTTGGTCCTGACATTGAAACTATAATAACTTGTAACTCAATGATCAATTGAGTGGAATCTCCAATCAAACAGTCTTGAATAATGATAACCTCAAAACATTCCCAACAATATTAACTATGTATTGTAGAGTCTATCAAACAATAATGTAAACAAGGTAAATTCATCTCAATACTACAGATAGTAATTCCTTAATAATTGAATGCACCCTAATGGGGGAAATGAATGAACTTTGAACTACGGTTTGATTAGGACCCAAGCAGTGGAAGCATATATCAACTTAATATATATGTAGATATATAATAGAGGTATTTTTATATTTATGCATAAATTTACTATTTTATCTTTATCACTTGATTTTAAATGTTTATCAGATTTACTATAGTAATTAACCAGGACTTAGATAATGTTTATGCAAAATCAGATTTATTTTAGTTCCATATTTCATTCAAGTTAATTCATTATTTTGAGTGATTGTGACAAAACCTAAAAAATGAAATTAATAGTGCTACATGATAGAAATATAGTAATAATAGACGGTATGATCATGAATATTCCCTAATGGGATGTTTGTCTATTAGATGACAAACCAGACCTCAGCCTAGGGAAAATCACCTTGAACTATGAAATGGTGTATGTGGTGACTTTAAAACTGTTCTCTCATGTGTAACTAGAATTTAATTCATCCATGGAACCAAAAATTAAATAGATTTATTTTCTTTGGATTTCCATCTATTATGAAATTTTACTCACATGCTACTGAGGGGAACAAAAATATTTATTTAACGGGACTATATAAGAGGAAACTGTGGGGACATTTCACCTTACATAATCAAAGGTGGAATGATATTCATACTATAGATTTAATTAAATAAAATTGAAAAATTAAAATTAAACTGACCACATACGAAGTTCTAGTTTATGCATTTAATCATTAACAGACAAGAAAATAGTTATACATTAAATAAAGCTTCATTCATTCTCAATCATTCTTATTTAAAATAAGTCATGATCGGATGAATTAATTATATTTTTTCATTAAAAAATTTATTTAACATAATTTTAATTAAAATAATTTTTATATTCTAAACCATTTAATTTTATCCAAATTGAATAATTTATATAAAATTGTCTATGTAATGAATATGTACCTCGGTAGAAACATTGTGAGTAACTGTCAGACCAGCCCAACATCTACAATATTTATATATTTTTTTTCTCATGAGTAATGTAGAATACATATCTTATCAACTATTTCAATGTCATTCACTATAAAATAAATATAATATGAACATTTTTATTGGGAACCTAGGCTATTGAGTTGGTTCAATGAATGTTTTTTATTTATAAATAAAAATATAAACTAAAAAAAGTGAATAAAGGTAGATATGTAAGGAAGGAATTACAAATGTGTGTGTGTGTGACCAATTAGAAAAAAAATTCAATAAAATAGTAACACAAAAAAGGAAGTGGTGAAAGGATGGAATAAAATGATTTTGGAATGTGAGAATAACTAGAAATCAGGAGATTAGTTAGAAATAACACTAGAATGAGAGTACAAATCAAAGAGTAGTAGAGAAAATATAGAAGTGTAGTAGAAGAGTTTTATTGGTTTGGTTTTTAGATTTAGTTTTCTATATGTATTCTTGGAAAAGTCCTATTAGATATTGTGAAATGTTATTGATCCATTCACTCAAATGAAAACCAAATGGGTGAATGGATCCTATAGTCTTTCAACTGTAGCATCCACTAATCCACAAAATGTTGAAACCAATTTTACCCCATGATCATCTTCTTAGTTAATACTAATGTGCAACCCTCCTTGATATATCTCTTTCCTAGATGGAATCTCAAATAATCAAATACTTACAAATATTCATTCGAGGATAGTTTCCATAGGTTTTCACAGTTCAAGATTGTTTAATTCCTTATAGAATGGAAATGAAGATAGATTCTAATAATACATTGAATATTTATGAAGTTATGTTAATAACAACATCAATATAGTTTATAAATTTTAGTTTTATCCAATTATCATAGATCTATTTTAGAAATATATCATTATTTTCAAAACAGACATTGTAATATTAGAAAAATAATGAAACAGTGAGATAAAATAAATTCCTAGTAGAAGATATCCAACTCCTCCCAAGGCCCAATTTTGTTATTACCTACTCCTCTAATTAATCATTGATTGATGGTTATGTCCAGTCATTTTCTAACATCCATATTCCCATACCATGTAGCCATAAATTGTTTATTCCATATTAGTTTGACTATATATAAAAGTAAAATTTCCAAAACTCAACCCTGAGAAAGTCTTTAATCCCGTAAAAATCCCTATGATCTCAATGTGGAACATTCATTATAGAAACACCCCATTTGGGTGATGTTACATGGGATCCCTTAAAATAAGGTTTTTCCCCTTAAAATTATATGATATTAGTGACCATGATCTGGATTTCAAATGATAAACATGTGAAAAGTTCAATGGTTTGGATTGATGAGTGAGAATACTCAAATCTTCTAACTACTCCAATTATCACCTTGCCCTAGATATTTTACAAGTCTCAAAAGATAAAATGAAAAAAATGTATTGATGTTGAAATAATATTCTCTAATATGAAAATTCCCTGTTACCCACAATATCCTCTTCTTGTATTCAATTTCATCCTTTTAAAAAATTAGGTTACCCATGAAATAAGATTCAGTTTTTGCGATCTGGCCTAATTTTGGGTTCTTTCATAGAAATCCATTTTTTTGGGCCATTGACACAGAACTTTAGAAAATTCTTATAGCTTAAATTTCATAGGATCCATTCTTCCATTACATTTATTTTCACCATGACCATTCCATAGAAGCAATCTTCATCGACAAGACTATCACATTCAACAATCAAACACACCATGAACGTCATTATAATCTTGGCCTCTCCGAGTCTCACAATGTATTAATATCATGAGTATATATTCCTTCATCTTTAAAAATATCATAATCAATTCCTCAGTCATCTGGCATGTGTCCTCCATTAATCTCTCAACCACATCATTGGGGAAGAAACATAGGACTCCTGTATTATCACAAATTCATGTTCGAGCCAATATAAATATCAAACCATTAAAAATCAATATAAATAATTTTTTATCACATTAATGGAACCAATTGTCTATATTTTTCATCAAAATCTATCTCTAATAATGTCCAAATGCTCATTTTTTCTTATTATTAGAGCATTGATCTTCTTCTCCAACATGAAAATTGAGTTCTTAATTTTGTAGGCTTCTACATCCCAACAAGAGCTTTGTATCATCCCATATATATTATTCATTCAAACATAACATAGGTTAAAAAATCAAATTATTATTCTTCAAAAACACTTCACATGGGATCGGATTTTATTAACCTTGTTTTTTAATAAATGATTGGATCTATGCTCAAAAGCCTTGACTGAGCATTGTTCTTCCTTCATGAGTCAGCCACGTATGATCATTTTTATTCATTGGATCATTAAAAATGTGATCGATTTGCACCATCATGGCCATTCCTAAAAATTACAAGACAACTTATATACTGTATAAGATTATAAAACACAACTTATTAATATTACTTCACACTACGGATTGAAGAGATATCCAATATTTCGAATTGAAACTTGATATTTTCATTATCGTAACTCCATGAATTTTCTAATTTAAAAATTTATGGTTATTAAAATTTAACTTGTAGTCCCTCCAACCCAAGAACAGTCACTATGACCCTTAAATAAATTTTTACCATTGATCCTAAAAAAACCAAATTGAAAATATTCAATTCATAACAACATCAACAAACATAAAAACTTATTACATAGAAAGAAAATATGTGGACAAAATGAATAAATAAATGTTTTAAAAAAATTAAATTTTCCTATTATCCCATAAGATTAAATTCCACAATATATAAAAGATTGATCCATTGATGTTATTAAATTTGTTCAAATAATTTTTTTACCATTAAATAATAAAATATTTTTTCAAATACTTTTAAGTTGAAATTTAAACATTGAAAATTTAAAAATATTACAACATTAAATTTGCATTGAGAAAAATATATTATAATAAAATTATATGAAGAATATAAACATGGAATAATGAAAGTATTATCTTAAGAAATAAAAAAACATAATCAAAATAAACATGAGAAAAAAATATTTTAAATTAATTTCAAAGGAATATTTTTTATTTAAAAGATATTTATAGAAAATGATACCAAAAAGTCATTGATTTGTTATTTGTATTGTCAATAAAAAAGGATTTTTCCTTTCTTTCACTTGTCTAAGAGACATTTATCATTAAAATCATGCTTTAAAAATGATCTGTCTCTACCCCTAATTAAATAAAATAAAAAGGTATGATGGAGATTTTTTAATTTCTTTTTTATTCCCTCTTATATTTTTTCTTGATTTTAATATTGAGTAATTTAATTGTAATTATATTTTCTTACAATGTATTTTGATTGACTTTTCACTGGTGATTATTCCCCAAGTAAATTACATTAATTTATTTTATATTCTCATTCCTCAGAGTATTCTAGACCAACATTGTCATAATATTTTCCTAGATTATTTCTTGAAAGATACATGGGAAATTTAAACCTATCATAACATTATATGACATTTTATTAAATCTATGATTGAACTAATACACTATTAAAATGATTTATGGATTATTTTTTTGAAAAAGTTTTCCTAATACCCACATACACATCATTACTTCCTTAGCCTATAGTAGTGATGAAAACCTTATTATGATGGATCCATTTCAAGAATATAATCCCTTCCAACCCTACCATTATCACTATCCTTGATTGTCTTTTGAAAATGTGTGGTTGATTTGTCTTTTTATAAGTACATAGGATGTTACTAGGGAGGGGTATGGTGAAATTTTACCCAATTTTATTTTCTATTGTTGAGGATTACATTTTTTATTTTCTACACTATCCATGTTTATTTGAAAAAATAAATATATAAAAAAGGATTTTTTATTTGGAAGGTCAAAAATCACTATCCCAAAAATCATAAATCTTATGATGGTGTTTATTTTTCTAGGTGAAGGATGTCAGATGTTTCGTAAGAATGATTTTATAAAAAAAATTATAATGATAAAGGTATAGGGAACATTTTTTTTGGAATCATATCATGTTCTTAGACCCACATTTAGTTGTTTGGATCATGGA
Organism: Viscum album; assembly: GCA_963277665.1. Classification (NCBI taxonomy): domain Eukaryota; kingdom Viridiplantae; phylum Streptophyta; class Magnoliopsida; order Santalales; family Viscaceae; genus Viscum; species Viscum album. Next base: position 1,270,306,987 of record OY728162.1, on the reverse strand, counting down.
AATATTTTTTCTAATAGGAGTTACTTTATTGCACTGTTCATGAATTTTAGGCATCAAAATGTGGATCTTACCAAATATTTTGAGCTTGATTTGTAAAATCATTCTACCATCACTAAAATTAAGTTATGTTTAAACTTTTTTACTAAATCCCTCATCATTTGTTTTCTATTTGTATTTATAGAGTGGACATGTTATAACAGATTCAAGACAATTATTAAGAATATATATTCAGGGTATGATCATAACTATTGTTTTATTTTTCCTTGAGTGTTGAGGGAAAATTTATTGTGAGGTAAATTAAAAAAAAATTGGTATAACTTATTATGAATAGTTATCAAATTATAATTAAAATAAGAAATAATTTAAATAAAAGAAATTATCTTTGAAGAATGAAACATTTTCACATGAGGAATTATTAGGGATTCCATGATTTTTAAACATATTATTAGTTTTATTTTCCTTAATGTGATTCATTTTTCATATTAAACAATTTTATTATTTTGGAATCCCTTTTAAGATGTTTTTTCTTCAGAAAAATTAATTTTTCATGTGTGAAGGAATTTTAAATAATAAATTTATATAATCCCTTTAGATAAATTTAATTAAGGTTTTATCCTATTTGATTTTATAATACAGTAGGTTTTGTGTTTTTTTAATAGGAATTAAAAAATTATGTCTCAAAGGAGTATATGTTGGAAAAATTGAAAATATATCTTTATATATTGTGAATTTGAAATAAATTATGTGTTCTCCTCAAACAAAAAAGAATCAAGATAATGCTTATGTCATGAATCTGAAATACAATGTGTGAATATAGAACATGATTAGAATCTATATTATACATCTTAAAAGCCACAAATTTTAAACCTGATAATGATACTTGGTGTGGCCTTAACACACAACATATAAATTTTGAAGCCGAATTTCCACCGAGGATTCAATCTTTAAAATACATAATATCAAAAATATTTGCATATTAATGAAGATATGAATTTCTCAACATATAAGTTATGTGCACATTATGAAATTATCAATAAATAATGAACATAAATGAGTCACATAACATGAACCATTTATACATCATGTAACATTAGCGGTCTTTATATTTCCAACAACATTGACACAATGAATAATTTTTATGATTACCAAACCCTTTTCTATATTTATTATCTATTTATTTAACATTATTATTCCCATAGATTTATATTTAATTCTATTATTATTTCAATTAATCATTTTTCATACATTATATTTCGAGACTCGTTGTTTATTTTTTTTTCTATTTTTGTGTCTGAATCCTATACTAATTGTCATTAAATGTCAATTTTTATGCATTATTAATTTAATATTTGTTAAAGTTAATATTTAATTTATATTTAATGACTTAAATTATATAATGTTTTTATTTTAGTTTCTTAATTATTATGTTAATCATGTTTTTATTTTTTTCCCTACATTATTTTAATTCTATCATGGATTACTAATATACTTATGGTTTGGGGTCGAGAGTATGAGAATCCTAAACCTAATGAGTGTCTGCCTCAAAACAAGGTAACCCTATGGATAATTGTTTTTAAAAAAAAATGGATATTGTTTCTTTTTCATCTACCCTAATGATCAGAGGTGCATTCAAATGGATCCTTTAACATATTTAAGTCTAGCTTGCTAGGACAAATTCCCTATGCATACTTTTCTTAGAAGCCATGATTTTTTTCATTAGGTTGTCAACTATCTCTAGAAAGATGAATGGTTTCCATATTAGGTAGATCCAATTGTTTGGAACAAGATCAATTTGAGACTATTTCCCTCACATTGTAACCTAAGCTATAGATATATCTGGAGAAAGATTTTGGATTATCTTTTGTTGATAACTTGAAATTAACATTGAACCCTTCAGTTTACTTTTATTTACTCCCGAATTACATAGTTATAGAAATTTAAAACTAAATAATCTGATAATTAGGAATCCTACCCAGAAGGTTATTACTACTGGGTCACATGTCTACAAGCTATATCTATTGGTTTAACCCTATACTATAGCATTACTATGACTCAATAGTTGATAGTGGCTAGGGAAATATAAATTTTATATGATCTATTCTCATGTGTAATCAACGACATCATGGGGGATAGTCATCCAAAAAAATGGATTTTCCCACCATCATGAAATCTCGTTTCATTGTACATCCCTTTATAATTTTCCATTTTATATTATAAATAAAATGTCTTTCCTGATTCTTTTTAAATTTTTTAGATTTTTACTATGTTATTTCAAAACGAAATGGTTATTTTCCATGGGAAATGATTCTGTGATATTTTAAAAGTGTTTTCATCCTCTTAAATATCCTTTGATGAACATAGAATTTACTCAGGGTATACTCCCATGATAATATCCAACATATTTATATTGATTTTTTTGACCATTTTGACTTGGGAATGTATTAACATTTTTTATTCTAGTTTATCTAATATGATTAGATATTCATATTACGTAATGTTAATTATTTTTATTGTTTATTAAAATTAAAAATTCATTGTAATTATTATGTGATGGGTGGGGCACTAAATTACATTGATCTTTGATGCATCAGTATCTATCATGAGACAATACATTTGTGGTATTTGGAATATTCCTCAACAATATATGTATGTTATATTGGAATAAGGCCTTGATATCAAGTTTAAGATGTCAAACAATAAGTATTCTATAATTATGAAATCATTTATTCACATACTTGTGATTATTTAAATAGTTATTCTATCATTGGATAAATTTCAATTTAATTTTATTATTTAAATGGAATTATGTAATCAAAATTTAATCAATCCATATTATTCAATACTTTCTCATCCTATTATTATTTCCATTTTAGGTATTCCCTTAATTAGAATCTGATCTCACCCTTTTAATTTTTTTACTATTCCTTGGATTATATTCAGTGCACTGTGACTTATATTCATGTATATTCTAGATGGATTAATAATTTCAAAATACGAAATACTATGTTGTATTTTTCAATTACAAATTTAATGTGATATTCAAACAGGTATCTATTTTTCCAAGACTTCTAAGGAATTCAATACCATAGAATTATGTCACTTATATATGGTGAAAATATAATAATTCAACCACCGGATCTAGGATATTATGGTTAATTTTGTTAAAGTCGTAGTTAGATAATGATTAGTATGACCCTTGGGAAATAGATTTAAAAAAACATAGATTATAGAACATAGTGATGTGATAGGTTCTAGGGATAAACCTATGTATAGGATAATATAATGATTTTTTAAATATTTAATTAGGTTCCCAGAAAATAAATCATTGTATAGATACTATAAATTTAATTTTGTTGGGTCACAGATGTACCTATGGGTAACAAATTTGAATGGGTCAGATTGGGTTTTAACTCGATGATCCCCGGTACACGATGATTTATCCAAAGATTGTACACTATGTTGGAATCTATTAGGGCATATATATTGGTTGAATCACATAATATTTATAAACTATTATGATATATATAAAAATGATTCTTTGATTTGAATTTACTCCCAAAAAATCTATGTTTATGATTATGTGATTATATATGCATAAGTTTTCAATTGATGATACTTATTGCACCAGATTTAGAATAAAAAACTATGATTACTAATATTATGAAAAAACTAGTATATGTCCTTAATTATAAATGTGTCCAAAAAAAGAATTTAAAACATAGAAATAATCATTATCTATATAATAAATTCCATATAAAACAAGTCTACAAGACAAGAGCTGTAGCAGAGGATTTTATAAAAATATCGAAGAAATCTAAAACTAATAATCTTGTCTATATAAAGAAAAATGTTTCATAACGGAAAGTTAATATGATGTTGGAATACTTCATACATAAAAAATATCCATTATTTAGTGTAACTACTAATTTATTATTGGTTAAGAATTGTATTCATCCCCTTGAAAAGCTACATCAAATTTTGGGATGTAATGAAAAAAATGGTTATCATGGTTGTGTTTTGATTAAAGTGAGATGATAATCAATGGTGTATATGGATTCAGAAAGATATGGAGGCTAAGAAAATTTGTGATATGGAAGATGATAATATGAAAGAGATATTATTTTTAAAATACATCACTCATGACAAATGAATTGATTAGGAAATACATTTATAGAATTTTGGAAAATGGACAGATGAATGAGTTTCTAAGTATGAGTCAAGCATTGTTGGATTAGATGGGTATGATGTTGAATACATAATAAATCCATTGAAATTAAATGTATAAATTAAATAAAACATCCTATGAACTATTAATATATAATATAATCCTATTATTTCCATTTCTCTAATCAAGATGGTTTCAAGAGGATCTCATCAACCTATGTGAATGATGTCTATTTCATAAAATTTATATAAAAGATAATTCCTTCGATCACCATGGGTATATATTTCAAAAGTCTATTCCATTCCCATAAAATTATATTCTATATCAACACTTGTTTAGTATTGGAAGTGATAAATCCTTTCCAAAATTATGCATTTAAGTAATATTATTTGTGGCACACCAAACACATCACACTTCACCATTAGCATATGTCATTACAGTTTTCCTCAATAAAATAAAAAACATGACCCATAATATTAATTAATAATAATATTTTTTATTAAGACCATTTCACACATATGTAAATAGGTAGATGCAAAAATACATGTAATTGTGGATTCCTTAATGGTGGCTCATGTTCAGAAAATACTTTTCATTGGAAATTACTATGGTTGTACAAATTTATAATGGAATCAAAATCATATGAGTCTCCACCCATGACAGACTTTGTCATTTTTTATATTTAATTATATCATCCTCCTATAGAACATATATTCCTGAATGTTGTCAAGGAACTTCCAAGCACAACTCATCTTAGAGAACTGTTATGATATTTTAGTAAAATATTCACTCTTATGACATTATCACATGCTACACAACATAGAAGAACAACCATGATGGGATAAGAACTTTAAGCATATTAAAAAATATGAATATAGTTAATCTTAATACATATGAAAGCCTAGTATAGGTATCCAACCCTAAAACAATCCATATTTAACTATCGCCAACTGCTATCAACATTCATTCTACTAGATCTAAGATGATTCTCATAAATCTAATGAGGAAATTATTTTGAAAAGGTGACTTCTATGTTTCCTTTTTTGAATACTTTTATCACCATAACATTTCCCCTATGAGGAAAATGCCTAAAAAATTATATTTTTGGAGTATGTTTATTATCCACTAGAAATACCATATATCCTTTTTGGAGACACTATTGATGTTTTATCACAATATAATGTGATAGAGTATTCACATCAATAAACATGATTGTCCTCTTTAATAAAGCTGTGTATCCAAACATCTTCTTTGGCTTGTTCAAAATCCAATATATACTCATTGATTTAAAGAGAATTGAAGTCAACTGGTTTCTTTATACTCTTCTGGATCACAACTCCTTTGTTGATACTAAATACGTATCCAAACTATGACTTTAGATCATTCATATATAGTTTCAATCAATAACTAATATAACCAATGAGGACTATATCCTAATCATTTCTATACTATAGTAAGATATCCTTCGTTTTCCAAATATACTTAAGGATATACATAATATCATACTATTTATGTTTACCTAGATCAGCTTGATATCTTCCAATCATGATCATGGAGTAGGTGAAATAAATCTTTATACATATCAAGATATATATTTTGATCCTATCACATTAACATTTGTGAAATTAATCATTCCATCTCTCATATGTTTTATGAGGACAGTCTTTCTTAGAAGGATTTACACGAAATGAAACACAAAACAATCATCTATTAGATTATTCCAAATTAATATATTTATTGTCTGGTTAATGAATGGTCCTAGACATAGTCCACAAAATCTCTTGGATCTATCATAAACAATATTGATACATCGAATATAGGTAGCTTCCCCTAAGTCCTTCTTGTGGATGCACTTGTTTAACCAGACCATAGATAACTATAATATTGGTATGCCATTTCATTAAAATTAATATTTTTGTTATCGAAATAGACCCCATTTTAAGGTGTGAGGGGGAACCCATGACATAATCAACTTATAAAAAACAAAAAACCCCAACACACCAAAATCTCAACACCAAAAGCAACCCACACTACAAGAGAGAAGCTCCACCTAGTAATAAAAAACATTCAATCTAGCTTCCACTGTCTCAAAGCTGAATTGATATTTGTCTCATGTAAAAGTGAACAGGCTTAGAACAGATGGATAAATCCATAACCTCTCAAACATTTGATTCTGAATAGCCAAGAAACAGTGAAAAACCATTACCCTGCAACAGATCTGAAACATCTTCTTATAGAAAATTGGATGCAATATACCTTGGGAAGTGGAACACCAAGGCCAAAACCCAATTCACATCACGAGAAATCCAAAAAACCACTACGTAAAACAACAAACGTCATCCCAAGAAAATCCGTCTAAAACACCTCATGAGTAGAAGCCTATAGAAACAAACCCTAACACGATGAGCAAACCAAATGTAACGTCATATCCAGAGTCCCAAAGACCAAACCAAAATTATCTTAACTATCGTATTCCATGAGAAAACAACCTCCTCTACTGCCACGGTCACCATGTCTGACCAGCAAAACCTCATATCAAGACCAAAACTACTAGAGACAAGTCCCACAAAAATGACCATCCCCAAGACTGAAATCTCGCACTGTATCCATCTGTCAACACATTTGTATACCCACCACAGCTGAGGCAGATATGCCATGGGATAAGAAGCCAACTCACTGCCACCTGGGGCTAGATGAACCAAAAACAGAACCACAAAGCATCACTGGAGTGGGGGCCATGTCTGATCTAACCCAAAAGCACTACCTTGATCATGAATCTAGGAAGATCTGATCCAGGTGAAAACCCAAAACAGTAATCAGGATCCATGAGCGGACCATGAACGTGGAGCAGGATGAAGAACAACACTGGTAGGGACCAAGTGGCATCAACAGTGACATTCCTCCATTTGAGAGAATCACAAACCCTGCCTCTGATCAAGTCCAAGATAACTCACTTGCCACAAGAGTCGGTAGCAGGGTCATTCCAACGGCAAGGACATCATAATTCCAGCACAACAGAAAACCAATCCTCCATAAAAATGAACCAAAATCCAATGAAAAACCCCAAACTTTAAACAACAGTCGAAAGCAAGATCCAGATTACCTCCCCACCCCCAATCCACTATGGATCCGACAACGAGCTACTCCAGAGAACGACGGAGCCGACGCTGATCTACTACAACCATTCTGAGCCAATATCAAAACGCTCCGGAAGTCAAAGATGTTGAACTAAACTTGAACGAAGAATCCTGAAAACACACCAGAGCTGATGAAGTTCCACACTGATCTCCAGAGGAAGACTACGTCGGGACTCAAATTACTCTTGAGTATAACTCTAATGGATTTAAAAATGAAAATTCCAGAAAATTATTCTTCATATACAATTCCTATATTTTATTTAAAACATTTAGATAGTACCTATGATTTTAGGTAATTAGATTACCTTCAATGTCTATTTTTATCTTGAATTCTAGTTAAACTCTATAGTATTTACATTGACTACCGTATCAACTAAAACCGAAACATGGTTTAGATACTAGAAATCCCTCTCAAAATTCATTGATTCATCCCATTATAAAGCTTCCATTGTTTCTACATATTATTTATTATAGATAGTTTCATTAATTTCAATAAATAATTAGTCACTATATTGAGGGAGTAGAAAAAATATCATTCATATTCCCTTACCTCTCTGGTTCTCCAATCAAATACTTGCGTTTCTTGAATAACTTCTTCTGTGTGGTATTGTTGAGTATATTCTGGAAGAAACTATTTTATATCCCAACCATTAAAATAATCAAAATCAATCTTTTTCCAATTATTCATCTTACGGATTTTCCCTCTCTCAAGAAATATGGTGTATCTTTTAAGGATTACATGCTTATATAAGGGGATGTATAGATATTATTCCCTTATTTCATTAGTTTGTCCTATAAAGATAATTTTTTTCCATGGGGTGCTACGTTATTTTTGAAATGGACATAAAAATTCCACACAACCCCATACATGAGTGTGTGACAACAAGAATTTGTTTATATATGTTACATCATAGTGAATTTTTTTCCACCATAGTTACTACATAGTTTAGAATGTGTGCAATAAATTTTAATGAGTATAAAAAAATGATAATGGAGGATCTGTATGTCTCATTATCTACTTTACCATGTCAATGAATGTATGGTACCTCCATTCACTATCACTATTCCATAGTGGTGTATAATGTGGTGTGTATTGAGATATAATCCCAATATCCCATAGAATGTTAACAAAATATTGGTTATGACATTCACTAGCTCGATTAGATCAAAGTATCTTCATATTCGTACCAAGTTGATTCTCTAATTTATTTTAGGATTATTTGAATTTTGCGATGGACTCAGACTTATACGTCAAAATGTAGAACAATAGCCATATACTAAAGTTCTCATTAAATTTTATTGTGTAGGTATATATACATCTAGATTATTCTAAAAAATATCCAGACTAATTAGTGTTTATGAATCCTAGAAGCTTTTTCAGCCACTTAGCTAATATAATAAATAGAGGTTTAGACATTTTCTTTATAAATGTTCATGAAATATTCTATGTTCTTTTAGCTCAAAATAGTTTAACTAAATACTTTGATTGGTATTTTTAAGACACTTTTTAATTACATAACAAAGAGAGTGATTCCATAGTTGAGTGTTATAGGAGTCATGAGAATTTCATTCATTGTCAATTTCTAATACTTCATTTTCATAATTTAATATATAATTAGTTGAATTGAGTTTTCACATACCATTTTATATGATGTATTTAAATAAGATAAATTCTATATTTCTAAGTTTCTATATAAATTCACCATTTCAATAAATTTATAGAGGTGATGTTCTTAGTAAAAAATGGATCTATATAAGAGTTCATTAAAACCAACATAATTTTGGTTATCAATAGAAGGTTGAAGTATCATATTTCTAATGTAGTATGTCATGCTCCATTGGAAACGTGTTGATCTATCTCTTATTTTGAAATAATCTATAATCTATAGGGTTTATTTATTTATATATATATGATCCCCCAAATATTTATTTAATACCCTATGTGAATATATAGAAAAATTTTAGTCGATAACGAATGCACCATGGAATTCCCCTAACTTATAGGGTTTTTTCTGATTCCTTTAGCCTATATTTCTAAATTCAATAAAAATTGAAATTTTTTCCATTTCTTACCTATGAATAATCTTTATCTTGAATGTTTGGTTAATTTTTTTAATGGGTGGGGCCGATGCCTCATTTTATTATTTAAAGCAAAGACCTCATTAGTGTGGGTAGAGGGAGACCCATTACATAGCCCGAAGGACCAAGATCAAGTAGCCTAAATACAACGCTTGAACGCCCACTTTATCGCCCAAAGGAACCCTTGGTGAATAGTACTATTGTAGTACCCTTGCGGCTACAGTTCCTACTGAAGGTTCCTGGCACATCGGAAGCTCGTGGGTGGATGTGCCCACTTGGCTTTTTTCCATTAGAAATGATCAATCTGGGATCAATACGAAAATAAACACCAACCCCCACTGATCGATTCACAAAAATAGACAAAGAATAAGAAAGGTCTGGGAACCACAAAAGTGGATCGTCACAGGTTGATTATAATTAATTTAATTAATTAACAAGAATTACCTTTTATGGCGTACTTTCTTCACTGATATTTCCGATCACGTTCTGATGTGATTTGTTGTAGCATTGCATAAGCCAAGTATATAATTCCTCTAGCAGTGATACACACGTGCACCACGTATCTCAGAACGTTTCCAAAGTAATATCTAGGTTCTAGTGTGGAGAAGCCTTTTCTTGCGTTGTCCGCCTTAGATCGCCTTGATTCGATGGAGGTGGATCACTCTTGATCTTGAGAGTGTTCTTGGAGGATGAAGTTCTTTCGGTCTTGAGAGAATTTTCCAGAATTGTTGTGCACAATGATTCTCTTAGGAAAAGAGTTGAGGTTGTGAGGATATTTATAATCGAGTTTAAGGTAGTAGTGTTATGACAATAAATAAACGTGTTACGCGTTTTATTTATTCCATTAACTCTTTTGAAAATACCATGTCGAGTAATTAATTCCTTGACATGCGCCCACACTGATTATAATAAATATCATTTAATAAATTGATATTTCCTCAAAATCCTAACTTGAAAAACTAAACGGCGTGTAAACATAAATACATGATATGTACTTGTTTTTCATTGAAAAATACATGGCGTGTACATTCAATGTACACGACGTGTATATCTTTTTTTTCATTTATTCATTTCCTTTCCAAAATGAAAAATACATGGTGTGTACATTCATTAATAAACGACGTGTACTTGTTTTAAAAATAAAAAAACATGGCATGTAATCATTAATACATGGAATGTACATTCAATAATACACGGTGTTTATTTTTTTTTTCAAAATAAAAACTACACGACATGTACTTGTTTTCATTTTATTCTCCCTCCAACAATAAAATGATTTATTCTTCCTTGAATAATTATTAAACCACATACGAGAATAATCTTTATTATACTTGGGATACTTGAATACACATAGTGTGTGACCCTCTAGGCCTCTTTCTCATTGGCATTAGTCGGGCTTGCCTAAAGTCCAAGATTACTATCTAGCAACGGGTCAAGGAACCCAAGGGAAAGAAGTTTATGTCGCATTGACATGTCACCTCATACGAATTCTTACTTTGTAATTTAATCCCTTGTCTCAATATCTCATCAAGCAGGTTTCATGGAAGTGTCATAAACTTGTATGATTGATCTATCATTCTTTGACTTTAATAAATAAACTCGTCATTTCACCATGGACATGGAATTTGGGCGACAGTTCTATTTCAATCAAAGGGCCCAAGATATCTACTTCCATAGATATGGAAGGGACAAATCCTTCCTTGACTTATCCATTAACAACATGTCATTCGTGATGCACCATACATACCCTACTTCCCTCCAACTTTCTACGTGATGGTTTTTGTCAGCAAATTTAAGTGTGCAAGTCATGACATGAGTTAATGATAATATTCCAGTCTAAGTACCATTAAAAATGCTCGTAGACAGAAAAATCTGGTGACACTAAGACATGAAGAATTCATACTGGTGGGTCTGTTCTCATAATCTCCCGTCATGGAGATTACCAAGTGCAAACTCCATGAGATAGATCCTCGTCTTCTTACAAGTACTCGCATATGATGATCTGTATACTATGCGTCATATCATAGTATGTCATCCCACCATAGAAATTTATTTAATAATATTGTTATAGCATTTCAAGGTTCTCATCAATGCGGGGATCTACCAAGACCTTATTAATGCAACAAATATTCCAGGACATTATTATATTATAGTAATGCATAAAAATAAACAATATATAACAAGTGCACATTCATTTAATCAAATTACAAATAGTTGGTTCTCAGGAAACCAACTCTAACAAACTCACACTTGGAATAGAGCCAACTGCCTACGACTTTTAGCCCCCTAGACCTCACATGAGGATCATGTTTTTTCTGAGTCAAGTCTTTAGTCAAGTTGTCCACCACATTGTCTTCCTTGGAAATACTGCTCACTTGAACTTCACCTCTTCGAGAAAAATCCCTCAAGAGATGAGACTTCTGAAGTATGTGCTTTGTCCAATGATGTGATCATGTATCTTTTGCAACTTCCACTACTGAACTGTTATCACAATAGAGTGTGATATGAACTTTAATTCTCGGTACTACATCCAGCTATTGGACTAAGATTCACATCCATACTGCTTCTTTAACTGCCACAGAAGCTGTGATATACTCATACTCTCATGTAGAATCTATGACCACACTTTTCTTTGAGCTCTTCCAGCTCACTGCACATTCATTCAAACTGAAGATGTATCCAGTCTCCAACTTCATGTCATCTTGATCCATCTGAAAACTAGCATCTACATGTCCTCTGATTACTAGTTCCTCATCTTCTCCATAAACCAGGAACATATCCTTAGTATGCCTCAGATACATAAGGATAGTTTTGACTACCATCCAATGGTGCTCTCCTAGATCAGCTTGATATCTGTCTACCACACTTAATGCATAAGTAACATCTAGCCTTGTACATACCATATCATTCATGACTGACCCAATCATGGATTTGTAAGGGATACATTCCCTTTTGTTTCTTTCCTCATCTGTTTTAGGACACAATTTCTTTGAAATATGAATGTCATGTGACACTGGCAACAATCCCCTATTGGATTGTTACATATTTAATCTCTTCAGTATCTTGTCAATGTATGTACTATTACTCAGGCCTAGAATTCTCTTGGATCTATCACGATGGATCTTAATCCCAAGAATATATGCTGCCTCGCCCAAGTCTTTCATATAGAAGAATTTATCCAACCATTCCTTAACTGACTGTAAGATAGGTACTTCGTTTCCATTTAGCAATATGTCATCAAAATATACAATTAGGAAAACAATTTCACTTCCACTAAACCTTTTATAGACACATGGATCAAATTCATCTTAACAATTCCAAATTCCATTACGGATTCATCAAAATGAATATTCCATGACCTTGATGCTTGCTTTAATCTATAAATGGATTTCTGAAACTTCCATATCTTGTTGGCATCCTTTGGAGTCAAAAACCCTTCTGGTTGTTTCATGTAGACATATTCCTAGAGATTCCCATTAAGTAATCCTGTTTTGACATCCATTTTCCAAATTTCATGGTCATGGTAAGCGGCAATGGCCTATAGGATTCTGATGGATTTCAGCATCACAACTTGTGAAAAGGGTTCATCATAGTCAATTCCATGACACTATGTAAAACCTTTTGAAACCATTCGTGCATTATAGGTGCTGACTTGCCCCTCCATGTCTAGTTTCTTCATAAATACCCATTTATTACAAACATGATTTACATCAACTGGAGGATCTACCAAAATCCAGACATGGTTTTGTTACATTGAATCCATTTTAGAATTCATGGATTCTTTCCACTTGGCAGTATCTGTGCCTTCAACTGCTTCCTTGTAAGTAAGAGGATCATCATTGTCAACCAATAATGAGTCACTATCCTCGGTGATAAGAAAACCATATCGTTCTGGTTCTCTCACCTCCCTCATGCTCCTATGCAGTTCTTGTGTCTCTGGAATAGATTTTTATTCCATGGGGCATTGTGATATCTATTTTTGTACCAAATCTTATATATCTTGAGCCTCGACTTCATCAATGTCTATCTCGCTCCCACTATCTCTTTTGGAGATGTGATCCCTCTCAAGGAATATGGAGTGTCTTTCCACTGTTTCCTTTTTATCTGAGGGGTTGTATAGGTAATATACCCTTGTTTCCTTGGGATATCTTTTAAATATACAATTTGTGCCTCAAGGAGCAAGCTTGTTACCTGAAGAGGCCTTAACAAATGCTTCGCTACCCCACACATGGAAATTTAATAACATGGCTTTTTGTCCACTCTAAAATTCATATGGAATACCATTTATCAATTTAGTTGGTACTTGGTTTAGTATGTGTGCTGCTATTTGTAATGCATATACCCAAAAGGATAATGGAAGACTCGCATGACTCATCATTGATCTAACCATGTCCAACATGGTGTGGCTTCTCCTTTCACTTAATCCATTCAACCGAGTTGTGTAAGGAGGAGTGAGTTGAGATAGAATCTCAAACTCCTGAAAGAAATCAATGAAGTCCGGATTAAGATATTCTCCTCCTCTATCTGAGCATGTTTTCTTAATCTTCATACCAAGCTGGTTCTCAACATTATTATTGTATTCTTTGAACCGATCAAAATTATATGACTTATACCACATTAAGTAAATATATCCATATCTACTAAAATCATTAGTAAAAGTTATGATGTACAAGAACCCATGACTTGCTTCAACTAGAAATGGTCTACACACATCTGTGTGAACTAATTCCAGAATATCTTTAGCCCTTTCACCTTTACCACTAAATGGGGCTTTGGTCATTTTGCTTTGAAGACACACATGACATACACCAAGTGGTTTTAGATCGACAGAATCTAAATACCAATCATGATGTAATTATGTCAAATCCTTATCATTGACATGACATAGACGGTGATGCCAATGTTGGTTGTGGTATGAGTCATGTGAAATAACTTTTTCATCGATTACCATTACTTGGTTTGAGTAGTCTAACACAAAAAGGTCGTTATATAAATGTGCTCTACCAAAACAAATTCTAAATTTATAAAAGTAGCAATAGTAATTTCTATACATGAAGGTGAATCCATCAATATCTAATCTAGATATTGAAATAATGTTTTTTGTAATAGAAGGAACATAATAACAACCCTTTAACACCAAGATCATTCAAGTTGGCAATGTGAGGTGGTAGTCCCCGACAGCTATAGCAGCATATCTGGCTCAGTTGGCTACTCATAGATCTACCTCCCCTCTATCAATCTTCCTAAATATACATGGTTCCTATAATTGGAGACATATGTGAGTACCACCAGCTATATCTAATACCTAATTTGTAGAAAAAGATAGATTTCATTCGATGAAAAATGCACCTAAAGCTTCCCCTTTCTTTCTTGGATGGGTGCAGTTTTTCTTCCAGTGTCCCTTCTTGCCACATGCGAAACAAAAAGAATCATTTTCTCTTGCCTCCCCTTTGATCTTCCTTTTCTTGGAAGGCCTTGAAGAAACTTTGGGATTAAATCTCTTCACCTTCCATTTTCTTTTATTCACCATATGGATAGAAGGATTTTCATGCTTTATATCATTATCCACTTGGAGAATAAGGATAAGAAGATCATATAGAGACTTCTCAATGTTGTTCATGTTGAAATTTACCAAAAAGTTAGAGAAGCTCTGGGGAAGTGATGCGAGAGTGAGATCGGTACCGAGTTCCACGAGGAGCATAAACCCTAGAACCTCCAAGCGCTCACCGTATCCAATGATCTTGAGTACAGGAGTCCCGGCTGGGGAACCCTCTACAAGAATGCTATAAAATAGTACTTTGGAGATCTCAAACCCTTCCTATATTTCTCTCACCTGGTATAGACCACGGAGGTGGTCAAGCATGCTATAGGAATCCATGTCCTCATGAGACTTCATGAGCTCACTTGACATAGACGATAACATCAAACATTGAACATCGAGTGCGTCGCTGAAATGTTGATCATATACTAGGAAATCTTCATCACTTGCCCCTTGGGTGGGAGAATCAGGAAGTGGGGACTCTAGCATGTAATACTTTTGTTCATGGTGTTGTATAACCTAAGGCACCTAAACCATTCTTGAAAGTTACTGCCAGTGAGGATATTGTCTTCATTTGGAATTGATCACAGATAAAATGTGGTTGACAATTTTGTCATACCGATTCTTCAAATTAAAAGAGCTGATTTATCAGCACTTTCTTGATTAAATTTTTGAGATATAATAATTTTTTTAAGTCTACCACTATTTTATCAAGTCTTAATGGCCCTCACCATTAAACTCGTAATTTCTAGTTTCTTTGACATTCGAGTGTAATGGATCCATATTCCCATTCGCATAACCCCAACAATGGTTGGCCAAGCTATATGAAGGTATTTAAGTTGGTTGGTCTTTTCCAACTATGATCTTACAGTTCCTTGATATGTTGAGTAGACTCCCCAATTCTGAAATCCTAACTTGGATTTCCTTACCAGTTGCCTCCATTTTTCAACAAGTATAGCAAGGGCTACTCCTCTAGATGTAAAATGTTTAAGCCAACCTGAAACATTCATAAGATATTCATTTATAAAAGTATGTGTCCCAACAAGGGTTGGTCATGGACATAGTTTTATTGAGTCTTGACCTTAATCAAGTAACGAAAGGCTTTGTCTGACTTAATATGGTATTTGAGGGATTTTATTCTTTATGCGTAGTTTTTCATTATCACATGCTTCTTAATATTAAGTGATGCTTGCTTCTGTGATTAACCATGTTCTGATAATATTTATGCATAGTCTAGTTTTTATTTTATTCCTTCTTTTCATTCTTGTTTATTTAATTAATTATGTGATTGTGACAACACATACATAATAAATAAACCATGCAATCAGACAGAAATAAAATAAGATGGCATGATCATGAGATTCTGTTGGTTTGATTATCTAGCAGATTGATAAGCTAAGTCTAACCTAGATAAAAACACCATGAATGTTTGGTTCGTGTTTTACAGCTCCCACCTGTCCACCATTGTATATTATTGGGCTGGTTTCACCTCAGCTTCAGGTTTTGAACCGTCTCCTCTGGATTGGGAGATTTTCCATTACATGGGGTTTACATTAAAGAAACCATGGGCATGCAGGCCCTAAATTTTATTGGATGAAGGATCGTAGGCCAAAAAATTTATATTGAAAAAAATTTATATGAATCCATACACACATACTAAGGGTTTTTGGTGTATCTCATGATCATCCATAGCATGCAACGACATTTAGGCAAATTTAGCATTCAAATTCTTTTAATCATTCTATTTATTCATGATAAGTCCTGGTTCAATTCAATTAACTACGATCTTAAAATTAATCAATTATTTATCTTAAATTTCTTTCTAAATTTCCTTTATATTCTTCTAATCCATATTCCATGTACTGGTCATTGTACTTTTGGAGGAAACCTGGAGAAATCCCATTTCTGGAATGTACACGGTGTGTAGGATATATTACATGGTGTGTATTTTTCACCCTTCATCCAAATTACACTCTAGGGGCTTTGGCGTGTTTTTTGTAATTTGGAAATTATGGAGTACATGGCATGTAGATTAATCTAACATGGCGTGTACTTCATTGTTACACGGTTACCGGCCTGGCAATCTTGTGTACATAGAACACACTTATCCTCGTACACGGTTTCACCTGGACCCAATCGGACTACACGACGTGTTGATTCAACATACATGTTTTGAATTCTGGTTTCCACATTCCATTAAATTATGGTCAACACGGTGTAATAAAACTGAGGTATAGTAAATTCACATGACGTGGTTTGACAGAACAGTACCAGTTCGTTGATCCTAAGTACACCGCATGTAGTTTTCACTACACGCCGTGTATTATTGTGTTGTATAAACATAAAGAGAGGATCCTTCAGATGAGTTCCTATTTTTTGAATGTAATCATAATCAAAATTATAAGGTCATTTTTGTGATGTGAATCAAGAAACGAAGGAGGAATAAAAAATCACGTTCATTCAGTTTTATAGAACAATTTATCTTGAATTGAATCAAATATAAATGCGTAAGTTATCAACGAAAATTAAATAACTATAACCAATGTTGTAACCTCACTCTGATACCAATTGAAGGTTTTGGGCACAGTGGAAGCTCGTGGGTGGATGTGCCCACGTGGCTTCTTGTCATTATCAATGATCCATCCGGGATCAATACGATGATAAATGATAGTCTCCACGGATCGATTCACATAAATAGAAAAAGAAGAAGAATGATCCTGGAACCACAAAAGTGGATCGTCATAGGTTGATTATAATTAATTTAATTAATTGACATGAAGTACCTTTTGCATCGTAGAATCCAAGTGTAGACTTCCTCTAGCGGTGATCCACACGTGCACCACATATCTCTAGAGGTTTCCAAAGAAATCTCTTGGAGTTAGCATGGAGAAACCTTTTCTTTCATTGTTCACATTAGACCACCTTGATTTGGTGGAGGTGGATCTCTCTCGGTCTTGAGAGTGTTCTTGTAGGACGAAGTTCATTCAGTCATGGGAGAATTCTCTAGAATTGTTGTGCACAATGATTCTCTTAGGAAAAGAGTTGGGGTTGTGAGGATATTTATAATCGGGTTTGAGGTAGTAGAGTTATGATAATAAATAAATGTGTTACGAGTTTTATTTATTTCATTAACTCTTTTGAAAACCCCATGTAGAGTCACTAATTTCTTGACATGTGCCAACACAGATTATAAAAAATATCAATTAATAAAATGATATTACCTCAAAATCCTGACTGGAAAAACTACACAACGTGTAATCATAAATACACAGTGTGTACTTGTTTTTCATTAAAAACTAAATTGCATGTACATTCACTGTACACCACCTGTATATCTTGTTTTCATTTATTCATGTTATTTCCAAAATGAAAACTACACGGTGTGTATATTCAATAATACATGACGTGTACTTGTTTTCAAAATAAAAACTACACGACGTGTAATCATTAAGGAATGGCATGTAATTGTTTTCATTTTATTATTCCTCCAACATTAAAATGATTTAGACTTCCGTGTATAATTATTAAACCACATATGAGAATAATCTTTATTCTGCTTGAGATAGTTGAATAAACTTAGTGTGTGACCCTCTAGGCCTCTTTCCCGTTGGAATTAGGCGGGATTGCCTAAAGATCAAGATTACTATCTAGAAATAGGTCAAGGAACACAATAGAAAGAAGTAGATACCGCATTGACTTGTCACCTCATACGAATTCTTACTGTGTAATTTAATCCCTTTGTCTCAATATCTCATCAAGCAGGTTTCATGGTAGTGTCATAAACCTTTATGCTTGAAATGTTATTCTTTGACATCCAGAAGTAGACTCGTCGTTACACCATGGCCATGGAATTTGGGCGACAATTCTATGTCAATCAAAGGGCCAAAGATATCTATTTCCATAAATATAGAAGGGAAAAAACCTTCCTCAACTTATCCATTAACAAAATTTCATTTGTGAATCACCCAATGTACCATAATTTCCACCAACTATCTATGTGATGGTTTTCGTGATCAAATCTAAGTGTCCGAGTCATCACATGAGTTAATGACAATCTTCCAGTCTATGAACCAATACACATGCTCGTAGATAGCAATATGAAATGACACCAAGACATGTGTAGTTACTACTGTCGGGTCTGCTCTCATAATCTCCCATCTTGGAGATTACCAAGTGCAAACTCCATGAGAGAGACTCTTGTCTTCTTATGAGTACTCGCACATGACGGTCTGTATACAATGTGTCCTATGATAGTATTCCATCCAACTATAAAACTTTATTTAAGAATATTTTTATAGAATTTCAAGGTTCTTATCATAGTGGGGATCTTCCAGGACCTTATTAATGCAACAAATATTCCAAGACACTATTATATTATAGTCATGCAGAACAATGACCAATATATAATAAGTGTACATTCAATTAATCAAAGTACAAACAGTTTGTTTTTAGGACACCAACTCTAACACTTACTACCATACAACCACCGCTACAGTGTTGCCGCTACAGTGTACCCAAGTGATACAGGCTCTTGCTTGGCATCCAAAAAACCCAAGATCAAATGCGGGTAGGGATAAATGGTTGGTTCATGGGGGACATAAAAATTGGAATGACTTAGGGTCCCCTTTTACATATTATATATTTTATTTTTCACCAAAAATACAATATGATTTTCATGGCCCATTTCTTTTTTAGCATGGGGGAATTGGGTGAGAATTTTTGAAGGAGTATTCTCTATATTAATCATGTTAAACTTCACAATGAAACTAGGGAAGGACTTAGGAAGTGAGGAATGGATGAGATATATGTGAAGTTTATTAAGGATATTAATGAAAAAATATTTAAGTTATATATGTGTGAAATAATCATAATTATAAGAGGACAATCTAAAAATGAATCTTCTAGCCTACATGTGAGTAGTGCATTGGATATCTAAAATATCTCTTTTATTTCCTTCTCATGATTGAGATCATAAAGATGATACATAATACTATGAATATCCATATCCTAATATTACACTATACAATCATTGTACATATTTGATAACATGAAATAGTAGAAATATGAGTAACCATCTAATTTTTTCTTGTAGAGTGAAAATTCATTCTCACAAGCCACCTTGATAAGGACTTCTAATGTGGGGTTTTCAGAAATGTATATTTACATTTCATGGAGTTGAATCACATACATATTTATTTTTTATTATTTTAAATTAGTTTCTATGATAAGGTCATCGTATTTATGTATTGATCATAATGATATGGTTGAACTCTTGTGAGTTATCACATCAATAATTTAAGAAGAGCGTAATTTTTGTATTTGACATTATGAGGTTAGGGAATATTTTTTATTTATCTCCTAATACTTTATTGAATCCCATTAGCCCGCTATAATGACCTATTATTATATCATTTAAAGTATATTATAATGTAAAGGATAAATATAACACTTATCATAACTTAGATGGAGTTTTGTCAAGATATTTTATGTTTTTTAAGTAGGCATGACATGCCAAAGGAATTAACTCACAGATAGTGGATCTATTGGGTGGACTCCCTAATCGTAGAATCCTGAATAAGGACATCCTCAACACTTTCCCCACTATTATCACTATTTCTCATGGATGTGATAACTAATTAATGTGAACTAGGTTAATTTGGACCAATACACATGATAAAAATTTCCTAGCAATTAAAATCCCACCAACAGAGGTTGGGAAAGAACATTTAACTATGATTTGATTCATACTCAAGTAGTGGATGGCTATAAAAAATAAATATAAATATAATATATATTTATTTTTATCTTTATTAATAAATTTATAAATTTATATTTTTTAATTGTTTTTTAATGTTTACTGGATGTACTCAACTGATTAACCATGTCTTAGATAAAGATAATGAATAACCCAATTTATTTTATTTCCATCTTGAAATCTATTCAATTCATTTATTTATGTGACTTTGATAAACAAATATACTATTTTATAAACCATGATACTTATTATAAATACAATAATAATATATGGTATGATCATTAGTCTTTTATAATGGATAAATTACCTATAGGATGATAAACTAAATCTCATCTTTGGGGAAATCATTTTGATGAGTGACTTGGTTCATGTGGTAACATTCCAAAAAACATCTCGTGCTTCTGAATTGGTTTTTCATTAGATCCAAACATGAACAACAACAACATTCTTTTTATATAAATATATTAAATAATCTTTATTCACACATAAGTGAGTGAATCCAATATTGGTTTAAGGGGATTATATAAAAGAAAATTGTGGTCACACATGCCTTTACATAATGTTAGGTGGGATTATGTTCATGACCTCAAATTAATTAATTATTAATGACAAACTAAAAATATACCAATCACACAAAAATTTATGTTTTATGAATATACTCATGAAATTATATGAAAAAATTACATATTTAATAAACTATAATTTATTCTTAATCATTCTTATTTAAAATGAGTCATTCTAGAATGAAATAATTATCAAATAAATAAATTAATTAAACTATATTAATCATCATTAAAATATTATAGATATTATCATCCATTATAATATTAATCAAGTTAAAAAATTTATTTAAAATTAAATTTATATGAAAAAATGAACCTTGGTAGAAACACTGTATATTACCTTATAAACAACCAAATGTTTATGATATTTATAAGTATTTTTACTCATGTGGAATCTAGAATATATTTATTGTAAACTAATTTTATGTCACAAAATATTAAATTAATCACATAGGAACATACCGACTATGGAATTATGCCCTTAAATATGTTCATGGGAAATTAATCAATTATAAATTCTATAAAAAATGTAGAAAATAGTGAATAAAGGTTGATATATAGGGAAGGACTTCCAAATATGTGTGTGTGACTAATTGGGCAAAAAAATTTAAGAATAAAACAGTACCATAAATTTTTTTTTGAAGTTATAGAATAAAATGATGGTTGAGGGTGACATTATTTAGAAACTAAGATATTAATAATAAATAACACAAGAAGGATAACAAAAAGCATAGAGTAATGGGGAAAAATGATAAGTTAAAAAAGGGAATTCAATTTGTTAAGTTTATTTTATTTTTTTATATGTTAATTAATGCACACGTATTGTTAAATATTTTAAGAATAGTCTAATCTATTCACTCAAATGTGAAACCAATTAGTGAATTAATCCTACTATCTCCCAACTATGGCATCCACTAATACACAAAATGTTGATACCAATTTTACCCTAAGATCAACTTCATATTTTATCCTAATGTGACAAACTCATTGAGAAATCCCCTTCATAGAAAGAATCTCAAATGATCATTTAATTACAATGATTCATCCATGAATAGTTTCTCTAGGTTCTGTTATTTCAGAAAAATTTACTACTCTATTATATTGAATTGAAAATGGATTCCAATAATGCATTTCATATGAATGATTTTATAATAGTAACCAAGTTAATATCATTCACCTACTCCAAGTTTGCCCAAAAATCATATTTTTATTATTAAAATTATACAATAAGTCCAAAATACATATTATAACATAAGAAAATAAGGAAATAGGATAAGAAAATACGATTTAGTGAATGAAATTCAACTCCTACCAAGAACCACTGATGCAACCATCCTCTCCTATAATAATCATAAATTAAATTTTTTGTCTATGATTATTATAGACTCCAAACTACCATATAATGTAGCCCTCCTTTTTTTTCTTTAGGACCCTTTATCACTATAAAAATTAGTATGAGAAACAAATATCCACTCTTATCATATTGTTATATCACCCAAAATTCCCCATGATCTCCCTATGAGACTTTCATTCTAGAAAATATTTTATTCTGGTGAATCTTGCTAGGATCCCATAAAAGACTGGTTTTTCCTTGTAATTAAATTTGAGTGGGGACCATGATATTGATATTATATGACAGAAACTTAAAAATTTCAATGGAATGGATTTATTAGTGATAATGCATTAATATTCTCACTACTACTATGATTACCTTTACCTTGATATTTTCTTGATTTAGGAATAAAAGGGGAAAAATAAAATTTGTTGATGTTGATACAATATGCTCTAATAATAAAAATATAGCAACCCTATATTTATATATATTAACATTACAACACTTTTGTGTAATACATAATACATTAAACAAAGAGACACTCATAGGCCATACAAACCTAGTTCCTTTGGAAAAATAGAACGATAAAAACTAGTACATAAGTGAGAGACATTTTCACCCACTAGGTTCCTCATGACTAGAACCCTTATTAGACACATCATACTTAATAAACATCTTCATAACATGGGGAAGGAAATATAAAAATTTCTAAGATTAGATGTTCATTAAGGGTAAACAAGGGATATTTGTAAGCATAAACTAGAGCATAGTATTATGAGAATATAATCGTAACATTATGAAGACCATACACTACATATAAAATACTATAAAAGTAAGTCACAGAATAAATATTGTTTTTCCATAATACATGATTCTTAATGTAATCAAGTGCATAATCCATGAAAGGACAACATAGGAATAAGTCACTGAATTCTGTTATACACATAAACATGTAATATCATTCCCTATGAATCAAGATGAATTTCCATAACTTATTACATAAATTCATGGGGACTAAATATACTAGATTGGAAGCACCACCATCCCCAATATTAGTCCTATCCTTGTTAGGGATCAGGTTTCCCCATTTTCAAATAGTGGATCGGGTTTCCCTATCTCTGCATAGTGGACCAGGTTTCCCCATCTTCCCATAGAGGATTAAGCCTATCGACTAGAATCTTATCATTATCTAATGAGATATAAATCATTAAACTATGAATTGGAGGGATATATTGGTACCACCAATATTATATTGAAATCATTGATAAATATTCCACAAGGTTATAAATAGTCATATCACAACCCATGAAATGAAATGGGTTCCCTAAACATAAAAAATATCATAACCTATAGAAAAAGAGAAAGGTTTCATAATAATTTCAATAAATAATAACCCATGAAAAGAAGTGGGTTTCATAATAATATAACATGAAAAAAATATATCTTATAATATTCATTCCATCAAATCATAATCCATTCAGAGAAAGTGTATGAATGGAACCTTTGGATCATTTCCCAATATGTCATGAGTAACACGAACACATGTCATCTTGGATGGAAAATAATTTAGAAAAATTATATAAAAATAAATTTATGAGTAAAATATCATTTATTATAAAATAAACTTTTAAAACATATTTTCTTTTGAAAAAATTTTTCATAGATAACCTAAAATGGAAGCATGAAAACATTTTGGAAACTATTTTCCATGAAAAAATAAAAAAGAATCTAGGAAATATTTCTGAAACACATTTTTTTAAAATAAATTAAAAAATTATAAATAAATATTGATAAATAGAAGAAAAAATAAGATCCTTTTTCATTTAAAATTATGTTAAATGAAATTTTTTTATTACTGTTATGAAAACATGGTTTTTGAAGTTCATTGGATCTACATCCAAGAAGGCAAATTGAGAGAAAAATACTTTTTGATTTGGTATGATTTAAAACATAAACCCAATGAAAGAGATATAATAAAATTATTTTGTAAATAAAAATAAATTTAAGGAAGTAATAATATAATATATTTGTGGGTAGTCTATATACTAAAAAAATATATTAGTGGTTAATATGGTTTAAATCTCAAAGAATTTATAGTGATACTAGAAATCCCCAAACCATGTGTCTTGACTCTCATCATACTCATTCAAACATCATATATAATAAATATATGTTTATTATACATCTAAAAAATTATAATATTCTTATATATAATACCATAAATGGATTTATATTACTCACTTATTAACAATTCCATTTTCCGATTATGTTTTGTGTAATATTTACATTGTTTTTTCACATAAGTCTTTATTTGATATATCAATGGTCCAAAAAATTATATCATGATATAAATAATTTTAACCATGATATAAATATAATGTATATTCATTATAAATTTATTTATAATAATCTATAAATGATGTAAATATGAAATCAAATACACCATTCATGGAGACGGTAGGTTGTATGTACGCATAAACGTTGATTTTATTTAATTAATGCGTTGAAAGAATGAATAAAATGAAATATATTTATATATATATATTTATATGTTTATTGTTATTACATTTTAATTGTTATTCAATATATCATATACTTTTACTAAACCACAATTAATACATTCTATGTAGAGTGCTAATGAATCACCTCACTTTGAGGAGGTTGTAGTCCACTCATCCTGAAATGAAATTTTCCTATTTATAAACAATTGGAAGGAATTATGTTATGTGACATGTAATAATTCCATAAGAATAATTAAATAATATATAGCATAAATATAAAATAATAATTTATTTTACATCATAATTCTTAACCTTGATATGTGTTTAAGTAAAACGAACAACATCATTTTATGAGGCAGTAGTTTGTCGTACACAAGAACGGTATGTTGGTTACCAATTATATGGTAGAGTGTGTAAGTGTAGGTAGAAAAATAAAAATAACAACATCTATGTATATCAGGTATATTGAGTATATTATATAATAATGTATTGATTAAAATTAAGGTATTGGAGGATGAAAATAAAACAACGGAGTTTGAGGAAAGATCTTACCTCTTCTTTGGGTAACTCCTTTTGGTTTGCATCAAAAAGGTTACTTGGATGGATTTATTCCAATCATGAGGATGCTTGAATAAATCTAGGGATGATAGTATTATATTTAAGTATATTGTTTTTACCCATAGGTCTTGATAGGTTAGAATAAGACATAGGGGTAGTTCCTTTTATAGTGGAGGAAGAGTGGAAGTCTTGAATTGTTTTGAAAAAGGAATAACACCAACCTTTTTACTTTGAAACGTTGCTTCAATAATGGTAAAAATAAGATAAAATATTTTATAGGATCTAAATATAGAGATATAATATAACTTTTACAATTTTATATGTCAATTTTCTTTTAATATTATGGTTTAATCCTTAGATGAGAAACATTTCCTCTTAATCACTGTAATTAATTTTAATCACTTTTACAAATATTTTTGGTCAAGAACTAATTTTACCTTATTAGAAATTATATATTATTCTTAATACTTATATAGAATCCATTTTTTCAAATTCTAACAGTATATGTGGTAGAAATTAACTTCAAATATATATTGTAGAGGTGTCTCGATAGAAGATTCATTAAGAAATAATGTTTAAAACCATGGAATGTTTTGATTTACAATTTCAGTGTAAAATTAGATCCAATGACTTTAATTGGATTAAATTATGTACAATTAGTCTCACTATAGAAAAAAAATTAAACATACTTTTACTATAAAAATTAATTTTATGGAAAATCATTTTGAATTAAAACATTGTGTTTTTCACTATTGCCCCCAAAATTATGTTTTTAGAAAAATACATAAAATTAACACAAATATAATTATGAATTCCTGAATTCAATTTTTTTTATTTTATAAAAATCAATTTTAAAAAGTTTATAAACTTGTTTTTATGAGGTTCAGGATGAAATGGAAAATAATCCCTATGAAAAGGGTCTCTTTGAGGTTGTTGATCATATTAGAATAGTTGATTATCTCTTGGAGATTCTACCAAATCACTCTAAAGTCAATGATGTGTTCCATGTATGAAATTTTAGGAAGTAAATAATTGACCATTATCATGTACTAAACTCAGAGTTCATACTATTATAATAGGTGCATTATTACAAGGAACAACCAATTGAAATTATGGATCATATAGAGACATTTCAATGAAACCAGTCAACTCACCTAGTCAAAGTTTCGTGGAGAGTTAACCAGTTAGAGGATGCTATGTGGGAACATTGGGATATGATGAGTTAGAAATATCAATATTTGTTTGTTTCAAAATGACCAATTTTGATGTCCAAATTCATTTTATGGGGGGGTAAAATGTGACACACCGAGAATTCTTGAAACCGTTTTTGAATAAAATATTTTTCGTTGATATATTTAAATTCACCCTACACTAATTCAAAAATTATTTATACACTATAATAATATAACATGGTGTTATAGGGAACACTGTCTTTGCTTCTGTTACACTCAGCATTGAGAATCTGAGAAACAATGTTATATTATTATAATTATATAATTGATATAGTTATAACATAGTCGTTAAGCATAGTAATATGAATATTAATAACTACTTTTTAATATTTTAAGAGTGTTTTTTATAAATAAAACCTATTGATAATAAAACATACATTTTTATTAAATTATTTAAATGTTTTAAAATACAATTTTCTTAAAAGAAAATATTTTTATTTCTTTATGTGACTAATAAGAAAAATAATATTATACACTTTTTTATGTTTAATTTTATAGAATAAAAAATTGAATTCAGGATTTCTTAATTTTATTGGGGTTAATTTTATATACATTTATAAAAAACATAATTTTTGGGGGAATAGATAAAAACACAATGTTTTAATTCAAAATGATTTTCTATATAAATAATTTATATAGTCAAATTATATTTAATTTTTTTAACTATAATAAGACTAATTGAACATATTTTAATCCAATTAAGGTCATTGGATCTAATTTCACATTCAAATTTTAAATCAAAACATTCCATGGTTTTAAACATTTTTTTAATGTATATGTTCCCCTTGAGGTTCATTTAAAATAAACTAAGTAACAAAAATTGCACCTTGGTTGAAACACTGAAGATTACCCTATAAATAACCATACTTGTGTGATATTTGTAAACATTTTTACTCATATGGCATCTAGAATTAATACATTTATTGGAAACTAATTTTATGTCGAAAAATATTAAATAAATCACATAGGAACATACTGACTTGGGCACTATGCCATTAAATATGTTAATGGGAAATTAAATAATTATAAATTCTATAAAAAAGTAGAAAATAGTGAATAAAGGTTTACTTATAGGGAAGGAATTCCAAATATGTGTGTGTGACTAATTAATAAAACACTATTTATCTATAAAATAGTATCATAAAAAATGATTTATTGATGTTATAGAATAAAATGATGCTTGAGGGTGACATTATGCAGAAATGAATGGATTATTAATAAATAATAAAGAAAGGAAAACAAAAATCATAGAGCAATGGGGAAAATCGATAAGTGACAAAAGGGAATTCAATTTTTCAGGTTTTTTTTTATTTTTTCTATGTTCATTCATAGATATGTACTGTTAAATATTCTAAAAATGGTCTAATATATCCACTCAAGTGAGAAACCAATTTGTGAATCAATCCTATTGTTTCACAACTGTTGCATCACCTAATCAACAGAATGATGTTACCAATTTTATTCTAATATCATCTTCCTATTTATTCCTAATGTGATAAACTCATTGAGAAATACCGTACAAAGAATGAATCTCAAATGATCATGTAGTTACAATGATTCATCCAATAATAGTTTCTTTAGGTTCTGTTATTTCCAAAATATTTAATACTCTAATGAATTGAAATGAAAATGGCTTCGAACAATAAATTTTATATGAATGATGTTATCTTAGTATCAAAGTCAATATCATTACCTTATTCCAATTTTATCCAACAATCATAATTCGATTATTAAAAATTTTCAATAAGTCCAAAATATACATTATAACAAAGGAAAATAAGGAAATAAGATAAGAAAATATGTTTTAGTGAATGAAATCCCACTCCTACCAAGAACCACTAATGCAAACACCCTCACCTATAATAATAATCAATTAAAATATTTGTATAATATTTTTATAGACTCAATAATCCCATGTCATGTAGCCTTTCCTTTTTTTATTCAGGATCCTTCCTCACTATATATATTTGTATGAGAACCAAATATCCACTCTTAGAATGTTGTTATAGCACCCAAAATTCCCCATGATCTCCCTATGGGATTTTCATTCTAGAAAATACTCTATTCTGGTGACTCTTGCTTGGATCCCATAAAAATCATTCCATGTTGAGTGTTAACGAATCACATCACTTTGTGGAGGTTGTAGTCCACACATCCTGAAATGAAAGTATTCTACATATAAACAATGGGAAATAAATATGTTATGTGACATGTAATAATTCCGAAAGCATAAATAAATAATATATAAAATAAATATAAAATAAAAATTTAGTTTACAAAATAATTCCCAACCTTTAGAGGAGTTTAAGGGAAGAAACAACATCATTTTGTGAAGTGGTAGTTCACCATACACAAGAACGGTATGTTGGTTACCCAATATATGGTAGTGTGTGTAGGTGTAGGTAGAAAAATTAAAATAAAAAAATCTATGAATATTGGGTATATTGATTCTACTATATAATCATTGATTAATAAAAATTTAGGTGTTGGAGAGTGAAAATAAAACAAGTGAGTTTGAAGAAAGATGTTCCCTCTTCTTTGGGAAACTCCTTTTGGTTCTCACCAAAGGGCTGACATGGATAGATTTATTCCCATTATGAGGCTTCTAGAATAAATCTAGGGATTATAGGATTATATTTAGGTATATTTTTTTACCCAATGGTCTTTATAGGTTAGAATAAGACAGAGGGGTAGTTCCTTTTATAGTGGACGAAGAGTGAAATTCATTAATTGTTTTGAAAAAGGAATACCACCAACCTTTTTACTATCAAAATTTTCTTAAATAATGGTAAAAATAAAATAAAAGGGATAATAGAGTATAAAAGTAGATATCTAATTGAATTTTTACAAGTTTCTAGGTTAATTGTTCATTAAGATTATGGTATATTTCTTAGTTAAGAAACATTTCCTCTTAATCACTTCAATTAATTTTAATCAATTTTACTAATATTTTTGGTCAAGAACTAATTTTAATTTTTTAGAAATTATATAGTATTCTCTAAACATATATGGAATCCATTTTATAATATTCTAATAACCTATGTGGTAGAAAGTAAATTCAAATATATATTACAGTGGTGTCTTGATGGTAGATTCATTAATCAATAATGTTTAAAACCATATAATGTTTTGATTTACAATTTCAATGTGAAATTAGATCCAATGACATTAATTGGATTAAATTATATACAATTAGTCTCATTACAGTTAAATAATTTAAATATAATTTTACTATAAAAATTAATTATATGGAAAATCATTTTGAATTAAAACATAGTGTTTTTCACTATTCCCTCAACAATTACGTTTTTCAAAAAATATTAAATAAATCAAATAGGAACATATCTACTAGGGAACTATGACATTAAATATGTTCTTAGGTAATTAATTAATTATAAATATATTTAAAAAGTAGAAAAATAGTTAATAAAGGTTGATCTATAGGGAAAGACTTCCAAATATGTGTGTGTGACAATTTAAAAACATTATCAATAAAATATTACCATAAAAAATGATTTTTTGAATATATAGAATAAAATTATGGTTGAGGGTGAAATTATGTAAAAATCATGAGATTGATAATAAAAAAATAAGGAAAATAAAAATCATAGAGTAATGGGGATAATCGATATGTTATAAAAGGAAATTCAATTTGTCTAGTTTTTTTCATTTTTTTATTTGTTCATTTATGCACATGTGTCGTTAAAGAGTTTAAAAATGGTCTAATATATTCACTCAAATGAAAAACCAATTAGTTAATAAATCCTAATATCTATCAACCGTGGAATCCACTAATCCAGACAATGATGATACCAATTTTACCATAAGATCAAATTACTATTTAATCCTAATGTGATAGACACATTGAGAAATACCCTTTATATAAATAATCTCAAAAGATCATGTAGTTATAATGATTCATCTAAGAATTGTTTCTTTAGGTTCTGTTGTTTTAGGAAAATTTACTACTCAAATGAATTGAAATAAAAATGGATTCCAATAATACGTTTCATCTGAATGATGTTATATTAGTAACCAAGGAAACATCATTCCCCAATTCCAATTTTATCCAAAAATCATAATTGGATTATTAAAATTATTCAATATGTCTGAAATAGACATTATAAAATTGGAAAATAACGAAATATGATAAGAAAATATTTTTTAGTGGACGAAATCCAACTCCTACCAAGAACCAGTTTTCTAACCACCCTCTCCTATAATAATACATAGTTAACTTTTTTTTTCTATTATTTTTATTGACCCAAGACTACCATATCATGTAGCCCTATTTTTTTCATCAGGATCCTTCATCACTAAATATATTAGTATAAGAACCAAATATCCACTCTTAGCATGATGTTATAGCTCCAAAAATTCCCCAAGATCTCTTTATGGGACGTTCGTTCTAGAAAATACTATATTCTGGTGACTCTTTCTAGGATCCCATAAAAGAATATTTTTTCCCTTTTAATTCAATTTGGGGGGTTACCATGATCTCAATCATAGATTATAAAAACTTAAAAAGTTAAAGGGTATAGATTTATTAGTGATAATGCATATATATTCTAACTACTACCATGAATACCTTCAGCTTGATATTTTCGTGATTTAGGAATACAATGGGAAAACTAAAATGTATTGATGTTCATAAAATATTCTATAATCCAAAAAATATATAGACCATCTATTTTTATATATTAGAATTACATCACTTTTGTGTAATAATTAATACATTAATTAAATAGATACCCATAGTCCATATTAACCTATTGACTTTATAAAAATATAACGATAAAAAATGGTATATAAGTTAGAGACATTTTCACCCACTAGGTTCCTCGTGACTAAAACACTTATAAGAAACATCATTCATAAAAAAACATCATCATAACATGTGGAAGGACACATAAAAATGTCTGAATTTAGATGCTAATTATGGGTAAACAAGTGATATATGTATGCATAGACTAAATCATATTGTAATGAGAATGCAATCATAACATTAGATGATCATACACTTCATATAAAGGTCTATAAAATTAAATCATGGAATAAATATTGTTTTTTCATAATAAATGATTCTTAAGGGAATCAAGATTATAATCCCTAAAAGGACAACATGGGAATACGTCACTGAATTGAGACATACACATAAACATGTAATATCATTCAATATGACTCAAGATGAATTACTAAAACTTATTACAGAAATTCATGGGGACTACACCTATTAGGTTGGAACCCCACCATCCCCAATCTTAGTCCTATACTTGTTAGGGATATGGCTTCCACATTTTCTAATAGTGGATCGGGTTTTCCCCATCTCTGCATAGTGCACCAGGTTTCCCCTTCTTCCCATAGAGGATTAAGTCTATCGATTAGAATCTCATCATTATATCATGAGATATAAATCGTTAACCTATGAATTAGAGGGAGATATAGGTAACACCAATCTCATATAGAAATCATACATAAATATTCCACAAGATCATAATCAATCATATCACAACCCATGAAATGAAATGGGAGTCATAAACATAAAAAAATATCATAACATATGGAAAAAGATAATGGTTTCATAATAATTTCATCAAAGAATAACCCATGAAAAGAAGTGGGTTTCATAAGATTATAATATGTGAAAAAATGGGTTTCATAAAAGTCATTCCATAAAAACATAATCCATTTAGAGAAAGTTTATGAATGGAACATTTGGATCATTTCCCAAAAAGTCATGAGTAACACGAACACATGTCATCTTGGATGGAAAATAATTTGTAAATATTATTTTAAAATAATTTCTTGATTAAAATATCCTTTATTATAAAAAAATCTTTTAAAACATATTTCATTTTGAAAACTATTTTCTTAGATAACCTAAAATGGAAGCATGATAACGTTTTGAAAAATATTTTCAATGAAAAAATATAAAAGAAGAAAGGAAATATTTCTAAAACCAATTTTTTTTAAATAAATTGAAATGTTATAAATAAATATTGATAAATAGTTAAACATTAATGATCCTATTTCATTTAAAATGATATTTAATTATTTTTATTTATTTTTTTGGAAATCATGTTTTTGGATGTTCATTGGATCTATCTCAATGAATGAAAATTGAACGAAAAATACTTTGTTGATTTGGTATTTTTTGAAACATAAAGCTAATGAAAGGGATATAATAAAATTTTTATGTAAATAAACTAAAATTTAAGTAAAAATCATTAATATATTAAGGTGTAGTCTATATAATACAAAAAAAATTGTGGTTAATAAGGTATAAATCTCACAGAAATTAAGGTGAGACTAGAAATCCCCAAACCATGTGCCTTGACTCTTGTCATACTCATTCAAACTTCCTGTATAATAAAAATATGTTTATTATAAATCTTAGAAATTAAAATATTATTATATCTAAAACTATAAATGGAATTATATTACTCATTTATTAACACTTCCATGTTCTGATTTTGTTTTGGGTAATATTTACTTTGTCTTTTACACATATGTCTTAATTTCTTATATTAATGGTCATGAAAATGATATCATGATTTCAATAATTTAAACCATGATATAAATATAATTTATATTCATTATACATTTATTTATAATAATCTATTAATAATGTAAATATGAAATCATATACACCATTCATGGAGACGGTAGGTCGTATATACGCATAACTGTTGATTCTGTTTAATTATTATCTTGAAAAAAGAATAAAATGAAATATGTGTATGTATATATATTTATATGTATATAGTTATTAAATTGTAATTATTATGTCATATATCAGATACTTTTACTAAAACTCAATTAATATATTCTTTCTAGATTGTTAACGAATCACATCACTTTGAGAAGGTTGTAGTCCACACATCCCGAAACGAAATTATCCTATTTATAAACAATTGGAAATAATTATGTTATGTGTCATGTAATAATTCTATAATCATAAATAAATCATATAAATCATAAATATAAAATAAAAATTTAGTTTACATCATAATTTCCAACCTTGATAGGTGTTTTAGAAAAACAAACAACATCATTTCGTGAGGTTGTAATAAACTGTACACACGACCAGTATGTTGGTTACCCATTATATGGTTGTGTGTGTAAGTTTAGGTAGAAAATTAAGAATAAAAAATCTATGTATATTGTGTATATTTATTATATTTATTATATTATAAAATCATGTATTAATAAAAATGTAGGTGTTGGAGAATAAAAATAAAACAAAAGAAGCTTGAGGAAACATGTTACCTCTTCTTTGGGTAACTCCTTTTGGTTTGCACCAAATGGCTTGTTTAGATAGATTTATTCCCATTGTGAGGCTTCTATAATTAATCTACGGATGGTAGGATTATATTTAGGTATATTGTTTTTACCCATAGGTCTTAATAAGTAAGAATAAGATAGAGGGGTGGTTCTTTTTATAGTGGAATAAGAGTGGAATTCAGTAATTATTTTGGAAAAGGAATACCACCAACCTTTTTCCAATTAAAAGTTTGGTTTATAGGGTCTAAATGTAGATATCTAATTTAATTTTTACACGTTCATAGGTTAATGTTTCATTGATATTATGGTTTATTCTTTAGTTAAGAAACATTTCCTCTATATCACTTCAATTAATTTTAATCACATTTACTAATATTTCTCGTGAAGAACTAATTTTACCTTATTATAAATTATATATTATTATTAATACATATATGGAATCCATTTTTTCAAATTCTAATAACCATTGTGGAAGAAATTATCTTCCAATATATATTGTAGAGGTGTCTAGATAGTAGATTCATTAAGAAATAATGTTTAAAGCCATGGAACGTTTTGATTTAAAATTTCAATGTGAAATAAGATCCAACGACCCTAATTGGATTAAATTATCTACAATTAGCCGCATTATAGATAGAAAATATAATTTTACTATAAAAATTAATTATATGGAAAATCATTTTGAATTAAACAGAGTTTTTTTCACTATTCCCACAAAAATTATGCTTTTTAGAAAAACAACTAAAATTAAACCAAAGATAATTATGAAATCATGATTTCAATTTTTTTATTTTATCAAATTAAATTTGAAAAATTGTATAAAAAAATTTTTCTTATTATTCACATAATTAAATACAAAGATCTTATTTTATGAAAATAGTTTTTTAAAATATATAAAAACATTACTAAAAATGTATGTCTATTTATCAATAGGTTTTATTTATAAAAAACACTTAAATATTTAAAAGTAGTTTTTTAATATTCATATTACTATGTTTAACGACTATGTTATAACTATCTCATTTAAATAATTATAATAATATAATGTTGTCTCTTAGATTCTCAGTGTAGTGTGTAACACATGAAAATTTAGTGTTTCATATAGCAAAATGTTATGTTAGTGTAGTGTGTAAATAATTTTTGAATTAAGGTGGGGTGAATTTAAATATATCATTGAAAATTATTTTATTCAAAAACGATTTCAAGAATTCTCGGTATGTCACACTATACCCCCTATAAAATGAACTTGGAAATCAAAATTGTTCGTTCTGATATAAAAAATACAGATATTTATACCTCATCATATCCTAATGTTCACACATAGCATCATATAAGTGTCGATCTCTCCATGAAACTTTGACTTGGTGAGTTTTCTTATTTTGTTTTAATTTTTCTATGTGATCCATAATTTCAATTGGTCGTTCCTTGTAATAAAGAACCTATTTTATTAGTATAAACTCTTAGTTTTGTACATGAGAATGTTTAAGTATTCAATTCATAAAAGGTCATACATGGAATACATCATCGACTTCAGAGTGATTTTGCAGAATCTCCAAGAGATAATATACTATTCTAATACAATGAAAAATCTCAAGGGGCCCATATTTGTAGGGATTATTTTCCAATTCATCCCAAAAATTGGATATATACTATTCTTCACATAGATGGATTCATAAGGATCCATATAAATTATTTAGTGAAGGCTATTTTTGTAATAAAACTAGAATAGTGTGAGTTGTGTCTCCCAACCACCTTTCAAATATAATAAACTTGATCTAAACATTTTATATAGTGTTTTAGTTTTTCATTCAGACTAACCATCCATATAAAAAAATAAGTAGTGCTAATAATTAATTTTGAATCATGTTCTTGCCGAGAAATTCACCAAAACATTCAGGTGAATGAAGGATCCCAATCAGATGCAATGTAATGTGGAACTCCATGAAACCTTACTAGTTATTTAATATATATATACTAGAAACCTGATTGAGGGAGAATTATTCTCTATTATAAATTAATTGAATTGACTTAGTAAGAAGATCAACTCCCCCACATATACAATTTAACCCTTTAGAGGTTTTGGGTAGTTCAATGACAAAACCCATAGTGATGTTCTCACATTTACATTATTATATGGGTAATAGATGCAACATACACATAAACATTTGAATTGCTTCCTTAACATGCTGACCTACCAGCCACTGAGATGCAAACTCTATGATATCCCTCTTTAATCCATCCCACCAGAATAATTCCACAAAATATCTTTACATTTTTATAATTCAATATTGAATAGATAATTAATAACTATGACCCTCTTCTAACTGACTAATATTCAGATCTATAATGGATGGACCACTTACATATCTCTTGAACTATATCATTTAATCCCAATCAAGGTTAAACTCAAGAAAATATTTAATCTTAATTTAAAGGTATACATCTTCCGTTTATTCCTCTTTAATCTCCACTTGTATAGAGGGTTGAAAATTTAATTAATAAATAAAATATGTATCCCCTTCATTTAGGATTTCTAGATCCATCCTTTGAAAATATAGAATTATTGGATCTTTTGTGATCCTCATCATGGATAAGATAGAACAATCATTTAAACTTAAGGCATTTTCCACCTTATTCTCTTTACTAGGGTGGAAATGTATTGAGAAATCATAAAACATTATCATCTGAAACCACCTTCTCTAGCACATGTTAAACTCCATGAATCCTTCGTTAATTCATCACTATAGATTGAAACCCCTTATCCACTATAGGGCAATGTTGGAATAGGTGCACATACCAACCTTTTCTTTATTTCTTTTATATTTTCCTCAGATTCATTTTTCTTGAGGAACTTGGAACCCATGTAGGTTAACATAGTCATAGTATTTGATGTTATTTATAAATTATCCACAAAAAATAGATAATATATAGCTAATCCATGAAGACTATAGATCTGAGTCACCATGGTTGGTCAGGGACAACTTTCAATATCCTTTATATTTGATAGATCTACTGTTATACAATCTCTTGAGATTACATGACCCAAATCTGAATCCTTTTCTAGTATAAATTCAGAATTTTAAAATTTTTATACAGTTTTTCCTTCCTTTGGTTTCTTTGTATTATTATCATGTATTCTTCATGCTATTCCTTTAACATTTAATTGATAAAAATATCTTCTACAAATACTATCAAAAAAATATCTAGGTAACCACTAAAGACTTTATTACTCAAATCCATAAATATATAATGGGCATTAGTATTACCAAAAATCATTATTGTATATTAATTGTTTAAAAACCTTGTAAATTTTTTTTCTTTGCTATATTATCTTCCTTGAACATCCGTTGATTATATCCAAATTCAGGTCAATCTTAGAAAAGTGTTGAGGTTCATGCAACTGATCAAAGAAGTCATCCATGTAGGAAAGATGATACGTGTTCTTAATCATGATATTGTTTTGAATCTTGATAATCAATAAAGAGATGAATTGATCCATATTTATTTTTCAAAAAGAGAATATTTAAAACCCAAGGTGACACACTTGGCTGAATAAATCCTGTATCAAGGATTGCATGGAGTTGATTTTTCAATTCATTAAACTCAAATGAGGATATTCAATGGAAAGTGGCTTAGAAATTTTTTTTGTAACCAGGTATGAGTTATATATATAACTCAATAAATATTATAGGAAAAACTAAAAAAATTCATAAATAGTAGGCATATCATTAATGTCAGGTTTCTACCAAATCATTTGAGATAAACATTACTAATAAATAAGAAATTAATATCCATACACATGATGAAATCTCTATAGAAATCTCATAATTATCATCACATTAATAGATGATCGTAGGTTGGGTTGAAAAATCTAATGTAACATCCATTCCTCAACAATTGAGGTGGTATATATGAAGAGAAATTCAATCCATTCCAAATATGAAATCAAATTCAACAAGGGGAAGAATGAAAATATTTGTATGAAGTATATTACCACAAACTTCAATAAGAGAGAAATTTGTTACTTGAGATGAAATCATCATACCAGAAGGGTTTTTTCATTGAGAATTTCCTATCTAATAGTTTTGATGGAATCTTAATATCCTTATAAATTTTTTTATAAAAAAGTTTCTAGATCCCAAATCAAATAAGATGTTCATAGTTCTAGAGTTGATGGTATGTGTAACTTTCACCACATCATTATCACAACCTCATCAAAAATAATGAACACATGATATTTCTCCTTCTCCCTTGATTTAAGAGGTTATTAAGGCTAGTAATCATCTCCAACCCTTGGGTTTAGAAACCGGTTATCATAATTACCATCATCCTTAAAAAAGAATCACTGAAGTGTGGGAGTATCATTTCATATATCTTTTCCTCTATTTGAATTATTTGACAACTTCTTACCATCATGGAGGAGATCAACTACCAAATGGGCTTCACTTCACCACTTAAAACTCTTATTAGAACTCATAATAAAACATCATATATGATTCTCTCTAAAATTGGATCATAAATCCTAATATTATTCACTTTATGGTTTTTTTTATTTTCTATTGAACTCAATCATAATTTTCTTGTTAAAACCATAATATTGACATTTAACTCTAACCTCTACTTAAACTTTGATTTCACAACACACAATCTCTTCATAACTACTAATGTATCCTATGGTTAATTCCTTTATGTGATTGTATTTAATCCACTAAATATCTTATCAAAATAACTTTTAGGATGGATGATAATTCTAGAAGAATACCTCACATGTCTTGTGAAGTTATCCTTGTAGGTATTGACAGATTCACAATCATTTTTCTTCAACTCAATGAATTACTCTTACATAATTCTACAAAAAACACAAGGAAAGTACTTATTAAATAAAATGTTCTTTAACTATGACCTGTCTATGGATGATATTTCATATTGCTTCCTCTGATACATGATTATCATCTACCACTTGTTTGGTTCACCTTCTAACTAATAAAAATATAGAATTAATATCTCAAAATTAGATCAATGGGGAATATATAATATATTTTCAATATTAACGGTATAGTATTCAGCACTAAGTGGATTATAAAACCCACTAAAATAATGTGGATGTTTCTTCTTGAAGGGTCAATAGAATGTTGTTCCCCTATTTTCTTGTTTTGAGGGACATCATGATTCATATGTTGTAAATATTGGATGAACATAGAAATGTGGGTTTCCATTATAGCTCTCATATCATTTGGACACTTAGAAGGAAAATAATTTCATTTTACATCACAACAATAATAAATGTAGTTTCATCAGTTTTTATCCATAAATTATAACCTAAAATCCTGAAATAAGAAACATTAGTCATAGTGAAGAAGCACATAAACATGAAAAAACTATTACAAGATGTCTAAATTATGAAACCAATCATATATATGACACCCTTGTTTTATCCTAAAAAAATTTATAGAAAATTTATTTTAAATTCTATCATGACGGTTCATGAATATTTTGTAAATTCCTAAGGCATATACCTTAGAAATGTCAAACCAGGTGCGTAGTAAGGTCCATTGATGTATACCAGTTTATGCTCGTGCAAGGCCCATCACACCTTATTAGAGTTGTTACTCTTAGGAAAATCTTTACAAAAACCATGTACAGTTGAAGTATCTATACTTGGATGTATTTCTTGGAAACCACTCTCTATCCTTTACAAATACCAACTATACAAAACCTCCATACTTATACATTAACATTATATCAATTTTGAGAAATACATAATACATTATAGAAAATGATGTCAAAAGACCTTATTTCCCTAGTGCCTTTAGAAACATTGAAATATAAAGATTGGTACATGATTTAGCAATGTTACCCCACCACTATGATCATCATGACTAAAACCTTATTAGAAACATCATAATTAATAAATATATTCATATACATGGGAAGGAAACATAAAAACAGTGATCATTGATGCTTAGTAAGGGTAAAAAAGGGAGATATGTAAGCATAAACATGAGGATAAGTTTATGGCTATTTGATCATTACATTATAAGATCTTACCTTGAATATACAAGATTATAAATGTTTATCATGGAAGAAATATTGGTAGTTCATAAGACATGAACCATATGGGAATCAATAGAATATTCCCTAAAATCACCATATAGGAATAAGACATGGAATTGTGACATACACATACATATGTAATATCATTCCCTGTAGGTCAAGAGATTTTAGCAAAAAAATATCAGGGGATATCATGGGGACTAAACCTAATATATGGGACATTCCACCGTCCCCAATAAAAGTTTTTTCCTTATAAGGTATCTGGTATCCTCGTCTTCCAATAGTGGATCCATTTTCCCCATCTTCATATAGTGGTTCATGTTTCCATATATTCCCATAGTGAATCAAGACCACCGACATAAATCCCATCATTATCTTATGAGATATAAATCTTTACCCAATGCATTAGTTGGAGATATAAGTCCAATACATCTAATAATTAAATCATATATACATGTTATATAAGATCATAAATAGTCATATAATAACCCATAAAATAAAATTGTCATCATTAACATGTAATCATATCGTAACCTATGGGGAAAGCGATAGGTTTTCATAATCATTAAATCAATGAATACCCCTTGATAAGAAGAGAGTTTCATAAGAATATAAATAGTGATAGATAGACACATTCCATTAAAATAATTCCATAAAAAATAATCTATTTCAAGAAAAAAAAGAAACAGAACCTGTGGATATTTTCCTAGAAAGGTCTGAGTAATACCAATAGATGTCATCATAGATGAAAAATAAATTTTAGAGATTCCATTAAACAATTTCTTAAGGAAAATATCATTTCCACCTAAATAATTCTTTTAAAACATAAATCCTTCTTTAAAACTTTTTAATTCAAAAAAACTAAATTTTAGGCTTGAAAACATTTTGAAAACAATTATCCTTGAAAATATATAAAAGAAGATTGAAAACCTTTATTTAAAATTTTTTTCTTTTAAAATACTTTGAAAACATTTATATGAAGGTTAAACACAAGGTTAAAAATTAAAAATCCATTTTCCTAAAATGGAAATATAATAAATTTTTTGAAAACGTTTTTTAATACATGGTTTTCAAAGTTCATGGCATGTGACTCAAAGAATGTAAATTGAGACAAAACTACTTTACTGGTTTGGTAAATTTTAAAAAAATAAACCCCATGAAAGAGAAATAATAAATTATTAATTTAAATACCAATAATTATAAGGATAAAAATAATATAATAAACATATAGGAAATATATACACCACATAAAATAAATGAGTCGTGAATAAGGTATAAATATCATTAAAATAAAACAGAGGCTAGAAATCCCCTTACATTGTGTCTTGATTCTCTTAAAACTCATTCAAAACAAATATATAATAAATATTATTTAATATAAATCTTCCAAAAAACCATATTCCTATATATAATATTATATATGGGTTTATATTACTTTCTTGATTACACTTCCTTGTTATGTTCATGTTTTTGGTAATATCTTCTTTGTTTTTCACATGGGTCCTAATTTTATATATATATAGTCCTCATAATTATATTATTATTTAAATTATTTAAACCATGATATATATATATAATTTATATTTAGTATATATTAATTTATAATAATATAGTAATGATATAGATATTAAATGGAATAAATTATTCAGGGATGTAGAAGGTCGTATATATACATCGACACTATTTCCATTTCATTATATTATTAGTAGAATGAATGTAAATGAAATATATGTATATATATAATAATTATAGTATAATAATTATTTCATATATATTATATAACCTTTTAAAATCCATACTTAATGCATTCTATGTCGAGTGTGAACGGATCACAATTCATTGATAAGATGGTAGTCCAAACTTCCCCAAACGAAATTACCATATTTACAAAAAATGGAATTTATGAAGGTATGTTTCATGTAGTTAGTCCAAAATCATTAATTAATAATATATATCATATATATCATATTAAAATAATGATTCCAGTATAATTTCTTATATGCAGAACCGGTAAAATAAAAATTAACAACATCGTTTCATGTGGCTTTAGGTCGTTGTACAATAAAAATGTACGTTTGTTACCCATTATATGGAAGTTCCATTATGCGTAGTTATAACACATAGAATAATAATATATAAGTATATGTAGTTTACTAAGGTGATTATTTAAGAATTAAATAAGTGGAATTTAGGTGGTGAATAATGATAATAATACAAAGGATCTTGAGGAAGGATGTTTCCTCTTATTTGGGGAAATTTTTTAGTTTGCAACAAAGTTCTTCCTTGGTTGGATTTCATAAAGAAGGTCATATTATAAGATGTTGTTATAGTTTTGGGTATGAGTTTTATGATGTTTTTTTTGTGATTGAAATGGCTTGAGGTGTGTGAATAAGTGGAGG
Organism: Viscum album; assembly: GCA_963277665.1. Lineage (NCBI taxonomy): Eukaryota > Viridiplantae > Streptophyta > Magnoliopsida > Santalales > Viscaceae > Viscum > Viscum album. The sequence continues at coordinate 1,270,264,388 of OY728162.1, read as the reverse complement.
GGCGCGTGTCTTTTTATAGTGGGGGAGGAGTGGCATTCCTGTAAAAAATTTTAAAACAGAATTCCACCCATATTTTTCAAATTAGATGGGGATAAAATAATTGTTAAAGTCTTATAAAATATATTATAGTTTCTAAATATGGATAGAAAAGGATTTTGGACAAGTTCCTTGGTCATTTTGGGCTTTATGTTCAAGGTTTAGTCCTTTGTTAAAGTAATTTTTCTCTCAATCCCTGTAATTAATGTTAATCATTTTCACTAATATTTTTTATCAAAATAGAAGTTGATCTTATTATAAATTATATTTATTCCAAAAAAGGAATCCATTTTGCTAAAAAAATATATTACAAGTGGGAGAAAATAATTTAAAATTAATCTCACAGACGTGTCCCGACAATGAGTTTATTTAAATTTTTTGAAAATGTTTGGAATGTTTTGATATCCCATTTCAATGTCATATTAGTTTTAATGACCTAAATAGAATTAATTGGTATAAAATTAAAATTATTATACATTAAAACCATATTAAAATATATTTTAATTATATAAATAAATTAGATAATATATAATTTTTCAATTAGAAATCCATATTTTTCACTATTCATAAAAAATGATGTTTTTTAGAGGAATCCTTAAATGTCACACTGAGATAATTATAAAATTACGAATTAATAATTTATTTTTTATTTTAAAAAATTACATTCCTAAAAAAATCTAAAATAATTTTATTATTGTTCACATAAAGACAAAAAAATTACTTCTTTAAAGAAAATAGTATTTTCAAACATATAATGACTTTACTAAAAATTATTTCCTTACTATCAATATGTTTTTTATATAAAAATAGAATTTATAATATTTAAAAAGTATTTATAAATATTAATGCTAATATGTTTAATTCTTGTGTTAGAACTATTTCATTTATATAATTATTATAAGAAGATTTTGTTTTTTAGACACCCAATGTTTCTTATAATGTAAGACAAGTTAGTATTGCATTTAAGACAAGGTTATCATGGTTTTGAGTATAAATACTTATAGACATTGTGTTGTGTGCATTGATAGTAATCAAAGAAAATTAGTTTATTTAAAACAGTGGTTCATGAACACAAAAAGGTATTACAAAATTGCTGGGAGTCATCTGTATCTTCTTCTAGGATTTAATAAATTTCTAAAATTTAGGTCACCCATGCTTAATATATATATTTGTAGTGAATTGACATATTTTTTGGCCCACTCACACATATACAACTACCTTGGCCATCACTAAATGAACTATGAATCATTATATAGTTTAAATTCAATAGGATTGATCCTTCAATCACATTTAATTATATGGTACCTATTTTATGGAATTTGTTTTGGTCAACAAGCTAGTCACCTTAAACCATCAATCACACCATTAAAATACTTATAATCATTTCCTCTCCTGGTCTCAAAATGTATAAATAACCAAAGGCCATATTCTTTATTCTGTAAAATTCTCACAATAATTTCCTCAATAACTTGGCATGAATCCTCCATAAAACTCTTATCCATGTCATTGAGAAGAAACTAGGGCCTCCTCAATTCTCACAGCTGGATGTTCGGACTAATAAAAACAAAAACCAACAACATAGAAAAATGGAATTAACATCTTCTCCATCATTACAACTCAAATAATCATCTATATTTTTCATCTGAAGTCATCCTTAATAGCATTTAAATCTAAATTCTGACATGGAATCATAGTAGTGATTGAAAAATACACTAAAAATTGGATTTTAAATTTCATTGGATCCCCTATAAAAAATGAGCACGGTATATTCCTGGATATATTATTTATTTAGGTGTCACTAATGTTCACAAATTACATTTTCCTTCTCCCATAAGCCTTATAATGTGATTGGATTTAAGTAATCATATTTCCGAAATTATATTTTATTACAGCTCATCGGACTCAGTTGAGCATTTTCTATCCTTCAAGAGTCATAGTTAGCTTATTATTTTTCTTCCTTTGATTATTGAATCTCCATCAATAGTGTTTCTCTGACCTCAAATGAATGAATCAAAAAATCAGTCATGATTAGTCATCACATACCATATTCAATTTATAACTATTTATTTTAGTGCATATTTATTGAATAAAAATCTATGTTTAGTTAGAATTCCCTATATTAATCAATTCATATTTAGCTTCATCATCTATAGATCATGTTCTTAACACAAAAAAACATACTATATCAGCCTGTGATTTTTTTATCAAGCGGTAGGTCTCATTTTCACAAAATCAAACCCCTGGTTCATTAATCCATTCACTTTCAATCAGTGGTGGTCATGTTTTATATTTTTGTGAAAAGGTGTGGTCAATCTTACCCTTTGTTAATTTTTTCAATAGCTGATTAATAGTACCCACAATATCTTCAACACTTACATATTTTCATTGATTGGTCATCATGGTTTCTCTTGATTCCCATGTAATTTATTAACGCTAGAAAGGTTGTTCTCAAAAAAGTTATGATATATTTAAGACTATTATAGATCACAAAAAAACAAATGGGTGATATTTTTTGAAACTACAACTTTAAAAGATATATAAATTCTGACATTCAATGTTGAAATTTTCATTATAGTCACACAAGAATTTTTAAATTATTAAGATATGTGATCATCTCATATTAACATATAGTCCCTAAAACCGTAGAATCGTCACTCCAAACACAAAAAAAAATCATCACATATTCTAAAAAACAATAAATTATGAATTAAAAAGATTCAATTCATCATAAATTTGAAAAGAATAAAAATTTATAACATAGAGAGAATATGAATAGGAAAAATGAATAAAAAAATATTTTTAAAAACATAGATGTTATCATTATCACATAAAATTAAATTCAAATATATATATATATATATGATTGAACCATTAAAATGAAGTAATTTATTAAAATATCTATTAGATATTCAAACCAGACATGATTTATTTCCATTAATGTTCACCTGAAATTTATGTATTCAAAATTAGAAAAACATTCCAAATTTAGTTTTTCTACCAGATAAATACATTCGAATAAAAATATGTGAATAATTATAACATGGAATAATGAATGTATTATTTTCAAAAATCAGGACATAATAAATATCCACAAGATAATTTTTTAGAGGAAAATATATATCAAATAAATGTTTGTTCTTTAAAATATATAGAGAAAATGAAACCAAGGTCTTCTGAGATTTAGGGTACCAAAACAATAATTTTTGATATATTTTCAAGGAATGACATTTTTCATTCATTCTACAATATTCTTAATGAATCTCTATTATAAAAAATGTTACTTCAGAAATGAATTTAATTCATAAAAATCTATGTGAGGATATATAAGAAAATAATATCACATCAAATTTTACAACATTTAATCAATTTCACTCCCAAAAATTAAATTCATGATGTTTATTTATTCTAAAATTCTCCTAAAACAAGTGGTTATCCTACCGAGATTTAAATATACATCATAATTAAGAAAAATCATTGAACCATTCATTGCTAAGAAATTTCATGTATCTTATGTGAATTAATATAACAACCCTAATTAAACCCAATTAATGTTACCATTCATATATTGATGACTAAATAGATTCAAGTAAAATTAAATCTATAATAGAGGCATTGTCGTCTTTCAATCTCTATTAGGTTCCTCTACCAAAGTTATGTTATCCACTTCATTGATACAAATAAAATGATTTTATTTAATAATTATTTTTCCTCTTCTTTAAATGGGTTCAATGTTCCCATACTCTTAATGAACTCATTTTTATTAAAAATAATTTATTTGAAATTTTCCCAACCATAAATTTTTGTATAACACTTGGAAGATAATTTACTTTGTTTGGATTGTATTTATTTACACAACACACTCATTCCATGTTTTAGAGATTCACAATGGGATCTCAATTGCCCATTTTACTCTAGATTCAATGAAAATATATGATAGATTTTGATTGGATTCAAAAAGTTTTCTATTTTAACAAGGATATATTTCTAGGGCCATGTTCATACCTCAAAATTACACAAGTAATAATTTAAATTCAACCAAAATATAACCTATCACACTTCTACTTCTAGTTCTCAAAAAAATACATAAAAATAGTTGAAAAAAATACTCGCAATTAATGGAATTCTAGTAATTTCAGACATAGTTATATCCATCAATTATGTATGAAATTATCCCTTATGTAGGATACATTGAATTTTTTAGTTTGAAAAATAAGATATATACAAAAAACAATTAACACAAAATTGATGATTTTATTTCTAAACTTCTTGATATGATGCTAAAAAAATAATTTTAAAACAATTTATTGTTTTTCTATAGTGTAATGAATTGAAGCATAGTTAAAATAATGAATAAGGCACAATTATGAATAAAAAATTCATCTCACTCACAAATAAAACCCATCTTTGTATAAAATATTATATCATTAGGTGGACGAACATTCCCATTCAACGAAAATTTACATTTTAGTTGTTTACAAAATAATAGAAGGGGCTTCCTTAAAGCAGAAAAATGACATTTTCCGCACATCCAATTCAATTTTCAATAATTATTTCTTTTTTGTTAATATTAATTATTTGGATTGTTAAAAATAGATTTAATAATTTTTATTTTATCTTGAATAAAATAATCCTAAATACTGAAACTATAACATGCATCATTTTAAATCCCAAATCATTATAAGGTTCAAATATATGTTTAAAATCATGGGATTAGTATGGTTTTCATCGAAGTTGATATTAGTAATCTTACACACCAATTCACAAAACAAATATTCACAAGTTTGATAACATTATGGGAAATTTACACACAAATAGATCATAAGATAACGAAATTAGAATATATAGAATTAAAATTTTCAAAATTAAAATTAATACACCGTAAATATTTAAATTTTATCATCTATATTTTGTCATTTTTACTCTCCCCTTAACCATCTTAAAGACCACTATGTTTATCATGTTCCACCTCCAATAAAATAAATATATAACATCATTAGTATTCTATACTCAACACTTTGGAATGAAATTAACCAAAAAATAAAGGTAGGGGGATTTAATCCAATTTTTTTCATCACGTAACTCCCCATTTAATTGAATCATATCTAAATTTATGCTCCATTAAATTACATGAAATTTATTCTCCTTTAAACAAGAAGGTGGTTGAGATTAGACCATTGTATATAAGTAGTTGTATCAATTTTATTAGAATAAATAGAAAAAAATTATACAATACAAGGAATGATGGGTTGAATCCCATTATTTACTGAGTTTACACTCTTTAGTTATACTTCAGTAATGTATTATATTTCAGGGTAGTATTTGGAAGTCCATCATATTGGACTCTAGTAAAAGCAATGTTTTTTCTCTTCTAATTTGACAAAAAAGGAATTTTGTCCATCCAAAATACTTCAACATCCCCATTGACCCACAAACTCAATATAGTAACTGTGCCATACCATAGGGTTCCCAGTTCTCCAGGAAATAGATTCAGCATTAAATTAAATAGAAATCCACATTTATACAATTATAAAGTACTTATTTTGGATAATATATTCATAAAATAAATTTTTTATTTCATTATACAATTTTAAATTATTATATGATTCTATCTATATTTTCTTTAGCTCACTTAACTCCATTAATGTTCTCTCTCTAGCTAATTTGAAATCGTTGTACATAAATTTCAATGAATAATTTACATGTGACAAAACTACATAGTAAGATGACATGTCATTACAAATAGTAGATTATAAGGATGAATCCATATGTTGTCCTTTCATACAGTCTGGTAAGTCAAAAAATATTTATCTAATTTGATAGAACAATATTTTTGAAAGTTCGATACTGTCTTTTATTTAATATTTTTAATCTCTACGGTCAAAATTTCATCCTCGCCACTAGATTTCAGGTGATAGATGGTTCATGTCCTATGAGAACAAAAATAATTTTCCATTAAGGCCTTCAACTTATAAATAATTAAATGAGTATAATTGAATGTGATGAATTCTTTTCGAACTCTTAACCTAGAAAATATTTTCTTTATTATGAATTTAACAATACTAGAAGCAAGATTGCTTGGAAGATCAATAGACATAACCAACATGAACAAATAGTCTATAAATAAAAGCCTCTACTCATTCCCATAATAGGATTAAAATTATCTTCTAATGTCCAAACCCCATAAATAAAAAACAATTATACCTCTATAGTTCCATTTCATGGAATCCACTACCTTCTACCAACATATACCATCCAATACCATATATCAAATCTCAACACTGGAATTCTATAATCCTTGAATTTTCTAGGATAGTAAAAACCATATTACATGTCTTTAAAGGATATTTTCTCACTACCTTGATGTGTAACACAAGGTGATGAGTGAAATCTATGATAAATATTATTTATTTCCTCCTAAAGAACATATCTCCAAATAATTCCAACAACACATTTTATAAATATTAAAGTATTATCCATTAAATAATAATTCTACTCAAAAAATAAATAAATTTATTTTATATCATGAACAATCCTATGGAATGACACAAATATTAATAAATTATTCATAGTCTATATACTAAGAATATTTCATCCCTGAAGAAGGAAAATTTTATCATCTAAGAAAGATGTACTAATTTCTTTGGATCTTCAACTTCTCTTATGGGTAACCTAGACAGATGGTCATTGTCCACAATTATAGCCATTTTATTGTATTTTATTTCAAAATAAAACACATATAAAAGTTTATTCCATATTATAATCCTAGATTTGGAATTATTTTTTTCTAGTAGATATTTAATAATTTTGTGGTCTGTGAAAATAATGTCCTTTGAGCCATCCAAAATCTACATAAACATTTTTAAATAAAAAATTATAGAATCCAACTAATTTTTAGTTTAGTATAATTTCATAAGAAAAATATTAAATCATTTCACAATGACAAAAAATATAATATCTCTTGGATTTTATCTACCCAAATAATATACCTATGACTACATCACTCACACCATATATCACCTCAAAAGGAAACTTCCTCTCTAGGTAGTCATCATAGGTCATATTGTAAGATTATCCATGAACGTGTTAAAGGAATCGGGGAATTCCTCATTAAATAAGAAGGGTATATACTTAATAGTAAGTTATCATAAAGGTGTTGTGATTTTTAAGAAATCATTCATGAATATTTGGAAAACAAATTCACATGTGGAAAAATACACTTTATTTTTTCAACAAATATATGTGGGGAAGAGTTTATATTATCCATATTTTGGAATTTTTTACCTATATCAGACTCTTCAAAACCTCTTATCTAAATAATGTTAACTCAGTGACCATGAATTATCACGTTTTACAATTTAATATAGGGTTTGTTTCTTATATTCTCCGTAAAAAATTTATGATTGTGTGAGTAGTTTCCAAAGTAACTTAGAAAAACATAAAATATCATCCATAAAGAAATAAATTATCCCCTCAATCATGTTAGAAAAAATTTCCATTGTCAATATTTTAAATGTTTTTCACAGACCAAAAAAACTAAAGGGAATTTCCTTGTAGGAAAATTTCCTAAATGGACAACTGAAAGTGGTATTATCCTGATCTTTAAGACCAATATCAATATGTTTATAACTAGAATATCCATTAATATATAAAAATAATTCATTTCCATCCATATTCTCTAATATTTAGTATAAAAATTTATTTGGTAATTTTTCATCCTTAGTGGCGTGTTCCAGATTATTGTAGTCTATGTAGAATCTATATTTTCTTTTCTAACATAAATTGGTTCCTTGTTTTTAAAATATATCAATTATGACTCATGTATATTTAATAAAAAAATTGAAATATCTCAAAAATGGATTATTTGAGATTGGAAAATTATTATAGTATCATGTTGTCTAATAACATCCTCTCTAAACACTTACTTTATGTTGGGATTCAAAAATAATTATTCTTATAATCGAGGTTTATGGACAAGTTCCATGTAAATATTTTGTACATAGTATGATGGACTAATACCTTTACTATCATAAATTGACTAGAGAATGATAGAAATAAACATCCATAATATATCAAAAATTGTTTTTAATTTATATTCCTCTAAACCACCATATATGATAATATGACGTATAGATAACTAAATAAAGAAATTTTATTTTTAATGAGCTGATAGAGGCTTAATATTTTCATTGGGTTCTTGTTGACAAGATATATGACACATGTTTATGGGAGGTCAAAGGTCCTCTTATATCCTCTTAAAGAATTCACATTGAAATTGTACACTTAATAATATTCCAAGAAATGTGATCCTCATATCTAGTACTTTTATTAGAACTAAAAGGTGTTCCATGTAAAATTCAACTAAGTGTTCTTGGATTTCCCACATAAATTCATGTAAATGGTATATATCTTTTCCAGAGAAAATCCCAATGTAGGTTTTAGCAGTGATCTCCGGTGAACTAATAATTTCATCCAGTATCCTCACAATCTCTTATTTCTCCTTATTATTTTAATATATATCTCCTAAAATCATATATATAGAACATATATAGTGCTGGTTGGGGGTTTTAATTATTTTAAAACATTAATTTCCGCTTTCAATTACCCAAATTTTAAATTAATTTTCCTTTTGATAAATGAATGACATATCCCCATATGTATAGAATGTGCCTACCAATAATTATGGGAACATCCTATTCTAATTCTATATCTATATTCAACAAAATAGTTGTGAAAAATAGAACTCTTACCCCCAATAACAAGAAATACACTATATCAAAAAAGTTAATAATGGAATAATATTTCAGGATGTAAAACAAGAGTGGGGGGTTTTGAAACTCAAAATAAAAATTTCAAGAATAAAGACAGTAGAATATAATTGATACTTCCACAAATAACCCATCGAAAATTAAACAGTCCACCTATACATTTAAAGGTCGAATGGATGGAAAAAATCCCTATATCATGATTGTTTGGGAGGTATTATATTATGCAATACAACACTAAATTAATATATGGGATTCAAAGATGAATGTTATTCTAATGTATTATTGAATTTATTGAGTGATTTTTGATAGTGTGTGATTTTAATTAAGTAAACATGGAATGGTATTTCAATATTCAATTTCATATAAACATGAATACATTTGAATAGTTCTATATCCTGATTTTTAATACTATCAGGAAATTTAATGGTTGGGGAAATGTTCCTCAATGTTTTTAGAATTCCATAAATTTTTTCATTAATCTTTATTCCCATTAATTTCATTTAATTTTAATCATTTTCATATGGGTTTTATGTAGGTGAAATATTATTCAATAGATTTCCAAAATGTCTTTCCAAATTTTTAGATTCCTCATTTTCAAAATTTTGGTCTTCAATTTCTTCTATATTTTATTTTTTTTGGAATTTGTATTTTAAATCTTCATAGTGGTTTTTGAGAACCCTCCATGTTGTGAAAAGTATACCATGATTCCAATGATTCAATTTTGTGTTATTATGTACTTAACCCATTTCTATATTTCTTTTAGCTATAGATAAATATTATATTTTCAACTCGATTATTGTAACTTAAAATCATTTTGTAATTTTTGAAAATCATTTTGGACTTATGTTCCTCAAACTTATATATCAAATAATTAAAAAACCTCTTGAATTCATCTTGACAACTGTATGATTTAGAATTTGGTTGAGGTTTGAATTTATACCTATGTAAAAGTATAAGTACTCACTTCTCTCTATCATAGAAAGGTTTAAATAGTTTATATATCCTTATATATATATGTTTGAGAATGCTTCATCCTCATTCTATATCCTAGGACCATATACAAAAAAAATTTCTTTTTACGCATCTTGGGTATGTATATTGAAATTTGAACAATAGGTTTTTTATTTCCCAAAAATTACCAAATGGTGGTATTTATACCTATGAGTGTGTCGAGTATTTTCATTATAGAAAACCTCATATTTAGAATCATCTTGTTAGATAGAAATTGTTTCATGATAAAAATTATTATTTTTAATTATGAGTTATGATAAAGACTATTTAATTTTATTCATCTCTATATTGATTTTTAAAAAATACCTCCCTCAAGAAGACCGATCCATTAATTTTTGGGGGTATGGGATAAGATTATTTTAAAACAGGTCGATGAGAATAGATTCTATGGGTTTTTTATTCATTTACTGCTTATTAGATTTTATAATTTTTCCCATGTTTCATGGAATAGTTCACTCTTAGCCTAACTAAATCAAGTAAATATTTTTCTTTCTTTTAGTGAATTACCTCATTTGAATGAATTTCATGAAAAAATAATTTTATAGTTTTTGATAAGTCTAAAAAATTTATTTGACTAATTATTGGAACAAACTACTATCATTTAACAGAAAATAGAACAAGAATATCCTATGTTTTAGTTCCTCTTCACTCAACCCTTATAGTGGTATCTCATTCAACGCACAATTGAACTCCCTAATGAATTATATATTATATTCATTGGTAATTCCATTGAATGACAGAGAAATGTAATATTTATGTTGATTGATTTCATACATGTGAGACCTAGGGGTTTTTCAAATATAGGAAGTGTTTCATGAAAAATTCAACACTTGAAATTCCCTTGGTCAAATTACCTAAATTAATGGATTTTTAAGTTAATTTTGATTGGATTTCATTTTTTTTGGTTTTTCATATTTTCTTTTTTTCATAAGATCTTCTATATCAAGATTGTTTTTGCACACATTGATATTAATTGATTATAGGTATAAAAGGATATTTATGTTACCCAATATACCTTTTGTGAATTAATAGATTCAACATATTGTTGAGTTGATTTTAATTTTTTATATCAATTGTTTTTCTAACTTTGTGTCATATTCCCTTCCAATAAAAATGAAAAAATATTTTTGAGGGCATAGGTCTTTAACTAGGTTCAATGTAAATTTATTATTTGTAAATAAAATTCAAAGCTTTAAAATAAGTGGATATGGGATGACCCATTGTGATGGACTTCCAAATTTCTTGGTGTGAACAGGTAAAAATAAATCATAATCAATATAATATTAACACAAAAGGGAGTGGTGATGTGATAGAAGAAAATGATGGTGGAGAGTGAAAATTACTAGGAACCACCAAATTAATAAGAAACATCACAAGAAGGAAATGATAAATTACATTAAAACATGGGACAATCTAGTAATGATGTAAGGGAATTATATTGGCTATTTTTTATTTTATTTTCTAGATTAAATTTTTATATTAATTTGTGAAGGATTCTTTATAGATTTACTAAAAGGAATAGATTTGTTAACTAAAACTATCAATTATGGGTGAATGTATCCTACAGTAACCCGACTAAAACATCCACTAATTCCTTTAATGATGATATCTGCCATAGAAAATGATAACATTGTATGTTAATATTAATGTTATTCCCTCATTGATTTCTCCCTTCTCAGATGGAATATCATATCATCTTGTAGTAATAATGATGCATCATGGAATAGTTTCCACTAGTTCTAATGTTTAATAATAATTTACTATGTTGAAGAATGAAAATAAATATTGATTCCATCAATATATTAAATATGAATGAATTTATAATAATAACCAACACTTTATCATTAGAAAATTTTAGTCTAAGAAAAGGATCATTATATGATTGAAAAATATTTCCATAAGACCAAAAAAATTATAATCGATAAAAATAAATAAATATGGAGAGAAATTAAATTTTCGTTGAAAGAGATCCCACTGATCCCCAGCTTTACTGGTGCTTCTACCTAATCTTCTAATGGGTCATTATATGATACTTATGTCTAATGTTTTTCTAACCTCCATTATCCCATCTCCTCAAACACTCCCTTTTAATCTATATAATTACCCACTCTATATACTTGTATGACTTCTTCTACGATAAAATAGTCCCAAACCAAATAATTCATTATAGTATCCAAATGGAAATTTCATTATAGAAAATCCTCCATTTCAATGATTCTTTCCAAGGTCTTATAAAAGTGTGAATTTCTACATTCAGTTCCACACTAGTAGAACACATAATATCTATTGAAAATGACCACTATATGTAAATTTCAATTTTTGGGATTACTATATTAGAACAAATGAATGTTCCATCTACTCCCATGATAATGTTTTCCTTTGTATTTTTTTTCAAGGAGACAAAGATAAAATAAAAAATGTCAACACTTAGGAAATTTCTCTAATTGATAAATTTTCATTCTTCCTAGTATAATTTTACAAGATTCAATATCTTGATTTTTTTAATTTAGGTTACCTATAAAATGAATTTTATTTTTTATACAATCAGACATAATATTTTGGCCAATGATGAAAATCAATTTTTTGGGTCATTTCAACACTGTAAAGGTAAAGTTTGATATAATATGTTTCATGGGCTTGATGCCTCAGTCAAATATTAATCCAAATATTGTCATTTACATGGAAAAATAATTCATTGAAAAGTGAAGGACCTTCAAGATTAAAAAACAACAGAAAAATCCCCACCTTCTTCACCCCACCAAGGTTCACAATTTATTAACAGCTTGAAACCATCTTATTTTTTCATTCATTCTTCAACAAGTATTTATTTAATAACCTAATATGCTTATTATTATATTCTACGACCACATAATTGGGGAAGAATAAAAGGATTCCTCTCTTCTCACACCTATAAGATATGACCATCAAAAACATGAATCTTCCACATTAAGAAATCCACTATAATTATTATCCATTAGCACAATGCAAATCAGATTCCCAATTATTCTTTAGAGGCTATCTTTTTGGGAATCAAAATCAAAATCCTAGATTGATGATGGTATAGTGATCATTTTAAATTATAAATACAAAAGTCTTAATTTCTTTTTAGGATGAACCCGACCATATTCCACCCATTCAAGAATAAGAACCTTATTGTGGGATGATGCAACTACAACAATAGGTTCCACCCCTCTTCACAGAATTTTATCGATAAATACAATTCCTTCTTTGGGAGGAAAAACATCCCTTATATATGAATATACTTAGCCTTTTACTAGAAATATATGTACCATATCTTTATGTGATAACTCTTAGAACCATGGTCGACCTTCATCGAGAATTATCATTCTATTTTAGAAAAAAGTAAAAGATCAATCTTCATGTTCAGGCTTATATATGGTCTTTTATAAGAGGTGGATCCACCATCTAGTGTCTTCTTCAGTAAGTTTAGGTTCAAGGTCTTGGTTTGGTGGGATTATTCTATTCTTGTGAAAACATAAAACTTCAGATAGAAGCCTCCCTAATATGACTAATTTTAGATATTTATTTTTCTTATATCAATTGTGGCACATCTTAATGTATCATGGAATTTAAATGGTTTGATAAAAGATTAATTAGGATAAAGATAATTTATTCCCCCTATTAATATGATATTGGAATCTATGCAGATATTTTGTATATCTGGGTAACCCTCATGATCAAAAATCCTATTTTTATTCAGGATGCCTTTCTGTGGGTAATATTTTTGTAATCAAACTCTTAGTACTATATTTTATTGGTGATCATATGCCTCAACCAAGTAATTATGTTCATTTTTCAACTAGATTAAAATTCTATATTTCATTGGATAATCATTTTTTCTCTATATTTCTAATTTGGTAAACTTTAGGGTATTATTGAATCTCTTCCAAGACTATTTCTATAATCTAAATTAAGTGACTCAACAAATCATCGTTGATTTTTTCATTACCTATTGAATATGAAGAATTATTATTTATTTTTTTCATATTAATTCAATAATAGAGCTCAGTTAAATCCCCATTTCCTAAACCAATCGATTTAAATTTAGGTACTTAATCAAGAAATCATGTTCTTCCCCAAAAAGAAAATATAGCATCATGGTTTTGAAATTTTTCCATTAAGTAGTGGGATTCATTTTCCGGGTGTCACACCCTAGCATGTTAATACCATCATAGTTGATCATTGTTGGACATGTTTTATGTTGCATTGTTAACATGTTTTCGACCATACCCTTTATAAATTCTTTTTTATGGTTTATTATTAACTCATTTAGTTACTTCAGCACTTTTGAATTTTCATTGATTTTTCATCATGGTAAAATAAAATTCATATGTGGTAAATTAAAACTGGAAGGGTACCCATTGAAATTTATGCTAAATTTTTCACTTTTATATATTATAAAAATATAATTACTCGATGTTTCTTTATGTCCTTGGTTCAAAATATTTCCACTTTTTCAAAAAGTAAGTAGATATTTTTCATGTGTTTTCTCCAAAATTTCTCCATTTTTTAAAATTATGGCCCATCCATCTTCACTTGTGGTCACCCTGATCTATCCACATATGCTCTGACTGTTAGGTAAATTTTTTCCATGTTTCATAAAAAACATAAATTTTGGAAATACAGATAATCAATTCAAAATAAATTTAAAAAACATCATTATTTATGAAATAAATAGAAAATTATTAGAATGGAAGAAAAATGAAATGATTTTTAACAAATGAAATTTTCCAATTACCCCATAAAATTAAAATCCAATATATATATATATATATATATAAATTGAAATAAAAGAATTTTTTCAATGATTCATAACTCTTAAAAATAATCCTAATTTTCTTTCAATTAATCTTCCCTTGAATTTTTAAATTTATGAATCAAATTCCTAATATAAATTCACATTGAAAATTTTAATTTTATAAACAATATTATTTCAATTGAAAAATGGAAAAATGAATGAATAAATACTACAAATTATAAAAATTATAAAAACTCTTGATAAAAATCATTTTCAATGAATATCACAGAAATAATTGTTTGTGGAATTATATATAGACAATTAAACCAAACATATTTTGAAATTTAGGGCACCAACACACTAATTTTTTTATGATTTTAAAATTTTAGATTTTTTCACTCATTTCCTAAAATATTCAATAATTATTTGTTAAAACACATCATTACATAAAAATTTAATTAATTCATAAAAATGTATTTCAAAAAAAATTTACAAAATAATGCCATATAAATTTCTCTCAAGACCTTGATGGGATATATGTTGGCTATAAATATACCCTTAAAAGTATTCTAATGTAACATAAACTTATTGATCTATAATAAAAATAATTTATCAATATTGAACGGAAATAGATCTAATGAGAATTGGTGATAAAATTGATTCATCAGTACCTCCTCTTAAGATCTATTTTTACTCCATTCTTCCAACACATCAAAAAATCTTATTTCTCTCTATCTTGTTCTCTTGATATTTTCCCTGTATATTTATAAATAATTAAGGGTGTTTTTTAAATGGTTTTATAAATAATAAAACCTTATTTTTCTTTCATTTCTGGTTCTTCATAACTACAAAAAATAATTTTTTTCTAACTGTCTTAGAAACTAAAAATGTGAAGGTTTTTTATCATAGGATTATTTGATAAAACTAAATTCAAGTTCGATTAATTAATAAACCCTCAAGAAATTGTAGTAGTACATATTGGGGCTCCTAAATAGCCTCCACCACATAGTCGGTGGCCAACCTATAATCGAACTCTATTATCAACTTATGTGCATTATATTATATTTACTTTCCACATCTTCTAATTTTCAATTACATATAATTCTATTAATATTTTAACATATATAAATTCATTATTTATTTAATACATATCATTTCTATCTTGATTATAATTTTATATCACTTCATGCATATCAATTATATTTCATTAATAATATGTTTAGTTTTTTTCTAATTTTTCATTAAATTCATTCTTATTATTTAAAAACATATTACTTTTTATTTACTTTTTGAAATTCAAATCATATCCCATATTTTATGATGACACTATCCAAAATAATGTACACAATTTATATCACATAATAAGAAATATATATTACTTGTTTTATACAAAAGTGGATGTAGTATTTGATATGATATATAATTTTATAAGGTCCCAAATAATCTTTTCATATCATTTTCCAAGATATTCACCATTGAATTACTATAATTAGAAATAAAAATAAATTATAAAAAAGTTATTGTAGTTGAAAAACAGAAAATTGGTAATTAGATCCCATTAAATTATTCAAACAAAAATTTAGTATAATAAACTATTTGTGTTCATTTTCTATTCATAAAAATAGTAGGATGTAATTATTTTTTTAATATAAAACTACTAATTTAGTAAATCCAAGAACACCGAACAACAGATTAATGATACAACTACTCATAAAAGAAACAAATAAGTCAAAAATAATTTTCGTAAAATTTAACACTAATTTTAGACCGTTTTCCATCTTTTTGAAAGTTATATGTTTTTATAGTGTTTTAAAAAACTAAAAATGTATTTTTAGTTATCCTTGGAAAATGATAACTCAAATTGACCCATTTCTAGGTTTTACATTTAAAAGATCTTTCTATTGTTATTTTTATATTACTCTATGGAAATAAGATCTTTTTTGCTTCATTTTGACCCCATGAAAATATTTTTAAAGACGTTATATTATTTATAAACTATTTAATTATCTAGTTATAGAACCCCATAGGTCACATTTACATTATATTTGATCGTGCACGTCAAAAATAGTTCCAAAACCACTCATCTATGAACTCACAATTACCTGAGGTCATTTGTGATGGTTTTATAAGATATAAACATTTTAATATTTTAAAACCCTAAAAATGTATTTATGGACGTCCTAATAAAATGATAACTCATATTGATGATCCATAATTTTCTAAAATTTAAAGATCAATAAAAAGTTATTTTCATATGATTTTTTGAAAATTAGTTTTTGGTTGATTTGTTTAACCTTTATTCACATTTTTAATTATAATTAATCATTAATAATATCCTATTCATCTAATATAAGAACATTACCATCAAATTATCATTATTCATGCTCATATTTGTTGATAATAATTCCGTGATAATTTTGCATCGACTTTAAGCCAATATTATGTTTATTTCTATAGTTTTCCGCATTATACACATGTATTAGTGATTTATCAAAAAAAAAACCAATTTTTAATAATCTGATAAAAATAAAATCTTTAATTGAATTACCATTATTCCCAATATTTCAAAATCATTCAATGGTTTTTTTCCTAGGATTTCATGACTATCATAGGTCATTATTCTAGTGTTGACCCTTTTTCTCTCATTTGTAATATTTTTTAATTATTTAAGAACTCTTTATTCAGTCATTTCAAGCACACTAAAGTTAAATTGATTTTTTATCTATTATTAAAGGTCCAAAATAATATCAAGATTGTTGTCCTAATATTTACCAACAATATGGGGTTGAATTCTATAGTTTTGACCCATTGAAGAATGAATTTTTATATTTTTAATTTTTTATGTACTACTTTTTCGGTCAGTCTAATCACACAAAACATTATATTGTTTTTTTATCTACTCAAAAAATTAAAACATATATTAATGATAGTTTTACTATGATTTCACATCGATCTTAGGTCATTTTCTATGGTATTAACCATTACGTTCATATTTAGGTGGTTTAAATCAATAAGAAATCATTTTCAATAATCCTAAGAGAATGATGACCTAGATTGACACATTATATGTTTTACCATTTCACAACTCATTATAAATATGTTTTCCAATAATAACAAAAAAATTGTATGTTTTTTTCTTAATTTTTATCCTATGGAACATGTATTTAATGGATAATAAGTATTCAGTAACTGCTTCTTCAGTTAGTATGAAAACACCACATGTCAAATTGTTGTTTCATCAACTCATAAACACAGGAAAATAATTACAAGATATTTTTCAATGATTTTACATAAATATAAGGATTTTCTCAATGATTTTGACTGTTATATAAAATTTTTAGTGTTTGAAAAAATAATATGCATTTTTTATAATCCTGAGAAAAAAACATCTCAGATTTATGTATAGTTAGTTATGATATTTCAGACATAAAACTATGGTTTTAATGATATTACTTCATTTAAATCATAGCACATTTTTTTAACCCCATAGTTCATGTTTTTAAAGACATTAAATACATTAACAACTAATTATTCTACAATTTCAGGAACACCACACATCAAATTAACATATTTTATGGTTATACAAATAAATAATAATTTTAACATAATATTACTATAATTTAAGGCAGATAAGAGGTTATTTTCTATGGTTTTGACTGCTACAAGTATATCAAAATATTTTAAAGAATAAAATCATCATTTTATATCCTCTTAGGAATAGGAAAATTAAATTATAACAAAGTTGTTTCTTACATTTATCAAATCACTATTTTGGTATTTTATTATGATTGCATGGTAATTGGGGGACATTTTCTTTATCCCCTCACACACATTTTCAAATACAATTAATTATATTAGAAGTTCTTATCCAGTTTTTATGAGAACATGACACATATAGTTGAAATTTTGTCCGATCATACACATGAAAATAATTTAAAAATATTTATCATATAATTAAACATCCATACTAGACTATTTTTTATATATTTTTCCACTAAATATATGTTCTTCTATTGTAAAACAAAAAAATGGTGTTTTGGTCATAAAAGGAAAAAAGAACACAAATTGACACTACATCAATTTGAACATGTCCAAAATAAATTTATTTATACTTTACTAATATTTCACGGCAATCAAATGTTGTTTTATTGGTTATCCCTCGGTTATTCACATTTTAAAAGGCTATCCATTCTTTAGGAACTGATTATTCAGTCAGTCTAAATGAACCAAAAGTCTTATTGATGTGTTGTGTCCATTTAAAAATTAAAAATAATTCAAATATAGTTTATTTATTATTTTATGTAAATAAATGTTCATTTTCTACAAATTTTAATCTTATATGAATGTTATTTTGTTTTTAAACACTAAAATAACTTCTTGGTCATCCAAATCTAACAAAAACTCATATTGAAACATTGTTTGTTCTTAAAAAATAAAGAAAAAAATAAAAGGTTGTTTTATTATCATTTAAATATAATTATATTTTGTTTCAATGGGATTTATCTATACATACTTTTTATATACTAAAAATTAATTAATAAAGGCCAATTCATTCAATTAAAGAACACTACACATCAGATTGACATATAGTTTTCTCATATATATCCAAAATAATTACAAAATATTTTTCCTAGGATATACATCAATTTGATAACATTTACCTTTATTTTGAAAATTACCTGAATGTTCCATCATTTATAATCACTAAAAATGAATTCACAATCATCTTGGAAAAATGAAAATTGAATTAATTCATAATTAGTTCAAATATTTTAAAAATTATTATACATTAGTTTTCGTATAATTTAATGTTAATCGAAGGTCCATTTCTTATTTTGACCCCCTGAAATACATTTTAAAAGAATATTAATACTTTATGAACTTAATATTTAGTTAATATCGGTAAAACATATGTTAGATAGAAAATGTTTGTACTCATACATGTCAAAAATAATTACAAGACCATCATCCACTAATTTCATGTTAATCTGAGGTTGTTTAATAGTTTTTTCACTATATCACATATGTTTTAGTATATTAAAAATAATTCATTTTTAGATATCCCTAGAAAAGAAAATTCATATTAATATGTTACCAATTCAAAAATTTATAGAATAATTTATATGTTCTTTTAAAATAATTATACATTAATAAAAGGTATTTTCATGATTTTTACATCCCAAATCCATGATTATAATGACAAACAATTTATAAGAACTTATTATTAAATCTAATTGAGCACACCATACATCTGATTGATGTGTTGTCTACTCTCAAGAATTATAAATAATTTGAAGAAAAAATTCCTATGATTTAATGAAAATATGAATTTATTTTCTTAGTTTATTTATTGTTACATGATAGATTTTGTTTTTAAAAATTCTAAAAGATTAATTCTAGTAATCCTCGGAATGGACTAACTAGAATTTATTTGTCTTTATTCCATACATTTCAAAAATCACTCTATGGTTTTTTCTAAAGATTTAATATGAATTAGTTTTCATTTTTTTAATTTTCACCCAAGACACACATTTTTTAAGACAATTAATAAATTTTGAACTAGTTATTCATAATGATAAAACCCAAAAAACATCATATTGATGTGATGTATTCTCATAAAAATCATAAATTTATTAAAAAAAATATTCTATTTTTTGTTAATATGAGGCTAATTTATAGGTATTTCACCATTAAACATATTTATTAGTGTTTTAAAATAATAAATGATATTACTGGTCACCCTGAGTAATCAGAATCATATAATTATATACCATAATTCCAATATTTCCAAAATTTATCTATGTTTTCCATATAATTTCATAAAAATCAAATGTCATTTCATAGTTTTGATCCATTAACATGTGTTTTAAAAGACTGTAAATTCTCAATGAACTAATTATTGAATCATTTTGAGAATATTATGCCTTGTATTAGAATGATATATACATATATTCTTCAAAAATAATTCAAATATATTTTTCCTATAATTTTATGATAATTATTTGTAGTTTTCAATAATATAGACTATTACATGCCTATTTTATTAGCTTAAAACACAAAAAAAAAATACTTGTTCAGACCCTAAGAATAATAACTCCAACAGATTCACCATAAGTTGATATATTTCAAAAGTAAATCTAAAGGTTTAAACCTATTATTTCATAAGAATTTGACGTGGTTTTCTTGGATTTGACACCAAGGACACATTTTCAAAGACTATAAATTCTTCTAAAAATACTAATTAATCTAGTTTAATAAAACTACATACATGTTGATATGTGTTATACTCATACACATGAAAATATTTCTATGATAGTTATTTAATGTTGTCATGTCAATCCTATGTCATTTTCCTTGAAATTTAACGTCACACACATGTTTTAGTGTATTAAAACAATAAAATTCATATTTGGTCATCTAAAGAAAATGAATAATCTGATTGAAATATCATTAGATGATACATTTAAAAAATTAATATATAGTTTATTTATAATAATTTCAAATAAATTAGATGTTTTTTTCATTATTACAGCAACATGGAACACATTTTCAATGAATTTAATTTCATTAAACTTATTTATTCAGTCAGTCTGAACACAATTCTTGTCAGATGATTACTTCATATTATCATATAAATAAAAAATAATTAGAATACATTTTTCTTATGGTTTTATATTGATCTAATATTTTTTATATGGTTATGACCATTATATACATATTTTATTGTTTTAAAACATTAAGAATTCATATTCGATCAACCTAGAGGAACTATATTGTCGATTCATGCACCTTCTTAAAATATTCTCCAATAAATGTGAAATTATATTTCTAATAATCTCACGGAAATCATAGTTTTTAATTTTTTTTATGCTTTTATCATTTTTTATGAATATTGATTCATTATAAACAGATCATTTAGTCTGTTTGTGCACACCTAATGTTGAATTAAAGTACCATATTCATTTACATATCACCAACAATTAAAAGATCATTATTAAATAATTTTATTTCAATATAAGGTTTTTTTATATTATAGATAATTTAATATATATTTTAGTGTTTTAAAACACTAAAATTGTGTATTTAGTTTTCCCTTGAAAAATATACATCATATTGATTCACAATCAGTACAAATATATCAAATAAAAAATATGTTGTTAATTTTTGTTGATAACATTGAACCCGTAGGTCATTTTTTTGGTTTTACTCTTTGAAACATATTTTTAATCATTATCAATTATTTATGAACTACTTATTTAGTCTGTCATAGTACACTACACATAAAAATGATTTCTTTTCTACTCAAACATAACACAGATAATTCAAATATATTTTCCATCAGTCTTGGAAAAATATGATATCTTTTCAATGGATTTTACCGTTATATACATGTTTTAGTGTTTTTACAAAATAAAACGTGTCATCGGTCATATAAGAGGAATGATAATTTTGGGTGGATAAAATATTTTCTATTCATTTAATATATCAATTTTTTATTTTTATTCTATGATTTCCTAGTAATCTAGGGATATTTTCTAGCATACGTTTCTTTATAGAAAAGAATTTTTGAAATAAATTGTACCAATAATTGATACTAAACTGAACTTGTCTATTATCATTCAAATATAATCATTATATATAGGAAAGATTGTAATAATCTAATGATTATTTAGATCTGTAATCTAACATTATGATAAATTATTTTAATGAGATAAAAAATGAACAAATATAGTGTATATAAAAACTAAATTTAAAAACATATTGTACTTCAAAAAACGATAACAAAGAAAAATTTTAATCTATTTTAGTGATCAAGTATTGATCCGAGATAAGTAACACCAAATATGTGGTAAGAATTTATATATGAACATCATAAAAATGAAAAATTACTAAACTAACTAGACCATTGAATAAATATAACTAAAGTACTAGTCGTTACACTTTTCAACCCAAATATTATGAACCCATTAATCTAAAAAAATGTATAAAAACATGTTTCCTCTTAAGAATGAAATTCATTCACATGGTGAGAAGAAGAATATATATTAGAAAATTAATTAAAAAGAGGAATTATGAGGATCCAGATCAAATGATGGAGTTAGTAGATTCATGTTCACAATACAAAACACACATTTATATTTATGGAAACCCCTTGTGGAACGGAACCAAAAATTTAAAAAATGAGATGAAATGTACATAATGTTTTGATAGATATTTTAAAATAGTAATATAGAAAGATGGAATTAGTTTATTGAGTAGAACGATGCATTAATAATGCATAATAAATATATTTAATAAATTATATATGTAAAAACCGACTTTATACTCATAATTAGGGTAAATAAAATAGATCAAAAAATTATACATTTATATTTATAAAAAACTACGCATTTAGGTCCTAAAGAAATATGTATAATGATTGTAGTACAATTCACTACCATAGAATTCTTGAATTTTAAAATATTAAGTCTATTAAAGAATTTTGACATCATTAATTATTTTTTTTCTTAATTTTATCAATCATACTACAACATTTTCTATTATAGAACTTGTAATCAATGAAAAAATAATAATTTATTTTGAAAATTCTTGACTTGGATTTGTATTCAATGCATTTTTGAGGCCCCTAGATCAATACCAGCAAGACCATCTAGAAGCTATTCTTCTGAAAATTTATTAAATAAAAGAAAAAAGTACAGAAGATATGGGTGTGGTCAAGAAAAGGAACTTGCCCTCATCCATCAAATACAACATTACAGATCATAATAAGACATGTCATTCCCATAATCAGAGTCATCAATAGTTTCCAATTCAGAGTGAGACTTACCCTGATTGAGGATCTTAAAAATATCAGAATTGAATTTCCATGAAAGATTAGATGATCGTGTAGACACAATACGAGGTGTGTTTGAATAATCCTTCCTGGGCCTTCTCTTTGAGGGAGCAGGAGTGAAGACTAAGCAATCATCAACCTTCTCTTTCCAAAAAATTAGAGCGTCATTGAAAGTGATAGGACCGCCGCAACACGTTTTTTTCTCCTCCACCTCATAGATGTCACCCCACTTCCCAGAAATCGTAGATGATATCAAAATATTCTGAATTTACTGATGACAATATACATTTTGATGAGGCCCAAATTCAGGATCCAACTCAATAGTCTCATCATGCATCCCTGCATCAAGATTATCATTCATACATATATTTAGAGGGTCAGTGCAAGCAGGGGATCCAGTAATAGAAAGGATATGAGTATGTCCAGACTCAACTAACCTAGTGGGAGTAACAGAACGATCACCCTTATATGTAATCTCCTTGGAAAAAACAACCCCAGCATTAGAGGGGACACGCATCAGAGACTGATCCACTATCAGTCTTTTTCCCTTCAAATTATGCACATGAGAAACACATTTACCAGAAGCCAACATCTCATCCTGAGTGGCAGATGATTTCTTGAGAGAATCTTTATCCTGATTTGACAAACATAAATGTTTCCTCTCAATTTTCCTTCTATAAAGAGTATTTGTATGACCCTTTATCCCACATTTCTCACAAGAGCTCTTCCTCCAACATATCTCCAACAAGTTCCCAACATCCATGCATTCAGTAAAAACAAGTGGCTTCCTTTCATACTGAACATCAATATTAATGTTATCATTGGGAGTGGAAAGAGTTACCTTATAAATCAATGTGAAACTCAAATAAACCTCCACTAGTATTCTAGAAAAATGTCCAAACCGAAAAACTTCAGTTTCTTTGTCAAGGCGAATAGGTGACCCAATTTCCATTCCATTGTTATGAAGAATATTTGGGTGCCAAAGGACCCAATTATGCCCATAAAAACAAACCCATACCTAAGAAAAGGCATTCCTGTAACGAGAGGCATTAAAATCAAGGGACCATTCATGAAGATAAAGCCATCCAGGTTTCAAAGAAATTGACCCAAATCTCCATGCATGTACTTTAAGATCATTTGATGGGAAAATGCAATGGAAGAATCCATGACCAAGAGAAACACACCGCCAATCAGAAGAACCACACAAAAATGAGACTCGTCTGATAAGATCATCAATCATCCAAGATGTCTCACCTTTTTCTAAAACAAGACATACAATTAAAGAATTCTTATCGATTGCAATCCTCTCATTAAATATATCAGGACTGACATCAACATGGGATACTGACCCCTTCCGAAGAATCCTACTGGAGTCAGTGTCGATGAATGAAGAAAACGAAGGTGTGGATGCAGGACAACCCACTTGGCCACTCATATCCTTAACACTACCATCTTGTAGCATTAAAGTATCTTTGAAATTCACTGAATGGGGGTATGAACGCATGAATAGACTCTTCGTCAACGCCCTATTTTAAACTTAATGCAGTTGAGGCCCATTCAAAGCCAAATCCCGCCCCTCACCAACCACCCGATTAACACCACTTTCCCTGTTTCCCACACCAGATCTAGAAACACATGCCACAGAAACACGTGGCAGTTCCGAAAATCGCACACCGTCAGCCCTATTCTGACTATCCAAGGCAGTAGAAACCTGAATCACATATCCAGATACATCAGAAGCACAGATGATAGAAATAGATGGTAGATCTGGGAAACCTTCATCCCAGAGAGCAACAGTCGGAGCATCATGCCTCAGATCTGGAAGTGAGGATTTCACTGAGGCATCACCGGAGCATCTCACAACTTCATTCCAGGTGGAGCCTAGTTCTCCTGCCACGAGCACTGAGTGGAAATATTGAGGAAGAGGCATGATAAACTATACATGGGAGAAGCTCGCAATCCATGGCTATGAGTCCCCTGCACTCCCCGAAACCCGAGCGCCATCTCTTCCCCCTATATCAATATTCTTACAACTATATTGAGTATAAAAAAAAGAACATGATTAATCTACTATAATATATAAAAAAATTTTGTAAATGGAGAATAACATGATTTGAGTCAAATTCTGGGAAGTTATTTACTATTCAAATCTATATATTCTATGCCAAGGATAAAAAGGTAAGGAAAAAATAAAAAATCAATGATTAATTATAAGTCAAGTTCTTCCCCTATCAGTTATAAATAACTAAAATCTTGGTATGATATTTTTTATATGTGAAATAACATTTTAAATTTATCAATGTAGATAAGAGGAAGATAATTTAAGGCTATAACAATGAATATACATAACTCTTAAAACATTATAGATAGATAGAAAATATATTTCCCCGTATTGAATATCATAATGTAAATATTTTAAATCAGTAGTTGGAATACTAAATCCAGCATTCACATCATCATTATCAGAGAGAACTAATAGTTATTGTCTCTAAAAAATAATAATAATAAATAAAAAAATTTGAAAAAATCAGGTAGATGTAGTTTTATAAAATCAGAAACCTAAAGATACATAAATTCATCAAAAAACCATTTGATTTTACAAATTAAATAAGATTTTATGTTCCATGATTCAAGGGTAATGATAATATAATATATTCTATATTGTTTGGATTAATAAAATAAATATAATGTATTATAATAGGTATCATAAAGTGTTTCCATAATTTTATATACATAGAAATTTATCTTCATTACAAAACTATTACCTAAAATTTCAAATATGAGAATAATCACTAATCTAATTAAATTCTTTATAATTAAATGATAAAAATTGACATAAATCCTACATGGAATGAGCATACTAGTATATGAAATGAAATATGTTATAATATATTTTTAAAAATAATGATATAAATTTGTAGAATATAATTTATAACATTTAAAATTTAATAGAAAGGTTAATGTGATTGAAATTTGAAAACTATTATAGGGAATCCATTCAGGAATTATATAAACAATAATATCAATCAATTGTTTATTCTTGTATAGTGACAAGATAATTTAATCCTATTGTTTCAGAATCTAAATTAATAATATAAAAAAATTATCATAAAATATGGAAAATGTTTTTTTATGATTATTGCAATGGATATAAATATTTTATTTTATTTTATAAATTTAGATAGAATAAAAAGACACAAAAATAGTTAAATGCCACTAAAAAGTGTAAAATTATAGTAACAAAAAATTTCATGGAATGAATAAAACATTGAAAACAATAATAAGAAAATAATTTCAACAACCTGAAAATTCATGTAGGAATTATATAAATCCACATAAGTTTCACATTGTCTTATTTTTTTCAAATTAAAATATATCAAAAAACATTAACAATTTGATGGTCAAAAGTACCATTCAAATAAAATGTACATATAAAATATAACATTAAAGGGAACAGTCATAATGTGATCAAATACCATGTGATGTTTCTATTAAATAAAATTCAATCAAGAAAAAATCATTGAATGTCAACATACTGAAAAATGTTTTGTTTATAGATAAATTTTATTTTATTTACCATATCATGTCGACTATGGATCACGAATCTACGTGAACAACCAGTTTGAGATTTCTCTTAGATGGATCACATGAATTAATACTTATTCTATTCTATAATGTGATCTATTAAACGAACAATCACAGGTAGTACATGTAGTTGAAAATAATGATATGAGAATATTGATAAACTATGTAATATTATTGAATCATATAAAGGTGTAAGATCTATATAATTTTCAATTAAATCAATCAATGACCTTTCAATAAATATGAATTATTATGTGACCCATATAAAACAACATGAAGGGATTCTGTCATTATAATAAAAGAAAGTGATTGGACAAGGAAAACTTATCTTTTATAGTAATTGTTGATTAATGTAATTGTATAAGATGTTGAATGTAGTGGAAAAAAATAATTTAATAATTAATTGGTGAAATAATTCCATAAAAAAAATTCAATAACTTCACCCAATGATTTATAATTAATTTTAACCATTGACTTACATTATAATGAATTGTAACTTCATTGATGAATTTTATGATGTCTCTATGTCATGCCATCATTGCATCATATGAAATGAGTTTACAATCCTTCTAGTAGTGATCTACATGATCAATAGGAACATCTGATAATCTCTATAAAAATCCCCAAGTTCTAGTATGGGGGATCCTAATGCTTATGTTATTCATCTTTGATACCACAAGAATCGATTGGAAGGACTATCATTTATGTCTTTAAAATATAGAAGGGCATTAGAGGGGCATCACACTCTATTCTTCAGATAGTTCTTTTATATGATCTCTTTTGGGGTTGAGAGGATTCTTCATTTTTCCTTGTAAAGAAAAAAACAAATGGCTAGAATAATGGTTTGATATAATATAACATGTTTTACATAGTGTCAGTGTTATTAAATATTAATCATACATGATTACCTATTAATTATTTAAACCCCAAGGAAACCGATTTTTATAATAATAATAATATCTTTATTTCTTGTAATACACCAGAATATGAATTAATGAAATATTTTTTAATGAATAAGATTTTTTAAATTTACTTATACAATAATTAATATAGGAAAATATTTTTGGAGGGGCAGAGAAATCAAATTCTATTTAAAATCAGAAGGAATAAATTGTTTCTCACATTATTCATTAATGAGATGTTATTTCAAGTTCACTCAATGTATCTTACATTATCGTGTGTATTTTCATCATAGTTTTCATCAATCCATCAAGGCACATGGATGAAAATATTTATTCTTAATAATCATAATGTCTAATGAACATTACACACATCCAAAAATTGAAACAACTAATGACATGTGTAAATGTGTAATTCTTACTAAAGGGATGAGTTCACATAATTTAATTATATATAAATAACATAGGTGTACAACATGAGAATATGCATAAAAAGGCTATGATTATCCACCCAATATAGATAACTTAATTAGATTCTTGTAAAATAACATTATCAAATTATCAAACCTTTATTTATGAATAATGTTGTGGTACTTCTCGGTTCTCATCATAATCGGGAGCTACAATGACCTTAAAAATGAATAGTTACTCTTAGGGAATTATCAAAAGAAAATTACACATTGAAGGAAAATCATGATGTGATAAGAAGTATATTAATTTCCAAAAAATTAATATAAGTAATAATAAAGTACATAGAATTTTATTCTAGTGTATTAACTCAAATAGTGGCTACTAGTTGGGGTCAACAACAGGTTGGAAAGCTACAGGTAGGGCACAACACCTAATGGAGACAACTGTCCTACCTGTATAATCTAGAAAGGTTTTTAAAGCTTCCCTTAATCCTTAAATGACCTCAAACAATTAAAAATAATTATTGTTCTATAGGGAATATAATTCAATCCATCAACCATTAGAGACAAAATTGTCTCCTTGGTTCCTCCTCTTAAGATTCCCTTTTACTTATTTATCTAAATAGTTTCATCTCTCATATATTTATCTCTCATTATATCAATTTTTATCTTTATTTTTCTAGATAATTTATAGTATATAATCAATGGGATTATGCCTATGAAAACATTATTTTTCTCACCTTTTGGTTTATAGGTAACTAATAAAATAAAATAATTTTTCATTTTTCATTAATACCCCTAAATTCAATAGTTTTTTTCATTTAAATTTCTTCTATACCACTAAATTTAAGGTCTATTGTTTCATAAACCCTAAAGAATTTGAGTGGTGTATGTTAGGGACCATAAATAGCCTCCACCAGCCAATCGATGGCCTACCTATTGTTAAACTCTAACATCAAATTCTTCTCCATGTTTAATATTTATTTTCAACATATATTACTTTTTAATCTCATATAAATAAATTAATATTTTATCATATATAAATTATTATATCATTAAGTTAGTATATATAATTTTTTCAATGCATATAATTTTATATTCCATTTCTCATTTCAATTCTATTGAATTTAATTTATCACTTATTTTTTTTATTCTTCTAGATTCAAATATTATATAATATTTAGAAATCGATTTTAAAATCTTTTGTAAATCCAATTGATCTCGTCTATTTTAATCTTATTCTGACGAACATGTCCACAATTTATTTCATATAATGAAATGTATTTATTATTTTTGTTGTACTAAAATGTTGGTGTAGCAGTTGAGATGGTTATTTCTATTGGATATATGAAACTTTTTATGCTCTTATAAAGATCAAGTCCCATATTAGAATACATTTATACAAATGATTAAGATATCTTTTATAATTGGAAAAGATATATTTTGGTAGTGAAAATAGATTCACTACTACAGGTATGGGCCTAAACATCACAAGAAATAGCCTTTATAACCAATAAAAAGAATTTATGTTACAAGTATCTTAAAAAGATGATATATTTTATAACTACAAAAAAATAAATGATAAAATTACACCTAAAAACACTAGAAAATAAAATATTAAGGGTGAACATTATCAACACTAGTTTTCACTCATATAAGGATCCCTTTATCAGTGATTTTTCTCATAACTAATAAATGGGAAACATTATCAATGGGTTTTTATAACTATTAAAGTTTTATTTTATTATAACTATTCCTAGTAAAAATGAAATCCATATTATTATGGTTTGATAAAAAATACATCACACTGTAAATTCAAATAAAAAATTTAATTCTAATTCAATTTAAATAACAAATATAAGAAATAAATACATCAAAAATTTCAATATTTGGATTGTACAATTACATTATTATGTATAATTTATCAATCTCATCAATAAGTTCAAAAACACTAATTTTTTTCATTTAAACCCCGAATCCATTTCCAAATTGTCAGATCATGATTCCATTTTCCTAATAAACTATGATAATCTTTAGAAAACGAGTGCATTTATATAAAAAACAATTATTATTTTATTAAATAGGAAAATAAATAATTTTTTTAAAATACTGAATAATTAATTAATAAAATTTCACATTTTAACTAAAAACATACACTTTGAGTTATATCGGGCACACCAGGTGTTTGATTAATATGTGTACCTCATTCTCAAATGGGGCACACTTGAAGTCATTTGATGTTCTTTAAAAAAATATAATTAGGAGGAACATTAATCATCCCATAAAACATGGCTCTAAATGTGAAATCATCAATTATATAATAATTCTACAACATAACAATTGAATCATATTTTAATTTCAAATCATTCATCAATGGACACTGATAAACATCATTATCATTATCTACTTAATATAGTCCTCATATAAGTAAATACATCATTATGTGTTTTCCCTTCAAGAATAACCATTGTGGAATGTTATAATTTACCAACATAATCAACCATTCACATATCATGATTATTTTTAATCCAAAAGGATTAAACCTGTTTGTAGATGGCACAAGATGAAGGTTTCTTAGTTTATTTCCAGATTCAGGATATTCATGATCAATTTTCCTCCACTAAGTATAGTACATTGGGTGATGAATTTTCCCATATTAAACTATTGTATATGTATTCTACCTAAATTTTCTTGAAATCTCTTCACTTTAATTTGGGTTCCAACTTTTTGGAATTGTTCTAAATTACCATACAAATTTCGAATGACATGATTTATCTTTATTGTATCGAGACACATCACACTTTGGGAATTTTTTATAAGGTTCATGGTCTTTAAGGAACAACATATAGTATAAAGGTCCAGGAGTTTCAAACATGAATATGATTTATTTTTAGTTTAATATACATTATATCATAGAAACACATTATTGGGGACTATAATAGTTTAAATAATTATTTTATATGAAATACATTCTTATAATTTGGTGAATGATCTTCAACATCTCTAATATAAATCTTCCAATTTAGTAATCTTACATAATATAATTAATTATAACTTAGGGAATATAAATATAAGAAATTTTGAGATCATATTCATATTGAGGTTAAAAAATAGAGATACTTAATAATAAAATTGAAAATAAGAACATGAAAATATGATCAAAACAATAGAAGATCATATCCTTCATATCAAAGATCATATACATGGTTTATGGCATAAATATTGGCAGCTCAAAAGACATGAATCATAATGGAATACAGATAATAATCCCTAAAATCATAACATTGGAATAAGAAAAGGAATTTATGGTAAAAATATAAACATGTAATATTATTACATATAATTCAAGGCACATTTCCAAAATATTACCAAGGCACTTCATGGGGGCTTCAACTAATCGGCGGGGCACACCACCATCCCAAATCATTCTTCAATCCTTATAGTGTATCTGGATTCCCTTTATTCACATAGTGGATTGGTTTTCTTATTCATCCCATTATGTATCATGCTTGTTGACTTGTTTCCCATTATTATTAGATGATATTTAAATGTTTACCCAATATATTCGAGGGAGAGATTAGTCCCACCCATAAAATAATGGAAACCAGACATATGTATTCCACCAAAACATAAATAATTTGTAATATAAACTAACTATATAAATAATAAGGACATAATCATCAAATCATAACCCTAATAAAGAATAATTAAAATAAAATGGTTTTAACATAGGAGGAAAATAATTTTGAAAGGTCAATTGAAATAATTGTTGACGGAAATATCATTTCTTCTATGAAAAATCTATTTTATAGATAATAAAACAATTTGCAAACCATTTTTCACAAAAAAACCTATAAAACCTATAAATTAATAATTGAAAAAAATTTTAACCATCTTTTAAATTATTTTCCTTTAAAATTCATAAAATATTATATAAATCACCTCTAAAACATTTTTGGAAACATTTTTACAAAGGAACACATATTTCCCAAAAAAAGAGAGATTTAAATTTCATGAAACATATAATATCATGAATTAATAATATTGATTATAAATCATTTAAATGAATAGTATATACACCTAGTAAAATAATATAGGTGCCTAACATAACATGGGTCTCCAAGATGGAAAGGTGAGCCAAAATTACCATAATAACATGGTTAAATTTGAACCGTAAACCCCATGAATGAGAGATAATAAAATTTATATATAAACATGTATAAATTTAAGTATAAATATCATAGATTAAATTAATGGGTAATATAGCAAAACAAATGAAGGAATGACATTAGTTTTTGAATTGGTACTCTGTCATACACTCCATGTATGACATTCATCCCAAAGAAAGTAATCTAGTGTGAATTAATAGGATTTAAGATGGTATTTATGTATGGTTTTTAATAAACATATTGGTTTTAATGAGTAATTGAATGAGATGAAGAGGTTCCCTTTTATAAGATAGTAGACGGGTACTCCTAGAATTTCTGAAAATATTTACCTATAAGAAGTAAAATTTCCATGAAATTATATCCAAAAGACCATGAATTCAATGATATGACAGTATTAGGTTGGAATAAATTACATAATAGTTTTTATAAATTTTTTTGGAGTTAGTATAAACCTTATAATTTGGAATAACCCTTAGTTAAACTTTTTTAATTCTAACTATGGTAAAAAAAATTCAATATTAAATGGTTCTATATTTTTATATAAATTTTAAAATGGACCATAAATGGTAGATTTAGTATATTTTAGACCATATCGAAGACCATTTTTTCCTTATTTAGTTGTGTAATGATTTATAAAAAAATACTAAAATATTATTTTCATAATATATCATTAGTGTCTATTTTGACACAATTAATTACTCTGATTTTAGGAAAGTAAATATAGAAACGAAACCCTGAAAAAATAATTTAATACACCCCTAAAATTTCATATTATCATATAAATTTATTAAATCACCCTATTTAATTTATATTATATTTATTTTGACATCTCTAATATCATTTAATTGATTGTTTCTTTAATTTAAAAAAAATTGCATCATCATTGTGTACTTATTTTGGATAATTATTTCATCACTAAAAATTGAAAATAAATTTCCATAATTTTGATAAAAATTTTAGAGTTTATAAAATCATTTATAGTCAATAATATCATT
The DNA here is from genome assembly GCA_963277665.1 of Viscum album. Lineage (NCBI taxonomy): Eukaryota > Viridiplantae > Streptophyta > Magnoliopsida > Santalales > Viscaceae > Viscum > Viscum album. The sequence continues at coordinate 1,270,230,926 of OY728162.1, read as the reverse complement.
TATTGAAATTCATATAATAAATATTAATCTAATTACAAGTAAGAGTGTGACATTTTGTTTATCACGTTTATTTTAATAATAACTAAGTAATTTTCATCGAAAAGTGGTAATTAAATAATTAAATTGGGAAACTTATGTGTTAATGGTATAATTAATTTTATCCAATATTTTGTTTGCAATTTTTAGGGTAATTGTTTAATATTTATAATGTTATTTATACCCTCAATTGTCTGATTCACCCTTAACTATGGTAATAAAAATATACCACTGTCACTATTAAGATTGTCTGAATATAAAAAGAACCTGTATAATAAATTTGGATATTCTGATTCAATATAAGGAATACATTTTTGAAAACTAAATTCATAGAATATTCAGAAATGAATATAAAATTAATCCTACCAATGGGATAAAACAATGTTTTTTTAAAGTGAAAGTGTTAAAACGACTGATATAGTTTCATATCTAATTTCAATGTGAAATTGAATAATATGTCCCAAACTATATTAATTTTTTTAATATTGAACAATTTATACATTAAAACCAATTTATATAATAATTTTACAATATAAATTAGTTAGATGAAAAGTATGTTTTTAAACCATATTATGTATAACTTTATCTCTGTGATGTAAACTTTTCTCTAGTTTCTCTTCATAAGAAAGAACCTACTCCAATGGTACGACCTAGATTTTAGTACATGTAAACGAATAAGTATATACATCCTCAGTAGTGATAAATGGAACAAATAATAATCCAGAAAGATATTATGTGGAAGCGTGAATCGATAGGCTAATTTGTTTTTGATAAAATCAATAATTTTAAAAAAAATTCTTCTTTGAAATTTAAATTTTAACTTATACAATCCATGACTGATATTTGAGAATATCATTGAGGGACACACAACTGATAAAAATATTCAATAAAAAATCCACCTAAAATAAGGAAATTAAATGGTGAATATCAATACATAACTAGGATTGCAATTATATGAACATTAGAAGGAATTAAATAAATAAACATGGAAGATAATTCCTACTATCATGTTCTAATGGAGAGTGATAGAGAACATGGTCATTATAATGTTAACCATCACATGAAAATAAATATATAATGATTTAAGGTACCGTTTGATTCATTGAAAATTATTTTAATAGAATAACATTTTTTCAATATAATTTTCCTAATAATGAATAAATTAGAAATACAATATACTTATTTGATTTTCTTCCATTTTTTATTCACAATCTCATCCATTAGTTGTTCCGTGGTCAATTTTTGATTCATCACTTACTCAAATAAATTAAGATGAAATTTTAAAACCTACAGAACTAGTGTATCATTAAATCTATAATGGGATTACAATTTATTACTTTTTCCTCCGGATATAATTCTAAAAATGGTTACCACATGTTATCCAATATTCCTAAATATTCTTATGGTAAAGTAAAACATTAATCTCTAAAACCTCATCCAATGTTTAACATAATCCATTTCATAAATTTTCAACCTTATGAACCATTCAAAAGATTAAATTCCAAAACATTATGAATAAGTTAAAAAAATTTCAAAAATTATTTTATCATTAATTCCCCAAACAACTTGATGTAGATCTTAATTGTAACAAACCAATCATTTGAAGATAATAGTCATATATTCGAATTGAACATGGTGATAATCTACATTACCAAAAAAATTTAGGGAACACATTCAAACATTTAAAATTTAACAATTTCATCATAAATATAAAAATGAATCCATAATCCATCATATCATCATTTAAAAACACATCAATAACATCCCATTTATTGTATAAAAATAAAATCCATCTTTATATTTTTATTATATAGACATCAGGAATATATTAAGGGATATATATCACTTAATCTTGTATTCTCAAAAAATATAACCTTACCTCTACAATCACTTCTCATGGTTTTCAGTACCAAAAACCAAATGCAATCAAATTCAATGAAGACAATAGTAAAACAATTTATAGATGTTTCATTATTCCATAAAATCATAAAATTACTTCTAGAACATTTTTCTTAATTTCCATTACATAAACCCATAACCATTCCACAATCATCTAAAACGGTTAACCAGGCTTAGTAATTGTATTCCTTAACACTTCTTTCATATCATAATTCATTTACAGAATCTTCATCATACAAGATATAATAATTACGCATACATCCTTTCAGATTCACTTCATAAGCTATCCCCCTAGGTATTCGATTTTTGTAATTCACATACCTTTCACTCCAATGGCTCGAATGCCTTGAATTTTTTTATTATATGATAAAACCCCCTTTTAAGGGAAGAAGGGGGGAACCAAAAATACTTCGTGGATATATAACAAATAACACCCGAAGGAAAAAGAGTAAAATCCGAATGAAATAATGAAGCTACCCCTCCCCAGAATTTGTTCATGATGAAGCACTCTATTGTTGCAAGGTTGTTCGGCAATCAAGTGTCCAGTGTCCAAGCATAGGCCCGATATGATGGCTAATTTCATAGCCTCTCAAACAACCAAATCCAACAAGAACTACAAAGATGGAACACAATCCCAGAATCCTCCTCTAGTGCTCATTCCATGTAGTCAGGTTCGGTTACACAACCTTCCCACATTCAGACACAATCCAACCACACGAACACATCCAACCTTCTATACTAAGAAAAAAACACCAGTATCACTCATCACTACCAACCATACATCAGACTTCAATGCCTCCACATAACCAAATTCAAAAAAAACTTCCAAATCTTCATAATTTCAACTCAAATCGTCCGTGATACAGCAGAATTCATACAAAACCAATACCAATACACACTCGCACACCAGACTCCAACACAGATAGGAGATCCAAATCCAAAAATTCAGAACATAACAGTTAAGAACCTCACTAATTTCATGGGTTCTTGTGGCATCACTACCACTCCACTAACGCAACTGACGATGTCGTGAGAGAAACTTGAACCCGCTACAGATCACAGCCTGTATAAACAAGCAATCAACCAAAATAGACCCACCCCACACACTCCTAGATGACACACCCTGTCCTCGACCATCGGACATCACTAGATTTTCAACCACTAATAACATTGCTCCGCCAAAGAAGACCTACCTAGATAGAAGGTAAGAGAGAGAATAGGCCATAAAATGGTGGGATGAGCCGAGACGCCCGAGTCCACCCTCGACGCTACCACTGAGACCTGCATCCATGAGAACGCCAAGAAGGAGTGCTGAGAGTTGAGTCAAATCCAACCAATGGTGGAGAGAAGTGGGGCAGAGATAGGGAAAACCCTAAGGAGTTGGCGCCCCTTACAAGCTCACCCCCTTTTATTCAAATACATTTCACATATAAAATAATTAACATCATTTGATAACTTTGTAATACTATTATCCTTGTCTATTTTTTAACTAAAACATTTCTATTGTAATTACTTTCTTTTTTTCCTTCTTTTCCACACCCAGGGAAACATCAATTTCAATTGAAACATTCTCCTTGATGCCTTTTCCCACATGATTTATAAAAGGATAAATGAATTGCCCTTCTTCTATTGTCGCCATGAACATTATTTCATTAGATGGGAGAGGAAACTCACCAATGTTCATATTATTTATCGTATTATGTGATATATGATTTTCCATAATAAAAATTATTCACCTTACAACACCAATTTTATTTGGTTGATCATGAAAAATAACATTCCATTGTCTATCATATTCACCATTAACATGAATTCATCTAGTTATATCAATATCTTAATAACCAAAAGGAATAGTGTGAGAAATAATAACCATACTTGTAAACCATAAAAAATGGAATTAACATATTAATTGTCAACTCCTTGTATAATGAACCCAATAAATCATAATTAACATCAAATATTGTTAATATGAATGGAAAACGGGTTTGAAATCTAATTTGAAATATTTCTTCATGAAAATATCATTTCCACCAAAAAAACTCTTTGTAAAATCATAAAAAAATTTATCAATCCTTCTTCATTATGAATAAAATTGAGAATATTTAAATTAATCTTTAAAAACAATTTTAAACAAATTTTATTTCAATTTCCTTCAAATTTAATTAAATATCATTTAAAACAATTTGAAAACATTTTTTTGAAATAAAAAAATATTTCTTAATGAAGATAACTTAAAATAAAGAGGAAAATATAATATCATGAAACTAATGATATTTTTGAAAAAACATGTCATAGGTCATTATATAAAACTTGTAAAATAATATAGGTGCATTAATTAACACATGCATTAGAGAAAGAAAATTGAGGAAAAATTACCTTATCAACTTAGTAACATTGGAACTATAAAAGTGACACTATAAATCCCCTCACCTTTACCCTTGACTTCTTTAGTACATATTAAAACCTCATGTATAATTAATATAATTTTATTATAAAATTACCACATAACCATATTCAAAAATATAAAACCATATATGATTTACTTATGACATTATAATTCTCATTTTTTAACAATTACTTGTTAATGTAATGTTTTAGGTAATAACCCATTTTTTCAAACATATTTTGACTTGTAATTTTTGGTACTTTTACATAGATCCTGATTTAATAAAATCCATAATGACAAACATGATTTAAATGTCATGTATATTTATTATATACATGTCTATAGAGATGATAGGTCGTACATACACATGTGTGTTGTTTTCATTTTATAGTAATATTAAAAGAAAGAAAGGTATATGATATATGTTAGCATTATTGAAAATTTTATATGTCATATATATCAAATATTTTTATTGTAACCATCTTTAATACATTCCATGTAATGTGTGAATGGATCATATCACTTCACAAGCTGGTTGCCTTTCATACACACGAATGAAGTTATCGTATTCCCATAAAATAGGAACCATGATGTTATCTATGATATAACAATTATTGTATCATAATAACATAATAAATATAATATATATCATATATATACTGAAAATTCATCATTATTCCTAACAATTAAATGTTGTAACAGAAGAATAAATGACATTGGTACATGAGGCGGTAGTTCTTCACACACAATAATGATGATTCTGTATCCTATTTGACGGAAGTGTGTCTAATTGTAGGAAATACACTTAGCATAAAAACATATGACTATATATAGTATAATGGGTCTGTTATATAATAATGTAATAATAATAGTTGAGGTGATAGAGAAAGAAAAAAATATAAAGTTATTGTTGAAGGGTGTTACCTCTTCTCTGGGTAACTCCAATTGGTTTTCACCAATGGGATTCCTTGGTTAGATTTAATCCCAATGGATAGATTCTAGGATTAGGGGAGGTAATTTTGTATGATATTTTTATAGGTATTTTCTGATCCAAATTGGTTTTATTATGTGGATAAAAGAGAAGAATATGTTCCCTGTTATAAGAGAGGGGAGGGGCACTCTTAGATTTTCTCAAAACATTAATATATAATAAATTAAATCGCATTCAAAATACATCAAAAAATATATGTGTTCTAGTATTACATAATATTATGTTGTAATAACATTAAGTTATATGTTTTAGAAAGGTTTTGGTGTTATTTTAAACCTAATGATTTTAATTAACCCATAGTTATCCTTTTTAATTTTGACTATGGTAACACCAATTTGGGTATTAAAATTTGGTACATATTTACATATAAAGTGTCAATTTGACCATAAATGGTCAATTTATGTTATTTTAAACCATGTATAATCCTCTTTGTCCTTATTTAATACTTAAATTATTTACAAATAATTTCATGAACTATTATTTTCATAAAATATCATTTGTGACAATTTTGACAATATTCATTACATTGGCTTTACAGAAATAAATAAATTAACATAACATAATAAAAAATCATTTAATAAAACCCTAAAATGATATATTTAACTAAAAAATACATGGATATCCTTAATTAATTCTAATTATATTTATTTTAAAATTTATAATATCCTTTATTTGATTTCCTCATTAACTGACTAATTATTGCATCGTCATTGTCTAATTATTTTGGATAAATATTTGTTCATTAAAAATTAAAAATAAATTTGAATTATCTATATATACATTTTATATTTAATAATAAAACTTATAGTTAAACATTTCTTCTATTTAACTATATATAATATAAATTATACTTATTAAATGTAAGGGTCCCACATTTTGTCACTCTCTTTGATTTTAATAATAGCTTCTTCACTGTCATATAAATGTCCCAATTAAATAATTAAATTTAGAAACATATTTTTTTGGGTCAAATTAACTTGACCCAATGACATTTTTCATGGTGTTAGGGTAATTTTATAATTAATATATTATCATTTTTACCACTAATTACATTATTTAACTTTAATAGTGGTATAACAATAACCAACATTACAATTCGTATTATCAAAAAATAAAACGGATTCATTTGATCAAATTTGACTCTATTATTTCAAATATGTAATCCATTTTCAAAACTCAATTATATATATATAGATAATTTAATTTATAATTATTCTCATAGATCAGATGAAATAACGATTTTTTAATGTTAAAATGTTCAAAAATTTGTAATGTTTTTTTGTATAATTTCATTGTGAAATTGATTACAATTACCCAAAATGGATTAATGGATGAACAATTGAACTATTTATACTTTAAATTAAATTTAAATTATAATTTAACCACATAAATAAATTAGATGAAAATTTAGTTTTTAATTAAAACGCCCTCTTTTTCACTACAAATCAAATATTAAAACTTATCAAAAAAAATATAAATAATTCACCATGATCTAATCTTGAAATTACTCACTAAAATTGAATTTTATTATATAAAATATATATTATAAACGTAGAAAAATGTAGTTTTATAATTGGTGCGCCATTAAAAGCCAAAAAAAATCCTTTACCAAAATATAACATTTTATAATTAAAATTGGATTTATTCCAATCTTATACATGTCAACTATGTTAGATGAATGAAAAATAAATTGTTTAATATTTAATAAATTAATTTCATGATGTGTTTAATACTATTAATTCCTACCAATTTAGCAATAAAGTTATAATTTTCATGTTTAAATAGTTAGTATAATAAAATTGTATTTCGTAGAAAGGTAGTTTCTCATGTTAGTCATGCTAAGTTGGTTTTGCATGTACTTCCGACATAACATGTATTATAATAAACAAGTAGGTAAAATAAATTTAATATGAAAATTTTTAATAAAAACTAGGGGTTAAAAATACATTCATTTGGAATGGAATGTATTCTTTGAGATATCATACCCGTAGAACATAACATTCATTTAACATCATATATTCAGAAATGAAGCTCATTATCTTCTAGAATCATATCATTCAAGAGAGAATGTAGTGTAGAGACATGGTCTCACTCCATATATTTCAATATTTTATATCATATAGTTTCTGTACGGCTGACTATGATGTATATTTCATACAACCAATATACAATGATGTATTTTCACAACTCTTTCATGTCTAAAATGGTTTTAGACAATCACAAAGTTCCTTGTCAAATATCATTTTCATTCCCTAAGATATTCATCATCGTCCACACCTATAATCATATTCTTGATATGAACATATTTATTTATCACACCTGTAATCATGTCAAGTGATTTACAAAACACTGTGACATCCCATTCTCAAGCTACATTCAGTTATTTTACGGGTTTATTCCATCATTTATGGTATCGATCTATTCTATGTTAGATATGTTTTCTTCCAAATCCTTCGGACTAATTAGTTTTTAATTGAAACAACATGAACACAGATAAAGGATTTGAGAAGATTCATATACATGATCATTTAAAAACATGATAAATCCTTTCACATCATTAATTTTCTATTTTCTCAAATGATTTTCATCCTTCCATTTTCAAATCATATCCTTCCTATTTTATTTAGTAATATTTATAATGAAAAAATTAAATAATACACAAAAAGTATGAGCTTAAAACTATAAAAGTATATTCTTTTTATACATATAAACCTATAAACATCATATTTGATATAAATTATCCTTAAATCAATAACTTTTTAGAACATATAATGGCCAAGAATTATATGAATTTATTTTTTTGTAACACAAAATTTTTATTACCATAAGTCACATATCATAAATGCTTATTTCTTTGAAATGGATTTTCATGTGAGATAATCCACTCTCATTAACTATCAATGTTCACAAGAAACCTATGAATTTCTAAATCAAGATAATTATTAGGATGTATATAGTAATATTTCACTATCAAAGAATATATCAAAATAAATTGCTGATTTTTTAGAATTTTTTGGTAGTGTTTGAAACAAAGTAATAACAATGTTTATGGTTATAACATTTTATAAGTAAATAATAGAAATCATATTCAACTGGTTCACATGGTAAAAAAGATTTGGTAATATTAAAATTTTATTAATACCTACTTTTAAATTTTGTAACCCCTACGAACTATAGTCTTCGACCAATCCTACATGGGATTTTAATAGGATAACGACCCTACTCAATTATCTAAAATACACAAACGAAAACAGGATTTCTACTATAGTACCCACCCACACTGCTTGAAAATAAATGTTGTGAGGCACCCATTTTCCCATGACCAACTAATAATATGCTCTCTTGGGATCATCTCTAATGTGAAAGACCGAATGATATTCCTTATAAGCTTCTTCAAAATATAATACCTTCAGTTTTGAGGATTGACTTGTCCAAAATGATAAACTTCAGCTATAATAGACTTATGATTCTACTAGATCTTGATAGTGGTCTGAGGAAGATGCGATGGTATAGTTATTTTACAAAGAGGGAAAAGGGTTTTATTTATGCTTTCATCACACTAATAAATCAAAACATTTATCAGTGCTTAAACTATCACAAAAAAATTAATAAAATAGATAAAAATGAATAAATAATTAATATTAATTATAAAATTATAATCTTATTAAAAATGAAATATTCTATGTATTTAAATTACCAAAATAATAACAATATTCATTTTAAAAAATGGAAAAATATTAATTACAACAATTCCCAAAATATTAAAACATAATAAATAAATATTTATAAATGAATATAAAATATTACTAAATTCATAAAATATTAAAAAAAGGAATACTAAAAATTAAAAAATAATATTTAATGAATGAATATTAAAATTGAATAACAAATTGAGTAAATTACAAAAAATTTTAACTCAAAGTAAATTTATAAATTAATTACATAAAATAAAAACAATAAAAATGAATAAAAAGACTAAATAAATAATTTTAATTATATAAGAAATTATTAAAAATGAATTAAATTAAGTATTTATTTACAAATATATTTAAAAAATTATTTAAATTAATTAATTATATAAATTTCAACCATATTAAAATTTTTAAAACTTATTAAACAAAAATAAATAAATATTGTTCCTATAGATTATAAACATATTGAAAATCTTAAAACATTGTAAATAAATATATATAAATAAATATCAGAATATTATATTATTTAAAAAATTATAAATTAATAAATAACAAAAAAAAAATTTATTATATGAAATAATATTAAAATACATAAATAAAATTTTTACATAATAATACTATATAAAAATTGAATTCATAAGATTAATTGCATGAATAGAATATAGTTAATATAATGAGTAAAATATTATAAAATGTATTTAAATGAATTAATTATATAAATCTAAAACATTCCAAAAAATAAAAATAAAAATGTAAAATTGAATAAATATTAATCATGTAAATTAAAAAAATATTGAAAATATTAAAACATAGTAAATAATTATTTATACATAAATATTAAAAATTAGTAAATTCAAAAAACATTAAAAATTAATAAATGTAAAAAATGAATAAAAACGAATTATAAAAAATAAAAAATAGATAATTTCAATTATATATATAACTAAATTATTAATAATGAATATTATATTGATAATAAAATGCTTTTATAGGAATCAATTTTTTAAATTTCAAACATGATATAAAATTGTCCACATAATAAATAAAAATGAATAAATATTAATCATATAAATTACAGTCATATTGATCATATGTGACCTTAGTTAATTAATATGTATACACTATAATAAATATATAAATTTTAAAAGTATTAAAAATTAATAAAACCCAAAAATGTAAAAAAGTATTTATAGAATAATTTAAAATTTCAATAAATTAAATTAAATTATGTAAACAAATTTTATAAAGTGATTTCAAATCATTAATTAATAGAATTGAAATAAAATACAAATGAAGAATAAAATTAAAAAAAATAAATAATAATAATGTCCTTAATTATTGATGTGGGTATTTTATTGATTATAATAAGAAATATAATTAATAATTATCATTCATGGTTTTTAATAATAATTAAATATATTATTATTTAATTAAATGAACACAAATTTAGATATTTATAAATAGACGAAAAATTGAATATATTAAAAATATTAACTGAATATATATAAAAAATGAATCAATTACCTGAAATACAAAAAAACATTAAAATTTTAATAAACAGAAAATAATATTTAATTCATAAATAGACATTCTTCTGCATAGATACATATAAATAAACATAAATGTATGAATATATAAACATACATATACGCATATATACATACACATACACATTCAGATACACGTAAAAAGTATACATTCCCGCAAACACATACACATATATACATACAAAAACACAAACACATACACATACAGAAACACATACATATTCATGTGCATTTACATACATATCCACTAATGTAAACACATACACATACATAAAAGTACAAATTCAAACATGCACATACACATACACACATATTTGTACATACAGATACTAAATATATATAAATACACATACACATACAAACATACATACACACAGACATGCATATGTACACATACATGTACACATATCTACATACATGTACACATTAACATATGCAAAAACACAAACACACATATAGGCATATTCATACTAATACATGGTCATATACAAATACACATACATACAATTACATACATGTGGATGGACATACATACACATATATATGCATAAAATAAAATACCACATAAACATACATACACATACACATACACATACACATATATATAAATGCACACATACATAAACATACAAATATTTATATATACATACACATAAATGCATACTCATACACAAACACATACACATACACATACACATGTACACATAATCACATATATACAGATAACTTAAATATATACACAAACATGCACACACACACATACCAACATAAACACAAGCATGTGAATCCATTGAGAGAGAGAGACCCACACACAAACATACACATACATATGCACACACAGACACAGACACATTCCCGCAAACACAAATATATATAATTAAGCATAAATATACACAAAACACACACACACACACACACACTACAACACATACATACATGAAATTATAAACTTACACAAACATCTACGTAACTACACATGCATATATATACAAACCCAACATATATTTTGGGGGTTGATTCTTTTCCTGGAAGAACATTACTCGCGACGCCTCTCCTTCCTCCCGACAGAGATAACATATGCATCATTCCCTCCTCCATCTGCGGGGGAGGGACCTTCTTCGGCCTCCAAGAGAACATCCTTTCCCATTTCCCCCCTTTCAAAACCTGAATTGCTTCCTCCATTTTTGAAATTTTCTCTGCATCCGAAGGTTCCCGATTTGTACAAGGGAAACCCTAATCATCCATTGTCACTCGCAGAATTCAACAAAGCTTCGTCGTTACATAACTGGACTTTGATTTCTCAATTTTCACGGTTAAGGCCATCATTGGATTCATTCGACAGATGTGTCTTCGGTTCGTGGGGTCTCTAGGAAAGGGCTACTGTTGGTCTACATGACACCATGAACTTAATGGAATGCTTCTCGTCAGATTAAGACAAGATCAAGGCATGGTCGTGCGTGCCATGAAGCTACAATGGGGACAAATTCTACCTTCACAGATGGACTTATGACTTTCATTTGAAATGGGACTCCTCGTCGGCAGCGATTTGGGTTAGTTTTCCTAATCTTCCACTCCCTTTTGAAAATCTTTCATTTATCAGAATAGTGGGTAGTCTTGTTAGAAGATTCATGTGTACTAATAGTCGTACTAAGGCTTTGTGTCACCCAGTTAACCCATGAGTGTGGGTTGAGGTCAATTTATCTCGACAGCCCTCAGATTTTGTTTGGATGACCATTGGAGATGAGTATCATTATAGGCAATAGGTTGTGTATGAGTCCTGGGTGGACTTCTGTTCTGATTGAAAACGGCTAGGCCACTTGGAGAAGGATTGTAGAGGGCGACCGAAGAGATTTTGGGTGGTGGTAAGTGTTGTAGATGGGTCATTATGCTAGGGGAGAATGGGCGTCTGGTCTATTGAGGTATCTACGGGTGGAAAGGGTGATGTTTGGAAAGAAGACCACTACCAGGTTTGGACACACAGCAGATGGAACCTGAATAGAGATTTGATACCTGCAGTCATGGTAAGTAGCTGGGGGTATCTTCTGTGGGTCCGCAGGAGAGCAGGGGGTTGACAAAAACTGGAATAAACACTAATGCAGGGGAATGGATGCCTTCTTCTACACTCTAAAGAACAAGAAATGGTTCTACACCTCAGATTAAGGTGGTAGTGGAATTGGCCAATACAGAAAGAGATGGGGAGTTACACCGGAATGCAGAGGCCCAAAAAAAATGGAGCTGCCATTGATGAAGGTAACCTGGACTGGGTGAAGGCATCAAGAGGAGTGGGAGTGCGATTGGAAAAACCCATTACTAATTTCCAGGTTTGCAAAAAATTTTAGTGTATTTAAGTGGATGACTCGGGAATGGATTTGGAGGAGGGCAGGTCTTAGGAGTGTGCAGTTAGAGAGGTCTCAGACTCCAATTTTCAGTCTATGTCTTTGAAGGAGGTTCACGAGGGGTATCACTCTGAACCTCAAGATGTTGGCACCAATGTGGATGATCAATCGGCCAATGATTTTAATGAGGCTAGCTAAGTGGGCCAGGAACATGAAGGAGTTTCGATCTAGCCCTCCTTGGAAGGGCGGAAGGGGAGTCATAAGAGGAGGAAGGATTATTCTTTCTTACACATTCATATTGATACACTGTCAGTGAAGAAATTGAAAGGAAAAAAGTTGGATAATCCTGGAAAAGAAGGTTTTGTGGCTGAAAAACACTTGGATATGATCATGAGTTCGGAAGAAGAAATGGTGAAACTAGTTTTGTATCTTAATACAACTGAAGAAGAAGCTTCTAAAATTATGGGGGGACCATTAAGGTTGACTCTTAATGAGGATAAATATTCTTGGATTGATAGGAAAGACTCGATATTAGTTGGAGCTTTCAATAACGAGAAGATAAATCTCGAGGAGTATATTCAGACAAGGGACAAGCTGACCATTCGATTAGTGGATCTTCTTACAGATGAACCTACCACTCATGTCCCATCTTTGTCCTGGAAACTTTTTGGGGAACCAGACTGGGGTAATATCAAGTTAATTTTTAATGAATTTGGTTAAGTTAGTAGCATTGGTTGGTTTGGCTGTGAGGAATTCATCTGCTTCTGGTTCTCTTTTTCATTTGGTGTTGTTTCTTTGTGTGATTTTTTCCATCAAATTACATGGGTCTGCTTCAGAAGAGGACCAGATCATTAATTCTTCACTAATTCTGGCCTTTTAGATTTGGATACCTGAGAGGGTATGGCTTCGCCATCGATTTTGTGCTTGTGCATTGCAACACGGGAGTTCTTGATAAAGGGTCCTGCTTGGTGAAGTATTTTGTCATGGAGCATCAGCTGGGAGGGTCATATCATGTAGTTTGTTCTATGTGATTTTTTCTGTTGCATTTCTTCTCGACTTCATGGTTTCTCACTTTTCCCTTACAAGTTTTTTTTATAATAAAAAACTAATTTTCAGTCATATAAAAACCAATATATGTAGGTATATTTTTAATTATTTTATATAAATATAAATATATAAATTCAAATTTGAATCACATATTTAAATAAATATATTAATTTATATATTTTTATAATTATAAAAATAAAATTTTAATATATCATATTTAAATTAATTATATGTCAATTTTGAAAATAATTTTTTTAAATATACAATTAAAATTTTAATTGATTAATAAAAAATTATTATTTTTATATAGAAAATCATAAAAATAATATTTCTAAAACAATTTTAATAAATAATATATAAATAATATTTATATGCTATATTTACAATCATGTACATATTTAAATTTAAATTTTATCATAAAATATAAAAATATTTATATTTGAATTAAATTACTCACTTTTCACTTATCATCGCTTTTTCACACTTCTAAAGATGAATAATATATTGGTTTAATGAAATTTTTTTATAAAGTGACACATTTACCAATGTTAACCAAAATATTGAGACTCAGTACCCTTATATATGTGCTCGTAAAGTTACATTTATGAGTGTTTTTATATAACAATGATAAGGTTTCCCCTTTATCAGCTTTTTTTGTCTAGTAATGATAAAATTGATTTCTAAATATTATACGATATGTTGGAAGATATATAAAAAAAGATCATGTTTTTAATCTGTGAATGATGAGAAAAAAAACAACCTTATGTAAGAGGGCATCAAAGGGATGAGTCTTGTGAGTTGGAATTCAAAATAACCCCCAATGGGACAACACCAAAATGTAAACCATTCATTATCAAATTTTATCATGTTTATGATGCCTACAAATAAAAATATTTTACATTACTACAAAGACCACGATAAATATTATATTAAATGTATGAGGGTATAATTATGTTAAGCACCGAAAACCCACACACACAGGCTAGAATGGCATTTTATAGTCCCCAAGGGATATCCAACTCCTCAAGCCTTATTTATTCTGTACATGGCCCGAAGGCCCAGGGCGCATGAAGCCTATTACATGTTCCAAAGGCCCACAAAAGATCTTGAAGGCCCAATGTATGGTTAATCCTACCTCACACAACATGTGTCATCAAGACAACATCATGCCTTTGTCACTGCCCTCCAACATCAGGCCTACATCACCACCTACCATAGGATATTCTCACTAAACAAGATTTGAACAAAATCTGATGTAGTATTTTGGGAAGCCTTAAAAACTAAAGAAACCACCTAAATTGAAATGTGTGAAAGGGTAATGCTCTCCTCCCAGAGCGAGGGATCCATTATAGGTCCATAGTGTGCTGCATGTTCCCCAACTAAGTAAATGATTTTGAATTTCCCTGTGCACTATATACATAGTTTCTTAGATAAATAGTGAAAAAAGGATTGATAAATTTGAAGATTCGTGGTAGCCTCTCTTTCCAGACTTGGTGATGTATCTAGTTCGAGTATCACTAAGTACTTTCTTGATTTTTTGTTTTTTCATTGTTTTCATTATACTATATCCCCTTCCACCCATGTCGATGTATATTATAAACCATTGATAGTGTTATCTTTTAATGGAAATAGAATATCTCTGATACTTTTATTCACACATATAAATACTATCTTTTATCATTTCTTTTTTTTAGTTATGATAAAGGACCACCCTTTTAATTCCTTTTTGAACAGATAAAGGATTTTCTTTATCTGTGCTAAAAGGCCCTAAAAAAGATATATTTAAAAAAAATTATGCCATTAAAAATAATATATTAATATAAAAATATATTTAATTTGATAAAAATATAATATATTTTGTTAAATATGAGATATATATATATATATATATATATATATGATTAAATTCACATTTACACTTGATATATTAGATATTGACTTAAAATTGAAATATAAATTAAAAATTAGTTTTTAAAAAAATATTATGTCATATAGAAATATATATAGAAATATATATATATATATAATTGTATTAAATATTACTTTTATAATACAAATTAAGGTATTATAAATCATATTTATATGTAATTTATTAGGTATAAAATGGTTTATAATTTAATTAAAAAGTAATATTAATTAAAAATAATGTCTTATTATCATAAAAATACATTTCATAACGTTTTGTTTTAACAATATCATTTATTTTCAATTTAAATGTTATATTGAATAATAAATATTTGATTACTAATTAAAATAATTGACTAATCATCTTACATATAATATGTTATACAATAATTTCACACATACAGATAGAAAAATATTTTAATTTTATAGAGATAATCATATTGAAAATATTACAGTCTTATTATTATCATTTTAGATTTAAATTTAGTAATTTTAAAATTATAATTTAATTTCTTTAATAAATAAACTTTATTAAATTTTTATATTAATACTTAAAAAATAATATTTATTAATATTAGATATATATATATTTTAATATTATGAATTATTAATTTTATTTCTATAATATTTGGTTATTTTTATGCATTTTTAATACTTATATATATTAATTGATTAACATTGAATTCAATTTTAGTATATTGTTATTTTAAATAATTAATATGTGTATTTATTTTTAATTTAAACATATATTCATTTTTAGTTTTTAAAAAAATTATATATATTAGAACTCTAAATCATTTTTTTCAATCTATTCATTTTTTAATTAAATTTGAATCATTTTTAACATTCAATACATTTATATTATTTGTTACTTAATAATGTTATGTTTTTTGTTGATATTTTTAGAATATATTAATTTTCAGTATACATTCGACTATTTTTTTAAATTTATTCACTTTTTTTGATTTTATATTTTATTTATCATTAATATATTTATCATATTTAATATCAATACACATTCATATGTTATTATATATATATATAATGTTTTATCAAATATTAATTATTTAATAAAAATATATAGCTATAATAAATTGGTCATCTATTTAGTGACTAGTGGTTTACAATTATAAATGAATATTACCTAGAAATTTCTACTAATTAGTATCGAGTAATGAAAATTTAATAAAATTTCATATATATCATCTATTTAACATGTAGCAAAATTATGTTATATTAATTTTGTACACACATATAAATTAATAATGTTATTATATTTTGGGTTTAGCTTATTGGTAAGCACCCCTTAGTTATAGAGGTAAAATGGGGGTTCAAAACCCATTGGGCGCAGGTACTATAACAATACTATAGAGACACTATAGCATTGGAGGAACTGTAGCAACAACTGGCACTATAGCGGTTGAAGGTCACTGTAGCGGTGGTAGGGGTACTGTAGCAGTAGCAGGTACTGTGGAGTACTGTAGCAGCGTGCGTATTGTATCACTACTACTCACAGAATGGGCCTTGGGCCAAAGAAATAGGCATACAGGCTATATAATGGGTTAAATTCCCACTAAGCCTTCGGGCTATGTAATGGGTCTCCCTCTACCTAGTTAAAGAGGTCTTTGATTTTCTTTAATAATAAATGTGGCTTCGGCCCCAGCCATTTAAAAAAATTAATTAATAATGTGATTTTTTAAAGATACATTAACACATATAATTTTTCTATAATTTATTCAATTTTAAATATTCATTGTAGTATTTTACTAATTTAAAAAAATATGGAACACATATTTTATTTAAATCTATATTTTTTATTTTGTTATACTTCAATACATTACATTAAATTTTCAAATTTTTTAATATTTCTTCATTCTTATTATTAATTTTCATTGATATTAATAAATTTTTTAATATGGTTGGAATTTATTTATTTCCAAATTTCATTTGCATAATACGTTTTAAAATTTATTGACTTTTAATATTTATTTATAGAATTTTATTCATTATCATTTTATGATTTCAATATGGTTGTAATTTATATAATTAATAGGTATTCATTTCCATTTTAACATAATTTAATTTAAACAATTTCAAGTAATATATATAATTAATTACACTTATTCAATTTTTAATAGTTTTTCATTCTATAAATTTTTTAGTTATTAAATTTCACTATATTAACTTTCATTCATTTAAAATATGTTATTATTATTTAATCTCTAATAAGGATATTTATTCATTAATTTTTATTTTTAATTTATTCATTTTTAAGAATTATTCATTTCCTTTTTTTTATAATCTATTCATTTTAAATAATTATATATATATATATATATATTAATATTAATTTATTATTAATATAGATTCAATTTTCACATTTAATATTAATTCATCTTCATTTTATTTTATTAATAATTTATATTTTTGTAATTAAACAAATTTCATTTGTTTAATTTTTTTACAACACTATTAATTTTGTGTTAATAAATACAACTCATTAATAACATTCATATATTTAAAATTATTTGAACATTAATAATGTAATTATTTTTTACTTTTTAATAATTAATCATTTTTAAAATATATTTGTTTAATAATTATTAATATATTTTATATAGTCTTAATCATCACATTCATAAAATTGTCAATAAAGAATGTCTTTTTTTTTTGTTTTCTATAAAAGAAAATAGTAATAAAACATATCTTTATGAGCCCTATATTTGAGTGAGGATAAATATGGGTTTTATCAGTCCTAAAAGAGCATATAGAGAAACATATTTATCGGTTCTATTAGTTGGTAGTGATAAATATTGGTTTTATGAGATCTCTTTAATTCCAAACTATTAAAACCAATATTTATCCTTGAATTTTGGAAATGTCTCAAAAACCCGGATGTTTTATTAAATAAATTAATAATATAGAACAACATTACTCATGAGGTTCATACACTCAAGGAATAGAACCTTCAACACCACTCTCCCATCAACTTCTCAGAGGAATCAACAATCTCAAAACCAAATGAAAGTGATCCTTTCATATCCTTTATAGTCAATCTTGCATTGTATGTGTTTCTTAAACTACAATAAGTGTTTGGAACATTTGATTGATCTAGAGAACACAAATAGGCCCAAGACCCGATGATCTATAGGTCCTCATGCTCCCCACCCCCATTCCATGCATACCATCTCTTATACAATGTTCTTCTCAGGGAATAAATAATTATCTATATTAACTTGAATGACCAATACTTTATGTAGAATATAGATAAACCTTCCCTAAACAAGGGCCCATTTAGCCAGGGTTCGTCTTCCTTCAATGTTTTCTGTCCTTAAACATAACCATTAAACTTGAATTCCTTACATTTCTAGATTGTCTTAAAGTGTATATCACAACATACAATACCTTCATGGAGAAATAAAATGTTTTAAATATACTTGTAATTTGCATAAATTTAAAATAAAACATTTGTACTTATATTTAATAATAATATATCACCATCTTTAATATATTTGTTACTAGGAATGCTGCCTAATATCATTAATATGAAAACAATAACATCTTGGAATTAGTTTTCCCTATTAATTGTGGCACACAAGCACCCGTATATCACGAGGGGAAATACCATTATTCAATCTTAAAAATCATTTTAGGATACATCATATCTAATTTATTAATAATTAATATAAAATAATTATATAAAATTATTCAAATATTTTATTATGGTGATGTAGAATCATTTATTATGGAATTGATTTTTTTGATATTTCTCAAAGGAAAATGTTATAGTATTGAACTCACTATAATGATTTATAAATATATCTCATTTTTACTATGTTATTTTCTTAGTTTTCCCATTACATATATGAACCCGTTTATTTTGTTTTTTATTTTTTTGAAAATTGGGATAGATATTTTTTTAATTTTAATATTTTTTATAATATATGTGGGGATTATTCATTTTTTGGTTTATCATATTTTTATTTAAACATTATCTTTAATTCAATGTATTTTTACTTTTATTACTTTATAATATATATATATATATATATATATATATTTTATGATCAGTGCTCAAAGAAATTTATTATATTGTCAATAGAGTTGAGTTTTCAATTATTTTCTGTAAATATTTTTAACAATAAATTTTATTTTTGTTGTATATATCTAGATGGTTAAATTTCATAATTTTTATTCCTCCATTTGAAATAATGTGTTATGAATTGTATTTCAAAACATTTCTTTTTTTAATATAAATATTTTATTAAATAGTTATTTCCAAAAAGTAAATATTTATTATATATTCTTCATAAATAAATTTATTCATTTTATATTTAATTGAATGATTTCTTAAATTAATTTTCTAACACATGGGGATAATTATAGTAAAATTAATAGAATGATATTTTTATTTAAATTGTTTGTTAATGTGTCGACATGGATTCTTTAGAAATAAGTAAATATATGATCTGATCGAAGTAATGAAATTTTTTGAAACTCATATCCTATATTTTTATGTTTTAATATTCCTATTATATATTCAATTTAATTCGATAATGAATGACTTGATGGGTTGGATAACTAGTTTTAGAGGTTTTCAATCATTGATGTAATAAAATAAATTATTTTTCCACTTTTAGTGTTGTATTCCTAATAATATCATAAATATGAATGAATTTTTTACCTCAAAATAAACATTATAGATCCATTAAAACACGATGTTCAAATTGAATCTTTAGAATCCATTTTTAAGAAAACCACATTAATTAAATATTTTTTTGGACTTATATAATGGTTTCTGGTAAAATTTAATAGAATTATCCCTACAACCATGACTGAAGTTAATTTTTATTGAATCTATTAAAATTTGATGTAATCGTACTAAATTATAATTTACCGACTAGTCAAAAAATTATTTAGAAGAACCCGTATACCTTTATCAAAAACATGTTCTAGCAATGAAAACATTCCCAAAATAGATACTTAATACACTGAAAAAATGATAATTTTTTATTACTACAAATATAAAATATATTCATACCTTATGTTTATTTTTTCACAATGAGTGTTATTAAATCCTATTAGATTAATTTTTATCGAAAAATTATGGATGCTAATTGTATTAAAAGGAATTATAAGAATAGAGTTAAATATTTCATCATGCATTCAAAATTGCATGCTTAATAAAATTTTTAAATCCTTTATCACTATTTAAAATGTTTTTATTCAAGAACAATTCATCCCAGTATTTTGAAAGAATATATTATATGTCCCAATGTAGATCAATACTAAAAATATTGGACTAAAGAAGGAGAGAAAATGAATATACATACTAATTGGTTTGATACTATAATTTATATATCAATATTTATGAATACCAGTGTAAGTATTGATGGAGGTTGTAAGGATGAAATGATAATGGAAATTGAATATGAACTTCATGATTGTAATTTTTTTGAGAATTTATATAGAAATTGTAAGAGACAATTCTATACTAGTTGTAATAAATATAAAACATTGTTAGCATTATTGTTATATAATTTTACATCTAGCATCATAAAAAGTGGCAAAAACATTACAGAATGGATTGATCTCTTAAATGATATGATATTAGAAGAAAATAATATTCCTTATTTAACATATTATTCCAAAAAAAAACTTTCAGTGATATTTATCTTTGAAAAAATACCTTTCAATCCAAATGACTCTGTATTATTTCAGAAGAAGAATGAATCACATAGAAAATTCCCTATGTGTGGTGTAAATCAATACTAGAAAGAATATTTATGTCCTTAAAAATATATATGGTACAATCATATCATTACATGGTTTGGAAAACTATATATATTTTAGGAATTATCTATAAAATTTGCAAGGCATGCAGAAGAAGGAATTAGATTTGGGAATCTATATAACCTAACAGACACTCATAAGTGGATGAAAATTGATAATGAGTATCCTATGTTTTTAATTATTCAAAGAAAGAATTGTCCTAAATTATCTATATATGATATAAATTGTTTTTTTGTATATATTATTACTTACAATACATGGCTAGTTACATTTGTAAATTATAAATTTCCACCCTTTTTATTCGTGAAGATAATATATTTTTTTCTTGACTTATATCTACACCAAAAAAATATTGTAATGATATTGATGAATTTTTTCCTCCATTCAGATAGATTTGAAATTGATATGGGATATAGGTGTTACATTTTATGAAGCACATAGAAGTGAATATTTCACATGGAAATATATGTTTTATGTGATAATTAATGACCTTATCACATACGGAAATTTTACTAGCTATATCATAAAAGGAATATTGGGGATTACAATTTAGAAATAATGTAAAAAATAGTTATGATGAAACATTACTTGAAGATTATATTTATAGGGTATCACAAATGTTTACCCAAATGACATAAATATTGATAAAATACAACATCATTTTACTCGAATTAGAATAAGATACATCACATATTCAATAAATAGTGATCAATAGTGGCAGAGTGTAAAATATATTGAAATGATTTTCATAATACCATATCCAAAAAAACCATATGAAATTATGATGGAAAAAAGAGATAAATTCTCTTAGAATTACCATACTGGTATTGTTTGTATATTATACATATTTTTAACGAAATGAATGTAGAAATACTGAATTTTATAGTGTTTTTCGAAGATTGATAAATGTGATTTAAATAAAAATAAAATCAAGTATATGTTGAACTTGATTGATAAGTGTGTAAGGGAATATGAAGCACAATTGAAGGGTGAAAGTTGAATTTTTCTTTCTCTAGCATCTTACACTCTATCTAGAGATGAAAATTTTGAATTTTTCTACTTCCTTAATGGAGTAGAAGTTCAAGAGTGGTATTCATCAAATATCACGAATGTCATGTTATTGACTAATATTAATTTATAGGGTTTAAAATGTCAATAATTTCATGTTTTTATATTTTATTTGATGTATTTAAATTTATGTTGAATTATTCCTATAAATTTATAACATACATTAACCATACTATGAATTATATTAAAATCTATATGAAATAAATTCATCAACCCAGTGAAGTCCCCAATCATGAATAAATATTTTGAATTCATATTATGTGAATTATAGAAAATCATCCCACAATCATTCCTTGATATATTTTTCCATTTAATGGTTCACCTTTATAGAGGTAGTAAACATTATGGTTATTTCATTATAGGTGAATGTACCCCCATTGAATAATATATGTGAATTTTTTAATGGTACATAAAGAATCCAAGTCGTTCAAAAGGGTTTACTTAAAATAATATATTGTAGATGGTGATATTGTATTCTTTACTAATTAGCTATCAGATTTTGATGGAATCATTCTCCCAAAACCACTTCACGGTCGATGCCTTATGATAAAATTTATTTTATAATGAGATATTGTTATGATTACCATCATAGATTAGACAAATGTTCAACTTTAAATTTTACATAATTGTGAAGAGGTTTCTTTATACATTGATACCATTTTTTCACATTTGAATATATCAAGGGATGAATAATGATTATAAAATAATAATAAACAATAGTTTATAAAAATTTTGTGTGATCATATTTTCATTGTGATATCTTAAAATTCAAATTCAATTGTTGAACTCCTTCGATAAACAACAAAGGGATTAAACATAATTTTTTTTTCTTGCACTAGTTCTGAAATTAATGGTTTTAAATTCCCTTAAGAGGGTAAATATGAACATAATTTTATATAAAACAATGGAGTAAGTTTTTTGGTACATAATATGGATGTATCTTGCTTTATGGATAGTAATCCAATTTATGTGAATATTTCATATTTCAGGATTATAGAATAGATATACAGGCTTGATTATAGAACATTTCATGCACTAAATATATATATAATTTTGACTGATAACATGACTACTATGAAATTGGATGAAATGGGACTTTTGAAGTTGAATTTTAGTGTGTATGGGTAAAAGGAAGAGATGTTCATACTAGAATCTCAACTAGTGTAGTTATTTTATTTCACAGATCTAATAAATTAGAATTGTTCAACTATCCTACTAGAAACTAAAAAAAATGGAGTGTAGGTTAAATTTTTAATTAAGGAATACCATTTTATTGGTATATAATATTCATTTATTATGGGTCCCAATGAAAATTATGTATTTTACATTATATGAGACTATACATAAGTAATTTGGATACAATATAGTGCAGCTAAATTCCTTGAACCATTAAAGAAAAACATTATTCTATAAGAATGATAATTAGTCTTTTAATATAGTATGATTTTACCCATTGTATAATGTATTCTCTATTAAATTTATTTAATTTAAATTATTTTTTTAACAACTAATTTTGATAATGACTACATCATGTGACTTTGTTACCAATCCCAAGGAAGAACTGCACATCAATATTGAAAATGTAGAATTATTAGTGAATCAAAACCATGTTGAGGAATAAAATAATGGCCCAAAATCAATGTATTAAATAAAATTATCATGGTATGAAGAAAAGATATAAAATTTTAGGTTGATTATAATCAACATAACTGACCAATTGATCCCAACAAGGCTATGTTCTTGAGTTACAGTGAGATCCCAATGAGAATTCATGCACCAACTAAAATTTATACATGGAATAATTTCATTCTTATATAAAATAAACGCATATGAGAACATATTAACTTAATTTTATTATATACTTTTACCATTTTAACATAATTTTATATAAATAAGTTTTGATTTAATTTGTATTTCCCATTGTGGTGTTCATATATTTTATATTACTTAAATAATAAATAAGTTTTAATAGTGATGGGAAAATCTCATAGGGTCTTCTAGAAACACCTTCCAATGTATCATCTCAGTTATACTCAGGGTAATGTAAACCCCCAACCACCAGTTACATATACACCCATTATATACAATCAAACATCAAAATATTTCATCATTCATAATGATGAAGAATCCTTTAATATGCATTATCATTGAAAATATTTTATTTTAATATATTTATTTATAAAATTTGATTCAAAAATAAAAATATATGATCTAGTGATGGAGTTATTGAAATAATAATTATGCATCAAAACCCTTATACCCTCATTATAGTGCATGGATGTGGTACACGTAACATTAGAATAAAAAGGTATGTATTTTAAATCTTTAGTAAAAGTATTATGTGATATTAAATGAATCATGTTACTTTATTAATATTCATATTGATGAATCAAAATATGAACCCACTTACATCCCTCATCATGTTCTTTGCAAGTAGGACCATGTGAATAAAGTTGGTAAACTAGTTGATTAATACACATGATATTTTAGGAAATCATGTTTATATATAACATAGTGGTAATTAATTTATGTTTATTAAATTATTACATAAAAATTTCAATTTATGTTTAGACACAAGAATCATGATCTAATATGTTGAATGAAAAATTATATTCAATACCTTCAAAGTAGAGAGAAAAATATGCCATTGTTAGAGGTGTAGATTTTCAAGCGTCACCTTGAATATATTTCAATAAAACACAACCACAATGATATACATAAAGGATAATTAATAGAATTTAGGTGAAGATAGATTTTTGGAATTTAATATTGTCTAGAATTTTTATTTGGACCAATAATTGTGAAAGGATCAAAGTGAACTGATAGTAGAATAAAATATTTGTATAAGAAGATCTAAATGAACTGATGTGCCTTGAAGTTAACCATTAACCAAAACATTCTACCTTACCTGAGGTAATAAATGTTTTCATTACTCATTATACTAAATGTGAATCAAAAAACATCTTATAAAATTATATTACAAAAATCAAGAATGGTGAATTTGTTTGAAGTTTATATCTATCGACAGGCACAAATCACCTTGTTGTAATTACAATATCCCAAGAGGTATGATATATAATTATAAAATCCTAAAATATCACATGGAAGTTGGGAATAAAAATTTTCATGAGTATAAGACCATGTTTCCTATTCCAATTGATGATTTGGATGTTACAATAGTTTATTATTCTAATATAGTTTTCATAGCATGTCCATATAATCTAATAAAGACACAAGATGTATTCATTGTTTTTTTTTCAAGTGAAAATCCGTTAATATTTTGTGATAAAATGTTTAAAATGAGGTTTGGTACTACATATGGATAAAAATATGGGGAAACTGAAGGTTGGATCAAGGAAAACCAATGAATCAACTATGAATTCAAAAGTACATACCACGATTTCTTTCACCCAACCAACTCCATTTCATTATATATTAACATAAAAGTTTTATGAATATACAACATCCAAACATGGAAATAAGTCTTAAATTGAATATAATGAAGAAATCTGTGGATATCTAATTCTAGAAATGGTTTATTTGGAGATTATGGATGAGATTATCATGTTTGAATTGATAGGGATCTCATTTATGCATACATAAATGTGGTACATTTTCATAATATATCATTCAAAAAAATGATATACAATGTTTATTGAATTTAAAAACAATTCATATTTCTACAAGAGTATTTATAACTAAAATATAAATGGAATCCACTATGAAGTAATATTTGGATTCATTAATCAATATATCATTCCAATAGAAAAACATTATTTGGAATTGAAAGAAATTTAAAAGATAAATGATACACTATGTGATGTATCAAAAAACAAAATAATAGATGAAAAATTATTCTTGATGCCCAAAATAAAGGGTTAAATTTCATCAATCTAATCATATTAAATTTTTTTATTCATTCATTACATATATTATATTTTATGATGCACTGGATTTTCATCAAATTAAATTTTGAAACCAATAAAAATTATATTTTGGATCCATTGCATCAATTTAGAATAAATCGGCCAAACATGATGTTTATTGGGAATTTTTAATGCACATAAATTAATGTTTTATATATAAATATTGAATTATATTTTTTACATTGTGTTATAACCAAAAACAATTATTATAGGTATTTATATAAATATTTAAAAAATCCTGGTATGAAGTTGATTACTGAACCTAACAAGACAATAAATTTCATCGAAAGGAATTAAATTTTCATACATGTAGTAATATTTTACTATAAAAACATACTTCAAAATAATTTAATTATATTGGTCAATGATTTTATTGTTTCATAACCAAAATAACGATAATGATTGTGTATATTATATTTCTATGTTTATGGAATATATTATTAACGATCAAAGTATTAGCATTAAAAAAATGTAATTTTGTATAGTACTTATAATTTTATTTAAAATATTTGTTAATAGTTATTTTCCTAAATTTTCTCAGTACTACCACGATTCCAAAAATACTATATTCTCAAAAGAATAAGAAATATTTTTTTTATATGAGTGTGATTATAACATGTTGGTAGAATTATTTCCAATATCAAATTGAGTTGATTTATAATTATGAGTTAGAATCAACCACAATTAAATATTGAGGGCAATGATACATAATTTATTGTTAATGTGTATGAATCAACCACAATTCAATTTTATAAACAACGTGGTTGGTATGAATCGATGTGTTTTTATTCAATATTGACCTTTCATTTTAGTTTAAAACACACATCATATATATAAATTTGAGAAAAATATACATATTATTTTTTAAAAATAGGAAAACGATCCATAATTCTTTTTTGGTGTCTTGAAACTACCTCACATCAAATGATCACATGATGTTTCTAATATGATCCAATGTGATTATTTTCGAAATAAACATGTCATTTATGTATAAAACCATCGTCACTAGCCAAAAACAAAAAAAAATCTCATATAATTTTCAAACATTATTAAAATAATAAAAAAATCATTTCTGATGTTCTGAAATTAACCATGTTCAATCACACATAAGATGTGACTAGAATGACTCGAAGTGAGTGTTTTCAATATAAAGGTATAATTTTTGTTTAAAACACACAACCCATATCTGAAAATAAGAAACATTTATTGAATTATTTTAGTAATTTAGTAAAATGATCAATAATTCATTTGTGATGTGTATGAATCCACTACCAATCAATATAACACATGATGTTTTCAGTATGAATGGATGTGCATGTTTTTAATATTGTTGGTCCATTTATGTTTTAAACGTATTGTAAATATCCAAATCCATGAAAATGAGATTTTACTATTCCACCAAATTGGGAATATATATATATATATATATATATCATATGTGATGTGAAGGAAGTGACCACACATATATTTCACATGCAATATAGATGGTGTGACTCGCAATTTATGTTTCAAATATTGAAGTTACATTTTAGTTTAAAATTATCATTACACAGTAAAAATATTAAACTGGTCTCAAACTATTTCAAAAAATCATGAAAATGATTCATAATAAATTCTTCACATGTAGGAAATGGGTGCACATTAATTTGACACATCGTGTGGCCGATATGACTCAAATTTCATGTTTTAGATATAAAATTCCCATTTTAGATTCAAACACTCATCAAATATCCAAAAAAATTTAAAAATGGTTGTAATTTTTTTAAAATATATTATAATGACCCATAATTCATTTCTGATAGTTAGGAATAGATTTCACCTCAATACGATGCATGATGTGTCTGATATGCCTCAAAGTGCATGTTTTCAATATAAAACCTACTTTTTAGTTTAAACTTTCATCACATATTCAAAATCAAGAGAAAAAAAGCATGCATTCTTATTAAAAATTATAAAAGTGATCAATAATTCATTTTTCACAAGTAGTAATTGACCACATGTTAATCATACACATGATATGTCGGATATGACTCAAAGTGATTATTTTCAAAATAGAAGTTCCATTTTAGTTTAAAATGCAGATCACATTCTAAAAAATAAGAAAATATGTCAAAAAGTTTTTCAAACATTAATAAAATAATCTATAATTTCTTTCCAATTTGGAATCAAACATAAATCAATCTGACATATGATGTTTTTGGTATGACATCAGGTGCACGTTTTCAATATAAAACTGCAATTTCAGTTTAAAATTCACATCACATAGCCAAAACAAATAAAAATTGATTGTTTTAGATTAAAAATTTTATAAATGATCTTTAATTAATTTTTATGGGTTTTAACTAGCCTTACATCAATCTGAAACATGTTTTTCTCGATTTAACTTGAGTTCCATGCCCTAAATAACAAATATTAATTTTAGTTTAAAATGTACATCACATAAACCAAACCAATAAAAATAGATCATATTGTTTTCAAACATTATAAAAGTTTCCATATTTCATTTAGAATTTATAATTATTTGTTACTCATTATTCCCACACACTATGTGTCTAGTAAAACTTGTAGAGTGTTCTCTCAAGGGAAAAGTTTCATTTTAGTTTAGAACACCCATCAGTGAGAAAAAAATGAAAAAATGAGGTCATATTGTTTTAAAAATTAGTAAAATATTCCATAACTCATTTTTGAGGTGTATGAATCAACTTTATGTAAATTAGACACATGATGTGGTTGGTGTGACTCCAAGTGTATGTTTCTAATATAGAAGTGTGATTTATGTTCAAAACACCCATCACACATCAATCATTGTGAAAATGAGCTCTGATAGTTTTCAAACATAGGAAAAAAACATCAATAACTCATTTGTGAAATGTAGGAATCAAAGGAACGTTTATCCATCCATGATTTAGTGGGTATGACTTGAGGTGCATGATTTCAATATATAACATCTATTTTTTATTAATACAAGCACTACTAAGACAAAAATTATAAATTGATATAATATTGGCCTCTAAAATTAGGATAATGATACATAATTCATTTTTGATTCTTAGTAATAAATCGTGTCTCAATTTCACACACGATTTGGATGGTAAGAATTTACATGTGTTTACTTAATATAAAAACTCCATTTTATTTTAAAATGTGCATAACATAATAAAACATGAGAAATTTTTTTTATTAGTTTCCAAAAAGAAATATTTTATTCATTTTTTATATAATAATCGACTATTAATCAATCTGACACATGGTGTTGGTAGTATGACACAAAGTCCTTGTTTTCAAAATAAAAGTGTTCATTTGGTTTATATCACGTATAACATATCCATAAACATAAAAACAGGATTATATGGTTTTAATTTTTTTTAAAATGATCCATAATTAATTTTTGTTATGTAAACATTGACTACAAATGAATATGACACAAGATATAGTTGATATGACTCATGGTGTGTATTTTCAATACAAAATATTCCCTTTAAATTAATGAAATCATAATACATTAAAAACTATATAAAAAATATTATTGATTTAAAAATATAAAAAATGATCCACAATTCAATCATTAGGTGTGTTAATCAACCACACATCAATCTAACACTAGATGTGGAATATATCACTTGAAGTGCGTGTTTTCAATATAAAAGAGTCATTTTCTATTAAGACATGTTTCACAATCCTTAACTATGATATAGGGCATGGATTGATTTACAACTATATAAAATTGAACCATAAATTTTTTTTATGTTTAGGTATCGACCACACATAAATCTGACGAATTATGTGGTTGGTATGACTAAAATTGCGTGTTTTTTACATAGATGTTCTTTTTAAATTTAAAATGAACTTCACATATCCAAAACCAAGCTAAAGAGAATGTATTTTTTTTAATAAATAAAAATTTGATCCATAATTCAGCTGATATGCGAAGCAATTGACATCATGTTAATCAGACACATGAAGTAGAAACTATGGATTGATGTGCATGTTTTCAATATTGAAGTGTAATTTTAGTTTAAAACCCACATTACATAGACAAAAAAAATAATATTATATTATTTATCGACATTCGGAAAAAAAAAATACATACTTGGTTTTTTACTTGTATAATCAATAGATCATCAATATGACTTATAAATTGGTTGGTATAACTCAAAGTGATAGCTTACAATATACAAGTGTAATTTTAGTTTCAAACATGTCTCATATTTTAAAATTTTAGAAAATTATATCATATTGTTTTCAAGAATTAGGGAAAATTATCCATAATTCCTTTTTACCATGTATTAATTAAAAAAATATCAATTCAACTTGTGATGTGCTTTGTATGACTCAATGTGATTTCTTTAATATAAAAGTGTCATTTTAGTTAAAAATGGGTGTCACATATGCTAAATTAGAAAAACAAGATTGAGTTATTTTCAAACATTAGAAAAATGATACATTATTCTTATATAGAATTTATGAATTGATTGCACATCAATCCAACACACGATGTGACCTGTATGACTCCAGGTGAATTTGTTCAATATAAAAATGTAATTTTTTTAATAATATAATTATTAAAAACAATGTATGTAATTAATACAATTAATAATATAAAATATCATTAATATATTCAATCATTAAAAATAATATATATATATATATATTATTAATTAATGATGTAATTAATAATTCATAACATAGGTAACAAATAATAGTATAACTAACAATTAATAATATATAACTACTGTGTTGTAAGTTAATTGTAATGTTTTTTGATTAATTTTAAATATCACATCAATGTAAATATTTTTTTTGTAAATTTTGAATTTAAATTATAGTGGAATGTAATATTTTCAGTTAAATCATTTTTTTTGTTTATTTATATTACATTATGTTTGTTGATTTGGATTACTGTTGTAGGGATGTTGCAATGGATGCTATAGTTCCCCAGTAGCTCTATGCCCCTTATCAATTCTAACACTAAGGCATTGATTGAGGACCCATTAATGAGTGATCTTGTTCTATAAATGATGTAGGGTCTTCTTATCTATTCTAAATAATTTTTTATATAATGGAATATCTCTTTTAATGATTCTATAAATTTGGATGTTACTTTTTTGAACTAAAAAATCACATTTTTATCAATTTTATAGGACATTTCAGTAGTATGGTATCTATAATATACATGATGAATAGAATAAAAATGAAAATTATTGTTTATTTATACACCTCAATAACATGATAATTAATATAATGATTTCTTGGAGTGAGGCTAGTTTCCTAGACCATGATGGATGGGTCTGAAAGGTTGTTATTGAAGCTAATATTCTATGGAGACATTGACATAAGGGATTGAGAACCATGAAAACAATGATGAGGAGTGATTTTGAATCATAAAATTCACCTCTAATAGATGGAGTTCCCTTGAACCCTCTACTCTCGCATGAAGCATCATGAGAACCACCACAATCAAAACAGTTATATCCCAACACAAAAATACCATCCTTGATAGATGGTAAACGAATGATGTAGGCATAAAATTTGTAACACATTTCATGGGATTATGTATGAGTAAAATAGCTCAGGAAATCTCCAATTCATGTGTGGTTGAATTTTCCAACCGGGGTAGGCTTCACACGTTTATATTTGAATAGGCACAACAAGTCAAATGTTATTCACTATGCACTCCACATTATGTCATGTGTCAATAAAGTAGACAAAAGAGTGTGTAAAGATACCATAATTGAAAAAACTCATATAATTTAAAATACATAATTATATAACATAAAATTATATTAATTTTTCATATATCACATATATAAATAGTGGTGACCTATAGACACTTTTAGTTCAAAATTATAGTTTCTATAAATTTCCTTCTGAAGAAAACATTTATAGTAATAAATATATAGAAATTAAAAACTATGAATTATATTTTTAAAAATCTATGAAAACAACCATAATTTAGAAACTTAGTATATCTACATCATATGTAATTTCATAATCTCACAAACAATCTTGAACAATAAATTTTTAGGCTCCTCACAAATCATTTCAAAAAAAAATCAAATAAATTAAAATTAAAATTTATTATTGTAGAAAAATATAATAATATTAATAATAACCAATTAGAATATTTAAATGAAATTTTAATATATTGAAAACTATGTTCTTGTATTCTATTCAATGTCTTAATATTTTCAAATAATTTTTTAAATTTAAATTGTCTTATTTGGTATATATAAGAACACCATCTGTCAGATTAATGTGTCATCTAGTTATACATGTCAAAAATAACTTGATAAAATTTTTCATATGACTTAACATCAATTTGAGACCACCGGTCATGGTTTGGTTGGATAAACATACATTTTATTGTTTTAAATGCAATAAATATATTTTTAGTCCTCTCTGAAAATATATAACTCAGATTGACTTGATTCATATTAAAAATCATAAAATGGTTGTTTTCATATGATTTCACACCATATGAAATTTGTTTCTTCATTTTGACCGATAAGTAACAAAATTTAACGTCTTTAAATTATCTATGAACTATTTATTAAGTCAGTATGAGAACACCATACATTAAATTGATGTTCAATCTACTTGTACACATTAAATATAATACAAAAATTATTATCATATGATTTGAAAAAATATAAAGGCCTTTTACAATAGTTTTTTCTAGTACATAAAATTTTTGACGTTATAAAACACTAAAAATAACGTATCTTTCCATCATGGAAACAATAAACCTCGTATTTATTCCCCATTAGTTTCTACATTTCATAAATATATAAAATTATTTAAGCTGTAGATTTAATTTAAATAATAGGTTGTTTGGTTGTTTTGGATCCCTATAAGTTCTTTTTTAAGGACTATTAGTTCTTCAAAAACTAATTTTTCAGTCAATCTGAGCACATGAAACATAATATTGATGTTGTGTCTACTCAAATATACGAAAAGTAATTCCAAGGAATTTTTCTCAAGATCTATCACTAATCCAAGGTCATTTTCTATATTTATAATTATTAAATAATTGTTTTAATGGTTTAAAAAAAGAAAGTTTTTTAAACCAAACTATGGAAATTTAGACTTGAATTTTCACACAATTAATTCCAACATTTCAAAAAAAATCTATAGAAGTAGTTAAATGATTTCATCGTAGTTAGAGGTATTTTTATTGGTTTTTATCCCTTGTCTCATGTTTATAGTGGATATCAACTCTATAAGAACCAATTATTCAGCAATTACAAGAATACCACAAATTGAATTTATGTATCATCTACATGTACTTGTAAAAAATAATTCCACAATATATCATAGAAAATTTCAAATCAATCTGATGTCATTTTTATGGTTAAATCACTTTGATAAAACCTAGTTACTATATTGAAAACTAATATTATAAAATATCGTACTATTATAGGTAAATGGACTGACATGTTTAAAATATAGTTCAATTTGAATGGTGGTAGGTTTTAATGACTTCAAATCCTCTCCACTCTATTTGTTATCAATTTTGGATCCACATTCAATTAGTGTAACTTGTCATTATATAAATGTTTTGGGTATTTACAAATATTTTCACCCCTTTTAATTTTAAATCAGATATACTCTCATAATATTCCATCACTTTAGAAAACAATTAGTTTAGTGAAAAACATATCTAATCCTATTTTCCAAAATACTATCTAGCATAAAGAGTTATTGGTCTTCTAAAAATTATACAATATAACCTTCTAGGACCACTCCTAGGCCAACAATATTTCTAGTGTGACACCCAAAGGCCACCTCCAATAGGGTTGGGTATAGTGATTAGCACTGAGTAGGAATATCACAAAGATGGGAGGACATAACCTATAAACTTGTATGAACATACAAAACAATATTTATGTAATAGTGTAAAGATATAATAAAATTTTGAAACATTTTGATTTTAAACTAACCATTCAAAAACCCTATGGAAGGAATCGAAGTATATAATTATAATTTAATGGATATAAAGTGGAAGAATATACAACTATCTAGCAAGGAGGTCCCAAACATACCATTTATTAAAAACTGAAAATTCATGAGAGCCTGGATCGCAACCTCTATGTCCAAAAAATGAACATGATCATCACGAAAAACAAATATGATTTACTAAAACCATTTCCATCAAGGTCACCTATGATCAATCTATCATATTTATATGAAACAAAACTTATAGGTAAATCACATGTATGAGTGGGTATATACACACCCAGTAGGATGCATAAAATGGATTAACAGAAATTAAAATAGTTGATCCATCATAAGAAAAATGATAATGAAAACCAAACAATATATGTGCTTAAAAAACCCATTATAATGGAGGAAATGGGATTTACATCATCGAAACCAGCTAAGAATGAGGATTCAACCCACCATTCCAAATGTATCATCTCGTATCTAATCACCATATGCAACCTAAGGAAAAACATAATGGAGGGGAAACTTCCAGTAACTACATTGAATATTTTAGGGAGAACATTATCATAGAAATTAATCTCATATAACCTCTAAAAAATGGATAGAACCCACACATAGCTGTTATGTAGAATATTTTAGGTGGTCCTATCTCCAATATTGGACAAACTCACCACTAGGGGACAACAATGGGGAGTATACTCCCAACTAATGGACCATTTACCTCTTTAGTGTGGAGTACTTCCATCACTACATATATATTGGATATAGGGGAACCAGCACTATTAGAGGGGCTTGTGAGTACCTAACCCAATTACACTCCAATGATCACACCCAGTCACTACCACTAGATAAACATAACTGAAATAAGTGTTCTTATTATGTATCCTCGAGTTATAAAACATATTTCAAAAGAAGGCCATTGTGGTGTCCCAAGTTAAAACTACTTAGGATAGGTTAATCATGAGCCCAAATACAAGTAACAATGAATTTGTTATGTATGATTGAAGATTCTATAGGGATTACACGCCAATTAATTCCAAGGTACACAATCTGTCACATTAAGTCAGACCGTAGAAATTAATCCACACTATACTCAACATGTAAGACTGAAGTATAAAACATGTACATAGGTTTTCATGGTGTTTGACTTCATCTCGAGACATGGATGTTTCCTACATTGGATTTAACTTGTCTTATCATGAAAATTTTCACAATGTGTATATGGTGTCCCATGGTGTGTACATTAACCCTAGATATTGGGCATGTACACATGGCACACTGCTCAAATACCCATGTGCATATACATGGTGTGTCCCATAGGGTACACTACAAGTCTCGCAAAAATGGGTCCTATTTGTTTACCTTAATGACATGACCGGGTTGCCTAGGAAGGATTATACAATGTGTTGGACTACACACATGAAATGTGATATTTAACATTTCCAAACCTGAACTGCTATGATAAACCAGACTACAATTTGTGTGATCCTCTAGGATAAATGGTCTGTAGTTGTATTTTTCAACGATAATGAATCTTTCATTCAAAAGGATTTTAGATCTATGATTTTCCCTATCTTCTATAATGTTTAACCCACAAGAAATTGCAGATTATGAGGGGTATGTTTTTCAATTTTTTCAGCCTTAAGTGGTTGGAAATCAAATCTCTTATTACTCCATCGATAATCCATAGAAGTATTTTCCACCATTAGTGGGTTCCCAATGTTAAAATCATCACCCAGCACTATTATTATGCCATGATCCATCCAAAAAACAATAAAATATATTTTTATCACACATCTATCATATATTAAAGGGTTCCATCATGTAACGCCCTGACCCTAGTTACCCAGAGTCAGTGCATTATTACGTAACATCGGCATGATCACAAATGATCAAGTCTTGAAAGATCGGTTAGTTTAGTAGCCTTGGAAACATTAGATACATTCATAAATGTTACATTACATCATATAGTGAAAAACTAAAATAACATAGTCTCCATTTTCCACACTCATTTCCCCTTCATACTATCCCTGTAGGTCAGTAATAAAATATTTCTTCACATACACGAAAAATTAAACATAGAAAGGGGTGAGCTCAGATGCTCAGTAAGGATAACAATATAGCGAAATCTTTCATAAATAAACAAAAACATTTAAGGCAATGTATAACTAAAACAAAAGCCTTTTAAAGATGAACTTCAACATAATATGGAAAAAGTAAAATGAGATAATGCCATTAACTTATTCACATGGATATTCTACTGGTCGAATAATCACATGCAATATCAATAACCACTTTGATAATGATGGAATGCATAATGCCAGACTATCATAACCACGTAGCGAAGGCCTCATCCTAAGACCACAAATAAGATTTTTTCAAGGGCTCGTTCCAAGACACTAGTTTGTCTCATGAGACCTGTCGATGCATTGAGGAGCTATAGCAGGCTCCACCAGTCACATATTAAGTCCAATGCATTCCTCATATGAACAGGTTTAAACATATCATAAACCATAATATAATCGTGTCACATAAAACATGCATAAAGGAAACATAACATTTCCACATTTCAATCACAAGATATCAATACAACACATAGATATGATAAAAACACTTTCAAAACCATTTTCAATACCAAAATAAAAGAAAATTAAAACTTGGTATTTATTTTTCATTTAAAAAAAGTTAAGGCTTGTAGAGGAAGCCGAAACTCAAATAATGGTCACAGCGGAAGAGAATTCATTGTCGCCACATATGTACGACAAAAATAACTTTCCTCGTTTTCATTTTGTAAAATGCTTCGTATAAAAAGATTCATTTTGAATAAACTTAAAATTCAAAGGGGTTTATACACCGTATAAAAGAAAGTTGTGTATAAAACAAAATATGCCTCAATGAAAAGAGATTGAGACGAAGTCCCTTAAAAGATAAATTTTTTAAATAAAATAGATATATTATGTGTATTCACTATAAGTACACATAAAGAATGTACAAATACAATATAGGACATAATAATATCATGAAATAATTTGAAGGTATGATATTAACCCAAAGAACAGAAATTGGGTTAAGAAGTTCCCTTACCTGGTGTCTGACTTGACTCGATCGTTCTTTAATCTCATAAATAATAAACTATAGTTAATTTATACTTTATTAAGAACCTTTTTCACGTTAATTATTCCTTTTATATTACCTATTACCATGTTATAAACATTATGTAATTATTTATGTTAATAACGGTCGTTTTGTCGATCTTTGGTACTTGAGTGAATAATAACATCTTATAATTACAAGTGGTTAATGTGGTAAAATAGCCATTATATCAATAATTATATTCATGATTTAGACATCATATATATCATATATATCCAGTATATACATGAATTTATAATATTACGTAACATTTAGAGGTAAGAAATGAAATGCACCGTTCATGGAGACGGTAAGCCGAACGTACACATGAATGCTACATTCATTTCTATTTCATATTTAATGGAATGAAATCATAATGATATAAAGGTATATTATAATTCCAGTATAATATAATGTATAATACCATTTACTCCACCCTTTATACGTCCCACATATGGCATTAACGATTAAAATCACTTTGAGGGGGCAGTAGTCTGCACTTCCTAAAATGAAATTATCACATTTACCCATAATGGAAATCATAATTTTATGCCATAAATGAGAAATACAGAGGAATAAGGAATACATAAATATAATATATATATCATATATGAAAATAGTGTCATCAAAATGGCCACCATTAGAGGTGTTAAAAGAATATTGAACAATCATCGTTTCTTGAGGCAGTATTTCGCCACCCACAGAAACAGTATGTTCTTTAACCATTAGACGAAGGTGTGTGTAAGTGTAAATAAAATACTTGTCATAAAAAATCCTAGTATATTTTAGATAATATTGGTGTAACAAAATAAAGTAATAAAAAGATTTTAAGGGGTTGGAGAAACAAAATAAAACAAAAGATCATAAGAGAAGACATTAAATTAAAATCGGGTAACTCTTTTTGATTTGAGCCAAAATCTTCCTTGGGAAGAATTATGCCCAAATTGAGGCTGCTAGGAGTAAGAAATAGAAGTTGAGAGAGTATTTGGTCAGGGTTTTTCTGAGCCAAATGGTTTTGATGGTGTGAATAAGGTGGTAGTGGTGGGGGCCTTTTATAAGAGGAGAGGATGGGAACTCTTGGAAACTCATGAGACGTTACATTATTATGAAATGATTTTTGGATTTCAAAGGTCCCACAATTATATATATCTAAGATAAGGTGATAAGGGTTCGAAACATACTCATCCAATAGGTTTTTTACATGTTTATGTATTAGATTTTACATTATCTTTTCATTTTATTTAAATCATTAATTAATGAGGTAATCACTTCATCATCATGGTGTCATAATAAATTTAATTTATTTAATGTCTAAAAATTATAAAAAAAATTACCATGATGTAGGAAATTATTTTATCTTTCTAATGAATATTTATATTCCAAATGTTAACTTATACAACCCCATGTAATAATTGTTTTAGTAAAACAACACATGTTGGTGACAATTTTATTTTTACTTTAAATAAAAAGTTATTAATGTCATTTTCTTACCCAAGTGGCTCCATGGGGTCCCCAAGTTGACCCATGTATTGTATTGGTCGGACATGAATCATCAAATAAGTTTAGGATAGGTGTCAAGATATTTTCTATATTTTTATAATATCATTTTTACCTTAAATTTCACTAATTACCTTTAATCGTGATTAATTAAACATAAAAGTTACTATTCACCAAAAAATAATTTTAATCCTATTGAAACACATTTTAATTCTTAATGAAAACCATGTGTGTATTATTTTTGAAATTCAAATCATAGAGGTGGTAAAGTTTCATTTAAACGAAAACCCAATTTTTTACTTACCACTTAGTGGTTTCACTATTCATCAAAATTGAAGTTTTTCAGAACAATGCCAAAATTTCACCCTAAGCTATAATTGATATTCTGAATTCAAAAATGATGTCTATTTTACAAAATTTCAAACATATAAGTTTCATTAATTGATTTTATAATTAATTCACGATGTCACAAAAAATAGCGTGTTTTTAAGAAACAATATATATCAAATGATTGACAATTGTTTATGTCCAATTTCTAAGTGAAATTAATTCTAATGAACATTGTTGGATACAATGGTAAAAATATATTCTAATTATACTTTAAAACCACTCAATATTATAATTTATCACAATAAATTATTTTGATTAAAAAAGCTGTTTTTAAGTATTTTTCACTTTTCATAAAACATTGGAAGTTCTCAGAAAAATACCAAAAATTCATCTTAGGTTAATTTTGATATTCCGAATCCAAAAATGAAGTCCAATTTGAAATATAAAATATATATAATTACAAAAAGTGGGTATTACTAGTCATAACTGCTTCTTTGATCGGTCGCGGTGTGTTAGAATCTTGGACTTGTGTACAATGCA
Source organism: Viscum album (assembly GCA_963277665.1). NCBI lineage: Eukaryota > Viridiplantae > Streptophyta > Magnoliopsida > Santalales > Viscaceae > Viscum > Viscum album. The sequence continues at coordinate 1,270,190,857 of OY728162.1, read as the reverse complement.
AGCTATTGCATTATTGGAAGAGAAGCATATTATGGAAGCTTGGGGTGTTACACATCACCCATGAATCCATCCTAAAAATATATAATTATAATCCCATGGGTAAATAATGAAGATTGTGATGAATAGTAGTGGAATAATAATAAGAACAAAGTGAAAAATCCATCATTTTATAGTGTGATCCCATATATTTATTTCATACACCAAAATATGGGTGAAATAAAGATAGAATTAATATAAATAATGGTGATCAATAACTGAAATTAATTCATGAATTATGAAAAGAATAAGAAATGATGAAGAGAACAGGAATATATAAAATCCATTTTTAAAAAATTATTCATAAGTAGTAAAATGCATAAAATAACATGCCATGTATCAATAACAAATCAATTGATGGTCAATACTATGTTTCTTATTGATGAAGGCGATGATCCCACTATGGTCATCATTCTTCCCATCATTTTCCTCAAACACCTACTACCGATCCATGCTCCCGAGTCGTTATCTCCAATGGAGCTCTCCTCCACTTTCTCTATACTCACCCGAGGCCATCCAACTAAAATTATTAATTTTACATAACAACATGAATTCAAATAGCGAACTAGGTTCATGAAATTAAATAAATAAATTATTCAATCCACTTTACACTCTAACAAATAGCTTCCCTCTACTAGGTTCCCACTGTAGACTAAATTATCTAATTCTTAGGGGTCAACCATGAATTTTTAAAATAACCATGTTCTCATATTTCCTATATGAGATACAAATTTACATTAAAACCATTTATTCTAAAAGTATGTGTATGCAAGGATTTATTTGTATTAATATTTTTAAAAAATTAATTTAGGTGTCATAAAACCCCCAATCACAATGATTATTTTGACAAAAAAACCAAATATTTATAGAAACATTCAATGGACACAACCAAAATACTGGATTCATTGTATTCTCCCCTTTTTCAAGGATTTTCACCTAAAAAGGAACAAGATACACAAAAAGGTGTGAGTACTAATCCTATATTTGCCTCTCATGTTCCTATTATCTCTCATACATTCACTTGTTCTTCTAAATCACTTGAATTAATGGAATAGGTTTTCAATGTAGGGTCTAGTATTATCATTACTCGATTGACATTGAGTTCACTGAGAAGGTTAATCTATCCTCAACGTTCAATGACCAATAGTCAATAACATGTTATAGTTACATCACATATATACTATGATCTAACAAATAGACGATATCATGAACTTGACCTCATAGAGAGGGTAAGGGCATGTTGTAAGAAACCTCACTAACCTAACACTAAAACTTGTACATTATCACGACCCCTCCCCACAAAGTGTACCCCACCTGGTTCGGCAATGTGAGAAGGGATATAATGACCCCCGAGTCTCACCTCCAGTAGGCCACGGGTTGGCGACTACCACTGAGGGTATAGTAACACACGAATGGGAGGCATTACCCTCTAAGAGAACACATGCGTAAGTAATAGATAATATTGGAACCAACCAAATTAAACTAAAAACTGAAGTATAAAAGAAAACATAAATACACATATGTAATGTCATACAAAATTACAACAACTAAAAGGGGAAAAACTTCAAGTACCCAAAAGAATGTAAAACAGCTGCAACCACAAGCCTTAACACATCCTGCATCCACAAGCTAGTAGTAACCAGCCTGATCTCCAACCTACTCCAACTGAACTGGAAAGTTGAGTATATATACATTGGGTGAGTATAACAATATACTCAGTAAGATCCTCCCTGAAGCCTCTCATGCAAAAGTAACGAAATCTTGCTAAAGCATAGTGAATAACAAGTGAAAATAACTCGCCCCCTAAACAAGTATACTATGTTCCCAAACTCACCATGGATACTCTCTCCAAGTAACGCATAAAAGAATATATCACAAAATAAAGAATGTAAATGGTACCCCGCTACTACTACCCCCACTGGTTTGCTACTTTTCCCCAACGACATATGTTATGTGCATCTCTCTCCAAAGGCATGCCGATATATACCTGGCCTAAGATACACAATCTACACCACGTGCACCCGGAAGGCATGCCCATAGACACCTGGGTGAAGCACCACACCATCCTCACAACCAAAAGTAACCAAGTAGTTTCCAGGAGCCACCACAGCTCGCATAACGTGTATCATACGTCGGGTATTATACCTCAAGACATTATAGCCCATACACTGAGTAAGGATCCTCAAGCCATCACAGCCTATACACATTGCACCTATAGTAGTCCATAGGATACTAAATCCAGAATATATGTATGTGAATAACCACAAACGATTACAGCCCTCTACACACATATATGGGGAAAACTAACCATTGTGCCTAATGGAACTAGTATCTACCAAGAGAAGATAGTGGGGTCAAAGGGGGTAGTTAGCCATTCATCATCCCACTGGAATGTTGGGGAAAACTCCCACCAGGGCATAGAATCCCCAGGGTGCTAGTTTCTCTTACCAACAGGGTGGAGTGGCATATAGAATCACAAAAAGTTCCGAATATACTATAACTCACAACCACACTATGGGCATAACCTAGTCTTAGACAAAAATGCAGCTAACGCCTCTCAGACACTGGGTTTCCACTTCTATGACTAGGTATCCTATAAGCACACAACCATTTAAGGGCTTTATTAGATTACTTCATTCACTTTTTATCAATTCCACTATACGTTAATTAATTATTCAAACATTAATTTACCACGAACAATTTCACATTTAAATTCAATTAACATCACTTCCAAAAACCATTGTCCCTTCAAAAGTTATCAACCTCATCATTATGTTTCAACACACTCCAACCCCATGGGTTAACATCATTTATTCAAACATTCATTATATAATTACTTTACCATATTCCCAAGCATTCTAGAAAAGCATACTTTGCTACTAAACACAAGGGGGCTCAACACGGTGAGTAGATGTACTACCCATCGAGTCTTTGATGCCTATAGCAAGAATGTAGACCCATTCTACCTTGAGAGGCTAAACACATAAATAACATGGCATACCCCACGTGTATTCTCCTCCTTCGGAAGAAGGGTATGAAATACCAGCTACCTTGAGCAGTGGGGAAATGTAAAGAAGATATACAACCAAACAAAGAACAAAATGTCCAACAATCACGTCATCCCATTCCATCAACCCTGGTGTCCCCCCTAACACCCACATGCATAAACCGATTCATGTCGCCACTCCATCATCCCTAGTGTCCTCCCTGACACCCAAATGCATAAACCATTGCATCTCGCCACTCTAGGCATCATACGCTGCCACAACCACAAGGCCTCCATGCCCCCAAATATCACAATATCCATCCAGGATCACATCATAGCACAAGCAACAAGAAAGTAAACATCATCTCAAATTTGGGATCTTGTCCCTTTAACAAGGCATCTATCCTTCAAACAACAAGCACTAACAGTTTTCAGGTTTACCAACCAACTAAATTAATCACATACATCGCCATCAGTTTGATTAACATCAATTTGGATCAAAGACCCCAACAAAAACAACCAGATTCATTTACATGCCTCTTTATCATTAGCCAATTGATTATCAATTAACTCCGACATTACGTTATTTATCAATTTCATCATGAAAAAAATGCTAACAATCAAGGCATAGATATCACACTATCTAACAAAATAAGAGGTGAACCGTTAACACGGTACAAAGCAACGACATGCGATCAAACCAATTATTTCAATCCGGATCAAGTATTTAATCAGGTAAATTTCATTGTGATCCAAAGGGCTAAATCATGGTAACACTACGATTACACATAAACAATTATGGAATCCATGAATACCCTAACTCAATGGTTTTTTGAGAAAAACCACAACGGTCGAAGAATTCCCATGAAACAGAGTTGATTCTCCACGAATCCTCCTTAGATCTCCTCTCCTAAAACAACCAAGACCAAAGATCATCATATTCAACATCCACATGCTTCGATATACCCATAACGGTCGTATATCTAAGAAACCAAGAGAAGAGGATGAGTAGATCTATGTAGATCTAAGAAATCATCAAGAACAATCACATACCTCAAAAAACCGTCTTTGATTCGCCAAGAAAAGCCTCCGAATCACCTCCAAAATGCTTGGGAGAGCTTATTCTACCTCCATGGAAGGTTAATCCTGATTTATGGACTCTTATAGGCTTAAACGAACCATTTAGAGGAAAAAGAGTTCAGATCCACAATTTTAGGATCTAACTATAAGTGCCCACAAGGTTAGTCTGCACGGTTTAACAAACCGTGCGCTAACCGTGCATTAGCTTCTGCCTCACCAAGCACTCCTCGCACGGTTAATCCGAACAGTTAGAAAAACCGTGCACTAACCATGCGTTAGACACTGCCTCCAACACCAACCTTGCACGGTTTAGGTAAATCGTGTGCCAACCATGAGAAAGCTATTTCCATTTAACATTCCTTAGAATTCCACCCAAACGCGCCTCAAAGTCACCTTGACCTCCCGGAACACCTCCAGCACCAGATTTTCACTATGGAATGGACCGGAGAGGTCTGGGCCATTACATTATATACCTCTCAAAACATTCTCATCCTCGAGATTCAAAAACAAACCTTAAGAGAAAATGAAACAGGTTCTGAACAACCACCCATCGAGATAACTCTCAAAAGAGAGCAAGCCACCAAAGCAAAAAAGGGTTCCATCTTATAAACATGAAAGTTCAACATCCACATATGTTACATCAAAACCTGAAAAGAGTTAAACATCAAACAACTCTTGGTATTGAGCATGTATCTGTGACTCACGTTCCCACGTACTCTCTTCCAAGCCTTCGTGTCCCCACAAGACACGAACTAATGGGATAGAACGCTCACGCAACACCTTCACCTTACGGTCTTGGATCTCCACAGGTCGATCCTCAAAGGTTGCATCATCATCAACATCGATCTCTCCCCAATCAATGATGTGACAGTCATCATGAAGATAAAGACGGAGCAGTGATACAAGGAAAACATCATGTATCCAACTCATCTGAGGGGGAAGTGATACTCAGTATTCCACAACACCAACACAAGCTAACACCTCAAAAGGTCCAACAAACCAGGTAGAAAGCGTGCTTCCACGGCCAAACCTTCACTTCCCACGACGGGGAGTCACCTTTAAAAACACATGATCCCTATAATTAAACTCTAAGGGTATACTTCTTTGATAGACATATGATTTCTGATGATATTTCACTGTCTTCATGCTCTCACGAATCACCTAAACCATCTCTGTTGTATTCTGCACTAGTTCCGGTCTGAGAATTGCTGACTCTCCAACCCCAGTCCAGCACATCGGAGAATGGCATGGCCAGCTATTCAAGGATTTAAACGGCGCCATACCGATGGTGGGGTGAAAATTATTATTTTAAGCGAACTCAACCCAGGGTAAGTGCCTCTTCCATGAACCTCTGAAATCAAGAACACAAGAGCATAACATATCTTCAAGAGTCTAGAGGGTTCGCTCTGTCTGACCTTCTATTTGAGGATGAAAAGCAGTGCTAAGGCATAGTTGAGAACCAAAATCTTGTTGGAGAACTCTCCACAACCTGGAGGTAAAATGAGGATCTCGATTAGGAATGATCGTCCTAGGGACTCCATGGAGTCTCACCACCTCCTCTAGATACTTCCTTGACCAAACTTCCACTGATCTTGACTCCCTGATTGCTATAAAGTGGGACGATTTTTTTATACGATCCACTACCACCCAAATAGCATAATGTCCTCCCAAAGCTCGAGGTAAACTAGTAACGAAGTCCATTGATATGTCCTCCCACATCCACTGAGTAATCTCTAATGGTTGGAGAAGACCACCTGGAACATGGTGTTCGACCTTCACCTTCTGGAAGACTAAACATTAGGACACATACTCCGCAACCGCACGCCTCAGCCTAGGACACCAAAACTGACTCCTCAAGGATCGGAACATCTTTGTTACGCCAGGATGTACTACTAAGGGAGAACTATGTAACTCTCTGAGAACCATCTCACGCATCTCTAAGGGAACAAAAATCCTTCCATGATACAACACTCAGTGTTGTACATCTTCAGGCCAACCATCAAGGGCCTCACCACAAACAACTTGGCCTCTCCAGACTTCCACCTCTAGATCCCCCAATTGGGATTCTTCCACCTTATGCATCAGAGATGATTGTACCGTCATCTGGAAAAGACAAGCTCTACCTCTGACTTCTCCCATATCAAGATGTAAGGCTGACAGTTCTTTCATTACACTCCAAGAATCACTGGATTCACGCAAAGTATCACTATGTGACATTCATCTCAGCGCATCTGCTACCACATTCCCCTTTCCAGGTGTATACGATATTTAAAAGTCGTATTACTACAAGAAATCCATCCATCGACGTTGTTGTATGTTCAAGTCACGCTGGTAGAAGACATACCTCAAACTCTTATGATCGGTGAAAACCACAAAGTGCTCGCCAATGAGGTAATTTCTCAACTACATCAGAGAAAACACCATGGCTGCCAACTCAAGATCGTGGGTGGCATAGTTGCGTTCATGGGGACACAACTGCCGAGACCCATAAGAAACAATTGACCTCTGCTGCAAGAGAACACAGCCTAACCCCAGATGTGAAGCATCGCATAAGACATCAAACTAAACTCCCTCAGCCGGAAGACAAAGGACTGTAGCACTTATTAACTTCTCTTTTAGATACTCGAAAGCTACATGAAATTGATCAGTACATATGAACGCCTGATCTTTCCTAGTCAAAGTTGTTAGAGGAGTCACATCTTGGGAGAAATTGGATATGAACCTACTGTAGTAGCCTGCGAAACCAAGGAAACATTACACCTCTGACTCTGTCTTTGGGAATTCCCAAGACACAACTGCTTCAATCTTCGATGGATCCACAGCTACTCCCTATTGGGACACAACATGCCCCAAGAAACGGACTTCTCGAGCCCAAAACTCACACTTCAACAACATCCTGAGAAACTGATGATGGTGAAGAACACTCAAATCGGATCGTAGATGCTCTGCAAGATCCTCTTTAGACGTGGGGTACACAAGGTTGTCGTCGAAGAAAAATACCAAAAACATGTCTAGGAACTCATGGAACACTGCATTCATCAATCCCATGAATACAGCTAGAGAATTTGTCACACCAAACAACATTACAACGTACTCATAATGCCCATGACGACAACGGAAAGCAGTCTTCGGGATATCCCCATCCTTCACATGCATTTGATTATATCCTGACCATAAGTCTCTCTTTGAAAACCAACTTGCACCCTTTAGTTGATCGAATAAGTCATCGATCCGTGGAAGTGGATAGAGATTCATTATTTTCACTTTGTTTTAGCGATGATAATCAACACAAAACTGCAAACTGCCATCGGCCTTCTTCACGAATAAAACTGGTGCACCCCACAGTGACACACTCAGCTGAACAAAACCGCACTGCAATAGACCATCAAACTGTATACATTGTTCTTGCAACTCAGAAGGGGACATCCTATATGAAGACAGAGAGATAGGAGATGCTCCTGGCTATAGCTTGATTCCAATCTTGATCTCTCGTCGAGGGGGTAGTACTACAACCACTTCTGGAAAGACATCAGGGTACTCCTATATGACCCTCAGAGAAACCAACTTCCGAACCTCTGAGGAACTCAGCATCATCTCAGTCACCATGGATGATAAGAATGAAATGCACCTATGACCAATCCGAGGGTCTCGCTCACCAACAAACTCCACTGGCTCTCCATCTGCACCAAATAAAATGACCTTCTACCAGATTCAATCAAAGATAGTCTGCACTGAATATAACCAAACCATTCCGAGGATTGCATCATCTGGTTGTATCCGTAAACAAAGGAAATTTCCCCCAGAGCGGTGTTTCCCTAACACTAGCTCAGGGTCTCTACATACTTCAAACAAGATAGCTCAACCTCCAACTTGCGTAGTCAATGCCAAGGGCACTGGAAGCCTCTCTACCTCAAGTCCCAAATCATGGAGAAGCGTAAGGGATATGAAGGAGTGTGTTTCTCCTGAATCAATAAAGGGATACACCAAGGTAGAAAACAAGAAATTGGTACCTCGAACGACATCTAGCTCGTCTGGTGCTGGCAACGCTAGAATATTAAGCTGACCACAACCTCCTCCACAACCTCTCTAACGCTGATGACGACCACCACCACAGGTGCAATCTCACATCTCAGGATGGGGAGCATCATGAAGCTGTCCTCTGCCTGCCTCATCTACCCTATGGTGATCTAAAACTGGTGCAATTGGCTGCTGCTGCCTCAGCTAGAACTGCCACAACAGAGGAACCTGAAGCGTAACACATGGTGCACGATGACCGATCTGAAAGGTCGGGCACTCCTGCTGCTGAGGACCACGACCACCACAAGAAAAACAAGTTCCTGATCCCTTGTCATAGGCCTGAGAGTTGTTGCCTCTAGATAAACGAAATGTGAAGGACTGGGACCTACCCCCAGCTGAATGGAAACTCTTCTTCCCTAAAAACCGGGAACCCCGGGCCACAACCTTGCTTGGTGAGGGATCATGAGGATCATATTCAAGTGATGATCCAGTCCTAGCCAATGACCTCTCAACAACCTCTGCCCTCACCAGTACCTCAAGATATGTCTTCATCATAAATGGGGTGACCTAGCGCTGGATCTCTGGACGCAAATCCTCCTCGAAATGCCTCGCACTGGCCTCCTCATCTGGTAGCAGGTCCAAATCATATCGTAAAAGGTTCCAAAAACGGATTCCAAACTCTCAAACAGTAGAGCTCCCTTGTCAAAGGGTAAAAATCTCCTGAAGACTAGATGCCTTCGCATTCAAAGAAAGGAATTCGACTCTAAACTTTTCTCGGAACTCCTCCCATGAGATCGCTGACTCCTCATGATCCTCGAAGAACAACAACCACCACTGCCTTGCTGCTCCACACAACATCGTCCCATCCAAGGACACCCAGTGCTCCTTCCGGGAATGGATCGAACTGAAGCCTATCTTGTCCTCACCAAACCAGTCTTCCATGATTGCATCTGAAATGGAGCCCGCAAACTTCTCCAGACTCAAGTGCTAAAACTCTTGGAGTGTCTTCCTCCAAGTTTTGTTGTCGTCAACCTATACCCAATATCGATCTGCTGGAATAGCCTTCGAGACATTTTCTGTGCAAACCTGACGGGGATGTCGACCTGAATCCATACCTGTAAAATAACAAACACTTAGAGATACTAAGCCAAGAATATAGAAGACTCAACATTAATTAATTAATTGTTTTCGTTTATTTGTTTTTGGTTAACCAATCCCAAGGTCTACCCATTCAAGCACAGGCTCAAAGAAGAATAATGCATGATCCTTTCCTAGGTCTCTACCCTTTAACCAGTTTCACCTTCTTTAGTAGCCATTGTAAATTTTATGGTCTGTACATCAGATCATAGGGGGACCTAAACGCCTATGTCTTAGCCGGTCTCTAGTGTTTACCTCACTTTCTAAACATGAATGACACTATTTCCATACCAACCCATGCAACCTCACATGATCCTAACTCTAAAATCTATCCTATCCCTTAACCAGACCTCTCATACCACTATGTCATGACCCCCTCCCCACAAAGTGTACCCCTCCTGGGCCTGAAATGTGACAAGGGAGATAATGACCCCCCGAGTCCCGCCTCCAGTAGGCCCTAGGTTGGCGACTAGCACCGAGGGTATAGTAACACAAGAATGGGAGGCGTTATGCTCTAAGAGAACACATGCGGAAAGGAGAGATAAGATAGACACCAACCAACTTCAACTCAAAACATAAATGTAAAGGAAACCCCAAATGCACATATGTAATTTCATGCAAAAGTACTAAAACTGAAAGTGGAAAAACTATATGTACCCAAAAAAAAGTAAAACTACTGCAACCACAGGCCCAAATAGATCCTGCATCCACAAGCTAGTAGTAACCAGCTTGATCTCCAACCAGCTCCAAGTGACCTGAAAAACAGTTTATATATATGTAAAGTGAGTATAACAATATACTCAGTAGGATCCTCCCTCAAGCCTCTCGTGCAAAAGTAAATAAAGCATGCTAAAGCACAGTGAACAACACGTGAAACTAACTCATCACATAAAAATGTATACTATGTTCCCAACCTCACCATGCCTACTCTCACCAAGTAACGAATACAAGAATATATCATATAATAAATAATATCAAGGGTACCCGGCTACTACTACCCCACTGGTTTTCCGCTTTTCCCCAACGACATACGTCCTGTGCATCTCTCTCCAAAGGCTTTCCCATATACACCAGGGCTATGCTCCACAATCTACACCATGTGCACCACAAAGGATTGCTCGCAGACACCTGGGCGAAGCACCACACCATCCTCACAACCAAAAGTAACCAGGAAGTTTTCAGGAGCAACCATAGCTCGCATAACATGTATCATACGTTGGGTATTATACCTCAAGCCATTATAGCCCATACACCGTGTAAGGATCCTCAATCCATCATAGCCTATACACGTTAAACCTATAGTAGTCCATAGAATACTATATCTAGAATATCTGTGTGTGAATAACCACAATCCATTACAGCCCTCTACACACATATATGGGGAAAACTAACAGCTGTGCCTAATGGCACTAGTATCTACTAATTGAAGAGAGAGGGGTCAAAGGGGGTTGTCAACCATTCATCCTCCCACTGGAATGTTGTGGAAAACACCCCCCCAGGGATCAAAATCCCCGGGGTTCCAGTTTCCCATACTGACAGGGTGGAGTAGTGTATAGAAACACAAAAAGTACAGAATATACTATAACTCCCAACCACACTACAGGCATAACCTAGTCTTAGATACAACTGTAGCCAACGTCTCTCGGACTCCGGACTGCCACATCTATGACTTGGTATCCTATAAGCACACAACCATTTAAGGTATTTATTAGATTACTTCATTCCCTTTTTAACAATTCCACTTTACGTTAATTAATTCTTCAAAGATTTATTAATGATGAAGAATTTCACATTTAAATTCCATTAACATCATGTCCAAAAACCAATGTCCCTTCAAAAGTTCTCAACCTCATCATTATGTTTCAACAAACTCCAACCCCATGGGTTAACATAATTTATTCAAACATTAATTACAAAATTACTTTTCCATATTCCCAGTCATTCTAGAAAAGTATCCTATGCTACTAAACACAAGGGGGCTCAACACGGTGAGTAGATGTACTACTTGTCGATTCTTTTCCGCCTATAGAAAAAGCCTAGACCCATTATCCCTGAGAGGCTAAACAAGGAAAGCATGTGGCATACCTGCATGTCTTCACATCCTTCAAAAGAAGGGTAAGCAAAACCAGCTTCCTTGAGTAGTGGGGAAAAGTAAATCAGATAAACAACCAAACAAAGAACCATGCATCTAAAAATCATGTCACCCCATTCCATCAACCCTGGTGTCCTCCTTGACACCCACATGCATAAACTGATGCATCTCTCCACTCTAGGTGTCATCCGCTGCCACAACCACAAGGCCTCAATTCCCCCACATATCACAACATCCATCCAAGATCACATCAAATAACAAGCATCAAGAATGTAAACATCACATCAAATTTCGGATCTTGGCCCTTTAACAAGGCATCTAGCCTTTAGACAACAAGCACCAACAATTTTCAGGTTTACCAACCAACTGAATTAATCACAAACATCTACATCAATTTGATTAATATTAATTTGGATTAACAATCACAACAACAACAACTGGATTTGTTTACATGCCTCATTATATTTATCCAATTAATTATCAATTAACTCTGAATTTACGTTCATTATCAATTTCATCAGGAACAAAATGCTAACAAGCAAAGCATAGATATCACACTATCTAGAAAAACAAGAGGAGAACCGTTAAAACGGTACAAAGCAACAACATGCAATCAATCAAATTCTTTCAATCCATTTCAAGTTTTTAATTAGGTCAATTTCATTTTTATCCAAAGGGCTAAATCATAATAACTCTACGATTTCACATAAACAATTAGAGAAGCCACAAATCCCCTACCTCAGTGGTTTTCAAGGAAAACCACAATGGTCGAAGAACGCCCAAGAAACCATGTCGATTCTCCACGAATCCTCCTTAGATCTCCACTCCTAACACATCCAAGACCAAATCTCATAATATTAGACATCCACATGCTTAGATCTACCCATAACGGTCCTAGATCTAAGAAACCCAGAGAAGAGGAGGAGTAGATCTATGTAGATCTAAGAAATCTAGCATAAACAATCACATATCTCAAGAAAACGGCTTCGATTCGCCCAGAAAATCATTCGAATCACCTCCAAAATGCTTGGTCGAGCTTCTTCTACCTACAAGGAAGGGTAATCCTGTGTTATGGCCACTTAGAGGCTTAAACGAACCATTTAGAGGCAAAAGAGTTCAGATCCACAATTTTAGGATCTAACTTTAAGTGCCCGCACGGTTAGTCTAAACGGTTTAACAAACCATGCGCTAATTGTGCATTAGGTTCTGCCTCTCCAAACACTCCTCGCATGGTTAGTCTGCACGATTAGACAAATCGTCCACTAACCGTGCATTAGCCACCACCTCCAATACCAACCATGCATGGTTTGTCCACACGGTTTGGGAAAACCATGCGCCAACCGTGTGAAATCTATTTCCCTTTAACATTCCTTAAAAGTCCACCCAAATCCACCTCCAAGTCACATGGAACTCCCAGAACACCTCTAGAACCAAATTTTCACTAAGGAATGGACCGGAGAGGTCTGGTCCATTACAAAAATCCTAAAAACCATTGAAGAAATGTTAAATCCCCTATTTAAACTCTACAATCTATATCATGGGGTGAATCTCAACAATACAATGTATCCTTACTAAACCTCCATAGTTCTGTGAAAAGGGTTTCTATATGATTATTTTCATCATAGATCCATCATAATACACTAATGAATAACCTGAACCCTCTTCTGATATTTCTTGTTGAATTTCAATCCCAAAAATAATGATTTGTAAACCTATGTCCGACACAAGGTCAACCTATAGGGTCCACCTAGGGGTGAAATTCATTACTCATCTGTAGCTAGGTCCTAAAATATTTGTATTATATTATCCAAAACAATGGTTCATACCAAGCATAATGGATAGATATAGACATCATGGGAACCCATGAAGCTTAATGATCACCTACACATACAAAAACCCAAAACTCCCAATCGAGGATTACTATTGAATGGAAATAATCTATGTTGAAATGATAATTTGATACAAAACACATATATTACAATATCTAATCTCACTAAATAAGGAAAAACATCACAATATCAATTGATAAGTCGTCCCACTGCCAATAAAAAGAAAAGTGGTTGGGACAGACCTACCAAAATCTAATGTTTTTCTATTACTTGAACATAGGTGACAAATTTAGAAAAAAATACGGAAAACACTTCAATTTAATCTACCATATGAAAAAATCCCCAATGATCATTGATCATTTTCTCCACACTATGATATAAAACCCAAGGGGTAGAATGACACTCCCACGACACATCTTCATGAAACCGAACAAGAACCGCCATCTATCCTAGGAAAAGGATTAAATGATACCTCCCTTCAGTAATTCTATATATTCAATATTCAATGGATATATAGTCATGAAAAACATCATATTCGACATATCCCAACTTAACATCTCTCACATGCAAATGAAGCTGTAGAGTCACCACCATCGACTAAAGATATGCTACACCTCTCTCATCCACCCGGTCCATCAGTAACAAGGAAAGCTACTCTAACTCCCCCTACAAATATTGATAATCATATTTCATGCTAATAGAATCTTCCATGAACCTATGATATTACCCCCACCAATGAAGAAAATATGCACCTTTGAAATGATCTTGGAAGGTTCCCATGAAATCAGTACAATAATATTTACCAAATACACAACTGAAAAATATTCATACAAGGAATTCCCTAATATGTGAACGTAATAATACAAAGAATATAATTATAGGTCTTACTATAATGATAGTTATTCTTTATTAAGCCTAGGATAATCCAAACATTCTATTTATACTCCCCCTTAATGAAGTGTATAATACTATGTCATCAATGAAGAAAAATATTGAATTGGTCTATGTATGATTGGAAGATTTGGTTTATAAGATTCATGACCATAGTAGATAAATTATTCACACTGAAAGGAATCACCCTGAACTCATAGTTTTTATTATTATTTCATAATGTTGTATCGAAATATTTTACAAAATTCCAAACATATAAGTTGCATTAATTTATTTTATAATTAATTCACGCTGTCACAACAAATAGCGTGTTCTTAAGAAACAATATATATCAAATGATTGACAATTGTTTATGTCCAATTTCAAAGTGAAATTAATTTTAATGAACACCATTGGATAAAATGGTAAAAATATATTCTAATTATACTTTAAAACCACTAAATAGTATAATTTATCACTATAAATTATTTTTATTAAAAAAGTTGTTTTTATGTTTTTTTCACTTTTCATAAAACATTGGATGTTCTCATAAAAATACCAAAAATTCAACTTAGGTTAATTTCGATATTCTGAATCCAAAAATGAAGTCCATTTTGAAATATAAAATATATATAATTTCTAAAAGTTGGTATTGCTATTCATAACTACTTCTTTGATCAGTCACGGTGTGTTAGAATCTTGAACTTGTGTACAATGCAAGCTATTGCATTATTGGATGAGAAGAATATCATGGAAGCTTGGGGTGTTAAACATCACCCTTGAATCCATCCTAAAAATATTGAATTATAATCCCATGGGTAAATAATGAATAATGTGATAAATAGTAGTGGAAAAATAAAAAGAACAAAGTGAAAAATCCATCATTTTATAGTGTGATCCCATATATTTATTTCATATATCAAAATATGGGTGAAATTAAGATAGAATTAATATAAATAATGGTTATCAATAACTGAAATTAATTCATGAATTGTGAAAAGAATAAGAAATGATGAAGAGAACAAGAATATATAAAATCCATTTTTAAAAAATTATTCATAAGGAGTAAAATACATAAAATAACATGCCATGTATCAATAACTAATCAATTGATGGTTAATACTATGTTTGTTATTGATGAAGGTGACGATCCCACTATGGTCATCATTCTTCCCAGGATTTTCCTCGAACACCTACTACCGATCCATGCTCCCGAGTTGTTATCTCCAATGGAGCTCTCCTCCACTTTCTCTATAGTCACCTGAGGCCATCCAACTAAAATTATTAATTTTACATAACAAAATGAATTCAAATAGAGAACTAGGTTCATGTAATTAAATTAATAAATTCTTTAATTAACTTTATACTCTAACAAATAGCTTCCCTCAACCAAGTTCCCATTGTAGACTAAATTATCTAATTCTTAGGGGTCAACCATGAATTTTTAAAATAACCATGTTCTCATATTTCCCATATGAGATACATATTCACATAAAAACCATTTATTCTAAAAGTATGTGTATGCAAGGATTTATTTGTATTAATATTTTTAATAAATTAATTTAGGTGTCATAAAACCCCAAATCACAACAATGATTTTGACAAAAAACCAAATATTTATAGAAACATTCAATGGACACAACCAAAATACTGGAGTCATTACATTCTCCCCTTTTTCAAGGATTTTCACCTAAAAAGGAACAAGATACACAAAAAGGTGTGAGTACTAATCCTATATCTACCTCTCATGTTCCTATGATCTCTCATACATTCACTTGTTCTTCTAAATAACTTGAATTAATGGAATAGGTTTTCAATGTAGGGTCTAGTATTATCATTACTCAATTGACATTGAGTTCACTGAGAAGGTTAATATATCCTCAATGTTCAATGACCAATAGTCAATTACATGTTATAGTTCCATCACATATATACTATGATCTAACACATAGAAGATATCATGAACTTGACATCATAGCGAGGGTAAGGGCATGTTGTAAGAAACCTCACTAACCTAACACTAAAACTTGTACATTATCACGACCCCCTCGCCACAAAGTGTACCCCGCTCGGTTCGGCAATGTGAGAAGGGAGATAATGACTCCCGAGTCTCGCTTCCATTAGGCCATGGGTTGGCGACTAGCACCGAGGGTATAGTAACACACGAATGGGAGGCATTACCCGCTAAGAGAACACATGCGTAAGTGAGAGATAATATAGACACCAACCAACTTAAACTAAAAACTAAAGTATAAAAGAAAACACAAATACACATATGTAATGTCAGGCAAAAGTACTACAACTAAAAGGGGAAAAACTGCAAGTACCCAAAAGAAAGTAAAACAGCTGCAACCACAATCCCGAACACCTCCTACATCCACAAGCTAGTAGTACCCAGCCTGATCTCCATCCTACTCCAACTGAATTGAAAAATTGTTTATATATACATAGGGTGAGTATAACAGTATACTCAGTAGGATCCTCCCTGAGCCTCTCGTGCAAAAGTAACGAAGTCTTGCTAAAGCATAGTGAACAACAAGTGAAAATAAATCGTCACCTAAACAAGTATACTATGTTCCCAAACTCACCATGGCTACTCTCTCCAAGTAACGCATAAAAGAATATATCACATAATAAAGATTGTAAATGGTACCCCGCTACTACTACCCCCACTGGTTTGCTGCTTTTCCCAAACGACATACGTCATGTGCATCTCTCTCCAAAGGCTTGCCGATATATACTTGGTCTAAGATACACAATCTGCACCACGTTCACCCCAAAGGCATGCCCACAGACACCTGGGTGAAGCACCACACCATCCTCACAACCAAAAGTAACCAAGTAATTTCTGGAGGCCACCACAGCTCGCATAACGTGTATCATACGTCGGGTATTATACCTCAATCCATTATAGCCCATACATTGAGTAAGGATCCTTAATCCATCACAGCCTATTCACATTGCACCTATAGTAGTCCATAGGATACTATATCCAGAATATATGTGTGTGAATAACCACAAACGATTACAGCCCTCTACACACATATATGGGGAAAACTAACTGTTGTGCGTAATGGAACTAGTATCTACCAAGAGAAGAGATCGAGGTCAAAGGGGTGAGTTAGCCATTCATCATCCCACTGGAATGTTGGGGAAAATTCCCACTAGGGCTTAGAATCCCCAGGGTGCCAGTTTCCCTTACTAACAGGGTGGAGTAGCATATAGAAACACAAAAAGTACCGAATATACTATAACTCACAACCACACTATGGGCATAACCTATCCCTAGACACAACTGCAGCTAACGCCTCTCAGACTCTGGGTTTCCACTTCAAGACTAGGTATCCTATAAGCACACAACCATTTAAGGGAATTATTTTGATTACTTCATTCCCTTTTTATGAATTCCACTATACGTTAATTAATTCTTTAAAAATTAATTTACCACGAACAATTTCACATTTAAATTCAATTAACATCACTTCAAAAAACCATTGTCCCTTCAAAAGTTATCAACCTCATCATTATATTTCAACACACTCCAACCCCATGGGTTAACATCATTTATTCAAAAATTCATTATAGAATTACTTTACCATATTCCCTAGTATTCTAGAAAAGCATACTATGCTACTAAACACAAGGGGGATCAACATGGTGAGTAGATGTACTACCCATCGAGTCGTTGATGCCTATATGAAGAATGTAGAACCATTCTACCTTGAGAGGCTAAACATAGAAAGCATGTGGCATACCCCAAATGCATTCTCCTCCTTCGGAAGAAGGGTATAAAAGACCAGCTACCTTGAGTAGTGGGAAAAAGTAAAGCAGATAAACAACCAAACAAAGAACCAAACATCCAACAATCACGTCATCCCATTCCATAAACCCTGCTGTCGCCCCTGACACCCACATGCATAAACTGATGCATCTCGCCACTCCATCATCCCTAGTGTCCTCCCTGACACCCACATGCATAAACCATTGCATCTCGCCACTCTAGGCATCATACGCTGCCACAACCACAAGGCCTCCATGCCCCCAAATATCACAACATCCATCCAGGATCACATCACAGCACAAGCATCAAGAAAGTAAAAATCATATCAAATTTGGGATTTTTCCATTTAACAAGGCATCTAGCCTTCACACGACAAGCAACAATAGTTTTCAGTTTTACAAACCAACTAAACTAATCACATACATTAGCATTAGTTTGATTAACATCAATTTGGATCAAATACCACAACAACAACAACCAGATTCATTTACATGCCTCTTTATCATTAGCCAATATATTATCAGTTAACTCCGACTTTACATACTTTATCAATTTCTTCATGAACAACATGCTAACAAGAATGGCATAGATATCACACTATCTAGCAAAAGAAGAGGCGAACCGTTAACACGGTACAAAGCAACGACATGTGATCAAACCAATTATTTCAATCCAGTTCAATTATTTAATCAGGTAAATTTCATTGTGATCCAAAGGGCTAAATCATGCTAACACTACGATTACAGATAAACAATTAGGGAATCCCTGAATACCCTAACTCAATGGTTTTTTAGGAAAACCACAACGGTCAAAGAATTCCCATGAAATCGAGTTGATTCTCCACGAATCCTCCTTATATCTCCTCTCCTAACAGAACCAAGACAAAAGCTCATAATATTCAACATCCACATTCTTAGATATACCCATAACGGTCGTATATCTAAGAAACCAAGAGAAGTGGATGAGTAGATCATTGTAGATCTAAGAAATCATCAAGAAAAATCACATACCTCAAGAAACTGGCTTCGATTCACTATGAAAATCCTCCGAATCGCCTCCAAAATGCTTGGGAGAGCTTCTTCTACCTCCATGGAAGGTTAATCCTGAGTTATGGCCTTTTATAGGCTTAAACGAACCATTTAGAGGCAAAAGAGTTCAGATTTACAATTTTAGGATCTAACTATAAGTGCCCACATGGTTAGTCTGCACGGTTTAACATATCGTGCGCTAACAGTGCATTAGTTTCTGCCTCACCAAGCACTCCTCGCACGGTTAGTCTGAACGGTTAGACAAACCATGCGCTAACCATGCGTTAGCCACTGCCTCCAACACCAACCTTGCACGGTTTGGCAGCACAATTTAGGTAAATCGTGCGCCAACCATGAGAAATCTATTGCCATTTAACTTTCCTTAAAATTCCACCCAAACGCACCTCAAAGTCACCTTGACCTCCCGGAACAACTCCAGCACCACATTTTCACTATGGAATGGAACAGAGAGGTTCGTGCCATTACATCATATACCTATCAAAACATTCTCATCCTCGAGAATCCAAAACCCACCTTAGGAGAAAATGAAACTGGTTCTGAACTACCACCCATCGAGATTACTCTCAAAAGAGAGCAAGCCACCAAAGCAAAGAAGGGTACCATCTTATAAACATGAAAGTTCCACATCCACATATGTTACATCAAAACCTGAAAGGAGTTAAACATCAAAAAACTCTTGGTATTGAGCATGTATCTGTGACTCACATTCCCACGTACTCTCTTCCAAGCCGTCGTGTCGCCACAAGACACGAACTAAAGGGATATAATGCTCGCGCAACACCTTCTCCTTACGGTATTGGATCTCCACAGGTCGCTCCTCAATGGTTGCATCATCATCAACATTGATCTCTCCCCAATCAATGATGTGACAGTCGTCATGAAGATAAAGACGAAGCAGTGATACAAGGAAAACATCATGTATCCAACTCATCTGAGGGGGAAGTGATACTCAGTATTCCACAACACCAACACAAGCTAACACCTCAAAAGTTCCAAAAAACCAGGCAGAAAGCTTGCTTCCACGGCCAGACCTTTACTGCCCACGATGGGGAGTCACCTTCAGAAATATATGATCCCTAACATTAAACTCTAATGGTATACTTCTTTGATAGAAATATGATTTCTGATGATCTTGCACTGTCTTCATCCTCTCATGAATCACCTGAACCATCTCTGTTGTATTCTACACTAGTTCCGGTCTGAGAATTGCTTACTCTCCAACCCCAGTCCACCACATCGGAGAACGGCATGGCCGTCCATACAAGGCATCAAACGGCGCCATACCGATGGTGGGGTGAAAACTATTATTGTAAGAGAACTGCACCAAGGGTAAGTGCCTCTTCCATGAACCTCCGAAATAAAGAACACAAGAGTGTAACATATCTTCAAGAGTCTGGAGGGTTCGCTCTGTCTGACCTTCTGTTTGAGGATGAAAAGCAGTGCTAAGGAATAGTTGAGAACCAAAATCTTGTTGGATAACTCTCCACACCCTAGAGGTAAAATGAGGATCTCGATCAGAAATGATCATCCTAGGGACTCCATGGAGTCTCACCACCTTTTCTAGATACTTCTTTGACTAAACTTCCACTGAGCTTGACTCCTTGATTTCTATAAAGTGGGACGATTTTTTTAAACGATCCACTACCACCCAAATAGCATCAAGTCCTCCCAAAGCTCGAGGTAAACCAGTAATGAAGTCCATTGAGATGTCCTCCCACATCCACTGAGTAATCTCTAATGGTTGGAGAAGACAACCTGGAACATGGTGTTCGACCTTCACCTTCTGGCAGACTAAACATCAAGACACATACTCCACAACCGCACGCCTCAGCCCAGGACACCAAAACTGACTCCTCAAGGATCAGAACATCTTTGTTACGCCAGGATTTACTACTAAGGGAGAACTATGGAACTCTCTGAGAACCATCTCGCGCATCTCCAAGGGAACAAAAATCCTTCCCTAATACATAACTCGGTGTTGTACATCTTCAGACCAACCATCAAGGGCCTCACCACAAGCAACTCGGTCTCTCCAGACTTCCACCTCTAGATCCCCCAATTGGGACTCTTCCTCCTTATGCATCAGAGATGATTGTACCGTCATCTGGAAAAGACAAGCTCTACCTCTGACTTCTCCCATATCAAGATGTAAGGCTGATAGTTCTTCCATTACACTCCAAGAATCACTGAATTCACACACAGTATCACTATGTGACTTTTAGCTCAGCGCATCTGCTACCACATTCCCCTTTCCAGGTGTATACGATATTTAAAAGTCATATTACTACAAGAACTCCTTCCATCGACACTGTTGTAAGTTCAAGTCATGATGGTAGAAGACATAACTCAAACTCTTATGATCGGTGAAAACCAAAAAGCGCTCACCAATGAGGTAATGTCTCAACAACATCAGTGAAAACAACACGGATGCCAACTCAAGATCGTGGGTGGCATAGTTGCGTTCATGGGGACACAACTACCGAGACCCATAAGAAACAATTGACCTCTGCTGTAAGAGAACACAACCTAACCCCAGATGTGAAGCATCACAGAAGACATCAAACTAAACTCCCTCAGCTGGAAGACAAAGGATTGTAGAACTTATTAACTTCTCCTTGAGATACCCGAAAGCTGAATGAAATTGATCAGTACATATGAATGCCTGATATTTCCTAGTCAAAGTTGTTAGAGGAGTCACATCTTGGGATAAATTGGCTACGAACCTCCTGTAGTAGCCTGCGAGACCAAGGAAACATTGCACCTCTGACTCTGTCTTTAGGAATTCCCAAGACACAACTGCTTCAATATTCGATGGATCCACAGCTACTCCCTATTGGGACACAACATGCCCCAAGAAACGGACTTCTCGAGCCCAAAACTCACACTTCAACAACTTCCTGAACAACTGATGTTGGTGAAGAACACTCAAATCGGATCGTAGATGCTCTGCAAGATACTCTTTAGAAGTGAGCTAGACAAGGTTTTCATCGATGAAAACTACCAAAAACATGTCCAGGAACTCATGGAACACAACATTCATCAATCCCATGAATATAGATAGAGCATTTTTCACACCAAACTGCATTACAACGTACTCATAATGCCCATGACGACAATAGAAAGCAGTCTTCGGGATATCCCCATCATTCACACGCATTTGATTATATCCTGACCGTAAGTCTCTCTTTGAAAACAAAATTGAACCCTTTAGTTGATCGAATAAGTCATCGATCCGTGGAAGAGGATAGAAATTCATTATTTTCACTTTTTTTAATCGACGATAATCAACACAAAACAGCAAACTACCATCGGCCTTCTTCACGAAAAAAACTGGTGCACCCCACAGTGACACACTCGGCTGAACAAAACCACACTGCAACATACCATCAAGCTGTATAAATCGTTCCCACAACTCAGAAGGGGATATCCTATATGGAGATAGAGAGATAGGAGACGCTCTTGGCTATAGCTCGATTGCAAACATGATCTCTCGTCGAGGGGGTAGTGCTACAACCTTTTCTGGAATGACATCAGGGTACTCCAATACGACCCTCGGAGACACCAACTGCCAAACCTCTTAAGAACTCAGCATCATCTCATTCGCCATGGATGATAAGAATGAAACGCACCTACGACCCATCTGAGGGTCTCGCTCACCAACAAACTCCACTGGCTCTCCATCCGCACCAAATAAAATGACCTTCTACCAATAGAAATCCAACATAGCCTCCACCGAATACAACCAAACCATGCCGAGGATTGCATCATCTAGTTGTATCCGTAAACATAGGAAATTTCCCCCAGAGCGGTGTTGCCCTAACACTAGCTCAGGGTCTCTACATACTTCAAACAAGACAGCTCAACCACCAACTTCTGTAGTCAATGCCAAGGGCACTGGAAGCCTCTCTACCTCATGTCCCAAAGCATGGAGAAGGGTAGGGGATATGAAGGAGTGTGTTTCTTCTGAATCAAAAAATGGATACACCAAGGTAGAAAACAAGCAATGGGTACCTCGAACGACATCTGGCTTGTCTGGTGCTGGCAACGCTAGAACATTAAGCTGACCACAACCTACTGCACGACCTCTCTAACCCTGATGACGACCACCACCACCGGCGCGCTCTCATATCTCAGGATGGGGAGCATCATGGAGATTTCCTTTGCCTACCTCATCTACCCTCTGGTGATCTAAAACTGGTGCAATTGGCTGCTTCTACCTCAGCTAGAACTGCCACAACAGAGGAACCTGAAGCGTAACACATGGTGCACGATGACCGCTCTGAAAGGTCGGGCACTCCTGCTGCTGAGGACCACGACCACCACAAGAAAAAAAGTGCCTGATCCCTTGGCATAGGCCTGAGAGTTATTTCCTCTGTAGAAACGAAATGTGAAGGGCTGGGACCTACCCCCGGCTGAACGGAAACTATTCTTCCTTGAAAACCGGGAACCCCGTACCACATCCTTACTTGGTGAGGGATCATAACGATCCTCTTCAAGTGATGATCCGGTCCTAGCCAAAGGCCTCTCAACAACCTCTTCCCTCGCCAGTACCTCAAGATATGTCTTCAGCATAAATGGGGTGACCTAGCACTGGATATCTGGACGCAAATCCTCCTCGAAATGCCTAACACTGGCCTCCTCATATGGTAGCAGGTCTGAAGAATATCGTAAAAGGTTCCTAAAACAGATTCCAAACTCTCGAAAAGTAGATCTCCCATGTTGAAGGGTAAAAATCTCCGGGAGACTAGACGCCTTCGCATTCAAAGAAAGGAATTCGACTCTAAACTTGCCTCGGAACTCCTCCCATGAGATCGCTGACTCCTCATGATCCTCGAAGAACAACAACAACCACTGCCTTGCTACTCCACACAGCATCATCCCAACAATGGACACTCAGTGCTCCTTCCGAGCATGGATCGAACTGGAGCCTATCTTGACCTCCCCAAACCAGTCTTCCATGACTGCATCTGAAATGGATCCCTCATACTTCTGTAGACTCTAGTGCTAAAACTCTTGGAGTGTCTTCCTCCATGTTTCATCGTCGTCAACCTCTAACCTACAGTGATCTGCTGGAACAGCCTTCGAGACATTTTCTGTGCAAACCGGACGGGGACGTCGACCTGAAGCTATACCTATAAAATAACAAACACGTAGAGATACTAAGCCAGGAATATGGAAGACTCTACATTAATTAATTAATTTTTTTCTTTTATTTGTTTTTGGTTAACCTATCCCAAGGTCTACCCATTCAAACACAGGCTCAAAGAAGAATGATGCATGATCCTTTCCTAGGTCTCTACCCTGTAACCAGTTTCACCTTGTTTAGTAGCCATTGTAAACTTAATGTTCTGTACATCAGATCATAGGGGGCCCTAAACGCCTATGTCTCAGCCGGTCTCTAGTGTTTACCTCACTTTCTAAACATGAATGACACTATTTCCGTACCAACCCATGAAACCTCACATGATCCTAACTCTAAACACTATCCTATCCCTCAACCGGACATCTCATACCACTATGTCATGACCCCCTCCCCACCAAGTGTACCCCTCCTGGGCCGGAAATGTGACAAGGGAGATAATGACACCCGAGTCCCACCTCGCGTAGGCCCCAGGTTGGCTACTAGCACTGAGGGTATAGTAACACAAGAATGAGAGGCATTATGCTCTAAGATAACACATGCAGAAAAGAGAGATAAGATAGACACCAACCAACTTCAACTCAAAACATAAATATAAAGGAATCCCCAAATGCACATATGTAATTTCATGAAAAAGTACTACAACTGAAAGTGGAAAAACTACAAGTACCCAAAAAAAAGTAAAACAACTACAACCACAAGCCCAAATAGCTCCTTCATCCACAAGCTAGTAGTAACCAGCCTGATCTCCAACCAACTCCAAGTGACCTGAAAACAGTTTATATATATGTTGGGTGAGTATAACAGTATACTCAGTGGGATCCTCCCTCAAGCCTCTCATGCAAAAGTAAATAAAGCATGCTAAAGCACAGTGAACAACACGTGAAACTAACTCATCACCTAAAAATTTATACTATGTTACCAACCTCACCATGGATAATCTCACCAAGTAACTAATACAAGAATATATCATATAATAAAGAATATCAAGGGTACCCGGCTACTACTTACCCACTGGTTTTCCGCTTTTCCCCAACGACATACATCTTGTGCATCTCTCTCCAAAGGCTTGCCTATATACAGCTAGGCTATGCTCCAGAATCTACACCACGTGCACCGCAAAGGCTTGTTCGCAGACACCTGGGCGAAGCACCACACCATCCTCACAACCAAAAGTAACCAAGAAGTTTCTGGGAGCCACCACAGCTTGCATAACATGTATCATACGTTGGGTATTATACCTCAAGCCATTACAGTCCATACACCGAGTAAGGATCCTCAATCCATCATAGCCTATACACGTTACACCTATAGTAGTCCATAGAATACTATATCTATAATATCTGTGTTTGAATAACCACAATCCATTACAGCCCTCTACACACATATATGGGGAAAACTAACCATTATTCCTAATGGCACTAGTATCTACCAATTGAAGAGAGCAGGGTCAAAGGGGGTAGTCAGCCATTCATCCTCCCACCAGAATGTTTTGGAAAACACACCCCTAGGGATCAGAATCCCCAGGGTGCCAATTTCCCATAATGACAGGGTGGAGTAGCGTATAGAAACCCAAAAAGTACAGAATATTCTATAACTCCCAACCACACTATGGGCATAACCTAGTCTTAGATAAAACTGTAGCCAACATATCTCGGACTCCGGACTACCACATCTAAGACTTGGTATTTTATAAGCACACAACCATTTAAGGGATTTATTATATTACTTCATTCGATTTTTATCAATTCCACTGAACGTTAATTAATTCTTCAAAGATTAATTAACGATGAAGAATTTCACATTTAAATTCCATTAACATCACATCCAAAAACCACTGTCCCTTCAAAAGTTCTCAACCTCATCATTAAGTTTCAAGAAACTCCAACCCCATGTTTTAACAACATTTATTCAAGCATTCATTAAAAAATTACCTTTCCATATTCCCAGGCATTCTAGAAAAGTTTCTTATCCTACTAAACACAAGGGGGTCAACACGGTGAGTAGATGTACTACCTATCGATTCATTGCCGCCTATAGCAACAACCTTGACCCATTATCCCTGAGAGCCTAAACAAGGAAATCATGTGGCATACCCTCATGTCTTCACATCCTTCTAAAGAAGGGTATGCAAGACCAGCTGCCTTGAGTAGTGGGGAAAAGTAAAGCAGATAAACAACCAAACAAAGCACCAAGCATCTAAAAATCATATCATCCCATTCCATCAACCCTGGTGTCCTCCCTGACACCCCCATGCATAAACCAATGCATCTCGCCACTCCATCATCCCTGGTAACCTCCCTGACACCCACATGCATAAACTGATGCATCTCACCACTCTAGGTGTAATCCGTTGCCACAACCACAAGGCCTCAATTCCCCCACATATCACAACATCTATCCAGGATCACATCAAAGCACAAGCATCAAGAATGTAAACATCACATCAAATTTCGGATCTTGTCCCTTTAACAAGGCATCTATCCTTCAGACAACAAGCACCAACAATTTTCAGGTTTACCAACCAACTGAATTAATCACAAACATCGACATCAAATGAATATTAATATTAATTTGGATTAATAATCACAACAACTGGATTTCTTTACCTACCTCATTATCTTTATCCAATTAATTATCAATTAACTCTGACTTTACATTCATTATCAATTTCATCAAGAACAACATGCTAACAAGCAAGGCATAGATATCACACTACCTAGCAAAACAAGAGGTGAACCGTTAACATGGTACAAAGCAACAACATGCGATCAATCTAATTCTTTCAATCCATTTCAAGTTTTTAATTAGGTCAATTTCATTGTGATCTAAACGGCTAAATCATAATAACTCTACGATTGCACATAAACAATTAGAGAAGCCACAAATCCCCTACCTAAAAGGTTTTCAAGGAATACCACAATGGTCGAAGAACGCCCAATAAACCATGTAGATTCTTCACAAATTCTCCTTAGATCTCCTCTCCTAACACATCCAAGACCAAATATAATCATATTCGACATCCACATGCTTAGATCTACCCATAACGGTCATAGATCTAAGAAACCCAGAGAAGAGGAGGAGTAGATCTAAGTAGATCTAAGAAATCTAGCAAGAATGATCACATACCTCAAGAAACAGGCTTCGATTCACCCATAAAATCATCTGAATCACCTCAAAAATGCTTGGGAGAGATTCGTCTACCTCCAAGGAAGGGTAATCCTGAGTTATGGCCGCTTAGAGGCTTAAACGAACCATTTAGAGGCAAAAGAGTTTAGATCCACAATTTTAGGATCTATCATTAAGTGCCTGCACGGTTATTATGCACGGTTTAACAAACCTTGCGCTAATTGTGCATTAGGTTCTGCCTCGCCAAACACTCCTCGTGTGGTTAGTCCGCACGATTAGACAAATTGTGCACTAATCGTGCATTAGCCACTGCCTCCAACACCAACCTTGCATGGTTTGTCCGCACGGTTTAGGCATACCGTGCTCCAACTGTGTGAAATCTATTTCCATTTAATGTTCCTTAAAAGTCCACCCAAATGCACCTCCAAGTCACATGGACCTCCCAGAACACCTCCGGTATCAAAGTTTCACTAATGAATGCACCGGGGAGTTCTGGGCCATTACATACATCCTAAAAACCATTGAGGAAATGTTAAATCCCCTATTTAAACTCTACAATCTATATCATTGGGTGAATCTCAAGAATACAATGTATCCTTACTAAACCTCCATAGGTCTATGAAAAGGGTTTCTATATGATTATTTTCATCATAGATCCATCATAATACACTAATGAATAACCTGAACCCTCCTCTGATATTTCTTGTTGAATTTCAATCCCAAAAATAAAGTTCTGTAAACCTATGTCTGACACAAGGTCAACCTATAGGGTCCACCTAGGGGTGGAATTCATTACTCATCTGTAGCTAGGTCCTAAAAGATTTGTATTATATTATCCACAAAAATGGTTCATACCAAGAATAATGGATAGATACAAACATCATGGGAACCCATGGAGCTGAATGATCACCTACACATACAACCACCCAAAACTCCCAATCGAGGATTACTATTGAATGGAAATAATCTATGTTGAAATGACAATTCGATAAAAAAACACATATATTTCATTATAGAATCTCACCAAATAAGGAAAAACATAACTATATCAATTGATAAGTCGTCCCACTACCAATAAAAAAAAGTGGTTGGGTTAGACCTACCAAAATCTAATGTTTTTATATTACTTGAACATAGGTGACAAATTAAGAAACAATACTGAAAACACTTCAATTTAATCTACCCTATGAAAAAATCCCCAATGATCATTGATCATTTTCTCCACACTATGATATACAACCCAAGGGGTAGAATGACACTCCCACAACACATCTTCATGAAACCGAACAAGAACCGCCATCTATCCTAGGAAAAGGATTAAATGATACCTCCCTTCAGTAATTCCATATATTCAATATTCAATGGATATATAGTCATGAAAAACATCATATTCGACATATCACAGCTTAACATCTCTCACATGCCAATGAAGCTGTAGAGTCACCACCATCGACTAAAGATATGCTACACCTCTCTCATCCACTCGGTCCATCAGTAACAAGGAAAGATACTATAAATCCCCCTACAAAAAATGATAATCATATTTCATGCTAATAGAATCTTCAATGAACATATGATATTACCCCCACCAATGAAGAAAATATGCACCTCTGAAATGATCTTGGGAGGTTCCCATGAAATCAGTACAATAATATTTACCAAATACACAACTGAAAAATATTCATACAAGGAATTCCCTAATAAGTGAACATAATAATACAAAGAATATAATTATAGGTCTTACTATAATGATAGTTATCCTTGATTAAGCCTAGGATAATCCAAACATTCTATTTATAATCCCCCTTAATGAAGTGTATAATACTATATCATCAATGAAGAAAAATATGAATTGGTCTATGTATGATAGGAGTATTTGGTTTATAAAATTCATGACCATAGTAGATAAATTATTCACACTGAAAGGCATCACCCTGAACTCATAGTTTTTATTGTTATGTCATAATGTTGTATCAGAATATTTTCCTCATTAACACTCAACTGATTGTATCCAGACCTAATACCTATCTTCGAAAACCAAATTGAACCTTTCAACTAATTTAAAGGGTCATAAATCCTAGGTAAATTTTACTTTTTCTTGATCATTTTCTAATTCATGTGATTTTGAATAAGAAAAATCTTCAATCTCTCATTATCCTTTTCCATGATATACCCCATATCCATCCATGAGGACACACTTGGTTTTAATGAACCCTTCCCACAAAGGTCATACAACTACACCTTCAATACCATAATCTTATTGCATGCTATATGATATTACACATAATATTTGAGTGTGGTCTTAGGGTACAATTAAATGCATTAATTAAACTACCTCCCATTTGTATACTCTTTAAAAACACCTTAGGGTCTCATTCCCTTTATATAAATATCCCATAAGAAGATATCTCCTCAAAGAGTCGAGCCAAACATATAAAGTGAAGTGTGAATGTTGACACTCCATTAGTAAAAGTATTTAAATAAAATGGTAATGATAAAGTCTCCAACAGAATATCCATGTCATAAAAATGACTTTTGAATATTGGAGTGACCTACACCTTCTTTTATCTAAGGTATATAATCACAGGTTATACAATAGATTAGTATAACAGATGTATGTAATAATCATTCTCTACCTGAAGTTTTACATCCATTTCCCATGGGTTATCTCATAAATATGGTTTATAAGGACACCTTAGGACATCAAATGTGACCTACACACACACATTGAAGGAATTCATCCACCACCACTCAACACTATCTCCTTTGACTGACATTGAAGACTCTCCCACATTACTTTAAACCACATCAAAAGTGAATGTGTCTTGGTTGGGGAAGTTCCCCCACTTTGACACATGATTGAAGCCATAACCTACCACACTAACATGGGAAAAAACCAAGAACAAGGTAGTGGTTATAGAAACATAAGAGAAAAGGGAAAAGGGGACTATATAGTGTAACTCTTACTATATTTTGAGTACCTGGATTATAAGATTCAACTATTTGTCCTTTATCTTGAGGGGTCTAGTAGACCCAATCATAACAACCCTTACTATAAAAAGATTTACATCAGCATTCATGGAATGTTTGAGTATTTTACAATACCAATTATTTGAATATCCTCCACAATAACATAGTCCACCATTATTTTTTTCTATTGAAGAAACATACATATGATTTAGAGCATGAGATTTCTCTTGCACTGAGAAACATATGATTGATTCTGTCTAGATAATGTAAATGGCGTATTCATTGGATTTCAATGGAAAAATCTAGATTTGTAACGATCAATTCCTAAAATTATTCACATAACTTGAAAATGGTCAATAATCTTCTGATACTATTCTAGTTGTGTTATATAGGGATAAAAATTGTCATCTCATTTGTGCTAAAACTCTACCCAAGGGAGTATCGCCTCATCATGTGGCTGGAAAACCAAACCCCACCAACTTCTCATTACCAAACTAAAGATGATCCTTCCAAACATGGCCATCATATCTGGTGGAATCCATTAAAAATGGAAAACTCGAACTATAGACTCCATCCAAACCAATGTGTCTTTAGTGTCCATCTCACCCCTGAATCTAGGTGGATCATGAATCTAGAACTCTATAATCATTCTATGTTTATATGTATAGTCATCAAGAATAACATGAAGTAATGACTACTGCATTAGTTTAAAGTGTCAAACCGACCCATTGGGGGTGGGTACTCTCAATTATCAGTGGTTAGAAATGCTTCCCATTCTCTATCTAGTGATACAACCTTATAAACAAGCTCCTGAAATAGATCCTCAATACTATGATAGATTTCATGAACACTCTTATTGCTGAAAACACATACCATAACCAAATTTTTATATTAGGGGAGATAGCACAATACGAGAATGAATTTCAAAAGTCCAATAATAGATGATTCATATACCATTGGCTTCCCTGAAAATAATGTTATGGAATTACATGTAATCAAGATGGTAGTAAGAGTCCTGATGTATTGATATATCGGCCTCCGCAGCATCACTGGGTTCCCTGGCCTTAGATCTGAACTCAAGAAACTTTAAAATCATTTTCCTAAGTTACCAAATTCAAATCCATTACATTTCCATATCTACATTCCAAATTATAGGAAAAGCTAGCTCTCACACCACTCTGTCTTGATTTGACACACTAAGACCTATCCAGGGCTGACAGTTTGTCGAGGGTGACACCTAAATCAAAAGATAAATATTGTAGGGGATAAAGACTAGTGATATGTAGTGATATAACTGAAATATTTTTCCTTAGCCTATATATCTGTACACACACACACAAACAAACACAACTAGCTTCGTGAAGTTATTCGTAGATATAATAAATGATGGAAACATCATAAATACTACCCGTACAAGGAATAACCTCTAGGATAGAATCAATGAAGTGTACGATAATAAAATGAATATAATAGGGGAAAATACATTCCAAATTAGAAATGATGTCTCATCCTTAAATCCACTCAAAATTGAATATTGAAGAGATCCCAACTCACAATCTCCAAGGGTGACCACAAAACATGGTTAGCACCCAAAAAATTTGCACCACCAAAACTAGGCCCATGAAGGTCACCACTTATCAGTCTGTCATCTAAATAATACACACCATGCGTATTGAAATTCTATGTAGGGTGACTGTATACATAACTAGTAGGATTTTCTAAAAACCATAAAATGAGTAATATAAATAAAAAATTAAGCTCAATCCAAAAGAAAAAGGGTAAAGAAAACCCAAAATTTGAAATGTTCACTAAAACTTATTTGAATAGTAGAAAAGGGATCTCTGTAATTCAAGACAACTATGGCTAAGGAGTATTCCTAGAGCTCCAAAGGTCATATATCAAATCCAACAAACACACACAACCTCAGGATAAATAGGGTGTAAGGACTACTCCTAACTACATTGTAGAAAAAATAAGGGACCACTATCTTATATCAATGAATCTCATGTAACCTCTCTTAAATTTGGAGTATCCACACCTCAACACTAAATTAAATAGATGAAGGAGAAATATCTCTAATGGGGGACCAAAACACCACCAAATATCAATGATCAAGAGTCCACTAAATAGAAATAGGAATAATTCCCACTATAGTGTAGAGGAGTTATGTCTCTGCCAATATATTTGAAATGGGGGGCCCATAACCTAGAGATTGGAAAAAGAGAACTAGCCTAGTTATCAACCTAAATATCACACATGTTCACTTCCATTGAATAAGAATCACTAAATGAATAATTCCACTAACGTCACCTATAGAAATGTATTTGATGTAGAAATTACGGCCACCATTTCATCCCATGTAGAAAAAAATTAAGGATAGGATCATTGCATGCCCAAATATAAATCTCTTGGAAAGAGATATGAATAATAGAAGATTCTATGGTGAGTACATGAAATATCCTACAAGGTTACAGGGAGTGTCCAATGAAGCTAATCCCTGGTAGTGTCTCCTCACTATAATTGGCATGTAAGACCATATTCAACAATGTGTACATAGGGTATCATGGTATGTGACTCGATCTATACATCTGGGAATTTAATCCCATAGACACATATTGTTTATCCATGTGACTCTTCGGGTTAGTATATGGGATCACACAATGTGTACATTCACAAATAGTATTGGGTGTGTATACTCTGTACATGGATTGGTTATCCTTGTACATATACATGGATCGATTTTCCATGTTCAAATGCATAGAATATAAATTAGGTTATAGAACATTTCTTTCCACATGGATTCATGCGTGTGTCCCTTTGGAACATACTCAGATACTTGGGTAGGATCACATTATGTGTGGGCTAGACCACACATAATGTGACATTTATCTTAGGAAAAAAAATCCATAAAGAGAATTTAGAAAACATGACATGTGTTTCCTCGGGATACATGGTGTGTAGTAAATTTTCTCATAGGCATTATTAATGAAATTCATAAATCCATGATTTTGGTCACTATCTGCAAACTTTGACCTACATAATTTATATTAATATGAGGGGGAAGGTTTTCAATTGTTTATTTCAGGAAATGTTTTGAAGGAAATTGGTTCTATGATTACCTGATCAGTAATCCATCACACTATCCACCACTATTATAGGTTCAAAATCTCAATTTTATCAATCTCCAACAAAAATATTCCATGATTCATTATAAAAACACTAAACTGTAGGATTTTTAGATATCCCCTACATATATGAGTGTTCAAGTGCACTCAAATATGGCCTTATAATGTTTAATGAAGACCTTGTAGATCAATTATGATTAATGATAATAACATTAGTGTGGAAGGAATTTGAACAAATTGAAAACCCACCATTGGCCAATGTGATCTCTTACATGTATTTAATTATCAATAAATGTGGTGAAATTATAGATTAGAAAATATAAATAACTGGGTTCAGGAACTCAAATTAAATCTAGGGTAATTCTTGGTATGGAATATTAAAAATTAGAAAAGAATATATAATATCCATACTTAAAAAATTATTCATATGGTAATAAAATTCATACAATAAATATACCACCTTCATGAAATGATCGATAATTTGTGATGAATGAATATTCTAGTTGTAAAGGTTATTATTTTTCTATGTTCATCATTTTTTTCTATATTCTCCTTGATCTCCTACTACCAATTCACATTCTCGAGTCATTAATTCTAATTGATCAGTCCTAATCCTCCTCTGTATTTTCCTAGGGTTATACCTATAAAATTATAGATTTTCCGTAATTACATAATTATAGAGAGTGAAATCGGTTTAAGCTATTAAATAAATCATGAAATTAAATTTGTAAATTCACCTAACTCACCAACAAATGGATACCATCAAAATGGATCATGATGTTGGCCAACTTTATGTCACAAATATAGTACAACGCTCATTCTAAAAACAAATGTGGCATCAAATTTCCCATCCAGTCAATAGGAAAAAAAATTCTTCAAAACAATTCTTCACCTGCATTAATATATATATATATATATTAGATATGTTAATTCCAAAACCATTTGACATAAAAACAAAAATATGATTATGAGGTAGAATCTAATGATATATAGAAATATTTAAATGACTAATCCAATTAAGCCTTGGTCATTCGATTCTTCCCTCACAAAATTATTTTTCACCAAAAAAGAGCATGCTATATAAAATGTTGGTGGTACTGATTCCAAATATATCACCCTCACTCCCAAGAGATATCCTACAAGATCTAATGCTTTCAAAGAAATAAATCCAAAGGAATGGTCTATCCACCAAAGAAATTCTCCATCCTATTAGAGATTTACATCACGTAATCCAGTAGGGGTACTATATCGTCAAAGTCCAGAATTCCACAATCAATAATGTGATATATTTCAATAATATATTTAATTATCTATGTAAATTAGAGGTCATTGTGCACTCAGTATCATAGTGGGCGTAAGGATGAATGTTTAGTAACCTCTCCGACCCCACACAAAAAATGTATCACCTAATGAACCTTAGGGAAATGTTTTACTCCACGTCCAATACAATACAATCCATATCAATGGTAGAATATAAAGAATACATAGTCTCCCTTATTAGTGTCTAAATATTTGATATGTTAGTATGCATATAATTTTTGTCGATATCTACTTTTCACAAATTATTATGGATTTATTGAACTTTTCTCTAGGGTTTTATGCACAATTTCATGCCCAATATCTGATGCACACTATCCTCAGTTCAGAACAAGGGAGAACTTTAGTGTCTCCAGTATAGTTCCTTTTCGGATGAAATGCATATAGTGGTATTATAAATTCAATTATATGAAATGTTCATAAATGGAAAGTGGTTCTCAAATATATAATCATAAAACCAATGTGATTTCCCACAACACATTCCCCAAAACCTAGATAGTCTGCTTAGTCTATCTATCTTTTTGGTGGTGGAATGTTGTGCTCATATATAATCAGGTCCCAAAAGAATCCTTTAATATCCTCCAAAAATATTATATATACCAAACTTTTTTTAATATGAACATCATGGGTACCCATGAGGGAAAATGATCTCTTATATGTACAATCTCCCAAACTCATAGTCTATGTTTTCCATAGAAAGGCATGGAAGTGTTTAAACATGGTTTTTCAGTCAACAATCACCCAAATATAATCTTGCAATCTCAGAAAATATGGAATCCCTGACACAATATTTATTGATATTATATCCTACTACCATTTTTAAAACCAAAGAGGCTGAGTCAGACCTGTTGGACCCTAACATTCAACCATTACATACCGATAGGGGAAGCATTGAGAAAAAAACATGACAACACTCCTCTTTAATCTGGACTACCCAAACATCATTCCAAGGCCCTTGGATATATTTTCCACATAGATATTTTAAAAAAAATGGGTGGCATGAAACTCCCCCACCACCTCTTCACATAGTATTATCAAAACCATTATCCATCCCTAGATAATGTTGACCCACTTCATGCCTTCAAAAAATCCAACTGGTGAAACTATAGAGGATATTTAATCATGAAAAACATCACACTAGGAATCTACCAAAAAGGAATCTCTCCCATGCTAAAGAAGTGGTGGATTCAAAACCATCTACTAAAATAATCTATGCCTATCTCATTCACCAGTTTTAGTTGTAATGAGGCCAACTTCTCTAAAAAATCCTCCAAAAAGTGAGAATGATGTTTCGAATTATGGAATTTACCACAACCACAAATCATTCACTACCAAGCCAAAAAAACTCCAGACCTATGAAATTCTCAAGGATGGATCTAAATGATGAATTTTGTCAATATTTTTCATATCCCCTACTAAAATAATATTCATATATGACATTCCAAAGAAGGTAAATCTGGAGAATAAAAAAATTACACTCTGAGAGAATTTCATAAGACTACTATCCCAGAAAAATCCAAGTACCATCCACAAATGCTTTACATGATCCCCATTAAGAACATGGTATTTGGGTATGTCATCTATAAAAAGAGTTATTGATCTATCCAATTATTTATAGAAGATTCAGTTCATAAGATATATAAACATAGTGGGGGAATTAGTCATGTGGGGAGGATTCACCATGAACTCACAGTGTGTATAGTGATATTTGAATATTGAATTTTGAATATCATTTTATTGAACTATAAGATTAGGGTATCCATGACTGATTTCGACATTTAAAAAGAGACTCACACCTTTCAATTGATCAAAAGGGTCATCAATCCTTTGAATTGTGTATTTTTGGATTACTACTAAATTATGGGATAATAGAAAATTGAAATAGTCAAGCACCCATTCCACTTTTTCACGATGAACACTTTAACTACCTCGTAGGATACAATGGGTTTGATAGAACCCTTTTCATAAATTTTAAAAAACTTCACCCTCAACTCCCATAGCATGTTTTGGGACATCTAACATTCCATAGAAGATATCGGTGTGGTTCTTGAGTAAAATTCAATGCATAAGTAAAACTCATTCCCCCTTGGAAAAACTGGAAAAAAATTGGGATCTGATTTCTACTACAGAAATATTACATGAGAATATATATCCTCAAATATTAGATCCACATTGATCGATTCGATGTGTGATGATTATCCATCCTTGTGTAGGATTATTTAGAAGTGAAGGATGAGATATGGATCAACTATAATATCCATCTCATAAACAAGGGATTTTACACGATTGAACTATTATGAACCCTCATACTCATAAAGAATAGAATTATCGGGTCGTACTGCAGATCTATCTAACACATCTATGTCATAGGTTTCTAATTCCCAAAGTTTACCATCCATTTACTTCTAGCTTCATCAAAACCATGGTTCACACTGAAACATTACACTTAAAAGTAGACCCCACACACATATATTAATGGAACTCATCCACCACACCATCACTTTGTACTATTTTAGAGTCACTATATCTCCAAAATGTAGTTAAATAATGTCAAAAGATAATATGTCTTAGTGCTATATGCATCCATTTTCCTCACATTCTCAAAGACATATCCTACTAGACTAACATGGGACTAACACAAAGAATAAGGAAGAAGTGACTAAAATAACTGAAGAAAAATGAAAAAGGGATATAGACCATAACTTTTACTATATCTAGAGTCCTTGGATTATAAGATTTGGATTTCTTTCCTTCACCATAATGAGATTGGTGGTCCTAATAAAAACAACCCAACCCATAATAGGCACCACAACACCCATAACAATAGTGTATGTGACTTCTACAGGACCTATGAGATGAAGAAAATTCATGATGACTAAGTCCAAAACAAATCTTTTATGCTATAGATACCATTGTATGACACTGATGATCAGTTTTTATCTTTTTTTGGAGACCCTTAATACTGATTCATAATAGATGTTATAGATCATTCAGCTATACAATGTCTACTAAAATCACTAAAATCTCAATGATACCATCCAAAGAATGTCAATATAGAATAGCCTTACTAAAGAAGTTCCTAATCCTAAATTAGTGGTCTAGGAGAGGGAAAACTCATAGGAGAACATTCACTGAGATTGTTATGAAGGGTGGTTCACCACATCATACACATAGGTAACAAAACCCCACTAACGTATCACAACCCCATAGAAGAGGATAGTTGTAAAGCAGACCATTATATTAGTTAGTTTTCATATAAAATGGAAAACTAAAATTATAGAATCCTCCCAATCCTCTATTTATTATGGTTATATATCCCCTTATAAACTATGTTCACAATAATCCTTGAACTATATAAGACTGATTATTCTATGTGCATAGTCATCTAGAATTGTTGAAAGTAATGGATTATCTATTTAGCATGAAACATAAATCTGACCCATTGGGGGTGGGTCAACACACTCATCAATGGGTAAAAAAGATGCACATTATTCATCTTTTGAAACACCATCATGAAAAAGATCTTGAAATGGAGTGTTGATAATGTTTTTCTTATAATAGAGACATTGAACTGGAGTGTCCACACTCAAGTACCCATATTCATGACCTTATGTATTCAACCATGATAGCTATCCTTGGTATTTCATCATAAAATTTGAAAAGACGTACTATTATTAGATGATCATATATCGTGAGATGTCTTATGAAGGACAATAAAGTGAAAATACCCAATCATATATGATTTAGGTACCATTGGTTTCCTTCTAACTGACACCTCATAATTTTGATACAACAAGAAGGATTCCAATGTCCAGGTGTATGGATACATTGGTTGTGGTTCGATTACAGGATTCCATGGCATGAGAGTCAAACTCAATACACTCTAACATCATTTCCGTATGTTTCAAAATGAAAAATTGCATCTTGTCCAACTATAAAAGCCATCCCGATTGATGAACCACCTCTGATATCACTCCATCAATACCTGTCTCACCAACAAAATCTCCTAGGTTGGTAGTAAGCTAATGGTGACACCCCAAGCTCACTTATAACAGGATAGGGGTTAGTGACTAGCATTGAGTACTAATATCACTAAAATGGGGGGCCTTAGAATATATTTCTTTAGGAACACACACATTCATATAAATTTAATAGTTCATTGATATAATAAATGTCCATAAAATATATAGTTTTAACCATGCATGAAAACAAACTAGGAAATCACTAAATTATATTAGGATAATACAAATGATATAGATGGGAAAAATATGCCCCCAACTAGAAATGTGTTCCCATCCTAAAAATAACTAAAAAGGGGAAATAGATCTCTCATCTATAAGTATCCAACGTCGACCACTAAACATAGTCAGTAGTAAGGGCCACTATAATTTTTGGAATCCAGATCCACCATGGTCATCGTTGATCTATAATTTTTTAGCATAAGACATAACACATGTGGGTAAATCCCATTCATGGATGAGAATATATTTTCTGAATAATATTCTATAAAAACAAAATTAAGGATTTAAATATATATAAATATTCATCTACACCAATAAAAAGGAGGGTAACCAAAATTGAAAAATATATATTCTCAAAGAAACTCAATAAAAGTGATTACATGAGATCTATATCATAAATTCCAGATAAGAATTAAGAGTATTCCAATAGGGTTTATGGTCCAATATCATAGACAGGAACCATGCATAATGTAGAGACCCGAAGCCTGACGTACATGGACATTACATTACATTTGCGGAATACTTAGTACATAACAAAAACACACACTAAAGGATCGTAATAGTTTAGTGTCTTTGGAAACTCGGAACGTAATCTTCTAATCGTGGTGAAAGATCTTCAATATCTCCCATAAAGGTCATCCCTTTTTTTACCTAAAACCTTTCTTTATATCCTGGGGAAAAGAAAACATAAAAGGGTGAGCTCAAATGCTCAGTAAGGGTAAACAAAAGAAATATCAATCACATCATATATATAAGAACATAGCTTTTGGAAATCTTAACCTGCAAAAAATCTCATAATATCATAACATGGGATAAATCATAGAAGTGAAATGTAATCCCAATAATCATAACTTAAAACATGAAACTTTGTGGCATACACACATAATCATAGAGAATCATTTCTTGTTAGTCAAGACTCAATGCCAAGACTATCTTAGTGGACAAAGTCCCTTTCTGAATCGAGTAACCCTCGTTTCAGTCCTGTTTCACTGAACCGGTATAGCCTACCATTTCAGCCATGTCTATCTCATGAGATATAAAATCTTTACCCAATGCATTGGAGGGAGATATAGGTCCCACCCATCTTATAATGAATCCTTTCTTATGTGTGCCACATAATCATAAAACATACATCATCGCATAACACATGTAACAAAAATGGGATTCTTGAAACATCATGACATCATAAATCAATTCATATATAATAAAGGAATTCATAAAAATGTTTCCATCACAACATAATCAAATCCATGTAATAATAGGGATAAAAACAGAACCCTTTTATTATCTTAGATGGAAAATAATTTTGATAAAATACCTGAACTCCATTCTTGAGGAAAATATCCTTTCTACTTCAAAAACATTTTTCCTTTCATAACATGTCATAAAACATTAAAATAAAAGAATTTGATTAAAAATAAACTTGAAAACTTGTAAATGAA
Source organism: Viscum album (assembly GCA_963277665.1). Taxonomy (NCBI): domain Eukaryota; kingdom Viridiplantae; phylum Streptophyta; class Magnoliopsida; order Santalales; family Viscaceae; genus Viscum; species Viscum album. Next base: position 1,270,150,616 of record OY728162.1, on the reverse strand, counting down.
GCTTCTTGGAAATAATGTTTTAAAATCCATTCATGCCGTATAAGTTAAAAAAAACATTCTTTGTACTTTTGTCGGAAAAGTCAAAAAGTACCTCGTACAAAAAACGACAAAAGATTCCTTTTATTTCTTTTACTAAAAACTCACCGAAGGGTAAAAATGGATTTAAACAATTTTAGGTGGATGAAAATAATATTACATATTGATGAAACATGGATGTGGATGATAAAATACATCCCAGTAAGTACTTACGAATAAACAATCTCGGATAAAAATGAGATTGTGATATTTCCCTTACCTTAGGTCCAATTTGCTTCGTATGTGTCCGAACCTCCTGTATAATGATTTAAATAATGTCATTGACTTATTACAGAATCATATTAATTGTTATGATATCATATATGGTTCACTTATGACATTATATTACCCGTTCTTTTGTAAATTCCATGTTAAAGAAGCATTTTGGGTAAAATCGTTTCATTTATCGTAGGTGTTTTGACTTGTTGTTCTTGACATCATTATTACTTATATCATGACTTACTTACTTCCAGAATATAAAATATGATTTATATATCATATATATTCAGTATATATATATATAATAGATAGATAAATAAAATGAAAAACACCGTTCATGGAGACGGTAGTCCGTACGTACGCATGAACGCTGTTTTTCTTTCCTTATTGTCTTGAAATGGAAGTAAGTAGATGACATACATATGTATATATATACATAAACCCAGTAGATTTATAATGTCATATATTTCATTATTATTTCTTATATATACATTATAATCATTCTTAAATGGTTAACATGGAGAATTAATCTCATCGCGTCGTGGAGACGGTAGTCCGTACGTACGCACGAGCGATGATATCATTTCTATAAATATTGAATTGAATTGGAGTGGATTATACAATATATCAGAATCAATATGATGTTGTAATAACTATGTATAGTTATTCTTTACACCATTATACCCATCCATGTAAGGTAGTGGTGGAAAATAGATTACACCACGGCGTGGAGACGGTATTCCGTACGTACGCACGCGCGGTGATTTCTTTTTCCGTAGGATGGATAGATGGTGAAATAGGGTTGTTTCATACTTATAATAACATATCAGTATATGAGTGATACTGATGTTATTACTTCATAATGAAACAACCTAAGAAGAAGAAGTGGAAGAAGAAATAAAGATGAAAGAATTGGTAACGGTAATTACCTCTTCTTTGAAGCGCCTCTTTGAGACCTCCTCTTAGGGCACTAGAATTGGTCTTTGAGGAAGACCAGAACCTCTAGGATGTTTCTAGGGAAGTGGAGAAGAGATTTTGGCAGGGGTTGTCCGAGCTTGAGTGCTCAAATTGGTGTGAGGAGGAGGGGGAGGAGGTGTCCTTTTATAGGGGAGGAGAGGGGCACCTTAGGAATATCTCAAAATATTATTTTATATTAAAGTCAAAATCGGTTTATAATGGTTCCAAAGGGTCTTATTTAGAAGATAAAGTGGGGATGGGTCGAAATCCTATCAACCAATAGAATTTAGATAAGTTTAGGATATTATTTTAACCTTATCAATTAGATTTAACTCCAAGTTAAATAATTTAACTTTTACCGTGTCTTTTTGTTTTCTTTCACTATATGGTTAATACACTTACTATAACATGCCAAACGAACCCCAAATTATTTATTATTAATATATATATCCTTAGCTAAGTCATTTGGCCGAACCTTAGATTTTTAGGAATAAAATAACAATTAATAATATAATATTTGATTTAAAAACTATTTTGTGTCAATTTTGACACTATTTGATATATGATTTTTGTGAAAGTCATAACAGAATTAAATGTTCGAACCAAGTTGATTAAATCAACATTAATATATCATAGTAACCTAGAAAATTAGTGGAATTCATAAAAAATCTCAAATTACATTTATTTTGGTGTTTATAACATCAATTATGTCAATATTTTATTAATAAGATAATTACTCCATCATCGTTGTGTCATAAATAAATTAAATTATTTGATGTCTAAAAATTACAAATAAAATACCATCATGTAGGAAATCGTTTTAGCTTTCTAATGAATATTTACAATCGAATTTATCTTATGTATAACCCCATATTAAAAATGATTTACTTATTAAACTTTGATTTTAACTATTTTAATCTTTCTTTAAATAAATTAATAATAAATGTCCTAATCTAATCCAAGTGGGCCTAAATGGTCATAATTTCTTCCTAAGTTTGTTTTTGGTCGAATTACACTTGTCCAATAGAATTAGGACATGTGTTAGGGTAATATTAATATCATATTTACCCTTAGTTACCCTATTTACTATTAACCACGGTAAAAAAAAGTAAAAAGTTACTATTCACCAAAAATTATTTTCATCTCATTGAACCACATTTTCGTCCTTGATATTAACCGTGTCTGTCGGATTTTCAAAATTCTATTCACAGAAGCGGTAAAATTAAGTTTTATGCAAAATTCAGTTTTTTAACCTACCACTTAGTAGTTTCACTATTCATCAAAAATTGATGTTTTTCAGAACAATGCCAAAATTTCATCCTAAGCTATATTTCATATTCCGAATTCAAAAATGAAATCTATTTTACCAAATTCATAACATAGAAGTTGCATTAATTAATTTTATAATTAAATCCCGCTGTTAAAATAAATAGCGTGTTTTTAGGAAACAATATATATCAAAAGATTGACACTTGATTATGTCTGGTTTAAATGTGAAATTACAACCAATGACCAACATTGTATTAAATTGTAAAAATATATTCTAAATATACTTTAAAACCACTCAAATTAATAATTTATCACTATTAATTATTTCGATTAAAAAAGTTGTTTTTAATTATAATTTAGTAATTTTCACTATTCATCAGAATGTGAAAGTTATCCGAAAAGTACCAAAATTTCACCTTAGGCTAAATTCGATACTCCGAATCCAAGAATGAAGTTCATTTTGAAAAATAAGATTTACAGAATTTTAAAAAGTGGTTATTACTATTCATAACGGCTAGTTTTAATAATATTTTAATAGCATATCATTGTTTCGTGAAACTCAGTATTACGTACCGCACACGCTATCGAGGAAGGTTGCGATTGTGTGTAATGCAAGGCAAGTCAAGGATGCGTGTTGTGCAAGCTCCTTTTGGTGTAGCGTACAACACAAGACATTAGTGAAATAAAAAAATAATATTTTTCATAAAATCTCGGGCTGTTACATTCTACCCCCCTTAAAATGAATTTCGCCCTCGAAATTCGTCGGGGTTATAAATGGTTTACTATTCGAAAGTTTCTTTAATAGAAACCCACATCGTAAAAAGGAATGTCAAAACCAATATTTAAAAAACAAAAGTATGAAACGTAACGGTTACCCAAATAAACTAATCATTGGGTTTCCACATAGGTGAAAATATGGATATGGAAGAGAAATCTAACCATCATGTTCTGATGGAGAGTGGTAGAGAACATGGCTATGGAAAAGCCAGTAATCACAAATCCATAAATTTGTGACGATCTAAGGTACCATCTGATTCATCAGGTATAAGAGAACTAGGACAACATTTTTGGTTTTCAAGATCATTTCCCTAAAGTTAAAGAATTTGAATTAGAATAAATACTTACTTTATTTTGGTACAATCTCACTGTTGTTCGTGCCTTTAACAATTTCCACTTCATCTCTTAAATAAATGAAGTTGAATTTGTTATTCGTGAAGTGTTAGTAGATCATGTGATAGAATGACGGGACATTCCATCTGTCTCAAAAGGTTAGCAAAATTTATATACATAAGTCGATCTATAGTGGGATTAATCATATATGGTTCCTAAAATGGGCTTATACTTCATATATCATACTGCTTAATATAATAACACTAGTTTCTACTAAACAGGGACTTCCTGTAGGTTAGTGGTAGGCGATAAAGGCCAGTCGCACTTCGGTTGTGGGTTCGATTCCTAGAGCCTTGTCTGAAGCGATGGGTTGTCGCCCGTCCTGCAGGTTGTCCTTTTTCTAAAACTACGTTACTATAACATCCCATCAATAATATCGAAAATCTTCTATCCTTAAACAATACTAACTTATGTCCAACATAATCCATTCCAATCTTTAGGCTTATCCATAATACTGCAGTCCATTCTCATAACATAGTGAAAACGATTACCAGAGATTTAACACCATCGTCGATCCCCATAAGATATGTCTTGTTGGTCACATTCTAATCATTCAAAGTCCTTAATCATGTATTCGCTTGAATACCTTAGTGAAAACATGAATGCAGTTTAAAGTTAACACTTTCCACATACCAAAATCCTCAAAATTCTATATACTCAAACCATGATATCACTTAGTCCTTATATCAATCATGAGCTCATGAATACAATCAAACATCTCATTATCTTCTTATCCTTTCATTATGCACTTATCATCTACTTTCCAAAAGTATCTGAATAACCTTTCATGGTTACTGGTACCATTCATCATACACTTTCAAAACATAAGGAAAGACAATAGTGTAACAATCCTTAGATGTATCCTTATTCCATGAGATTACTTATACAACATTACACATGATAAACATGTAATCATTCCACTACATTCTTAGACCATTGACCGAGCTTCAACATTTCTTTCATCTCACATATCATTTGTAGTTTCTTCATCATCATCAACATAAATACTTCCCATACGACCATACTGATTCTCTTCATGAGACTTTCCCTTAGGGCATTGGTTTGCATAATGCCCGTACATTCCACATTTAAAACATTTAACCATTGTTGATGTCGTAGCAATACCATTATCCTCATCCATGGTGTTAACTGAACCTTTTCCTTTGCACTTACTTGATTTGTGTCCTTCTTTTCCACACCCAAAGCATCTTCCAGTTCCTTTGAAACATTCTCCTTGATGCCTCTTCCCACATTATTTACATAGGGGGAATTGAACTTTCTTTCCTCTATGATCATCATGAAACTCCATCTTTCTCTTATTAGCCGAGTCAGGAAACTTACCAAATTTTACTTTATTGATCATATTATGAGATTGCTGATTCGGCATAATAATGATGTTTGGACTTCCAAATCCCATTTCATTATGAAGAATATCATTCCATTGTCCATCATATCCTCCATTATCGTGAATCATCTTGATTCCAGCCGTTTTCTAAAACCCAAAAAGAATAGTGTGAGAGTCAAAAATCATGCTAGAGAAACAACATAGTAAAGGGAAAGTATCCTCAATACCTAACTTCTTAGGTTTAATCTAATATCATTACCATAGTTCTAGGAATATATCCTATACGTATACTTATCCTTAGGGACATCCCTAGACATACCTTAGAAATATCTCTAGGAATCTCACTAACGTTTTCGCATCCTAGTTTCCAAAGGTTGACTAAACCTTTCCTCTGATACCAACTGTAGAGACCCGAAGCCTGACGTACATGGACATTACATTACATTTGCGGAATACTTAGTACATAACAAAAACACACACTAAAGGATCGTAATAGTTTAGTGTCTTTGGAAACTCGGAACGTAATCTTCTAATCGTGGTGAAAGATCTTCAATATCTCCCATAAAGGTCATCCCTTTTTTTACCTAAAACCTTTCTTTATATCCTGGGGAAAAGAAAACATAAAAGGGTGAGCTCAAATGCTCAGTAAGGGTAAACAAAAGAAATATCAATCACATCATATATATAAGAACATAGCTTTTGGAAATCTTAACCTGCAAAAAATCTCATAATATCATAACATGGGATAAATCATAGAAGTGAAATGTAATCCCAATAATCATAACTTGAAACATGAAACTTTGTGGCATACACACATAATCATAGAGAATCATTTCTTGTTAGTCAAGACTCAATGCCAAGACTATCTTAGTGGACAAAGTCCCTTTCTGAATCGAGTAACCCTCGTTTCAGTCCTGTTTCACTGAACCGGTATAGCCTACCATTTCAGCCATGTCTATCTCATGAGATATAAAATCTTTACCCAATGCATTGGAGGGAGATATAGGTCCCACCCATCTTATAATGAATCCTTTCTTATGTGTGCCACATAATCATAAAACATACATCATCGCATAACACATGTAACAAAAATGGGATTCTTGAAACATCCTGACATCATAAATCAATTCATATAAGATAAAGGAATTCATAAAAATGTTTCCATCACAACATAATCAAATCAATGTAATAATAGGGATAAAAACAGAACCCTTTTATTATCTTAGATGGAAAATAATTTTGATAAAATACCTGAACTCCATTCTTGAGGAAAATATCCTTTCTACTTCAAAAACATTTTTCCTTTCATAACATGTCATAAAACATTAAAATAAAAGAATTTGATTAAAAATAAACTTGAAAACTTGTAAAGGAAGCTTCTTGGAAATAATGTTTTAAAATACATTCATGCCGTATAAGTTAAAAAAACATTCTTTGTACTTTTGTCGGAAAAGTCAAAAAGTACCTCGTACGAAAAACGACAAAAGATTCCTTTTATTTCTTTTACTAAAAACTCACCGAAGGGTAAAAATGGATTTAAACAATTTTAGGTGGATGAAAATAATATTACATATTGATGAAACATGGATGTGGATGATAAAATACATCCCAGTAAGTACTTACGAATAAACAATCTCGGATAAAAATGAGATTGTGATATTTCCCTTACCTTAGGTCCAATTTGCTTTGTATGTGTCCGAACCTCCTGTATAATGATTTAAATAATGTCATTGACTTATTACAGAATCATATTAATTGTTATGATATCATATATGGTTCACTTATGACATTATATTACCCGTTCTTTTGTAAATTCCATGTTAAAGAAGCGTTTTGGGTAAAATCGTTTCATTTATCGTAGGTGTTTTGACTTGTTGTTCTTGACATCATTATTACTTATATCATGACTTACTTACTTCCAGAATATAAAATATGATTTATATATCATATATATTCAGTATATATATATATAATAGATAGATAAATAAAATGAAAAACACCGTTCATGGAGACGGTAGTCCGTACGTACGCATGAACGCTGTTTTTCTTTCCTTATTGTCTTGAAATGGAAGTAAGTAGATGACATACATATGTATATATATACATAAACCCAGTAGCTTTATAATGTCATATATTTCATTATTATTTCTTATATATACATTATAATCATTCTTAAATGGTTAACATGGAGAATTAATCTCATCGCGTCGTGGAGACGGTAGTCCGTACGTACGCACGAGCGATGATATCATTTCTATAAATATTGAATTGAATTGGAGTGGATTATACAATATATCAGAATCAATATGATGTTGTAATAACTATGTATAGTTATTCTTTACACCATTATACCCATCCATGTAAGGTAGTGGTGGAAAATAGATTACACCACGGCGTGGAGACGGTATTCCGTACGTACGCACGCGCGGTGATTTCTTTTTCCGTAGGATGGATAGATGGTGAAATAGGGTTGTTTCATACTTATAATAACATATCAGTATATGAGTGATACTGATGTTATTACTTCATAATGAAACAACCTAAGAAGAAGAAGTGGAAGAAGAAATAAAGATGAAAGAATTGGTAACGGTAATTACCTCTTCTTTGAAGCGCCTCTTTGAGACCTCCTCTTAGGGCACTAGAATTGGTCTTTGAGGAAGACCAGAACCTCTAGGATGTTTCTAGGGAAGTGGAGAAGAGATTTTGGCAGGGGTTGTCCGAGCTTGAGTGCTCAAATTGGTGTGAGGAGGAGGGGGAGGAGGTGTCCTTTTATAGGGGAGGAGAGGGGCACCTTAGGAATATCTCAAAATATTATTTTATATTAAAGTCAAAATCGGTTTATAATTGTTCCAAAGGGTCTTATTTAGAAGATAAAGTGGGGATGGGTCGAAATCCTATCAACCAATAGAATTTAGACAAGTTTAGGATATTATTTTAACCTTATCAATTAGATTTAACTCCAAGTTAAATAATTTAACTTTTACCGTGTCTTTTTGTTTTCTTTCACTATATGGTTAATACACTTACTATAACATGCCAAACGAACCCCAAATTATTTATTATTAATATATATATCCTTAGCTAAGTCATTTGGCAGAACCTTAGATTTTTAGGAATAAAATAACAATTAATAATATAATATTTGATTTAAAAACTATTTTGTGTCAATTTTGACACTATTTGATATATGATTTTTGTGAAAGTCATAACAGAATTAAATGTTCGAACCAAGTTGATTAAATCAACATTAATATATCATAGTAACCTAGAAAATTAGTGGAATTCATAAAAAATCTCAAATTACATTTATTTTGGTGTTTATAACATCAATTATGTCAATATTTTATTAATAAGATAATTACTCCATCATCGTTGTGTCATAAATAAATTAAATTATTTGATGTCTAAAAATTACAAATAAAATACCATCATGTAGGAAATCTTTTTAGCTTTCTAATGAATATTTAAAATCGAATTTATCTTATGTATAACCCCATATTAAAAATGATTTACTTATTAAACTTTGATTTTAACTATTTTAATCTTTCTTTAAATAAATTAATAATAAATGTCCTAATCTAATCCAAGTGGGCCTAAAAGGTCATATTTTATTCCTAAGTTTGTTTTTGGTTGAATTACACTTGTCCAATAGAATTAGGACATGTGTTAGGGTAATATTAATATCATATTTACCCTTAGTTACCCTATTTACTATTAACCGCGGAAAAAAAAAGTAAAAAGTTACTATTCACCAAAAATTATTTTCATCTCATTGAACCACATTTTAGTCCTTGATATTAACCGTGTCTGTCGGATTTTCAAAATTCTATTCACAGAAGCGGTAAAATTAAGTTTTATGCAAAATTCAGTTTTTTAACCTACCACTTAGTAGTTTCACTATTCATCAAAAATTGATGTTTTTCAGAACAATGCCAAAATTTCATCCTAAGCTATATTTCATATTCCGAATACAAAAATGAAATCTATTTTACCAAATTCATAACATAGAAGTTGCATTAATTAATTTTATAATTAAATCCCGCTGTTAAAATAAATAGCGTGTTTTTAGGAAACAATATATATCAAAAGATTGACACTTGATTATGTCTGGTTTAAATGTGAAATTACAACCAATGACCAACATTGTATTAAATTGTAAAAATATATTCTAAATATACTTTAAAACCACTCAAATTAATAATTTATCACTATTAATTATTTCGATTAAAAAAGTTGTTTTTAATTATAATTTAGTAATTTTCACTATTCATCAGAATGTGAAAGTTATCCGAAAAGTACCAAAATTTCACCTTAGGCTAAATTCGATACTCCGAATCCAAGAATGAAGTTCATTTTGAAAAATAAGATTTACAGAATTTTAAAAAGTGGTTATTACTATTCATAACGGCTAGTTTTAATAATATTTTAATAGCATATCATTGTTTCGTGAAACTCAGTATTACGTACCGCACACGCTATCGAGGAAGGTTGCGATTGCGTGTAATGCAAGGCAAGTCAAGGATGCGTGTTGTGCAAGCTCCTTTTGGTGTAGCGTACAACACAAGACATTAGTGAAATAAAAAAATAATATTTTTCATAAAATCTCGGGTTGTTACACATAACCACTTGAGTAATAGGGTGGACGGATCATTCCTCTCTAGTAAGTAGCACAACTGAGATAGAACTATATCCTAGCTAGGTATCTCATGTGTCCACTCAAGAATGTGGAGGAACTATATCTTTCCTCTACATATCCCAAATTTAAAAATAGATTACATTCTCACTACCAAATCTTAATGATAGTTAGTCGAATTCATAGATAGAGGACTCAGTCCCTCTGTAGTGCGGTGGATTTCTATCTCTACTGGTATATTGGATATGAGGGACCCACAACCTAAAGAGGGAAAAGGGATTAATGACCCAGGTAACCCTCTAAAGATCAAACAACATCACTAACATATGATGATAATCACTGAAAGATGAATTATAAAAATAAAACCACATGTCATACCTTCAATACCAATGCCATGGATACAATCATGTTCTATATGGTAAAATAATCAGGGTAGGACACTCTTAGGTCCAAAATAGAGTCCAGGAAAAATAGATAGGAAAGGTATAAGAATATGAGGGGAGTACATGATGTGTGATACTAAGGTACATGGTGTGTCCCATGATGCTGAACTTTGGTCATTTTCCCATTTTTGTTCTCAGCATGCAAGAACCATGTAAATGATGTGTATGTATGGTCACATTGTGTTTAACTCTGTCTGGAAACCAAGGTATATCCTCTTTTGGACATGGATTGGTAGGCCAACATACATTACACACCATGAAAATGGGGTCACAAAGTGTTTATGTTCACCTAGGTTCCTAGTCATATACACATTGTAGATGACCTGGCTAGCCAAATAAATATACACGAAATGTCCCTCAGGGTGCATGAATGTGTTTTAAATACATGTAAAATAAAAAATGTTTTAAATGATTAAATGTAGTCTACGGAATACAGTAGGTTGTCTTTAAAATAAAATTGATGAGTTTAGGGTGTGAATTTTCAATTATGTTTTAAAAAAACTAAAAATAAGTGGTTTATTTCAATAGATTTAAAAATTATGAAAATAAATTAATTTATTCAATTATTGATAACAAAATTGAATTATAAAAAATATGTGTCATGTCTGTGATCATGGAAATTTTACTACACCACATAAAAATTTTATTATTCTTAGTTGATTATTAGGATTTGTTTTAAACCATCATTTGAGGGTTACCCGTGTTCTTGGATACCCACAATGCCACTAAAATGATACACATATGACTAATACTTGACATAAAAATATTTTTGTCATCTTCCATCTTAAAATAATTCTTTATGGATTGTTAATGAATTTTTAAATATCAAATATTTTTTAAATAAGTTGATTGTGTCACTGTCTAGTCAGAATAACACAAGTCACACACTCAAAATCACACACCTATTAGCTATGAAAGAATGTTTGTTTCAATTAAATACATAAAAATAATGGTTGAAAAATTGAAAAGAAAAATTTCCAAAAAAATATATACAAAACCAAAGTAGAATTATGTGACAAAAAACTCTATTAATATGTGTTCCTCCCTTGAAAGAATCTACCATGGTCTATCCCTACATTGAGAAGATGAGGAAGTTCATATGTAACTATAACTTCATGATAAATCTCCATATGAGGTTAGTGAACTCTGGAAAATATAGGATATGTAGTTTAATCCATTAGGTATCCAAACTATATGATATTTTCCCCCAATATGAACTTTGAAATTGGGTTCCCAAGGATCCTATTTTTTGGGAAAGCGGAATGTGGTTTTGGGAACAATGAGTTTTAGATACAACATGTCACATGGTTTATTGATTCTAGATAGCCTTGTGTTACTTTGAAAAAAAAAAATAGATTTTTACACCAATCATTACTATATCCACTAAAAATATTGAACCATTTGGATGCCTACATCATGAGATATTGTCTAATTATTGTAACAGGATTAAGAAAATTTATTTTGAAGACTATCTCCAATGATGTAATATTTGGGACCAAAAAATTATTATTTGACATCCATTGTATCCAATATAAATGTATCTCACGTGATTTAATATTATCCTACCATATTTATGCCTAATTGGATTCATGGATTTTTCATAGTGTGAATTATATCTCACATGTGTGCATGGGTTCTTAAACAGTATGTCATGTTTTACATGAATTTAATCAAGGGATATCCAAAATCTCCTCCACCTAAAATGTAACCATAAAAAAAGAAGTAAAATTTCTCTCATAAATAGTGATAAAAATTATCTAATTTAACCAGTTGTAAATTTACATTTATAAATATATTTTTAATTTAAAATAAAAAACATTTTAACATGGTGATATTCGTGTGGATATGAATAGTTAATCTCTATAGGATCACAAACCCTCAACTAAATATTTTAACTCCATTGAAAGGTCAACTTTCCAAAAATGATGTCCGGATATTTTCCCAACATCCAGAATATTTAACATTAATAAAAAAAATTCATTCCTGATAGCAATGTTATGAAATATAAAAAAAGTTGTTATTCCTAGTGATCATGGAAAATTATTTCCCATAAATTTTATTAGAATGAAATTAATGGAGATTTATAATACATATCTGTGCATGGAATTCAAAATTCAACCATATGACGAGATCTCCACATGTGTGCATTAAAACCATTTCATGATATTCTTTCTATGTCATATATACTAAATATTGGTTGTTTTAAAAAAAAATTCATGCCTAATACATTCCATTAAATAGTCCCGACATGATTTGTAATAAAATATATTTACCCACTCACATAATAATTCCTGAAATTCAAACCTCAGTCTCCTAACATAGATATCTCCATATATTATACATTTCATCACTCCCCTATTTTTTATTTTATTTCTTCTTCTCCTTGTTTTTTTATCTTATGGTCTAAAATAGTTGGATTATAAGTACACATGTACAAAAAATATGGTATAGAAATAAAAAATATTGGATAGAGAATGTATTTATCAAAAAAAATATTTTATTAATTTTATAAACATTAAATTAACTTATATTTAACTTCTCTTAAGTATGAAATATATAATCTTCCTGGTTGGGCGTAATGATTTGGGAGATATTAATTGATAATTTTTTCCCATTAACTAGTCACAAAATGGATATTAATAATCTCAACATTTTCATAAATATAAAAATCAATATCATAAAAAATCAATTAACTAAAAACCACACCCCAATTCTAAATTCAGGTTGAAAACCACATTGTTGAAGTGGATTAAAGTTTCTTCAAAATTTAAAATAATGTGGATTCATAAATTACCACAATAATTTTCATTGTATTTCATGATTATATGGGAATAAAAAATGATATTTTGTGCGCAAATTTGAGAAAAGAAGGAAAAAATCAAGAAGTGGGGTGAGTTGAAAATACTATGTAGAAAGTGTTAAAGAGGAATGTAAGAAAGATGATAAAAACATAACTCCCCAAGAAATGTACCCTCCCAACACTCCTTGACTGTGTGGTATCCTCACTAAAATAAATTATAATGTGGAATGGAATTATAAAAACTATTTGTATCACTGGTATGTTTATTATTGATGGTGGATTACAATATGGACAGTGTAATGGATTCATTAATGTTCTTTAGTCGATGCCCATTGATAGTGAATCTTTGTTATTTTTATTCATTATTAACATATACTCATCAAATATATAGACAAGATAATTTTTATGGACAACCCATAATGAAAATGTCATACATGGGTGTAACATCATACTTGAATTGAAAATTAGAACCTTCTACCCAATGATGAATTTATGATGAAGCATGAGGTAGTTATGGGAAGCCTTGGTTCTCCCCATATAGATTTGGGGGTTATCATATGAGTCACTTCAAATTTCCTCCATCTCTTGAATATAAAAATTCCATTGAGAACCTAGAAATGAATGATTAAAATTTCATTGCATAATAACTTACTAGTCAAGACACCCTATCCTAAAAGGGAGGTGAAAAATATTTCCAAAAACCATTAGTTAAGGTGATATTCCAATTGGAGTTTTGGATCATGTACGGTAAACCCAAAATGCATCATCATTTCTAATAATCCTATCTTTTCTATTGGGATAAACCATTTTTAAAGAATTTTTTTGACTAATCAATTCGAAACTAGATCTTCACCATTGGTTTGGTGGGGATGTGTAGAAGAAATATAATGTTTGGGCCTATATCAAAATAAACATGATGTCGTTGTTTGGTGATGAATTGAGAACATTGATAATAAATTATGATCCTAGGAAATCCAAATTGGTAGAAAATTTACCTTCTCAAAAGGGTAAGTCAGAAAAATTGGAACCCAATTATCAAACAATACCTACTAATATGTGAGACATTGATAAACAACTTTGACAAGAATCCACCTCATGCTAGAATTTTGAAATTTTCATCAAAGGTCCTAATGCATATTATATACATTGGGATGTACAACCATATGGATAGTATGAATATCCCCCAACACCTCTTAATGTAACATTACTTGATCCACCATTCATACCTGGAAAATCATGATGTCATCCCCACCTTTATAAATTCCTTATTTTGCATCACTAGAAGATATGTAGTTATGAAAATGATGATATTCATAATATCCCAACAAATAATATCTCACACATTGAAGAATCATTGGAGTCAAAACCATTGAATAATGTTATGATTCACCTTTATCCTCCTACAGGGTCTACTACAACAAGGATAGTTGATATAATGGCTCCTCCACCAAGAGAGAACAAGATTTACTACTATGGTAATTTTATAAAATCCATTGGTTGTACCACATAAAACTGAAAAAATTCCACACCTTCAAGACATTCTTGCATGGTCACAAATAAATCACTGCATAAATCATTGTCTGGTCACCAAGTACACCATAATCAGATATGAAATTCTGCATAAATTAATCCTCATAAATCTGAAACTAACACTTCAAGAGACACGTATAATGCTAGTTCAACCAAATAAAGAATAGAAATATCCTCAATTTCCCAAAAGTAAACCCTTTAATGTTTAGTATATGAGTATGTCATCAATGAAGATAAATATGAATTAGTCCTTGTATGGATGGAATATTCAGTTCCTAAGATCCATGAACATAGTAAGGTAATTACTCACAAAAAAATTCATCACCAAGATCTCATATTGTCTGTAGAAACATCATCATATTGTTTTCATAATATTATCTATTTAACCCTGAAATGATTTTAGGTGAACCTAAGATCGATATTTGAAAACTAACTCCATCCTTTCAACTGATAGCAACTATCATCAATATTTATAAAGGGGTTCTTTTTCGTGATAATTCCATGATTTAGGAGATGTTAAAAATGAAAATATTAAATCAATCCTATAGCTTTTTTTAGGAATAACTCAAGTGATTCCTAAGGGACACACAATTAATGAAGGAGCACTTCACATAATGATCTTACAACAACACCCATGACTCCAATGTCTCATTATGGACCATCAGTTATGTCTTTTTAGATATCATTGTGGTCCTTGGGTGTATATTCATATAGATTTAAAAAACTACCGCCCACATAGAGAGAATATAAAAAAATAAGAAGGTCAAATTAATACTATTGAAAGATACCACTTGAACCAATCTTCACAAAGAGTCATGCTACTCTTTTAAATAAAATTTAAATCATTAGAACTCCCTCAACATGATTCTTTAGACACAATGGTTGTTTTAAAGGATCCATTGGACTCTTCAGTTCATAATAATTATTTGTATCAAGATAAGAGTTACATGATACTTAATCTATCAATTATAGGGAATTCATGAATCATTACATGGATCATTATAGAACTTTTGAGTTATAACCTTCCATTGTGTCATGTTTTCCTTTCATTTTTAAATCAGTTACCCAACATCCAGGGTTTTCACCAACACCCAAGAAGATTCAAAGGGACCTCACACATACACATCAAATGAAATTATCCAATATTACTTATCAACATTGGGAAGTAGTAACTCACCAAATATTATTTAAAAGATGTCATTATATAAAATTACTTAGTAGGGAAAGTGTCCCCCTTCCATACATGATCAAAAAATATATGAATACGCTAACAAATCTGTAACACATAGAACAAGGAAAAAGATATAAATGGAAAATAAATAAAATGAAAAATGGTTATAGACTATACCTCATACTATATTCAAGGTTATATGATTGGAAGCTTAATCCGGATGGGTAAAGAAAACTTGAGCATAATCACATTTCTCATTAACGTAATAACATCACCCATGCCCAAAATTTTGGAGTCTTCAACAAGACCTATAAGATGAAGAACCATAAATATGACTATGTCCACCATGATTATAATTTCTTGTATTTCCCCATGTATAATTCTAGAAATGAGTATGCCTTATTCATTGAGACACTGATCCCTTATTCTAACTAGTCATAGTAGATGAATTATCCCCACAATTTCCACTAAAAACTCTAGCATCACAATTCTGCCTTCCCAAGAACCTCACCGAATACCAATAAAGAAAAAATGAGGTCCTAAGAATTAATATTACCTCTATTATATGAATGAAACTCGATACGGAATAGGTTATCAACCCTTTCCTTGGTGAGTTTTTCCTCATCACATGACCAGGTAACATAATCGAACCAAATTGTCAGAACCCCATGGAAGATTATATATTCAATTGAATAAATCCTCAAAGGTGGAGATCGCATAAAATAGAAAACTGAAAATACAAAATATAACCAAACCTCTCCCAGCCAAGGATCTGTCTCACCCCAGAATCATGTTGGCCATTAATCATTGAACTTTAGAAACATTCTTAATATATGTTAATAGTAACCCTAAATAGTTATAATGAATGGGCACTAAATATAGTTTGAAACATCAAACTGACCAACTGGGGGTGTGTCCTTTCACCACTCGACATGATGAAGCATCGCTCTCTACCCATCTGATGAAACCCCATACCAAACTAGCTCTTGAATATGAGACTCAATACTATGATGGATATCATTTGGAATTTGAACTATGAAATCATAACTCCAATTATAGTTTTTATTCCCTTGTATCTTTACCCTCGATAGATATCAACATGGAGACATCCTGAAAGTTGAAAAGATGTACGTTAGTTACAAGAATATATTTAGGGAGCTTACTGAAGAAGGAAATGAAATTCATAATTATTAATCCCATAAGATGAATATATTATTGGTTTCTCAGAAACCAATGCTTTACCATGCGAAGTTGAAAAGGAGTTCAAAATATTTTGGGTGTGTCGATACATCAGTTCTTTCACCATCATTTGGTTCCCCTACCTATGATAAAAATCCTGGACACTCCAAAATTTCTTAATTATGTTTCCAAACCGAATATCATGATAATTCCACCTCCAAACCCCAAACCAAAGGACAAGAAACCTTTTATACCACTATTTCATGTCCAAACACACTGATACCCCTCCTAGGGTGTTTATAAGTCGACATTGACACCAAAATCCCAAATCTAATATGATAGGTGTTGAAAAAACACTAACTACACATATCACCGAAATAGGATTCCTTATCCAATATACTTGTATGCATACACAAAACCATCTCTATGAAACTATAAAATTATATAATAAAATTTTGAAACATCAATATTTTTATCCAATCATTCCACAACCTTAAAGAAAGTATCAACGTACAGTAGGATGGTAGAATGGATATAAAGGGGAAAAATACATGTCCCCCTATATATGAGGTCCCAACATGAAAATAACTGAAAAGGAGAAAACTGAAGAGTGCCCAAATTTCAATCTCTAAGGTCGACCATTGAAGATAATCAACACCAAGATCCTATATACTCTACCGATACTAGGTCCACCGAGGTCACCCCCAGTCTATCATTCATATAAATAAATCACAATATATGAGGTAGAATATCATTCAGCTGTGAGTATATACATACCCAAAAGGATTCCCTAAAAACTAAAAAGATTAATAGAAATAAAAGTAGTTATATTGATAGATAATCATGTTGTTAATGAATTCCCAATATCATGTTTACTCAAATAAACCCAATATAATTGAGGAATGAGTATCTCCAGCATCCAAGATAACTAAGAAAAAATATTATTATTGCAACATAAAATTTCCCATCTTGTATCTATGAACCATGTAAAACCTCATGAGAAAATGGTGGAGGTCCCACTCATCCCTAAAACATAGCATAATTTATGGAGAACTATCACCTATACATGTATCTAATTTTACCTTTGAATAATTTTGATGTCCCACACTACACTCTATATAGTACAGTTGAGAGAGAACTATCACCATTAGAGGACTCACTCATTTTCAGAGCATAGTGATGAGGATTCCACTCTGTTGATAGAAGAATCATTCCCTATATAGTGTGGGGGATTTTTATCTCCACCTATATATTGGATATAGGGTAACCACACCTAGGAGAGAGATAGGGAAGTATTCAACTTAGTGACACTCCTAATATCAAAACAAATCACTACCATAAATTAAGTATCACTGAAGGAATCATTTTTATAACATCCCCACACATGTACCTTTGATGCTCAAACAATGTTCCAAATCCATGTATGAATGAAATAGAAAAAAATTGAGAATATTATAAGGTGAGTACACAATAGGTCCTAATAGGGTCTACATCAGGTATCATGGAGCCAAACCCCAATTGTGTCTCCCTATTGTACTCATCTTGCATGAACAATGTACATAACATATAAATAGGTACACATGGTGTGTGCCATCATTTGGTCACAAGTACTTGTCCTCCCTTAGAAACAACAAGACAAGCCATGTGTCTCTACATAATGTGTATATGGGGTCTTGGGGGGATTATTCTCACCTGATGTCATAGGAAGGTACATATGGTACACAACTAAGCTATCCATGAACATATATATGACATTAAACTTCAGGTATATAAGGTGTATTACCACATGTGAGCATGGGAATGTGATTTTGGAACAAGAAATGGTTTCTTCAGTATGATAATTGTTTTTTTGTTCCTTGAAACCTGTGTCCTGGTCAGGAATCACTTCCTTTAGGTGGTTTCCATTGGATTTATTTAGGAAACATGAAACAACCAATGGTTATTCATCCAAATTGACCTTCTTTATAAAGTAAGGCATTCATTAAGTTCAAACGTAAGATACTTAAGAACATGCATTGGTCGATAGGATGTCAGGTTGGACTCATCACACCCTTTTGGGGGGGAATTATTGCCTACTCCATGACTCACTTATAGATTTGAGATATTTTACGGAATCCTCACAACTTTATCAATTCTAACATAAGGTTCCCTTGGAATTTAAAATCCAATACTATTATTTGTGTAATTTATAATCATACGTATGTATTCAAGTTTTTTCATTAATAGATTCATTTTTATGTATTCGAGGTTCTTCATTAATGGTATCATCTTGTAGAATAATTAGATACTATTTTAACCATCTTTATGATAATACAAGTTTTTAATCCATATAGTGGAGGCACTCTAAAATTTATCATCCTCTAGGGAGATAAACGTTTGTTTTGATATTGGGATCCTACCCATAAATGGGCTACCTACGTATCATTGTGAAAGGAATCAGAATAGTCATAGTTTGGTGCGTCTTAATAGGACACATCATACCTTTTAAGGTAATTTTGTAAGGACCTAGCCATATAGTTTAATGTCATGTGGTAAGGACATCTAAGTGAAAGATGCTCAGTCATGTTTTGGTGTGGGACTTATGCCTAATCATCTCAAATAATATGTAAAAATATGGGTTTTTGTGTTGGTTTAGACACTATTGTGAATAGGGCTCTAGAAGAACATGGTTGATTTGAAGTGTTGGGATTGAAAATCAGAGAGGATTTGTGCATATCCTTGTTGGATGGGAATGATAGAACACATAGTTCAATGAGTCTTCTAGGAGAGTATTGTAATTTGATTGAAATTAGTTTGGTATTACATTATAAAAAGGATTCCTTTGTGATTTTGGGGTTTAATTTGTGAATTACTCCTTAGGAGGATGCACATTTTGGATAAAATGAGATGGAACTCGGGACTTATGAAGGCTTCCTACATATATCAACTGTGGATGTAATCAGAGTTCGCGTAGTTCAAGGGGGGTGTTTGTGTATATGTTGTGATCCTGAAAAATATCTAAGCCCACGTGAGTCGTGCTTCGTGTGAGAAACAAGCGGATGTAAAAGATTACATTATGGCACAAGCACACTTTTCATCCTTCACTAATAGAATAGGATGAGCCTACGAAAATGA
The DNA here is from genome assembly GCA_963277665.1 of Viscum album. Lineage (NCBI taxonomy): Eukaryota > Viridiplantae > Streptophyta > Magnoliopsida > Santalales > Viscaceae > Viscum > Viscum album. The sequence goes on along the minus strand of OY728162.1, from coordinate 1,270,130,711 downwards.
GGGTGGACATGGCCGAGGTGACCATGGAGGAGGGAGAAGAGCAATGAACCCTTCAATTTGAGATGACATTGGGGGTCATCGGGCTCGACCCTAATAATATTAGGGACATGCATTAGTTGGAGTTCCCATTAAAGGATTGGTTGGGGCTTACTCTTAAGGAGGATTCCCATTTGGGCATTGGTTGGGTCTTACACCTAAGGAGGATATCCATTCGAGATTTTTAGGACTTACTCCTAAGGAGGATTCCCTTTATTGATTGGTTGGGGCTTACTCCTAAAGAGGATTCCCATTTTGGGAATGGTTGGGTCTTACATCTAAGAAGGATGCCCATTTTGGGATTGGTTGGGGCTTACAACAATGTAGGATGTCCATTTTGGGATTGGATGGGCATTAGTCCTTAGGCGGATGCCCATTTGGGATTTAACCTGACATAGGAGTCAGATGATAAGCTTTGAGGAGGGTATCAACTAACAGTGCTTGAAAAATCTATAAGGATTGTTCAAACATGTAACATTTGAAAGGAACCAAGAGGATAAATTAGACTAAAGGAACTTCATTTAGTGTGATAGTGTGTCTTGAATCTTGTTATTCCAAGGATGGAAGTTGGGCCACATAAAGGGAAAATGGAAAATTTCATCGACCCAACATGAATCATTCATGGTGTGACTCTCCATATTTCATGGGGGTCGGTGATGGAAGTGAATAGACAAGTTAGAAGGTCTTGGACCATAGATCGACACTAATCTTGAGTAGGGGTGTGGGGGAACAACCCCCAATGTATGGACTAATGGGGTCGTACAGCTGTGTTGTCCAATTAGGTGGTGAAGGTGCTCCATGAAGGTGCTCCATGAAGTTGCTCCACCAGGGTACCTAGTGTTTGTACTCTGGGTAGGTTCCCCACATAGGTGCTCCACGCAGGTCCTCCACATAGCTACTTTGTGCTGGTGCTCCACATATGTCCTTGGAACAACTTCATGTGTTTTAGACCCTGATGTGACATTGAACCACTTTTCCCCAATTAATTATATCTTCTCTCATGTTTGAGAGAATTACTAGAGAGTTTTTTTAGAACCTGGGAAAAGAAGCGATGCAATGGGAGGTTCAGTAGTTCTTATATCTTTTTTCACCTTTGAAATAGGGATCCCGAGGGTCCGATTTATAGGAATAAAGGTGGGATAGTCAAAGGTAGTTTTTTTGTGCATTTCCTCCATGTAGGTCCTCTAAATTGCTCTTCCGTATAGGTGTGTAGATATTATTATTCCACGTAGGTCCTCCACATAGTTACTTGAAATCCATTTATAAAATTTACTTGTCTTTTGAGTTCCATAACATTTGATCCATAAGTTAGTTTGGGATCTAAAACCATTAAAATTTAAGATCTAGATGAGATATACACTTCTTTAGGTGGTGAATTCAACACTTCTTCTCCTATGAAACATTGAAATTGAATTTAATATGTTGACACGTGTTCTTCATAGATCATGGAAATCTACTACCTACAACTGGATGGGGGAATCATTCCACTAATCCATTGGTATGGAGTAGGATTTTGAACATAGAAATCTGGCTGGCATCTTCTTACTTCATGGTGAAAACATCATTACTCATACATGAAATTTGTTATCTATGTGAGAATCATATCTTCACTCTAAGGAAAAGAGCATGGAACGCATTTCTTGGTGTCTAAAAATCCCCCCCTAGAATTTGATTCATTTGGAAAGAAAATAATTTTGTTCTAATGTAAAATTAGGTCACTTGGATGCATTCTAATGTCATTAGGTAAGTTTTGGATCTATGTCATGTTTGGAAGGATGCACTAATTTTTACCTGAGAAAAAGGTCCTAGTGGGAACTTTTTTATTTTAACTAGGGTTATATGGAAAAAAATCACAACGTTTGTATCTTTTGACCATTTATTGCTCAATATTTCCCACGACATACAAAAAATTAATGTTTAGTGAGTTGAGAATCGACTTTTATCTATATTTCCTTTTGCGAGTTTTAAATCATTAAAGTACTAAGCCTCTTGTTAGTATCAGTTTAGATTCATGTATGTCATACTAAAAAGTATAGTGTTTAAGCTCGAACAAATTTCACCATAAATCTTTAAATTAGATCCCAGACATGGATTAGTGGATAGGAATTTACCTAAAATTATTTATATACTTTCAAGAGGAATCCTAAATCATGATTTTTTTTATATTCACCCAATCTAAAACTTGTATTTACATAAAAGAAGGTATCTTCTAAGAATGAGGATACCATTATTTTATGAACCTATTATGGGGGTAGTATTATATAGGTCCGACTACACAATATGATGCACAACTAAATAGTGGAATCTTTTGATTGATAGGCCTGTTATGTAGGAAAATTAAGAAAGTCCATCTAGGGGCTCATACTGCATAGTCAATAAAGAGAGTTCTAAGGAATTTAACATTGTATGGTTGATAGGAATGGTAAAATAAGATTTGGATGACTCAAGACCACAGTTGGTGGTTTTACCAATGAAAATGGATTTTTTTAATAAAGGGTTATCTATGCTAACATAGGTCATTGATAATGAAGCCACTTCTATATAAATTTGGTGTATGAGGAATGGTTAAATTTTTTTAGAAATGGGCTTTATGATATCATGCTATGTAGAATTAATGTCATGCAGTGTGGAAATTGTACTATGAAGTTTTATGTATGGCAGCGAGGAAATTCTATAGTGTAGTTTTAAAGTCATGAAGTGATGAATTTTTTTTGTGCATTTTTATGTCTTGAAGTGAGGACATTATACTGTGTAGTTTTAATTCATGTATTGAGGACATTAGGTGGATTTTATTTAATGAATTTCACTTTGACCAAAGGTTGGAGACTCTCCAATTTCTTTGTAATTTTTCTTGAAATGTACTACCATGTTCAATTATAGAAGGGAATAATTGTAAACTATGATTTGGGAAAATATGGATCTGATGAATGATATGGGAAAATGGACAAAGGAATTAGAGGATTTATTTCCAATGAACAATGTAACCATTATTTGAAAAACCTGTTATGGGGGTTGTATTTTGTAGGTCCATCTAGGGCATATGTTGCATAGCCAAATAGTGTCCTCTTTTGACTGACAGGCATGTTATGTAAGAAACTTATGAAAATCCACTTAAGGGCACATATTGCCAAATCCTTTTTTTGATATTTTCTAATAACCACTTTAAGGAAAAGTGGGAACCGAACAACACAAGTTTCAAAAACACACATCCCACCATCACCACAACAAAGCATTTCAAATTCAAAAAATAGATCTCTTATGTTTTTCATTCTATTACTAAAATCCGAAGAATGGTTGTGGAGATTCATATATTCCACAGCACAGAGTTCGGTTTATTGAGAATGGTACCTAAATACGGAAAAAGTATTTCCTATCATGATTTCCAAATAATTGGAGGAATATGATATCTATGAAGGTCTGACCCAAACATAGGAAGTATGGTGCCTATGGTTTTAGGTCATGAAACTACGAACAAAATAGAAACATTAGATGATATGTGGTCAAATGATCCAAGTTTATTTCATAGTGATTTGAACATGTGAAAAGGGAAATGTGTAAACCATGGTCTTGAAGACTTTTAGATCAAGATAAAATTAATGGGACAAATATACCTGGATGACTGCTTTAAGGTATATATTATGGTATATTGTCATCATAGTTTGAATGGGACAGTATATTCTTTTACCAAGAATTATGTTACTATTTTTTGATGAACCCCCGTTATAGGGGTTATATTATGGAAGGACAACAAGGGCATATGTTTTACAACAAAAATAGTGGAATATTTTTATTGAAAATCCTATTATATTGGAAAATTATACAAGGCCACCTAAAGGTAAATACTGCATCGTCAATTAAAAGAGTTCTCAGATATCAGAAACTCTGCCATAAAACCATAACAATGGTTATTAATGTCTAAAAGTATTCAAGATTAATAGTGAAATACCAAAGAGGGTAACCTCAATGCATAGGAGAAATATTTGAATCCATGTTGGACATGTGTTTGGAGTCCCTTACATAGATCTGACTCATATTTAAAATGGAGACATTTTATATTCCCCTAGTGGACACTCTACGGAGAAGACCCAAAATGAAGAATCTCACATGGATTGTTAATTATATGTGGAAGAGAGTTAAAAAATGTATCTCATGTCTAGGACTAGGAACTAAGGACTAGTTTTCAATGCGTATCTCAATGGGATGAGAATCATGTCATACGTAGTTCATTGGGTGATTTTCATTTTACTATCATGCAGCATGGACATTATGTTGTGCATTTTAGGGTCATGTACTGAGGACATGTAGTGATTCCGATGTAAAAATAAAATATTGTTGTTAGACCATAGGATTGATCTCTAGTGTCACTACGTATATATTATGGATTAGAATCAATCCCCACGTAGTTCTTTGAATCATTCCCTATGTAGGTTTGATTCATACACATAGGGAATAATTGTGGGGGGTTATTGTGGATGGTCCCCTGATTGGAGATCCAGGTATCTATACGTATCTCATATGGATGAGAATCAAGAAACACATAGTTATTTGAAACAATTAATTTCCACACAAATTGAGTTTCTTATAAAAGAATGGGGATTTTAACACATTCTAGAAGAACTATTAATCTTAAGACACAAAATTGTATGAATATCAAACCATATATCCTAAAAAAGTAATATGTATAGATCTGATTCATATATAGGAAGAGAAAAGGGAAATTAATTTATTAGTGGCTGCATCTTGGCCTAATATTTAAGATCTAGGTATCTCTATGTATCCCTTTGAAAATGATAATCAAGCCATACGTATTTTTGGAAATAAGATCTCTATATAGATCTGATTAAATCGTAGGGACAAATGGACCTCACATTCTACAAAATAGTAGTAGTGATGTAAGTTATTCTTGTGCATGGAAGCTCTAAACATCAAATAAAGAAGACATTAACCATACAAATTAATTTCTTATAGCGAGGAAAAATAATGTCATGCAGATTAACGTCATGTGACAAGTACAAAGATACTTTGAATTTTAACTTCGTGTAGAATGGATGCATATAGTTGTTATATAGTTTAATGTCTTAAAACTAGGACTTTGTGCTGTGAAGTTTAGAGTCATGAAGTGAGGTAATATGTTGCTTCACATTTTATACCAAATACATCATCAAGAACCATGCATTGTCTGGAGCTGTAATGAGTTCTCCATCCCCTAAAAATAGGGAATAAGTTCCATTAGAGTAGACCTTATGTATAGAGTAAGGTCCTTCCCGCATTAGCCCAAGTTTTGGAGGCTCCTTCTCTAGTATCATTGGAGTCCTGAGGACCAATACCGATTCTCCTTGAAGGAATGAGTGGAGGTGGACTTTTTTGTTAAAATATCATGCTATTCTACTCTGATATACTTCAAAATGATGAAAATTATGCAATCCCTTTTTTTTCTAATCATTCCATATCATCAAATTTTTTTTGATACTTTTAATTTGTAGATAACTGATCACATATTGCAACTCAGAGTGATGGAAAATGAATTTAATTTGGAAAAACTACTTTTTTGTTATACCATAATGAATATGGATTTTCTTGAGTTGAAATATGGGTAGTAGTCTGATAAGCCCATAAAGAATGGAGAATTTTATCAGGCCAAGATTTATTATCTGTATCCAACATATTTTTGAGTACTTTTGACAGGGTCTTATTGAAAGCATATATTTGTCCATTGGTCATTGCATGATAGTGAGATCAATGGTTGGATTTGATATACTGCACCTGATATAACTTATTTACATCAACAAAACCGAAATTGGTGCCATTATCTGTCATTATAGTATGAGGGACACCCAATCTAGTAATGATATTACATTTGACAAATCTAACAATGCCTTTATCTCCACATTATTTGAGAGTTATTTCCTCATGATATTTGGAGAAGAAATTTTTAGTAGTAAGAATATACTTGGAATACTTAGCTGTAGCCAAGGGACAATGTCCTACTACTTCTATTCCCCATGTAGAAAATGGACAGTAATATTTAGTTGTATGTAGAAACTCTGGGGGTTGATCAATAAATTTGAACTTCACTTGAAAGGGATGACATTTCATTGTAAAATTTGTGCAATCCTACATCATTAAAGGTTAGAAGTATCCAATCCTTCATATTTGATCAGAAATATTATGTCCAGACTGGTGAGTACCACAATCTCCAAGGTGTACTTCTTTTTTGACAACTGTAGTTTCCCCTCCACCAATACACCTGAATTTGATACCATAGAATCCTTGTTTGTAGAGGATCTTCTGGTAATCTCGGCCATCATAAGGAGTGAAATTGGACACTTGTCATTAGATCTAATCTTTTTCATCTCTATCTGGTGGAAGTACTCTATTTTGAAGGTATTTTTTGATGGGTGTCATATGTCCCATAGTTTGACTATACATATTGGAAATATGGATAATTCATTATCTTCCATCATTCTAGTTTGAATGAAAGGTGATACCACACAACGATGAAAAATATCAATGATCATGTCATCCCAATTAGGACCTTGCAGACTTGTGGCTGCATTAGCTAGTGCATCAACTTGGGAATTCTAGGACGCGGGCCATATGAAAATGTTTGATCTAGGAAAAATTCATCCATTAATCTTTTGATATAATCACACAAGGGTATTAAATATTCTTTTCTAATATTATAATCCCCAATTATCTATTTAATTACCAACTTTGAATAACCATTCACTATCAGTTCGTTCACTTGTACCTAGAGTTCTAATTCTAGGACTATAATTAGAGCTTGATAGTCTACCTCATTTTTGGTACCAGATTTGGATAACTGAAAAGAATATAGAAACACTACATTTTCTAGGGAGATAAGCACAATTCCTATCCCAACCATTTTGAGCTGAGGGTTTCTTATCCACTATCCTATTGGAAATATGGAATCACCATCTAAGTACATTTCTCATGATTGGGGATTATCTTGAATAGGGAAGAAATCTTCATCAATAAGTTTAGTATTCAAGGATGTATCTTCTGTAGAAGGGTTTTAAGTAAATAATTCTACCATGGTTTGGCCTTTTATTTATTTCTAAGGTACACACATGATATAGAATTGTTTCTAAATAATTTTCCACTCTGACCAACGTCCTGTAAGTATCAGACATTTGAGGATAAATTTGACTGAGTTATTGCGAGATACCAAGGGGATCTCTTGATGTTGTAGTTAGTACCTCAATTTGGAACATCAATGATTAATTTCAGGCAGTAATTATCGATACTTAAATATTGGGTCTCTCAGTTAAGCATAGTTTGACTGAGATATTAAAGGCTATTTTCATTCCCTGTATCATTCTTTTGGGAAAGAGAGGCACCAAGTTATTTCTCTAAATCAGTCACATATAGAATAAGTCAATTTATTTAAACAGGTGGCATTAATACCGATGGACTCGAAAGATACTTCATAATGGTATCAAATTTCTATTGGAAATCTTGGGTCCATTGACAGGTGACTCACTTCTTCATTAATTTGGAGAATTGTAACCACATTCCAAGAAAATTGGCAATAGAGTGCTCAATATAAGCCAATTGGCCTTGAATACATCTTAATTCATTCAAATTTTGAGGAGTTGACATGTCAAGGATTTCTTTTCTCTTATCAAGGTCAAATTCCTTTCCATGATGGCATACATCGATGCTGACATACTTTCCTAAGGTTACCCCAAAATCACATTTTAGGGGATTCATCTTCAAATTATGTTACTAAAGTTTACGTAATATGGTCTCTAAATCTATCATGTGATTGAATTGTTTCCTGAATTTAACTATCAGTTCCTCCACACAACATTCATCAAATTTTCGTTAGAAAGGATTTATGATATGGGGAATAGAACACTGATACGTTTCCCATGCATCTTTAAGCCAAAGGGCATTACCCGAATGAAAAACACACCTTGAGGGTATCTGAAAGCTATAAACTCCTCATCATATGGGGCCATTCAAATTTGATTTTTCCTTCAGTATCCATCCATGAATGAGAGAGCTTCACAACTAGATGTTTCTTCAATAAAATATTATGTGATCATAACTAGAAAAACATCTTTAGGACAATACTGTTTAAGATCTCTGAAATAAATTAAAAATCTAATTTTATCATTTTTAATTTTCATTGGGATAATGATGGACATGCATTTGGGATATTGTGCCTCCCTAGACAAGTTTTCCTTTATAATATTTTCAACTTTAGTTTCATTTTTAGAGGCAGGAGTAGGTTATGTTCTTCCAGCTACCTTTTTTAATCCTGGATGACCTTCTGCAAAACCCGAATGGTGAGCTTCTACATCGGGATTTTGAGTTGGGATTTCTATATACATTAAAGAAAATATATCTCAATGTTTCTTTAGAAATGAAATATACATCTCTTTCTATTCAAAAGTCTTGGTTGCACTAATTAGAGTGGGGTGTTGATTTTCATCTATAACAATATTTATTTCTCAGAGATCATCCATTGTGGTGGACACACATTATTCAAATACTGGAATGGAATCCTTGATAACTTCTTCTCATTTTTCAATATGTTTCACTTCTTCTATTTCTTAATCCATAGTAGGTAATGAAGAAAAACATTCAAAGCTAGCGGAGGATTCAATATTTGAACATTCTAAAGAAAAGGAAATTGTTTTTGACCCTACAAATGATGAAGGATCTTCCTGGAGTATTGAAGAGAAGATGATGGGTTGGGACTCAACATCCTTATATTCCTTTATTATTGTGACAAATTATTGTAGCATTATTGATGAGGAAAATACATGTTGATGTTCTGTGGATGAAATGAAGATATCTCCATTTAAGCTTTCACCACTACTTGGTAAACCAATAATTTCCCCCATACTGCCATGATCGATTACGATAATTGACATTATCGAAGTCACTAAACTATTTCCTAGATTTGGGTATATCCTTTAAATTTTATTGATAGGAAACACATAATCTATACTCAGATGTTTGAATTGGTTAGCATGTATCTTTCCCATTCCATTCAAAGAATTAATTGTTGCTAAATAATTTTCCATGGACCTTGATCCCTTTATGTGATATAATTCTAATTCAATATAATGAGATTCACATGTTTTTAACAGATCCTTGTCACCAATAAATTTATGAATTTGACCATTGTTGAAATACTTGAGATGTTGGTGATATGATGAAGGAATGGCCGCATGTTGATGTAGCTATAGCCTTCCAAGAAGAATGTAAAAGGATGTGTCCTGACGTACATCCATAAAATATGAATTAGATACAAGATCTCCAAATTAAGTTCTAAGGGTAATCATTTCTATAGGTTATTTTTCATTCTTTTCATAACCTTGAAACAAAAATGTGGAAGGAGATAAGTTAGATTCAATGATGCCCAATAGGCGATGTGTACATATGGGAATGAGGTTAACTCATGAGCCATTATCAAGTAAGGCTCGTCAGATGTCTATATAATTTTCCTTCCAAATTAATAAAAGGGAATGATGTGTCCATATAAAACATCATCCTCATCTCCATTCATAAAAGAAATGATTTCATGACTTTCGGTAGGATTATTCTCTATTCAGTATACCTTAGCAGTAGGATCCTTAGTTTCAAACTCATGAGGACTTGACAAAGCCACAATAAGTGCTTCTCAAAGATCTTTTGACAGATTCAAGGAATCTATGATTGAAAACATGTCTGGTACATGGGATAAATATTTCAAACCATCATTCTTTTGATCCAGTGTTCTGTGTTTTCCAGCATGGAGATGAGGTTCTACAGGGGTCTGGGAAGTTGATTCTCCTAATGTAGATGTACCCTATGTCAGAGAAGAAGTAGGAAATAATACAAATTTTGGTAGATTAGATTGAAAATGTCTATATACATTCTGAGATAATGATGGTTTAGTCTTTAATTAATCCTCCAAGATAATCATGATAGGACTGATCATGTCATGTATGGGAGAATTCCCTTGTTATTGTTGATCCCATTGAAGGGCTCTCCCAAGAGTTTCCACTACAAATAATGTTCTAGGAGGGGTAGAGTTAAAATAGTGGTTTATAGGATATCCATATCTTCCCATGTATCCTAGACCATGGCTTCATCCTCTAGTTCCCTAGTTATGTATTGGGATTTCAGGCTCATCATAACCAGAATCATCATTTTCATAGGGATCCGTTAAGTGGGAAACGTTAATAAAACCAAAGACCAATTCTTCATCTAATGGAGATTCTTCATAACAGGTCAGTTCAGGTATTCTCATTTGGTGTGGAGGTTCCTGTGTTTTTGAAATTTATGGAATGAAATCTACCAAATTCAAGGACAACTTTATCCTTGACATGAGCTTTTCCTCTCTAAACATCTCTTTATCTTTATGATCATGTCACTTCTTTGAGGATTGACCTTTAGAGGACTGATGTTTTGAAAATGATGTATTTTATATTGTGGAAGTGTCAAAAGACACAATTGGTAGTTTAAATTGTGTTCTTACAATGCCACTAGTTCGATCGATCATTTTCATGATCATCCAATCATCATACATCTGCACATTTTTTATTTTGACTTATTTCCATTCTCCTTCTTTCTCAAGATCTGTAGTTGAAACACATGCTACATGGGCTGATGAACTTTTCAATTTCACTTGTCTAGAGTCAACCATTTTTTCCTAGAGGACATTGAAAACAAAACAATCATGAATGGGATGCCCCAACATTTGATGGATGGGACAATAATTTGGAAGATCTTCGTCACCTTATTTTTTCAGTTTCATCAGCCTTGCGAACTGATCCAAATTGTTCAAAAAAAAAACGAATTGAAGTAACTAGAAAACTATTAATTTTGAATAGAGTAGAATATTTTCTTTAATTCCTTAATCTTTCTTATCGTTTGATCTTTTTGATCATCTTGGCAAGGCGGTCGTTGCTGCTTACACTTGAGAGGTGGACCCCTTCGGTATAATGAAGGATTTGAAGTAGAAGAAGGTACAAGTGATAGTTTGAGTGTGACTATAGAGGTATATACTTTCATTATTCTCCTTCCCATAGCTGATTGAATTAAACAAGATTTAGATTTTGTTTCCACAGTGGAATCCTCTACTTGTTGGGTGATTGAAGTAAGGTCCTGAAACCCTCCTGTGTATTTCATAGGGATTAGGGGTGTGTGTAACACTTCACGTAGACATTCTTCAAACATTGGTAGAAACATTTCATTAGGAAGTGATATATTTGAGGAATATTCTTATGTTATCCATTGATCAATGAAATCTTGAACTCTTTTATTTTCTCTTTGTTTTTCAATTTGAATGATCGAAAACTATTTCCTACGGCAGTGATGAGCTAAATTGGAGAAAACAATTATGACAAAGGTCATTCAATCCAGTAATTAATCAAGAATGAAAACATGTATACCAGAAAAAATATGTCCCTTGTAATGATTAAACAATGAATATAAACATTACTAATTCTTGTTGTTGAGGGTTCCCCATCATGGGATCACAACAAGAAACAAAATGTGTTATGTACTTTTCTAGATCACCTGAACCATTAAAGAATGGAAATATAGTATTTAGAAAGTTTGTTGGGGGAGGGATCAGATCCACCCATCCGGGGTAAGAATTCTTTTCTAGTTGTACTAGTAAATTACATTCTTCCATAGATTCAAATATTTTTTAATGCCTCAATTTTATTCATAAAAATTTGATGAATGTCTGAATGATATGGGGATAGTACAGGTACCACGGTTTCATGTTAATCTAGAGTGATGATTATAAAATCACCAATGGTGGTACTGCAGGTATTTTTCATGGATAATCCATGTACATGGTCTTATAAGTATGTTTTTAATCCTAACATGGCTATGTACCCAATGGAGGGAATTCATTATCTGCATCTTTAGTTACAACAAATCCTCCTTGTTGAGGAGTTCCTTTCGGATGAGCAAACTAAGTATCTTCTTGGGGATCATGTCTAGAATAATGATATATTGAATTAACTCTGAATTAATTCTTTTAAACTCCTTTATATCCTCTTCTTGATGGGAAAATATTTCTTCTATAAAAATATATTGACCTTTTTCAAGTTGAAAAGATAGATATAAGTTTACCTTTACCTTTCCCCTCGTTAAATTATTTTCAAAGGGGTGGGAGTTGGTTACTTGAGAGAATACAAAGATTTTAGGTAAGCCTCTGATTTTGGGTTTTCACACCTCCATAATTTTCTTTAGTGAGTACCGTATTATGGATATGAACTTTATCCTCTAACTCCCCATAACTAGAAACATTCTGTCGATGATCCTCCGTATTGATATTGATGACATTCACTAAAGCATAATGCATTGCTGGTATTTTTTCAATATCTTTGTCAGATCATCTCCTTCTGTATATTCCATGAGACTATGTTATTCTATATGATGAATTCCAAGGAATAGTTGGATGAATAGTAATCTGAAGGGAGTCATTTGATAGTTTAGTTATGTGTTCACCTTCCGTCTTCTTCCCCAATTCGGAGAATACTGATTTCTATTGAGGAGGGGATTGTAGAAGTGAAAATGCCCCAACCCTACACACTGGGGTTGTTCCTGTTCTTCTTTATCAATCCTTTGAACATTGTTTTTTGAATTCTAAGGTTTAGTTAAACAAGCCCCCAACCTTGTAGGCTAGGGTGGATTATGTACTACTATAGCTGAGATTCACATAGTGGGTCTTCTGATTTTGCAAATTTTGGTCCAAACATTGGCTAGGTGCATTATATAATAACCACATAAATCACCTATTTTGGAAGACCACTATGCTATTTCAAAAATTTGCACCATTGGATGGCTGACATCCTCTAATATGGAGGCTTTTTTAATTTTTTCATATTCTTTATGAAAAATTAACTCAAGAGATTTATCTCGTTGGGCTTGACTCTGTTGAGAGCATTTGTGGTCTATTCATGAGTGTATCTTGGATTACACACGAAATATATTGATTGTAACCAGCTATGGGAAATAACCTTGCATGAGACCACTTTTGTTAAGATTTTTTTATTTTGGAGCATAGTTAAATTCAATGCTCCATTTTAACCCCATCCTCTTATACAAACACTAGATGTGGTATCAGAAATTAAATGGTGTAGCCTCTTTAGTGCATGGAGCCATTCATGTTGAAGGGTTCCCTTATGATTCTCATCTTTGGATGGTGGGAAACTAAAAGGGATAAAAAGTCAATTTGGAATTTCAACCCTTCTATTACTTTTACATGACTTTGATATTAATAAAATGGTAATGCTTTGGCATTCTGATGCAGAAGAGTTTTCCAAATTTTGAGGCTGATGTCATGAATTCAATCTTCTGCCATCAATTCTGGAATGTTGTATTGAGAGGTTTCCAAATACAAAAATGTGACTGGTATTTCACCACTATCCAATTGTTTTTTCATATTCAACATATCTTCGTCATCTTTTTCTAGACTTTTTTCTACTTGGTCCGACCATAGTGGATGACTATCAATTGTTTCATTAAAAAAATGGAATCAAATGCTTTTTCCTCTGTTATATTAGAAGATAAATGACCGAAGAGAGGTTCACAGAACGACCATCGCCTTATTATGTCTTATGGTTGAGAATGTATTTCAACTGTTAGTGGGAATGAATCAGATATTTCTGGACTTATGTTGGAAAGTGCCTTGAGATAAGAGGGATTTCTCATTACTACATTTTTAATAAGAGAATTATCTTGAAAATGGGAAGCACTTCTACAGAGAGAACATTCGCAGCAATTTCCATCATGGGGTGGACCACAAGGGTGGAATGAAGCAAGGAATAAATCTTACTTCAACATGGTCTTCTATCCACACGGAGGGATTATTTGGCTCTTATCTAGAGATAGTATCTCTATATTGACTGAATTTTCCTGAAGCAAGCCTTCATGATGAAGCGTCTAATGAGAGGGGACATCCTGAAAATGATGCCTTGGTGATTCGGGGTGACTAATTTGGGGAATACTCTAATAAAGTATTCCCTTTTATAGGTGAAATGAGATGGTGCTCGGGCCTTAGTAAACCTTCCTTTGTATCCCAATTATGGTGGGAATCAAAGTTCTCATAGTTCAATAGTGGGGTTTTATCAAATGTTATGATCATGAAAAATATTTCAGCCGACATGAGTCATGCTTGGTATGGGAAACAAGATGATTTCAAATATTCAACAAAGGAACATGCACACTTTTACTCCTCCACTGATGGAAGTGGACGTACCTATGGTGGTGAGGGTGGAAGAGGCCGAGGTGATTGTTAAAGAGGGAGAGGAGCAACATACCCTTCAATGGGGGATGAAATTTTGGGTCATGCGGCTATTCCCTCTAAAGAATAGGTATTTACCTCAATGGTAGTGCCCTTTAATGGATTAGTTAGTGCTTACTCCTTAAGAGGATGACCATTTGAGAATGGTTAGGGCTTTTTCCTAAGGAGTATTCACATTTGATAATTTTTGGGTCTTAATCCTAGGGAGGATGCCCATTTTGGGATTGGTTGGGGCTTACACAGAATGAAGATGCCCATTTTGGGATTGGTTGGGGATTAATTCTAAGGGGGGTGACCATTTTGGAATTGGTTGGGGCATACACCTAAGGAGGATTCCCATTTTAGGATTGGTTGGGGATTACTCCTAAGGAGGATGCCCATTTGGGATTTAACCTGGCCTAGGAGTTAGGTGATAAGGTTTGAGGAGTGTATCAACTCAATGTACTAAAGCTATCCATAAGGAGAGTCCAAAGTTGCAACATTGGAAAGGAACTAGGAGGAGAAAGTTGACTCAAGGAACTTCATTGAGTGTGATGTAGTGTCTGAAATCGTTGTATTCAAAGGGTGGAATTTGGGACACATAAAGGGAATAATATAAAATGTAATCAACCTAACCCAAATATTCGCTATTCGACTCCCCATTTTTTGTGGGGGTTAGTTACAGAAGTAATGGGACAAGCCCGAAGGGACGAGACCACAGTTCATCATTGATCCTGAGGGGTGTGGGGGTGTAGGTCCACAATATGTTCTTATAGGTGCGCCATCTCGTTTGGTTTCACATGTTCTCTATGAAGGTACTCCACCAAATTACCTTGCCATGTGCTCCGTATAGGTGCTACGTGTAGGTGCTCCGCACAGGTGCTCTGTGTAAGTCCTCTGTATAGGTGCTCTGCATAGGTCCTTGGTGCAGGTCCATGTATTATAGACCTTGATGTGACTTTTAACCAATTTTCCCCCATTAATTCTTTCTTTTCTCATGTTTCATAGAATTACATGAGAGTTATTTTTAGAATATGGGAAAAAAAGCCATGCAATGGAGGATTCGAGAGTTATTCTATCTTTTTTGGCTATTAAAATGGGAATCACAAGGGTCCTATTTATCAAAAAGGAGGGGGTAGGGTCAAAGGGAGTTTGTTCGTACAGGTCCTCTGCATAGGTCCTCCGTATAACTCTTCTGTGTAGGGGTTTAGAAAATTTTCTTCTGCATATGTCCTCCACATAGGTACTTCAAATCCCTTTATAAAATTTATATTTCTTCTGAGTGCCGTAACTTTTTATCTGTAAGTCCATTTGGGCTCCTCGGCAAGTCAAATTGAAGATCTCAATGTTATATACACTTATAAAGGTGGTGAATTCACTATGTATTCGTAGATGAAACATAGAAATTGAATTTAATGTGATGACAAATGTTCATCATTAATCGTGAAAATCCACTACCTAATCTTATATTGGGGAATCATTCCACTTATACATTTATATGGAGTAGTATTTTGGCACATAGAAATACAACCTTCATCTTCATCCTTTATTTTGGAAACATATTTACTCATACATGAAATTTTTTTCTATGTGAGAATAAAATCTTCACTCTATTTAAATGTTCATGGAATACCTTTCATGATGTGTACAATCACTGAATTTGTAGGGCCAACAACATGTTGTATGATATTTAACAATTCCATAAATAATGTTTCAATGAGAACCCAGACTACACTGTGTGTGTTCATTTAGGAAACATCTTATATAGATTGATTTTTCACAAATAGAGAGTATATCCCTCATGCAGATTATATATTCACGATTTTAAATAAATTTCTCACTATTTTATCCAAATGAAATTGCAAAATCGTAGGGAGATGGTTTCTAATTTTGATCATCATCCTTTGGGGGTTGAAACATGGATCTCTAATTACCCAATTGGTGATCCTTCATGGTATCCACTATCATTCCGGGGTCCAAACAAAAAACTATCCACCTAACACCCTCAATATATGTTGATCCATCTACAATAAACTGAAATATAGGTCATTCAAACATTTTCATTGTTTCCTAGGGTTCTATCATGCTTG
The DNA here is from genome assembly GCA_963277665.1 of Viscum album. Taxonomy (NCBI): domain Eukaryota; kingdom Viridiplantae; phylum Streptophyta; class Magnoliopsida; order Santalales; family Viscaceae; genus Viscum; species Viscum album. The sequence continues at coordinate 1,270,114,322 of OY728162.1, read as the reverse complement.
AATTCTTCATAGAAATTTTGAATCACAACCCTTTGGTTCAATGATAATTAATAAATAGAATGGTGGTTGGAAAATCCCTAGAATAAAGTGAAAACCCATCATTGTCCGGTGTAATCCTATCAAAAAAATTCTTAATGTATAACATGGGTGAAATCAAGTAATAGGAAATATAAATAATTGAGTTTAAAAACTCAAACTAAATCAAGGATCATGTGAAAAATTAGAAATTCCAAAAATCAAAAGAATAAATAAAAATCAAAGCCAAAAAAATTATTCAAAAGGGTAGAAAATCCATAAAATAATTTTCTCTACCACAATAATAGATTGGTCTTTTTGGAAGAATGTTTTATCTAGTTATAGGTTTGATTATACAATTGTGTTCTTTGTTCAATTCATGATTCTCTATAATCGCATTTCATTAATACATGTTCTTGAGTCATTAATGCCAACAAAACTCTCCTCCTACTATACTCTTGTATACACGGGGTGTGTGGATAACACTGGATATTTTCCATAATAAAATAACTCTAAAGAGTGATATAGGTTTAGGTCATTAAATAAATTAAAATTTTAAACAATTTAATTCAATTAACTCAATAGACAACAGTTTAACTCAGTCGGGCACCCAACGACGTCAAAAATTATATTGCACATAGATTAAACCACATGTTTCAGAAAAAACCATGGTATCATATTTCTCATCTAAGGTATCAATAAAAAAGAAACCAATTTATTCTAAAAATATTCATGTTCATGATTTAATATATAAAAATAATTTTTATATATTAATTGTAGATTCATGAGAAACCAAAAAACTTTGTCGACCATGAAGAAAAATTTGAAGATGCATTGAAATAGTCAAAGGAATAAACCAATGGAACTGATTACATTAAATTATCCTCCCCTTCAATGATTTTCACCTAGAAAATAAATAGTGTTTCCAATTCACTTGAATCAAATCAATGGTCTATCCACATAGTATCCTCTCCTATAAATCAAAATTTTAAACTATTTAATCATATATAGTGAATCTATATTCAATGACTATCCTACTAATGTCGATAATATGTTTTAGGTCAACCACATATCTAATATTCTACAGAATATGGAATACATTGTCAACATGGTGTCACAGTGAGGGTAAGTCCAAGTTTTAATCATCCTCACCAACCACATGAAAAAACTTATACAGCCCAAATATCCTCAGGTAAAATATTAATCAAAGACAAAAACACTTTAATCTACGTCATGGGGAGACTCTCAAGACAAAATGGTCTCCCATATAAAACTCTAATGGCCTCATAATTCAGTATGTATATGATTTTTTTAACACCAAGTTATCCTCAAATAGTCAAGGATCATCTGAACCCATCTCCAATATTTCCTACCCCATTTATATCCCAAAAAGGAAGTTCCAATAAGATAATTCCATTAAATGGGTGACCTTTAGGGTCTCTTATATAGATCCTCAAATAGTTCCATACCAATAGTGGAGTGATATATGCTATTACAACAAATCTAATTCAATAAATGTGATCCATATAAATATATCTAAAAGGCCAATTTTTTCTCTCACATTACATTCTCCATAACCTGGATTATCTTATTTGAGTGTCCATCAACCTTGGGGTGGACATATTTTTTCATTTAGAAGAGTTTCCAAAAAGACTCATGATATCCTTTCCACAATCATGACATACAAAAAAATCATGGTCAATGTTAAACACCATGGTTACCCATGAAGTTGAATGCTCTATAAAAATTATAACTTCCCTAAAATCACAACCTATATCTTCAATTAAATGAAAATGGAGTGTGTTGAAATTGTATGTTGGTCAAAAAATAAATATATCATAATTAACTCTATGTAAATATGGAATCCCCGTAACAATATCTCCTGATATGTCATCCAACTACCTTTAAAAATCATAAGAGGTTGAGTCATACATGTAGGGACATGATGTTCAGCCTTTATATGATTATAGGGGAGGCATCAAGAGAAAAAATAAAAATAATATTCCACAAGTATCCTACCATAACTACCATATTAGGTCCTTCTACAATTTTGTGTGGGGGTTCATATGAATCTCCACTAACATATCTTCATGCAAGGTGACCAAACCCAATATCCATACCAAGATAATGATAATGTTCTTACTAACATTAGATAATCCATCATGGGAATATTTAGAGGATATCATGTTACAGAAAACATCATAGTCAATATATCCTTACTATGTTTCTATCATACACGGAATAATATTTGGATTTATAACCATCTATTGAAGATAAACTACACACCTATAATCCACCAAGTTCAACCCCAACTAGGTCAACTCCTTTGATTCCTCCTTCACCACAAAGAATAGTATTTCTTAGTAAGGTAATATACCTAGAATATATAATTTTTCATGAAAAATCATTAAAAAACTACACCACTAAAACTATATTAGATGTGTCCTGATAAATTACTACATCAATCATTTTTGGATCCATATATACACCATAATCATATTTGACATTCCCAAGAAATTTCCCATCATGGATCCAAACCAGAAACATCAGGAGATTACCATAAATCATGCGCTCTTAAAGAAATACCACAACCATCAATAAATGATATTTAATTCTTCTATAATTTAAAATATATGATTTTTTTAATTAATAAAGACAAATATGAATAAGTCTATATATGGTTGGATGATTTTTATCAAAAGTTCCATGGACACATTAAGGGAACTAGTCCCATATAGAGGCATCATGGGGAACACTTAGTTTCCATATAAAAATTTTAATTTCATCTTCAAAATAGCATCCTATTGAAATATAATCTTATGGTAACTAGTACTAAGATTTATATTGGAAAAATAACTAAAACCATTCAAAATAAAATAAATTACATCAATCCTCATCAAGGGATACTTGTTCAAGAATGTGTCTAGATTTAGGTGATGATAAATAGTTTAAATCATCAATATTTCATGTTCCTTATTATAAAGGTGTTATAACTGTATCACCACCTCCTATATCTTGTTAGGGTCCATCAAATATTCCATAAAAGATAGTAGTACAGTCTTGAAGTTCAATTGGTTTGTAGAATTCAAACTCTTACCCACATAGAATAACTAAAAAAATGTAGTCCCTCATCACAACTATAAAAATATCACATGAGAAGCTCTCTACTAAATGATTTGAGGCATGTTATAGGAAGAGAAATTTGATCATGGACACTCCCTCAATTGGAGTCCTTATATGTGAAGGATGAGGTAAAGGCTCTCTAGAATATCAAATTCATAAACAAGGGATGATATGTGATAAGAGTAACATGCACCTTCATCTAGGAATTATTGAGAAGTCATGTTTCATTCCATCGATCAATCTGATGCCTCCAAGTCATAACCATCCACTTCATTTTGTTTTCATTCTATTTTTCTAATGTTTCCCCCTCAATCATGGTTTGCACCGACATTATAGAATTTTGAAGAAAACCTCACACATAAAAATAAAAAAAAAGTCATTGAAAATACCTCAGCAATGTCCATTTTGGGCCACAATAACTCTCCTAAGTTAAATAAAATCTCATCAAAAGATAACACAACTTGGTTGGGGAAGTTTCACTATTCCTAGCATTCATAAGGCCACAATGTACCACACTAATATAAGTATAACACAAAGAACAAGAAAACATTTCTACAAATAAACAAAGAAAAAGGGAAAATTGATATAAACCGTACCTTATAGTATATATGGTGTCCCGGGATTTAATGATTCAACTATTTATCCATCTTCATGATAAGATGGGTAGTTCAGAGCATAATTACCTTGCCTATCACAAGCTTAGAATCACTCATTACTAGAATGTCATTTTCTTCAATAATACCTTTAGAGTGAATAACATTAAATTTAATTAAGTCCCCCATAATTTATTTTAACACCCAAATATTATTATGAAAATTTTATCATTAAATAATTTTATTTCTTCAATAGCTTCTGCAAAACACATAAATGAGATTAGACAAACCACATTACTTTATTGAGAAATAATGTGTCACTTATTTTCTAGCCATTAAATTGGAGGTATGAATAGTGATAACTAAAATATGTAATATATATGGCGTACAAGTTTATAAAATAATTCCATAGTAATAATATGTTTAGACTTAAAAATAAAAATTATTTGAAAGTAACAGAGATTTGTTTTGAAAAAATATTTTTATGTTAAAAATGTATTTTATATTAATAAAATAAATTAATAACTACTAATGAATTACTATAAATAATTTTATGTATTATTTTTATTGATCAATTTATTTAAAACACCTTAAATATTTCTTTTTAGAAATAAGATAATATTAAATCTATTTTAATGCTTAAAAATGTCATTTTCCATATATAGTTTTTTGAATTTATTGAAATTTAAAATTAAATTCTTTATTTATCAGTATTGAATTAGATAAAATTAATTACATATTTAAAATCATTAGGATAATATTTTGTAAATAGAAATTTTTATTTTTGGTCAATATGAATAGTAGTTTTGGAAATTTTTTCTCCTCAAAAAAGGGTAAAACATTATAAGATTAGACAAAAAATATTGATAATGCCCTAAATCGTCATCCTATTTTCGACTTGATAAAGTAAATTCTACCATGAGAAATTTGGCTTTAAATTGAGTATTTTATAGAAAAATGTTCCATGAAAATTACTTATTTATTATTTAAATAAAAAAATTTACAAAATGTAATTATCTTAGTTTTAAATATCCATTATGATTTCAAATAAAAAAAACAAGTTTTAAATGAATCATAATTTAAATTTTTGGGCTTAATAAATTAAATTTATGATTTTAAAATATTTATAATTTTTATAAATTATATAATTACCTTAAATTCTAACATAATACCAAAACAATATTTATTCAATTAATGAAAAAATAAAATAAGTGATTATAAAAATATGAAAAGTTATATAATTTGAGTAATTTATTTTGTTACACATGTTATATTGGTTAATATTAAATATTAGCTTAATTTAATAGGATTTCAATTTAATTAAAACTTTTCTTTATTACTTTTAAGTATAAATTAATTAATTGTTTCAAAGTTGAAAATAAATATATTTAATTAAAATGACATTTTATGGAATTATTTTAAAAACCAAAAAATCTATAAATAAGATGTGGGGAAAATTATAGGGTCTAAAATGTCACAAATGATCCATTTAGGGGCCACCATTAATCTTATATGTAAAAATTACAACCCCTAAATATTGAAAAATTTGATACTTGAGTTAAAATAAAATTGGTCGAGGGATAATCAAAATGAGATGAATTAAAATGATATCAAAACACTTTTAAATTCTATTATATGATGGGATTAAACCCCTTTTTTACTTTAAAATAGAATATTTTTCTATTTGGATTCATTTTTCATGATAGTTAATTTATTAAAATTTAATATTTTACAAAATTAAAATAGTTATTATTGTTAGAGTGGTTCCCTAGAACCAATTGTTTGTACATTGATTACATGTATATTTAGTGTATTTAAATATTAAAAATCTTATTAAATATGGTTCATTGTTCTTCATGATTATGATGTAATGATGTCCAAGAGTATTTATTGCATTGGTAAGGTTATGTAAGTTCCCCGGTATGATGAGAACCTTCAAATTATATAGAAATATTTTTGAATGTAGTTCAATGGTTGGATGACATGATTTGAAGGTACCCATAACATGAAATCTATCAGGTTTGAGTACTGGTAAGCAGATGAGACTTCCTCTCATGAAGTTCGCATTTCGTAATCTCTACGATAGGATATTAAGAAGACATACCCGCCCGTAGAAATTCCACATTTTTTAGTGTTATTATATATTTATATCTACAAGTGTGTGTAGTGATCCATGGACCTTTATATTATCAGTAATATGTGTCTTGACTTGTGCACTTTTATTTACCGATGAAAACCATCATGCAGATAGTTGGCAGGAAGTAGGGTACGTTGGGTGCATTGGAGTGGCATGTTATTCATGGATAATTCAAGGAATGATTTTCCCATCCATTTATGGAAGATGATATCTTGTCCCATTCAATGAAATAGAAACGTCACATGAAAGTTCATGGACATGGTGTAAGGCCGACCACCGAATAGAGTCATCCCTAAGAAACAATATGCTCCATCAAAACCAGGTCCACCAAGGTCACCACTATTACATCTTTCATATAGCTAATAAAAAACATGTATCAGAGAATAAAATGAAATAGATATTATATACATATCCAATATGACACATAAAAAAACCAAAAAACTGATTAATGGAAATAGAAATAGTTAGTTAAATCCATAAGTAAGAGGGTTACTAAATCCCAACATTAGATATTCTCAAATGAACCAAATATAATATAGGGAAAAGGATCATCATTATCAAATCTATCTAGGTATAAAGTGTTCCTCTACTACACCCATGGTCCCACCTTGTAGCCATGTCCCATATGTAACCTCATGAGAAATAGGGTGGATGGGCCACTCTTCTCTATAGTGTAACACAGTCGAGGGAGACCTATATAATAGCCATTTATCACCCATAATATCTCAAGAATATGGAGGACACAAACCTAACCACTGTGTAACACAACCAAGGGAGAACCATCTCTATTGGAGGACCTTCTCACCACATTATCTCAATGGTTGGACTCCAGGAATAGAGGGGCTACACCTTCTATATTGTGGTAGAGTTCTATCTCTAGATATATATTGTATATATTACACATTCTAAAAAGAGAGAGAGAAGGGGGAACCAACCTATCTAACACTCCGATGATCACACATGATCAATGAATTAGATAACCATAAATGAAATAATCATTCCACTAAATTCACCTTATGTCATACAGGAAATAAAGTATTAGTGGCCACCATAACTTCCGACATATAAAACTACTCAGTATAGGCTACTCATATGCTAGAATATGAGTCCTAAAGAAATAGATATTCAAGGGAGAAGATTTTTAGGGGTGTAGGCTATCTTCCCTATTGGGGTACATTATGTGTCACATGAAGCCAAGTCATGTTCATGTCTCGTCGTTGTACTCATCCAATATGAACAAAGTACACAGTTTGTATTTAGGGTCACGTGGTGTGTGGCTCTCTCTTGAAACCTTGAAATTTCCAATTGTAGGCACGATTTGGCTAGCCATGTGACTCCACACGACTTGTGAATGGGGTCACATGGATTATTTTTTGACCTAGGTTTTTTGGGTGTGTGCACATGGTACATGGCTCAACTTGACCTGTACATATACAAGGTGTGTCCTTTACGGTACACAACATGTCTAACTACATCGAGTCCTAAAAATTTGACTTCAACTCAAGTATTGGCTACTAAAGTAGGATCATAGGTGGGAGGGTTCCAGCCATATAGAATTTTATATTTAACTCAGCCAAAACCCTAGCCACCATGAGAACCTAGACTACATGTAATGTGTTCCTATGAGATAAACATGATGTAGCAGAATTTTTTATAAAAAAAATCCATATGTAACAAGGATGATAGATCAATATTTTATTCCTCCTTACATTCGATTTTCCCACACGAACTAGATGAATACGAGAGAGATTTTTCCGATAGTTTATTTTTATTCACCGGAGGCTAGAAATAAGTTCTTCGATAACCTTGTTATGAATCCTTTATGCCATAGGTCATCGTTTTGGGGTACTGAACCATGAATTTATCACCATCCACCAACTCTCTATCTTCATACACCCTTAGAACACTTAACTCAAGGTAATTCAGATTTGTTCCATGTATCTTGGGGTTTGATCGCTTTCAAACATGGATTAAAAATGTAAAATCAATACCCCAAGGGTCAATCATGATGAAAATGGATAGTGGTAGTGGAAAAATCACAATAATGAAATGATAAACCATCATTGGTTATTGGGAACCCATCAAAGGAATTCTTAATTTTAAAATATGGTGATATCAAGGGAAAATAATTATAAATAATTGATTTAAAGAGGTAAAAATAAATCTAGGATCTTTTGAAGAATTGAAAACTCTCTAAATAAGAAGAAGAAATACAATGAATTATTGAAAATTTATTCACAAGGTTAGAAAATAAAAAATAATGTTCCCTTTCTCATGAATGGATTAATCGTTAGTGAATACTGAGTATTTAGTGATGAGATGATGATCCTAGTTTGTTAATCATTCAACTCGCTATTATTCATGATTTCCTACTACTGATCAACATTATTGAGTCCTCAACACCATCTAATATCCCAACATTTTCGTCTATAATATCCATAGGTAATATAGCTAATCCTATAAATTTTCTATATTGGAATACATGTATATGGGGAACTAGGTTTCAGTCACTAAATAAGTTAAATAATTTACTAATTTAATTCACATAATACACCCACCAATAGCTACCCTCAATTTGTGCCCACTGCTGAAAAACTATATTTTTTGACTATGGTAAACCCAATGTTCGTGAATGTAAGACCACAATCTTCCATAGTACGCTTCTTATTAAATAATTCAAATATCTTGGACTACACGCAACATTGAGTTTGAGCGCACTATGACTAGCCATTAAAAGATTTATTATTAATAGTATTAACCACATTTTAAATTTTATATATTCCATATAATTTTAATATTCATCTCATGTGTTTCTTATTCATGAAATAATAACAAATTCAATTTTTTGAAAAAAAGAAGTATTTTTTTAAAAAAAAATTATATTACAAACTATTTATGGATAAATCCCTTTAAATACAAAAAATGACATTTTTAGATATTAAATATGAAAAAATAAACTTACTCTTTATAATAGGAACATAAAAATTTAGTTATGATAAATTTTCAGTGTTTTTCTGAAAACTTTCATTTTTTGATGAATAGTGAAAAATACTAAATTTTAATTGAAAACATCATTTTTAATTAAAATAATTTACAGCATTAAATTATAAATTTGACTTATTTTAATTTATAATTGGAATATATTTTTATCATTAACTATAATTTAGGTCATTGAAATTAATTTTTACATTAAAATTAGATATAAACACTTGTCAATCATTTTATGGTTTTACTTTTGAAAAACAGTTTTCTACTTTTGACAATGGGGAATAATTTTAAATTAATTACATCCACTTCTATGATTTAAATTATGAAAAATGGGTTCTACTATTTTAATATGTGGGTCTGAATTATTTTAATAGGTCAATTTTATTATTTGGACAGTATAAATAGTAACTTTTGTAATTTTTGTATTATCGCTGTTAAGGGTAAATCAGATAATTAATGGTAAAAATTATATTATAAATTTTTTTTAACACCTGTAAAAGTCATATTGTTTGAGTAAATTAGACCCTTAACATATATGGTTCGAAATAAAATCACTTAATTTCTACCTAACCATGAATATGACATTAATATTATAAAAATCAATGATTGTGACAACATGTCACACTATCATTTTATATAGGTATATTAATTTTAATATAGATATAATGATGAGGTTAAATTGAAAATGGATAGTCTATGAAATTATTTAATAATTACCTATATCATATAAATTTATTTATAATTTTTAAATATTATATAATTACCATTTAAGATGACACAATGTTGACAGAAAAATTATTTAATTAATAGAAATATCAAATAACTGATATTAAAAAAATTTGATGATATATAATATGTATTAATTAAGGTTATCCACGAATTTTATTAGTTCTTATGAAATTTTAATCATATTGTAAAAGTTTTTATTCGAAGATATCTTTTTTGGGTATTTTATTTAAAATCTATGAAATGAATAGTGTCAAAATTGACTCTATTTATATTTTATAAAAATAATATTTTATTAAATTAGTTAAAAATCATAAAAATATTTAAATTTTAAAAAGAGATAATTATAAGGTCTAAAATATCATAAAATATAATTTTTTTTCTCAATTTATAGCATATAGGTAGATATTTATATCCATTTATTATTTCAAAATTTATAACCATAATTACAATTAAATAGATTAAAAAACAATACATCAAAATCACAATGTTTAAAATAAAATAAAAACATTTATAAATTTTATTGGTTGAGAGTATTTAGAACCATCCTAATATTATAGTTGAAATAACACACTTTGGAGCCTTTTTTCTAAACAAATTTATTTATATTAATTTAATAGGTTTAGTATTTCCAAAGGTGCTCCTCCATTCTCTTATAAAACAACACCTCTCCATCACTTTTAATCAATCCTCTAAAACCATTGGGATTAGAAAAAATCTGATAATTTCCTCTCCTAACTACCTTAAATACATCATATAGGCCATACATTGGACATAAATCCTTCTTAAATATTACATTTGTACAAATGAAAAGGAGACACCCAAAAAGAGGTAATTGTTTTATCACCTCTTTCAATTATCATTTCATATTCTACTTCCTATTTCTATGTTGTTTCTATATAAAAATAATAAATCCAGTATTATTAATATACTGATATGTTATTATAATTATTCTACGACCTTGTACCTCCTTTTATCCATCCTACGAATAACAGTATCACCATGTGTGTGTACATACGGCTTTCCATCTCCACGCTATGGTGTAATTTGATATTCAACAATATTTTATTTGGATCGATATAATGATGGGTATAATTGATGTAAATAATTAATATAACATGATAATTATTCATTATAATTAATACACCATCCAATTCCATACCATTTAACCATCATGTAAATGTTATCATTACTCGTGCTTACGTACAACTTACCATCTCCACGACGCGGTGAGATTCAGTCTCCATGTTTACCATACATGAATGATTACTAAATTTATATTATAAGTAAAAATAATAATTATGATGATCATATAATTCTATATGTGGCAAAAATACATACAATTCATAGAAAACATTACTTTCATGACAAAACAAGAATGGGAAAATGAAGCAGTTAACACCCAAAACAATAGTAATACTGTAATATAATTAAAAATGGTAATAGAGATACATATATGATATAATAAATATGTATAATGTTCTAGTATAATTTAATAACATTCATTAACCATTATAGAGAAGTTTAACACACCGTCGACTAACAGAAAGTACAAGGTAAGGGTTAATTTCACAATATCCTTATTATTCGAAGATGCTTATATGTATGTATCTAATGGGACATATTTATCATCCTTGTCCATGTTTCCAAAAAAATTATAAAATGACTTAATATTCTACTATGGATGTTTAAAGTCAATTTTCCCCATTTTTTCTTTTATTAATTTTTTAGAAAGGAATCTTTGGGTCATTTTCCAAATGAGGTACTTTATAAGCTTTTCGAAAATTTAAGGAAAGAATGTTTTTTTAACTTATACTCCATGAAAGGAAATTTTCTGTTGTTAGGTAACCTAACCATTTCTATGCTTCCCTTATATGTTTATATGGGTTATTTTCAAAATAATTGATTTCTCTTAAAATTACATGGCTTTTGAATAATTTAAAAAAACAGATATTTATCTCCAAGTGTTTTAATGAATTAAATCATTTTCATTTTTGTCAATATCCATTGTTGGATTTTATTCTTATATGAGGTTTAATTATTATGGTAAAATCTTCCATATTGTATTCAACGGTTTATTATATATTTGACTGTGGATGTATTAAGATTATACCATTCTTCGTTTATGGTTAATGTATTTGCATTTCATATACTATTTTTAATATGAATTTTTTTTATGTTTCAACCATTTCATAAGAAGAATGCATTGGACTTAGAATGTGATGGGTGAGGACCAATATAGCCCCTAAATGTATCGTTATGTCTCATGAGACAAACTAGTGTCTTTACACAAGGCCTTGATGGTATGGTAATGGTCTTTGTACAAGTCCTTGATAGTATAGAAATGGTATTGGTATGAGGCCTTGAAAATATAGTTATGATGTACGACGTTAGGAAATTTCTTATTATGATATTAGTTATTAATATTACATGTAATTATTCAACTCGTAGTATATCCATGTGAAAGTGTAAATGGAATTATTTTATTTATTCTTTCCATATTGAACTGAATATTCTATCTAAATGTATTTTGATTCAATTTTATAAATTTCCCAAAATTTTATGCTTATTTATGATTTGTTACTCGATATTATTTGTTTTAATGAGCGTATGAGCTCACCACATTCATAGATTTCATTTATCCCTAGGATGTGAAGAAGTGTATAATGATTTACTTGCGGTGATATTCTAATGGATATGAGTGTTTTCAAAGGGTATAATTTGTTTTTTATTTATAGATGTAATGTAAAACATATATTGTATCTAGAAATTCCAAGGAAAATAAACCGATCGGCCCTCCATGGTTTGATTTTCTTATGATCATGAAAATTTATTAAAATAATGCACCAAATCTGGGAAACTAGGTTCGAGGCGTTATATTTGGTATCTGAGGAAATTTACTACAAAGCATGGAAAATATATTTTGAAAAAAATCCTTGAATATGGAACATTACCTTAAGATATAATTTTATGATCAGTATGGAATAGCAGCCTAGAATTTTGGATACTACAAGTGGACGTGGTAGTGGAATAGATGTACCTAAGGGTGAAAACTCTGACAAGGTGCTTCGAGCTTGTGTTGTGGTAACCTATTACATGAAAACATGCATTAATGCTCACCTAGTTTGACACTCCAGGGGGGGTATACTTAGGAAAATGCATATCTTCTTTACAAACCATTATGAAAGATTTATGATTAACTATGACCTTAATAAAATCATGATTATGATTATGGATAGGATATGTATAAAATTTTCAATTTATTTTACATATTTTATTTGTTTAGAATTTTTCATTATGATTCATAACCTAATATAGTTAATTTTTTATTTTATAAATGGAATCTACTGAGAAGAATGGAAATCATGTCAATATACATATTCCATGTAAGGATTTCCCTCCTATGAATGATAATTATAGTAGAGATGGTGACACACCTGGTTTTCATAAACTTACAACCATACTGGGACAGTTGAATCAGGTTATGAATAATAACCATACCCTTATGGAGCATCTTGATACACATTACGAAGGATAAATGTAAGAATTATTTATGAGACAAAAACACCAACATTAAATGAGACTAAAAATCCATTTGTAGTTGATAAATGAATAAGTTCCATAGGGAAAATATTTATTCCTTTGGGAACTAATGAAAGGTAAAAGGTTTTCCTGGTATTTTATCATCTATCAATAGATTCTGATCAATGGTGGTCATTAATTCAACAAAATAAGGAGGATGACGAAGTATAAAATATATAATAGAGGGTGTTTAAAGAAATTTTCCTAGAAAAATAATTTTCTCTTGAAAAAAGAGTTGATATAGAAAGGAAACTTCTGAGAGGGAAAAAGTGGATTAGAATGTTTCAAAGTATGAGGATATATTTACTTGGTTAGAAAGGAATGTTATAGACTACATATGTAACCTAAGAAGTAATATTGATTTATTCTATGATGGGTTAAAACCATTACACCAATAATCATTGGTCTCATAATCATTCTCGTCGTACAAAGATATAGTCTCATGTGCCATCAAGAGACAAAAGGAATTCCATAGGTATATTGACTTTAAAGGGAATCAAGAAAAGAAGAGGGCCTCTAAACACTCTGGGAAATGAAATAAGGGGAAGAATGGAAAAACTATATTTCCACCTTGTAGTAATTTTGGGAATAAACACCCTTGTACTTGCCTGAAGGGAATAGGAGTTTGTTACAAGTGTAGAGAAAAATAACACCAACGTCGTGATTACATGGGGAAGAAAGAAGTTTTCAATGCTTAGTGATACAATTGTAAATAAATGGGACATTATTAAAATGATTTTCCAATACATCAAGGAATCATACATTAGAAAAGGCCAAGAGAGAAAGTCCAAAATTTTTCGATCACAACTGCTGAGTTTAAAACTCTTAATGATGTATAGGAGGGTACTATAATTATCTTCTTAAATTTAGGCAAAGCTTTATTTGATTTTGGATCCTCAAATTCCTTTATATCTTCCTAGTTTTCATTAAAAATTTGATATTTTAAATTCACTTTAACAAGATATTTTTAAGTCAAAACCCCAAAAGGAAGTCTCACTATAACAAAGATGCATCAGGTAGTTCTCACTGTGGCATATAAACATGCCTTATCTACTAAATTTATTATCATAACTATGGTTGAATTTTATATAATTCTCATTATGTATTGGCTATAAAAATATGATTCAAAACATTATTGCAATAAGAATGAGGTTATGATTTTTATGTACTGTGTATAATCAATTATCATTAGAGCATACACTTTATCACCTATTTTTTATAATAATCCTCCCACAATAGCTATACTAAATGAGATTATTGGGGATAAATATTAATTAAAATCTAGGCATGAAGACTGAAATATACTAATTGACTAAGTACCTTTTTAGAAGGAATGCATTGATTTTTTTCCTAATTATTTACCTCTATAACCCCCAGAGCATGAAGTTGAGTTTTCTATTAATTTATTACATTATACAACACCAATATCAACAACTCCTTATAGAAAGGATATTATGTAATTATTAGAGATCCAAAAAAATTAGAGGAGTTGAGTAATAAAGAATTTATTCACCCTAGTGTTTCTCTATGGGTATCCTAAGATCTTTTTGTTAATAATAAAGACACATCAATGAGGTTGTGCTTTGAATATATAAAAATAAATTCTATTACAATAAAGAAAATGTATCTTCTTCAATAAATTGATGATTTGTTTGAACATATTCATGTTCCTCAACATTTTTCAAAGATTTAACTTCATTTTGGATATCATCAATTTTTTGTATAAAGGAATATATACCAAATACGGAATTCTGAATGAGGTATGGTAACCACTAACTTATAGTAATTCCATTATGATTCACTAATTCACGCTCTATTTTTTGTAGATCTAATGAATAGAGTTTTCAAGGAATATCTTGATAATTTTTCGTAGTAATTATTGATGATATATATGTATACTATGAAAGCTATAAAGACCATGATAACCACTTGTGGGTTGTTCTGAAGTGTCTTATAAGAAATAAAAAAGTTGGAATTTGTGCAAGTGTGAATTTTGGATTCAAGAAATTTCTTTTCTTGGATATATTTTCTCTTATGATGGAATATTTGTTGATCATTAAAATAAAAAATGATATCCAAGAATTTATAGCACCAATGATTTTAACCGAGGTGTGCAGTTTTATGGGTTCTATAGGCTATTGTCATCATTTTTTCTGGAGTTTAACCAAGATCACAAGTAAAGGGGTTAAATCCATTTGAAAATAAGAGTGTAGAGAATGTTTTTAAGAATTTATGAGAAGATTAGTCAATTATCCTCTCTTGACTCTACCATCTAGAAATGAAGGGATTCTGATTTATGTTGATGTGTTAAGGAAAGGACTCAGTTGTATCATTATACAAACTGATAGGGTTATTTCTTATATATAATGGCACTAAAAAATTCATCAAAAAAACTATCAAACTCACGGTCTTGAGTAAGCTACAGTAATCTTCACCTTGAAGATATGGAGACACTATCTCCTTAGTGAATGATGTGATATATATACTGATCACAAGAGTTTGATATATATTTTCTCACAGAAACAACTTAGAATGAGACAAAGGGTATGGAATACGCTACTCAAGGATTATGATTTCACAATACACTACAGCCCATGGAAGGAAAATAAGTTGGTATATTGTTTGAGTAGAAAATACAATGGTTTTCTAAACAAAATGAGATTTGAAATGGGTCCTATATATATGGATCTAGTAACAATGGATATGGGAATTATCATAGAAGGTGAAACATCACTACTTTTTCAAATGGTTTCAAAACCTTATGTACTATAAATGTTAAAAAGTTATTATTATGATGATGAAGGGTTTCAAAAAAATTAAATCTATGAATGATGGGATTCTTATTACCTTTTTATTTTAAGATTGTACTTTGAAATTTGGGAAGAGGATTTTTGTTCCTACTATACTGGAGCTAAAAGTAAAATTATTGGATAATTCTAATAGCCCCAATTTTTCTATTCACCATAATGTCTCTAAGATGAATAAATATTTTAAAGAAAATTTTGGGTGGGGTAACATGAAGAGGTAGATTGATGTTTATGAGTCAAGATGTTTTGTTTGCCAATCGGTGAAGGCTAGAAGACAACATACTAAATGAGTTGTGAAACCTCTTCCTATAGCTATGTAGAAATTTGATTATATTTCTATAGAATTTTCCATGGATCAACAAAATAATCCTATAATAAATGATGTGATATCGGCTATTGTAGATCGTATTGCCAAATTAGCACATTTTCTTATTATAAGAGATTATTTACCACTTGAATGTTTAGCAAGAGTATGTATTAATGAAGTTATAAGACCTCATGGTGTACCCCTATCGATTGTCTCTGACCTTGATCCCCATTTTACATCACAATTATGGGAATGTCTTCAGAAGGCCCAAGATACTGAGATTAGTTTGATCAGTACCTACCACCCTCAAACTAAAGGACAATCAGAAAAGACTATTCCAACCATAGAATACATGTTGAGATATTGATCTCTTGACATTAAAGGTATGTGGGATCAGTTTTTACCTCTAGTATCATTTTACTATAACAATATATTCCATTCAAGTATACATATGGAACCATATGAAGCATTATATGGAAAGAGATGTCATACACCAAATTATTGGGACAATATTTTTAATGAAAACTCATAGGCCTAGAACTTGATGAAGAAATGATGGGAAAGGTAAAAACTATTCAGACCCATATCAAAGCAACTCAATGCTGGAAAAATATTTATGCAGATAACCAAAGGATGGATTTGGAATTTAATCTAAGAGATCATGTTTTCTTGATAGTATCTCTATGTACGGGTTTTATACGATTCGGTAAGTAGGGTAAATTAATTCCCAATTACATCAAACCATTTTAAATTCTATAATAAATTGGAGTTGTATCCTATCGTTTGGAAAGGTTGGAAAGTCCCTCCAAAGTCCCTGATGTGTACCATGTATCAATGTTTAGGAAATACAGGCCAGACCCAACAAATGTACTCACCTATGAGGAAATAGAATTGGAACCCAATCTGTCTTATTGTGAAGGGCCTATCAAGCTTCTTGATACCACATAAAAAGTTTTGAGAAATTGGATGACTTTCCTGGTAATGGTTCTTTAGAGAAACCATAAAATGGAAGGATTGATGTGGGAACCTGAATACCTTATGATATAGAAGCACCCAAATCATTTTTTCTTGTGATATTCTAGAAATTTCGAGGAAGAAATTATTTGAAGGATGGAATAATGTAATAGCCCAATCTTCCATGGTACCCTTGTTTTTTAATAATTCAAATATCATGCACTACATGCTACATTAAGATCGAGCACACCAAAACTATTCAATTAAGGAGCAGTTAAGAATAGTATTAACCACATTTTGAATTTTATATATTCCATATAATTTTAATATTCATATAATGTTCTTCTTAGACAATATATAATAACAAATTAAATTTTTCGAATAAAAGAAGGATTTTTTTAAAACGTTGTTTTACCACCTTTTAATGGAGAACCCTTTTAAAATACAATATATGACACATTTTAATATTAAATATGGATAAATAAACTTCCTCTTTTAAAGCGTGGCATAAAAGTTTAGTTTGGATAAATTTTCAGGTTTTTCTGATAACATTCATATTTTGATGAATAATAAAAAATATTAAATTATTTTTGAAAAAAACTTATCTATCAAAATAATTTATATTGATAAATTATAAATTTTAATGTTTTTATAGTATAATTAGATTATATGTATATAATTTTATATAATTTAGTACACTGGAATTATTTTTCACAAAAACATTAGATGTAAATACATGTCAATCTTTTGATGGTTTTTAATTTTATGAATCTTATTTTCTCATTTTGACAATGAGGATTTATTTTAATGTAATTACTGAAACTTTTATGTTTTAAATTTTGAAAAATGGATCACATATTTGTAATAATTCTGTTCAATTATGTTAATAGGTTACTTTTATTTTTTCGACATTATGAATAGTATCTTTAATATATTTTTTTTGCGGTTAAGGGTAAATCAGATAATTAATGGTAAACATAATATTATAAAATTACCATAACACCTTGAAATATCCTATTCGATGACTAAATTATAGTCTTATAATATATGATAGATAATGGAATCACTTCATTGAAAATTTCTCATGAATATGACATTAAAATTATTAAAATCATTGAATGTGACAAAATGTCACACTCTCATTTTTTATAAGTATATTAATGTCAATATAGGAAAAAACAAGAGATAAAAGAGACTATATGTATTCTATTCAAATAAAATATAATTAAATAATAATATAAATTTATTAATTATTTTTCTATAAAATATAATTACCAATAAGGATTACATAATAGTGACACAGAAATTAGTTTATTAATTGGAATATCAAATAAATGATTTTAAAAATACTAAAAGAAATATAATCTAAATTAATTAAAGCACTCCATAAATTTTATACATTACTATTACATGTGAGAAGTATATTTAATATTTTGGTTAGATTTTATCTCTGGTGTGGATTTTATTTAAAATCAATTAATTGAAGAGTGTCAAAAATTACATTACTAATATTTTATAAAAATAAAAATTTATTAAATTACTTGAAAATTATAAAAAAAATTAAAAATTAAAAATTGATAATTATAAGGTATAAAAATTCATAAATTATCTGTTTATTCTCAAATTAAACCATATATGTAAATATTTATAACCATTTATAATTTAGAATGATATTACCGTAATTAAAATTAAATAAATTATATAGGAAAATATCAAAATGATAAGCTTTGAAATAAAATCAAAAAATGTAATCATTTTTCTGGTTTAAAGTATTTTTACCCATACTAATCTTATCTTAGAATTAAACCACTTTAGAACTATTTTTATTTATAAAATTATTTATAATAATTTAATAGTTTTGGAATTTCCAACAGTGCCCCTCCCTTCTCTTATAAAAGGGGACAACTACTTATCTTTTAATAACACTTATAAATCCTTTTCATTTGGAAAAAAATCACCCAATTTACCCTCAAAATTTCCCTAAATACATACTAGGGGACATTCATTGGTAATAATTTCATCCTATGGATTCATTTTCTATAAATCAAAAGGAGAGACTCGGAAAAGAGCAAATTATTTTATCACCTCTTTCAATGATCTTTTCTTCTTATACTTCCTCTTAATATTATGTTTCCATATAAAAATAATAACTCTAGTATCATCCATATACTTATATTTTATTATAATTATGGGACAACATTATACCTTCTTTTATCCATCCTATTAATAACAATATCACCGTGTCTGCGTACATATGGCTTATCGTCTCCACGACGTTGTGTAATTTATTCTTCTAAAATACTTCTTTGGATTGGTGTAATGATGAGTATAATAGATTTAAATAATAAATATAACTTGGTAATTATTCTTCATAAATAATATACCAACTAATTCAATAAAATTTAACCATCAAGTTAATGATATCGTCACTTCAGCGTACGAACAGCCTACCATCTCCACGACGCGGTGAGGTTAATTCACTACGTTAACAATCCAAGAATGATTATAAAATTTATATGATGAGTAAAAATAATACTTATGAACATAATATCATTCGGGATATCACTAAAATATATTTTATTTATAACAAACATGACTTATATGACAAAACATGAATGAGAAATACATCAGTTAGCACTCGAAACAATTGTAATACTGAAATATTATTAACAAAATGATAAAAGAAGTTCTTATATGATATCATAAATATGTATATGGTTCTGTTATAATTTAATAATAGGCATTAACCACTATAAATGAGGTTAACACACCCTGAGTAATGAAAATTTCATGGTGAGGTTTAATTTAACAATCTCATTATTATTCATTGTTGTTTATATATAAGTATCTACTAGGACATATGTATCATCCAGGACAATGTTTCCAAAAAACAATTCATGAAATGTTTTTCTATTATATTATGGATTTTTAGATTCATTTTTACCCATGTTTGACTTCTATAAAATGTTTTTAAATTAATCATTCAGTTTTTTTCCAAATGTCGTACTTTTTGACAATTTTAAAAAATTAAGGAAAGATTGGTTTTCTAACTTATACGATGCGAGCGACTATTTTCTTCTATTATGTCACCTTACCATTTTGAATCATCCCTTACAATATTAAAAATTTAATTTCAAAATATAAAATTTATTTGAAAATGATGTGGCTTTTTAATTATATAATGTAAAAAGTTATATTTCTCTCAAAGTGTTTTAATGAATTAAATTATTCTCATCTATGTCAACATCATTTATTGGATTTAATGTTTATTTGAGGTTGAATTATTATAATATAATATTCCATATTATATTAAAGGTCTTATGATATATTTTACTATGGATGTGCATTGTTTATACCATTAAAGGTTTGTGTATAAAGTATTAACATTCGGTATTATTTTTTTAATATGAATTTTTATTTTATGTTTCACCCTTTTAATAGGAGGAATGCATTGGACTTAGAAACTGACGGTCAAGGCCCCTATAGCCCCTCGATGCATCAGTATATCTCATGAGACAAAATAGTGTTATGAAACAAGGCCTTGATTGTATGGTAGTTGTCTTTTCACAGGGCCTTGATGGTATGGAAAGGATCTTGGAATGAGGCATAGATGGTATAGTTATGATGACTTAAATTATTCGTTTCCTCATTATGACCTTAGTTATTGATATTTCATGGGATTATTCAACTAGTATAATATCCATTTGAATGTTTAAAATGAATTATTTTATTTATTCCTTATTTTTCTAATGATTATTTATAAATGTCGTGTGTTTTAGTTTTATACCTTGCCTTAAATGTTTATGCATATTTATGATATCTTCTTCTATATTGTTCATCCTTACAAATAATATGAGTTCACCCCATTATTATGTTTAATTTTCCCTTGGATGTGAAGAAGTGTATTATGATTGATATGTTGTGATATTTTATGGGATACGTGAGTTTTCAAAGTGTATAATATGTTGTTTTTCATTTCAAGATGTAAAATAAAACTAAAATTTGTATCTAGTATTTCCTAGCCTGCTTAATCAATCGGTACTTCGGGATTTCATTTTCTTGTTATCATGCGGATGTAATAAAATAATGCACGGGCTCTATTCAACTAGTGTTGGGGTGTTACAATGAAACAAATGTGGTCTCATACTTAAAATATTATATCTCAATCAATGGGATAAAAATTATTCTTAAAATATCATTGTGTATGCGCTTTAATATATATTATTATTTTTAATATATTAATTATGGGGTCCAAAAACACCCAAACATAGGGTAGAATCTGATGAAAATTATAAATATATATTGAAATATTCAATGGAACAAATCAATGAAACTAGTATCATTACACTAAATACTATCCCAAAATTATTAATCCCCTTCGCATGGGAGATAATCTTGGAAGGGAGGTATATGTTACTAATCACCCTTTCTCATTTCTATTTCATTTTGTGTTTCTATTTTTCCTCATCTTTATTTTCACCATAAAAAAATGATTTAATTATTATCAATATTATATATCTTATTATTTTAATTATGGTACAAACATTGTCCAACTCGGTATTTCGGTTATAAAAATGAAAATGTGAATCAAGCTTCGAGTAGCCCACTACCTCCATGGGAAAAATAATTTCTATTTTTTATATCCTCACCTTCTTATATGGGTGGTCATAAGAATGGTTCTAAATTATAAATATCATTTTTATGATATTATTAAGCTTCTGATATTAAACATTAATGAACATATTAATTTTTTTACCAACAAGTGATTATCGTAAATTTAATTATTTAAAATATACTATGAGGAAAATCAGGAATTCAAGTTGTGTAATTTATTTATATCATTTATTTATTCTTATAATTAAATTCTAATACATATATATAACACTAATATTCCTAAAGGATATCATTATTCCATGTGTGTAATGATATCACAAAGAAATTATCAGCTTTTAATGATCTATAAGCATTAGATGTTCACGATTTGGTCGATTTGACCCCCAAGTTCAAAAATGATATGAAATTGTATCAAGGATGGTTATGAAAACATATTTAAATACATAATATGATATTAATATGTACTTAATTGTTATTTAAGTTTCTATAATGTATAAAACTATATTTCACACATTAATTAAGAAAAAAGTATTTTTTGGTTGAAAATCACTGAAAAATATTCATGGTTGATTTCATCATCTAAGATAATTAATATAGTAATCATGGAAGAAAATTTATAAATAATAAGTCATTATAAGTTATAAATTTAATGAAATTAAATTAAATATGAATGAACATTTTTTAGGATGAAGAAATACCGACATGCCTCCTTTAAAACTACTACAAACAGTCAAAACTATAATAACCTAATGTTGGAAAATAGGAAAAAATTACTAATATACATGTAGATACTAATTGTAAGTTAAATTAATAAATAATTATAGTTATAAATATGGCTCATAAGTTAATAATTATATAATTTATGTTTTTTATACTGGATATTAGAGTGAATTTGACTAAGCATCGAAATAGGATGAGGGTTTCTTTGTATCCAATTTTAATCCCTCGAGACATGTTTATGCTATAAAATATTTTTAATTTTAAATTGTGTATATAATTATTTATAGTAATTTTTTAACTAATATTTTATATGTCATGATATTCAATGTTCTGTTTCAATTTATTCCTCTCTCGGTGTTTTGATTCCAAAGCTATAAGGTTGTATGGGGATTTCATGACTCAGATAATCTGATAGGGTCATAATCACCCTTTTTTTACTATTATCATATATGATTAATCTATTATAACATATGAGTTTCTAATTTTTTTAACATTATTTTAAGGAGAACAATTATTTTAAACCATATTCTTATTCCCCAATGATTTTATTGTCTCAATCAAATTAATTTTCTATATAAATTGTTCTAGTTTATTTTAATGGGTTTCTCTTAAAGATCAATATTTTTTACATCCCACAAGTGTTCTTATTCCCCAAATAGAGACTCAATTTTTTAAAAAATATTACCAGACATTCGTTACCATGAATTTATATAATTTTATTTAATTCACATTTCAAAATATGATTTATTTCTTATCAATGTATCTTTATAGAATTTTTTTGATGTCCTTTTTGTGAAAACTTATCATCAACTGAAAAACTATTTTTTTATTATGGAATTATTATTCCTTTGTATTATAAAATAACATTGCATCAGTTATTTTCTTATTATAATTATATTCAATTATAATATATCACACTAATAAACACTATGTAATATTATTATGTTTTTTAAAATTAAATTATAACTAAATTCGTTCATAATAATCAATTAATTAACGTATGTTAATGTTTTGGTTATTTTAACCATCTACTTGAAAAATGCTATAATTTTATATCCTAGATGACAATGGGAAGTAAATTTTAGGTATTATACTATATAAATAAGTGAATAACGATTTTTTGGTTATATAATGGTAATAAAAAAATTACCCATTATTTAGGAAAACACCCTTTATTCGATACGAACCATTGAAACATATTAATCGCCAAATTCATCATTAAATATCATAACAAAAATTACCATTATATGAAATTATAACATTATAAGTAATTATTATACAATAAATACATTAAATTTTATGATTTATATTAATTCATTTTTTGGGATGAAAGAAGAATAACATCATTATTATAGACCAGTTCAAAAATATCAAGATTACACACACTCGATATCAAAAATAGATAACAAAAAAATAATATGTTTTTAGATAATAATTATAAATGATGATTAGAAAAGGTTGTAGAACAGAAAAAGGTTCTGAAGTGGGTAATTAAGATTGTAACATTTTTTATTTATGAGTATAGAGTGTATTTTAACTAAATAGTAAAAGGTTTCATAGTATGAGTCAAAATTTCCATTTTTTGGAAAGGAATATTGTGGACTATGTGCATTATCTTGATAGAAATATTGATCTGATGTTTTTTAAAGGGATATACAAATAAATGGTTGGAATTTATTCAATAAACTAATTATGTTGAGGAAACATATTATATAGAATGAGATATTCTTTGAAAAAATATATTCTTTATGATAAATGAGATGATTTTGGAATGGAATTTTTAAAATACAGGACAAAGTATGACAACCCTGATTTTATTACAAACATAAACATGATTTATTACATAAAACATCACATGATACAACAAAGATGATCAAGAGGTTTATTGTCTTTGTGGATTAGGATAATTACATAGAAACTTAAAAAATTAAATACAACATCATTATTGAAAACTTCCTTTACATGACCACTACATTCCCTCGTACTTAGCATTGCATGGGATAACCTGAAGACATGCATAAGAAAAGGGTGAGCTATAAAGCCTAGTAAGGGAGTAAAAATGGAATAAAATGAGGAGAAAAATACATGTTAGGAAATATGAATATCAATATAGCATAAAATAAACATGAACATAAAGGCATGATAAATCATGATAATCATAACATGGAAATCTGGCAACAACACTTAACATGGAATTAGCATGAGCCAAGGCTCATTGCACATAGATAATGAGAAAATCCCCATTTCACATGAGGCATGAGTAAACCCTCATTGCACTTGAATTATCATGAGTCAACACCCATTTCACATGACGTATCATGATACTATACTTTACCCAATGCATTGGAGCGCTATAAGGGTGAACCCTTCATAAACATTTCATTTCATGCATAAGTGTGTCACATGGATCATAAAACATGGATTCATAAAACATAATAATTTATTCCACGATAAAGGAATGTGGAATTGATAAATGAAACATTATAATCAATAATTAAATGTGCATAAAGGTGAATACCCTTTATGGATAAATGGGCATGGTATTAACTACACAATGGCATTGGCTTAGAAAATCGGTGTGATTTCGGCAGCGTAATGACATGACATAAGAATTCATAAAAATGGTTTATGAGAGAGAAAGGGGTCCCTAATAATATTTACATGTAATGGATAGTAATGAGGTCATATTGATACATGTCCCATCAATTTTAATGGAATTTATATTCATGATACAGAAGTATTGCTTGAATGTATATGAGGAGAGAGAACTTCCTTTAGGAATTTCGGCATGGTAACAGGTGTACATGGGAGGCATTTAATGAGAGAGAAAGGGGTCTCCCATAATTCAAACATAAGTAGGGACGTATGAGAGAGGTTCAAAACCATACCCCAACATTCATAATTGAAATTGAAATGGCAAAACAACATAATTAAAATTGGACAAAAAAAGAGAAAGGAAGAAAAAACCCTTACTTGGAAGTGTGCTTCCAAAGGCTAGAGAGAGGATTGTGAGTGGATTCATGGGAGCTTGGGGAAACATTAGAGGATTATAGAGAGATTATGGCAGCATTTAGACGAACTCCAAAGGATTTTAGTGAGGAGGAAGTGGTAGCTTGGGTGGGTTTATATAGGAAAGGTGAGTGAATTATTTATTATTTAGGTTTGGGTCCCCTTACATTAAATTAATGAAAACCACAAACCATCGCATGGTTTTTTCCCATGGTTTTTGGAAAAGGGAAGAGGAAAACAATATTTTATATGTCCAAAGTCCTATCTTCTTAAAATAATGAGGTTTCTTATGTGGAGGTGAGTCACACTCCCATGGAAATTAATTTAAAAAGACAAGGTGTTTAATAAGTCTTGAGGGGTCCATTAATGCTTTGAAAAGTAAGTCAAACAAACCCAAAATTACATTATTTTAATGGTAAAATATATATTGTCCGAACATGAAGATTATAGTATTTTATTACATCACAATTCGGTCATTATGATGTCATAAAACACATTATATATTTAAACGATATTTAATTTTTACCCAAAAATTTGACTGTCTCAGAAAATTATGAAAAATTCACTGTTGGATAATTTCGACATCCTGATTCCCGAAAAAACATTTATTTTATCTAAATAATTTTCTAAATATGTTAATTTTCACTTTTAAAATGAAAACTAACATTTATCGAAAATTCACGTGTTTTTAGAGAAATGGCTTTCAAACCATAATGAAAATTATAATTGCATTCATAAAATTATAAGATCATTTATATTTAATAAAAAATAATTAAATAATAATAGTAATATTTTATTAAAATATCATTTATTTCAAAAATACCTTAATTTAATAAAATAGAATTCATAATTAAATAATAACTAAAAACACTATTTGTACTTTAAAAAATATTTACAATGTTTCAAAAATGACTAGAAATTATATTCATTATTATATACAAAAATAATGTACATGAACATAGTACTACTTATTTGTTACATAACCCCTTAAAACAGCTACATAAGACCTAAGGGTAAGGTGTGCGATGGTGACAGACTCTTCGGGTGGCTCGGATAACATTGCTCCACTGGTAATTTCAATAAACTTCCACTTTTCCCATATATGGTCACATTCGAGCTTGACATGATGAAGATCAACTTGGGCTTGGTCAAGAGTGAAGACCATAGACGCCACCGTATTTTCGAGCTCTAAAAATGGGCTTCATATGGGGAAATTCTACAGGATGAGGCCATCGCTTCCTTTGTATGAGTAAATTGGATTTGTTAAAGTCTTATATTTATACTAATCATGTGATCACTATTTAATGACTATATTAGAAAAGGTCAAAAATTCATAACATAAAACCAAAGAAGTTGACATTTTATATAAACATAAAGAGACACTTAATTAGATCAAGAGGGATTTCCATTAATGAAACTTTGGGTCGTTACAATATTCCCCCCTTAAGAAATTTCACCCTCAAAATTTTCCTTTTCCCACACTAAAATAGATGTGGGTAACCCAAATTCATCATTTTTTCCGATTCCCAAGTCTCTTCTTAAAACTTGTGGTTTCTCCACAACAACTTGATGAGGGGAATTTTCTTATTTCATAGAACTTTTTCTTTACGATCTATGATATTCACTGTTTTCTCCTCATAAGAAAGATCATCTTCCAATTGTACCACCTCAGAAGAGAGTACATGTGAAGGGTTCGGTATGTACTTCCTTAAGAGGGATACATGAAAGACATCATGTACTTTGGCCATAGTAGGTGGAAGTGCTAGTCGATAGGCCACTTCCCTGACACGATGAAGAATCTAGAAGGGGCCGATGTACCTTGGACTTAACTTACCTTTCTTTCCAAACCTCATGAACTTCTTCCATGTAGATATGCGTAGAATAAACATTTCTCCAACTTTAATCTCAAGGTCTCGTTGACGGTTATCTGCATAACTCTTCTGTCGAATCTGGGCTGCCTTGATATGCTGCTGAATGGTTTTCACATTCTCTACCATTTCCTCGACCATTCTGGTCCAAGAAACTTACGTTCACCATCCTCATCCCAACATGCCGGTGTTCTGCACCTTTTCCCATATAGGGCTTCGTATGGTGCCATTTGGATGCTTGAGTGGAAACTATTGTTATAAGAGAACTCAACTAGGGGAAGATTTTGATCCCATCCTCCTTTAATGTCCATTGAGCATGCTCTCAACATGTCCTCAAGTGTTTGGATAGTCCGCTCGGATTGGCCATCAGTTTGAGGATGATAGGACATACTGAAGTTTATTTCAGTATTCATAGCATGTTGACGACTCTTCCAAAACATAGAGGTGAATCTTGGATCTCGGTCAGACACAATAGATAGTGGTACTCCAGGCAGCCTTACCACTTCCCTGATATATATTTGTGACAGTTGATCCAATGAGAAATCCTCTCGAATAGCAATGAAGTGTGCAATCTTTGTAAGACGATCCACAACAACCGAGATTGCATTGTTGCCTTTGGATGTCCTTGGAAGTCTGGTGACAAAGTCCATGGTGATGTTCTCCCATTTCCATTCTGGTATGGGAAATGGTTGCATCATCCCCTTAGAATTCTGCCTCTCTGCCATCAATTGTTGGCACACCAGACACTTTGATGTATATTCAGGGGTCTTTTTTTCATATTATCCCACCAAAAGTTTTCTCGGAGATCTCGATACATCTTTGTGCTCCCGGGATTAATAGAGAAATTTGAACTATGTGTATCATCCAAAAGTTCCTTCTTCAGCTCCAGATGTGATGAAACCCAGTCTTTTCTCAAACCGCACAATTCCTTCTTCATTAACATTAAACTCCGAGGATTCCCCCTTTTTGATAGCTTCCACTTTTTCCTGAATTCCCACATCATCCTTTTGATCATCCTTTAACCTTTCCAAAAGAGATGGTTGATCAATAAATTGTGAAAGGATTGATGATGTTCCCTTCACTATGATTCTAATGTCCATCTTCATCAAGTCTAAGAAGATTGGATCCTTTTAAATTCTCATCATTTAAAGAATTGGTGGATCCTTTATACTTAGGGCATCTGCCACCTTGTTCACTTTCCCAGGGTGGTAATGTATTGAAAAGTCATAATCCTTAATGAGCTCTATCCATCTTCTCTGGTGCATATTAAGCTCTTTCTGTGTGAATATATATTTAAGACTCTTGTGATCATTATATATCTCACATCTCTCTCCATAGAGATAATGCGAGAATATTTTTAAGGCAAAGATCACCACCGCTAACTCCAGATCATGCGTTGGATAGTTTTGCTCATGGATTTTAAACTACCTTGAGGCATAGGATATAAATTTATCATTCTGCATCATCACACAGCCTAAGACCTTCTTTGAAGCATCACTGAATACTACAAAAACTTCCCCACTTGTGGGTAAAGTGAGAACGGGCGTAGTGATAAGCCTCTTTTTCAACTCCTTGAAGCTTTCTTCACATTCATCACTCCAAGCAAACTTTACTCCCTTTTGAGTTAGCTTGGTAAGAGGGTTGGACAATCGTGAGAAATTTCTCACCAATCGTCGATAATATCCAGCTAACCCCAAGAAGCCACGGATATCCGTTACCAATGTTGGCCTCAGCCATCCCTCAATTGAATCTGTTTTAGAGGGGTCCATATATATCCCATTGCGTGTGCTGATATGGCCCAAGAATGATACCTCCTTCAACCAGAACTCACACTTGTGGTACTTTTCATAGATCTTCTCCTTGTGCAAAGTCTCCAGTACAGTTCTTAAATTCTCTTCATGATCCTACTTGGTTTTGGAGTATATTAGAATATCATCTATAAAGACTACCACAAATATTTCTAGGTAATCTCTACAGACTCTATTCATTAAGTCCATGAAGATTTCTGGAGCATTAGTGAGTCCGAAAGGCATTACTATGAATTCATAGTGCCCGTATCTTGTACGAAAAGCAGTCTTGGGGACATCTTCATTTTTCACCCTTGATAATATCTCGACCGCAAGTCCACGTTGGAGAAGTATTGTGCTCCATGAAGCTGATCGAACAAGTCATCAATTCTAGGGAGAGGATACATTTTCTTTATCATGATTTTTTTAAGTTCATGATAATCGATGCAAATCCGCATTGAGCCATCCTTCTTCTGGACGAAGAGGACTGGTGCACCCCATGGTGAAGCACTTGGGCATATAAACTCTTTATCTAGACACTCATGTAGTTGTTTCTTCAGCTCTTCAAGCTCAAAAATAGCCATTCTATATGGAGTCTTGGATATTGGTAGCACCCCAGGTATAAGTTCAATTGAGAACTCAACATCTCTTCTAGGAGGAAGGCCAGGCAGCTTCTCGGGAAACACTTCCGCGAATTCCCTCAAAATAGGCATTTCTTCAAGGATGGTTTCTTCCTTGGACTCAATCATCTGAGCCAGATACGCATTCTCATAGGGCAGAAATATCCATGCTTGAGATGATAGAGCTAAAGGATATTCATCTTCCTCCTGAAACTTGTAAAGAATCGGGGGTCGATTCTCCATATAGAGTCTGATTTCCCTCTACCGGCAATTTATGTTGGCTCTATATAAGGAAAGCCAATCCATGCCAAGAATTGCATCAAATTCCACCAGAGAGAGAATGATGAGGTTCACCGGGAAATTCAATCCATAGATTATAACAGGGGAGGACTTATATTCATGGGATGCAATGATTTCCCCATTTTCCGTACTCACCGACATCTTCACTTCCATGATTTGTGGTGGTGCTGGGATTTTTCTACTAAACTTTCAAGATATAAAAGAATGCGTAGAACCTGAATCAAAAAGTATGTTTTCTATTCTTGAATGAATAACTAGCATACCTGTCACCACTTTGTTTTCGGGGTTCACTTCAGCAGAAGTGATGGAAAAAGCTCTTCCTTTCTACCTTGGAGGTTGTTGGTTGCCTCTGAAATCCCTTGGATTAGGGAACTGATTTTCAAAATGACCCAGTTGTTGGCATTTTTAGTATTGAACAATCCATTGAGGTTTGAACGAAGCGTTCCTATCCTCTATCGCAGCCACTGGTCTTTCTTGCTGACAATTAATAGCTAGGTTCCCTTCTATTATACACCTAAAGCATTTTCTCGTCCCCTTAAGGCAATTTCTAGGTTGCTTCTTCCCGCACTTTTGGAAAGTGGGGTGCTGGATCTTCTGAGCACCGTTGGATTTTTCCATCGGACCGCCAGCATTGAAGTCCACCTTAATCTTCTTGTCCCCATGATACCCCTGTGATTCCCCGATCTCCATTTCGACCTTGAGGGCACATCGGACAATTTCCTCATATCTTTCAAAGTCACGGATCGGTAATTCTTTCTGTAGGCTAGGCTTCAGCCCACCAAAGAAGCGGTCAACGTTGCATTCAGGGGTAACGAAAAAGCTGGAAGCGTATCGTGAAAGCCTTGTAAAGTTTTCTTCGTACTCTCCAATAGATTCTTCGTCTTTTTTCTTGAGGTAATGGAAGTCCCTTTTCATCTTAATCCTGAGGGTGCGCGGAAAATATTTATCAAAAAATATCTTTCAGAAATCCTTCCCTTCCAATCCTTCGATCTCCTTCTGAGGCTTTGTATTTTTTATCAACATCCACCATTGATCAGATTCACCCTCCATACGATAAGCATCAAGGATAACCGTCTCTTGTTCAAAACATTGAAGGATGTAGAAGAACTTTTCAATGGAGTTGATCCATTGTTCAGTGATCATGGGATCAGATGATCCACTAAAAGTATAAGGCCTTTGTCTCATGAAGCTCTCGATAGAAACTTGTTCTTTCTTAGGGGGGGGGTTAACATTCCTCTTGACCTGTGTTTCTATTCAAAACTTTAGTTATCTTAGAGAGAAGTGTGAAAAAGTTCGTGATTCCCTCTCCCATTGGATTGGGCATCTCATTAGTACATTCATCACACTGATCTTCAAAACAGTTGCTCGCCCAAGTCCTCCTATTACCGGCCACTGGTTGGAATAAAAGGAAAGTTAGGGGTAACACATAAAGGTTAATCCAAGGGCAAAAGTTAATGACTTATAAATAAACTTTTATTTCCTTACTCATGAGTCTATAGGCTTCAATCTAGGCTTTTCATGATCTACTTTCTAAGATATATTCTTAGAGGAATTTTTTTTATTCACTTAATAAGGGTTCATACTATGCTTTTGAATTTATCAAAACATATCCTCTGGCAGTGTCGTAACCAAGAGTGCAGAAATGCCCCTTTTTGTGCACCAGTTGCCATTCGAGTCTAGCTCAAAGCGGTGTTTTCGGGTTTTACCCCTAGGATACAACTGTGCTGGAGCCGCCTCTACCTGCTCGTATCCAGACAGGGATGTATTTGTTAGATAAAACACTTACTCAGTACTTACCAAAAATTAGGGATGTTTTTATTATAATTAGTATTGTCTCAAAGTCTTTACTAGGGTTTTCTAATCCTAATCCCAAAAAATAACTAAACCTATCCTCTGATACCAACAATAACAACCCTACTTTTATTACAAACATAAACATGATTAATTATATAAAACATCACTTGATACAACAAAGAATATCGAGAGGTTTAGTGTATTTGGGGATTAGGATCATTACATAGAAACTTAAAACATGAAATACAACATATTTATTGAAAACTTCCTTTACATGACCACTACATTCCCTCGTACTTAGCATTCACTACTAGAATTAGGGGTTTTAGTGACCGCCAAAAGCGATCGCTAAAAGGTTTTAGCGACCGCATAGCGACTACTTTTGGCGGTCGCTTTAGCTTCGTCGGTAAAACCCATTAGCATCCGCCAATGGCGGTCGCTAATGCTTCAAATCAACACAGCAGCCATGCGGGTCCTCTCCTCTCAGCATATGTTCGAAGGGGACACAAAGCTTCCCCTCACTGGCCATGGCGGAAACACGATGGCGGCGGATGTTGGGTTATTCAGGTGATGAGGATGAGGCCACCGGAAGTCCGAGGAGTGGTTCGAGATTGATCCGCACGTAGACGGCAGTCACGGGTGTGCTGTTAGGAATCATGGAATGGCATGAAGAGAGGCGGCGTGTGGAGGAATGCGGCGGCGTGCGGCGGCATGCGGCGGTTCGGATTTGCAGTGGTTATAGCCTGTGGGAAGAAGAAGATGGCGGGAG
This sequence comes from Viscum album, assembly GCA_963277665.1. Taxonomy (NCBI): domain Eukaryota; kingdom Viridiplantae; phylum Streptophyta; class Magnoliopsida; order Santalales; family Viscaceae; genus Viscum; species Viscum album. The sequence goes on along the minus strand of OY728162.1, from coordinate 1,270,081,609 downwards.
GAAAAATTCCCACTGCAATTTTAGATTCATATTAGCGGCCGCCTATGGCGGTCGCTAATACCCTCTCTAGCGGCCGCCAATGGCGGTCGCCCGCATCAGGAGGCTCCAAAACACAAATTTCTAGTAGTGATTGCATGGGACAACCTGAGGACATGCATAAGAAAAGGGTGATCTATAAAGCCCAGTAAGGGAGTACACATGGAATAACATGAGGAGTACAATACATGTTAGGAAATAGGCATATCAATAGAGCATAAAAGAAACATGAACATAAATTCATGATAAAGCATGACAATCATAACATGGAAATGTGGCAACAACACTTAACATGGAATTAGCATGAGCCAAGGCTCATTGCAATTAGCGCATGAGTAAATCCTCATTGCACATGAAGCACAAGTAAACCCTAATTGCACTTGAATTAGCATGAGTCAACACCCATTTCACATGACCTATCATGATACTATACTTTACCCAATGCATTGGAGCACTATAAGGGCACACCCTTCTTGAACATTTCATTTCATGCATAAGTGTGCCACATGGATCATAAAACATGGATTCATAAAACATAATAATTTATTCCATGATAAAGGAATGAGGAATTAATACATGAAAAATTATAATCAATAAGTAAATGTGCATAAAGGCGAATACCCTTGATGGATAAATGGGCATGGTATTCCCTACACAAGGGCATTTGCTTAGAAAATCTGTGTGATTTTGGCAGTGTAATGACGTGACATAAGAATTCATAAAAATGGTTGATGAGAGGTAAATGGGTTCCTCATCATATTTATATGTAATGGACAGCAAGGAGGTCATATAGATACATGTCCCAACAATTTTAATAGAATTTAGATTCATGATACAGAAGTATTGCTTGAATGTAAATGAGGATAGAGAAGTTCCTTTTACAATTTTGGCATAGTAATGGGTGTACATGGGAGGCATTTAATGAGAGAGAAAGGGGTCTACAATCATTAAAACATAAAGATGGCAGTATGAGGGAGGATAGAAACCATACCCCAACATTCATAATTTAAATTAAAAGGGAAAAACAACTTAAAGAAAATTGGACAAAAAAAGAGAAAGGGGGAAAACCCTTACATGGAAGTGTGCTTCCAAAGGCTAGAGAGAGGATTATGAGAGGATTCTTGGGAGCTTGGGGCACCTTGGGAGGATTGTAGAGAGAGTAGGGAAGAGTTTGGACGAACTATAAAGTCTTTGAGTGAGGAGGAAGTGGGAGCATGGGTGGGTTTATATAGGAAAGGTGAGGGAATTATTTATTATTTAGGTTTGGGTCCCCTTAAATTAAATTAATCCAAACCACAAACCATCCCATGATTTTTGTCCATGGTTTTTGGAGAAGGGAATAGGAAAACAATATTTTATAATTCCAAAGTCCGAACTTTATAAAATAAGGAGGTTTCTTTTGTGGAGGTGAGTCACACTCCCATTTAAATTAATTTAAAAAGACAAGGTGTTTAATAAGTCTTGAGGGGTCCATTAATGCTTTGAAAAGTAAGTCAAAAAAACCCAAAATCACATTATTTTAATGGTAAAAAATATATTGGCTGGACATAAAGATTATAGTAGTTTATTACATCACTATTGAGTCATTATGATGTTATAAACCACATTATATATGTAAACTATATTTAATTTTTACCCAAACATTTGACTGTCTTAGAAAATTATGGAAAATTCACCATTGGATAATTTCTATGTCCTGATTCCAGAAATAACATTTATTTTATCTAAATAATTTTTAAATATGTTTATTTTCACTTTTAATATAAAAACTGACATTTATCAAAAATTCACAGGTTTTTATAGAAATGGATTTCAAACCTTAATAAAAATTATAATTGCATTCATAGAATTATAAGATCATTTATATTTAATAAAAATTAATTTAATAATAATAAATATATTTTATTAAAATATTATTTAACTAAAAAATCACTTAATTTAAAAAAATATAATTCTTAATTAAATAATCACTAAAAACACTATTTGTACTTTAAAAACTATTTAAAATGTATAAAAAATGACTTGAAATTATATTCATTATTATATAAAAAATTAATTTACATGAACATAGTACTACTTATTTGTTACATAACCCCTTAAAATATCCTCATAAGACTTAAGGGTAAGATGTGCGATGGTGACAGACTCTTGGGGTGGCTTAGATAAATCGCTCAAGTGGTAATTTCAATCAACTTCCACTTTTCCCATAGACGGTCACGTTCGAGCTTGACATGATGATGCTCATCTTGGGCTTGGTCAAGATAGATGCCCAAAGACGCCACATCTTTTCCAAGCTCTGAAAAATGGGCTGCGTATGGGGAAATTCTGCTGGATGAGGCCATTGTTTCCTTTGTCTGAGTAAGTTGGATTTGTTAAAGTCCTATATTTATACTAATCATGTGATCACTGTTCAAAGGGTATATTAGCAATGGTCAAAAATTCATAACATAAAACCAAAGAAGTTGAAATTTTATATAAACATAAAGAGACATTTAATTAGATCAAGATGGATTTCCATTAATGAAACTTTTGGTCGTTACACAAAGCGAGGATGAAAGTATTTCTATGTATGAATTAAATTAATTTTTTTCTATTTAATAAATAATATTTTCTTCCTTTACCATATTTTCATTTAAATTTTTTTAATTTTGTTTTCACTAATACCTAAGTATTTATTAAATTCATTTTACGGATTTTTTAGTTTCTAGGAATCGGTTTAAATCAAATTTTCTTATCGTTTTCTAAATGTGAAAATTTTAACTGATGGTGCAATTTTTTTTATTAAAACATACACGACACAAATGAATTTTCCCTCCATCATGACTAATATTTTCTTAAATTATTCCATTAATATTTTCAATGGTTTATTTCAAATATAGTTTTTCCTAATATTTTGTATTTTTTTAATATTTTATTTAATTTTTTTGAGAATGAATTATGTATTTTCCTCATGAAATATTCTAGTGATCCATAAAAATAATTTTCATCTATGTCATTGTAATTGGATGAATCAAATGCTTTAATCAGGATATAATATAGTAATATCATCCACTATATGTCTCTGTATTATTTATTATCATTTTGACAGGCTAATTTATTTGACAATACCTATAATATTTCTTCTAATACAGATAATTATCGATTGTGAATATATGTTGATTAAGTTTTATTGTTTATTAATATGGTGAATGAATTTGAAATAATAAGTTATGTGTGGGTCCTGTATGTATCCCTTAAATGATTATGTAGGTATCATGATAATTGTTGTGTATTTGGAATACACCATACCCATTTATTTATGTTGTCTTATCTCTAATCATAAGTAGTACGTTTAAGTTATCCGACAATTTGCATTCCATGAATGAGAAATTAGATATTGAATTCCATCTTATTATTCAAATTGTTATGATATCCATGAAATTTTTTCAATCTCGCATGATTATTTATATGTCATTACTTAATAATTATTTACTCTTTTCATATTATCCAATCCTTATTTATTCTATGAATGTTTCTACTACATGAATTCACTTACTAAGCATTTGATCTCACATTTTTATTTTTTACTTTACCTAAGATAGTAGTAAATGTACCATTGTTGATATGAAGGGATATTCTAGATGGAATTAAAAAAAATCAATAAAAATAAAATTTCTTATTTTATATTTTCAAATCTAATAATTGATTCAATCATGCATCTAGTTTTCCAAGACCAGTAAACTATACAATCCCTTGTCATTTGATCCATTTTTTATAATACCAATGTAATATTGTAACCATCAACTCATGCCTACTATGTTTAGGAATGTTCCATTTATCATCAGATCAAGTTTGTATGACCCATGGGAAATATATTTTGTAAAACATATATTAAAGAATATTACATTATGATAGATTCTTGAGATAAATATAATTATATTGTAATATCATGATATTTTGGTAAACATTTTATAGTTTTACATGGAAATAAATCCACATTTGGATAATAGAATGGGGATACTGATGTGGTATAGATGCATATAGAGGTAATAACTCAAAAAGGATCATATTGGATATTGACTACATCTATGTTGGGATATGATTTGGTTGATTCATAAACACTTTATGAACCATTATGAAATATTTTAAAATATTTTAATGATTTTGTGATATTCCCAAAAACATTAATCATATCATTATGAGATTATCTAGGCATAAATTCTCAATTTATGTTAGGTATTTCACTGGATTTGAAATTATACACTTTGATTCATAATTTTATGAGTTAATATAGTTATTAAATTGTTTAAATATGGTTAATAATGGACAGAATGAAATATAAAAAACCCCCCATAACAAATGTAATGATTTTCCTCTTTATTAATTCTATAAGACTAGAGTTCAATATTAGTATATTATTAAAATATCTGGGAAGGTTATAACTCCTAATATTGGCTAATAAGAGAAACCAGTTTCTTCATTGCATAACACTACAATATTGAGCTTCATAACATAATAGAAACCTCTATCATTTTATGAAATGATTAATATATTAGTGGATAAATAATAGATAGGGTCCTTTGAAAATATATTTTATTTTTTAAAATTTAATAAAAGGGTAAAATTTATTTTATAATTTTTATAATGATATATAACAATCAATAGTGTATGTTAATTCAAAACACAATGGAGGATGAGGAAATAGATGATATGAAACATGATACTTTTATTTAGATATTATTTGGAAAATAAGTTCCTCATGAGAAAGAAATTTAGTTGTAAAGTTAGTTTCATGATTTGGAAAAAGTGAAGTGGAATGTGTTACTAACAATGAATCAAACATTAAATGATTAGAAAGGAATTATTTATTGAATAATTAAAAAATCCAAAGAAGGAAAATGTCCCAAAAACATAAAACCTCATACAAATACATATTATTTTTTATAATCATTTTAGTTCCTTATATCAAATCATGCAGGTTGGGAGGTCTTTTCCACATCCTATGTACTCAATGTTGGTTTATTTTAATTTCAAGAAATTTATATGTCATTGATCATCATGGAAATGGATTTAATTAGTATATTTGATTCCCATAAAAGGGCCTAAGATATTGAATTCTAATAAGTGTGTATGTGATAAATCATTTCTCAAATTACTCATGAAGGTAATATTATTCAAGGTACACCAAATGTATACTACTTCACCACTAGAATAAGTGATCACAGATTACATCAATATAGTATATTACATGATTCATAATATTAACTAATAATAATCATAATGTATAAGAAAAATTACAATCCTCCATATATAGAAACATCCAATAACACATGTAGACAAGGATTTTATATAGGTGGGTTAGGTTCTCATAATCTCAAGTACTAGAAATTACTGAGTGAATACACCATGAGAAGGTGACTCAAATTCATTTGAGTCTCCACCAATGATATCCTATATCATTTTTATCTCATTAAATGAAATCGTCTATCTATAGAACATATATTTACTAATACATTCATGGATCTTCAAGGTTCTCATTATTGCATCGAACTGATATGACCTTTCAATGTTATAGTTACCCTAAAGACATTATAACATATTGTATCATGCATAAACAAATAATGATGTATTGATAAATTAGTTTTTGTAATAAATATTAACAAAGTAAATTATAAATTACATTAAATTTTGTTTCCTTTCACTAAATACAATAGACTTCAATTTTCACTAGATACAGTTGTTAATAACCTTCAGCCAACTGGATCTTAGATAATCTGCATGCTTCTAGTGAGATAAGACATTATTCAATGGGTCTTCAAGGTTCTATTTTCTTGAAACTATACAATCCAAAAATTCACCCCTCGGAGAAAAATCTCACATTGGGTGATACTTTTAGAGTATAATTTTTTACATTAGTGTGGTATTAGATCCATTGCAAGATGAAAAATTGTAGTATTATCCCAATGTAATGTGTTGGGTATTTGATTATAAGAAACAAATCAAGATATTATTCAAAATTATTTTATAAAACTACTTCTTTTTCAACATTATAATATAATATATACTCAGAAAATGTTACAAAATTAGTAAAAAATAATATCTTTCAACTCTTCCATGTCACAATTCCTGCTTCTATACTTATGAAATATCCTGACTATGACTTTAGATCTTTCTAGTCTAGTTAAAATAAACAAATAGGATACCCCTAATGACTAGATTCTCACCTCCTCTATATTCTACTAACATTTCCATAGTTCTTCTATCACGACTCGTCCCTCAGGGCTTGTGCTGTGACTACCCTAAGTCCACCTTCTATAGGACAGGGGCTGACGACTAGCACAAAAGGGCCAATTCCCTAAAATTGAGAAGGCATTGTCATTATAACCTGTAAACGCACAGAACAGAGCACCCAGCTATATACATAACACTAAGTAAACTGTATAACAAAATATGGCTGAAAAGTAAAAGGGGTTGTAAATACAAGCTCTTCATGGAAAGTACAAGAAATTGGAAGTACAAATACAACCGAATAAAGAAAAAACAGTTGATGGGTCATCCTACGGTATTCCTACCTAAAGGGTAGGTACAGATAGCCTTCTCAGTACTCCACATCCTTCAGTATCCTCCGTGTACCGACTCATCGTATGGTCCACCTCTGGGTACCTTCCAGTCCTGGTACGCTCAGCCTCAGTCAGCGTTGTCCATCGTCTGTATCCAACACAACAATGTGCGGGCATAACCCGTTGAGGGGTGAGAATAGTGATACTTAGTAGGGACCCCGAGACCCTCACGGTCTCACAAAATCCAACAAGGATAATCCAAAAGAATGAAAATTAACAAATAACCCTACTTAGGTATATGACCATACATATACCTATGTTGTCATGTGATCCATCTCAATCATGATGAAAACACGGAAAAAACAACTCATCTCAAGAAGGATTTTATTCACATTATCGAAACCTCATCCACTCGATAACTTCTGATCAATAGAGTACAGTGGGCATGCCGTGTCACACATAGGTGCTTCCCACTAACCTTGAACAGTTTAGGTACTCCTCATGTCGAGTACCATGGGTCTGCTACATCACATAGAGGCACTCCCCACCGTGGGTCTACGACCACACCCAGGCAGCCCCTCTCATAGCCTCTAGAGGTACTCCTCCTGTCGAGTACTTTGGGTCTGCCACGTCACCAAGCACAGTCCTCCACTGTGGGTCTACCGCCACAACTAGGTACTCTCTATTGGTCATGTCAAGTCACTCCGAGTCAAATGGTCAGCAATCATCAAGTCTCAGCCAGCTACTAGGTTCCCACCCAAAATCTGGCTAATCTCTGGAAGATCCACTCCACTAGCTACTTTTTGATGCCTCGCTATCACAATGTCTCGTGAAGAAGTATCCCACAGGTCTGCCACATTATTGGGGTGTCAACACAATAGATGGCACGTCAATCGAACACCCGATCTGTCAGTTATTAGCCTTTTAGTCCCGAGGGCCCAGTTGGATTCGTACACGATCCAATTTGACTGTATCCTAGCTACACCCCAAACATCAGTGGGGTATACTAAAAGGGACCATCATACTCCAAGATTTTCAGCACCGCAGAGGGTTCGTCCAATGGATGTATGGTACCAAAGATATGGCCAAAAGAAGGTAAAGGGTCGTAGTGAGCCTGGGTCCGGTCTGACCTGGCCCGACCCATTGGCTTTGTCCCGGCCCATTGGGAAGGGCAGCCCATTGGGTTAGGCCCGGCCCAGCCAGTCGCGAGGGGCCACGGAGAGCCGAGAGGGCGGGGACCGGCCACAAGTCGGTGTTAGGGTGGTTCGGCCCGGAGGTCACCGAATGGGTGACTTATCCCAGAGGGCACCGTGTGGGCGTGGCCCAGTTTGGTCAGGGTATTGTGAGGGTTGAGGTAAGCCGGCTCGGCCGAAGTGCCGTGAGGGGCGCGGGAGGCCGTCTCGGCCGGGGCACCCTGAGGGAGCGGATTCTACCGGGGGTTCGGTAGGCCAGCGGCTGGCGCGGCCGATTAAGAGACCCAAAGCTTGACGTACATGAAAATTACATTACTTTTGCAGAATAATTAATACATGACAAAAATAGATGCCCAAATATTGTATTAGTTTAGTGTCTTTGGAAACTCGGAATGTAATCTTCTAATCATGGTGATATATATTCAACATCTCCCACAAAGATCTTCACCTTTGGTTTTCATACCTAAAAACGTTCATTATATCATGGGGAAAAGAATACATAAAAAGGGTGAGCTCAAATACTCAGTGATGGAAAGCATAGAGAACGTAAAACAATCCCTAAACATTTGAATGCAAAAACATGAACATAGAATATAAACATCAAAATCTTGATCAAAGGCATAAATCTTGGATGTACGCAAGTCATATATCATAAAGGAACATCAATAATGATAAAATAACATGGGAATAAAACATGTAATTGGGGAAACCCATTAAGCACATGATATTATTTCCATAGTAGCCAAGACATTGCTTCCAAGACCATCTTAGTGGACAAAGTCCCTTTCTGAATCGAGTTCACTCTTAGTTCCAGTCCTGTAACACTGAACTGAATTAACTTACCATTCCATCTATGTCTATCTCATGAGATATAAATCTTTAACCAATTCATTGGAGGGAGATATAGGTCCCACCCATCTCATAATGAAATCATTCTTTCATGTGCCACAAAATCATAAATCATACATCATAGCATAACCCATGTAATAGAATGGGATTCTTAAACACCATGCCATTATAACATAATCCAGATAATAAAGTGGATATCATTTCATCATAATAAAAATCAAACCATGTAAATAATGGAGACATTATACTTCAAACATAAACGTATTAAATAATGTCATTTTAGATGGAAAATAGTTCTGATAAAACACTTGAAATTAATTCTTGAGGAAAATATCATTTCTTCTTCAAAATCATTTTCTTTTCTCAAAATGTCGTGTGATTTTAAAAGAAAAGAACTTTGTTAAAAATAATCATCAAATATTGTAGAGTATGTTTCATGAAATTGAGGCTTTATGAAACCGTAAAAATCTGTTCACACTGTATAACTTAAAAATAACATTCTCCTTGTACTTTTTTCGGAAAAGTCAAAACGTTCCTCGTGTGGTAAAAAAAGTAAGATTCCTTTTATAACATGTGGTAAAATTAAAAATGGGTAAAAAGGACATTAAACATACATTAAAACATTTTTATAAAACATGGACATGGATGATAACAATAACCCTAATAAATACTTACGAATAAACAATCTCAGATAAGATTGAGAGTGGAATAGTTATCCCTTACCTTATGTCTGATATGCTTCGTATGTATTCGACCCTCCTATATAATGATTTAAATAATGTCATTTACTTATTATAGAATCATATTTATTGTTATGATATCATATATGGTTCACTTATGACTTTATATTACCCGTTCTTTTGTAAATTCAATGTTAAAGTAGTGTTTTGGTTAAAATCGTTTCATTTATCGTATGTGTTTCGACTTGTTGTTCTTGATATTATTACATATATCCTGATTTACCTAATTCCAGAATTTAAAACATGATTTATATATAATATATATTCATCATATATATATATGATAGATCGATAAATGGAATGATATACACCGTTCATGGAGAAGGTAGGTCGTACGTATGCATGAACGATGTTTTCGTTTCCTTATTAAATTGAATGGAATTAATTAGATGACATAAATAAATATATATATATATATAGTATCATTATTATGTCATATATTTAATTATTATTCATTATATATACATTATAATCATTCATGAATGGTTAACATGGAAATTGAATCTCATCGCGTCGTGGAGACGGTTGTCCGTACATACGCACGAGCAATGATATCATTCCCATGATTGTCGAATTGTATTGAAGTTCATGTATAATATTTCAGAATCAATATTACTTTAAAATAATCATATATAGTTATTTATTTACACCATTCAACCCATCCAATTAAGTTGGTGGTCGAAAATAGATTACACTACGGCGTGGAGACGGTATTCCGTACGTACGCACGCACGGTGATTTCATTTTCCATAGGATGGATAGAAGATGAAATAAGGTTGTCTAATATTTATAATAACATATCAGTATATGAGTGGTACTTATTTTATTACTTCATAATGAAACAACTAAAGTAGCAGAAATAGAAGAAGAAAGAAACTTGAGAGAATCAGAAGAAAATATTACCTCTTCTTCGACACACCTCCTTTAAGCTTCCTCTTAAGGATGTAGAGTTGGTCTTTTGAGAAGAAAAGAACCTCCAAGATGTTTCTAGGGAAGTGGAGAAGAGAAATGGTCAGGTCTTGTCTGAGCTTAAAGGCTCAAAAGGGTGTGAAGAAAAGAGGGAAGGGGTCCCCTTTTTATAAGGTAGGAGAGGGGCACCTTTGGAAAAACATAAAATATTATTTTATAATTAAGTCATATTCTGTTTATAATTGCTCAAAATTGATTTATTTATAAGATTAAGTGGGTATGGGTAGAAATACTCTAAACCAATAGGTTTTAGACAAGTTTAGGTTACTATTTTAACCTTATCCTTTAGATTTAACTCTAAGTTAAATAATTTAACTTTTACCGTGCCTTTTTGAATTCTTACACTATATGGTTAATAAACTTACTATAATAAGCCAAAAGAACCCAAAGTGGTTCATTATTAATATATATAACAATATCTAAGTCATTTTTCTGAACCTTATATTTTTAGTAATATTATAACAATTAATAATATAATATTTTTTTTAAAAACTATTTTATGTCAATTTTGACACTATTTGGTAATTGATTTTTGTGAAAATTATATCAGCGTGATTAGTTCAAAGAAATTTAATTAAATAAATAATAAAATTTCATATTAACTGATAAAATTAGTTCAATTCATAAAAAGTCTCAAATTACATTTATTTGTGTATTTATAATATCAATTATTTTAATATTTCATTATTTAGGTAATTACTACATCACCATTGTGTCATACATAAATTAAATTATTTGATGTCTAAAAATTATAAATAAACTACAATTCATTATGAAATCTTATTATCTTTCTAATTAATATTTATAGTTTAATTTATCTCATGTATAACCCTATATTAAAAATGTTTTAGTTATTAAACATTGATTTTAACTATTTTAACTCTTTTTTAAATAAAATAACAATAAGTGTCCTAATCTTATACAAGTGGACCTAAATGGTCATATATTATTACTAAGGTTTTTTTTGGTAGAATTAAACTTATCCAATAGAATTAGGTCTTGTTTTAGGGAAATAATAATTCCATTTTTACCCATAATTACCCTATTTACTTTAAATCGTGGTAAATAAAAGTACAAAGTTAATATTCACCAAAAATTATTTTTATCTTATTGAAACACATTTTACTCCTTGATATTAATCGAGTGTCTCTGATTTTCTAAATTCAACTCACATAAGTGGTAAAATTATGTTTTATGTAAATTTTCAAATTCTCCTAGGAGGTGGGTGAAAGACAGTGAAACGTTTAATAAAATTTTTATATATCTAAAATTATTATAAAATGACTCCAATGAATTACATTGAACTTATATAGGTATTATCAATAAATTTTGACCTAAAATATATTTAAATAAAATAAATTAGTATTTAAATAAAAATTCGGTTTTTAAATAGTATCCCAGTGTTTTCACTATTCATCAAAAATTGAATGTTTTCAGAAAAATACAAACAATTCACCGTAGGTTAATTTTGATATTCTGAATCCAAAAATGAATTCCATTTTGAAAGGTAATATTTATAAAATTTCAACAATTTTGTATTACTATTCATAACAGCTAGTTTATATACTATTTTAATAACATATCGTTGTTTAGTGAAACTCTGTATTGTATACAACACACGCTATCATGGATGGTCACGATTGCATGTATTGCAAGACAAGTCTGGGTTGCATGTATTTCAAGACTCGTTTGTTGTTGTGTATATTATAATTTAACCATATTTCATTTATACATTGAATATATATATAAATACACTCAATGTTGCGTAGAATAACATCTATCAAACGAACATGAAATTTTGTGTAACACGATCCAAGTTTAGTGCTGCGTATACTATAAGCTAATACGGTGTTGTGTAAAGCACAAGATAATCTTGGTGTAACGTACAAAAGAAGATATGAAATAAATTAAATATAATATATCTTATAAAAATATTGGGGTGTTACATTCTACCCCCCTTAAAATGAATTTCGCCCTCAAAATTTACCGGGATTATAAATCATTTACTACTTGAATGTTTCTTTCATAGAAACCCACATCGTAAAAAAGAATACTAAAAAATAATATTAAAACTAATGTATGAAATTTAACCATTACCAAAATTAACATAGTTGAAAATATGGATATAGAAGAGAAATCTAACCATCAAGTTCGGATGGAGAGTGGTAGAGAACATGGATATGAAAATTCCATTAATCACAAAGCCATAAATTTTTTTTGATATAAGGTACCATCTGATTCATCGGGTATGAGGGTAATAGGACAATGTTTTAGTTTTCAAGATCATTTCCATAATTTTGAAGATTTAAAAGAAATACTTAATTGATTTTGGTACAATCTCACTGTTGTTTGTGCCTTGAACAATTTCTACTTCATCTCTTATAGAAATGAAGTTGAATTTGTCATTTGTGAAGTGTTAGCAGATCATGTGATAGAATGATAGGTCATTCCATCTGTCTCTATCAAAAAAAGATTAGCACAATTTTTTAAATATACATAAGTCCATCTATGCTAAGATTATTCGTATATGGTGGCAGAAATGGACTTATACTTCATCTATCATAGCGCTAAATAAAATAAAACAAGTTTCTACTAATCAGGGACTTCATGTAGGCCAGTGGTATGCGATAAAATCCTATCACACATGGGTTGTGGGTTCGATTCCCACAGCCTTGTCCGACGCGACAGGTTGTCGCCCGTCCTACTATAACATTCCAAAAATAATATCAAAAAGTTCTAGCCTTATTCAATTATATCTGATGTCCACCTTAATCTATTCCAACCTTCAAGATTATAGAAAATACATCTGTCCAATCATATAGTATAAAGAAAATGATTACTATAAATTTCATCAACCAAGCATGTGAATACCATCATTTATCCCCCATATAAGATATATCTTGTTGGTCACATTCTAAACATGTGAATACCTTAATCATTTATTCTCTTGAAAAATGAATACCTATTGAACCATACTGAAAACATGAATGCTGTCAAAATTTAACTCTTTCCACATACCAAAATCCCAAAATTTTTATATACTCAAAAATGATATCACATTGTCCTTATATCTTCCATGAGCTCATCGATACTATAAAAAATCTTCTTATCTCTTTATCCCTTCATTGTGCGCATATCATCTACTTTCCAAAAATATATTAATTAACCATTCATGGTTACCAGTACCATTCAACATATACTTTCAAATACTTTAGGAAAAACAATAGTGTAACAATCCTTAGATGTGTCTTTATTCCATATTACCATTACCTATACAACATAACTCTTGATAAACATAAATAAATCCACTACCTTCCTAAACCATTGATCAAGATTCAACACTTCTTTCATCTCATATAACATTTGTATTATCCTCATCATCATCCACATAAATACTACCCATATGACCATGCTGATTCTCTTCGTGAGATTTTCCCTTAGAGAACTAGTTTTCATAATGCCTATACATTCCACATTTAAAGCATCTAATCATTGTTGATGTCGTAGCAATACAATTATACTTATTCATGGTGTTGACTGAACCTTTTCCTTTGCACGTACTGGATTTTTTCCCTTCTTTTCCACACCCAATGAATGTTCGAGTTCCTTTGAAACATTCTCCTTGATGCCTCTTCCCACATTATTTACATGAGAGAAATTGAACTTTCTTTCCTCTATGATCATCATGAAACTCCATCTTTCTCTTATTAGCTGAGTAGGAAAACTTACCAAAGTTGAGATTATTGATCATATTATGATATTGTTGATTAGGTATAATATTGATTTTTGGACTTCCAAATACAATTTAATTTGGTTTCTCATGAAGAATATCATTCAATTTTCCATCATATCCTCCATTATCGTGAATCTTTCTGTTTTTAGCCATTTTCTAAAACCCAAAAAGAATAGCGTGAGAGGAAAAATCATGCAAGGGAAAACAACATAATAAAGGGGGATTACCGTCAATATCTAACATATTAGGTTAAATTTTATGATTGTTTCCATAATTCTAGGACTAAAACCTATACGTATACTTATCCTTAGGGACATCCCTAGACATACCTTAAAAATATCTCTAGGGATTTCACGAAAGTTTTTGCATCCTAGTTTCCAAAGGTTAACTAAACCTTTTCTCTGATACAAACTGTAAAGACCCAAAGCTTGATGTACATGGACATTACATTGCTTTTGTAGAATATTAAAGACATGACAAAAACGTACGCCCAATGAAGTTATTAGATTAGTGTCTTTGGAAACTCAGAATGTAATCTTCTAATCATGGTGAATGATTTTCATCATCTTCAATAAATATCTTCACCTTCAGTTTTCTTTCCTAAAACCTTTCATTATATCATGGAGAAAAGAAAACATAGAAACGGTGAGCTCAAATGCTCAGTATTTGGAAAGCTTAGAGAACATAAAACAATCCATAAACATCTGAATGCAAAAACATGAACATAAAATATAAACATCAAAATCTTGACCAAAGACATAAATCTTGGAAGTAAGTAAGGAATATATCATAAAGGAACATCAATCATGATAAAATAGTATTGTAATAAAACATGTTATTGTGGAAAACCATTAAGCACATGATATTATTTCCATAGTAGCCAATGAATTGCTGACAAGACTATCTTAGTGGACAATGTCCCTTTCTGAATCGAGCTCACTCATCGTTCCAGTCCTGTAACACTGAACCTGATTAACTTACCATTCCAGCCATGTCTATCTCATGAGATATAAATCTTTACCCAATGCATTGGAGTGAGATATAGGTCTCACCCATCTCATAATTAAATCATTCTTTCGTGTTCCCCAAAATCATAAATCATACATCATAGCATAACCCATGTAATAGAATCGGATTCTTAAACATCATGCCATCATAACATAATCCATATAAAAAATTGGATATCATTTCTTCATAAGAAAAATAAAACCATGTAAATAATGGAGACATTATACATGAAACATAAACATATTAAATAATGTCATTTTAGATGGGAAATATTTTTGATAAAACACTTGAAATGAATTCTTGAGGAAAATATCATTTCTTCTTCAAAATTGTTTTCTTTTCACAAAATGCCGTGTGATTTTAATAGAAAATAATTTTGTTGAAAATTATCATGAAATCTTGTAGAGGGAGCTTCATGAAAATGAGGCTTTATGAAACCGTAAAAAGCCGTTCACGCCGTATGAGTTAAAAATAACATTCTCCTCGTACTTTTGTCAGAAAAGTCAAAAAGTTCCTTGTGTGGTAAACAAAAGTAAGATTCCTTTCATAACACGTGGTGAAATTACCAAATAGGTAAAAATGACATTAAAAATAAATGAAAACAGTTCTAGAAATCATGGACATGGATTATAACAATAACCCCAGTAAATACTTTCGAATAAACAATTTTGGATAATAATGAGAGTGGAATAGTTATCCCTTACCTAATGTCCGATATGATTTGTATGTATCCGAGCCTCCTGTATAATGATTTAAATAATGTCAATGACTTATTACAGAATCATATTCGTTGTTATGATATCATATATGGTTCACTTATAACTTTATATTACCCGATCTTTTGTAAATTCCATGTTAAAGCAGTGTTTTGGGTAAAATTGTTTCATTTGTCGTACATGTTTCGACTTGTTGTTCTTGATATTATAACTTATAACCAGATTTAATTAATTATAGAATGTAAAAAATGATTTATATAAAATATATATTCAGCATATATATATATATATATATGATAGATCGATAAGTGGAATGAAATGCAAGGTTCATGGAGACGGTAGGCCGTACGTACGCATGAGCGCTGTTTTCATTTCCTTATTGAATTGAATGGAATTATGTAGATGAAATAAATATAAATATATATACATAAATCCAATATCATTATTATTTCATATATTTAATTATTACTTATTATATATACTATATAATCATTCATGAATGGTTAATATGGAGAATGAATCTCATCGTGTCGTGGAGACGGTAGTCCGTACGTACGCACGAGCGATGATATCATTCTTATGATCGTGGAATAGTATTGAATTGTATGTATACTATTTCAAAATCAATATCAATTTATAATAATCATATTTATTTATTTATTTACACCGTTATACCCATCCAAGTAAGGTGGTGGTCGAAAAAGGATTACACCACGGCGTGGAGATGGTATTCCGTACGTACACACATGCGGTGATTTTGTTTTCCATAGGATGGATAGAAGATGAAATACAATTGTTTCATATTTATAATAACATATCATTATATGAGTGATAGTTATTTTATTACTTCACAATGAAACAACTAATGAAGAGGAAGTATAAGAATAAATAAACTTGAGAGAATTGGAAGAAAAGATTACCTCTTCTTCGACGCACCTCATTTAAGCTTCCTCTAAAGGAAGTAGAGTTGGTCTTTTGAGAAGACCAGAACCTCCAAAATTTTGATAGGGAAGTGGAGAAGTTAAATGCGTAGGTTTTGGCCGAGCATCAAGGCTCAAAATGGTTTGAAGAGAATAGGGAAGGGGTGCCCTTTTAATAAGGGAGGAGAGGGGAACCTTTGGAAAAACTTAAAATATTATTTTATTATAAAGTCATATTCAGTTTATAATAGCTCCAAATTGATGTATTTCACAGAAAAAGTGGGTATGGATCGAAATCCTCTCAAATAATTGGTTTTATAAAAGTTTATATTACTATTGTAACGTTATATTTAAGATATTACTCTAAGTTAAATAATTTAACTTTTACCGTGTCTTCTTGTTTTCTTACACTATATGGTTAATAAACATAACATAACAAGCCAAACGAACCCCAAGTGGTCCATTATTAATATATATAACCTTATCTCAGTCATTTTTCCGATCCTTATATTTTTAGAAATATTATAACAATTAATAATATAATATTAGTTTTAAAAACTATTTTATGTCAATTTTTACACTATTTGGTAATTGATTTTTGTCAAATTCATATCAGCATGATTAGTTAGCACGAAGTTAATTAAATTAATACTAACATTTCATATAAACCTATAAAATTAGTGGAATTAATAAGAAGTCTCAAATTACATTTATTTGGGTATTTATAAAATCAATTATTTTAATATTTCATTATTTAGGTAATTACTGCATCACCATTGTGTCATAAATATATTCAATTATATAATGTCTAAATATTATAAATAAAATACCATTAGGTAGGAAATATTTCTATATTTATACTGAATATTTATAGTTGAATTTATCATATGTATAACCCTATATTAAAAATGTTTTAGTTATTAAACTTTGATTTTAACTATTTTATCTCTTTTTTAAATAAAATAATAATAAATGTCCTAATTTGACCCAAGTGGACCTAAATGGTAATATTTTATTCCCAAGGTTGTTTTTGGTCAAATTAAACTTATCCAATAGAATTAGGACATGTTTTAGGGTAATAATAATACCATTTTTACCCTTAATTACCATATTTACTTTTAACTGTGGTAAATAAAAGTAAAAAGTTACTATTCACCAAAAAATTATTTTTAACTTATTGAAACACATTTTAATCCTTGATATTAACTGTGTCTCTCGGATTTTTGAAAGTCAACTCACAGAAGTAGTAAAATTATGTTTTATGTAAATTTTCAAATTCTCCTAGGAGGTGGGTAAAAGACGGTGAAAAGTTCAATAAAATTTTTATATATCTAAAATTATTATAAAATGACTCCAATGAATTAAATTGAACTTATATAGGTATTATGTTTCAATTTTGACTTAAAATAAATTTAAATAAAATAATTAATTATTTAAATAAAAAGTCGGTTTTTAAATAATAACCTAGTGTTTTCACTATTCATCATAAAATGAAAGTTCTTAGAAAAATAAAAAACTTCAACCTAAGCTAATTTCGATATTCCGAATCCAAAAATTGAAGTCCTTTTTGAATGATAGTATTTATAAAATTTTAAAAAGTTGGTATTATTATTCATAACGGCTAGTTTATATAATATTTTAATAACATATCATTGTTTAGTGAAACTCGGTATTGCGTACAACACAGGCTATCGTGGAAGGTCACGATTGCGTGTAATGCAGGCCATGTCAGGGCTACGTGTATTGCAAGATTCCTTTGTTGTTGTGTATTTTAGAATCCAACCATATTTCATTTATACATTGAATATATATAGATACATTCAATGTTGCGTAGAATAACATCTATCAAATGAACTTGAAATTGTGTGTAACATGATCCAAGATTAATGTTGCGTATACTGTAATCTAATACAGTGTTTGTAAAGTACAAGATAATCTTGGTGTATCGTACAATAGAAGATATGAAATAAATTAAAAATAATATATCTTGTAAAATATCGGGGTGTTATAGCTGAGGCGGCTCGGGAGGGCCCCGAGAGGCCGGTTCGGCCGGGAGGCGTGGGCGGCAGGGAGTCCAAGTGTGGTGCGTCTCAGGGTTCGCCTGGCGGGAGGCATGGCCGGTGGGTGGGATAGGGCAGAAGTCGGCAAGTGGCGTAGTTCGGCCTGGGGCGGCGAAGTCCGGTTCAGCCGGAGCATCGCCAAGGCGGCACAGGTTGTGGAGGACGCAGGTAGCGCGGCCATTTCCTTTGTTTCCTTTGTCACCTTCAACACCATGTCGAAGAACATCACAAAGAAGAACGAAAGAGGGGGGTCAGGTCATGTTAGTACAGCATGCACCCTCCGCATTTTGGGTGGTAGAAATCTGTTCATCAAGAACATAAACAAACAACAAGCATGGAAGGTATCTTAAAAACTTCAATTCCCACAATCCCTTATTAACAATATATTCTCAACCCACAAGGAAAAAATTCTGCGGATCAACATGATAATAATTTGGTCCGTGTTCATTGTTTTAGAACGAATGAAACAAGGGAATAATATCATACTTAAATAAAATCCCTACCTTGTTCATTGTTCGTTGATGTTGGCGTGAGAAGGCGGACATCGATTCATTGTAGATGAACACGTCCTACATCTAAGGAGTCCAAGGGAGAAGGTTGAAGGTGGTCGTTCTTCGTCGGTGGAGCATTCTTCATCGGGAGTGCATTATTCGTTGGAGAACTTTATTTCTCCCTAGCTCTATCCTCTCCCAATATTTCTCCCAAGTTCCACCAAAATGAAAATTCCAATCAAAATAATAGATTAAGTTTTCTATTATTTAATTGCTGAAACAAAATTCAAAATGGTTAAGTTGGCTAAATGAAATGTTAGAGGAGTTGGCACATTTATTGTCATGTGTGTTGGCACAATAAAGGTATAAGAAGTCAAGAGACTCTCCCTCATTCATGAGGGAGTTGTGAGATTTTCCTTAATTAAATGGGGGGTTTAGTTCCGGGTGGTCCCCCCACCGTAACCTTTCATGGAAGGATAGGTTCGGGTGGGCCCCACCACCATAACCTCTGATGGGAGGTTAAGGTTTGGTAGTCCCCACCTCTAACTTCCACATTGGTGGTCATAATAGATAAAATAAAATAAAACGTTCGTTTACATTATTTTATTATTTCCATAAACTCCAAAAAACAAACTTTCACCCTCGGCCAACCGTTGTCAAGGTGAAAGCCTTCTTAAGTGAATACTGGTGCTGTGAGTTTAACGTGCCCTCGGATTTCCATTCTGAACACCGATTCAAAAGAAAAAAAAATTCGCTCGTACATTTACTAAACGTGCTCGAAAAAAACTTCAGAAATTGATTCTGGGAACACCGGGCCTCGGAATCACGTGCCAAAATTTTTTGTGGACTCCTAAAATTCCAATTTAATAAAAACAATTACATGGAATTTCCGGGTCTTTACATTCTCCCCACCTCATGGCTCTACGTCCCCATAAGCTACAAGTCATAACTAAGGTAACGAGTGGGGATACTGAATACGCATCTGAGACACCCACTCCCATGTGCTCTCCTATTGGTTCACATGCTGAAATAGAATACACACTAGAGGTATCGACCGTCCACAAAGGACCAACTCTTTTAGATCCTTAATCTCTATTGGAACCTCTATAAAGGTCTCCCCATCGTTGACGTCCAACTCTCCACGGTCGATGATGTGGGAAGGGTCGTTCACGTATCTTCTCAGCCGGGATACATGGAAGAGGTCGTGCACCCAGTGCAATTAGGGTGGAAGAGCTAAGCGGTAATCCACCTTGCCCACTCTACGGAGGACCTGAAAAGATCTGATGAACCTCAGAGATAATTTGCCGCCTCGGCTAAATTTCTGCAAACCTCATCAAGTTGAGACCTGTAGAAAGATGTGGTCACCATCCTCTAACTCTATTGGTCTCTTCCTCCTGTCAACATAAAACTTCTTCCATAACTATGTAGTCTTCATCTAATCTTTGATGATTTTCAACTTCTCTGTGGTAGCCTATACCATCTCTGGTCCCACTAGTGCTTACTCCCCAGGGTCAGTCCAGCAAAAAGGTGATATGCATGGTCACCCATATGATGCCTCAAAAGGTTCTATCCTAATGGTGGATTGATAGCTATTTTTTAATGCAAACTCAACTAAAGGTAAGTGATCCCCCGAACTACGAATGAAGTCTAGGACACATGCACGGAGCATGTCATCGAGGACCTGAATGGTGCGCTTAGTCTGGCCATCCATCTAAGGATGGAAAGTGGTGCTCAAATGAAGCTGCATCCTGAAAGCCTATGGAAACCCCTTACATAGTCGGGATGTAAAATGTGTATCACGATCAGAGAAAATCATCGAAGGAACTCCATGTAGCCGCACGATCTCTTGAATATAGAGGCATCCAAAGCTCCCTAATGAACCATGCACTCTGATCAGTAGGAAGTGGGCCGACATGGTGAGTCGGTCGACGATCACCAAAATTGATTCATGACCCTTGGATGTACGTGGAAGTCATGTCATGAAAACCATGGATATCCCACCCCACTTCCACTCTAGGACCCATAAAGGCTGAACCAATCCTGCTAGAACTTGGTTCTCTACCTTCACTTGCTAACAAGTGAGGCACTGAGAGACAAACTCTGCAACTGCCTTCTTCATTCCAGGCCCCTAGTGCTGTCATTGGTGATCCTGGTACATCTTCACCACTCCTAGATATACCGCTAGAGGGGATGTTTGGAACTCCCTCAACACTTCCTCCTGATGTGAAACTGGTACCATAGTATGTCCTCTTAAGAGTTTGACGTGCTCCCCACCTTCAGAAAATCCATCAGGTGCCTGCCCTGTTGATATTTGAGCACTTCATATCTCGCAATTAGCGTCCCAATGTTGTGCCTCCCTGAATCAATGAAGAAGTGGGGAAGTGACTGTAAGAGACTGAAGGAAGGCTGATCTATCTCTATCCACAAATGATATCTATAAAACAGCTAGCTGCTCTATCGCCTCTCCTAGTAGTTGTATACCAGATATCCAGCTGAGTTCATCTGCAACAATGATCCCCTTTATAGGAGTATAGACTATCTTAAATTCATAGTCATAGAGGAACTCAATACAACGTCATTGGCTCAGGTTTAGGTCCTTCTTGGAGAAGATATAACTGAGAATCTTGTGATCAGAGTACACTGTAAAACGTTCTCTCATTAGATAGTGTCACCACATCTTCAAGGCGAAAAGAACGGCAGTTAACTCCAGGTCAGGGGTAGCGTAGTTCTGATCATGTTGTCTCAACTTCCTAGAACCATAAGTGATCGCTACTCACTCCTGCATCAGGACACATCCAAGTCAAGTTCCTGACGTGTCACATTAGACAACGTACCCTACACCTTCCTTTGGAAGCCTTAAGATGGGGGCACTAGTCAGCCTCTGCCTCATCTCCTGAAAGTTATACTGGCATCTATCCAAACACACAAAGGGTTTCCCTTTGTTTGTCAAGGCTGATAGTGGAGCTGCAACTCTAGAGAAATCTAGGACAATGCTTTGGTAATATCCACCAAAACGTCAGAAACTTCGTACTTTCATCGCACTCTAGGGTGTCTCCAAAGCAAGTACCGCCTCAATCTTCGCTGGATCCACTGTAACTCCAGCCTCCGAGATGACATGTCCAATAAATTGAACCTCTTAGATCCAAAAATATCACTTTTAGAGATTACCATAAATATGGTGCCCTCATAGAGTGTCCAGTACTACCTGGAAATGATAGGAATGCTCCTCCTTAGTAGTCAAGTAGATCAAAATGTCGTCGATGAAAAATACGACAAAGTGATCGAGGTAAAGATGAATGATATCATTCACGAGTCCCATGAACACTGATGGAGTGTCAGTTACATTGAATTTCATAACCAAGAACTCATAATGGTTATACCTACATCTGATGATCGTCTTCTACACATCCTTGTCTCGAACTTTGAGCTAGTGATAGCCTGATCTGAGGTCTATCTTCGAGAACCATCGTGCACCCTTGAACTGATCAAAGAGGTCATCAATACTTGGGAGTGGGTACTTGTTCTTCATGGTCACCTGGTTAAGGCTCTGATAGTGAACCCAAAGCCTCAAGCTCCCATCCGCATTCTTGGCAAATCGAATCAGGGTTTCCCAATGTCAAATTCTAGGGTGGATGAATCCCTTCCCATGCAAGTCCTCTAGTTGTAACCTGCAACTCGTGAAGCTCCGCGAGAACCATCCGATATGATGGTTTATATATCGGTGTCATCCTGGGGTACAAGTCAATGTAAAAGTACACCTCTCTTTAAAGAGGTAGACTTGAGACATCATCATGGAAAACATCTACATACTGGTCCACCACTATAGGATAATTTGGACTCTCTACATCAAATGCTCTGATGGTAAGGGAAGCTAACTAATGAGTTATCGGTTTCACTCTTCTCCGAGTAAGTCTAGCCTACACTGCAAAGGCTCCCTTATCACTGGTGAAGGTAAACCTGGTCCCAAGTATATGGAAACACCGCACTTTGCACCTAATACATTCTATATATGCATGGACTATAGATAACCATTCCATACCCATGATGACACCGTAAGGCCTCGATGCCGCTACTAAGAGATTACAGCTGAAGCTCTCGCCTCTTGGAGTAAGCTCACACTACTGGAACCAGTGCATAATAATCAAATCATCTCCTGTAGAAGTTTCTCGCCATAAGTATTCAGCCAACGACTCCATCGGAATCTCCAAGTTCCGAACGTGGGAAGTGGAAATAAAAGAATGACTGGCTCCTATGTCTATAAGTATTGTAGCTATGGTGGATTCGACATAGCTCGTACCTCGTATCATCTACAGAGTGTTGTGATCGTAATCCTTAGCTGCCTGGAGCTAAGCTCTCCCATGTCCACCTACTCCCTGCGGTCTGGGTGGACCTCTTGGTGGTGGTGGTAGTAACACCTCGAATCATCAACCACCGCCAGCTGCACGGCCAGCTCCCCTGCCACGTCTTCATACTCCATGTGGACCGCCTCGATCAAATCTATGCCTCTTCTTGGGCGGCCCTTTGACCATTTTCTGATCATCCGTATGGCGGGTCGTATAGTCACAAGCCATGTGTCCTTGCCTGCCACGTGAGTAACACAACCTGCTCCTGGCATGTCTGTCTCTACTTCAGGTGCCCCACAAAACCGATCCTGAGTCATGCGATCATCCACCTATAGGTCCGGTCTTCTTGGATCTCTGCAACATCTGTCTGCTACCAGCTGCAAAAGACTCTGCTATGTGTTGACTGGTGGTGGATCTCGCTACTCAGGACTACTCAGCAAGAAACTCTCAGTTAGGAGGGCTCTCTCTAGCACCCCCGCCTACGTCGGGATGCTGAGAGATATCATTAGAGAACTGATATCCTCTCTGAGCCCCTACTCGATGGTCTAGGAACTGAAGAATGGGTCCCAGACCATATCGGTTAAGTAGCATGAGAGGTCTGTGAGCCTCGATGAGTACTGAGCTACAGCCATGCTACCCTACTCTAGATGAATTAGCTCCTATATGCGCACTATAAGAAGAGTCACTGGAACAAACTGTTCGCGAAATAGGCTCTCAAAGTCTGCCTAGAGAAGCATCATCTCATCATGAACCTAGAGAATCAAGCTCCACCATCTACCTACTGCTACCTGTAGAAGGATAATCGCATGGATCACCATGAACTCAACTGGTGTCCCTACTAGTTGGAAAACTCTCACTATAGCCTCCATCCAATCTTCAGCTACCTGTGGGTCCATCTCTCCACTGAACCTGGTTGGAGTTTGGTGCTGGATCTTGTGTAACTCGCTCAAGCATCATGCATCCTTTGTTACTAGGGATGGTGTCATCGATGGCGTAATGAGGAGTGGTACCGCTCGTACCTCCGCTAGAAAAGGGCCCCGCACAGAGGCCTCGTTGCTCGATGGGATATCTGTGCATACAAATCTTAGAACACTATCTCACTGTTTACATGGAGGCATCCTGAAAAGACACAAGTGTTCTATGGTTAAAAAGTTATTCCTGGTGAGCTAACC
Source organism: Viscum album (assembly GCA_963277665.1). Classification (NCBI taxonomy): domain Eukaryota; kingdom Viridiplantae; phylum Streptophyta; class Magnoliopsida; order Santalales; family Viscaceae; genus Viscum; species Viscum album. The sequence continues at coordinate 1,270,056,840 of OY728162.1, read as the reverse complement.
TGGTTGAGTTGACTTAAAGAAAACTTTTGAAAACACACACGTTGTCAGTGTTTTTGTGCACTAAGTCGGATATTAAAAGTTAGGTTCCTGGTGTATGGATGCGCCGGTCGCCGCACCAACACTGGACTCCCTCAATTGAGAACCACACTCATTACCCTTAACACTATTACTTCATATAAAATAAATATAAGAGTCCTAAGTTTTACAGTATAACCGACTCCTCTAATACAAATTTTTCAAGACCCGTCCCCCGGGGCTCGTACCGTGATAACCCCAAGCCCTCCTTCTATAGTCCAGGGGCTGGCGACTAGCACCAAAGGAAGAATTACTTAAAACTAGGATGGAATTTCCATTATAACCTATAAACGCACACAATAGATCACACAACTCAATACAAAACACTAAGTAAACTGTATAAAAAAGAGTGAGAAAAAGTAAAAGGGGTCGTAAATACAAGCTCAACTATAATGTACAATGAACCGAAAGTACAACTACAAAAAAATAAAGGAAAAACAGTTGTTGGGTCATCCTTCAAGATTCCAACCTGAAGGGTAGGTATAGGTAGCCTCCTCAACACTCCATGTCTGTTAGTCTCCTCTGTGTGCTGACTCGTCACAAGGTCCACCTCCGGGTACCGTCCAGTCCTGGTACTCTCAGCCTTTGTTAGTGATGTCTATCGTCTGCATCCAACACAATAAGTTGTGGGCATAGACCTTGTAGGGGTGAGTATAACGATACTCGGTTGGGACATCGAGACCCTCAAGGTCTCACAAAATCCAACAAGGATAAACCACAAGAAAGAAAATTAACAGATAACCCTACTTAGGTATATGACCATACATATACCAAGGTTATCAAGTTATCCATCTCAATCATGAGGAAAACACAGAAAAACTAACTCAACTCAATGGGGATTTTATTCTCATTATCGAAGCCTGGGATGCAGGATAACTTTATCTTAATCGAGTACAGTGGGCATGTCACGTCACACAGAGGGGCTTCCCACAAACCTTGGATTACTGAGGTACTCCTCCTGTCTAGTATCGTGGGTCTACTGCATCACACAGAGGTGCTCCCCATCATGGGTCTACTGCCACACCCAGGCGCTCCCCCTCATAGCCTGCAGAGGTACTCCTCCTGTCGAGTACCGTGGGTCTGCCGCATCACCAAGAGCGCTCCTCCACCATGGGTATGCCACCAAAATCAGGCACTCCCCAATGGGCCAGTCAAGTCACTCTGAGTCAAATGGTTAGCAGTCATCAACTATCAGTCACCTACTAGGTTCCCGCAGAAAAGCTCACTTGTCTCCGGAAGATCCGCTCCACAAGCTACTGGTCAATTCTCTACTGTCACGATGTCCCACGAAGAAGTGTCCCAATGGTATGCCACATCATAGGGGTGTAAACATAATATATGGCGCATCAACCAGATGCCCAGTCTGTGAGATATTAGCCTTTTAGTCCTTGGGGCCCGGTTGGATTCGTCCACGATCTGACCTGAATATATCTGAAATATACCCCCAGCTTTTGTGGGGTACACTTAAAGGGATCGTCGTACTCCAAGATTTCCAGTGTTGTAGACGGTTTGTCAGATGGACATCTGGTTCCAAAGATATGGCCAAAAAAGGTAAAGGGTCATAGTGGGCCCGGGTCCGGTCCGACCCAGCCTGACCTAGTCTTGGCCGACCCGATGCGGGTCGACCAGGGCTGACCCATTGGGTCTGTCTCAGCCTGTTGTGTGGGCTAGCCTATTGGGATAGGCCTTGCCTGATCGGCTTAGCCCAACAGCTCACAAGGGGCTGTAAAGAGCCGGGAGGGTCTGGACCGGTCGCTGGTCAGCGTGAGGGCGGTTCAACCCGAAGGAAGCCGCATGGGTGACTGAGCCTAGAGGGCACCGAGAGGAAGAAGAACGGTTCGGCCGAGGAACCTTGACTGGGGTGGGAAGCCGGCTCGGCAGAGGGGATGCGAGGGGCGCGGGACGCCGGCTCGGTCAGGGGGTCGTGAGGGGCGTAGGAGGCCGGCGCGGCAGGGGCATCGTGAGTGACCCGGGAGGCCAGTGCGGCTAGGGGGCCGCGAGGGTGTGGGTTCAGCTGGGGTTTTGGGAGGTCAATGGCTGGTGCGGCCAGAGCAGCTCAGTGGGGCGCCGCGAGGTTGGTTCGACTGGGAGGCGCGGGCGGCCGAGAGCTGGGTCACGATGTGGCTCAGGCCGGTTCGGCCGGCAGGTAGTGCGGCCGGCACGGGTCGGAATCCGGGGGCAGCGCAGTGCGGCCCGGGGCAGCAGAGGCCAATTCGGCTAGAGCGACGGTGCGTCATGGAAGTAGCGCAGGTTGCGTTGGTCGTGGGTACTGTGGTCATTGCCTTCTTCGACTTTGTCGCCTTCAATTCCATTTCGAATAACATAAAAAAATGGTGGAGGGGGGTCGAGGCATGTTAGTTTGTCCCATACGCTCCATGATTAGGGTGGTAGCAATCAGTTCATAAAGAACATAAAGAAAGAACGAGCATGGAAGATATCTTAAAAACAACAATTCCCATAATCCCTCGTTAACAATATATTCCCAACCCGTGCGAAAAAACATCTGTGGTTCAACTTGATAATAAGTTGGTCCGCATTCTTTGTTTTATAAGGAAAGAAACAAGGGAATAATATCATACTTAAATAAAATCCCTACCTTGTTCGTTGTTCATCGACGTTGGCATGAGAAGGTGGACGTCAATTCGTTGTAGACAAACACGTCCCACACTGAAATAGTCTGAGGAAGAAGGTCGAAGAAGGTCATTCTTCATCGGTTGAGCGTTCATCATCAAGAGAGAATTCTTCATTGGAAAACTTTATTTCTCCCTATCTCTCTCCTCTCCCAATACTTCTCCCATGTTCCACCAAAATGAATATGCCAAGACAAAATAAATGATCATGTTATCTATTATTTAATTGTTGACACAAAATTCTAAATTTTTTAGTTGTCTTAATTATATGTTAGAGGAGTTGGAACATTTATTGGCATATGCGTTGGCATAATAAATGTAAATGAGGTCAAGAGACTCTCCCTCATTTACGAGGGAGTTTAGAGGTTTTCCTCAATTAAATGGGGGGTTTAGACCCTGGTGGTCCCCACAGCTTAACCTCTCATGGGAAGTTAGGTTCAGGTGGTCCCCACCACTATAAACTCTCATGGGAGGTTTAGGTGTAGGGGTCCCCACCTCCAACTTCCTCATGGGTAGTTATAATATATAAAATAAAATAAAACATGCGTTTATTTTATTTTATTATTTCCATGAAAACCCAAAAACTAAATTTCACCCTCGAGCAACTGATGTTGAGGTAAAAGCCTTCATAAGCGAATACCAGTGCTTTCAGCGGTGCCCTCGAATTTTAATTCCAATCACTGGTGCAAAAGTTATAAAAACAAGGTCGTTTGTTTACTAAACGAACCTAAAAAAAACTTCAAAAATTGATTCCAAGCACACCGGGCCTCGGAATCACCCACCATCGATTTTTGTGGACTCATAAAATACCCATTTAATTTAAAAAAATTACATGGAAATTCTGGGTCTTTACATTCTACCCACATCCGGGCTCTACATCCCCGTAAGCCACAACTGATAACTAAGGGAACAAGTGGGGATAATGAACACGCATCTGAGCCTCCCGCTTCAATGTTCTCTCTTGGAGGTTCCTGTGATGCTAGTAAATGTGCACCAGAGGTATCGATCATCGACGAAGGACCTGATCCTATTGATCCTCCATATCTATTGGAACTTCTGTAAAATTCACCCCATTGTCGATGTCTAACACTCCATGGATGATGATGTGGGAAGGGTCGTGCACATATCTTCTCAGCTGGGATATGTGGAAGAGTTCGTGCACCCAGTGCAATTGGGGTGGAAGAGCTAAGCAGTAAGCCACCTCGCCAACTCTAATGAGGACATGAAAAGGTCTAATGAATCTTGGAGTAACTTTCCGCCTTGTCCAAATCTCTACAAACCTCATCGATGTGAGACCTGTAGAAAGATGTGGTATCCATCCTTGAACTCTAGAGGTCTCTATAACTAGTTTTCATACAACTTTTTCCTATTCTGTTCAGTCTTTATCTGCTCCTGGATGATTTTTACATTCTCTGTGGTAGCCCACACCATCTCTGGTCCCACTAGTGCTGACTCCCCAGGGTCAGTCCAGTAAAAAGGTGATCTGCAAGGTCTCCCGTATAATTCCTAAAAAGGTGTTATCTCAATGGTGGAGTGATATTTCTTATTGTATTAGAACTCCACTAAAGGTAAGTGATACTCTCAACTGCGACCAAATTCAATGACACATGCACGGAGCATGTCCTCAAGGGTATGAATGGTCTGCTCAGTCTGGTCATCCATCTGAGGATGGAAGGTGGTGCTCAAATGAAGTTGCGTCCTGAAAGCCTCCTGCAACCGTTTCCATTTCCGGGAAGTAAAACATGTATCATGATCAGAGACAATCGTCAAAGGCACTCCATGTATCCGCACAATCTCCTACACATAGAGGCATCCCAAGATATCTATTGAACCCTGCTCTCTGATCAGTATGAAGTCGGATGACTTAGTGAGTCGGTTGACGATCACCCAAATCAAGTCATTAACCCTGGATGTACATGGAAGTCCTATCAAGAAATCCATGGATATCAAATCCCACTTCTACTCTGTGACCTATAAAGTCTAAACCAATCAAGCAGGTACTTGGTGCTCCGCCTTTAATTGCTGACAAGTGAGGCACCAAGAGACAAACTCTCCAACTTATTTCTTCATACCCGACCACCAGTGTTGTCGTAGGAGATCCCGGTACATCTTCGCCACTCATGGATGTAACGCTAGAGGGGATGTGTGGAACTCCCTAAATACATCCTTTTGAAGTGACATTGGTACCATAATACATCCACTGAAGAGGATGATGTGCTCCCCACCATCAGAATTTCCATCTGGTGCCATCCCTATGGATATCTGAACACATCGTATCTCACAGTCATCATCCCCATGTTGTGCCTCCCTAACTCGCTGAAGAAGTGGGGAAGTGACTATAAGAGACTGAAGGAAGGATGTTCCATCTCTATCCAAAAAGGATATCAGTAAAGTATCCAGCTGCTCTGTCGACTCTCCTAACAGCTGTATACCAGATCTTCTGTTGAGTGCATCTACAACGACGTTCCCCTTTCCAAGTGTATAGACCATATCAAAGTCATAGTCCTGGAGGAACTCATGCCAACATTGATGTCTCAGGTTCAGGTCCTTTTGGGAGAAGATATACCTGAGACTCTTTTGATCAAAGTACACTATAAAACATTCACCCATCAGATAGTGCCACCACATCATCAAGGCAAAGACCACTGCTGCTAACTCTAGGTCATGGGTAGCATAGTTATTCTCATGTTTTCTCAACTTCTATGATCCATAAGCGATCAATGGTATATCCTACATCAGGACACATCCGAGTCCAGTACCTAATGTGTCACAGTAGATTACGTACCCTACGCCTTCCTCTAGAAGCTTCAATATGGGGGCACTAGTCATGCTCGGCCTTAGCTCCTGAAACCTCTATTGGAATCTCTCTGACCACAGAAAGGGTTGACCCTTCTTCGTCATGGGTGATAGTGGTGCTGTATCTCGGGAGAAATTTGGAACACATCTCTAGTAGTATCCATCCAAACCCAGGAGACTCCGTACTTCTGTCACACTCTGGGGTGTCTCCCAATCACGTACCGCCTCTATATTCGCTGGATCCACTGCAACTCCAACCTCCGAGATGACATTTCCTAGAATGTGAACCTGTCGGATCCAAAACTGGAACTTTGAGAGATTATCATAAAGCTGGTGCTCTCGAAGTGTGTCCAGTACTACCTACAAATGATAGGCATTCTCCTCCTTATTAGTAGAGAAGATCAGAATGTCGTCGATGAAGACTACAACAAAGCAATCGAGGTACGGTTGAAAGATCATGTTCATGTGTCCCATGAAAACTGCTGGAGGGTTGGTTACACTGAATGGCATAACCAAGAACTCATAATGGTCATACTGGCATATGAAGGCCATCTTCTGCACATCCTCATCTCAAACTCTGAGCTAGTGATAGCCTGATCTGAGTTCTGTCTTTGAGAACCATCGTGCTCCCTTCAGCTGATCAAAGAGGTCTTCAATCCTCGAGAGTGGGTACTTGTTCTTCATGGTAAACTAGTTAAGGTGCTGATAGTCAACAAAAAGCCTCAAGCACCCATCCTCTTTTTGGTGAATAGAATCGGGGCTTCCCAAAGAGAAATACTGGTCTAGATGAATCCCTCCCCTTGCAAGTCCTCTAGTTGTACCCATAGCTCGCGAAGCTCCACAGGAGCCATCAAATATGCTGGTGTAGATATCGATGTCTTCCCGGGGTACAAGTCAATGTAAAAGTCTACCTCTCCATGAGGAGGTAGACCTGAAACATCATCAGGGAAAACATCCACATACTGGTCCACCACTACATGATAATTTGGACTCTCCACATCTACCACTCCGAGTGTAAGGGCAGCCAACTAATGAGTGTTCGGAAGAACTATCCTCCGAGGTAGTCCATCATATAATGAAAAGGCTCCCTTCATTCTGGTGAAGGTAAAACTTGTCCCATATGTATAGACACACAACACTATGCTTCTAATATAGTCTATCTGAGCATGGACTATAGATAACTAGTCCATACCCAAGATGATGTAGTAAGGCCTCGACACCGCTACTAAGAGATCCCAACCGAAGATCTCGCCTCCTATAGTAATATCACACTATCGACACCAGTGCGTAATCATCAAATCAGCTCCCGTAGGAGTTTCTAGCCATAAGGATTTATCCAACGACTCCATCGGAATCTCCGAGCTCCGAACGATGGAAGTGTCAATAAAAAAATAACTAGAACCTGTGTATTTAAGTACTGCAGCTATGGTGGTGTAGACATATATCGTACCTCATATCATCTTTGGAGTGTCGTGATCATAAGCCTCAGCTGCCTGGAACTAAGCTCTCACCTGTCCACCTGCTCCTTACAGTCGGGGTGAACCTCCTGGTGGTGGTGGCAGTAACACCTTCAATCATCGCCCACCGCCAGTTGCACGACCACGTCTTCCTGCTCCTTGCGGACCACCTTGATCAAATCTTTGTCTCTGCCTGGCTAGTCCATCAACTTTCTGTTGATCATCCTTTCAACGGGTCAGACAGTCATGAGCCAAGTGACCCTGCCCGCCGCATGAGTAACACTACCTGCTCCTAGCATGTCTGTCACTACTTCAGGTGCCCCGCACAACCGATATTGTGTCATGCGGTCGTCCACTTGTAGGTCTGGTCCACTTGGACCTCTACAACATCTATCTACTAATAGCTATATAAGAATCTACTATGTATCGAATGGGGGTGGATCTCGCTACTGAATAATACTCAATAAAGAAACTCTCCACTGTAAGGGATCTCTCTAGCACCCCCGCCAATGTTGGTATGCTGAGCGAGATCATTGGAGCTCTGATCTTCGGTCTGAGCCCCTGGTCAAAGGCTCGGGCCCTGAAGAATGGGTCCTGCACCACATCGGTGGAGTATCGTGAGAGGTCTGTGAACCTCACTGAGTACTGAGCTACAGTCATGTTGCCTTACTGCAGATGAAGTATCTCCTATATGCGCACTGGGTGGAGAGTTGCTGGAACAAACTATGCCCAAAACATGCTCTCAAAGTCTTCCTAGAGAAGCGTCATCTCGTAATTAACCTAGTGCATCAATCTCCACCATATTTCTGCTACTACATGTAGAATACTAGCATCAAGGATTACCATGAAATTGCCTAGTGTTCCTACTAGGAAAAACTCTCTCCACAACCTCCATCCAATTATCAACTGCCTGTGGGTCTGTCTCTCCCCTAAACCTGGGTGGCCTCTGGAACTGGAACTCGTGAAACATGCTCAAGTAGTGTGCATTGTTTTCTACTAGGGCTAGAGGAATCGGTGGCCCGACGGGGAGTGGTACTGCTGGTGCCTCCGTTAAAAAAGGGCCATGCACCGAGGCCTTGTCGCATGGTGGGATATCGGCACGTACAACTCTCGGAACTCTAGATGGATGTCTGCATAGAGGCATCCTGAAATGAGCCAGGTGCGCTACGATTAAAAAGTTATACCTGGTAAGATGTCTTGGTTTAGCGGACTTAAATAAAACTTTTGAAAACACACACGCAATCAATGTTTTCATGCACTTTGTCGGATATCAGAAGTCAGGGTCCTAGTGTATGGATACATCAGCCACCTCACCAACACTAGACTCCCTGAACTGATAACCACACTCATTACCCATAACACTATAGTTTCATAGAAAATAATGGTCAGAGTCTTATGTTCTGTGGTAGAACTGACTCCTTTGATACTAATTTGTTACGACCCATCCCTCGGGGCTCGTGTCGTGACTACCCTGAGCCCGCCTTCTATAGGTCAGGGGATGGAGACTAGCACCAAAGGAATAATTCCATAAAACTGGGAAGCCATTGCCTTTATAACTAGTAAAATCACACAAAAGAGCACAAATATGGATATAAAAAAATGAGAAAACTGTACAACATAAGAGTGATGAAAAGTAAAAGGGGCCGGAAATACAAGTCCAACTGTATAGTACAAGGACCTGGAAGTACAAGGACAACTGAAGAAAAAATCAGCTGATGGGTTGTCCTCTGGGATTCCTACCTAAAGGGTAGGTAAAGATAGCCTCCCCAACACTCCACATCTGTCAGTCTCCTCCATGTACTGACTTGTCGTAAGGTCCTCCTCCGGTTACCGTCTAGTCCTGGTACTCTCAACCACAGTCAGTGTAGTCTGTCGTCTGCATCCAACAGAACAAGGTGCTGACATAGCCTGTATAGGGGTGAGTATAACGATAATCAGTAGGGACCCTGAGACCCTCAAGGTCTCACAAAATCCATCACAGATAAATCACAAGAAATAAAATTAATAGATAACCCTACTTAGGTATATGCCCGTACATATACCTAAGTTACCAAATGATCCATTTTAATCATGAGGAATACACAGAAAAACTGACTCAGCTTTACTAGGATTTTACTCAAATTATCAAAACCTTGGCTGTTAGAGAACTCATGCTCAATTGAGTATAGTGGGCATGTCGCGTCACATAGATGCACTTCCCACTAACCTTAAACTGGTGAAGTACTCCTCCTGTTGTGTACTGTGGGTCTGCTATGTCACATAGAGGCGCTCCCCACCATGGGTCATCCACCACACCCAGGCCCTCCCCCTTATAGATTACAGAGGTACTCCTACTGTGGAGTATCGTGGGTCTGCCGCATCACTAAGCATGCTCATCCACCGTGGGTATGCCGATACAACCATGTGCTCCCCACTGGACTAGTCGAGTCATTCCGAGTCAAATGGTTAGCAGTTTTCAAGTCTCAGCCAGCTAGTAGGTTCCCACATAAAAGCTCGCTTATCTCTGGAAGATCGGCTCCATAAACTATTGGACGATGCTCCACTATTAAAATGTCCCACTAAGAAGTATTCCAGTGGTCCGCCATGTCATAGGGGTCTCAACGCAACAAAAGGCGCGTCAATCAGACGCCCAGTCTGAGAGTTATTTTCCTTTTCGTCCCGGGGTCCCGGTTGGATTTGTGCAAGATCCGACCTGACCATATCTCAATTATACCCCAAAATCCCGTGGGGTATACTCAATGGGACCATCATAATTCATGATTTCCAGCACTGCAGATGCTTCATCAAATGGACATCTGGTGCCAAAGATATTTCCAAAAGAAGGTAAACGATTGTAGTGGGCCCGGGTCTGGTTTGAGCCAGTGTGGATCGACCCGGGCCAACCCATTAGGTTTATCTCGGATCATTGGGTAGGCTAGCCCGTTGGGTTTGGATCGACCCGCTGGGCCCATCCCAGCTGGCCGCAATGGGCAAAAGAGAGCCGAAAGGGCACGGACCGACCGTGAGGGTGCGGACAGCCTGCGAGGGAACAGACCACCCGTGATGGCACGGACCGGCCACGGGTTGGCATGAGAGTGGTTCAGCTTGGAGAGTGCCATGTGGGCAACTCGGCTTGAAGGGCCCCGTAGGGCGCGGGCCGGTTCGGATGGGCACCGTGAGGGGCACAGGAAGCCGACTCGTTCGAGGTGCCACAAGGGGCGCGGGAGGCCGACTATGCTGGGTTGCCGCGAGGGGCGAGGGTGGCTGCAAGGGGCGCAGTGGCAAGGGGGCACAGGTTTGGCTTTGGGTTTGTGAGGCCGTTGACTGGCACAGGTGGGGAGGCTCAAAAGGGCGCCCTGAGGCCGGATCGGCTGGGAGGAGTGGGTGGTCAGGAGCCGGGGCGTGGTGCGGCTCTGGATGGTTCGTCCAGCAGGTGGCGTAGCTGGCGGGTGGCATGGATAGTGCTGGTAGGAAGCCGGCGGGCGGCGTGGTTCGGCACGTGGTGACGGAGGCCGGTTCGGCCAAAGCACTAGAGCTTCGTGGGGGCGGCGCGGGTTGTGGATGCCACAGGTAGCGGGGTCAATTATTTCGTCCCCTTCAACGTTGTGCTGAAGAACATCACAAGGAATAAAGGCAGAGGGGGGTCATCCCATGTTAGTTTGGCCCACACCCTCTGTGTTTAGTGTGGCAACAATCAGTTCATCAAGAACATAAAAAAAGAACGACAATGGAAGATATCTTAAAAACATCAATTCCAATAATTATTAGTTAGTAATATATTTCCAACCCGCGAGGAAAATCATCCACGGATCAACTAGATAATAATTTGGTCGGCATTCTTTGTTTTAGAAGGAATGAAACCTAGGAATAATATCATACTTAACTAAAATCCCTACATTTTTCATTGTTCGTCGATATTGGCATGAGAAGGCGTACGTCAATTCATTGTAGATGAACACGTCCTATGTTGAAGGATTCTGAGGAAGAAGGTCGAAGGAGGCCGTTCTTCATCGGTGGAGCATTTTTCGTTGGGAGAGCGTTCTTTGTTCGAGAAAATTATTTCTACCTAGATCTCTCCTCTCCCAATATTTCTTGCAAGTTTCCCCAAAATGAAAATTCAAAGATAAAATAATATATTACGTTATTTATTATTTAATTGTTGACACAAAATTCAAAAGGGTTAAGTTGGCTTAATTAAATGTTAGAGGAGTTGGAACATTTATAGTCTTGTGCATTGGAACAATAAATGTGGAGGGGGTCAAAAAACTCTCCCTCATCTATGAGGGAGTTGAAAGGTTTTCCTCAATTAAATGGTGGGTTTAGTCATTGGTGGTACCCACACCATAACCTCTCATGGGAGGGTAGGTTAGGGTGAGCCCCACCACCATAACCTCTCATGGGAGGTTAAGGTGTGGTGGTCCCCACCACCATCTTCCACATGGGTGGTTATAATAGATAAAATAAAATAAAACATATATTTATTTTATTTTATTATTTATATGAAAACCCAAAAACTAACATTCACTCTCGTCCAACTATTGTCGAGGTGAAAGTCCTCTTTAGCGAATACTGGTGCTATGAGTTCAATGGTGCCCTCGAATTTCAATTCCGAGAACTGGTTCAAAATTTAGAAAAACTTTCTTGTACATTTACTGAACGTACCCGAAAAAATATCAGAAATTGATTCTGGGCACACTGGGCCTTGGAATCACACACTGTCAATTTTCATAGACTCATAAAATTCCCATTTAATTAAAAACAATTACATGGAAATTCTAGGTCATTACATCATCATATACACTTAAGGATGTCCTAAATAATAGACAAATTATGTCTTCCACAATCATATTGATATATTCCTACTATTTTCAAGGAGTAGGTGGCATCAACACTAGTACATATGATTTAATATATTATTGATCCTATCACAATAGGGTATATGATCTTACCCATTCTCTCTCTCATCTTTTATATGAGGGAACACTTTATTAGAAGGATTTACACCCTATCATACTAGAACCGATCCTCTCTTTGATTTTTACACACAATATCTATTTATAATATAGTCAATGTAAGTACATTTAAATAGTCCAATATTCCCCTTGGATATTCTAAAATGACATTAATATCTTGAATTTATGTATCATCATCCGATTCCATCTTAGATATGAACTTTTTTAATTGATTTTTAACTTATTTTATTAACAGTATTCCATTTAAAATAAGTAAAATTTAATTGAATTATACTAATATGATAACAAATACACTCTCTCTAAACTACTTATAAACACATGGCTCACATTCATGCATAATGAAACTAAATTTGTTTATAACTTTATTTTACAAAGTTTATCAAGACCATGATGGTTGCTTTAATCCATAAATTGATATATACAACATTCAAACCATTTTAGCATTACCTATATTCAATAACCCTTCTGTTGCTTCTTTTTAACAAATGTTAATATTAAGGAAGGTTTGTTTGAAATAAATCTTAGAAATCTCATTTTCATGGTATGTTTTTATATAAATTATAATTTTATTTTATTTAAACATCAAAACTAGTAAAAAATAGCTTTTTAGAAAATTCCTTGATAATTTTTATACCCTTTAGCCTTTAGTTGTTCCTTGTAGGTATTTATATAAACCTTCCATGTCCAGTTATCTCTTGAATTCCCATTTACACCAACAATATTTACATTAAATAGTGGATCAACCAAAACCCAAATATTGTTTGGATACATGTTGAACATATTGGAATATGTTTATTCCATCATATAGATTCATATATCTCTACATCCTATTTATAAGATAGAGGATGTTTATTTCCAATCAATAATGATTCAACGTATTTAGTTACATGAAAATTTTATCTTTCAAGTTATCTAACTTCTATGGTCCACCAACAAAATATTTTTGTTTTTGAATAAATTATTCTATTGAAGTATATGAAATCTATTTATATAACAACTATTGTGTATCTTGAGGATTAAATTCATCAAATTCAATATTTCTACTAATATACATCTTGAGGAGGTCTCTATATTAATAAATGTTGTCCATCTTGTGTTGATTATATTATTGTATGATTGCATGTATAAATATTATTCATTATATACATAGGATAACCTATAAAGATATTCTTTTTACCTTTGGCTTCTAGTTTGTTTCCTGAAATGGCATTAGTGAACACAGAGTAGCCACTTATATAAGTGTGTGAAAACAAATATTTCTTTTCATAAATTTATTCATATGGCATTGTATTTCCAACTTTAGTTGGTACATATTTTATAAATCACATTGAAGCATGTAATTTAAATATCTAAATATATAATGAAGTATCTATATGAATCATCATTCACCTGACAATGTCAAACAAGGAATGGTTTCTCTATTCACTAATACCATTCCACTATGGTGTATAAGCTGGAATGATAGAAGATAGAATCCCATACTCTAATAGAAATTACAAAAACTATGGTTATGATTTTAAAAAATAATAAGATTATGTATTATTTTTATTCTTACCATGTTGGTTTTCTAATTCATTATTGAATTCATCGAATTTTCAAAGGGACTCATTCTTACACCTCATCAAGTAAACATATACACATCATTCAAGTCATCCGAAAAACTTATGATTTAACAATATCAACCGTTAGATTATAATTTTTTTTTTAAAACATCAATGTATATGAATCCAATAATATGTATTTTCCATTCAATATTTTCACTGAAGAGTGGTTTTTTTATTTTTCCATACAAACAAACATGACATCATTCAAGTGTTTTTATCCCAAAAAGAGTATAAAATAACCTTCATGATAGATATGTTCCATAAACATATTATTTAAATAAAAAAGAAGAATATTCCATATATGGGTGTAATATTATTCATTTGAATATGATTAATTATCTGTTTCTAATAATTTATTTCATAATTTAATCCATAATAACAATGGTTTATTTTTTCTATAAAATAAAAAATGATCATTTTTTAGAATAGGCATTCTATATTTGAAATTATAAAAATAAATACATTCATTTAAAGAAAATAAATTGGGATAATGTTCTAAGAAAAATTTGGAACAAAATAATAGTTTGTTAGGTCCACTAGGCTAGATACCCGGAGAGGGGGCTGATTCAGGGTATGACAAATTAAAACAACTGCCCATTTTGATCTTGTTTTGCTGTTAAACAAAACCCTCTTCTCTCTCCTTCCCGATGCAATGTATGAGAAAACTTTAAAGCATGTGCAGGACACAACGATTTTTACTTGGTTCACCCTCACTAGGCTGCATCCAAGGAGCATACACCGACAGTGTGCAGATGTACCAATTCCACTATAAGTGCACTGTTGTTTACAAGTTCGAAGCAGACTCCCTGTCCCTCCTAGTTTACAACCACTCAAAATTTGAGAACTCACTTCTCTCTCAACTAAAGTGAGCTCACTGCTTCTTCAGAAGATCCACTCATAGTTTATAGACCTGTAGGTCTCTTCAATTGCATGAAACAATGCATCCTCAACTGTTGATAGATGCTCTGTTGAAGTCCAAATTTCACCAGCAGATGAATATCACTTTGCACCGAGTGTATCAGACAACCCCAATTTTTACGCGCAGCCCTTACGACACCTTGCGCACACTTCCTTTGACTTGCGCGAAATACAATTTTCGCGCAACACATTTCTTACGTGCAACCTCTCCTTTTCACGCGCAGCCTGGAAACTGCATTGCACGCAATTCCTTCACTTTTGCTCAAAATCCACTTTTCGCGCAACACCACTTTTACACGCCAACGCCAAATTTACACACAGCCTTAGCGTTTCGCGCAACACCTGAACTTACGAGAAAACTTAATGTTTACATGAAACTCCCTTTCGAACTTCAATTTTTCACACCATAGCTCAGGTATTCTCTATGGATTGAACTTTTCTCAATGTAGGGGGGTCACTTCCTATTTATAGACAAAATTGACCCCGTGCGAAAACACTCTCCTTGAGTGCGTCATTCACTTTGCGCACGAAATCAAATCTTTCACGCAACACCATTTTTCACGCAATACTCCAAAATTTCACGCACCTCATGCCTTTTCCAATTCTCAAGATTTGGACCTCAAAACACCTCTTGCGTGAAATACGTCATCCCATTATTCCGTGCAACCCACCGTATTTCCACGCATCCTGGTGTTTTCCGCACGCCACTTTAATTTTTCGTGCATCACTCATATTTTGCACGGTCCACTTAATTTCTCCATGCACCTCTTTCCTTTTTCTCACCAAACCCTTTGCCAAATACATATCTCTCCATTTTTGGATTTTCAGGCCCAAAAATTTGGCAAACACTGGAAAACGGTTCCACCCTGTATATGCTCTTTTTGTACTGCCTCCAGATTATCCATTCATTTGTTGAGGTTCTTCAATCAATCATTGATTGCTGAATGCATCCATTGAACTAGAAAAATCACCATCTAAACCCCCTTTGCCGACACACTCATACATCATGGTCTGCTTTGTCAACAAACACAACATGGAGGGCCACTTTTTCAACAAACACAATCACCTCAAAAATGCTTCAATGATTCCTTGAGGGATTTTTTTCTAACATAGTTCATTAAAACAAAATTCATTATAGTTATCAAGGGATTGTGGTAGTATTTTATATTCAATGCAACAATTAATTCTCTATTAGCTTCTTGATGATCCACCTATTCTTCAAAAATATTTAATATTCTACAAGGTTTCTATATTTGAATACAAATTTAGCCACCATAATCTTTATCAAATAGACAGTATGTAGATATAGAAAATTTTTACAAGATAAAAAGATCATATTTAAGTTTCCTTTACTTCTTGGTGTAGTTCTTCATTATGTATCCAAACATTCCACATGAAAAAACACACAACACTTTTTTCCTTTTCATACCATTGTAACATATTCTTCATGAAAGGATCATTCTTGAGGCCCTTAAACATGGATTGATTCTGGGTTCAATTTCCAATTTTATACAATTTCTTGTTCATAATAAATTCCACAGGTTCTTCATCCCCCATGTCCTTGTCGACTTATAGAATGAGAGTAAGATGTTCTGAAGGAGCCTTATCATTGTTTATCATGTTGTAATTCACAATGAATAATGAAAAGGATTTAAAAATTGAGAAATTTATGAGATCAATGTGTTGTTAATTAGGGATCACAATGTCCATGATTTTAAACACTCTATTTATCCAATTATCATGACTACATGAATCCCATCCGACATCAAATCTTAAAGAATACACATGAATAGTGTATTAATGATCTGAAATGTTTATTTTCAAATATTCTCATGATATATATCAAGAAGATGAGAGGTCATACTATATGAATTTGTATCCTCTTATATGATTAGGTGCTCATTGTAAATTTATGATAGCATGGAAAAATGGACATCTATCGAATCATCCAAATGATTCTTATAGATAGAAAATTTTTCTTCACTAGCCACTTGAATAAGAACATCTAAGATGTGATTTCTGATAATATATAATATTCTTTCGTGGAATATAATGACCTAAAATCACATTTTCAATTAATTAAAATTAGTGTTGTTGGGAAGATTATCCTTGTTATGAATGATATGGATTATGTTATATGGGTTTCAATTGTTATAATTATAGAAGATAAGAAATTTAGTATTTTATCAAATTAAGTTATATAAAAAATTTTTATTTATCTCCCTATATTTTATAAAATCCAAATAACCCTTTTTAATAGACTATTATTAACCAATTTTAATTATATTTTAGTGCCAATGATCTCTTTACCACTTCTCATAATTCAAAGGGATTTATTTTAATCTATTAGATGGTATTTAGGTAGGCATGGCATTCCAAATTCATTAATGTGCAACTCATTGTTCTGCTGATAAGACTCCCCAATCTAGAAATTATAAATAAGAATATCCCCAAAACTATACACACTATTTTCACAAAGTCTCAAAGAGGTGATCATACCTTAATGTGAATTAGGTTATGATGACCCAAAACTCAAGACAGAAATTTCATGATAATTGAAATCACCCTAAACGTGGATTGGAAAGAACATTGAACTATGTGTCAATTCTTAACAAATTAGTGCAATGATATTACTATTTAATTGAGGGATTTTATATCATTATACATAAAATAAAAAAATTATATATTTTATGTTCTTGTTAATTTTTAGTGTCTTTACATAAGGGATTGACCATTTTTTAGATAATGTTAATTCGTTAAAATTTTTATTTTAGTTTCATATTCAAAATTAGTTAATTAATTAATTTATATGATTGTGAAAAAACATCGATCATGAAATTAACGAGGCTAATTGATAGAAATACAGTAATAATAGGTTGTATTATTAGGTGAGTTTCCTTATTGTTAGATTTTCGAGATGATGATAAACTAACCCTTTTCTTATGTGAAAACACCT
Source organism: Viscum album (assembly GCA_963277665.1). Taxonomy (NCBI): domain Eukaryota; kingdom Viridiplantae; phylum Streptophyta; class Magnoliopsida; order Santalales; family Viscaceae; genus Viscum; species Viscum album. The sequence continues at coordinate 1,270,039,452 of OY728162.1, read as the reverse complement.
AGAACCATGATTTGGTTCATGTTGCATCATTCCACCTATCCACCCGTATATCTCTAGAATTATTTATTCCCCTTGGATCCAACCATGAACCACCTTTATTTTTGTTGGAGATCCATCATTTACATAATATATTCTCACATTTAGGTGAGGGGAATCAAGGGATTGGTTTAATGGGATTACATGAAATGAAATTATGGGAACATAGGCCCTTATATAATGAGTTGGGATTACATTCCTGACATTAATTTAATTAAATTGTAATTGTATATTATAAGAAATCATTTACAGACTTTAAATTAATTACACTTTTAATAATCATTCTTGTATTATTAATTTTTTATATTTAAGATAAATATCACTAAAACTAATTAATTAAATAGTTTAATCAAATTATTATTTTATTTTAATTATCACTCAAAAAATCTGAAAACTATATTAAATAAAAAATCTATTCAAATTAAAAAATTAATTTTAAATTTAATAAATAAAAAATATGTAACATTGTGCAAACATAGTGGTTTCAGGTCTGAACCACCCTACATGTATTATATTTTTATACCTTTTACTCAAGGGTAATGTTGAATACCTGTATTATCACCTATTTTCATAGCACATACTATAAAATAACTAATACATGATCATATTGACTAATACTCGAGGGCATTAACTTGGTTTGTGTAAAATTTAATATATATATATATATATATATATCCCATTGAATACATTTAAAATAGTGAATAAGGGTCAATATTTAGGTAATATCGTCTGAATTTGTGTGTGTGACCAATTAGATAAGAAAACAATTCTAAAGAAAAAAATAAAATCAAAAAAGGTAGTGGAATAGTTATAAAATCAATTGATGGTATATAGTGACAATAAATAGAAACATAAAGATTAACAATAAATAAGATAATGAGAGTAAAAATCACATAACAATTGGGTAAAATATATTGGTGAATGATTAATATTCAATTCAGAAATTTTTAGATTTGGTTTTCGATCTTCATTCAAAAATACATATTTATAAGTATGGTTAATAGGATATGATCCATTAACTCAAACAGACAACTAGTGGATGAGTGAATCCTATAGAATCCAAACTAAAACATACAATAATCAATGCAGTTGTGATACATTTTTTCCAAAATATAAACATATGAGTTTTTCATAATGTGAAGACCTTGTGGAGTTATCTCCTTCCCAAAACGGATCTCATGTGATCATGTAGTAAAAAGGAGTTAGTGATGAATGATTTCCTCAAGTTTGGTTATTTTTCAAATTATTTCATACTATGAATAATTTAAATTATTATAGATTCTAACAATTGATTCATATGAATGATGTTATATTAATAACCACTATAATCTCATTACCATAATTAATTTTTACCCTCTCATAATGATTGTATTATATATATATATTTAAATAAGTTAAATATAGGCATTGTATCATAGTAAAATAATGAAACATATAGTGAAAAGAAGTTCCCAATGGAAGTTATCCAACCCCCCCCCCCCCAAGATCCACTATTACTGAGGAAGGCTCATCCAATTGATCAGTCATTTTTTCATCTCTCTAGTTTTTTTCTAGCCTATTACCTCTCGTCTCCAATAACTCTCACTTTTTTATAAAAAATACATTTACACTATATAAATAGTTATTTTGCCAAAAATATTCTGTAATAAAACTTTTATAGACCCTAAAATTCTTCACGGGCTCCACATGGCATGTTCAGTGTAAAACAATTTTCCTTCTCATCATGATAGATAAAATCCCATAATGGAGTGCATTTACCCATGGAATTATACTATGGAAATTACCCTGATCTCAATTGTATATGATCAAAATTTTTAAATTTAAATATTTGGGATTATGGATTGAGAATAGTTGAATATTCTTTCTATATCCACGATCAACTTCACATTGATATTTTCCTAATTTAGGTTGACAAAAAAAATAAAGACTATTGACATTGAGTTTATCTTCTCTAATAGGGAAGTTACCCATGTTCTTTGAAATCCTCATCCCAATATCAATTTCATGATTTATAATATATAGGTTACCTTTGTGATAGTATTTATTTCTGTGGGTATTTGACATAATTTTGGACCCTCTCACACAAATAAATTTTTTAGGCCATTGTAGATGGACTATGTACATTTTTTAGATTAAATTTCTTAGTATTAACCCTTATGTTACATTTAAATACATATAGTGACCATTCCACAATAGAATTATCCATTGACAAGTTATTCAACTCCAACCTTCAAACAAACATGGAAAATCCACATCTTATTCACATCACCTAGGCTAACAATTTTTTAACATCTTAAGATAGTCTCCATTAATTAATCTAATTCTCCCAAGAATTTCTTCAAGAACATTTCATGTGTCCTTTAAATCATAGTATTATTTTTGGTGAAGAAAGTGAGGCATCCTCTAATTTAACATCTAGAACATGAGGATAATAAAATATTGAATCATCAATTTGAAAAATCACATCTATTCTTCTTTATCATCACAACACAAATGATCATAATAATATTTCATTATTGGACATCATTAGAAGATTATAAACCTTTATATTTCTTAATCAATGGATAAGTGATCAACATTACTAGTTTAAAACATGGGATCATCATTTCATTTCAGTTAGATAACTGTTTTCACCAACTTATTGAAGACTAAACACCTGATTTTTTGATGATGTGACCAAAATATTATAGTCCATACCTCTTGATTTAATTTTAAAAATATATAAAAAAGAAACATTATATGTAGAATAATAAAAAATTACTTGAAAAAAATCCCTTTATTCAATCCCTATACTTAAACTTATAATAGTTTATCACTCATAGAGACATGGTCATCCTTCATAAATAATTCTCAATGATTTTCAAAAAAAACTTGACATATTAATATTAAAGTTAATTCACTTGTCAGGTTTTTTTATGAAGAGGATCTGTCATCCAATTTATTATTTAGTAATTTTGTATTCATGTTCTCATTTCAGTGGGGATTTGGTAGTTCTGTTGACATATTCAAGCTTCATATAAAAGCTTACATAGTACGATCGATTTTTTGTGGGATTGTTTCTAGTTTTAATAATTATACATCCAAATAAATCATGAAAAATAGACTAGTTTGGTATCTTTTTCTTCAGTACATAGTTCTTATTATTCATAACCTTTTTCATCAACCCCCTATATCCATGTTATCTTAGTTTCTTCAAAGATATTTTTTTAATTTTGGAGGCCCTCATTTCCAAATACAATGTTTTCCTTCTTCAACAAGCCTTCACATGGTTTCAGATTTCTGTAACTAGATCACTGATATCATATGGGATCAATGTTTTTTAGCTCAATTGAGGATTTTTACTCATTCATGGGTTACAGTGTGCATTTTGATTTCAAGTGACATTCATCTCTACTATATTATTCTATTTTAGCCAACTTTATTAGAATATGAAATTTCTATTAATAGTATTTTTCTGATATTGAAGGCGTGAATAAATAAACCATTAATGTATTTTCATCAGGTACTAGATTTGAAGCTTCATTATTAATTTTTTCCATAATCATTGAATAATAGAGCTCAGTTAGGCACCCATTTTCTAAACTTTTCAACTGATATTTAGTTTCTTATTCCACATATCATGTTTATCCTCAAATAGAAATTTTTTTATCCTATTTTGGTTGTTTCTTCATCAATCAGTGGGATTCATTTTCATAGCATCACACCCCCTAGTTCATTAATAACTTCATTGTATATTGTTGATTATAATTCAATATATTTTTTTGTGTAAGGTGTGATCAATCATAACCTCTATTAACTTTCACTTGTATTCATCTACTAACTCCTACAATAACATAAAAACTTTTGGATCTTCCATATTCTTCACGGTCACTCAATATTCCCCTGAAATCGATTAGATTTAGAATGATCTCTTGAATGAAAGGAACGATAGTTTATTTACATTTCCAAATTATCAAAAAAATATTTATATTTCTTTTTGTTGTCACTTGAATAGATTTCCATTTTTTCATGGAATAATAAGGCTTTCCTTATAGTTTCTCATTAATTTTTTCATTTTTAGTACATATGTTCATTACGATTTTACATGTGTTTTCACTAGCCCATGAGTGGTCATTCCATAACCAAATTTTCACCATGGGTCCTAAAAACATGAAATTATAAATTAAAAACTATCTACCCATAAAAATATTAATATACTTATTTTTTTGACTTAAATAGAAAATGATTAGAAAAAATAAATAAATTAATGATTTTTAACCAAATAAATTTTCTCACTATCCCATAAAATTATACTACATTATTTATATATATAATAGAATAATTAAAATGAAATAATCTTTCAATTGATCTAATACAATTTAAAAAAATAAATAACTTATTTCATTTACTATTAACTTGAAATTTAAATTTTCAAAATTTGAAATAAATTAATATTTGAAATTCACTTAAAGAAAAATATACTCAAATAAAAAGATGATAAGAATTACATCATTAAATAATAATTGAATTATTTTTCGAACTCAAAAAATCATCAATAAAATACAGATAAATTTGTTTCAAGGAATATCATAAGTTTTTTTATTATTAAAAATCTATATTAAACATGAAACAAAAGAAAATTTAAAATTTAGGTCACCAAAACACCAATTTTTTAATTATTTTAAATGAGAGAAATTGTTTTCTCATTTTACCCAATATGATATAATTATCCATTAAAACATAAATTTTACTTCAATATTTCATTTAATTTTAAAAAGGGAAGTGAAAATATGTAATAAAATAATGTCCCATAAAATTCTCCCAAATTTAATCAATTTTACTATTTAGAAATTAAATGTATCTTTCTTAATTATTTAGAATCCCTCCTAAAATAAATGTTTATCCTATACAGATTCAATGCTACATCGTAATTTAGAATGATCAGTGGACCATTCACTGCAAAAAAAATCATATCTCATAGTTTAATTAATTTTACTACCCTACTTAAACATAATTTATGTTCCAGTTCTAGGTATAAATTCTAGTGAGATTCAAATGGAATTAAATTTATAACAGAAGGCCTACTGTATTTCACTCTCTATTAGGTTCCTTATTAAATGTTCCACTTTCTTCTTAATTAATATAACTAAAACGAGTTTATTTATAATTTGTTTTCCCCCTTCTTCATATAGGTTCAATATTCTCCCCAACCTTAATGACCACATTTTTGACGAAGGAACCTTATATTATTCTATATAATTCATAAATTAGTGAAAACACTATGAAATGAACATATTGAGTTAGTATTTTATTTATTTACCAAAAATAATAAACCCTCGACATAGATTTTGACTATAGGATCTCAATTTCCAATTTTACAATAAATTTAAAGCAATTATATGATCTTGACTTTGTTGGTTCCTTGATGTGTTCAATTTTACCAAGTATAAGTTACTAGAACCATGTTCAGATATCATGTTTCCTCATGTTATAATACCCATTCTACAAAAACCGGTCTATAACACTTAATTTTCTAGTTGTAAAATGGAATTTCCATAAATGTAATGGACCACCCTAATCAGTCATCAAGAAATTCTTGAAATTTCATACATAGTGGAATTCTTCAATCAAGTATTAAATTTTCACGCAAGAAGGATATGTTGAATTTTTTATTTCCCTAGCCTAGATACGTATCAAAACACAATTTTTATTTATAAATAAATCTAATATTTTATATTTAAACAACCAATAATGATGATAATATTAGTAATTTTGAAAATAACATAGGGGGTTTTATGTGAACAAATTTCAGCACAGTTATGAATAATAATTAATGAATAGTCAGTCACAACTAACAACCCCTCTACCCCACACTTAAAACCGAATATTATCCCCAATATTGAAACCTATGTTGGGAGAAAGTTTTTAATCAATGAAATTTCAATTTAGTGCCTTGTAGAATATTATAATGGGTTATATTAATGTAAAAAAATAACATTTTTCATTAATCTAAAACATTTTTATAAATAATTTATCTCATTATTTTAACGATTATGATTTTTATTTTAAAACCCAAACATAATAATTTCCATTCATCCTCAAATAGAAGTATGGAATAAAATGTAATTGAATCATGAATCATTTTAAACCTAATATAATTTTAAAGGCGAAATCTAGGATTAAAAACACATGGTTCCAATTTGCTTTCAAAAAAATAGATTAAATAATCCATTAAAACCATTCAAAGAAAAAATTAAAAAATTTCATAACACCAGTTGAAATTTTACCACACTTATTTCGAATCACAATATATTATGAATGTTTAGAATAAAAATTTTAAAAATCGAAAATTTTACTCCCCAAATATGGTGCTTTTATCGTCTTAGTTCAGTAAATTTCACTATCCCCAAGACTATTGATAATATCTCTCTTGGTAGCATGTTCCATCTCCAAAAAAATTATAATAGATCAACATTAATATGTTGTAGTCAACAATTTAGAATGAAACTAACCAATCATTAAAGTTATATGATTATTTTATCCAGAAGCTTCCAGCAAGTAACCCCAATTTTTCATTAAAAAGTAATTTAATTTATGATCCATTAAACTGCATGAAATGTTTGTGTTCATTAAAGAACAAGGATAATAGGATTAGAAAATTTTATACAAGTATGAACGTCAAGGTTTTTTGAAGAAAAAAATAAAATAAAATAATATAATGATCCATATTTTTACTCCCATGAACCATTGAGTTTATATTTATTAGTTTAGTTTCTTTAATGGACCAACATTGAATAATAGAGATAGAAGAAAAGCCTATAGTTTGACCCTTAAAGTATTTTTTTCTCACCTTATTGACCACAAATGGAATGTTATCCTCCCCAACTAATTCAACATATTAATTTACCGGTATTATCAGAATAGTGAATGGGTTATGCCACATAATACTCAGTTTTTTGAGAAATATATTCATCTAAAAAGTAATTAGAATACCACTATTTTCTAACCAAAAATTTCCTTTTTTGGGTGATAGACTCAGGAATTTATTGGGTTATTTCTTTGTAATTTTTGTAATTATAATAAAATTTTCTTCTAATTTCCTTCTGTTAACTCAACTCTAACATTCTTCTCTCTCTCTGGAAAAATCAAAATCAATGTTTAGGGACTTCACTAACCAAAAATAGTTTTTTTCAGAATCCCATTGGTATATTACATGTCTTTCCAAGGATCATACTATTAGAAGATGTCCCCATGGGGCTGTTATAGAGAGTACTTTAATCCCATAAATCTATAAGAAATTTGATAAAAATGTCATTACTAGAGATTGAGACTGTATTCTCCATAATTTTTTAAATATATTAATTCAAAATATTAGCATCACCCCTAAAATTTGGGTGACAGTCGATTCCAACCCTATGTTAATTCCCGTACATATCTATGAAATCCTTAAACATATAATTCTTGAAATTACATCCATTATATATGAAGAATGACTCTTGAACTCTGATACTTTAAATATTTTTTTATTATGAATTTATGAACACTAGAAGCATGGTTGTTAGGAAGAAAAATAGCCTCATCCCATATTGACATATAGTTCATAAGCATAGGTTTTTATTCATTCACGTAAGAGGAAGGAAATGATCCCATAAATTCCCAACCCTAGAAATCAATAATTTCTACCTCTATAATTTTTTTTAGAATATCTAAACTTTACACCATATATACCAACCTATGAAATTTATCACACACTATCACCGGACTCCTAAAATCATTGAACATAGTCGGCCAGTAGAAACTAGATTGCAGAGAATTTTGGGATGCTTTCTCACTCTCATTATATTCACCCCAAGGTGATGAGTGACATATATCATGAATTGAAAGTATTTATTCATTAACCAACAAGTTTATTATGATTTCTATTATAACATATTCTATAAAGTAATGGATTATCCCCAAAATAATATTTCAGTTGAGAGATGATTTTTTTTATTTGTAAAAATATTCTTGTAAACAATACTTAAATTAAAAATGTTAGAATATAATACAGAGAGAGAGTATTTTTTAACTGATGTATAAAAAAATTTCTTATCTTGAAAATATGTGTTAATTTATTTAGGATTTTATCTGGTGTATTGGGTATCCTTCCTAGGTGTTCAACAAACATTTTCTAAACTAATTTATACTCTCTGATTTCAAAATAAAACCTATATATAATTAGATTACATATCACAATCCTTTATTTGGAATTAATTTTATACATTGTATATTTAATAGTGGAGTGACCTATCAAAATAATGACCATAGAACCAACTAAAATATGCCTAAACATTTAAAAATAAAAAATGACAACAACCAACTCAATTATAGTTTTAGTATAATTATTTTTTCATTATATTTTGACTTTATAGTAAAATAAACAACATATATACTCTTATCATTACTATTCCCGAAAAAATACCCTAAAACTGCATCACAATGATCACAAACATCCATAAAAGAAAACATCTAGTCTAGGGAAGTGGTCAACGGTAAAGTTTTCAGTTTCTCCATGAGAAAGTTAATGTAATCTATTAATTTAACATTAAATAATATTGATGTATCATTAAAAATTATTATATAGGCCTTGTTATTTTAGTGAAATATTTAATAGATCACTAGTAGAAACCATAATTTTCAATGATATACTTGGAACCTTTTACGTTTTCAAGAGGGGGAAGCTTTTGTTTTGTCTCTATTTTTGTATTTTCAAACTCTATCCCCCTCTTTTAAACCTTAAGACACATGAAATTTCCTTTCGTGACTATGAATTGGAATGTTTCCAAGTTTTAGATAAGGTTTTTTTCATGGAATCTCCCCAAAATAAATTCTATATTGTGTTAATAGTATTTAAATTCACTTTCAAAGAACTAAAAAATCAATCAATAAAACCTAAATTATCCACACAGTTGTCATAGAGAAAACATCCAACAAGCATCTTTGAAATATAGATGGGGAACCACCCAATACAAATAGAAATATATGGTTGTAAAATTCCCCAAATGGGAAATTAAAAACCGCATTATACCAATCCACTAGATTAATAATGATATATTTGTAACAAGAATGTCCATCAAGGACAAAAATGAATACATTCCTAACCAAACCCTCATAAATTTGGTAAAAATGTTTTTTGGAAATAGTCTTTCTTATAGGAATAACACAATTTACTATATTCTAGACATACTCTCCATTTTATTGTCATATTATCATGAACATAATCTTTATTTTACTTGTAATAACTATGACTCAAATGTTCTTAAGGAAATCATAGACATGGATCACCCATAGACTCTATGAGATTATAAAAATTCTTCCAGATCTTATAATCTAGTCACTTCTTCTCTAACATCATCCTTCATGTTGGGATTCAATATTCTATCTTCTTTAAATATTGGTTTATAGTCTAGTTACATGGTAATTTTATTTATACCTTATTATGCACTTATACCATTAAAATTAATAGTAAACCACCTAATGAGAAACATAAAACTCTGAATGGTATACAATATACTTTCCCCTTGATGTCCCTTTAAAATAATAGATATGGAAATAGACAATATAAAGCACTCATCTAGGAAGGTATATTTAAAATGGGATTGTAGGGAGATGACCTCTAGATTTGGTTCTTGTTGAAATTGGTGGAAGATAGTTCGATTTAATATTTCCAAGGTCATCTTGTTTCTGCATATTGAATAAATTGTACAAATCTTATTTTTAGTCATTATTTTAAAAAAAGTGTGCATCACATCTAGAGTCATTAATTGATGTCAAAATATGTTCTAAGGTAAATTAATCTATGTGTTTTTGGATTACAACATCAAAATCTTATAAGTTATCCATATTCATAATAGAACTAATTCTCATTTGGGGTTTAGAAGGGATCTCAGGTTCGCCAATAATTTTATCCATTATCCTAAAAAACTACTCTTCTTCCTCATTACAAAATTTTTTAACTCATAAAAGATCATATATAGAATATATTTGATATTGGGTGGGTTAATTAATTTATTTTAAACACTAAATTAATATCTATCTTGACATAAATTAAATATTAATTTTCCCTTTGGAAAATCAAAAAAATATCTCTTATTTTGGAATGAAACTACCATTAATTATAACTACCTCATGCTTATATTCCATATCCAAAATATTAAAATTATTTTAAAAAAAAGATATATTCCATACATCCACTAAAAATTATTCCACCATACCAATTATTTGTGTAATAGAACTATATAAAATTTATAAAACAATAGAAGTGGGTTGTGGAACTCTTGATATCATGCATTGGGACAATCATAGTGAAATCAAATTGTATCTTTCCCCAAGATCACAGACGAAATTAAATTGGAAACCTCTATCTATAAAGGATTAGTAGATGAAAAAAACTCTATAGATCATGATGTTTCAGAGGTATTCTATTATGATAGACTATACTACAATCCATTATGAGAGTATAAATAGAAAATTATTCTATATTGTTCTTATTTGAAAATATTTTTCTTGAGTGATATTAAATAATGTGGTCTTTCAATTACAGCCTCATAGAAAGAGATGTTAATGGTTAACTTGTTAACAACATTAATAAATTTAAACAATTTTCTATCCTGATTTTATTACACTATATTGAGAAAATAATGAATTGAGTAAAATTCCTCAATATTTTTTTCATTCAATCAATATCTTCTTAAAGATTTTTTTTATTTTTATTGACATTAAATTATTTTATTATAGATCGTAAGTATGAACAATATGTTCCAATGGAATTCTAATGAGTTTTTCCAAATTTCTATATTTTTAATTTTTCAATTTTTTGGGATTTGGTTCAATCTATACCTTCATTTTGGTAGGTTTAGGATCTTTTGTAGCTTCTAGGTGCATTTGGATACATCTCCTAGTTTAAAATACAAAAAACTCTCCCCTGTATTTACTATAATGGTGCTCAGTAATTTTTCCTCCTCTAAATCTCCAACTTATCTTGATATCTTCCCCATTTTTAAATCTATGTTTTTAACATGGAATAAATTTTGGATTTATCAATATCATTTTTGGTATTATGTTCACGAAACTTTCTAATCAACTATTCAATAATCAAATTGATTTCAAATTGATAACTAGATGTTTTATCCATTGGTTGGGGTTGGAATTGTTACCTAGGTTTTTGTTATAATATCAGGGGAGAAGCTAGTCCATGTAATCCATTTTCTCAATAGGAATGGTTTAAAAAGTCTATATTCCTTATATTTATGATTTTCATAATAGTTCATCCAAAAGATCCATATTAGAACCATATAATGTAAATTTTTCATTATCTATATATTTTAAATGCATAGAAATATTAGAGAAAATTTTTTGTTCATGAACCAACATGCAAAAGTAGTTTCATTACTTTGTGAGAGTGTTTTGAGTATTTCCATTGTAATGTCTAGAATATTGGACATCATATTTTTGGGCAGACCTAGTTTCTTTCCAAAAATTTATTCTTAATCATCATCTTATATGTATTGAAATTTTTGGAAAAGTGTTGAAAATTTTGTTTTAGATCCTCAAAGGTTATGTCTCCAAAGTTACCTCTTGAGGATTTATCTTCTAAATTTTAGGGTTATTGGGTGATTCAATTGCCAAATTTTTCCATAAGAATCTATGGAGTAAATTTTTGATTCAGACACAAACATAGTAGACCCCAAAATGTTTTCCAAATCATCATCGAATAGTTCACCCTCATCCTAAATAAATCTAGTAATTCTCTTCCTTATTTTAGTGATAATTATCATGGGAAAAAATCATGATGAATTCATTATATTGTTGGTCCCAAATATTAAAATTCCTTAATGCATTGTTTTAAACTAAGACCATGAATTCCACATAAAATGGAATGTGAAAAGAATAAATTTTAGTTCAAATATATTCAACATTCTCAGTAGAAGCTATGTCACCAAAAAACAGATGTCCCTAGTGTTGTCTACAGAATACTCATTTATAATTCCATTGAATGATTGAAACAAGTACTATTTAGATTTCGTGATTTCATAATTAGAAGATAAAGGGGTTTGGAAAATGTATTTTTTATTTCTTGAAATATTTGACCCTTGAAATTCATTTAGTCTAATTCCCAATATTAACTCATTTATAGGTTGAGTTGGATTGTGACATTTCACAAGTTAGTTATTCTCATATTTAAATTCTCTTAAATATCTTCCATCTCAAGATTATTTTAATTTTTTGATAACTTAAATGTGTTTTGATTATCGGTATAAAAGACTCTTATTTTTTCAAACATTCCATGTATGCATTAATATATGCCACTAGGTTTTAAGCATATTTCCTTTTTTATTTTTTTATTAATATTTGTTTTATTATTTAGTTGGTCTCACGTTACCATTGTAATAATAGTTCTGAAATTTTACCAAGACCCAAGTTCATTAACTCGAATTAAAGAAAATTAATAACTTATAAACCCTATATAAACTAGACAAGAAGTATATATGGGATAATCTAAAGGGAAAGACATCCAAATATTCATGTGTGACCAATTAAAAAATCTCATAAAAATATTTAAAAAAATTGTAATGAATTGATAAGTAAAATTATGTTGGAGGGGGTTCTACCCACAAACCAAAAGATTAACCAAAAACAAAACATGAACGATATAAAAAACTATAGGGAAACATGGAAAATCTAGAAGTTTAACAAGGTAATTCAATTGTTTATATTCTATTTTAATTTCATATATTTAGTTTTCTATATTTATTCGAGCTAAAGTTTTGCTAGATCTAGATAAAATATTCAGATATGTTCCATCAAATGACCAACATTTGGGTGAATGGATCCTATAGTCTTCCAACTATAACATCCAATAATTCAACCAATGATGTCACTGGTTTTACACCATGATAAATTACATCTTTAATCCTAATTTTCTATCCTTGTTGAGTTATACCCTTCTCATATGGAATCTCAGATGAAAAAGTAGTAACAATGATGAATCATGGAATATTTTCCACTTTTTATGATATTTCAAAAAATTGACAACGATGAATAATGGAAATAATAAAGATTCAAATTAAAATTTTCATATCTATTATGTTATATTAACAACCAGAACAATATCAATACTTTTTTTCAATTTTAGATAGTAATGATGCTTGGATTGTAAAAGTAATTTAGTAATTTCAAAAAAAAAACAATATTATAGAGTAAAATAAAGAAACAAGAAATGAAAATATGTGTCCTGGGGAAGAGCTTGAAATCCTCCATATCCCCATAGGTTATACTCCTTTTTCATCTAATGGATCACTGATTGATTCTTCCCACCAGTTTTTTTGAAATATCGTGCCTCTTATAACTCCCCTGGGGTTTCTTCCATATCCTTCATCACTATATATTATAGTTTATATACAAATACTATATAATTAGAAAGTCATCCCAACACCTAAAATTATACATGGGATCCACATTTCACTTTTTCTATATAAACTCTTACCTTTTGGTGATACTAGACAAGCTCTAATAATGGAAAGTGTTTCTACTTGGAATCCATTCCAACAATGACCACAATCTCAGTTGTAGATGATGATGAAATAATAAGTTCAATTATTGGGATTTATATGTCACAATTGTTTAATCTTAGATCTAATCACATGTTAATTCTCACCTTGGTGTTTTCCTGATTTTGGCACACAAATAAAAGAAGAAGAAAATTTTAAATTGAGACAATTTTATCTGATCGGGAAAATTTACCAAGCTCTTTCATCTTCTAATCCAGTCTTTAAATATTGTATTTTTAAATTTTGGGGACTTATAAAATAAGATTTAATTTTTTATGTAGTTGATTTAATTTTGGGACTACTCTAAATAATACATTTTTCTAGGCCATTGTAGTATAGTCCAGTTATCATTCAATAGTGTAAATTTTTTGGGATTGATCATTCCATTTCATTTTATCCCACAGAGTGAGCTTTCCACAATAATATTTTTATACAAAAATCTACACTCCTTAACCCTGTGAACTCACCTAGATAATCCTAATATTATTCACCTATCCCTGAGTCAAAATTTGTCAATACCTTGAGACCATCTTATTTAATTGGCTAAACATTTGTAGGAATTTCCTCAAGAACCTAGAATTCTTTCTCCTTTTAACTCTCAGACACCTAATTGGGGAAAAAACTAAGTCCTACTCCATTATCACACCAAAAAGATGATAACAACAAAATATTAAACTAAAAACATGTAAACATCAATTTTAATTCTTCTCAATGGTCACACCACAAATCATATTCATGATTATACATGATAGGTTGTCTTCAATACCATCAACATCTTCATCCTGACATGAAATTACAGCACTGATCAATTTCTACAATAGAAAAATCTTGTTCTTAATTTTTTTTCTTGCTGAGAATGTTCATCTTCCAACCACTGACAACTGAGCACATTTTTGTGCAATGATGAAATTGCAACAATGGGGTCCACCCAACTTCATCAAATTTAATTAATGAAACAAATTACATGTATATGAGGAATATATAGCCTTATATAATAACATAATTACACTTACCCCAAAGACATACTTAAAAAACATATAACTTTTTCATTGTCTTCTTCAGCATGTTTGGATTTAGTGTCTTAATTCGGTGGGAATTCGTCAATCTTAGAGACATCTTCAATCATTGTAAATATGTTTCAACTATAAGAGTGGTTTAAATGCATTATTTTTCATTATCAACAAAGGTACAACATAATGAATCATAACATTCAACGGATTTGGTATCAGATCCATCATCACCTAGTTCATCATCTATAGAACCTATTTTGTTGGGGCCCATCTCTAAGATTTCTTTTTATCTTCCCAGACATGATCTTTATTTTGTTGGATTTTAGGTTCACAAATCTTGTTTTTTCTTCAAAAATACCAAGAATTTGATCAGATTTCAATAACCAAATCACCAATACTATCATGGAATTATTATCATCAACCTTAACTAAGGATTTTTAAATGGTCATTTGGAAGCTTGTGTGGGTAAGGTTTGGTCGATCATACCATTTGTAAATTTTCCCTTATGGTCAATTCTTAATTCCCACAATGGGTTTAAGACTTAATAATTTTCCTTGATTGTTCCCCAAAATAGCTCCTGATTCCCATGTTTCTAATTAGCACTAGAATGGTTGATCTATTAAAAGATCCAATAGTTTCTGTACTTTTCTAAATAATCAAAACACTACATACTATAATTTATTAATGTATTCAATTTATGAGATTTCTGATTTTTTTTCAAGGAGAGTTGACATTTGGCATGGGATAACTCCTTAACTTTTCAATTTTTCAAACATGTATCCATACCACATGAACCTATAGTTTTTCTAACCCATGAATGGTTGCTCTGACCCTTGAATAAATTCGTATCAAGGGGCCTCAAAATCAAAAAATTGGAAATTAATAACTATCAATTGATAATAACTTTAATAATCATCCAAATTTATATCTTAAATGAAAATTAATAGAAAGAATTAATAATAAAACCATTCTACATGATGGAAATTTCCCATCATCTAATAAAATTAAATTCCAATATATATATAATTAATCCATATAAATTAAATAATATATTTAATGATATGTAACACATGGAAAAAATACTTAATTTCATTGAATATCACATCAAATAAAAATTAAATATTCAAAATTAAAAAAACTAATTCCAAATTTCAATCAGCTTCCAAAAAATTCATTCCAATGAAAAGATGTTCACTATTCCAACATGCAATAATGAAATAACTACATTCAAAAATCAAAACATCATAAAACCCAACTTGATAAAAAATATGTTCAATAAATATCCTAAAAATATAATGCATTAAAATAAATATTGAAAACGAAACAAAATAACCTTGGAAATATAGGGCACTAAAACACTTAATGTTACATGATTTTTAAAGAATGGATGTCTTCACATATTTTACCTGATTTCAATATTTTACCATTAAAGACACATTTTTTATTTGAAAAAATGAATTTAATTCAGAAAAAAGTGATGTGAAAAACTGTAATAAAATAATGACATATCAAACTTACTAAACACCATAGTGGGATATATATATATATATACTATAAATAGACCCTCAAGGAGTCTTGGGAAGTAATATAAAATATTTAAATGTTTAACAAACATCAATTATCTATACAATGTAAAGAAAATGTGGTTAATGATGGGTTTTTAATTGAGGTTATTATAATTTCCATGAAATGAATTTTATTTATAAAAACTTATAATATATAGTTTCTTAATAAAACAACAAATTTTTTTTTTAATAATTAGTGGTGGTTTTATTTAAACAATTTATAAATATTTCAAAAACAACTCTAATTTATTTACTTATCCCCTCTCTCCTTACCCCTTACAAAACCCACCCCCTCCCTCTCCCCTTAGTGATGATCACCGAAACTGACCCAACCACCTCCCAATCCCCTCGGTAGTGACCCTAGACCCTTATCCCGACACCTCCCACTCCCCTCAGAGGGGACCCTCGAACCCCCCCTCCCCCCACACCTCCAACTCCCATTGATGGTGACCAATGACCCAGATCCCCTCACCTCCATCTCCCCTGGACATCAACCCCCAATGGCCACCCCCCCCCACCAACTGCTCCCCCACAGTGATACCTATCCCAGACTCCCCTTTCTCCCTATAGAAACATTCATGACCTTGACCCTCATGTCAATGACGGCCCACACTCTGACCCCCTGCCATCAACCATTGACACCCCAACCCCCTTTTCAGCTACTGTCATGACCTCGACCACACTACTGAAGACCTCCATGACCTCATCACCCTTGAGGGATATTTTCAAGACCATGATCCCCATGTCAACGACCACCATGACCCCAACCCTCTGTATTAGTACCTCTATCTCCCCGACCCTCCACCAATCGGCTCCTCAATCATGACCCTAAAGGGTGTTTTCTTTTTTTGTTAGGTTACTTCAGCCCATGAAAATGTTTAATGTACGACTGATTTAATTTTTAGGAAATTTTTAAATTAAATAATATTAAGTTATATGAAATTTTTTATAATTAATTTTTTTATGGTTGGAATGAATCATTGTTTTATTGAAGTTGTGTTATATTGAATCAAGACCCTACCCGGGTCAATGACAATGTTGGCAGATATTTATGTTTGATTTTACCTATTTTATTAATAATTTTTATATTTATATCTAAATTTACATAGAAAAGACAATCCAATAACTATGGATAAATGTTTTATTGTATTACCTCTAAAAAAATCTCATAAAGTTAAGGGTTATAAATAATTATTAGATTATGAATTTATAAACTGATCAGTAGATGGAAGAATAAAATGTATGTTCCCTGATTGTAAATTTCAAGTGATGGTTGAATAGAAGTAATGAATTTGATCATTTGATACTGAAAAACTATCCTACTCAATATGTATATTGTATTATTAATGACGAATCATGTCTTATGGAATGTTAAAACAAGGAAAATATTGTCAGCGAAATGCAAAGTGACCCTCCAAAAGAGAATTTAGGTCATAATTTTCTAAATGATGCATTTGGTTTTATAAAATAAATTGTCCATGATTTTAATATATCAGTAGAACCTTTAATGAATCCTGAGTAGGTGAATATTTCTCAGAACATCCCTGAGAAAAATGAGTTTATGAATTTGTTTAAGATAGACAACATGAAATGTATGAAGGGTATGCCCTGTATTTGATGCTGACTTTTCAACATAATTCATATCATATAAAGTGTCATTTTGGAATTACAAAAAAATAAATTTCTACGATTTAAGAGTTGTTTCATGATGCATTTACTGAAACTATGAATTCGACATCCATCTATGATATTAATAAATTCATTAAAAAAATGGACTGGTGTAACGCCCCGACCCCAGTTACATAGAGTCAGTGCATTATTACATAACATTGGCATGATCACAAGAAAGATAAAATCTCAAAAGACCGATTGGTTTTAGTAGCCTTGGAAGCACTAGATATATTCATAAAGTTTTTCATTACATCATGAAGTGAAAAACTACTACAACAACATATTGTCTCCATAATCCACACTATTATACCCTCATAATATCCCTGTAGGTCATTCATAATTTACTTCTTCACATCCTGGGAAAAATAAAACATAGAAAAGGGGTGAGCTCAAATGCCTAGTAAGGATAACAATATAGCAGAAACTTTCATAAATAAGAATAAACATTTAAGGCAGTGTATAACTAAAACAAAAGCCTTTTAAACTTGAACTTCAACATAGTATGGCAAAATAAAATGAAATAATGCCATTTACATATTCCCATGGATATTCTACTGATCGAATAATCACATGAAATATCAATAACCACTTTCATAATGATGGAATTCATAATGCCAAACTATCATAACCACATAGCCAAGGCCTCGTGCCAAGACTAAAAATAAGATTTTGTCAAGGCCTTGTTCCAAGACACTAGTTTGTCTCATTAGACCTACCGATGCATCAAGGAGATATAGCGGGCTCCACCCATCACATGTTAAGTCCAATGCATTCCCATATGAAAAGGTTTAAACATAACATAAACATTCATATTAAAACTTGCAAACGAAATGTAAATACTTCATCCATAAACCATGAATGGTATAAAAATAACACATCCACAGTCAAACATATCACAAAACCTTCAATACAATATAGAAGTTTTTTTCATAATAAATTAACTTCAAATAAGCGTAAAATCCATCAAAGGATGTTGACATAGATGAAATCAAAAATCTTTTTAGAGAAATATATCATTCTATTCTGAAATAATTTAAGAGTCATATATTTATAAAATAAAACATTTTTTTGGAAAATATTCTTATAATATTGTAAGGGAAGATTCGACGATTTTATAACAGCGGAAAATATCTGCACCCGCCGTATAAATTAAAAAACATTCTTACCTTAATTTTGTCGAAAAGGTTAAAAAGAGCCTTGTTTGGAAAATGACAGCAAGATTCCTTTATAAACCTCTTATAAAAAGTCAAACAAGGGTATAAATGACTTTAACCCATATTCTAGTAAGTAGTAAAAATGTTTTGAAATTCATTTTTAAGAAACATGGATGTGGATGATAAAGATATCCCAGTAGATTATTACGTATAAACAACATTGGATAATGAAGAGATTGCGAAATAAACCCTTACCTTGTACTTTTACTTGGTTGGGGTAGGTTAACCTCCTGTATAATGGTAAAATAATTTTTATTAAGTTATACAAGAATCATATATATTAATATGATATCATATATGATCTTTTAACATTGATTTGTTAATAATATCTTAGTATTATCGTTGTTTCGGGTTTTCACTTACTCGTTTTCTTTTATATGTTTTGTAACGTAAGATGTGTTTGTCATGGATAGGTTGTATCTTAATCATATCCAGAATGATATCAAGTCCTTAAAAGTTATTTTTAAATTATCAAATGATATTTATACTTGAATGGATACGATGGAGAATGAATCTTATCGTGTTCGTGGAGACGGTAGTCCGTACGTACGCACGAGCGACAATATCATTCTTTTGATATAAAAATAATATATAATTGGATTGTATAACATATATAAAGAATAATTATCATTTTATATTTATTATTTAAATGAGTTACACATCATTATTATACCCATCCAAATAATAATTTATTGAATAACAATTACACCACGACGTGGAGACGGTAAGCCGTACGTACGCACGTATGGTGACATGTTATTCAAAGGATGGATAGAATACTGAATATCATTGTACCATATTTATAATAACATCACAATATATATAATATAATGGAGTTATCATTTTATAATGGTAATAATAAAGAAGGAATAAGTGGAAGAAGAAATGAATTTGAAAAAGGGTGGTGAAAACATTACCTCTTCTTCGGGTTCTTCCTTTTGATTTGATAAAAAGGGCTCCCAGGTTGGATTTCTGACTAAAGGAAGGCCTCTAGATTGTATTGAGGGAAGTTTAAAGAGTATTTTTCCAGTGTTTGGCTGAGCCAAAAGGCTTTGAAGGTGTGAGTAAATGAGAAGGGAGAGTTCCCTTTTATAAGAGGGGTGAGGGGCACCTTTGGAAAAGCTATAAATATTATTTTATAATAAATTAATATTCGATTTCTAAGGGCTACAAAGTGTATAATTTAAATTTTAAGGTGAGTATAGGTCGAAAACCACTCAACCAATAGAATTTAGACAGGTTTTGGTTACTATATTAACCATATCATTAAGTATTAACTCTTAGTTAATTAGTTTCACTTTTACAATGTCTCTTTGTATTTTTATATTATATGGTTAATAAACTTACTATATACATCAAAGAGACACCCAAGTGGTCCATTAATGATAAAAATATCATTATATAAGTCTCTACGTCGAACCTTAGATTTTTAGGAATTTAATATCAATTAATAATATAATATTTGTTTTAAAAACTCTTTTATGTCAATTTTGACACTATTCAATAATTGATTTTTTTAAAAAGCATAACAGAATTATTATTTCTAAAAAAGTAAATTAAAAAATACTAAGATGTCATATTATCCTAGAAAATTAGTTTAATTCATTAAAAGTCTCAAATTATATTTATTTGGATTTTTATAATATCAATTATTTTAATTTTTCACTATTATGGTAATTACTTCATCATCATTGTGTCATAAATAAATTAAAATATTTAATATCTAAAAATTATAAATAAATTATCATTATGTAGGAAATCGTTTTATCTTTCTAATGAATATTTACAATCGAATTTATCTTATGTATAACACTATTTTAAAAATGTTTTAGTTAATAAACTTTGATTTTAACTCTTTTAACTCTTCTTTAATTAAATAATAATAAATGTCCTAATCTAATTCAAGTGGACCTAAATGATAATATTTTATTCCAAAGGTTGTTTTTGGTCGAGATACACTTGTCCAATAGAATTATAACATGTGTTAGGGTATTATTAATATCATTTTTACCCTTAATTACCCTATTTACTTTTAACCGTGGTAAATAAAACTAAAAACGTTACTATTCACCAAATTTATTTTCATCTCGTTGAACCACATTTTACTACTTGATATTTACCGTCTCTCTCGGATTTTCGAAATTCCAGTCACACAAGCGGTAAAATTATGTTTTATAAAAAATTTAGTTTTTTAACTACCACTTAGTAGTTTCACTATTCATCAAAAATTGAAGTTTTTCAGAACAATGCCAAAATTTCACCCTAGGGTATAATTGATATTCCGAATTCAAAAATGATGTATATGTTACAAAATTCCAAACATAAAAGTTTCATTAATTAATTTTATAATTAATTCTCGCTGTCACAACAGATAGCGTGTTTTTAATATATATCAAAAGATTGACAATTATTTATGACCAATTTCAAAGTGAAATTAATTATAATGAACACCATTGGATAAAATGGTAAAAATATTTTATAATTATAATTTAGAACCAATAAATAATATAATTTATCACTATAAATTATTTTGATTAAAAAAGTTGTTTTTAAGTATTTTTCACTACTCATAGAAATTGGAAGTTCTCAGAAAAATACCAAAAATTCAACTTAGGATAATTTCGATATTCTAAATCCAAAAATGAAGTCCATTTTGAAATATAAAATATATATAATTTCAAAAAGTAGGTATTACTATTCATAAAGGCTAGTTTTATTGGTTGTGGTGTGTTAGAACTCGATGTTGCGTACAACACACGCTATCGCATTATTCCAAGAGAAGCATGCCGTAGAAGCTTGGGGTGTTACATTCTCCCCTCCTTCAAATAATTTCATCCTCAAAATTTCTAGAATACTACTGCATGAAAATACTCGGGTGGTTCTTCATCATAAGTTCCTCGGGTTCCCACGTTGCCTCTTCCATCTTATGGTTTCTCCACAAGACTCTTACCAGACGAGTCGTCCGGTTTCTCAGTACTTGTTCTCTCATATCAAGAATCCTGACGGGCTCTTCGAAATAAGACAGATCGGGTTCCAGTTCTAATTTCTCATTGGTGAGTACTTGCGTTGGGTCACGCATGTATTTCCTCAACAAGGATATGTGGAACACATTGTGAACTTTAGAGAGACTTGGAGGCATTTCCAATCGGTAAGCTACAGCCCCAATTCGTTCTAGAATTTCGAATGGTCTGATGTACCTGGGACTCAATTTACCTTTCTTACCAAAATGTATGACTCCCTTCAATGGAGATACCTTCAAGAAAACATGAT
Source organism: Viscum album (assembly GCA_963277665.1). Classification (NCBI taxonomy): domain Eukaryota; kingdom Viridiplantae; phylum Streptophyta; class Magnoliopsida; order Santalales; family Viscaceae; genus Viscum; species Viscum album. The sequence continues at coordinate 1,270,017,118 of OY728162.1, read as the reverse complement.
CACCGACTTGAAATTCCAAATCCTTCCTTCGATTATCATCATATCTCTTTTGCCTACTTTGAGCTGCTTTGATGTGATTTTGGATTACTTTCACCTTTTCCATCGTTTCCTCCACCAGTTCTGGGCCAACAAGTTTTCTTTCACCAACGTCATCCCAACAGGTTGGTGTGCGACATCTCTTCTCGTATAATGCTTCATATGGTGCCATCTAAATACTCGAATGGAAGCTATTGTTATAGTAAAATTCTACCAGAGGTAAATATTGATCCCACATACCCTGAAAGTCAAGTGAGCAGGATCTCAACATGTCTTCTAAGGATTGAATAGTTTGTTCTGATTTTCCATCTGTTTGAGGGTGGTAAGCAGTGCTCAAATGAAGCTTAGTATCCAGGGATTTTTGAAGACTCTTCCAGAATCTTGAAGTAAAACAGGGATCACGATCAGAAAAAAATGATAGGGGTACTCCATGAAGTCTCAAAACTTCATCAATATATAGTCTTTCTAGATGTTCCAGTGGTAGATCTTCTCTTATAGCAAGAAAATGTGCTGACTTGGTAAGACGATCAACAATGACCCATATTGCATCGTTCCTTCTAGGAGTCTTTGGTAGCCCCCTGACAAATTCCATCGTAATATTGTCCCATTTCCACTCTGGTATGGGAAAAGGTTGCAATACTCTACCAGGCTGTTGCCTTCTAGCTTTCACTTGTTGACAACCCATACATCTTGACACAAAATCAGCAATCTCCCACTTCATGTTGTCCCACCAAAAATGTTCCTTCAAATCTCTATACATTTTGGTGCTCCCAGGGTGTATAGAGAAATTGGAACTATGAGCATCATCCAACAATTCCCTTTTTAGATCAGTTATATCGGGATCACAAAGTCTCTTCCCAAATTTCAAAATTCCATCTTCATACACAAAGTCTCTCAATCTCCCGTCATTCACAGATTTAATCTTCTTTTGAAATTCTTCATCATCAGTCTGAGAACTCTTAATCCTTTCTAGTAAAGATGGGTTGGCAACCATTTGAAAAAGCATTGATGTTTCACCTTCCCTGGTTATTCCCATGTCCATCTTCACTAGATCCATGAAAATTGGATCCCTTTCAATTCTCATATTGTTCAAAACTCAATGATCTTTTCTGCTCAAAGCATCTTCCACCTTGTTTGCTTTCCCCGGGTGGTAGTGTATCGTACATTCATAATCCTTGAGTAATTCAAGCCATCTCCTTTGCCTCATGTTGAGTTCTTTTTGTGAGAAAATATACTTCAAACTCTTGTGATCAGTATAAATCTCACATTTTTTACCATAGAGGTAGTGCCTCTATATCTTCAAAGCAAAGATCACAACTGCTAACTGAAGATCATGATTAGGATAGTTTTTCTCATGAATTTTCAACTGTCGTGATGAATACGCAATAACCCTATCATTCTGCATAAGGACACAACCAAGTCCTTTCTTCGATGCATCACTATAAATAATGAACCCATCATTCCCTGATGGTAGAGTCAATATAGGAGCATTTACTAATATTCTCTTCAGTTCTTCAAAACATTCTTCACACTCTTTTGTCCAAAAAAATTTAACTCATTTGCGTGTGAGCTTTGTTAATGGGTTTGCCAATCAGGAAAAATTCTGGCCGAAACGTTGATAATAACCTGCCAAACCAATAAAACTGCGTACCTCAGTTATACTCGTAGGTGCTGGCCATTCTTGGATTGCCTTGGTCTTAGAAGGATCAACAGAGATTCCATCCTTAGAGACAAGATGGCCAAGAAAAGAAATCTGGTCAAGCCAGAATTCACACTTGCTAAACTTCCCATATAATTCATGTCTTCTCAGAGTCTTCAGGATAATGTGAAAGTGACATTCATGATCCTCGTAGCTTTTAGAGTATACCAAGATATCATCAATAAATACAACCACAAATTCATCGAGATATTCCTTGAAAACACTATTCATCAGATCTATGAATACAGAGGGTGAATTAGTCAATCCAAAGGGAATTACAGTAAACTCGTAATGCCCATACCTGGTTCGAAATGTTGTCTTCGGAATGTCTTCCTTCTTTACACACAACTGATGGTATCCAGATCGAATTTCAATCTTTGAAAAGTATTGAGCTTCATGCAGTTGGTCAAATAAATCACCAATGCGAGGTAGGGGATACTTGTTCTTTATTGTTATAGCATTGATCTCCCTGTAGTCGATACATAAACACATAGATCCATCTTTCTTTTTAACAAAAAGAATATGGGCTCCCCATGGAGAAAGACTAGGGCAAATAAATCCCTTATTAATCAATTCATCTAGTTGTTTCTTTAGTTCAACTAATTCTACAGTGTCCATTATATAAGGGGTCTTCGATATAGGCCTTGATCCGGGAATTAAATCAATGGAAAACTCAACTTCTCGTTCTGGAGGATGTCCAGGTAAATCTTCCGGAAACACATCTACATATTCTTTCACAACAGGTACATCCTCTATTTGAACATTCCATTCCTCACCCACTATCATTTCATTCTCTTCCTCCCCAATAATTGAATTTAGTTGAGCTACTGGGGGTGGATCTAGATAAGAATTAGGTGGTGATGATTCTGCTCTAAAGATAAGGTGTTACTTATCTTCATCATCAAAAATCGTAACCTCTTTCTTCTTACAATAAATCTTTGCATCATAGTCCGAAAGCCAGTCCATATCGTTGATTATATCAAACTCAATCATAGGTATGACGATTAGATCAGTAGATAAAGAACATTTATGTGCTCTAATGGGGATTGATTTACAAAACTTTGTTGCAATGATACTTCCCTTAGGAGTTTTAACTGACAACTCCCTTGTTAAATCAAATTTGAAATATCTAATTTTCTTATCAAACTGGGAAGATATGAAACAATGTGATGATATAGAATCAAATAATTCATTTGCTAAACTTGATGAAACCATTAAATTACCTGCAACCACGTCCTATGGAGCTTCTACCTCAGCAGTAGTGATTGCATAAGCTTGGCCTTGATCCCATTTCCTTTTCTAAGGTAAGTTCCCCTGACGATTAGGACATTCATTTTCATAATGTCCCATCTCCCCGCAATTGTAGCATTGAACATTGGTAGCTTCCTTCTTCCCTTTGCATTCACGAGCTTGGTGGAATTTTTCACCACACTTGTAACAGACACCCATTCCCTTCAAGCAAGTACCAGGGTGTTTCTTCCCACATTTACCACAGGGTGGATATTCAACCTTTCCTGTATTCCCCTTATTTCCATTCCCAGATTGATCAGCAGATCTCTTCTTCTCTTTCTTTGCTTTAATGTCATAAGACTTAGAGAATTCCTTTTCTGTTTTGATAGCACATGAGAAAATGTCTTCGTACGACGAGAAGGATTGTGAGACTAATGCTCGACGGAGAAATGGTTTTAACCCATCAATGAAATGATCAATCTTACATCTTGGGTTATGTATATAATCTCCAGCATACCTTTCTAACCTTGTAATGTAAGCCTCATACATTGCAACATTCTCATCCTCCTTTTGTATCAGACTCAGAAATTGTCTTTCCATATCTAATCGATGGTCATGAGGAAAGTATTTTTCTAAAAAAAGATCTTTGAACTCCCTCCATTCCATATTTGATACTTCATCATCTTACTTCATCTTTTGAATCAATGACCACCATTGATCAGCATCTCCGGTGAGGTGGTAAACTACCATAATAACTTTTTCCCTTTCACTACTCCCCAAAGCCTGAAATATTTTCTAGAGAATTTATCCATTGCTCAGATACTAAGGGATTTGTACTCCCATTGAACGTTGGTGGTTGTTGCCTCATGATTCGATCTAACATTGATCCTCCACGCTGCGGATCAGGGTGCTACATACGGGTAAGGTTATTATTCATAACCAGGGTGAGTTGTCCTAGTATGGTGATTAGCTGATCGGCACCAGTTGCATAACTAGCTCCACTATAATTAGCTTGAGCAGGAGGGAAATCCCTATATGGAGTGCGTGCATTGATACAGTTTCCATTTCTTCCACTAGGAGCCATTTCTAAACAATGGAATAAACTAGATGAGTTTATAAATCCAAATACATAATCCCATAATTATAAAACACTTAACATAAATTGAACTATTTATGGATATAATCCATAATCATAAAAAATGTTTTCATTGAGGAAGTATATACTCATAAACCATTAATTATGATTTTTAAAGAAAATGAGAGTTATCCTAAGCATATCCCCCGGGAGTGTCGTAACCAAGAGTGCAGCAAGGCCTGTTGTCGTGCACTAGTTCCCGTTCGAGTCTAGCTCAAAGCAGTGTTTTAGAGTTTTACCCCTAGGTACATATGTACCAAAGATGCCTCTAACTGCTCATATCCATACAGGGATGTATTGCTCGAAAAACTCACAAAATCTCTACAATACCAAAATTCTAGGAAGTTCTTCTATACTAATCCTCAAAGTCCATCTTAGGTCTATGTGCTCTAATCAGAGTTTATCTAAATCTAGCTTCTAAGGTTTGTACTAAACATCCTCTGATACCAACTATAATGCCCCGACCCCAGTTACCTAGAGTCAGTGCATTATTACATAACATTGTAATGATAACAAGAAAGATCAAATCTAGAAAGACCTATTTGTTTTGTAGCCTTGGAAGCACTAGATATATTCATAAAGTTTTACATTACATCATGAAGTGAAAAAATACTACAACAACATATTGTCTCCATAATCCACACTATTATCCCCTCATAATATCCCTACAGGTAATTCATAATTTACTTCTTCACATCTTGGGAAAAATAAAACATAGAAAAGGGGTGATCTCAAATGCCCAGTAAGGATAACAATTTAGCAGAAACTTTCATAAATAAGAATAAACATTTAAGGCAATGTATAACTAAAACAAAAGCCTTTTAAACTTGAACTTAAACATAGTATGGTAAAAAAATGAAATAATGCCATTTACATATTCACATGGATATTCTACTAATCGAATAATCACATGCAATATCAATAACCACTTTCATAATGATGGAATTCATAATGTCAGGCTATCATAACCTCATAGCCACGTCTTCGTGCCAAGACTACAAATAAGATTTTGTCAAGTCTTTGTGGAAAGACACTAGTTTGTCTCATTAGACCTACTGATGCATTGAGGAACTATAGCAGGCTCCACTCGTCACATATTAAGTCCAAGGCATTCCTATATGAAAAGGTTTAATCATAACATAAACATTCATATTAAATCTAGTATACGAAATGTAAATACTTCATCCATAAACCATGAATGGTATAAAAACAATACATCCATAGTCAAAAATATCACAAAACCTTCAATACAATATAGAAGTTTTGTTTCATAATAAATAAACTTCAAATAAGCATAAAATCCATCAAAGGATGTTGACATAGATGAAATCAAAAATATTTTTAGAGAAATATCTCTTTCTATTTTGAAATCATTTAAGAGTCATATATTTATAAAATAAAACATTTTCTTTGAAAATATTCTAATAATATTGTAAGGGAAGCTTCGACAATTTTATAATGGCGGAAAATAGTCGCACCCGCCGTATAAGTTAAAAAAACATTCTTACCTTAATTTTGTCGAAAAGGTTAAAAATCACCTTGTTTGGAAAATGACAGAAATATTCCTTTATAAACCACTTATAAAAAGTAAAACAATGGTATAAATGATTTTTACCCATATTCTAGTAAATAGTAAAAATGTTTTGAAATTAATTTTTAAGAAACATGGATGTGGATGATAAAGAGATCCCAGTAGATTATTACGTATAAACAACCTCAGATAATGAAGAGATTGTGAAATAAACCATTACCTTGTACTTTTCCTTGGTTGGGGTAGTTTAACCTCCTTTATAATGGTGAAATAATTGTTATTAAGTTATACAAGAATCATATATATTAATATTATATCATATATGATCTTTTAGAGATTGATTTGTTAATAATATCTTAGTATTATCGTCGTTTCGGGTGTTAACTTACTCATTTTCTTTGATATATTTTGTTATGTGAGCCATGTTTTTTATGGATAGGTTGTATCTTATTCATATAAATAATGATATCAAGTCCTTAAAAATTATTTGTAAATCATAAAATGATAATTATACTTGAATGGATACGATGGAGAATGAATCTCATCGCGTTCGTGGAGACGGTAGTCCGTACGTACGCACGAGCGACAATATCATTCTTTTGATATTAAAATAATATATAATTGGATGTTATAACATATATACAGAATCATTATCATGTTATATTTATTATTTAAATGAGTTATACATCATTATTATACCCATCTAAATAATAATTTATTGAATAACAATTACACCACGACGTGGAGACGGTAATCCGTACGTACGCACGTATGATGACATGTTATTCAAAGGATGGATAGAATACAGAATATGGTTGTACCCTATCTATAATAACATCATATTATATATAAGATACTGGATTTATCATTTTATAATCGTAATAACAAAGAAGGAAGAAGTGTAAGAAGAAATGAATTTGAAAAAGGGTGGTGAAAACATTACCTCTTCTTCAGGTTCTTCCTTTTGATTTGATCAAAAGGGCTCTTAGGTTGGCTTTCTGACTAAAGGAAGGCCTCTAAAATGTATTTATGGAAGTTGAGAGAGTATTTGGGCTGAGTTTGGCCTATACAAAAGGCTTTGAAGGTGTGAGTTAATGAGAAGGGAGAGTGCCCTTTTATAAGAGGGGTGAGGGGCACCTTTGGAAAAGCTAGAAATATTATTTTATAATAAATTCATATTCGGTTTCTAATGGATCCAAAGTGTATTATTTAAAGGTTAAGGTTAGGATAGGTCGATAACCACTCAACCAATAGAATTTAGACAGGTTTGGGTTAATATATTAACCATATCATTAAGTATTAACTCTTAGTTAATTAGTTTCACTTTAACAATGTCTCTTTGTATTTTTATATTATATGGTTAATAAACTTACTATATACATCAAAGAGGACCCCAAGTGGTCCATTAATGATACAACTATTATTATATAAGTATTTTTGCCGAACCATTGATTTTTAAGAATTTAATATCAATTTATAATATAATATTTGTTTTAAAAACTCTTTTATGTTAATTTTGACACTGTTCAATAATTGATTTTTGTAAAAATCATAACAGAATGATTAATTCTAAAAAATTCAATTACATCAATCCTAATATGTCATGTTATCCTATAAAATTAGTGTAATTCATTAAAAGTCTCAAATTATATTTATTTGGGTATTTATAATATCAATTATTTTAATTCTTCACTATTATGGTAATTACTGCATCATCATTGTGTCATAAATAAATTAAAATATTTAATATCTAAAAATTATAAATAAAATATGTAGGAAATAGTTTTAGCTTTCTAATTAATATTTAAAATTGAATTTATCTTATGTATAACCCTATATTAAAAATGTTTTAGTAAATAAACTTTGATTTTAACTCTTTTAACTCTTCTTTGAATTAAATAATAATAAATGTCCTAATCTAATTCAAGTGGACCTAAATGATAATATTTTATTCCTAAGGTTGTGTTTGGTCGAGATACACTTGTCCAATAGAATTAGGACATGTGTTAGGGTTATATTAATATCATTTTTACCCTTAATTACCCTATTTACTTTTAACCGTGGTAAATAAAAGTAAAAAGTTACTATTCACCAAAAATTATTTTCATCTCGTTGAACAACATTTTACTCCTTGATATTAACTGTGTCCCTTGGATTTTAGAAATTTCAATCACAGAAGCGGTAAAACTAAGTTTTATGAAAAAATCAGTTTTTTAACTCCCACTTAGTAGTTTCACTATTCATCAAAAATTGAAGTTGTTCAGAAAAATACCAAAAATTCAACTTAGGATATTTTTGATATTCTGAATCCAAAAATGAAGTCCATTTTGAAATATAAAATATATATAATTTCAAAAAGTAGGTATTACTATTCATAACGGCTAGTTTGATTGGTTGTGGTGTGTTAGAACTCGATGTTGTATACAACACATGCTATCACATTATTCCAAGAGAAGCGTACCGTAGAAGCTTGGGGTGTTACAACTAGATTATAACAAGATGCATGCATGCCCCCATAGATTTCATGTTTTACTAGGGAGAAGATTCTGCTAAAGAAGAAGGCATAAAATTTCATAAAAGAAGGTGGAATTCAATGAACATCAATGAGGGTATAAATCAATGAAACCCCATGAATAAATAGAATAAAAAGACTCCAGAAAATGTATTGCATTAATTTCTTGATGAACAACACTTGAGAAGATTATTTATGTCATATAAGAATTCATATGAAATGAAGTGGCATGATCTGGATAGTAATTATTTCTAGAAGAGATATAAAATGTATTCAACATCATGGAGTATTCTCAATTCATTGTATCCAAATTCTTCTTTGAATCCTCAGAATGTACATTTGAGATTGAATTTTGATGTTTCTAACCGTTTTTGTAGTTTATATACCAATTATAGAATTTTTTCAGTTATTTTCATCCCCATATAATCTACCTACAGGAATGTGTATAATGAACTCTTCCTTCATTATTTCATCAATTATTCTTATAAATAACATTCATGGAAATGACATCAATTTATATCATCAACCCCTAGTCAAATAATTTTGTGGATTACAGGATGATGGTGTGGAAAAATTTGATTCTTTAACATGAAAACTATTCAAAATGAATGTTGGATTTATGTGAAAAATTAGGGACTTTTTTAAACTCTAAAATTTATCTTGTTGGAATAATCAAATTGGTTTTCTTGCCAAGTTTGTAATTTTGATTTCGAACCACATTGATTACATTATAGTAGAAAATTTCGTTTTATGTGTCATCAAAAATTTATTGATGCTTAACATACATTCTGGTTTAATAAGATATGACTCAGTGAAGATATTTAATTTAGAAATCCCCTAAAGATGGTATATGGTTCATAAATCATGCGATAATTGATTGATTTCACTAAATAATTGGGAAATTTCCATCAGTTCAAAGATGGGTAAGCGTACTAGTTATAGTATCTGATGTAGCTGGAGCACAAAAATAGAATAAATAGAGTATATTTTTCAAAAATTCCTATTGGGATTTTTTTAATATTTCATAGAAATGATGTAATGAATATTGAGAAGAATGTTTGTGAGAATGAAATTTTTAAATTGCATAATTACAATGGTAAATTGATAGATCACCTTAATTCCCACTAGGATTTCATGTCTATGAATATAAATCAGGGTTTATGGGAAAATTATAATGGAAAGTATCCTTTGGGTATTTTTACTATGAAAAAATTGTGAGAATGGTGTATTACTTCAAAAATTCAATAATATCAACCTTCCATATGGATATTGAAGTAACATATCATGTTTTAGTGACTTAAAACATCAAAAGTTAAATGGATTGTAAATTCATGATAAGAACATTCTCATGGAGCAGTTGTTTTTATTGGTGTTGTACATTATGTATCTTGAAAAATTAATTGCAGTTTTAGTTTAGTTTTTTTACTTTTTTTAGAGAGTTTTTTAGAAAAACTCTAAATCCAACTGATGTTGACAATCATTAAGATAGAATTATATTTACAAATTTTCATTTGGATAAGTTATTTATCCCTTCATTATTTATAGTCTTAATTCATTTAACTATTCATATGATTGAATAAGATACACTTGGTGGACTAGTACACAATGAATGGATGTATCCAACTTAGAGTTAAATATAATTTATTTTTATTTTTATTATGAAATTATATTTTATCAAATCATTACACATTTTTTTTAATATATTATTATTTTTCTAATCAGGTACTTAGGTAATTTGAAATCATATGTCAGGAGTAAATATCAACCAAAATGAACTATTTCATAAAGTTACATCGCCAAAGAGTGGTTGACCTTCTATTCAATGATTTTTTATGGTACTGAGACTATATTTAATTTTATTGGAAATATTGACAACATATCAATTAATTATCATTTTAAAAACAAGTCATCAGTATTTCATACTACGAGTTAATCAATTGGAAATGGTTCAAATTTTACATAGACTAAAAAAATTTATACAAGAACATAGATATATGCTACCAAATAGTCTAAAAGAAATCCTATTATTTAAAAACAATTAGTGAGAAAAAAGACTAATGAGGGTTCAAGCCCGTAATGAGCTATAAATAATAAAATCTATTAATAAAAATATTTTTCAATGGTTCTCTTATTGTGTAATTATATAATCATATTCATTTTATTGATTTAATGTTACTTTTTCTATGTTAAAAGTAATACCTCATATAATTTTGTTTAGATGATTAATGTTGATAAGAAAGTTGAAATGTCAAATAATTTTAAGTTTTTTGCATGAGGTATTCTAAGGTAGGCTTAGAGATTCAATTCCTATGATATTCATTGCTTCAGGTTTAGTAAAATTTATCATGAATAAGACATAAACAATAAACAATACATGGGTATTTACACTTGAATTCGTGGGATACTATAGAAATATAAATGATATAATTAAATTAAACTATCATTATTATTTTTTTAGTTGTCTTGTTCAAATGAAATTTGGTTCAACATTGATAGGGGTATAATGAAATAGTTATTACATTTTACATCAATCAACTTCTCTATCTTGATCCATACCTATGAGCATATAGAGCATCACACATTTACCTTGGATTCACAAGTGATGATGTTTTATTATGTGGATAATGAAATACAATAACATTAGAGTGTTTTAATACACATAAACTATAAACACTTATATGATATGGGAATTGAAGATCAATTTGGACAATGTGATAGTGAACCTCATCAACCAAAAAAACATTGAACAGTTATTTCTTGGATAAATAGAAACAATAGAGAATGAATGAGATGGTGAAAATGAAGGACTCATCACAATGGAGGTTAATCAGAATGTGGATAATTAAGATGGAGACAATTTAATGCATAAATTGGTAATGAAAATATATTAAAATTTCTCATTGATAAGTGTTTCGTACATATATACACTCTTGTAGTTTTTTATAAAAAATAGTATTTCATTTTTTATAAATTTAACATACCAGAACCTTTTGATTGGTATGAATACTAAGTAAAATTAAATTTCAGGATTCTAGATGATCAACATCTCATAGCATGCCACCACTATCGTGAGATTCATTAGATCTGCGTAGTTGTATTATACCTCAAGATACTAGTGAGCCAACCATTTCCCGAGTTTTTATTGGTTTCTCACCACCTGATTCACCTCTATTGATGTAGTAATTGGTCAAACCATCATATAGGGGATATCAGTGAGTTACTATTACAGGTATGTATGTTATTGTACAAAAAAACTATATATTTTATTAATAGTTTAATGAATTTATCAATCATTTAAAGACTGACATATAAGGGATACAAATATGAACCATCATGATATATGGGGAAAGAAGGGCATCAAGATTATCATTCAATTTTTTGAGTTCAGGGTGCCTACCAGTGATGTTTCCAAATTCTATAGATGATTATAGGGCATCTTTCTTGCGAGACGGTGATCTTTCCCATTAATTATAAATATTAGAGGCATATTACAACTAATTTGAAAGATTAGTTCATTGAAACTCGTGTAATAGAAATATTAATTTCATATTTATTGATTAAAAATTTAAAATTAATGAGTAAATTTTTTAAATATACTTATAATTTGTTTTTTTAATTTATATATAATTTTTCATTTTGATGCCCCTGACTCTGTTTCACTTACTTTGGCATTGAAATATTTGGGCAAGAAATGGATATATTTTGAGTGGATATTATGGAATGAGTTTAATGAAACATTTCTGATCTCATTATAAATGTATTTGATGGTTTCTGAAGTCATTTCTCAAGAGAAATAGAAGCTCTTGATATTAAAAGAGATGTATCTCATGAGTTAATTTCATATTTTATAGTATTTTAACAGCATAAAGACAAAAAATAATAATTTTATTTAATTTTGTGATTTTTTCTAGGAATTAAATAAAAATACTCTATGAATTGTGAGAAATAATCTTTTCTACACATCGTTGGATCTTCTAGTTTTTTGAGAAAAAGGGAAAATTTTGGTTTCTATTTTATTAATTATTTTTTATATCATTTTATTATAATTCAAAGCTTATTCTAAATTTGTTATATATTTTTATGAAGGCTGATGAATCAAATCATTATGTTGGCTCAATAGAGATGCAATTTATTGTGAATAAGAAACCTAATGGTAGTTTTGTAATTGACTCTACCCTAGACATTTTAGAAATTACTTTTCACTACAATTTGATGTTATTTAATTACTATAAAAAATAATAATGAAAACTATATTATCACGAATAAAAATCCTTAAAACAAATTAAATAGGGGTGACTATATGGATTGAATGATTCCAATTTTGTGTTATTTGATACATCTAACTAGCCCGAAGTAATTGTCTTTAAAATTTTTTGTTAAAATAATATATTTTTCGATATTAGTTTTTGGTATTAAGGAAATAAAAATGAATATTAATGATATATTTATTAATTAGATAATATTATGAAGTTTAGATATTTTTGGAAACCATTGTTAATGTTTTTTTATTAACAGGTAAAAATTAATTATTTTTGGGATGTGAACCCTTTATAATCATCATCGTTTTCCCTAAACGATGCATTTGGAATCATTTTAGGGAAGTATAATCATAGACTTGTAAGGGGATAAGTTCTAAGCCTATATCATCATCTAAGTTTGGTAGGAAATCATTATCCATTATTACTATACCTAGTGGGGGTTTGATTAGTGTCTCTGATCGAGAATCACAACGAGAAATTACAAAATTAAAAGAATAATTGAAAAAAAAATACATCTATGAGAAAACATTGGATCAGTGGTGGTCATAAATGGAAAATGTTTTTTTTTGTATTTCAAAAAATGACTAGAAAGACCCCCGAGGGAATTTTTGAAAAAATAGATCATCCTATTAAGGTAAATTATAATTTACATATATCATTCACATATTTTTAAATAACACATAAAACATTCATAAAAAACAAAATGAAACATTTGTATGGAAAATGTGCACATTGAGTTGTACTAACCAGATCTTATGCCCAATGGATATGTGGTTGCTTACTACATGTCATAAATGGATTATAGATTTTTATCCTTGAGAATTATTACAACTTGATGTTATTTTCATTGATTAAAATTACTATATATATTATAAAGTTACCATTTCCATTAAAAATGAATTTCAGGGAGTCGAAACTTGGTAAATGACATCCAATTTCACGGAAATATGGGGACAAAAACCATTGATTAATTTTTAGAATGTAGGAAGCAATAATATATCATTATTAGTTATTATTTGTCCAGAATGACTATAAACGCATTTTTAGTGTTTTAAAACTCTAAGACATAATTTTAGTGATAAACCCCATAGAAAATGACCTCATTTGGATTTAAAATCAGGATAAATCAACTGTTGTTTTATTTTTGACATGTACATGAATACCACACATCAAGTAGACATGTGGTGTGGTCATAATGAGTTGGTAAACACTTTTTAAAGGTAATAAATATTTTAAAAATATGTTTTATGGGGTCAAAACTAACAAAAATACATTTAATTTCTATATAATTAAATTTAAATTACCATAGATTTATTTTATAAATGTCGGAACTGATGTATTGTCATTCCCAATTATGGTTTTACTAAGATGACCGAAAATGCGGTTTAAGTGTCTTAAAACACCAAAATGTGCATGTAAAAGTCAAACCCTTATAAAACAACCTCTTATTGATGTGAAATCATGGTAAATCCACCTTGGAAATAATTATTTGACAAGTAAACATATAAAAAACAAAAATATGATGTGATTTGTTGTTAAAAAGACATAGAAAAATGCTTTTGAATGAACTAAATCCATTAAAAACATGTTTTAGGGGGTCCAAACTAGGAAAATGATTTCAAATTTCCATGAAATCATAGGAAAACAACCATTGATATATTTTTTAGATTTAGGAATCTACTAAATTTCATAATGAGTTATGGTTTCTCAGGATTGCAGTAAATGCATTTTTAAATGTTTTAAAATACTATAACGGGTGTGTAACAGTCAAAACCATATCAAGATAACATTGATTGATGTGAAATATTGGAACCACCACTATTGATTTATTTTGGACATGTATTCATATAAAACATATCAATTTGACATGCGGTGTGGTTGGAATAACTTAGAAAACACTTTTTAAAGATACCAAATCTTTTAAAAACATGTGTTGGAGGGTTGAAAATAAGATAAGGTTTCTATTTTTCACTAAAATAAAAGGACAATACTAATTATAGATTATCAAAATGTAGTAACTAAAGGCACATCATTCTGAGTTACAATTTTCTTGGGATGGATGTAAACGTGTTTTTCGTGTTTTAAAAAATAAAAACATGCATGTAACAGTCAAAAACATGGAAAAGTACATAAAAAGACATGAAATCATGGGAAAACCATAGTTGAGTTTTTTTATCTGTACACATAGATAACATGTCAATATGATGTGCGATGTGGTTGAAAAAACATTGTAATCACTTGTAAAATGTACCAAATAATTTAAAAACAACTATCATGGGTCAACACTAGGAAAATGATTCCATATTTCTAAGAAATTAAGGGAAAATAACCTTATATTTATTATCAAAATGTAAGAAATGATGGCATTTCATTCCAAGTTATGGTTTTCATGGGATGGTCATAATCAAATTTTTATAGTAATTAGAAACACTAAAACATGAATCTAAGAATCAATATCATATAAAAATCTTATATTGACATGAAATCATGCAAACCAACTATTGATTTATTTTTTTATCTGTATACATAGACCATAAGTCAATCCAACATATGGTGTGGTCAGAATGACTCATTAAAATATTTGTAAAGGTACCAAGGAATTTAAAATCATGTGTTGGGTCATTACTAGGAAAATGATTTTGTATTTCCCTGAAATCAGAGGAATATAAACGAAGTCTGATTTTGGAAATGTAGGAATTGACAACATGTAATTACGAGTTATGGTTTACTAAGATTCCTATAAAGACCTATTGTGTGTTTTAAAACACCAAAAAAATGTGTGTAAATGTCAAGACCATAAAATATTACCTCATATTGGCATGAGATCATGTAAAATCATAGTTCATTTTCTTTTTACATGTATGCATATATAACACATCAATATGATGTGTGTTATGATCAAAATGACTCGGTAAACACTTTTTAAAATTAAAAAAGACATTAAATCATGTGTTGATGTGTCAAAAAAAGTAAAACATTGTAAAATTTACCTCAAATTAGATAACAATGACTCTATATTGATTTTGGTAACGTATAAACAAAAAAACATCATTCCGAGTTATATTTTTCCTAGAATGGATGCAAACACGTCTTTAGTTCTTTAAATGACTAAAACCTGTCTATAATGATAAAACCCATAGAAAACGGCCTCATATTTACTTGAAATAATGTGAAAACCACTATTGAGTTTTTTTGACATTTATGCCTAGAAAAAACATCAATATGTTGTGTGGTGTGGTCTGAATGACTTGGTAAAAACTTTTTAATGGCACTACAGCCCTTAAAATCATATGTTGGGGCGGTCAAAACTAATGAAAACAAGGTTATATTTTTTTGAATTCATATTTAAATAATAATAGATTGGTTTTTGAAATGTTGGAAATGGATCCATTTCATTTCAAGTTATGATTTTTACAGATTGGCTAAAAATACATTTTTAGTTTTTTAAAATAGTAAAATGTGCATGTAATGGTCAAAACCACAAAAATATACTTCATATTAATGTGAGATCATGGTAAAAAACATTTGGTTTTTTATCTGTACATATATACAAAAAAAATCAATCGAACATGTGATGTGTTCATCATTATTTTGTAAAAACGTTGTTAATGTACTAAATCCTTTAAAAACATTTGTCAGAGGGTCACGATGATGAAAACGTTATCAAATTTCATTGAAATTGGACTAAAACAACCGTATATTGATTTTTGGAATTTTAGAACTGATGACACGTCATTTTGAGCTACCATTTTCTTACGATGGTCATAAATGCATTTTTGTGTATTAAAACAATAAAATTTGTGTGTAATGGTCAAAACCATAGAAATTAACTTCATATTGATTTAAAATCATGATAAACCCACTTTTAATTTATTTTTTACATATTATAATATACAAAACGTCATTCCATCTTGTGGTGTGGTTGTAATAACCCTATAAACACTATTTAAAGGTATTAAAGCCTTTAAAAACTTATTTCTGGTGTCAAAACTAGAAAAATGATGATGTATTTCTTTGAAATCAGAGGAAAAAGATCGTATATTGATTTATGAAAGGTTTGAACTGGTGGCACATCATTCAGAGTTATTATTTACCTATGATGCCGATAAATTAATTTTTGGTGTTTAAAAATAATAATTTTTTTTGTAATATTAAAAACCACAAAAAAGATATCATATTGATGTGAAATCATATAAAAGTTTTTAAAATATATTTATTTTGTGAATTTGGAACACACCACCAATTAAAATAAAAATAATTAGAATATTTATTTATCCCTATTCAGTTTCATGTGTTGAATCATATCTTAAGATGGAAGGTTTTTGTTGTCAAATTTCTCATGATATATTATTTGTTTTATGATAAAATTTCTTCCCTTTTATTTAAAAAATTAAATCTTTTATGGGATAAATTTTGAATATATTTTGTTCCTTTTTCCAATTTTATAGATTTTATAAAATGTTTTGTTTTTTATGGTTGGTAATAGATGTCAGTAGTATGTAGTAGGTCGGCCTTTCTGATCCCTAAAATTCTTCAGAAGGTTGGCATAATGGTTCTAAGTTTTCATGATAAGTTTATATTTTATCAATGATCTTGCTCTAATTTTAATTTATTATGGATATTTTTAATTACTATTTTTTTTATAGTTGATGTGTCGGTTTCAGCTGATGAGATGATGTAGAGGAATAGGCAAGTAGTGGAGGTCATGGGTTGATGTATATTAAGTATGTGTTTTTGTTGGATATATTTTATATGTATATACTGATAACTGAGGTATGGTTTGACTAAGGCTATCAGTTGACTGAGGTATATGTTGAAAAAGTTTATGCAGACTGTTGATGTCATTATATATATGACTATGAATTTTTGATGTGTAAATGATGTGTCTCTCATAAATTTATGTTTTTGTTTATTACATGTTGTTTTTTAATTTTCATCATTTATTGATTATTTTTTAGAATTATTTTTAATTGAAATTTCTAGAGGTTTTTAATAACCATTGATCTATATAAATTAATGAAAATTCAGATTAGTTGTGGTTAATGTGAACCACCCCTAAACATAACCACTACTACATATAGTAGTAGTTGTCAGGTTCGTGTTATCTATTTATTTTTTTTGGTTTTTTTAATAAAATGTCTTCTTAAATAGAACTAAAATAGCCAATAAATTCTTCAAAATCGACACATGATGAAACTACTATTAAATTAATGATACCACCATGAGATGAATGGAAACCATGAAATACACTTCCTTGTTAATAACTACTACTATTTAATTATGGGGCAGTTTAAACCACCACTAGTTCAATAAAAATTCACTACTAAAGCCCTCTATTATTTTTGTAATTTTGAACTGAAATATATTCCATGAGCATTGGTGCAAAATAGATTCACTGATTCCACCTCTAAGAATGCTTTATAATTATTTCATCAAACAAATTTATCACTCGTCTTTATCTCTCTAAATTTAGGAATTTAATCTTCTCTATATTTCTATATAATTTAATGTCTTCCTCATAGGGCTTGTGCTGAAGAAAACATATTTTCTATATCTTTTTGGGTTCTTGGTAACCGTTAAAAACAAGGTCATTTCTAAGTTTTTTATACTACTAAAGTTAAGGGATTATGTTCTTTTCTAGTTTCTTGTCTACCACTAATATCAATATCTATTAATTCATAAACCCTCAGGAAAATGAGGTGGGATATGTAGGGGCTCAAATAGCCTCCACCAGGTAGTCAGTGGCATACCTATTGGTAGACTCCCACATCAAATAGGGTGAATAGTCTTATATTTATATTTTGTATCTTTCTTTATTTCCATATCAATTACTTATTATATTTAATTATATAATCCAATATATAATTTATTTAATATATTTTTTTCTACACTTATACATTTAAATTTAGTTTCTCTTATCAATTCTATTATATTTACTCTATCGTGAAATTTAATCTCCTTCCTCTTTAAATTTTTTCAATGTTTCAGATATGATTATTTTTATTTACTTTTTTAAATCCAATTTACCTACAATATTGAAATATAACTCCAACAAAGCTAATATAAAGAATATATTTATTATAATGAAATATATTTATTGTTTTTTATGTACAAGATAGTGGATGCAGTAGTTGAGAGGGTTATTTCCCTATGATACTTTCCACTATTTAAATAACTGAGAAAGAATATGGCGCTTAGTAGAATATTGTTTACTATAAAATATATTTATTCTTGTACTAGAAAATTTATTTAGGTTTTGGAAGGAGAGAAAAAAAATTTACCAGTTTTCAATATTTAATAGATGTGCACAAAAATCACATTAAGAAATATGGGGACAAAGGTAGGTGTATTTGAGTTGGACCACAGAATACTCATTAAGGGGAAATACCCAACAATTCACCATTTTCATAAGTTTTATAATGATTATGATAAAAACTAAAAATTACTACCTCAAACTGAGAAATGAAATTAATAAATTATGCTATAATTAATGGTTTGCTTAAGCCACACAAGAATGAGAAAATGAATACTAAGACATCATTTCAGTTTTATAGTGCCCTAATCCTTGGGGGCGAGGTCAGAATGGAGGTCTCTGAAGCTAGTACACATTGAACTATTTATGTTAAAAGATCAAGAACCACTATTATAATGAATATTGGTGATTATCTATCATGACATTTACCTCTAGTAGTCGTAGTGTCCTCGAAGCCTCCACACTCACATGAAGCACCATGAGGAAAACCACAAAAAATAGTCATATCCCATTTCCAAAATACAATACTTAGTATATGGTTAATGATTGAAGTGGGGATAAAATTAATAAGAATTATGGGGAGGGGAGAGGCCGATCCAAATAAAAGTAGAATACCAAACCCCAATAAGAAAAAATTGGATATTTGAAACAAATATAGAATATTGAGAACCAAAACAATATGACAAAAGAATGTAAGTGGGAGAAAAAGTGCAGAGTTAGTTATGTGATTTGGTCTCAAGGGGACCAACATGAATTTAAAGAACATTACCCTAACATAATTTTTATTAAAGCAAAAATAATATAATATAGGGTGAAAGAATCTAGGAAGATGCAAGATAAACAAAGTATAAACTAAAGTGAAAATTTTAAAGAATCACAGTAAACGAAACTAAGAAAACACATCAGTACTTACATTTTCATTGTGAAAACACACCAGTAGTCCTGATCTCATGATTTCGGTATAAATGCATTAAAAACACCTATATTTTAAGTCTTTTTATTCTATTGAACGTATATAACTGAAACAAAGAATGAATACAAATAATTCACTAAGGATGGATGTCATCTCCACCAAAAATGTCCATAAGGTGATCCTGATAGAGATTAGAAATTATTGAGGTAGATCTATCAATGTAGAATCTAGATGGTGAACTATGTTTTCAATAGAGTAAACTAATATCCAGCACAAGGATAGGGAGAGCCATACGAAATCCATCCAAAAAGTGATGAAGGTATAGGTGTAAAAAATTCCCCATGGGACAACATGTAATGGGAAACTACACATCCATCTATTGAGTTCCATGTAGCAGAGTCAAATAGATTTTAGTTTCGTAAATTAAAAACACAAAATAGATGGATGGATTTGATATAAATGGTGGTGAAACTGATCAATGACCATGAATTAAAGGGCCAAAAGGAGTGATGATTCTCCAAATGCAAGGGATTTGGAGATAAGTGAAGGCCAAAGACCAAAAAATATACCTATGCGGTGTAAATAAAGCCCAAATGAGATAAACAGTATCGCATATCCAACATATAAAATTGATTATTTTAAATAAAAGAACATTTTTTATTCCCTAAAACTAATACAAATATAATACCGTAATATTATATGAAATAATATTAATATGAATATAAATTAATGAATACAATATTTTACAAATATCTTCCAATTTCATTTGAATTATTTTCATTTTCTCACACCTATGGTTATAGAGTTTTAACCAAATTCAACCTCTCTAAAAGAAATTCATGAATTTAGAAAACAACAAGACTTTAGTCAAACTATCATTCAGGTATATATAAGTGTGTATCTTATTGAAAAACATGTTTCTGGATTCTACAACATCTTAATAAAATATATCCGAATATCAATGTATTTTGATTTACCATGGAAATATAAATTTCTAGACAAATAAAATGGTGATTTAAAATAATAATATACATTAATAAAAAACTATACAGTATTACTTCAGAAGAAAAACCCTTAAACCATAAGGCTTATTTCACTGCCTCACTTAAGGAAATATACTCAGACTCTATCATTGACAATGCAACCACAGACTACATGTTCAACTTCTTTGAAATGGGACCACCATAAAGAATGAACACCTAACCAATCAAGGATTTTATAGTGTCAAAATTAAATTCATAGTCAGCATCAACATATCTAGTAATAATTTTAATAATATCCACAACTTTACCATAACATAGAGATAGATTATAGCTATGTGATAGTTATTTGAGTAGGGACGTAAGGTAATTACAATGTGGCTTTATAGTAGAATCCATAAATCTAACTAGAGTTCATATTTCATTTTATATATCAGTTGTGCTTAAAATCATAGAGTACATAATGCTACCAATAATATTATCATAAGGGATTTTGGACACAAGTTGTACATCATCAGCAGTTGTGGGTTCCTTTGTTAATGAAAATGTGAAGTGTTGTTTAATATATATATTAATAGGATTGAGATATTAAAACATATATCTCATTAGATTTTTAAAAACATAGACATGATGAGAAAGTTAAATTGATTTATTAGGACCATATATATTTATTTTAACGCCTAATATTTTCTTAGTTGCACCTATGTCTTTCATTTAAGAATTTACATTTAATTTTCATTTTGTAGAAATTGTATGACTCATATTCTTGAAAAGGATAATCATTCAATCAACAAAAAATAGTATATAAATAATTAATTATTAGTTTATTTAAAATAGATACATGTTTCATATTGGATAATGTTAAAATGGTTATGTAAAATAAATTAATCAAATTTCATACACCACTTCCTAGAGGCTTGTCTCAATCCATACGATGATTTATTTAACAATGAGGACTTAATTAGTTTAATGTCCATGGAATAATCATCATGAGGTTTCATATAGAGTTTTTAATTTAAATTTATGGGTAATAATGCAGTTTTAATATCCAGTTTTTCAAGTGGAGATCACTATAGGAAGAAAAATCATGAAAAACACAAATATAAAAAAACATAATAATGGGGGAAAATATTTCTGAATAATCAATTCCTTATCCTTAAATAAACCCTTTAAAAATAAAATATATATTTTTTTAATTTTATTTCCCTAATTTTTATCTTGTTTTCTCTTATGAATATAAACACAACCAATAACCATTGTAATTGGTGGTTTATTAAAAATAGGCAAACTATTATTATTTCTTAGAGAGATAATTTCTTCATCCAGGAAAAATACACACTAAATTGAGTCATTTCCATTTATTTCTTTCCAATTAGTTTTTGTATAATCATCTATAATATCTTGGGGCACATGGAAAGTATAGGAATTCATTTCATATTCTCTGAATTGAAGTGGAGGTCTTCAGACCTCTCCCCCTATCTATCATGGGTAACATGGTAATACCTATCAAAGGAAGGAGGATATGGATCAGAATCTAAATGAAAATCCACATACATTAATCCCCAACAATAGGATTAGTTTCTATTGGATCTGGCTAGACTACAACCTTAAAATTAGTTAAGTAATCATCTTCATCAATTTATTCTAAGGCTTGTTCTAGGTCGATAAATGTGACATACTTGGTTTTAGAAAACATTGATTTATGGAACACTAAATACCTACTAAAAATACATTTTTTGTAACAAGGACTATCTAACCATAGTTTATAACCCTTATCACCCTCAGGATACTCAGTAAAAATTCATTTCAGAGCTCTTGGTTCCATTTTAATAGTTTTAATGTGAACATATGTTGTATAAATGAATAAACTTCAATAGTTACAAGAGGTAATATTATCATTCCAAAATTCTTTAAGTGTTTTAAATTGACAATAAAAAGAGAGACAGGTATTAATTAAGAAAACAGTAGTGCTAATAGCCACTTCCCAAGAATATTTTGGGAGTCATGAGCTTGAAATCATGATTCAAACACTTTTAAGGATGGTTATATTTATTATTTCTTCAAAAACATTTTTGGGGAGTTTCCATAATAGTTCTATGAATTTTAATACCTTCATATTCAAAATATTGAATGATTTTAGTGGATAGGATTTCCAACACATTTTCAATTCTCATCTTTTTAATTTTTTTTCCAAAATTTGTTCTCAACCAAATATGTCCATGTCTTGAATATTTTTAAAACATCATATTTATTTTTCAAAATTAAAATCCCTACATTTCTGGAAAAGTGAAAAATAAGAACCTCCACCATATGCGGTAGTCCAATATTTATGCCATAGGTTAGTATTAATGTATTTAAAGGGGATGGAAACATTAAAATAAGAACTATTAATGGAAACCCTCTTTTCCATTCCCATCACCCAATTTTTACAAAATGAAATATCTCTTGGTGTGGTGTCACTGAAAATCCCTTGATGTTTCTGTTCTTCTTGGCCCCTGGAGTTTACATGCCCCAATCTCCTTTTCCAATGAATATGTTTTAGGTTTTTATGGAATAGACACTACTCAGCTTCCTTGAATGGGACTTTACAAGAAAGAAATACTACCCATTGATAAAATAACCCATACTAGTGGTTCTAGAGATTTTATAGATTTTTAGGCAACCTATTTCATATCTAATATGAACCCTTTTTTATTTTGAGTACCTAAGGAAACTAGTTTTATTTGAGGTTTGGGAACCCACCAAACATCAAGTATGGTGATGATGGATTTATCATCTAGTTCTAACAAAAAAGAAACTATTCTCTCAACCTTAAACCGCTTATTATTACCTATGTGGACATCTCCTTCTATCCATTCAAGAAATTATAGGAATGAATCTAAAAATTGAGACATGTGAAAGGAACAACATAAGTCTAAGACTCACTCTTGATTGAGTGAAACGATAAATACATTAAAGAATGTAGTAGTGTTATCACCTGGGACAACAAGATAGGTATAGTCAATGTGTTTTTTGGATTCTAACTCATGATTACGTTTCCTATATTTAGGAATAATACGCTAATGTTTACCACAATGGAAGGAAGTTACTTTCCTTTCCATGGAACTTGACCTTGGTCTTGGTTCATTACTATTATTGATTTTGAATTTTGTAAACTATTTAATCTTATCAGTAGATTGAGGTCTTCTCTAAAAGAATATTATCTCTAAATCACTTTTTTTTATATTTTAGCATTTTTCTTTAGAAATATTGATAGAATTTACCTCTTCAAGAGTCAATGACACTCATCCATACATTGTGGTCTCAAATAAAGGGACATAATTATTATCAATAGAAATTATTAGTGTCATTTATTGATCTAAATCATTTAATGTGTCATCTGTGTTGAATAAATGTAACATAACATTGTTAAATTCAAAAATATGGGCCTTAATTAACTACCATGTCTCATTTTAATATGTAAATATGTGATGTTTTTTTATAAATCCTTCCAACCAATGAAGCTGTTATGTATAATTTCTATAACTTAAGCCAAATAATAATATAAGTATACTCATATGAAACTTCACTTGGGTCTTTATCGACGAATGAAAGAAGTAAAGAGCTATGTGATTTAACTAAAACATCCAGGGGTACATCTTTTTATTTAGTAGTGTCTTATTTGGTTTCATTTATAGTTATAATAGGTTACATAGATCCACAGAGGGCATCAATTAGGACCTACAACACAAGAAGGGTTGTCATCTTAATTCTTTATAAGTTAATGTCATTATCACCATCAAATTTCTTGATCACATGTCATTTTTGAAATGTCTATCAATAATGTCGATGTGTAGTTCTCTCAGACAATGTTAATCTTATTCCCCCAACAACCTATAAATCTATTGGGTAAAATATGATTATACAAAGAGATAAAAATGAGGAGGTATTATATAGGGGACACTAGATTTAAAAAATAACTTTTGAGATAAAATAGATATTTAAGTGGAGTTTAGAATTCATAAATTAAAAGTGGAACCAAAACTATAATGTAAATAAACTATATTTGAATCAATCAAATATGGAAAAAAAATCATAGTTGTAATACCACTTTGTTAGGGGAAAGGATGATGTGAATAAAAGCATCACCAAACCCCAACCTGACAAAACTAGATCATAGAAAGCATAATTTAAAAACATTGATCCAAAAAAATAAGATGCAATAAATTTTAAGGTAGAATAAAAAAATATTTTATTCTTTGGTCCGAAGGGGATCTACATGCATGAAAAGAATGCCACCTGCACATGATTTTTATTAAATCTTAGTATAATTTATTTATATTCTTAAAGAAACATGAAATAATCAAGGTAATTGAAGTAAGAAAAAATGTAAAAAATTTACAAGATTTATATCAAAAGAATCCTAGATAATAAAATAGTACATATAGTGTCATAGTAAAAACACTCTGGAATTCCTTACCTCTTGAAGACCGTATGAACACAAGGATAACTCCTAGATCGTAAGGATCTGTCGGCTATCTATATTATGGAACACTAACACTAAATTGATATACATTTTTCACTGTGGAATGATGTCGAATCCACAAAAAATAGTCACACTGTGAACCTGAATGAGAGAGACATGTTGAGATTGAAATCCATCGAAGGAGAACGTTTATGGAGAACTATGGTTTCACAAATGGTAACCGAGAGTCATGGTAATGATTGGGAGAGACATAGTGAATCTATCAAAAAAGATACAAACACACATGAAGTCATAAATTCCCCCCAGCACTGCCCATAGCTTGAAACATTACATCCAGTTGGAGAGTTCTAGGAAGCTTAGTCAAACATATCAGATTGGCATAAATTGATAAGCCAAAACAGTTGGATGACATAGATAAAAAGTATTGTGAAAGTAATCAATATCCTAGAATTAAGAGGCCATATGGATCGATAATCCACTATGTATGCTTGCAGTAGAGCTAACTGATGTCCAATGTGAAAAATTGAATCACACACAGTATAAAGATGGGCCAAACAAAATAAACAATAACCGATATTTGGAATAAAAAATTTACCATCTTAAATAAATCCTAAAATTTTTCTCCATGAAAAATAGTACAAGTACAATGCAAGAATTTATCAAGGCACAATTTAAATTACAAAATAAATAAATAAATACTATATTTTATTGTTTTGAGGGTTTTGGATAGGAATACATGGACGTATGAACTATTCAATTCAAATATAGTTTACTATACACAACAATTCAACCACATGAAATTAAACGGTCTTCACTATACACTAAAAATTTAGTCGTCTTCCAAAAAAATTGGAACGAATGGGAATTCTATGATTTCATAAATGAAATAAAAAAATTGATAATAAAAAATTAAATAATAAAAAATTATATACATTATTCATTTATGAATCATCATGTAGTGGCCACCAATGGTAGTTTTTGGTCCACTGTTATATCTCATTATGATCTCTATTTGACCATTAATTTTTTAAAAAAAATTATAGAAATTTCACAACATGAATTATATTAAGAAAATATTAATTTATAAATTCAACATTACTACATGATATATAATTTTATATTTTCTAAAAATAATCTTGTATGATCATTTTCAAAGCTCCACATCCATCATTTAATGTAACTATAATCCAACTGAATTAATAATAAAATTCATCGAGTAAAAAATAATAGAATAATATTTATTAGAACCCATTAGTTATTTAAAAAATATTCATCTACTATTTTCTTTTAAACATATTACTAGTTTAAATAAAAATATTAAATTTAAATCTTCTTATTCAGTAAATTCAAGCACGTCGCATGTCGAATTAATGTGTCTTCTTCTAGAACATGTGAAAATTAATTCAAATATTATTTAACTATAATTTATATCAATATAATATTTTTTTAAAATTATTTTTATGTTTACACAAGAATTTTAGTGTTGTAAAATACTAAAAGAGTATTTTTATCCATTTCAAAAAAGGTAAATTGGATTTACTTGACATAAATTTATATATTTAACAAATAAATATATATATATTTTCATATACACTTTTTTATATGATTTCATAAAAATAGTATTTTTTACCTGGTTTTAACCCATTGGATCGTGTTTTTAAATTTTATTAATTCATTAAGAACTACATATTCAGTAAAATTGAGCACACAACACATTAGATTGAGGTTTCAAAAAATCATATATAAACAAAATAACCGAATGATAGTATTATAATGATTTTACATTAATTTGAGGAATTTTTCTATTGTATTACCCATTAAAAAAATATCCAATTAGTTTAAACCACCAAAAAATATATTTTTTTGATCTTTATAGAAATAAAAAACTTTTAATAATATGTTATGAGGGCCAATATTTCAAAAATAATAGAAATGTTTATTAATATAATTGCCTAATAATCAAAGGATTTTTGCATGGTTTTGAACTTAGAACACATTTTTTTCATGTCCATAGATTCTTTAGAAACTACTTATTCAGCCATCCTAAGCACACCACATGTCAAATTAGTGTGTCAGGTGCTCATTCAGCCAAAAAAATTACATATAGTTTTTATATGATTTTAAATTAATATGAGGTTTTTTATATGATTT
Organism: Viscum album; assembly: GCA_963277665.1. Classification (NCBI taxonomy): domain Eukaryota; kingdom Viridiplantae; phylum Streptophyta; class Magnoliopsida; order Santalales; family Viscaceae; genus Viscum; species Viscum album. Next base: position 1,269,989,954 of record OY728162.1, on the reverse strand, counting down.
TAATTGTTAAATACACATTTTAGTGTTTTAAAACACTAAAAATGAATTTTTAGTAATCCTAATAAAATCACATACATTATTAACGGGTCATTTATTCATGAATTGTAAAAATAAATCTACTGGTGTTAGGAAATAACTTCAAAGAAACCAAAGCTCATTTCTTTGATTTTAACCCCATGGAGCACATTTTTAATGAATTTAAAATCTTTAAGAAGTACTTATCTAGAAATTATCGGAACACCATAGATTAGATTAATGTGTTTTATGTTTATGCATGTCAAAAATAAATCAAGTAAATATTTCCTATGATTTAATGTCAATCAGAGGTCATTTTCTTTAGGTTTTACTGGTATACATACCTAATAATGTTTTAAATCACTATATTGGGGTTTTTTTCTCACATAAAAAAGAAAAGTCAGATTGGTACAATTTTAGCTATTATATTTCTTAAATAATTTTATAGTTTATTCTATTGATTTACTAGTAATTAGAGGTCATTTTCATGGTTTTGGACCCCTCGTGTACACTTTTAGAGACAACTAATTTATAAGAAGAGCTTATTTTATTAGTATTAGAATTCCACACATCATATTAACATCCATTTTTTCTTATACAAAAAAAATTCTAATGCAGTTTTTCTACAATTTTGAATCAGTTTTATATAATTTTCTATGGTTTTCACTATTGTACACATTTTTTTATGTTATAATACACATAAAAGGTGATTTCAGTCCCCAAAGGTAAATTATAACATACATTTAGATGAATTTAGTCCAATATTTAATAAATATGTTTACAAGATTCATACCAAAATAAACCTAGATAATTAGAGATTCCATTTTTCATGTTCCATTAGTTTCTTAATTTTGAAAATAATTACTATCTTTTATTTTTATGATTTCAAATAATTCGAGTCCATTTTCATGGTTTCCCACACTGGAACGGCTTTTTAAAGGCTATCAACTCTTAATGAACTACATATTCAATTAATTATAGCCTACCACATTTTTTATTGAAATATAGTTTGATATTACATATAAAAAAAATTCCATGATACTTGTCTTATGATTTCACAAATATGAGATCATTTACATTGGTTTTTTACAATCACTAGCTTCTTTAAGAATTTTGAAACACTAAAAATGAATTTGTAGTAATCCTATTTAAAAAAACATATATTAATGAATAATTAGTTATTATATTTCAAAAATTAATGACCAGTTATTTTCCTATGATTTCTCAGTAATTATAGGAACATTAATTATTTTTTACCTCATGAATCAAATTTCTAAAGACTGATAATTCGTAAAGAGATTCTTATATAGTCTGTTAGAGGATTTCATATGTCAGATTGATGTTATTTATAATAATATATGTCGAAAATAATTCCAATAAAATAATCCCATATTTTCATGTTAATCTATGCTTTTTTAATGTAGTTGTAACCCTCAAGATTATGTTTCAGTATTTTAAAACATTAAAAATGAATTTTCAGTTATCCCATGGAAACAATAACTCATATTGAAATTTCATTCATTCCAACATTTCATAAATCATTTTCAAGATATTTTCCTATTATTTAACTAAAATACACAGTAATTTGTATATTTTTTCCTCCCTAACATGTGATTTGGAAGACTAAAAATACTTTCAGAAATATTTATTTAGTATTATTGGCCAAAAAAAATAATATGACATCTTGTCTACTAGTACAAGTTAAAAATAATTCCAATAAATTTATTCTATCATTTTATGTCAATATGAATTAATTTTTTGTGGTTTTGTTCATTATAGACATAATTTATCCTTTCAAAACCCCAAAAGGTCATTTTTTGGCATCCTGGGAATGAAACAACTTGAATTTATTTATTTTGTGTCCCTTAATTTCAAAATTAATTCTATCCTTTATTCTTATGACTTCATGGAAATAAATAGTCATTTCTTTGGTTCTCACACCACAATCTATGCTTTTAAAGACTGTTAATTCTTTTAGAACTAGTTATTTAATTAGTCCAAACCAATCACATGAAAGTTTTACACGTTTTCTTCTTATAAACATGAGAAATAATTATAAGGTAGTTATTCAATGATTTATAATCAATATGAGGACATTTTATGTGGTTTTAACCATTACACTCATGTCTTACTATTTTAGAAAAGTAAAATGACATTTTTTTCTCACCATTAGTAAGGAAATAATTAGATTGACACATAATTGGTTCTTATATTTCAAAATTAAATCTATTTTTTTCCAATGATTTAATGAAAATCATATGGTAGCTTCATGGTTTTTACCCATTGGTGAATGTTTTTAAATAATATCATATTGTAATGTTTTTACTCGTACATATCAAAAATAAAACATATATATGTTTTGTATTATTTCATATAAATCTGTGCTCATTTCATATAATATGGATTGTTACATGCATGATTAATTGTTTAAAAATAGTAAAAAAATATTATTTTGTCATTTTATGGGAATACTAAATCATATGGATGCACTATAAGTTGATACATTTCAAAATTTAATCAATTGATGTAAACCTATGAATTCACGACAATAAGATGTCATTTTCTTGGTTTTGACCCTATGTGTCACCTTTCTAAAGATAATAAATTATTTATGAATTACTTATTCTATAATTATGAGAAATACATAGATTTAATTAACATGTATTATACTAATACATGTCACAAATAAATCAAACTAATTTTTCTGATCTCATGTCAATCCTTGGTCATTTTCTTCAATTTTAACCATATCAAACAAGTTTAAGTTTTTTAAACCCATAAAAGGAATATTAAGACATATTAGGAAAATTAAAACCCATAATGACGTGGTGTGGATTAATAGATTTCAAAAATTAATCTATGTTTAATTGCCTATGATTTTACCACAATCAGAGCTTATTTTCTTTATTATAACACCTTGGAAAACATTTTTATAAACATTAAATTATTTAGAAATCTATTATTAAGTAAATCCAAGAACAATAAACATTGGATTGATGTTACATATTCTCATACATGTAAAAATTATTCAATTTCTTTTTTCCTATGGTTACACATCATGGATATAGATTTTTCTACAATTTTGATCATTACATGAACATCTAAGTGTTTTAAAATATTAAAAAGGAGTATTTGGTCATCACTGATGAACCATATCTCAGATTAATACACATTCTATTATAACATTCCTTAAATAAATATATGGTAATTTTTAATGATTTCATGAAAATACAAGGTTATTTTCTTGGTTTTCACCACTATTTTGCATTTTTGAAGACTACTTGATCATTATGAAAACTTATCCAACCATACTGAGCACAAAACATGTTTAATTGTAATTCCATAAATATGTACACATCACTGATACCTAAATGAAATTTATTCTATGATTTTATGTCAATATACTGTTGTTTTATGTTTTTTGGACCATTACATGTGTGTTTTATTATTTCAAAACACTAAAAAGTTATATCAAGTAATTCAAAGAAAATAAAAACTCATATTTATGCACAACAAAACCTACATTTTAAAAATTAAGATAATATTTTTTTTCTAATGATCTAATGTAAAATTGTTATTTTCGTTTTGACTTCTTGATTCATGTATTTAAATATTTTCAATTATTTAAGAACTACTTGTTTTGTCAGTTAGAGTACACCACACAACAGAGTTATGTGTTGTCTACATTTCCATTTCATAGATAATTCAAACATAGATTTTCATTTATTTCAAATCTATATGAGCCCATTTTCTATATTTTTTACCATTATATAAACATATTAGTGTTTCATAACACAAAAGTTGAATCTTTGGTCATCTCTGGTGAACAAAATCTCAGAGTGTTAAACCATTATTTCTTTCATTTTATAAATACATGTATGATTATTTTTCAAGGATTTCCTTACATTAAAAAGAAACAATTAATAGGATTATTCTTAATTAGGAAACAAAACATTTTAAATGAAAATCTACCAATTATTTATGTGGAATTAAACATGTAAATTATCATTGAAAAAAAAATATTTCCATATACATGAAAGATTATATTAATCTAAAGAGGATTCAAAACTAAAAGCTTAATTTTTTGTAACAATTTTTCATGAGATAAAAAATTAAAAAATATAATTTAAATTAAAATAAAATCACTAAATAGAAAAATTTATTTAAATTCATATTATGATTATAAATAAAAAAACTAAACTCATGAAATGATCAACAAGTAGTTAGACACAAGAAACACATAATATATAGTAAAACAATACATATAAACATTGTAAAATAGAAAAATTAAAAAATTAACTAAACTTTGGAATTATTATAACTCAATGAACTCATTATTAGAAATGTCAAACCTAAATGATAAGAACCCAAATAATCGATATAATGTAGAAAAAACTTTGTGTATTAAAATTTAAATTTATTAGCATAGTGAGAACAAAGAAAATAAATTAGAAACATAGTTACATAGAGTTTGGTTGAAGAAATATATCAAATTAGTGTGTTAGTATATGTATTTTAACCCAAAAAATAACACATTTTTTATTATGAAAATCTTTAGTGAAAAGGAACCTCAAAATTTCAAAAATGGGATGAAAAAATTCTTATCTTTCTTTCAAAAATATTAGAGGAGGAATTTCTAGAAACATTTTATTGGTTAGTTGAGTATATTGATTCATTTAAATTATAAATTCAATGAACGTGGTAAAATATATTTGTTAAAACAAATCATGTTCTTTCTACTATACTAACCAAAGATGGTTTACATAAAGTATGCTAATATATATATATAAACTGTTATTTTTTGTCATCAAAATATTGGTACAGATATTGGAGTACAATTTATAACCATAAGGGGGTTAAATTTTAAAATAGTAAGGTCTTTAATGGAATATAGAAAGATACATAAGTTTGTAAAAAAATTCTATCAATCATACTAGAACCATATCTGTTAAACTCATATGTAGTTTCTGAAGTCGATTCATGTTCAGACAATGATTGATTGTAGGGGTGATGTTTTGTAAAATCAATTAAGATGGGTTCACTATTTTTGAATGGATTACAACATGTTTTTCATAGAATTGGAACACCCAACAGTTCTTTATACATGGATACCTACTTTCCAAAGTAATAGGATTATAGGGTAATTTGTACAATGATTTATAAGAACACACATTGGTCAAGAGGTTGGGAGGTCAGGCTCATCACTCACATTTGTGGGGAATTTCTTCAAACTCCGGGATTCTCTTTTAAATTTATGACATGTTAAAAAATCATCTATTAATTCCCATGTATGGAATAGGTTACCCTTGAATTAATATTCAATTAATAGCATGTATAGAACTAGGAATCCTTTTTATCTATCTCTGTTTCTTCATAAATGGAGATATTTGTATGTATCTAAGGTTCTCCCTCAATGGTATCCTCTTTTGTACTGATTATAGATTCATTGTATGTTATTACGATGATGATTGTTTTTATCCCCAAAGAGGGGTTCTTTAGTGTGTATCATCATCCATGTAGATGGATATGTTTTGATATCAGGATCAAACCCCTAAAATGGGATTCCTATGTATCCTTTTGAAAGGAATCATATCCAATATATTTTGATTCCACATAACAATGAACATCATTCCATTTATGTTCATTTTATAAGGATAAAACCATGTAGTTTAATGTCATATGGATAGGTTGTATATGATAAAGGTTCTTAGTCAAAGATTGGTGTGAGACTTATTCTAAACAATCCTAGAGAACCAATAAGGGGTACGGATTCCAAGGATGAATAATACCCTACTAGGAATATGGCCAGAAGAGAATTGGGATGATTTGGGGGGTTAGGTTTGAACCTCCAACAGCCATCATATGTTTCCCATTTTGATGTGAATAAAATCCCACATAGTTCAATTGTGAGGAATAAACCCTATGGAGGACATTTGAAGGTTTGTCTCATAGGGAAGTATATCCCTTTGAAAGGATTATGTTGGGGTTTGCTGGCAATGACGATTTCATGATTAATGAATTTCAGGCCATGAGAAGTGACTTAACTCATGGAAATTTGGGGGTTCGTTTCAGGGATTACTTTTATGAAGGACTCTCATGAATGGATATGGTGAAGTGATCAATGATTACAACTGAAAAGGATACACAATGGTTGGATTTTTGGACTTACTTATGATAAGTATTACCTAATGAATGATTTGGGACTACAATTTGAATGAGGCCAAAAAAAATTGGGATCATGTGGATTTCATGACCACAGTTAACCTCTATGAAAATGTGAGTCTTTCTAGGTGTGAAAAATAAGAAGAAATAGAATATCCGGGGAAACACACAATCTAGTTTTACCAATGGTAGGTTACATGGCTTTGAGGACCCATGCTTATGGAATAACATAAATGGAAGTTTACAAGAAAACCCAAAAACATGATTCTCTATTAAAACATGAATCAGACTAGAAAGAAACAATTATTTTGACTATCCTCTTTGTCTACAAGAGACAGGATGAGTCATTATTGATCATGATAAAAAAGAGAAATAAAAAGATCAGTAAAAACATAGAATCCCTGCCTTTTTCTTGTGGAAGAGGATGGGGTGAGAGGAGAATAAATGAGGTCCAGTACGCACCCTTTTCCTCTCCTATTTTGTATCCTAGATAGACAGATCGGACTTCACGTATGGACCCAACCCTATAGGATCAAGGAGGATCAAGATTGTAACCTACCACAATAAATTCTAGGGTCTTACTATAGATAGGATTTCCTAAATTTGGTTCATCAACAGGACATGAGTATTTCATTCATTATAAAAAGTAAATTCAATCATGATCTTCCCCCTCTCCACGTGGAAACAGAAGTTCAGAGTCTTAGAGAAGACATTGGAAAAATAGAATTCTAACCCTAGTACCCAAGACTGGGAACACCTCAACCCTAGTCTGAAGGTCAGATTACTCGAGAGTGTATGGACTCACATCTACCTACACCCCAGGGACCCTAACTGTCTTGTACGATTAGGGAGGGAAATCACATAATATAGGAATGCGTATCAAAATAGAAGACATGGTGGCATGCTTATTCCCATGGATTTTCAAGTATTGAGGACACATTGAAGGTTTCAATTTATTACATTACAAAAAAGGTAATAAATGTAACAGGGGACCTAAAATTGGTGGCATTGAAGAGAGATCAAAGAGTAGATCTCTCATGTCATATATTAGATGGAAGAGGCACTTCTTTTAAGGACATAGATGAACTACATGTACTTCTTGTAGGGGGTTTATAGGGATAAGTTATCTTGAAGGTAATTGAGAATAGTAACACCTAGGGAAAAACACATGGGATAGGCTTTAGCCCAAGCACCACAAGTCACCTCTTGTGTCCCTGGATGGGTCTCTTGCAGGTCCTCAATAAGGGAATGGGCCTCACATGGTTGGTTTACAACAGAGGAGATGAGATCATAATGTATGTGTCTTGTGTTTTAGAACTAGAAGGGACATTTAACTCAAATATACACCTTAACTCTCTCTTCTCCCATGTTTTGGAGACATGCTTAAGAAAGTTTTGGTCACATGGGAGAAGGGGATGCACAACCAAAGATTGGGGGCTTCTTCTGATTTTCATGTTGTGAAAATGATGACCCATAATGTTATATATATAGGAAAATAGGGAACCTTGGTCAAAGGAGGTTGTCTTTATAGTTCCATATCATAGTCGTTTGGTGTATCTATCTCGTGCAGTAGTGGAAAACATCTAGGCCTCGGAGGTGGTGTTCAGAGGTGTCTCACATTGTTATCCTTCGGAGGTGTCCCATGAACTATTAAACCCTATTCAAGTATGGTTTTTCAAAATGTAACATATAACTTAGCCTCTTCCATCATAAATGTTCATTTCTACTGAAATAAAAAAAATTGGTTTCTAAGTGAGGATCTCATTATGAATTCTACAGCAAAGTGCATGGAACAGATTTCACTATGTCTGTAAATGCACCCCTTTCAATTAGATTCTCTTGAAATGAAAAGAGTATTATTCTACGGTGAATTTAGGGAACATTGATTCATTACAATATCACTTGGTTTTATTTGGATCTCTCTCCTCTGTTGATGGATGATACTAATTTTTCCTAAGCCATGGGGCCAAGCAAGTGTAGTTTCACTATTGATATAGTCATGTGGAAATCTCTATAATCATAGTCTCTTTTATGACATCACCATAATTATTTCCTAAGACTAATATAAATAAGATCTAGTATAAGGGACTTTGATTTTTCTTAGTCCACCCTTTATGGGTTTTTGGACTAAAAAGTTTTTTCCATTTCTTTTCTTTTCAATATTTTTTTCAATAATACATGGAGTACAGGTCTAGCAAGCTAAGATTCAACTTTTACCCTGAGTAGCCTTTGTGGGATTTAAATTTGGTGAGTAATGTGTCTCTTTTTATTGATAGTTTACAGTTTTTTAAGATGGACTGATGATAGTAATGTTTATGTCATATATCTTTGACAATACTTTTTTAAATGATGACCCGAAAAAGGCTTTTTGTCCAAGAATTTTCCAACATTATTCAAATACCCAAAGGGGAATTTTGAGCTAAAATTTTGTGGTTTCTTAAGATAAAACATAATATTCATGAATATAAAGATTATGTTTTGAGAATGAAGTTCCCATTTCTTAAAAAACATATTTTGTGGGATACTTTATGAAAAGACAACTGGGGAATATTGCAACACATCCAAATAGCGACATCCATTGGTGGACATACCACAACTTTTAAGTGACTTTATGAAATTTCAATTGATGACTATTAAAAAATATTTAGAAAAAAGAGTTATAAATAATTCTAACATTTTATTTTGATGGTTGTATGGAGTTTATGGAGATTCAGATTTCTCAAAACCATTATAGTTGGTTTTTCTAAGGGAATATGTTTTAGAACGAAGATAGATTCTCTATTAGCACTGGTGATGTATGGGAAACTACTCCTACATGAATTTGTATTATGTGAGGAGGGTTCATTTTGTAACATTACTGATACTTGGGAGGGGAATCCCCACTCTCAAAAAATATTTAAACATCATGAAACTTAATGTCATGTGACTAGAATATTGATTGTTTTGTTTAACCTTTTATGATGAGGATGTTGTCATACAGTTTAACATCTTATTACTAGAATATTTGTGACTAGGATTTTGTGATATGTAGTTTAATATCATATATTATAGAAATTATTCTATACATTTTTAATTTATATAGTAAGGAATATATGGGGGCAATGATTTCAGTTCATTATCTTTTGCCTAAAGGTTAATTATTCTCCCATTCGTGATAATCTACTGAGGAATGTACCATCATTTTCATGATTGAGGAGGGGATGTTTTAAGCTATAATCTAGTGATATCTATATATGAGTTGTGGTATAAAGGAATGGATTATAGAGATAGAGGATGTATCTCATGTGGAAGAGGTTACCAGTAATTTAAAAAACGATTTTTTTTGGTTAATTTATACATATCCAACTATGACATGTTACAGTATTGTTGGCACCAAAACATGGGAAGAATAATAAAAAATGGAGAACCTTAAGGTTTACTGTGCTAAGCTTGTTCGTGGATCCCTCGCAGCCCTGCGGTCGGCACAAAGCTTCACCTCTATAAAGGCACTGCATAGCAAGGAGGTGGGAGGCTCCACGAGCCCCGTTAACATTTTTGAGCCATCCGCGTAGCAAGGAGGCGGGAGGCGGGAGGCTCTGTGGACCCAATTTGATGTTTGCGAACCCACCATGGAGTAAGGAGGCAGGAGGCTCTGTGAACCAATTTGACATTCATGAACCCCCCACGGAGCTATGAGACAGGAGGCACTGAGAAGCAATTTGACATTCGAAAACCCGCCATAGAGTAAGGATGTGGGAGGATCCATGAACCCATTTGACGTTCATGAACCCGCTTCGGAGAAATGAGGTGGTAGGCTCCGCGATTATGACACAGTGTCACATGTCTTCACGCCCAGAAAGCACTGATTCACGGCACATCTTGCCTATAATTATAGGGCTCCCCCCGAGCCCAATGGACTGATTCTTATACTTTTTTTATTCTTAGATCTCACATCACTAAGAAAATTATACTTTGTGAACCATGATCTCCTCAAGGTACTTTAGCATCACGAAGTGCCTCTCACTTGTTTTTAATTTATCCCCTTTTCAAAGAGGGATGCCCTTTGCAGAGCCCATGAACCTCCACGATGGAAGGGGATCCCCAAGGGGACTCAGGTCTTTGCGGAGCACTTATTCTTCTGGTGATACCCTCCATGAATATGTTACCCACTTACTAAGAAATGGACATGATGCTTTTTGAAGCACATTTCTTCGCAATGCTACGCTTCATAAGGCACCCCTACTTTGTGAAGCACTGCTTCGATAATTCCTTTCCACTTCGTGAAGCCCCTTCCATATGGACTTATGTCCTACACCTGGGCTAGGCCACTTCACTACGTGAAGCATACCCCTTCACGAATCCCCTCCTATACATGGAGCACCATTGATTCACGAGGCTTCTACCTATTAACCCCTTTTCTCCACAACTCATTTTCCCATGTGACCCTCTAGGTTTTCATTAAGTTATTTCAAGATCTATTGGGTGGTACTTCTTGTTGTGTTGCTTTGACTCGAGCTTCTTTGCATAGGCATTCTAACAAATATTGCTTCTTCTCATAGCCACACTAACATGGAACTCTCAATGGATCATTCCATAACACCCCCTTACCATGGAATTGTTGATTTCGTTCCTTCCCCAATGGTTGGAGGGTATCAGTTATGTAAGGCCTAGGGGTTTGGAGTGAACCCACCTCGTCCAAGCTGTAAGGCGTTAAACTGCCAAGCACCATCGTCCTCAGCAGATGACGTTAAACTGTGGTCTCGCCTCATGAATTATGTGCAAGGTTCCCCATATCGGTCATTCTCTACACCAGCTGGTCTCCACGAGAGTGAGATCATTCCTCACATGGAATGAGATCCTGTTTATTAGAGCGGCGTCTATGTGCGGGGAAAGGGAAACCATCATGGTGTAAGCCCCTATCTTTTCTTGAAGGAGGTAGCATACCTGCTTCTCCTCTATTACTTGATGATAAATCCCTCTCCCTTTGGGATTTATCACAATCAGGCCACCACCCTAGTGTAATTCCTAGTCTCCATCTTGCTGGTCTGCAGACTACACATAAGCCCATGTTTCCATTTTGGGCCTCTAACTATGTGTCAGCCCCATTACACTTTCCACGGATGCACCTTTCACAACGTGATCGTCAGGTCATTGCGGCCTTTTTTTCTCACACCGAGCATGACTCTCATGGGCTTAGAGTAATCATCGACCGTGACATCCTCTTAGGGAAGCCTAGAGTGTAATCCCCAAACACTTTTTTCTGAACTATGTGTTATTTGATCCCTACCAAGGCATCGTACGTAAGAAGCCTCCATGAGGTTCAATGCCAACACTCATTGGTCCTGACCATCTTCACATCAGCTCACCAACACCCTTTCCAAACTACGTGGACATTGATCTTTCCAAGGAATGGTATATAGGAATCCTCCCTGAGGTTCAAGGCCAATAGCCATTGGTCCGGACCATCTTCACATCGGCTCACCAATACTCTTTCCGAACTATGTAGAATTTGATCCTTTCCAAGTCAAGGTATGTATGTAGCCTCCCTGAGGTTCAATCCCTACACTCATTGGTCCCGACCATCTTCATGTCGGCTCACCAAAAATCCTTTCTAAACTATTTGGACATTGATTCTTAACAAGGTAATATATGTAGAAATCCTCCCAAGGGTTCAATCCCAACACCCATTGGTCCCGGCCATCTTCACGTCGCCTCACCAACAATCCTTTCTGAACTACATGGGCTTTGATCTTTGCCAAGTCATGGTATATAGAAACCCTCCCTAATGTTCAAGCCCAACACCCATTGGTCCCAACCATCTTCACATCGGCTTACCAACCCTCCTTTACGAACTACGTGGACTTTGATCCTTACCAAGGCAAGGTACGTAGGAAGTCTCCCTGAGGATCAAGCCCAACACACATTGGTCCTGACCATATTCACATCATCTCACCAACCCCCCTTTCTGAACTTTGTGGACTTTGATCCTTGCTGAGGAAAGGTACGTAGGAAGCCTCCCTAAGGTTCAAGCCGAACACCTAGTTATTCCAACCCCTTTCACGTCCGACCACCTTCATCCCACATGATGTTAAACTGTGTTCCCCCTTTTCATCCTTCATGATATTAAACTAAATCTACCATCCCGAACTATGTGGGCTTTGATCCTTGTCTCCTAGATAGGGTATGTAGGGAGCCTCCTTGAGGTTCAACCCCATCCAACGGTAAGCCGTTGGCCCACCCATCTAGCGATAAGCTATTGCAAACCCCATCCAGTGGTAATCTATTATGCTTCTCTCCAGCTGTAATCCATTGCACCCTCATCCAACGGTATGCTATGATGAACCCCATTCAGTGGTAAGACATTGTTAACCCAAATCTAGCGGAAACCCGATGTTGTCCCTTCTATTGGGACCCATATCACTTGTTTGTCCTAGTAGCGTAAGACCAACCTCGAGCTGCTAACCATGTGTAAGCCCCATTATATCATCGGTTCACTGTCCTATGCACACAAACCGATCCTACACCCCATCATAAACTATGAGGAATTTGATTCCCTACTATGGGGATATGTAGGAGGTCTCTTCTAGGATCAAGCACCACATCATTATCACCCTCGAGTGAACTCTTTTTCAGTCCTGATACGCTACAATTAACCAGCAATTATCCATCTTGATTCTTATCAAGGCCACCACATCCCGGTGGGATAATGGAACCCAATTTCCCATTCCATTTAGCAACAATCAGGTAACTAGAAACATATTGACCCCAATATCAGTGTGTCCTCTAGGGGTCATGCCCATATGATCCACTCCAGTAAGTGTTCTGACCAGTTCGATCCATCTCCACTAGAAGTTAAACTTGCGACATACCCTATGTTAAACATGGAAAGCTGTGGAATACCTCAGAGACATGAATATGGAATATAATTCCCTGCATTTTACATAGGATTCCTTGGGCTTCCGTGCCCTCGAGAAACCCTAAAATAAGGGGAAGAAACCCAAACACACTAGCGTTCCAGCGTCCATACACGCCGGTGATGTCTAGCATGACTACCCCCATGACCGAAGGTTGCTGCCCGGACTGGACCCCATAGAATGTACTAACTGAAGTAGTGTAATTAACCAAATTCCATGAAGATATGGCACTGGTAAGAGTATCATGAACAACGTCTTAGTGTATAAGGGAGACCCAGACTTGGTAACGATTTCGGAGGAGGAATCCATGGAAGGATGAACCAACATCCCATCATCCTATTTCGATCAAGGAGAAAACTTCCCTGAATAAGTAATGAATGCCTCTTGCCTTTGGGAAGTTCAACGCGGGGAAACAACCATCATGTCCTCATCGTCCTCAAGAAGGTGGATGTGCGCACCCTAGAGAAAGTGTCAGAAACAGAAATGGTGAACCCGATCTGAATTTCTTCTCCTCAATGTGAGGATATGTAGAGTTCCAGACTTCAATAGATTAGCATGTCACTGGATCTAGTTTTCTGGCACTTGGTCCCGCTAAGAAAATTGCGGTCCCGGTATGAAACTCACCAGATGTCAGGGCAGTCAAAACATTGGTCATCTCAGTCTGCGATGTTGTCAGCATGGATTCCTCTTACCATCCATGGGAGACCGAATAGAACTGGGGAACTAGACGTTGAATTCTTTGTTTCCGCACTAATGTCTTAATCTCCGTGTTTGATAGGAACCAAGCTACGACACCAGGAATCTGATCTCCACCCGCCCATCGACGCAAGTTTTGGGGAAGTGCCAACACGAAAATCCCGTGTGGCTTTACTGCTTCTATGACATCTTCCACACCCATAGCTTATAGGAAGCCATGCCCCATATCCCTTTTTGAATTAGTACAATGATGGGTGATAAATGATGTCGTATGACAATATGAGGAGGAGGGGATTATCCCAACTCAAGATATAGCCTGCTAGGATTTAGAGGCATTTGGACCTCATCTCCATTACTTCCCCCAAGGGCCGAGATTGGTGCCACTACTTCCCACTCCACCATACAACCATTTTGGGAGCCTCTCCCCAAAATGCCTCGATGATTCCTTCCCCTACATCGATGAGGGAGGGGATGTCTCGGCCATCCCGATCGGGATCCCATTTCAGGGGCTCCCAAGAAGGGCTCCGATTAGGTTGCACCTGTGCTACCACCCTAGTCCCATGAGTCGAGGAGTAGGTAATCCATGAGCCTGCACCGTTGGCCCAAGTCCGGTTGAACCGATGCCAGCGTGAGGCACTGGTTGAGGAGGACGCCCACCAAGGGGACTCAATGTCTGCAACTAATGTTTCTCGGACCACTGCCATCATATATCATCAACTCCCTATGTATTATTAGAAGGAGAACATATATACCCAGCCTGGATTGAGGCCCCAACTTCTCAACGGGCAGGCTAAGTCGACTCTCTTGGTCATCGGTGCTGGGAGTGCCCACTGCGGGTCGACCCACAGTGATGACACCGAATACAGAGATCCTCCCCATACCGCGACCATGGAGAACTCGGGCCCTCCCCACTTCCAAACTTGGCATGAAGGTCTACCCAATGCTACCCTTAATCTGAACGATTGTCCCCCTATAGCAGTGACACTCAGTATGGAAGCCTCTTTCTTGCTCATTAAATCGGGTATGGGGTTATTCCTCCTACCACAGACCACCTGTGTGGGGATGCTACACATCTAGTCAATCTTCAGCATGGGGGGGATCCCCATGTCCTAAACTATGCTGGCGAAGGTCCTCCTTGCCTCCGAAATCAGTGGAGTGAAGGTCAGCTTAATTTCACTAGCACCCAACACGGAAGTCATATCCATGCTCGGCTTCACCAATATGAGGACCCACCTCGTGATGTTGCTGCTAGGGGAAACAATCATAGAGGTAATACCCATGCTCATATCATCTCCAGTGGAGGTCCTACCCATTTCAGAACTACCCAAGTGGTCCTCCTTATTTTCCCTTTGATATATGTCCCTGTTCTCCATGCACCCCAACTCACTCAGGCGGAAATCCTCTTCGCCCCAGCACCAGTATGGCTGAAGGTCCCCCTTGTTCCGAAAATCTACAATGTTTTGAAGAACCATCCTACGGGAGGAAGGTAGGTCATCACGGCCCTAAAAAGAATAACGAGAAGTTACACACTGAGATTAAATGAGCTTGATTCTCTGATTTGGTGGTGGAATATGAATCAGTGATGAAACCCTCACCTAGATCCTCTATGTTAAGGGTCGGGGCCGGAACAAGGCGCATTTCCCTCATACTTCCCGAAGGCGAGGTCCATCAGATTCCAGCCACCCTCCACAGGTACATCCAAGAAGATGAAAATTTGGATTTTCCTCAAGGTCTTGTTATGCAATCGCTGCCACTGTCGCCAGAAGCACTCTCAACCTCGACAAGAGATCACGAAGAGCTATTCTGGGGACCAATGGTGATGGGCAGTAGTGTGGTCTATCCCCAGCAGCCATAGTCCCCACACTGGAAACTGTGGTCATCATACTATCTTATAGTGATGTGGTGGTTATGTCACTACACTCTTCAGAGTATATCTTGATGTGCAATGGTTTTTCAGCTCACCCACTTTATTCTCCCCCAGCTAGCCTTATTTCTCAGAGGTCTGCCTCAGTACCACTACCAGTTCCCCAGCCACCTTCGGTATATGATAGAGGTACTGAAGGGCCAGACCTCAAATCTAGACCAAGTATCTTGTGGGATATTTTCACATCAGAACATTTCCCTAAGTTGTTTTGGCCAGTTACAGCACTGAATTTTAGTATTCCAAAATCGCTCACCCCGAAAGAGGTCGAGTGTTTCCGCTAGAACCTCTGGGAGACTCATTTCCTTTCTCTTAATTGATGGGTGGACTACCCCAAGAGTTAGGATCACTTCAAATACATCTGTCAACAATGTATTTTGGTTTATTTGGCCGCACTCCCCATGGCCCAACTCCCTGAGTCACCAAGTGCCCATAGGACCCTCCAACAATGATGCACCCAGAGCATTAAAATACTTCGCAGGATAATCAAGGAGGCTTCTCTTCATGTAAAAATATGCGGTTGGGGGCAGTACATGGCCCTCCATTTTAGTTCTATCCAACGTCATCCCGATTCACTGAGAGACATAGAGGATATGCCTCTTGGAAGGGTCACGATTAACATGGTTGAACAGCCGTAGGGTAAGAATGAAGTAGAGATTCTTGGAGAGGACACCCTCCGAGGGATTTTCATACCTCTTTGATCTCTTGGGATGAATTAATCATAAATAGATGAATCTAATGGGTCTTCTCGTGCCCACCTAGGTGTTGGTCCTCAGCCGAAATCCCAACAAGGGTAAGGTGCACCTCAGAGTCATCAAACCCTCCGACCTGTCTAGCTTAGTGGAGAATGTAGAAGATGATCCTAAAAAAGCAAGGTTGCATCTGAAACTCTCTGAAAGCAAGAATATGGTTGAAGTCCCCCATTATAAATGTGCTATGGAGCGACTGCCAGACTACGGTGATCCTCGTCTAGGGCAGCAGGGGCAGGAAAAACTTCCCCTCAGCAAATTGCCTCCAGGTGACCCTGACCATCCTACCCCCATAGATAGTGTTGAGGCTAGAATATATGAAAAGAGGGCATGGTATGTATCACGAAATTCACATGAATGGTGTGACAATCCTCGAGACCCAGCTCAGGTTCCCCCATCTTCTCCGCAGTTCATTCCTCCAGACACTCCATGAGCCGCTAGGCCCGCTTATCGTGTTTACGAGCCAGCCAATTTGCTGGTGGTCAAGGATCCCCGTCAAGATTGGAATCCCCACCTGGATGATCCAATGGTTGAAATCATTGCCTTCCATGAGGTGTTGGAGATGTGATTGGTGGAAATCCCTCCAAACAGAATGCCATTTCCGGCGTGGGTGGATGATATGCCAACACATCCAGGTTTTGGAAATTCCACCTTTTCCCCTTCAGTGAGACAGGGGACCCGCCGCAGAACCTAGACTACTTTATCTCAAGGTGTGGGACCATGTTTTGAAATCTAGCATAGCAGGTATCCACCAAGCTCCAGTTCTTTGTACAGACATTGGAGGGGATGAAGTTCTTCTGGTACAGCCAGCTCCCCATTGAATTAGTAGCGGGCTGGGAAGACCTCCGTAGGAACATCCTCTACTAGTTCAGTTCCACCACTCATAAGATGAGTATCTTAGAACTCTTCATGTGCAAGGAGAGACATGATTAGTGAATTAAAGACTTTGTTACTCAATTGAAATGGATCAAGTTCTCCCTTGACATGACACTGACCCAAGAGAATATTCTGACAATGTGCGTAGGGAATGCCAAGATAGAATTAGTCCCCTATCTGATGCCCCATAACTACACTGGGGGATTACGAGATTTCTCTGATAAGGCCCAACAACTAGAAGAAGCCTTGCAGCAGTGTAAGTGGGCATGTCCATTGCCTCCTTAAATCCTCACGAGAAGGGCTGCTAGGGGTGATCTTGTCGCAGTGGATAAAATAGAAGATCCCAAGAAACTAGAGTTACTACTAGTGGAGCCACCTCCACATCCTCAGAGAGGCCCTTCACCTCAGGAATAGCCTCTGGCCTAGCATCGACCACCTCAGAATCGCCAGGTGCACCTGTGCAATGCGCTGCCACCGACCAGGTGAGATAACCAGGCTCCACCTCTTAGAAAAGATCCTCCATCCCCTCGTCAGGGTCAATCTCTATGGGCCCACTTTCCGGATATGAGGAACTGGACCTACTCATTCAATGATACATAGGTCACCAGTTACTTCTGATGTGCCTTGGAGTAGGGTACTATACGTCTGCCAGAGTGCGGGAGTCTAGAAGAGGCAAACCACACTGATCTTCCTAATTACTACTCTTATCACTGTATCCTAGTGAACACCCTCAAAAAATGTTATGTGTTCAAATACTGACTTGAAGACTAGGTGAATAACAACATAGTTCAGTTAGGATGAGCTCTGGCATAGGTGTCATGTGTCTTCATGAGGCCAGAAAATAGCAGTGACAACAAAGGTGAGTGGAATCAGGTTTCTTACCATGGGTCACAAATTTATGATGATTAGATGGCTCGTAAAATAGTCACTCATGCCCATGGTGTTATTCATCTACACCTGAATCAACCTGAGCCTTCAGAATCCACATCTACAACATCTTTATCATCGTATCATTAGTCCTCTTCCCAGAAGAGAAAACTTCAATGGCGTAAGGGAAAATGAAGTCCCCCACCAATTCCATATTCATCCCATACTCTCAGCGACATCATGCCCCCAAAGATGGAGATTCCTCCCAGAATCCATCAATTTGTGGTTAAATCTTTGAGTGACAGTCCAAGGTACACCATAGTTAATACCATAAAGATGGTGAACTCCTACATGTTTCCTGATGATGAGGAGTGTCATTCGTGTCCTCCCAACATCCCATGTTGTCTCCAGTGTTGATGGAGTCGTGGCTATATAGGCGGTTGAAGTTCCTCGATCAGCACTTCCAGTCGGGTTGTGCATGCTACCGAAACTAGGAAGTAGGCCCATTGTAGAGCTCAGTATGCACAACCTTCTCATCTAGTGACATCAGTTCTGCCTTCAACATCATTCATGTTGTTGGATCAAGAAGACCCACCACGACCATGTCATGACTGGCCACACATTGCTACAAACTGGTCTTAGTCATTGGGTTCTCTTCAGGTAGCCACTCTGCAGGCCTCTACTAGTGATCAATGAGGTACCCCTAGCACCAGTCTACCACCGGTCTAGCTGATAGATCCCACCATACGTCTTGTCATCGAGTGACCTCCTCTAAGTAGAAGTTCATGCATAGCACTAAAGTATGATGTCCTTAAGAATCTTGATAACATTTTAGTAATGCCCTCTATCCTTGCAACCCTTCTCCTGTAATCTAATATGCGTAAGGCCCTCGGTGAGGCTTTAAGAATCCCCCTCTAATTTGATATGGAGGTAGCCACCGCAGAAGCATTCCATGTTGAGGTGGTCATGCATGATAAATATCAATCCATCATCTCATTATCTGGAGAAGAAGAACCCTCTCCCATAAAGGGTCACATTCTCCCTTGAACATCACCGGATAGTTTTATGGTGTGGAGGTTCGTTTATGTCTTGTCGACATGGGATCTGAAGTCAACCTAATTCTGAATTGAACACTGTGAAAAATAATGTTTTCAGATGATGATCTGAGTCCCTCTGACCTAAGAATCAAAGGTTATCATAGAATACAGTAGACAAAGGTTGAAAAGATTTGTCTGGAGACCCAGTTTGGTGGTCTAGTTTCTAGAGCCTAGTTTATTGTGGTCTCCCAGGACACTGACTACAATGTGATAATGGGAAGGCCATGGCTCCACCTGCATGTGGTGGTTTCGCAATCATATCACCAGTCCCTCAAGTACTCCTTTAATGGTCGAGTGGGAAATATCTATGGTGACTCGTCTCCCTTTGCCTCTTGTGAAGCCCGCTATCTAGATGCTGACTATTACAAGAGTAAAGGAAAGCAGATTCAGGCTAATGAGGTTGAGCCTGCCACGACTGCGACTGGCCCATGGACAGATCTAGATGATGCCTACATTATTCCAATCCATCGATTGGAGGCTACAACTCTGGATAGGGGACGATTACTCATTGTTTTTGGAACAAGGGGGAACTCATTACCATGTCTAAGTGATTCCAAATGACCACCTCATACTCCTACACAAATCAGGCTTGGGTAATCCCAGAGATCCCTACCCCTATAGGGTATCAGGATGTTTTCCCCATGGCAATGGTGATACATCACACTTCCTTGTTTCTTCGGGCTGGCATAAACCATCTCAAGATAATGTGACACTATTGCTTTGATATCATCAATTTTGTCTCCTTGGGCCAAAGACCATATGGGATCAGATCAAAATCCTTCAACGTTATGGTTTCTACATCACAGAAGTTCCCCGATGTGGTGTCCACTACCACTTAGACTGGTACCATCCTTCAATCATGATATTTCAAATCAGTGGAAACTCATTCTGCCTAGGATCCCCTTTTATAAGTGAAAATGAATATTTATAGAATGCTTACCCTGCCCATGAAGTGGGCATCTCAGCCACAATCGATGAATTGGTACAGGTGACCCTCGATAGCGAGGTAGACCCAAAACCCACATTGATCAGTGCCAATATTCCCCTCAAGGAGCAATAGCATTATATAGACAACCTTAAATAGAACCGTGATTTATTCTCCTATAGTTATGATGAGATTCTAGGACTGGATCTTCATGTATCCTTCAACCGCCTCGGTCTCCCAGTAAATCATAGCGGGTTCAACCAGCCTCCCAAAAAGATTCACCCTTCTCACAATGCCATGGTTGAGGAATAAGTTGATAAGCTCATGAAATCCAATTTCTTTAAGGATCTACAATAACACAAATGGTTATCCAACATTATACCAGTAAGGAATAAGAACAGATAGATCAGAGTCTACATCGACTTTCGGGCTCTCAACTTTCACTGTCTGAAGGATGATTTCCCCCTTCTTATGAAGGAATTGTTTATCGATGCTACAGCTGGGTTCCAAGCCATATCCTTCATGGATGGGTACTCCGGGCATAACCAAATCCAAATGGCCACTGAGGACAAGGATTATACATATTCCATGGCACTATAAGGTACTTTATATTACCAATTAAATCCCTTCGGTTTAAATAATGGAGGTTCCACCAATCAGTGGGCTATGCGTTGCATATTTAAGCTGATCCTCAGAACGTTAGTGGAATGTAACATGGATGATATGGTGGTCAAATATCACCAGCATCAGGACCATCATGGAGAGCTTGATAAATTGTTTGGCTTCCTCAATTCTTTCCACTTGAAGATGAATCCATTGAAGTGCGCCTACGTGGTCACCTTGGGAAAGTTTCTTGGCTTCGTTGTCAGATATAGGGGAATCAAGATTGACTCAGAGAAGAGTAAGTCCATCAGACAGATGTCTCCCTCGAGTAATATTTGAGAGCTTCAAGGATTAGAAGGCCACTTGGCCCACATACGTCGATTCATCGTGAATCTGGCCGGCAAGTGTAATCCCTTTTCATGGCTTATGAAGAAAGGAACTGTCTACGAGTGTGACGAATAATGTCATACTACTTTCGAGGAAATCAAGAAGTACATACTCAAGCCTCCGGTATTAATTCCACTAATCTCTGGAAGGACATGGGTCATTTATGTGACTTCCCTGGAATGGTCTCTTGGTGCCCTTCTCGCCTAGAAGAAGAATGAGGGGCTAGAGAAAATCTTATATGAACTCAACTGCATGCTCCTGAATATGGAGACCAGATACTCCCCTATCAAGAAGAGATTCCATGCACTGGTAATCGTGGTATATAAATTGCGGAATTACCTCCAATATCATGAGGTACAGCTGGTGTCCTAGGATAATTCACTAAAGAACGTCCTAAACCGCCCCATGTTGATAGGTTGTCTAGCCTAGTGGCTAGTGATTCTCTAGCAGTTCACCTTCATGTTTGTCCCTCAGATGGTTATTTAGGGGAAAGCATTGGAAGACTTCCATGTCACCCATCCCACTTCAATGGACTAGTCCTTAGATATTGATTTCCACGATGAAGTAATCCTCTCTATAGACCAAGCCATGTCGTGCTAGAAAATTCACTTTGATGGTGCTTCCTAGAGCCCCACCAGTAGAAGGATCAATGAACTTAGGCTCAACAGATTAGGCATGGGTATCATCTTCCTGAACCCATCAAATTCAATTCTGTCATATCCATTCATGTTGTCAGAAGGCTTCACCAATAATGAGGTAGAGTATCAAGCTCTCATTACTGGCCTCGTGATGGCCCTCGTGATTGATATGCCCCATTTTCATGTGAAAGGGGACACCGAACTAGTCGTCAAGAAGATCAATGGTGACTATTCCATAAAATATCCAGAGCTCATACCGTTGTTGGAATGCACTATCCAGCTAATGGCCCAGTTCGCATCTCGGCCAGATGTTACTCATGTCCCTCGATCATAGAACGGTCGATCAGGCACCCTAGCTGGCCTAGTTGCATCTCTTTTAGAGCCCGTATAGGAAGATATGATTATCCACATGGTAAACTGGAGATTCATTAATCTTTCCACTGCAGATGACGGTGACTTCCCACAGGTAATAACTTTACAACTGGTGCCTCCACGTACGGACCCCCAGGTTCCCCTGATGTAGTGATTGAAGTGAATCTTAACTGCAGAACCTCTTTTATCGAGTTCCTCCAAAGAGGTAATCTCCCAGAAGATCAGGCCATGTGTGAGCGGATTCGATATCTTGTATTATAGTTTACCCTCTAGGATGATCCTGTTTGTGAAAAGATCCTCTACAAGTGTGGATTTGATGGTGTTCTCCTCTATTGAATTCAAGGGGTCGATATTTCCAAAGTCATGTAGGAGGTTCAGGCCAGTTCCTGCGGGACTCATCAGATTGGGCCACAACTATCTCAATAGATACAGAGACTAGGATATTTTGTCCCTCCATGATCCATGACTGCATCGAGTTTTCAAAAAGGAGGCATGCATTCCAAATTCATTCCAACTTTATGCCTCGTTCGTCAGAGCCTCTCCACACTACCAAGTACTCTTGGCCATTTTCGGTATGGGGACTCGATGTCGTGGGACCATATCCACTGGTGACTGGTCGATAGTGTTGGTTCATCTGAACTTCTAAGGATTTCTTCTCTAAGTAGGTAGGCGTAGTTCCCCTCAATGTGGTAAAGGCTAGTTCTATCATTGACTTTGTGACCTCCAACATCATCTATCGATTTGGATTCCCTCACGCCATTCTCACCGATAACGGCATGGACTTCTAGACCTTTGAGCTGAAGAAACTGTATGCTAAGTAAAGTTTCGTTCTAACCATACCTCCCACTATCATGGGCAAGAGAATGGAAAGATTGAGGTGCTCAACAAAACCCTCTCTAACATTCTGCAGAAAATGGCTGCTCAGAACATGAAGAGTTGGTCAGACAAGCTCCCCAATGCCCTATGTTCTTATCAGATGATGACTCGTAATTCCACCTAGGTGTACCAATATTCCATTGGGTATAGAATGGAGGCCATCCTGACCATCAAGATTAGGTTTTCCTCATTGAAAACAGTTGTCTATGATTAGAATGTGCCAGATAATGTAGTTGAAATCCGTCGTGCTGAGTTGGATGTGAATGAAGAGAACAATATTCATGTCCATCACAATCTAGAAAGGCATGAGAACAAGATAGCTAGAAATTTCAAAAAGAAATTTCACCTCTATTCCTTCTTGCAAGGAGACATGGTATTGGTCCTCAGGACACCAATGATAGCTAGTAGGAAACCACCTAAGTTGGAACCCAAATGGGAAGGACCTTACATCCTTCACAAGGTTTACTCCAATGGTGCATAATCCCTAGTTACCCTGGATGGTGAGCGTATAACCCCTCCCACCAATTCCAAGTTCCTCAATAAATACTTTTCATGAGTTAAATGGTCCTGCATGACCATAGACTATATGTTCTTGCATGACCATAAACAACATTATGGGCCTACATGACCTTAAACTGTCTGGTCTTACATGACCTTAAGTTGTGAAATGCCATCCTGCCTGATGTTAAACTATATGTCGTCCCGCATGAATTTAAATTGTATGTCGTCCTGCATGACATTAAACCATATGTAATCCTGCAAGACATTAAACCACAAGAACTAAACATGGATTGATTCCCAGCCTCATGGGTTATGTAGGAATTATCTGACGCTTCATCTCGAGTCCAACCCCAGGTTTCCTCTTTGACTATCCCCCCCAGGCATATCTCTCTTGGAGGATCCCACATGGGGTCGTGTATGCTTCTTTACCCCCACTCATGTCAGGATTACAATGACTGCACAATGTGGCCTCCCTCGTTCTTCCCTCCCCCCACATCCTCACTATACAATGCTAAACTGCATGGCCTTCAGAACTATATATGGATGGATTCACATCCTTATGGGATACATAGAAATTCCCAGACATTTTGTTCATAGGCCTAGCCCAAAACGTCAAGATCTCCCATTGGGTCGAAACACATGGTGTTGTACATGCCTTTTCCCTCCCATACGTCATGTTCATCATGACCATACCATGTATCCCTCCTCCCAGAAGATCCCCACCTCTTCTACTGCCCATCTTGACTTTAAGTTCCACGGGGACATTTATGCTCCACACACTCCTTCATTTGGGTATCCATTATCTTTCACATCTGAATGGGCCCCCAAAAAATATTGATACTTAGACTAAGGTCTCTCTTATCGTTTTGGGCCAACACCCTCAAGGATTTCGAACAAGAAATTGATTCAAGTCCCACGGTTCAAATATGTTCAGTTGTCGACACTGATTTTTTGTTCCTATTTTAGGTCACACGAAATGGATGTTGTGTTTTGAACCTGGTCAACAGATATCCTTTTTCATTGTCACCACACCCATATGTCCAAATCATTGAGTGTAGTGGCTCATTTTTTCCCCACATTCTCTTCAAGCTTCGGTCTGCATCAGGTAGGAGTGTGATTCCAGCTATAAAACCCTTATATGATGGGAAGAGCCTAGTCCTACTCCTTGTTTCCCACACCGAGTATTGCTCACGTGGGATTAGGAGCTTAGTTAAGGCAATACCCTCATGAGAAGTCATCGGGTTACAGTTGGTCGGGATTCCCAGCCTCAGGTCCCTCGACCTTTTTGGCCCCCTAGCCCGAGTTCTCATCTATGAGTGTGCGGTGTGGTAAGGACTCACTTTTTTATTCACGTCGGTCTATTTTTTCATGCCACACATACCTCATCTGAGAAATTCCTTCATTTATCATCATTTCTGCAGTCACAGGCCCTGCTATGCAGCGATATCCCCATCAATTGGGTTTCCATCATCTTCTAGATTCAAAAGGACCCCTGAATGGCATGGATGCTCTGCCTAATGGCTCTCATACAATTACAAGGCAACATCATCATGGATTTAAAACAAAAAATTGATATAAGTATCGTGTTGCGAATATGGTCAACGTGTAACGCCCCGACCCCAGTTACCCAGAGTCGGTGCATTATTACATAACATTGGCATGATCACAAGAAAGACCAAATCTCGAAAGACCGATGGGTTTAGTAGCCTTGGAAACACTAGATATATTCATTAGTCTTACATTAAATCATAAAAATGAAAACTACAACAACATATTTTCTTCATATTTCACACTCATTTCCCCACATACTATCCCTGCAGGTCATTCATAAATTATTTCTTCACATCCTGGGAAAAATAAAACATAGTAAAGGGGTGAGCTCAAATGCCCAGTAAGGATAACAATATAGTAGAAAATTTCATAAATAAGAATAAACATTTAAGGCAGTGTATAACTAAAACAAAAGCCTTTTAAACATGAACTTCAACATAGTATGGAAAAATAAAATGAAATAATTCCATTTACATATTCACATGGATATTCTACTAATCGAATAATCACATGAAATATCAATAACCTCTTTTATAATAATGGAATGTATAATTCCAGACAATCATAACCACATAGCCAAGGCCTCGTGCCAAGACTACAAATAAGATTTTGTCAAGGCATTGTGCCAAGACACTAGTTTGTCTCATGAGACCTACCGATGCATCGAGGAGCTATAGCGGGCTCCACCCGTCACTTATTATGTCCAATGAATTACCATATGAAAAGGTTTAAACATAACATAAACATTCGTACTAAAACTATCATAAAAAATATAAATACTTCTTCCATAAACCATGAATGGTATAAAAATAACACATCCATAGTCAAACATATCACAAAACCTTCAATACAATATATAAGTTTTGTATCATAATAAATCAACTTCAAATAATTGTAAAATCAATCAAAGGATGTTGACATAGATGAAATCAAAACTCTTTTTAGAGAAATATCTCTTTCTATTTTTAAATCATTTAAGAGTCATATATTTATAAAATAAAACATTTTCTTTGAAAATATTCTTATAAGATTGTAAAGTAAGCTTCGAAGATTTTATAACGGCGGAAAATAGCCGCACCCGCCGTATAAGTTAAAAAAACATTCTTACCTTAATTCTGTCAAAAAGGTTAAAAAGCACCTTGTTTGGAAAACGATGGAAAGATTCCTTTGTAAACCTCTTATAAAAATTCAAACAAGGGTATAAATTACTTTAACCCATATTCTTGTAAATAGTAAAAATGTTTTGAAATACATAATTAGGAAACATGGATGTGGATGATAAAGAGATCCCAGAAGATTAATACGTATAAACAACCTCGGATAATGAAGAGATTGCGAAATAAACCCTTACCTGGTACTTTTCCTTGATTGGGGTAGGTTAAACTCTTATATAATGGTGAAATAATGGTTATTAAATTATACAAGAATATGATATCATATATTATCTTTTAACATTGATTTGTTAATAATATCTTAGTATTATCATCATTTCGGGTGTTAACTTAGTCATTTTCTTTGATATGTTTTATTACGTAAGACATGTTTTTTATGGATAGGTTGCATCTTATTCATATATAGAATGATATCAAGTCCTTAAAAATTATTTTTAAATCATCAAATGATAATTATACTTGAATGGATACGATGGAGAATGAATCTCATCGCATTCGTGGAGACGGTAGTCCGTACGTACGTACGAGCGACAATATCATTCTTTTAATATTAAAATAATATATAATTGGATGGTATAACATATATACAGAATCATTATCATGTTATATTTATTATTTACATGAGTTACACATCATTATTATACTCATCCAAATAATAATTTATTGAATAACAATTACACCACGACGTGGAGACGTTAAACCGTACGTACGCACGTATGGTGACATGTTATTAAAAGGATGGATAGAACACTAAATATGGTTGTACCATATTTATAATAACATCACAGAATATATAAGATACTGGAGTTATTATTTTATAATGGTAATATCAAAGAAGGAAGAAGTGGAAGAAGAAATGAACTTGGAAAAGGGTGGTGAAATCATTACCTCTTCTTCGGGTTCTTCCTTTTGATTTGATCAAAAGGGCTCCTTAAGTTTGCTTTCTGACTAAAGGAAGGCCTATATAATGAAGTGAGGGAAGTTTAGAGAGTATTTGGGCAGAGTTTGGCCGAGCCAAAAGGCTTTGATGGTGTGAGTTAATGAGAAGGGAGAGTGCCCTTTTATAAGAGGGGTGAGGGGCACCTTTGAAAAAGCTAGAAATATTATTTTATAATAAATTCATATTCGGTTTCTAATGGCTCGAAAGTGGATTATTTAAAGTTTAAGGTGGGTATAGTTCTAAAACCACTCAACCAATAGAATTTAGACAGGTTTGGGTTACTATATTAACTTTATCTTTACGTATTAACACTTAGTTAATTAGTTTCACTTTTACAATGTCTCTTTGTATTTTTATATTATATGGTTAATAAACATACTATATACATCCAAGCGACCTCCAAGTGGTCCATTAATGATACACCTATCATGATATAAGTCTCTTGGCCGAACCTTATATTTTTAAGAATTTAATATCAATTAATAATATAATATTTGTTTTAAAAACTCTTTTATGTCAATTTTTCCACTATTCAATAATTGATTTTTGTGAAAATCATAACAGAATTATTAGTTCAAAAAAGTCAATTAATTAAATCCTAATATGTAATATTATCCTATAGAATTAGTTTAATTCATTAAAAGTCTCAAATTATATTTATTCTGGTATTTATAATATCAATTATTTTAATTTTTCACTATTATGGTAAATCATGCATCATCATTATGTCATAAAAAAATAAACTTATTTAATATATAAAAATTATAAATAAACTATAATTATGTAGGAAATATTATTATATTTCTAATGAATATTTATTATAGAATTTATCTTATGTATAACAATATATTAAAAATGTTTTAATAAATAAACATTGATTTTAACTATTTTAACTCTTCTTTGAATTAAATAATAATAAATGTCCTAATCTAATCCATGTGGACCTAAATGATAATATTTTATTCCTAAGGTTGTTCTTTGGTCGAGATACACTTGTCCAATAGAATTAGGATATGTGTTAGGGTAATATTAATATCATTTTTACCCTTAATTACAATATTTTCTTTTAATTGTGGTAAATAAAAGTAAAAAGTTACTATTCACCAAAAATTATTTTCATCTCATTGAACCACATTTTACTCCTTGATATTAACAATGTCTCTCGGATTTTCGAAATTCCAATCACAGAAGCGGTAAAATTAAGTTTTATGAAAAATTCAGTTTTTTAACTACCACTTAGTAGTTTCACTATTCATCAAAAATTGAAGTTTTTTAGAACAATGCCAAAATTTCACCCTAAGCTATAATTGATATTCTGAATTGAAAAATAATGTCTATTTTACAATATTCCAAACATAAAAGTTTCATTAATTAATTTTATAATTAATTCCCGCTGTCACAACAAATAGCATGTTTTTAAGAAACAATATATATCAAAATATTGACAATTGTTTATGTCCAATTTCAAAGTGAAATTAATTCTAATGAACACCATTGGATAAAAGGGTAAAAATATATTCTAATTATACTTTAAAACCACTAAATAATATAATTTATCACTATAAATTATTTTGATTAAAAAAGTTGTTTTTAAGTATTTTTCACTATTCATAAAAATTGGAATTTCTCAGAAAAATACGAAAAATTCAACTTAGGATAATTTCGATATTCTGAATACAAAAAATGAAGTCCATTTTGAAATATAAAATATATATAATTTCAAAAAGTAGGTATTACTATTCATAACAGCTAGTTTGATTGGTTGTGGTGTGTTAGAACTCAATGTTGCGTACAACACACGCTATTACATTATTCAAAGGGAAACGTACCACAGAAGCTTGTGGTGTTACATTCTCCCCTCCTTCAAATAATTTCATCCTCAAAATTTCTAGAATAATACCGCATGAAAAGACTTGGGTTGTTCTTCATCATAAGTTCATCGGGTCCCAACGTTGCCTCTTCCATCTTATGGTTTCTCCACAAGACTTTTACCAGACGAGTTATCCGGTTTCTCAGTACTTGTTCTCTCGTATCAAGAATCCTAACTGGCTCTTTGCAATAAGACAGATCGGGTTCCAATTCTAATTCCTCATAAGTGAGTACATGCGTTGGGTCATGCATGTATTTCCTCAACAGAGATATGTGGAACACATCGTGAACTTCGGAGAGACTTGGCGGCATTTCCAATTGGTAAGCTACAACCCCAATTCATTCTAGAATTTCGAAAGGTCCGATGTACCTGGGACTCAATTTACCTTTCTTACCAAAACGTATGACTCTCTTCCATGGAGGTACCTTCAGGAAAACATGATCACCGACTTGAAATTCCAAATCCTTTCTTCGATTATCGGCATAGCTCTTCTGCCAACTTTGAGCTACTTTGATGTGATTTTGGATTACCTTCACCTTTTCCATCATTTCCTCCACCAGTTCTAGGCCTACAAGTTTTCTTTCACCAACATCATCCCAACAGGTTGGTGTACGACATCTCGTTCAATATAACGCTTCATATGGTGCCATCTGAATACTCGAATGGAAGCTATTGTCATAGGAAAATTCTACCAGAGGTAAGTTTTGATCCCATATACCCTGAAAGTCAAGTGAGAAGGATCTCAACATGTCTTATAAGGTTTGAATAGTTTGTTCTGATTGTCCATCTGTTTGAGGGTGGTAGACAGTGCTCAAATGAAGTTCAGTATCTAGGGATTTCTGAAGACTCTTCCAGAATCTTGAAGTAAAACGGGGATCACGATCAGAAACAATCGATAGGGGTACTCCATGAAGTCTCACAACTTCATCAATGTATAGTCTTGCTTGACGTTCCAGTGGTAGATCTTCTCTTATAGCAAGAAAATGTGCTGACATGGTAAGACGATAAAAAATAACCCATATTTCATCGTTCCTTAAAGGATTATTTGGTAGCCCCATGACAAAGTCCATCGTAATATTGTCCCACTTCCACTCCGGTATGGGAAGAGGTTGCAATACTCCACCAGGTTGTTGCCTTCCAGCTTCAACTTGTTGACAAACCATACATCTTAACACTAAATCAGCAATCTCCCTCTTCATGTTGTCCCACCAAAAATGTTCCTTCAAATATCTAAACATTTTGGTGCTCCTAGGGTGTATAGTGAAATTGGAACTATGAGCATCATCCAACAATTCCCTATTTAGATCAGGTATATCAGGAACACAAAGCCTCTTCCCGAATATCAAAATTCCATCTTCGTACACAAAGTATCTCAATCTCCCAACACTCACAGCTTTAATATTCTTTTGAAATTCCTCATCATCGGTCTGAGAACTCTTAATCCTTTCTAGTAAAGATTGTTTGGCAACCATTTGAAAAAGAATTGATGTTTCGCCTTCCCTGGTTATCCCCATGTCCATCTTCACTAGATCCATGAAAATTGGATCCCTTTCAATTCTCATATTGTTCAAAACTCCATGGTCTTTTCTACTCAAAGCATCAGCCACCTTGTTTGCCTTCCCCAGGTGGTAGTGTATCATGCAATCATAATCCTTGAGTAATTCAAGTCATCTCCTTTGCCTCATTTTGAGTTCTTTTTATGAGAATATATACATCAAACTCTTGTGATCAGTATAAATCTCACATTTTTAACCATAGAGGTAGTGCCTCCATATCTTCAAAGCAAAGATCACAGCTTCTAACTCAATATCATGAGTAGGATAGTTTTTTTCATGAATTTTTAACTGTCGTGATGCATAGGCAATAACCCTATCATTCTACATAAGGACACAACCAAGTCCTTTCTTCAATGCATCACTATAAATAACGAACCCATCATTCCCTGATTGTAGAGTCAATATAGGAGCATTGACTAATATTCTCTTTAGTTCTTCAAAACATTCTTCACACTCTTTTATCCAAACAAATTTAACCCCTTTACATGTGAGCTTCGTTAATGGGTTTTCCAATCGGGCAAAATTCTGGACGAAATGTTGATAATAACCTGCCAAACCAATAAAACTGCGTACCTCAGTTATACTCGTAGGTTCTGGCCATTCTTGGATTTCCTTGGTCTTAGAAGGATCAACATATATTCCATCTTTAGAGACTATATGGCCAAGAAAGGAAATCTCATGAATCCAAAATTCACACTTGCTAAACTTCCCATATAATTCATGTCTTCTCAGAGTCTTCAGGATAATGCGCAAGTGACTTTCATGATCCTCGTAGCTTTTAGAGTATACCAAGATATCATCAATAAATACCACCACAAATTCATCGAGATATTCCTTGAAAACTCTATTCATAAGATCCATGAATACAGAGGGTGCAATAGTTAATCCAAAGGGAATTACAGTAAACTCGTAATGCTCATACCTGGTTCGAAATGCTGTCTTCGGAATGACTTTCTTCTTTACACACAATTAATGGTATCCATATCGAATTTCAATCTTTGAAAAGTATTGAGCTCCATGCAGTTGGTCAAATAAATCATCAATGCGAGGTAGGGTATACTTGTTCTTTATTGTTATAGCATTGATCTCCCTATAGTCGATACATAACCTCATATATTCATCTTTCTTTTCAACAAAAAGAACAGGGGATCCCCATGGAGAAACACTAGGGTGAATAAATCCATTATTACTCAATTCATCTAGTTGTTTCTTTAGTTCAACTAATTCTATAGTGGCCATTCTATAAGGGGTCTTCGATATAGGCCTTGATCCATGAATTAAATCAATGGAAAACTCAACTTCTCGTTCTGGAGGATTTCTAGGTAAATCTTCCGGAAACACATCTTCATATTCTTTCACAACAGGTACATCCTCTATTTGAACATTATGTTCCTCACCCACAGTAATTTCATTCTCTTCCTCCCCAATAATTGAATTTAGTTGTGCTACTGGGGGGGATCTAGATAAGAATTAGGTGGTGATGATTCTGCTCTAAAGATAAGGTGTTCTTTATCATAATCATAAAAAATTGTAACCTTCTTCTTCTTACAATAAATCTTTGAATCATAGTCTGAAATCCAATCTATACCGAGGATTATATCAAACTCAATCATAGGTATGACAATTAGATCAGACGATAAAGAACATTTATGTGCTCTAATGGGGACTGATTCACAAACATTTGTTTCAACGATACTTCCCTTAGGAGTTTTAACTGACAACTCCCTTGTTAAATCAAATTGGAAATATCTAGTTTTCTTAGAAAACTGGGAAGATATGAAATAATGCGATGATCCAGAATCAAATAATGCATTTGCTAAACTTGAGGAAACCATTAAATTACCTGCCACCACGTCTTTCAGAGCTTCTACCTCAGCAGTAGTAATAGCATAAGCTTGGGCTTGATCCCTTGGCCTTTTCTGAGGTAAGTTCTCCTAAAGCTTAGGAAATTCATTTGCATAATGTCCCATATCCATGCGATTTTAGCATTGAACATTGGTATCTTCCTTCTTCGCTTTGTATTCATGAGCTTGGTGTCCTTTTTCACCACACTTGTAACAGGCACTCATTCCCTTCAAGCAAGTACCAGGGTGTTTCTTCCCACATTTACCACAGGATGGATATTAAACCATTCACTTATTCCCCTTATTTACATTCCCCGATTGATCAGTAGATCTCTTCTTCTCTTGCTTTACTTTAAACTCATAAGACTTAGAGAATTCCTTTTCTGTTTTGATAGCACATGAGACAATGTCTTCGTATGACGAGATGGATTGTGATACTAATTCTTGATAGAGAAATGGTTTTAACCCATCAAAGAAACGATCAATATTACTTCTTGGGTTAAGTATATAATCTCCAACATACCTTGCAAACCTTGTAAAGTTAGCCTCATACTTCACAACATTCTCATCCTCCTTTTGTCTCAAACTCAGAAATTGCCTTTCCATATCTACTCGATGGTCATGAGGAAAGTATTTTTCTAAAAATAGATCTTTGAACTCTCTCCATTCCATATTTGATACTTCATCATCTTCCTTCGTGTTTTGAATCAATGACCACCATTGATCAGCATCTCTAGTGAGGCGGTAAACTACCATGATAACTTTTTTCATTTCACTACTCCCCAAAGCCTGAAATATTTTCTCTAAGGAAATTATCCATTGCTACACTACTAATGGATTTTTACTCCTATTGAATGTTGGTGTTTTCTACCTCATGAAGCGATCAAACATTGATCCTCCATGTTGCGGATCAGGGTGCTCCATACGGGTAAGGTTATTATTCATAACCTGAGTGAGTTGTCCCAGAATGGTGATTAGCTGATCGGCACCAGTTTCATCACCAGCTCCACTATAATTATCTTGAATAGGAGGGCAATCCCTACATGGAGTGTGTGTGTTTATACAGTTTCCATTTCTTCCACTAGGTGCCATTTCTAAACAAAGGCATAAACTTGATCAGTTTATGAATCAAAATACATAATTTCATACTTATAAAATGCTTAACATAAATTGAACTATTTATGGATATAATCCATAATAATAAAAATGTTTTCATTGAGGAAGTATGTACTCATAAACCCTTCATAATAATTTGTAAAGAAAATGAGAGTTATCCTAAGCATATCCCCTGGAAGTGTCGTAATCAATAGTGCAGCAAGGCCCTCTTTCGTGCACCAGTTCCCGTTCGAGTCTAGCCCAAAGGGGTGTTTTCGGGTTTTACCCCTAGGTACATCTGTGCCAGATCCGCCTCTACCTGCTCGTATCCAGACAGGGATGTATTGCTCGGAAAACTCACAAAATCTCTACAATACCAAAATTCTAGGATGTTCTTCTATACTAATCCTCAAAGTCCATCTTAGGTCTATGTGCTCTAATCAGAGTTTATCTAAATCTAGATTCCAAGGTTTGTACTAAACTTCCTCTGATACCAACTATAACGCCCCGACCCCAGTTACCCAGAGTCATTGCATTATTACATAACATTGACATGATCAAAAGAAAGATCAAATCTCGAAAGACCAATGGGTTTAGTAGCCTTAGAAACACTAGATATATTCATAATTCTTACATTAAATCATAAAAACGAAAACTACAACAACATATTTTCGTCATCGTTCACACTCATATCCCAACATAATATCCCTACAGGTCATTCATAAATTACTTCTTCACATCTTGGGAAAAATAAAACATAGAAAAGGGGTGAGCTCAAATGCCCAGTAAGGATAACAATATAGCAGAAACTTTCATAAATAAGAATAAACATTTAAGGCAGTGTATAACTAAAACAAAAGCCTTTTAAACTTGAACTTCAACATAGTATGGCAAAATAAAATGAAATAATTCCATTTACATATTCACATGTATTTTCTACTAATCAAATAAACACATGCAATATCAATAACTGCTTTCATAATGATGGAATGCATAATTCCAGACTATCATAACCACATAGCCAAGGCCTCGTGCCAAGACTAAAAATAAGATTTTGTCAAGGACTTGTGCCAAGGAACTAGTTTGTCTCATGAGACCTACTGATGCATCGAGGAGCTATAGCGGGCTCCACCCGTCAATTATTAAGTCCAATGCATTCCCATATGAAAAGGTTTAAACATAACATAAACATTCGTACTAAAACTAGCATACGAAATGTAAATACTTCATCCATAAACCATGAATTGTATAAAAATAACACATCCATAGTCAAACATATCACAAAACCTTCAATACAATATAGAATATTTGTATCATAATAAATCAACTTCAAATAAGCATAAAATCCATCAATGGATGTTGACATAGATGAAATCAAAACTATTTTTAGAGAAATATCTCTTTCTATTTTGAAATAATTTAAGAGTCATATATTTATAAAATAAAACATTTTATTTGAAAATATTCGTATAAGATTGTAAAGGAATCTTCGAAGATTTTATAACAGAAGAAAATAACTTCACCCACCGTATAAGTTAAAAAACATTCTTACCTTAATTCTGTCGAAAAGGTTAAAAAGCACCTTGTTTGGAAAACGACGGAAATATTCCTTTATAAACCTATTATAAAAATTCAAACAAGGGTATAAATTACTTTAACCCATATTCTTGTAAATAGTAAAAATGTTTTGAAATACATTTTTAAGAAACATGGATGTGGATGATAAAGAGATCCCAGTATATTATTACATATAAACAACCTCGGATAATGAAGAGATTGTTAAATAAACCCTTACCTTGTAATTTTCCTTGTTTGGGGTTGGTTAACCTCTTGTATAATGGTGAAATAATATTTATTAAATTATACAAGAATATGATATCATATATGATCTTTTAACATTGATTTGTTAATAATATCTTAGTATTATCGTCGTTTCGGGTGTTAACTTACACGTTTTTGTTGATATGTTTTGTTACGTGAGCCATGTTTTTTATGGATAGGTTGTATCTTATTCATATAAAGAATTATATCAAGTCCTTAAACATTATTTTTAAATCATAAAATGATAATTATACTTGAATGGATACGATGGAGAATGAATTTCATCGCATTCGTGGAGACTGTAGTCCGTACGTACGCACGGGCGAAAATATCATTCTTTTGATATTAAAATAATATATAATTGGATGGTATAACATATATACAGAATAATTATCATCTTATATTTATTATTGACATGAATTACACATCATTATTATAACCATCCAAATAATAATTTATTGAATAACAATTACACCACGACGTGGAGACGGTAAGCCGTACGTATGCACGTATGGTGACATGTTATTCAAAGGATGGATAGAATACTGAATATTGTTGTACCATAATTATAATAACATCACAGTATATATAAGATACTGGAGTTATTATTTTATAATGGTAATATCAAAGAAGGAAGAAGTGGAAGAGGAAATGAACTTGGAAAAGGGTGGTGAAATCATTACCTCTTCTTCGGGTTCTTCCTTTTAATTTGATCAAAAGGGCTCCTTAAGTTGGATTTATGACTAAAGGATGGCCTCTATAATGAAGTTAGGGAAGTTTAGAGAGTATTTGGCAGAGTTTTGCTGACCCAAAAGGCTTTGATGGTGTGAGTTAATGAGAAGGGAGAGTGCCCTTTTATAAGACGCGTGAGGGGCACCTTTGAAAAGGCTAGAAATATTATTTTATAATAAATTCATATTCAGTTTCTAATGGATCCAAAGTATATTATTTAAAGGTTAAGGTGGGGATAGGTCGAAAACCACTCAACCAATAGAATTTAGACAGGTTTGGGTTACTATATTAACCTTATCATTAAGTATTAACACTTAGTTAATTAGTTTCACTTTTACAAAGTCTCTTTGTATTTTTATATTATATGGTTAATAAACTTACTATATACATCCAAGAGACCCCCAAGTGGTCCATTAATGATACACCTATCATGATATAAGTCTCTTGGCTGAACCTTAGATTTTTAAGAATTTAATATCAATTAATAATATAATATTTGTTTTAAAAACTCTTTTATGTCAATTTTTCCACTATTTAATAATTGATTTTTGTGAAAATTATAACAGAATTATTAGTTCAAAAAAAGTAAATTAAATCAATCCTAATATGTAATAGTATCCTAGAAAATTATTTTAATTCATTAAAAGTCTCAAATTATATTTATTCGGGTATTTATAATATCAATTATTTTAATTTTTCACTATTATGGTAAATCCTACATCATCATTGTGTCATAAATAAATAAATTTATATAATATATTAAAATTATAAATAAAATATCAATATGTAGGAAATATTATTATCTTTCTAAAGAATATTTAGTATATAATTTATCTTATTTATAACCCTATATTAAAAATGTTTTAGTAAATAAACATTGATTTTAACTCTTTTAACTCTTCTTTGAATTAAATAATAATAAATGTTCTAATCTAATCCATGTGGACCTATATGATAATATTTTATTCCTAAGGTTGTTTTTTGGTCGAGATAAACTTGTCCAATAGAATTAGGATATGTGTTAAGGTAATATTAATATCATTTTTACCCTTAATTACACTATTTGCTTTTAACCGTGGTAAATAAAAGTAAAAAGATACTATTCACCAAAAATTATTTTCATCTCATTGAACCAAATCTTACTCCTTGACATTAACCGTGTCTCTTAGATTTTCGAAATTCCAATCACAGAAGTGGTAAAAAAAATTTATGAAAAATTCAGTTTTTTAACTACCACTTAGTAGTTTCACTATTCATCAAAAATTGAAGTTTTTCAGAACAATGCCAAAATTTTACCATAAGCTATAATTGATATTCCGAATTCAAAAATAATGTCTATTTTACAATATTCCAAACATAAAAGTTTCATTAATTAATTTTATAATTAATTCCCACTGTCACAACAAATAGCATGTTTTTAAGAAACAATATATATCAAAAGATTGACAATTGTTTATGTCCAATTTCAAAGTGAAATTAATTCTAATGAACACCATTGGATAAAATTGAAAAAATATATTCTAATTATACTTTAAAACCACTAAATAATATAATTTATCACTATAAATTATTTTGATTAAAAAATTTGTTTTTAAGTATTTTTCAATACTCATAAAAATTGGAAGTTCTCAGAAAAATACCAAAAATTCAACTTAGGATAATTTCGATATTCTGAATCCAAAAAATGAAGTCCATTTTGAAATATTAAATATATATAATTTCAAAAAGTAGGTATTACTATTCATAACGGCTATTTTGATTGGTTGTGGTGTGTTAGAACTCGATGTTGTGTACAACACACGCTATTACATTATTCAAAGGGAAACGTACCGTAGAAGCTTGGGGTGTTACACAACGGTTGATGATCAATTGATTTCCCCTGACCTCTGGTCACACAAATGTGGATATTGTTTTTTGAACATGGTCAACTGTTATCCTCTATCATTTTTGTCGTTTTGTTTTTTCCACAGGCACAATGATTCACCCTCTTTACTTAGTTATCCCATGCATATGACATTAAAATAGGCATACGGTCCAGGCCCTATGACCATAAACTAAGAGCACCACCGTTCTCACTGCATGACGATAAAACTACACAACATCCTTCTACAAGAGCTAGTTATTGCTTTATTCCCATCCTTTTGGGATACTTAGGTTTTCCCAATAATCTATTAATGAGGTCCAGCCACATCTCTTAGAAACCTTCCTATCATCATGGCCCCTTGGTCTATGTTATTCTTGGATAGTGGTATATGTTGTGGTATGGCCTTATGTCCCTATTCACGTTGGGTTTATAACAACCACGCCACATACTTCTATCTCTCCTGAGCACCCTTTGCTCGTTTTCCGTACACTCATCATTTCAATTGGGCTGCTCTTAAGTAAGCTCCCTCGACCCTCTTCATCAATTCCCCAAATGAGCCCAGGAGTACTCTTCTTTAGGGCCTAGAGTG
Source organism: Viscum album (assembly GCA_963277665.1). NCBI lineage: Eukaryota > Viridiplantae > Streptophyta > Magnoliopsida > Santalales > Viscaceae > Viscum > Viscum album. Next base: position 1,269,951,342 of record OY728162.1, on the reverse strand, counting down.
TCAGATTCAACCTGGACATGCTTTCACCAATTTTTCAGGTGTTGGGTTCCCCTTTATTTGGGATTTCATCATATTTCACATCCAAAGGGACCCCCAAATGGCATGGATTCTTGGCCTGAGGACTCTCCTACCATTTTGGGCCAATGCCCTCTAGGGTTTCGAACAAAAAATTGATACAAGTCCCATGTTGTGAATACGTTTAGTGGTCGATGCTCATTTGTTTTTCCCACTTCAGGTCACACGATATGGATGTTGTGTTTCAAACATGGTCAATAGTTATCTTCCATCATCACTCCAACACCTTCAATCCTTAAATGTAGGTTACATGAATCACATGATTTTCAACCCATTATTTCCAAGTGGAATTTTGATGTTCTTGGTGCTGTCCCTCAGCACACAGTTGCATGTTAAGAGGACAAAGCCGCGATAGGGATTCATTCCGGGATCCGCACAGACTTACCCTTTACGTGTCTCCCATGTCTTGAAAATACCTCTTCTGCCTTTGTTTATCATACTGAGTTTGACTGACATGGCATTATGGACCAGATCGAGGTCTGCGCTCACATGGAATTGTGTCTCATCTTCCCTGGTCCGAGTTCTATGACCCTATACTAAGATCTCCTTATAAGTCATCTTCATGAACTACGTCTAGCTTGATTCCCATCCTCATGGGATACGTAGGAATGCTCAAACATCTCAATATTGGTTCCTTCTTAACTGAGAGCTAGTCTCCCCTTCCCTATATTCTCCAAACCTTTTATTGCCCCTCGGTTGAGGTTTCTTTCATGTAATCGCAAACGGTGTGATGTGGACCTCTTCCTCATTCACATCATGTATGCTTTATCATGTCGCGCACATTCCATGTTAAACCTCTTCTCTCCTCTATACGTCTAATCCATTTGAATTTAAACTTTGATGCCTAGTACCACATGAAATTAAATTGTTACGTCTATACTTCACAATGTCAAAGTGCATGGTTGGTCCCATCACGGGACCATAAATTGTGACATTATCGTCCTGGATGCACGAAAAAAATGGAACAAAATCATGGTGTCCTAACTAGAGTGGACATCATGTTTGGTATTAGTCACCTACCATAACACATGTCAATCCCTGTATACGAATTGATTCATGTGGGGATGCATGTACTTTCTATCCTAGGTCCATCAGTTCACAAAAAAACACACATTCATCCTGAAGGAAAAACAAGATCCATCTATTGCTGCTTCATTTGGTGTGAGGGCTAGACCCACACAATCTTATTATCTCTGGAACTGGTATCTTACCATGCAACCATTAGAACTATGTATGCCTTTATTCCCATCCTCATGGGGTTTGTAGGAATGCCTGAGCACTTTGCCTCGGGCCCAACCTATCTTTCACTTTTGGTCCCTTGACATAGAAGTTTATTGGGGAGGGCATTGTGGTGATACGGACTCCTACTATCCTCACTCGTGTCAGGTTTCGAAATTATTTCACCACGTGTCTCCCTTCTTTAGTTCCATCATGGTCTGAGCTCTATGACTGTAAATTAAGACAACTCCACATCCTTGCCGGAAGTCATTAAACTGCATGAAATCATCAAGAAATATGTATGGATTGATTCCAATCCTCTTGGGATATGTAGGAATTCCCAGGCATCTCATCCTTGGGTCCATCCCCAGGAATCTAAAATCGTGTCCCCTCTTTTTCGGCCCCTAGGCCCGAACACTTTTGGGAACATGTGGTGTGGCATGTTCCTCATGGGTTCTCCTTCAAGTTGTATTTTTCTATAACTGCACCATGTTCCTCCCATGTCTTTTTCCAAACTGGTCTGAGTTATATGACCCTAAACTTTGATCTCCCTATAAGAACTATGCATCGGATTTGGAAATTTCACCAACCTGTGCATAGTCCATTAAATCAGGTTCCCCTTTACAGCCCATCCAATGACCATTAATTTGGAAGCATTCAAACCTAGGACCCTTTTCCTTTGTAGGGTTCATGAATCTTCTATCAGATAAGCCTTTTTTTCATACTCAGATGTGTCAGGACAAATATCCTGAAGTATAGAATTCTCATGGTTAAATTCCCCTCATTCAATGCCCAAGCCTTGTGAACCCATTATTTTGATCCTCATCATCTTCCACATATGAAACAGAGCCCCTTTATGGTATGGTCTCATGCCATATTGGCTTACCTACTAACTTGGGCCAATGTCCCTGAGGACCTAAGATGGTATTTGCGACAGGTCCTATGTTTCAAACATCTTCAGTGGTCGAGCCTCATTTTTCTGTCCCCATTCTAGGATAACACGAAACAGATACTATGTTTTGAACATGGTCAATAGTTATTCCCTATCATCACACCACCATCATTGTAGTCCAGATCTCGAGCATCATGATTCACACATTTCTACTTCCTTATGTTCAAATGTAATTCCAACATACTCATCTTTACCCCTTCGTGTATCTACGTGCATTAAGTAGGCGGTCAGCATTATTGGGACTTCATTCACCTAGTGTCCCATCGCCCCTAACATGTTCCATCATGTTCTAGGGAACTACCATCACAATTCCTTGTTTCCCACATCGAGCACGAATCATGTGGGCTTAGTAGTTCTGGTAGGACGTGTACATCAGCCACCATGCTACACATGCATTTCTTCGTCCCGTGTGACGTTAAAATTCACTCTCAGAATGATGTGTGGCTTGATTCCCATCTTAATTGGGTACATAGGAACACACAGGAACTTTGAATCAGGCCTAGACTAATTTTTTCATTTGGCCCCTTGACCTAAAATAACTTTCACCAGGGATACGTGGTGTGGTGATGACTCTTTATGTTCTCATTCACATTGGGTTTATATCTATTGCACTGCATACTCCCATCCTGGGATCTCCCCTTTCACTTAACATCCTATCGTATGATGTTAAACTGCATGAGTCCATATGTCCTCAACGCATGACACTAAATTGCGTTTTTACCCCGAACAAGTTTAGGATACCCTATGTTAGTCATGGGATGAACCAGATCTCTTGCCAGATAGGATTTCCCCTACAAGCATTGGCCTCCGGCCACGCTGTGCTTAAGAACTACATTTATCTTGATTCTCATCCTTATGGGATATGTAGAAATGCCCATGCATTTCACCTTGGGCCCAGCCCCAGGTTCATTGAACCTTCTGGACCCTCAGTCCCTATTTGATCTATGAAGTGTGGTCATTAAACTATGTGCTTCGTACTCACCATATGTTGTTTAAACTACGCGTTTATTGTCTTTATTGGTATGACGTAAAACTATAGATAATTCTAGGTCCTTGCTAGAGTGGTCATGTTCGGAAGTGTGTTTGATCCCTAATCAGATGGATACACCCACCTAATGTGTTTCCACCATGATGGCATGATTTCAAGAGTGTTGGACTCCATTCGAACAACCCATCACTCCACACACAATGATTTGCATAACCTTTGTTCAGACTCTCTTCCTCTTTCATGTCTAAATGAACCCCCTAATAATATGGATGCTCGGCCTATGGCCCTCCTACTATCTGGGGACAACATTGTGGAAGACTAATGGAAGAAATTTTGAGTTAGGCCTCGTGTTTCAAATATGGTTAATGGTCAGCCCTCATTTGTTATCTCTGTTTTAGGATAATGTGATAAGGATACTATGTTTCGAATGTGGTCAGTGGTTATCCTTAATTTCCACACCACCCCCACAGTGTTCCGAATCAGGGGTATCGTGATTCACACTTTCAACTCTCTTATGTTTTGTTTGATTCCAAACACGCCTGTCGTTACCCCTTTCATGCACTAGAGCACATTGGGAAGATGGCATGTCGATTGTTCTAAGGTCTTTATCCTCTAGTCGGGACTCTTCCTTTATATCCGGATATCTAAATTATTTATTCCAACCGTGGATGTCTGAAGCATGATTCGCACTCTTATAATCATATGGAATGGCATGGTGGTCATCCCTTGTTTCTCGCATCGGGCCTGGCCCACGTTAGCTTAGGGACTGATCGTTGGATGATCCATGAATGTAACAGAAATGAAATAGACCCAAAATGGATAACAAAACTCATGCATGCATCTAGCCTGAATAATCATAACATGAAGGTGCATTCAAAGTTTCATGCATCATAGTACTCGAGGGTCGACATCTCCCATGGATGTGTTGAATGCATCAAAAGAGCATTGTAGCTCTACCCTTGGATTGTGGTGGCCAAGATTCGCAGTAGCCTATTCAATTCCTGCTCTTCCTTGGTAGCAATGGGGAGTAATTTGTCAAATGTCATCCAGTCCCTCTCCTCATTGGTTCGAATAATGGTCTTATCCTCATAGGATTTTCTCATGCGCTCCTTGGACTCTTCCAGATGGGCCTTCTGTTGTAATATAATATTAGACATTACGTTGAGAAAAGCAAAATGTTCATCTACCCGAATGTACAACTGCTGAATCTTGTTTTCAACCTCCTGGAGCCTCTTCGTGTTCACCAATTTTCTCCACTGCCCACCCACACCAAGGTCGCGGTCATACTCTCGGATCTACTCCTTCAAGATATATTGTATGATCATGTGGGGACACAGGGTATCCACTCCCCCAGTGCATAGTTTGCGTAGTCGTGAATGAAGTCTCTCTATCTGGTCAATCCACTGTGTTTGAGGGGTGTCATCGATAAATCACTTGATTAGCTTCCATGAATGGGGGCAGACTGTTTTATTGTCCTCTTCAAAAGAGGCCATAAAATCCCAGTCTATAGGGTTTGCAGGTTCATACACAAGGAACACCCCCAAGAACTTGTTAGAAGGGTCCGCATCTTGTGTATGGTCAGGTATGGTAGGACCCACACAGTCCAATCGATCTTACTCATCAGATCCCACCTCAATAATCTTAGGTTCAGCACCGCTAATGGTCCCACTAGTGATCGGGAATTCCACAGCTGGTCGGTCTGAATATACGCTTCCACGACCATAGGAATTACCCTGGGAAAGGTTCCACCAAGAGTACCAAGCAGCCTCTCCAAGGTAGCCCACACTATTTGAAGAACTGTGAATACCAAGAAGTTCATGAATGTCAGTAAACTTGATCAATGGGTGGCAAGAATGAATTCGTTTTCAAGGGGACCTACAGAGATTAAATTGTCGGTCTCTCTCTTGGGTTGTTTCCGTTAGGACCCCAAGGCATGGACCTCCGTATATTGTAGGGGTATCTTAAGACTTTTGCGGAACCACCTCAGATGTCTTGGCCCCGCTGGACACATTAATCGACATAGCCATGGGCATAGAACCTGAAGGCCCCACATATGTATCTATTGAGGAGCGAGAAAAATTTCTGTGTATGAGGCCCTCTTGAATAGTTTAAATATTACTGAAGGGGTCCAAAGTAGCCTGGAAGGAGATACCAGAGAAGGGACTCTGGGTTATTTCTTGAGAGCCTATAAAAACTCTTCAAACTCTGGATCTAAGTCACCAACATCACCCTCCTCCAATAGGATCCCTCTACCAGCCTCCTCCCCCCATAAGGACTCATATAATTCTTTTCACACAGGGAAGCGCTCCCTCAATTATGAAGCCTAAGCCTGTAGAGGGGAATTTCGATACAACAACACCTTCACCTAGTCTGTCATCGGATTTGAGGCAGCCCAGGAGTGCACAAAGTCCTCCAACACTATCAGGTATTGTTCTGCCTCCACCTGGGATACTACAAAGACGACCCTATTAGGGCTGATTTCTGGAAAATTCATCCTGTGATGGTTCAAGTGTTTCCACATCTCGGACGGATCGAGAAATTTCCTATTGACATCCCAGATGTCTCAGGCATCCCGGAAGACAGCATTCTCCAGCATGTCTATATGGCGTAGCCACTTACCCAAAGCTCGGGAGGATATTTTGTGGAATCCTCTAAGTGTCCTCCCCATCGGATAACTCTGTTCTTCTAGGACCATCAATTCATCTACCGCTACTGGATCTGCCACCACTACCTCTATGACAACCCTTCTTTTATGACACACTTAAACATGATTTATTACATAAAATTTTCACTTGATTCAACATGAAAGATCGAGAGGTCTATTGTATTTGGGGATTAGGGACATTACACAACAACATAAAATATTGAAAAAAAAATCATTAATGAAAACATCATTTACCTTACCAATACATTCCCTTGTACTTAACATTGCATGGGATAACCTAAGGACATGCATAGGAAAATGGTGAGCTATAAAGCCCGTTAAGGGAATAATCATGGAATAACATGAGGAATATAGTATATGTTAGACAATAGGAAATTCAATGGATCACAAGAAAACATGAACATAAAGGCATGATTAATCATTAAAATCATAACATGGAAATATGACTACAACACTTAACATGGAATTAGGATGAGCCAGGGCTCATTGAACATGAAGCATGAGTAAACCTTAATTACACATGAAGTACAAGAAAACCATCATTTCACATGAATTATCATGAGTCAACACCCATTTCACATGATGTATCATGATACTATACTTTACCCAATGCATGGGAGCGCTATCAGAGCTCACCATTCTTAAACATTTCATTTCATGCATAAGTGTGCCTCATGGATCATAAAACATGGAATCAATCATCATCATTTATTCCACTATAATGGGATGTGGAATACATACATTATTCTTTATATTCAATAAGTAAATGAGAATAACGGTGAATACCCATGATAGAGAAATGGACATGGTATTCACAACACAATGACATTGGCTCGGAAAATCATAGTGCAATTTCGGTAGCATAACGGCGTGAAATAAGAACTCATAAAAATGGTTGATGAGATATAAATGGGTGTCTCATAATAATGAAATGAAATGGATAGTAAATGGGTCATATAGATAACTGTCCCAACAAACCTAATGGAATTTAGATGCATAATACAAAATAATTACTTAGATGTAAGAGATGAGAGAGAAATCCCTTACCGAATTTCGGCATGGTAATAGGTGTACATGGGAGGTATTAATGAGAGGGAAAGGGGTCTCCCATCATCCAAACATAAATAGGGCAGTATGGGGGAGGTTTGAAATCATACCCCAACATTTATTATTGAAAACATAGTGCATAACAACAAAATGAAAATTGGAAAAAATGAGAAAGGAAGAAATCTCTTACTTGGAAGTGTGATCCCAAAAGCATGGAAGAGGATTGAGAGAGGCTTATTGGGAGCTTGGGAAACCTTGTGAGGATTCTAGAGAGAAGAGGGCTGGGGTTGGTCAAACTTCAAAGGCTTTCATTGAAGAGGAAGTGGGAGCTTGGGTGTGTTTATATAGGAAAGGAGAGGGAATTCTTTAATATATAGGTTTGAGACACCTCACATTAAACTAATCAAAACCAAAAACCATCCCATGGTTTTTTCAAAATGGGAGTGGAAAAAATATTTCTTAAGGCCAATGGCTGATCTTCTGAAAAAAATAGGGTTGCTTATGTGGTGGTGAGTCACACTCTAAAGCAAAACAATTTAAAAAGGCAAAACGTTTTATAAGTCATGGAGGGTCCACTATAGCATTGTAAAATAAATAAAACAAATATAAAATCACATTATTTTAATAGTAAAAAATATATTGGTCAAACACAATGTTTATAGTATTTTATTACATCACTATTGGTTCATTATGATGTCATAAAAAACATTATATATTTAAACAATATTTAATTTTTACCAAAAAACTCGACTGTCTTAGAAAATTAATAAATATTCACCGTTGGATAATTTCAATGTCCTGATACCAAAAATAATATTCATTTTATCTAAATAAATCTTTAAATATGTGAATTTATACATATAAAATAAAAACTGTTATTTATCGAAAATTCATGGGTTTTGACAAAAACAGCTTTCAAACCATAATAAAAATTACAATTGTATTCATAAAAATTGTATGATAATTTATATTTTATGAAAAATTATTTTATTTATATTATTTTATTAAAATATTATTTAATTAAAAAATCTATTAATTCATCAAAATATATTTCTTAATTGAATATTAACAAAAAATACTATTTTTTCTTTAAAAACAATATACAAAGTAACAATAAAAAGAATGTATATTCTCTATACAAGAATAATGTACATAGTCATAGTGCTAGTGTCTCATTACATAACCCCTTGTAACAATCACATAAGACTGAAGGGTATGGTGTGTGATGGTGAGAGACTCTTGGGGTGGCTCAAATAACATCACATGGGTGGTAATCTCTATTAACTTCCACTTCTCCCGTGGTCGGTTCCGCTCAAGCTTAATGTCTTCATGCTCGGATTGGGCTTGGTCTTGAGTGAAGCTCAATGACGCCACCTCCTTTCCGATCTCTGATAAATGGGATTCGTACGAGGAAAGTCTACTGGATGATGCCATCACATCCTTTTTCCGAGTAAATTTGATTTGTTAAAGCCTTATATTTATACTACTCATGGGATCAATATTCAATGGCTATATTAGCAATGGTCACAATTCATAATGGTATTTTAAAATCCTAAACATAAAACCAAATTAGTCTATACGTTTTACATAACCATAAGAAGACATTTAAATAGGCCAAGAAGAATTTTTATTAATGAATTTTGGGGTCATTTCAATCTTCCCCCCATAAGAAATTTTACCCTTGAAATTTTCTTTTCCCGCACTAAAACATATGTGGGTAACTCTGCATCCTCACTTCTTCAGATTCCCATGTCGCATCTTCAAACTCGTCATTTTTCAACAACACCTTGATGAGGGGAATTGTCTTATTTCATAGAACATTTTCACTATGATCTAGGATCTTCACTGGTTTCTCCTTCTAAGAAATATCAAACTCTAACTGTACTACCTATGAAGAGAGTAAATGTGAAGAGTCTGGTATGTACGTCCTTAATAGGGATAGATGGAATACATCATGTACATTGGCCATGGTAGGTGGAAGTGCTAGTGGATAGGCCACAACCCCGACACGATCAAGAATCTCAAAGGGGGTGATGTACCTAGGACATAACTTCCCTTTGTTTCCTAACCTTGTGACCTTCTTCCATGGATATACACATATAAAAACCATGTATCCAACTTTGAACTCAATGTCTCATCGATGGTTATCTGCATAACTCTTATGTTGACTATGGGCTGCCTTGATATGTTGCTGAATGGGTTTCACCTTCTCCCCCATTTCTTAGACCATTTCTGGTCCTAGCATCTTACACTCACTGACTTCATCCCAACATGCCAGTGTTCTACACCTCTTCCCATACAAGGATTCATAAGGTGTCATTCGGATGCTCAAGTGGAAACTGTTATTATATGATAATTCCACCAGAGGAAGATGTTCATCACATCCCCCTTTAGTGTCCATCGAACATGATCTTAACATATCTTCCAGTGTCAGAATAATTCGATCAGATTGGCCATTAGTTTGAGGATGTTAGGTCGTACTGATGTTCAGTTCATTATGCATAGCCTGTTGAAGACTCTTATAAAACACAGAGGTGATTCTTGGATCTTGATCGGATACAATAGATAGTGGTACTCCATGTAGCCCTACCACTTACCTAAAATATATATGTTCCAGTTGATCCAATGAGAAATCCCCAAGAATTTCAATAAAGTGTGTAGACTTTGTAAGACGATCCACAACAACCCATATTTCCTTGTGGTCGTGGGATGTCTTCTTAAGTCCAGTGACAACGTCTTTGGTTATGTTCTCCCATTTCTATGCTGGTATGGACAATGGTTGCATCATCCAAATAGACTTATCCCTCTCTTCCTTCATTTAATGAAATATCAGTAACATTGATGTATACTCAGTGATATACTTCTTCGTATTATCCCACCAATAATGCTTTCAAAGATCTCAAAACATATTTGTGTTTCCTGAGAATATAGGAAAATTTGAACTATGTAAATCATCCAAAAGTTCATTATTCAGCTCTTGACTTCATTGAATACATAGTCTTTTCTCCAATCAAACAATTCCTTCTTCATTAACATTGAAATCCGAGGATTCCCATTTTATTATAGCTTCCACTTTCTTCTGAATCCATGAATCATCCTTTTGATCATTCTTTATCCTTTCTAAAAAGACGGTTGAGAAATTATTTATGAATGGATTGATGATGTTCCCTTTATTATTCTCATGTCCATATTCATCAAATATAAAAGGACTATATTCTTTTCAATTCTCATCAATGATATAATTGATGGGTCCTTTCTACTTAGAGCATCTGCTACTTTGTTTTCTTTCTTATGGTTGTAATGTATTGAGCAGTCATAATCTTTGATCAGCTCTAACCATTTCCATTGGAGCATGTTCAACTCTTTCTGTTTGAATATATACTTGGGGATTTTTTGTTCTTTATATATTTCACACTTCTCCCCAAAGAGATAATGCCGCCAAATTTTTAAAGAGAATATCACTACAGCCAACTCCATATCAGGTGTTGGATAATTCTACTCATGAACTTTCAATTGCCTAGAAGCATAGGCAATTACTTTTTAATTTTACATCAACACGGAGCTCAGGCCCTTCTTCGAAGCATAATAGAATACGACAAAAAAGTTATCCACTTGTGGGTAATGTGAGAATGGGCACAATGATAAGCCTCCTTTTCAAATCCATAAATATTTATTCGCATTCATCACTCCAAGAAAGCATTACTCCCTTCCGAGTAAGTTGGGTAAGAGGGTTGCACAATCATGAGTAATTTCTCAAAAATCATCGATAATGTCCATATAATGCCAAAAAGCTATGGATATCCATTATCGATGTTGGCCTTGTCCATCCCTCTATTGCAACTATCTTGGAAGGATCCCTAGATATCCCATTTCTTGTGAGGATATGGCCCAAGAATGAGACCTCCTTCAACCAGAACTCACACTTTCTATACTTTTCATAGATATTATCCTTCTGTAAGGTCTCTAGAATAGTTCTTAGATATTCCCCATGATCATCCTTGGGTTTTGAGTATATTAGAATATCATCTATAAAGACTACCACAAATTTTTCGAGGTAATATCTAAAGACTCTATTCATCAAGTTCATTAAGATTTCTAGATAATTAGTGAATCCCAAAGGCCTTACTAAGAATTTATAATATCCGTATCTTGTACGAAAAGCAGTCTTGAGGATATCTTCTTTATTCACCCTTACATGATAATATCCCGACTGTAAATATACCTTGGAAAGTATTGTTCTCCACACAACTATTTGAATAAGTCCTCAATTCGTGGGAGAGGATACTTGTTCTTTATCGTGATTTTGTTAAGCTCACGATAGTCGATGAAAAGTCACATTGACCCATCCTTCTCCGTGATGAAGAGGACGGGTGCACCCCATGGTGAACCACTTAAGCATATAATCCCTTTATCCAGATTCTCTTGTAGTTGTTTCTTCAGCTCCTCAAGCTCCAAAATAGTCATTCTATATAGATTCTTGGATATTGGCAACACCCTTGGTATAGGATAAATTCAGAATTCAACATCTCTTCTAGGAGGAAGACCATGAAATCCCTCGAGAAACACTTCAGTGAATTCCCTCACAATAGGAATGTCATTAAGGATGGTTTCCACCTTAGACTAAATCATATGAGCTAGATATTCCTACTCATAGTGCACTAATATACATGCATAAGATGATGTAGAAAAAGAAGAATCATCTTCCTCATTGTGCTTGTATAGAATCAGGGGTTAATTCTCCACATGGAGAGTGATTTCCCTCTCACGGAAATTTTTGTTGGCTCTATATAAGGAAAGCCAATACATGCAAAGAATTTCATCAAATTTCACCAGAGGAAGTATGATGAGGTTCACCGAGAAGTTCAATACACAAATTTTGACAGGGGAGGAGTTATATTCATTGGATGAAATGATTGACCAATTTTCCATACTCACCGACATATTTACTTTCATGATTTGGGGTGGTGTTGAGATTATTCTACTAAACTTTCAGGATATAAAAGAATGAGTAGAACTAGGGGCGTTAACCAGGTTTCACTTTTTGATTTTAGTTCTACTCTATCATATATATACATAGGGATGAGTATCTTAAAGTATTATCACATAAAGGGGATTCCATAGACAAAAATAGACGACTTATAAAAAACTTTTATTTCCTTAACTTATGAATTTGTAGGCTTCAATATATGTTATCCATGATCTACTTCCCAACATATATTCTTATGGGATTTTTTATTCCCTTGATAATGGTTCATACTAAGCTTGTAAATTTACCAAAGAATATCCCCCGGGAATTTCATAACCAAGAGTGCAGTAAAGCCCATTGTAGTGTACCAGGATACCTTGGGTCAAGCCCAAAACTCCTTGTTGGATTTTTCACTCCTAGGTACATATGTACCAGAGCCGTCTCTACATGTCCATATCTAGATTGGGATGTATTTTCTGAATAAACCACTTACTCAATAATCACCAAAACATAGGGATGATTTTATTATACATATTCTTAATCGTATGTATTTCACTAGGGTTTTATAATACCAATCCCAAAAATAACTAAACATATCATTTGAAACCAACTATAACAACCCTGCTTTTATTTAATACTTATAAATAATTTATAACATAAAATTTCACTTAATACAACACAGAAGATTGAGATGTATAGTGTCTTTGGGGATTAGAATCATTACATAACAACTTAAACCATTAACTACAACATCTTTATTGAAAACATTATTTATATGACCACAACATTCCTTCGTACTTAACATTGGATGGGATAACCTGAGGACATACATAAAAAGGGGTGATCTATAAAGCCCAGTAAGGGGTTAAACATGGAATAACATGAGAAATAGAATACATGTTATAAAATATGAATATCAATGGAGAAAAAGATAAAAATGAACACAAAGGAATTATAAAGCATGATAATCATAACAATGAGATGTGGCAATAACATTTAACATGATATTAGCATGAGCCAAGGCTCATTGCACATGAAGCATTAGTAAACACTCATTGCACACGAAGAACGAGTAAACCCTATTTGCACTTGAATTATCATGAGTCAATAATCATTTAAACTGATGTATCATGATACTATACTTTACCCAAGGCATTGGAGCGCTATTAGGGAACACCCTTCTAAATCATTTCATTTCATGCATAAGTGTGCCACAAGATCATACAACATGGATTCCGAAAACATCATAATTTATTCCATGATTAAGGAATGTGTAATTCATACATGAAAATATTCCATAAATATGTAAATGGTAATAATGGTTAAGAAACTTAATAGTGAAATGGGCATGGTATTCACTACTCAATGATTTTGGCTAGGAAAATTGTGGTGCAATTTCGACAGCATATTGATGTGACATAAGGCTCCATAAAAATTGTTGATGAGAGAGAAAGGGGTGTATCATCATATGTACATGAAATGGGAAGTAAGGGGTTTCATATAGATACATGTCCCAACATACGTAATGGAATTTATATTTATAATAAAAAACAATAGCTTGAATGAAAATGATGAGAGAGAAATTCTTTAAGGAATTTCGGCATGGTAACATGTATACTTGGAATGCACCAGTGATATATAAAGGGGTATCTCATCATTAAAACATAAGGAGGAAAATATAGGTGTGGTGATAAATCATACCACAACATTTATAATTGAAAATAAAAGTATATAACAATTTTATGAAACTTGTATAAAATGAGAAAGGAAGGAATCCCTTAATTGAAAGTTTGATCCAAATGGCCTGGGAGGGGCTTGAGAGAGGATTCATGAGATATTAGGGAACCATGTGAGGATTATAGAGAGAAGAGTAAGGGGTTGGTAGAGCTAAAAACGCTTGAAGTAAATAGGAAGTGGGATCTTGGGTGGTTTTATATAGGAAAGGAAAGGGAATTCATTATTATTTAAGATTGGGACAACACACATTAAACTAATCAAAACCACAAACCAGCCCATGATTTTTCCCATGGATTTTTCCAAAATAAAGTAGAAAAAATATCTTGTAAGGCCAATGGCAGAACCTCTTAAAATAATAAGGTTTCATATGTGCAGGTGAGTCACACTTTCAAGGAAATCAATTTAAAAGGCTAAAATGTTTTATTTAACATGGGGGGTCCACTATGGCTTTGTAAAATAAATCAAACAAACCAAAAATAACATTATTTTAATGGTAGAAAATATATTGACCGAAGATAATTTTTATAGTGTTTTATTTAGTCACTATTTAGTAATTATGATGTCATAAAACACATTATATATTTAAACGGTATTTAATTTTTACCCAAAAATTTGACTGTCTCAAAAAATTCTGAAAAATTAACCGTTGGATAATTATAACGCCCTGATTACAAAAATAATATTAATTTTATCCAAAAAAAATTCTAAATATGAGAATTTTTACTTTTAATATAAAAACCGACATTTATTGAAAAGTCATGGGTTTTCACAAAAACAGCTTTCAAACTTTAATAAAAATTACAATTATATTCAATAAAATTATACGATCATTTATACTTAATAAAAAGTAATTTAGTTATAATTATATTTTATTAAAATATTATTTAAATCAAAAATACATTATTTTACCAAAATATATTTCTTTTTTGAATATTATCTAAAAATACTATTTGTGCTTGAAAAACTATTTACAATGTAACAATAATGAAATGAATGTATATTATTTATTATTCACAAAAATAAGGTATATAATCATAGTGCCCTAGTCTTGTTACATAACCCCTTATAACACCCACATAGGACTGAAGGGTAAGGTTTGTGATGGTGATAGACTCTTGGGGTGGCTTGGATAACATCGCTCGGGTTGTAATATCTATCAACTTCTACTTCTCACGTAGGCGGTTTCGTTCAAGATTAACATTTTGAAGCATGGCTTGGGCTTGGTCAAGAGCGAAGCGCAATGTGGCCACCTCCATTTCGAGCTCCGATAAATGGGATTTAGAGAGGGAATGCCTACTAAATGAGAGCATCACTTCCTTTGTCTCAGTAAATTAGATTTTTTAAAGCCCTGTATTTATACTAATCATGTGATCATTGTTCATCGACTATATTTTCAATGGTCAAAATTCTTAACGGTATTTTAAAATAAAAAAAATAAAACCAAGGAAGTGCATATGTTATATAACCATTTTACATAATAATACATTCAATTAGATCAATATGAATTCTCATTAAGGAAAGTTTGGTTCATTACGTTCCACTAACTTCCAAGCCAAGTCAACATGTTATTTCTCGATTACTAAAAACTCTTTCCTTTCGAACTCAACAGATTATTTTTGTAACAAATATAAAATCCAGCTTATGGTAATTGTTTCCAATCTTTTGGTGTGCTAGTAACAAAACATGACATCCTTTTGCAAAATTTCCAGGTGTCTAACATCTTTTGAAAACTGTTTCTAGAGGTAAGAACCTATTTCCAATTTTTACACCAAAATTCTTAGGTTTCTTTTGAACATCATTCTCAGTCTTCTTCCATTGAGGGGATTGACTACTCCTCAAAAATTTCCTTCTATAATTCATAGATTATTTTAAATGTTGTTGGTTAATCTAAAACATGTTATCTATATGCCTGAATCCACCATAATACAAGCAATATCTATATAAAGAGTATTTGTTTTTGTAACATCAATACTGATAAGAACATTTCTCATAATACTACAAAACATGTTTTTAAAAGCGATGTAATTTATCAGTAATTGAAAAATTCACTGATAAAGTCCATCCTTATTAGTGATAAACAATGTATCGATAAAAGAATCCCTTATCAGTGCTAAAAAAGAGCTGATAAAGGGAACCCTTTATTAGTGCTTTTTTATCCTTCATAAATGGTTACCTTTATCAATGCATTATTTTAGTGCTGATAAAGGAAACTTTTATTAGGTATTTATTTTTAGTACTGATAAAAGGTTCCCTTTATCTTTTTTAGTACTAATAAAGTTTCCCTTTATCAGTTCATTTTTAGCACTAATAAATGTCTAAAATAAAATGAAAAATTAACAAAATAAAAATCAAAGGAGTAAATTAAGAAAATTTTGAAATATTTTTTATTTAAATAATTATTGATAAAAAAAATAAATTTAATATACATATATATAGATTATATATATTAATAAATATTAAATATTAAATATATATATATATAATGAATAATTATAATATATATATATATATAATGTTTATTAAAAACATATTCATGTCTTATTCATTTTTAGTGTTGTCTTCATTTTCAATTTCACCTATATCAAACATCGTGTGTTGTATTTATTTCACGTATATATATACGTGTGTGTGTGTGTGTGTCAATGTATATTTATACACAAATGTACCCACAAATAAATTTACACAATATATAGAAACAAAAACACCTAATATTTTTTCAATTTATTAAAATTTTATTATACTGAGGAATTTTATTATAACATGATATATTTAATATATATTATGTTTTTGTACTCATTTTGAATAATTAAATTTAACTCATTTTGAAAATTCAAGTAATTAAGATTATATAATCATTAATAATGTTAAAAATATATTTGAAAATAAATATTATAAATAATTATATCTATAAATGTATATTTACTGTATTTATAATTATTATTAATAAATTATAATTATTTTTTAAATAAGTATTCATATAATTATAAATAAATTATAATATATATTTACATAATTATGAAATTATAAAAAATTTATTTATATAATTATAAAATTATAAAAATGTTATTTAAATAATTTTAATTATATATCTTTTATCAGTGCTAAAAATTTATCACTGATAAATATGACTTATAGAAGTTCTTTTTTAGCACTAATAAAGATCAATAATTATTAATACTAAAAAGATGCTTATAAATACTCCTTTTATCAGTGATTATAAATTTATCACTAATAAAAGATATCTTAATCATCGCTTTTCTAAAAGCGTTGTAAAAAGTGTCCCTGGTCTATTTAAAAAAACTTTGACCATGAGTCATTCACTCTTGACTCTAAAGCTCTTGCAGAAATCCAATGCTTCTGGTGTGACTCAACTACCTTCCCTCACTTTAAACATAACTATATACAATATATTTTAAATTATACTCTTCATCTATCATTATTTGATGTTTTGGGTTCTATGTTTTTTATTTTTTTAGTTGTCCATAAACATGAGGAACCATACATCTCTTCTCGTCGCAACTAAAATACAATGAGTTTGGTTCTATTTCTTCTTCTCTATTCATCTGTATTTGAGTGTCCATAAAATTTTTTCCTAGAGAAACACATAGATGGTTAAATCTACTCTCGACATTAACAAGTTGACCACTCATCCCCACTAGGTTTTATATTCATTTGAATAATATAGGGTTCTGAAATCTAGGTACATTATCAAATTTAATTCATCATATATACTAGATTATTGATTAAAAAGGCTTAGTTATGATGGTTTTTAAGGATTAGTGGCCATTATTTTTTGGTGATGAACATGTAGGGACCAAGGTAACCGTAAAAATCACAAAAACATGATTTGTGGATTTTGGTTATACATGTAAATTGTTAAACAATTAATTGGGTTACTTAGATTTATTATTTTGATGAATAATTGTTTATAAAATTCAAAAAAACATTGGATTAATTAGTCATGTTAAAAAATCATTTTATTGATTCATGTTGTGAGAGTTTTTTTAGTAATTAAATATTGTTATTAGAATATAACAATGGATTAAAAATAGTTTTGCGAAATTTATTTGGTGAGAATTGTATGCTCAATTTTTTTTAATATCTTAGATTGGTTAGAGTTGATAAATCATTGGGTAAATGGACTTATAAATACACAACAATATATAAAGAGTGTATTTCTCAAAAGTAATTGAGTTATCCATGGTTGGATAACTAATCAATAAAATAAAGAGATGTGGTTTATTAATAGATTTATTAATCAAAATATAGTGATAATTATTTTAAAGGAAAAAAATAATTTTAAAAGCCATCTAACAAGGTGAATAACTATAGAGAAAATAAATTGATTAAAATATTATTTTTATTATTTGGATCTTTATATACTATATGTTAGGTAATTTTTTATCCATGTACAAAATTCATAAAATAATGATACGACCCCCCTATTGTAATTAACCCTTTGTTTCATTCCGTATACAAACCTCTCTTCCTCTTGGATCACTATATATCACTAGGTTAAGGCACTAGCACTCATTCGTTGATCGAGGGTCCTCAAGAATATTTATATGATTGAAGTCAAGTGTAATATACTTAAAAGCTTGAATACATTAGTTTTACATCGGTGTTATAAATAAAAAATATTCTATTGAATCTTAAAGATAGATTCCACACATACTATATTACAAGAATTGCATAGGTTTTTTCTTTGTTTCCATTCACATTTATCCTAGAGATATATCATCACTTTCTTATGTTTTTATACCTATATGTAGGTTCCGGGCGCAGCGGAAGCGCGTTGGTGGGTTTGCCCAACTTAATTTTTCGTTAAACAATGTTTAATCGGAGATCTATCACGATATAAAACGCCGAATCTTCGGAATAGAACAAAGAACGAAAAGAAAAGATGAGTCCTGGAACCCTTGAGGAGGGTCAACATATGTTGATTATAATTAATTTAATTAATGCATAAGAATTACCTCGTTGGAATTCTTTCTTCGTTGATGTGTCCGGTCACGATTCGGTGATCTGTCGTTGCGTCGTAGAATCCAAGTGTAGGATTCCTCTAGCGGTGATCCACACGTGTGTCACGTATCTCCAGACGTTGCCGAAGAGATCTTCGGGTGCTAGCGCGGAAGAACCTTTGCTTGCGATGTCCGCCTTCGACCGCCTTGATCCGGTGGAGGATCTTGCTCTCATAACTTGAGGGTGTTCTTGGTGGAAAGGGAATTCTCTCTTGCCTTGAGAGTATTTCCAAATCCGTTGGACACAAAAATGGCTCACAAAAAATGTTGGGGTTGTGAGGATATTTATAATCAGGTTTGAGGTTAATAGAGTTATGACAATAAATAAACATGTTACGCATTTTATTTATTTCATTAACTCTTATTGAAAACCCCCATGTCGAATTATTAATTCCTTGACATGCGCCCATGCTGATTATAATAAATATCATTTAATAAAACAATATTAAATCCTCAAAATCCCAATTGGAAAAACTACACGGCGTGTAATAATTAATACACGGTGTGTACTTGTTTTCCATAAAACTACACAGCGTGTATATTTAATATACACGACGTGTACTTTTATTTTCCATTTTTCTCCACTAAATTTATTAGACCTTGAGTAATGACTATTTATTTCTTAAATAAATGTAACTGCATTACTCGCTAATAAATATATTATTTTATCCACAGTATATTCTCTTGAATAACTAGTGTCAAAATAAATGCAATCAGACATCCTTAAATAATTATTAAACCACAGTCGGGAATAATATTTATTTGACTTGTTAAATTAATATTTAACTGAGATACATAGACACACTTAGTGTGTGACCCTCTAGGCCTCTTTCTCAGTGGCATTAGGTTGAGCCTGCCTAAAGTCCAAGGTTAGCATCTAGAAACATTCCAAGGCACCCATAGAGAAAGAAGTTAACGCCGCAATGACGTGTCACCTCCTACGAACACTTACCGTGTAATATAATCCCTTTGTCTCGATATCTCCAATCAAGTGGGTTGCATGCTAGTGCCATCAACCCATGTGCTTGATTATTCTTTCTTTGACTTCCTGGAATTGAACTTGCCCATACCTTACAATGGCCATGGATTTATTTAGGCTATATCAATTCCATCAAAGGGCCTGAGATATCTACATCTGTTATGGAACGGAAGGGACAAATCCTTTCTCACATTATCTATTAATGTGTTATTACTCGTTATGAACCCAACGTATCCTAACTCGCTGCGAATAGTGTGTCATCACAGTTTTCATCAATACATCTAATTGCGCGAGTTGTAATACCGATTAATAATAATCTTAAAGTATAAGGATCAATACACATGTCCATAGATAGGAACATCCAATGACACTATGAAATGTGGATTTCCTACTGGCGGGTCTCGTTCTCATAATATCCTCCTGGATATTACCAAGGGCGCACACCATGAGAAGGTGCCTCAAAGTTTTATGAGTCCTCACCCCTAATGACCTGTATTATTTGTGTCCCTCAAATAATATCATCCGGCCATAGAACATACATTCAAGAACAGTGTTATGGCACTTTCGGGTTCTCATCATAGCAGGGATCCGCTACGACCCTTTAATGCAACAGCTGTCCTTAGGACATTATCACATGACATGTCACGCAGAAGAACAATCAAGATGTGATATGGCTTTTATTTAATGAATAAAGTACAAAGTAGTTGGTTCTAGAACACCAACTCCAACAGACTCCCACTTGGACTAGAGCCAACTGATAACAACCTTTAACCCACTAGCTCTCACGTGATATTCATGCTTCTGCTGAGATAGGCCTTTAGTCATGGGGTCCGCCACGTTCTCTTCCGTGGACACTCTGCTCACTACAACTTCACCCCTTTGATAGAAATACCTCAAGAGGTGATACTTCCGGAGTATGTGCTTTGTCCGTTGATGTGACCTTGGTTCTTTTGCAAGACCCACCGCTGCAGTATTATCACAATACAATGTAATCGGTTCTTTACTGCTAGGCACCACATCAAGCTCTTGGACAAAGTTCCAAATCCAAACAGCTTCTTTGGCTGCATCAGAAGCCGCTATATAGTCGGAATTCACTGTAGAATCGGCGACAACTGGCTACTTTGAACTCTTCCAGCTCAAAGGTCCTCCATTGAGACAGAAAACATATTCAGATTGCGACTTCAGATCATTCTGATCTGTTTGAAAACCAGCATCAACATACCCTCTGATGACAAGCTCCTCGTCTCCTCCATACACCAGGAACATATCCTTAGTTCTTCTCAGATACTTAAGGATAGTCTTAACAGCAGTCCAATGCTGTTCTCTTGGATCTGCTTGATATATGCCTACCATGCTCAGTGCATAGGCAACATCCAGCCTGGTATATAACATGAAATACATGATGGATCCTATAGCCGAAGCGTATGGGATCTTTCTCATCCTATCTTTCTCCTATTGTGTCTGGGGACACATTTTCTTAGAAAGATGTAAGCCATGTGACACTGGAACCAATCCCCTCTTGGATTATTCCATACTAAATCTCTTTAGTATCTAGTCAATGTATGTACCCTGACTTAGTCCAAGCAGCCTCTTGGATCTATCACGAATGATCTTGATCCCTAGAATGTAGGCTGCTTCTCCTAAGTCCTTCATGGAGAAACACTTGTTCAACCAGTCCTTAACTGACTGTAAGGCTGGTACGTCATTTCAAATAATCAATATGTCATCAACATATACCACTAGGATGACGACCGCATTCCCATTAAACCAGTTATAAACACATGGCTCACATTCGTTCTTAATGAAACAAAATTCCTTTATGGCTTCATCAAATCTAATGTTCCATGACCTGGATGCTTTCTTTAATCCATAAATGGATTTCTACAACTTGAAAACCCGTTTGGCTTCACCTGGTATCACAAACCCTTCTGGTTGTGTCATATAGACATCTTCCTGAAGGATCCCGTTAAGGAATGCTGTTTTGACATCCATCTGCCAAATCTCGTAGTCATGGTAATCTGCTATGGCAAGTATGATTCTTATGGATTTAAACATGGAAACTGGCGAGAAGGTTTCATCATAGTCAATTCCTTGACGCTGTCTAAATACTTTGGCCACTAGCCTTGCTTTATAGGTGCTAACTTGACCTTCCATGTCCAGCTTTCTTTTGAATACCCATTTGCGTCCAACAGGCTTTACATCAACTGGATCATCGACTAGAACCCAAACTTGGTTCTGATACATGGAATCCATCTCAGAATTCATAGCTTCTATCCATCTTGCAGCTTCTGAGATTTCTACTGCTTCCTTGTAGGAGAGAGGTTCATCATTGTCCAATAATAATGATTCACCATCCTCGGTGACTAGGAAACCAAATATCTCTGGTTCCCTTACCTCTCTTGAGCTCCTACGCAGTACTTGTGTTTCTGGAACCTCTTCCACGGGGACCTGTGGAACTTGTTCCTGTACCAACTCCTGTATATCTTGAGCATCAACTTCTTCGAAGTCAATCTTGCTCCCACTATCCTTCTTGAGGATGTGCTCCCTCTCAAGAAAGATGGCTTGTCCGGTGACAGTCACTTTCTTGTCTTGGGGGTTATATAGGTAATATCCTTTTGTTTCCTTGGGATATCCTATAAAGATACGCTTCGTGGCCCGGGGTGCTGGTTTGTTTCCTGAGAAGGCCTTAACAAATGCCTCGCATCCCCATACACGTGTGTGCGACAAATTGGGTTTCCTTCCCTTCCATAACTCGGATGGAATTCCATTTTCCACCTTAGTTGGTACTCGGTTTAATGTGTATGCTACAGTTTGTATTGCATATCCCCGAAAGGATAATGGAAGATCCGCATGACTCATCATCGACCTCACGTTGTCCAAAAAGGTGCGGTTCCTTCTTTCACTAACACCATTCCACTGTGGTGTATAAGGAGGAGTGAGGTAAAAATAGAATCCCAGAATCCCGTAGAAGATCGATGAACTCTTGGTTCGGATATTCTCCACCTCGATCCGATCGAAGCTTCTTTATATTCTTACCAAGTTTATTCTCTACTTCATTCTTGAATTCCTTAAATTTCTCTAAGGACTCTGACTTATACCTCATTAAATATACATAGCCTTATCTACTCAAATCATCAGTAAAAGTAATAAATTAAGAATATCCACCTCTAGATTCTACTGGAAATGGTCCACACACATCTGTGTGTACCAATCCTAGAAGCTCTGTGGCCCTTTCACCTTGTCCACCAAAAGGCGGCTTGGTAATTTTTCCTTGTAAACAAGTGTGACATATATCAAGTGGTTTTAGCTCAGTAGAGTCTAAATTTCCATCTTGGTAGAGCTTTGTCAAGCACTTCTCGTTCACATGACCAAGGCGATGATGCCATAACTGGGTGATGTATGAGTCATGTGAGTTTGTTTTGTTATCGATTGCCAACACTTGGTTTTCGTAATTTAATACATACAAAACATTATTCAAATGTGCCATACCATAACATACGTTGTTCTTATAAAAGAGATAACCCTTATTTCCAAACTTGAAATAAATCCATCCATATCCAAACAAGATACAGAAATTATGTTCCTGGTAACACTAGGCACAAAATAACAGTTTTGTAAAACCAAAATCATGCCAGTTGGCAATGAGAGGTGATAGTCGCCAATAGCCAACGCAGCCAGCCTTCCACCATTGGCAGCTCGAAGATCCACCTCTCCTCTGGCGATCTTTCTAAATCTACTTGGTTCCTGCAGTTGAATACATATGTGAGCCCCACAAGCTGTATCTAATACCCAATGTGTAGAAATAGAAAGATTGCACTCGATAATGAATGAACCTTTAGCGTCCCCACGCTTTTGGGTCCAGTTCCTCTTCCAGTGGCCCTGCTTGCCACATGAAAAACACACTGCTTCCCGTTCCTTGTCCTGCCTCTGGATCTTCCCCTTCTTGGTGGGACGGTGCTCGGGGGCTTCAGACCGTTTATAAGTCTTTGTCCCCTTTGCCTTGTCCTTCCTTTTCTTGTTCACCATAAGGACCGCGGGTTTGTCACGCCCCATGTCCTTATCTACCTGGCGAATCAAGGTCAGAAGCTCTGATAGACTCTTCTCATTGTCGCTCATGTTATAGTTGACAATGAAGCTAGAGAAGGTCTTGGGAAATGATGATAGGATGAGATCTATACGCAACTCATCTGGGAATTTAATCCCTAAGATGTCCAAGCGTTCAATGTGGCCAATAAGCTTGACCACATGAGGCCCAGCTGGCGCAGACTCTCCAAGCTTCGTGGTAAACAAAGCATTGGAGATCTCATACCTCTCCTATCTCACCTTCTCTTGGTAGAGATATTTAAGGTCATACATCATGCTATACGCATCCATGTTTTCATGTTGCTTTAAGAGCTCATTAGACATGGCCGATAGCATGAAACACTGGACATATGTGGCATCATCCATGTGTTTCATGTAGAGAGATAATTCCTCATCACTAGCCTCTTTCCCAGGTGCAACTGGAATAGGCTCTTCCAGCACATATAATTTTCTTTCATGGGGAAGGACGACACATAAACGCCTCTGCCACTCTTGGAAATTGGTGCCGGTGAGAAGGTTTTCTTTTTCGAGTATGGTGCGTAATGATATGTTTGAAGTCATTTTTTTGTCGTTTCTACAATTTAAGATGAGCAAAGGTTTAGTACATTATTACAAAAATTGAGACAAATAAATAAATTAATACTTATTAGTCTCCCACTATTTTATCGAAATCTAATAGCCCTCACCATTGACTTCAGAATATTCTATTGCGTGAATATCTAGTGGCAAGGATCCATATTGCCCTTTGCATTACCCCAACTAGGGTTGGTCAAGCAACTTGAAAGGTTTTAGGTAGGCATTCCAAATTCCAACTGCATTAACTCACAGTTCCTTGATCCGCTGAGTGGACTCCCCAATCCTGAAACCCTTTTTGGATTTCCTCAACCTTTGCCTCTTGGTCACACCAAGTCCTGTTGTGGCAGTCAACCCTTGATGCAAACCAAGTCAATTCGACCCAAAACCTTGAATTATAATTCCCCGATAATTGAAATCACCCCAACTAGGGTTGGTCAAGCACTTTGAACTATGGTTTGATTCTAACCAAGATTATGGAAGGCTATGCCGACTTAATATTTATTTTGAGGGATTTTATCCTTATACGTAAATTTCCATTTTATTATCTTTGATTACATGCTTGTTAATATTAAGTGGGATATACTTAAGTGATTAACCATGTCTAAGATAATATTTATGTATAAGCCAATTTTATTTTAGTTCCATCTTGCATGCTCGTTTAATTCATTAATTGTGTGATCGTGACAACACACACACAATAAATAAACCATGCAACTGACAGAAATAAAATAAATGGTATGATCATGAGCTTTTCTATTGGTTAGTTTATCTAGTGGTTGATAAACGAACCCAAGACCTAGGGGAGAAACACCTTGAACCTTTCGGGTTTGTGTTTACAGCTTTCCACCTGTCCACCTTTGTATCTCCTTGGATTGGTTTCATCTTGGCTCCTGACTTGAGCTGCCTCCACTAGCTTGGGAGCTCCATTAATTACATATGCATTTATCTCACACGTAGGTGAGGGGAAAAAGGGGTGTTTACATAAAAGAATCCTTGGGCGCGCAGGCCCTACATATTAATGAAGAGATGGCTCGTAGGCCAACAAATTTAATTTAAATAAACAAATTAAAAGAAACCATTCACATACAAATGTCTCGGTCTTGCTCATGATCATCCATACATGCAATGATATTTACGCATAAATAAAACTAGCATTCAATTCTTTAATCGTTCTTGTTTAAGATAATTCACGCTCGAATCAATTAATTATCTTTAATTAATCCATCCTTTTATCTTAAATCCCTTTTCGGAATTTCCTTGAGATTCTCATCCATTATAATTTTAAACAAATAAATTCATTTAAAATTATCCTTGTACACAACTTGTACCTTGGAGGCAACCCGACGAATTCCCATTTATTATGCAGATGTTAAATTAAACACATATATATAAAACACATATCACATGTTGTGCATCAGCTTTACGCCTGCACCATGGTACACGTCTCAAGGGTTTGTATAATATAATAATAAATTTTAATAAATCTCCATAGTTTTGGTGAGTACACTGCGTGTAGTTCCGACTACACAGCGTGTACTTTTTCTTCACCGTACATCCGAAGTACACGCCCAGGGATAGGGCATGTTAATGTACTTCAGAAATGTTCGGAGTACACGGCGTGTATAGTGGGACATACGCCGTGTAGTTTCCGCATTACACGGTTTCCAGCTGGGCAGGCAATGTATGGAGTACACGACCCAACCCTAACCTGAAGGGACTACACGTCGTGTTCATTGGACCACATGGGATGTATTCCGGAAACCGTGTGCCACCTGTTTTTGGTCAACACATGGTGTCTTAAATTCTTAGAAAGAATCCAATACACGGCCTGATTTGGCGGATCAATCAATGCATTGAACCTAGACTACACGGTGTGTACTTCCGAATACACGCCGTGTATTCTGGTGTTATACGGCCAGAAACATTTGGCTCCTCTGGATGAGTTCCACTATTTTATTTTAATCAAAATTAAAAGAAAAATCCGTTTCTGTGAGGTGAACAAGAAACGAGAGAGGAGGAACAGATCTCGATATTCAGATTTCCAGAACGATTAAACATGAATTAAAATAACTAAATTATTAAATGCGTAAATCACCAACAAAAAACTAAATAATTATAACCAACAATATGACCCGCTCTGATACCACTTGTAGGTTCCGGGCGCAGCCGAAGCGCGTTGGTGGGTTTGCCCAACATAATTTTTCGTTAAACAATGTTTAATCAGAGATCCGTCATGATATAAAACGCCGAATCTTCGGAATAGAATGAAGAACGAAAAGAAAAGATGAGTCCCAGAACCCTTGAGGAGGATCATCATATGTTGATTATAATCAATTTAATTAATGCATAAGAATTACATCGTTGGAATTCTTTATTCGTTGATGTGTCCGGTCACGATTCGGTGATCCGTCGTTGCGTCGTAGAATCCAAGTGTAGGATTCCTCTAGCGGTGATCCACACGTGTGTCACGTATCTCCGAACGTCGCCGAAGAGATCTCCGGGTGCTAGCACGGAAGAACCTTCACTTGCGATGTCCGCCTTCGACAGCCTTGATCCGGTGGAGGATCATGCTCTCGTAACTTAAGGGCATTCTTGGTGGAAAGGGAATTCTCTCTTGGCTTGAGAGTATTTCCAAATCCGTTGTGCACAACAATGGCTCACAAAAAATGTTGGGGTTGCGAGGATATTTATAATCAGGTTTGAGGTTAATAGAGTTATGACAATAAATAAATGTGTTACGCATTTTATTTATTTCATTAACTCTTATTGAAAACCCCCATGTCGAATTATTAATTCCTTGACATGCGCCCACGCTGATTATAATAAATATCATTTAATAAAACCATATTAAATCCTCAAAATCCAAATTGGAAAAACTACATGGTGTGTAATAATTAATACATGGCGTGTACTTGTTTTCCATAAAACTACACAGCGTGTATATTTAATATACACGGCATGTACTTTTATTTTCCATTTTTCTCCACCACATTTATTAGACCTTGAGTAATGACTATTTATTTCTTAAATAAATGTAACTGCATTACTCTCTAATAAATATATTATTTTATCCATAGTATATTCTCTCGAATAACTAGTGTCAAAATAAATGCGATCAGACATCCTTAAATAATTATTAAACCACAGTTTGGAATAATATTTATTTAACTTGTTAAATTAATATTTAACTGAGATACATGGACACACCTAGTGTGAGACCCTCTAGGCCTCTTTCTCAGTGGCATTAGGCTGAGCCTGCCTAAAGTCCAAGGTTAGCGTCTAGCAACACGCCAAGGCACCCATAGAGAAAGAAGTTAATGCCGCAATGACGTGTCACCTCCTACGAACGCTTACCGTGTAATATAATCCCTTTGTCTCGATATCTCCAATCAAGTGGGTTGCATGCTAGTGCCATCAACCCATGTGCTTGATTATTCTTTCTTTGACTTCCCAGAATTGAACTTGCCCATACCTTACCATGGCCATGGATTTATTTAGGCTATATCAATTCCATCAAAGGGCCTAAGATATCTAATTCCGTTATGGAACGGAAGGGACAAATCCTTTCTCACATTATCTATTAATGCGGTATTACTCGTGGCGCACCCAACGTATCCCACCTCGCTACGAACAGTGTGTCGTCACAGTTTTCATCAATACATCTAAGTGCGCGAGTTGTAATACCCATTAATAATAATCTTAAATTCTAAGGATCAATACACATGTCTGTAGATAGGAACATCCAATGACACTATAAAATGTGGATTTCCTACTGGCGGGTCTCGTTCTCATAATATCCTCCTGGATATTACCAAGGGCGCACACCATGAGAAGGTTCCTCAAAGTTTTATGAGTCCTCACCCCTAATGACCTGTATTATTTTTGTCCCTCAAATAATATCATCCGGCCATAGAACATACATTCAAGAATAGTGTTATGGAACTTTCGGGTTCTCATCATAGCAGGGATCCGCTACGACCCTTTAATTCAATAGCTGTCCTTAGGACATTATCACATGACATGTCACGCAGAAGAACAATCAAGATGTGATAAGGCTTTTATTTAATGAATAATGTACAAAGTAGTTGGTTCTAGACCACCAACTCCAACACTATAATGATCATAGGATGATACCCTAAACCCCGTTAGTGGTATCAGAGACTTTCTTCAAACACACAATGTATTTATCTATTATTTTCTCAAATAAATAAATGTCATATTGTATATGTTGGTTCTCTAAGATTTAATTGTAATATATCATAATAATTAACTTAGGATTTCATTGAATTGGTCCATTTCATTTATAAGAGTAAAACTATCTATATAAATACTGAGAATAAGTTGAAGAATTCTCACTTTTAAGGGGTGTATGTTATTAGAGGGATCTTATGGTGGATTAAATAAATATAAAAAATTGGAAGGTGAGGATTCCTTAAGTAAACAGAAGTGATTTCCAATATAGGCAAGGTGAGTTTTATTTCTTCAAGACCATTAGAGTACAGATATTTCAGTTCCTCTTCAATTGATGAGACTTTTTGAGTGATTCCAATAGTGTATGTTTGGAGGAATCTTTATTCCATAGACTCTTTATTGTATTATATCCCTTAATGGTGTATTGGAATCCGTCTTTCAGACTAGAATTCATCCCATTATCAATAATTAGAAGGAAATCAATAATATGAGGATGGAATAAATAAAGTTAGTGATGGTTAGTTATAATATATTATTGAAGTATTATATCTCTTTTCAAGAGAGTAAAAATTTTCTTAAAAGATGGATGAAATTGTGGACATTTATGCATGGAGTGTATTGCACTTTTTTTATTCAAGAAAAATTAAATTTTTGACTACTCATGTAGAAAATGTCTTATGAACCTGATGATGTTTCGAATCCTGAGCATGAATAGACTATTGACAATTAATATGTGGAATTATTAGGGCATAAAAAATATGTTGATGAAAAAAATGAAAAAAAACAAGAAGGATGTCACATTAAGTTTTTGAATAAAATTATCAAGGAAAGAAATCCGGGTATAAAATTTGTTTTATGTTGGAATCAAAATGGCCAACCTATTAACCCCAAGAAATCCACATTTAATAGTTATCTTGGGGTCACAACGAGGATGAATTTGTTGATTAATGTTGAATCATATATCCACATCCAACCTATAATAAAGGGAATTCTTTTGGAAGGATATAACAATAATGTTACAATGTACATTCTCTATTTTTCTAAAAATTTATATAATTAATCTCGGATTTATTTGTCATTATTCCTTATAGATATTGTTTATTTTATAATATTTTAGTAGTAAATTTGTCTTAATGGCCATTGGAAAATCATATAGAGGATTATGGACTCTTCTAACAAAGTCACATCTGAGGGATTTTGAGAGGAAAATAAATCCCACCCACCACTTAGTTATGAACACATTATAAAGCAGGAAACATGGATGGATTTCTATAATCTTCATAATGTGAAATCATTTTAGGTACATTGAAGTTGATAATATGTTAATTGAAATTATTTATTTCATCCAACTTGATTAAAAATTTTTAATTTATTAGACAATAGAAGAGTGCTAGAAATAAGTAATGTGCATCAAAACCAACATACCCCTATCATAAAAGAAATATGGGGTACTCTTCATTAGAGAATAAATTTGTTTTTATTTTAAACCAACAATAAAAGATTAATTATGTGTTATTAAATAGAATATTTTCCTTTATTTATATGGATATTGATGAATCAAAATCTGAAGAAACATCCATCCCAAGTCATGGGCTATATAAGGGGGTTCATGTAAATAAATATGGTATATTAGTTGATGGAAATAGAAAATCATTATGGGAATCATTTGTTAGTGTGACATAATTGTAATTCATTACGTTTTCTAATAAAATTACAAAAAAAAAATATGTTCATATTTTTATAAATGGTTTAGACACCATAATGAGAAATGGTCGTACTAGAAGAAAAGTGACTTTCAGTAGCTTTGAATCGGCCTAAAAAATATGCCCACATTAGAGGATTTGGATTTGGAGTCTCTCCTCGAAAATATTACGAGAAGAAAAAACCACATGATGATACATATAATATGGTGATATTCATGAAGGAATAAATAGACTCGCCGTAACATATTATTTTGTAGTCAATTTTGGTATAACAATGTATAATAAATGTTCAAAGTGAACAAGTGGCGGAGAAAAGATCGGCACATGAATGAAATGATCCCACTAGATTTGAGGCTAGTCATTCCCCCCAACTGTATACCTTACCCAAGGCTATAAATATTTTTATTACACTTTCTCCAAAATGTGAGTCAAACATCTTATGATAACATTATAATACTACAACACTATAGGGTACAGTTTTAGGTTATTTTTATCCATCAATACCCATGTACCACTGTATTGCGATGGGTATAGTGTATAATATACCAAGAGACCAACTACGCAATAAACCCCTCCCAAAAAATAAAATGAGAGTGGGGATTGAGGTATTTTATTTGCCAATAACTGAGTTTCATGTCCCATTAATTGGTCGGGATATTACAATGGTTGAAGCTGGTCTTGGAACATTCATAGTATGGTCGTCTAATATTATAATGATAAATGTGGAATGCCTTTAAAAAATCATATAAAAAACATGTAATAACTGATGATAAATGGTTTAAAGTGGGTTATTATATTATAGATGAATAAAGTGGTGGATAAATGAATGTTTGAATGAATAAAATCTTTTGAATCAACCAATAAAACAAAATGACCTTCCGAAAGCACCTCCCCCTACCTATTCTAGAGAAATATTTATTATCCACAAAACATCTTACAGAGAACAATTTTAATGATAAAACAATGTTTTACATTGAATATAAAGAAAAAATATATGGATAATCATTAAAAACATAATTGGTCTCAAGAATCTAACTAAGATTCTTAAGCATTAATGGTTGGGCATCTCATTTCTGAATACATATATACGGTGCATTTTCTTAATAATTCTATCCAAATAGTGATTTAAATATGTTTATTAGAGTTAATAACTATCCATATATTGTACAAAAGTATATATTATGACTATATAAAGGGATGATCCTGTGAAGCATGGTTTGGATACATTAATCCCTATATAATTTCTACGCAAAAAGTATGTAGAGAAAGAAGAAATATAGAATAAAAAATCATATTTACTAAAATAATTTAATAAAAAAGCCTCAGGAGGAAAATCTATTTGATACCTATAATGTAAATTTAAAACTCTACAATATAATAAAATAAAATATATTTTTCATTTTGTAATTACTTATTTGGTTTTGTTTTTATATGAAACATTAGATGTTGATAGCAGTCGACATAGACACCTTAAATATTTATTTTTTGGATACAATGCATGGATTTCCATTCAACCGACCACACATGATGTGCATTGTGAATATTTAATACAGTAAAATCAAAATTTTATAGATAAAAATCGAATTATATGTTTGTTATATGATTTAAAGATATTTTTGGGATTATAGGGTGGTCACTCAAAACACGCTAGATCATGGCGTTAATTCAATGTCTAAAATGATAAAGATTGTGGATTACTACAACCGGAAAAATATTAATGTATATATAGAAATATTTAACTATAAAAAATTTAAAAAAAATTACTTATTTTGGGAAATGTTTTTGTTGTTTCTGAATCAAGATTATGATATCGGTTGTCGATATTATGTTTGAAAATTTATGAGAAAAATCATAAAGCATGAAAGGACCATCATCCCCCAAATGGTAATTTTCAAAGGTAATTAAAATTTCATTAAATATATTTCTTAATCATATGTTTGTCTATTTTGGTTCACAATATTATCAAGATTTGGAAAAATAGAGTTACTCAAAATAATAAATCAATATATTTAGAGATGACTGGGAAGTGTAATTTTTTTAGAATTTGTGCTGACATCAAATTTGGGTGATTACCTGCTATGTTTGTGATCCCTTATGAGTAACGTCATTAGAAACATATTTTGGGTGTGAGGAATTAGTGTTATAATACATAAATATTATTTTTGATCTCTTTTTTGAGGAGTAATATAATGGAGGAAATTAATATGTTTAGTAGTGCTGACCTTCAAACAATTAAATTGCTGGGAAATCAAAAAGGTGGAGGTGGAGGCTGACACCGAGTCAGAAGTGATTCCAGAGGTAGAGTTGGAGTTACAGACTGTTTTGGAGGAGACGGTATTGTCAAATACCGAGGTGGATAACTGGGTGGAGGAGGATAAAAAGTGTTGGCTTGCAAACAATAAAATTTTCAGTAAATGAAGTAGAATTAGTAACATAATTGGATTTTGTTTGAGAAAAATATTTTAATAGTGCACAAACAAATTGTCACTAATGATAAGAGTCATTGTTTTTCTTTCCAGTTTAAAATGAAATTTTATTAAAATACCATATGTCACATACTAAAAACTGAGAAAATGAATTTAGATTTTATAGATACTTTATAAAAATTATCTATACATCATTTTTGATGTGTAGGGTTTATCTGAACCTCAATATGATAGACAGTGTGACCGGTATGACTCCAAGTGTCCGTTATCAGTTATAAATTTAAAATTTTGTATGAAAAATGTTCACTTCATGAAAATAGAGTAAACAAGCATATATTATATTTATAAATTAGGAAATGATTCATAATTAATTTATGGCATGTATAAATCAGTTTCATGTCAAACCCACACATGATGCTACCTGTATGGATTAAAGTGTGTGTTTTTATTTTAAAATGACATTTTATTAAAAAAGCACACGTGGAATACTCAAAACTGAGGAAATGTATTTATATAGTTTTAATACTTTCGGAAAAAGATCTTTGAGTCATTTGGGACATGTATCACTCATTCGCGCCTCAATATGACACACTATGTTACCTATACGACTCTAAGTGCATCATTTTATTCAAAATTGAGATTAATTATAGTGAAAAAAACAACTCACATTCTCAAAAATAGTAAAAAACATTCCTATTTTTTTGGTACTATAGTAAAATTATCCATACATCATTTTTTACATGTATGAATCAGCCCGACCTAATCTGATACACAGTGTGATCTATATGACTCTTAGGTTCCGTTATTATTTTAAAATTGACATTTTGTTACAAAAAAAGTTTTACTCAATGAAAGAAGAGTAAATGAACTCGGTTTATCATGATAATCTGGGAAAATTATTCATAATTCATTTTTTATGCTTATAATTCATTCTCATGTAAATCCCACTCGCGATGTAACCTCTATGGCTCAATGTTTGTGGTTTTAGTTTAAAATGACATTTTAGTGAAAAACAAATATGGTGTACTAAAAACTGAGAAAACAAATTCATATTGTTTTGGTAGTTTATGAAAATAATCCATACATCACATGTGATGTGTTTGGTTCAGCCTCACCTCAATCTGAAACATTTTGTGACCAGTATGACCTAATGAGTGTCTTTTTATTCAAAAATTGGGATTAATTTTAATAAAAAAACAACAGACATACTCAAAACCAAGAAAATGGATTCAGATTGTTTTGGTAATTTAGGTAAATTATCCATACATTAGTTTTGATATATAGGTATTAGAAACACCTCAATATGACGCATGTTGTGACTGGTATAACTCCAACTTTCGGTTATTAGTTTAAAATTGAAATTTTAATTCACAAAAGTTCCACTCAAGAAAAATTAAGAAAACTCACTCGAATTGTCTTAAAAATTTTGGAAACTGTTCATAATTAAATTTTGATGTGTATTAATTAGTATCATGTAAAACCCACACACCATTACACCTATATGGAACAAAGTTTCTATTTCCAGTTTGAAATAACATTTTAGTAAAAAACACATTTGGCCTAATCAAAAAAGAGGAAACACATAATTTTTTTTATACATTAGTAAAATGACCCATGAGTATGTTTTGGCATGTATCTTTCATCCACACAACAATATGATGCACATCGTGACCATTATGACCCATAGTGTGGCTTTTTATATAAAATTTAAATTAATTTTACTCAAAAAACTCACATACTCAAAACCGAGAAAATTCATTATGATTGTTTTGGTACTTATGTAAAATTATTCATAGATCACTTGTGATGTACGGGGATCATCCTCACCTCAATCTGATGCACGGTGTGATCGGTATTACACAAAGTGCGTTTTTTATTCGAAACAGACATTAATTTTAATAAAAAAAACTAATATACTCCAAACCGAGCAATCACATTCTGATTATTTTGGTACATTAAAAAAATTATCCATAAGTAATTTTTGATTTGTAAGAATAAGTCACACCTCAATTTGACTCATGGTGTAACCGGTATGACTCTATGTGCACCATTTTATTCAAAATTTACATTACTTTTAATAAAAAAACATCTTACATACAATATAATTGTGATTTTATTTTCATGTATTTGTGTGAGAAATTTTATTTCATTTAAATTCAGTATTTTTTATTAATCGGGTAATTTGTTGTTGATATTTCTATTGATTCAGTGTATTGTTGCAGCACGCTACGCTTGTTCCTAGTGATGCATTGTATTGTATCATTGCACAAAAGTTTTCACCTTTATCAATGATAATAAATTTGCAAATAAAATATTGATTTATAAAAACTTTTAGAGGTTCTTATATAGATACCCTTTATCATAACTTTAGAAAGAGTGATAAAGAACTATTTATCGGTGCTTATACAAGAGATGAGAAATTCAATCTATATCAGTGCTTTTCAAAGTGTTGATAAATTGTACTTTTATTAGCGCAAATAGAAGTGTTCATAAATCAATAATTTATCATTGATTTTTAAAGCACTAATAAAGGGTATATTTATCAGTGCTAAATAAAAGTGCTGATAAATGGGGTCTTTCATTAGTGATATTATTTGTGCTGATATATCTCCCATTTGTCATCTTTTTTTTATCACTGATAAAATCCATTGAATTTTAGTCGTTGTAAGGTATTAAATGTTTTTCTAGCACTGGTAAAGGCCGATTTTAGTGCCATTAATTGTTTGTTTTTTAGTATTGTTGGCAACCTTCCTAACAAAACTTTCAGGATCATTATCTTTTCTATTTTCAATTGGAACCTTCTTCCTCAACTCTATTTTCTTTTCAACCTTACCTGAACGGGAAGTAATAGAATCCTTTTCATATTCTGTATTTCTAAAATATTTTCAGACATAGGGTTTTAAGAAACTTCTTAACTCTCTACTTTGTAAATATTGGCCAAGTACATAACTTTCCCATCTTTCCTCTTTTTTAATAAAAATCCAACACTCCTCTACACAATTGAATTTAAATTTTATTTATCCTTCTCATGTCACTTCTTAAAATAAATTTCACCAACTTCAAAAATAATTTATTTTAAACTTGTACTTTTCTATTCATATTTAGAATGTTTTCTGATGGACAATTTAAAACTCTTCCTCTTTTTCTTGACCTTCACTTCTAGATGTTCATTACAATTTGTTTATTTCATGAGTAAATCCTAATTGCACATGAAGAATGTGTAAACCCTCATTGAAATTGAATTATCAAGATTTAACACCCATTGCACATGACGTATCATGACCCAATGCATTGGAGCGCTGTCAGGGCACACCCTTCTTAAACATTTCATTTCATACATAACTGTTCCACATAGATCATACAACATGGAATCAATCATCATCATTTATTCCATGATGAAGGGTTTTGGAATATGTACATGAAGCTTTATAATCAATAACTAAATGTTCATAATGATGGATACCCTTGATAGAGAAATGGGTATGGTATTCACTACACAATGAAATTGGCTAGGAAAATCATAGTTCAATTTCGGCAGCATAACAGCGTGAAATAAGAACTCATAAGAAATGTTTTATGAAAGATAAAGGGGTGTATCATCATATTTACATGAAATGGAATGTAAGGGGGTCCTGTAGAAATATGTCCCAACAAATGTAATGGAATTTATAAGCATAATAAAAAATAATTACTTGGATGTAAAATAGGAGAGAGAAATCCCTCACAGAATTTTGACTTGGTAATGGGTGTACATGGGAGGAATTAATGAGAGAGAAATGGGCATCCTATCATCCAACCATAAATATGGGAGTATGGGGGAGGCTACAAATCAAACCCCAACATTTTTAATTGAAAAAAAGGGCATAACAACCTAAAGAAAATTGGAAAAAAATGAGAAAGGAAGAAATCCATTACTTGGAAAGTTAATCCCAAAAGCATAGTAGGGGCTTGTGAGGGGACATTTGGGATCTTGGGAAACCTTGGGAGGATTCTAGAGATAGGATGGAATGGTTTGGTCGAACTTAATAGGCTTTTAGTGAAGAGAAAGTGGGAGATTGGGTGGTTTTATATTGGAAAAGAGAGGGAATTATTTATTTTTTAGGTTTGGGACACCTCCCATTAAATTAATCAAAACCACAAACCAAAAAATGGATTCTTCCCATGTTTTTTCCAAAGGGGATTGAAAAAAAAAATTATAAGGAAAATTTCAGAACATCTTAAAATAATAGGGTTGATTATGTGGAGGTGAGTCACACTCTCAAGGAAAACAATTTAAAAAGACAAAATGTTTTATAAGTTTTCGAGGGTTCACAAATGATTTGTAAAATAAATAAAACAAATTTAAAATAAAATTATTTTAATGGTAAAACATATTTTGGAAGAACATAATGTTTATATTATTTTAATACATCTCTATAGGGTAAATATGATGTCATAAAATACACTATATATTTAAACGATATTTAATTTTTACACAAAAATTCACCACTCTTAGAAAATTATGAACAATTCACCCTTGGATTATTTCAAAATCCTAACTCCAAAACTAATTTTCATTTTATCTAAATAATTTTATAAATATGTGAATTCTTACTTGTAAAATAAAAACTGACATTTATCCAAAATTTTTGGGTTTTGACAAAAAACGTCTTTCAAACCTTACTAAAAATTACTATTGTATTCATAAAAATTGTATGATAATTTATATTTAATATAAAGTACTTTATTAATAATATTTTATTAAAATATCATTTCTCAAAATCTATTTCTTTGTTTAATATTAATTAAAAAAACTATTTTTACTTTAAAATCTATATACTAAGTGACAATTAAAAGAATCTATATTCTCCATACAAGAATAATGTACATAGTCATAACTCTAGGGTCTCGCTGCGTAACCCCTTATAACACCTGCATTAGACTGAAGGGTAAGGTGTGCGATGGAGACAGACTCTTTGGGTGGATCGGATAACATCGCTTGGGTGCTAATATCTATTAAATTCCACTTCTCCCATAGTCAGTTCCACTCAATCTTAACGTGTTCAAGCTCATCTTTGGCTTGGTCAATAGTGAAACCCAATGATGTCACCTCCTTTCCAAGCTCCTACAAATGGGCTTCGTACGAGGAAAGTATACTCGATGAGGCAATCAATTCCTTTGTTTGAGTAAATTGGATTTTTTTAAAGCCCTATATTTATACTAATCATGTGATCACAGTTAAATGACTATATTACCAACGGTCAACATTCATAACTGTATTTTAAAATCCAAATCATAAAACCAAATAAGTCCATATTTTTTACATAACCATAAAAAGACAATTAAATCAACCAAGAATAATTTTCATTAATGAATTTTTGGGTCATTACAGCCTCCCCCTCAATAGATGTGGGCCTCACCACCATGGCAGCCCCGCCACCGCGGGATGTCCTTGCCACCTTTCGACCCCAGCCTCGAGGTTGGGGAGGCACACCATCACTATCCTGAATAGTTGGCAACTTCAACATCTCTCTCGGGAAGGCCGCCTCCCATCTTTTAACGTACTTATTCATGAACCCAAAGATGGATGTGGGTGGAGTTACCTCATTCCTCATATTCCCATCTTCCCGTGTGAACATGAGACACATCTTCCTCATCACACATGGGTGCTTCTATAGCGCACCCCTATATAGACCTGTGGGGTCAGTCGTTGCATGCATCGAAATTTCCTAGTGAATCTGTGTGGGGTGTAAATCTCACAAAGGGGCTCGCGGTCTACCCATGCCACCAAGACTCTGCCTAGAAAGGCTAGGAGGTAGGACCGATTCTCTTTCGTTTCCAATCCATTATTGGTAAATATACCCATTGGCAATGGGAACCAGAGAAATTTGAACTTCTATACCTTCTAGACTCGATTATGTACCACCTGCATGGTTATCTTGGCCAGAAATCTCCCTACAACAATTAGAATGGACGGGTGGAAGTTTGATTCTGGAGGGGAGATGGGGTTTGAATATTCATAGATCCCACTGACATGCGCTGTTATCCACCCATACAAGAGGTGTAATGGCCATCAAATTCTCTATGCCTTTTCCCTCACTGATATGCCATAACATCTTGTACATCTTGGCATGCATTGGGATCCTGAGGTTGACCCGCCCTCATGTCGCCAGCATGGACGTGATGATAAACTTCTTTTCTCACATTCCCAAGTTCATATATCTCACTGGAAGGATCCAACCACAGGTGAGTGTCGAAATGAATGCAGCCAACCTGACTACCATTTGTTGTTCGGTGTTGATGCTGAATCCCCAGGGATTCCACTGGATGTCCACTAAGAGCCACCAGTATGAGCGCTACTTGCCCCATTGGGCCCCCTTTGGGAGTGTTTCATGCCTCACTGGAAACTGCCTATCTTCTGGAAAGTTCAGAAACTACTTAAACCACCGTTTGAAGTGAAAATCCCTCACTGACTACTTTTCCTCTCCCGGTAGTAGGTTCATCAATGCCATCACCAGTGGTGGCATTTGATTTGGATCCTCCCAATGAACCATAACATGGAGGAACTTGTCGCACATCTCCCCCAGTATCGGGACCACCGAGATCTAATGAAGGTCCCATAAACTGATACTGACCTCTCCATGGTGCGAATGGAAGGTATTGGTCCTTGATGACCATCTTCTCAAAAAATCTAGAATCAGCTAATTCAGCTGAAAAATATATAATTAGGAGGCCCATGCCTCCTCATATAGGCCCACTCTTCTCATCTCTACCCCAAATTCCTCGCACGAGGCACCTACCCAGTAATCCCAGGCCCAGCCATCTGTGATGTGTCTGCCCTGACGTAGATCCAACTCATCGGACCACCCCTTTCCCGAGTTCCTCTGGGCTTCCTTCATGATAGTATGATATAAAGGGGGAGATTTATCTATCTACAATTCCTTCCCGTCAACATTGTCCATGTGATTGTACAGGAAATCTGTGTTGACAGGTGTGTAGTCCTCCTGGGCATGGCGTCAGCTGCCTTGAACCAGTGGTGCAGGCACGGCGTGCTCTTGAACCAGAAAGTGGGCTCATCCCTGCTTTCTTCAGGGATGAAGATGTCATCCCTCAGTCCAAATCCATACAGAGGCAGCCTCTTACATATCGAATAGTTATTTTGGCTTTCCGACTACAGCCCCACCAGTGAATTATGATCCGAATGGCTCCGTAAACACTCCAATGTACCTGAGCTACCCACTATTCCCTCTCTCTGGGAAGTATCCTAAAGGACCCCCTGGAAGCCCCTTGGTGAGCCATTCTATTTTTGAGTTTGGGTGATCTTTGGTTCTGGTTCGTGATACTCTTTCGCGGTGCTCATTTACGATGCCTGTTTGTGGAGCCCAGCCCAGGCCTTTATACAAAAGCCGCATAGCGCACCGTCGTGAAGTAAAAAAACATGTTGTGCACCACAAAGCAGAAGCCCTAATTTGTGAAGTTAAATCGTGGAGTACGTGGAGCTTTGCGAATCAAGAGCGCTAAAATCAAAAATCACAGAGATGAAAAGGTAAAAAAAGAGACCAGCCTCTCATATTTGTAGGAAAGGACACCTAGTACTTCGCGATGCGTTCGACTGAGGCAAGCTTCGCAGTGTGCTCGCCACGTACATTGCCCCTCCACTTCTTGAACCTCCTTCACGAGTCACCTTCATGATTGGAAGAGGAATTTTGGCGATTGATCCCCATAAATTGACCCTCTCTTTCTCCTCAACTCTCAGTCTATGGGAGAATTTTTTGGTGCCAAAATTTGGGAAGAACAAGAACAAATGGAGAGCCTTAAGGGTTGTCGTGAGAAGCTTGTTCGCAGATCCCTCGCATCCCCATGACTAGCACTAAGCTACCCCTCTGTGAAGGCGTTTCAGTGCAAGGAGGCCGGAGGCTCCACGATCCCCTATGAATTTGTTAACACACTATGAAACAAAGAGGCAGGAGGCTCCACAAACCCAATTTGACATTCGGTAACGTGCCACAGATCAAGGAGGCAAGAGGCTCTGCGAACCCATTTTACGTTTGCGAACCCGCCGAGGAGCAAGGAGGCGAGAGGCTCCACAAACCCATTTGACATTCGCGAACCCGCTATGAAGCAATGAGGCGCGAGGCTCCGTGAACCTATTTGACTTTTGCGAACCAGATGTAGATCAAGGAGGTGGGAGGCACCACAATTACGATAAAGTTCCACGTGTCTTCCTGCCCAGCAAGCTCTACTTTGTTGTGCCTCTTGCCTATAAATAACAATCTCCCCTCGAGCCCAAAGAACTGATCCTATAAAATTTCACCTTCTTAGATCTCAAATCACGATTCAAATTATACTCTATGAACAATTTCCTCCTAAAGGTACTTTGGCATCACGAAGTGCCTCTCCCTTGGTTTGAATTAAGCCCCTCTTCAGATAGGGATGCCCTTCTTATATCCCATGGGTCTCGATGAAGGAAGGGGATCCCCAAGGGGACTCGGGTCTTCAAGGATCACT
Source organism: Viscum album (assembly GCA_963277665.1). Taxonomy (NCBI): domain Eukaryota; kingdom Viridiplantae; phylum Streptophyta; class Magnoliopsida; order Santalales; family Viscaceae; genus Viscum; species Viscum album. Next base: position 1,269,910,228 of record OY728162.1, on the reverse strand, counting down.
TATGCTTCGCGAGATACTTTCCATGCACTTTTTACCTACTTGCTAAGGCAGGTTCACTGTGCTTTGCGAAGCACATTGATTTGCATTGCTTCGTTTCATAGTGCACCACAACTTCGCAAAGCACTACTCTGCAAATGCCATACCACTTCGCGAAGCCCCTTCCATATTCACATATTCCCTATGCCTAGTCTAGGACACTTCACTTCGTGAAGCCTACCCCTTAATGAAGCCCCTCCACTACATAGAGTGCCAAAGCATCATGAGGCTTCGATCTATGAACCCCTTTTCTCTGCAACTCCTTTTCCCGTGTGACCCTCTAGGTTTTCACAATGTTATTTCAATATCCCTTGGGTGGTACTTCCTATTTCATTGCTTTACCTCATTCTTCTTCGCATAGGCACTGTAATGGCTATTGCTTCTTCTCATAGAAATGATAACGTGGACCCCTCTATAGATAACTCCATAATACCCCCTCACTATGGTGTTGATGATGACTTCCCTTCCCCAAAGGTGGGTGTGTATTAGTTATGTATGTCCTAGGGGTGAGAAGTGAACCAACCTCATTCGAGCAGCAGGACGTAAAACTACCAAGAACCATCTTCCTCAGTACATGACATTAAACTATTGTCTCGTCCCTTGCATTAGACGTAGGTTACCCCATCTAAGGCATTCTCTTTTCCCACTGGTCTCCATGGGAGGGAGATCATTCCTCATATGGAATGTGATCTTATTTATCAGAGCGGTATTTGTCTGCAGTGAAATGGAAACCATCTTGTGGTAAGCCCCCTAGATTTTCTAGTTGTAGGTAGCATCCCTACTCTTCCTTTTTTCATCTGTGCCAAATCCCTATCCTTTTGGGCTTTATCACCACCGGGCCTCCACCCTAGAGTATGTCCCATTCCCTATCTCCCAGGGCCGTAGACCATGTGCAAGCCCCTGTTTCCATTTTGGGACACTAACTATGTGTCATCCCCATACCACATCCCACAGACACGCCTTTCATGACGTGATCTTCAGGTATTTGTTTACTCTTGTTTCTAACACCGAGCATGACTCACATGGTCTTAGAGTAACCATCAACCATGAAATCCTCTCAGGGAAGCCTGAAGTGTAAGAACCAAACACTCCTTTCCAAACAATGTGGACTTTGATCCTTTCCAAGTCATGCTACATAAGAATCCTCCCTAAGGTTCAAACCCAACACCGATTGGTCCCGACCATCATCACGTCGGCTCACCAACACCCTTTCCGATCTACATATACTTTGATCCTTACAATGGAAAGGTACATAGGAAGCCTCCCTGAGGTTCAATCCCAACACCCATTGGTCCCGAACATCTTCACGTCAACTCACCAACACTCCTTTCCGAACTACATGGACTTTGATCCTTGCCAAGGCAAGGTACATAGGAAGCCTTTTTGAGGTTCAAGCCCAACAACCATAGGTCTCGACCATAATCACGTTAGCTCACAAACACTCCTTTCCAAACATTGTGGACTTTGATCCTTGTAATGGCAAGGTACGTAGAAAATCATCCCTAAGGTTCAAGCCCAACACCCATTGGTCTCGACCATATTCATGTCGGCCCACCAACACTCCTTTCCGAACTACGTGGACTTTGATCCTTTCCAAGCAAAGGTATGTAGGAAGCATCCTTGAGGTTTAAGACCAAAACCCATTGGTACTGACCATCTTCACGTCATCTCACCAACCCCCCTTTCAGAACTATGTTGACTTTGATCCATTCCAAGGTAAGGTACATAGAAATCATCCCTAAGGTTCAAGGCCAACACCCATTGGTCCCGAACATCTTCACATCTACTCACAAACCCCCCTTTGTGAATTACATAGACTTTGATCCTTGTCAAGAAAAGGTACATAATAATCCTCCCTGAGGTTCAATCCCAACAAGTAGTTATTCCGACCCCCTTCACATAGGACCACCTTCGTCCCACATGATGTTAAACTGTGTGCCCCCTTTTTGTCTTCCATGAATGAAGTAAAACTTTATCAACCATCCCGAACTATGTGGTCTTTGATCCTAGTCTCCATGACATGGAATGTAGGGATTATCAATGGGGTTCAACCCCATCCCCCAGTAAGTCATTGTCCCCCCATCCAGTGGTAAGCTATTGCAAACCCCATCTAGTGGTAAGTTGTTGCACCTCCATCCAGCAGTAAGCCATTTTTCACCTTTCCAATAGTAAGCTGTTGTGAACCCCATTCATTGGTAATCCATTTTCAGCCCGAACCAAGCGGTAAGCCGATGTCGTCCCTTTTTTTGGGACCCATATCTCTGGTTCATCCCAGTGGCGTAAGACCAACCTTGGGCTGCTAACCACACGTAAGCCCCATTATATCATCAGGTCATTTTCCTATATGCACACATCGATCATATACAACATCCTAATCTACACTGACATTGATTCCCTACTACAGGGTTACATTGGAGGTCTCTTCGAGGCTCAAGCCCAACATCACTGTCACCCTCGAGTCGACTCCATCTCACTCCCCATCCAATTCACTTAACCATACATTATCCATATTGATTCTTACCTAGGCCACCATATCCCGTTGGGATTATGCCACCCCATTTCCCATTCCATTTAGCAACAATAGGGTAACTAACCATGTGTTAGACCCAATATCAGTGTGTCCTCCAAGGGTCACACCCATCTGATCTACTCCAGTCAATGTTTTGATCAGTCAGATCTGTCTCCGCTAGATGTTAAACTTGCGGCACACCCTGTGTTAAACATGGTAAGATTAGGAAAACCTCATAGACAAGCCTATGTCATATAATTTCATGCATTGGATCTAGGATTCCTCAGGCTTCCTTGCCCTCTAGATGCCCTATAATAAAGGGAAGAATCCTAGACGCGCTAGTGTTCCAGAGTCCAGACATGCCAGTGATGTCCAACATGACTACTTCCCTGAACGAAGGTTACTTCCCTGACTGGACCCCATGGGATGTCCGGACAGAAGCAGTGTAATTAACCAGTGTCCAGGAAGATATGGAACTGGGAAGAGTTTCATAGACAATTTCTTCGTCTATAAAGGAGACCTAGACTAGGTAATGATTTTCGAGGAGGAATCCACGAAAGGAAGAACCTGCATCCCATCATCTTGTTTCAATGAAAGAGAAAATATCCCTGAATAAGGAATGGATGTCACCTGCCTTTGGAAAGCATGGATGCTGGGAAACAACCAGTGCATCCTCGTCCTCCTCAAGAAGACAGATGCACGTGCCCCGATGAAAGTATCGGAAACAAGTATAGTAAATAGTGGAATCATTTGGCAGAAAAACCTATTCTATGGGATACATTATGTAAATACAATTGAGTAGAGTTACACAATATTTAGGAAAATATGTTTTTAGTAATTCTTATATTATATTTCTGGTGACCAAAGGATGTTTATGTAGATTCATATTTCCCAAGGTATTAATTATGGTTTGTGGTAGGAATGTACCTGGATATGGGATGAAAATATTAATACAGAATTTACTGAGAATTTCAGTAAAAGGTTCCTTATTCAAATTTGACCAAATCATAGGAAATATAGTACCAATATTTTTAGTTCATATTCCTCGGACCATACCATTATGGAAATAATATGTGATATATGGCCTACAAGAACAAGATTGTTCCTACATACTTGGGACATAATGGAGGAAAACTTATACCATGCTCTTGGTTGTTTTCATATAAAGAGAAATTATATGGGAAAAATGTTCAAGGGATGATCATAGAATATATTTAAATTAATGTTTCCAACATAATATAATAAAAGCGTAAAATTACATAACAGGATTATCTTAAAGGAAAAGTTACCACTGGTTTACAAACCTATTTTGTGGGATGTTTTATGAAAATAAAACATGGGTGTAATAATAAATAGTCAAAAAGTTGAATCCTTTTGATGGAAAAAAAATTGTGGGATACTTTATACAAATCCAAATGGGGTGTGTTTCTGAATAGTTAGTAAAAGGATTCCTCAGGTATCAGACATTATATCTCTAGAAGATAAAGAATGATTATAAAGACCTTAAAGTTTCCATGATTTGGAGTTTTATTTTTTGATGGGATATGTTCTGGAACAAAGGAATCATTCGAAATGATATTGTCTAGTAGTGTAGAGTCCCTTGCATAGATCTGACTCATATGTTGAAGCGGGTGTCTTTATTTCCTTGGTGGATCCTCTAATGAGGGGACCCAACATAAGAGCTCTGGCATATATCTTTATCTATACAAAAGGGAGAGGTACTAATATTTATCATATGGTAGAGACTGTGAAATTAGGCAATGGCATAACTATGTAACTCATGGGAATGAGAATAAATCCATACCTCATTCAATAGGTATCCTGTAGTTTAACTGTAAGAGGTCATGACATCAATCATGCAGTTTAACGCCATACGGTAAGGCTGAAAATGTCTTGGCATAAAGAAAATGGTAATATTGCATCTAGGAAAGGGAATGGGACCGGAGCATCACTATTTTTCTTGTTTAATAGTTAATTGAGACACATGTAGTTCTAAATGGAAGATCATGCACACTGATTGAATTCATGTGAGGAGGAAACGGGGCGGGGTGAATATGGGTTCACTAATATTGTGAGAAATTATAAAGGATCCTCTCATGTAGATCTAAATCATACATGGGGCAGTGGGTATATTTCTTGTATTGTATTGTAGATGGTCCCAGGATTGAAGATATAAACATAATTATGTATCTCATTGAAATATGATTTAAGAGACACATAGTTCTAGAAACAATCTTTCAGTTTATTTTCATGCGATGAAGAAATCTGGTGTAAAATTAATGTCTTCTAGCCAAAACCATGATAACCCTAATTCAAGTTGATAAGACTTAGTTAAACAGAGAAATATTTTACTAAAACTCCTAATCCAACATGAGTTATTCTTAGTGTGAGAAATAAGGAGGGTAAAAGGGTTCTTCCACCACATAAAGGAAACAAAAAAGATGGATAGGGGCATTTAGATTTTTTGATGGTCGTGCCAAGAGGTCTAATCCAACAATCATCATGTATCTCGATATGATGAGAATCAAGAAATACACCTTTATTTTAATTACATGCACATTAATGTCATGAATTAAGTATTTAATTGAACAATCACGAAGGAAATGAAATGTTGCAGCTCGGACCAAGGATTGAAATATGGGTGTCACTACATATCTCACTAGAAGGAGAATCCTGCCACACATAGTTCATCAAGAACCATGTTGTTTAACATCATTCATTAATGTATTATTCTTATTGATGTGAAAAGGGGTATTATGGATGGACTAGGGGATATGACCAAGGCATCACTACATATATTTTTAGAACAAGAATCAAGACACACATAATTCTATAAATATCATGTTATTTATCATCTTGCCATGAGGACATTAATCATGATGTTTAAAATCTTATGGTAAGGAAGTGGGTTGCATGACATGAAATAAATATTATATCCAGAACTAGATATAGGATTCGGGCACACTACATATATTACCCTTACAACAAGAAAATCATACATAGTTCATGAAAAAATTTCCCCATATCAATTGGTAATTGACATGAGGAAAGGTGATTTAACATTTTCTAGAAGGATGGATGGGACCAGAATATGAGGTCTAGGAATAACTACATATATAATTTTATGATAATCAAACCATATATTCTGTAAAATCTTTTTCTGATGATTTGATTTGTACATAAGTAAAATAGGGAATTTATATATTAATCATGGCTGGACTTGGGATGGGAGGTTTGGGCATCACAACATATCTCATTGTAATGAGAATCAATACACACATAGTTCTTGAAAGTATCATAGATTTAATTATTATGTGATATGGACATGATCGTGATGGTACTGATATACATAAAGGGTGTACAAGTTCCACTATGGGGGTGGTGAAGATGTGAGTGGGGATTACACATGAGAGTTTCATATCCTTTCTTCCACATGTCTGACCAAAAGAGAATCTTGAACCACTTATGGTTCATAGGGATGTGGTTGAGATTTATACATGAGATGGAGGATTGAAGTTAAGGGATCATGAAGAGTTTATCTGATCATAATATTTTGGGGTTTACTTAATGTCGATTGAGATGGACATTAACCATGTAGTTTAATGTCATGTGGTATGGAATTTTAGTGTCTTGTAATTTTAGTTAATATGATTAGGACTATATATTGCATAGTCTATCAACATGAAATATGGGTGATTACACCTTGTAATCTAACGTCATGTGCCATAGACGTGATTTCATACCTTGTAATATCATGTGACAATTAACAACTCTATAGTTTAACATAATGCAGAATGTACATAGATCACATGATTACATGGAATATTTCTACAAGAACCTTGCATTGGTTGAGTTAATAATTATCACTTAATCCATTGATATTAAGGAATAATATTTTTTAGAATATACCCTATGTATGGAGTAAGTTCCTTCCCACATTGGTTCAGGTTTCAGAGGATTAATTCATAGTATCATTGGAGTCCTATGGACCCATATCATGTCTCCTTAGAGAAAATAATTGAGGTATATCTTCTTTTAAATGGCCCATTCTATAAAATTTTGATAGACTTCCATGTTATGAAATGTTTGAAATATATTATTATTGATATTCTCTAGCTTGTCAATTAGTTTATGGGATTTCTCATATATGGATAGCTAGTCAAATATGGAAACACATAGTGATGAAAATTAGACCTCAACGTGTAGGATAGATTCTATTCCACATACCAATTAGTATGGGGTCACCCATGTGGTAGTACATGTTATAGTCTAGTAAGCCTATATAGAATGAAAGGGATTTTCAGACCGTGAATTGTTTTCTTCATCCAACATCTTGCAGAGTATATTTGGTAGGGTATTGTTGAAGACATCTATTTTTCCATTGGTTACTATATGATAGCGGGATGAATGGTTGAATTTAATATTGTACTTCTGATATAGACTTCCCACCTTAGTGTATAAAACAATGGTGTCGTTTTCTATTAGAACTTAATGGGGAACCAAAAATCTGGAAATTATGTTTTATTTCATGAAGTAGACAACTATTTTTCTTGTGACTTATTTGAAGGGTATTTCCTCAACCAATTTGGAGAAAAAACATGTATTATTAAAGATTCATTTTACATTCTTGGTCGTATCAAGAGGGTATGGCCCCAAAAAAATACATTAGTTGAATGGAATGTGGCCATGAGTATTTGGATGTATGTTCAAACTCTATGCGTTGATGGATGAATTTTGAATGCACCATATAGGATTGATATTTCATGTTGAATTATGTTAAATCATATGTCATCGGAGACCAAAAGTATCTATGTCTTCCGATTTGATCATAAATATTATACCCTTACTGGTGGTCACTATGGTCTCCCTCATTTAGTTCTTCCATAATAATTGGATTCTCTTCTCCTTCGATACATATGAGTAGGAATCCTCCAAAAACTCTTTTATAGAGGGCATTATGGTGATTGGGGTCTTCATAAAGAGTGAAATTGAATGTTTGATTCCATATTTTCTTCTTCAAATCTCTATCTAATGAAACTAATCCATTTTTGAGGTATTCCATGATGATAATTACCCACAATTTGGTAGTAATATATGGTTCAGTGATAGGATAGAGTTCATTTATCACTTCAATATTGACTTAAAAAAAGGTGAGACTATTCAACATTGGATGTATTGATGACTATTTCACCCATTTGGGATCTTCCAATGTTGTAGCTGCTTTCCCCAATTCATATTCTTGGTTTTTTTATAGTATGAAATGATTCAATGTTGGAACTAAGTGGATCTCTAAAATTATCCCTCAGACATAGACAATTTCTGGAATTAACTCCTCTTTTTAAATTGTGTAATACTCATTGATCTATTCAATTACCATCTTTGAATCACCTCTCACATCTAGGTTTTCCACCATCATTTGGAGTTCTTGTTCTATCCTTATAATAAGGGCCAAATATTCTACCTCATTATTGGTATAACCTTATAAAAACATGAAGTATTAAGGTAAAACATCCTTCACTATAAAAATGAGTGAAATCCCTATCCCAACTTTGTTGAGTTTAGGTTTTTCCATTATTCATCATATTGGGATCCTTGATATGGCATAAAAATGCATTTCCTACATTTGGGGGCCATAATGAATAGAAAATATATCTGTATCAGGTATTTCAGTATTTAGTGTTCTTATTCCTACAGACAGGTGTTCTGCGTGCAAATCCACCAAGGGTTGTCATTTTTCTATTTTCTAAGGTATGAACTATATATCAAACAAATATAGTATAACCACACGTTTTCCTAGATTTCATTCCAACATAAAATGAATGGGGATATATTTTTTTGGGGTATTTCCAAATACCAATTGGACTTCATGGTGCTATATGTAGAACCTCTTTTCAAGAACTGAAAAGATTAATTCCATGAAACTTTTCGTGATATTTGATTAATGGGTCTTAGCATTGAGTGTGGCTCACCAAATATATTAAATGATTTATTCATTCACAGTATCTTTCATTAATGAAAACTTAGTTCCTAGTGGTCTCTCTAGGGCTACACATATAGGAGGAGTGTAATTCCCTCAACAGGTGGCATTAATATTGGTGGTCTCAGGAGGTCTTTATTGTGTTTTTAAAATGCTTCATGTTAGACATTGGTCCATTGATATTTGACCCCATTCATTACCAGTCTAGTAAACTTAAAACTCTTTTCTACAATGTTGGATATGAATCTCCAGATATAGTCTACGGGTCCTTTTATTCCTCTGAACTTTTAAGGTATATAGGAGGTTAAATGATAAGGGTATCTTTTTTTTCTTATGGTCAAATTTTATTCCATGATGGAATATAATGAAGCTGTAAAATTTCCCTGAGGTTACCCCAATATCACATTTTAGGGGGTTAAAATTTTTGATATGATGTTAGATAATGATGAAGATAGACTCCAGGCAAGATATATGGTCAGAACATTATCAGAACCTAAACACTAGATAATCAAAATTACCTTCAATAAATTTCCCTAGGAAGAGTTTGAAGATAAAATGCATGGGACATTGGTATGTGGAATCGGTATTCTTCAAGACATAGGGAATTACATGATATAATAATGCTCCCTAGGGATATCTAAAGGAAGTGGATTCTTCAACATCTAGGGCCATCCAAATTTATTTCTACCCTGAATATCCATTCATAAAGGAGTCGGATTGATTACCATAGGTTGCAATAATCAAGAGTTCTTTGATTAGAATCCCTAAGTCTTCATTTACATGATTATTTTTTCACTTCAACGACAAATTTGGAGGTGAGAGTTGATTGTGTATTTTAGGCTTCCTTATTTTATCCCAAATGGTCTTCTAGAAACACCAATTGATGGGTTTGAACCTCAAGGTCATGTCCTGGAATTTTTGTGTAATTATATGTGAACACATTCTACTGTTGCTTTGGGAAGGAATTATACACCTCTTTTCTTCTAAATTCAGGGACTCATTAATCAATGTGGGCCATTGAACCTCTTATATACCAAGATTTATCCCTTTTAGCACCTAAAAATATTGGAGACACTATCATGAAATGATGTATGAACATCCATATGGTCTTCCTCTTCTTCATCTTCCTCATGCTTTTCCTCTTCCATATCTATCTAGGAAGTAGGTGATGAAGTAGTTTTCTTGGAGTTAGGGGATGAGTCGAAATTTTTACATTTGGAAGATGAATAAACTATTTTTGGACCACATTCTAGTATGATGACTTTTTGAGATCCAAAGGGGAAATTAAGGGCTGATAATGAGAATCTTCATTTTCTCCAATCGTTAGAAGAAAATCTTCCCACTTAAATGAAAGAAGGGATTTTCTGAAACATAATATATGGGATGAGGACATTTTCATCAAAAATATAATTAATTATTGAATATTTGAAGAAGTATTTTGTTCTATGAGACCCAGATGTCACAATTGACAACAATGAATTCATTGAATGTGTGGTCTCATTTATGCCCACCTCATAAATTTGGTAGATTTAGTGTACATACTATGAATTTATCTCTTTGAAAGGATTTTACAAAATCATATCCAAACAATTTACTACATTGATTTGAGTGATATTATCATCCATCAATAGTTTACCTTCCTTATGGTAGAATCATGCATCAATGTATTGTGAATCATATGATTTCAATGGGAATTTTTCACAATTAAATGTCCCAACGTGACCATTAATACAAAAATTGAGGCATTACTGGTATGACAAGGGGATAACCACATGGTGGTGTAGACAAGGTCTTCCTGGTAGAATATTGATGTTCATACCCTACCTAACAATCATGAGGTTTTAGTCAAACACAAGATCCTTGAACTGAGTCTTGATTTTGATTTAATCAGGATTCTTTTTATCATGCTTCTCATTACACTATAACATTAAGGTATATGGGGACAAGTGAGAATCATTGAGATACAGTTGATGAAGTGTCAGTATTGGGATGAGGTTGACTCTTGAACCATTATCAATAAAGGCTCATTGGATCTCAATGACCATTAGTCTTCTATAAATATACAGGGGTCTCCCATGTCCCTATATGATGGAATCCTCATCCTAGTATGTGAAACAGATGAACATGTTGCATTATATAGGATAATTATCTACATGATACACATCAGCATCATCAACCTCAACCACAAATTCCAAAGGGACTGAGAAGTCAATGATTAGTGCTTCCAAGATTCCTTTTGATAGACTCAAACCAACCAGGATAGAAATATCAATCAATACCAAGGCTAATTTGTTCAAAAAATTATACTTTTGGTTCAATTATCTACACTTACCAATATTTGGATGTTCCTTTTCATTTTATTTTGGAACTAATGTATGTGATGTAGATGGATCATCCCGTAGAATAGTAGCTAATGATTCTTCTTCTCTTTGTGTATTAGGTTGGATAGGTCTTCCTGTATGTTGATGGTGATTGGGAAATAGAGTATCCTCTAACTGATCTTCTAGGATGATCATTTGAGGGTAGACCCTATCAAGGTTGGGGGAAATTCATTACTCATGATGGGCTCTGAGGATATCTCTCCTAGGAGTTTCATTAGTGTAGATAGATCAACCAGGGACATGTTCAAAATAGTGACTCTTGGATAGACCGTGTCTTCCCCTATATCTTCATCTTTGACGTTCTCTTCTCCAAATTATGTAATGATGTGTGGGGAACTCATTTTCATAACAACTCTATTAATCTAATAAGGGGTCCACTAAGTGAGTAACATTAATGGAACCAAATACAAAATCATCATCTAATGGAGATTACTTCTGGTGGATGTACCCTTGTTGTATTGTTTTTCAGGGTGGTACTCATGCTTTTGATACCATTGGAATAAAGGCTATTAAAGTTAGGTATAAAATTTCAATTTACCTGATCACATCATTAATTGTCTGATTATTAATCTTTTGTACAAAATGGTTGTTTTAAGACTATAATTTAGAGGATTGATCTTTTGTTAGATCTAGTTTTGTTGTAGTAGAAGTGGCTGGAGGCATATTCAGCTATTGCAATTATTCTTGTAGGATAGGATGAGTTTGGTTGATCATATTTCTAAGCATCCAGCCACTAAAAAACTTTCTACCCTTTATTTTAACATCATTCCATTCATTATCATCCTCTAGATGAGTGGTAGAGACACATGTTACTTGATAATGATAATATATCTGCTTCCCTTTCCTGGAGTCCACCATATTTTTCATGATGTATTTAAAAAACACTCATGTATGTTGTGCACCAATACTTTATGGATTGGGAAATAATTTCATAGATCTACATCACCATATTGGTTGGCATTCATGGTCTTTGTAAACTTGATCATGTCAGTTTCCATTGTTGATATGTAATATTTGAGGACTTGGTTATTTCAAAAAGAGTAAGCCTTTAATAATATCCTTAATCTATTTTTTTTCTTATCTATTTGATGATCATAATGAGGTAGTATTTGTTATAGATGATGAGGAGGTGTGACCACATGATATGGTTCAATATTTGGGGTTTGAATGGGTATAGGGGTCTGCTTATGTGTAACAATGGAAAACTATACTTTTTCAATTATCATTTAACGAGTCTAAGGAATTACTCAAGAAATTTCATTATTCTATATGATGGAGTCCACCACTCTTTGAAAAAATTATCAAAAGGTCTTGAAACCCTCCTATGTATTTCATAGTAATAAGAGACATCCATAAATCATCAGGAATAATTTATTTACATATTGGTAATAAGAATTCTTTAGGGATAGATATGTTAAGGAGTATGTCAACCACTTCCACTGAGAAATGAACTTTGAGAACCTTCTATTCTCCCACTATATGAAGTTTTATAGATCAATGATTATTGAATTCTGTAGTGTCAAACTAAACAGGAATAGAATCATTTATATGTGGAATTATTACCCATTAATTTAATGAGCCTTCAAACTTATGTACCATACAAAGGATGGTCTCTATAGTGATTTCATGAAACACATTAGTTTCACTACCTCTAGTGTCTTGTGGCTCCCTATCATGGGGTCACATTAAGTAAAGAAAATGAATCAAATTATTCTCTAGGTCTCTTGGCTTAATTAAAATGGGAAATGTCCAATTTTTGATGTTCGGTGGGGGAGGAATCATATATAACCATTTAGGGAAAGGATTATTTTCTAGTTGTATCAGAGACATCCATTCATCCATGGATTCCAATAAATACATGAGTGAATCAAGAACATACATGAGCCTTTAGAGAATTTCTGGTTGGGTTGGAGAATGAGAAACTGCAGTAGTTGGAAGGGGCATAGGCGGTAGCATTACTAGTATCATCCTTGGGTAGAACATAGTGGATGACTTATGAGGGTGTTCTTAAACTTTCCATTTTCCTTATTGGATGACTTTTGAGGAGGTAATGATGTAATATTATAGGTAATTATCATATTCTAGGAAAATGTTTGGTTCCTTGTATGCAAGAATCCTTTAATTATGTAACTATAGAACTCATTATTAACTGGAACTTCCCCATATGAATCCTCATCCAAATTGGTCACATTTTATATAAGGATTACATTAGTGGTATTAATGAAAATCAATGATGTGTAATGTATGGTATGACTTCGATCAGTTTATTTTTGATACATTCTTGGTTTATTCCCTTCATGGGGCCTCTTTCTCTCCATTTCTAGTTCCCTACAAGCTATTTGGAAAATAGTAATCTGGAGGAAATAGAAAAATAGTTTCATCACACAAATCCCTATTAAATGTACCAGATCATAAGATGGGACTAATTAGGATGACCCATTCTCTAAAGTTTCCCCAATTAGTAAAATACTAATTTATACCGAAAATGAAGTTTTTGATGGGAAAATTCCATGTCAATGAAGGATAGTGCTGTTACAATTCCATTTTCACAAATTCTTGAGCTATGTTTAATTACCTCAATGTTTGGGTTAAAAAAATACACCAACCCTACAGACTAGGCTTGGATGAGAACATATGTGGTTTCTACTTCTACGGATATCCTTCTAATTTTATAGAGTTTTGTCCAAACATTTTATGGGTGTATCATTTGGTATGCAGTTGAATCACCATATTTAATAGACTGTTGTGCTATTTCTAACATTTGTGCTATCTTAATGATAACTTCTCCCACATGGGAGGTTTGTAAGATATTTTTAGATGATTGGTGAAAAGGTTTCTTAATATCCTGCACCCATTTGTCTTGAAATTTATGAGAGTTGAATGAGACATTTTTTTACCACGTCTTTGCTTGTGAATATGGTCCACTTCTTAAATCCGGATTGAAGTAAGACAACATAATGAGACCACATTAGATGTCCGTTTGGATAGGGTGTGTAGTGTAATGTAATGTTTTTTCAAACCATTTTTTGATATGAACATTGTATGGGGCATCTGAAATCATTTTTTGAATTATTTTTAACCTACTAATGCATTGTCAATGAAGGGATCCTTGTTTTATCTCTATATTTCATGTATCTAGTAGAGAATCCAAGACAATTTGGCTTTTTACCCCTTCTATTACATTGATGTGACTTTGATATTCATCATAAGGTAAAACTTTTTCTCTCAAGTAATGATTATTTTTCCAAATATTGAGGTACTTGTTGTGATACTAATCATCCAATAATATCTCTATAATGTTGTATTGAGGGTTGGAAAATGCATAACATGACTAGTATACCATCTTTTCCTCACTTATTCCTCATTTATGTCATGTCATCTTCATCTTTTATTGAAGTATCCTCTACCTGATTTGACTAGAGTGGACACTTTCCCTCCACTTTATCATAATAAATAACACTAGTAGGGACTTCCTCTGTTATATTAGAATGTAGGTGTTCCAAGTGGAGGTTGCATAATGACCATTTCCTTGGGATATCTATCATTTGAGAAAGAATTTAACTTTTAAATGACAAGTCATATTGCATGACAATTTTTTTTTCACATGTGGATTGCGATAGGATTTATTTCTCATAAATACATTTCTATGTAGTCAATTATTTTCAAATAGTGAAATAATACTGTGGAGAGATACTTCCTAGTGATTTTCATTATGGGGAGTATTACCATGGTGTATTATTACAAGGATAAAACCGTATTTTTTTATCTTCTAGCCACAAATAGTGTCACTGTTACCCTCATCAAGATATGGGAACCCCAGATCGGTTTGTTTTTTTTTTCATGATTAAATTCTTCATGGTGAAGTGTCCAAAGAGAATATTTGGAATTATTTCTACAACAAACATTATTTGGAAATATGAGAATATGATTTTGAGATCTTATAGATAAGCATATGATGGATGTGTGAAATCTGGCATTAAGTATAGCAGGATCATATATGATATCTTCATTTTCCCATTGTTTCTAGTGAGGCTTAGTTTTTGGATTAATTCTTGTGAGGGGATGAGGCCACTTCATGGGGGAAGATTTTTTTTGTTTGAAAGGGTTTTTTCTTCCATGGATTGGCCATTGAGATGGCCCAATTACCTCTAATTGGTGTGTGTGCATGTTCCTGATCCAATTGTCTGTATATTGAAATGGATTTTTTCCCACAAACCTCATATACTAGAGTAGATGAGTGTGTATTATATGAGGTTTAATGCTGATGAGATACCACATTTTTGGGGACAGTGTTTTGTATCCAACCCTCTAGTAGTACTATTTTCATCATAATTATACCATAGAAAGTATATAGGATAAGTATTGGGATTTGTGTCTGCCCTTTCACCATTGTCGGGATATTATTCGTGGTATTCAACAATTATATTCGGTATATATACCTATTAAATATTGGGACCTGGTGTATATGTATGATCATATCCTCTCTTTTCTAGCAGCGAATATTGACAGGACTCATATGTGGGGCTAGATAGTTGGGTTCACCCCCTCTATGTCACTAGGATATTCTGAATGACTTCTTTGGGCATTTTTAGATGAAAATTCTGGAATTATTGATGAATACAAGAAGATGTGTGCACATACTTATAGATTTCCACCAAACATGGTTGGTGTTCTTTCTTTAGTGATACTAGATGAGTCTACTGGTATTCTAGTTTGTTTCAAGAAGTTGTATTTTTCTACTCACAATGTGCAGGTAGATTTTTGTGGCGGTCTATCTTAGATTCTTACTGGTAAGTATGTTGTCTAGTTGAATTAGGAATAGTGGGTGTATGTGTCTGATCATAGTTTGCCACCACATTTGATTCTTGGGATTATTCTAGGGGGAGAGTGGTGTGACACTTCTCCCTATACACCAATTGTTTCCCCCTGTGGGCCGTATTTCATGCTCTGGTTGGGATGACCAAGGCCAATCAGATGAGGAAGGCACCCTCATCATGTCGAGGGTTTACTTCCACATGGTGTTGGTTGTGTATATTACTATAAATATCCATTTAGAAAGAACCCTATGTCTTCTGGATGATTCCATATACAACCTATTCATCCACCTCCCTATGATACGAGAGGTACTAGTTGTCGCATTACTGGGAAAAGCTCCCAAAAATGTTGAATATGGTGGTTGGTTTTGTCTACCTCCCTACCACCACATGTATCTTTTTTTGGATATAAGTAGAGATTCTTGAGTTGGAGGGCCTTTTGAGCTGCCTTTGGGTTCATGATTTTACAATTTTGGAAGTAATCCCAATGTAGGTCATTCGATACCCAACATTAAAGATTCTAGGTTGGTGATAATGTTCTCTTCTAGGATGATTGCATAGTCTGAATAGTATCCAAAAAATGCGTTCACAAAATCTTGATGGAATCCATTGGATGAAAGGTAGTTCAAAATTTATGTTCTAGAATTTTAAAAAACACAAAAAAACATGTGAAAGCAACATCTCTTTTGAGTAAACTAGTGTAGGATTGATTTTATTGTTTATACCTCTTTCATTGTGAGAGTTGAAGGGGATGGATAGGTAGATGAAATATTCATCTTGGATAATTTTTCACATCAGGTTCACATTTTTTTACTATGGAGTCCATGTTTTCCCAATGTTTGATTTTAGGGGTGAATTTGTGTGCAATCATTCACATCGGATTCACTATTTCTGAATCATTTCCAAGGAGTTTCTTCGTGGAACCATAAAATCCTGATAGTTCTGTATCCATGGGGACCTATTTTCTAAAGGTAGGATCTCAATGGGTAATTTTTAAAATGATTCTTAAGAACTCACATTGTTCCATAGGATGGGAGGTAGGGCTCATCAAAACCTTTTAGGGGGGACTTCTTTCTACATTGGGACATTGTTATAGATTTAATATATGTTTCTGAATCCTTCATTAATTCCAAACAATGACGTGTGTCACCCATGAAATAACAATAAATTATTATCATTTATGGAACATAAAATCATCTATATGTATCTGAGGTTCATTATCAATGAAGATATCTATTTGTATCTGGGTTTCTCCATCAATGGAATACTCTAATATATTATTTAGTAATTATTTGGTAACAATTATAGCAATGCTGGTTTTTTAGACACACGGTGTGAGATCTATAGTGTATCATCATCCAGAGATATGGGAGTTATTTTTATATTGACATCAGACCCATAAAATGGTTTTCCTATGTATCCTTGTGAAAGGAATCAAAACCAACGTCATTTGGCACCACATAACGGGGAACATTATAACTTTTATGGCCATGTGATAAAGAATAGAACATACAGTTTATTGTCATCCACCTAGGGAATCTAGGTGAAATGTTCCTAGTCCAATATTTTTGTAGGAAATATACCAAAGTAGCCTAGGGAACTTAGAAGGGATATAGATTCCCAGGTTGAATAAGACCCTACTAGGAATGCGGCCTATAGAGAATATGTTTTTTGGTATTTTTTGTTTGAAACTCAAGGAAGCTTCCTATGTTTACCATTTGGATGGGAAAAAAATCCCACATTGTTCAATTTTGAGGACTCACACCAATGGAGTCTCTATGATGGTTTGTCGTGAATGGGGTATGTCCCTTTAAAAGAATTAATTTGGGGATTACTACTATGGAGGATACCCTGATGATTGAGTTTGGTACAACGAGAAGTGACATGACTCATAGAACATTGGAGGTTTGGTTTGGGTCTTACTCATGAGAAGGATGCTCATGGATTGGTATAGTGATGTGATCAGGGCTTACTCTTGAAAAGAATTCCTAAAAGGTGGATTTTGGGACTTACTCCTAGGAGGGATTCCCTGATGAATGATTGGGTGATTACACTTTGAATGAAGCCCAAAGTTTTTGTGATTAGGAGGATTTCATGGCCACCATTAACCACTAACCCCACGTGAGTCATTCTCAGTGTGAGAAACAGTGGAAAAGGAAGATTTGTGGAACCATATAATTTTCTATTCCATGAGGTTGGATATATTTCTATGAGGACCCATGATTATGAATGAACTATTAAGGAAGGTCAGAGGAAGATCTAAAAGAAGATCCTCTAACAAAACATGCATCTGGTTAGGAAAAAACCATGATCGTGACAACCCTCTATGTCCCCTTTAGTAAGTACAATTCATGATTGAATATGATAAATAACATGAATTCAAAGATTCGAAAAACCCAAAAATCACTCTCTTCTACTAGTGTAATAGGATGGGGAGATGGGATAAGATAAAGGTTCTTGGGTTTTCTTGTTATTTTTCCCATTTCGTATCATAGATAGTAAGATCTGATTACCCATATAGACACAACCTTCAGGGAGTGAGGAGAAAAAAGAATGAAACCTCTCTCAAAAAATGGATAGGTTATTACTCTAGGGAGATTCCCAAAAAACCATTAAGAGAGGATGATTTCATTCTTTTTAAAAAGGAAATTAATGTGTGATTCTATCTCTTCCCACCTAGAACTAAAGGCCCCAAGTCTTAGAGATACCTATGGAAGAACATAGTACTAACTTAAGTACCCAGGACCAAGAACACCCCGTCATTGTCACCAGGTTTGGGGTCCTCGTGACTGTAGGGATGAACATCCATGTTCTCCCTGAGGAACCAAACCATCTGGTAGGACTAGTGCGGGAAACCATTTATTATAGGAATAAAAATACAAATGTTGGACATGTTGGTGTGCCACTTCCCATGGTCATTCAATTCAAGAGGCTTCAAAGGAGGTTTCAATCTAGTCCCATCTATGAAATGGAACAAATAGAAGATGGGCCATTTTATTTGTGTCTTGGGAGAAGGATGAATGTGGGGATCAGTCATGTCTTGGCATAGAGGTTGGAGGTGCCTCACATAGGGGCCAGTTGGAACTATAGGTACATCGTACAGGGGGTTATAAGAATGTGTAGATAATAATTACCTGACAAAATGGAGCACCTAGTCTACAAAAAATGGGATAGGCTTCATTTTATGTACCATGGGTCTCCTCTGGTGTCCCTATATGGGTCTCATGTAGGTCCCAAGTAAGGGAAGGGGCCTCACATAGGTTGTTGTCTACTAGGTGAGATGTGTTCTTCGTGAAAGTGTATTCTGTTTCATATACTAACGGTACTTTGATCTCACTTATCCACTTAATTATCTCTTATATGTATTTTTATAGAGAAACCTAAAGAATTCTTGGAGACCTGGGTGAAGGGGTAGCACAAATAGATCATGGGGGATATTTTGATTTTTTTGTTTAAATGAGGAACTGTAGGGTCCTATTTAAAAAAAATATATAACCTTTATAAAAGGAGGTTGTCTACGTGGATGCATGTTATAGGTTCTCAGTGTAAGTGGTTGGCATAGTTGCTTCACATAGGTTTCCCATTCAGGTGTCCTATGATATTTTTGGTCCTGTTCGATGATGTTCTTCTTCAGGACACATACAACTTCACCTCTTCTGATATAAATATGAATTTCAACTCAAACACGACATTCGGTTTCTATGTTAGGATCACATCATGAATTCAATGGTAATGTTCATGGAACACATTTCATGATGTGAACACGTTCCATGAAATAATATAAATTTATCTTTAAATACAAAGACATTAATTTTCATTCTAAGAATTTAATAGGCCGCTATATAATTATTATATAAAATTAATTATTATATTAAGAACAGGAAAAATCAATTAGTATATATAAAAACATGGGTAAATGGATAAGAATCTAATTTTATTGAACTTTAAAGAATTCATTTACTATTAAAAGCTATAAATGTTTCAGTGGGAATAACTATGTATGGAAAAATTAAAAACTCAATGATTTCTATAAATAATGTTTTTCTCCTATCAGTTATAAATAATAAATTCCATCATAGTAATTTCAATATGTTAAAAAAACATATTAAATTACAGAAAATATAAAAGTAGAATATATGTTAATGATATGAAAATGAATATACATTACTCTTATAACATTGTACATATCCTATAAAATAATTTGCATCCCTTTCAAAATCATAAATTGTATAATTAACATCATTAGTTAGAATCTAAAATCCAATGTTCATATAATCATTATCTCTAACCAACAGACATAATATCTAGAAAATAAATAATATGAAAAAACTTTATTTGATATAATTATAAAGAGGCTATTTTATAAAAAGAATAATGTGAGATACAAACAACCATCCATGGAAAAAATAGTCTATTTTACAATTACAATAAAAAGTGGTACTCCATGACTGAATGGTTAAAATAATGTAATAATTTTTATATGTTTTAGATGAATAATATAAATATATTGTATAATAATAGTATAACTAAAATGTTTCAACAATTTAAATGTCTCTGAAATTTATCTCCAAGGCATACATTTTACTTAAAATTTTACATAATAGAATAATAAACAATGCAATTCGCATACCTTTAATTATAATGCATCATTTCACAAAAATCATGCACATGACAAGTACAGTATTATGTAATATAGTATATGTTATAATAAATTTTCAAATATAAAGATATAAATGTATAGAATATAATATATTTAATTTAAATTCCAATAGATATGTTAATGTAATTGAAAATTGAAAAATGTTATTACAAAAAAATTTGAAAAAAAGAATCAATAATTTCATTCATTTTTTGTAAATCCTAGACATCTAGAAAATTGAAACCTAATGTTCCTAAATCCAAATTAGTAAGAGAAATTTTTTTGATATTTAATTATGGATAATATATTAATTATTATCTCAAATGATATAAATATTCCATTTCAATGTTATTGTAACCCAGTACTCTCATTCATATACATAACATCATTTTTTTGTGGAATATATATTACATTACATAGACACATGCCCAAATAAAATATTAGTTTGTGACATTGGAAACACGGAAAAAATAAAAATTAGTATATAAATGAGCTAAATAATCTTTCACTATGATTTCTATGTCTAGAACCCATCATAGAAATATAATACTTGATACATATCCTCATAACCTAGGAAAATGAAACATAAAAAATGTGATCTAAGAAGTTCAGTAATGGTAAAAAAAGGGAGATATATATGCATAATAAAGAGAATAAGAGTATAAAAATAAGATAATGTCATTTGAATATCATACCCTACATATCAGAGACCATAATCTGCATTCATATCATAAGTATTGGTTGTTTATAAGAAATGAATCATAAGAGAATCAACAACATAATCCATGTAGGAATAACATAAGAAAAAGATATAGAATTTTAGTAGACTCGTAAACATATAAAATGATTTCTATAGTATTCAAGGATCACTTATAAGGATAACTTAGTGGAATGATTTCACTCCATAAACCATCTTAGTATTCATGGTTTTCTTTCAAGACCATATTTATAAAAAAAATCCTCTACTAAACCAAGTTCACTCTTCATTCATGCTATGTTTATCTCATGAGATATAAATTTTTACCTAATGAATTAGAGGAATATATGACTCTCAACTATCATATAATTAAATAATACACATGTGTTCCATATGATCACAAACAATCATCATATCATAACTGAAGAAATAAAATGGGTATCATAGTCATGTTATAATATCATAACCTATGTAAAAGAGACATATTTCATAATAGTTTCATCCTAGCATAACCCATTATAGAAAATGGGTTTCATGTGTGTTTTATCATGGTATAACCCATGTAATAGAAAGAAAAGTATCACAAACATCATTCCATGAAATAATAAACCATTCAATAAAGAATATGAATAGAATTCTTGGATCATATCCCCATTAATGAATAGGTAACACCAACAGATGTCATATTTAGGGGAAAATGATTTTGAAAGATCCGTTAAAAACATTTCTGTAAAAAATATTCTCTCTGATTTGAATAATTATTTATAAAAACATAATATATTTTTAAAATATATTTCCTCAAAAAAAAATTTAAAACATATAAATAAATCTTACAAACATTTTGAAAATATTTCTCTATAAAAATATCCTTGAAATCTTATAAAATAAGCATTGAAAATTATTTAATAATTTTTTAAATCATAGAGAATTTTTAAAATCCTTTTTTTGAAAATGATATTGAAATTTAATTAAAAAACAATTTAATGCATTTTTTGAAAACAATATTTTTTTACTATAATATATTTCCAACTAAAGAGAGAAATATTGTCAGATTTTCTTAAAAACGTATCATGAATAATCATAGTAAAATAAATTTCATAAGATTTCATGATATATAGATCATAATATTTTATCAGTGGAAGAATAATAAAAAATAATCTCGATAAATGATAAGATTTTAGTAATAAATAATCACAAATTTAGTAACATTGAGTCTTAATAACCATTAAATAATTACATTCCATGAATCATAAAATTTCATGAAAATAATATATTCATTATATAATATGTCAAGGGGTTATTAAATACACCTTGTAAAATAATATCGGTTTATAACATAAAATCAGACTCCATAAAGAAAAAATATAAGGCCCCGTGCCTTAAACCTTACTTAATATTGAATTAAATGAATAATTCACGTTGAGGATCTTTTCAGGTTTAGTGTTTTAGAGAATTAGAACATAACTATTACATCTCAAAAGATTTCAAAGTAGACACTTCTACCAAGTTTCCATAGAATAAACTTGAGTTAATTTATACTTGTTTAAGAACCTTTTTAATGTTCGTTATTCCTTTTATATCACTTATTGCCATGTTATAAACATTATGTAACCATTTAAGTTAATAATGTTTGTTTTGTCAATATTTGGTTCTTAAGTCGAAAGTGGACTTCTTACAATTACATGTTGTTCGTGTGGTCAAAGGTTATTTATATCCAGAATGACATTACTAATTTGGATATCATATATATCATATATATCCAGCATATACATGTATTTATAATATTACATAATCATTTAGAGGTAATAAATGAAATGCACTGTTCATGGAGACGGTAAGCCGTACGTACGCATGAACGCTACTTTCATTTCTTTGTCATATTAATGGAATTAAAACTAAATGAGAGGTATGTATATTTTAATTCCAGAATTATATTCATCATTTATATATATCATTAATTATATATATCCATTATATACATGTACTTTTAGTAGTACATTACATTTGGGGATAAGAAATGAAATGCACCGTTCATGGAGACGGTAAGCCGTACGTACGCATGAACGCTACTTTCATTTCTATCTCATACTTTAATGGAAAGAAATAATAATGATATAGAGGTATATTATAATTCCAGTATAACATCATATATAATAACTTTAAATCCATCCTTTACACATCCCACATATGGCACTAACGAATCACATCACTTTGAGGGGGCGGTAGTCCGCACATCCTTAAATGAAGATATCGGGTTTACCTATAATGGAAACCATAAAGGTATGCCAAAAATGAAAAATAAAGAAGCTTAAAGAAAACATAAACATATTATATATGATATATAAAAATAGTGACATCATAATGGCCACCCTTGAAGGTGTTAAATGAGTATTGAACAATCATCGTTTCGGGAGGCAGAATTTCGCCATCCACGGAAACCGTATGTTCTTTAACCATTTGATGTAGTTGTGTGAGAGTGTAGCTCAAATAAATATTATAACAACATCCTAGTATATTTAAGATACTGGTGTTGTTACAAAATAAGTAAATAAAAAGAGTTTAGAGGGTTGGAGAAGCAAAATAAAACAAATGAACAAAAGAGAATGAATTACCTTTAAAAGTCTAACTCCCTTTTGATTTGAGCCTAAAGACTTCCTTTGAAAGGATTATTCCCAAAGGGAATCCTCTAGGATGAGTATAGGTATGTGGAGAGAGTAATTGGGCAGGGGTTGGCCGATCCAAAGGCTTGAGAAGTGTGTGAAATGAGGTAGAGGTGGGGGCCTTTTATAAGAGGGGAGGAGGGGCACTTTTGGAAAGTAAAGAAATATTACTTTATTTGAAAATGTGTTTCGGTTTTAAAAGGTCCCAAATTGATATAATTCGTGGATAAGGTGATAAGGCTTCGAAATCCACTCATATAATTGGTTTTGGCCATGTGTAGGTTTTATATTTTTCATTGTCTTTCCATTTTATTTAAATCGTCAAATAATGATGTCATCGCTGCATCATTATTATGTCATATATAATTTAATTTATTTAATGTCTAAAAATTATAAAAAAAAATACTATGATGTATGAAATATTTTTATCTTTCCAATGAAAATTTATAATCAAAATTTGGACTTTTATAACCCCACTCAAAAATTATTTTAGTAAAACAATTTATGTTAGTGTCATTTTCACTTTAACATTAAATAAAAATATATTAATGTCATTTTCCAACTAAAGTGGCTCCATGGGGTCCCCAAGTTGGCCCATGGCTTGTCTGGGTCGGCCATGACTCACCCAATAGGTGTAGGACAAGTTTCATGGTGTTTTCACATTCTTATAATACCATTTTTACCTTAAACTACACTAATTACCTCTAATCGCGATTAAGAACTTAATAAGTTACTATTCACCAAAAAATTATTATAATCTCATTGAACCACATTTTACTTCTTAATGACAACCATGTATTTCGGATTTTTGAAATTCAAAACACAATTATGGCAAAATTTCATTTAAACGGAAAATCAGTCTTTATAAGTACCACTTAGTGGTTTCACTATTCATCAAAAATTGAAGTTTTTCAGAAAATTACCAAAAATTCACCCTAAGCTATATTTGATATTCCGAATTCAAAAATGAAGTCCATTTTAAAAAATTCAAAACATATAAGTCAAATTAATTAATTTAATAATTAATTCCCGCTGTCATGACAAATAGCGTGTTTTTGTGAAACAATAAGTATAAAAAGATTGACACCAGTTTAAGTCCAATTTCAAAGTGAAATTGATTCCAATGACCACCATTGGATTAAATGGTAAAAATATTTTCTAATTTCACTTTAAAACCAATTAAAATAATAATCTAATCATATAAATAAATTATATTAAAAAGAGGTTTTGAATTAAAATACAACATTTTACACTATTCATTAAAAAAATGAACTTTATCAGAAAGGTACCAAAGATTTACACAAAGTAAATTTTGATGTCCCGATTCTAAAGAAAAGTTATATTTGGTCCAAAATAAATTATAAGAGTGATCAAAACTATATTTAATGACGGTTCACCATTAAAAGGTGATAAGTGAACCTTTATTGAAAATTAGAGTATATATGCCCTAAAATTGAACTCTTTCCGTATTTTAAGCATTTATCCTTTATTGGGTAAATGTATAAACATTTAAAAACATATCTAATAATAATTTAGTTATTTCAATCCATTCCCGCTAGTACAACGGCTACTTGTTAACTAACATTTAAAATAATATTATTTTATTACTTGTGTGCAACGTAAGTTTTCAAAGAAACTCATCTTTGCGTATTGAGTACGCTATCGAACGTAGAAACCCCTTTTAATTAAAATTAATATTTAATTCTTAAATATTAATAAATAGGAAAATTATTTATTCTTTATTTACCTAGGATGTTATATCCTTCCCCCCTTTTGGGAATTGCGTCCTCGCAATTTTATTCACTTATCAAAATAAGTGGGGGGTATTTATCCCTCATAGCATTTTCAGATTCCCACGTTGCATCTTCAATCACATGGTTTTTCCACAAAACCTTTACCTGATGAATCACCTTATTCCGTAACACTT
This sequence comes from Viscum album, assembly GCA_963277665.1. Lineage (NCBI taxonomy): Eukaryota > Viridiplantae > Streptophyta > Magnoliopsida > Santalales > Viscaceae > Viscum > Viscum album. The sequence continues at coordinate 1,269,884,588 of OY728162.1, read as the reverse complement.
GCTCCCTGTGGTCAAGAATCTGGACAGGTTGTTCCTCATAAGATAGGTTCTCTTCCAGCTGAACTACCTCTGGACTCAAAACATGAGATGGATCTGGCATATACTTTCTCAACATTGAAACATGAAAAACATTGTGTACCTGAGATAAACTCGGAGGTAAAGCCACTCGGTATGCAATTGATCCAACTCTCTCCAGAATTCATATTGTCCAATAAAACTTGGACTCAGATTTCCTTTCTTACCAAATCTCATCTCACTTTTCCATTGAGAAATCTTGAGAAAAACATGATCACCTACCTCGAAAGATAGATCCTTCCTCCGGTTATCCACATAACTCTTCTGCCTTCTCTGAGCTATTCTCATGTGTTTCTGAATCAGCTGAACTTTTTCTGTCATCTCTTCTACCAATTCTGGTCCCATCAACTTCCTTTCACCCACTTCATCCCAAAAAGCTGGAGTTCGACACCGCTTCCCATATAATGCCTCAAATGGTGCCATCTGTATACTGGAATGAAAACTATTATTATAAGAAAACTCAACCAAAGAAAGATGTTGGTCCCAACTTCCCTGATAATCCATAGAACAAGCTCGTAGAATATCCTCCAATGTCTGGATTTTTTGTTCTGACTGCCCATCTGATTGAGGATGAAAAGTTGTACTAAAATTTAATTCCGTACCCAACAACTTCTGAAGGCCTTTCCAAAAGTTAGATGTGAACCTGGGATCACGATCAGATACAATGGAGAGAGGAACTCCATGTAACCTGACTATCTCTATAAGATACAAACGGGAAAGTTGATCAAGAGAGAAAGTATCTCGTATAGAAAAGAAATGAGCAGATTTGGTCAAGCGATCAACAATAACCCAGATTGCATTATTACCTCGAGATGTCTTCGGTAATCCAACAACAAAGTCCATGGATATATTCTCCCATTTCCACTTTGGCACTGGTAAAGGCTGAAGCATCCCTTTCGGTAAATGCCTCTCTGCTTTAACCTGTTGACATGTCAAACACTTCACAGTAAAATCATCAATATCTCTTTTCATTCCATCCCACCAGTAATACTCCCGCATATCTCTATACATCTTAGTACTGCCCGGATGAACTGAAAACGGATAACTATGAGCTTCACATAACAACTCTCTCTTCAACTGTGAATCACAAGGCACACATAACCTCTTCCCAAACCTCAAAACACAAACTTATCCAAGAACTCATGGAAAATTTTATTCATAAGGTCCATGAATACAGCAGGTGCATTGGTTAACCCAAAAGGCATAACTACAAATTCATAATGGCCATATCTAGTACGGAACACAGTCTTCAGAACGTCTTCTTCTTTTACTTTCAACCGATGGTACCCCGACCTCAAGTCAATCTTCGAAAAATACTGAGCTCCCTGGAGCAGATACCACTTCATTCGATGGCCCAACATCTGCTGAAGTTGTTGCAAAGGATTTCACCACCCCTTTCTGCTTGTAGTCTAACTGCTTCCCATCACTCAAGCTCTTTGTCGTACACTCATTTGCATAGTGACCCGTCTCATTGCACTTATAACATCTTACCGTTGGCTTTTCATTTCCTGCTTGATCATCTTCCTTACAGTTACGAGCAATATGACCAGACTTACCACACCGAAAGCACTTACCAGACTTGGATAAACATTCTCCAGGATGCATTTTACCACACTTCTCACAGGATGGATATTTGGTTTTCTTACCTCCTTGCTTCTTTGATGAATTCTTCCCCATTGCCTGCCAACTTGACCTCTTATTCTGTTGTTTGTCATGGAACACCTGATCATCGGCAAACTCCATTTCCACCTTCTTCGCACATCGAACAAGTTTTTCATAACTTTTGAACTCACGAGAAGCTAAAGCCCTTCGATACTTTGGCTTTAACCCTGAATAAAAATGGTTTATTTTACTATCAAGATCTCGTATGAAGTTTGGAGCATACCTTGCCAATCGAGTGAACTTTTCTTCATAAGCAGCCACTGAATCATCCTCCTGCCTCAATTCTAGGAACTGTGTTTCCATCCTAAGACGAACCACCTTAGGAAAATATTTCTCAAGAAACATACCTTTGAATTCGTCCCAGTGAAGATCCTCAATATCATCACTATCCCTTATATTTTTCACCATCGACCACCACTGATCAGCTTCACCTTCAAAACGGTAAACAGCAAGACTAACCTTTTGATGTTCTGAACACCCCATGACATCAAAAATCTTCTCTAGTGCTTTAATCCACCCTTCAGCTTGCACAGGATCAGATGATCCTCTGAATGATGGGGGATGTTGCCTCATAAAATGTTCCACCACTAACATGTTCCTCTACGGTTGATCTGGCTGATCTCGTGCATGGATACCACCACCATTTATAGCCTGAGTCAACTGTGCCATCACTGGAACAAATTGTTCAGTTCCGATTCCGACCATCTCAGGTTGCTGATTTGGAAGGTTATCTTCCTCCTGATGTCGTCCCAACATAGCTGCTTTGTTTCCTCTACGAAAAACCATTCTGAACACAGAAATATCTTAGGCGAAGCAACATGGTAATCCGTAAATGCTATATCATTTCAATCATATTATAATTTAACACTTTTCTAACTCCTAAAGTTGTCTAAACCGACATCTGATACCAACTATAAGACCCTGTGCCTTAAACCTTACTTAATATTGAATTAAATGAATAATTCATGTTGAGGATCTTTTCAGGTTTAGAGTTTTAGAGAATTAGAACATAACTATTACATCTCAAAAGATTACAAAGTAGACACTTCTACCAAGTTTCCATAGAATAAATAAAAAAAACTCTTAAAAAGAAACATGTCTAATTCCATGTTTTATAAAGCATGACTTTCCCTTGATCACATCCTTGACCCTATTCCACATTAAGTCCTGTGAAAAACATTTCAAAAAAACTTGGGGTGAGCACAAAAAGCTCAGTAAGGGTTACACAAAGAATGAAAATTGTTTGTTTATCAAAACAACAAGTAAACCATGTATACTTTATCAAAGTAATACTTTTCACCTTTATGAAGTAATAAAAACTCTTCACTAAATATAGTATCATTACTTACCTTTTTGTAACCAAAGGAATACCATAAAACCCATATAAAGAACACATAGAATATATAAAGGTAACTTGGGACATAAACATACTTAAGTGGAATAACCATACGGTCGACTCCACACATATCACTTAATGGAATAGCCATACGGCCAATTTCCATACATACTTAATGGAATAGCCATACGGCCGACTTCCATACCCAATGCATTGGAGGTTATAACATAACCACCCATCCTAGTATTCACGGCACCACCCGTCATATGGTTTATAACGTAACCACCCGTTAAAATGTCCAAGTACCAATATAAAATCATAAAACATAAAACCAATATAAGGGAATGAAAACATTTCCACATTTCAATCACAATATATCATAAATATATTGACATAATAGAATACTTTATCAAAACCATTTTCAATACCAAAATACATAAAAGAGTATATGGTATTTATTTTATTTTAAAAACATTACGGCTTGTTGAGGAAGCCAAAGACCAAATAATACTCGCGGCGGCGGAAAAGGTCGTTGTCACTGAGTACGTTAAAAAAAACATTCCTTTTTGTCGTTTAGTAAAACGCTTCGTAGAAAAAGATTCCTTTTGTATAAAAGTAAAAGTCAAAGGAGTTTATACACCGTATAAAATAAAGTTGTGTATAAAACGAAATATGCCTCAATGAAAGGAGATTGAGACGAATTCCCTTAACTCGGGTCCGACTTGACTCGATCGTTCTTTAACGTCCTGAATAATAAACTTGAGTTAATTTATACTTGTTTAAGAACCTTTTTAATGTTCGTTATTCCTTTTATATCACTTATTTCCATGTTATAAACATTATGTTACCATTTAAGTTAATAATGTTTGTTTTGTCAATATTTGGTTCTTAAGTCGAAAGTGGACTTCTTACAATTACATGTTGTTCGTGTGGTCAAAGGTTATTTATATCCAGAATGACAGTACTAATTTGGATATCATATATATCATATATATCCAGCATATACATGTATTTATAATATTACATAATCATTTAGAGGTAATAAATGAAATGCACCGTTCATGGAGACAGTAAGCCGTACGTACGCATGAACGCTACTTTCATTTCTTTGTCATATTAATGGAATTAAAACTAAATGAGAGGTAAGTATATTTTAATTCCAGAATTATATTCATCATTTAGATATATCATTAATTATATATATCCATTATATACATGTACTTTTAATAGTACATTACATTTGGGGATAAGAAATGAAATGCACCGTTCATGGAGACGGTAAGCCGTACGTACGCATGAACGCTACTTTCATTTCTATCTCAGACTTTAATGGAAAGAAATAATAATTATATAGAGGTATATTATAATTCCAGTATAACATCATATATAATAACTTTAAATCCATCCTTTACACATCCCACATATGGCACTAACGAATCACATCACTTTGAGGGGGCGGTAGTCCGCACTTCCTTAAATGAAGATATCGTGTTTACCCATAATGGAAACCATAAAGGTATGAAAAAAATGAAAAATACAGAAGCTTAAAGAAAACATAAACATATTATATATCATATATAAAAATAGTGACATCATAATGGCCACCCTTGAATGTGTTAAATGAGTATTGAACAATCATCATTTCGGGAGGCAGAATTTGGCCATCCACGGAAACCGTATGTTCTTTAACCATTTGATGTAGTTGTGTGAGAGTTTAGCTCAAATAAATATTATAACAACATCCTAGTATATTGAAGATACTGGTGTTGTTACAAAAGAATTAAATAAAAAGAGTTTAGAGGGTTGGAGAAGCAAAATAAAACAAATGAACAAGAGAGAATGAATTACCTTTAAAAGTGTAACTCCCTTTTGATTTGAGCCTAAAGGCTTCCTTTGAAAGGATTCTGCCCAAAGGAAATCCTCTAGGATGAGGAGAGGGATGTGGAGAGAGTAATTGGGCAGGGGTTGGCCGAGCCAAAGGCTTGAGAAGTGTGTGAAATGAGGTAGAGGTGGGGGCCTTTTATAAGAGGGGAGGAGGGGCACTTTTGGAAAGTAAAGAAATATTACTTTATTTGAAAATGTGTTTCGGTTTTAAAAGGTCTCACATTGATATAATTCGTGGATAAGGTGATAAGTCTTCGAAATCCACTCATCCAATTGGTTTTGGCCATGTGTAGGTTTTATATTTTTCATTATCTTTTCATTTTATTTAAATCATCAAATAATGATGTCATCGCTGCATCATTATTATGTCATATATAATTTAATTTATTTAATGTATAAAAATTATAAAACAAATACTATGATGTAGGAAATCTTTTTATCTTTCCACTGACGATTTATAATCAAAATTTGGACTTGTATAACCCCACTCAAAAATTATTTTTGTAAAACAATTTATGTTAGTGTCATTTTCACTTTAACATTAAATAAAAATATATTAATGTCATTTTCCAACTAAAGTGGCTCCATGGGGTCCCCAAGTTGGCCCATGGCTTTTATGGGTCGTCCATGACTCACCCAATAGGTGTAGGACAAGTGTCATGGTGTTTTCACATTCTTATAATACCATTTTTACCTTAAACTACACTAATTACCTCTAATCGCGATTAAGAACTTAATAAATTACTATTCACCAAAAAATTATTATAATCTCATTGAACCACATTTTACTTCTTAATGACAACCATGTATTTCGGATTTTTGAAATTCAAAACACAATTATGGCAAAATTTCATTTAAACGGAAAATCAGTCTTTATAAGTACCACTTAGTGGTTTCACTATTCATCAAAAATTGATGTTTTTCAGAAAATTACCAAAAATTCACCCTAAGCTATATTTGATATTCTGAATTCAAAAATGAAGTCCATTTTACAAAATTCAAAACATATAAGTCAAATTAATTAATTTAATAATTAATTACCGCTGTCATGACAAATAGCGTGTTTTTGTGAAACAATAAGTATCAAAAGATTGACACCAGTTTAAGTCCAATTTCAAAGTGAAATTGATTCCAATGACCACCATTGGATTAAATGGTAAAAATATTTTCTAATTTCACTTTAAAACCAATTAAAATAATAATCTAATCATATAAATAAATTATATTATAAAGAGGTTTTGAATTAAAATACAACATTTTACACTATTCATTAAAAAATGAACTTTATCAGAAAGGTACCAAAAATTTACACAAAGTAAATTTTGATGTCCCGATTCTAAAGAAGAGTTATATTTGGTCCAAAATAAATTATAAGGGTGATCAAAACTATATTTAATGACGGTTCACCATTAAAAGGTGATAAGTGAACCTTTATTGAAAATTAGAGTATATATGCCCTAAAATTGAACTCTTTCCGTATTTTAAGCCTTTATCCTTTATTGGGTAAATGTATAAAAATTTAAAAACATATCTAATCATATTTTAGTTATTTATATCCATTCCCGCCAGTACAACGACTACTTGTTAACTAACATTTAAAATAATATTATTTTATTACTTGTGTGCAACGTAAGTTTTCAAAGAAACTCATCGTTGCGTATCGAGTACGCTATCGAACGTAGAAACCCCTTTTAATTAAAATTAATATTTAATTTGTAAATATTAATAAATATGAAAATTCTTTATTCTTTATTTACCTGGGATGTTACATCCTTCCCCCCTTTTGGGAATTGCGTCCTCGCAATTTTATTCACTTATCAAAATAAGTGGGGGGTATTTATCCCTCATAGCATTTTCAGATTCCCACGTTGCATCTTCAATCATATGGTTTTTACACAAAACCTTTACCTGATGAATCACCTTATTCCGTAACACTTGCTCCCTGTGGTCAAGAATCTGGACCGGTTGTTCCTCATAAGATAGGTTCTCTTCCAGCTGAACTACCTCTGGACTCAAAACATGAGATGGATCTGGCATATACTTTCTCAACATTGAAACATGAAAAACATTGTGTACCTGAGATAAACTCGGAGGTAAAGCCACTCGGTATGTAATTGATCCAACTCTCTCCAGAATTCATATGGTCCAATAAAACTTGGACTCAGCTTTCCTTTCTTACCAAATCTCATCACACTTTTCCATTGTGAAATCTTGAGAAAAACATGATCACCTACCTCGAAATATAGATCCTTCCTCCGGTTATCCACATAACTCTTCTGCCTGCTCTGAGCTATTCTCATGTGTTTCTGAATCAGCTGAACTTTTTCTGTCATCTCTTCTACCAATTCTGGTCCCATCAACTTCCTTTCACCCACTTCATCCCAAAAAGCTGGAGTTCGACACCGCTTCCCATATAATGCCTCAAATGGTGCCATCTGTATACTGGAATGAAAACTGTTATTATAAGAAAACTCAACCAAAGAAAGATGTTGGTCCCAACTTCCCTGATAATCCATAGAACAAGCTCGTAGAATATCCTCCAATGTCTGGATTTTTTGTTCTGACTGCCCATCTGATTGAGGATGAAAGGCTGTACTAAAATTTAATTCCGTACCCAACAAATTCTGAAGGCCTTTCCAAAAGTTAGATGTGAACCTGGGATCACGATTAGATACAATGGAGAGAGGAACTCCATGTAACCTGACTATCTCTATAAGATACAAACGGGAAAGTTGATCAAGAGAGAAAGTATCTCGTATAGAAAATAAATGAGCAGATTTGGTCAAGAGATCAACAATAACCCATATTGCATTATTACCTCGAGATGTCTTCGGTAATCCAACAACAAAGTCCATGGATATATTCTCTCATTTACACTCTAGCACTGGTAAAGGTTGAAGCATCCCTTTCGGTAACTTCCGCTCTACTTTAACCTGTTGACATGTCAAACACTTCACAGTAAAATCAGCAATATCTCTTTTCATTCCATCCCACCAGTAATACTCCCGCAGATCTCTATACATCTTAGTACTGCCCGGATAAACTGAAAACGGAGAACTATGAGCTTCACATAACAACTCTCTCTTCAACTGTGAATCACAAGGCACACATAACCTCTTCCCAAACCTCAAAACACAATCTTATCCAAGAACTCATGGAAAATTTTATTCATAAGGTCCATGAATACAGCAGGTGCATTGGTTAACCCAAAAGGCATAACTACAAATTCATAATGGCCATATCTAGTACGGAACACAGTCTTCAGAACGTCTGCTTCTTTTACTTTCAACCGATGGTACCCCGACCTCATGTCAATCTTCGAAAAATACTGAGCTCCCTGGAGCAGATACCACTTCATTCGATGGCCCAACATCTGATGAAGTTGTTGCAAAGGATTTCACCACCCCTTTCTGCTTGTAGTCTAACTGCTTACCATCACACAAGCTCTTTGTCAGACACTCATTTGCATAGTGACCCGTCTCATTGCACTTATAACATCTTACCGTTGGCTTTTCATTTCCTGCTTGATCATCTTCCTTACAGTTACGAGCAATATGACCAGACTTACAACACCGAAAGCACTTACCAGACTTGGATAAATATTCTCCAGGATGCATTTTACCACACTTCTCACAGGATGGATATTTGGTTTTCTTACCTCCTTGCTTTGACGAATTCTTACCCATTGCCTGCCAACTTGACCTCTTATTCTGTTGTTTGTCATAGAACACCTGATCATCGGCAAACTCCATTTCCACCTTCTCCGCACATCGAACAAGTTTTTCATTACTTTTGAACTCATGAGAAGCTAAAGCCCTTCGATACTTTGGCTTTAACCCTGAATAAAAACGGTTTATTTTACTATCAAGATCTCGTATGAAGTTTGGAGCATACCTTGCCAATCGAGTGAACTTTTCTTCATAAGCAGCCACTGAATCATTCTCCTGCCTCAATTCTAGGAACTGTTTTTCCATCCTAAGACGAACCACCTTAGGAAAATATTTCTCAAGAAACATACCTTTGAATTCGTCCCAGTGAAGATCCTCAATATCATCACTATCCCTTATATTTTTCACCATCGACCACCACTGATCAGATTCACCTTCAAAACGGTAAACAGCAAGACTAACCTTTTGATGTTCTGAACACCCCATGACATCAAAAATCTTCTCCAGTGCTTTAATCCACCCTTCAGCTTGCACAGGATCAGATGATCCTCTGAATGATGGGGGATGTTGCCTCATAAAATGTTCCACCACTAACATGTTCCTCTGCGGTTGATCTGGCTGATCTCGTGCATGGATACCACCACCATTTATAGCCTGAGTCAACTGTGCCATCACTACAACAAACTATTCAGTTCCGATTCCGACCATCTCAGGTTGCTGATTTGGAAGGTTATCTTCCTCCTGATGTCATCCCAACATAGCTGCTTTGTTTCCTCTACGAAAAACCATTTTGAACACAGAAATATCTTAGGCGAAGCAACATGGTAATCCGTAAATGCTATATCATTTCAATCATATTATAATTTAACACTTTTCTAACTCCTAAAGTTGTCTAAACCGACCTCTGATACCAACTATAAGGCCCCGTGCCTTAAACCTTACTTAATATTGAATTAAATGAATAATTCACGTTGAGGATCTTTTCAGGTTTAGAGTTGTAGAGAATTAGAACATAACTATTACATCTCAAAAGATTACAAAGTAGACACTTCTACCAAGTTTCCATAGAATAAATAAAAAAAATCTTAAAAAGAAACATGTCTAATTCCATGTTTTATAAAGCATGACTTTCCCTTGATCCCATCCTTGACCCTATTCCACATTAAGTCCTGTGAAAAACATTTCAAAAAAACTTGGGGTGAGCACAAAAAGCTCAGTAAGGGTTACACAAAGAATGAAAATTGTTTGTTTATCAAAACAACAAGTAAACCATGTATACTTTATCAAAGTAATACTTTTCACCTTTATGAAGTAATAAAAACTCTTCACTGAATATAGTATCATTACTTACCTTTTTGTAACCAAAGGAATACCATAAAACCCATATAAAGAACACATAGAATATATAAAGGTAACTTGGGACATAAACATACTTAAGTGGAATAACCATACGGTCGACTCCACACATATCACTTAATGGAATAGCCATACGGCCAATTTCCATACATACTTAATGGAATAGCCATACGGCTGACTTCCATACCCAATGCATTGGAGGTTATAACGTAACCACCCATCCTGGTATTCACGGCACCACCCGTCATATGGTTTATAACGTAACCACCCGTTAAAATTTCCAAGTACCAATATAAAATCATAAAACATAAAACCAATATAAAGGAATGAAAACATTTCCACATTTAAATCACAATATATCATAAATATATTGACATAATAGAATCCTTTATCAAAACCATTTTCAATACCAAAATACATAAAAGAGTATATGGTATTTATTTTATTTTAAAAACATTACGGCTTGTTGAGGAAGCCAAAGACCAAATAATACTCGCGGCGGCGGAAAAGGTCGTTGTCACCGCGTACATTAAAAAAACATTCCTTTTTGTCGTTTAGTAAAACGCTTCATAGAAAAAGATTCCTTTTTTATAAAAGTAAAAGTCAAAGGATTTTATACACCGTATAAAATAAAGTTGTGTATAAAACGAAATATGCCTCAATGAAAGGAGATTGAGACGAATTCCCTTACCTCGGGTCCGACTTGACTCGATCGTTCTTTAACGTCCTGAATAATAAACTTGAGTTAATTTATACTTGTTTAAGAACCTTTTTAATGTTCGTTATTCCTTTTATATCACTTATTTCCATGTTATAAACATTATGTAACCATTTAAGTTAATAATGTTTGTTTTGTCAATATTTGGTTCTTAAGTCGAAAGTGGACTTCTTACAATTACATGTTGTTCGTGTGGTCAAAGGTTATTTATATCCAGAATGACATTACTAATTTGGATATCATATATATCATATATATCCATCATATACATGTATTTATAATATTCCATAATCATTTAGAGGTAATAAAGGAAATGCACCGTTCATGGAGATGGTAAGCCGTACGTACGCATGAACGCTACTTTCATTTCTTTTTCATATTAATGGAATTAAAACTAAATGAGAGGTATGTATATTTTAATTCCAGAATTATATTCATCATTTAGATATATCATTAATTATATATATCCATTATATACATGTACTTTTAATAGTACATTACATTTGGGGATAAGAAATGAAATGCACCGTTCATGGAGACGGTAAGCCGTACGTACGCATGAACGCTACTTTCATTTCTATCTCATACTTTAATGGAAAGAAATAATAATGATATAGAGGTATATTATAATTCCAGTATAACATCATATATAATAACTTTAAATCAATCCTTTACACATCCCACATATGGCACTAACGAATCACATCACTTTGAGGGGGCGGTAGTCCGCACTTCCTTAAATGAAGATATCGTGTTTACCCATAATGGAAACCATAAAGGTATGCCAAAAATGAAAAATACAGAAGCTTAAAGAAAACATAAACATATTATATATCATATATAAAAATAGTGACATCATAATGGCCACCCTTGAAGGTGTTAAATGAGTATTGAACAATCATCGTTTCGGGAGGCAGAATTTCGCCATCCACGGAAACCGTATGTTCTTTAACCATTTGATGTAGTTGTGTGAGAGTGTAGCTCAAATAAATATTATAACAACATCCTAGTACATTGAAGATACTGGTGTTGTTACAAAAGAAGTAAATAAAAAGAGTTTAGAGGGTTGGAGAAGCAAAATAAAACAAATTAACAAGAGAGAATGAATTACCTTTAAAAGTGTAACTCCCTTTTGATTTGAGCCTAAAGGCTTCCTTTGAAAGGATTCTGCCCAAAGGGAATCCTCTAAGATGAGGAGAGGGATGTGGAGAGAGTAATTGGGCAGGGGTTGGCTGAGCCAAAGGCTTGAGAAGTGTGTGAAATGAGGTAGAGGTGGGGGCCTTTTATAAGAGGGGAGGAGGGGCAATTTTGGAAAGTAAAGAAATATTACTTTATTTGAAAATGTGTTTCGGTTTTAAAATGTCCCACATTGATATAATTCGTGGATAAGGTGATAAGGCTTCGAAATCCACTCATCCAATTGGTTTTGTCCATGTGTAGGTTTTATATTTTTCATTATCTTTCCATTTTATTTAAATCGTCAAATAATGATGTCATCGCTGGATCATTATTATGTCATATGTAATTTAATTTATTTAATGTCTAAAAATTATAAAAAAAATAATATGATGTAGGAAATCTTTTTAGCTTTCCAATGACGATTTATAATCAAAATTAGGACTTGTATAACCCCACTCACAAATTATTTTAGTAAAACAATTTATGTTAGTGTCATTTTCACTTTAACATTAAATAAAAATATATTAATGTCATTTTCCAAATAAAGTGGCTCCATGGGGTCCCCAAGTTGGCCCATGGCTTTTCCTGGTCGTCCATGACTCACCCAATAGGTGTAGGACAAGTGTCATGGTGTTTTCACATTCTTATAATACCATTTTTACCTTAAACTACACCAATTACCTCTAATCGCGATTAAGAACTTAATAAGTTACTATTCACCAAAAAATTATTATAATCTCATTGAACCACATTTTGCTTCTTAATGACAACCATGTATTTCGGATTTTTGAAATTCAAAACACAATTATGGAAAAATTTCATTTAAACGGAAAATCAGTCTTTATAAGTACCACTTAGTGGTTTCACTATTCATCAAAAATTGAAGTTTTTCAGAAAATTACCAAAAATTCACCCTAAGCTATATTTGATATTCCGAATTCAAAAATGAAGTCCATTTTACTAAATTCAAAACATATAAGTCAAATTAATTAATTTAATAATAAAATCCCGCTGTCATGACAAATAGCGTGTTTTTGTGAAACAATAAGTATCAAAAGATTGACACCAGTTTAAGTCCAATTTCAAAGTGAAATTTATTCCAATGACCACCATTGGATTAAATGGTAAAAATATTTTCTAATTTCACTTTAAAACCAATTAAAATAATAATCTAATCATATAAATAAATTATATTAAAAAGAGGTTTTGAATTAAAATACAACATTTTACACTATTCATTAAAAAAATGAACTTTATCAGAAAGGTACCAAAAATTTACACAAAGTAAATTTTGATGTCCCAATTCTAAAGAAGAGTTATATTTGGTCCAAAATAAAGTATAAGAGTGATAAAAACTATATTTAATGACGGTTCACCATTAAAAGGTGATAAGTGAACCTTTATTGAAAATTAGAGTATATATGCCCTAAAATTGAACTCTTTCCGTATTTTAAGCCTTTATCCTTTATTGGGTAAATTTATAAACATTTAAAAACATATATAATCATATTTTATTTATTTCTATCCATTCCCGCCAGTACAACGGCTACTTGTTAACTAACATTTAAAATAATATTATTTTATTACTTGTGTGCAACGTAAGTTTTCAAAGAAACTCATCGTTGCGTATCGAGTACGCTATCGAACGTAGAAACCCCTTTTAATTAAAATTAATATTTAATTCGTAAATATTAATAAATATGAAAATTATTTATTCTTTATTTACCTGGGATGTTACAAAAACTTTGACAAAAAATCCCCTTACCACTTTTGTCACATTTTAACCATAAACCCCAAGAAAGGGAGATATTAAAATTTATATTTAAATTAAAAATGTAGGTTTTATAATAATAATTTTCATTTAATGGTTTTATATACACCATATTGAATAATTATGTGGTTAATGTAGCATGTGTCTCAAAAAAAGTAAAAAGTGAGATGTAAATCCCTTACCTTAAGTCTCCACTCTCATCGTACTCATTTAGAAATATTATTGAATAAATATAATTTTATTATAAATATATTAAAGAACCATATAAATATATATGATACAATATATTATTTACTTATGAATTTTTATTACTCGTTTAATTCTAATTCCTTATTAAAGATACATTTTGGATAATAAATACACTGCTTTTTATACATGTTTAGCCTTTTATATTCTAGATCATCTTAATTTAATTATGAATTCAACATAAAAAAATGTTAAACATGATATAAATATCATATATATATATATTTAATATATTCATAGTAATTTATATAATATTGAAGTTGGAAATAAAATACATCGTTCATGGAGATGGTAGGTTGTACGTACTCATGAACACTATTTTTATTTTCTTATCGGATTAAAAAAATAATCATAAAAGATATATTATAATTAAGGAAAAATATTTATTTAATTTATATATATATATCAATGTTATTTATTAATTCCATCTTTAATAAATCCCATGTAAGTTTTGAATGAATTACACTACTCTGTGAGGTTGTAGTCCATCCTACACACAGATGAAATTTTCATATTCCCAAAAAATAGAATGCGTGAAGGCATGTGTGACATAAAAATTAGAAGAACTTAACAAAATCATAAAAATAATATATATCATATATATAATTTAAATAAATTACTTTTCCCAACCTTTAAAGTTGGCAATGATATAACAAACAACATCAACTCTCGAGATGATAGTCTACCGTACACACGAATGAGGAATGTGTGTACAATATGATAGAAGATTATGGAATTTTAGGTCATACCCTTAATAAAATAAAATATAAATATATTTTAGATACTTATGTTATTATATAATCATGATATAATAATAATTTAATGTTGTGGAGAAGGAAACAAATAATTCAAGTTTATGAACGTTAAGTTTTCTCTAAGAAACCTCTTTTTGTTTTTACCAATGGAAATCCTTTGTTAGATTTATGCCAAGATTGAGGAATATTTGATGAGAGGAGAAATGTTGGAAAGTTATTTGAAAAGGACTTCTATTATACATAGTGATTTAATTATGCTAATAATTGTTATGTTGTGTGCCCATTTATAGTTGAGGTGGAGGGCATTCATGTAAATACCAAAAGGTACACACTCTTGGGAGGTATCTCTTACATCATGTTCCTCCAATAATGAATGAAATTTTATAAAATATGTTTTATGGAATAAATAATTCCATATATATTATTTTTTACAAGTGTAGGATCATATTTAATTTTTCATTTTTCAGTTTAACAAATAAATATTCTAGTTTTTACTATAATTAATGCAATTAATTTTAATTTCATCCACCAATTACATTGGTAAAAACCTAATTTTTACATATCAAAATTTATAAATTATGTTTTTTAAAAACATAAAATTTATTTTCCCAAATTATATTCTCATTGGTGGGAGAAATTAATTTAAAATTAATGTGCATAAGTGCCAAGAAAGTGTGATTTTAAAGCAAAAAAGGTTCAAAATAGTGAACTGCTTTTATATAAAAATTCAATGATAAATTGGTTATAACAAAATAAATTTGATTAATTTATGTATAATTTCACTAATTATATTTTTAAACAACTTTAAAATATAATTTATCTTTATAAATAAATTAGATGAAAATGTTGATTTCAATTAATATCCTGTATTTTTAACCATTCATCCAAAAATGAAATATTTCATAAAAATCCCCATAATTCACCATAAGAATATATTGAAATTATAAATTCAAAAATGAAGATTATTTTATATAATTAAATTTTCAAATTTAAAAAATATTAATTTAATTTTTTGCATAAAATGTTATAAAAAAATTCTAATAAAATGTTTTTTCAAAACATATAAATACATTACAAAAATTATGTATTTTTTTATTAATATTAATAATAAAAATTATTTAAAAAAGTTGTTATTATTAATGTTTAAAGTAGTTATTGTTAATATAACATATTTAAAAGTGGTTATTAATAATAAAATTAGGTACTTTATTACTAATGTTTTGTTTATATAAACCATTATAAAACATATTTAAGAAGTACATATTTATATTAATCTTATTAAATTTAATGGCTTGGTTATAATTATATTTCTTAAATAAATATAATAATAAAATTTGGATTCATCTCAGCTTAGAGTTTCATGTAACACAATATAAATCAGTGTTGTGTGTAGAATAATATTAACTTACTGTAGTGTATAACGAAAGCTTAACATGGTGTATATTGCACCACAATACATCAAATAAATTTAATTTATTAGACAAATTGTTCATAAAAACATGTCCTGTTATGTTCTACCCACTTAAAATGAATTACATCCTAGAAATAAATTATTCTGATACAAACGAATGATGATAATCCTACCTCATCATAAACTCATTTTCTCATACAACTTCCTATAACTGGTGGTTTCTATAATAAACAATTATTCGGTTATTAGTCTTTTTTCATATAACATTCTTTGTATGATCCGAAATTTCAACCAGTTGTTCCTCATAGGAAATATCTTCCTCCAACGATATGTCCTATAATTTCATTACATGTCAACTGTTAGGTATGAACTTCCTTAAGCGAGATACATAGAACATGCAATGAAATTGAGAGAGGTTTGGTGGATGTTCCAGGGGATAAAGAACCATCCCTACTTGATCAGGGATATCGAAAGGTCTAATATAAATAGATATCATATTCTGTTTCTTTCTAAATCTCATACAATTGTTCCAGGGATTGATTTATAGAAAACAAATCTCACCGAAATCAAATTCATGATGATGTCGATGGTTATTAGCTTAAATGTTCTGCCGACATTGAGATACCTTGATATGTTGGTGAATGGTTGTAATATTCTCAACCATTACTTTAAATATCTCATTTCCCAGTATCCTTCTTCATCCAATATCATTTCAACATGTTTTAGATCTATATTTCATTATATAATGGGACTCATAAGGTTCCATTTTAATGTTTTTTTGAAATAAATAGTTGTGGGAAAACTCAACTAGAGGAATGTGTTGATCCCTACAACCTTTGAAATATATTGAAAAATATATTAACATATCCTATATGGTTTGAATATTTTCTTAGATCGATCATCAATCTGAGGATGATAAGAAGTGATTAAATGCAATTCCATATCAGTTCCTTCTTGAATACTTCACTAGAACTTTAACATGATTCTCGGATCCTGATTAGATACAATGGAATGTGGTACCCCATGCAACCTTACCATTTCCTTAATGTATATCCAAGAAATTTTATTTTGATATAATCCTTCTATGATAGTGTTTATGTGTGTTGAATTAGTTTGGAAATAAATTACCAAAAATATAGAATTCATCCCTTTAGTGGTTTTGGAGAGTCCAAGGAAAAAATCCTAATTAATGATCTATAATTTCCATTCTGGTCTGCATAATGGGTGTAACATCCCATTAGAATATTTTATCCTAGACTAATATTGTTGACATACGAAGACTGATATTTTAACTCTTTGATATCTCTCTTCATGACATCCCACCAGATGTATTATTTCAAATCTCAATACATTTTCATTCATCTAAGATGAATATAGAATGATGATCTATGAGAATTCTCTACCAACTCTATATTCAAATCTAGATAGAAGTATCACATAACTGGTTCCGGTATACTATCATTCCATTCTAATTATGGTTAAAGTAAGTAAAATTTAAAACATTATTTTGTAGCTCTACATATTCCATATTCATCTCTTTAATCATCATAGGGATAAATGGCTGAACATTTAATTGAGAAAGATAAAATGTTTATCCTTCCGTCTAGATTTCCATGTCCATCCCATGAAAAATAGAAACTTTTATATATTTTGTGACCCCATTATAAATAATATATCTTTATCCCTTCAACTCAAATCATTAGAGACATTTCTCTCTTCTGAGGTTGGTTCTGTATTGAGTAGTCATAATCCTTTATCTTTTCTAATAATCATCTCTAGAACATGTTCTACTCCTTCTATGTGAATACATGATTCAAACATTTATTATTGGTAAATATAATAAACTTTTCTCCATAAAGATAATTAATTTGTATATTTAATATAAAAAATACCATAGGTAACTCTAAATCATGATTTGGGTAATTTTCCTCATGAATCATCAATTTCTATGTGGCATAAGCTATAACTATGTTACTCTCCATAAGAAGTTATACCAATCCCTTCTTGGATTCATCACTATAGTCTATAAAACCTCCACTACTATAGAGTAATGTAAGAAGATGTGTGATAACTATCCTTCTCTTTAGATCCTTGAAATTTTCATCGCATTCATCTATCTAGAGAAATTAAGAACCCTTCTGAGTTAAATTTGTATACATATTAGATACTCTATATACATTCTCCACAAACCCTCGATAATATCTGTTTAAACCAAGAAAAGTGTGGATCGTAGTCACTAATGATGGTCTAGGACAATGTTCAATACCCTCTTCATTTATGGATCTACTCAAATAACCTCAATTTGGATTATTTGATCAAAAAAATAAAACTATTCATATGAAAAGTTCACACATTGTATATTTTTTATATAGTTTCTCTTTCCATAGGGTCATTAGTACAATTCTCATGTCGTATTCATGATCTTATTTTCTCTTTTAATAGATGTGAATATCATCTATAAAGATTACCACAAAATGATCAAGTTGATCTCTATTGAATCTATTCATTAAATTAATTTAGATAGTAGGGGAATTATAAGACCGAGAGGCATTGCTACATATTCCTAGTTCCCATACCTTATATGGAGTGTCGTATTGGGTATATTCTTGTTATTAACACTCAATTGATGACATCAAAAATGATGTTAAATCATTGAAAAGTATAGAGAACATTCCATTTAATCAAACAAGTCAACAACATTCTGAAGAGGATACTTATTTTTGATCATGATATTAATCAAAAACTAATAATATATAAAGAGTCACATTGAACCATATTTATTATTTCAAAAAAATAATTGGTGAACCCCAAGGTGTTCTGCTTGAATGAATAAATCCCTTTCCAAGGTTTTTTGGGAGTATCTTATTCAATTCATGCAACTAAATTGGGGAAATTCTCTATAGAGTATTTTAAATTGGTGTGGTACAATGTTTGACATCTATTGACAACCGAACTTCTCATTTTGGTGGATAACTATAAAATTTTTCTGGAAAGAAATGAAAATTATTGAAAAAATAGGAATATCCTCAATTTTGATTTCTCCTTATCAATTTTTGATAAACACACCATATAAATGAGAATTAAGACCCATACAGTAGATGTAATCTTCATAGAATTCTCATACATATCATAATATCAATATTTTATCATAGGTTGGTTTGTAATATCAAATGTATCTTCTCTATCTCGACAATTGATGTGGGATTTATGTGGATAAATACAATCCATTCCTGAGATAACATCAAATAAAACTAGGGGAATAATGAAATGATTTACAGTAATCACATTCCCACAAATGTTAACTATAGAAGAGTCATAGACTTTAGTTGTTATTATCATACAATTCTGGGTTTTTACTTATAATTATACATCTAATTGTTTTGGGGTAATCTTGACACCATCAGAAAAATATTTAGATATCAAAGAGAGCGTAGATCCAGAATTAAAAAATACATTAGTAGTCCTAGAGTGGATGTTAATTGTACCTTTTTCCACCACATTATCACATCACTCAAAATAAATACTGATCACATGATATTTTACATTGTCCCTCTGATTAATAGGTTTTAGATTCCAATCATTATCAATAACCCTTAGGTTTGGGAACTCATTAGAATAATTCTCACTAAAATGAAACATAAAGCACTAAAGTAGGGGAGGCACATTATGTGAAACATTATTTTTATTTTCATTAATATAAATTTTTTTCCCATCACTTTGGCTTTCAATTGTATGATGATATTGCTTTCTACACATAAAAAATTTATTATGAACCTTAAAACAATTTCCTTCATGATATCTCTCACACTTAGTGAAAAAAGGAAATAACATCTTCTCATTTAATTTTTAACAACTTTGGTTTATCCTAGTTTATTGACATCTAACTTCTATTTAAGACATTATTTATGGTTCTAAAGACATTATAAACTCTAAAAGCACATCCCCTAGGATTTTCAAACTATGTGTGCTACAAAGATCCATTTTTGTACAGCATTTCTCGATCAAGTCTAGCTCTTATAGTTTTTTTCATGGTTGGTTCTTTTAGGTAAATGTGTTCTAGAGCCACATACACTTTTTTTATGAAGATAGGGTCATATTCCTAGAAACATAATATTTTATACATTACCAAAATTCCATCTAATTTTCCTATACGTTGGATCATCCTTAGACTTATCCTTTGAGACATTTCCGTAGGGATCTCATTATTGTTTTCTCATCCTAGTTTCAAAAGTTTATCTAAACATTTTCTATGATACCAACTATAGCGACCCATGCTTCTCATACATATTCATTAGATATGTTTTTTATGAAATACTTATTTCACTAAACAAACCCACTCCCAATGACTATATTAATTTAGTTAATTTGGAAACATGGAAACATAATTAATGATACGTAAGTGGGAAACATTATCTCCCACTAGGTTCTCCATGATTAGAATCCTTCTTAGACACCACATACATAACCCATATCTCAATAATCTTAGGAATTTAAACATAAGAATGGTTGATAATAAATGTTTAGAAAGGTTAAACAAGGGTGATATGTAAGTATATTCAAGAGGGAATATGTATGATAACCTGATCATAAAATTAGAAAATAATATGCTATATATCAACGATCATAATCAACAGTTATGGTATTAATATTATCATTTCATAAGTCATGAATCATAAGGGAATAAATAGAAGAATCCATGAAATAATAATTTGAGAATAATAAATGAAATTTTTGAAGATAAATAAACATATAAAATGATTTTCATAGTTGTAAAGGATAACTAACAAGGATTCCATAGTGGAATGGGTTCACTTAAAAAACTATCTTAGTAGTCAATGTTCACTCTGAATACCATATTTGGAGAAAAACTCCCTCACTGAAGTAGGTTCAATCTGTGTTCTATCCATGTATACATCATATGGTATATATGTTTTTCCAATGCATTTGAGGTAGATATAGGTCCCACCCATATCATAATCAAATCTTGCATGTGTTTTCCAAAATATCATAATCAATGATTATATCATGACCAATGATATTAAATGGGTACAATAAACATTTCATCATATCATAACCTATGTAAAAAATATATTTTTCATAATCATTTCACTAAAGCATACATTATGAAAAAAACTGGTTTAATACAAATTTTAACATTGTGTAACCCATTAGGGATAAATGTATGTCACAAACATCATTCCAAAAAAAACAAAAACCATTCATGAATTAATATTAATGTTACTCTTCGATAATATCCCAGTTAATAAATAGGTGACACCAAAACATGTCATATTTGATGGAAAATAATTCTAAAATATTCATTCAAAAAATTTCATTAGGAAAATATACCTTCTTCTTTGAATAACGCTTTTAAAAAATACATATTTAAAACATTTTTTTAAATAACTTTGAAAAGATATTATGGAATCTTGAAATCATTTTGAAAATATTTTTCTCTGAAAATAACCTTACAACATATAAATGAATATTTGAAAACAATTTTAGACACTTTTTTAAGCATAATTTCTTTTAAAGTAATTTTCCATGGAAATGAGATTAAATGGTCTTTTAAAAACATTTTTCTAATGTTTTAAAAAAACATGTTTTCTGAATAAAACATATTTCAGGACAATTAGAGAAATAAGAATGGATTTTCGTAAAAACATTTTCTTAATTACTTGATGTTACAAAGAGTTGACAAAATTATATCTTTATATAAATATGTTCTGAATAAATATAGGATAAGAAACTTCATCATAATTCTTGAGCTATGGATCATAATATCTTATCAACGGAATCATAATCATAAATAATCCTAATAAACAAAGAGATTATAACAATAATCTCTTCCAACATTAGTAACATTTGATTCAAAATAACCATTAAAGAATAAAATTAAATGAAGCTTAAAATACCATTAATTTAAATAGATTCATGATATCACATTTAAAAGGGGTATTACATAATCCTCGGTAATGAATATAGTTGCATAACATAATATGGGTCTCAAAGAAGAAAATTTGAGAAAAAAATCCCCTTACCACTTTGGTAATGTTTTAATTGTAAACTCGAGATCCTCGAATGGATATGAAATAATAAAAAATTTAATAGGAGAATAAAAAATACTGTTAATTGGTATTATATACCCCATATATAAGAATGTGGTAAAAGATGTTGTATGTGTCTCACAAAAGTAAAAAAGTGAGACATAAATCCCTTACCTTAAGTCTTGAATATATTCATACTCATTAAAACCTCCTATATAATGAATATAAGATTATTTTATATATATAATTGAACAATATTCATATATATAATACCATACATTATTTACTTATGACTTTATATTACTCATTTATTCACAATTTCATGTTAATTTCGTGTTTCGGGTAATAACTCGATTATTTTTTGTACATCTTTTGACTTGGTATATTCTTGATCCTCTAAAATTAATCATGATTAAATAATATTAAAATTTATTTCCATGATATAAATATAATAATATATACATTTATTCATTCTATACATTTTTATTGTAATCTGTAAAAGATATAAATAAAAAATAAAATATAGTGTTCAAAGAGACAATAGGTTATACGTACCCATGAACACTATTTTAACATTATTTTTGGATTAAAATAAAGAAATATATATTATTTTTTATGATTATATAATAATTTTTATTTAATTTATATATCACATATTTTTATTAACACCATTCATAATACATTCCATGTAAATCATGAATGAATTACATCACTTGGCAAGACAATCGTCCACCGTACACACGAATAATGTTATCGAATTCCCAAAAAATGGAATGTAGGAAGTTATGTGTGATATAACAATTAGAAATTAAAAACAAAATCATGAAAAAAATAAAAAATATATATATAAAATATAAATATATCTTTATTGCCAACCTTGAATGGTGGTAATGGAATAATGAACGAAATCTATTCGCGATGTGGTAGTTTTCCATACATAATAATGATGATTGTGTGTCCCAATATATAGAAGTGTGTGATGTTTTAGGTTTAAAACTTAACGTAATAATGTATTAGTATATTTAATATACTTTGGTTGTTATATTATCATGATATATGAGCAATTTAATGGGGTAGTGAATGAATACAAAACAAAAAGCATGTTGATGAACATTTCCTCTTCTACAGGTAACTCTTTTTGTTTTACAAAAAAGGACCTCCTTGGTTTTGTTTCTAAAAAACATCAGGTATATATTTTCATATTAATGAATACTGTAAGATATTTGGATTGGTATTGTCTAATCCAATGGGATTTAGATGTGTGACAATTGAGGGTAGTGAGTTCCTTTTTATAGTGGAAGACGAGTTGTATTCTTGTAACTAACAAAAGTTAAACACTATTTGGAGGTATATATATTATAATGTGCCTAAAATAATGAACCAATTTATGTTAAAAAGAGTATATGGTCAAAATATGTTGATAAAGTTTGTTTGCACATGTCTAAGATAATATTTAAACCTTATTTTTTAAGTCTAACCACTAAATAATCCTATTCTTACCTTATTCATTATAATTAATTTCAATTTATATTACAAATTACAATGATAAAAAAATAATTTAAACTTATTAGACATAATAAATTATGTTAATTAAAAATATTGAATCATTGTTTTTCAAATTCTAATCATATAAGTGGCATAAATACATTTCAATTAATCCCACAGACATGTCGAGAAATTATGTTTTTAATGAGAAAAAAATTCAAATGATTGAGATGTTTTTATATCCAATTTCTCAGTGAAATTGGTTACAATTATCTAAATTGGTTAAATTGATATATAATTTTACTAATTATTCTTTAAAAGAAAATTTAAATTTAAATTAACAATATAAAATAAATTTTACTAAAAGTACTTTTCAATTAAAATTATGTATTTTTCAATATTAATACAGAAATGAAATATTTCATAATATCCCAGAAACCCACCATAATATTATTTAAACATTAAAAACTAAAAAAATAATTTTATTTTATCAAATAAACTTCTTAAAATTATCAAAATTTAATTTTAATATTTTTCACAAAATGAAATACAACGAAATATTTTTGAGAAAATAGTATTTTCAAAACATATATAGACATTAATGAAAATTATGTATTTTGTTATCAGTATTTTTTCTATGTATGAAACCATTAAAACAAATTTAAAATATATTTATTACTGTTCAGATTAAATATTTTAATGGTTAGGTTATATCTATCATTCTTAAATAATTATAATAATAAAAATTAGTTTCATAGAAACTGAGTGTTGTGTGTAATGCAAGATAAGTCGATGTTGCATGTAGCGAAAGATTAGCTTGGTTTGTGGTATAATAAAATAATAATATGGTTTAGTTAATAAAAAAATAATGTTTACTTATTGAAAATGGGTTTATAAAAACTCAGGGTGCTACAATTTCATAAATTAAGATAGAATAAATGGTTGAAAAAAAACACATTGATGCCATCAAAATAAAAACATTAATAAAAATATTATATTGGATGAATAAAACAATGTAAAAATATTGTGAAATTATTTTAAAAAAAATCAAAATGAATTTTACACAGCCTCATGAGTTTCACATCGACCCGTTTTTCAATATAAAAAAAGGTCAAAAAAATAATTACCTATTTGATGATTATAATGACCATTTAATTAAGATTAATATATGAACTATAAAATGTAGGGAAACTCTAATAATCTTGTAAAATATCATTTAATTTTTTCACAAAACATCACTAAACCATTAGAAAATAACCTTGAACAACAATATACTAAAATAATGTGTTTTTTAATGATAATATATTTTAACACAAGTCCAGTACACATTGTATCTAGAAACCACTTGAGAGAACACTTGAATATTTATGATAGATAGATAACATGAAGTAATAATTGGTTTGTTTTGTAATGTGTTCTCATTAATGAACTATCATAGGTGGTACATGTGGATTAAATTGATGATATGGTAAAATACATGAACTATTTCTTCTTATAGAATCAAATAAAAGTTAATAAGATATATAATAGGAATGAAAATAAATCATCAACTATTAAATATATATAAATTATTATATGGAACCTCCGAGACTAAATGAAGGTTTTGAGTAGTGTAAAATCATGCGATTTTCCATGGCCTACATAGATTTTTCATAATCATTGATCATTTTGAGTTTTACATAACATAGAACGCCATGACCAAAAAAATTAATTCAAGATTTAATTGATAAATGAACATCTAAATTGAAATACAGGATCATCACATAATGATTTCTAATTAATTTATGTAGTTGAATTACATTATGATGAACTCTTTTATGGTTGGGGAATCTAACAATGTCTCTACATCATAACATTCACGTGTCATGTTACAAAAGTATAGGTTCCTAAATGTAGTGATCCACATGTTCACCAAAACCCTCTAAGAATTGCATAATAAATACCTAAGTGATAGAATGGGGGATCCTAATGCTTTCATCATTCATCTTTGATACCCATGAAAAATTATTTATTGAACATTCATTAATCACTTGGTATTCATTAGGGGTGGAATAGGTGGATCACACTCTATTATTGATAATGTATATGGATAGCATCTCTCTAGGGATTGAGATTATTAAACAGATTTCATTGTGCACAACAAACGAATGGCAATAACAT
The DNA here is from genome assembly GCA_963277665.1 of Viscum album. Taxonomy (NCBI): domain Eukaryota; kingdom Viridiplantae; phylum Streptophyta; class Magnoliopsida; order Santalales; family Viscaceae; genus Viscum; species Viscum album. The sequence continues at coordinate 1,269,858,835 of OY728162.1, read as the reverse complement.
TAGTTAGAAATAATATAATTGGGTTTACATAATTTTAGGGTTAGAAAATAATAATTTTACATACACCATTATCATTTTCTCAATCCACATGAAATTCCATGTCAATAATAAAATTATTATCATTATTTCATGTCATGTGAAAAACTAGTGAATTAAATAAATATTATTTCTTAAATAAATTGATTTAAATTTATTTAATCAATGTCTAATATATAAATCTCTCACCATACATTCACACTCAGTCTAATATTCCTCCATAATACTAAATAGTCCATGAATAATAACTATTTATTTAACAAATCAATATCACTAAATTATTCTTCAGTAAATAAATAATTGTTTTATTTGAAAAATGGAAAGTAAATTTTTATTAAATATTCTAGCCAAATATATTTTATCCAAAAACTTGTGAAAGAATATGAATAATCAATAAAATATGAAAAATTATTAATCCATGCATGAAAATAATAATTAGAATATATTTAAATAATAATATTATTTATTTTAGGTTCTATATATGGTTGTTATGTGTCCCAAAAGGCCCCTTTCTTAGTGGCATTAGGAAAAATCATGTAATGTTCATTTTTACACTTCTATGACATTTTATGGCATCTATAAAGAAAGAATTTAAATATCACAGCAATATAAACCCACATTAAGATTTTTACTGTTTCATACAATCATTTTATATCTATATCTATAATTAAAAAATTTTCATATTCTTGTCCTCAACCTATGTAATTTATGTCCCTTTCTTTTATTTTATTGAAATGAACATGTCTTTCACCATTATTTTCTATGATTTAATTAGGCTATTTCAATCTCATCAAAGGTTTATATATATCAAATTTTCATAGTGAAGAAGGGACAAATCATTTCTATCATTACTCATTTATATAATATTATTCACAATGCAATCAATTTATCCTAATTCATTGCAAGCATATGTCATCACAGTTTTCATAAATACATCAAAGAAAATGACTCAAAATATTAATTACTAATAATATAAAAGTTTGAGGACCATGAAATACATCCAAAAATAGATACATCCATTGACACATATAAATGTTTATGTCCTAATCAAGGGTCATATTTTCACAATGACCTGCACAAGAAAATTTCAAGGGTATACACCAAGAGAATTAGAAACAATGTATTATGTGTCTCCATCCATAATATCCAATTTCATTTACATCCCAAAAAATGATATCATTTTATTATAGAATTTTTATTGGAAAATAATTTTATTGAACATATAAGTTATCATCCTAGTGGGGAGCTACTATATCCTTTATAAGGAATATTTACTCTTAGAAAATTATCATAGACTACGTTATGTTGAAGAACAATCATGATGTGATCAAAACTCTATAAATATTCAAAACAATAAATACATGTAATCATAAAGTATATAAAATATTATTCATGGGTACTAACTCTGAAAATTGATACCTGATGCATCCTATAGATTCCTCAAATGGTTCAAGTAGTCTTCCAACTACCGGATGGATGCTACAATCTTTTAGGTGGCATTGAGACAGTTGGTCAAAGATTCATTCTTTCCTGGACATGGCTTCTGATGATTCATATGACTCATTTACAAGAATAGGACAATATAGGGACATATGGAAGATATAGATAAACCCCAAAGGAGGTTTGGGAAGTAACATAAACATAGGTTAACATCAATATACTTCATTAATATGTAGTGAACGTGAGTAGATCTAATGAGTGCTGGTGAAAAGTTTATTACTATGGTTCCTCCACTTGAGATCTCTTTGTACCTCCTTTGAAACACATTTTGATATCCAGTATATTTCTCTATATTTATCACAATTTTATCAACTATATATTAATATAAAATATCTAGTTTTTCTTTAAATGGTCTTTTTTTAAAGAAAAACTACTTTTTCTATCTTTTCATGTCATTGGTTACTACTGAAACCAAGGCATATTTCTTGGTTTCCTAGCTACCAGTAAATTAAAGGGTTTAGGTTCATTTAATTTTTATTTTCTATCTCTATAGATAAGTTATATTAGTTAATATACCCTCAAGAAATTGTTGTGGGAGGGGTAAGGGCTCAAAAATAGCCTCAACTAGGAATTCAATGACATATATATTGTCAAGATAACTTATAAAATTGGGTTCCCTGAATTATATTTACATTCTAAATATTTTAATTTTTAATTACATATCGATCACTTAAAATTTAAAATTATATAAATAAATCTATCATTTATTTAATATGAATCTTCATATCATGCATATACTTTTTTATTCATTTTCTCTTATAAATTATATTGAATTTAATCTATCATTAATTTTTTTTGGCTTTTACATTTACTTTTTATATAATATTTAAAAAGGGATATTTTTATTTAATTTTAAAATTCCATTTAATTTAATCTCTTTTAATCTTAATCTAAATAATATATTGTAAACAATTGATGTTGTTTAATGAGACATAATTAATATTTTTATTCTATTAGATAATAGGTGAAGTATTCAAGACAATTAATTCTCTATGATAATCGACACTTTTAAAAGAACTAAGAATGGTTGGAGAACTTATTGGAATATATATTATTTTAAATGGTAAAGATATATTATAATTCTAGAAAATATATTTTTGGGGTAGAGAAAATAGATTCAATATTGTGTATATGCGAATTAAAATCACTAGAATTATCCTTCAGTAGTGCTAAAAGAGAACTAATTTTATAAAAATCTCAAAAAGTGGTAGCGTTTTTGATTTCTATAAATGATATAATAAACTATCCCTCCATCGATGATAAATAAATTGATTAAGGGGTTACTTTATCAGTATTTGTTTAATAATAATAAATGGTTCCCTTTATTATTGGTTTTGTTTGAGCTAGTAAAGGGGACACTTTATTATCTTGTTTTTTTCATTGATAAAGAGAAATTTTATCAACATGATTCCCAAAAGGGATAAAATAAAAATTGTTTTAGTGGTATTATAAAATTAAAACACAATTCAGAAGTAAAAAAATTAAATTCAATTAAATTTGCATCACAAATTGAACAGAAACACTATATTATAAAAATTTCAAAAATTTGTATTTTTAGTTACATGTTTTTTTTAAAATTTTATGACAAGATTAAATATATTAATTAATATTTTTTTATCTATGTAAAATGAACCTATCTGAAAAAATCTTTATCATGCTACCGATTACAAAATAAACTACCTTAGCTCGAGAAAAAAGAGTGTACTTGTATAAGAAAACAATTATTTTGTTATTAATTCATTAAAAAATAAAATTAAACATAAATTTGAAATAAATAATTAAAATAATTCTTTTAAACTAATAACATACACTTTGATTCATGAAGTAAACATTATTCATTGAATGAATAAGTGTACCATGTTCACAAATGGGACACCATTGAGTTAATTTGATGTTATATCTATGAAACATTCATAAGTTGAAAAGTCATTTATCGTCACATACAACATTGATGTCAATTTAAAATATTCAATTAGGTATGAATCATAAAATTTTACACCTAAAAACAATAGTAATTTCAAATCGTTGATCAATAACCCAAATAGACATCAATATCATTATCGAGTTTTTTTAGACATAATATTAGGAGAGAAACCCTAATATATTTTCATTGTATGCATAATAGGGGTAGCAAGTTATAATTTACGAACATAACCATCCATGTATATTTAATGCATATTTTTAAACTAAAATGATTCACACCATATATATATAGAAAAAGGTGAAGGTTTCATAATGGGTTTCTAAATTTAGGATATTATTGACCAATTTTATTCCACTTAGGAGAGTCTGTTCGGTGACGATGTTTCCCTTCTTGATTTTTTGGATATGTGATCCATGTTAATTGACTTATAGTATCCCCACTACTATATAGGGTACTAGACCTTATAATGATTTGAAGTTACCAAATATCATTTTATGGTCTTCAATCGTATTTATTATATCGATATGCACCAGAACATGGGAATTTTTTTATGTGATTAATAGTCCTTTCAAAACTTTATAAAGTCATTTAAAACATGTATATATTATTTTAGGGACCATACCCATTGAACATAGAATTAATTTAGCATAATATGCTAAAAATGGAAGTTCTTTTTATTCTAGTAGAATACAATTCACGAGAACAAATATTTTAGTAAACTTTTCTTCACTTCATCCATTTCAAAATTTAACATTATAAAAAAAATTATGACAAAAAATGATGAATATTTAATATAGTATGCATGAAATTATGTATTTTACAGACACTTTAACTTTTATAATAGTTCTATAAAATAAAAAATCTCATATTCAAGTGTCATTGACACTTCCTAAATACAATAATCATCATTTTCCTCCCCATTAATAATATCCACAACACATTCTTCATAATTTTTCACACTTTTAATAATATTAGTTGATCATTAAAACATAGTGTTATATACATCAATAGATAAATATATATTTTATCATTATTTAGTAAAAAATTTAGGACATAAATATATTCTGTGATAGATCAAGTATTATATCAACTCATAAGGACTAATTAGTCATGAATAACTATAATGTAAGCATAAAAAAGGAATTGAGAAAGGTTAAAATGCACAATAATTTGAAAATTTTGTGAAATATTCCATCTCATACTCATAATATTTTGTCATATGATTATAATCCATCCATTTTTTATTCATATCTATTCAATTTGATTCAGTAATATTCCTATTTTAGAAAATTTAAATACCTAGAAAGTAAGATCAAATAACCCTAAAAAAGATTCTTTAGATATAAACATATATAGTCATCATGTTTGATATATATTTTATTTTAATCCACATCTTTTTAGAACATATAAAATCGAAGTATTATATGAATTTAAAGTAATATAATACGTATAATTTTTTTAAAAATTCACATATTATATATCATTATTTTTTAAAAAATAGATTCATCTGAAAGGATAATTCACGCCCTGTCACTCTCAATGTTCACATGAAACGAATAAATTTCTACAACAGGATAATTATTACAGCATATATTAGAATATTCCGCTATAAAAACATATATCTAAATAAAGAACTTGTTTTTTACAATTTATTGTGATGTTTAAAACAAAGTTAACATATTAATTATGGTTATTACAATTTTAAATTAATGAAACACATCATATTATAAATTCTTCACTTAATAAAAGAGTATTGTGAAATAATAAAATTTATTTATACTACTATTTAAATTTAATCCCCCCGAGCATTAGAGTGCCAGATCAATCCTAGATATTTCTTTTTCGAGAAAAGGATCTTGTTAAATAATTTAAAGAACACCATTCAAAAGATGATTTCTCATATGTCACCTTCCCACAATGTATGAAAATTTCTGCTATGAGGAACCCAATTTCCCACGACCGAATAATAATATTTTCTCCTGTGATCATCCTTATGGTTGATGAATGAATGATATTCCATAAAAAATAATTTCAGAATATCACACCTTCACTTTCAAGGATTGATTTAGCCAAAATGATTGACCTTGGCTGCAATAGACCTCTGATTCATTGAGTGCTTGGGTGCGGTGCAATGAAGATGTCATTCAAGGGTTATTTTATATATATGGTGAAGCATTTTATCATCTCTTTATTAAAACTGATAAATCATAACCTTTTTCCCCAATAAAGTGCTAAAAAAAGTATTATTTTATCAGCACTTATAAAATACATTCTTTTGAGCACATAAACTAGTGCTAAAAAAGTAAAAAATTAATAAATATGAATAAATATATAATATTAATTATAAAAAATTATTAAAATTAATATATAAAATCTATTTAAATTACAAAAATATTTACACAATTATTTTAAATGAACAAAAAATATAAATTTCAAACATATTTAAAATATTAAAACATCAAAAATAAATAGGTAAAAATAAAAATAAAAAATTTTATAAACTATGAAAATGTATAAAAATAAGGAAAATTAAAAATTTATAAATATAATTTAAGGAATGATTATTAAAAATGAATTAATAGATTTGAATAAATTATAATATTATTAAAAAAATTAATTAAAAACATTCTTTACATAACTTATGAACGCATGAAAATGATTAAAATTATTTTATTAATAATATTAATTAATATAAATAGAATAATTATTAAAAGGGAATAAAATTAAATATTTTAATTTGAGAAGTAAAAAAATATTCCTTCAAAAAATTAATTAGATACATTTTAAATATGTAAAAAAATTAGAACTTAATAAATATGAATAAATATTATTAATATAAATTAAAAACTTATTAGAAATATTAAAACATAATACACACACATATATATATTATAAAATCATTCAAATAAAAAAAATATATAAATTAATAAATATTAAAAATGAATATATGATATTAAAATAAAGAATAATAAAATTGAAGAAAAATAAAATATTATAGATAAAAAAATATCTAAAAAATGAATTTTTGATATTAATTACATGAAAAGTAAACACATACAAAAATGAATAAAATATCTAAAAAATTTATTTCAAAAAACATATTATAAAAATTTCAAATTTTTTAAAAATACTAAAACTTAATAAATAAAATTAAATATATATTAATAATGTAACATAAAAACATATTGAAAATATTAAAAGTTAGTAAATAATTATGCACACATAAATTTTTAAAAATTAATAATTGAAGAAGTATTAAAAATACGTAAATATTAAAAATTAGTAAATAATTTTAAATGAAATGATATTAAAAATGTGTAAATAAAAATGAATAAATTATAAAAAAAATTAATAAGTGAATTCATAACATTAATTATAATAATTATAGAGAAAAATGAATAAATATGAATAAATAGATGATGTTAATTTTCTAAATAAAAAAATTATAAAAAATAAATTATGTGACTATATAAAAATATTAGAATTAAAATGAATTTATAATAATCATTTATATAAATTTCATATATATTACATATATTTAAACATAAAAAATAAAAAAAATTATAAATTTTAATTTTATAAATTTCAAATATATTAGAAATATTAAAACATATAAAATAGATATATATAGATTTTAAAAAATATAAAAAATCAAGAAATGTTGAAAATTAATAAATACTAAATGTAAAAAAATTAATATTTAATGAAATAATATAAAATAAGAATGAATAAAACTAAAAAAATATTTTTTTAATGTGATTTTATAGAATTAATTATATGAATTGAGAACACATAAAAAAGAATAAAAATAAAAGAATAAAAAATTATACTATTTATAATTATTGATGTATCCATTATATTGACTGTATAGAAAAATATATTTAGCTTAGTGGATCTGCGCACAATGATAATATGGGTTCATCAGAAGATGCTTTCCCATGTGGGATAAAAGGGAATCATTGAGGAGGTGGAGGTCCCAGAATGACATTCCCCCACATGCATTGGGGGAGAAAATAATTCCCAATGCTGGCAAGTAAATTTTGTTTCTTACATAGTTTTGACCCCAATAGAATTTGATGATGTTTGAGTGAATCTGGTAAATAATAAGGCCAGGGAGTTTGAAGAAAAAACATGATATAGCATGGAATTTATTGAATGACAACATTAATAATATTTTCCTTCTTTGATTTAGGAATTCTCTTAGGTGTTGATCCCTATATTTTTTTTTAATTCTATTAATCATTTTTTTAAAAATAACTTTTTTTAATTGAACAACAATCATGTGAAGGCACATGGGATAGATGGAAGGCTCCATCCTCAGGGCTAAAGATGAATAAGGATGGATCGTGTTGTATGGGTATTATGTGCAAGGGTGGCATCAACAAGGATAGTTATGGATCAGTGAGGGTGGCCCTCTCTGGCTTCTTGGGTCCAGGTGATTCTCCCCAAGTGGATACCCTGGCTTTTCTCTTAGGGATCTTGTTGCACAATCAGGGGAACACTCTCATTAGAGAGATCGAGACCTACTCACTTAATCTTTTCAATGAACTCTATGGAAAGGCACTGGTTCCTTGGTCCATCGTAAATGCTATCAGACGCTACAAGAGACTTAAAAATGAGCATACATCTATTCTTCATACCTAGAGGTGGGGAATGTTGTGGAGGATTTCCTTGCCTCTATAGCATCTCAACATGATTGGCTTCTTATTTTTACTAACACTGGATCCTTTACTCTAGAGGGGAGTCACATTTATCGAGCTTTTGTTCTTGTCCTTCACACCTTTAGACCCCCCTAAAGGTATGTTTGTATTTTTTTAACTTCTTTTTTCTTCCCTCATTTCTCTATAAATAAAATAAAAAACTTGGTGATGGTGGTGGTATGTTTTTCCACCACCAGGATAGCTAAATCATGGATGATTTCAGTTTTCCTATATAAAAAAAAACTACAGTAAAATAAATTTTGGACCTATCTAGGTTAACCACCGATCCTAATGCCGACTCATAGAGTTGCATCGTTTGATAAATACATTTGAACTCTTCATAGGTCGCCATTAAGAAAAATAATTGTTATCCACGAAGAACATGTGAGATATGGGTGGGATTTGGTGACATGCTTAGTAAATATGAATAGTGTTAATTGTATTTACCATTAAAATGATATTATAAAACAAATCAGCCACTAAAATATAGATAAAATGTGAAATTTGGTCCCCCTATAGAAGACCCCAAGTGGGGGTCAAGACCTCATAAAATACTTTACTGATTTTAATCATGAAAGACATCAGCATGATGAAATGTATGATAACCTCAATCAATTTAGCATAGAAACCCATTTTGTTCATAAAAAAATGAAATAAGGGCCACTCCAATATGTCATTTTCTTTTGATATATCGATCATCTAATCAATAACACCTCTTTTCAAAATTTATTGTTTTTATAGAATGAAACACCTCATGTGTCACAGTATCATTTTCTATGATGATCCTTTTAGTAACAAAGAAAAATTGGTATTCAAAAATAATGTAAGGTTACCATGTGTGTATGAGGTTCATTATTTTCTTTGAAATAATATTATAGGAGACAATTCATAATAAAATTATTTGTATTTCTAGAGTAAGGAGTGTTTTATAATCATTAGGATATGGTTGATGAAGTTTTCATTAAGATAGAATAAATTTATTTTCCATACCAATATATTCTTTATAAGGACTAAAATATCAATCTCATATATTTTTAAAAAAATATGGAATGGAATCTATCTAGCCATGGTGCATTAGTGTAGTGGATTTTATTGAGAATCATCAGGGTTTCGTCATTAGAAAAGTCACTTATGAGCTTATAATTCACTTCATCTATAATCATTGGTTTAATAAAACTATCTATTTCATCATAATTGAATGAATATTCCAAAATATAAATCCTCTAAAAAACATTGTGATAATGTATTGGATATCTTCCTCATTATTTATAGAGATCCCTTTATAATAAAAATTCATAGAGGTAGAATTCTAACAGTGCCTCAAATATGAATTCTAGAAGAAATAGTGATTGTTAACACCACCTACATTATTGTTGGTTTCATGGGAGTCCATTGACCATAAGAATTCTCTAACACAGAGAGAGGTATCTAGATCTGATTAAATAATTTTGATTTTGGAATGGTTAATATCGAAAGGGGGATGTGAGAGAAGTTCATTCAATTTTCTTTTAATCAGGTTGTAAAGATTGTTAGTTTTGTAATATTTAAATTATCTCCATGATTTCATATTATAAGTAACATCGTGAGTAATTTTACTTTTATCTAGGTGTCACATCTTCGAGATATAGAATATCATGTCTTCACATTCTCGATCATTAGACTAGAAACATTCAAACTTGTATGGTATCATGTATTTTGGTTTTATTTAACGACGAGAAATAGAAATGATGATACGGTAGTGGTCCGATGAATTCGGTTCCAAGTGAGAAGCATGGAATAATCTGAAGAGGTTGGTCTATTTCTTCAATCCCAAATATTAGTCCTAGGATTTGATAAAGAGAGTTCCCCCTAAATTCTCTTGAAACCAAGTAAAAAAGTTTACCAGAATGTCCATGTTCAGAGAGACCAACCCTCAAATAAAGATTCTATAATTCCACCAATGATACATTGGTTCTACTTGTGCCCCCACCTTTTCATTTTGTAACAGTTTTCTATTGAATTTTATTCCAAAAAGATAGGTCTCATCAATATTTCTTGTGAGGATTTGACAAGTTTCTATGACTTACACTTATCGCTCTAGGAAGTCCATCCATACAAGACCACAAAAGTATATAACGGGGAGTTGTGATGGTGGATAGAGATTGTACTATGGATTGGTGGAAATATTTTACCATCACATCAATATACTCCCTCGAATGAAGGAAAATTTCCCATGAATAGCCTTAGAGGGACACTAGAAAACATCAATGGAAACAATCTTTTTTTATAATTACTATAATTTCATAATTTTCTAATTTTATTTCAGACATGAAAACCAAATTTCGGTATCTTTTACTACAATTGAACTTAATCATCCGAACTATGGGTGGGTTTCCAAGACCATGATAGTTCCAATATAGGATAATCAGTCGGACAAGTGAGGCAAGATCAAACAAGACTCTAACACTGAATATTTTGGAAATCTACTATCCTTATATGCATTCCATCTATTTGGGGTGCCTATCATTAGTTAGAGAGCCAACCATTCAAATTTTAGTACTGCTGGTTTCCAATTTTCTCATGTTTATTCCATGATCAACTATCTAATTACTCCTATATATTTATAGTTTTTTGGGTGCATCCACTAACGATACATTGGGGATCTCACTTGGAGATGAAGGATGTGAGGGGCCAAAAAAGTGATTGAGTTATGTTATGATCTAGGGGACCCATGAAAATATGTTTTTGTGGGGAATGGGGTTTTTCCATCAAATGATATAGAGTTGTATAGAGGTTGAGATGGCATCACCATGAATGATTAAATTAGAACACATGGATGTTTTCAAAATTTCCTTTGTTGTCTCTTAGAGCTAGATGTTCCTCAAATTCTAGTCGAGGAAATTTTTGATGGTCTGTGTTAAAGTCAGGTGGTCATATCAAAATTATTTGACTTTTTTCATGATCTAATTTCCCACATAAATCCTTGGAGTTTCTATCCACGTCCTTCTGTTTCTATGATTCCAAAATAAAAGAGAATCCATTTTTTTCCCACATCTATGGACCATACTGCAAGAAAATATTTACATCTCCATTCACCACCTTCACATCACAATATTTATTTAAACTCCCAAGATATAAATAAATTAATCTGAAGATTGTGAGATTTTAGTCTTCAATGGATATATATACAAAGGACTTATCTATATATGTAAACATCCCACTTATAAGAGGCTTACCAAAATCAACATGTACCTATATCCTGACTGCTGGCCCTAGTGAATGTGGTATGAAAGGTCCCATTCAATAAATTTTCTAATTGGGTTTATAATTCCATGATTAACATAATCAAATAATTAATAATGTGTAATTTATGTTATTTGAATCAAGAAAGGGAATTTTTAGAAGTTAATTTTCATGATTCCACATATGTTCCTTAGATCATCCTATAATATGAGTTGATTATCAAAGGACCACAGTCTCCCATTCAGAACCTTATGTTTTTCATTGTTTTTAAATAATGAAAATATCATTAGGAATAATTTTATTACCCTAATTACCATTACCATATATTTTTCTATGCGTTTTTAAGGAACTTAGTTTAATTTTATGTTTGTTGGTAAATTTTCTGACAAAAAGTAGACATATGTGGTGCATTAGAAAGCAGTCATCCTCTTCATTTTGCAGCATTGTTTCTTTCTCATATTTTTAAATGACTGTGTTTTCTAAAGGATTATAAGATAAATCTCTATAATAACATGGAATAAGAAAATACATGCGGGAAAATGATGTCACATACTAAATCTATTGAGACTAAAAAATGATTAGACCAGCAGTGTCGCAATAATTACAAGATAAAATTAAGTGAAAATGTAAAAATAAATAGACACCAGATGTAACATAGAAAAACCCCCAAAATTAAAGGGGTAAAGACCCAAAATAATGTAGATGTATATCTATAGGAAAGGGGGGGTACACTCTCCCTCAAGATTATATGGATAAAACCCTCGTAAATATTTATCTTTAATAATTGGGGAAACAACCGCATAAATACTGGTCGAATGGAATTTGTTGATGAGATGATGAAAAATGATTCTCTCCTCGAGAGGAGAGATCTTTAATTTATAGTCCTCCTCAATACTATCAAATTATTCTATACTACTAGGTTTGGTGGGTTGTCCCCCAACCACCTATTACCATCGTCCCCTCTTTGAATAAAGAGGGGGTGGTGTTTCCTGTGAAGGAAAAATGATTCTGAAGAATATACCATATTGATATTTGATTGAGAACCAATCACATCTCCACACATCCTTTCTATCTATAAAACCAAGCAGCTCACACCTCTGTATGTATATTTGAGGATTTTTACCATCAAAACTTATCAGAGTCATGTACATTCAACATTTAATATACTCTATTTTCTTTAGTGTGAATTTTATGAATGTCCAAACTCACTTACTCTACCACATCTTAGAAAAAGTGATAATGTACACCAATTTTATTTGTCCTAAAATGATAATATGGATTCCTTGAAGTGTGAAATACACTCTAACTATCACAAAACAATTGAATCTTCTTGTATGTATTTTTTGAGATCCTCTATCAACTTTATCATTCAAATCACCTCTTCTCAATGTTTTTTAGAAACCATATAATATTCCTCCATCATGGATAACACCACAATAGACTGTAACATTAAAATGAAGCTCACAACTCCTTCTATAAGAGTAAACACTTAACCTGTAGTGGATTTCCTACTGTTAGAATCACCTAAAACTTTTGAATCATTATATACTCTGACAGTGAAATATGATCCCCCATAACATAATGCAACATTTTGGGTCTCCTTAATATATATTAGTATCCTCATCATTGTTCTTCAATGCTTCTTCCCTGGATTCCCTATGTACCAACTAACTGTTCCCACTACATGTAAAATATGTGGTGTAGTACAAACCATAGTGATCATCAGACTTTCCACTGCTGATTCATATGATATTTAATACATTTCCATCCTCCCTATTTTTCTACTAGGACTCATCGTAGATGATAGTTTGAAATTAACCAGAACTGGGGTATAGATTGGCTCACTATCTTACAGGTTGAATCATTTTAGGAATTTTCATAAGTAATTCTAATATGATATCCATATCTTCTAATTATTACTATATTAGTAAATCTACATCAAAATAATCTTGTTTTCTAGTCTCAAGTCCTTCATATTAAACTCCCTATCCAACTATGCCTTCATCTCCTGTATCTGATCATTTTGGGGGACTACAAACAACATTTCATCCCTATACAACATAAAAATTGTTAAATATTTAGAATAAAAACTCCTAAAAATATGTAAGGATCTTAATGAATTATACAATATCAAAGTCTCATGATATAGAAATAAAATATCTTGTACCAACACATGGGTGCCTGCTTCATTCTGTATGATGATTTGTTCAAACTGAGAACCAAGTTCCCTTTTAAATCTTCTAAAAAACCTTCTGGTTGGAGCACATAGATCTCTTCATCAAGATCACTATGGAAAAAATATATCTTCACATACAACTTCACTAAATATAAAATGTATGTATCACACATTGCAAAAACTTTCCAATCAGATATCAGTTTAATAGCAGGAGAAAATGTTCCATTGAAATCAATATCTTCCTTTTGAGCATATCCTTTGGTAACCAGTAATGCATGATATCTTTCAACCTGATTCTTTCTGTCACACATGATCTTAAAGACACATTGGTTGTTGATATCTTTCCTTCCATGAGGTAATTTAAAAAGATTATAAGTCTTTTTCTTATGCATGGATTAAAGTTTCTCCTGCATTTCCACTATCTATGAGGATACATAGAGACTGTGGTTCACCTCGGCAGAAGAATATTAATCCCCATCATCCATCAATAATAAGTATGTGATATTTCTCTCAGTCATATATTCCGAGTTCCATATTGGTTCTCTTTTCTCCCATGTTTACCATCGTACCCTAGACTCTATTGGTACTTGATCTTCAAGCTCGGATAATTCCTTACAAGAAACTGGTTCATCTTTAGATTTTCCCTCCACTTTGACAATTTTAGTTTTTGTATTCTTTTTCTCCATGTCTCTATTAATTTTAATTTTCACTTTGTCTTCTAGAAAAATGAAATATGTTATAATGATATGTTTTCGGGCAGTGGGGTCCAACAAATGATACCCCTTCCCACCATAGGTATAACTTAAGATGATACATTTCCTAGATCTTGAACTTTACTTCGATCTATCCAATTCATTAAACATTTCATATACAGGACTTCCAAAAGTATGTAACCAAGAATAGTCAATGGGTTTACCAGTCCACATCTACATTAGTGTATTCAGATCAATCGCCAATAAAGGTGATCTGTTAATCACATAACATGTGGTATTCACTAATTATTCCCAAAAAGATTTGGCAATTCTCATAGTCTTCATCATTTACCGTATTCTATCAAATAGGTTTCAGTTCATCCAATCTACAACTCGATTCTTCTGAGGAAAGTATGCCATAATGAAATGTATCATGATTCCTTCTTGTTTAAAAAAAGTATCAAACTCATCACATGTATATTCTTCACCATTTTCAATCCTTAGAAACTTGAGCTTCATTAGATATTCAATCTCATTCCACGCATTTAATATTTTAAATACTTTAAAAACACCCACTTTACTCATGGTTGGATACACCCAACATCTATTTTAATAATCATCAGTGAAGGATACAATGTACCTTTATCCTTCAAAATATATGACAAGTTATTGGAAAAATTCATAATATATCACCTCTAAAATCTATTAGCTTTGTGTTGTAGAGATCCTAAACATTTACTTATGATACATTCTCAAAACACTAAACTAACAAAATGTTAAGGGTACCTTTGTATGCCTATGCATCAACTTCCAATCTGAATGAATATTTAGACCTCATTATAACTTTTGGAAAATATTCTAATGCCATAATGTCGTCAATTATTCCATCAAGGTAGTTGATGCAACAACTATCTCTTCCCCCTTTTATGTTTTACCCATAACCACATATAGGTTATTTGAGATCTTATCTTCCTTCATTATCACAAATGTTCTATTCAAAATTCTCATCACTTCATTCTTGATGAGAGTCTTACATATGATATCATAAAATTAACTTAAAGGCAATATATTAGTCTTAAATACCTTCACATGGTGTACTCTATGGATAGTTCATAGCATTTCATCATGCATCTTAAGTTTGATGGTACCGACTCCAATGATCTTCAGGGTGTGATCATTCCCATATACACAAGTCCTTTTGATATAGATCCATACTGAGAAAACCATTCCTATATATATTTCATGTTCCATGTTTCTCCTGATTCAATTATACAAACATCATTCAGATGTCTCCTAATACCAGTAGTCATCCCTGATTCACTGATAAGAATTTATCCCTTTCTAGAAGTACTCACCACATTACCTTTAGATATCCTTTCACTACTCTTCTTATTTTAACAATCCTTATTGATTTTCCCCTTCTTGCGACAATTTAAAAATTTGAAATTATTTTTCTTACTTCTTGATTTGAACCTTCCAAGATTATGGCTTCCATTGGAAGCATGCTCCAAAATCCTTCCTTTGTCCATTGAAAGATCATCTTCTTGATGCAAAGTTATCTTTATATGCTCCTTGTTCTTGTGCCCACATTCTACTTCAAGAACCACAGCTAAACATCATTGATAAGAAACATATTCATCAGGATATTTTTGGTTAGGTTGATGATTAGTTTTTCATATGAATCAAGAAAACTCTGCAATATAATTTCCGCACATTCAGTATCCCCAATTTTATAGCCCATCATTGTGAGATGAGTTAATAGGGTGTTAATGTTGTTGATGTGGTCAGTCACTATTGATGGCTCTACTATTCAATGATTTTAAACTTTTCTCTTTTTGAAATTTTTGTTATGTAGTGAATTGGCCTCATATAGCTTCATTAGAGTGTCCCATATTTCCTAGGACATGTTTTCTATACAGAGCTCGTTAAGACTCCATAAAACAAAGACAAATAGATGCTACAAGTAGTATTCTTATCCATATCTTTCTATTTCTCATCCATCACACCAACCATCATTTCTCCAATTTCGAGTATAAAATTATCCTTCTGAAGTACTTCCTTAATCTTCATTTTCAACAATGAAAAATTATTCCTGTTGAATATTTCAATATCAAATGTTACTACCATCTAGACATGTCATTAGTACAAAACCTCCTCTATTTCATAATGGTTTATTTAATAATATTAATAAATTTCTTCTGATTTGAAATATTAATCGAAATTGAAACCATAGAGTATACTCAAATTTATGCTAATTATTAATAATTGAAAATGTAAACAACATCAAGCCATAACCCACCCTATAATTCCACTTGTTGAGGAATAAATATGATTGTACCACTAGTGCAGTAATAATTACAAGACAAAATAAGTGAAAATTGTGTAAATAAATAGGCAATAGATGTAACATGACCCCCCCCAATGAAGGGGGTAAAAACTATAAGAATATAGAAAGATCACTATGGGTAGAAGTGGGTACACACCCCCTCACTATTATAATGAGAAAACCCTCATAAATATCTCTATTGAATAAGTGGATAACCCACCTCACAAAAACCAATAAAATTGAATTTTTTAATGAGTTGGTGAAAATTGATGCTCTCTACTAGAGGGGATAGAATCCTTTTATAAGACTTCATAAGCCACTCCTTCTCTTCTCTGCTACTAGGTTGAGTGGCTTGGCCACTGACCACCTACCACCATTATCCCCTCTTTGAAAAAGAAGTGTAAGATGAAAAAAAAAGATACCCTCTGCCAAAAGAGATAGATTAATTTCATAGTACTCCTCAAGATTCTTCTCTTCTTATTTTATATAGGGATTGCTGGGTTATATACCAACCACTTACCACCAACATCACCTCTTTGAAAAAGAAGGGGGCAGTGTCGTCTTTAATGAAAAAATAATGCTAACAAGATTATGTTCAAAGCCTTGGTTGAAGAAATGTCATCAGAGCTCCTCCATCATGGGAAACCCCATTGGATGATAGTCAAAGAAAACGCTATTACCTTGCACTAAACTTCTGAAAAATAAGATTGTTTCATTGGAAGATGGTTACAATCATAACAATGGTCTTCTTAATGCTAGTGTAACACTGTCATTCCCAGAAATCCCTAGGACTCTAATACCCATTGAAATAATAGTAGAAGCTATAAATAGTGGATATTTCACCAAGGTCAACATCTAGAAGGACCCTTGGTTGGTTGGTTTATATGGTCTGGTGGCGACTTCACTTGATTCCCTTATCATTGAAGATAAAATGTTCTACACCCTATTTAGTTGTGTAGGTAATTCCTGGTGCATTGATAAACATGAATACTGATTTAATGATTGAGATAGAGTTATTATTTTGGAAATTCCTTGCATGAGGTATATAGGGAATTATAGTCTCAATTAGAATAAGAAATGTTGGGATATTACACTATGAAATCTACATATATACTGGCATTCAGAATTCAAACCACCAAGGGTGTTTTACTAAAAAAATCTATGGTTTCTAGATATCACCCCCAAGGTCAGTTACTTTTCACTACTAGAAAGGCTATCCTCCCAATGATTTTATACCAACGGTTCAAAAGAACAATTATTATAGTTATCCTTTACCAACGTTTTTAATAAACTGTTGGTAAAGGTGTGTTTAGGGAAGGATTTCCCAATGGTTTGAAGAAACTATTAGGAAATCCGTAATTTTCAAAATGGTTTTTAATAACAATTGGGAAATCCATGCTTTTCCCAATAGTTTTTAATAACCATTGGGAAAGCCTCCCCCCCCCCCCCCCGAAATTCACTTAAACAGAACCATTCCCCCGACTCCCAGCACCCTATTTCTAGAAGCACATTCCCTCAACTTCCAGAAGCGCCAGCCCAGGTGAACCTCTTCCATATGATCAGCTGCAAATCCCCCACTCAGGTTATACTCCTTCAAATTATTCTCATATTAACTAAGGATATCCTTATATTCTCATTATTTCTCCATTTATTTCACTATATAGAAAGATCACGTAATTTTGCCCTATTTCTAGGGATTTTGGAAAATTTTATGACTCACTACTTCCATCACGAATTGTATACTCAAATAACTACATCAATTTACACATTTTCCAATTAATGTTTTCATTACACATATACATTTATCAGGGCATGGTCTCTTTCTTGTGTTCTAATTTTTAATATTCATAGTTCTTTTTTAAATCTCTATTCTCCAAATATTACAGCTTCATGTATATGAACTCATAATAAATTATTTGTAATATTTATTCATAGTATTTCATGAAAATCACTTCTTTCATTAATATCATGACAAACATGAAGATCTTATTCATCTTCATTTTTGTACACTATGTGTGTTACATAACAATTATGTATCATGTTTCTATAAAAATATTTATATATATATAATAACACACTGTTCACTTATCCTTTGCACAATAGAACATATGGAGTAACTTCTTCAACTTTGAAAAATAGTATGTGGTCCCAAATTATTCTTCATAGAAGAAGTAATAAATACTTAACTGTACAATCCAATAATCTTTATGAATAAAATATCTACAAAGGGAACTCTCAGTGTGACCTCTCCTCCAATTTAGTACTTCTTCCTTCTTCATGAAACTAATTCATATAATTTCAAATTCACAATACTAATTAATTTTAGTTTTTGTTATATAACAATGTATCATTATGCCTTCAACATCATACATGAGTTATTCAATCACCTTTTTAAAACACAATGAACGTTTTCACTGATTTTGGATTCCTAAAAATGCCTGGGAAAATTAGAAAAACACATGTATTGAATTGTGATTCTCATATGGTTTCATGGATACAAGTGCATCTCAAAAATCATGAATGTGTGGTTTAAATATCAATTGAACCATGGGATTATTATTCTTTACACAAATGATTTTTTTTGATCTCTTAATTTTGTGAACACAAAGCTCACCATCCACTCTATTTGACTCCCAAAAATCATTATTCGTATGTGAGATAAAACACAATAGAACTTGAATGTCCCTATTTAATGACTATCCATCTGGGTTCGGGTCACTAATGAGTGGCATCCTAGTTTGGGACATCACAATTCCTGGATATCCTTTTTATAGGTGTTTCTAATCAAATACATACCTATAACTATTGAATGTCCCTATCCAAAATTAATTGGGACATGATTCAATGAATACACCCTACCAACCTATGATCTATGGCCCCAAACCGAGGATCCATTAATCCATGGTTAAGGTGAAACATTATGATGCCTTAACTACTTTTGATGTGATCCTCATCCCCCTCCTCATCCTGATCTCCCTAAAGAATATAAATTATAAAACTCATGTACTCCCAACAAGACCCTTAAGGATTATGTATTCCTTGATCCACTTCCAATATCTTACTGGGCAATCCTTGAATATAGGAATTAAGAATTTTGTATCTTGTTTTCTTATATACACTGTATTTTACTGTGTTTCTTAATATGATTCTCATATAGTGTAATGGGTCAGTTATTCTTTTATATAAATTAAACAATTGTCATTTACCTAAATATTTTTTTGATTGAACTTTAATATTATTGAATTGATTTTAAATGACTTATTGAAATTTTTTTATAGAATGGATAGAAATTTGATGTATGAAACTGATCAGAATTCAACAAATTTTTAAAATAATTTGAACGTCCTTTTAGATTTTTCATTTAGAAAGGCTTCAGATAGTGGTCGCATACACTACCCATGTTCTAATTGTGTTGGAAGACCTTTGTTGAGTTTTGAAGTAGTTGGATATCATATAACCAAAATATGGTTTCCAAACAAACTATTATGTGTGGTATCACAATGGAGAGAAAATGGAATATCAAAACGTTGATGATCTAAATGATAGAACTGAATTGGAGTGTTTGATATATGATCAGTTTCCATTTATTCGATATCATGATAAGGAAAGGATGTCTAGCCAAAAATATTTCAATACAAGCACACATGATGCGTCCAATGAAAATGATGATGTTGATAGGGTGAAATAATTGAATGATGTTGCGATTACTCCACTATATCGACAATGTGGTAAAAAGAAATGGTTGGAATTTTTATTCCAATTGTTTTATGGGAAAACTATATATGGGATTTAAAATATTACAATCAATTACATTCTTACCTTCTTGAATGAATTATTTCTAGATGATGAAGATAATCCCTCAAACCACTATATGGAATAGAAGTTAGTTAATGAACTTGGATTCTCAAAAAAATCATTCTTGCCCAAATGATTACAGCTTATTTTGGGAGGAAACTACTGAAAGAAATGATTGTATGAAATCTGGAACCTCCCAATGGAAGCCAAAAGATGATGGAAGACCATTTCGTGTTCCATAAAAAGTAATGTGGCACTATCCATTGATCCCCAGATTATAGAACCTTTTCATGTATGATGAAATATCAGTACAAATCTGATGACATGACTACGAGAGAAAAAAGAATAATGAAGAGTTGGTTCACCCTAAAGATGGATTTTCATGGTAGAGATTTGATGCTCGATATCCTAAATTTGTAGCCGGATTGCGTAATGTGAGACTAGGTCTTTAATGTTATGGTTTTAATCCATTTTGGCAGATTCTTACTTCGTACAGCACATGGCCAATTTTCATACACATTTATAACCTTTCCCCATGGTTGTGTTTGAAAAATCCTTACACTTTCTTGATTATACTGATATCTAGCCCTTCTGATCCCGAAAATGATATAGATGTATACATGCAACCATTAATAAAAGAGTTGAAACTTTTTTGGGATGTGGGTGTGCCCGCATACAATTCATGTTATAAAGACATATTTTCGATATGTGCTACGCTTTTGTGGACGATCAATGATTTCCCTACATATGAAATGATGTCTAGATGGATCACAAAAGAAAAACTATCATGTATTTTTTGTATTAAGAATACTCGATCGATAAGACTGAAATATTTTTTTAGTTTTAGTTTTATGGTACATCGACAATTCTTGCCAATGAACCATCCATATAGAAACAATCATCGATGATTTGACAATACCATGGAGAAAGACAATCCTCCTTAGAGTATGTATGGAACTGATTTTCTTAATGAATTGAAAGATTTTAGTTTTTCTTTTGGGATAGGTTTAATGCAATCTAAAAAGAGGATAAAGTTTTCCAATGATACTTGTTACAATTGGAAAAAAAATTATATTCTTTGAGTTTTCGTATTGGTCAACCAACTTGTTATGTCATTTCTTAGACATAATCCACATTGAAAAGAATATATGTGAAATGTTGCTTTTGATTCTTCTAAATGTCAAGGGGAAGACAAAAGATGATTTACGATGTTGGCGTGACATGGTAGATTGGGGGATCAGACAACAATTGCATCCTGTCTGTATCAGTGAAAAAAATGGCAAGTTCCATGTGCTTCTTATGTGATGACACCGACTAAAAAAATCAATTTCTGGAAGTGCTAGAGACTATTAAAGTTATTGATGGCTATTCAAGCAATATATCAAAATGGGTCAAAATAAAAATAGTTGAAGTTGAAATATTTGAAGACTCATGATTATCACATCCTTGTTCATGAGTTGATTCCAATACCAATCCATCATCTCTTGTCCAATATTGTAAGAGTCTCAGTTATTCGGTTGTGCTATTTGTTTAGAGATCTTTGTGATAAGAAGTTTTCCAAATCCTTCTTGTAAAAACTGTTGGCAGAGACACCATTAATTTTGTGTGAGTTAGAGAAAATATTCCCTCCATAATTTTTTACATGCATGTTGCATCTGACTATCCATCTTCCGACCGAAATACTTTTTGGAGGACCCATTGATTTCTATTGGATGTATCCAACTGAATGAAACATGTGCACATTGAAATCATATTTTCGGAACATGAATTATCCCTAAGGTTCTATTGATAAAGGTTACATGGCTCATAAATGTATGGATTTCTACTCAATGTATTTGTCTGATCTTACTACGAGAATAAACCAACCAATGAGAAATAAAGAAAAAAATATGTTAAAATTGACCCAATTTTTCCATCACTTCGTCAGACAGGAGGAATTCCATGATCATATACATTGACGATATTAATCCATGAAGAGTAAAATTTGTCACACCACATAATGTTTTTCAATTGTGATTTGTTCGATGAGTATATCAAGTAAGTAAATTGTACATGTATCTCTTATCTTATCTCTTGTAATTTTAAATATTTGTTAAAATATTATTTTTTTTATCTATAGGGAACATAAAGAATTGATATATAGAAAGCATCATTCTTTATATTTGAGAAAGAAAGATACTTTTCATAGAAAAGGGTATTCTACTTGGTTGAAATTGAAGGTAAATTTATTTTTGTAATAACTAAATAAAAATAATATTTAATTAAGTTTACTATTTTTTTATATTTCAGCTATCGAGTTTTCCTGCAGACTCTGTTTCTGAGGAAATAAGAGCTTTGGATTTTGGTCCTAATACCGTGGTTCGTGCTTGTAAATCACTTGTGATCAATGGATGCAAATATATTATCACTTAATGAGAAAGAAACCTGAGAACATAGCATGATGGTGTTATGATAACTGCCACAACAGACTGTTATGCCAGTTCATCGGATAATAGACCTCATTCTGAAAATGTAGCTTATTATGGAGTCATGAAGAAAATAATAATTTTGGATTATTACTCGCATGGTAGAGTCAGGATGATGGAATGTCAATGGTTTGATTCAATGACGAGTCAATGCACCTTTATTGATGATTGTGGATTTCAAGTTATTTAGATGACTCACACTCTTGCCATCGATGAACCATATGTATTGGAATCAATGGTGAAACATGTTTTTTTGTCAAAGATCATCATCATCCTAAATTCGGTGTAATTATTGATGTAAATCCCAAACATGTTTTTGATTATGGTGATGATGAAGTTGACACTATCCCTACTGCAATTGGAAGAAATATGTTTATTTCTTATGATGACTCCAATAGCTCAATTGTCAGAGTTTATTGTGATCCCAATGTTGTGGTGGGAAATATATAGAATCATGCATTCGTGTTCTCACCTACATGTTTCACTTAAATCATTTAGTGTGTGTATCCTAGTACTTACCTTCAAACCACCATAAATCTTATGTTTATTTATGTTTTTTATCATAATGGTTTTTCTATTTTATGTTTTTTGGGTTACACATTAGTTATATGTTTCTAATTAATTCCATATTTGTTTTCATTATAGGAAATGACACACAATAAAGAGATGTCGTAAAGAAATATGACAGAAAATAATCATCACATGACACATATGGGAGTTCCTTCACTCATCCCTGTTGTGAGTATTTTATTTCAAATATATATATTTAAATAAATTATAAAATCTTGTGTTTACTTATGTGTTAAACTTTTTTTCAGGATCCACCCCCTAGATGAGAGATATCTTATGAGGATCCAGATATTGCTCCCAGTACAGAGGCTGGTGGTAGGAGGGGGGGTGGTGTCAGAGTTAGACGATCATCTGGTGGTCCCGGTACAGAGGTTGGTGGTACGAGGGATCTTGGTGCGAGAGTTAGATGATCCAATGGTCGTACCTGATTGGATTATGCCCCTACCAAATTCATATCTTCTACGTCCATTTTGATCCTGGTGTGTCTTTAAGGACACACAGGATATTTAGTCCTCTGATGTTTACACTAACAGTTGGCCAGACATCTGGGCCATCATATTTTGCTTCTTGTTCATTATCTCTGAGCTATTATATTCCACCTTCTTCGACTCCTACTCTAACACAGTATGTGGATAACGAGCATACACTAAGGGACACTCCACCTATAAAGGATATTCCTTCATCTTCTACACATCCAGTGATGCCCGTTGATCGGACTACCACGGGTATATTTATATAACTCTAACAAATTTGTATACCAAATTTTTTTTTTATAACTTGTACTGATATTTGTTTCATTAATAACAGATTAATCTACTGATAGGAGGTGGAGGAGGGGGAATACATTCTTGAATAAGTTATGGAACCACCATACATTGTTGATGGTTGAATAAAATGATGATGGATATATGATGTATAAACCTGGGTAGGAATGTTAGGGTTTTTTTGGAGACACTAGACAAATACTCCGACATCATTCCGGTCAGCCCTCTCTCTTGGATACATCTGCCACATGATGTCAAGGATAATGCATGGGCACAAATATGGGTAAAAAATCTATTGGATTTAATGTATTATTTTTTGGTATTTATATGAATTAACTTATTGGGTGTTAACTTCAGTTTAACTTCCCTGATGGAGAAGGATCACGACCAGCATATTTAAAGGAGCTTGGAGAGCTTTGGAGAGCTTATAAGAATGAGTTGATGTTGGATGGTGTGATAGAGTGAGCACTGAGTTTCAGACAGTACCTATCATGGATGACTGCCCGATAGAGCAATATCGCCAAATGATTACCCATTTGGAGACTACAAAATTTAAAATATTATTCCCATTTGAGGTATTTAAATGATAGTTTTCATATTTTTCATTAATATTATCTTACTTATTATTAAACTTTATTTATGAATCTTTTGAAAAAAACAAAAAAAAACATTGATTTAAAGAAATACCTCTACACTTTGGGGCACACTACTATCTCAGATCAAGAGAAGCAGCTGGTACGATATAGTTTTTTATAATTTTTCTTTTAGACTTACCCTTTTTATTGTTTCATACTTAAAATGTGTGATTTATTGAATATTGAGTATATGATTATACGCTCACTTTATATTGTTTCAATGTCATTATAGAAGAACAAATTGAATATTGAAGGACGTCTCCCCCGAGAAAAATTGTTGTGCTCGAGTAGAAGGAAAAAAATGGAACTGTGGTTAATGAACAGACAAAAGAAAAGATTGTAAGTTTTAATTTGTTTATTTCAAAGTTTAGTATCTATTTTGAAATTTAATAATGTATTAATATTTTTAACAGTCTACATTATATTCCCTTGATGCCCAGAAGCCTGACAATTTTGGGCCACCAGATCATTTATATCAGGTTTTGGGAGATGAGCACTCTAGTCTAGTTTGCTGTCAACCTGGTAAGAATATAGTCCCGACGAGTTATTGGTCCTCTCCAGGTATTCATTCTAGTACCACCAATTTAGAACAGGTCAAGGACAATGCAAGACAGTCTGATAAAAGGGTCACAGAGTTGGAAGAACAGTTTCAAACGAGGGAGAAATAATTTATGAAACTAATCAAAGTTTTATCTTTATCACTTCCACTAGAGTCCAGTGTGGCTTATTTGACATATATTTCATTGATGGGTGCATTATCCAATGCACCAGGCGGTTGTTCTAGTGGCATTCGAGGTGATGATGTTCCTGGTGATGATGGGGATGCTGAAGAGGACGAGGGTGAGGATGAGGATGAGGACGAGGGAAAGGATGGGGATGAGGGTGAGGATAGGGCTGAGGATGAGCATGGGGACAATGACGAGGATAACGATGAGGACAAATATGGTGGTGAGGATGAGGCTGATGATGAGAGTGGTGATGGTGATGGTGATCAGGGGCAGATTAATCCATTATATTTTTGAATTCAGTATAACTCTTTATTTTGGAACCTGGTTTTTCACTCTGGTATGGATACTTTTGAAGTCAGTATAAATTTTTATTTTTTACCAAATATGGAAGCCTAATGATGTTATAATGGTTAATGGGGCTTCTGGGGCTTGTTCAAAGCTCGAATCCCCGGTTGGCGTAGAAAAACACTATGCGTCACGGTTAGTAAAAAATTTAAGTCCGTCCTTCAAGGTATCTACCAAACATATAGGGATATATATTAGAAGAAATGTGCATGATTTTCCCTATCCATGCATCAACAGATGCACATCATGCACAATGTCAATATTTTTAGTATAAGATATTATAACTGTTATTGCACGATTTGCCTAACTGGTATATCGAAAACTGACCAAACGCATTCGGATTGAGTTGATACTTTAGGAAAACGATCTATTAGTCATATGTGACCTTTACAAGTCAACCTCGCCTCAATATGAGGCACGGTGTGGCCGGTATCTCTCAAAGTGTCTCTCTTTTGTTTAAAATGGCCACCCTTTTAAGTCAAAACAACTGGCATACAGAAAACCGACCAAAAGTATTTGGATTGGGTTAATACTTTAGGAAAATGATCCATGGGTCATATGTTATGTGTATGACTCAACTTCACCTCAGTATGAGGCACGGTGTGGCCGGTACCACTCAATGTGTCTCACATTTATTTGAAATGGACAACATTTTAAGTGAAGAGAACAACTGATATACGGAAAATGGACCACACATATTTGGATTCTGTTGATACTTTAGCACAGAGATCCATGGGACATTTTTGACGTTAGGAGTCAACCCCACATCAATATGAGGCATGGTGTGGCCAGTACCACTCAAAGTGTATCACCTTTATTAGAAATGATCATCATTTTAATTGAAAACAACAACTGGCGTATGGAAAACCAACAAAATGCATTCGGATTGTCTTGATACTTTAGGGAAACGATCCATGGGACATTTTCAACGTGTACGAGTCAACCTTGCATCAATCTGAGGCACGGTGTTGCTGGTACCACTCTAAGTGTCTCTTTTTTTTAAATCGACAATGTTTTATGTAAAAAAAACTGGCATACATAAAATAGACCAAAAGTATTAGGATTGTGTTGATACTTTAGGAAAACAATCCATGGGATATTTGTGACATGTAGAAGTTAACCCTGCATAAATAAAAGGAATGGTGTGGCTGGTACCACTCTAAATGTTACTCTTTTGTTTAAAATGGACATCATTTTAAGTGAAAACAACAACTGGCATACAAAAAAACAACCAAACACATTCAGGTTGTTTTTTATACTTTAGGAAAATGATCCAAGAGACATTTTAGACCTGTATGAGTCAACACCACATCTATATAAGGCACAGTGTGGCAGGTACCACTAAAAATTTCTCTCTTTTGTTTTAAATGGACATCATTTCAAGTGAAAACAACAACTGGAATACGGAAAACTGACCAAATGAATTCGGATTGTGTTGATACTTTAGGAAAATGATCCATGTGTCATATGTGACATGCACGAGTCAACCCTGCCTCAAACCGAAGCACGATGTGGCCAGTATCACTCAAAGTGTCTCTCTTTTGTTTAAAATGGACACTGTTTTAAGTAAAAACAACTAGCATATGAAAACCAAACATATTCGGACTGTGTAGATAATTTATTTAAACAATCCATTGGTCATATTTGACGTGTATGACTCAACCCCGCATCAATATGAGGTGTGGTGTGACCGGTACCACTCAAAGTGTCTCACTTGTATTTGAAATGGACAATATTTTAAGTGAAAACAACAATTGGCATACAAAAAACCAACCAAATGCATTCAGATTATCTTGATACTTTAGTAAAATGATCCATGGGGAATTTAAGATGTGTAAGGGTCAACCTAGCATCAATCTGATGTATGGTGTGGCCAGTACCACTCTAAAAGTCTCCCTTTTGTTTAAAATGGACGTCATTTTAAGTGAAAACAACAACTGACATACGGAAAATAGACCAAACATATTTGGATTCTATTAATACTTTAGGAAAAAGATCTATGAGTCATTTTTTATGTGTACAAGTCAACCATACCTCAATCCGAGGCATGGTGTGGCCGATACCACTTAGAGTGTCTCATCATTATTTTAAATGATCAACATTTTAAATGAAAACAACAACTGGAATATGGATAATTGACCAAATGCATTCAGATTGGGTTGATACATTAGGAAAATGATCCATTGGTCATTTGTGATGTTTACAAGTAAACCCTACCTAAATCAGAGGCATAGTGTGGTCGGTAGAATTCTATGTGTCTCTCTTTTGTTTAAAATGGACAATGTTTTAAGTAAAAACAACTGACATACGGAAAACCGACCAAACGTATACTGATTGTGTTGATACATTAGAAAAACAATCCATGGGTCATTTATGACATGTATGAGTCAACCGAGCCTCAATCCGATGCTCGATGTGGTCGGTACCACTCAAAGTGTTTCACTTGTATTTGAAATGGACACCATTTTAAGTGAAAACAATAACTGGCATACAAAAAACCAACCAAACGCATTCAGATTTTATGGATACTTTAGGACAACAATCCATGGGTCATATGTGATGTGTACAAGTCAATCCTGCTTCAATCTGAGGCACGGTGTGGCCGTTATAACACTAACTATCCCTCTTTTGTTTAAAATAAACATCATTTTATGTAAAAAAACTGGCATATGGATAACCGACCAAACATATTCGGATTGAGTTTATACTTTAGCACAACAATCCATGGTCTAGCCTCACACAATCCACTTCTCATGTGAGGAACTCCTACCCCTATTCTAAAACACATGACATTTAATACGCCAAGGACAACTATATTCCCTAAGTCACACAAGATCATTGATACACACCCATTATCATCATCACTAAGTTTAAAGACACCCACCCCAAACCATGAAATTATATTTGTGTTTGGTGGAATTCATTTTTTCATTTACTTAATTTGGGTTATTAGCTTCTAATTTTTGAATTCATTCGTGTATGTATTATAAAAAATAAATTTTTTATGTATTCTTAATTCGGTATCACATATAATTACTTATTCAGTTTTTAATGTATTTTATTCATAATTGATTATTAAATTATGTATACTTCTAATTATAATTTTTTAATTATTTATCCTTATTATGTATTTCGTTTTATGTATTCTGTATAATTCACACAGTAGCACACAGAGCAGGCTGCTGTGTGAATTATACAGCAAAGCCTATACCAACGGTTTTAAACTGTTGGTATAGGTTCTGTATGTTTTTTTACCAACGCTTCTGAACCGTTGATACAAAAACATTACCAAAGTTTTAAACCGTTGGTATAGGGGTGAATGGAAGACTAAAAAAGATATTCCAATGGTTTTAAAACCATTGGAATATGTGTTGTATAATAACTATATGCCAATAGTTTTATAAAACTGTTGGTATACAGTAGATTTCTTCACATATACCAACACTTTATCTCAAACCGTTGGTATATGTCTATTGTCATAGCTTACTGGGCTACGATTTCTAAAACAGTTGTTATATTTTATACCAACAGTTCTCCACCGTATACCAACAAATTTCAACTATTAGTATACCTTAAATTTCTTGAAGTGTTTGTTGGAAAATTTTCATCAGTATCCTTCCATCCACGGAATTTATTTCATTTCATATTATGTCTGAAGAATAGATCTTAATTTTTTGCATGGATGAGATGGAAACCCCCACCCATGAAATCATTCATCGTCTTGAGGTCAAGGTCTTTCAGAATTCATTGAGATAAAATACTAACATTTTTTATAGATGCGGTGCCTGATGAGTCATCACTACCAAAGATGTGGTCATCCACTCATCCTACGATAAATTGGATTCCTTTTTCATGATTTCTAGGAATATATGGTCTAAAAAAATCACATTTTTAATCAGATTTAAAATCCATTTTTCTTATGGACTGAGTGGGTATCTGTGTGTTGGAAATGTAGAGGCATCTTGGTACTTAAAGTGAGAATACATGTTCACTCCAAAATTATTCAACCATAAGCCTCCCCCCATATGTGGTCTTAAAAATCAATGTGGACACATCCCTTTATGAGGATTGGCTTACCAGTCTTGGAATGATGGTCAGAAATACCTTTAGATAAATTTTTCATGCTATAAAGGAGTCTCTCAAAGAATTTTTAGAACCTTCGATGGCTGATGCTCACACTGATTTTACCATTAAGAACATCAGTCTGTAGAGTGGATGGAAATACATAATTATTTAAAAGGATTTCCTCACCTTCAACAATGATATCCTTACAAAAGGGAGATTCCTCAAATCATTTGGATTTCTAATCATGTTGATTCATTCTCACACCCATCACTTTTGAGCTTTCTCTTTCTCTTTCATTAGAAGAGAATGGAATAGTGTAGCATAAATTTTTTCAACTCATGCTCTCTCAAGTGAGG
The DNA here is from genome assembly GCA_963277665.1 of Viscum album. Lineage (NCBI taxonomy): Eukaryota > Viridiplantae > Streptophyta > Magnoliopsida > Santalales > Viscaceae > Viscum > Viscum album. The sequence goes on along the minus strand of OY728162.1, from coordinate 1,269,828,536 downwards.
CCCATGTTTGGTTTGATAGTTTTTGTTCCTAAAGGATTTCCCTTGTGTCAACTTGTCTTTGATCTCAATAAATAGCTTCCGTTGATTGGAACAAAAATATAATTTATATAATTAATTATTTACATTTAAAATTTTTAAGAATAAAAAATATTATTATTTATTTAAATGTATAAATATTTAAACATTTTTAGAAATGATTCAAATGAGAATATGTTACCAAAATATTACATGATTATATATAAGAAGTGAAAAAATATTAAAAATGAAAAAATGATAGAAACTACTTGAAAAGGAGAAGTATTAAAAATGAATAGAAAATATAAAATCAATGAAGAGATATACAAATACCCAAAAACATACACATAAGCATACTTGTAATGATACATACATAAAAATGTATGCACATATACACATACATATACACATACATACACACATTCACAAACACATATAAACATACACATACAATAAAAATACCCACACACATGATTATTCATATACATACACTTGCACATGTGTATGCATATACATACACATAAACATATATATGCATATACACATGCATGCAATTACATACACATTCTTGCACATATATATACATAGATATGCATACATATAGATACTATATAAACATACATATACATGATCGTCCACACATACATACACATAGGCATGCATGTATATATACATAGGCATACCCATACACATACACACATACATATGCATAAATTTTCATATGTTCAAATACATGCACAAACACGTACACATATACACAGACATACACATACACATATTCACATACAAAAACACTTTGATATGCATTTACATATACATACATACCATTACATACAAGTGTATGCACATATGTACACATACATAAGAATATATACACATACTACAAAAACATACATACACATACACATGCACATACACATTCACATGCACATACACATATGCATACACATACACATACATATACACATACACATCCACACATACATACGCATAGAGATATATGTACACATACATACACATACACATACCTATATATATATATATACACATACACATACACATAGACATACAAATACACACTCACCTACAGATAGACATACACATGCACATAAATATACATATATTCACATATGTGAACATACTTGTACAATATAACAAATATATAAATACACATACACATACATACACCTATGCATAAACATATATGTACACGTATAGACTTGTATACACAATCGAATTCATATAGTTAAATACATGTGTGCATATATGCATATATATATTCATGCATAAGCATACAATATAAACATGCATGCCACAAAAACATATGTACACATACCACTACTAGAAAAGTAGGTTATACCAACGGTTTAAAACCATTGGTATAGGCTAGAAAACCGTTGGTGTAGACTATACCAACGGTTTTCCAAACCGTTGGCTAGTAAGCCGTGAGGAAAGCCCTATACCAATGGTTGCACTTAAACCGTTGGTATAGGTGTTCCAGAATTCTGGAAAAGTCTATACCAAGGGTTCTGAACCGTTTGTATAAGCTTTCCAAAATCTGGAAAAACTTATACCAACGGTTCATAACCGTTGGTATATCTTTTCCAGAATTCTGCAGAAAAAGATATCCCAACGGATTAGAACCGTTGGTATAAGATTTCCAGAATTCTGGAAAAAGCTATACCAACTGTTCTGAACCGTTGGTATAAGTTTTCCAGAATTTTGGGAAAGGATATACCAATGGTTCTAAACCGTTGGGATAGCTTTTTTCTGGAAAATCTTATACCAACGGTTCTGAACCATTGGTATAGCCTTTTCCAGAATTCTGGAAAAAGATATACCAATGGTTCTGAACCGTTGGTATAACCTTTGCCAGAGCTGCTGCACAGCAGCCCACCAGAAGCCCTCCAGTAGCCCTACCATCCACCTACATAAAAAAACATTGCACAACAGCCCTCAATATACCCTCCACTATACACCTATATAAAAAATATCACAAAAACAACATATATATTTCAAACAGTATAAAAAACACCGAAAATAGCCCAAAAAACACATATGACAACAATCATCTAGTGGTAATTCACCTCACCCAGGCACAACCCCCCAACCAGCACACCTCCCCATCAAATTCTAATAGGCAGAATAGTTTTATAAATATATATTAGAGTTGAATAATAATTTCAAATTGGATAAAATCCCTTTTTTGTGATCCTAGGTTTGGGTATATAATGATTTGTGATGAATTTTGCATTGAAATGGTGAAAAGGTATTTTCTTAGGAGTCTTGTCACTTATGACCCCATTAGTGAAACTACCCAACTCATGAAAAATAGTTTGCGACTATCGTTGATGAGTGTAAATTTCAGTTGTATTCACTTAAAATGATTTCCTTTTGAAATAAAAGATAGACTTTGAGTGGTGTCGTCCACACTGCGCCTCAGATTGAGGCTCAGTTGACTCGTACACGTCACAAATGACCCATGGATCATTTTCCTAAAGTATCAACACAATCCGAATGCATTTGGTTGGTTTCCCGTATGCTAGTTGTTTTTACATAAAACTGTATCCATTTTAAACAAAATAAATACACTTTGAGTGATACCGACCACACCATGCCTCGGATTGAGGCAGAGTTCACTCATACACATCACAAATGACCCATAGATCCTTGTCCTAAAGTATCAACCATATCTGAATGTGTTTGGTCAGTTTTCCGTATGTCAGTTGTTCTTTTTACTTAAACTGTTGTCCATTTCAAAAAATAGTTAGACATTTTGAGTGGTGCCGCCCACACCTCACCTCGGATTGAGGCAGGGTTAATTCATACACATCACAAATGACCCATGGATCATTGTCCTAAAGTTACAATAGAATCCGAATGTGTTTGGTCGGTTTTCCGTACGTGGTTTTTTTACTTAAAAGCGCATCCATTTTAAACAAAAGAAAGACATTTTGATTGGTACCGACCACACTGACACTGAGATTGAGGCAGGGTTGACTCCTACACATCACAAATTACCCATGGATACATTTCCTTACGTATCAATAGTATCTTAATGCCTTTGGTCCATTTTCCGTATGGCAGTTGTTTTTTTAACTTAAACTGTTGTCCATTTCAAAGAAAAGTGACACACTTTGAGTGGTGTCGGCCACACTGGCCCTCAAATTGAGGCAGTATTGACTCGTACACGTCACATATGACTCATGGATCGTTTTCCTAAAGATTCAATAGAATCTGAATGCCTTTGGTCAGTTTTTCATATGTTAGTAGTTGTTTTTACTTAAACTGTTGTCCATTTCAAAGAAAAGTTAGACACTTTGAGTGGTGTCGGCCACACCATGCCTTGGATTGTGGCGGGGTTGACTCGTACAAGTCAAAAATGACACATGGATCATTTTCCTACAGTTTCAATAGAATCTGAATGGGTTTGGTCAGTTTTCCGATTGTCAGTTGTTGTATTTACTTAAACTGTTGTCCATTTCAAAGAAAAGTTTGACACATTGAGTGGTGTCGGCTACAACGGACCTCGGATTGAGGCGGGGTTGACTCTTACACGTCACAAATGACCCATGCATACATTTCCTAATTTATCAACAGTATCTGAATTCCTTTGGTCCATTTTCCGTATGTGGTTTTTTTTACTTAAAAGCGCATCCATTTAAAAAAAAGACACTTTGAGTGGTACCGGCCACACTGGCCCTCGGATTGAGGTGGGGTTGACTTTTACACGTCACATATGACCCATGGATCCTTGTCCTATAGTTTAAACAGAATCAGAATGCGTTTGATCTATTTTCCATATGCCAGTTGTTGTTTTCACTTAAAATCCTGTCCATTTCAAATAAAAGTTAGACACTTTGAGTGGTGTCAGCCACACCGTGCCTCGGATTGAGGCGGGGTTGACTCCTACACGCCACAAATGACCCATGGATACATGTCCTAAAGTATCAATAGTATCTGAATGACTTTGGTCCGTTTTCTGTATGTGGTTTTTTTTACTTAAAAGCGCATCCATTTTAAACAAAATAAAGACACTTTGAGTGGTATCGGCCACACCAGCCCTCGGATTGAGGAGGGGTTGACTCGTACACATCACATATGACCCATGGATCGTTTTCCTATAGTTTAAATAGAATATGAATGCGTTTGGTCTATTTTCCGTATGCCAGTTATTGTTTTCACTTAAAATCTTGTCCATTTCAAATAAAAGTTAGACACTTTGAGTGGTGCCGGCCACACCGCGCCTCAGATTGAAGAGGGGTTGACTCGTACACGTCACATATGACCCATGGATACATTTCCTAAAATATCAACAGTATCTGAATGTGTTTGGTCCATTTTACATATGTGGTTTTTTTACTTAAAAGCGCATCCATTTTACACAAAAGAAAGGCACTTTGAGTGGTACCGGCCACACTGGCCCTCGGATTGAGGCAGGGTTGACTCGTACACGTCACATATGACCCATGGATCATTTTCCTATAGTTTAAATAGAATCCGAATGTGTTTGGTCTATTTTCTGTATGCCAGTTGTTGTTTTCACTTAAAATCATGTCCATTTTAAATAAAAGTTAGACACTTTGAGTGGTGCCAGCCACTACTTCAAAGCACATTTTCCATATCATTTTCCACATGCATAAACAATAAATACATGGATAACTAAGAAAGATAAGTAAAAAAATAGAAAAATGAGTATCACAGTACCAAGGAATACTAAAGGTAGAGGTAGTAGACTAATCATACAATAAGAATCAAGTGCAAAAAACAAAATCTGAATGCAACGTCCCTATGAAGCAGAGGAAAACCCCAAAGTGGAAAACCATGTTCAAAAATAAAGAGTTATACAGAATTCAAAAATGTAATGGATCAATCTGCCTCTGATCACCATCACCATCACCACTATCATCATCAGCCTCATCCTCACCCACATCTCTGTTCTCTTCGTCGTCCTCGTCATCGTCCCCATGCTCATCATCGGCCTCATCCTCATCCTCGGCATCATCCTCACCATCGGCCCCATCCTCACCCTCGGCCCCATCCTCACCCTCGTCCACATCCTCATCCTCGCCCTATTCCTCTTCAGTATCCTCATCATCACCAGGAACGTCATCATCTCGATCTCCACTAGAGCTGCCGCCTGGTGCATTGGATGATGCACCCATCGACGACATAAATGTCTGACAGGCCGCACTAGCCTCTGGTGGAAGTTATGAAGATAATTCTTTCATCAGTTTCATAAATTCTCTGTCTCTTGTTTGAACATGTACTTCCAACTCTGTGACCCTTTTATTAGACTGTCTTGCATGCTTTTTGACCTGTTCCAACTCCGTTGTCCTAGAATGGATACCTGGATACGACCAATACCTCATCAGGACTATATTCTTACTCGGTCGGCAATGTACTCGACCAGAGTGCTCATCTCCCAAAACCTGATATAAATGATCGTGTGGCCCAAAATTTTCAGGCTCCTGGGCATAAAGAGCCTCTAAAGCAGCCTGTAAAAAATATTAATAGATTATTAAATTTAAAATTAGATATTAAACTTTGAAAAAAACAAATTAAAACTTACAATCTTCTCTTGGGTCGGTTCATTTACCGTAGTTCCATCTTTTTTTCTTCTACTCGAGAAAAACAATTTTTCTCGAGGGATACGTCCTTCAATATTAATTTTGTGCTTCTGTAATGACATTGAAACAATATAAAGTGAAAGTATAATCATATATTCATTATTCAATAAATCACATAATTTAAGTACAATCCACTAAAAAGGGAAAGTCCTAAAGAAAAATTATAAACAACTATATCGTACCTGCTGCCTCTCATGATCTGACATAGTTGTGCGCCCCAAAGTGTGGAGGTATTGCTTTGAATCAATGTTTTTTTTTGTTTTTTTCAGAAGATTCCTAAATAATGATTAATAATTAATAAGATTATATTAATAAAGAATATGAAAACTCTCATTTAAATAACTCAAATGATATTAATACCTTAAATTTAGCAGTCACCCAATGGGTAATCATTTGGCGATATTGCTCTATCAGGCAGTCATCCACGATAGGTAATGTCTCTAACTCCATGCCCACTCTATCACACCAGCCAACGTACAACTCATGCTTATAAGCTCTCCAAAGCTCTCCTAGCTCTTTTAAACGCGCTGGTCGTGCACCTTCGCCATTAGGGAAGTTAAACCGAAGCTGAAACCAAATCGATTAGTTCATTTAAATACAAAAATATACTACATTAAATCCAATATATTTTTTACCCATATTTGTGCCCACGTGTTATCCTTGACTTCGGGTGGCAGATGTCTCCAAGAGAGAGGGCTGACCGGAATGATATTGAAGTATTTGGCTAGCGTCGCCAAAAAAACCCTGACATTGCTGCCCAGATTTCTCAATCATTTGTCCATCAACATTGTATTCAACCATCAACTATGTCTGGCGGTTCCATACCGCACGCAAGCGAGTACACCCCCTCCCCCGCCTCCTATCTGTAGATGAATCTGTTATTAAAGAAAAATAATATCAATACAAGTTATAATAAAAATAAATTTTGGTATAAAAATTTGATAGAGTTATATAAATATACATGTGGTAATCGGATCAATGGGTGCAGAAGCTGAAGGAATATCCTGTATAGGTGGAATGTCCCTCATTGTATGCTCCTCAGCCACATACTGTGTCACAGCAGGAGTCGAAGAAGGTTGAATATAATAGCCCAGAGATAATGAACCAGAAGCAAAAGATGATGGCATAGACGTCTTGCCAGCTGGTAGTGTAAACATCGGAGGTCTAAATATCTCATATGTCCCTGAAGACATGCCAGGATCAAAATAGGGCGTAGAAGATACATATGTGGTAGTGGGTCGTCTAACTCTTGCCCCACGAGCCCTCGTACCACCGGCCTCAGTACCGGGACCACTAGATGATTGTCCATCTCTGACACCACCCCCCTCCTACCACCAATCTCTCTACTGGGAGCAATATCAGGCTCCTCGTCAGATATCTGTCGTCTAGGGGGTCGAGCCTAAAAAATAGTTTGACAGAAAAGTAAACACATGATATTATAAGTTATTAAAATATTTATATTTGAAATAAAATACTGACAACAGGGATGAGTGGAGGAACACCAATCTGTACCATGCGACGATTATTATCTGTCATCTTTTTCCGCCGCCTCTCTTCAATGGGTGTCATTTCTTGCAATGAAAACAAATATGGAAGTAATTAGAAACAGATAAATAATGTGTAACCAAAAAAAATATAGAAAACCCATTATGATAAAAAGAACATAAAGAAATAGAAGATTTATGGTGTTATGAAGGTAAGTACTAGGATACACACTCTGAATGATGTAGGTGAAACATGTAGGTGAGAACACGACTGTATGATTCTATATATTTCCCACCACAACTTCGGATTAACAATCAACTCTGACAATTGAGCTTTTGGGGTCATCATAAGTAATAAACGAATTACTTCCAATTGTAGTTGGGATAGTGTCAACTTCATCATCACCATCATCAAAAACATGTATGGGATTTACTTCAATAATTACACTAAATTTATGATGATGATGATCTTTGACATAAAAAACTTGTTTCACCATTGATGCCAATACATATGGTTCATCGGTGTCAAGATTCCAAGTCATGTAAATAACTCAAAATCCACAATCATCAATAATGGTGCCTTGCCTCGTCGTTGAATCAAACCATTGACATTTCATCATCATTACTCTACCATGCGAGTAATAATCCAAAATTATTATTTTCTCCACGACACCATAATAAGCAACATTTTCAGAACGAGTTCTAGTGTCCGATGAACTGGCATAACAGTCTATTGTGGAAGTTAGCATAACACCATTATTCTGTGTTCTCATGTTTCTTGCTCGTTCAGTGATAATAAATTTCTATCCATTGATCACAAGTGATTTACAAGCACGAACCATGGTATTAGGACCAAAATCCAAAGCTCTTATTTCCTCAGAAACAGAGTCTGTAGGCAAACTCGATACCTGGAATATAAACAAATAGTAAACTTAATTAAATATTATTTTTATTTAGTTATTACAGAAATATTTTTACCTTCAATTTCAACCAAGCAGAAAAATGTTGCTATGAAAAGTCTCCTTCTTTCTCAAAGATAAAGAACGATACTTTCTATATATCAATTCTATATGTTCCCTGTAGATGAAAATAATAATAGTTTAACAAATATTTAAAATTACAAGAGGTAAGATAAGAGATAAATGTACAATTAACTTACTTGATATACTCATCGAACAAATCAAAATTGAATAACACTGTGCGATGTGCCATCTCTCACTCTTCAAGGCTTAATGTTTTCAATGTATATGATCCCGGAATTCCTCCTGTCTGAGGAAGTGATGGAAAACTGGGTTCAATTTTCCCATACTGCTCTTCTTCATTTCTCATTGGTCTGTTTATTCTCGTAGTATGATCAGACAAATACATTGAGCAGAAATCCATACATTCTTGAGCCAAGTAACCTTTCACAATAGAACCTTCGAGATAATTCTTGTTCCAAACATATGATTTCAATGTGCACATGTTTCTTTCAGTTGGATACATCCAACGGAAAGCAACGGGTCCTCCAAGAAGTATTTTGGTTGGAAGATGGACAGTCAGATGCAACATGCATGTAAAAAATGATGGAGGGAAAATTTTCTCTAACTCGCACAAAATTAATGGTGTCTCTGCCAAAAATTTTTGCATGATGGATTTGGACAACCTCTTAGCACAAATATCTCTAAACAAATAGCACAACCGAATATACTGGAGTCGGCGCAGCATCATTCAATTTTTTCACCCTATCAACATCATCATTTTCATTGGACGCATCATGTGTGCTTGTATCGAAATCTTGTTGGCTGGACATCCTTTCCTTCTCATCATGTCGAATAAATGGAAACCTATCATATATCAAACTCTCCAATTCAGTCATATCATTTGGATCATCAACATTTTGAGATTCCATTTACTCTCCATTGTGATACCACACATAATAGTTTGTTTGGAAACCATATTTGGTTATATAATAGCTAACTGCTTCACGGCTCAACCAAGGTCTTCCAACACAATTAAAACATGGGCAGTGTATGCGACCACTATCTGAAGCCTTGTCAAATGCAAAATCTAGAAAGCTATTCAAATTATTTTGAAAATTGGTTGAAATTCGACCAGTTTCGTACATCCAACTTCTATCCATTCTTTAAAAAAATCGCAATAAGTCATTTCAATGCAATTCAATAATATTAAAGTTTAATCAAAAAATATTTACGTAAATTACAATTGTTTACTCTATATAAAAGCATAACTGACACATTACTCTATATGATAATCATATTAAGAAATACAACAAAATACAGTGTATATAAGAAAATAAGATACAAAATTTCTAATGCCTATATTCAAGGATTGACCAGTAAGATATTGGAAGTGGATCAAGGAATACATAATCCTTAAGGGTCTTTTTGGGAGTATATGAGTTTTATACTTTAACTTCTTCAAGTAGATCAGGATGAGGAGTAGGATGAGGATCATGGGAGTGGCGGGACTGTCCAAGGGGGGTGTGGCGTGTCTAGGGGGGTGCGGGGTGTCTAGGGGGTGGTGGGGGCATCCGGGGGGTCGGAGGTGTCCAGGGGTGGGGGGTTGTCTAGGGGGGTCGGGGTGTCCAGGTGGGCGGGCTGTCCGTGGGGGTGGTCAGGTTGTCCAAGGGGGTCGGGGTGTATAGGTATATTTATATGAAAAGAATACCCCCACAATAATCATGTATCCCTATCATTAGTCTAAACCCCTAGAACACATAAAAGAAGCTAGTATGGACATTTACTAAAATATTTAACACCATACGAATGAAAATACACTCTAAATATAGTTTGAGAGGATATAATGGTGTGTGTGAAAAAAATGATATTAAATCAATTTAAATGAATATGGAACAAATGATGGTTTATAATACACTAAGAGTACCTCAAACAATCCAAAACCACTATAGCACCACATATTCAACTTCATGAAACAGGACTTGGAAATCTTACCTACGACTTTACTAATGACCACCTAATTGGAACACTCTATTTATGGTTATTGAACACAAGGAACAAACAATGTTTGGTCTCTACCAACTCAATCACCCCCTTGTAGATCATAATCTCGTTTCCCCTTATACTAAAATGGTCTCACTAGAAGCTACTATTAATACCGGACCTAAACCATTCATTCTCCATAAAACAATGATTAAAGAACCATCGGAGGTACCTCTCATATAACCACAACCATTTTATCTATGATGTAACGAAATTCACAAGAATAACTTTTATTCAATAACCTTTTGGTATATAATTTGCATCAACAATGGTTCAATTATATGGTTCATCACATTCAAATTTATTAATCACCCATACATGATAGAAATTGAACATTGAATTTCATTTAATTACAGCCATCATATTTCATTTAATTCTTAACAAGCATAGAAGCATGGAAATTGGAATCTAATAACTTTAATTAGTCCCCAAAACTTTTAAATAAATTTAAAATGAAAAATAAAACATTTTGAAATCTAAATAATCACTATGAAGTAACATGAGCATGGAATTCTATTGCACAAGTAAAAACACCCAACGATGGAATATATGAAAAGATTATTAATATAAATTGTTGACACAATATAATAAAGTAACTATGAATGTTGAAACTAAATATGTGATTGAATTTTATAACATAAAATAAAAATTTCTTTGTAATGAAACATGAAAGGCACATCAAAAAATTAGACAACCGTCTAATGCAATCCATATGGGCTGGAATATGCATGGAATTTAATAAAGAACCGAAGCATAAATAGGGATGGAACATAAATTGGGTGGGAATATGAGAATAGAAATTGGTCTCATACTAAAGAGAAACATATACACATCGAAATCAAAAATAAAAACTGAAAGTTAAAGAAAATAACTCACCTCAGATGGGATGGAGGAAGAGAACTTGAAGCACCTCCAAAATCGTCGATAGCTCCCGTTTAGGGCTCTAGATCGCGAATGGGGGAGAGGATGGGCTACTTTTAATTTGGGGCAAATTTTTACCAACGGTTTTTAAAAACCGTTGTTATATACATTCAGCCCAAACCTTTACCAACGGTTCAATGAGAATCATTGGTAAAAGGTCACCAAAATCCAACTTTTACCAACGGTTCTCATAGAACCGTAGGTAAAAACTCATTTATACCAACAGTTGTAATGAACCGTTGGTAAAAGTGTCTATAAAACCATCTATACCAACGGTTTCTGAGAACCATTGGTATAGATGGCTATTCCCAACGGTTTAGTAAACCGTTGGGATATAATCGTTGGTAAAACTAGGATTTCCAGTAGTGTACATATACATAAACACATGTCCTATACATACATACACATATATACACAAAAACCTACAAAGCCTCATTCACATACATACACATGCATCTACGTCCACAAACAACACACACATACACATACGCATGCATATTCACATATTCATACATACACGTACACACATAAATGTACATATACACAAAACTCACACACACACACAACAAACCACATGTATAAGCATAAAACACTTACATACATGAACATACATGCGTACACATTCATAAATATACATACACATGCATAAATATACATAAATATATATACAAATAGAGATATGTATGTTTTAAATTAGTTAAAATGAATATAAATACATAAATTCTAATATGAATCGTGTATTTATATAAATATATTCATTTATATATTTATATAGTTGATTAAATAAAGTATAAGTATATTATATTTATATTAATTATATAGTCATTTTATGATCAGTAAATATAATTATAGTAATAATATTTTTGTTAACAAACATAAATTTGATAATTCTATATATATAAAATTACAAAAATAAGATTGATAATATTTTTTATTAAAAGGTATATAATTTATTTTTATATATTATATTTACATGTATCAACTTATTTTAAAATAAATCTTATACAAAATATATTAATATGTAAATATAACTAAAATTATTCATTATACCATTTATCATCACTTCTTTCACACTGTTAAATATGAACATATTATCATTGCTAAGAAAATCACAGGTAAAGTGGAACCATTATCAATGCAAAAAAAATCCCTGATAATGGGTACCCAATTATCAGTGATGAAAAGAATTAAATTTATCAGTTCTTTTAGATAATGATAATAAGACTCCCCCATTAATTAGTGTTTTTTTACTGATAAAAAAAATACTTGGTGAATTTCTCACAATATGTTTGTAGAGAGAATAAAAAACAATGGCTACTAATGTGTAATAGATGCTCACAAAACTGCATGAATCTAGAAAATATCAAAGGCATATTTCTTGGGAGTTAGGCTATAGGCTAATCACTAAGTGCAAAAGATCGAACTGTACACCATTAATTAATAATTTTTTTATGATTACAACAAATTAGTATCTCAAACAATACTACAAAACTCATGATAAATAGTTCTTACCTTTATCAGAGCTAACTAAAAAGACCTTATAAATACATATCCATACCAGCTCTTTTTTTAGTAGTGATAAAGGGTGGCCTTTATCAGTTATAAAAAACAATTAGAAAATGAATATTTATAGAAAATTATATCATTAAAATAATAAATTAATATATATATTTTTATGTATATGATTTTAATATAATATATTTTATTAAATGTGATTTATATATGACTAAGTATACATTTTCACTTGATGTATAATATATTTAATTAAAAATTTCTTAAAATTTTAAAATTTCATAGTACTAAAAATCACATTTCATATAGAAATATATGTTGATGTATATATTTATATATATGTATATAGTTTTCCTAAATATAATTTAAGTAATACTAATTAATTTATTGTAAATCATATTTATATTTCACATGTTAAGTGTAAAATAGAATATAATTTATTTAAAATTAAATATTACTTAACAATATGAACTAATTAATATTAACATACATTTAATGACATTGTGTTTTACTAATGTCATTTTTTTTGTAAATTATATATATATAGTAAAAAATATTTAATTATTATTTAAAAATTTTATGAAATATATTACACAAAATACTTCATACAATAATTTCACTCATATGTATAAGTAATTAATTCAATTTTGTAGAGATAAAAAAATACACAAAAATACATTGTCAATATTATAATTTTAGTTTTTTATTTATTATAATTTAACAGTTAATATATTATATTTTTAATTACCAAGTATTATTCAATTTTTATATTTATATTTAATTTATTCTATTTATTATTTTTAAATTAATATGTATCTATATATTTAATTTACTCTTTTTCATTTTTATTTGTTTAATATTTTTTTTATTCATTTTCAATATTTATTTATACTTTTTGGTTGACATTTAATATGTTTTTAATACAATAATAATTTACATAATTAATATTTGAATTCATTTTGATTTTATCATATATTCAATTTTAATATTTAAAAAAGTTTATGTAATTAATGACACTAAATCGTTTTTTTAATATTTTCCCTATATATTCATATTCTAATTAAATTTCTCTCATTTTTGACATTATTTTATTTAATACTATTTATTCATTTATAATGTTATGTGTTTTCGCTTTTTTATAAAATATTCATTTCAAATATTTTTTGTTAAATATATTATTTAATTTTTTCATTTTTACTGTTATTTAAACATATTTATTCATGAATATATTCAATATTTTTAATGTATACATATATTCATATATAATATATCAATATATATAATATTTCATAAAATATTTATTTACATTAAATATGTCATTTATTTCGTGAAAAAAGGCATTTAATGAAAAATTTATAGTATGTACAACTATTAACTAATTAGTATCGAGCAATAGAATTTTAAAAAAAATGTTATTTGCCTCTTCAATTTAATATATATCAAACTTTTGTTACATTAATTTAACAAATACATATTCATAATTAATTCAATTTTATAAAAAAACACACAAACAAATAAAATTTCTGTAATTTATTCAATTTTAATTATTAATTAAATAATTTTATTTATTAACATAATATATTAAATATATATTATGTTTTTAACCACAAAATTTATTAATTATTTATAGTTTTACACAATATATAATATTTTTTACCACTTATATGTTTTTAAATATTTTTCATTTTTATTATTATTTATACACTGAAAATATTAATAATTTTTAATATTTTGGAAATTTTTACACTTTCAATTTTTCATTGTTTAATATTATTTTAATTCTAAGAAATTTTAATATTTATTTGCACAGGTTTATTCATTATCATTCATTTTTTTTGAATTCTTCTAATTTATATAATTAATATATATTCATTTTCAATTTAACATATATTCAATTTTAATTTTTCTAATAGTCTATATAATTATTTACACTTTATCATTTTTAGTATTTTTATAATCTATTTATTTTTTAATTATTAAATTATACTCTTTTGTGAAATTAACTCACTTGAAATTATTCAGTATTATTTAGTCACTTATAATTTTAATTATTAATCATTTTTTACATTTATTCATTTATCATTTTTTTAGTTAATTCATTGTTATTATTTTTATTACATATTTTTTCATTAAAATTTATGGTTTTTAATATAGTTTTAACAAACATATTTATTATAAATTCATCTATATTTTTAATTTTTAATAATTTACATTATTAGACAAACATATTCTATTATTTGATATTTTTAAATTCTATTCATTTTTAAATATTAAATTACACATATTTATAATATTAATATATTCAATATTGTATATTAATTAATAATGTAATTATTATTTTTACATTTTTTATAATTTAATCATTTTTAATATATATTTTTATTACATTTTTAAAATTATTTCATATAGTTTTTAGGAACACCTTCCAAAAAACAATAATAAACATAGTTTTCATCAGTTCTGTAACATAAACTGTTGATAAAACATATCTTTATTTTTACTATCTCAAGGAACTAATAAAGACATGTTTTATCAAAACTGAAGAGGGCTCTTTATCAGCTCTGAGATTTTGCGCTGATAAATATAGTTTTTACCAGTGCTTTTTTATTTCAACATTAATGAAACCTATATCTATCAGTTATTTTTGAAGAGTATTGATAAAACCAGTCTATCTAGGTTAAAATATTAAAATCCATATATTTATAATATTCATATATTTAATATTATATATTCATTAATAATGTAATTATTATTTTTACATTTTTTATAATTTATTCATTTTTAATATATATTTTTATAACATTTTCTAATTTATTTTATATAGATTTTATTAACACCTTCAAAGAAACCTGATAAACATAGGTTTTATTAGTGGTGAAATAGAAATGGTTGATAAAACATGACTTTATCTATGCAGTCCCTGGGGAATATTAGGGATATGTTTTTTCAAAATTAAAAACTGCTTATAAAGACTCATCTTTATCAGCACTGATTGATTGTGTTGATAAATATATGTTTTATCAATAATTTTTTCCTAAAAGGCGTGACACACAGAAATGAATTCATCATCAAAGGAAACACCTACTTTTAATCCTATAATTTTTTAAGGTTATATCAAATCCAATTTTATTTTAATTAATTTCATCCCACTATAAATAATTATATTATTATTATATTATTGTGAAGTAGATTCATTTATTAAGGCATTGATTATATTTTGATTATTCTCAATGGAAAATATTGTAGTTTGGAACTGTATATAATGATTTATAAATATATGTAATTTACCCTTTGTTATTTTTTTATTTTTCATTCACTATATGTGCACCCTTTTCTTCTACTATATTTTTTTGTTACCAATTGGTATATAATAAATTTAAAAATGAATGTTTATTATAATTAATTGTTGATTAGTCAATGCTTGATATGTCATTGTTTTTCACTTTCATAAATTGAAATATATTTCATGTTTCCTTTCTTATTTTTTAATATTTTATAACATGAATATATATTTCATTTATAAATTAATTATGTATATATATATATATTCATGTTATTAGCTCTGGATGAAATTGGTTATATGGGTTAGAGAGTTGATTTTTCTATTATTCTTATTAGACATTTTCAACAAAAAATTCATATTATTGTTATAGGATATTTTGATGGTTAAATATAATAATTTTAATGCCTCCATTTAAAATCATGTACAATGAAATATATGTCAAAAAAATTGTCTTTTTATAGCATAGATTTTATTACATATTTATATCTTATAAGTCAACAGTTTTTATGTTTTTCTTCATAAAAAATATTATCCATTTTGTATTTAGTTAATTATTTTTATAAATTCAATATCTGACACATGAGCTTAATTCTAATTAAAATTAATACAATGATGATGCAACACCCTAGGTAAATAAAGAGTCTGACATTTTCACATTTATCCATATTTGTGAATAAAATATTAATATAACTTTAAAGGGGACGCAATGCTCGATGGCGTACCCAACACGCAACAACGAGTTTCTTGGGAATCTTACGTTGCACTCTAATAATAAAATAATATTATTTTAACTGGTACTTAATGCCTAGCCGTTGTAATAGCGGGAATGAACAGAACTAACTACAAAATTATTATATATTTTTGTCAAATATTTTTACTCTTTACAATAAATGTTAGAGGATTAAAAATGCAAATGAATCCAATTTTAAGCGTAGATAGTCTAATATTCTTTAAAAGGTCGATTAACTGCCTTTTGATGGTGAACCTCTTAAAAATCCACTTTTTGACAATTTTATGTGTTATATTTGACAAAATAAAATTCTTCTTTAGAATCGGCACATCAAAATTTACTTTGTGTAAATTTTTGGTATTTTTCTGATAAAGTTCAAATTTTTTTAATGAATAGTGAAAAATGTTGTATTTTAATTCAAAACCAGTTTTTAATCTAATTTATTTATATGACTAGATTATCTTTCTAATTTGTTTTAAAGTGTAAATAGAATATATTTTTACCATTTAATCCAATTCTAGTCATTGTATTGAATACCACTGCAAGGTTGGACATAAATGAGTGTCAATCTTTTGAAAGATATTGTTTCTTAAAAACACGCCATTTGTTTTAACAGCAGGGTTTAATTAAAAAATTAATTAATGAAAATTCTATGTTATGAATTTTTTAAAATAGAAATCATTTTTGAATTCGGAATATCAAATATAGCTTAGGGTTATTTTTTGGTATTTTTCTGAAAAACTTCAATTTTTTGATGAATAGTGAAACCACAAAGTGGTCGTTACAAAATTTGAATTTTCGTTTAAAAGGGACTTTACCACTTCTGTGATTTGAATTTAAAAAATCCAATTTAAATGATTTTAATTGTTAAGTAAAATGTGGTTCAATGGGATGAAAATAATTTTTGATGAAAAGTAACTTTTATGTTTTATTAATCACGATTAAAGGTAATTAGTGTGATTTAAGGTAAATATGATATTATAATAAAATGAAAATATATTGACACTGGTCCTAACCCTATTGGATGAGTTATGGCCGACCAAGACAACCCATGGGTCGATTTTTGGTACCCCATGGAGCCACTTGGGTTTGGTAATGACATTTATGCCTTTTATTTAAAGTTAAAATAAAAATTTCACAAACATGATTTGTTTTTACTAAAACAATTTTTACATGTGGTTATAAAAGTCATAATTTTGAATATAAATAGTCATTGGAAATATAAAAATATTTCCTACATCATAGTATTTTTTTATAATTTTTAGACATTAAATAAATTAAATTCATTATGACATCATGATGATGCAGCGATGACCTCATTATTTAACCATTTAAATAAAATGGAAAGATAATGAAAACTCTAGGACCTACTCATGTAAAAAACCTATTGGATGGGTGGATTTATAACCCTTATCACCTTATCCTCGAAACACATCAATGTGGGACCATTAAAATCTGAAAACCATTTGAAAATAAAGTAACATTTTATACATTACCAAGAGTGCCCCTCCTCTCCTCTTATAAAAGGCCCCCACCTCTACCACCTTACCCACACCTCTCAAGCCTTTGGTTCGGCCAATATCTGATCATTTTGTCTCTCCACATCCCTCTCCTCATTTTAGAGACCTTAACTTATGCAGTAATCTCTTCAAGAAACCCGTTTTGGTTCAAACCAAAGGGAGTTACCCAATTTTAAGGTAACGTCTTCACTTGTGCTCTTTTGTTTTATTTTGCTTCTCCAACCCCCTAAACTCTTTTTATTCATTTCTTTTGTAACAAATCCAGTATCTTCAATATACTAGTATGTTGTTATAATATGTATTCGAGCTACACTTACACACACCTTCATCTAATGGTTAAATAACATACTGTTTCTGTGGATGGCGAATTTCTGCCTCACGAAACGATGATTGTTCAACACTCATATAACACCTTCAAAGGTGGCCATTAAGATGTCACTATGTTTATATATGATATATAATATTTTTAGGTTTTACTTAAGCTTCTGTATTTTTCATTTGTGGCATACCTTTATGGCTTCCATTATGGGTATACGCGATATCTTCATTTTAGGAAGTGCGGACTACCACCCCCTCAAAGTGATTTGATTCGTTAATGCCATATGTGGGACGTATAAAGGATGGATATAAAGTTATTATATATGATTTTATACTGGAATTATAATATACCTTTATATCATTATTGTTTTCTTTCCATTAATGTATGAGATAGAAATGAATGTAGCGTTCATGCGTACGTACGGCTTACCGTCTCCATGAACGGTGCATTTCATTTCTTATCCTCAAATGTAATGTACTATTATAAGTACATATAATGGATATATATTATGTACGATACATCTAAAGGATGAATATAATTCTGGAATTAAAAATATACACATCTATCATTTAATTTTAATTCCATTAATATGACATAGATATGAAAGTAGCATTCATGCGTACGTACGGCTTACCGTCTCCATGAACGGTGCATTTCATTTCTTACCTATAAACAATTATGTAATATTATAAATACACGTATATTCTGGATATATATGATATATATGATATCCAAATCAGGAATGACATTTTGGATATAAAGAACCTTTGACCACACGAACAACATGTAATTGTAAGAAGTCCACTTTTGACTTAAGAACCAAATATCGACAAAACAAACATTGTTAACTTAAATGATTACATAATGTTTATAACATGTCAACAATTGATATAAAAGGAACAATGAACTTTAAAAATGTTCTTAAGCAAGTATAAATTAACTCAAGTTTATTATTCAGGATTTTAAAGAACGATCGAGTCAAGTCGGACCCGAGGTAAGGGATCCTACTCCTCTCTTTCTTTGTAAGTACGCTCTTTTATGTAATTCCTTTTAAAGATAATCTTTCATGTTATTGGGATGTTATTTTATATTACTATTACTGTAATTTTTATGTTCATATGATTAGAGACCCTATTCTCTATCATCAATCCATTTTGGAAGTTTTGAGTGGCGTCGTTAGGCTGCCGAATATTCGTAAGAGATCTAACCTCTCTCTTTCTTTTTAAGTACTCTCCTTTATGTCACTTATTTTAAGCTCCTCTTTGTTATGTTGGGGGATGTTCTATTATATTAATCTTTCTATAAACTTTATGTTAATATGATGATATACCCTATTTGATCTCATTAATCCTTTTTGTAATTTTTAAGTGGCATCGTTAGGCTGCCGAGTTTTCGTAAGGGATTTTTCATCTCACTTTTATTCCCATGGGTTTTATGCTACATTTTCCACAATTTCCCCTGAGTGGTGTATTTCCTTCCCATTATTTTACTCATTGTGTAATATAATTTCATTTATGAGTATTTACATCAATGTTTTATTGTCCTTCTTTCACAGGGTGTATGTTTCGAAAGATACCCATGTCGGTAAGGGAACCTTTCACCCTCCTCTTTTTAAAAGACTTCTTTTGTTATGTCTTTTAATTCACATAATATTATCTTGGGATATGTTATTCTATATCCTTATTGATTTAAATTTTATTTCCATGTGATGAGATACCCTTTTTATCTCTCGTCAACTCATTTTCTGAATTTTGTAGCGACGCCATTAGGCTGTGAAATTTTTGCAAGGGAACTTGTTAACCCAAATTTGATTCTTTGGGATAAACTTATACTCCTTGAATATGTCGTTCTATGAATATGTGTGAATATCCTCTGATTGTTTTACACTTAACATACACTTATATTTGGTGTATTCGTTTGTCACACATAATTATGTAATTGATTTATCCTTAAACCAAGGATACCATCTTTGTAAGGGACTTCGTCTCAATCTCCTTTCATTGAGGCATATTTCGTTTTATACACAACTTTCTTTTATATGGTGTATAAACCCCTTTGACTTTTACTTTTATAAAAAGGGATCTTTTTCTATGAAGCGTTTTACTAAACGACAAAAAGGAATGTTTCTTTTAACGTATGAGGTGACAACGACCTTTTCCTCTGCCGTGAGTATTATTTGATCTTTGGCTTCCCCAACAAGCCGTAATGTTTTTAAAATAAAATAAATACAATATACTCTTTTATGTATTTTGGTATTGAAAATGGTTTTGATAAAGGATTATATTATGTCAATATATTTAAATGATATATTGTGATTGAAATGTGGAAATGTTATCATTCCTTTATATTGGTTTTATGTTTTATAATTTTATAATGGTACTTGGACATATTACGGGTGGTTACGTGATAAACCATATGATAGGTGGTGCTGTGAATACCAGGATGGGTGGTTACGTTATAACCTCCAATGAATTCGGTATGGAAGTCGGCTGTATGGCTATTCCATTAAGTATGTATGGAAGTTGTCCGAATGGATATTCCATTAAGTGATATGTGTGGAAGTCAACCTTATGGTTATTCCACTTAAGTATGTTCATGTCCCAAGTTACAGTTATATGTTATGTGATCTTATAAAGGTTATATGGTAATCTTTTGGTTACAGAAGGGTAAGTAATGAAAATTTTTTCAGTGAAGAGTTTTTACTACTTAGAAAAGGTGAAAAGTATTACTTTGATAACGTATACATGGTTTACTTGTTGTTTTGAAAAACTAACAGTTTTCATTCTTTGTGTATCCCTTACTGAGCTTTTTATGCTCATCCCAAGTTTTTGAAATGTTTTTCACATGACATAACGTGGAATAGGGTCAAGGATGGGATCAAGGGAAATTCATGCAACCTAAAACATGGAACTGGACATCTTTCTTTTTAAGAGTTTTTATTTTATGGAAACTTAGTATAAGTTTCTACTTTATAATCTTTTGAGATGTAATAGTTATGTCCAAATTCTCTAAAACTCTAAACCTGAAAAGATCCTCAATGTGGATTATTCATTTAATTCAATATTAAGTAAGGTTTAAGGCCGGGGCCTTATAGTTGGCATCCAAGGTCGGTTTAGATAACTTTAGAGGTTAGGGTATTCTTTAAGCATAAGTGACATGACCATAATGGTTAGGATTTCATAAATAGTCCTAGTTTTAGATAAAGTTAATGAGTAAGTATATCTTAGTGTTTATCTTCCTCTTTAGTACATGATGGTTTTGTTGACATACTCACACTGACCTTTTTGGTTTTAGTAAATGGATGGATCAAGCAGGAACCAAAGTAACGGTGGATGTGAAGGAAACTGTGACAGTTTTCTGAGCAAGCAACTGAATGATATGGGAGCTGCAATAAGAACTCTTGTGTTTATCCTCAACCAACTATCTGGAGTCATGATTGACCACCTAAACCTTGGTGATTTCTATAAGGCGTCATATATTGGAGAAACAAATCCCTACGGAACTACAGGTAATAACCATAAAGGTAAGTGTGTTCAAAAACCTATGTGTCATAGATGTGGAAAGAAACACCTAGGAAAATGTTTCAAAGGGACAGAAATATGCTATAGATGTGGAAATGAAAGTCATAAAGCAAGAACCTTCCATGGAAAAAGGAATCATCCAGTTGACTCGAGGAAAGGGAAAGAAGTTCTTTCTGAGGGATCAATTAAATGTTTCAAATGCGGCGTGCATCTTCATTATGCAAACACATGTCTTATGAAGAAGTTTCGTGAAGGGGATCACCAAGATCATACAAATACTCGTTTACCAATACCTAATGCCATTCCAATTGAGGATGAAGAAACTGACAATGACCAATCAAAGGTATGGATTATTTCTTAACTTTTGTTTTCTATTTTGGAATCTTATGATATGATTCATGATTTTGTTTGTAGAAAAGACCTATTTCAGAATAAGTTGGAAAAGAATGGTTAATGGATCATGAAGAATGTTGAATGAGTAAGAAGTCAACATATAAGGGCTTCAAGAGTTATGGTGAAATTCTTAAGTGTATTAAGTGTCTTTTGATGATGGGGTGAATTAGAAGAATTTTTATAGTATGTGTGACACTGATTTTTGATATATGAAAATTTTATTCAAAGAATAGTAATATGTTCTTTTGTGGACATAGTTATAAAGAACCATTTGGGTTTATATGATCCTTACTTTTGAGGTAATTATGGGTTACTATATGTAATGATGGAAAGTGAAAGTCATGAGATAAAATTGAGGATAAATTACATTATGGTTATTTTTGAAGATTTTATCTCGTTATTGGGGAATGTTTTAAGAATTATGTATTTTTGGAAAAAGGACAACACGCAGACCGTGTGACAACCCGTCGTGTCGGACAAGGCTGCGGGAATCGAACCCACAACCAAAGTGCAATTGGTATTTATCGCCGACCACTAGACTACGTGAAGTCCCTCGTTAGTTTGACTAATTCTTTTTAGTTAAATGATTTTATGAATTAAGAGTATGTTGATTTTGGGATATCTATGGAAATTTATTAACCTGTCATGGAGGATATGTGATTAGGTTAATTACTTTTCAATACGAGACTTTAGGAGCAACTGATATTGTTTGGAGATAAATGTTATGATTTAACTTGGAAGACTATGTGACTAAATCCTTCAATTATTTGGGTTTCAATATTAGTTTGGTTTACTTTGAGGAATTTTATGGACAATGTTTTTATCGAATGATCCTCGTTGAACTTTGGGTTTTGTTGGACAAATTTTGGAGATTAAGAATATATTTTATTTTTATAAAGGGTTATCCTTTTCTGGATTATCTGATCTTGTACTAACCATTTTGTTTTTGGTTTTGGTTAGAGTCTAAAGACATGGGAAGTGTATAGTTCTCTTTTGTGGATTAGTTGATTCTCTAGAAATTGATTATAGTACTCTTAATGCGAACAAGTCTTCCTAAATACCCATCTTTTGGAGAAAATATAAGTTTGATTAAGGAATCTTGTAAAAGTTGAAAGTCTACATGACAAGTAAGTATGTTTCATTATGATTTAGTTAAGATCAAAAATAAATTACTCCATGAAAAGTAACTTAAAACAAAAATGTTGTCTGTCAACCTTTCCTACTGGGGAATCAAATACCGTTTAACCCATCACAAGTTTGTGATTTTCTTATGGTTAACTTTCTCATAGACATGTTTACTATCACTCTCCATCAGAACATGACCCTTTGTTTTTTCCTCCATGTCCATATTTTCATACTTGGAATCCTAGTATGGGTTAACCCGGGTGACCTTTATACTTTCCTTTCTTTCTTTTAAAGTGATAGTTTAATTTACTCCTTTTCCGATGTGGGGCTTTCAATGAAGTATCCAAGCCCAATTTTAAAATTGTGAGGACGCAATTCCCAAATGGGGGGAAGGATGTAACACCTAGGTAAATAAAGAGTATGACATTTTCACATTTATCCATATTTGTGAATAAAATATTAATATAACTTTAAAGGGGACTCTATGCTCGATGGCGTACCCAACACGCAACAACGAGTTTCTTGGGAATCTTACGTTGCACTCTAATAATAAAATAATATTATTTTAAATGGTAGTTAATGCCTAGTCGTTGTAATGGCGGGAATGAACAGAACTAAATACAAAATTATTATATATGTTTGTCAGATATTTTTACTCTTTACAATAAATGTTAGAGGATTAAAAATGCGAATGAATCCAATTTTGAGTGTAGACAGTCTAATATTCTTTAAAAGGTCGATTAACCGGCTTTTGATGGCGAACCTAATTTAAATCCACTTTATGACAATTTTATTTGTTATATTTGAAAAAAATAAAATTCTTCTTTAGAATCGGCGCATCAAAATTTACTGTGTAAATTTTTGGTATTTTTCTGATAAAGTTCAAATTTTTTTAATGAATAGTGAAAAATGTTGTATTTTAATTCAAAACCTCTTTTTAATCTAATTTATTTTTATGACTAGATTATAATTCTAATAGGTTTTAAAGTGTAAATAGAATATATTTTTACCATTTAATCCAATGATGGTCATTGTATTTAATACCACTTTAAGGTTGGACATAAACGAGTGTCAATCTTTTGGAAGATATTATTTCTTAAAAACACGCTATTTGTTTTAACAGCAAGGATTAATTAAAAAATTAATTAATGAAAATTCTATGTTATTAATTTGGTAAAATAGAAATAATTTTTGAATTCTGAATATCAAATATAGCTTAGGGTGAATTTTTGGTATTTTTCTGAAAAACATCAATTTTTTTATGAATAGTGAAACCACAAAGTGGTGGTTACAAAATGTGAATTTTCGTTTAAATGGGACGTTACCACTTCTGTGATTTGAATTTCAAAAATCCAATTTAAATTATTTTAATTGTTAAGTAAAATGTTATTCAATTTGATGAAAATAATTTTTTACGAAAAGTAACTTTTATGTTTTATTAATCGCGATTAAAGGTAATTAGTGTGATTTAAGGTAAATATGATATTATAATAAAATGAAAATATGTTGAAACTTGTCCTAACCCTATTGGATTAGTTATGGCCGACCAAGACAACCCATGGGTCTATTTTTGGTACCCCATGGAGCCACTTGGGTTTGATAATGACATTTATGCCTTTTATTTAAAGTTAAAATAAAAATGTCACAAACATGATTTGTTTTTACTAAAACAATTTTTACATGTGGTTATACAAGTCATAATTTTGACTATAAATATTCATTGGAAATATAAAAAGATTTCTTACATCATAGTTTTTTTTATAATTTTTAGACATTAAATAAATTAAATTCTTTATGACATCATGATGATGCAGCGATGACCTCACTATTTAACGATTTAAATAAAATGGAAATATAATGAAACATCTAGGACCTACACATGTCAAAAACCTATTTTATGGGTGGATTTAGAACCCTTATCACCTTAGACTCGAAACACATCAATGTGGGACTATTAAAATCCGAAATCCATTTGAAAATAAAGGAACATTTTATACTTTACCAAGAGTGCCCCTCCTCTCCTCTTATAAAAGGCCCCCACCTCTATCACCTTACCAACACCTCTCAAGCCTTTGGGTCTGACAAGCTCTGATCATTTTGTCTCTCCACATCCCTCTCCTTATCTTAGAAGCCTTAAATTAGGCAGGAAGCTCTTGAGGAAACCCTTTTGGTTCAAACCAATGGGAGGTACCCAATTTCAAGGTAACGTCTTCACTTGTGCTCTTTTGTTTTATTTTGCTTCTCCAACCCCCTAAACTCTTTTTATTCATTTCTTTTGTAACAACTCCAGTATCTTAAATATACTATGATGTTTTTATAATAAGTATTCGATATACACTTACACACACCTTCATATAATGGTTAAAGAACATACTGTTTCTGTGGATGGCGAATTTCTGCCTCACGAAATGATGATTGTTCAACACTCATATAACACCTTAAAAGGTGGCCATTAAGATGTCACTATGTTTATATATGATATATAATATTTTTATTTTTTACTTAATCTTCTGTATTTTTCATTTGTGGCATACCTTTATGGCTTCCATTATGGGTATATGCGATTTCTTCATTTTAGGAAGTTCAGACTACCGCCCCCTCAAAGTGATTTGATTCGTTAATGCCATATGTGGGACGTATAAAGGATGGATGTAAAGTTATTATATATGATGTTATACTGTAAATATAATATACCTTTATATTATTATTATTTTCTTTCCATTAAAGTATTAGATAGAAATGAAAGTAGCATTCATGCGTACGTACGGCTTACCGTCTCCATGAACGGTGCATTTCATTTCTTATCCTCAAATGTAATGTACTATTATAAGTACATATAATGGATATATATTATTTATGATACATATAAAGGATAAATATAATTCTGGAATTAAAAATATACACATATCTCATTTACTTTTAATTCCATTAATATGACATAGAAATGAAAGTAGCGTTCATGCGTACATACAGCTTACCGTCTCCATGAACTGTGCATTTCATTTCTTACCTCTAAATGATTATGTAATATTATAAATACATGTATATGCTGGATATATATGATATATATGATATCCAAATCAGGAATGAAATTATGGATATAAAGAACCTTTGACCACACGAACAACATGTAATTGTAAGAAGTCCACTTTTGACTTAAGAACCAAATATCGACAAAACAAACATTATTAACTTAAATGATTACATAATGTTTATAACATGTCAATAATTGATATAAAAGGAATAATGATATTGAAAAAGGTTCTTAAACAAGTAGAAATTAACTCAAGTTTATTATTTAGGACGTTAAAGAACGATCGAGTCAAGTCGGACCCGAGGTAAGGGATCCTACTCCGCTCTTTCTTTTTAAGTACGCTCTTTTATGTCATTCCTTTTAAAGATCATATTTATTGTTATTGGGATGTTATTTTATATTAATCTTACTGTAAGTTTTATGTTCATATGATTAGAGACCCTATTCTCTCTCATCAATCCATTTTGTAAGTTTTGAGTGGCGCCGTTAGGCTGCCGAATTTTCGTAAGAGATCTAACCTCTCTCTTTCTTTTTAAGTACTCTCCTTTATGTCACTTCTTTTAAGCTCCTCTTTTTTATGTTGGGGGATTTTATTTTATATTCCTATCTATATAAACATTATTTTAATATGATGATATACCCTATTTGATCTCATCAATCCATTTTTGTAAGTTTTAAGTGGCGCCGTTAGGCTGCCGAATTTTCGTAAGGGATTTTTCATCTCACTTTTATTCCCGTGGGATTTATGCTACATTTTCCAAAATTTCCTTTGAGTGGTGTATGTACTTCCCATTATTTTACTCATTGTGTAATATACATTCATTTATGAGTATTTACATCAATGTTGTATTGTCCTTCTTTCACAAGGTGTAGGTTTCGAAAGATACCCATGTCGGTAAGGGAACCTTTCATGCTCCTCTTTTTAAAAGACTTATTTTGTTGTGTCTTTTAATTCACATAATATTATCTTGGGATATGTTCTTATATATACTTATTGATTTAAATTTTATTTCCATGTGATGAGATACCCTTTTTATCTCTCATCAACTCATTTTCTGAATTTTGTAGCGATGCCATTAGGCTGTGAAATTTTTGCAAGGGAACTTCTTAACCCAAATTTGATTCTTTGGGATAAACTTATAATCCTTGAATATGTAGTTCTATGAATATGTGTGAATAACCTCTGATTGTTTTACACTTAATATCCACTTATATTTGGTGTATTCATTTGTCACACATAATTATGTAATTGATTTATCCTTAAACCAAGGATACCGTCTTTGTAAAGGACTTCGTCTCAATCTCCTTTCATTGAGGAATATTTCGTTTTATACACAACTTTCTTTTATACGGTGTATAAACCCCTTTGACTTTTACTTTTATACAAAAGTAATCTTTTTCTACGAAGCGTTTTACTAAAGGACAAAAAGGAATGTTTCTTTTAACGTATGCGGTGACAACGACCTTTTTCACCGCCGCGAGTATTATTTGATATTTGGCTTCCTCAACAAGACGTAATGTTCTTAAAATAAAATAAATACTATATACTCTTTTATGTATTTTGGTATTGAAAATGGTTTTGATAAAGGATTCTATTATGTCAATATATTTAAATGATATATTGTGAATGAAATGTGGAAATGTTATCATTCTTTTATATTGGTTTTATGTGTTATAATTTTATAATGGTACTTGGACATATTACGGGTAGTTACATGGTAAACCATATGACGGGTGGTGCTGTGAATACCAGGATGGGTGGTTACGTTATAACCACCAATGCATTGGGTATGGAAGTCGGCTGTATGGCTATTCCATTAAGTATGTATGGAAGTTGTCCGAATGGCTATTCCATTAAGTGATATGTGTGGAAGTCGACCTTATGGTTTTTCCACTTAAGTATGTTCATGTCCCAAGTTACCTTTATATGTTATGTGATCTTATAAGGGTTTTATTGGAATATTTTGGTTACAGAAAGGTAAGTAATAAACTTTTTTTCAGTGAAGAGTTTTTACTACTTCGAAAAGGAGAAAAGTATTACTTTTATAAAGTATACATGGTTTACTTGTTGTTTTGAAAAACTAATAGTTTTCATTCTTTGTGTATCCCTTACTGAGCTTTTTATGCTAATCCCAAGTTTTTGAAATGTTTTTCAAATGACTTAACGTGGAATAGGGTCAAGGATGGGATCAAGGGAAAGTCATGCAACCTAAAACATGGAACTGGACATGTTTATTTTTAAGAGTTTTTATTTAATGGAAACTTAGTAAAAGTTTCTACTTTGTAATCTTTTGAGATGTAATAGTTATGTCCTAATTCTCTAAACCTCTAAACCTGAAAATATCCTCAATGTGAATTATTCATTTAATTCAATATTAAGTAAGGTTTAAGGCCGGGGCATTATTGTTGGTAACCGAAGTCGGTTTAGATAACTTTAGAGGTTAGGGTATTCTTTAAACATAAGTGACATGACCATAATGGTTAGGATTTCATAAACAGTCCTAGTTTTAGATAAAGTGAATGAGTAAGTATATCTTAGTTTTTATCTTCCTATTTAGTACATGATGGTTTTGTTGATATACTCACACTGACCTTTTTGGTTTTAGTAAATGGATGGATCTAGCAGGCACCATAGTAACGGTGGATGTGAAGGAAACTGTGACAGTTTTCTGAGCGAGCAACTGAATGATATGGGAGCTACAATGATAACTCTTTTGTTTATCCTCAACCAACTATCTGGATTTATGATTAACCACCTAAACCATGGTTATTTCTTTAAGGCGTCATATATGTGAGAAACAAATCCCTACCGAACTACAGGTAATAATCCTAAAGGTAAGTGTGTTCAAAAACCTATGTGTCATAGATGTGGAAAGAAACACCTAGGAAAATGTTTCAAAGGGACAGAAATATGATGTAGATGTGGAAATGAAGGTCATAAAGCAAGAACCTGCCATGGAAAAAGGAAGCATCCAGTTGACTCGAGGAAAGGGTAAGAAGTTCTTTCTGAGAGATCAATTGAATGTTTTAAATGTGTTGTGCATGTTCATTATGAAAACACATGTCCTATGAAGAAGTTTCATGAATGGGATCACCAACATCATACAAATACTCGTTTACCAATACCTAATGCCATTCCGATTGAGGATGAAGAAACTAACAATGACCAATCAAAGGTATGGATTATTTCATAACTTTTGTTTTCTATTTTGGAATCTTTGGATATGATTCATGATTTTGTTTGTAGGAAAGAACTATTTCAGAATAAGTTGGAAAGGAATGGTTAATGGATCATGAAGAATGTTGAATGAGTAAGAAGTCAACATATAAGGGCTTCAAGAGTTATGGTGAAATTCTTAAGAGTATTAAGTGTCTTTTGATGATGGGGTACATTAGAAGACTTTTTATATTATGTGTAACACTGATGTTTGATATATGAAAATTTTATTCAAATAATAGTAATCTATTCTTTTGTGGACATAGTTATAAAGAACCATTTGGGTTTATATGATCCTTACTTTCGAGGTAATTATGGGTTACTATATGTAATGATGGAAATTGAAAGTCATGAGATAAAATTGAGGCTAAATTACATTATGGTTATTTTTGAAGATTTTATCTCGTTATAGGGGAATGATTGAAGAATTATTTAGTTTTAGAAAAAGGGCAACATGCAGACTATGTGACAACCCGTCGCGTCGGACAAGGCTGCGGGAATCGAACCCACAACCAAAGTGCAATGGGTATTTATCGTCGACCACCGGACTACGTGAATTCCCTGGTTAGTTTGACTAATTATTTTTAGTTAATTGATTTTATGAATTAAGAGTATGTTTATTTTGGGATATCTATGGAAATTTATTAACCTATCATGGAGGATATGTGATTAGGTTAATTAATTTTCAATACGAGACTTTAGGAGCAACTGATGTTGTTTGGATATAAGTGTTACGATTTAGCTTGGAAGACTATGTGACTAAATCCTTCAAATATTTGGGTTTAAATATTATTTTGGTTTACTTTGAGGAATTTTATGAACAAATATTTTATTGAATGGTCCTCATTGAACTTTGGGTTTTGTTGGACAAATATTGGAGATTAAGAATAGATTTTTTTTATAAAGGGTTATCCTTTTCTGGATAATTTGATCTTGTACTAACCTTTTTGTTTTGGTTTTGGTTAGAGTCTAAAGACATGGGAAGTGTATAGTTCTCTTTTGTGGATTAGGTGATTCTCTCGAAATTGATTATAGTACTCTTAATGCGAACAAGTCTTCCTAAATACCCATCTTTTGGAGAAAATATGAGTTTTATTAAGTAATCTAGTAAAATTTGAAAGTCTACATGACAAGTAAGTATGTTTCATTATGATTTAGTTAATCTCAAAAATAAATTCATCCATGAAAAGTAACTTAAAACAAAAATGTTGTCTATTAACTTTTCCTACTGGGGAATCGAATACTGTTTAACCCATCACAAGTTTGTGATTTTCTTATGGCTAACTTTCTTCTAGACATGTTTACAATCACTCTCCATCAAAACATGACCCTTTGATTTTTCCACCATGTCCATATTTTCATACTTGGAATCCTAGTATGGGTTAACTCGGGTGACCTTTGTACTTTCCTTTCTTTCTTTTAAAGTGATAGTTTAATTTACTCCTTTTCCGATGTGGGGATTTCAATGAAGAATCCAAGCCCAATTTTAAAATTGCGAGGACGCAATTCCTAAAAGGGGGGAAGGATGTAACACCCCAGGTAAACAAAGAGTATGAAATTTTCACATTTATCCATATTTGTGAATAAAATATTAATATAACTTTAAAGGGGACGCTATGCTCGATGGCGTACCCAACACGCAACAACAA
Organism: Viscum album; assembly: GCA_963277665.1. Lineage (NCBI taxonomy): Eukaryota > Viridiplantae > Streptophyta > Magnoliopsida > Santalales > Viscaceae > Viscum > Viscum album. The sequence continues at coordinate 1,269,797,181 of OY728162.1, read as the reverse complement.
GTTTCTTGGGAATCTTACGTTGTACTCTAATAATAAAATAATATTATTTTAAATGGTAGTTAATGCCTAGTTGTTGTATTGGAGGGAATGAACAGAACTAACTACAAAATTATTATATATGTTTGTCAAATATTTTTACTCTTTACAATAAATGTTAAAGAATTAAAAATGTGAATGAATCCAATTTTAAGCCTAGACAGTCTAATATTCTTTAAAAGGTCGATTAACCACCTATTAATGGTGAACCTATTTTAAATCCACTTTTTGACAATTTTATGTGTTATATTTGACAAAATAAAATTCTTTTTTAGAATCGGCACATCAAAATTTACTTTGTGTAATGTTTTGGTATTTTTCTGATAAAGTTCAAATTTTTTTAATGAATAGTGAAAAATGTTGTATTTTAATTCAAAACCTCTTTTTAATCTAATTTATTTATTTGACTATATTATCATTATAATTGGTTTTAAAGTGTAAATAGAATATATTTTTACCATTTAATCCAATGGGGGTCATTGTATTTAATACCACTTTAAGGTTGGACATAAACGAGTGTCAATCTTTTGAAAGATATTGTTTCTTAAAAACACGCTATTTGTTTTAACAGCGGAGTTTAACTAAAAAATTAATTAATGCAAATTCTATGTTATGAATTTCGTAAAACAGAAATCATTTTTGAATTCGGAATATCAAATATAGCTTAGGGTGAATTTTTGGTATTTTTCTGAAAAACATCAATTTTTTGATGAATAGTGAAACCACAAAGTGGTGGTTACAAAATTTGAATTTTCATTTAAATGAAACTTTAACACTTCTGTAATTTGAATTTAAAAAATCCAATTTAAATTATTTTAATTTTTAAGTAAATTGTGGTTCAATGGGATGAAAATAATTTTTGATGAAAAGTAACTTTTATGTTTTATTAATCGCGATTAAAGGTAATTAGTGTGATTTAAGGTAAATATGATATTATAATAAAATGAAAATATATTGACACTTGTCCTAACCCTATTGGATGAGTTATGGACGACCAAGACAACCCATGGGTCGATTTTTGGGTACCCCATGGAGCCACTTGGGTTTGATAATAACATTTATGCCTTTTATTTAAAGTTAAAATAAAAATGTCACAAACATGATTTGTTTTTCCTAAAACAATTTTTAAATGTGGTTATACAAGTCATAATTTTGACTATAAATATTCATTGGAAAGATAAAAAGATTTTCTACATCATAGTATTTTTTAATAATTTTTATACATTAAATTAATTAAATTCTTTATGACATCATGATGATGCAGCGATGACCTCATTATTTAACGATTTAAATAAATGGAAAGATAATGAAAAATCTAGGACCTACAAATGTCAAAAACCTATTGTATGGGTGGATTTCGAATCCTTATCACCTTATCCTCTAAAAACATCAATGTGGGACAATTAAAATCTGAAAACCATTTGAAAATAAAATAACAGTTTATACTTTACCAAGAGTGCCCCTCCTCTCCACTTATAAAAGGCCCCCACCTCTACCACCTTACCCACACCTCTCAAGCCTTTGGTTCGGCCATGCTCTGATAATTTTGTCTCTCCAAATCCCTCTACTCATCCTAGAAGCCTTAACTTAGGCAGGAAACTCTTCAAGAAACCCTTTTGGTTCAAACCAAAGGGAGTTACCCAATTTTAAGGTAACGTCTTCACTTGTGCTCTTTTGTTTTATTTTGCTTCTCCAACCCCCTAAACTCTTTTTATTCATATATTTTGTAAAAACTCTAGTATCTTCAATATACTAGGATGTTTTTATAATAATTATTCGAGCTACACTTACACACACCTTCATATAATGGTTAAAGAACATACTGTTTCTGTGGATGGCGAATTTCTGCCTCACGAAACGATGATTGTTCAACACTAATATAAAACCTTTAAAGGTGTCCATTAAGATGTCACTATGTTTATATATGATATATGATATTTTTATGTTTTACTTAAACTTATTTATTTTTCATTTGTGGCATACCTTTATGGCTTCCAATATGGGTATACGCGATATCTTCATTTTAGGAAGTGCGGACTACCACCCGCTCAAAGTGATTTGATTCATTAATGCCATATGTGGGACGTATAAAGGATGGATTTAAAGTTATTATATATGATGCTATACTGGAATTATAATATACATTTATATCATTATTTTTTTCTTTCCATTAAAGTATGAGATAGAAATGAAAGTAGCGTTCATGCGTACGTACGGCTTACCGTCTCCATGAACGGTGCATTTCATTTCTTATCCTCAAATGTAATGTACTATTATAAGTACATATAATGGATATATATTATGTATGATAAATCTAAAGGATTAATATAATTCTTTAATTAAAAATATACACATCTCTCATTTAGTTTTAATTCCATTAATATGACATAGAAATGAAAGTAGCGTTCATGCGTACGCACGACTTACCTTCTCCATGAACGGTGCATTTCATTTCTTACCTCTAAACGATTATGTAATATTATAAATACATGTATATGCAGGATATATATGATATATATGATATCCAAATCAGGAATTACATTCTGGATATAACTAACCTTTGACCACACGAACAACATGTAATTGTAAGAAGTCCACTTTTGACTTAAGAACCAAATATCAACAAAGCAAACATTATTAACTTAAATGATTACATAATGTTTATAAAATGTCGGTAATTGATATAAAAAGAATAATGAACTTGAAAAAGGTTCTTAATCAAGTAGAAATTAACTCAAGTTTATTATTCAGGACGTTAAAGAACGATCGAGTCAACTCGGACCCGAGGTAAGGGATCCTACTCCTCTCTTTCTTTTTAAGTACGCTCTTTTATGTCATTACTTTTAAAGATCAAATTTCTTTTTATTGGGATGTTATTTTATATTACTCTTACTGTAATTTTTATGTTCATATGATTATAGACCCTATTCTCTCTCATCAATCCATTTTGGAAGTTTTGAGTGGCGTCGTTAGGCTGCCGAGTTTTCATAAGAGATCTAACCTCTCTCTTTCTTTTTATGTACTCTCTTTTATGTCACTTATTTTAAGCTCCTATTTGTTATGTTGTGGGATGTTATTTTATATTAATCTTTCTATAAACTTTATCTTAATATGATGAGATACCCTATTTGATCTCATCATCCCATTTTTGTAAGTTTTAAGTGGCGTCGTTAGGCTGCTGAGTATTCGTAAGGGATTTTTCATCTCACTTTTATTCCTGTGGGATTTATGCAACATTTGCCACAATTTCCTTTGAGTGGTGTATGTACTTCCCATTATTTTACTAATTGTGTAATATAATTTCATTTATGAGTATTTACATCAATGTTGTATTGTCCTTCTTTCACGGGGTGTATGTTTCGAAAGATACCCATGTCGGTAAGGGAACCTTTCACCCTCCTCTTTTTAAAAGAATCTTTTGTTATGTCTTTTAATTCACATAATATTATGTTGGGATTTGTTCTTCTATATCCTTATATATTTAAATTTTATTTCCATGTCATGAGATACCCTTTTTATCTCTCATCAACTCATTTTATGAATTTTGTAGCGACGCCATTAGGCTGTCAAATTTTTGCAAGGGAACTTGTTAACCCAAATTTGATTCTTTGGGATAAACTTATACTCCTTGAATATGTCGTTCTATGAATATGTGTGAATAACCTCTGATTGTTTTATACTTAAAATCCACCTATATTAGGTGTATTCGTTTGTCACACATAATTATGTAATTGATTTATCCTTAAAGCAAGGATACCGTATTTGTAAGGGACTTCGTCTCAATCTCCTTTCATTGAGGCATATTTCGTTTTATACACAACTTTATTTTATACAGTGTAAAAACCCCTTTGACTTTTACTTTTATAAAAAAGGAATCTTTTTCTACGAAGAGTTTTACTAAACGATAAAAAGGAATGTTTCTTTTAATGTACTCGTTGACAACGACCCTTTCCGCCGCCGTGAGTATTATTTGATCTTTGGCTTCCTCAACAAACCGTAATGTTTTTTTTAAAAAATAAATACCATATACTCTTTTATGTATTTTGGTATTGAAAATGGTTTTGATAAAGGATTCTATTATGTCAATATATTTAAATGATATATTGTTATTGAAATGTGGAAATGTTATCATTCCTTTATATTGGTTTTATGTGTTATAATTTTATAATGGTACTTGGACATATTATGGGTGGTTATGTGATAAAACATATGATGGGTGGTTCCGTGAATACCAGGACGGGTGGTTACGTTATAACCTCCAATGCATTTGGTATGGAAGTCGGTTGTATGGCTATTCCACTAAGTATGAATGGAAGTTGGCCGAGTGGCTATTCCATTAAGTGATATGTGTGGAAGTCGACCTTATGGTTATTCTACTTAAGTATGTTCATGTCCCAAGTTACCTTTATATGTTATGTGATCTTATAAGGGTTTTATGGTAATGTTTTGGTTACAGAAGGGTAAGTAATGAACTTTTTTTCAGTAAAGAGTTTTTACTACATCGAAAAGGTGAAAAGAATTACTTTGATAAAGTATACATGGTTTACTTGTTGTTTTGAAGAACTAACAGTTTTCATTCTTTGTGTATCCCTTACTGAGCTTTTTATGCTCATCCCAAGTTTTTGAAATGTTTTTCATAGGACTTAACGTGGAATAGGGTCAAGGATGGGATCAAGGGAAAGTCATGCAACCTAAAACATGGAACTGGACATGTTTCTTTTTAAGAGTTTTTATTTTATGGAAACTTAGTAAAAGTTTCTACATTGTAATCTTTTGAGATATAATAGTTATGTCCTAATTCTCTAAAACTCTAAACCTGAAAAGATCCTCAATGTGAATTATTCATTTACTTCAATATTAAGTAAGGTTTAAGGCCGAGGCCTTATAGATATTATTATAGTATTTATTTGAAAATTATTCAATATTTATTATTTGAAAAAAATAGAAGCTCTGATCTGATCCAAGACATGAGATTTTCTTAAACTCGTGTACTATAATTTTAGGTTTTAATATTCTAATGATAGATAAAATTTATTTTGATAATGAAGGGATTTATGTGTTGGATAACTAGTTTTAGAGGTTTTTTATCAGTGATGTGATATAATAAAATAATTAGTCCCTTATTTAGGGTTATATTTTTAATAATATTAAAAAATAATTATTGATTTATTCCCTCAATAAAAACATTTGAGAACTATCAATACATGAATATCGTATTGAAACTTTTATAATTTATTCTAGATTAAAAACATACCTTCAACAACTGATTGAACATATATTATGGTTCCAAATATACTATACTTGAATTATCCTTGCACCCTCACCTGAAGTTAAATTTTATTTACTCTATTGTATTTTGATATAATCAATTTGAAATAAACATTACTAACTATTTGAAAACTTATTTTAAAGACACTTATATCTTGATCCAAAAAATGTACATGCAACATTAAAATTCCCAAAATAGAGCATGCATACACTCAAATCTTGATAATTGGTTTACATATTTATATATATATATATATTATTTGCATAAATGTGTATTTATTTTTTGTACACAATGAATATCATTATGCCTTATATGGGAATTTCAATAAAAAATGGATAGAAACTAATATTATAACAAATGTGTATGAGTATAGAGGTAAAGAGTTCATCAATTCTGTAACAGATCATGGATATGACCCTTATCAAATAATTTCTCTCTGTTTGTGTTTTTTCAATTAATAAAAAATTCATTTGGAAGATTTGGAATGACACTTGGTTTTTTATTGAATATATAATTGTTCTAAATTTTAGAATAAAAATTAAGGGAAATTGAATGTTTATACTGATGAGGATGATACTAGAATTTATGTTTCATTTGATATGATTATAGTTTAAATGATGATATAGATCGTATGGAATAAATGATAATAGTAATTGAAGATAACCTTTTTGATTGTCAAATTTTGTTTTAAAAGTAAAAGAGTTGTCCAAAGAGACCGTTTTATATCGATTGTACTAAAAATACTAAATTGTTATAATTTGAAATCTATTTGTGCATAGAGTGACCCCATATTTAAAAAACAAATTAGTCTCCTAAATAATATTATACAAGAACAAAATGATATTCCTTGTCAAAAATATGATTCGAAGAGAGTTCAGCATTATATGGCATGATCTATAAACAATACATTCTTGTCCAAATTATTTTATATTATTTCAAATAGACCCTGAATCACACAAATAATTACCTAAGTGTTGAAGGAATTGAAACAAGAATGGAAAATAATGTCCTTTTAATTATATTTGTTGTATTCCAATCATTCCAAGTATTATAATGTTTTATGTATGTTAGGGAACCTCTAGAAATTTGATGTTGGGTGAAAATACAGGAATTGAATAAGGGAAACTATGTCACCCAAAAGAATCTCCTTAGTGTAAAAAAATTGATTATGAGTATCCTAAATTTAAAACAGATTTGAGAAACCTCTATATTTTTTATCAATAGATGAAATAAATCATTTTGGTGTATGACATAGTAATCACAATACATGACTAGATATGTTGGCAAATTTTAACTTACTACCCCGATTATAAATTAAGTGAAAATATGTTATGTTTTATCTTCATAAATATGTCAATTACAGATGGATGTACACCATTGAATGGTAAATGAATTTTTTTATATAGTATACCTTGAATCAATGTGGTCCATAAATTTTTATTTCTAAATGATATATTGTTTAAGAATCTATTGAATTCTAATCATATGACCAATCATATGTTGATATCATCGGTCACCCAAAATCACATTACAGTCAAAACCTTATGGGAGAAGGGATTTCTAGATAATATGATGCTATAATTACGAGAACAGTGTAGGATCAATCTTATAATAAGATTTTTCATAATAGTTTAGAGGTTTAACCATATTTTGAAGGCTACGAATTTATTTATAGACATTTGAATGCTTCAAGGGATGAAATATGGATATGGAAAACACATAATAAATAGTTTATAGATTGATTATGATATTGTCATTATAATAGGATATCCAAAAATCATTATTCAATATCCAAAAAACATCATTGGCTAGCCAGTTTACTAAATTTAATGATATAATATACCCTTTTTTGAAATTAATGGTTATATTTTCTTTACAAAGAAATTAGATGAACATAGTATGAGGGAAAATAGTTTAATTAATCAAGTATAGGGAGTGATCCATGTATACAGTACCAAGGATAGAAATAAACCTTCTATGAATATGTTATATTTCATTTCAAGTAAAAATTGTCCATTTTAAATCGGTTGATAAAAGGAGTGTAGTGATGATTGAGGAATTGGGATTTATGATGGTGTATTTAAGTGTGGAAGTGTATAAGGATGATCTATTACTAATGTAATCAGAAGTAGTGCATGTATTTTATGTCTCAAATACATCAAATAACATTATTTCAATTTCCATATTAGTGACTAGAACAACTGTTGGGTCATATAAAAATTCAACTAAGGATGACCCTTTCATTGGGATATCATAATAATTTTATGGTGATCCTAATGGATAAAATGTATTATAAATTAGGTTGAGCACAAATATGGGATTTTTAAACATGATAGTGTAGCCAAATACCTTCAATACTTAACTAAAATGATATTTCTATGATAATTTTAATGTATTTTGTAATATTTAATAATTTTCCTCACAATATTATGTGTTCTAAAGTATATTTACATAATCTAAAATAAATGTTTAACTACTAATGTTGATAATAACTTCATCAGACAAGGATGTTACTAATCATGATGAAGAACTGACTTTAGATGTAGAAACTATGGAATTATTAGGGGATAAGAAACATATTTATAAAAAATAGGAAAAACATACAATCATCATGTTAACTAAAATTATGAAGGTGAGAATAAATAGTAGAAAATTTGTGGTTGGATAGAATCAATATGGATATCTTATTAACCCCAATACAAAAATGTTTATTATTTACATTGGTCTTAGAATGAGAATGCAGGTGATAATTAAAATAGATACAAGGAATAATGTCATTCTTTCATTGAAGACAATCATATGGGAATATATTAAGGTAAGTTTACAGTTTACTTTTTCAATTTTAATTTAGTATTATCTAATGAATTATTGATTTACCTATCAATATCTCATTTAAGGATCTTTTATTATTGAAGATTTCCTTAAAAATATATCTCATTGGTGTCTAAAAAATATCATAGTGGCTCTAATACACTTTTCACAAAGTATAATATCATATATGTTGAAGGTAAAGTAAACTCCCACCCACTAGTTAGGTCTTCACACATCATAAGACTATAATCAATTAAATATTTAATTAATCACCATGATGAATATTTATTTTTGGTTCATTGTAATAGATAATATTTTATACATATTTTATGAGAGGCATGAGAAAAGATTATGGAGGAAAAGGAGAGGCGGAGTTCTCTGCCTCCCAATGTTGACGACGAATTTTCCCTTCTTCATCTAAGAAGATTGAAACTACACTCCTTCGTCTCTAATCATTGTGTTAATCTTTCAGATTCATCTAACCTAGAGAGAAACAAAGAATGAGAAAAGAATGATTGGTTCTCCCCTTTCTCTGGATTCTCTGGGGGTTCATTTGTCCCTCTGGAAAATCAAGCTCCTCATCGTATCATAATAAAGGGGTCAACTGTGCATGTTACAGCCACAAACGATGCCATATTGGCCCGAATAGATCTTCGCAAATACTCAATCATCGCCCGAATTTCTCTAATTAAAGGTACAAAACCCTGGAAGCTTACTAATTTTGTTTATTGTACTTTGGAAATATGGGGTTTTAATGACTTCAAATGCATCTCCCTCGGATGGGGTTTCTTCCACATTTTGTTCCCCTCTATGGAGTTAAAGAGTCGAGCATGGGGTATTGGTTCTATTAATCTCCGACCAGGAACTCTTTAGATCCATGATTGGAAGAACAATTTCAATCTACATGATTTCAAGGATACCTGCGCATAGGTATGGATCAGAATACACGGACTTAACTGGGTGTTATGGCATGCTGAAATTCTATATGATATAGCTTCCGCAATTAGAATTCCTATAATAATATATTTTGCTGTTATGTCAGTTACTTATGTTCATTATGTGCGTGTCTTAGTTGAAATTGATCTTACTTCCTTAAAAATTGAGAATGTGGTTCTATCCATGCAACATGATGAAATATTCCTCAGGATTGAGTATGAGAAAACCCCCCTTTTTTGTACACATTGTCAAATTGTAGGACATTAAACTGAGGCCTGTAGGAGAGAAAATGTTTGTTCTAAGTGTCAGATAAAAGGGCATGATGAAACATTACCAGAGCTTAAGGAATCCTATTATTAACAATAAGGAGGACCCTAAAATAGTGAAAGCTCTAGTCATTCATGAAAAGGAAGTAAACCACGCTTATGTTTCTATTAAGCCAGAGGCTGAAGATGACCACTCCCAAAAAGGTGGTCTCATTGCTGCTGAAGTTGTTGCACCTATCCCCCCTATTAATATGAGAGGTAAGACTCTTCTAAATTGGGAGAATCTTGCTGATGAAAACCAACTGAACATTGGTGGAAGAAAATGTAATGACATTCTTAATGGATTTTATTTTAATGATATATTATCTAGAGGAATATTTGGTGAAGTAGATCTGGATTTAGATGACATCCAGGGGGAAAACTAACTCTTTTCTCAACTGGAAGTTTATTACAATATGAGACAGAAGCAGATTTGGGTTAATGCCAAAAGTAAGAAATGAAAAGAAAAGTGAGATATGGTGATATCAAGGAGGGATAAACCCATAAGGGATTCTCAATCCTTCTATATGTCTGAACTTGTTTTTTAGAAATCAAATGAAGGAACAGGGTCTGTGGACAAGGATCTTGTTGAATCACTTCCGAGTTTTGAACCTACTGCTAAGAAAGAGTTACCTCCTACTAGAATAAAGGTTAACCCTTATGATTATTTGAAGGATTCTCCTTCGGCCATATCCATGATAGCCTGCAGTTCTGGTATGGGGGTCTCCAAGTCACTTAGACCCTTGTCTGCCTCCAGTTATGGTACTGATTTGGGTGCCTCCAAGTTCCTCGGCCCCCTGTCAGCCTCAAGTTCTGGTCTGGACACTTCTAACTCACTCGGAACCCTACCAGCCTTCATTTTTTGTGCTGGTTTGGATGTCTCCAAGTTACATGGACCCCTTCCAGCCTCATTTTCTGTTTTGGGTGATTTCAAGTCAGTCAACCCCTTCCAATATCCAATTCTGCTTTGGATTCGTCTAAGTCACATGGACACGAGAAAAATGGGATGGTTCCACCTAGACTGCCTCATTCAGATCTTACTGCAAGAGAGTTACATTCTACTATAAAGGATACTGAATTATGAATGCATATTTTGGATCCTCGCAGCAGGGATCATACTACTCCAAGTTTTCATACTCAAATTCTGGATGATCATGGGAGGATAGTTGCTAATAGCACCCCTTCCCAAGCTTTTAAGACCACGAGAAAACATAATTTATGAAATTATAACCCTTTTGATATTCTTAATCTGGTTCGCATTGATGATGATGGGAAAAAAGGGATATGTTGGCCAAAGATGAAAACACAAAGACTAATATTGGTGTCGAGCAACCTGAAGATCATCACGGTGATGGTCCGTGGATATAAGTCATGAACTCGAAGAGGGGACGACATCCCCATGGTCGGGGCAGAAGACTCCCTTTCCATAGTATGAGTACCCATTCAAAAACTGGTTGAGATCATGTCATGGGAATGCATACTATATTTTTCCTCTAACGTTGCATTATTTTCTTTTTCTAATTCTAATAAAGAGGCCTTTTGAGATGAAAGAAATAACTAATATTTTATATGAAAATATTTATTTTATCCTTTTTATTAAAAAAAATTAATTTATGAATCATAAAAGAAGTGCTGAAAATAATAAAAAATAATCAAAAAACATATACCACTCTATTAAAGAAGGATGGGATAGGGTTAAACTGATAAAGAAAAGGTACGTATTTTAAATCCAAAATAAAATGTTATGTGACATTAAACAAAAATTTCTGTTATTTATGTGTAGATTAATATATCAAAAATGAATCCAAATCCATCCAATATCATGTGCTATGGAAGGAGGCCCGCAATAACAAATAGGGTAACTATTTTATAAAAACACACAAGCAGTATGAGAATCATGTTTAAGAATTAAATATTAGAAATTAATTATCATTTATAATATCATTACATAAAAATATCCATTTATGTTCATATATCTTTTATATTGTTTAGAAATAAGTTTCAACATTGACATTACCTAAAAAAAATAAATCTTGAAACACTGATGTGGTGAGAAAAAATAAACTCACATTATAGGTGACTTTTTTGGTGTGTCCCCTCGATCGTATTTTTAAAAGACAAGGCCACAAGGAAATACATATGAGATTTTGAATATCATGCATGCATATATATGACTTGAAAATTATTTTTTGTTCTGATTTGGTGGACTAATATATAAAAATAGTCAAAGTGAACTTGTATTGGAACAAATAATAGTACATTAAGATCCAAATGACCCAAATTTCTTTGAGTCTTGATATTCCCCTTGTCACTCTTCCATACCTAATGTAATAAATTTTTTCATTGCTCTTTAACCTAAATTGGAGTTAAAATCATCCATTAACATTATATTAGTAATGTTTTTCAGGTGAAGTAGTATGTGATTTATATATATTAATTCTTAAAAAAACCTTATTGTGAGAGGTATGGTGTAAAGTATCCCAACATACATGATATAAAAAAAATATTACCAAAACATAACAAGGGAATGGGGCATCAAGTAGCTCACAAGACGAGCACTAATTTTTTTAATACATATATGAGGCACATTTTTATAATCAATTTTACAAAAAACTGATCTACCATGGAAAATAAAGGTAAAAATTATTCATATTTTCAGTAGGTGTATATATTACTACAATATAAATGGAAAACCATGTGAACTAAGATTTTGAATCATTATTCCCCCTATCATTTATATAGAAAAACATTTGTTGTAATAGATAGAAATTGAAAATAAAAAATATTAGATGATTGATATTTTTTCAAAATAATATAATAGATGATAGAATCCTATTAAGGCATACAATAAATATGTGAAAGTCTATAATATAATCATACATAATATTTGTTTTTCATTTTTTTCATTAACTATTTTTTTAATAAGAACTGTATGTTCATCATAATCAATATGGGTACCCTAAATGTTTTTTGGATCCACTACATACATTTCTATCAAACTAACTTTACATGATCTCTATTGTGTGTTTGTAATGAATTTTAATCAACATTTTATATATAAACATAAAATTAGAAGATTCATTGTTTCAATGAATTTTTTTTAATAGGGTGATATATAATTATAGGCTAAATCATGGTATGAGTTTGGTGACTAAACATAAGAAGCCTGTGGATTTCTTAAAATAAAATCAGATTAAGGAATATGTAGTAATATTTATGTATAAAAAAATATTTCAAAAAAATTTACTTATTTTTTTTTCAATTTTTTTATAGTTTATGAAAAAAATAGTAAAAACATTTATGACAGATATTATATACCATCAAAAGGCTGTCTTCCCAAGACTTGTAATTTATGATGGTAAATAAAATTTTATTTTGAATTGTTTGTAATTTTTTTGTCTATATTTTATATGTTCTTCATATATTTACATTAATATATTAATTAAAATGAAGAGGATAATTTCTTTAGATTGATGGGCATTTCATAGGGTGTCAGAATGTTTGTCGGCATGAAGTTAAAGTGATTACCTATTATGTTTGTGATCTAGTGAAGTCCATAACCTTAGCGATACATTTCGAATGTGAAGCATTAGTATCATAATTATTATGTATTATTTTTTAACCATTTCTCAAGGATAATTATAATGTAGTGTTATGATCTACGAGTTCTAGAAGCACTAGGGACATGTCCATAGTTGATCATTCCTATGACAGATTGGACTTCAAGGATACAAATGATTCAATGGTGATAATGAAATGAAAAAATGATTATTTTACACATAAAGATCAATATATATTAACAATTTTTCAGATGGTACAACAATGCTAATAGACTCACTATTTTCATTTTGGGACTCCAATATAAAAGTGTCATTTTAGATTAAAACTCTTATCATATAGTCAAGTACAAGAAAATAAACTCAAATTATTATCAAAATATAGGAAAAAACACTAATTCAATTTTGATGTGTCAAAATCAACCACATGTCATTCGGACACACGATGTTGTTAGTATGAATTGATGTGTGTCTTTGAAATATAAAAGTTCAATTTTATTTTAAAGCATGTATCTCATAGTCAAAACTAAACAAATAAGTTTTCATTGTTTTTAAAATTTTGGAAAATGATCCAAAATAAAATTGTGATGTGTTGGAAGTAACCTCACATCATTATAACACATGATGTAGCTGGCATGACATGAATTGAATGTTTTAAATATATTGTTTTTATTTTTGATTCAATTGCATTTCATATAGAAAAAATAAATAAAAATAGTTTTCATTATTTTCAAATATTAGTAAAATGATCTATAATTCATTTTTTTTGTGAATAAATTGAGTGAATGTAAATCTAACACACAATGTGGTTGGTTTCACTGAAAGTGTGTGTCTTCTATATAAAAGTTTCAATTAAGTCAAACACATGAATCACTTTCCAAAACCAATAAAACAAGATCAAATTGTTTTTAGGCATTAGGATAAAGATCTATAATTCATTTTCGATATATATGAATTAATATAACGTAAATATGAAACACAATGTGACTGATATCACTCGATGTATGTGAATTCAAAATAGAAGTTCCATTTCAGTTTAAAACAATCATCACATTTCCAAAACAGAAAACTTGAGCTCATATTATTTTAAAACATTTGTAAAATGATACATAATTCATTTGTGATGTTTAGGAATTTAATGCACCTCTATCCAACACTTGATTTTGCCGATATGAGTAAAAGGTAATGTTTTATATATATAATTGCCTTTGATGATTAAAACACCTATTACATGTCCAGAAATGAAAATAAAATATCATATTGTTTTCAAAAATTAGGAAAATATCTATAATTAATTTTTGACATTAACTAATCAAACGCACATCAATCTAACACATGATTTAGATGGTGTGACTCGAATTATATGTATCTAATATTAATGTTCTACATTAGTTTAAAATTATTGTCATATATCCATGAAAAAATAAAATTATCTTTTATTGTCTTAAAAATTTATGAAAATGATCCATAATTCATTCCTGATGTGTCAGAATCAACTGCATGTCAATCTAATTCATGAAGTGGTCAATATGACAGAAAGTGAATATTTTCATTATAAAAGTTATATTTTAGTTTAATAGTATAAATTACATAGAAAAAACCAATCATATAATCTCAAACTGTTTTAAAACATTAGTAGAATGATCAATAATTAATTTTTTATGCGTAAGAATTGGCCTCTAAGAAAAATAACACATGCTATGATCAGTATGACTCAAAGTATGTGTTTCTAATATAAAAACCAGTTTAGTTTAAAGAATTTATCACATATCAAGAAATGAGAAAATGAGCACATGATATTTTTAAAAAATAGAAAAATAATATATAATGAATTTAAGATATATAGTAATAAACCAGACACCAATTTGACACATGATGTAGCTAATATGAATAAAATTATGTATTTTAAATATTGAAGTTCCATTTTAGTTTAAAACATGTGCCACATTTTGAAACCCCTGAAAAAAATTCACATTATTCTAATTTTTTTTTGGAAAATGATGAATAATTTAACTTTTCTTTGTAGGAATAAACCACATATCAATCTCACACATAGTGTCGTCCACATGACTCGAAGTGTATGTTTTCAATATAAATCTTTCTTTTTAATTTAAAAAATCACTTGGACAAGACTAAGAAAATGATTGTGTGTTGTTTTCTTGATTTTTTATACGATCTACTATAAGGCCCCAACCTAGATCATTACATAATCATGAGTTGAGTCATGAATTCACATTGAGGATCTTTTCAATTTTAAATATTTATAGAATTTAGTCATAACTATTACATTACACTACAAAAATTACAAAGTAGACACTTTTATTCTATCAATTTTTTTCACAAAAAAAATGTATTTAAATAAAACAAGAGTTCTTTTCTTCATATAAATCTTCTTGAATACTTCCTTTCTCTTACCCTTCCTTATACCCTGTGAAAGTCATTTAAAAAAATTGTATGGGCCTAAAAATCTCAGTAAGGTTTATAAAATAAATAATTAAATCATTAGTCCATGGATACATAAAAATATAATCTATTTAACATACCTCATTAAATCATAATATTTATGAATAACACATAGTAATCATAAATCATAAAGGTAACTTGCAGCATACATAACATACTTACATTGTAGCTTAAACAGCTACATAGGGAGTCACGTTTTGAATACTCATCATAATATATTCCCTAAATCTCTTAGGAGAAACATTAACTTTTACCTCTGTCACATTACCCAATGCATTAGTGAACTATATTGGGCTCACCTGCACTACGTTTATCATGGAACCACCCGTATACATAAATAATACCCAAGAACCATAACATAATCATAAAACATAAATAAAAAGAAAAAATTCCCACATTGAAATCCAAATATATCAGTTCAAGATATTGAAATAATCAATCTATTATCAAAACCATTTGAAATACCAAAATACATAAAATGGGTAGATGGTATTTATTTTCCTTTTAAAAACACAATGGCTTGTAGAGGAATCCAAATATCAAATAATGCTGAAGGTGGAGGGAAGGTCTTTGTCACCACATACATTAAAAATAAAAATTCTCTTTTTCATTTAGTAAAATGTTACATAGAAAAAATATTCCCTTTCAATGAAATTAAAATTTAACGGGGTTTATACACCATATAAAATCAAGTCTAGTATAAATCCAAATATGCCTCAATGAAATTAGATTTATACTAATTATTTTACAAAGATAATTTAATAAATAAAATAGATTCATTATGTTTATTCAATATATGTACACATAAATAAAATAAAAATTAAATATTGGATATAAAAAGTTGTTTCTCATAAAATCATAGCATGACATAATCAATAATTATAATATTAACCCAAATAATGGAGATTGGGTTAAGAAGTTCCCTTACTAAAAATTGGAAGCCTAATAGAATTACATTAAAATTTAGAAAACTAGTTAATGGAAGGGGAAATGTCATGAACCAGGCTAGGTACCCTGGTAACCCGATAACGGAGCCAGCCTTGACATAGCCGGAAGGGCGTTCCCGATCCCCACGGTTCGGTGACTAGCACCTGGAATCGTACAACATACAAGTGGGAACGAATTTTCCACAAGGACGCGGAAGCAATAGTGAAACAAATAGTATGCATAAAAAAGAAACTCCACTGGGAACATTGTACCAGAAAATAAAGAGGCACATAAATCCCAAAGTACTACAACCCAGGTACATAAAACAGGAAAACCACCCCAAAGTCCCCAAGGACACTACTCACCACGTTGAAAACTCAACAGCTGGATCCACCTTCAAGTGATCATTTCCCCATGCACGAACCTAGAAGATGGAGGTCTACAAACACCTGAAGGCAAAAGTAGGGTGTGAGCCAAAGCCTAGAAGGATACCACCAGAGATTCCATAACAGATGCCAAATAAATATTATCTAAGGAAAAATGTATATTTTAAAGTAAACATGTGTGGATATAGGAAGGAATATTATAACAAATCATTCAATACATTTTCAAATAAACTAAAGTTCACCAAGAAAGGTTTTATAATGATGATATAATTTTAAGACAATGGATTAAATAAAAAGAGTTACATAAAACATTTTATGTAAAATCAGCAGGCATGTAAAGAAGTTCAAAAGCATTGGAAAACATTTATACACCACATATAAATATGTAGGCGAGAAACATGGTCATCTGCCAAATGGTACAATGGTATTAATCGGTTATGGGATTCCATGATCTCTATGAGAACTCAGCAAAATGTGTATACACACGTCCCTATGACACTGGCCAAAGTAGACTCATCACCAACCCGTTGGGGATGTGACCCGCCGCAAGTATGTTTTAGAACATTGTCGTATCGTAGAGTTTACCCAAATAACTCACTAACTACCTATGGCTTGCATGTTCTCTTATATGATGGGTGAACTATTTTAAAAATGCTTAAAATATGATCAATCCCATTCTTCCATTTCAAAGTTCCAATTCCATTCCATTTAAAACTACAACATGTTTTATTCAAAAAAACAAGCCTTTTCTCAATATAAAACCAAGGGGTTTCTATCAAAAAAATTTAATCCATTTTAACTAGTTTGAAATCCATTCAGAACCAATTCCATCATTTCAAAATTTATTTCCACAATTGAAATCAACAATTCAGTTGAAAACATTTCCATCATATACATAACTTAAATTCCACAATTTAAATTATGCAATTTCCATAAACACACACAAACACACCCCAAATCAATAGAATTGGGGGTATTCCAAATTCTCATGCCAAAACCAATTCAAATATCTCAATTTAAAGGAATTGAATTAAAATCAACAAGTGAAATAAATCAAGAAATTAAGATAATCAATTTGGCAAGTCAGGACGGAACCACCTACCTCAAAGGTTTTGACCAAAACCACAATGGTTGAAGAACACTCAAGAATCCCAGTTGATTCTCCAAAAACCCATCCTAGATCCCTCCCCCTAGAAAGACCAAGACCAAAACTCATAATTTTGTCATTTACACAATTAGATCTTCCCATAATGGGCCTAGATATAGGAAATCAAGGGAAGAGGTGAAGTAGATCGAAGTAAATCTAAGAAACCGATCAAGAAAGAAGAAGAACAATCACATAACTTGAGAATACCACTTCGATTCACCAAGATGAGCCTTTAGATCACCTACGGAACAAAAGGAGAACCTTCTCTGACCCCAGGAGAATACATATCCTGAGTTAGGGAAACTTAAAAGAAAAAACGAAGCATTTAGAGGCAAAACGGACGAGATCCACAATTTAAGTATCTAATTTTAAGTGACCGCATGGTTTGTCCGCACGGTTTGTCAATCAGTGCGCACACCGTGAAAATATCACTATCCAGGGTTACTGTTCCGCATGGTTTAGTTGAAAATTTTACCAAACCATGCGCACACCGTGCGTACCCCACTTTCCATTGCTGCTAGGTTGGCACAGTTTGATCTCACAGTTTATCAAACTGTGCGCTAACTATGCACAAGCCATTTCATTTTGTTTTACTTAAAATTTCACCAAAATTCACCCCCCAAGTCACTACTCTAAAACAGAGGCACTTAGAGACATCAAAATTACCTGAAAACATAACGGGAAGTTACAACCTCCCCACCATAAGACCTTTCAATCCCCAGAAAGCCTATGAAGAAACCTCCACGCCAAAAAGATAAGTCCACTGTTTTCTCATTAGTGCCTCCGTTTCCCAAGTCTCATGAGAATCTGAACCATTATTCCAATGTATATGGACCAGAGGTATCATTCTCCCACAAAGTACCTTGGTCTCGGAATCAACAATCCCGACTAGTCATTCAGTCACAGATAAATCTAGTTCAATTTCAAGATCACTCCAGCTCACAACATGAGATGGATCGGAGAAATACTTCCATAGCTGCGATACATAGAACACGTTATGTATCAACGTCAGCTGTGGTGGTAGAGCTAGATGGTAAGAAACTTTTCCCACAAGACCAAAAACCTCAAAAGGTCCCACAAAATGAGTAGAAAGCTTCCCTTGCCTCCCAAGCCATCGATGACCTAAACGAGGTGAAACATTCAGGAACACCTGGTCACCAACTGAGAACTCTAAAGGTCTATGGTGATGGTCAACATAAGACTTGCACCAACTTTGTTCTGTCAACATTCACTGACAAATCAACTGGATCATAGCTTTCGTCTCTTGGACCAAACTCGGTCCAACAAAAGAACTTTCCCCAATATCCAACAAACATAAGGGATATTTATATAGACGGCCAAAAAATGCCTCAAAAGGATCAATTTTAATCGCATATTAATAATTTTATTATAAGAAAACACATCTAACCCCATATTATCATCCCAAGATCCACCAAATTCGAGAACACAAGCGTGGAGCATGTCCTCAAGGATCTGAATAGCTCTCTCTGTCTGGCCATCTGACTGTGGATGGTAGGTCGTGCTCAAACGGACCTGAGATCCTGGTGCCTCCTGAAGGCCTCTCCAAAAGTGAGAAGTAAATCGAGGATCCCTATCAGAGACTATTGCATATGGGACTCCATGCAAACGAACAATTTATTTCACATAGATATTTCCCAACTCCTCAACTTTGGTTGTATCTCGAATAGGTATAAGGTGAGCCGACTTGGTCAGTCTTTCAATCACAACCCATATCACATTCTTCTTCCTCTAGGTTTGAGGATACCCAACCACAAAGTCCATTGAGATTTCATCCCACTTCCATTTAGGGACTGGAAGTGGTTGAAGCAAACCCGAAGGTTTTTTGTTCTCGGATTTCACCTAGTGGCATGTATAGCAGTGAGATACAAACTCAGCAATGTTTCATCTCATACCTGGCCACCAGAACTGTCTCCTTATATCATAGAACATCTTCATGGTCCCCGGGTGCACAGCCCACTGAGAGTTATGGAAATCCCTCATCACATCCTTCCTTGCTGATAATGGCACAACATAACAGTTTTGATAACACAGAACACCCTCTTTGGAGAACGACCACAAGGTTTCTGTCTCCCAACCATAAAGAGAGTCCCAATTTCCACAGAATTCATCATCCAGTTGTTGTTCCTAAAGAATTAACTTGACGAGAGAAGAAGTCAGTTGAACACTGGCTAAAGGAATTTCATTTCCCTTCCACTGAACTCCAATATGCAACTGAGAAAAAAGAGTCATCAAACTCTACTCTTCTGAAGATTCTTTTATAGCCTGTGATGGATGTTTCCTTATTAATGCATCTACAACTACATTCCCTTTCCCTGGGGTGTAAGCAATGTCAAATTTGAAATATTGCAGGTACTCCACCCAACGCCTTTGGCGGAGATTCAAATATTTTTGAGAGAAGATATAACTCAAGATCTTGTGGTCTGAATACATAGTAAACCTTTATCCATAACGTTAATGTCTCTAACACTTAAGTGTGCACATTATAGCTACAAGTCCAAGGTCATGGGTAGGATAGTTTTTCTCATGAGGCTTAATCTGACGAGATCCATAGGCAACAACATGATTACCTTCCATAAGGACATATTCCAAACCTGAACCCGATTCTTCATAGAAGACCACATAACCTACCCCAGCCTCAGGACGATTTAACACTGGCACAGTAGTCAAAAGACACTTTATCTCAACAAAAGAACTTTGAAATTTTTCATTCCAGGAAAACTTCACTCCCTTTCTAGTCAGACCAGTCATTGGAGAAGCTAACTTTGGGAAGTCTTTAACAAATCTACGATAATATCCTGCTAAGCCCAAGAAGCTATGAATCTCAAAAACATTCCATGGTTGTTCCCAAGTCATAACAGCCTTCACCTTATCAGGATCAACTGATATTCCTTTCTCTGACACCACATTTTCCAATAATTTCACTTCCTGGATACAGAAATCGCACTTTGAAATCTAGGCATAAAGACAGTGATTTTTTAAAAGACCCAGAACTATTCTCAGATGAAGCACATGATCCTCCTCAGACATGGAGTATACAGGGATGTCATCCACAAAGACTACCACAAAATTATCCAGATACTCATGGAAAAATTGATTCATCAAGGCCATGAAAACTGTAAGAGCATTTGTTAGGCTGAAGGGAATGACAAGGTACTCATAATGGCCATACCTACTTCGAAAGGTGATTTTCTGAATGTCAGATTCCTTTATCCTCAACTGATGGTAACCAGATCTAAAATAAATTTTTGAAAACCAATATGCCCCTTTTAATTGGTCAAACAAGTCATCAATTATTGGTAACGAATACTTGTTCTTTATAGTATCTCGATTGAGCTTTCGATAATCAACACATAAGCGTATAGAACCATCGACCTTCTTGGCGAAGAGAACTGTTGCTGCCCAACATGACACACTCGGGCATATAAAACCTTTCTCAAGAAGAACATCCAACTGAGACTTTAGTTCTTTTAATTCTCCTAGAGCCATTCGATAAGAATGGATAGAAACCGGTTGAGTATCAGGCACTAACTCAATTGAAAAAACGATCTCCCTTACTGGTGGAATACTAGAAAAGTCAGAAGGTAACACCTCTGGAAACGCAGTGACGACTGGAGGAAGATCACCACTCATTGGGTCTTTCTCAAGATCAAAAGCAGTTACTGATTTAATTTTCCCCAGCTCTAGATAAGAAGGTCTGGCTCTACCTGACCTGGGGTCCCATTCTCCTTGAAAAACAAGTGCCACACCACTAGGTGTAGTAAGGTAGACACATCGGAGGTGACAATCAATCTGGTCTTTATTAGCGATGAGCCAATACATCCCAAATATGACCTCAAAATATTTCATGTCGAGAAACAAAAATTCCCAAACAAGCTCGACATCTGATAGAAAAAAAATGCAAGCAGGACTACGGAGACCCCTCTCTCTCACCGCACCAAGAGGTGTAGTAATATCCATTGCACAAGCCAAAAGTTCCATGGGTAGATTAAGTAGATTAACAATATGAGTTGAAATAAAAGAGTGAGATGCACCAGTATTGGAATGTGATGTCACTAATGATGAAGCTATAGTGATGGTACCTCTCACAGTCATAGGACCTGCATTAGCTACCTCTGGCAATTCTTCCACTGCGCGAAGAAGCTTCGTTCCTGATGCATGTGGCTGGAACCTTTTAGCATGTGAATCATTTGATTTCCACTCAGTTTCTGGAGGTTCTGATGATCTTGTTCCACTACGTGGAGTAGAGAAGTGATGGTAAAATCTTTATAAGTGAGCCAAACATCCGCAGGAGCTACAGTTATTGGGTGCCTCAGTGTAAACCCTCTTAAAATGCCCCAGCTTTCCACACTGATAGAAAGTCAAAGAAGCCCCTCATGGTGCTACCGGAGGTATAGAATGACTCTGATGTCGAGAACTACCATATGAGACACCGTGCTTCTGTCTCCCTTTAAAGGGACAAACACTGTCACACGAAGGAAAAGAAAATCCCTTAAACCCTGACTTTCCAGCCTGGTCCATCTCGACCATCGTCGCCCTAACCAACACATCGGCATAAGTAGGAACTTAAATAAGATAACATAAGAATGAATATCTAATTGAATCCCAACTCAAATCATTAAGCCTTCATCCTCTCATTAGATACAATTTCAGGAGAAAACTCTACCAATTCAGCAAAGCGATTTGAGTACTCAGTCACGGTTTTTTTGTCCTGCTCAAGTTTGAAAAACTCCACATCCTTGGCCAAAACCATTGATTCTGGATAGAACTGATTAGTAAAAATAACACTAAAGTCTTTCCACTCCAAACCCTCGTTTTTCTTGCCATCACCATCGTGTCTCACTATCTCGTGCTTAGTCCCTCCAGCACGACGGTGGCACACTTCACCTTGATCACTTCAGGTGTCTCCAAGAACCCTAAAAGACATTCAATCATACTCAACCATTCCTCAGCATGTTGGGGGTCAGTTGAGCCTTTGAAAACTGGTGGCTTCTGGCGTAGGAACTCTTGAGAATGACTTCAGAGAATATCACTTTGAGGATCTAAAGCTAGAGTCTGAACAGGGACTGGAGGTGGTTCCTATCTTAGAGCTTGGACAGTGCGAATGATCACCTCAACCAGACTCGGATCCACAATAGGTCTCGCTTACTGAGGTTCAGCAGCAGCCTCTTTTTGGATCTGATTCCCACGTCTTTTCGGAGGCATGATGCTACACAACACTAGAAAAGACAGAGATTAAGACACCAACCGAGTAACAAAGAAAACTACTCTTAAAAGAAGGAATAAACAAGATTTTGATTCCACTCTATCCAAATCAAAACAGGGAAAATACTAGAACTAATCCACAAGTCATATTTACCTAGATACCCTTGGTGACTTAAGGTTCATTGTGGTGAGAGCTGGTCAGGAACTCAATCCCAACTACCTCATAAGTCCCAACAAGGAAACTCAAATGCATACTATCATCAAGGAAAGATGTTCAACAAACCTCCCTCTGATACCAATTTGTCACGAACCAGCCCAGGTACCCTGGTAACCCAATAACCGAGCCAGCCCTGACATAGCTCGAAGGGAGTTCCCAATCCCCACAGGTCGGCAACTAGAACCTGGCATCATACAACATACAAGTGGGAATGAATTTTCTACAAGGATGCGGAGCAAGAGTGAAACAAACAGTATTAATAAAAAAGAAACTCCACTGGGAGCATTTTACCAGAAAAGAAAGAGGCACAGAAAGCCCAAAGTACTACAACCCAAGTACATAAAACAAGAAAACCACCCAAAAGTCCCCAAGGACACAACACACCATGTTGAAAACTCAACAGCTGGATCCACCTCCATGTGATCCTTTCCCATTGCACAAACCTAGAAGAAGTAGGTCTACAAACACCTAAAGGCAAAAGAAGGGTGTGAGCCTAATCCCAGAAGGATACCACTGGAGATTCCATAACAGATTCCAAATAAATATTATCCAATGAAAAAATTTAAATTTTAAAGTAAACAGGTATGGAAATAGGAATGCATATTTTAACAAATCATCCTATACATATTCAAGTAAAGGAAAGTTCACCAATCAAAGTTTTACAATGATGAAATACTTTTAAGACAATGTCTTAAAAAAAACATTTACATAAAATAGTTTATGTAAAATTAGCAAGCATGTAAAGGAGTTCAAAAGCTTTGGAAAACATTTATACATCACATATAAATATTTAGGCGAGCAACATGGTCGTCTGCCAAAAGGTATGATAGTATTCATTAGTTATGGGATTTTGCCCTCTCTATGTGAACTCAGTAAAATGTGTACACACACATCCCTATGACACTGGACAAAAGTGACTCCTCACCAACCCATCGGGGATGTGACCCGCTTTAAGTATGTTTTAGAATGTTGTTGTATCGTAGAGTGTATCCAAATAACTCACTAACTACCTAATGCTTTCATGCGCTCTTACATGATGGGAGAAGTATTTTATGAATTCTTAAAATACGATCAATCCCATTCTTCCATTTCGAAGTTCCAATTCCATTCCATTTAAAACCACAACAGGTTTTATTCAAAAACATGCATTTTTCGCACCATAAAACCAATGGGTTTCTATCAAAACATTTTAATCCATTTTCACCAGTTTCAAATCCATTCAAAACCAATTCCATCATTTCACAATTTATTTCCACAATTGAAATCAATAATTCAATTGAAAACATTTCCATCAAATACATAACTTAAATTCCACAATTTAAATTATCCAATTTCCATAAACACACACACACACGCCCCAAATCAATGGAATTGGGGGTTTTTCAAATTCCCATGCCAAAACCAATTAAAATATCTCAATTCAAAGTAATTTAATTAAAATCAACAAGTGAAATAAATCAAGAAATGGAGATAATCAATTTAGAAACTCGGGACGGAACCACCTACCTCGAAGGTTTTAAACAAAACCACAACGGTTGAAGAACACTCAAGAAACCCGGTTGATTATCCAAAAACCCTTCCTAGATCCCTTCCCCTATCAAGACCAAGACCAAAAATAATCATTTTTGCATTTACAAACTTATATCAACCCATAACGGGCATAGATATAAGAAATCAAGGGAAGAGGGGAAGTAGATCTAAGTAGATCTAAGAAACCGATCAAGAAAGAAGAAGAACGATCACATACCTTGAGAATCCCACTTCGATTCACCAAGAGGAGCCTTTGGATCGCCTCCAGA
The DNA here is from genome assembly GCA_963277665.1 of Viscum album. NCBI lineage: Eukaryota > Viridiplantae > Streptophyta > Magnoliopsida > Santalales > Viscaceae > Viscum > Viscum album. The sequence goes on along the minus strand of OY728162.1, from coordinate 1,269,772,105 downwards.
ACAAAGGGAGAACCTTCTCTGACCCAGGGAGAAGAAAAATTCTGAGTTAGCGCCACTTAAGAGGAAAAACGAATCATTTAGAGGCAAAACGGTCGAGATCCACAATTTAAGGATCTAATTTTATGTGACAGCATGGTTTCCCTGCATGGTTTGTCAAACTGTGTGCACACCGTGTGGATATCACTGTCCAGGGTTACTGTTCCGCACAGTTTAGTCGCACGGTTTACCATACCGTGTCTACACTGTGCGTACCCCATTGTCCAGTGCCGCTAGGTTGGCACGATTTGATCACATGGTTTATCAAACCGTGTGATAACTATGCACAATCCATTTCCTTTTTGTTTTACTAAAAATTTCACCCAAACGCACCCCCAAGTCACTACTCCAAAACAGAGGCACTTAGAGATATCAAAAGAACTTGAAAATGTAACAGGATGCTACAGGAAAGGGTCTCTCAATACATTAACATAATATTTATAGAAATAAGGATATATAATAACATATCCCAACATAATAAAATGTAAATTAAAATACATAATATAAAATAAGTCTTTGACTAAAAGAGTACGGTGAAAGGTTCCCTTATCTTGTGTCCGACTTGTCTTGTTCGTTCTTTATCTCCCTTAATAATAAACGTAAGTTAATTATACATTCTTAAGAAACTTTTTCATGTTTATTATTCCTTTAATATAACTTATTAACTTGATATATATTTATTCAAGTTTATATCAGTCTATTTGTTGATGTTCAGCACTTGAATCAAAAATGAACTTGTTATAATTACAAATTGTCCACGTTGTGAAAAGTCAATTATCTGCAGAATGGTATTCATGATTTAAATATCATATATATCTAGTATATATTTATTTATATCCAGTATATATATATTTATAATATTCCATAACATTTGGATATAAGAAAATTAAATGCATCATCCATGGAGACAGTAAGCCGTACGTATACATGAACGCTACTTTAATTACTTTTTCATATTTAAAGGAATGAAAACTAAATGATACATAGGTATATTACAATTCTAGTATAATATCTATGTTATAACTTTTAAATAATTTCACTATTTTATCCTTTATATGTTCCATGTGTAGCATGAACGAGTCATACCACTTTGAGGGGGTGGTAGTCCGCACTTCCTCAAATGAAATTATCATATTTGTACAACATGAAAAACAAATGGGTATGTTATAAATGAAAATTAAAGAAGCATAGACAAAACATAAATATGATATATACCATATATATATAGTTCCATCATAATGGAAACCATCAGAGGAGGTGGGAGATAACTAAACAATCATCGTTTCGTGACGCAGTAGTTGGTTGTCCACAGAAACAGTATGTTCTAAATCAATTAGAATGGGGTGTGTGTGAGTGTAAGTATAATACTTTGAATAAATAAAATCCTATTATACTGAATATACTAGTTTTTTTATAATATAATTTAATAAATATGGTTATGGGGTTGGATAAGATAAAATAAATGAAAGAAGGTTGAGGGAAAACATTACCTCAAATCGGGTAAATCCTTTTGATTTAAGCTAAAAGGACTTCTTGAATTGCCTTATGCCAAATGTAAGGATTATATGAGGAATATAGGGATTTTAGGAGCTTATTTAGGCAAATAATGGATGAGACAAGGGGGCTTGAGAGGTGTGAGTAAGGGTTAGAGGTGGTGGCCTTTTATTAGAGGGTGTAGGGGCACATAAGGAATATCTTGAATTATTATTTTATTATAAATTATATTTAGATTATAAATTAGTCAAAAATTAGTTAGTTAAATTAAAAGATTAATGTAAGTCGAAATAAAATATTCCAATAATAATTAGAAAGTTTTTTTATATTTTTTAATAACCGTCTTTTTTGTTTAACCCTTTTTTCTCTTACTGTTTTATCAAGCATTTAATACTTTCATAATCAAAATAGTTACAAAAAACATGAAAATATCCAATTAAAGAGTCAATAATAACCTTTTAGAAATATGATATATATTTTTCCGAATATTATATTTTTTCTATTTTTATAATATTTAATAAAATAATTTATATTTTAAAATATGAATTATTTCTGTTTTAACACTGTTCAAATCATGAATTTTTAAAAAATCTATAAAAACATTATTACATCAAAAAACATCATTAATACAAATATAATATGTAACTATATACCATAAAATTCGTGTATGACATAAAAATAACAAAATTACATTTATTTTAAGATTTACAATATCATTTATTTGAATCCTTTATTAATGAAGCAATCACTACACCATCATCGTGTCATAATTAAAATTTTTTATTTGATGTCGAAAATTTATAAATAAAATACCATGATATAGGAAATATTTTTAGATTTCTAATTACTATTTATAGTCTAAGATATCACTTATATAACTCCATATTAATATTGTTTTAGTAAAAGATATATGAATATGTTATATTTTTCTTAACTTTAAATTAAAAGTAATTAAATGTAATTTTCACACAAAAGTATCTCCATGGGGTCTTAAAATCACCCCAAGGATGCCTTAGGTCAGACATATCTCATCCAATATGTTTATGACATGTGTTAGGGTAATTTAATATTATTATGATATTATTTTTTTACCCTTATTTACCATATTTACCCTTTAACCATTGAAGATAAAATATTAACTGAAGTTACTATCCATAATGCCAAAAAAATAAAAGTGAACTATTTACAAAATTCAGATCTCCTGATTAAAAATATGGAATCTATTTTTCCAAATTCAAAAAAATAATTGGAAGAAATTAATTTCAAATTAATTCTCATTGTGAAAACCAAAAAGTGTGTTTTAAAGATGTAAAAACTACCAAAATATTAACATGTGTTTATGTCAAATTTAAGAGTGAAATTACTATAAATGAACAAAATTGGATTAAATAGTAAAAATATAATCCAATTAAATTTTAAAACTAATTAAATGTACAAACTAACAATAAAAATAAATTATATTAAAAGAGAGTTTTTAATTAAAATACATTATTTTTCAATATTAATTAAAAAAACTTTTCTAGAAAAATTCCAAAATTTCATCCAATGAAAATTTCACATCCCGCTTCTATAGGAGAATATTATTTTTTCAAATAAAATATATAAAATTGAAAAACACTAGATTTAAAAAGGATTTTCCATCAAAAGGTGGTAAAATTAAATTTTAAAAATATTAGAGTTTTTAATGCTTAAAATTGGATTCATTATTATTTTAAGCCTCAAAAATTTTTTTGATAATTGTAAAGACATTTAATAATCATATTTTAGTTGGTTCTGCAATTCCTGTCAATAAAATGGCTAGTCGTTAACTACCATTTAAAATAATAATATTATTGTATTATTTGTCTGTATAACTCAACGTTGTGTGCAACGCAAGATTTCAAAGAAACACAATGTTGTGTATTGAGTACACTATCAGAAAAAGTGTACTCTTTAACATAAAATTAATATATTATTCATAAATATTAATAGATATGAAATGGTATTATTCTATAAATAAAAGGGTCATTACATCTATAATATATATTTTGGAATTTTGGAATTGATTGAATGTCAATATTACAAACGATGTGGTTGATATTAATTGAAGTGTGTGTTTTCAATATAAAAGTTCCATTTTAAAAATAAATAATATTCTATCAAATAATCCATGAAAATGATTTCTTATTTTTTTCAAATATTATAAAACAAACCCATAATTCAGTTGTTCAATTTAGGAAACAATCATTCATCAATCCAACAGTTGATGTAGCCAATATTACTCGAAGTGTTTGTTTTCAATTTAAAAGTTTCATTTTACATTAAAATGAATTTAACTATCCAAAATATAGAAAAATAGATCATATTTTATTTCAAACATTAGTAAAATAATCCATAATTCATTTTTTATGTGTATGAATCAACCACAAGTCGAAACAACATGTGATATGGTTGGTAGGAATAGAATTAAATGCATTAAATAAATAAGATCTATTTAAGTTAAAAACATGAATCACATAACCAAAAAATGAACACATGACATTTCTAAACACTATGAAAATGATCCATAATTAATTTTTGATGTGTTGGAATAGAATACCTGTCAATCCGATATATGATGTAATAGGTATGACTTGAAGTGTGTGTTTTGAATATAGAAGTTCCATTTTAGTTTTAATTGTACATCACATTTCCAAAACCAAGAAAATGAGTGTGTATGGTTTTCAAACATTATAAAAATGATCCATAATTCATTGGTGACATTTAGGAATCTACTGCGAATATATATAACACACGATGTGTCTGGTATGACTTGAAGTGTGTGTTAAAAATATATGTTCCCTTTTATTTCAAAATGTGTGTAATATTTTCATAACCAGGAATATAAACGTAGTTTTCCTTTTAAACATTGGAAAAAATTCCATATTTCATTTGTTTCATGTAGGAAACAACAACATCTTAATCTAACATATGATGTGTTCAACATGACTCGAAGTGTGTGTTTTCAATATAGAAGTCTCATTTTTGTTCTAAATGCACATCACATAGTCAAAACCATGAAAAAGGTCATTGATTTTTTTAAAATTAGGAAAATGATCGATAATTCATTTTTCGTATGTAGAAATTGATAACACATAAATCTATCACATGATGTGATGAGTTAAAATCCAAATGATTTTTTTCTATACGAAAATTTTATTTTAGTTAAATGATATAATTATTAATGATTTATTTAATTAAAATAATTATTAACTGATAATATTGTTAATATATCAAGTTATTAATATTATAATTTATATAGCTTTTTAATTATAACATACTTAAAAATTTATAATAAAATAAAAAATTATAATATAATTGATAATCAATATTAAATTTACAATATAATCATTAATAATATAATTAATAGTATATATGATAATATCATTAATATATGTAGTATTTAAAAATATAATTTGTCCTAATTGGATTATATAATATTAAAATTATTATTATTTAAAAAAAAATATTTACTACTACTAAAACCAACGTTTCTTTTATTGGGGGAAAAGAATTTATATTAGTGTTTATCTTTTGAAAAATACTCTTATAATTGTTATGCATCTGATTATAGGTGGTAATTTTTTTATTAATTTAAAATATCACATCTATGTTAATATCTTGTTTGTATATTTTGAATTTAAATAATAGTGAAATGTTATTTTCTTATCTTAATAGGTTTTTATAAATATTTTTATTCCTTAATTTTTTTTATTCGGTTAGCTAATATAGGGATTCTAAAGGGGTTCTTGCAGTTTTGTAGTACTTGTATGGAATTAATCAGTAATAAAACTAAAGAATTAATAAAAGCCCCAATTATTTTTTCGTTAGTTTTAGAACTAAACTATTACCTCTTTATTATCTGTAGGTAATAAAGTTTATATAAAAGAATAACAATTTTAATGTTTCTCAATTGTTAGTTATTTTTTTCACTCACAAATCCTATTTTTAGTGATTTAATTGTCCACTTTTCTAGTAATGGAACTATAAAAAAATGATGAATACAATTAAAATAATATTTAATGGTTTCCTTATTGAACCTCAAGATCAAGAAAATTAATACAACAATTTTTTATCATGAGGATAGTGGCCCCGATAATGAGGGTTGGGTCCCAAAGACAGTCGCTGAATAAATTACACATAGAGGATTTCTGGAAAATGATCAAGGACCATGTTTAAGGTAATGATGTGTGATTAGGTATCATGAAATTCACCTTTGGTGTATATAGTTTCTTGGAATCCTCCACTCGAACATGAAGCATTTTTAGGAAAACAACGATAAAAAATCACATCCCTTCACCCAAACACCATCCTTGGAAAATAGGTAGTGAAAGAATTTGGAATATAATTTATAAGTCGTTTCATGGGTTTGAATATCAATATGAAAGAACATGAACAATTCAATTTACATTTGGTTGAATTTTTAAATTATGGTAGGATAGAATCAAATATATTTGAATAGGTGCAAAAAGTACATGGCCTCCATTATTTACTCAATGTTTAGTCATGCACCAAAAATGTAAAACAAATAGGTTTCAAAATTTAATTAATGGGAAAACAATAAAATCATATAATTAAAAATAAATCAATAATAATCAAAAGTTATGTTCATTTTTTATCAACACTTATATAAATATTTACCACCCATGGTCACATTTGGTCTTCCATTGTACGATACAGTGATCACCGATTGACAATTATTTTTTTTAAACAATTAATGAAATTAAACGCTATAAGTGATATTTAAAAATAAAAAAACAAAAATTCATAAATTGATTATGTCTACATGATATATAATTTTAAATGCTCCTAAATAATCTCATACTATATTTTTCCTAGATCATCACCCATCATTTCATATAAATAAATAAAAATTAATTAAAAATTAAAGAAATATTTTGTAAAAAAACAAAAAAACTAATATTTTGAACATGATATATTTTTTAAATTTAAATTTAGTAAAATAAACAATCTTTTCAAATTTTCCATTCAATTTATTACTATTGTTCAATCACTTTTATTATTTGAAACTTCCTATTTAGTAAATATAAGTACACCATACATCATATTAATGTCCCACATGCTCATACATGTCATAAATGAATCAAACATAATTTTCCAATGATTTAAAATCAATATGAGATCATTTTTCATGGTATTGATGGTAAAACATATTTTATACTATCTTATAACATTAAATACATATTTTTAGTATCTTAGGAAGAAATATAACTCATATTTATGCATATACATTTCACAAATCAATATAAGGTTTTTTTCATTTGACATCATAGAAATAATATCTTGTTTACCTAATTTTGACACCAATACAAAAAAATTTAAAGACTCCTAATTCTTTAAGAATTATTTATTTTGTCTTTCTGATAACATGACACCTAAAATTTGTTTTTCAAATGATACGTGTAAACAATTATTCCAAAATTGTTCTCACA